>PUFA01000094.1:4915000-7390252 GCA_003508835.1 Eonycteris spelaea
GAGGGTGAGGAGGGATAACTCAAATTCATTACGGACTCTAAACGTCCCAAATGAGAAAAGCGCCCCGTTTCGCAGCGGAGTTGGGGAAGACTCGGGGTGTGCATTAGTAAGGTCTTGCCCCAGCCCTGAGTAGCGCAGGCAACAGTCTTTAAAAGCGATGACATAGGATGGATGGTTGTGTCTGTGTGTTTGGCTGGGAGGAAGGGGTTGAATCCCAGAGACAGACATCAAGCAGAGAGCAACTTTGGGGCACTGCAAGGACTTCTAAGTCCAAGCGATCACAACAACCTCCTTGTCGGCTTCAGGGTAACAGGGTCACGTGAAGTGGGGTCAGCTCCATTAAAAAATCTAAGAAATAGACACTCTCTTAGCCTATTTTTACATGCATCCCAATTGGGCCATCCTCCCCTCCATGCCAGACGGGGACCGTACTTCCGACCATCCCGAGCACGGTTTACGCGCTTGAGGCTCCCCGGTACTGACTGCGGGTCTCCCTGACAGGAGCGCTCCCTGGGCTCCTCCTGGAGGGCTTAGGAGGCTACGCCTTCTGAAAGCGCCCATTCTGCAGATGGGGCAAAACGAGTCCCGAAGCTCGCCCCGGGTGCCCGCTCGCCTCCGGCGGAGCGGCTCCCGCGCAGACACACCCGGCAGCCCCAGACCAGCCCGCCACCCGCGCCCAGGCACCCGCGCACCCCTGGGGCCGCTGGGACGGTGCAGCGCCCGCTAGGGCACTGTCGCCTACCTGTGATCACCGCCGGAGACCTCTGGCCCCCCTCCGCTCGCAGCCACACTTGCAGCGTGAACGCGTCCCGGGGCAGCTCGAGGTCGGCCCGCAGGCGCAGCTGCTCGCCTCGCCCGCTGAAATAGAGCGCCCGGCTCGGCGGGCTCGGCTCCTCGGCGGCGCCCCTCGCCTCCCGCTGCTGCCGCCGCCGGGGGACGCGCACGGCTTCCCAGGCACCGCCCGGCGGCGGCGGCGGCGGCGGCGGCGGCGAGGCGCGGCGGCCGCGGGCCGCCCGGGTGGCGCAGGTGGCCGGGCCGGCGGCGGGGCGCGGGGACGGCCAGCCCGTGGGTCTCTCCGGGCCCGGCGGGGGCGCTCGGCCAGTCCGCAGCCCAGCGCGGCGCTCAGCAGCCCCAGGCGCAGCACCCAACTCCAGAGCCGCATGTCCGACGGTCCCCCCCGCCCCCCTTCGCCCCTGCACCGCCGCCCGGAGCTGCCAGCTTTGGGAGCCTCGGCGCCTCGACTTTCTTCGCTTCTTCACCCTTCTTGGGCGAGTCCCCCCTTCCACTTGCTTTTTTCTTTTCTTTCTCGCTTTCCTCCTCAAGGTGTGTGCTCCACTCCCCCCACCTTTGAAAAATACAGCCCAACTCCTCCTGGTTGGCAATTAATTTCTCTCCGCGCTCCTTTATCTGCCTTATTTCCCCCTCTAACAGCTGGTTGCCTTCCTCCTTGTTTTATTTCATTTTATTTTATATGATTTCTAGCTCTACCAAAAAAAAAAAAAAAAGCTTCTCTAAGACACTGCTCCGCTGAATTCCCTCCCCCCAAAAGATGCTCTAATTTATTTATTTTTTGCTTCCTTTATAACACAAGCCACAGCCCCCTTCTCTCCCCCCCCCCACTCCAGTTCCCCCTCCCCTCCCTCCTTCTTCACAAAATGAAAGGAAAGAGGGGGGAAAAATCCCTCAGAAGATGAGTAAACAAGCGTATGCTAATCTGCTCCCGAGCGCTCCACCTTCCCAATTGAATGAGTCCCTGTTAAAACTGCGGGGATCATGACTAATCAATCAGTTTGGAGAGGCCGAGCTACCCAGCCTGCCTCCACTTTGCCGTTTGCCTCCTTTCCTCCGCTCCTGCTTCTCCACCCCCTCCTTTTTTTTCCTTCCTTCCTTTCTTTCTTTCTTTTTTTTTTTTTAGAAGACAATCTTAAAGTAACAATTTAATGAAATTCTGTACACACCCCCTTACGGTCCTCCCAGCTCTCTTCACTCCTGCTCAAAACACACATTCCTGTTTTTGTTTTGTTTTGCTCGCTTTTCCCTCTTCTTCACCGCCCCCTCCCCGTTATTATTTTTCCCTCTCCTGGCAGGAGAAAAAATTCTATCTCTTCTCTCAGGATCCCCTTTGCACTTTGCTGGTAAACCTCATCCTCTATAGCACATAAAGAGTCTTGAAACTTGATTCTCAATTTTTTTTTAATGCTGTCTTTCTCCCTCTCTTACACTCTACCTTTCTCACCCTCTCTCCCCTCTTCCCTTCTTTCTCTCCCTTCCTCCTCCCCTCCCTCTCTCCACTCCCTTTCTCTCCTTCCTCTTCTCCTCCTTCTTTCCCTTTTCTCCTGCGTCTCCAATCCTTTCCTCCCTTTCCCTTTTCCCTCTCAGAATTCCCTGAAAGTTAGGCAATGAAGAAAGTCCCCCCTCTTCCCTGAGCCGGGTGCTTCTGGCTTGGCTGGTCCAAATGTTGTCTCCATAATCCTCACCGAATCATCAGAAGAAACCAGAGGAAAGGCATTTTCTAAGGCATTTGCCTTTCAGAAGCTGTGGACTCAGCACAACCAGGTCTCTGAATTCTCCTAAATACTCTTAAAAATATTCTGTTGGTTGTTAGAAATTAGTTTCACATTTAAAAACGAGGGGAAAACATTAATTTGCCTTTTTTTCAACCTAAGAAATTCAGGTCCTCTGACATTGTTCAAGTTACAGGTAAGGATCTAACCAATTTGCTGCTTTGTAGATCTGTTTCGAACTGGGACATATATGTAATGTATTTTTGTTCTTTTTCCCCCTCTTTATAGAACTCAAAAGCTCCCCCTTATGGCAAAAACAGTTCTTTTTTTTTTCCTTCTCCAAGTGTTTAATAAGTCCAAATGAGTTAGCAGTGGTGGATTACACATTATTAGTTACCAGTCTGTTCAAATAATGTTGCGATAAAAATATGCTGTATGAGGTTTGCATGTGGATAGCATGCTCTAAACCTGGGGTGATATTAAGTCCACTAATGTGGGGCTTTCCTGTCCATGTGCTCCTGTCCCCAGGGCTGTTCCAGATCCTGAGAGTTGGGATCATTCCTGTCTGCTTCAGGGAGAGGGAACACCAGTGGAGAATAAGTGTTGGTGAAACTATGCAGATTTATAGAATGAGAAAAGGAATCAGACATCCCCTCTATAAAAGCCAAAAGCAGTATGCAGCAATTATGGAACCATTCTGAAAGGAGGAGAGCCCGGATTCAGATCTTCTTGGTTAGAGAAGAACATGCCATATAGTCTTGTGCCAAGAAAATTTGAACTCAGTTTCTCCAGTTACAAAATGAAAATGGCATCATATCCTGCATGCATTTCCAGAGACTGGCTGAGAAAAGAGGCTCGTCAGTGTACAATGCCATGGGTAAGGAATTTGCCTAAGCAAATCTTTCAATTTCTGCAACTCCAAGTCATCTAGAAAAGTCATGAGGCTGCCGTTCAATTTAAAAAAAAAAAAAAGCCAGTGTTGAGCTGCACAAATTATATCCCCTGAAAATCACCCTCTTTCCCCAATAAAGGTTGGACATGACTACTAATTTACTTCAATTGTTGCAATTAGGCATTTGGAAACTGTATTTCTTCCAGGGGCTTATATAATTCTACATAAATCATTATATAGAATAGTTTTGAATATTCCTAGATATTTGGGACTTTGTCATCTCTTCCAGGGAGAGTCAGAACATGAGAGTTATAGTCATAAGTCCCCACTCACTGCGACACGTCAACTCTATGCCCTAAGTGAATCGCTTCACCTAGCCCCGTACCTACTTACCTTTAAAATGGGACTAGGTATTTCACAAATTTACTTTGAGGACAAAATATGCTCTCAGAAATAATAATACTTTATAAAATATAAAAATGCTATATAAATATCATTTAATCTTTTGTTGTCAAGGACCAAGTGCTTCTTAGGTTCTTAAAGACAAAATTCTGGGAGACCAGGTTTTCCTTTCTCTCCTTTTGCAGCATGAAGATGAAGAGCCGGAGAGATGTAAGTCTCAGAGCTCTTTAAGCTTCCGGACCTCAGTTCCCTAAATGTATGGGGAGCAATTAACAAACCTTTCACTGGTCTTTCATTGAATATGCCCTTATTTTTCTATCTCACCTGTCTTGGGAGCCACGTTAACTTATATATATGTATGTCTGTATTTGGTTTGAATTGAGTGAATAGAACTGAATTTATTGTAACCCTTGGTTCATGACCCACTCTATTCATTGGTCTATGCATGCCATTCTTATTTATTCATATGGACAAATAATATGTCATATGTTGCTATCCCTCTTTGACTTCATCTGTTGATCTTTCATAGATTTGTCCTCTTTCCTTTCATTTTTTGTTGTTAATGAGCCATCATCACCTGAGAGTTAGGAGACCTGGGTTCTAATTCTGACCTGTATGAGCTCGTTGGCCTCAGTCTGCCCTCATGTAAAATGAAAGGACAGGAGTTGAAGATTTCTAAGATGTTTCTAAATTGAAGTGAAATGGAGCTATTAATTATTGCAGTATGGCAATAATTTCCATCAATCATCTTATATTTGATCAACTCCCTCTCACTGCCCCCCGCCCCCTCCACCTCCACTCCCCACCCCCTGCAAGGAGTCCTTTGTTTCTTGGGATTTTTATATTAGAACTACTTTTTAAAACCAAAATAATTCTGTTCCCTTACTCTTATGATATGACCTTTTAATATTCATTTTATTTGGGAATAAGCAAAAGCAAGGTGTCTTGGCAGTGAGGTGTCAGGGTCTAGTGGAAGTGAAGAGAGTAATATCTAGGTGGAGTCCTAAAGTTTGGGAAGGGTTTGCATGGGTGGGGGTGGTTGTTAAGAGTACACATTTCAGAGTCAGCTTGACATGAGTTCCTATGATGTTCAGCAAGTTGCTTAATTTCTCTGAGTCACAGTGACCTTATTATAGATGTGTCCTGAGGATAGTGTGCCACTTAACATAGAGTAGATGCTCAATAACTGAGCGCCCTCTCTTTCTTTCCAGGGATCTAAATTTTATGGCCCTTTAGGCTTTTGTCAGCTTTCATCTAGAGTTGAGGTCACATCAACTTCCTGCTCTAAGCTAGGAAGATCATTCTCATCGCAGAATGCCTAGACAAGCATTGACTGTGGTAGAATCTGGAACTGGATTAGATAGGACCTTGCATTGTTCTTCATGCCCTGTTTAGATCTTTCCGGCAAGATTAGAACCCTTCCAGGGCAAGGATCGTCAAAGGACAGTTCTGTCACCACATCCTTCCACCACCAACCTGAAGGGCTCCCTCCTCTGGGCTCTCATAGAACTTCCTCTGAATTTCTCTGGGCACATCCCCAAAACCAACTATCATACTTAATTACATATCTGTTTGTCTCCCTTTCTGTGCAGGCAGAGACTCTGTTGCATTTATATTTGTATATCCCCAAATACCTAGCCTAGTGCTTTGCATCTAGCTGCTGGTTCAGAACCATTAAATTCAATTTTATATGTGTGTGTGTGGGGGGGGGGGAAGTTGTAAATCTATAGATATATAAATGTATGTATATGTATTTTTTCTTTAGTTTTTTTTTCTGTGATGCCAATATGTTAAATGCTATGAACATATTAGTTTTTAATAAATATTTAATTTCTTCATTTTGCCAGCCTCCCTTTTCCCAGTCGATGCATATATGGACATTTAGACAGATATATTGAAGTTCATTGGCTGCCCAGGTGAGAGACTCTAGAAAGAATGTGGAGTTTGGTGTAGAAAGAATTGGATTCAAATCCTGTCTTTCCTAAATAACAATTCTATTAACAGCTTACATTTATTGGGTAGGCACTATGTTCCAAGCAATATTTAAGTGCTTTTTATAAGAATGATCCCACCTAACCAACCTACAGAGGAGGTCCAATAATCATTCTATTTTACAGGATGAAGAATACCCACCCCTAAAACCCCAAATCACTGGGACAAAAAAATAGTGGAGGCTCCAGCCAATCTGGATCTAACACTCAATGTTCTAACTTCAGGAGCTACGAAGAATCACTTAACCTTTTGAATCTTCTTTTTCACTTATACAGATTTCATGGAGTTGTCTGGGAGATTAAATAAGATAGATGATGGATATCATGTTGAATAGTGACTAGTACATACGTCAGCAGATGTTGAATAAACATTAGCTTCTCTACATCCTACTTAACAGTAGTTTAATTATATTAACACATGTAGTAGAGTTGTCAATTATAAGAATCATGCCAGCCGAAATAGTGACTCACCTGCATTGAGCCCCTACTATGTGTTAGACACTGTACTAAGTTTAAGTTTAAGGTAGGTTAGAACTCAGCCTATCTGAATTACACAGCAGTTTTCTGTCTATCCTTCTATCGTCTTAACTCTCATTACAAAATAAATTTATTTTTAGCCCTATTTTTTAGCATCTCCAAGCGCTGTCTGAAAAAAATTAAGTCTGTAATTTAATAATTGCCTGTTCTACAAAGCCACAAAGGAAAGAGAGCCAGTGATCACATTGATTGCCTGAGGTGCGGTTGGTGGGGAGGGGCAGGTTGGAAGTTAGGAACCACTCTGGCTGGAGGTGGAGCTGGTGAGCTCCATGTGTCTTCGGTGTATTTTCTGAATATTTGTCTGCAAGTAGGTAGCTCTGGAATGAACTGGAGTCCTCTCTTAGTCTTCCTGCAGGCTTATGACTAGGGGGCTGAAACAACAGCTAGATTCCAATTCCAATCCTTTGACTCACGCCAAAGAGCCTCATTTTGTTCATCTCGGGTGCCCAAGGCATTTCTTAAACTTAGAATTTTAGTTGAAGATGAAGATTGCTGCTTGACACTTCATTTTTTTTTTTTTGGTAGAAAAATACATAGTTTTATGAATTTTATTTTTTACTCTTTAATAGTAATAACAATTAGTTACAATTTACTATGAGAGACACTATATTGAGTGGTTACTGTACTATTTCATTTAATTCACAAAACTATAATCTGTAGTTTTTCTTATCCTGCTTAGGTAGATATTTTTTAAGTGAGGCTTAGTAAAGTTGGATTTTATGACACATTTGAACCCAAGTCTATCTCATTCCAAAGTTCACATTCTTAACTGCTTGGCTCACCTGCCTCTACACTTTACTTTTAATCTTTCTATTGCTTTAAATTGGAATCAGCAAAAATATCTCCATAATGTTGTGGAAGAGGGAATTTTGTGAGAAATCAGAAATGGGCAATGGTGGGTGTTCCCTTCCTTTCACCATGTTTTGTGGAATGACAGACGAAACATTTGATAACCCCTTCCACTTAATTCCAGGACAAATATATCTTGTGGCATATTTGAGAAGAGGCCTTGAGTCACATAATGGACAATGATTTCAACTCTGTCTTCTTCCAGAAATTACAGAATTCCCCACTTTCCTTTTGGCCACTTTTTATATCAACTGAGGTTGAAGGTGTACAATTGGTTGTTCTTCAGTGAAGACCTTTCCATGGGAAACTAATCCAGCAATGCTTTCTGATGGACTTATCCTATACCAGTTAAGAAGAACATGACTTGTTGAGCACCTTCTGTATGCTATGCGTGGACCTGAGGGCACATAGTCTTACAACCACCCAATTAGGTTGGTTTTGTTCTGTTTCTTTTAACAGAAAAGGAAATTCAAGTTCAGAAAGAGGGAGCAATTCATTCCAAATCACCCAGTAGAAGATGTATGTCCAAACGAAAACTCTAACCGACATGCTTTTCTCCAATCTAGTGCAAATGTCACTTTCTCCATAACATTATTCTTTATCAAACATTAAATAAATCATTCCCAGAGGATTATTTAGCTTTCTTTTTTGGTTTCCTATATTGTTAGATTTATGTCCTTGTCTTCCTTTCTGTGCCAGATCTTAAGCTTCTCGAAGATGAGACCTAAGTCTTCTCTACCTTTTGAGATCACTTACGAAGTTAACCCTCTATGGTTTATGCTGAATAGAAGCTCAGGAAATATTTGGTGAACTCCTGGGGACCTCTGTAACTCCTAGCTATGTGTGACTTCCAGAATGACGCCCTGCTTCTTTCATTTTACCTTAGCTTGAGTCCTCTGAATTCTTAAAACCCAGCTGAACAAAGTCCAGGCTCTTTCAGGAAACTTTACTAATGCCCTCTACCAGTCAGAATAAATTTTCCCCTCCTCTGAAACTCTCTCTCTTCTCTTCAAGCCATTCAGCCAGCACTGTCGTACATAGGCTTGTATCACTACATACCTTGTCATGTGGATGTAACCCAAACTAGGAGGCATATGAGGATGACGTTAGCATGTGCTGCACCAGCCCACTGTCATATGTTTCTTAAAGTAGAAAGTGCTTTATGTCTTGTTAAATCTAGCACTCTTACTTTATAGATGAAGACTTACAGAGGGGAAGGGGTCTCTAAGAGTCACACATCTAAACCTTTCCAAAGTGAGAATTTCCAGTTTCCTGGTTCCTAAACCAGTATTCTTTCTATTATAATGATACCTATCTTATGCATATGATAACTCATTTATTTATTCAACAACTATCGGTTATAAATTTTGTGCCTCGCAATGTGCCAAGGTCTGGCTAGCAGTCTAGAACAATTTTTCACCCCTGGATTATCACCAATATCACTAATAGTTGAAAGTTGTTGCTTGCTCTTATGTGGTAAGTGCTTATACATTATATAATTTAATCTTTATAACAACCTTAAGAGACAGGTGATATGACTACTTTGATTTTACAAAGGAGAAAAAGAGCTTTAGAGCACTGCATGAATTGGTAACAACCGAAAACCAAGTATGCCTGCTTTCAAAGCCGATGTTCTTAACCGTTAGGATAAACTACAGCAATGAGAAATTTGAAAGTTTCATCCAGATACTTGGAGATTTATTGTACAGTGTCTCAGTGTCCTGCAACTCATCAGTATAGAGAACCAGCAGTGGTCAGCCTTCCACAGTGAAGTCAATTAAACTACTGAACACTGATAGAGAATACCACTCAATTCTGGAAGAGTACAGATCATCAACTAACTTGGACTACATATGAAAACACTAATTTTAAACAGGAATAAATAACAACAAAAGCAATAACAATACACTCAGATAAATGGCTCTATTATATGTAGAGAACTTCATGCTCCTCAGAAGAAAGAGGCATTTAACATTATTGTGTTGTGTCATGTTGAGAAATGACCAATTTCTACTTAAATCTGTTCCTGTGGTGTTCAGTAAGGACCACAAGATACACTGGAATGACTAAGAAACTCTTGTAGGAGCCAAGAGTCCACACTTTGTTCCCAGTTTTGCCACTAAATGCCCGTGTTGCCTTAGACAAGTCCTTTCCCTTTCCCTTTGAGAATCTGTCAAACCTTCAGAGGAGAAAACTACCTAGCCCCTGGACTGAGAGCCAACAGATGTGCTCTGGTAAGGCTGTGCTCTAGGACCATTGTCCATTCTGTTTCCTAGGGCCAATGTTCTTTCTCAGGGTTGGCGTCTATGACCTACCAGTTGTTAAATGATTCTGAACATTACCCGCATGTTGATAATTCACTTCTAATTTTAGAAGACTGATCATCATCATCCTCATTCCAATGGCAATCCTGTGAAGACCCTTGGATGATGCTCCCTCTGAGTCCTACCACTAAGTTGTTCCTTGATTCTCATCAGTACTCTGGAGTCACCCCACATTACTGTCGAACACGGTTCAGGGTGGTAAGCTGCCTCTTGAAGTCAAATGGACTCTGAGGTTGGAAGTAGTTCTGTGGCCAATGGTCTCAACACCTTTCTGAAACTATCTGGGCCACTCAGGTTCTTAAAGGCAACATATACGAATCGCATGTCCCACATTATTACTTTTACTACTCAGAGGGGAGGAGGAGCAAGCACTTTCCCAGAAAGAGAAGTAGGGAAAACACTGGATGATTGTTACCGGCCCAAGTCACTCAGTGTCTTCATGCTAAACTAGTTAACAAACCTTTTGGAGACAGAAGCAAGGCTGAAGAGAAATGAAGAGCATCCATGTGGGCCCACACTGGCTGGGTCTGAATCCTGACTGTGTGACTGTACAAGAGAATTAACTCATTCATGTCTCGGTTCCCTCAGCAGTAAAGTGAGGGCAGTTATAATAACTATTCTGTAGAGTTTCTGTGAAGACTAAATAACTCAGTGTGCCTTAAGCAGACAGGACTTCTCTGTGCAGAGTAAATGCTCAATTAGTGCAAGCTATTCTGTTTTAGTAGTCTTTCTACTAAGCTTTCCCCTTTTCTTAACATCTCCAGATAAAAAGGAAGACAACATTCTCTTACTAATTTCTGAAATATCTGTCAATCACCCACTGGGTACCAGGTACCAGACTAAGTGCCAAGGATTCAATGACAACCTGTGTCTTCATGAGCTTGTCTGTCTAATAACAACAATAACGAACATGTGTTGAGGATCACGGATGCAGGGAGCATTTTACCTGTTTGATGTACTAACCTTTTTAATCCCCACAACAAAGTCCTGAGTTAGGTCCCAATAATGCCCTCACTTTACAGAGGAGGAAATCAAGACCCACAAAGGATAAAATTTAGCCAGTGTTAAAATATGGAGAAGCCATAATTCAAACTCAGGCAGTTTGGGTTCTGAACCTGGTCTTCAACCTTTCAGCTTCACAACTCTTTAGAAAGGCAAAACATTAAATAACTAAAAACCAAAAATAAACCAAAAACAAAACAAATATGATAGAAGCAGTTGAGATGCTATATAACTGGTACTTTTGGGGAAAGTGATGGGCTAGCCCAGGGCAAGCAAACAGGAATGAGTCAAGCGGACTCTGTATTGTTTGCTTCCACTTTTACAATGGAGGTATATTTGTGTATGAATTTTGATATTATAAAGGAGAAAAATACTTAAAAGTGAATTAGTGATACAGACTCTATCTATACCCAGCCCACTTTAGAGTTTGCAAAAAGTTTTTTCTTCCTTCATGTCATTTGAAACTCAAGACCTCCCTGCAAGCTGGGTGAAACAGCAGAAATCTTGACTATCTCCACTTTAGCAATGAGTAGCTTGAAGCTGAGGAAGGAGGTCCAGTGACTGAACAGCTAGCTAAGAGGTGGTGAGCCCGGAGTTTCTCATGTACAGCTTGGTGTATGAGCACATTCCATCTTGGCTGGTTAACTTGGGTTGCTGCAATGCAACATGATGATGATGATGATGATGATGATGATGATGATGATGATGATGATGACGACGACGATGATGATGATATAATAAGTGAAATGTCTAGGGTGCTTGCTAAGATCATGAACCCTGAGAAGCTTCAACTTATTAATAATTCTCAACACCCATTTGACATAAGCACAATTCTTAGTCATACTTTCCTGATGAGGAGACTGAGACTTACCAGGAAGACTAACCAATTTGTTTGAGGGTCATAGGAGGATTCCAGCCAAAGCCATTGGACTACAGACATTTTGCTCTTACCTGTTCTGCAGTAATGATTCCGCTGTTATCAGAAAGAAGAAAACAGACTCCTACCACCTCAGTGTCAAGGCCAACTCCAGAGAAAAATGTCCTTGAACTCCTGAGCAGCTGTACCACCATTACCCTTCTAGCAATCACTCCGATCATCTACACCTCAGTTTCACCATGTAAGAAATGGAAACAACAATACCTCCTTCACTCACAGAGTGTGGTCAGAAAAATAATATGATCCAATATACCCAAGTCCCTGTGCAAAGGAGTACGCTTTGCAGAAGTGGCTCCCTAGCTTTGAAGTCTTATACAAATGCCCTCTCTGGCCAAGCAGGACGTGAATATCTGGAGAAGGTTTGTGTCTTGGAAACAAGCTTTGGAGCATGACAAGCATGAGTTTAATTTCTGGCTCTGCCACTTACAAGATGCATGCCCCTGGGCAAATTACCTCACCTCTCTCTCTTGGTCCGTTTCCTCATCTGTAAATAGGCTTAAAATTGCCTACTTTGCAGTGCTATTGTGAGGCACGAATGAGATAGAGCACTGGAGGCCCTGGACAGTGCTTTGCCCAGAGTACATGCTTAGAGACGTGGCTGTCTGTGTTAGGTGTCTGTATCTTGCTGCATCAGCTTATTGCCAATGTTCGAAACCCACGGAATGATAGACAGAGAGTTACACAACTTTCAAAGGAACAATTCCAACCACAGATATTTGTTCCAAGGGATCCCATTCTATCCAAATGGACTCATTCATCCTCAGTCTGTATTTCATAAGGAAAAAAGAAAAATGACTTTTTTTTTTTATTTTCATTGGAACTTTCTTTTTTATTTTTTTAAATTTCAGACTCCTGAGGGACTGAGGAAGGTAACCTGAGAAGCAAAGACTGGATGCAAATGAATATATAATTGCTGGATTTTGAGCTGTCATTTTCTCTCTGCCACATCATGTGTTTCTGCCATGCCAGGCAAGCAGAGAGGAAACTGAGACAGCCCCTTAGCAAGCGCACTTGACTCGTGTCCACTAACATGGCTTCCAAACTCCCTGCCCAGGCAACATGCTAGGCTATAAATACCTGTTTGTTCTTTTTTTTCTGTTACCAAAGAGGCTAAATATTTGTTTAGTAATGACAATGGAACCTTTGTAGTAGGTGCTGACATTTAGAAAATGAAATGCTACTTATTCAAGACCACAGGCAAGGAATGCTGTTGGACTCAAGTCTTTATCTCTTTCTTTTTCTTTCTCCTCTCTCTCTCTTTCCCTCTCTCTAGAGCTCCTTCCTTCTTTCTTCTTTCTATACAAACAAACATAGGCTCAGGAGTAAGGAGAACTGGCCTCCAAAGGAGATTTGGTAAATGGGCCAGTTGAATCATGGATCTATTTGTCCTCCTGCCTACCTCACAAGTCTCATGTGCTGAGCATTCACTTTGTGCCAGACACCATGCTGCAAACTTCACAACCTCTATCCCTTGAAGTCATACAGCTCGTATCCATCAAACGAGGACTCAACCCAAGTATCTTGCTCTCTTGCTCTCTTTACCCACTAAGAAATAACATAAACAAATTTAATAGTTTTCTGAACATAATATAAAGCCAGATAGGAATTATCAGTATTAACAATCTGAGTACTAATCCGGATCACAATGGCAACTGGTCCACTTAAGTACCTTAATGTACTTGATTTGATCGCTTATAGTCATAGTAGTTGTGTGATGAATATTTTCTATGAACTGGTTGACATGGCTCTCATTACTTTTTGGATTGTTACAAATACTTCAATGAACACCAGACCTCACAAAGGTTGATTATAGGATCTTCCTTATAAGAGCCGCAGAACCCAGAGCTATATATTCCTGATTTCACTAGTATGGAAATTTTGGTGTGTTAATAAAATGTCTCTGAATATTTTTTTTTACAATATTCTATTATAGTATCATTGGTAAGAAATATGCAGCTGAGCTAATAAAACCCATGGAAACATAGAGGTCAAGAAAGGCAGAGCTAAAAAGAAGCTTACCTTATCCAACAGCTAGCTCCCATCCCTATTTTAGAGATGGGAAAATGGAGAAACAGAGTGGTCACCTAACCCTGGCCTTTGCTGAAATAAGATCCCACATTTCTCGAGTCCTACAAAAGCGCCCAATCCACAATTGCTGTGGATGATGCTAGTTCAGCTGAACTTTTTTGGTCAAATATGCTAATGAAACTCTTTTGAAGCCTAGAAATGTTGATAGGACAATGAATAAGCCCAACTACCTGTCAATCATAATAATGACACTATTAGGAATTCCATCGTTCCGTTCCTACAAATGATGCTTCCCTGTCCTGGGTTGGTTCCAATCCAAGGAGTTATACAACTCTACACTGCAGAAGAAATGTTGCCACAGAGATAAGCATGCTGTTTTAAAGCACTCATTAGTATTCCTTGTCCTTGAGGAGTGACTCATATACCCTTCACATACCTAAGAAAGTTATGTATATGTCCTGCAACTCCCACCCCACCCCAGATGCACTTTTGAGGTGATTATATATGTTGTTGTTGTTGTTTTTTCTGGATTAATAAGCTCCAAACAACACCTTTATTACCTGGGGAAAGAAGACTGACAGCTCCAGATGGTGGCCCATCAAGGCTGAATATGCATCTTGAATCCTCCAATTTCATGGTAGTAAGGTCCCTCCTGAGACCAACCACCACTGGCTTGCAGTTTCAACAGAGAAGGCTGGAAGCACTGGCTACTACCCACATGCTCATCATCTGAATCTCGATGGGGAGAATTAAGATTCTGTCCAAGATCAGTATCTCTCCCTTAGTTTCGCCCCTTCTCCCACTGAAACATAAATGGGACTATCTCTTGCTTGAAGGAATGCTTTGCTGTCCATGTCCCCAGATGGCACAGGAAAATGAAAAATCTCACCTCACTTGATTTTTCTTCAGATCTTTAAGATGACACTAATTACATAGTCTAATTAGCAGGCTCCTGTCCGGAGACTGGTAGCTACATGGAAAAGAGGGTAAATCTTGAAATTTGCTTGATTTTATTTTTGGCTCAATGCTTGGTGCCTTGACCTTTTTATAGAATGAAAGGGCCTAAGAATGAATATAAAATTTGCTGATTTTTTAAATACCAAGTGGTAGTTTGAACAATTTCAATTTTTTAATTTAAAAATACTATTTGTCAGGCAACTGGGATGCAGCCTTTGTCCTAAAAGTCTTTGAAATCTAGAGAGGAAAACAATCTTGCAAAGATATGAGCAAAATAAAGCATTTAAACTGCTCTGATAGAAGTGTACATGGAGTACTATGGCATCTAAAGGGAGAAAATGGTTAATTCTTAGATGAGGAACAGAGAGGGTGAAAGTTAGAGAAAGATTCAAAGAGGAGGAAAACATAATTTTTAATTAAATAAGGAGGAAAAAAACTGACATTTCCAGGCAGAGGGAACAGCATGTGCAAAGTTCCCATGGAAAAACTCAGACAATTTGAAAAATGCAGTTGGTTTGGCTGACTAGTGTATAATGTGCATGATGATCAAAAAGCTGGAGAACTGTCCCTATAAGACATTCAGTAATATTGGACTTGATCCTGGGGCCAGTGGGTGATAATAATTGCTGTATATAAGAGACAGAATTATGAGATTTGCAATTTTAAAGGCTCACTCTGGCTACTATTTGAAGAAAGGGCTTTCCTGGATGCTAGAGGTAAGGAAACAAGACTAAATATGAAAGACTAATGTGAGAAATGGTGAGACCTGGCCAATAATGCCTAGAGAACGAATAAAAATATGTCTAGGAAGTAAAATCAACAGGACTTAGTGATGAGAAGGATGAGACAGAAGGAAGACTGAAAATTTTTAGAATAAAAAACTTTGGAACTAGATCAAGGGGCACTGGAGCATGAAGATGGAGCTTACTCCTCATCCTTGCTCATGGTCTAGGTTAAAATATTCTTAATGAGGAAATCAGAGCCAGGGAAGGGTCTGGGGCAGCCATCTTGATCCCATAGATAGGGGTAGATTATTCTTTCAAAGCCAGTTGGCTGTGAGCTTCCTGACTCTGACATACTCTCTATTTTCTAGAATAAGAAGCAAATTCACTAGTCTTATTTACAGCAAGGTGCTATAAATAAGAGACCCTCAGGCATTTAAAGCCCCCTCCCCACTGCAGGAATTTCTCTTTAAATATTCCTTATCTTGGAAGCAATCTGCCCTCCTTAAATACTTTCATGACCAGAAGCTCAATAACTTTCAAGAATGTTCTGTGTAAATTTGGGAAAGTTTAATGGCAGACATTAACATCAATAAATTCATTTTAAGTTTACACAATGCTGGTGACTAAATTAGATGCTTTTAGGTCCACTACCATCATGCCAGGTAGATTAGGAGGCCAGTAGGTGGTTGTACCAGATCTGAAACCCAGAAAAGGTACCCAGCTCTTCTGCTCCCATGATGCATATGTGTGCCTTTGCTTTTGACATTGCATCGTCATAGTTTTCTGGTTTTGTGTCAATCCCCCCCCCCCATTAATTATAATCCCCTTGAGAGCAAGAACTCTGTTTTCTAATCGCTCATCACATGCCTTGCTCAAGGATTGGCTCAGAATACATAGGTATTTAATAAATGTTTGTTGAAAAGAAAAAAGATTATGTTTTGAATTGGTTCTTTAAGTTGACAGCATAAAGTCTAAAGTCATCTTCCCTGAAACTTTTGATCATGGCTTCACTCTCTAAAGTCACAGAGAAGTATTTGTCTTTCACCTGAGAATCTTCAGTCATGCTGTGTCAATCCAAACTTTGTTGTCCATAGTTTTTACATATGGCTTCCAGTTTTCCCTCCCAGAGGTAAACTTTCCTTTTTCCCTTTGCTTGTTCTGCTTTCTAAAATGTTACTAATTAATAGTGGGTGCAACAAATAGATTCTCCACCACAACCAGCTGTTCCTTGATTAAAAAAGCCTTGCCCATGTATACAAACTCTTGATGATTTCAAGAGACCAGAGGAAAATTGTCACGGCATCAGGATTCAGTGCCCAACCTTCAGGCAGTGCCTAAGTAGTGCCAAACCATGTGGATGAAAAGAAAACCAAGATGAGTCAGTTGCCCAGATGTTTTGTTGTTAGGTCACCAAGGATCTGGATGATTGGAGGCCTGGATGCCAGAGTTTGTGTGGCCATGTATAGCCATGCTTCAAAGTGAACACAAGCTTAATAAAGCAAGGGCTGATTCCAGAACTGATGGGAGGTGAAACAGAGGGAGAGGGAGAAAGATTTGAGCAGAAGAGGGATTTCTAGGGGAGGAAAATTAGGCTTTCAGGAAATCAGGGGTGTGAGACAGGGCTGGTCTACCAGATAGGCTCACAAAGTCTTGGGTTGCTGTTCCTAGAAGGAGGGGCATGGCACCAAACATTTTCTGAGCACCCACCCTATGCTAGAGACTGTGGGATATGCTGGGAGTAAGTGGCGAATGAGACAGCTGTGGTATGTGCCCGTGTGTAACTTAGTGTTCAGTGGAGACAAAGGACATTAGAGTGCCTCCTGGTAAGTGTCCCCAACAGAGAAGTACAGGACACTAAAGCAATTCAGATCTGCGAGTGTGTGTGTGTGTGTGTGTGTGTGTGTGTGTGTGTGTGTGTGAGAGAGAGAGAGAGAGAGAGAGAGAGAGAGAGAGAGAGAGAGAGAGAGAGAGAGGGCATTGCAGAAGATTCCTTGAGGAAGTGAAATCTAAGCCGAGGATTGAAGCATGAGTAGGATTTAGCTAGGCTGTGTCAGGGGAAGCCTGTTCCTATCAAGGGAAGAGTATTGTGAAAGTCCAGAGGTGAGATAACAAGCAGTTCAAGTAATGGAAGAAAGTTTGGTGATGTGCAAGGGGTGGCAAGAAATGAGTCAGGAGGAGTATAGCAGGGCCACATGCTGTAAGATCTCATAAGCCATGCTGACACTAAACAAGCTGTGGAGTGGCATAGGCTTGCATTGTCTGAAGCCATCTGCTGTACAATGAAGAAAATGGGTTAGGACCCACAAGGTGGGAGCCAGAAAGGTCAGTTAGTAGGCTGTTGCAGGAATTCAAAAGAGAGATGATAGAGGCCCAGACACATCCCAGGGGGAGTTAATTATCCCCTTTCAAGTTCCACTTTGGTCCTTCCTAATTTATTTTGAGCATTCCTTTCACTACATCTTAATCCTTCATGTATTCCTACAACTAGAACATCTTCAGGCACATAGAGATGCTCAAAAAATAGTCGCTGAATGAATAAATGAACAAACTACTTTTAATCTTTCCGTTATGGAAATTCTCATTCTTCTCTCTCTCTCTCTCTCTCTCTCTCTCTCTCTCTCTCTCTCTCTCCCTCTCCCTCTCCCTCTCCCTCTCCTCTCTCTCTCTCTCTCTCTCTCTCTCTCTCTCTCTCTCTCTCTCTCTCCTCAATACAAACAATTATCAACTTCTCAAAAGGATTGGGAGCTTATTAAAAGCAAGAATGATAATATCTTCCACTTATCATACATCCATTACATAAATGGATTCCTGATCACTAGATTTGATTTTAACTTTTTAATTTTTCTTTCCCATCCTCTCTTCCCCACTTCAAATGTATGTACAATCAGACCTTCTGATTTAATGATCTCCCTTAGGAATCATATAACCCAGCATTGGAAGGGACTTTAAAGATAACGGAGTCCCGCTTCCCTAATATATCTAATAGTGAATATATTAAATACTACCAGGTGCCAGACACTGTTCTAAGCTCTTTTTGAGATTTATCAATTTAATTCTCACAATGACTCTTCATTCAGGTATTATTATGATTCCCATATTATAAGGAGAAAACGGAACCACAGAGGAGATAAGTAACTTGCTTGAGGAGACACAACTGGTGAGTGGTAGAACTAGGAATCATGCACCAAGATTTTGGCTTCTAAAGTATGTACTTCCAAAAAACTGTCAACTATGATGGCGTTTGAATGCCATGTAGAGATTGAGTGCCTTCAGCAATATCCCCCAAAATGGATTTTCCATTTCTTCAATGTATTTAACAACAGGAAGGCTGGAAATACCTAAGGAGGAATACCTCTTCCCAAAACACAAAACTAGATTTTATTAAAATGCTACCCATTGGGATAGTTGAATGATAACTTTCCTCTTCCCCCTGGGATTGTGTGGTGTGGGTTACACACTCCAGGAAATGCTGTCCTCTTTGTCATCCATCAATTCATCACTCTCCTTTTTAACTCCTTCCTCAGGTTTGGAAGGCTTTTTTTGACGATGAGGCTGGATTAGATTCATCAGCTCTGTGTTCTGACAAACCCTTTCATGTTCCTAACCCAGCTCTTTTTACATGATTTTACAATGGTTTGAGTATTTGACCTTATCTTTTGAGAGAGATGCTGGCCAGAGTGAAGACCTGTCCTGCCCTGTTCCTTACTGGGTCCCAAGTCCTAGTGCTGGGTCAGTGGATTGCAATTGCTCAGCCAAAGTGTGTTGAGTCGATGAAATCTTAAGAAATCACATTTTCTATCACAGGGAGTAATTTGCTCCCCCATTCTCAATCCATTTTTCTTTTCTTTTCTTGTCCCTTTGCTTTCCAAATGGGATGAAGGGACCATCAGCGCCACACAATTAATTGGAGGTGTCATGGAAAGATCTGGCTTAGCCTGATTTTCCTAGTTCTACCAGGAGTGTTTGCATGACTTTGGGGAGTTCACCTGTGTTTCCTGGACCTCTATAAAATGAGGGGCTTGGATAAAGTTAGAAATTGCAAAATGGAAGCACATGAGCTGTGTGGACAAGCTATATTTGACCTACATAGTATTTTTTAAAATACTTGCATTTAGTGCCAACATTAACGTTAAAAAAATTGCCAACTCATCAAAATCTGGATGCATTAGAGCCTTCCTATGATAATAGAGAACATCACATCGATCCTGGGACCTCAGTAGCAACTTCCCCTTCAGATGAAGCTTGACCTTGCCTAGGTCACTTTCATGACTGATGCCACTCACTTACCTTCCCTTCCGGGCCTTGGTGGACATTTAAATTCATCACCTCTGGACCAAACGATCTCAAAGAGCTGCTTCACACTTAAAGTCCTTGGAGGCCGATTCCTGGTTATATGACATAATGGGAAGCAAATATCATCTATTGATGCTTTTTTCCTCAATAGAACAAACACTTTTAATACATTTTTTTATATTATCCTGTGAAGCTATCACTAAAAGAGCTTCAAGGGGAAATTTGAATCACATGGAGAAATTAAATTATTTTGTGCAACTGCTAATCCCTGGCTATTCTACCCCATATGACCCCTCCTCACCAGATAATTGAGAGTAGTGAGCAGCATGAAAAGTTGAAATGCAAGCACACTTAGGTATAAGTAGGGACAAGAAAAGCTCTGGGAGACCTGACAGGGTCACTTGTTATGACTTAGCCCTAGCCAGGACTCCAATAGCAATTCTTATCCAAAGGTATGGTCTGAAACCAGTAAGACAAGATGGACTTGAAAGAAGCAAGAAGAAAGCCTTAAAAGCAATTTAAGCATTATAAGTAAAGGCTAGAATGAGATTTAAGGTGTACAGTCAGTACAAAGTCTACATGGGAAACATGTGCAGTATCATTTTTTGCAGGAGAGATGCACAGATGGATGTTGGGGATAGACTTGTACTGAGTTGTAGAACTGGACCACTTCTTGATGCCATACCTGAAGAAGGGGGACTAACATTTGTGGGTACCTACAGCACATCATACACTTTGTATTTTGTCATCCCATTTACTATGCATTACAACTCTATAGAATAATATGTTCATTTTACAAGCAAGGGACCTGTGACTCAGAGAGGTGAAGATAATTACTCAAAGTCACAGAGCAGGACCTGAACCCAGGTCACCTGGCTTTAATTCAGGGCTCTTTTTGTGGCACGTGGGCCGCTCTACCTTCTAATTCTTCATTATGTTTGTTTCTGACAGCACCTCCCATTTATTCAGGCGGCTTGTCTCCTGGTGCCATCTCAGCAGGCACAAGGCTCCTGGAGTACCGCGCTGTAGCAAACAACCTCTCTGTTTTCTGACCAAGAGTGGTCAACTCAGGTCTCTGGGTGGGCTCAGGTCTCTCTCTCTCTTTGAAAATATCTGAGCTCCTGGTCTCATGCCAAATATGAGGGTAAAGGTGAGAAACAGACTTCTGGCAGACTGTCCCTCTATCTGAGGACCTAGGAGTGTGATCACACACAATAAGAGGGTTGGAATTTCCTTCACTCAGGAGAACAAAATGGACGCAGTCGGCCTGACTTTGTTTCCTGGTACAAATAAAGATGTGAGATGTATGAAATGACCTCACAAACTCCCTTGTAATTTTGGGTTTGATGAGCAGTAAAACTGGTCTCTATTTTAGATCGGTCAGAAGAGGACAGGTCTATCACATTTTAAGGGGATAAATGCCCCTGGGCAAGAAGCCAGAGGAAGACGGAACAAAGGCAGTAACTACACTGTCTCTGATGAGCTGGATGGTATCCCCCCTCTGCACTCTATCAGAATGGGTCTGAATTCTGTCTCTTGCTCATGTTCTATAGAGGTTTTTCAAATGGTAGTAAAATATACATAACACAAAAGTTACCGCTCTAACCATTTTTAAACGTTCAGTTCTGTGGCATTCGGTACATTCACATTGTTGTTTAGCCATTGCCGCCATCCATCTCCAGAACCTTTTTTATCTTCCCCTGCTGAAACTTGGTCTCTATTAAACAGTAGGTCTCCACTGCTTTCACACTCTTTCACCCCTTCCAGCAACCATCGTTCCCCTCTCTAATGATTTGACTATTCCAGGTACCACATATAAGTAGAATCGCACCATGTTTGTCCTCTTGTGACGGGCTTACTTTGCTTAGAATAATGTTTTCAAGGTTCATCTATGTTGCAACATGGGTTAGAATTTTCCTTTTAAGGCTGAGTAAAATTTATATGTATATATGTATATGTGTGTGTACACACACACACACACACACACACACACACACACTGCATTCTGTTTAATCATTTATGTAATCAATGGATAATTGGGTTGCTCTCACTTCTTGGCTCTAGTGAATCATGTTACTATGAACCTGACTGTTCAAATATTATAGAAATATATATTTTTAATTACCACTGATACACATTCTTTAAAAGTGAGGATTAGTAGCGAACATCATGTAGTCCTCTGGACGTATTTTAACAAGAATGATTGTTAGCACAACATAGAATTGGATGATGCTAAGGGGATTGTGGAAAATTGGTCTTCCCCATTTTGCCAGCAGTCTTTTTCTAAAAAATAAATTCATGTCCTTTTCCTCCTTTAAATATATTTTCACATGCATATTAGTTTCGGAATAAAATACCAGTTTCTTGACATGGCATGCATGGTCTCAGCCAAATTTCCCAGCCTCGACTGCCGTCAGCCTCCCTGCTCAACAGTGTTGTATGTGGAGCGTGCTCTACCTTTGATGTCTCAGGGTTCTGCACTTCCTAATCATCCTACCTTCACCGTGGAGAGCGCCTCTCTGTAGCACTTATGACATATTATGGTATTGTGGCCTTTCCCCATATCATCTCCCTATGGACTAAAGGATTTTATACTATTTATTTATATGATACTTGTATTTAGCATGAAAGGAATTAATATTTTTCAAGTAAATGTATGAATGAATGAATGAAAGTTCGAATCTCTTCTCTTTCAGTAGGTAAAACAGGATTTAAACATCTCAATCAGACACTTCTTTTTCAACACAGTACAAAAGAAAGTATAAGTCCCAGACACACTGAAGTGTGAGGATTTTCATTTGAGGAGTCAGACAAGAACTATTTAATTCAACTTTGCATTTCAAGTCTACAAGTAGATAAGAAGACTAACATCCAACCTGGAGTAACTTGTCTAAGTTTACAAAGTAAGTTGGGTGCTGAGTTGTGATTAGAACCTGTGCTTCCTGACTTCTAGCCCAGTGCTCCTTTTATTGCACTCACATGTTCATAGTTGGTCCTTGTAAAGTATTTACTGAGCAAATTATTGTTCAGGAAATTCAGATTTTGTTGTTGTTTTGCTGAGAGAAGAAAGATATGCTGTTCTTGATGTCAAGGGTTTAATAGGTAAAATAAAAGTATAGATCAAAAGGAAAGAGAGCATGTCTGCAGGTGTCAGAGAGTTTTTTAAAAAGCTTTCTAGAAACATGTCAACAAGAGCAGGACTGATTTATTCTGATGCCATGAGGATGACCTGGCAAAGCTGAGGCTGGCCCTCTACAAAGTACCAGCAATGGGTTCCTGGAAGGTCAAAACTTCTCATATGTCTTTGGTAAAATCATAAGGCAGGATTCAGGCACAAGAACATTGTTATTTCAAGTCCTGCTAATTTTGAATCTGTTATAATAAAGTGAAGGTATGTATGATGCTAATACATGATCCAGGCCACAATAGGAATCACATCTGCTCTTAGTGGGAACAATGTATTTTTGTGTAATGCTATCTTCTCCAACTTTACTTTTCATAATCTACTTATTCTTATTCATTTAATCTTATGGTAGAAGTCTGTATAATTTATACAAGTCACACCTGTCTATGATATACTAATGTACATCAATTAAGCTTATATATATATTTCTTTTTTCTGTAGTGAGATCCTGCCTTAGTCTAAAGGGAATTTAGCCTTATTTATGTATGCCTAACGAAGCGATAGTTTGGTAGACTCATGGATATTGATTTGCATGAATTAATTTATATGAGAGCCTGTGTTTAGTTTTTTTCACTTAGCGAAGGAGGAGGGAATAGTTTGGTACCCTCGTGAATACAGAGAGAGGAGACAGGGAGAAAGGAGAAGAATTGAGCAGAAAAATAGAATGGGTAATAGATCATCTACCTCTTGATAGCACGATGGATTATTTGTAAGCAGATCCCTGGGGGAGAAGGTGAAGAGAAGGGGGAATACAGGAGTTGGAAAGTAGAGAACAATGCTTCTTTCTCAGATGGGTACTGGCCTTTTGGAAAGAAATGTTGGTGGCAAGATTTAAACAATCTGTTTTTATGAGGTAATTTGTAAGAGACAGTAAATACATAAGTTAGCTATATCAGTTATATATAGCTATATAACAAACCCTCCCCCGCCCTGCGCAAAACAACCATGTGTTGTTTTTCACAAGGCTATGAGTTGATCGGGTAGTTCTGCTGAATTGGGCTGGTCTTGATCAGGCAGTTTCTTTTGTCTTCCTGGGACTCAGGTGATCATCTGAATATTAGTGCATCTATAGTAGTTTTAGCCAGGCCAACTATCTGTGCTTCATATGTCTCATCCTCTAGCAGTCTGGTCCAGGTATGTTTTTACAAGTACTTTTACAGGTTCTACTTACATAAAGTTTGTTATTATCTTATTGGACAAAGTCAGTCACATGGCTCAAGCCCAGAATCAATAGGCTTACTATCAAAAGATATGGATTCAGGGAGGAGTGAAAAGTTTTGCAGTCAATCTATTGCATATAAGCCAACTTTCTCCAGGCTCAGGTGATAGAGTTGAGAAGTGGAACATTCTCCCCATATCTGACTGGAACACAGCTCGACTCTGATGTAATGTGTACTGTAGAAAAAAGACAGCAGGGTTTGGCAACCCAAGGAGCTCTCTCTCTCTAGTCATTGCTGAGACGGTAGTAGAAGCATGTGATGAGTCAGTTACTCCGTGAGCAGAACCTCCCTGATGTTCCACTTTGGGCATGTAGTAGGAGTAGTACATAAATATTTGGTAGTGTATTTTAAGGGACCCTGGGGTGAATCATCCTTGGCAGGAGCACATTATTCCCTTTCAGGGTCCTGAATGCCATCTTAATGGTGAGCAACTGCCCCAAGTGACTTTGTGCAGGAGACAGCATTTAAAGGGACCAGAATAGAAGGACAAATATAACTCACTGAGCATACGTTGATACAAAAACAATAATTGGAAAAAGAGTTTAGCTGGATGGTGCTGATTCCCCACAATCACGCACATGAGAGCCTGGAACAGCAAACTTTTGGTGTTCATGCAATGGAAACCTTAGGTTGGTATAACATGTTTTATTTACATATTTATTTGTTAAGGTCCAAGCATTGCAGAATGTTACAACCTAGTCTTCCTACCAATTAGGATAAGATTTTTTTTTTCTTGAATTAGGAAGGTTTTAATTTCATCAGTTTGAAATGAATAATGCCTAGTGGTTTTTTTATTCACATATTTTAGCAAAAAGCAGCGGGAGAGAAAGGGTAGAAAAAATATTCTGCACTGGCATGCAGACCTGGATCAGCATCTTAATTTTACCTCTAAATTGTTTAACATTGGCAAATCACCTAATCTCTATAAATATCTGTTTCTCATCTATAAAATGAGAATAACCATATCTTTGTTGCAAGGTTGGAGGAAGGACTAACAATAAAGGATGCAAAATAGCTAGTGCTTCACAGGTATTCTAATAAATGTAGTTGTTTTCATCATTGAACATTTATTACTTGTCAATTAGAGACCAAACACAGTCCTACATGCTGTAGATTCAAACATAGTCAATGGTCCCAGAACCTTATATACAGATTCAAAGCATAAACAAATAAATAATGATATATGTCTGTCTCTCCCTACATAGCAATGAGTTTCTTAAGGTCACACTGCTTTGTTCCTCTTCGTAGACCCAGTAATCTCCAGAATCTAGCATGATGAGTCAATGTCCTTCAATTGAATTGTATTATATCTCAGGAGCTAGGTCTTCCATACCATAATTAACACAGAATCTCATACGGAATAGCTGTTTAGTACATTTTGAAAGAATGAATGGCTGAGAGAACGAAAAAAGAAAAGAGGGAAGAAAGAAGGGATGAGAGAAGAGAGGAAGGAAGGGGGAAGGGAGAAAGGAAGGAAGGAAAAGGAAGGGAGAGAAGAGAGAAGAAGAATAGGAGAATGAGGGAAAAGAAGAACAAAGGAAGGAGGAGAAATAAAATAAATGAGATTAAAAGAGGGAAAGAAACAAAGGAAAATGGAAAAGTCTCCTCTCTCTTTTTTTTTCCACCAAAATTTTTGAATATTTGCCCCAGAGAAATACCATTGCCCACTTCAGATGGAGATACAACTGCAGGAATAAATGGGCAGGCAACAAAACATAATTATGGCCCCAGGCATAATTATGTAGGAAGGTAGAGGAGGTCTTTTAATTCCCTAAGTTCCCTATCTTCTTGGAATGAAGTTGCCTTTTTCGTTTTCTATTTTTTCTAACCCTCTGATTGACGACCAGCCCCCTACCCCTGACCCCCAGTGCTCATGTGTGCTCATCTCAGATACCAAGCTCTCCCCCAGCCCTTTCTCTCAACGCCAAGCACAGGGGTAATTTATCTTCCCCTAGCTAAACCCCGCGGGGAGCTCTGCTCTCCCATTTGCCTCAGCCCCTGCTATATCCTAACCTTCACCACCCTACCACTGCCCCCCTCATCCCTTGCTCCTACCCCTCAGTTGTCAGAATGTGTGAAAATTAATTGATTTGGGAAAGTAGAATTCAGGGGTTTGTAGTAAATCAAAACATTCCATTCATACTTGCTCCAGCTTTCAAGGAGAATAGGGAGTCTTCAAAAAAATAAGGAGGAGGAAACTAGCAGTGAAGGGGATGGGGTGGGGGAAGAAAAATCAGAGGAAGAGGAGGAGATCTGAAAAATTGGATTTAGGGTTCACGTATTAGAAACTTGGCCTGCATGCTTCTTGGGGCAACGTTGCTGCATGAAATAAATACTGTCTTGGGCTTTCGGTGAAACTATTGCCATATGTTGTGGGGCTGGAAAGTTGCCCACCCCTTCTCTACACCCCTTAAGTCTCCTTTTCCCCCCACCCCTGTTGATTCACTTAAGGCTCTGATTAAGTTTGGTGAAATTCATATCTTTGCCGTCACTTTCCTATATGTTACAGATGGACTACAGAGGGAAGGCTTGCTGCCAGCCAATGAAAAAGAAGGGGGACCCTCTCGTTGCTGGGCGCCGAAAGGCACAGGAGTTCAAATGCTTGCAGTGGTTTTAGCCTGCTTGCGTGAGAATCCTGGGAAACCCCGATGAGGCCTGCAGCCTGCCTTGAACGAGTAAGGGGACAAAAACCTCTCCTGGATGGGGGAGTGGAAGTTGCTGGGAGGCATATTTCAGCCCAATGGAGGGAAAAGCAGAAATCTTCATAGCAATTAGAAATATCCTAAAATAAAGCAGACTTCCCCAGGAGGTGAAATGCTTTCTTTACCTCACCACGTTTAAGCACACATGTCACAATGCTGTTGAAGGAAATTATGAATCGCACGAGGGTTGACCTATAGTTTACCACCTTTTATGGCTATGGAAACCTTCCTGTTTGTTTACTGGGACAAACTGTACTGGAACCTCTGCATATGCATCTCTCTCTCTCTCTCTCTCTCTCTCTCTCTCTCTCTCTCTCTCTCTCTCTCTCTATATATATATATATATATATATATATATATATATATGTAAAAGTTTTTCCTGGAAGTGATTTATATTTTTTGTCTTGATTAATATAAAAAAAAACTTCTGAAGTTATGATATTATGACTCAGTACTAATAAAATCCTGATTAACAAAGATGTGGCTGTCTACAACAATGTTAAAAAAAACTTGCCTTGAAGACTATGGATAGTATTTTTTAATTAAGAGATGATAGGAGAAATTGTGACCAGAGTTCTACACCAAAAGCAATGAAGTTGGCAACCCATGTTAGCTCATTTGGAGTACCTTAATATTTAGTGTAGAACCAATTTATTCATCATATTGCACAAAGGAAACGTGTCCTGTGTCCCAAAAGCACTGGGGATCCATGGAACATAGTTTTAAAACAACCACTCTATACATCTGTGAGCTCTTTCGCTCTTACCTCTGAAGGTGTACAGGTTTAAGAGTTTTGAGTATACTTAAGATAGAGAATTTCTTATGTAAGGGATGGGCTGAATGAATCTAGTATTTCTTTAAGAGTGTGGATTATGTTCATGGGGCTATTTAGTGTTTAGGAAGTTACTGACCACATAATGCTTCCGAAGACAGACAATCTTTTGTAAAAGTAAGGTTGAGAAACAGCTTAGCCTAATAGGACTTATCAGAGTAGGTGCCATCAATAAATACTGTAAGAGATAAGAAATCATCTCTAATGTGTGTCTTAGATCAAGATCCCCAGAAGCAGACCCTGAGGCAAGATTGAGTGTAAGTAGTTTGCTTGGGAAGTAATCAGAGGAAACACCAGTAGGGGAGTGGAGAAATAGGAAATATAGACAAGGAAGAGAAGGAAACCAAAAAAGCAAGTTACCACAGCGTAGACAACTGGAACTCTTATCCTGTTCTGAGAACTATGAGAGCAGTGTTGAACAGGCACTCAAAATTCTCCTACGAAACCCACCGCACACTTAGTAGGCTCCAATTATCAAAAACAAAACACAAGAAAAAACAGAAAGTAAAATGTGTTGTTGAGGAAGTAGAGAAATTAGACCCCTTGTGTATTGTATGGTGTATGGTGCAGCCACTATGGAAGATAACATGGCGATTCTCCAAAAAATTAAAAATAGAATTACTATATGATTCAGAAATTCTACTTCTGGATATATATCCAAAAAATTGAAAACATGGATCCAAATAGATATCTGAACACTCACGTTCACAACATTATTGACAGTAGCCCCCAAATGGAAGCAACCAGAGAGTCCATACGCAGATAAATTGATAAAGAAAATGTGGTCTATACATAAAATGGAATATTATTCAACCTTTAAAAAGAAGGAAACCTTGCCATTTGGGACAACATGGATGAACTTGGAGGAAATTTTGCTAAGTGAAATAAGTCAGACGTAGAAAAATATATCCATATGATCTCACTTATACCTGGAATCTAAAATAGTCAAACTCATAGAAGGAAAGAGTAGAATGGTGGTTGGCAGAGGACGCGAGGAGGGAGATGTTGGTCAAGAGTACAAAGTTCTGCTTATGCAAGGTAAATAAGTCCTATAGCTAATAATACTGTATCATCTGCTTAAAATTTCTAAGAGGGTAGATTTTGTGTTGCTGTTGTTATTATTACTATTATTAAAGAGGTCAAGAATATAAATATGTTTATGGCTTTGATGGTGATCATGGGTCCTGGATTAATACTGATCCCCAAACTCATTAAGTTGTATACATTAAATTTGTACAGCTTTTTACATGTCAATCATATCTCAGTGAATGGTTTTAAAAAGACTAGATATGCAATCTTAGGACAACTTTTATACTTCTCTGGGCCTTATGCTTTCCTCTTAAGATTGAGATAATTGTACCTACGGTATGTACTTGTCATTTGGTCTGCCACAGATATGGACTTCTCAATTTGGGGGACTGTATTATGAATCTTGGAGGAGAGTAAAGAAGTCCATATGGAGAGATGCATTTCTTTAGCTATTATTGTCTGAAAGGCATCATTAAGATCTGGCTGATTGAATGATTCTGCCTTGGACTTTGGAGGTTGAGTTAGAGGTTCAGAGATGAAGAAATGAGGGAAAGGAATTTTCAGGGGCAGTGGTGTCCAGGAGTTTAGTCTGCATCCATAGGTAGTGGAAGCCTGCAGAGCGCACCCTATGTCTGCTGCCCAGAAACAGTCTGTTGCTGAGACAGGCAGAAGCGACTTCTGTTGGTGCTGATACCATTCCTCTTAGAATTCTTGTGGGAATGAAATTAAATTAGATATGAAAAGCATTTTGTATAGCCTCTGGAAGGGAATAGTATGGTTGCTTTCCCTCCTCGAAAGCACAGAAACTTTTAAATAGAACAGACTATTACTTCTGAGTACAAGCTATTGGTGTTTTTCTCTTTCTCGCATCCATCCATCATGCACTCTCTCCCATGTATACTTCATGTATTCTTCCAGGAAAAACACAAAGGTGAGCATTTATAGAAGTTTGTTCCATAACTTAATTCTATCCAGAAGAAGGCACAGACGATGAATGTTTAAAGTTTGGTCGTAGTTCATTAGCATCATCTATCACAGTGGTTTGGGACTTTTTTTCTGTTTCTCACCAGTGGACAATTTTTTCTCTCATTGAAATTATACAGTGAATCCCAATATGTGAATTAAAAGTGCTATTTGTCTCTGCTTTGCAATATAGTCTTCTCGTTTTCTGAGAACGACTTTCTGCTTTGCATTATACTAATTTGTCCTGTCTTGCCTTACTTCCTTGGTTCTTCATCTAGATAACCCCTCCCTACCTCCATTCTCATCTTTACACATCCTGTAACATTATGCACACAGCAGACATTCAGTGATGATCTATCAAAGGAAAGTTTCCACAGTTGGGGCGGGTAGCAGTATTTTTACTCTTAGTTTAGCTTCTAATGAATTTTAATTTAAAGTGGCAGTTGTCTGTTGTTAAAAACTTTTTAAATGCTTTTTATGGGAAAAGGAGGAAGAAAAAGTGCTGAGATGCTCAGAAACATTAGTTTATGGTCTTAGGGAGCAGGAAGAAAAAGATATCTATTAGAGTTAAATGATGATGAGCAGAATATTCGAGTTTCTTTATTCTTGAATACAAGAGTTACAAAAATAGTACAGAGGATTCCAATACACCATTCATCCAGGTTCCCTCAATGATGGTATCCCATGAAACTATCCTACATTAAAATATCCAGGAAATTGACAGTAGTGTGACAGTCCTAAAACTATTGATCTCATTTGTACTTTACAAGCTGTTACATGCACAACTTTTTTTGGTGTACAATTTTACGAAATTTTATCATATGCGTAGACTTGTATAGCCACAACCACAATCAAGACACAGAACTATTTCATCACTCCTAAAAATATTCTCTCATTCTACCCCTTAGTAGTCATATCCTCCCCTAACCTTGAGGCTGGCAACCACTGATATGTTGTCCATCTCTATGTGTGTTTTGAAAATGTATATATAAACAAAATCATAGAGTATATAATATTTTGGAGATTTTTAAGAAAACTTTTGCCTAATGACTTTGAGATTCATTCAAGTTGTTGGCTGAATTAATAGTTTATGCCTTTTTATTGCTGAGTGGTATTCTATTGAAGAGATGTACTATAGTTTATCAATTCTGTTGAAGGGTGTGTTGTTCCCAATGTTTTGAAATTGCAAAAAAAGGTGCTATAAACATTTATATAGAGGCTTTGTATCATATTAAGACATTTCTCTAGGGCAGATACCAGAAGAAATGCCATTACTGGCTTACATTGTAAGTATATGTTTAACTTTATAAAAAACTGCTAAGATATTTAGAGTGACTGTGACATTTTACATTCTCTCCAGCAATGTAAAAGATATCCTCTGCTTTGCATCCTTACCAGCATTTAATATTACCTGACTTTTTATTTTAGTTTATGTTATTAAGTGTGTGGTGGCATTTTACTGTAGCTTTAGTTTGCATTTCTCTAATGGTGAATAATAATGAATATCTTTGTAAGTGCTTATTTGCCCTCTATATATCCTATTTAGTGAAGTGGCTGTACAAATCTGCTATTTTCTAATAGGACTGCTTATTTTCTTAGTGTTGAGTTTAGAGCATTCTTTTGTATCCTGGGTACAAATTCTTTGTCAGATAAGTAGTTTGTCAGATAAGTAGCAAATATTTTCTTCTATCTATGGCTTGTCTTTTCATTCTATTAATTAGTGTCTTTAACAGAGCAAATTTTTAAAATTTTTATGAGGTTCATTTTAATTTTTTTCTTTTATTGTTCTTTATTGATTTTTTGAGGGGTATTACATCTAAGAATTCTTCACTTGACTTTAGATCAAAGACTTTCTCCTATGTAGTAGTTTAAGAGTTTTATAGTTGCATGTTTTACATTTAGATCTATGATCTATTTTGGGTTAATTTTTGTTTAAGATGTGAGGTTTAGTTCAAGACTCATTTTTTATTTTATTTTTGTCTATGGATGTTCAATTGTCCTAAAACCATTTGTTGAAAAAGAAAAGGATATCTTTTCTCTATTAACTTGCTTTTGCACTTTTGTCCAAAGTATGTTGAACGTATTTGTGTGGCTCTATTGCTAATTTCTCTATTCTGTTCCACTGATCTACATGTCTATCCCTCCATCAATGATACACTGTTTAGATTACTGTAGGTATAAATTTGAAAATCAAGTAGCATAATTTCTCAACTTTATTCTCCTTCCTCAAATTATTTTAGCTATTCCAGTTTCTTTGGCTTTTCTTATAAATTTTAGAATCTGCTGGTCTATATCTTCCAAAATTCTGCCGAGATTTGATAGGAAATGCATTAAATCTATAATCAACTTGGGACAGACTAACCTTATTACTTTATAGAGTTTTCCAATTCACAGTATGTTTTTCTAATAAAAATATTTCTTAAAAAATTATTTCACAAGTGTTCTGTATTTTCACTTACTATCACTACTAATATTAACAGTATACATGTTTTGATAGATTTATATCTAACAAAAATTTTCAAAATTTTTATGACTATTGTTTAGTATTGTATTTTTAATTTGGGTTTCTAATTATTTTTGCTAGAATATAGAAATATGATCAATTTTTTTTCTGTTGACTCTGTAACCTCCAACCTTATTAACCTCACCTAATAGTTCTTGAAGTCCTTTTGTAGAGTCATTGGGATTGGAATTTTTTTTTTTTTTTTTTTTTTTTTTTTTTTTTTTTTTTTTTTACTGTTCTCAGTAAATGAATTTCTTAGGGAAGTGAGGACCAATGCTATTATACATATCCCCTTAAGGAGCAGAGAAATAAGACTCAGAGTCTTGGGGTTCAGGTGACGGGAAAAGACAGCTATTTAGGGTTAGGAGAAACACCTAACTACTAGAATATACTTTTAACTCAAAATAAATTAAAGATTTAAATGTGAGGCTTGAAACTATAGAACTCAAGATATTTTTGTGTCAAGAAGGAAACCATTAACAAAATGAAAAGACAACCTACTAAATGGGAGAAGATGTTCTCCAATGATACGTCTGATTAAGGGGTTAATATTCAAAATATATAAGGAACCCATACACCTTAACACCAAAGAATATCCAAACAACCCAATTAAAAACTGAGCAGAGATCCTGAATAGACATTTCCAAAGAGGAGATATAGATGGTTAACAAACATGTTATGAAAAGATGCTCAATATCAATAATCATTAGGGAAATGAAAACTAAAACTACAATGAAATATCACCTCACACCTGTCAGAATGGCTATCACCAATAAATCAACAAATTACAAGTGCTGGTGAGAATGTGGAGAAAAGGGAACACTTGTACACTGTGGTGGGATTATAAATTAGTTCAGCCATCATAGAAAACAGTATGGAGATTCATCAAAAAATTAAGAATAGAGCTGCCGTATGATCCAGAAGTGGAATTTCTGGGTATTTATCTGAAGAAAACAAGAACACTAATTTGAAAAGTTACATGCACCTCTATGTTCATTGCAGCAGTACTAGTAATAGCCAAAATATGGAAGCAACTGAGATGTCTATCAATAGATGAGTGGATAAAGAAGATTTGGTATATAGAATATACTTTTATTTAGAGTGAATTTGAGAAAAGAACTAATAAAGGCCAGGACCATCTCAATTGAATAAATACATATATAAATAAATGCAATAAAATGAATTTTCTAGCTTTTATGATAAGCCTGATACAGTCAATATTCCAGTTTCTAGACTGAGTCACATGAGGCAAACAGCTACCACGCCGCATTTAAATATCACAACCTAAAGCCAATGAGGCTTATTGTTCTCAGACAGAACACATTAGGTGGCACTATGCTATTAACTATTGATTGCAAACTTATATTTAAAATGTCTCCTTAGTGTATTATACAGATTTATCGCACACTTGGATTCAAGAAGACCTCCTTCAAAGACTTGGTTTTAGTTCTTACTGAATGATCTTGAGTGAGTTACTTGATTTCTGTATCTCAGCTTCTTTATCTGAAAAAATGGGAATGGTCCAAAATATTTCAGTTTATATGTATAGTTCATGGGTCCTTACAGTAAGATAAATGTCATTGTCCCAATTTTGAGACCCTTGGGGGTTTGACTGATGATCTTGCTCAAGATCATGCTATGAATAACAGGCCAGGTGGAGACTTGTAACTTAGGGCTAAGGGACTCTAAAGCTCATGTATTTAACTATTAAACTATAGAAAGTTCTGAGGGGGCAGAATAAAGAAGCTAATAAAGTAGTGGGACCACAGAGGAAAGATGAGAGGTACCATACACTACAAGGCAATAGTCTAGCCTTGGAGGAGGGAGAATTACCTGCCAGGAGAAGCTTGTTGATTCATGGCAATTATATTGTAAATGTGACCAGTAACAGTGGAGCCATACGAGGACAGCTTAGTGCATTGAAAAACAGTTATAGCCAATGAATTTTAATTTAAGTTTAAATGTCAGAGATAGAGTTGAATTTTTAATTATGGATATAGTTGTCTTCAAGCTATTTACTGGAATTTCCACTGAAGAAGAATGAATGATGATGGACACGAGTATCCAAGAGAAAAGGGAAAATGAAAATTTCATTGTTTTTTTTTTTGAAAAGTAGGCATGGGGCTAAATTAAAGAGATTTTTCAGCCACTTTAATTTTTTTTTTACCATATCATAAAAATACAGAGAAACATAAAATAAAACATTAATTGTGTGAATAATGTATACAGCCAACAATCCTATCAAGCAGATGCTTGTCTCATCTTGAACATAAGGCTCAAAGAAGTGAATAGGCCTATTTACAGTTGCAGAGTCAGCGAACTATAGAGTCCGTATCTAATTCCAGGCTCCCCTGATTCCAAAGATTTGTTCTGACCGATGCTTTGTGCTGCTTCTTAAAGAATAAACAACACTTCTCTGGATTTTGATTCGGAGGAGTGACTTACCAATATTTCAAAGGAATTGTATAATGGATATATTGTGTGGCATTATTACTACTGATGGAGCCAATGAATCATTAACATCTCTAACCGGTGGTATAACTGTTCCTGCCATGGTTGTCTCGTCCGCTTTCCATCCAGAGTTTTGGATTAAATATTCATTCACCATTAAAATATTAATGCAGCCCTACTGTTTCTGTAACAAATATTAATTTCTTATGGCATTTCCAGGCAATGCATAAGTTATATATTTCATATCCCACAGGAAACTGCTCGTCTTCTGGCCCCGTTTGTTCATGGTTCTGTTCATTTCTTTGGCTGCAGAAGTCTAGAAAAGAGCAGGAAGAGAGCGAACACTGATTTGTAAACAGAGTCCCTGCCCAGTTATTGCTCGTCTTCCTTCTTGCTGCTGTGGTGTCTCTGGTCCAGGGAATGTTCCAACCAGCAATTCAGCAATTCTCTGACCTTTAAACTTAAATTAAAATTCATTGACTATAACTGTTTTTCAATGCACTAAGATGTCCTCATATGGCTCCAGGGGGACAAAGCAAGGAAAGATCACTGTGATCAGAACCACTGTCTAAGTTAAACTTCCAGAAATCACTAAGTGTCATGATGTCATCCTCCTTCATTATCTCAACCTCATTCACTTTTCCTCTCTCCCTACATGGATCCATCTCCCCCCCCCCACCCTGCCCCGCTCCCCCAGTTTTTCAGCAATTTTCTAATTAGTAGGACACCATATTTGCATTTTTTGGGGGAAGACAATTCTTACTAAGAGCTCTACTTATAGCCTCAGAAAGCTTTCTTTGCAAATATGGTGCTCAGGATTATTTAGTGGTACTTGTCAAAATGTAGATTCTTTGGCCCACCTTAGATCCACTATATCAGACTGTAAATCAGAGTGTGTGTTTAAGGCCTAGGAGATTACAATACATTCCAAATCTGAGAAGCTTCAGGCTAAGTATTGGCTTAAGTAGGCTTTGATTTCACAGACTTGGGTTTGAATTTTGGTTTGACTCTCTATTCACTCTGGGATGCTGGACAAGTTAACTTTATAGTTTACTTACTAATAGAAATGGGAATAATAATAATACTTAATTCAATCAAGGTACTAAACATATCCATCACCTCTAAAAGTTTCTTCCAGCCCTACTTTTATAAAAGCTGTTGAAAATAACAACAATAAGACTTACTTCAAAATATAATATTTGATGATTAGACAAAATATTGTATATAGAACATTTGCACATTGCATGGCACATAGCAAGTGTTCAATAAATGTTACCTATTAATAGTAATGATGGTGTCAAATTCACAGGTGAATAACTTGGCCAATGGCAACCTGTACACAGGCAATTATACCAGCTAGCTCTGTTTAGCATCTTCTCCATCAATGTAGGGATATCCCTACGATCTGAGGAACTTGCAAGAAGCCATAAAGGAATTTCAAAGTTAGAACTGGAGTTTGTGGCAGCCTGATAGGAAGCCTCCAAAATGTTCTCTGTAAGGCTTTTGGTTTTCAGAATTAATTCATACTGGGGAGGTGAGAGAGAGTTCCTTTTTGGCAGGCTTCAAAGGGGAACAATTCACTGGACAATTACTCATGACTATTTCAGGTTGCTGAAAATTGCTTATCGTCCAGCCCTTCCACTTGGCATATCTCCAAAGAAGAGCCCACTAGCCTTTGCTGTTCTATCCTGGCAACATTGGAATTCATTTAAGGGTTTGAGGGACAAGTCTTGGAATTGTAGAATTCTAGGGCTTGAAGACTGAATACACCTGGGCAGAAATCTTGACTTCATAACCTATCAGCTGATTAGAACCAGACAAGTCTTTTAACCTCCTAAATCCTTAGTTTCTGCAGTTTTAAAGTAGGGGCCATATTCTTCTTCATGTTATAAAATTTAAAAGAGAAGATATATAAGTCATAATAGTTATACTCTCTTCTTAATATTATTTTGAATTCTTTTCTTCTGCTTTATACTTTTAAGATGATTTTTCTTGAAAACTTTATCAAAATAATTGTTATAATTCATCTTTTGCTTTTCATTATGTACCCCTGCTCCATGACCCCACCACATCTCTCCTGGCTCTTTAACTTGTCAACTTCTCTGGGTATAGAGATAGCTCTTTAAGCCAGTTACCACAAAATTAATGACTAGAGAAATTTGGGGTCAAGGTGGTACTAAACAAGACTTCATAGCCACTTATATGTCTGCTTTCTTCAAAAGTTGCCATTATCAATACTCCACACCCCCTTCCAAAGTAATTTATTTAGAAGGCTGAATTATTATAAAGTGCGTTGGTATTCAAGTATGCTCAGTCTGCAAATCCGGAGTGTTCCAAACCAGAATGTGTTGATAGAAATGAAGTATTTAGAGCAGGGAAACAATAGTTTTGCCCTCATCCATGCTGGTTGGCTCACAGCTGGAATGGAGTATCCAATTCTGGGTATAGCACTTTGATGCCAGTATAGACCAATTGTAGCATATTAAAGAGAGGATCATTGTGAGGATGTGAAGACAGTGGTGGGGGGGGGGCAGGGAGCCAGAAAAAAGCAGGTGAAAGAAAAACCTGTGTCATGAAATATAGGGATAAGATGATGAGGGATGGACTAAGATGTGATTACTGGCTTCAACAATCTGATGCGGAAAATGGGATTCAAGACATTCTTTGAAACTGCAAATGGGTAAAATTAGAGTCAGTGATTAAACTTCACAGAGTGATGTGGAAAGAGCATATAATAAACAATTTTCTAACAACAGGGGTATCCAAGGATGAAATTGGCTGACCCATGAGATAGTAAACCCCATTTCTGAAGACCTTTTAGCAAAGACTGGAGGGTGGGATGTTATCTATGTCAATCTTTTAGTAGAGATGATATTGAAAAAATATTTTTAAATGCCTGAGATTCTATGAATGAGTCATAGAGATACTGTACAATAAGGACACATAAAAATATTTCTCTAAATGTTTTCCTCAGAATAGACATGTGTTAGTTTAAGGATTCCACAATCAAGTTTGAGAAATATTTATTTGGCTTGGTTAAGCATCTTCCCAAAGGATTGATTTAATTAATGAGTATTGTGCATCTCCAAACATATACAGATTATATAAAATGTTTCCTAGAATTGGTTTGGTCATCAAACCCTTTCATTTACCATGTAGTTTTTCCTAGTGGAACATCTCATACTACCAGTGTATGGCAAACCCTTGTGTATTGTTGAAGTGGAAAAGTTAGCTTTGGTATGTGAAAGAAAAGAGCTCAAATCCTGGCTCTGCCATTAATTAACTGCACATCTCTGAACAAATTTTATTTTTCTGAGCCACCTTCACCTCATGTGTAACATCCACAAGGTTTGAAAGCTACAGAGCATAACACTTTGTACATTGAAAAAATGATTGTTAACTACCATCAGCATCAGCATCATCAAGATCAACATCATCATCATCGTCATGAATTATCATTGTCAGTGTTCTTGACAGGATCTGATAGGGGTTCTGCTTCTATAATAGTCTTTAGTTGAGATTTAATAGAGTAAAATTCTCATGACATTAGCTTTCATGAAAATATATATTTAATTTTAAAATGTGCATGTGCCCTGGGTCCTTCAATCTCCTGGAAGGAAGCTACATTAAAAAATATTTGCACATATGCACAGATATACCTATACACTGGAGCATTGTATACCAAAAGACTAAAAAAACCCTAAGTATCTATCACTAGAGAACTTGTTACCAAAAGAAAACAGAAGAAAACAAAAGCAAACTGAACTTTCCACTGTGGAATTCAATGTGGTCATTAAAAAGAAAGACACAGATCTGTTGACATGAAAAGATTCTTCATGTCTGTGTTCCAGTGCCTGTAGCATAGTGCCTGGTGCATTGCAGGCAATTACTAAATGTTTTTGAAATACAACGAGTCAATATTATGATATATTTCTGAGTGAAAAAAGCAAGTTGCAAGACAAAAGCATATATATTTTTCTGTGTATATATATAATGTACAGATAGATGTACAGTATATATATATATATATATATATATATATATATATATATATGCATGTATATACACATATGCAATACAGCAAAACACACACATATATAAGCAGTAACTGAGGACTTGAAGCATAGTTAACCTTGGCCTAAACCTAAAATCCAGGTCTTAATATTTAAAACCTGGGCCCCTCAAGGCTTTCGAGCCATGCTTCTCTTGCTCAAGCCCATGTCCATGTCTGGAAGAGTGCTTTTCCTTTACTTTCCCTTCTAATAAAGCTATTCCTTTCTGCTATAAAGAAAATATTTAAAGCATTCCCTGTGATTCCTGTAAGTTCCAGGACTTGCCCCCTCATGTTTTCCTCCATATACATGATTTTACAAATACTCATGCTGCGTCCATTACCTCTTATTTGAACTTGGGATGCAAAACTCAATACTTTCACTGGTATGTCAAAAAATAAATTCACACTGAAGTTTCAAAAAAAATTTTTTGACGTTGCTTGATATTTGTAGAGTTATTATCGAGCATATAGAGTGACATTGAAACAAATAAAACCTTCTGCCATCTTGCTGGCTTCCATATGACTTCTTGCCCTTTCCTCCTGCCCTCTTTTCTCCTTCTCCACCCCCAGAGTAACAACCTGATCTTTGTGTTTGTTTCTTCCCAGACCCTTCTAGCCACACTAGAGGCTCTGATTTTTTTTCTTCAGAGCTCATTCTCTAACTCAAACAAATTCCCAAATAAATGTCCTTTACATAATGAGTTCCACCGAATACAATTTTCCATCTAATTATAATTATAAATTTATAGACAAAAGTGTGTAAGAGTATCCATTCGACCATTAATAGTCCTAATATTTAGGGTGTGAGCTTTTAGAGATTGGGGTTTATGATTGGCTAAGGAATTTTAAAATTTCATGGACATATTTCTTTATTTCTCAGTATGTTTTATGTTTATAATCAAATGAATAAAGGAAATACACAGTGCAAGTTCACGATTTCTACTGTCTGAATAAAAGGCCGTATGACCATGAAAAGCTGAACCTCTTTGGTGATAAAACACTACAAGATGAGAGAAGAGACCAGCCCTTAGAGAGGACTTGACTCTGTTCCAACTGATTGAACTTTGAACCCAGTGTGTCAGGGAAGGGGAACTTGAATCTTCTTAGGTGATCTAGGAGAGACACACGAGCAGCCGAAAACCAGCATTTCTATATGAAGCAGATGTGCCTGAAAGCAAAAGCCCTTCAATTTAGCCATGAGAAGAGCATGTTGTTCAAATAAAGTCCTGCTAATGCCGTGGTTATACACCTGCAAGTGAGAGCTCTGCTGAGAAGCTTGTCAACAGCTCTCCATTATGTTAAATAGCTGTGGAAGTGTTGAATACCTGGCTGCTGAGATAATAACACCGATGGCATTGGAACATTTTAGAGCTGTGACTAATCTTAGTTTCCTTTTCTTTTCTCATGCTTGAAATTAAATACTTCTCTTTCTTTGAGAGCGTTGATTTCCCTAGAAAATGTTACTAATTGATAGCCCGCAGGATGTGAAGTATCCATTTTTCTTGGAGGCCCAAGAAGTCTACAGGGATTTCATTTGGCTTTACGTCTTGCTCTGGCCTCAGAGGCTCATGGGACAGCAGAAAAGGAATAAAAATCACAATAAAGAAATATTAGATATTAATGATGGCAGCTAAAATTTGAGCTCTAGGTGCTAAATTCTGCAATAAAGAATTTTATATGCAAGAATCAATTCAACATTTTAAACAATCTGTGACTTAAGTGTTATCTTCTTATGCTCATTTTTTTACAGATGTAGAAACTGAGAATCAATTAGGTTAATGTGCCCAAGGTGGGTGGTACAACTAGATGGTCTCACCCAAATGAGCCCTGACAAGAGCTGTTTACTTGACTAAGTGACTGAAAATCATGAAATTTTGGAAATCACAGAATGCTCAGGGACAAGAGCCCAACCTCCTTATTTTATAGATGGGATGCTGACATTTAGAATAGTACTCAACATCATGACATCACAGACGAGAGCTAGCTGTGCGAGGCCAAGAAACTCTAGTACACTCTAGTTTGGTCCAAAAGATGGTAAGTCTTCAAGAGTCTTACCACTTCATGAAGCCTCACCAACATCTGTGCAAATCATCCCCTGGTATTTATGTTGAGCTTCTCAGAAGACAGCCTTTCTCCCAAAGAGAGGGGCCTCCATCTTCTAGGAAGAACCCCAATGAGACTTCTCAAATGGCTCAGACAGGAAGAGTGTTGGCTCTATGGTATCTGGTTTGAGAATGGGAACAGATTGCTGGCATGTTCTGAAAAGACCATTAAATATCACTAAATTATTCAGTCCCTTCCTTGCTCCTTACAGAGTGATCTGTCTTCTATGGTTCCATTCAGTTCTTTCCAACTCTCCAATCCTCAAGAAGAAAGTCATGCTTTACAAGCATTCTGGCATAGCTGAGTATGGAAGAAAATGCCTTGATTAGACAAGATTTGATCCCATTTTATCTTATTTTAGCACATCATTGGAAAAATCACTGGTGTCGAGGGATGTGCATTCAACTTCCAATTTTTTTAACCACTTTATTGAGGTATGATTGACAGCTCTCCCATTGTTAACTCCAAAAACTTGGGCATGCTACTTTATTTCTCTGAATCCAATTTCTTCACCTCTAGTTTTGCAAAGGAACAACAACATCACTTTATCTAACTCGCGTGGGTGTTGAGAGGGATAGGGGAAAGAAGTAAATATTAACTGTTGCAAACAAAGACATACAAAACCAATATATGAAGGATGTTGATTTACTATTAATATAGCATTATGGAACATGAGACACTAGAAAGAGACTCTAGATTTTTTTAGATTTCTCTAGATTTTTGTGATTAACTTTTATGGATTTTGATACATCTCAAAAAAGAAAAGAAAAGAAAGCTACAATACATGTAAAATGGATTTTAAAGAATTTTAGATCATGAGGTTTTGAAACGACTATTTCCCTTAACATCATAGTCCAGGCTGCTGAGTTTACTATTCAGAGGGTAGAGAGATCAAGGACTCACTGTTTATCTCCCTAGATTTTTTAAGATATCAATGTTTTCCTAAGCTACCATTCCTTCCAACTCATATACACCTTTGCAAAAGGGGAAAAAAGACAATTGACACAAATATGCCATTTATGTTTCAGATTATCCCTCTGAGCTAGAGGGGCCATCCTGGAATTAGAAAACAAAAATGGTTCATATCTTTGTCAGACAAACATGAATAACAGACACATAAATGTGATGAAGATTGAAGAACAGAGGGTTGAGCAATTGCCTAACGTGACTCATTCTTACCTCATTCATATTTAACAACAACAACAACAACAATAATAATAATAGCCTGCGGAATGGCTCCTATGCATCAGAGCCTTATTTGTATCATCTTATGTAATTTTCCTAATAAACCTGTGGTGGGAACTTAATACTCACTTCTAAGGGTTGAAGAAACTGAGGATCAAACATATTATGCAATTTACTCAAGATTGCAAAATTAGCAAGGCATAGAAACTTGATTAGAAACCAAGCTCACCTATATATACATAACACTTCTGTATACAACACAGCAGTACTTCGTCTTATCTAGGCAGACTTTGACTGCCTTCAGTTTTGGAATTGTGCCTAATGTGTAGTCAACAACTATTAGACATTGTTCCTTGATTATATTTAGCTAGCATTGCTATACAACAGGCTGAAAACCTGGAGAAAATGTGAGAAACTTCAGAATAGATTAGATTGAATGACAAGAGAGTAGAATTATTGCTAGCCTATAAATCATAAATCCTGAGTTCTTTCTCATCTTTAACATTGTTGTATTGTGTGACCTTGAGAAAGCCACTGAATCTGTCTCCATGTCTTGTTTTTGATGCTTATAAATGGGGACTATTGTACCTGCCTTACATACTTCAGGGTGGTTTCAGCAATCAAATAAGATGTCAGGACAAGTACTTGGCAATAGAAAGCCATTGCTATTATTATTGCTCTTTATGACTAAGCATAAGGTTTATGGTATCTCTCTCTGAAAAATAATTGTGATAAACTCACATAAGCAAAGGGCTAGAAGGATTGTGGGCAAAGACATAAATGGAGGTAAGTAGGAGGTGTGTGGGTGAGCAACATGAGTAATATGGGCACTTTGGGGCATGATAAATATTATAAGAATTCACAGGAGGCTGAATTCAACCCAGGATAACAAGTCTGTTGGGCGAACTGCAGGTGAGACAGTGGGTACTGGGACAGAGGTGGGTATTGGGAGAAGTCAGATGGGAATTATTGACTCACCATTTCACTTCTGGAGCCACTCCTAGAACCACAAAACAGGTGTTGACACTACAAAATAGCATAGGGCTGAAAATAAATTTCACTTAACGGATTCTTACTGGGTACTTCCTAAGTCCATGGGAATGAGAAGATAATAAGAGTGGCAATTATAAAGAGAATAGTTGTAAGGACAAAGAGATGTATTGAAAAGTGATTAAAACAGACCCTGGAATAAATTCACCATTTCATGAATAGTAGTGATGATAGTGGTGGTAATATTCATCTGATGCACAGTAAATGTAGGATATAGAGGTATATAATATATAGTCCCTGCCTTCAAGAAGGCTTGCAATCGCTTGGACTAGCACTGGAGCAGGATAGGAAAGACCTGAGAGAGGAAGAACGAGGATGCGGCCATGGTAGATTGCTTGAAAAATAGCTCCAGTTCCTGCTCATCCCTGTGTCAACACCTTTTGTGATGCTATTTATGGCTTTTCCCATCAAGAGGTAGAGCCTATCTGACCAACCCTTGAATTTGGGCAAGACTTAGGACTTTCTTTGCCAATAGAATGTGGCAGAAGTGACTTTGTGCAAGTTTTGAACAGAGGCCCAATAGGACTTGCAGAGATCTATGTTCTCTCTTGGATCTTGCCAGCTACCACGAGGACAATCCCAAGCTAGCCAGCTAGATGATGAAAGACATATGGCCAAATCACCCTGTTGCCCAAGTTGACAGCCAATTTCTAAACAGAGTGAGGCTGGACTAACCAGTCCTGGTTGACTCCCTAGCAGACTATAAGCACACGTATGACCCCAGCTGAGATTTCCCAAACCTGACCACATCAGAACTTCCCAGTGGATCTAAAGACTTACGAGCCATGACCAGATGTTTTTGTCTTAAGCCACTAAATTTTGGGGTGGTTTGGTGTGCAGGACTGATACAGGAACTGATATTCATGTATTACCATTTTTCTCCTATAATTGTTACAACTACTCTGACTTCATTTCACAGATGAGGAAAAGAAGATTGAGTGATGTAGGAAGTAACTCACCCAAGGTCAGAGAGCTAGAAGTGAAGTCACAGAGTCGGGATTTCACCCAGTCTGACTCCAAATCCTATGTACATTATACTATGTCCTATTACCTTGAGTAAGGTAAAAAAAAATGGTTTATGGGTTAAGGTGGTTGGCTTTGAGGCAGAGTTGAGCCAGGAAGATGGGCTATGCATCATCTAGGGTGGGGATCCTTGAGGCATGCACCAAACTCTGAGCAAGAGAACACCAGGAGTGAAACCCACAAAGGTCAAGTGTGATGGTTCTTGTCTAACCTTTTAAAATCATGAGAGAAAAGAAAAGTTGATCGCCAGTAAGAAACAGGTTAGGAAACATAAATTTCAGACAGAAAAAGTGACACAGATGAGGGCTAGGGACATGGTGAATTAACATACCCATTCAAAATAGATGTGACCTTAGAGAGGAATGGTGAAAATTTAGAATATCTTAGCCAAAATTAGACCAGCACAGAATATCCAGTAATCCCTGTAACTTCCCCAGAGAAGAAAGAAACTTGAAAAGGAAGTCTAGAAAGAGCATTTCAATGATCAGAACCCAGAAAAATCTGTGTCTTGGACTATACTTTGAGATCGTTTATCCACCTATTTTATTATTCCTTTTTTCAAGATTCTTTCTCTTGCTCTATAAGAAGAGAAATTCTTTAAGGTTTTCTCCTTGGGGTTAATGTTACTGATGTCTACCCAAATAATTCTGATCACAAGGTAGAGTAAGCCTTCTGGACACATAGTAGGATCACACTTCCAATCTTCCTTGTGGCTAGGTAGAACATTATACCAGTCCTGGCAAAAAAAATTATAAAGATAAGTAATGGGTATTGATTCCATTCCAGATAATTTAATATAGGAACATGAGACCCTCCAGAGGTCTCTCTCTATTGCAGAGACCAATGACATTAAAGTTGGTGGCTACTCCACCAGTCTGGCTCCCTGAATAACAGCAATTAGTAAAGTTTCTCTGTTAGCTGATGATGGATAAGAAATAAATAGACCTGTGTTATTTTAAGCCACTACTACTTGGAGGCTAGTTGTTATTGAAGCAAAACCTAGCTTGTCTTAATCAATGGAGCCCTCTTCTCTTAGTCTAAACGCACACAAGGAATACTAGTTATGAGAATTCTCTGTTAAAAGGTTTTCTAATTAACAAATTTTGGGAAACACTAGCTACCCTATTCTCATCTTAGAAAATCCCAATAAAGCAAATTGGAATACGCTATTTTTGACCTTACCCTTGGCAAACCTATCTATTCTTAAGGTCTAAAACACTAGAAATATGCAGCTTAGTTCTAATATATAACACCTACATCTAAACATCCCCATATATAATATTCTTCTGGCATTTAAAATTCAATATGGCAGATCTCAAAATCATTGTCTTCCTATAATTCAATCAACCTTTGTGACTCCTCTCTTTGTGGACAAGTTTGGGGTAGATCTTCCATCCAGGGTTCCATTTTAAAGTTTCCATGGAGCTGCAAAAGTGAGTGGGGTTACCCTGACTACTAGTGTTTGCATTGAATACATGTACTGAATAGTGCATTCTCTCTTGAAAAGACTGCACTCCTGGAAAGGTGCATGGTTTATTTGGATGCTCTTCTTTTGGGTTCAGTCTTATCAGCATCATGCAGACATGCTTTCAGATCATTGCTTTCAAAAGGGAGGCTTTGCTTGCAATCTCTTTTACACAGGTAAAATGTGAAGCTGTTGACTAACCTTCATAATTCCATAAAGAAAAGAGAGGAAAATAGATCAAAATAAGCATAAAGAGTACTGCCTCTGGACTAGGCACAATGCTAAATGTTTCCAGTGGAATTCCGTCATTTGTTCTGCCCATTTGCCCTAAGGTAGGTATCATTTTTAACCAGTTTTACATATTAAAGAAGAAAGGCCCAGAGAGGTTTAGTTATTTTCCAAAGGTCTCACAGTAAAAGAAGTGGTATAGTCAGAAAAAAAATGTGTGTGATATGACTTCAGGGCTGTATTCTAGATTGCTACTTCATTATGCTGTCTCCCCAAGGAATGAACACGTGCTAAGTTTCTTCTTCATGTTCAGTATTATGTTAAATCTTTTGCAGCATTTTCATATTTAACCCCATAAATTTGCCCAGGAGGTAAACATGCTTATTCATGGGAAAATTAATTTTCAGAAAGAAAAATGAACTTGTGAAAGGTCCCAAGTGGTAGAGACTCCTTCTGTGGTTTCTTTCACGGGGCTGCTTCCTCTGGAGTCCCCTAATTTTCCTCTCCTTGCTATTGATCTGGCAGGGAGTTTGCATAATCATTCTATAGCTCCAGAGAGTTTTCCATACTCACAGAATTGTGCTTCTTTGGAAGCCCATGTATTATTCACTCACTCAACAAGCGTGTATTGAGATTTCACTCTATATAAGCCCTTACTGAGATGACGGTGTAGAGCAGTGAACAAAACAAAGTCCCCGTCCTCATCCAGCTCACATTCTAAGGGGAAGAGACAATACAAAATGCACGAAAAAGTAAGATAAGTAAGATAAGGTGAGAACTAGAGATAAACAAAGCAGGATGGAGAAATAGAGAAAAGTAGTAGATGAACTTTTGAATAGAATGACTCAAGAAGTCTTTTGGGGGAACTGACATTAGTGGGAATAATTTCACTTGAATAAAGTGAGTGGACAGTTGAATCAGTCATTGGAACATACAATTCTCTTTTCTCTCTCTCTCCCTAGTGTGTCTTTCAGCACTCTCCCGACACACACACACACTCTTATGACATAAACATACACACAAATATACACACATGCAGACACCTGTGCACACACCCAGGCACCCACCCACCTATACCCATAAACTTATATACACACATAATCACAAATGCACACACACTCAAATGCACATGCACACACACATATGCACATGTGCATATCCTGCATTTCTCCTCTGGCCCGAACCATCAGTCTTGGTTACTTCTGCATTCAAAGTAAGAAACTACCAGTTTTCCATTCACTGCTCCTTTCACAAAGTGGTTTTACAATATCAATGTCCACACACATTATCCTAAAAGCTCCTTAAAATGAAGATTTCTGGGACATAGCCCAGGACACCCCAAACTAGCAGCTCTGTGGTGGGAACCAGAAACTGCACTTTCAATCTAAACCCCAGATGATGTGGATGTATTATGAGGAGTCCACTGTCTCATTATTTAGAGTTGTTCTACCTCTGACACCTCAGAAAGGAAGTAACCTCTTCTGGACTAGTGGGGGTGGCCCAATGGTTACCTTTGGAGTCAGAAAGACTTAGATTTCAAATCCTCTTATTAAGTTTCCCTAAGCCTTACTTATCTAATCTGTAAAATAGGGGAAATAATATCTCATCGAGGAGCTGAAAAGATTAAATGAGATAATAATATATGCGAAGCATGTGATACTAGCTCTTGAAGAACCTTACCAAGTGCTATTTTTGTTTCTCTTCATCTCTCTTATGACATTGTCTAACTGATTCCAACATACTCACCATTTAGAGACTCTAAATAAATTCAGGAGCCCCCTAGAATTCTCTTTGCAGTTTAAAAACCACTGACAAGAGCAAATCAAGAGAGAATGGCTTGTCCCAGTTATGCAGAAATCTAGTTTCTGAAACAGAATAAGAGCTGAGCTTGCCTAACTCCAGATATTTTTTCACTACTTAGTCATTTCTATTCTCTGTTTTAAAGTTGTGCTTCCCTGAGTTCCCAAGGAAAATGGGGTCCAGAGGATGTTCTATTTAGAGACATCACAGTAGTGTGAATATAGGTTAGGTCTCTTCAGTCAGATCGCCTGAGTCAAAGCTGTCTCCATCATCTAGCTATCTAGTTGCTGCATAGCCTTGGGCCAACATACATTGCGTTATATATATTTCTAGGTTTAATATATATTTTACTTTACATATATGTGTGTATGTATATGTGTGTGTGTGTATTTGGTGTTACATATTTTTGAGATGTTAAGTTAAATAGCATAGCCTAGAAATTGTGACCACAAACATCTAGCTTCAAACCCATGTTCACTAGTTCTATGACTTTGGAGGAGTAGTCCAAACTTATTGAGCCTCAGTTTTTTCCAACTCTGAAGTGGAGACTATGATATCTGATTCTTAGTGTGTGTGTGTGTGTGTGTGCACGCACACACACACACGTGAAAACGAATAATGCATGTTTAACATACAGCACAATATCTGACATGTAGTAGATATTGAACAAGAGTGGGCATCGCTGTGTCATACATCTCTGGCAGAATCTGAAGGTATGCTAAACCATTTGGGTTAACTTTGCCAGTGCAAGAATTACCTAATTCTAGCCCTGATTAAAAGGTGATTGGTTATTTCATGAATCCCAGGGACAACAAACTCAACACCTTGCTAGATAGTATCTAATGACACTTGTTTTCCAGATAGATATGCAAACCTCTACTTCAGAAGAGAAAATTTGGTTTTATTCTCCAGTGTCTGCATTTTTACTGGGCAATGCTTTTCCATACAGTACCTGTTTTCTATTGTTGATATCTATTTTACTATCCTGTAGGCTGTCCTGTGATTCTGTACTTTGGCACTGAACTGTCACCTGCAGAGTAAGCTGAAGTATTTCAACCTGCTCTCCAGCTCTAATACCTAACTTATATTCCCATTAGAAAGTGTTTCACAGTTCAATGGTCCGTATTTTAAAACTTGTCGCTAAAAAACAGAGATGTTACTCAAGGCTTTCCTGCATGGAGACATTATTTCAGGCATTTTAAAATTTAATTTATTTTTTATGTGCTATTTTAGTAATCTTCATAGAAAGCATTCGAAGAAGATACAGTTATCATCATTTTAAATTGAGGAAATTAAGGCTCAGAGAAAGTGGCAGGCCTGGGGTGAGGGGAAACTTAGCTAAAACCAGAGAGCTAATAAATGCTTTGAATCCAGGCACATGTGAGTCAACATTTCATGGAGAAATAAGGGAAGTGGAGGAAAAGAGATCTCAGCCCACATCCCACACTCTATTGCTTATTACATGAGCAAAAATTACTGGGTAATTTTTGAGAAATTCCTTGAACGCTTTGAGCCTTATGTTCCTTATTTGTTAAACGGGAACACTCCAGTCCACTTCATAGTCATCATGAGCATTCAGCAAGGTACGATTTGTAAAGAGTTTGGCATAGCACCATGGTATGGCATGGACCAAGTGCTCCAAAGATGTTGGTTTCCTGCTCTCTTTCCTTTTGATTCTCAGCATATTTAGAAATGCCTTTACTTTCCCCCCCCCATGTCAAAAATAAATGGAATTGGAAGAATCAAGGTAACTGGACATCCACAGCAATATTTCAGGTAAAGGGTTATTAAGCAAATGAACACACACACACACACACACATAAATATATATATATACTTTTTTTGGAGGGGGGAAGGAGTGAGGATGTGGAAAGATAGAAAGATTTTCTTAGAGGGCTATGAAGGTAAGGTAGCCAGAAGGGAAGGAACCCAGACAAAGATACAAAGATGGAGTGGTACGAACCATATACGGTGATCATTTGGCAGCCAGATGAGCTTTGGTCGAAGGTGGCTATAAGGTAACAGGGGTAATTGAGGATAAAAAGTTAGACTTGGGGATGGGTGGAGGCACTAGTGTGACCCCGAGAAAGGATGACTAAGCTCTCAGTGGGTAATGGCATGCCTGTATCTAAACATAAAACATTAAAAAAAAATCAAACTAGGTGTTTGGTGACTCAAACCTAGGGAGAGATTCTTCAAACACTGGTGAGAATAAAAACACCAAAAAAAGAAGAATATTTTGGGGAAAATTAATTATGTTTGAATAACGTTGTTTATTTTTATTGCTATAAAACAGCCTTCTAATCCAGCTTTTTTTTTTGGCACACAGCATCACCACCAGGAAACACCCATGGATTTCTGTGCCTCATGCTGAGCTCCATCTGCTGCCATATCACTCAATGGCAAACGGCACCCATATTTCCCCTGGTTGAAAATATGTTTATTTCTTGGGATGTAAAAAGCATATTTCTTTTGGTTTATTTGATGTCATAAAGGGATCAATCACAGTTAACTCTAAATATCTGAAATCTGATTGATTCCCTCAACCACTGCCACAATGTTTTCATTGAGAAGAGATGCAGATGGAAAAGATTCCTATCTTTGAAATAATTGGGAAACCACTGACAGCAGCGTAGATCATGGATCTGCACAGGGAGGCAGTGTGGGCTAGGAGTCAACACTTTGTAGTCTTCGATGAGCTCAGTGGAAGGCTGGTTATGTGACCTTTAAGAGGCTAGACTGTCTGTGTGTTCAAAAGGGCAGCTTATGGAGACACACTGGCTCAAGTTAAATTTCTAACTTTATCACTTACCAACTACGTAAACTTGGGGCCTGTTCTGAGCCTTAGTGTCCTCATTTAAAATGGTTTAATAGTGCTAACTATCTGTATTACCAGGTAGGAGGCACACTGAACAGAGCGCTTACTCAGAGATCAGGCCCACAGATGATGCACATACCAGAGGAGTTTTTCTTTCCTCCTAATTTTTCTTGATTTCTTTAACTGAAAAATGAATGCAGTCATTCCTTGACTGTTCTAGAGAGTTGCAAAATTCAAATAAATATATTTTGGGCACATAGATAAGAAGCTTTACAAACTGTAAAGGCATTGTCATTTCAAAATGTCCTCATTTTGGTATTAAGTGGTGTAAAATAAGAATGTAAGTGATTATGGGTGTTTCTTAGGTGCCAGATATTATGCTTGGTGCATATTAGTTGTATAGGTCAGAGCCAATAATACTAGTTGCTATAATGAACAATCCCCAAATAATCTTGTATATACTACCCTTACCACAGTCCAGTGTAGTTGGGGAACATTCTTTGCTCTGAGTGAGTGGGACCTGTTGTCTGGTCCTCCTCTAAGACCTCAGAGTCTTCTATTGGACTTTTTTTTTTTTTTTTTTTATCCAGCTGGCAGCTAAGGAGCGATCATTGAGTAGAACGTTCTGAGATGGATATGGCCTATGTCACGATGGACCCATTCTTTAGGCTAGATTTAAGCATCAATGCCCTCACTTAGAAATGGGGGGCAGGGAGATTATGTTCTCAGAAGGAAAATGAAACATTTTGCAGAACACATTATTTTTCCTCTGCTATATTATCTCATTTAATCTTTGCAAACTAGTTGCAAGAGAGGGCTTATTATACACACTTTGGACCTGGTATAACTGAGGCTTAGAGCTGCTAAGTCACTTGCTCAAAGTCACATAGCAATAGACAAGCATGAGTCTTTTAAATTAACTTGAATTGCCCACACTTTGAATTGGAAGCACCCAAAGAAATATTAAAATATTTATGGTTGTGAACCATATGCTTTCAATGTCTAGCATCCAACAGCATCATCTAAATACTAAAAGAGATCATTTCCCTCAGAGATAAATTCACAGTAAATTTACAGTACATGAGAAATACTGAGATTCTTTACGTACTTAGGATGCAGCTAGAAATACAAAGTACAAACAGCACACTAATGTAGTTCTGGCCAAATGGAGAAATGTTTGGCTAAGACAAATGCTTCTCTAACACTTTAATAATGATGACATCATTAGGATAAAAGAACATACCTGCAGAAGGCTATATGAGCTAATTTTTAAGAGATTAGATCTTTGGGTGAGAACATATAGGTCTAAGCCTTTCTTTACTCCACTTACTAAGAGTGTGTTTTGGGTGAGTTGTTTTCACTCTGTTTCTCCACTTGTAAAAGGGGTATTTAACTATTTAACAAATAATCAGGGTCATACATATATACATATACACACACGCATATATGAGCATATGGATCTATCTATCAATCATCTATCTCTAGGTCGATGGATTGATCTACCTACGTACCTACCAACCTACCTACCTACCTACCTACCTATCTATAGTTTGGTTTAAGGCAGAAGTTCAGGAAATATTCACTTTCATCTTTCATCTTCATCTTTCATCTTGCATTAATACTATAAAAATAATTTTTAAAGTACTGCCATTTATTAGAAGTCTATTATGTCTCACTTGATGTGCTAGGTACTTATATGGATTATTCTATTTAACCCTAACAAGTCTTTTCTTGAAGAGGTCAAGTCATGTACCTGATATCACTTTGAAGTGGTAGAGACACAATTGGGTCCTTAGCGCTCTGGTTCCAGATCTACTAATACCACGAAGCATCACTTTGGCAGTATATGTCATATGGACCAATCATTAATTGTACTCTAATTCTTATTCTGACATCCATACTTAGCTCAGAATCTTTCCTTGAATACTCCTGGTATTAGAGAACTTACACCTCTCCCCAAACCTTAAAGCATTTATCAAGCAGCTCTCTGGTTAGAAATTTCTTTCTGTTGGGCAGAAATATCCTTTCATGTAACTTCCATCCATAGGTCATAGATCCGCCTGCTGGGGTTCACCCATAAAAAGTGTACTTCTTCTGCCTTGAGATGGCAACTTGAATATTTAAATGCATTTATGATGACCTGAAGTCTTTTCTCTCTGGTAAAATATTCCTGGTTTCTTTACTTTTTCTATGATGTCCACAAGCATAGTCCTTCATCCATCAGTATAGTTATCCCGGACAGTTTCCAATTTGTTACTATCATTTGAAAAGTGCTGTGCCCAGAAGCAGAGGTGGTTTCCAGTCAGTGGCCAGAACACTGTAGAGCAGCCCCTGTCCTAGACTCAGTGTTCTCATTCGTAAGAGCCTGAGATCTCATTAGCTTTCTTAGCAGCCTCACCCTGTTATTGTCCCATACTTTCCTTGCAGTTATCTCTACGCCAAAACTGGTGAATCATGGGATGTTGGGGCTAGACTTTTGATAAAGGGTAAATTAAGTCACCTAGTCCAGTTTTAAACAGAAGTTTTGACACAACTGAAGGAAGAATTAGTCAAACAGATAATACATTTTAGAATACTGTTTAGAATATCACTTAGAATGTAGCACAGAGATTCATAGATCTAGAAAATACGGAAGTAAAGTTGTGAGACAGGGAGCCTGATTATTTGGTCATTCACAGGGCATGTTTTCATGATTACTTAATGATTATAAGGATGAACTCTAAAGGTGGATGTTTAATAAGCCCTGGTCAGCTTTTTTATGCTGCAGCATTCTTAACCCAACTAATATCTTCCACTTTTTGCCATTTTTCTCATCTCAAACTGCCTTTACTGCCCTCTTAATTCATCTTTTCTGGCAAAAAGTCTCAGGCCCACCAGAGCTGAGGCAGCGATTTCAATGCTAGGAAAGGCAGGGGGGATTCCAACAACAATGCGGACAGCTCAAGTAATAATGCATGTCCTAAGAAAGCACACCTGCACATTTCTGGAATATTCTAAACTACGGAGCTATAAATCTTTAACTTTAAAGTATTCCCAGTTCAGTCCTTATACCTAAAAAATACATATTATTATTATGTTTTTAACATAGTTATCATTTTTCCAAGTTGAAGATGATTCAAGAAAATAGCTCTGTCTCTTTCAACATGCTGGGATCCACAGACAGCCTCCACCAGTGAATTAAACATTTGGTGATCCATCACGTAAAGTTATTTCTGGAGCTGTTATAATTTAAATCATTTTTACCAGAATTTATGGGCACTTAAACCTAGGTACCGTATGTAACTGTGCTTTATGGGCAACAAAAATGATTCTGGGCCTTTCTCTTCTTTCCTTGTCTGTTCACATTACAAAAAAACATATATCATAACCAGAAGTGTCTAGCATACAGTAAATTTTTTTTTGCCTGATGCCTTAGGTAAGGGGTGGATATATGAGAAGGTGCTGGCATGGTACAGGGATTTTGGCAGGGAGAAGGAATTCTGTTATCTCTTGCAAGAGTAAGCACTGTTAAGTTGCATTAAGAAAATGTTAATAAAAAGCTAGCTATGGTTTAATTATAAATGCCAATTTCCAGAGAGAAAACCACCTCAAAGAGATCAAACAGGTTGTTAGCTATGGTGCTCATGGGACTGTTATGTGTTGAATTGTGAACCACCTCTAAATTCATATGTTGACGTCCTCACCCCTTAGTATCTTGAATGTAACACTATTTGGAGATAGAACCTTTAAAAATGTAATTAAGGTAAAATGAGGTCATATGAATAGGCACTAATCCAGTATGACTGGTGTTCTTATAAAAAGAGAGATTAGGATACAAACAACAACAGACCAAGGGGCAACCATGTGAAGACATACAAGAAAGCAACTATCTGCAAGCCAAGGAGAGAGACCTCAGGAAAAAACAAACCTACAGACACTGAGATCTTGAACTTCTAACCTCTAAGACTATGAAAAAATAAATTTCTATGACTTAATCCATCTGATCTGTGGTACTTTGTTATGGCAACCTGAGTTGACTAATATTGGGCCAATAACATGCCTTGACTAGGGCTGGAACAGAGAGTTCAAGGCAAATGAGTCACTCATACCATCATCATAAGGTCATTATGGAGGCTTGCACGAACCAATGAATGAATGCCTTCTTCATGAATGAGTGAATGAATGACTAAATTTCTACTTTAGGCCCCTTACTTGCCTCACCCTAGTTCCTACTCAGCCTCAAACAGCTAACAAGAGACTCATAGCACCTAACTTCTCTTCAAACCTCACAATATGGTATTTGGACTGAGAGTGGTCATTTTATCATTTTTTTCATTCAAAAAATTTTATTGAGTGCCTATCACATTTAGGACATTCTGTTAGCTGCTAAAAGGGAATAGCAATCAAGAGGCATTTATTAAGTACCCACTATGCACCAGCACTATGCCAGGGCATTACAAGGAAGACATATCAATAGATACTTGTTAAAGACCTCCATTGGATAAGTTGCTGAGTTCATCACTGTGGGAGATGAGCTGATTAAGACATGGGCTGTGCCCACCACTGGTTCGTAATCTTTCTGTGGAAACAGATAAGTTAATGGTAACTCTTGCACAAGGCTGTGGTTATGATAGAGAGGCAGAAATACTTTGTAGGAGCATAGGAAAGAAAATATTTTAACTGAGTGGTTTTGAGAAGACTTTTGTAGAAGATGTGGGTTTTCAGTAAAACTGAACATTTAAACAGAACTTCACAGGAGGAGATGGGGAAGGCATCTGGGTCACAGGTCTTTAAAGAACACTTGCTGCATTAACATCCCTGTGTGATGCAAGGAGATGACTCCTGCCCTTAAGGAGATGACGGTTTCTCTGCTAAAGGCAAGAAGTAGACAGTCCTGAACATATTGTGTGAGATGCCTTACACAATAGGGGAGTGTTCCATAAACTTGATGTTTGGGCTCATACAGTTAACATCTCTGGATCTTCATCTTCTCTTCCATAAGAAGTGGGAGTTGTACGAAACCACTGATTTCTAGGCTTCTGGATTATACTTTAAGAAAATCAAGAGTGGAGTGTAACATGTTTTTAATTTTCCAAGTTAGGATATTAAGGTGTCCACAATGTTCTACATTCATTCTGCAAGTCTGTGGACTACACCGAGGGGCATCCCCTAGGGCCTAAGATCCGCCTGTCTGTGGGGCTTGACCCTGTGGGGAGGGCAATGCATACTATTTTGGAAGATTCTAAAGTTTAAATGATAGCTTGTAGATTGGTGGTCCATGGGCTGAATTCAACCCGTGGCTATGTTTGGTTTGGACTGAAATGTGCTTTAAAAGAATTTGAATCAGATGCCAACATTGAAAAGTGGTGAAATTCATATAAAACATCAAATTCTCATTGTGGTTTCTCAAAAAATTGAGTATCTGGCAACAATGCCTGCCAGCCACTGATGGGACTGCTCCTCTTCAACATGATCCTTCAGTCGCCTCCCAGGAACTGTATCATATGAAGTTACCTGCCTGGCCCCAAGGGTGTTTCATTTGAGATCCCTGATTCAAATCAGTTGCTGTGGGACTTGGGTATGGGAACTCCACTGTCATCAATGAATCTCAATCCTTTTACCAATGAAATGGACATAATGTGGGGATTAAGTAAAAGGACAGGTGTAAGTATTTTAGAAGCTGTAAGTGCTAAGCCAGTGCAAGGTTATAATAGTTTATCACTGATGGTGAATTTAGGTCATTCAGATTCCATTTCACTAGGTTACTGAGCCAGGCACTTTGGGTATTGAAGCAAATAGGGTGGTTTCTGCATTCAGGAACCTCAGGGTCTAAAGAGTGGAGTAAGGTAAGGCAGTGAGGTTAGACAAGACAATACAGTACAAATGGTAGAAGTTCAGTTAGTGTTTTTCCCTGAAAAGATAAGAAGGCAGAAAAGCTGAGAACTGCAAGAAAACATGGGAGCCATCGTTATAAACCTAAGACATGATTAACCTTTATTATTATCGACAGTGATTTTCATTATGCAAAATCATTCTGTTCTACTGACATCCAACAATGCAATGATCCCAAGCTCCGTGTACTAAAGGCTTATTCTGTGCCAAGCATGTGCTAGAGGTTTTATTCCACTTAATTCCAAACATATTTATTGAGGCCCAACCATGTGCCTGACGCTGGGGATACAGTGATGACCAAAGCAGGTATGGTCCTTGCCCTTATAAGGTTGAGTGTGGGAGACAGATATTGAACAGTTGTATACATGAAACTCTATTTTATTATGATATAGTATGTGCAGAAAGAGGAAGTTCATGGTTCTGTTGGGGTGTGTAACAGAGTGTTCTAGCCTAGTCTGGGAGGGTCAAAGAAAATGTGCCTGAAGAAGAAACATTTAAAAGTAAACCTTAAAGGTATATAGGAGTTAACCGGGCAGCAGAGGTACAGAGAGCTGTGTAGACAGAGAAATCAGACTTATATGGATTGTTTCCTCTAGGCCTTGTGAGGGTTATTCCCATTTAACAGATCAAAAATCTGAAGTTAAGAGAAACTGAGATAAACCATAAGCAACTGTGGTTACAATTGGATCACAGGTCAGACATCAAAGCCATGAGCAATTTCTGAGATTACTTCTTAGTTTTGTCAATATTCCGTTTTCTATGATTTATTGCATTTCTTATAATTAGAGAAAGAATAGATGACCTTACCGTGACATTTCCCCCTCTCTCATTACCTATTCAAGTCTTACTTATACATCTCATCTTTGCTCCAATCACATTTTTATGAGTATTTGATTCATAATCTTCCTCTCCTTCCTATACTCCAGGCTATAAACTTCACAAAGGTTGGGGTCCAGTATGCTTTTGTTCAGTATTATTCTATATGACTAGCCCTGTTCCTGGCATATAATAGGTGCTCAATAAATATTTGTGGGGGGAAAAATCAACAGATATGAAGCAGAAAACACTTGCCAGAATCCGTGAGCAAGGATTTAGACTTGAATTTTCTCTAGAACAGACAAGAGGGAACTGTGTGTAATTTCCCACAAACAGAAGATCACTTTTTGCTGTGACAGCACAAGTGCATCCTGATGGGGGAAAATGTAGTCACATGTTTGCCCCTGGTGTAAAGTTGTGGATTTTTGGCAGATGAATTCCACCATTTTAGCTGTCAAGCATATGTGTGTGTGTGTGTGTGTGTGTGTGTATGTGTGTGTGTGTGTATTTCTTCCCTGACAGTCTCCTTCTGTTTCCATGGAAAAAAGCCAAAGGGGTGTCATGGAGGGGAGACTCAAAGAAAGAGCTAGATATTCAATTTCCATCAGAAGTGATCAAGGGAATTTCTTTATTACTGGAAAAGACTTTAGAAGCAGCATCAATAATAGTAGCTGTGGAAATAATAACAGTAGTAGCAATAATACAATCATTATTGAATCCTATGGACAGTAATTTAAAGGAACTAGGCATTTACTGAGTATCTGCTGTGTGCCAGGCCATGTACTAGACATTTTTTTTTTGTAAACTATCCCATTTAATTCTAGAGACCAACTTGTGAGGTAGGAAATACTATCACCATTTTCCAGATGAAATCATTGAGCTGAGAGAGAGGAAAAAGTATAACATGATCAAGATCATCTGGCTTGAAAATGGAAAGAGGCATAATTTAAACTCAGGCCAATATAGTCTCTCCCCTACCCTCCACCAGCGTCATCCTTCCTCTTTCAAAAGATGAGACTGATTACTTCTAGGCTGTTTTTCATTTTTTCATTGTTTTTAAAGAGGTCGATTCGCTTCCCCTCTTGACTTTACTCCTCAATGATATTTCTATTTTATTTGGTTGAACTGTAGAGTAAGGACTAAAATCCTGGTTCCACAATTAGAATAGTATTGAAGTATTATATCAGACTATCAAATTATTAGAGTCTACATCTGATTAGGCAATCTCAAAAAAACAGTTTCCCTGCTTATGTGGTAAGCTCGAATAAAAAAGTTGGGTGTCTAGCAGACCTGAGTTCAAAATTCACCTACACTACTTAATAGTTGCATTATTTTTTGGAGTAATAATTTAACCCCTCTGGGTGTCAGTTTCTCCTTCATAAAAGGTGCTAAATACTACTTACCTCTCTATCATACTATAAAGACTAAGAAGATCGATGTACATAAAATCCCTCTTCTGCAGATAGGTAGTACCTGTTCATTTCTCTCCTTTTTTTTCTTTGAATTCTGCCTCAAATTATTTGTACTACCTTCCCTGACATGACCCAAGAGCGGCTCTCCAAACCTGAGCACTTTCATGTTGTTTTCCTGAAGTCTTTGTCCAGCTAAGCACTACATTGCTCCTTTAACCTTTCTTTTCTCATATATCAATCACATTGGCCCCTTTTTCTCTACAGAGTGATTTACTTTCTTTCTTTCCCTATTGGAGACAAAGCAGGATATGAAACTTAGCTACACTCATAGGCGTTGCGGGAGAAGAAAGATATGGGCTCACGGGAAGATACAAGGAGCTTAACTGTCCCATCAGAGGTGGGAGGGGCTTTGGGGAGAGATTTCCCATGACTCACAATGATCTTTCCTGATATTCCTAGAATCAGAGAGAATTCCGGCAGGCCCATTTCTGGATCAGCACAGGATATCATAGTACAGACAAAGGCACCTAATCGTTCACCTCTTTTTGACACACTGCCTTCATACTTGAGGTATTTCCCTCCTTACACTCTGTCAAATGTGGTTTTAATCAGCTGTGACCACAAAAAACCAAACGTCAGGATTCTTTTTGGTCAATTTCCATGCCTGAATAACTTTGCAGGGACCTACAGGAGACTAGTCAGATCCTCTAAGGTGCAAACGAGCAGATGGAAAACAGGTGGGCTGTGAAACAAGCACTGGCCATGAGCATCACTTCTCGCACAGGCAGCGTACACATTGATGCAAACAGAGACAGGGTGCACATGGCTTCCCAGCTCAGAACCGGAGTCCGGCCTGCCCTTGCCGCTGCCAACCCGTGGTCCAAGGTGCTGCCAGCAGATGCTGCCAGAGTGAGCTTCCGAATATGTAGCTTTGAGCTCTCCCCAAATCCCTTCACTGACTTCCTGTTGCTTAATGCAAATTCAAGCTTTGTGCCACTATTTGGAAGATTCCCAACTACACAAAATTCTTGATTCCTTATGCCTTGATCACTCCATTCTTGCTTTGTCCAAACGACTAGTCTGACTCATCCTTCAAAAACCCTCTCAAAATCACTCCTGCCAGGAAATCTCTTACCCCCTAGACTGGGTTAATTGTGTTTCCCCAGCATTTTCGGCTTCTCCAGGTTTGCCTTAAGACATTATTCATATACTACTATATCATAATTATTTACTTATTTATCTATCCTGTTAGACTATGAGTGAGTAGGGGATAGAAATATGATTTTATTTATCTCTGAGTCCCCATATTTAACATGGGCCTGACTCATATGTAAAAACTACATATTACATAACATTAAAAAAATGGGCCTGGAGTTGAATTGACTTGGATTTGAGTCCATTCACTGCCATTTACTCTCTAGGTCACTGTGGGAAAGTTAGTTAACTGTGTTAAGCCTCAGTTTGCTCATCTGTAAAATAGGGATAATACCAAGACCACCCTCATAGCATTGTCGTGAGGACTAAATGAGGTAATGTCTGCAAAGTGCTTAGCACGGTTCTTGGCACATGGTGAACACTATTATACTTACTATAAATATTAATTTTAGTGCTCTGCGAATATTTCATGGATGAGTCACTGACATGAACCGTGATGGTAAACGGTTCTAACAAAATGGACTGACCCCAGTATTTTGACTTAAACTCCGTTGACCTAGGAATAACTCTGAGGCTTTAAGCTGTTCATTAAGATTTTATTAACATTATTTTAACCTTTGGTGGTTGCCAGAGCCAGACATGCCGGGGAGTTGAGGTTTGCCACAATGAGCTGTGTCCTCCCACGTACCCCACCTCTGGCAGAGCCATAGAGGGGCCTAGGCAGAGGGCCAAGGGAACATACTCCTCACTCAAACCTGTACACTGACGTGTGTCTTCTAAATACTCGAGGAAAAGCTCAGTTTGAGTCTTATATCTTAAAAATATTTACACATGCCCACCTGGCTCCAAAACCCTGGTCTGAACTCATGTATGGGCCAATCTGACCTTGTGTTGCTCTCCAGAGATGGCATCCCTGACTTTCATGACCTTCTGTGTAGCTGGGGTACCATCAGGGCTACCGACGAGCCTCCAATAAAAGAGATTCCCCAGGTGTTCCTGCTGTAACCGTGACGATCACTGAGTGTTCTATCTTGAAAAGAGATTAGACGTCTCTTGGCCCCCACAGAGATGCTCTCAGGACCTTACTGAGGGGTACAGAGTTATTTACTTGTCCATGAAGGGGATCCGATGGTTCTACTTTTGTGGTGGTTTTCTTCTCTTCTCTTGTCACTGCCTGCCTGCAAGAAATGCCCCTCCTACTTCCTCACTCACAATTCTGGTCATCTTTATTTATTGTGGTTACAACGTCAGCTTTCCATACTCATTAAGACTGTGTTTCAGTAAGGTTTCTGGGACTTGGCAATAAGCTCTGAATGAGGACCCACAGTATTAAAATGTATGTGGCTTCCAATGCTGTTTTGTGTACCCCAAAGTCATTGTTCTCCCTGCTTTTCAGATTAGAAACTTTGGGCCTGATCCTGAGGTCTGTATTTATGACAGTATGCAGGGTTTGCCATCTGTGAAGCACAGATTACACTATCAGAAGGGGGAAGACAGACGATGGCTGTGAGTGGGAATAGGGAGGGATGGCACAGTGACACAAAAAGACGATTTCTCAGCTTACGAAAGTCATCTCAGAGTCCATGTCAGCACTGTCCTCCTCCTTTCTTTGAGGGGCCATCCAATTATTCCTCCTTTCTTTCAGTTTTCATCTTCTTTCCCCTCGATTTTATGCACTCTAGAGGAAATGCCAGTCAACACAAGGGCATGCTTTATGCTGAGCCAATAGGGCTCTTGACTGTGATTTTTTTTTTCTCCAACTAAAACCAGGAGGAAATAAAAACTCTCTCTTTTCTTTTTCTTGAAAAGCTTTGATCCTGAAAGCTGCTAGTGGCTTCATGGAGAAACCATTCTTTTAGTTTTTCCAGTTTAACTCCTGTCCTTCTTAGTTACATTAGACAGAAATAAACAAACGAATACCTCTTTCCTTTATATAAACTAATTCAAGTTGGTTTTCTGTCCCTAGATGGCAGGGGAAAATATCCTCGCTAATGATATAGAAGGACTGAATGAGAAATTAAGAAGAGTCTGAGGCTGTACAGTGAGTTCTACATGAACAAAGATAGGAGGATGGGTGGGTCTAATGAGGGCCATATATTTAGAAGATGTCTCACAGAAATCCAAGAACCAGATCAGACAGTGGAAGTTTTGAGAAAGCCTCAAATAGCCAACGAAGTCATGAGAAATCCATCCCTTTTTCCATCTCAGCACTTCCCACCTGAGACTGTCTTCTTGTCTTAGGCACCTGCTTAAATGCTGCTGCAGCTCACCATGCTACTTTAAGCTTCTGTGCCTTTGCTCACATGGTTTCTATTTTCATGGGTCACCTCTATTAGGAAGCTTTCTTGGATTTCTACTGCCTCTTCTCTATAGTTCCATTATGCCACATTTATGCTTTATTATTGCAATTGTCTCTTTCCTGTCTCCCTTCTTAGACTCTGAGCTCCTATAAGCCAACAATGGTGCTTTATTGCTTCCTATGGCTTGGGAATCAACTAGAGGACTATAAACAATGAGGCAACTGGGATGGCTCCCAAAAGCCATTGCAAAAATAAAAATCTGGTCCCCGAAGGGCTTGTTCACATCAGCTTTCCACCCTTTATCTGGTTATATTACAGTGCCCAGATTAATGAACACCTTGATAGAAGTAAGAGGATAAATGGAAAAACAAAATAAGAAATGTGAGCAGTCTCAGGTATTGTTTTATTGTCCTAGTAAAAATTTAGACTTTAACTTATTCTGGACTTTTGGTATGTTTGGGGGTAAAATAATTATTTTATCTGACTTTGTAGAAGTACTATTATTTTAAATTAAAGAGTTCTTAAAGAATATTGAATCCAACTATCTCATTTTATTGAGAAGGAAATTCAGATCCAAAAATGTGAAAGTGACTTATTCTAAGTGACTTTTCCATCAAAACCTGGCCCCCTTAATTTTTGGAGGTTCACTTATCACCACCAATCTGCACTGTGCTCAGTCTAGACTACTGGTAGCTCTCTACCAAGATTCTTGCCACTAAAACTTCTCATTGCCATTCTCCATTTAGAATTCTTATTATGTTAGTTTCCTAGGGCTACTGCAATAAACTGCCATAAAATGGTATCACTTAAAACAAGAGAAATTTATTCTCTTATAGTTTAGAACTCTAAAAATCTAAATTCAAAGTATTGGCAGGTTTAGTTCCTTCTGGAATCTCTGAGAAGGGATCCTTTCCATGCCCCTCTTACAGTTTCTAGTAACTGTCAGTAATTCTTGGTATACCTTGGCTTGAGACAAATCTCCAATATCTCTTCATTAACTTCAGATGGCCTTTTCCTTTATTGTCTCTGTCTTCTCCTTTATTTAAAATTAAAAACAAAAAAAATTTTTAAATAAGAACACTTGACATTGGATTTAGGATCCACGCCAATACAGGATAATCTTATATGAAGATGCTTACTTTAATTATATCTGCCAAGACTCTTATCCCAAACAATGTAAAATTCTAATAAGGACATTCTTATAAGGACATTCTTATGGAGTGTCCGGTTGGACATCTTTTGGGGTGGCCACTATTCAGGTCACTATAATTACTATTCTCTACCCATGTTAGCTGCATTTCCATGTCTCAATGGTGTTCTATTTTTTTTTTTTTAGTTATAGCAGAGAATACCCTACATTTGCTTCCTCTACTAGAATGGATACTCTTTGAGAGTGAGTGCTCTACCTATTTTATTTATTCTCTTGGACCCTTAATTAGAACAATGACTAGCCTTAAGTAGGTGATCATTAAGGGTTTTTAAAAGGAGTTGTCTTCATTTTCAAAAGGAGATCTTACCATTATACTTCAGACAGTAGGTATGAGAACCATGGGAGATAATGTTACAGATAGTCTTTCAAAATGATTGGACATTAACATGTAATGTATATTAGTGACAGATCAGAACCAGACTGAGATATTTCAAATCTCTACCTATTATGAACCATATTATGTCCTCCTAAAATTTATATATTGAAGCATTCACTTCCAGTATCTCAGGATATAACTGCATTTGGAGATTGTGTTTTTAAAGATGTAATTGAGATCAAATGATATCATTAGGATGGACTCTGATCAAATATGACATATGTCCTTATAAGAAGAAAAAATTTGGATCCAGACAGTTCCAGAGAGAAGACTATGTGAAGACACAGGGGAAAGGTGAAGATTTAAATATCAGAGAGAGGTCTCAGGGGAAAAAAATCAACCTGTCGACAGTTTCATCTTGGATTTCTCACCCCAGAGCAGTAAGAAAATAAATTTCTGGTTTTGAAGCCACTCAGTCTGTGGTACTTTGTTATGGCAAACTTAGCAGACTAATATACCACCCAAGAGGAGCGCTACTCATGATATGTTCGAAAAGAAGACATAGGATTTGAAGTTAGGGTAGTTTTCTAACTATGGGTGAGTTACTCAAGCTCTCTGAGTCTTATCTGGAAAATAGAAATAAGAACTTTTCCTTCAAAGTTTTTTAGTGTCCTGAAAATTCAAGTGTATTAATTTGTGTGTCTGTTTATTTCATAACTGCATGTGAGGTACCTACTCTGTGACCATGACTGTTTTAAGTACTGAGGACAGATCCTTAAATATGGTAAGCAGGGTCATCACTCATATGGCAGTCATATTATAATTCAGGGAAAGAGGCATAGCAAAAGAATAAATAAGAAATATCAAGTAGTGAAAAGTGTGACAATGAAAATTAAGGAGTGGTGTGACTTGGGGGGAAGACTTCTTAAGTTTGGTGACTGGTTTAATTTGCTATTAAAAATTGTTGTGAATGTAATCCTCATTAACGGCAATTATGGCACCCTCAACTCAGTTTTCTTTCAACAAAGCAAACATTTTAGTTTTGTATCTTACCACTGTGTTAAAATCTCACAGTTTATAGAACAGATATACAGACAGAATTAAATCTCATTGATAACCTTGAGGAGTGTGGGTCAGGCGGCAATTCTCATTACTTAGATGTGGAAATGTAGGGCTATAGGGTTTAATTGTTACACCTACTATCAATGATCCATCGAGGACAGAACTGAAATCAAATCACTCAGATAACATTTACTGACTAAAGCATGATTACCTAGAAGAAAACGGGGGGAAACTTTATAATATTGGTCTAAGTAATGGTTTTTTGGAGATGATACTAAAAGCATAAGAGGAAAAAAAGATAAGCAAAAATAGACAAGTGGGGCTACATCCTACTAAAAGTTTCTGTGCAGTAAGAAAACAATCAGTATATTAAAAAGGCAACCTATATAATGAAAGAAAATATTCGCAAATCATATATCTGATAAGGGGTTAATGCTCAAGCTATGTAACAAACTATATAACAAACAAACCACTCGATATCAAAAACAAACAAACAAACATCTTGGATTCTGGTCAAGATGGTGGAGTAGGTAAATGCTGTGCTGGCCTCCTCTCATGACCACATCAAAATTATAACTAAACTACAGACCAGTCATCATTGACAATTGTCTACAGTCTAGCTGAACAGAAGTCCTATAACTAAGGATATATGGAGAAAGCACATCGAGATTGGTAGGAATGCCAGAGACACAGAATGGGTTGGTCTCACACTCAAATGTGTCAATTGAGAATCAGGAGGGATATATCAGCTGCAGAGTGTCCCGTTGAAGACTGAGGAGTCCCAGCCCCACACCAGGATCTTCAGCCCAGGGCTCCAGGGCTGGGAAGAGAAGTCCCCACAACTTCTGGCTGTGAGAATGGCAGAAATTGTGGCTGAATGACATGGAAGGTGGCTGGAATCACAGACACTCTTCTTAAAGGGCCCAAGCACGGACTTACTCACTGATGGACTTACTCACCCTGAGCTCCAGTATTGGGGTAGCAGCTTGAAAGATGTCAGGGACACAGAGAGAGGAACTGAGTTGTCTGGCATCAGGGCAAAGTTTAGAGGGGCAGCTTTCTCCCAGAGAGAAGTGCTAGAAGAAGCCACTGATGCTTTTTAGAGCCCTCCCCTCACCAATCCTACACACCCAGTAGGGAGCCATATTTGGGTCTCCATCAACCTGGTTAACACCATTAGTTCTGCCCTGATGATTCCCTGGGATCCTGTCCCACCCAACTTGTGGGCCCACCCAAGCCTCTTCTAGTGGCATTTCCATGCAAATGACCCAGCACTAGCAGCAGCTGGCCTTGGTTTGCAGCTTAGCTTCTCCCATGCATCTCTAAGCCCAGGACAAGTGGCAACCATCTGAAGATCACTTTGTAGCTCATACCAAGTGGTCCTGGGTAGGCAAGGCAGTGGCTGACCATGGCCTGCAACAGAGTCCCTCCAAAGGGGCCTCAAAACTAACACACCTGGTGGCCAGCTTCAGACCCCATCAGCCACCTTCACAAACGACACACCCCAAGGGAAGACTCTGCAGGCACCGGAGCTCTGCTAAAGTAAATCCTGCTCTGTAGAGTCAGCCCCTACACAACAACAACTCCACTGTAGTCACAACCAGTCCTCACAACCAATTAGCCTGAGAGCCAATCCCTCTCACTGATGGGCAAACAGTAACCAAGCCTCAATTATGACGGGAGGACACACCTGGAGCATCCAGCTCAGGTGACCAGGGAGACTATGCTACTATGCCCCACAGGACATCTATTACATAAGGCACTTTAATAAGGCCAGGAGACCAAGCAGCTCTACCTAATATTTAAAAGCAAACATAGGGAGACAGCCAAATGAGGATATAAACAAACATGTCTCAAAGGAAAAAACACAAGAAATCTCCAGAAAAAGAACTAAACAAAATGGAGACAAGTATCTACCAGATGGAGAGTTCAAAACACTGTCTATAAAAATGCTCAATGATCTCAGTGAAGGCTTCGATAAAGAGATATGAAATATAAAAATGGAGATAGAAAACATAAAAAACATCAGTCCAAAATGAATACAATAACTGAAATAAAGAATACATTCAATGGAATCAACAGTGGTTAGATGAAGCAGAGGACTGAATTAACAGTTTGGTTGATAAGGCAGCAGAAAACATCAAATCAGAGCAGCAAAAGAAAAAGGAACCCCCCAAAATTAGGATATATTAAGGGGCCTCTGGGACAACATCAAGCACATCAACATTCACATCATAGGGATACCAGAATGAAAAGAGAAAGAACAAGGAATTAAAAACCTATTTGAAAAATAATGACAGAAAATGTCCCTAACCTAGAGAAGGAAATAGACATAGGCAGTGCAGAATCCCAAACTAGATGAACCCAAAGAGGTTCACACTGAGACACATCATAATTAATTTGCAAAGGTTAAAGACAAAGAATCTTAAATGCAACAAAGGAAAAGCAGTTAATTACCTACAAGGGAGCCCCTATACGGCTGAGAGCTGATTTCTTGACAGGAACTTTGCAGACAAGAAAGGAATGGTAGGAAATACTTGAAGTGATGAAAAGTAAGGACTTATAACCAAAATTACTCTTAAAGTCAACAGATAAAGATTAGCTTCCCAGACAAGAAAAAAGCTAAAGGAGTTCATTACCACCAAATCAGGATTATGAAGAATGTAAAAAGGACTTCTTTAAGAAGAAAAAACAAAGATAAAAAAAATGCCTAATAACACAGCAATAACTATATATCTATCAACAATTACTTTATATGTAAATACATTAAATGCCCAAGTCAGAAGACAAAGGGTGGCTCAAAGGACAAGAAAACAAGACCCTTACATATGCTGCTTATAAGAGACTCACTTCAGATTGAAAGACGCACAGAAACCGAAAGTAAAAGGATGGAAAAGATATTTCATGAAAATGGAAATGAAAGTAAAAAGCTGGGGTAACAACGCTCATATCAGACAAAATAGACTTTAAAACAAAAGCAATAATAAGAGAGTAGGACGGACCCAGTAATCCTACTTCTGAGTTTTTATACAAAGAAACCCAGAACACTATTTTGAAGCAGCATGTGAATCTCTATGTTCATTTCAGCATTATATACAATAGCCAAGATATGGAGGCAATCTGGGTGTTCAGCAATAGATAAATGGATAAAGAAGAGGTGGTACATATGTACAATTGAATGTTACTAAGCCATGAAAAAGGATGAAATCTTGCCATCTGCAACAACATAGATGGACATAGAGGGTATGCTGAGTGGAGTAAGTCAGACAGGAAATCACAAATGCCATGTTATTTCACTTGTATGTGGAATCTAAAAAACAAAACAAAACAAACAAACTCATAGATACAGAAAACATTTTGATGGTTGCCAGATGAGAGGGGGGTTGGAGGGTAGATGAAAAAGGGGAAGGGATTAAAAAGTACAAAGTGGTAGTCACAAATTAGTCATGGGGATGTAAAGTATAACATAGGGAATAGTCAATAATATTGTAATAACTATATGCAGTGTCAAATGGGTACTAGATTTATTGGGGTGATCACTTTATAAATAATACAAATGTCTAATCCCTAGGTTGTACACCTGAAATTAATATAATATTGTATTTCAACTATAATAGAAAAAAATTTTTAAAAAGATTGAGAAAATAAAACAAATAACATAACTTAAAAAATAGGCAAAGCACTTAAATAGACATTTTCCCAAAGACTGAAATGGTCAATAGTTATATGAAAGAATGCTCATTATCACTACTCATCAGGGAAATACAAATAAAACCCACAATGAGATATTATTTCAAACCTGTTATGACAGCTATTATTAAAACAAAAGTAAAAGATAACGGTGTGGTGAGGATATGATGAAACCGGAACCCTTGTGTGTTGTTGGTGGGAATGTAAAATGGCAGAGCTTCTATAGAAAACAGTTTGGTAGTTTCTCAAAAAATTGAAACTAGAACTACAATATAATTCAGCAGATATCTGCACTCTCATATTTATTGAAAAAAACTTGTATGTCCATCGATAGATGGGTAAAGAAAATGTGGCATATATGTACAATGAAAAATTATTCAGTACTTAAAAAGAAGGATATCTTGTCATATACAACATTATGGATGAACCTGAAGAACATTATACTAAGTGAAATAAGGCAGTCACAGAGGGACAAATGCTGCATGACTCCACATATACGAGGTAGCTAAAATAGACTCATAGAAGCAAAGTAGAATGGTGGTTTCTGGGGTTAGGATAATGATATATGTGTCCCATTTTGACCCGCAATCTCTAGCATTCAATGTTGAATTGACTTTTTTATTACTATCTTTAACAATAAAAGTCATATTTTCTACCATCAGAAATTCTTTTTTGCTAAATTTATTTTTCCATATCTTCTGGTTTAAAACATATTTAAAGTACATTTTATAATACATTTTTTTCACACCAAAGAATTGCAAATTGCCCTTTTTCTTAGAAATAATGTGGATTTTATGCCAACATCATTCTAAACAATGGGGGTGGTCTGAGGTGAGGAGACAGAAAGAATTAGAGAATTTTATTTTTTAGACAGAGAAATGTAAGGCCATTTCCCAACATGTGTTCAAACTGAATTTCTCAAAGAGAACTATATTAAATACACCCAATACAACTAATTATTAATAGCTAAACATTCAGGAGTTTTTGAGGTGATGTTGGCTAAATGAGATAGTCTAACAAGGTATATTTCAATAACACATTTTGAGAAATTGGCATGGGACAGTGCCAATTACAAAAACTACTTTTGCAACATTTTTAACAAGGCAGGACCTTCTTCTCCTGGTGGGAAACACTTCTCTCATCAATATCACATAAACAGACTTTTTAAATGTAAACTTTATACTTAGGATAATCAAAGGAAAGGAAATACAACTATTCACATACAACCATCTTAAGACAAAAACATGTTATAAAATAAATACATTTTCTCCAAAATTTTTAGCATGCTTTGTGTCAGCAAATACATATTATAATATTAAAAGCCTGAAAATTATTTTACATGTTAACTATGAGATTCTATTTTGAATATTGCAATTTTCATTTTATTTTTAATTATTTTTCATACAAGATGCCGTGACAAAAGTCTGTATATTTGTTTTTGAATACTTGTTCTTTCATTTCAACCCTCCACATCATCTAATCCATTTTTAAAATGAAGACAGCTAAGCTAAAGTACTTATTTGGCATAAGAATATCAGTCTGTAGAAGAGAAATTATTTTATTAAATAATTCTCAAGCAACTAAGCTAGGTAAAGCTCTGTTTAGGTTGCTGGTGATAGTCCAGCGGAGCTTATACATAGAGTTCTCTTTACAAAACTAACATTCTAGTAGCAGTAAGATTTGTAAAAGACAATGAACATACTTTACTATGTTCTTTGTCTCTTACCTCTGAGCATGCTTCCAGAAGTTAAGTAGAAATATATTTTATTAAAAAATAAAATACAAAAACAAACAAACAAAAAAAACCAAAAAAACACTTCCGGAGTTGCTGAATGCAAAATTTGGCAGAGTGTTTTAACATTTATTCTTTCAAGAGGGAGAAAGGTGAAGGCTTTCTTCTCTTTCCCTAAAGAATATGATTAAATGAACCATTTACGGGTTCACAAAAACTCATTTTGTTTACCCAGAGGTTCCTATGGAATCTATCATCTGAATATCACTGTAAAACATCCTGGCAGCTGAATTATCATAGCAATAACATTTGCTGTATTTTATTTCACATGCCAAAATCACTTGATTATGCATCTCTAGGGGTGTGTTAGTTAGATTTAATAAGCAAGATGGCAAACGTTATAGCTACTAGTCACATATGATAGCAGAAATGCCATGCAAGAGCAAAGTCTTAACAGGTATTTTGTGAAGAAGAGAGCATCACACAGTGCAAGGGACTATTGCTTATTGTGTACCTATTATGTGTCAATTGCAGTGCTGAGCATTTTTACATACTTTCTCTATTTTTCAAAAGTAGCCCTATAACCTTTGGTTCATTTCTAACATATAGATGAAGAACAAATAGAGGTCAACTGAAGTGGCTGCATTCTGATGACCAATGAGCAATCGAAGCAGGGTTTGAACATACATCATTTTAGTTCTAAACCTAGTATTCTGTTTCTTCAAAGTTGGAATAGGAGCCTCATAATAGGAGATAGTAAAGCAGTGACTGGAAGACCACACGTGGTGAATTTTATTGAAGAGATTAAAGCATTGTTGGGGAATAAGATGGATGAACTTCAATTTGGTCTAATCTTAAGATCTCCTATTTTTGTAAAAAATCTAACTTCCCTTGCCACAAATACTTACACTATGATCATGGACCTGTGTTTCCAATTGTTACTATTACAATGACGCACTAATCTTAGACATGAAAAAGCAACCTGTATTCAAACACATAAAAACTTTGACACCTAGTGTCTATCTCTGGGCCTCTTGGCTTTGTTTATATAAAAAGTCTAATTTCTTTGTCAATGATGACTGTTTCCTTTATGCCATCCTCTTATTTTTAGCCTACCACTCATTAGAGTTATTTATGCTCTTCTCTTATTTATTTTCTACACTGTGTCCCATGAAGCAAAATAGTGATTGATGTCTTATCCAAGTGCCTAGCTTGACATGTAGCATTATCATTTAAGAAATAAATTGAGCAAATAGGTAAGAAAGGAGTGACAGGGCCAGTGCTCCTAGAGGGTGTCTCAAGGCAAAAGAAGCAGTGTGTAGAGAAGCATGGATACCTTTGAATGAGAAAGTGTGCCTGGTATAAAGAATTAAAAGACTTTTAGTATGTTTAGTAGCAGAGAGTGCTTATGGAAGGCAGTGAGATCATAGAGATAGATGGCCCTGTGTCTATTAAAAAGAATCACTTGAAAAAATCTAGAGGACAATGAGGAACTTCTTACTGAAGGGTATTAAGCTATAGAGTGGCAAAGTCAAGTTGGTGGTTAATATGATCACTCTGACTACTATGCAGAGTAGAAGGGCATAGTTGTAAGTATAAGGACCAGTTAGGAGGTGAGTGGTAAGGAAGGCCTAACTTTTGCAAGATGCAGTGAAGGTGTTGGGTGGGAGAAAAGTTGAAGAAGTAGACTTACTAGGATTCTGGGAATGGTAGGGCACAAGGGATGAGGGTTAATGGTGTGTCAAGAATAACTTCCTAGTTTCTAGGTAAGTGGTTTGAGAATGGTCCTCCTGTCCATAAGGACAGGAAGTAGAGGGGGAGGAAGACAAACTCAGTTTCATGCCTTCAAATTAGAGCTGTCTAGTAAACAGCAGACTAGAAGTTATGGAACTAATAATAATAAAGAAAAACAGGGTGAGGCATTTACACCTGAATTATGAGGGTTCACTAAATTTAATTTGGATTGAGATATTTAAAACTTTTCTGTAATATAACTGAGTACATAAACATTGCAAGAGGTCATCCCTGGATGAACTGGAAAATCAGCTGTCTTTGAGGCTATATTGGAGTTACCAACTACAGTTTATTGTCCTAAAATGCCTTATGAAATAAGATGTTTATTTCTATTCAGGTCTCCAAGACTAATTAAAATGTCACATCTGCGTACTCTAGACTTGTATCATGTTGATTCATTGTGGTGATATAGATTATCTCCAAGGGAAAATGGTTTATATTTATTAAATGCAATGTATTTGAGAGTTAAAATTTGTTCAAGGCAGATGAAACATCAGGAGGGAAAAATAATAAACTCATAATAGGGGCTCAATAAATGAATGAATGAACAACACTTTACATACAATCAATTTGAGTTACAGTAAAAGCAAAGTTATGGATAACAAAGTTTCTAGAAATATTTGAACAGAACAAAGATGTAGATTGGAGATGGAGATTTGTAGATTAGGTAGTCTAACTTTTTTCTTTCCAGAGAGATCAATTATTTTTTAAAATCAGACATAAAACAGAACATAAAATCTGATTGAAAAAAGAAATGGGCTTTAAAAAGTTTAACTCACAAAACCAATCATAAATTCACCATGGTATACAAGGGGTAAATAGAAAGGTAAATAGTATTAGTATGTTCATCAAAGAAGAGAGAGAAAACTGGGAACACGTGTCATAATAGATCATCCACATCCAACGAGACAGAAATAAAATTGGAGAACGGCCAAGAGAGGTTTTTGTAAAACTCCAAAGATGTACAAAATAGCTGAAGAATTCCAGGTTCTATGGCTAGTGCAGATTGGAAATTCAGAATTATTCAGGAAACCTATCCTCGTATTGCCCCTTTCCCCTCCAGCATCAACAGAAAGGCCCTACTTAGAAAATCTTGGCTTCTAAAACTGTGAGCCAAACATATTACAAAGACAAAGGACATGTGGTGAGCAATGGGTGCAGGAAGCTACTTTGACAAGTGGTGTTGAGCTGGGCCCCACAGGGGTGGGATTGGAAATGGTAGTTTATGTTGGCAAATTTGTGTCTTAAGCTCTTAGTGTGTCAATATGATAGAGTAATGTAAAAGAAACCATATACCTTGGCAGGCCCCAAGTATTTCGTATTCCCCTTAAAGCCAAAAGCTTCTATAAACACACATGCGCGCGCACACACATACACACACACACACGCACACACGCACCTAAGCTATTTACATATCACCGTGAACTATTTTGGTTCCTCCTCTCTCCTCTTTCTTCCTCTTGTGTTAAGCCCATAAAAGAACACTTAAGTATGTGATTCTCTGGAATTTGGATAGTGCGGTCAATGGAAACCACTGTTTTAAATTCTCTGGAAACATGGGTCATACATACTATATTTAAATAAATTTTAGAATCATCAGGTGGCTCGATTTTTCCACCAATATTTTCACCTTGTGTTGAGTGATTCACATACATGCCCTTCTGAACCTTCTGTAAGTAAATGCATCAAAATCCCTATACTCTGACCTACACACTGTTAGGATGTCAGAGGCCCATGATTTTTTTTTTTTTTTTTTTTTTGTGAGAGAATTTTCCATGTGGGTTGAAAAAAAGTAAAAGGAAAGGGAGCAGGGCAAGAAGTAGTCACTCAGCTGCTCAGCAGGGATGGTGTAAGTTGAGACATGGTTTTTAAATTATCACTGGGGTATAGGTCCAGCTTGACCAACAATGTTGCCAGCCAGAAGTGAGGGCTGGGGTAGAGGCTTGGTGGCTAAGCTGAATCCTAAAAATTCATAGGGGACAACATGCAGGATGTGACCATCCCTGACGTGGAGCATGTTGGATTTCCCTTGGGAGCTGAAGATGTGGTTTTCTTCTATTTCAAAACATCAGCAAAATATATTTTGTACTTGAGAAGAACCACCACATGAGAATTGAACTGCCCTTTTCTCCCCTTCCAGGATTCAGCTACCCAAAGACTGCAGCTATGTGTGCTCCTCACAAAGTCCCAAGGGACAAGGGTTTTATGAGTCAAACCTCAGGTCACTCCCCTGTCACCACAGAAGAAAGTGAGCACTCTGGCCTCCAATTCAGGAGTTTTTAAGGTTCTGTTTGTGGTTCAGTTGCTGAATCATCACCATCTTGGGCTTCATTAGTTTACCTTCCTGTGATCAAATCTATAACCCTTGGTAAAAAAGAACTGCATGGGACCTAGTTCTTACCTCCTGGTTAAAGGCAATAAGACAGAATGTTTTTCAAATGCTCTGTCTACCCACTTCTATATATAAAATAACTTAAAAGTATGGCACTTCTTTTAAACATGTATTTTTCCTAGGAAATACTGTAATAGAAGAATACTTTTAAAAATAATTTGCATAGGTTAAAAAAAAAAGCACATGTGCCTAATGTGAGAAACACTTCTTTAGAAAAATATAAAGTCAGTCTCCTTTTACTTAAATTTCAATCATGGGAGCAAAGGTAAACACATTATTTCCAACAAGATTTTACATAGTTCCAAACTCTAAGCTGGGGTTAAATGGGGTTAAGTATGAAGGGAGCTACTTCCATTAGTTCTCTTTGCTGTCACTTGTTAGCCATATGGCACAGAACTGACTATTTGCAACCTTTGGGACATAAGTGGTTCATCTGTAAATGGAGTTACACCCATTTTGTGATTTATTATTTTAAGGTATAGACATTATGTCATGCTGTTTTATCTTTTATGGCTGTCAGCCTCACATAGTTACATCCAAATCTCCAAATTATTTAAATTTTAACTTATTCATGTAATCATTGGGTTGGAAATAACCTATCCTATACAATGGTCTTATCTTCATCATCTCTGAATGTCAAACGATAGGAGCTTACCACCTCCCTAAGAAGTCTGGTTTATCTATCTGTCCTTCCAGCCAGTCATTTACTCATTAAACATGTATTAGGTACATACTACATGCCAGGGACTGTTCTTGGTGCTGAGGAGTATCTATGAGCAGTAGACATAGATTGTTATCTACCTGTCACTTATACTCTAGAAAAAAAGCCCAAGTAAAACACATAACATATGTCAAAAAAGATTAAGGAGAACAAATAAAACAGGAAAGGAAGACAAGAATTGTTGGAGGTGTGGGAGGTAAATGGCCAGAAAGGGTCAAATGGAAATGATGCCTTTTAGTTAATAATGGAAGGGAGCCACCAAACTATTGGAGGAAGGTGAGAGGATGATTGATATGTTGAGGTTAATGTGGTTGATATATATAGAGAAAAAGAAGGGTATTGAGATAGACAATGGCAGTGGGCAGAGCCTGTAGGACCCTATTGGCCACAGTCTGTACACTGGCTTTCACTTTCATAGAGAGGTCACCTTTAGGGGTTCTGAGTAAGGACTTTCGTGACATAAGTTTAAAAAGACTGCCTTAGCTGCTATGTTGAGAACATTTTGAAGGGAAGAGGGGTAGAGGCAGGTTAAACAGATCATGGGCTATTAAAATAATACAGGTGAAAGGATATGGAAGCTTGGACCAAGGAGACAGTAGTGGAAGTGGTAAGAAGTAATCTCACCATAGGTATACTTTAAATGATAAGCCAAGAGGATGGATAGACTTGAGAGTAAGAGAGCAAAAGAGCAAGATCATAAGGTTATACATATTTTGGTCTTACAAAAGAAAAATATGGCATTTTCATGATCTATAGTATAGAAAATTATGAGTGGGATGGGTTTGGTGCAGGTATGGCAGGGCGATATTGGGAGTACAGTTATGAACTTTTACTTTTAAATACCAAATGAGACATCTATGTGGAGACATTGGATTTATAGCTGATTATAAAAATCTGGGATTCAGGAGTTAAATCACCAGGCTGCTGGTAAAATCTGGGAGTTATCACAATATCACATTTTAAAAACCTGGAATGGGACAAGTTTAACCAGTGAGTGAGTATAGATAAAGAGAAACCATCTCAGATTTGAGTCCTAGGCATTCAATATTTAGAAATAGAAGTGGTTAGAAAGATTCCTCCAAGGAGAGTAAGGAGTGGCCAGAGAAGAAGGAAGGAAAGTAGGTGAATGAAATGTGTAGGTTGACAAGATAGCATTTCAGAGAGGAAGAGATCAGCACTATCAAGCCTTGCTGATAAATCAGGCAAGATGAAGACTGAGGATTGAGCACTGGAGTGAACAACGGCAATCATTGATCACTTGATAAGATTTAGCAGGAGGTTTTGGTGGAGTAATGTGGGTAGAAGTTTGACTGAAGTGGATTCAAGAGAGAGTGGGAAAAGAGAAACAAAAAATTTCACCTTTTTCCATAAAGGGAATAAGACAAATGTGGTAAGTGATGGAAGGAAAAATAAGGCCAAACATTTTTTTGGTTAGTGAGGGAAATAATAACAATTTTGCATACTCAATGGAAAGATCCTGGAGAGAGGAAAATTAATGATGCATGAGAATGGAGGGGAGAATTGTCTGAGAAATGACTAGATGAGAGAGAGAAGATGAGGTCTAATGAGAAGGTAGAATCTTGGTCTTGACTAAGAAATCTGAAAACAACTAGTCCAGAGGAGGTCAGAAAACAGATTCTTAGTATACATGAAGGGAGGTCAGTAGATGTGGGAGTTTGTTAAAATAACCTCTTGATTGGTTCCAATTTCTTGGTGAAATTTCGGGCAAGGCTTCCAGCTGAGAGTGAGGATAGGGGAAGAGGTTCTGGATAATTCAGAAGAGGCAGTAAAATGAGATATGGAGAATTTTTTATGTTGACTCAAAATCTGTCACTCAAAGTGCCACTCAGTGGTTTTCACAGTTATCTAAATAGGCACTTTCCAAATATCTGGAGAGGGCTATTAAGAACCTCATGAATCATCTGTTCTCCATGGTTAAAAACTTTTCCAGCAACTGTCCCCTGTAACAAAATTTTTGGACTTTTAATGATCTTATTTAGTCAATCTTCTTTGGGACTCAAGATGGTCAATATTTCTCTTAAAATCAGATGTTCAGAATTAAAGTCAATGCTCTTAGTGTGGTCTGACAACAAAAATTACTGGACATCCTATTACACAAAGTAGGTGACATTAACTTTGGAAATGTGACTTTGACTTTAGGCTTCTCATTTAACAAATTCATACCTAAATCTAAAGAACCATCCCAATATCACACTGCTGACTGATTCAGATTAAATTCAGTCTCACACAAACTCTTTTAAAATCCTTTTTTGTTGGTTGCAGATTAGTATTCTAGTTTGTCAAGGTCACTTTAAATGTCGTTTAAGTCCTAGGGGCAAAAAACCCAAAACAGAACAAAACAAAAACCAGGCACTGGGTATCTAGCAAGTGTCCAACACTGGGGTAAGGTCTTAAATTCGCTAACTGAATTCTCTACACAACGTCTGAGAGAGAGTTGTTACCCATTTTGTAGATGAAGAAACTGAAGTACTGAGAGATGAAGTTATTTGTCAAGGGGCACCAAGTTAAGGTACAGAACTGGATTCAAAGTAAGGAATTTAAAGCACCAATGCCTCAGTTTGATGCTCTACATCCAAGAAACAATGTTTTTAGACATCTAATGGATAAGCTCAAAGTTGAATTCAAGTTTCTTGATTCTGAGAGCTCCTTCTGAAAACTTAGTCCCTTTCTTAGGTCTCCTAGCTTCCCATTGTCTCAAAGATGGCTAGACCTGTAACTTTTATACATCACCTCCCATATTGAATCCCTAAGTGCTCATGTTCTAACACTCATTTCTAAAATATTAGTCACTTCCAGATTTTATGCTATCTTCAGATTTAAACAGCATCTCACCTAAATGGACAGGCATAAGAGAGGGTTGGGACACCTGCTGAAAACTTAAAAAGCTAACCCATATGTATCAGTTTTATCTATAATCACATTTTATTATCTTTCTACTTTTATATTTGATGATATTCTTTTTTTCCTGTAATGACCATTCATATTTAATTACAATGGAAATCTCTCTCCTCTCCTTGTTCTCATCATACACATACATTTTTAATATAGTTTCTAGAATAAACAACATGTTTCCAAGGCAATTCTTGGTTCCAAAGACTATGACACCCTTAACAAGTTTTCCCAACTTTTAAGCCTCATCTGGAATTCTCAGCTGTCCAGTGATTTAACTTGTCAGATTGCTGGAATCAAGTCACTCATATTACCCCTTCACCTCCAACTGGCAGCCATAGCTGCCTCCTTCGCAAAGAATGACACTGCTGCTTGACACTCCAAACTGTCTGCTCACCGTTTGTGCACAGCTGTGGCAGCTGAAAGCATCTGGCATGCAACAACATATGGATATTTACATACTCTGATAATTTACATAGATTGAAACTGTTTTTGCTCCAGACTTCAGATGATCTTTTGCACCAGACCTTAAGGCAAACGTTTTCAGAGAGTTTCATGCCCACCTCCTATACTCCCCTGCTGCAGAGCATTCAGTGAATCAAGATGAGAATTGAATGTAAAGTCTGCCAGAGCTTCCGCATGTTGAAAGATTAAAAATCCTTCACTTATTGACTTTTCTGGGTCGGTGGTTTATATAGTTCTGTTTTCAATCAGGAAATTCAGGATTTTAAAATATGTGTTCTTTTGGGATTTCTTTTTTTTTTTTAATAAAATTTAAATTTTAGAAGTTTAGATTTACAGAAAAATTGTGAAGATAGTAGCGTTGCCATGTACACCACATCCAGTTTTCCTGTTATTAACACCTTATATTGATATAATACGTTGATTACAAGTGATGAACCAATATTGATTGATACTATTGTTAACTAAAGTTCATACTTTCTTCCAATTCCCTTAGTTTTTACCTAATGTACCTTTTCTGTTTCAGAATCCCACCCAGGATACTGTAATACTTCCTGTAAGTCATTCTGTCCTCTTTTGTCTCCTCTTGGCTGTGACAGTTTCTCAGACTCTCCTTGTTTTAGATGACCTTGAGAGTTTTGAGGAGTACAGGTTTGGCATTTTGTAGAATATAATTCAAATAGCCGTTGTCTGAGGTTTTTACTTATGATTAGACTGGGGTTATATATTTTGGGGAGGAAAATCACAAAGGTAAAGTACCATTTTAATACCTTTATATTAAAGGTGTATATTGTCAGCATGACTTATCACTATTGATATTAACCTTGATCACATGGCTAAGATACCATTTGTCACGTTTCTCATTGTTTACCCTTTTTTCTATACTGTACTCACTCTGTATAGTCTTCCTCCTTGAGAACAGAGTGATCTACATAAATTACTTGAAATTCTTCAGCATGAAATTCTTCTCCCTAATTTATTTATTTAGTCAATCATTTATTTACGTCAGCATGGACCCATGGCCATTTACTTTACAGTGCCACTCTATTTATTTTGTTGTGCAAATTTTTGCAGCTTTGGCCATCAGCAGCTCTTTCAGTTGGCTCCTGTGTCTCTGTGGCATATTCACATAATTGTGGGATTTATTTGTTTGCTGTTCTGGGGGTGCTTCCTTTCTTTCTGGCACCGTAAAATGTTCTAAGCTCATCTTATATATTTCCTGTCCCTATTCTAGAATCAGTCATTTTTTTCCCTTTGGGATTTTGATATGATGTGAATAGTTCTAAGAAGAAAGTTCTCACTGGGTGAGAACATTTTTTTACCTCCTGTAATCATGGAAAATAAACTTGGGCCCAGGAAAGGCAGTTAGCAAGAGAAACAGGACACATTATTACGATTTCAATTGCTGAATATTGAAAACCTCATGCATTCATTCATCAAATATTTGTTGAAAACTACTGTGTTCTATGCAAAGAAATAATTAGATATTGAGGATACAGTGGTTTATGAGCTTGGTTCCTATCTCACAGAGCTCACAGTCTAATGAAGGAGGCAACTCAATGAGCAGGCAACACTGATACACTGAGTAAGTACTGTGGTGGATGTATGTAATCCCAGGATTAGAGAGAATTGTAGGAGAGAGCCATCTAATTCAGGCTGAGAAGATTTTCTTGGAGACAAATTTGACGAATGAATTGAGAATTTCACATTTAATGTAATTCCTTTAAGCCTCTGATCCAATAAAGTTTGAGCTTTCTCTAAAGTATATGTCCTCATGGATCTTCTCTCTTTGTAATCTGAATGGTTGCTTTGTTTCCAGAGCTACAATAAGAAGAATCTACACCTTACCACCATCTCATCATGAATAAAGGAACAGAGCTCTTTAGCCTTTTTTCTCTAGGAAGGGGTTATATTAATGGCTGGACTGGTGATTGGCACTGAGGTCTCTGAATTTTAGAGGTGCAGAATCTCTCAAACCTTCAAGTGGCTTCTGCATATGAGTGGTGGTTAAAGTTAAGGACTGCAAATATGTTTCCCTATCTTGAATGTCTAAAAAGAATGTTGTTTTGATATATGTTTAGGTAGCTTGTATTTTTCAAAAGATGTGTTGCAACATCTCTCTCACATCACAATTTCCTCTCACAATATATAACCTTGACATTGCTCTGATTGAGTGGTGGGAGGGTGTATGTTGTTCTTCCCTTGAATTTGAGTAGACTCATCCCTGTGACAGAAGTGACAATAATGTAACTTTCATGGCTACGGTCATAGAAGGTTTGCTCCCTTAGCTTCTGCTTTAGTTTCTCCTCTGAGATATTTATTGGCATCCAGCTGCCATGCTGTGAGGAAGCCTATGTGAAGAGAGCACATGGAAAGTCCATGTGTAGGGCTTGTGCCTGACAGCACATTTGAGATCTTGGCTGATACCAGCCTCAAATGCAAGACATATGAATGAATATGTCTCCAGATTTTCCCAGCCTCTAGCTATTAAGTGACCTCTGGCTTACGAGTCTGCTTGGCTTATGCTCCAGACATCACAGAGCAGAAAGAGATCATCCTCCCTTTGCCCTGCCTCACAGAATTCATGAGTATAATAAAATTTTTGTTTTATGCCACCATTTTTGTATGGGGTAATGTGGGGGAGGAGGTTGTTGTTATGTAGTAATAGTAACTGAAGTAGAAATAGTCACCTTTTCAGTACTCCATGCAAGTGACCCTTGATAGGAGAGCTAATCTTGACATATAGAAAAGCCTAGCACTCTCTTAGAAGCCCTTCTGCTACCTGTTTTCAGTTTGTCAATTTATTGTTAATTGTTCAATGTCTATTCCCTCTCCTTAGTCATATATAAGAGCAGGAAATTGTGTTTCCTCATTTATTTCTATACCTCAGTGTCTAATACAGTGCTGGCAACTTAGCAGGCACTCATTAAATGTTGGATGAATGAATGGTTGCAAAGAGATATGGTTGGATGAATACGATTGTCTTTTTCCAGTGTTCCTGGAGATATGGCAAAACAAAACCTGTTTATAATTGAGTAAAGTAGAAAATTAATGTTTTTTTTAACAATATTATATTGTGAATAAATAATATTCTGGCATTCTTATCTGAGAATTTCAGGTTGCTTTGTTTGTTTATTACTATACAAAAATTTATCTCCCAAACTTAGTGGTTTAAAAATATTTTATTTAATTATGACTCTGGACTTTCACTGAATGATTCTTTGCTTCCCTTGGTATTGGTTGGAGTTGGTCCAAAATGGCCTCACTCATGCAGCTGGCAGTTGGTGTTGGCTGTTGGCTGGAAGTTTATCTGAGGCTATTAGCCAAGGGTTATGGTTCTACTCCATGCGAGTTTCCATATGTGGCCAGTTAGTCTTTTTCATAGCAATTAAACAGCATCAATTCTGCCACATTTTATTGGTTAAATCAAATCAAAAAGCCAGTTTGGATTTAAATGGAGGGAAACAAGTGTTGCCTTTTTATGAAAAAATGGCAAGGTTACATTACAAGACAGAATTTGAGGTTGGAGATATTGTTAGAGCCAGAGATAATTTGATTGATTACATATTAATTTACTTGCTTGTGACCTGTCTATTTGGATTATTTTTTCAATTCCTGGAAATTTTCATTTCCCAGTTATGCACAAAAACATCATGCATCACACTAAGTACTTTGAGTACAGCATTAAATTTCAAGTCAGGAGAAAGCAATTTGAATTCTAGATCTATCATGTAACCTGGGTAACCATTTTATCTATTGGTTTATTACTTAACTTCCTGAAGAAATGATCTAATTTATAAACTAATAACAGTCAATATCTTATCAGATATCCCAATTGTCTTAAAAATAAAATAAGTCAATTATCACAAAAAAGCTTTGAACTCTCTGATGCACTGTACCATAATAACAGTTCCTGTATGTTCTAGGCGTTTTATATGCACTGCACTGTGACAGGTGCAATGCATATGTTAACTGTTTTAATCTTCACAACCTGAAACTTTAGAATTAGTAGTTCCATTTTACAAAGGCAGAGTTAAGTAACCAATCCAAGGTCAAACAGCTAGTAATTGTGATCTTAGGCTTTCAAAGTCAACAGTGACTCCAAAGATCATGATCCAAAGGAAGAATAACCCCTTTCCTTTCAGCAAGTCATGATTTTAGATAATATGAATATATGCCAGTAATATATTTGATAAGAGACATATATATAATACATAAAGAACTCTTACAATTTAATAGTAAAAAGATAACAATTAATAATGGGCAAAGGGCTAATAGATATTTCTCCAAAGAAGATCTACAAATAGCAAGTAAATAAATAAAAAGATTTTCAACATCATTAGGGAAACACAAATAAAAGCCACAATTAGTTAACACTTCACTCCCACTAAAGTGGTGAAAATAAAAGAGGTAGACAATAACAAGTGTTGACAAGAAATTGGAGCCTGTATACTTTGCTGGTACGAATACAAAATGAAGCTGCTGTTTTGAAAAACAGTGTGACAAGATCCTCAGGAAGTGAAGCAGAGTTACCATATGACCTAGCAATCCCCTTTCTGGGTATTTATGCAAGAAAAAATAACAATATGTGACTACAAAAAAACTTGTACACAAACATTCAGTATTATTCATGGTAGCCCAAAACTGGAAACAACTCAACATCCATTAACTGGTGAATTGATAAAAGGTGGTATATCTACACGATGCAACATTATTCAGCCATAAAAAATGAATGAAGTACTGATCCATGCTGCAATATGAATGAACCTTGAAAACATGTAAATGAAAGAAGCCAGTCACAAAAAAAACACATATTGTATGATTCTATTTTAATGAGACTTCCAGAACAGGCCAGTCTGCAGAGACAGAATTTAAAATAGTGGTTGGGGAAAATAGGCAGTAACTGCTAATAGGCACAGGGTTTCTTTTTAGGATGATGAAATGTTCTAAAATTGCTGGTGATGATGGTTCAAAAACTCTGTGAGTAATAAAAACCATTGAATTTTACACTTCAAATGGGTGAATTGTACTGTATATGGATTATATATCAATAGCCTATTAAAAATAATACTAGTAGATGTGTATATCATTAACTATGTGTCAGGTACTCTTCTAAGCTCTTCATAGATGATAAATTATTTAATCTTCACTATAACCTGTAGCAATATTATTATTTTCTCTTTAAAGATCTAGAGAAAGAAAGAGAGATTAGATAATTTGCCCAAGGGAAAGATCGGGGCTGAGTTCCAGTCTTGATAGACTGATGCAGAATGCCCAAGCTTAATTACTATGCTATATATCACTTATATATGTGCAACTTCTCTGTTTCTCCCTTCCTCCCTTCTTTAATTCTGCTTTGGTTGTACACTTCCTCCTGCCAAATGATTCGTGACTGGAATCTTGTTTAGTCAATGTCATTCTAAAAAATCTGTCATAAGTACACATGTGTGTTGCTCCCTCTCCTAAAAAAACGTTTGAGTAACTGTAAACTAATATCTTCTTTGGAGAAGGTTAGACTATTATTTCTAAATTTATTTTCAGGAATCCAGACAATATTGTAGGATGGGAGAGGGCAAGGGTGGAGGTAATATAAATGTGTGGTTTAAAAGGAAAGGCATTCATGTCATATGATCTAGAATCTGAAACATGGCTTCATCTTTGCTAGCTGCATAACCTTGGACTAGTTACTTTATTTCTCTGAGCCTCAGTTCCTTTTCCTTTAAATTGGGAATGAAGACAATACCTACTGGGATTCCTGTGATGGCATTGCTGTGGGAATTAATAGTGTAAAGTGCTTGGAGTGCTGCCCACGCTCAGTAAACAGGAGCCATCCTCCTCATTCACGCTTGAGTCCACCAGCATCCCAGCTTTCCTAGCACTGTTAGCAGAGCATACTGGCAGACAAAAGTCCTCCCCAAGCCCAGAAAGCTCTCTTTTCATCAAGCCTGGGAAGTTCTGTCCTCTCCAAATGGCCAACTTAAACCAGATTGAAAACCTGGGGCAAAAACATGCTATGACTGGGGAGAGAGTGCATGACGGGAGTTGGCTAGGTCTCTCAGCTTCTCTAGAGAAATCAAAGCGGTTAAGATGTTTAAATCCTCAGCCAGAATCCCTGATTTAATTTGCTTTTATAGTTCCAGGGATTGCCTTGTTGTGGTTTCCCTATATCACATACAGAGCTGGCCTCTCCCCCCTGTGGAGAGGGAAGCCAGTCAGTGTAAACGTGCTGGCAAAGCATTCAGTCTCAAAGACTCTTTTCCACATGCTGCCGCTTCTGCATGGAGGCCCAGATATAAGGACCAGAGACAAGACATGGACTGAATAGGGGAAGCCTTCTGCGGTCCCATAAGTATTCTCAGCTTTGGTTTACATCATGACTCCATAGTCTTGTTGTACAACATCAGCCAAGTCTCCTGCCTGGGCCTCCATTTATCCACATGTAACATGGAAATAATCCATACTTCTTAGGAATGATGTAAGGATGTAGAAGCTGATGAATGGCACTTAATGAATGTTCATTAGAAGTCCCAGGAAATAGAAATAGATAAATAGCATGCACAGGGTGTTGGATGAGTTTTGTCAACGTTGGTTTTGCCACTCTGGGCAAAAAATAATTGAGTGAGCAGAAGGAAGATATTTCTTTTTTTCCTGGTCTGAACGGACATCCTATAAACGTTCATGAGATGTCCAATTCATTCTACACTTAGCTCTAGAATCCCAAAATACCAGCAAAGGAAGGAAGAGTAGAGATGGTATAGCACTACCCACTCACTTAACAACAATGGAGACTGAGGCTCAGAGAGGGAATCTCATCTGCTGAAGGACTCACAGCAAGTGAGTTGCAGAGCCTGGACTCAAAATGTGTGTGTGTGTGTGTGTGTGTGTGTGTGTGTGTGTGTGTGTGTTTCATGATATAAAATTGTTTCTGGAAAGTCATCTGGGACAAATTCAATGAGAGGCATGACTGCAGTGGTTATTAAGACAAGAAGTGCCTGGACAAAAAGGACTCCTTTATTTGGCCTGAGGAAGTGTGAAGGTGCGGCAGAGGCAGCCTGCAAGGGCCTCCTGGGCCTCCCAGAGGATTTAAGCTTTACCCTGAAGGCAATGAGAAGCCATGTTATTGAAATATAAATGACTTGTGGTCATAATTCTAGTTCATATCACTTTTGTGGACCACTTTCTGGCATGTAACATCTGGTGCATAGTGGAGATTGAGAAGTCATTGCTTGGTGATCCTAGATTTTCAAATCTGAGTGCCAGCCTTCCTGGAGAAACTTCTAAAAGCCTCTGGAGTTTTCTCAAGTAGAAGAAATGTTGAAATCTATCAGTAATCATTCACTTTTCTAAGAATTCTTGAACATGGGAAAGTAAATGCAGGAAAATCCTTCAGCTGGCTTCCGTCGGAAATGACTTGACCCTGTTCACACACTGAGCAGGTAATAAGTAACCTCTCCGGATACCTAGTGTTTAGTACATGACCCTGCATAATGCTGGTTCCAGTGAGTGAAGTAAGTAGATGCTATATAAACAAAACTTAATAGCCAAAGAGATTCTTCACCTGGCATATGCTGCAGCCTCAGCTTCCACTCTGAATGTACCTGTGTTCCACTGCTTTTCACCATAAGTTCAAGGACATCCAGTGGCAGGCTGATCTTTGGTCATCCTCACTATCTTTCTAACTTTGTAATGGATTTTTAAAAAAAGAATTAGGTTTATAAAGGCTGGGGTTTGAAAGAAATAATTAGACCTTGGAAGTCTAAGGATGTAATGGGAATACCAAAATGTGGATATATCACTTCTCCAAAAGGGTAATCTGTTATTGAAAAGATTAACAAAGTTGAACTAAGACAGCACTAGCTAAAAATAGAAAAAGACCTTGAACTGGCCTCATAAATGATGGTTTCATGATGTAAGGGGAAAGGGCTCAACATTCATTAGACTTTTTCCATGTATCAGGCATTAAGGGAGGTGTTTGCCTCTTGTAACCCTATTTTGTTATTATAACATCTTTATAGCGTGAGATTTATTATCATCATAATTTTGGTCCAAGGACTCAAGCTTCATAGAGACAAGGTTCCATGAAGATAAGAACTGTGTCTGTTTTCCTCACCACTATATGCCTGGCATTTACTAAGTATGTTAAATGTCTTTCCCATGGTCATAAAACTGGAAAGTTATAACATAGGAAATTGAATGGTGGTCTATAAGTGTGTATGTGATGCTGTGTATAAGTGTAGAAAGCCCTAGCTTGGATGACATCATCCCTTTGTTAGTAAATTTTTAATGACTTTTCATTCTACAGGACTTATTCTATTTGGTCCTTGTCAATATCTTTATCTTTGTCCCTGTCCCCTCTCCTTTTCATGTTCCAGCTTCCAGTTTTATTGGTTTGGTTTCTATACCTTCAAAATGTGGAACTTACTCTTGTTTGGCTGTTGTTCCCCATGCCTAAAATAATCTTCTACTATTAGCACAACTACCTTTTCTCATTTTTTTTCTGGTTTCAGCTTAAATGACATTTCTTCAGAGAGCCTACTCTGACAACCCAATTTGTACTTCCTACCCAGCCACTCGCTGGCACATTACTCAATTTTGTACCATATTTGTTCCTATCTGAAAATAACTCCTTTACTTAATTTTGTCCATTGTTTGTCAGGCCCCTATCAGAATGCTAATTCCAATGAGGGCAGGAAAGTTGCCTCTTTTTTATTCACTGTTGTATTTAAAGCATCCAGAATAATTACTGGCATGTAGTAGGTGGTCAATAAATATCCATTTAATGAACAAATTAGAGAAAAAATAAACAAACAACTGACTGTCACCTTCCAAATAAAGTCCCAAAACACCAGGCCCCAACTATTTTTTTACTGCTTTCTGCATTAGGTCCTTCTATAGTCTTCTATCTGATCCTCTTCCCCATCTCAGCCTTTTCTGTAGGGGCAGCAATTTGTTCAGTAAACATTCCCCTTCTTCTTCCCTTTGTCTCTGACTAGGGTGCTGGTACTACCATGCTTCCCTTATCTCATGTCCCAGCCATGCTTGACTCTTTACAGTTTCTCAAACGCACCATATGTTTCTGGTAATGAATAGATACTTTAAACATTTGTTCTTGCTGTTCCAGATTCTCCCTGGACCATTCTGTCCTCTCAATCTTTTCCACTGTATAAGTCCCACAGAACCTGCTTTTGCTCAGCACAAATATCCCCTTTCTAGGAAGTCTTTTCTCATCTTCCAAAATGGTAGAGTCTCCCAGTGTTCCTTCAGCACCTGTTCTATATTCATATTGTAGCATTTATCCCACAACAGAATTATACTGCTCTGTCATGTTCCTCTTGGAAATTGTTAACCAAGAAAAGAAAAAAAGTAAATTTTAACTCTATCTGAATCTCAGCTGGAGTATAAAGGTCAGTATGAGATGGCTGTTCATTGACCAGGTATGAATGAAGGAGTGGATGAACATAAAAAAATGAATTAATTGATTCTTAAGGAAACACACCTATGAATGTCTAAGCCAGGATTCATTGTGTCAGGTGGCCAACTGTCCTGGTGTACCTGGGATGGAGGGCTACTGGAATGAGAAACTTTCGTGCTACAGCTGGAAAAGCACCATGGAAACGTGAATGAGTCGGTCATTCTATACATGCCCAACTTCTTGAGAATGACAGTGACGACATGGAGAGATCCATGCAGAGAGCTTTTTAGGTTAGGTCAGGACTCAGGTAAAGGCTAGAAGGCAGGAGCACAGAACTGCATAATAGACACAGGACTAAAACTGAAGTCTAGATGCAGAAACAAGGACTCAGGTCACAGTGATATTTCCTCCAACGGGTTCTGATACAGAATTATTGAACTTCTGGAGTGATGTGAAATACAGAACAGCAAGTGAAGATGAGCAGGCCTGGGAGTCACTCGCCTGCCTCTCCCTAACTCTGTGACACTGGGTAATGTCTATGAAGCACATTATCTGTGAAGTACATTTTCCATTGCCCAATGCAGGCCATTACAGGATGTAGTTCTGTGGTGACACATAGAAACTACTCAATAAAGCACAATCTTCTTCACCAGGCTAGGAACCAGATTGTCTCCAGACTCTGCAGTAGGGTTGTTAAACATGTAGGGTTAAGTAACTATTACATTTTTCCAACCATGAAATTAGCAAAGCTTCTGGTCTGACGAGCCAATGGTTTAATATATAACAAATATTCATGTGTAATGCGTGTGTCCGGACTCTAGTTTTGTGATGTGGTGGTTCCCTTCTCACGGTAGTATGCCTGATGTGCTGAGGTTACAGAGATATCCCTCACTTCTCAACAAACAAAAAAATACCAACATCCACATAAGACATGTTATATCCTTTTGACTGTGCAATTCTTTTTCTAGGAATTTGTCCAAAGGAAATAACTAGAGAATGCATGTACAATGATGTTCATCTCAGCATTGTTTATTACAGAGAAAAATTAGAAACATCTGAAATGGATAACAATAGATATTTGGCTAAGTTAATTACATTTCAGGCATTCAATTGAATGCCATGCAGACATCAAAAAATTATGATCCCTAAAAGCATTTAATGAGTTGGAAACATGTTCAAGGCATATTGTTAAATGAAGAAAGCAGATAACAAAACAATATGCGCAATATGTTTCCAATTTTGTAAAATAAAAATTATGAAGTAAACAATAATAATATTAAATAATACCAGTAGTATCATCAATGGTTGAGAACATAGGCTGTGGAGTTAGAATTCCTGGATTTGAATCTTAGCCCTAATACTTTCTTGCTGGGTGATTTTGGAAATTACTTTACCTCTCTATGTCTCATGAGTAAAATGGAGACAACATCAATACCCACCTCACAGGTTTTTCTGAAGATTAAATGATTTTTTATATGAGGCTTTAGAACAGTACTAGATTTGACACAGAGTAAACATTATAGAAGTGTTGGCTACTTGTTTTATTTTTTTTAAGTGATGCCATTCATAAGCCAAAATTTTTAAAAAGGTTAAACAAAAATACAAATCATATCTATGCAAATTCATTCAGTTAATAATTGCTTGAACTGGGATTTGAACTTAAGCCTGTCTGGTTCCAGAATTTGAGTACCTACCCATAATGTAATTCAGGAAAAGAAGTGTTGGCCACGATTGGCTCGTATTTGCAGGTCGATGAATAATTTTTACTTTCTTCTGTGTGACTTTTTGAATTTTCCAATATTTTAACAATGAATTTATATTGCCCTTATAACTTGAAAAATATTTTTATTTATATACTACATTTTAAGTTATTTAAAATGAAGCAAACATTTCCTATTCGATTGCTGTTTATAACAGCTAGTTAACCAATAACTTTATTTCTGTACCATGACTATATGAAGAGTGAATTTCATAGGATATGCCTCAAATAGTACAAAGTGTCACAGAAGACAGGTCACAGATACCTATAGGGTTGGCACAGAATTCCAGAATTAGCGCATGAATTCCCCAATCAGACAGAACCAAGTTCAACTCTCAAAAGCTACCAGCTACAAGTCCTTGGATACATTTCTTAACTGTGCAGGGTCTCAGTTTTCTCCTCTGTGAAACAGCATAATTAACCAATGGCACTCCAATAAATTTAATAAAAAAATAAATTAACAACAAAAACATCCTCATATTTCTCAAGGTGTGAGAGCTTTACTTAAAGAGGTCATCACTCTTCCAGGTACACAGGAGGTGCCTAACTATTTGTCATCATGAGATTATTGACTTTTCTCTCTGAGTTACTGAATAATCCTACACTGACATGAAGTTGGGTGAGTCCTAAATATAAGGCAAATTCTTAAATATTAACCTTAAATAGTGGCAATAAATGCAAAGCCCCTGACTTCTAGTTGGGTGGACTGACATCAGAAAGATCTCTGTGATCTATTTCTAGGTTGGAGGAAAATTTTGCCATTGTTATTAAATATGTGTTCCCCCTCGCCCCTCGTTAAAAGATAAATAAAATACCAAATGAAACAGCTTTTTATATGACGTTAAAAATACATCAAGGATTAAATCCTGCTTGCCTGTTGCTGGTTTGGAAATGGGCTTAAATGTAATCCTTACATTCAGATTGGATTCTCTAAACTTATTTTTCAATACTTCTAGTATTTATTATTATTATTATTACTACTAGAACTTGCTCTGAGTCCAGAGAAATAGAAATTATCTCTGGCAATTCTGCAGTTCACCAGTCCTTAAATCTCAACAAGCATTCTGAATTTCAGACGGAATTGATTGGAAAATTGGCCTTATAATTCACAAGGGTTCAGATTTGAGATCAGTTAACACCAGACTTCTGGAAACATTGGCTGCCCCCTTGGGCCAATGAGTGGTGAGGTTTTCTCCTTGAAAACAGAGCTGAAAGTCATTCCTTTCTTTCTCACTCCTAGTTATTAGAGACTTTGCATCTTGAGAACTATTCTGAGAGGGGGAGCAGATGCTGTCTCATGCAGGCTTCATGCAGAACGAGAAACTTGTTCATATAGAAGGGGATCTCAAGATCCACATTCTCAATTTATAGATGGTAAAGTTGAGCCCTAGAGAGAAGGCAGGATTTGCTGAAGTTAAATCGGGAGTTACAAAAGACTAATTCATATCTCCCGAATCATTACTTCTCCATATCTCATTTATTAAAGTCTCGATGTTACTCTAAATGCTGGGTCACCTATGGATTGACTAATCACACCATCTTTTAAATGTAGCCCAGATCTCAGCAGCATAAACCCCATCTAATTAATCAATTGGAGAACAAGGTCCATTCACCATCTTTCCAATTATGGTTTTCTCATAAGCTCTTTTGGTCCCTCACTGAGCCATTTTGCCATGTAGAGCAAATACGGATACTTTTTAGAAGTTGCAGCTCTGCTTTGGAATGTGTGTTTCTTGTTCCAGTTGGACTGCCCTTTGAATGTGGACCTATTAAAAATCAGAACACTCCTTTGCTGGAAGTGGGAGAAATGTATGAGAAGACGTATGCTGGCAGTGTTTCCTGTAACACAGGCTCTGACCCATTCTATGTTTAGCCTTTTAAAATTGGCATCTATTTAAACATGATGGGTGACAATCATGAGAGAGCCATCTATCTGGAATTGTGGATTCAAGCTATAAGAATTAGGCAGCAGGAGCTTCATCCAAACTGGACTTCTGACACACTTTGAGAGGCCATTTAATTGCATAATCAATACAATTTCAAAGAAAGCTTAGAAGGTCACCAATATCACTGTGGGATGTAGTAAAATATGATAGAAGGAAAACCTGAGAGGTTTGTGTCAAGAGTCCAATCGATAGCCCCTGAGTTGTATCTGTGTCAAATTTAAGAACTTGTGACATCTGTACCAGAAAACTGCAAAGGCAGTTATGCAAACCATCCAGCTGCTTCCCAGAACCCAAAAGTTCACTGAAGATCATCTATAAAGAATACACAGAGGACAGCCAGTGAAGGGACTCGACAACACTACTCATAAAAGCTTGCAGACAGATTTCCATGTTGGCAAGCCGAGTCCCAAATGTTGCTTACAGCTGGGTAAATTTGACCTTCCAAAGTGTTTGCTCTTCTTTGTTACCCATTTTAAAAACAAAGCTCCAACTCCAGTTTACAGGGAGAAAGTTTTAGCATGGCAGGTTTGGTTAAGTTATTCGGCTGTGGAGATAGATAGCTTCAGTTGGAATCCATTTCTGCTACTTACTAACTGCATGACCTTGGGCAAACTCAGGCTGCTTAATTTCTCTAAACCTTTGCTTCCTTATCTGAAAAATGGGTAAAGTAATTATGTCTACCTCATAAGGTGTATGAGGATTGAATGTATTAATCTATCTAAAGTACTCAGCACAGTGCCTGGCACATAGCAAAGATTCAATAAATGTAAGCTTCTTACTGAAATAGTTTCTTGTTTCTTGCTAATAAAATATGCTGCAAATACAATGACACATTGAATATGTCTGGGCATATGGCAGAGAAGACAGTGTCCAGGAGAAAAGCAAAGATTGCTTAGCGTAATCATTGTAATTGCTACCTCTTACTTAAAACTTATTAAGTACCTGGCACTGTGTCAGGTATTTTGCGAACGTTTTCTCTTTTAATTACTATGAAATATTATAAAGTAAGTACTACACCCCATTTTTCATATGAGCAACCAAAGCACATCAAATTAAGTAATTTCCTCAGAGTAAGACATCTAAAATGTAGACTCAAATGTGGGATCTTCTGACTCCACAACCTTTGCTCCTCCAAAGTCTACTATGATCACTTTTAGGTCCCTTGAGACAGCTTGGTGCAGTTTTGCATGACACCTAATGAGCCACTCTCAGATGCTGGGAGATGTCTCAGTCACACCACACCAACATAGTTCTGTATTGTAGGATGGGGCTCCACTATGTGCAGCATATGCATTTTCATGGGAATGGAAGGGATGGAGGTTTCTACATGTCCATTAATTTTTGGAAAAGCAGAAAGGAGCAAATACATAATAAAGCTAAGACTGATGGTCTCCTGTCCCTTGAAGTTCTCTTTCCCCTGATAGGCCATATTGACAGGGCAAAGACTCAAAATTAGTTCAAGTGAGCATAGCAAACTTTTATAAAAAGTGGTATAGCATAGGTATTGTCTAGGGGTCAACACAGAAAAATGAATCATACTGAGATTGTACAGAAGGAAACTCTTGGAAAAATAAATAAGCAACTATAAAACTGTATATTAAGACATAGTAGCTCCTATGATAGATGATTGATTAAAGAAGCTGTGGCACATATATACAATGGAATATTACTCAGCCATAAGAAGAAATGAAATACTGCCATTTGCGACAACATGGATGGACCTCGAGATAATCATGCTAAGCGAAATAAGCCAGACTGAAAAAGTTGAAAATCACATGATATCACTTATATGTGGGATATAAACCTAAAAGCAACAAATGAACAGGACTAACAGAAACTTAGGAAGATGGACAATGGACTAGTGGTTACCAAAGGGTAGTGGGTGGGGAAAGAGGGGAGAGGTAGACAGGGTAAAAGGAGTCAAATATAAGAGGCTGGGGGAGGGTGAAGTAGGTAAAGAGGATCAAATATATGGTAGCTGAAGGAAACTGGACTTTGGGTGGTAATAGCACAATAGAATATATAGATGTCAAACTATAATGTACACCTGGAAATTATATAATTGTATTAACCAATATTATCTCAATAAACTTAATTAAAAAAATACTGGGAGGGCATTTTAGTATATAGCTGAGACCACTGATACAATAAACAGTTATACAACTTCAAAAAAAAAAAAGACATAATGGTAAGAGCCTGGGCTCTGGAAATAGAAAGACCTTAATGTGAATCCTGCCTATAGACTTACTCATTATATGGTCACCAACAAATCACTTAACTTTTGCCTCCATAAAATGGGGCTACTATATAACTCCTATTGCACATAACTTGAGGAGAATGAAATAGGATAAAGGAAATAAACAACTTAGTATCTGCAGACAACTAGCATTCAATGGTGTTGGTTTTCATGACTGAATTAGACCACCTGCCTGGGTCTAGTCCTAGCTCTACCACCTATTGGCTTTGTGCTCCTGAGTAAGTTATTGAACCACTCTGTGTCTCACATGTGCCATATATAATTTGGGATATTAACAGTACCTGCTTCCTAAGGTAGTAACAACGATTGAGTCAGTAATATTTATAAAGCTCTTAGAAAACTGTCTGGCACACAGTTAAGGTTCAGCATTAACTACTACAATTATTGTTGTGATTATTTTTGATAGAGGTAAGCACAAGATGTAAAAAAACCAAGAGGCACTTCACTAAAGCTGTGGTGGGTGGGCAGGAAAAACTTTCTAGAAAACAGAGAGCAAGTGAACATATTCCAGGTAGAGGGCAAAGGCAGGGGAAAGCAAAGGCACGGGAAGGAAGGAATAGCATTCTTGAATTTCCTTTATATTCAATCTTCAGTGGAGACTGTGCCTCTCACATCTCCTGCTTTTGCTCATTACAGTTCATGGGTCCTGCAATTGGTTTGAAGGCAAATTCCAAGCCAGCAAGGGAGTGGAAGGGGGTAGAGGAGAATACAGTACCCCTTTTTGAAAAAGGGCTGTAACCATTTAGCCGATTATTTAACATTGTGGAATGCAGTAAGGTCAGAGACTGGCTCACCTTTCAATGTAGCTACAGTTTCAAGGAGCAATCTCTGAAATTGCTTGAAGTTATTTACACCAGTGAATGCATATGCATCAGGGCCTGGTTAAAGATTTAGAGGATAAGCTGGTTAATAGAATTAATTTGATATATCCGGTATAATTCAGTGAAACATGTGAGTGCCCTTCAGAGCTCAAAACTGTTGGGAGAGAAACAAATCCTTGTACCAGCCATTAAAGAAGGATTAGCTGACCTCCAGAAGGAGTAAGCCCATGACTTTCATTCTTCTCTAGCTATATGAAAAATGGGTGTCTTGATAAAGGGTGATGCCGTAAACAATTTATCAGAAATTTGGACTATTGATTTTGTTTGGCTACTCCAGATTTACTCCAGTCATATCTGATCACTTTGCCCCATTTCTGAAGCAATAGAGGGCCAGGGCACCATGCACTCGCCAAGGGCATTATCCTGTGTGAGATGAGTAGGTAGAAGGACACTACCCCCAACCTTCCGTGAATAGGCTGAGTGGGGACCCTGGAGAGAACAGCGGCTAGTTGCCTTGAATTAAAATATGGGCTGGCCCAGTACCGAGGCTGCTGGTGGGAGTTGAGAGCAAGCCAGCAGAAAGAATCTAGTATTTATTGCAGTTCACCGAGACGTCAGTGTCCCCATATTTTGCAGTTGAAACACAACTTTGTAGGGACAACATCTAGTTTTTTGAAGGTGATTCAAAATAGGAGTAGATAATATTTTGCTAGGAGAAATAAAAGCTTCCTCCTTCATTCCCGTTCATTTTGTAATGCCAAATTAGGGAGAACTGCTGGCCCAGAAATAGGGGAAAAAAAATTGGAGATGCTTTAAATGATGAGAGAAGTTCTTTTTATGCCACTCTAAGTATATATGATTTTTTTAAGGTGTCAAACTAAAACAGTAGTAAGCTTTTCCATTCCAGGAGAAAGACCTTGGGAATAAATGCTGGTTATTCTTTTAGGGTATGTGTGTCTATGGCTAGCATGACCCTTAAAACAGTCCATGTCACTGAGAAAGACACTGGAGAGGGGTTTTTATAAAAGAAAGTGAAGGAAAAAGGAAAACATACATTTTCTATTTACATAAAAGTGTTACATGGCAAGTTCGTTTTGACTTTCAGAGATCCTGCAAAGTGTCTGGCAAAGTACCTGGTATATGAGAACCATGTAGAAAACAAATAAACATAAAAGAAGGAAATGTGCTCGAAGTCTATTTTGACCAAAATGGTATAGGTGTTACATCTTACATTAATTCATGTTCTTAAATAAATTATCTTAATTTAAAAAATTTTCCTTTCTCCTGGAAGTCAGTAACTGTTTTTCCTAGTTCTCTCTTCGCTTATTGAGTCAGCATAAGTGCAAATCCTGGGCCCTTGAGAAAGAAAGACCTGGGCTGATAGACCAGTTCTGATTGATCTTGAGCAAGTCCATTCACCTCAGTATGCCTCATGTATTGATGTAAAATGAGGATAATGATGCCTACCCTACAGAGTGGTGGTAAAGAATTCAGTGAGAATGTTTTGACAGCAACCGGCATGGAAATGCACACCTCGTATTTTCAACAATTGTCTATTCCTTTCCCTTTGTTGTTTGGCAAAGATTCTGTCTCACGTATAGAACATGATTGGCAAGCATGAGTTTTGCATTGAACAAAGGTCCTTGGTAGTGACTTGGCTGACAGAAGTTTCTGTCAGTTGCAGCTGCTTTGGTTTGCAACTTAAATGGATTCTGAGAAAGCCAAGGGTCAGCGTGGCAATGGAGCATATCTACCATGCTCTGGTCATAAGAAACCTTTCCCACATCATGACAGAGAAAATCCATGTTGAATCCGAGGAAGAAAGAAGAACAGAAAGACAAATAGGAAGAAACAGAGGGATTAAAAGAGAGAGAGGAAAAATAAATGTGTTTTTGAAATACCCTTCTAATTCTTTGAGAAGAAGACAACAGTGTTGAGCTAATGACTCCAAAATAGATCTGAGCAAACATTTGCCAAAGATCTGGAAAAGAAAAATCTTTCCTGACACTTCTCTTTAAGTAACCGTGGAGTCTGGGACTCCAGGAAGGGAGGGTAGTGCTGAGGCCAGGCAAGGTCCTTCCCACACTGCATAGGGTCCTCTGGAGTAACACTGCCAAAGCTCGGACCTGGCTTGTGACAAGAAAACTCTAAATTCTGTGGTTTGAATTTTGCTTGTGGCTTAATTTTCATATGTGAGGTCTTCTCAGACCTAATAAACCAGGCCTTGCCTAATCGAAATCAGACAGAAAGGCCACACACATTTGCAAGGATGCATGTCATCTTGCCTTCTTTATAATTTTCAGACTCTCTGAAGAGGAAGGAGAGAGGGAAGTAGAAATGGGAGTTAAAAGTGCTCAGTCCTGCTCCTTTCCTTGTATCTAGACTCATTTTACAGAGTACTCTGGGCATGGTAGCTGATATTTACAAGAAAAATGTTGTTTGGGAAAATGAATTTGGAAAGTGGGTTTGATAAAATTAGAGATCTTCTTCCCCACAGGGCACATTGATATGTTAAACATATATTATATTGGCTCTCCATCAGTCATCTTGTTAGTTGTTCTATCAGCATCATCAATTGACACTGTCACCCACTCTCTCTTTGAAGTACTTTCTCTAGGTTGCCACCTACCATCCAGGTCATTAACGTCTCTTAGTTTCCTCCTTTTTCATTGGCCTCTCTTATTCAGCATCCCTTACAGGCTTTCTGTTCCTCTTCCACACCTGAGGTGACCTCCTCTCCAAGGAACACTCACTCAGTGGGTGGTTGCGTGGACTTCACGGGCCCTCGATACCATGCGTATGCCAATGACCCAGACGCTTTCATTTCTCTTACTGTGACCGCATCAGTTATCTATGGATTTATACCTTAATTACAAAAATGACATCCACACTTGGATATTTAGTAGATCTTACCCCTGCAGTATGTTCAAAACTGAACCTCTTATTTCCACACCCCTTCCCATGGTTTCTACATTGTCTTCCACTTCCACTGTTTTTCTTATTGCTCAGGCTCTATACGTATGAGTCATTCTTGAGTCCTTTCATTCTCTAAAAGTATACCTCCAATTCAACCCCACGTCTTAACTGCATTATCTTCAAAATATGTCCTGAATCTGATTGTGGTTACCACTGTAATGCTGTTTCAAGCCATCACCAGCTTGCACTCAGGCTACTGTGATTGTCTGCTCACCTGTGTCCCTGGGACACTCTCATTCTCCAATGTCAATTACCAGCACTCTGTGATTTAAAATATAAAAATTAGGTCATCCAGTAGCAAAACCTCTGAAGATGCCTCATTTTACTCAAAATACATTATGAACTTTCCCCCATATCCTAAAAAGCCCCATTTACTCTGATCCGTGCTTACCTCTGTGACTTCATCGATTACCACTATCCCCCTTACTCACCTCCCTAGAGAAACACCAGTGTTTATGTTCCTCTGAATAGGCCAGCATCAGCCTCAGGGCCTTTGTGTGTGCTGCACCATTGGTCAATGCTGCTCTGCCTCAGATCTTCAGCTTTTTGCCACCAGTTCACTGAATCAGTCAGTACCTTTCCCTCTCTGAACCTCCATTTCCCCCTCTTTGAGATGATCTCAAAGGAAATGTACTATACTATTATTATATAAGGGAAGTATTGCATGGACAAGGGTGAAGAGGGCCAGGATCTATAGGCTGCAAAGTGTCAAGACATGAAACATTTGGTCTCATAGAATAGAATTGATTCATATTATCGGTAACCAAGTAAAACGTAAAGACACATGCAAATTTAACACTATAATTCACCATGACCTTCGTCCTTTCAGCATAGGATATCTTAGTCATTTCAAAGTGACAACATAAACCATTTTAAATCTGGCTTTATTTTCCTTGGTTAGAGATTGCACTGCAACTGAACAAATGAATCATTTATTTACATGATAACAATATTTCAGAGGCTTTCAAGGTAGTTCATGTGTTAATAGATTTTCTCCTCACAAAAATCCTCAGAGGGGGGATATCATTATTTCCCTTTTATAGATGAAGAAACTGAGGCTTGGTGAGTAAGGCTGACTTCCTCCTCATGCACACAGAGCTAACAATAACATAGCTGATTTTTGAACCCAGTTTTTTTCTACCATTTACTTTGTTTGCTCATAAAACATTATGTTCAGCTTAGCTATAAACTTTTAAATATATTGGCAAAGAGGATTCCATCAATAGTAAGGACATTTGAGTTTGTGTGGTATGCTTGGAGGCATTGGGGCTTAATATAAAGAAGGAAAGTTTTAGTTTGCATTGTTTTGGGGTCTCTAAGTTTCGGAGCACTTTTATAAAAAAGAATATATGACATAGAAGGATTCAAATGATTAAACCAGGAGTAACAGAGCATTCCCCAAAGGTTTTCATTGATAGCTGTGCTACATTAAGATGGTTTGCCTTGTGAGACAGCAGTGCACAGTCAGGGACTGGACAACCTCTGGTAAGAGATGTCATACACTGGAAGGCCTTCCTGAATCACTAGAGTGGACTAGATATTTCTACATAAGCTATACCGGATGTTGTTCAGGGATTTTTTCAAATTTGTCATCTTAGCTTGGTTTCACCCAAAGGCAGAATCTGAGATAAGGTCAGAGTATTAGACAGTTTATTTGGGACCTGATCCAGGAAGTAGGGGCAAGAGTGGAAAGAGAGAGACAGAATGCAGGAAAAGTAATCAATGTCAGGCTACTGAGCTGATGATGATTAAGATCCTGCTGAGACCCTTCAAGAAACCATTTGAACCGAGCCTCCATCCACATCCTTCCATAAAGCTTCTACCTAGCTGGTGAAGGCTTTGCCTGCACAGGAGCTAAGTAGGCTTTTCTGGGTCCAGAAAAGGCCATAAGGACAAAGTGTGGAGAAACTAGTGGTGTACCTTTGAGACGAGCTGAAATCAAAATGCACAGAACTGCCCATTATAGCTACACTTAAGAGACCAAAGGCATTTAATGTGGGGTAAAAACATTTGTTATACTAGTCTTTGATTTGGTTTGGTTTATAAGATGAGGTCTAGAGCAATCGGCAGGAGCCCCATGACAAACGCCTCTCTCACTGGTCTTCCTGTGAGTATGGGATTACCATGATTCCTGTGCCACCCACCCCCACAAAGATGTCCACTTCCTAATTCCTGGAACCCATGTCTATGTTAGGTTATATGGCAAAGAACTAATGCTGTATATAGATGGAATTAAGGTTGCTAATCAGCTGGTCTTAAGAAAATTATCCTGAATTTTCTGCGTGGGCACAATTTAATTACAAGCATCCTTAACAACTAGAAGAAGAAAAAAGGGGGCTACGAGCCCAGGAATGCGGGCAGCCTCTAGAAGCTAGAAAAGACAAGGAAATGGATTCTTCCTTAGAACCTTATGAAGGAGTAGAGTTCTGTCAACACCTTGATTTTAATCCATGAGGTTCATTTCAAACTTCTGATTTCCAGAACTGTAAGATAAATATATGTTTTTAAACCAATAAGTTTGTACTTTGTTGTAGCAGCAAATGGAAACTAATACAGTACCCTATTCCACAACACTGTGGGGCAATCTATGAAATCTAATTCAAAGAGAATCATCATATCATTCAGCTTTTAGCTAAAATAATGCTGCTGCTTGTCAAACAACACCCCCCTCCAAGTCTCTGTGGCTTAAAACAATGAAAACATATTTTAAGCTCACAAGTTGCTACTGAATTCAGCTGCAATATGTGTGTGTGTGTGTGTGTGTGTGTATAGATTGATGATAGATAGATATAAATATATAGATATATAGATATCTCCATATATTATCATATGGTTGGGCTTGACTACACTGGGTTGTAGGTTTAAAGATGGGCTCAGGTCAGCTCCAAAATGTTCATTCCAGAACCCAGGCTGAAGAAGCAATGGCTCCCTGGGGCGTGATGCTCTCCTGGCAGAGGGAAGAAGCTCTGGCATTTATTCACCTTGCCTCGTAAGGTCTCAGGATGAAGCCAACACACTTCTGTCCACGTTCCATTGTCCTAAGTAAGTCATAAAAGTCTGCCCAAGTTATTGGGACCAGGAAAGATATGCTGCTGGAGAAGTATAGCAAAGGCAGGGAGGGAAGAAAGAATTGTAGACAAATAATTCAGTCTACCCCGGTCACCGAGAGGTGTCTGTGTCTGTGAAGCTGTGGGCTCACCAGTCTCCTACACGGACAAGTCCCATCATGGCCTGGCCAAAATGGTTGAATTTCCTAATGAATGGTCCAAATCTACAGATGTCTATTAGACTACAATGTGTCTAAATAAACTCATTCCTAAATTTAAGAATCACACAAGGAGGTAAAACCCAGTTACCATTTTTAATAGGAAAAAATGAAACCTAGAGAAAAAAAATAATTTTTCTAAGACCATACAGTAGGTGTTGGAGCTGATAATAGAACAAAGGCCTCCACAATCTCTGTCCAAAGCTCAACCGACAGCTTTCTTAATTTTGGAATCCTGCTCCTGGATACCCCAAAACTTTGTTACTGTTCCAAGTCCTTTGGATCTATATACTAATAGCACTACTGAATTGTGAAAGGTGAGGTTGATTATTCCAGCATCAGACCCACAAAGTCTTCATTTTTCTCCTCTAAAGCTTAGATTTGAATAAGGCTTTATTTTGTATGGAGCTATGGAAATCCACTCTGCTTCTGCCTGAAGTTCTGCTTGGGTGCTGTGGAGTGGTGATTCAGAGGGAAAGCACCTTCCAAAACCACATGGGTTTCTTCACTTTTTTTCCCCCTTTACAGCAGTAATTTTTATATTGGTGTGAGATACCCAAATTGAGATGCTTAAGACACAGAGGTTCTCTTTTTTGGCCACAGGTCAGGAAGGGCATCTTCAGGGGATTTCTCAGATTTTATTTTCTCAGGATGCATCAGTCTTCCAGAGAAAGAAGGTGAAGTCTGCTTCTTATGCCTGAAATGCCTTTTTGCTATCTTTCAGTTCCTCCTAACCATGGGGGAAACTCCAGGTCAGTTGTTATCTGTTCCAGGAAGGCTCCTCAATTTTGCCTGGGCAGAGTTCATGCTTTGCTTGTCTCTGTTCACGTAGCAACCTCTATTTTATCACTTCCTGTATTGTATTATGCTTTTTTCTTTACACAGCTATACCTCCATCACCAGATTATGTCCTCTTTTGTTACTGGGACTCTATTTTATTTAGCATTATGTCCTGGGCATTTAGAAGAATGCCTACCTTATGGAAGGTATTCAGTAAATCCTTGTTTGATTAATGATGAAAATGATTCTATTGCTTATTTTATTAGCCAACCATTTGTGATAATGTCGTATAGTGAAATACAACAATCATTGATTAAATACCCCTGAGTAAATGAATGAAAGAAGTGAGAATTAATAAGTATCTTCTAGGAACAACATTCTATATATGCCATCTTAATGCACAGAAGCAGGCACACAGATTCGCACACATCCATGTTTACACAATGAACAATATAATAAAGCAGAGCTGATGGACATAGTAATTTGCCTCTTTTTTTTTTTTTTTTTTTTTTTTTTTACTAATTTAGACAGAAACAAATTAAAGAACACTTATTGGGAAGACATGTTCTCATAACTGTAGCTTCCACATGATTTGTGTGTGCCCAGCAGTCAACCAATGAGCTCCATTTTATTGATCTAAAAATAAACCAGGAGTGCTATGTTGCCAGAAATGATGTCAGATCACCTCTGGGAGGTGAAGTCTCCCATGGAGGCACTTTTGTTGCTCAGCTGTAGAATGGAAGTGGGCCCTCTGCAGCCATTTCCAGTTAGCTACAGGGGTTTGGAGATAACTTGGCAAACCTGACCTAGCTTAGGGCACAAGTTTGTTTCATTCCTTGCTGTGCACATCTTGCCATTTCTGAAGCTGTGAGTCAGGCTGATGTCAGCCAAGCAAGTAGCTGAACCAGCATGTCCAAGGAGATTAGAAGTGTCCTTGGCGGCTGTCTTAGATGCTACCTACTGACAGATGTCCTAGAAGTGATGTCACTTTCTTCCTGTTCAGGTCATGACTCTACAACAGGCTTTGGGCAAAGATGTCAGAGTAAAATTATGAGTGTCCTAAGAGTGCTTTCTTAGGGAATGATTCTGTGTGTGTGTCTGTGTGTGTGTGTATGTGTGTGTGTATGTATGTATGTATATATGTATGTGTATCTATGTATGTATATCCATTTAGTTACTAGAGACTCAAGAGATATGAATTCTAGTTCTCCTTCTGTCATGATTCATTGTGCAACCTTGGGCACAATGTTCTTTTATCTGCATCATGGCTCTTTTGGAACGGTAATCTCTGAGACCCCTTCCAGCAACTTTGTTCTCTTAATTACTGGAGACCAGTGGCAACATTTATTTTACTGTATTGAAGGAACCGTTGTATCCTTCTGAGGACATTTTGCTAGCAACTGAATGGTCTCGTTTATTACCACTGCCTCAAACAGGTCTGAGATTCATCACAGTTCAACACTCTTGCCAATCAGTAGTGGGATTTAGAAAGGAAGCTGTGTTGCCTTCTGCTGGTTGGCTATGGCCAGGTTTCAGCAGCACGGAATTGAGACCCAGAATCCAATGTGTGTAGCAGAGTTTCGAAGATGGTGAAGCTCTGTAATCAAATTCAAGATCCTAGATTTGAATCAAATTTTTGGATACTTTATACCTTACATTTTTTGATAATTAAAAAAGTCATAGCACTACTGATCTCTTTGAAATAAGCTTTTCTTAGCTTTATTACTTAATAACTCATGACCTTAAAACAATTACTTCTAATATCTAAGCCTGTAAAGTGTGATATTTGGTTCAGACTCTAAGATCATCTTTAAATAGTAACTACCATTCATGCAAATGTTGCAGGTCACGAATATATTATTGTTCACTTTTATTCCATTTGGAATTGTTACCACATCTTCTGCCCCATATTCTGATAATCTCCCTCAAGTATCACTATTGGTCTGAATGTTGAAGTGAACAGAAAAGAAAAGAACAAAGGCAGAGGAACTAACTTTGATTGAATGGTTTCTGTAAACCAAGTCTAGTGGATTATGCTTAAAATATTCCACCTCCTCCAACCTCACACCAGCACTGTGGTTTAGGAAGTTTATTGATGAGAAAACATAAAACTCAAATCACATTTAAGAAGTCTATATCAAATAGGTTCATCATTGGAAAAAGGAAAACGCTCAAAGCTTTTGATGAAAGTAATATTTTCATCTCTTGAATTTGTTTTAAAATTCAATTTATTTTTGCATTTTAAAATGAAAACCTTAGTTTTTTTGCCTAACTTTGATTTTGGGAGTTGATGGCATTCAGTACATAAATCTTACTTAACTTTCTTAAATCTTTTTTAACTTCTAAAGATTGTTAAATAAATCATGTCTCATGTACAAAATCAGAAAAAATATTCATTTCGGCAGGTGTCTGAGACATCAATTGAAAAGAAAATTGAACTTGGGAGAGGACACGTCATTAGGAACTTTTACTTCTCCTTTGTTTATGTCATTACCTTCCCCCTGCAACACCTCCCCAGCTGGTCTCTCCTCACAAAAACATGTAGAGGTAAATGGTAACTAGATCAGTCTGTGTGACCTGAGACCTGGTGTGGGTTGGACTGCAGCTCCTATCAGCTATGTGGCCTCAGTCTTGCACAGTCACATACTGAAAGCTTCGTAAAGTTAGGATGCAAATAACCAGGCCAACTAAAAGGATTGCTGTTAGGATTCAATGAGAAAATATACTATGTGGTCTCCATCCCAGGTAAGGTGTTTCTCTTCAAAGTTTTGCCTTGTAAAGTAGAATCACCTTTCATTTGAGAGCTGGTAATGCTCTCTCAATTACTATACTCTGAATAACCTATTTTGTTTGGGGAAGGCACATTATGCTATAACAATCTCCTTCAGCTCAAAGGTTCGAGGCAATTAAATGTAACAAATATTTAGTAAATTGCTCTATTTTGGGAATAAAGCAAGGGCAGAGAGGGTAGGAGAATGAGGTAAGAAAGAAGATGGCAAAATGTACAAATAAACATGCCCTGGAAATGGCACTTTAAAAACTAAGTTATTCCATTGTGAAAATCTTGGATAATCATCTGTAGGAAGAAATAATAACCTTTCATAATCCTACATGAATGAGTGCTTTTAGTTTAGGGAAATAAAATTTCAGTAAATAGAATTACATGTGGTTTAAAAAATTATGTCCGAAACAAATGAGATGAAAGAATTTTAAAGAGATGATCTACTAATGACCAAGCAATATTTTAAAATACATGTAAAAAGTTTGAATAAAATTGTTTTATGAAATAAAGAAGTGGGGGGAGCATATTTCTAAATTAATATATTATTTAATGCAAGATATAACTTTAAATATATTTAACTAAATGTATACACTATAAAAATAGATATTTAATTATTTAATCTATATCAGTAAAATAAATACTTTCAAGTTGGTTAAATTTGTTTTAATCTTCTCATTGGGAATATGGAAGATTTCTGTATATCTGGGGTTCCTTTATTTCTGGACACATGTAATATAAAGTGCCTGGTAAAAGTGGTCTCCCAGTAAAAAGCAGTTATTGTGGAAGTGGTAGCAGTTAACTTTTGTGTGAAAAAAACTCTCTGACCCCCATAATTAGTTTTTTGATGATGAATAAATACTGATTAGTGGTCCTTCTGTTTCATGCCTCAAATTTCCTCATCCCTTTACTTACTCACTCATTCATACAACTAAACAGTTAATAACTGCTTAAATGTGCAAGGCTCTGGAGATTCAGAAATGAAGACCACAAGAGCCCTACCATTAAAGGTCTCATATTTTAGTGAATTCATATCAATATGTATATCAAGATTTTTCCATCTTGGCACTCTTGACATTTTCAGCTGGACTGCTCTGTAGCAGGGGGCTGTCTTGGTAATTATAGGGTGCAGAGTAGTATCCCTGGCCTGTCAATAGTACCCTCCCCAACTGTGACAACCTAAAACTGTCTCCTGCCATAGCCACATGTTCTGGGATGGGGGGCAGGAGGAAATCACCACTGATCTGTATCAGTATACATATCAATACCTAGCTTTCTGAACAAAGTAAGCTCTTAAAAATTTGGAGACATACTTATTTATATCTCTCCAGTGCTTACACTGTATTGGATGGATAATAGACATTTTACCACTATATTGCAATAAAATGTTTTTTAAATGCTGGTAAGATTTTTATTCCTTAAGACCTAGAATATTGAACTCTAAAATCCAATATGTAACTTTATTTTTTGTTGTTTTGTTGTTGCTGTTGATGTTTTTGGTCTGAACACGTTCTCTTCTGAATCCAAGCAGTGTCATACATTAGAAACTAGGGCATGGAAAAGAAGAAACAGAGAAAAAAGAAAAGAACCTTAAGTTTCCACGGCCCTTGAACAGACTTCCAAGTAGAAGGCATTATGTAAACACTCTGAAGCTTTCCTGATTCTGACTAATACGTATCTATTGGTATAAATCTGTAATGCTTTGAATTACACAGAGTTTAAAAATAAATTCAGGTTATCTTTTAAAGAAGATATATTTATTTAATCTAGAGTTGCCAAGTAGGTGTCTCTAAGGACATATCTTAGTAAATAAAAAGAAGTGATTTGTAATAAGCTTATCAGTAGTTGGTATGTAAAGTGCTCGAGAATAGCTTGTTCTCTTTATAATGTTTAAACATTCTTTCCAAGGATATCAGAGTTATTTGTTTGCTAAGCAAATCGTTTCTCTCAAAAGAGTGCAGTGATAAGCTTCATTCATTCACATGTATTTATTATACATACAATTTAAGTACAATTTTTCAAACATTTAAAAAAATTAAGAAACTAAATTCATGAAGTTATCTTTAAAATGCTTTGGAAGAATAACAACAGGTAAAATTAAAAAAAAGACTGGCACTAGATTTTTTAAAATAATTGGTTTCTTATCAATTTTAGATATATCTGTAGGAAGTCTTTATGGAGGCTGGAGTGGGAATATGTAGAGGGAAGCTGCAGATGTGGACAAAGCTTCACCAGATGTTTACTGTAGTTACACCTTTTTCTACCAGTCATTTGACAAGATCCTCAAAAAAGATAGATATCTCACTTTTTTTTCTTTACAACTTAAACCCTATGTTCTAATATTTCTATGTATTAACACACCATCATAACTCAGTTTTAGTATCAGGAAAACATCAGTGAACAACATTTTCACGCCTCAGGTGAGAGAGAACCAACTTTTACACTCCATCACCCAGAATACCCTTCTCCCGTGAAGTGCTCCTCCTTTATGCCTTTCTAGCCCTTGTCCTCATGTCACATCCCTGCCCTATATCCACAGAGTACATCGTCTACGTTGTTGATTTATTCCCCGGCTGCCAGAAAACTACTTCTAAATAATCCAAAAAATAGGCCTGTGGTGAACTGAAAAAGGAAGAGATCATGGAACTGGGCAGACCTGGCTTGAAGGCCAAACTTTGGTATTTTCTAGCTCTCTGGCCTCAGACAGGGCACTTAAACTCTCTGAACCTCAGTTTTCTCAGCACTTTGGGGTGACTCAAATGAGAAATATATTGAAGTCTTTTTTTTTTCAGTGCCTATTACCTTGCAAGGGCCCAGTAAATGGTAGGCTATCCTCCTCCTCCTCTTCATCATCATCACTTGGTTATGGGGTGTGGTCTGAGATGTCCCGAAGCTCCCCAGACTTGAACTCTTTTACTTCCCAGGATCATGACACAGGAGATACTTTTTCTTTTATTCATTTGATAACTGTTTTTTAATGATATATATTATTTCCTACTCTCTGGGAATGAACAGTGCCCCAATTAATTAGTCATATAAACTAATACACAATTATACATAAAAAATGTCCTACTAGTAAGAATTGTGAGAAAGTAAGTTATGGAAAGGCGTGTGTGTGTGTAGGCACGCACACTGATTTTCACAGAGGGAGTGGGTTAAGAGAAACTTCGGTGACATGGTAACTTAAAAAAATATTGACACCTAAAGCCTAGAAGAGAATTAAGCGGGTATGAGTGAAGAATTAACCGGGTGGAAGGCAAAGTAAGTGTGAAGTGAACAAGGGAGCCGTGAGTCTTTAAGTAGAGATAGGAGAGGTGGTGAACATTGGACCACACAGCACTTTGTAGACCATTCATGGAAGAATCTTGGCCTTTATCTGAGGAGCCACAGGTAACCATTTAATACTTTAAGCAAGGAAGTAACAAAACTAATAATTTTAAAGACTAAACTGGCACTGGAAAATGTGTTGGAAGAGAGTAAATATGGCTGCCGGGAAAACTGCACGCATTTACTCTAGTGGGCCAGGAGACAAATGACAATGGCTTGGATGAAGGTGGTAACAGAGAAAAGTGGACGTCGTCAGTATACTCCTTATAAGTGCTCAGCTAAGATGACTGAATCATGAATACATGTTTTCAGTGTCTGCCAGTCTATCTTTGGGACCAGAAAAATATCAGAGCTGAGATAAAAGATGTGGCAATGTGTGCTTCACAATGAATTAAGTTATCCCAGTGATTCTTGCAACCAATCATTCATTCTTTCTTTCATTTTCTTATAAAACATTTATTGTTATGAAGATCTATGGGACTCCCTAGACAATAAGTCATACAAGTCTTTGGGACTAGAATTGTCATCATAACTGAGCTCTACCCCATTCCAACACTACAGATGAAATGGAAAATATATTTTAAAACCAGAAACCCTGGCATAATCCAAAACATATGTGAAATAGTCAAGATCAACAGAAACATGGTAAGGGACAGTAGACTCTAGACTAGATCCAGAAAGAAGCCACAATGAACAGATCCTGGAAAGAACAAGAAAGATGGTGAAGTCCTATATGGTCGGGAAAATTTTTCTCTGATATCATGGCTTGTGATATATGTTAAGTGAGTGGCTGACTTCTGGAAAAGACAAGTGTTTTCCCATTTCTCCTCTTTCAAGCCAGAAGGGCATGCTTAGGAGACACAACAAAAAGGGTGCATACATCACTCTGCTTTTTCTGATGGGTTGAGGATATTAATGATCCCATAGCCGGAGCTCACTGTGGTTTCTGCTTTGCTCTCTGAATAATCTAATAACCGGGCAATAGAAAACTGTATGCCAGCCAGATTCAAAAAATTCCTCCCTTTAGATTCTGCTGCCACAAGCTTTTCTGATTTATACTGAAATTGTGTCTCATCTCTTTTAGCCATGTTACAAATTTATTATCTAGACTGATGATGACATCATCTGGAGAGGGACCAGGGCTGTGGTCATCCAGCTCCTCTTTCTGCATTACATAGGCAGCTTCTTCTCTCCCCTTTCAGGTCATTAATTTTTTAAGAGAGAGCTTGCTTTAAATATCCAGAGTGGTGCTTTCAGCTGTGACACAGAGAAGGTTTCCCGTTTCAGAGCCCACAACATGTGCCTGCTTCTGATTGAAGGCTGCTTGCCCAAGTGGGCATTTGAGATCTCCTGAGAAGTCCTTGGTCAAAGTCATGATAAAGGCACTTGTTAACTTTGTTTCCAGTTTGGAAAGAGCAGGAGGATTGGCCTGGGGTTGTAGATAATGGGCTACAAATGCAGAGATTGGAACAGTTTCTTTGCAGATTCATTACAGGATGTCAATCATTCCTTTACGGCTCAGCATTCTTCTGTGTGAAACAGGAGCATTCTCATCTCCCATTTCCAACTTCCAAGATTGCAGGAAGACTTGGAAGAAGTAGAAAGTTTTGTAAAAGCACTTGGAACCTCAGACATTCCACAAGTACATGCCGAGTGCCAGCTACGTATCAAATACTGTGTTAAGCGCCAGGTGTCCAATGGTGACTAAAACAGGCCTACATGCCATGATGGAGTTTATAACATAGTTGGGAAGACAGATAAACTAGTGTGCATACAAGTATATAGTTACAAACTAAAACTAAAACATACTGAAAAGAGGGGTGGAGTATGATGGCATGGAATAGCATACTGAGGCAAGAAAAGTCATGTAGAGTGGTCGGGGAAGTCCCCTCTGAGTAGCTGGCATTTAGAGTAAGGCTTGAAGGCCGAGAAAGACCCAGCCATGCAGAAGGTGTGTACGTGGTATGTATGTGTGTATGTATCACAAGCACGTGCACCAGGAGAGGCTGGTGTTTCACACAGAAGAATCAATCTGTGTGAAGGGTATTAAGTGGAAAACGTTTTGGTGTGCTTAAGGAATCAAATGGAATCTGATGTGGCTGGTGGCCAATGAAAAAGGAGCTGAAAGGTGTTATCCACGTAAAAGAAATAATAGGTTTACATTTTGCAAGCAAATGAGTGAAAATAGTTAAGCTAAAATGCATCCAAGTAATAGATTAAATTTTCCAATCAAATTACAGAACATTGAGAACTTGTTGGCAGGTGTTGCAAAAAATGAATGACTCCTGGTGCCTTGTCCTCAGATGGCTCACAATATGCTAAGGGATGTAAGGACACTAGAAGGAGCCATAAATCACTATAAATACAGGACAAAAATAAATAAATGCTAAAAAAGCTGGATATAAAGTGTTATGGAGAGTCAAAAAGAGGGAGAGATTACACTTTTTGGAGTGGGTTTGTAATGTGAAGGAAAGCTTCCTAGAGAAGGTGGCCTTTAAGGTTGTCCTTGTTTTTGTCCTTGGTAATTATGTTGTGCTCTGCTTTTTCTTTCCTTTCTTCCTTTCTTTTCTTTCTTTCTTCCTTTCTTTTCTTTTCTTTTCTCCTTTCCCTTTCTTTTTCTTTCTTTCTTTCTTTCTTTCTTTCTTTCTTTCTTCTTTCTTTCTTTCTTTCTTTCTTCTCTCTCTCTCTCTCTCTCTCTCTCTCTCTCTCTCTCTCTCTCTCTCTTTCTTTCTTTCTTTCAACTTTTTATGGAGACATCTAGTGCAATCAGCTAGAACATAAAAATAATTAAGTGGTGTGAGGTCAGGCCTACTTTTGACCTGTGACAAACCAAAGAGAAAGGGGCAGGAGGAAGGAATCTATGAGTCTATTTTTATGCCGTTTGCTCATATGGCCCCTTTAACCTGAAATGTTATGCTTTACTTTACTATAGGTACTGTACACTTTTCCAATTGAAAACTGTGCTTCATTTATTCAGTTGTTTATCTACTCATTAAAATATACCAACCCATTATGTCCAGCACAGAGTCTGAAGTATCATAGACATTCAATAAACACTTGGTAAATAAATAAAAGACATGGGCTAAAAAAACATTTTAGGCAGAGGCAACAGCATACACAAAGTCACAGAAGCAGGAAACATGTTATCAGAAATAAAAAAAATGATCATACTCTGTTGGAAGAAAGAACATAAAGGAGAGGCCTGGGGAAGATAAAACTAAACTAATAGATGAGGATCAGATCACGATGAGTTTTGGGTTCTAAACAGAGGATCTTGAATGTTGATCTCAAGCATTCACTGAAGGATTTTAAACAGCTTACAATAACACCACCACCCAATGAAACAATAATAACACACCACCATCCAATGAAATATAAACAGGAAAACACTGGAAAGATCCCATAATCTGAATGTCAGCCTTCCTCTCCAAACACTTGTGCAATGCGTAGAAGGTCACCTTTCTCTCCTGAACACGTTTTCTACACACAGAATGTGCACATAAGATGGCCTTGTGAACACAAACATTTTATAGCTCCAGATACTTAAACTAACTTTATTTTTCCCCTCTCATCTATTTAAGGCCAGTAAAGTGAGATTATTTTAAACCAGGATTTTAAATCAAATACACTATGTTCGAATGTGGCTGCCAGAAAGGAAACACCTTAAAGTAAGGCGACCACAGAACTGTTTGCCTGGGACACATCGTCCTATTGTCAGAGTTTATTATTTGCCCAAAGTTTTCCATTTTTAGTAATTTTTATTAATAGTTGCATTTAAATTAGCTAGAATGGTATAGAAGCCTTTGCATTATGTTCCAGATTTCACCGTGGCCTCATTTAATAGCGCGTGAGACACTGAACACTGAGTTCTTCCTTTTACCTAGAGTTATGTTCAAATAACAATCATCCATAGCTCTTTCTTCTTTTCAGACTTTCTACACTTCTAATAACCAATCCTTTCGGACTCAGCACATTGAGAGGACTGGCTAGGACAGGCTGCATCCTTCCTCTATCCAGAGGTGCTGGAATAAAGATTTCAACAGTGCTGCCCCCGCTGGTCACTCAGTGTACCTTGCAGTAATGCCACGGCTCTTGCCACAAGCTATGAGATGGAGGAAATGGCCAGGAAGGTCAGTGAGAAATAAAGTGTTGAGTCATGCACGAATTATGTGTGGGAGATGAAGACTGAGTTGCCCTTCTACAAAGATCCAAAATGCACTTGATACAGGGATTCTCATCACTTATTTTATAGTATAAATTTACAAGTATATATATATGGTTTGACTATGTGTTTGGTAATGCTTTTAAATTTACAATAAATCCTTTCATTATCAATAAAGTAAAAATATAAAAATGTCTTTTTAATAAAACAAGAATTAAGTACTGAGTTTCTGTATCTACTTCAAAAGATTTTTAAAGATCATTTTGAGATGATTGTTAGATGACGATTGGATGTGGGTGGTGGCAGAGTGAGCTTAAATGTCATTTTGAAGTATCGAGATTTGTAGCAACCATCTTTTGAAGGAGCTCCTATTGTTAATTAGATAAGTTTATAGTCTATACTGTATTGGAATGGAATTGAGAATGTGTATAATTTTGCAGCATCTAAATTTAGTATCGCTGATTTGATGAGTTTTTATCTTGTGAAAATATTCATTGAAAAACTATTTGGCTAAATTGAGGGGAAATGATAGTACATATAAAATATTTGGGCTGAAGTATTTGCACATTTTATTGTGAAAAAAGAGTTGATAATTTCCTCTATTTAGTAGAAATCGCTCTGAGGTTCCCAGGTGCCTTGGTATTTTCCACAGAAAGAGCACTTTCTCAACATTATGGTCTGCTGAAAAGAGTCAGTAGAAGGTATCAACAATTTTAAATTTCTCTACCATAACGTTGAGAAAGATTGCAAGCAATTCAGTGAAAATATCAAAACAAAAAAGACCTTACTAAGAGCAAAAAACATTCCTCAGAAAATGTCAGGCACCAAATTAGATATAGATATGACAAAGAAAGTTATATATTATATATTAACAGGTAAAAATTGTTTTTAAGATAATCAATATGTAGAATTTAAAAAAGTCTTAAAGTAATGTGAACATGTCATTTTTAAAAAACAATTTAATTTTTGAAAATAGCTTTTGTATTGTGCTATTTTATAAGTCCACCCATGTAATATAACCAATTTGTCAGTCAATAAGCAAATATTTAAAAAATCTATTATTACAAATTAATTTATATCAATATATAAATTAATTATATAATTAAAATAAGTGTTTTAATGCTTTTAGTGCTCTTTTAGTGTCTTAGTGAGCACTGTGAATTATGTGATTATATCCTTTAAAGCTTCTTTTTCTTTTCTTCTATTTCTTTGACCAGGTAGAAGTTATGTCCTAAGGCCAGAATTATTTATGGCCTCTCTGCTTTCACAAATATGAATATAATGAAAGATGATTTTCTTCAAATTGATTCTGGATACCATCTCCTGCCCCATTCAAACAGTTACTTATGTTTGGAGAATTTGTTGGATAATGAGGGTTTCTGGAAGGAAAGTCCCATTGGATGCTGGTTACAACGGTCCTGCATAAATAACTTGCTATGGAGACTTCACAATAGCAGAGATGGGGGTGTCTTTCCAGGCTAATTCATCTTATTACTCTGGACATGAACAGAAAGCAGTAATAGTCTCAGGTTGTTTAGTTTCATCAGAAAACTGCGTGCCTTTCCTCCTGTTTGTACTACAAGGGAATTACTGAAGTTTTGTTCTTTCATTCACATTCATGGCATAAGGGCCCTCAAATAGGTCTATACTTAATTGTTTAATGTTTTTCTAGTATTCTCTACATCACCTCTCTCACTATAAAACCACTCTAAAATTTAAGGGCTCAGGACACTAATTCATTTGCTCACAATTCTATGAGTCAGAAATTTGGGCTGAGTTTTTGTTGGGTGTTCCTTATGCTGGCCTCACTTGGGGCCGCTTGTAGCAACAACAGTTAACTGGAAATTTGATTAGGGCTGGAGAGTCTCGTTTGGCTTCATTCAGGTCTGAGGCAATTGAGAGCCTGTTAACTGGGACGTCTCCAGCAGGTGAGCTTGGGCACTTACTATATAATATGGTCTCAGGATTCCAACAGAGAAAAAAAAGAGTATGAGCTCTGATGCATAAGAACTTTTCAAGCCTCTGCTTTTGTCATACTTGCTAATGTTTTGTTGTCCAAAGCAATTCACAGGGCCAAACTCAAATTCAAGGGTGGAGAAATAAATTCCACAACATAATAGGAGGGGCAGCACAGACAGATATAGGCACATATACAAGGACAGTGAAATTGTTGTAATTATCTTTGAAAACAATTGTCCACATCATCTAATTGTTACTCATATTCAAAACACTTTAAGAATCCAACAATTGCATAATGCTGATAAAAACACAAATAATGCTGCAGTGAGGCACATATGGGTGAATCTTTTCAAGGGTCAGTTATCCCAATTAAGCGGGGGTAATAAATAACCTCTGCCAATTTCACAGTTTGTTGAGAGCTAGATTGATGTTATAGATATAGAAATGTCTTCTAAATCGCCAAATGGATAAGAAAGATAATCATTAATCAAAATCTAACACAAACCCTACCCAAACACCTTGATATTCCTTTCCTAATTAATTTCTTGAGTCCACATTTCATTGGCATTTTAAGTTTGAACCACATATTTTTGACTGTTAATAGTCTGCTGCTTTATGTAATCTTTCAATTGTCACATTCAACAATTTAGGAGACATGCACTAAGCATAATTTAAGTGTCAAGTTTAGCTAGTCATTGGAAAGATAGCAATGAAGTGGGCATAATTTTTGATTTATAGGAGTTTATAATTCTAGATCTTGACCTTTGCTAGCCAAATAATCCCAAACACACATTCAGTTTGTTTAAAATTAGGTGTCCATACTAGGTATCTTAGGAGCCAGCCATGGCCTGTGGACATCTCTCTTGCCCTCGATCATAATGCCCTCCGTTCTCACAACTCTACAGTCTTTATAGATGCTATGAATGTATGAGCCAAACTTCCTTATTTCTTTGGCTACTAATGCCCTCCGAACCACATTTCTAAACCACCTTGACAGGCAGAGGCTATGTTTTATTTAAAACTGCACCTGTAGTACCCAAGATAGGTCCTTGGTAGATATATTCTGTGTGCAGAACATATGAACTGACAAATTTATCAGTATATAATATTGCCACTAAATCTTCTCTTAAATTAATTTTTTTCTGGAATTTTAATACTTTTATTTTGGCCTCAGGTTAGAGCCTACTTTCAACCAAATATTTCTAATGGTCGCATCAGTGTAAATACTGGAAGCTTCAAGTGGTTAAATTCTGTCACTGGAGGTTGCAAGCAATGATTAGTTGACTGATTTGCATCAAATGGTGAGTTCTAGTTCAGACTCTGATGCAATGTAGCTGTGTGAATTTACACAAATCTTTTGGCCCTTGTCTTCTCCTCTATTAATCCAAAGGTGAGGGAGTCATCTTAAGGGAGTCAGCATCCCCTCAGAGTCCAGCAGCCTTCATTGGCCTTCCAGTAAGTGGCTGAGGCCAACAGGATTTTCATGTCTTATTCAGTCTCATACCCTTTGCCCACCATTGATAAAACTGACCAGAGAAGGCTAATGTCAACTCTCTTCCTGATGCCACTTCCAGTAATACATCTGGTGATAGCTCCAGTAATGGGTGTGAGCTCAGTTTACTGGAGCTGTTTTCCTCAGAAAAGCTTTATGGAGAACTGCTCCTCACAGGCAGCAGCCTGCTTTTATCACACCATATATCAGGGAGTGAGTGATGGTGAAATCCCTGCCTCACTGTGCCAGCCAAATGGATAAACAGGAAAATACAATCATCTCACAGCCAAATCACCACTGGCATTTATATTGCTTAAGGGAGAGAGGGACCACATGCTCGCATATTGTTCCAGGATCCATTCATTCATCCACCAAGTATCTTTTTGCATGTTCCCTCCCTTCCTCCATACTGTACCTGGGGGTTGGTATGAGGGCAAAGTGTGGTGGAGGTAGGGGTGGGGGAAAATGGAGAATTTGCTCTAGGCCAAATCGTCAAAGGGTTTATTGACAAGTGAGAGGGATAAGATGTGCATGAGAAAGAGTGTATTTTGTTCTTTGGCAAAATCATTTCCACATTGTTTACTGTTTATTTGTTAATTTATCAATTTACTCCTTTGGACAACTGTAACTCTTTCAGGGCAAGAACCATGACTTATTTTCCTGGGCTGTCCTAGGCTGAGTTGGTTGCCTCTACTTCCCTACTAGACTACTTCTCAGATTGGGTGTTGAGTCAATCATACCCTCCCAGTGGTCCACAAGAAACAAGACAGAAGAGACAGGCTATGTTTTTCAATTTTGTATCATTTATTTACTCAACAAATAGTGATAGGATACCTATTATGTGTAATGTGCTCTTCTGGGCATAAAGTGTAAGCAATTAATAAAACAGCTAATATTCTAGTGGCGGAATCAAACAATATATGAATAAAAAAAATTAAATGAGTCAGAAGATGATAAGCATTATGGAGGAAAGTGGATGGACCAAAGGATAAAAAGAATTAGCATGGAAGGTGACTGCAATTTAATGTGATATAGTCAGAGAAGGCACGACAGAGCATTTAAGCAGAAACTTGAAGCAGGTAAAGGAAGAGACAGGTTGGTATTAGAGAAAGATCATTCTGGGCAGAAAGCAGAGCAAGTACAAAACACAGAGAGGTGGAAACATGTTCAAGGAACAGACAAAAGGTCACTGCGGCTGGATGGAAGTGAGCGAAGTTCCGAACATGGATGAGGACTCAGATCATGTGGGGCTTCAAGGCCATTGAGAGCCACAGGCATTATTTAACTCTGAGTAGACCCCCTAATTATAGTACAGCTCTTGGTGCTCAGAAAATATATGTTGAATGCCTGTTGAGTCATATTCCTGGTGTAGGAATAGAAATCAAAATATCTGGGCCCTATCGCCAGTTCCCCCAACATTCAGTGTGATCTGCTTTTATGCTGGGAAGGTGAGGGAGCTGCTGCTAGACAGAGTGTTAAGGCACTCATAGGCCCAAACATTCCATTCTAAGAGCCATAAGAGAGGAACCAGCCAAGCAAATGGTCCAGAGGATTTAAAGATGGAATCAGCATAGGAAGCCATCTAAGAGTTAACACTGGGCTTAGGCTTTGAAGGAAACATAAAAAATTAGAAATGTAGAATAAAGAGAGGGAGGTCCCAGGGAAGAGGAATAGCATATTCAAAAGCATAAAGGATGAAGAATGTGTTCAATGGACATGGAATAGTCAAATATTGCTGGATCAAAGGATAGGTAAAGGATAAAAATAGGTGGGTATACTTTACAGACTGTGGCTTGAAACAAAGACCTTGATTACTAAGTTTAAGCATCAAGGGAAAGAAGAACCATGGGTGGTTCTTGACCAAATAAGTGATAAAATCAAGAAATCAATACCTGCTGACTCTGGTCTAGTAAGGGATGGAGAAACCAGTCAGGGATTGTTGTAATGAGATCTGATCTAGGTCTGTGGCTAAAGCAGCAGGGAAACTGAGTGAAGGCAACACAGGAACTGTGGAGGAAGGCAAGTCCCCATGACTTAGGAACACTTTGTAAGGGGGCAAAGGAATTCTCCCAGCCTACACTCTCTGCAGGTTTTCTTAATGATTGTTTATGTTCAAATATTAATCAGCATGACTTGCTCATTTCCTCTGTCTTCTTCCCTTAAGGAAGTGTTTTAGAATATTTTCAAAACTCCCACACTTGCAGAAATGCACGTCAAATGTGTGCTGTGGCTCAAGTAGATCCTTCTTAAATGTAAACTCCAAGCAAAGATTATTCAAAAGTGGAGAGAGTGTGAACATTTCTCAGAAAGGCCTGGAGTAGTGCAAATGTCAAGGCAACTGAAATGTATTTTCTGATGTTAAATTACCTTTGATTTGTGATACACAGGAAAAAAGAATGAGGCTCTCCTGAGATATGTTACCCAGGAGGGACTATGTTATATGGAAGTTAAGAGGAAGAGCTCTGGAAATCCACAACCTGGGTTCAAATCCCAGCCTCTACACTTACTAGCTGTGTGACTTTGGACCAATCCATTAACCTATCTGTGTCTCCATTAGCTGATGACTAAGAATGACCACCAAAATGGTGTGCACACTCCATCAGGTCCACACACTACATTCATGATGAGCCACAATTTGGGTGGTACACATATACAAACACACATGATTATTATTGCCACTAAAAAAGTGATGTGGCAGGTAGGACCCAATCTCTTTCATGATGGCATAAAGGACACTGCCATGAGCACCTATACTACATAGTTGGCCTACCTTTCCAGGCAGGACTAACTTTAGAACACAAGGCTAATAAGTGGCACAGCTAGTAGATGAAGCCCACTCAAGCTGTTGTCTCTATACATGATATACGTTGGGAATCACCTTCAAACTTCTCACTTAACAGAGGAAAGAGAAGTTCAAGGGAATTAAATGATTTACCCACAACCCCAGAGCTAATTGATGGAAGATCTGGAACTAGTACCAGAGTGTCTGACTTTCAGATGACGATTCTTCTTTTTAGCCAACATCCTCTTTCTCACAGGTTGTCACTAAATTAGCCCACACCTAAACTTAGTCTTCATATTCGCTTCCCATTCACAAAAAACAATGGCATAATTGAAGAATCCACTTCTTTGTCTGCATAGTCATTTACTCCAAAACAGTCTCTGGGTTCTCACCCATGACTTCAGTGTGAACCTCATTTACCACTGATGACAAAATCAAGACAGGGAGGTACCTCAGCTGCCCCTTAAGCTACTACTAGGTAGATTCACCAACAGCACCATTCTTCATCCCAAGCCAAATGCCACTGCCCTGTTTCCACCTGAGGCCTGATTTTCCTGGGTAGGGTTTCCTGGTTAGACAAACTCATGTGCAATGTGTGGGATAGATGAGAGAGGGTTAAAACAGCCAAGCCACAAAAGGTTACTTTTAACCATAGTCTTCTGAAGTTCCAATCTCCTCATTCTTTTGTACTGAAAACCATACGCTGTCCAGAAAAATCTGCAGAGAGTGGGTTGCTGAATTGTGGGAGTAATTAACCTTTCCAGAATTAACCCAAGGCCAGAAAATACCTTGTTGGGAGATTGGCCTATGATCTATCCCTCTTAAATTGAGAAGTCTGGCCTTTTAAATTGCCAGTGATAGCTATCTTCAACCTGCTCTGGTCAGACCACATCTAAAGTGTTGCATTCTATTTCAAACTAAGCATTTAGTTTTCAAAATGAAAGTATATTTATTGATCGCTTCTTAATATGAAAGTAATTTGTGCTTATTTTAAGACATTCAAGGAATACCAAAATATAAAGTAGAAACTGAAAGTTCATCACCCATAATCCTACTCCAAAAATATAACCTTAATTAATGGGTTGAACTTATAGACTTTTTCCTGTGTGTACATTTGACTGTATTGTTTTTCTAAGAAAAATAAGATTATAGTAATATATATCAAAGCTTGCAGACTATCTTTAGTTTTCAACAGGTTGTATCTTTTCTATGTCAATATTTACAAATTTACATATTTTTCTTTTTCCATAGATTTATTGATTTATCACCTTTTGATTTATTCATTGTTTAGTCATTTTTAAACAACATTTAGTGAGCACCTGCTATGTGCCATGAATTTAAAATCAGAGCCAACCTATTTTAAGTGATGGGAAAAGTACTCTCTCATTTGAATAAGAAAGTATGCATGAAACAGGGGTGAGGAATGGGGAGTGGATATCAAGGGATATATTTGCTCATATTAAAAAAAAACAAAACAGGAGTAAGGTAGTCTAGGTAATAATTAGATCCAGGGATTAAAATTCTGCACAGACTCTTCTTAACTCTGAGGTCTATTTTATTCTTTATTTTGCCACATCTCATACTGCAGAAGGACTCTTTCTAGGTGTTAGCGGTTGAAAGGTTTTGGCCATTGATGACTCCAAACGTCTTCCTAGCAATAGATTCCAAAAGAAGGAGACTTTTCTCCTCTCTGTTGATTATATGTACATGTGAACTTCTGTGTCTTGTCTCTGGCCTATGCTTGATCTTCAGCATCAATGAATCAATGTCAGCAGCAACATCACCTTGAAAGCTGCTAGGACTTAAAATTCTAGGGTCCCATCCTAGCAGATGGAATCAGAAACTCTGAGGTGAGGCCCAGCAATCTATAGTTCCACAAGCCCTCCAGGTGATCTTGATGAACACTAAAGTTTGTAAACTTGTGTTCTAGATAAGTCATTGTACCTAAGGAGATGGGGTACAATGACCAGTTCCTGATCTCATACTCACCCTGTGGTCAGAGGGAAAATTCTGTAATTTATAGAGCCACCATAAATCTCCTGAATAGTTTGATATAAAAGTGGTTGCCAATGGCAAATATTTAGGAGTTTTCAGCAGCAAAGAGAACCAATCAAATTTTTATTTAAATGATAATAATGACTGTTGTGTGACAGTATGACAGGGGAGTCAGGCAGAGAGAGCAGTCAGGAGACCATTACAATTGTCTAGAAGTGACAGTGGTCAAGTAGAGAGCTTCAGAAATATTTAAGAAATGAATCCAAAGGTAGAGATATGGAGAAAAATCTAGGAAATGAATCAACAACACTCAGCAATCAACTGGACTCATGGCATGAGGGAGAATGTAATGTGTGGTCTGACTCCATCACGAGGCCATATATATGTTTTTTCTATGCCTTGAAGATCCCTTCTCTGCTCTCTTTACCTGGCAAATGTTACTCCTTTGTCAAATCTTTGCCAAGTGTCCCTTCTCCAGGGAAAACTGATCCTTTGGCCTCTCTCCTAATGCTGTTTAATTTCCTTTCATATTGCTTATCAGAGTTTATTAAATTGTTTTCATTCATGTAATTATTTCTTTAATATTTTAGATCCTTTAAAATTCTGTATTGTCTCTGAAAGCAGGAGCTATTTCCTCCCAAAAGACAGAAGAGCTCAGCCATTAAGTACACAAACTCTGGAACCAGAATGCTTGGGTTCAATTCTCGGTCCTGCTACTGGCCAGCTGTGTGATTCCATGCAAGTTAGGCAACTTCTCTGTGCCTCAATTTCCTCACTTGTTAAATGAATATATTACTAGTCTTGCATCATGAGGCTGTTGTGTGGAATGCATGAGGTGCTACATGCGAGGCGAGGCCCTTAGCAGAGTACCATGCTTATAGTAGGCATTAGTTTAGTAATAGCTACTTTAAATATTTTCTTTTTTGTCCTCACCATATATCACAGTGTCTGGCATCCAGCAGGCATACAATAAATGTTTCAAAATGAATGAAAAGTAAACAACAACCTTCCAGATATAACTGTGAATGTGGGCACCAAGTACTGAGTAGAAACAGCAGTAAAAGGTGAGCATAGTCAAGAGGGGTAGGCAAGGCATACTACCCAAAGCCATCTGTATGTAGTTCAGTGCAATCCCCATAAAATTATCAAAGTCATTCATCACAGATATAGAAAAAAAAATTCTAAAATTTGTGAACCACAAAAGACCCTGAGTAGTCAAAGTGATCCTGAGCAAAAAAGAAAGAAAGCCAAAGGTGTCAAGCTTCTAGATTTCAAACTATACTAAAAAACCACAGTAAAGAAAACAGTATGGTACTGGCATAAACATAGACACATAGACTAATGGAACAGAATAGAAAGCCAATAATTAAATCCCAGCATATCAACAAATATTCAACAAGGGAGCCAAGAATAACTAATGAGAAAAGGATAGTTTCTTCAACAAATGATGCTGGGAAGGCTATAGAAACGCATGCAGAATGGTGAAAATGGACCCCTATCTCACACCAGTCACAAAAATTAACCTGAAATGGATATAATGGATATAATATTAAATATATTATAGATTTCTAGAAGAAAACACTAGAAGAAGCTCATCAATATTGGTCTTAGAAATGATGTTTTGGACATGACACCAAAATCATAAAAAACAAAAGCAAAAATTAACAAATGAGACTATATCAATCTCAAAAGCTTCTAGACAGCAAAAAGAGGGGGAAAAAGCTCAGAATTTTGAGGAGCTATATGCATTCTTATGCTTATTATGGCATTATTTACAATAGCCAATATATAGAAACAACCAGAATAACAATCAATGAATGGTATTTCATTGATTAAAATAATGGTATTTCATTGATAAAAAAGATGTGGTACTTATACAGCATGGAATATTATTTGCCATGAGAAAGGAGGACATCTTCCTATTTGTGACAAAAATAAATGGACCTTGAACATATTATGCTAAGCAAGATAAGTCAGACAGAGAAAAGACAAGTACTGTATGATGTCACATGTGGAATCTAAAAAGTTAAACTTGTAAAAAAAACCAACAAAATGATAGTTATCGGAGGATAAAGAGTGATGGTGTTTAAGGATACCGACTTGTAACAAGTAAAAAAGCGATGGAGATATAATATAATAACTATAATCAATAATATTGTACTATAATTGTATAATATGATAAATATCACTACATCTGCAATCATATTATAATATATAAAAGTATCAAAGTGACAGGTTGTACACCTTAAACTTGTACAATGTTAGATGTCAAATTTATTTAATTTGAATCTAAAGGAAAAGTCATGACGTCATATCAAATGGTATCTGCCTAGGAGATCATCAAAGAAATATGTTGAAGAACAGTTGGAAGTGTGAGTCTGAAGACTGGAATAAAGGTCTGAGGGTTTCTATTCATTTCCCAGCGCTGCCATGAAAAAAATAAATGCTACAAACTGGGTGGATTAAAACAACAGGCTTTAATTGCTTTATAGTTCTGGAGGCTGGAAGTCTGAAATCAAGGTACTGGCAGAGTTGTGCTTCCTCAGAAGGCTCTAGGGGAGCATACTTCATTGTTGCTTCCAGTTTCTGATAGCCCCAGGTGTTCTGTGGCTGGCAGCCACAGAATAATTTCTGCCTCTTTTTTCTCATGGCTATCTTCTCTTTGTCTACGTCCAAAGTTCCTGGTTCTTATAAGAACACCAGTCATAGTGGATTAAGGGTCCACTACACTCCAGTATGACATCACCTTAACTAATTACATCTTCAACAATCCCATTTCCAAATAAATTCATGTTCTCAGGTAGTAGAAGTTAGAGCTTGGACATACGTTTATGGGGACACAATTCAGCTCAAACACGAGTGATATCCATTTGGGGAGTGACTGGCATTTGGATGCTATTTATAGCCATAGTAAGAGAAATAAATATAGTCTAGTGGTTAAGAGCACAGGTTCCAGAGCCAGACAGATGTGAGATTGATTCTTGTCTCCATCACCTATTAGCTAAGACCGTGGGCAAGTTGCCTAAGCTTTCAAAGACTTACTTTCCTCACTTGTAAAATTGAGATAATTAAAATATTTACCTTTAGGTTTCTTGTCAATATTAAAAGAGAGAATGATTGTAAAGGGCTTAGTGTAGTACCTATCACAAGGTAAGTGTTCAGTAAATGGTGTCTGTTAGCTCAGATTTCCTATGGAGAGAATCGAGGATGAGAAAAAAAAGAGCAGTGAGAAATAAATTCTTAACCAAGAGGAAGCACCCTATCTTTAGTTAGAAATAGCACAGAAGAACAATGAGAATTTATGAGAATACTAGGAATTATTTCTCAATGTTTAGGTGCATGCTCATCCCAAGAATTTAGCGCTGTGTCTGGCCTAACATAGGAAATTTAATATAGGATTGCTGACTAAATTGAATTAATATGAAATGGGAAGAGGACCCGAATAGGCACTTTTCCAAAGAGGACATTCAGATGGCTAATAGACATATGAAAAGATGCTCAATGTCACTAATTATCAGAGTAATGCAAATTAAAACCACAATGAGATGTCACCTCAGACCTGTCAGAATGGCCATCATCAATAAATCAAAAACAAATGTTTGTGAGGATGTGGAGTAAAGGAGACCCTCACTTACTATTGGTGGGATTGCAAATTGGTACACCAAATATGGAAAACAGTTTGGAGTGTACCCAAAAAATCAAAAATACAACTACCGTATGACATAGCCAATTCACTTCTGGATATTTATCCAAAGAAAACCAAAACACTAATTCGAAAAAATATGTGTACCCCTATGTTCACTGCAACACTGTTTATAATAGCCCAGATACAGAAGCAACCTAAGTGCCCATGAACAGGTGATTGTATAAAGGAGAAGTGATACATATACACAATGGAATATCACTCAGCTATTAAAAATGAAGTCTTACCATTTGTGATGACATGGTTGGACCTAGAGAGTATTATGCTAAGTGAAATAAGTCAGACAGCGAAAGACAAATACCATATGATTTCATTTATATGTGTAAACTAAAGAATAAAATCACAAACAAAACAAAAACAGACACATAGATACATAGAAAACTGATGGTTGCCAGATGTAAGTGGAGTTGGGGGGGTTGGATAAAAAAAGTGAAGGATTTAAGAAGTATAAATTGGTAGTTACAAAATAGCCATAGAATGTGAAGTATAGCACAGGGAATATAGTCAATAAAATTGTAATAACTATGTATAGGGCCAAGTGGGTATTAGACTAATCAGTGTGAGCACTTGCTAAATTATATAAATGTCTAACCATTATGCTATACACCTGAAATTAATATAAAATAATATTGAATGTCAACTCTAATTTAAAAATAAAAATTAAAAGAAAAGAATGGATATGGAGAGCATATGTAGTTGGTGGAAGAGAATTATTTAGGGTAGGTAGGTAAAAAGGTAGGAAAAAGGAATGAAAGTTACCTATAGCTTCTAAAAGCCTCTCCTTCAGAAGAGAAATTATACATACATGTGAGTGTAGAAACAGAACTGGAGAATAGATATTTTAGGGAGAACTGTTTTCACTCAATACTAGAAAACATTTGCTATAAGGTCCTTACTCCTTGGTGCCTACAAGCAGAGATAGATAGCCAGTCATATCATTTATAGAAGGTATCATTTTACTGGGGTGATGTTCCAGTTTGAGGCTTGATAAGTTTCTTTCTATCTATGATTCCAAATTGGTACAGAATCCACAAATAGGGGACATTTACTGGATAAAAGGAACATAATAGAAACTTTAAGAAAAGACATTCAATAATATGAAGATTCCTTCCTAATTTCGTTTTAAACTCAACACTATTTCCCAAGGCCAAGGGCACCAGCCATTAATTTCATGTTATACTTAATCTCTTTTAGGTTAGATTTTTTATAGAGGAGGGCCAGCAGTCTTTGGGAAGCACCTGTGGATTAGAATGATAATTCTTAGTTCTTTAAGTAAAGCTAATGGTCATGTTAATGTCATTTAATTGGAGAGACAAATCAGGCTAGTAAAATAGATTTTAATTCTCATCCTTTTTGATAAAGCATAAGACAGAGACCAATTGTGTCTAGTCACAAGGTGAAGTTCATGATTTTCAGAACTTTGAAGGGCAATCCCGGAGAGGCACTGAAGAGATTGAAAAACACAAAGTAGGGTTTTCACATTTTAAAGCTCTTTCTGATGTGAATTCTAGTTTGCCATTCAGATCCCTTTGAGAATGCAAGACTCATTCTTTCAGTTGCTGGGAATGCTGCTGACCAACAGCATTAGGTGGCCATGCTCCTTAAGGAACTGCTTTGGTAGAGATGGGCCACCTTACATAAGAGTGTGTCCTCACTTTCTTAGGAATCCTCATCCAATAGCTAATCAATGAGGGTATAAATAGGCCCAACTTCTTCCCTTCACCAACAAACACCTCTGAAGGGTTATCTCAACTTCAAAGCTCTCCCTGGAGTTGAAGTTTTTGTTGGACTTCATCTCAGCCAACTTCTCCCTCTGTTTATCTTGTCTTCTTCTCCAAGGACGTTGATTTGGAAAGTATGATCTTAGTAAACATTCTGCATGCCAAGCTTCATTCCAAAGTCGGCCTCCTAGTAAACTAACCTCTTCCACCTTCTTTGACCTCTTACTTCCTTTCAGTTATCACCCCACTTTCCTGCTTGCCTTTATATCAGAACTCAAAAAGATTATTTAAATTCTTTATCCATTAATCCTTCCATGAACACTTAGGTTGCTTCCAAGTCTTCCCTATTGTGAATAGTGTAGCAATGAACGTGAGAGTATAAAAATCTCTTTGAGATTCAGATTTTAATTCTTTTGGGTAAATACTCAGAAGTAGGATGGCTGGATCATATAATATTTCTATGTTTAAATATTTGAGGAAACTCCATACAAATATTTGAGGAAACTCCAAACTCCCTACAGTGTTTTGTAGGGGCTGCCCCATTTTATACCAACCTTCTGCCAATGGTTAACAACACTGTATTCTATACTTAAACATTTATTAAAAAGTGTAGATCTCATTTTGTGTTCTTAACACACACATCCACTATTTTCACTTCTTCACCTCTTGGACCCATTCCAATTAGACTCTGTCATTAACACTCTATATAAATTGTTCTTGTCAAGGTTACTACAATTCATCTTGCCAAACCTGGTGAGCAAATCTCAATCCTCATCTTAGTTCACCCCTCAGCAACATCAGTCAAAGTTGAATATCTCCCTTCTTCTTAAGACACTATCTTTGCTTGATTTCTAAGACATCACACTTATGGGTTTTCCTCTCCTCATTGACTGCTTCTCACTGTTTATTGTTGGACCACCCTCATCTTCCCAATCTTTAAATGTTAGAGAATCCCAGAGCTCACCCATGACCTTCTTTTCTTCTTTACCTATACTCATTCCCTAGGTTAGAAGTTGGGAAGCTTCAAGTTGCCACCCTGAATGTGCCGATTTTGTCTGATCTTGGAAGCTAAGCAGGGTCGGGTCTGGTTAGTACTTGGATGGGAGACCGCCTAGGAATACCAGGTGCTGGGCATTAAAAAAAAAAAAAAAAAAAAAGAAGTTGGCAAGCCTTTTCAATAAAGGGCCTGATAGTAAATATTTTAGGCTTTGGGTACAATAGTCTCTGTTGTAACTATTCAACTCTGCCAGTGTAACACAAAAGTAGCCACAGACATTACATAAAAATTGAGTACAGTTGTGCTCCAAAAAAACCTTATTTACTAAAACAGGCAGCAGTAAATTCAGCCCACAGGCTGTGGTTTTACAACCTTTATTCTGGATAATCCATCGAATCCCATAGATTTAAATATCATGTCTAATTTCCCTAAATTCAAGGTTCAGTTATCAAAGTTGCCACTTGACAGCTCTTCCCATAAGTAACATGTACTAAAAGAAGTCTTCTGACTTTTATCCATTTATGCCCCACATACCTATTTCTTTTCCCGTCTTCTTTGTATCAGCAAATGACATCATTATTTATACCATATTTTAATATCTCCTCCTCCATTACTGACAAGTGTAAGACACAAACGTGGACTATTTCAATCATGCTCAATGGCCTTTCTGCTTTACCTCTGATCCCCTAGAATCTAGTCTTTACATGCTGGCTGAAAAAACTTTAAAAAAAAAATTAAATCACATCTTGACATTTTGATACTCAATACTATCCAAAGGCTTTCAATTTCACTTAGAATAAATTTCAAACTTCTTACCAAGGCCCAGAAGGTTCTAAATGATCTGGCTTCTACTCATATTTCTGGCCTTATCCTCTATTAATGTTTCTTCTTGCAACCTGAACATCTATATGAAAATTATCTATAAATGTTATTTGATATAGAAACATTTTGCCCCAAGAACCTATTGGATGATATGCTCCCCAAATTGCAAGAGTAAACTAAGAAAGAGAAAGATAAAAAACTCAAGAAAACTTGTATCCAATGAAGGCAAGAAGAAGAGGGAACTATGGGATTATTGAGATGAAAACTCTCAAGATGACAGATAAATAAAAGGTCTAGGAAACAACCAATTCAGATAGGAGCTAGAAGACAGAGAACTCAAGAAGGGTCACATTAAAGTTTAAATAGCTAGAACTTATTAAAAAGTAGTGTTTTTGTTCACACTAGAAAGGAGTGTGGCTCTATTGAAAATTCAGGCTAATTTAGTGGTAGGTACTTTAAAATCTGAGCAAATTGTAATGAGGCAATTATTAACTCTAATAAAACAAAAAATTACACAAAACCAAAATGTAATTGCAATGTGTATACTAGTGGCTCAACTGGGTACAGTAGTTATATGACTATAGAATTACATGGTATGAATGCAATTTTAAGCAATGGCATAGAGAAAGTTAGTGTGGTGTTAATGTATTTAATGTAAGTATACTAGGGAACTATTAGAGTGTTTTAGGTATGATTGTAATAAAATTATACTAAGAAAGTCATAATTATAAAATTATACTAAGAAAGGTATAATTAGAGGATGTATGTAAATCTCTGTGTGTTTGTGTGTGGAAAAATATATAAATTCTTATCTTTTATAAGTAAGTAAAAAGAAAACACCTACAACCATAAAATGATACAAGTTAAAAAAAATCAAGTGTTAAACTGTGATTGCCTTTCCAAGAATGATCATCTAGGTTATAAAAAGGGACTACTCCCTCTTTTAAAAATGTTAGGTCTTTGTAAAGTACATCGTTTTTTGCTTTGATAAATATTCTTAAATATTAATTTAAACAAATGTAGAATACATCTATTAAACAAATAAGATAATTTTGACTTTTCCTGTACCAGACTGAATTCACCTCTTTAACTTTTTTTTAAAAAAAGAATGAAAAAACATAACATGCAAAGAATATAGTGCATAGTAAACCTTGACAAAATATATATTTAATTATCTTATTATCATAAACAAGAGGTAAAATTCCAAGTTGGAATTTTAGGTTGGTTAATAGCATTTAGTTTCATTATAACAACAAATTAGTTTACAGAAATGTTTATTTTCACAAAGGAATTATTGAACTTCAGGAATAACAATAGTTCTTCTGCCAGCTTCAATAAAATTGTGACTAGACTAACAGTAGACACACCCTCCCCATCCTCAGTCATCAGCTTTCTAGCCATCCATCATCTAACGTGCTTCTGAGAACCCTGCAGGAGTTTAGAAAACTATTGCCAACTCACTGTCTTGCTAGGATGAGCTATGGCACCACTAGAGCGGAGAAAGTGAAATTGATTTGTAGGAGGCCAACTTTTACAAAGCATAGTTTCATTGGGTTAGTTACAAGTATTCAATTTCCCAAATAAATATAAAGGGCTTACTAGGTGACAAGTACACTTGCAAAGGAGTGAAAACAAATCTAGCTGTTGTATGCTAATGCAATTCTGCTTTATTCTATACAATTATAGAGAGAGACTGTGTTTTCCCAAGAAGTTGTATTCTTCTTCAACAATATGTATCTTCTCTGATGGAATGTATTCTTTCATGAATTAAAGCCATTCTTCTGGAACTGTTTGGTGCTGAAGCCATTTATGACTCATCAAAAAAATGCTAGCTTGTGACTGTTGCTCATAGAAGCCCATATGTCCGAGAAACACGCTCTTCCAAATATGGCATATTTGGGTTGTTTTGTTACTGAGGAACCACTCTATTAAAGTGAAGGATCAAAGGCTGTGGGTGGCCTTGCTTTAACCCTATGTTTCTAAGAAAGGAGTTAGGAGAAGGTTCTTTGCACTCCCAATGACCTACCACTAGGAATCAATTATTTTATTCATTAAAAATGTGTTGAAGACCTTTTATGCTCAGTACTGATAGATAATATCACTATGATCTCTGGCATAATAGGTGTGCAAGGACTTCACAGGTAATTGTAAAACTATGCAAAGGACTATGATAAAGAGATGCAAAAACTATAATGAGAAAACTAAGATGAGAGTCTAACCAAACCTGAGCCCTTCTTTGCAGAAAGGAGAGAGACAGAGTAAGTGGGAGCTTCCTTAGGGAGTACCTAAACCTGGTTTATGTCCTTGAGACTGTATAGATGGATAAACATATCTCAGCTTTTGAAAAGATCATAGGCTATTAAGGTTGAGGATATTAATGATCCATTCTCTTTGCTCTATCTTCAATACCATCAGCCATCACATTTATATGTACTTTTATAATAGTCCCTTATAGATTCTTGCCTCATCTCTTGCTTTCCTTCATCCTATTCAGTGTAGCTAGAATGATCTTTGAAACACATAGCCGAACTTGGATTTTTAGCAAAAAATCAATAACACAAGAATTGTAAACTTTATGCTTCTCTCTCATTTTTGTACCCCTTCTACACGTCCCCACATTATCTCATATTAGAAGTGATTAGATTGTGAATTAGTTCCTACTAGTGACACTTCTCTCACATTACCACTCATTTTCCACCAAAACCAAATAAGAAAAAACTAACCTTAATTCCATGATGATGGTAATACAAGAAAGGTCAGCATAAGATCTAGAATAATACCTGCAACAAGAAAAGCAAAAAAGAAACCTTACAAAAGAGAGATAATTAAAGAATATCCCCACCCCAAATCTTCCACAGATAAAATTACATTCATTACCAAACACTTTGCTGCATTTATAAAATGTAAATACAAATGTTTATGAATTAGGAGCTCAAAAAAGATATAGGGACTCAAGGAACAACAACAAACAAAAACAACAGCGATTAGAGAAATGAACTAAACAACAAGGCCATGAGTAAAATGAAAGTAAAAAATGTAAGTACTACTGAAACCTGCCTTAAAAGCACCATCTCTACAGTGAAAATAATGTCAGAGCTGTGGAGGTCATGGATTGCATACTTGAGAAAAGTGAGCTAAATAGATTAAAACCAGTTTAAGGTAAGAATAAGAAAAAAAATGTTCATAGAAGACAAAGGAGATTAAACATACACATAATTGGTGTTATTGAGACCACAAGCAGGACAAACAGAAGAAAAATAAATTAAATGAAGTATCTGAACATGTAACTCTTCTGTTTAAAATTTCAAGATACTTCCCATTCCTGACAGAAGAACTGAAAGCCTTACTGTGCTGACAAATTTCTTCACAGTATACCATGGTAGGTATGGCTAGAGAGGGTAAGTAAGGGTCCTATGCTGTAAGCCCTCATAACTTGAATAGGAATTCAGTGAGTGTTATGAGAAAGGGCATGACATAATCACCACTGTGTTTTAGAATAGCAAGTCTTGCAGCTGCAGTATAGGGGGAGAAGAAAGATTATAGGAGTCTTATTAAGTCTGTCTCCCTTAGAGTAAAAGACACAGTAGACATTCAAGACAGTACTATTGACTTGGGGGTAGCTGTTCTGACTTGAAATGTTTTTACAAAGGCCTTCCACGAGTCAAAAAGAAGGAAGGCTCTTCATACACCACGTGAAGCTTCTGCAAGAAAATCATTTGTTTCAGAATTCCAAGTTGGTCAAAGGCTCATTTGCTTATTTCGCTATGACAAATACCTTTTTCAGATGCATGTGAGTATGTTAATTACAACTTTCCACATTCATGGTCCATTACGATACCCCATGACCCAACTTCTAATTTTAGGAATCCAAAGCCACTTGGTTAGAGCACACTTACTCTCAGACTTTCTAAGACGTCTTGAGCACTCCTCTTGAGTGCTACCAAAAGATATTCATTCTTGGAGCCAGTGTTCCAGTCTGGGATGCATTTGTTAGAACTGCTATGTTGCATATGTTACTGCTTCTTTGAATACCAGGAGGCTCTCTCAAGCTTTGCTTAATTAGCCTGGGCAGAGAATACACATTGATCTGAAATGCACTAAGCAGCACCATTTTCCCCAATGCAACAAAAATTAGACCAGGTATGTGTAACCCCCTCCACTTGTATGGTCTATATTGACTAGTTCCTTGAGGGTCAAAAGCATCAATTTTGTAATCTGACAGACTATAACACTTAATAGCTGTATAAGTTTGAGAACATTTCTTAAACTCTCTGGGTCTCAGCTTCTCCATCTGTGAAATGGAGGTAATACTAACAGTCTTTACAGGCCTTTTGGGAGTATTAAATGAGGACATAGTTGTAAAAGTACCCAATATAGTTTATGATCCATATTTAATGGCTCAACAAAAGGTAGCCATTACTATTTACAAGATTATTATTGTCATTACTGTCTCATGTCAATATAAGATAGGTCACAAACATTTATAATAAATGACTAGTTAACATGAAAACTTGATATATCAATAAATTATTTTATAAATAAGATAGTAGGCGAAGATATTTGCTTGCACAGAATCAATTCTTAGATGAGGCATTAGAGTTTCTGTAAAGATTTTTTTAGTAGAATATTAATTTAGTATTTATTAAAATAAAGAAGTTCTACTATATGATGAATGTGGGAGTATCTGATGGTTTTCTTCAAAAAGACTCTTCAAAGTCTTAAATATCCTGTGGTTCAGTGTGATTCTCTAAGAAGGGGCTATAGTGCACATCATTTTCCAAACTTTTTGGTGTGGCACTATTTTTCACTCAGAATCTATTTATATCTCTCAGAACAGATGTTCTTTGGAAGTCACTTTGGGAATTACTATACTAAAAAATAGAGAGTCATAGTCATTATTTTTATGAGGAACTATTGCTAGCTTCTAAGTTAAGGGGCCATGAGGGGTGCCTAAGAAGAGAAAGAATGGGAGATGTCTGCCAAATCTACTCCTGTCCTTCATGTAAAACTCACGTAACAGAAAAGAAGCACGTAAGAGATAACTTGGATCATGGTGATCATTTGAACTTTGGAGTCAATTTTCAGCTTTCTGTCTGGTGGTTATAAATTCCTCCCTGAGGTCTCAGTTCTACAACCATTTCCAAGTGATTATGGCATGCTCTTCCATCTCTCTAGTTAACACTGATGAAGATCTAACAATGAACCAACTTTGAAGTTACCTGGGACCTTCAAAGTCAGTCCATGCTCTATAAAGCATAGGATGCTGCTCAGAGTAGAAAGACAACATTGGTGAAATATATTTCCGAAAAATTCCTTTTTCCCAGCTGTTCTTCTTACTGCCTTGTTCCAACTACAGATAAGCTTTTGTCTAGCCAGATTCTCCTTTTGACTGTCTCCTGGTTCTTACACTTGCTGCACCATTTTCAGCTCAGTATACTTCTTGGGAAAAACACAGAAGACCAGCTACCCCCCTCTTAGCAGAGCCTTATGATGTCATGGATATGTCTAAATTCTTCTCTACTGGCATTCCTATGTCCTGGGCCCTGAGTTGTGCATCATGAACACAAAAGAGTCCAATCAGGTTAATGAATGTGCTCATGTGTATTCCTTTGAGCAACTGTGTGGATAGGACTTTGGGCATAACACAAGATACCCAAACTTCGTATCAACATTTTAGAGTATTACCCAAACTCAGTGTTTATGACCAATAGTTCTTATGGTCTGCTTGTAAATTATTAGTGAAATGTTTCACCAATTCCCCAGATTTTGCAGGTTTTCAAGAGAAGCATTTAAGTCTTTAATCCTCAGGAAATGATGGAGATTATTAAAGGTTTAACAGGATGCCCTCTGGGGTCTCATTTATTAATTTAACAAATATTTATTGAGTGTCTAAAATATGTCTGTCTGACACTGAACTAGGAATATAATGATAAAATGCAAACCAGGTCTTTAGATTCCCAGGACTCAACAGCAAATGGGAGAGGGCAAACTAAACAGAATTACAGTAGAGTATGTTAAGTGTTAAAATAGATGCCAAAACAGGTCATTCTAAAAAGACATGGTCAGGTCTTCTGGTTTTGCCAGGAAGTGGGGGACAAATATTTAGGGAAGTAATTTCTAATCTAAGATATGAAGAATGAGCAAAATTTAGCCAAGCAAGTGCAGGAGAGGAAGGGGACCCCACTAATAGTAAGGCAGACACCTCAAAGATTATTGTAGTTAAAAGGAAGGGTGGGGATGAAATTCTGAAGGGCATAATTGTGTTTGGGAATTGTAGGAGGTGGGGATGGAAGAAGAGAAAATGAAGCTGGAGAGCTATGTGGGAGAGTGACATAAAACAAGCCTAATGCAGTGATAAGAACTTTAATGTACATAGACCAGGAACCCATCAATGTGTTTTAAAGCAGATATGTGATGTGATTAGATTTGCATTTTAGAAAATTTTCCTGAGAGTCTCTGGAAATCAGACTTGAATGTCCAGTTTTCAAAGGAAGGTAATGAACCAGGGTGGACTTGCAGGAGGTGCCCCCTGGACTCACTTTGAAGTCTCAGATTTTTGGGGAGCTGTTTGATTTCCATCCTCCAGGCATTTTTTTGGTCAACCCCTACTGGGACCAGGCCCACCCACAAACCCAGCTACACTGCTCTGGCTTTGTCCAGTGTGTAAGAGACATTGTGGGCAGCCAACAATTGATCTCCGTTTAGAAGTGAAAAGCCTTAAATCACTGGACATGCCCCAGGAGGCAGGTTTGGGATCATGTTATTTCATGAACTGGAGGAACATGACCTTTCCACTTGGGGAGCGGCACGACTAACTCTCTAGGCCCCAAAGGGATTCCATGGAGTAAGGAAGGTGGACACCTGTCTTGATTGAGTGACAGATTCATACAGGGGCCCTGTGGCTGACAAACAAATGCCCTGGATATTAGCTGGCTCTAATCCAAGAGTTCCAAAGCACTTTTCCATCTAAAAGAGGCCACGTCTCTCCCCGGGTGCAGTAATTTCCAATTACTTTAGGAGGAAGAAGAAATAGGGGAAATTTCATGAAACGGCAGCTAGGCCCCTCCGGGAGGCTTGTCTTGAACGCTTCTCACCTCTGAGCTCCTTGTGCACTGCCCACCCACAGGCTCCTTTATGAAGTTCAGCCAACAGAGCCCTCAGCCCCCAGAGGGAAATAGCCTAATTAAAATCACACTTTGCCGCCAAACTGGATATGCTCGCCTCAGCTCCAAGAATGTTCTTGGAAAGGTATCTGGAGTTGAGTGAGTCTTTCCCAGAAGGGACATTTTCTTGTAAAAAAAAAAAAAATGGCACATTCAGCATAAGGAAGGAAAAGGAATCTTAGTTTTAAATTCTCTACTGGTCCACAGCTCACTCTTCTTGCTTTCCCTCTGTGCCCTTGTTTCTTGTTATAGGTTATGGGACTTCGGTTTTCTTCCTTCACATGAATTTTGTAAGGGTGATAAGAGGGAAAATTAATTGGCAAGCAGCACAGGTTGTGTAAATGCAGTGATAGAAGGAAAGAACATCGGGAACAGAAGACTTATGTTTGATTTTTGACTACCTTTTAATAACTGAGCAAGGTATTTCATCACTTAAAACCACGGTTTCCCTCTGTATGAAATAGGCATAGTAAATTCCTCAGGCAGGTGAAAAGTGCTTGACACATTCTCAGTACTAGAAAAATGATAGCTCTTATTATTATAATTATCGAATTCCTTGTATTCTAGGAGTATGATCAATAGAGAATTATTAGAGTAAGGTATAAGGTAATTATAAATAATCCTTGAATGCCTGCTCATTAGGTGTTAGACCTTAGAAAAATATTTTGCCTTCATGAGCCTCAAAATTGTTTTCCACAAAAAGGGTATATAGAAAAGCCAATCTCTAAGATCCTTTCTAGGTCATATCCTAGAATTCTAGATTTACCAGAAATCAATTTTTATTATTCATTTATCCATTCATTCAATAAATATTTTAAATAAAATCTAGTGTTTATTTAGCCCTTTTTGTATATCACATGCTGTATGTGTACATATAACGTATGTGCACAGGTTATCTCATGTAGTCCTAATAACAACACAAGTATCATCTAAAAATATTTTATCTTCTGCTTTAAGGTTCATGGAGGGCCTCATTCTCCCCTATTCAATCTATCTTCTTTGGCATAGAAATCATAATTTTAAATAAAGTTCTTAACTGCATAATGAAAGAGAAAATAACTAATATATTTATTAAATTCCTTCTCTGTGCCAGACATTGTTATCAACAATTTGCATGCTCTATTGGACACATCTTCTGCACTATATTAGAGTCTGTCAGTACTACTTTCTTCTAGCCCTTAATTGCTGCTACCATATCTATCATCACAGCTCTTCACCAAGGACTGGTTAAAAAGTCCATCTCTATGGCCAACCCCCCCCCCCTGCTTAAATATGCATAGTTCTTGCCTCTTGTCAGTCTCCTACCCCTTGGTTATCCATGCCAAGCGAGACTGACCAGCTGCATGTCCTGGATTTCATGTTTCCCCTTCTAATTCTAGACTTGAATGAAATTCACAGCACAGGGTAGGGGATCAGGCTTTCTGAGGAGCTGTCCAAAGAGCCAGATGCAGCAGTACAGTAGAGTGGGGTATTAACTGTGAGCAACAAAATGTGGGAGAATGAATCCCATGCCTGTCCTCTGTTACATGGACCATTCTGAGGTGTAGATCCTCTCTGTTTGGAGATGGCCCATCTGACCAAGTAGATCTCACTCTCATGGTAGAGTTGTGTTTCTTCATAGCTGATCATAAAAGAATGGAGATCCAGTAATGCTTCACCTTACATTTATGTTCATCCTTTCATGCTTCACTTTCCTTTTCCTACATTTTTGCTACCTTGGGATCGCATCTGTCAAAATTAAATGTTGAAACTTAGTCCTTGCTTCAAGCTCTGTTTTCTGAGGAAACTGGGCTAAAACCATACAATATCATATTTACTTCTCATAACAATTTCATGATATAGAAACTATTTTTGTTCCCAATTTACAGAGGAGAAGAGTTTAAAGGCGAAATGAATTGGCCAATATCACAAAGCAAAAGTGAAATGGCACACTAACACTTAAACCAAGGACTGTCTTATTTCCAAGCCAACATTCTTAATCAATATTGTTATCTATGATAAATTAACTTGTAATGAAACATACAATCAGTAAATATTTATCGAGTCCTTCCTCATTCAGACATTAGAAAATTAAGATTGAATAAGACAAACATCATTCTGATCCATAGATGCTTATTATTTTGAATGCAAATATTATTTAGGATAAGTAATATGAGTTGTCATAACAAACATCATAAACTCAATAATTTAATACAATAAAATGTATTTTTTTCATTCACATCACAGAGTAATGAGAGTATTCCTAGTCATTACTCTTACAAGAATCATAATAAAATCAAGGATAAGTTCGAAGTGGTATAAAATCACACAGAAGGGGTTCAGACTAGAGTCACAGAGAGAAATGCATGTTTAAATTGAGATTCTGAAGAATGAGTAGGAACTGGCCAGATGAAAGGGCTGAGTAAAAGTATTATTTTTTTTTTAGATTTTCTTGAAATTGTTTTTTAGAGCAGTTTTAAGTTTACATAAAAATTGAGCAGAAAGTACTGAAAGTTCCCATACGCCTCCTCCTCTTCTACTCCTTCCTGTAGTCTCCCCTAGTATTAACATCTTATATTTCTGTGGTAGCTTTGTGGCAATTGATGAACAAATATTTATAAATTATTATTAATCAAAGTTCATAGTTTCCATTAAGGCTTTTTCTTTGTCTCAAAATGTTCTATTTTAACAGCTCCATGCCAGGTAACCCACATGTTATGCATAAGTGGTTTGGTAAGCTCTAGCTTTTCCTGTTACAGAGTATGTGCTACGCATCACCAAACTTACTCTCTCACTGAACTACTCTAATGAATTTTACTCTTCAGAATCTAATCATAACTACCCACTGTTCAGAGGATCAAGTCCCAGATCCTTCTTTGCCTAGATCTGAAGATCTTTGGCACACTGCCTACTTCTCCAGGCTCATCTCCTTTGGCTTCCCCATTTTTACCTGTTACTCTAGCAAAATTTCACTACTTGACAATCACATAGCATAATTTATGTGAAACTATGTTTTCCTCATCATCATTACTTAAGCCATTTCCTCTATTTGAAATACCTTTCCCCCCACTGACATATGCTCTTATTCTGCCTATTATTTAAGAGTCATTTCCAATATTAATTCTCAGATTTCCATAATTCCTCCAGTTGATAATCTCTTTCTCCCTGGGCTCTCCTGTACTTAATCTTCCTGCTTCTTATGAGACACTGAGTCTATCATGCCTTGCGTTTTATTAAGTCCTCTCCACTTGTCATCTTTCCAAAGGTGGAAGCCAAACTTACATATCTTTGTTGCCTCCATAATACTAACCATAACACTGCTCACTTAGCAGGTGCACAATGCGTATGCATTGTCCTGTAATTAGGACTTCGTATCCTTTCCTTTTGCTTTTTTATTGATCCTAAGATAGAATTCTTGTCCTGATTATACTAGGATATAAAGTAAAGAATTGCTTCTTCTGATTTTTGCATTCCTTGGTACCTATTTGTATTACCAGCAGAGCAGATGCTCAATAAATATAGAATGAAATAATCAGTTTTTCTGTCTCTGATCTTACAGCACTCTGTGATTATAACTAGTCCCTCTGTAGATTCCAACTCCTATAAAGTAGTTGATGTTAGTGCCCACATAGATTCCTTTCACCCTTCAGCCATTGTGAATCTTGGATGCTAACAGCTCTTAGCCCTCACAGCTAGAGAATTCTCCTTGGCTAAAACTGAGTTACATTACTTAGACAATGTTGGTGGTAACCCTTGTCTTCAAACCCCTTGGAAACTCTGCAGCCTAGAACTGACACAGGGTCATAAAACGGGACTTCCTTGCCTCAAGATGGGGCAATCCTGTGGCATCAATAATGCTTCAGGGTAACCCAATAGAACAGAATAAAGCTTTGCCTAGATTCTTTCTTTGCTCTACTAGCAGAGGTCTTTCTGCCTTTTCCACAAAGGAGGGCCTCTACTCCAGATATTTCTGAAAGCAAGGGAAATTGCTAGGGGAATACTTATATACATACACAGCATTTCAATGCACTTAAGCAGAAACAAAAATGTCTATAACTCAAGCTTTGTAATACCAACCTGATAACCCAAATATCCTTTTGCTTACTGCTTCTCAAAAGAACAAGCGCAACCTTTGATTTGTTCCAGCCATGATTTCTCATTCCTCTTAGAATCAGAAATTTGGTATAAGCCATTGTCTATCCATTTACAACCCAAGACCGTAACACCATGTATTTTACATTTTTCCAAGGGTTACATCTTCATATTATTGCTTTTATATTTCTTTCCTTTATACTAACCCCACTTCCCTCCCTACCCCTGAGATCACAGCTGAATTTCTACTGGCTCTCAGGGACGATCCAGCAATAATTTGAAGTGGCTTGGTAGAGAGTTCCATGGCAGAGGGCCAGTTCTCCCTTCCAACAGCTCAACCCAAAGAGAATGGAAGGAAAAACATACAGCACTCTGGAGGCAAGAATCCTTGAAAAGCTCCTTCTCACTTAGTGAGAACGAAAAAGTTTTATTCATGACTTTTACCACCAGGTTTAGGCCTCTGCTGAAAAACAACAAGGAATTTGGAATATCTGTTTAAAATGAGTGTAAATATTTACCCACATATGCTGAAATATTCTTGTGACATTTAGCCTGATGCATACTGCCAGGAGAGAAGCAAGCTCCTGGCCAAAGACATGATTTAAAAAAAAAAAAAATCTTCTCTGGGAGTAGAGCAAACATTTGAAATGATATAAAATGTATTAAATTCACTGACCCTGGAATTCATAAATGGCTTTGCATCAAGTACTATCATCTTATTCAGAACCCTAATGTTTGCAAACTCCACATTCCTTACTCTTATTATTTTTAAGACCATGAACAGGGTTTTTTGTATTATTATCATTATTAAAATTACACAGGCAGAAATGTATACATATATTTGTCTTAATATTATAACAATCACATTAAAATTATTAAACATGTCTCTATTTGTAGAGTGTTTAACTATTGGCAAAGTATTTCTACATTCAAAATCCAGGACTTAGTAGGCACTCAAATGTTTGTTGAATTAATCAATTACTTGCAATTACTCATATATGACAGACTCTTAGCTAAGTCCTGAACATGCATTTTCTCATTTAACAGGAGAATGGATGAACTAAATAAGGCAAGTATTATTATTTTTTTTATTTTCACAGGTGAGAAAACAGAGGCACAGAGAAGACAAACAATTAGAATTTACGTGGAGACAGAGTTCCGTGCTTACAGAGGGCATCTCAGGTAGTGAATGTCCACATCATACATAAGATAATGGATGCATGAGGAACATGCCTAGGGCCCTAAATGCTTGCTCTGGCTATAGGAGAGAGCACAGGCAGGAAAGTTGCTCAGCTATCAGATTTTGGTATGTTCTAAACTATGATGGGCTTTGAATGCCATACTAAGGAGTGTGGGTCACACAGGCAGGGACTCAAATCCTCAGGTCTACTTACTAGTTCTGTCACCCCAGTGACACTCCCTACACTGTGCAAATATGTGTGCACATACATGTGTGTGGTGTGTGCTTTGGAGTCCTCATATACACAATACTTTATTTTACATTTCAAGATCATTATTTTGGCATATGAAAAGCAGTACCTAATTAATGTATACAACTAGATAAGTTTAGAGATAAGTATACACCCATGAAACTATTACTACAACCTGTGCCATAAACCTAAATCTATCTATCACTTTCAAATATTTCCTCCCAGCCTTTTATTTTTTTTATTGTTATTACTATTTTGGTTTAAAAACACTTAACATTTGATCATATTTCTGCCTTTCAAAGTCTGTGGGGAAACTGGTGAGGACTGGTGATTCAGCTAATAGCAGTATAAATCACAGAAATATTTATTTTTTAAACAGATTCAGTGACTTGAAAACTGAGAAAAGTTATGTGCAGAAAAATTCATTGAAGATTCTGAAGAGGAGAAAAGGAATGTTTGTAATTGGACAAAAACATGAGTAAATTCCTTGGAGCTCCTAGTGTTTAGATGTTGTGTGTTCTTAGTAAGTTGTTGTGTTCCTTGCAGACATATTTACCAGGATGCTTTTATTTATTCATATTTTTAAGCTGATGATGCTTTGGAATATTCCATGAGGTCTGCTGTCCAAGCTTACTGATCCCCAGAACTGAGTTAATGAGACCTGGAAGAGGGGCCTCATATCAGTTCCCTCTGCCTCAAATCTGTTTCCCACTTTTTTATTCAACCAAATTTCATCTAGTTTTCAGGTCTTAAAGAAGACTTTCTTGAATTTCTACACCCTAAATCAGTCCTTTAGTACAAGACACTACTTCTATATGTAAATTTTCACATTTAAATTATAATTTAAATAAAATTTATATAATTATTTGCATAGTGTGCATGTCCATTCTCTCCATCATTTCATGTAATGCCGGGGCATAGGGAGGCTGGTTCACTGCTGGTGCCCAGTCTTAGTAGGCACAAAATGTGTGTGAGTTTAATGAATAAATAAAAATTAAACTAAAATAAAGATAAATCATCATGATGGCCAATTTGATATTCAAATAAGTCATTAGCATCCAAAGGTTTACACTAGTGTTTACAAAGAAAGAAATTAACCTTGTGGTTTTAAGCATGATGGCTTCATTTATTGATTACACACCATGTACTAGGCCCTGTGCTAAGCATCAGCGGTTGTTTTCTCATTTCGCCTTCATGGCAACTTTATGACTTAGTAATGGTGGCTGAGACAGATTTGTGCCCCCTTGCATAAAGTAAAGTTGATGCTGGGAAGTGACTGCCTGGCAGGGACTTTTTTTCCAGACCCCCTTGCATCTAGCTAGGGCAGTGTGAGTGGCTCTGTTCACTAAAACATGAACAAGAGTGCTGTGTGTCACTTCTGGGTTGAGGTACTTAAGGCTCTGGCATCCTGTCCCCACAGTCTCCCTCTACTTCCTACAGTGAACTTGGAGACAGCGTGTTGAAGATAAAAGCCACAAGGTAGGAGACTGTGTCCCTGAAAGCTTGCATGGATAAAAATACTCTAAACCTGACTAATATGTGTTCGATTAGGGTGTGAGTAAACAAACAATCTTTTACTTTGATAAGGAGGTCACTAGGATTTCAAGATGCATGTCTTATGACATCTAGCATTCCTCGCTCTAACTAATTAGGGGTACAGCCAGTATGGCCATGGTACATAGGAGGAACGTGAAGCTTAGAGAAGTTATGTAACCTCCTCCAAGTTACATAGATGATAAATGATAAATAATTACCACTAGTAGTGACAGCAGTTTCTTTGGGGTAGGGGGACTTATGTAACTATCTATTTGGAAAGGGGTAGCCTAGATACCTAAAGCTCAGCTTGCATTACATACAATAGAGAAAACTTCACTTATCTAATACCAAGAAATGAGGGCATGATGAAGGAAGGTCACGAGAGGCTATAGCAGTTCCACCTCATGTCAGCTTGTGGCAGCATCACTGCTTTCATGTATTGATATTCATACATGTCGATTACATTACATAAATATTTCTAATATAGTAACAATGAGAGGCAGATGGTTTATGCCCATATTACAGATGGCAAATTAGAGTTTGAGAGAGGCTAAGTGACTTGCCTAAGCCTCTGCTGGTTATAAGCAATGGAACTGAGAATCAAGTTTAGGTCTGTCCAACTCTTTGTATCTCAATCATTCTGCCTCTAGTTCAAAAAGGTTTGACTTTGTTAGTCTCAAAAGGAGACACACTTAATATCGAAAACATCTGTTGCATCTTCTGTACCCTCCAAAGTTTGCATGTTTCAATTGCATGATCATAATGGTGATTTTTTACCGTGTCCTAATGTTTTCATATATGGTCTGATCATTTGGGACCTTATAAGAATCTAGGCTGGTACACTTTGTTTCCTTTATTTTAAGATGAGGAGAATGGGGTTTGGAGAAAGGAAGCAGAGTTTGCCTAAAGCCACTCAGTGAGGTGGTGACTGACATGAGATGTAAACACGGGTTGGCTAAACCTCAGGTGAGAGATGTTTTCATTATAATACAGAGGTGGGGGCTGTAGAAGATTTCATGGAGTAGACGGGAATTGATATTTGCAGCAGTGGTCCTCAAACATCACTGTGCATAAGAATCAACTAGGAACTTGTTAATAATACTAAATACTGAGCCCAAATTCAGTGTCTGATCCAAGATGTCTAAAGTGAAAACTAGGAATCCATGTTTTGTGTTGTTTTTGTTTTGTTTTTCTAACCAGCTTCTCAGATTAATGTGCTGCAGGTGAACTTCAATTTCAGACCCTACCAGCCACCAGGCAGGGGTTCCAGTCTGGCGTTTAGTGAGGTTAGACACTGAAATCCTTTATTGCTATTCCCAGCACTGAGGGAGAAAATGACACATCTCCTTCTAGAAGGAGGCGGAGGCCTGGAGCTTCCAGTCCTGAGCATTCTGCACTTGGCTTCCGTTCTCTGTGTCGATTAGGCCTTTCAAACCAATTAGCATTATATATTGCTTGGATTTATAGTCCTTGGTATTTGAGGTTACAGGACTTCCGTTCTCAGGAAGAAGCTCCATGCCATCACTTCTAATCAGCTCAGCACAATGTCTGATTTCCCTTCTGTAAGAGGGCACGCTGTTCCATTAGAGTATTAATAGCCAGGCAGAGTGGCCTCAATTGCAGTGCTTGGGGAAACATAAAAATTGGCTTTGGGAGAATCCAAATTTTTAAAGACCTGTCCTCCTTCTTATCAAAATCAACTCAATGATTCAACAAAAATGAGTAGAGGAAAAAATATCCTTGACTTCTTGTAGGTAGCATGTATTACATAGATAGTTAATCTCTCCACAGGGTGGGCCAAATGGTCTTCACTAGGCTTACTACAGTAGGGAGGAGAATTTCTGTCAAGGTTCAAGGCATAAACATTATTCAGGACAATTTATGAAATATCAGTTTATTTAATATTTACTAAATATTGAATGAACGAATGAAAAAATGGATTAGCAAGCAGATGAGGACAAGACAGCTGGGAACATATCTTGCATAGCCATTACTTATGTGTCCATCTATCCATTCTTCCATTCATCCGCCCACTCACTATTTACTCAAACAATTATTGACTGTTATTTCCCAGTCATTATATCATGATCATGAGAAATTCAGATACAAAACTAAATACTATACCCTCAGAGAATTTACAATCTGCTCAGGAAAGATGTGTAATGCTTCTCCATTGCTTATAGAATTAAGAATTTCTAAGATGTCCTATCATGTGCTCCTAGCCTACATTTTCAGCCTCATTTCCTTGTACTTTTATCACATATTAACTAGTCTACGTACCCTTGCATTTCCTTCTTCCTCACAGTAAAATGGCTGTCCTTCTTCATTCATATCTGTGTTTGTCCAAACTCCAAGCTTTCTTCTAGAGCTGTCAAAAAAACTCCCTGTTTTATAAGTCTGTCCTGACCCTTCCATTAGGTAAAATAATTCTCTCCTTTGAAAGGCCAAAAAAGTTCTCAACATTAATGGATGTAATTACTCTTTGCTCTGTCTCACAGATTTTTTTGTTAATTGTCTTCTTAGCACATAAATTTTGAGCTTTTGTAATCTGAAAAAAGAGAAAGCCTCAATAATCTTTGTAACCCTGGTAATTCCTTGCCAACATTAATAGCTCAAAAATTTCATAAAATTGAATGAAGGCATCCTCTAGGAAGGTAAGATTGTCCCTTAAGTCCTGCTGTCAAATTTCTATCCTAACTCTGTTGGCAATATCCTGCTAATAACAGCAGTATTAATACTAAAAGTATATTTACTACTACTCATTTTAAGTACTTGTCTAATTATTTGGCATTTTTTAATTTCACATATCTTTTATGCCCCCTTGTTGAGATATTTAAGGTCAGCTTCAATTTAGAGATGACATATCTTCTGCCTAAAGTGATTTATGGATTGTTTGTCTGAGATCCAGGTGTGTATGCTCGGGCTTGTGCTTTTGACCATTAGGAGATGTATATTCACTCTTACTCTAACTGGATGAATCTCACAGACTGCAGCAAAATCTAGAAAAAAGCTTTTTATTTTTTTTTTAGCGGTAGTTCTTGAGGTCATCCTGGTTCTAGAAGAGCATGTGAGGAAGAGGAAACTCACTTCCCTGAGGGAGAAATATGCACTCTACAATACCATGGGGACAACCTAAACAACTAAATTAATGTTCTAAATAGTTCTCCATCTGGGCAAATGCCACCTATGAATGGAAAAATGCTCTTGGATCCATGTTCTGTAAAGAATATACTGCCCTCCAAGGAAGGGACTCCTTCAGCCCCAGCATGATTTTTATTCCATTTTGATTTTGGAATTACTCCAATAAGACAACAGCTCATCTGGCTGAGATATAACATTTTATGCACAACTTCTACACCGACTGAAGCATGTAAACTCTGAGTCCATGAATTTAGAATATTTAGGACAGCAATCCTGTTTACAAACATGCTACTTTATATAACTTAAATATCTCCATTTATTAGAATATTCAGAGAGAAAAGAAGACATAGTTAACATTACATGTGACTTCCAATGCAACAAAGCTTATCAGAAAACATATCAGTCTTTCCTACCAGTTTACCATTTACTCCCTTCCCCACCACAATAATTTAGGGTTTTCTCAAGGTTGTCTTACATGCCTATTAGTCAGTGTTGGCTACTTACTGTGAATTGGTGGTGTCTACCAAAAAAAAAACCATGATAAAGTATTGTCTCTAGCTGTGCACTGTGGGGTTGGCAAAAAGTTGTACATGTGGGCATCTTCTTTGACGTGGATCTCCACTTATTCACCTGGTATACCAGACTTCTTGTACTACATGGCAGCTCATCATTTCCTGCAAAGGGAGAAAATTATTTGTTCCCTCCCTTAGGGAAGTTCTGCTACAGGGCTCCTTGGGGCACCCTGTAACAAAAAGCTTATTTAGACAACTCTTTCCATTCTACCCACCCTTTTATAACCCCAAGCTTCTCCTTTTTTTTTTTTATTATGCATTCTTTCTCAGCAAATCCAATTTTTCCTTATAACCCAGTTTTCCGCTTTTTCCCCCTGCTCATTTTTCCACACACAGAGTGTTATTAGGGACGGTATATGTCTATACCTAAATTGCACATGCTACTTTTTCTAAGTAGGCTTCTCAGTCCCCAGTTTACTAGATTATGCAAATAGGGACTTGAGACAAGAGTGCCACTTAACATCATATACCAGACCTTACTTAGGTCAATTATCAGCACTCTTGCTATATTTACAAAGCATTTTCACATTCAACATTTCATCAGATGTTCACAGAGCTCTATATAAAGCATGACATGTACTCTTATCCCTATTTTAAAGATTAATAAAATCTGGGCAGCAAACATTAATTAAGTAGCTATGATATGTGAAGTTCAACATTAAGAACTGAAGATACAGATAGGCGTATGCCACAGATGGCCCTTTAGGGATTAACAGATTTATAAAGAGGGCATGATTAATACCATTTCCTCTATTCCACTATCTTTTCTTTCTCCCTTTCTACTCCCTTTTCCCCTTCCTTCTTTTATATTTTTGTCTCCTTCCTCCTGACTTCCTCTCTTCCTTTCTTCTTATTTTTTTTTGTTTTCCTCCCTCCCCTTTCTTTCTCCCTTTCTCTCTCTTTTTTTCTTTCTTCCTTCCTTCCTCCTTTCCTTTTCCTCCCTTTCTTTCCTTTCTTTTTATTTCTCCTTTCCAAGAGGAACTTTTAGAATACCCCCCATATGATTGGCTTACGCTAAATATAAGAAAACAAGAGGTAAACTAAGACTTACTAAATATTAAAATTATACATAGGAAGGCATTTTCATGTGTGCTCTAATTTTTAACCTGCTAACGATAAGTAGACATTATCATCAATATGTTTTCCTCTTTTTATACAAATTAGGCATGGTTAAATGACTTGTTAAAGGTCATACATTTGAAGGGGTGGATATAGGATTTTCATTCAAATTTGCCTCTAAAACTCAGATTTATCACCTTGAAATAGTAGACTAAGCACATAATCACATTCCAATGCAGCAGAAGTACTTGAATAATGGAAGCGACTATATGGTTCTGTAGGAGCAACTGCTGCTGTGTGACAAGGAGGCTGGAAGCCAGAAAGCATTTACAGAGGAAGAGCTTATGCCTAGAAAAGACAAAAACTCTCCAAGAACATGCAGTGTGTGTGTGTGTGTGTGTGTGTGTGTGTGTGTGTGTGTGTGTGTCAGAGAGAGAGAGAGAGAGAGAGAGAGAGAGAGAGAGAGAGAGAGAGAGAAGGAGAGAAGAGAGGAGCGGAGAGGAGAGGAGGAGAGAGCAGGCGCTAGCATTTAGATTTTTCTAAAGTCAAGTCCAACCCATGTGGCATGTTTTGGGGCTATTCACTCTCCACTGTTTGAATTTTATATTTTAAACATTCAGACTTATTTTTTTACAGCCCTGGTAACACTAGTACCCCCTACTTGGAAAACACAGTAGATCCTAGAAATTGAAGTCAAATCCCAGCTTTTTATATCTTTTGTATTAGATGTTTATTTCTGTGCATGCATATTTTGGGGGAGGTGTGTTTCCTTAGAAGCTTAAAATATACTCTGAATTAGTGGGGAAGATCTCAAAGCCATTTATCTCAGAGCCTACTAAGGAAAAAGGCAAGAGACTGAGAGGAAGAGATATGGAATGCTTCCTGTCCACTTGTGGCTCTGAAGTACTAAAAAGGGTTTATTTGGGTGGGATCAGCTGGAGGAATTAGAAAATGGAGGAGAAGATCCTGTTCCTCTGCTGTCCCTCCTCTGCACATCTGTCCAACACTACTCATGCCTGCTCCAGCCTCTTCCCATGTGTTGCAAGTGTTTTTGGCCTGTGGTTCCTCCCTGCATTACAGCAGGGATCCTCTTTCTAAACTTCTCTTTTATATAATATAGAACCTGGCAGGCTCAAGGAAAAAAATAGCCACATCCTCAAAGATGAATAAAAATCTGGACCTTTTTAAATATTTTTGCAGACTAGCATCAATTAGAGAAAGACAATAAGGGCTGGGTTTTGCCTTCTAACTTGAGAACATATATGAGGAATCCGCAAGTTCTTTCCATGGAGTGTGGCTAGAGTTGAGAAGCTCTGACAAGACCACATAGACATCAAGAAGTCCCATCTGGAATATTCCTTCTGGAATGGGAGGAAACCTTATTTCATTAATAGTTTTCATTTTTCATCAAAGACTAAAACACATGAAGACTTTGTTGGGCAGGAAGTGAAACTTTTCTCTATTACACTGGAAGATAACAAGTCTGAAGTTATTGCAGAATTATAAAAGCCATGTAAGAGAAGTCAGAAAATCTAGGTTCTGTACCTGGATGACATTGTCTAGTCACTATCACTTGCTGACATTACGAATGGATTGCAAAAGTCAGATCTGAAATGGCATATGCCTATCCCATGTGAGGCCAGCAATACCTTCCATGCTCATGGTAAACATCACCAATCTACTATGACCCTCTTTCATGATTTGCAAAAGTGTAGCTTCAGGATTCTCAATACTTTACACTAGAGGACAGATCTCTACTAAATGTATTACTCATCTCCAGAATAGATAATCTTTTACATCCTTTCTCGATTTTATTTTAAAAAATCTAATCAGAGAAGACTACTTTTCTTCTCTACTTATACATTTTTCTTTGGAAGGCATGTCCTACCCCCTTTCAATGAATGAAAACCTGCTTCAGCTGCATCTTTCTCAGGAATGTATGAACTTATCCACAATAAACTTTCAGCAACTTATAAAATTTGGAATTAGTGTAGATAAAAAAACCAAATGTTTGGATACTGAGCTGAAAACCATTTGAAGGGTTGCGTGTGATCTGTCTGAATCCAAACACTCAGTGGCAACCTCACAACAGACTTTTAAAACTTTCTTTTGGTATTTAAGATCCAGCCATACAAATGAGCAAGGAACATGCTCCAAATATGATGCAGATCTTTCTAGCTCATTGATCACTGTAAACTTTGGCACTAACATGGACCAAAATTCAGAAAGTGGAAAAAAATAATATATATATATATATATATATATATAAAGTGAGCTTCCTTTTCACATAGCCAGATGGGGTAGGAATACAATTCAGTGACCTAGAGATGAAGAAGACCTGGAGTACAGACAGAGTAGGAGTCCCAGGGTGGTCTGTGCATCAGGGTTGTGAATTTTGGTCCATATTCCCTCTATCTGGTTATGCTACTCTGGACCTCTCTTTTCTCCTCTTCAGGTGTATAGCCCTTGGATGCAGAGCACCCAATCTAGTTCCCCTACTTTACAATGAATCTTTTTTTCGAATGGTATATGGATAATCCTGGGATCCCTCGTTACTCTGTTTACATTTTCTGTTCTACAATTGTTTAGAATTTGAGAAGAGAAATGAATGCTCCATATATTACTCTTGTTTTCCTTTGAATATTCCAAGAAATTAACTTTTTATCGTGTGTTCAGTGACTCTCATTTGTATAAGCAGGAGCTTTCTGAATTTTTAATTTTATGATTATAATACACACTTTGCTACTATTTTTTTTTTTTTATAAACTTGCTATGAAGTTTGCGGGCTTTGGGTTTTCTCCATTCACTCTTTCCTACCAAAGTCTCACTATCTAGAATATCCACGTTCTATTCTTTGTATATGTAAATTATACACATACTTTAAAGCCCAGTGTTTTGTCTTCTCTATAAACTCATCCAAGATCAAATTCTATGATCTGTTACACACTTGATCATGGATAATCTTATTGCCTTTATTGGTATTTTATCCTTCTATCATTTGTCCATGCATTTATTCCACATTTTCCAATAACATTTGAGGAGGCACAAATACAATTGAAAAAGGATTAACCCTAAACCCCTCTTAAATTTCAAGCACTGCAGTAGGTATGCTTATGCATATTTTTCACATATAATATTCATAATCACATCTAGATATTATTTTTTTGTTTTCTTTTTGAGTTGGGGTAACTGAGACTAGTGGCAATTAAGGTATAAACCTACTAATGGACAGAACTGATCTTGAAACTCAGTATTATGTGACTTCGAAATGCATGCTTCTTCTACTACCACACACTTCATTTTCTCTTTGTTCCGAATTCTTTAAACAGTAGGTGGAAAAAGTCACATATTAAAAGCTGGAAAAGAGATGGAGGGATAATAATGAAAAGAAAAATAAAAGTATATTTTTAAAAAATCTTGGTTGAGTAAAATTAATGTGATTGTGTGCCAAAATTAGCTTTGAGTTTCCCATATAGTAGAAGAATGCATGTGTAGATACACATGTTGTTCTGGATTTTACTTCTGAAATGACCTTGTCACAAAAGACACTGAGCAATACATTGGAAGATGTTCTCAGTAGCACTTTATCAAAATTCCAAAAGATGTTCTATGGATATTTGTTTTTTATGTAATAGAAGCAGCCTGTATGAACACAAGAAATAGGGCTGAATCATAATTTGAAAAAAAGACAATTTTTTAGGGGATCGATGAATTTAGTCCAGGGATATAACTTTCTCTTGATATGGCTTAACATAGGGATAAAATGTGTAATTTTAAATTTAAATTTTAACGTTCAAATATTTAGCATGCTCTTAGCCCAGTATTTCCTTGAGATGTAAAGATTTTGCTTTTTTGGATAAAAGAATACGTAATATGTTTTTCTTAATTTTTAGTATGATAAAATTGTTAATTGCTTTATAGTTACATTATTATGTGGTTGTTTTACAAAAGCTTATTTATAAGACTCAATGAACTATATTTGTAAATAGAAGGAAGTCATAGGAGAAGTAATTTGGTGTGAAAATTCATGTTTTGGGGGTTCTTTTGGGGAAGGAAATAGTCAACAAACTTCTCTAAAAGAGGTGACATTTGAGCTGATAACGAAGGGGTAATTAAGAGAAATCAAGAATAATAGGTTCAAGGTATAGAGATAGCTCAGAAGATGAAGTGATGTAATCTCTGAGAATGTGTCACAGTAGAGGTGACTTTTGAAATAAATATTGAAGAGTGAGTTTTCCCAGTAGGCAAGGAGGAAGGGCATTTTGAAAAGAGGAAACTGCATTTGCAAAAGCACAGAAGCACAAAGTATGAAATAGCAACTGTACATTCAGGTCATTTTAAGTTGCTTCATGTGGTCGGATCTTACCCATAGAGGAAAGGGGCCAAAAATCAGGCTAGAGGTCAACAGAGTCATATGATAAAAGATCTCATATGAAATGCCAAGGAGTTTCAGTTTTGTTCTGGGCAGGATGGGGTTTGCATGTGAGCAAGACACTTTGTGAATGACTGTGTAGAGTAGCTGGCAGGATTGTAAAGCTGGAACCAAAGAAAATAGAGAAGGTATTACTGTGGTCATACAGGTAAGAGTTGATAAAACCAGAACTGAGGCATTCTTGAGAATGAGATGGAGTGAGAGGGTAGAACAGAGAGATATTTAAGCAATAGAATTAATTGAGTTTAGTAACTTGTTGGCAGTGAGAGGGTTATCAGAGAAGAAGGACTCCAAGCTGGCTCTGCAAATGCTAAGAAAAATGGGAGGAAGAAACATGTTCATCCTGGTGTCACCATCTCCCAATAATTTGCACAGTGCCCTACTTATGATAGGATTCCAATGACCCATTGTTTAATGAATAAACATTTCTGTCTTGATGACTGGGAGAATAGTAATGTTGCTGCCAGAATTTAACTAATGATGTAGAATTGAGGACATTAGTTGAAAAGTCTTCTCTAGGACTAAGGCATATTTATCTAGTTATTATAATAGTGAACTTTTATTGAGCTCTCACAATGTGCTGGACACTTGGTTAAAATACATTATGATATTACGATTTATGGTCATGATGCCTCTATGAGGAGTGAACAATTATTGTAATGGTCATTTTAGGGGTGGAAAAATTTAGACTTTGATATGTTAAGAAAATCATCCAAAGCCACAAAACTAGTGAGAGGCAGAGCCAGGATTTGGACCCAGGTCAGTGTGATTCAAAGCTTATTCTCTTAATCACAATACTTGGAGATGAAGAGGGAATAACCTGCTCACAATCACCTAGTAAACAAGGGTTTAGTAGGGACTGTAACTACATCTCTTTATCTGTTACTACATATTTTGGCTGAGAAGGCTAAGTAAACTCTGGCAATGTTCTACTATAGAACTTATGCTATAGATATGTGTAAGCCATTTTGGAGAAAATGCAAAACTCTTCAATTCATTTGGTAGATACCAGTGAATACTCTTGCCTCATTAAGTTTTCAGCCAATGGGCTGTCTACATTCCTGACTTCACTACTAAAGATGGCAATGTGTTAAAAGAAGAAAGAGGGGACAATGCTTGGGTTTCCTTTGTGGTACCAGAATTAAAGAAGTCATTTTATTCTTACTGTAATTTGCTGACAAATGAAGGATTTGGGAACTGCAAATTATATTAGTAAAAAAGAGTTTTCATAGAACACTGGAATATTCACAGTCCCGGTCAAATGATATTTAGAAGGAATGTTGAGGTTTATTGTCTCTCATAATTGCACATGAATGTCCAAGGCTAAGCTTCTATATCTCAACAGAAGGTGACTGTTGAGAGACATGGTCTTATAAGCCAGAGGAAAATGCTTATTATTGACAAGCAGAAGAGAGGTGCCTTGAAAGAGGAAAGTCAAGCATCAAAAACAGTCCAGAAGTGATGTTATCCAGTCAAATTTTACCTACAACTGTCCTTCCATCTTCTTCTTAAAAATTTCGTGCATATAGTGCTTCATGAGGAAACTCATTATTTGCTGGACAGTTCTAGCTTGTAGAGTCAAGGTACTTTATTGACCAGGGTCTATTAAACCGTAACTTTAGTTCTTTCTTAAGGGAATCCTCTTCCTCCACAAAAAGATTCCTCACATTTTGGAGGACAGTTCTTTCTCACAATGTCTTTTCTCTACAAGGTTTCAGAATGAACAGCTGAAGTCACCAATATGACAAGAATGTAGACAAAAACAGCTTTCATTTATGGAATACACATTAGACCCTGTTCTAGATGTGCTCAATAAAATAGCTGGCCTGGTATTTCATTTAATCCTAACTGCAACTCAGAAAGGGAAGTAATGATCGTCTCCATATTACAGATGAGAATATTGGGTCTCAACGAGGTATAAAAAGAGTTCCCAGTTATTCAGTGAGTAAATGGTGGTCCCAGAATTTGAATTCAATAGGTGGATTCTGGAGATCAAGATTGTTCTCGTATATCACACCATCTTTTGAGTTTTATCGATTTTGACTTTTTACATCTTTCATTTACCCCCTTTACAAACATAGTTATCTACACGGGAAAGAAAGCACACTGTGGTGGAAAATCTGCTTAATCTTCAGAAAGTTTTATATCACACTTATTTTAAGTTATTTTCTAGGGAAAGTTATAATCAGATGAAACATCTAATGTGCTTCTTTCCTAATTAATGGCAATTTTAAAGAACAGTGTTTTGTGGTGATTCACTTATTCTAAGGAAATAATCATGGCTCTCCTGAAAGATATTACAAGAATGTTCATGGTTTAAAATAGCAAAATGTCAGAAATAACTTGTATTTCTGGAACTTTCAATCTAGTTGAATAAATTATGGAAGTGAAATGATGCAAATCAAAAATTAGCAGATATCTGGATGGTGATTTTTTAGGCATTATTTTTTTGTCTGAATTTTTAAATCTATTTAAAATGAGACTGTTATATTTTGTAAAACAAAAAATGTCAAAGCTGTTTTAAAAGTAAATCTGTCCTTATTTGACTGCACTTCTGCACAGCAGGGTCCACTGATTTTCCATTTAAAACATAGCCCAAGAACTCAATTCAGTTAGACGTCCTGTGAGGACTTTACAAATACTAGTGATAGATTTACTATGTAAGAATATGAGTCCAAACTGAGGCTGACACTAGGATTCATACACGTCTGGAGAGCTAGCCAGGTACATGTTTATTTATAAGTGTAGTTTGTACCAGTTTGAAGGGGGTGGAGTGGGGGAAAGCTGCAGAGAAAGAAGAAAGGGGGATAGTGAGAACAACTGGGTGCCTATGATGTGTCTGGCATGGTCCAGGGACTGAAGGAGCTATTTATTTAAAAGTTTTGTGGAACACAAAAGTACAACAGGGCATCCTTGGCACGCAGGAGATAAAACGTAGCACAGAATGGGTGCGAAACAAACTCCTCCTCATTCAGATATAGAACAGAGTCAAACTTGAGTATTTTGAAGATGCCTGGGAATACAGACTGTCTGGAAGAACAAGTTCTTAATACACAAATACCCTGGGATGTGCTGAGCATTCCTCTCCAGATGGATTTATCATCATCCAACATAAAAGAGGGAGCACTGGGAAAGTAAGGAAGAGCATGGTGACACCATAAAGTAGCTAGAGTGAATGGGCTTGTTTGTGAACCTGTGTATGATACCTCCTGTGGTCTTCAGAGAGTTAACAAATAGCGATTTGGAGTTGCGATTCTTTGTTATACAGAAAAAAAATGGGTCAACCCTGTCTCAACCCAGTCTATATGCAAAGGACAGTGTAATGCAAAGGGGGATTGAGGTTACAGCAGAATAGAGTCTAAGCCCTGAAATCCTAGAGATGAAGAGGGCCTGAGGTTTGCTAACGCCTTCTTTCAAGTCCACAGCCACCCAGAGAGATGGTCCCTGAATAGCTCCTTTGATGGGACCTAATGACTCCTTTCTGGTATAGTAAGGTGATCTCATTTCTCTCCTCTCTCAGTAATGTTTTTTGGAAACATGACAGCGTGGCTGAGAAGATGCGTGTGAGTGGGGGCTAAAATCCAGTCTGTGCTCTACACATCAAGCTGTGTGCCTGGGCTTAGTGAAATGTTGTTTCGTTGTTATTGTTTTGTTTGTTCATTTGTTTTCATCTGTCAAAAGAGAGCACTTTAAAAAAATACTTTGACCTAAAGGATGCATTTTTTTCCTTTTTTTTTAAATTTATTCAAAGTCACTGCGCATGCTTAACATGCAATGCTGAACATGGGCCAGGTTCTGTGACAATCCTCATTTTTGTCTTTTGGGGCACGTGGCATGTTGCCAAAGTTTCAGCTGTGACAATCCTATAAAAGGTCTCCACTCTGCAACATAGCCATCTTTATGATTTTTAGAAACTACCCTTGGAGTAAATCCTTCCAGCTCTAAGTCCTTGACTTTGTTGTTCAATTCTTCCACACATTCTATGACATTTTAACAATTGCCCAACATAACCCTTTCCTCCTTTCAAAAAAAAGCTCTCTCCTATCCCTCCCCTAGTATATAGCCCTGGGTCTATCCAGTATTTATTTACAGCCTCATTTCTCTACAAAATTCCAACTGAATCTCATGCAGCCTTATTCTACATCCTTTGGCAAACATGCACACAAACAGATCTACACAATTGCAGAGAAGTCTTGCTTGCTTCTTCTTCTACAGCTGGTCTCCAGTTGTTTTTTGTGAATTTGTTTTCTTCCTTCAACTTGACTATAAACTCCTTGACAGTAATGGTGTATACACAGAAATTATATAATAAATGTGTACTGGTCGATTTAATTCTTTTGTTACCGGTGCCCCCTACCCACTCTCTGCCTCTCCCTGTCCTGGTAACCTGGTTAAATAGGCTCTTGATAAATACTTACTGAATGAAATAATAAACCAGCACCAACTAAATATAAGGTGTTATTGTAATAATTGGCTGGGTCAGACAGATACTTGGATACCATGTGGAACTTTGTGGCAGCACTGGAATGTCACTGGATCTATGGAGGTCTGGCAAAGAGCAAACTGTGGTTGGATTTGGGCAAAAGAGGGTGAGGGTGGGAGTGGGAAAAACTGAGCAGGAGTCATTATGTCTGGGATTAAATGGAAGGTCTGAGCAGGGAAGAACGCAGATGAACAGCAGACTGGCCTTTAGTATTGAAAATCAGGTGTAAAAACCAACAACATTGAAAACAACAATTGATAATATCAAAAGTAGACTATCTCATGGTTTGTTTGATGTTGGTTTAATTATTCTGTGAGGTTGCCAAATCTTCATCCCGAATATGGAAACTAAAATGCACTTTGGAAAAAAAATGACAAAGTATATTAAATTCTAATTAATAACATGCATACTAGCATATTTGGGTGAAGTATGATGATGACTTCAACTCATTTTGAAATGCATCACAAATAAGATGGAGTGATAGAGGATGGAAGCCTAGAGATGGCTGGATAAATGAGGCCAGTACAGTAAAAGTTTAATTATAGAATCTAGATGGTAGGTATCTATATATAGAGAGAGGGATGTGGACTGTAAAAAATATTTTAACTTTTCTGTATGTTTGAAAATTTTCACAATAAAATGTTGGGGAAAAATGCATTGTGGAGCAATGGCTTTAGTTCTCTTAAAAATAATTATATTGGATCCTACAATTATCAGAGCAAAATGAAGTTCCTTAGGTAGAATGTTCCAGAGTGGTAATAGTAAATCTCCATATTTATACAGGGTTTCATAATCCACCAAATACGCAGTTGGATGACTGAGAGAAAGACGCTGGAGCCAGACTAGCTGGTTTCTGATTTCTAATTACAGACATCATTTAACTTCTCTATCCCTTCTTCATTTATAATATTTGTATAATAATTATTCCTAGAGATGTTGTAAAGATTAAATGAAGCAGTAAATTTAAAATACTTAGAAAGTGCTAGGAAACTACTAAGCTCCATATTAATCCTTGCTTTTATTATGATAATAATTATTAGACCTTCCTATTTGCTCTTTGGAATAAGTATAATTACTCAGCTTTACAGCCAAAGAAACAGGTTTATAGAGACATCTCTTGTCCAAGACCATGTAGATTATTAGTCAGAGGTAATACTGGAACTAAACTCAAGTTTTCTTTGTCTCTTTCAAAATATGCTTATCCTAGTCTCCCAACTTCCATTCAAATGTTCAGCCAACTCCCAGTTGGGAAGGAATGCTAAATGCCCAGAAGAGTGGCTGGCACATGGTGGACAGTTAAAAAGTAGATGAATGATAAACGTTCATTTATAGCATTTACTGTGTCTCTTACCCTGCTAAGCGCTATACATTACCTCAAAGCATTCTCATAAAAGCTCTAAGAATTTAGTTATACTAACCTTACTTTCTAGATGAGAGCAGAGGCTTTAGAAAGCTTATATTACCCAAGATCCCACAATTAGCAAGATTGAGCCATAGATCCATCTGGTTCCAAAACCATACATTTTAAACCACACTGCAACATGTTCATGAATGAAAGAAAGGCAGCTTCAAAGCTTAGCCGAATGGTAGAAATTAGGAGACATGAGCCATTTTACCCTTAATCCACAGAGCTCCCCCTGGGTCCTTCTCATCATAGATGCATTGTATTACTAGCAAATGTGAATGTTTTGATGAATTAAGCAAACACTCAAATTGCCTCTGCATTGCAACATCCTCCCTTCAAAGGCCAGGGAATGTAGACTGTACGTTCTTTGTCCAGCTTGTCTGAATGCGTCAACGCTGTCTGGGAGGCACAGAGGTGGATGCTTTCCTAGCAGGGGTGAGGCCCCTCCTGCATGTCCAGCTCCTGTATTTGTAGCATTGCCATGTGTTGTACCACTGGGCCAAGGAATGAAGGGGCCGATGGTCCCAGCCACCTCAGATTACGCAAGCCAAGAAAAATGTGCAAATCGCATGAGAAAAGCAGGCAGTCCCCAAACATCTTTATTTGTTCATGTCTGTGCCCTGACGCTTTGATTGCAGTCCTGCACTTAGAAATTTCAAGATAAGTATCAGCAGCTGGACACTGGGTAAATCAGAGGCACAGACTATGTGTAAATACTGAAGTTTCGAAAGCACAAACTTATGTCCAACAGCTTGGAACACAGGACCCAGTAGGAAGGGAGGGGGAGTGGTGGTTCTGGCTTTGGCAAAGCAAACCTTCTGAGAAACTCGCAGACATGTCTGTACATGTCCGAACTTGTCTGACAAAGCCACGCAGAGATTTCAGGACCTGCCAATCCAGATATAAGTGGCCTGTTTGCTCGGAACCAAAAAGGAACAGTCAGAGGAAGTGAAGGATTAAGATGAAGAAACAGAAGATTACAAGGCTAAAATCTGTTCAAAGAGCAGAGGCCGAGGACTGGGCAATCACAATGACAACATCTATGAGGTGCTAATGCTGACAAGGTCCCTGGTTAGGTTTTTTATACCCCACTCACATAGTTAACCTTACCAATAATCCTGATTTGGACTGATTTTACCCCTTTTTATAAATAAAATTTTAAAAAACTGAGATTGCTAGATAAGACAACTATCTCAAGGTCAACAACTAGAAAGTAAGAAGAAATAGGGTTGCAATACATTCCTGTCAGATCCTAAGATCACAGTGTGTTATCCTGTGTGAGAGAGAAAATTTTTCTTCAGGGTTTAAAATACTAGGTGCAGGCACCCTCCTAACATAGTATGAGTTGAGATGAGAGAGTTTGCTGGTAAGATCTGTCAGGGACATACATACCAAGATGATAGGCTGGAAAAGCACGGACAACACTGTGTGCGATTAGCAGCCTGGCCAGGTCAGCTAAGAATGTGGATACATCAGTGAGTAAAATTAGAATAATAGATATATTAAGGTTACTAACGCTGCAGCTATGCTGTGAAGTTTAACATGTTATTTAGGATCTGCTGGTTGCAAATAACAAAAAATCCAATTCATGGTAGCATAAAGAAGTGGCAATAAAAACTTGCAGGGATTTCTCTTGGAATAATAGCATGTACAAAGTATAGTCTATGTATGAGAAAGAAAACTCAAGGTGGCTGGCAGAATAGGGAGAGAGGATGCTAAAGAGGATGACAGACTACAAGACTTAAAGTTCTTTATAGGCCCCATTAATACACTCAGGTTCAACTGTACAAGCAACAAGGAGTCAAAAAAGGAGAAGAAACATAGTTAAGAAGCAGGAAAATTGGATAATCACATAAAATGGTCATTTGATCTGCTGTATGAATTAGAAAAAAAGTGCCAAGGGTGACCACTGGTTTCTTGGCTATGCATGTGGTAGTGCTGTTAACGGTGATAGGTAACATAGAAATGGCACTAATGAGGTACAACAAAATGTTAATGATGCATTTAGTTTGGGGCATATTTAGTTTGATATGCCTATATGTCCTCCAACAGATATTGATAGATACTTAGATGTATGAGTGTATTGTTTAGAAGGAATATTGGGCTGGAATTATAAATATGGAGTTGCCAGCACAGAGATGCTAACTGAAGCCCTAGAAATGGATCAGGACAACTGAGGAGGTCATACAAGATGAGAGAGCAAGGAAGAAAGTCTAATACAGACCTCCCCCAATAAACAAAACAAAAACAGTAGTTTTTCATAAGTAGCCAGAGAGATAAGAGGAAATTGGGGGAAAGATCACTTCCAGAATGGCAAAGTAAGGACCTCTGAGAATCTACTTCTCCATCAAAGCAAGGGGAACACTGATAAAACTGTGAAAATCAACTTTTTAGAATTTTAGAAATTAATTAAAAGCTTACAATAATCTGAAGAGTGTTCATTGAAGAAAAACAGCTGAATTTCAGTAGGAACAATGAGAAGCTTTGTGGCCTTTTAACACATTCTATTTCTATTTCCTTCTTCCCAAACAGTAGCCATGAAAACCAACAGCCTCATAATCACGGTAGCTGTGAAAAACAGCAGCCTAACAAGGACAGAATTTAGAGATCTCCTAGAAGCCCCATCCCAAAGAATTATTGCTATCTAATCTGCCTGGCAGCTCCCTGAAATAGTCCATTTATAGGGCTTGTCTTTATTTGACCTGACTCAAAGATGCCAGAAATGTAAGGTTTTTTTAATATCTAAAATCAATTGGTAGAATGTACTATATCAATAAAGGACAAAAACTGCCTGATCTTCTCAATATACATATAAAACAAACTTGACAAAATCCATAATACAACTCAACAAACTATATATGGAAGGGAACTTCCTTAATCTTACAAAAGGCATTTATGAAAAACCCACAGCTAACATTATGCTTATCATTTAAAAACTGAAATCTTAGGCTCAGGAACAAGGCAAGGATGCCCATTCTCAACATTTCCATTTTATTTTTGCTGTTAGGTCTAACCAGGATAGTCAAGAAAAAAAAAAATCATATGGATTCTAGAGAATAATATGAAACTATCTCTATTTGTACATGACATGATTATATAGGAAATCTAAAGGAAAACACACACACACCCCCCTAAAATGTGAGTTCAGAAAGGTGACAGGATACAAAATTAATATGTAAAAATCCATTGTATTCTGTATACCAGCAATAAACAGTTCAGTAAGAAAATAAAATTTTCATTTACTATAACATCAAAAAGAAAACATGAAGGAATAAATTTTAAAAACTGCATAAGACTCATTGCCTAAACTATAAAACATTGTTGAAAATTTAAAGAAGACTTAAATAAAACATATATCTCACATTCTTGAATTATAAGACAATATTGTTAACATGGCAATACCACAAACTATAGATAAATGCAATCTCTATCAAAATCTCAGCTGCCTTTTTTTTTTTTTTTTTTTTTTTGCCTTGCCAAAAGAAGTTAATCTTAAAATATATAGGGAAATATAAGGGAGCCAGAATAGCCAAAAAAGTCTTGAAAAAAGAAAAAAAGTAAAGAAATCCCATTTCTTGGTTTCATATCTTATAATAAAGATACAGTATTCAATACAATGTGGTACCAGCATAAGAATAAGCCTATAGATCAGAATAGAATTGAGTGTCCATAAATAAATCCTTACATCTACAGTTATTTGATAAAACTGCCCAGACAAACCAATAGAAAAAGAATAGTCTTTTCAACAAATGGTATTTGGTAAACTAGATATCTACATGGGAAAAATGAAGTTGGACCCTTCACTGCACTATACAGAAAAAAATAACCTAAACTGAATTATAGGCTTAAATACAGTCCATGCATCTCTTAACACCAGGGCTTTGTTCTGAGAAATACATCATTAGGTGATTTAGTTGTGCAAACATCACAGAGTGCACTTACACAAACCTACTACACACTTAGACTATATGGTATAGCCTACTGCTTCTAGGCCTCAAATCTGTACAGTATATTACTGTACTAAATGCTGCAAGTAATTGTAACACAATGGTAAGTATTTTTGTGTCTAAACATATCTAAAAAGTACAGAAAAATTAGGTATAAAAAGTAAAAAGTTGTATACTATATAGGATATTTACTGTGAATGGGGCATACAGTACTGGAAGGGGCTCTGGGTGAGTGAGTGAGTGAGTGGTGAGTGAACAGGAGGGCCTAGGACATTACTGTACACTAATATAGACTCTATAAACACTGTCCCATAAGCCTTACCCTTGTGTCTTTCCCCAAAAGTCAGAAATAGAACATTGACGCTGTCAGTGCTGCTCCATGAACAGGGATGTCATTGGATTGATTGGAAACATCAAGAATAAACTGAGTAGGTAAGGCAGAGATCACCATAATAGTGACTGACAGGAAGGAGTGAGAGGTGGCCTGAGGATCAGTAAGAATAAGAAGTTAAGATGGAGAGAGAAAGGAACATGAGGATTGTCACGGCAAGTGTTCTTGGCTATTGCATGTTGGAGCAGTGGTCAGGTTAAGGAACTCTGTGGTAGTCATAAGAGGGTGTTTAACATGGAGAAGGTGTGAAACTGAGGATTCAATATTTTGACATTGAAAATTTTTTTTGGTTCTATTGACATAAAGAGCTCCCTCTGACATAAAAATTATTGATGCTTTACATCATCACAACCTGGACATGTTTCTCAAGGGACAGGCTGGCTCTGTACTACCACAGAAAGCATTTACTAAGATGCCAGCTGCACTTAATATTTAATAAGGTAACTATCGTGGACCTGTGTGTCCTTTTACTGGATTTAAGGTGCTCAAAAAAGAATTCACAGCAGTGTACTCTCAAGACCATCAAGCTAGATGGGTGGGCTATTGCACCCTCTGAATATGTAGTGTTGTGGGACAAGCTCCTGTGCTGAAATAGATCAGTACCTGACTGATTGGGATGTCATATGTATACTCAAAATTGAGATGTTGTCACTGAGAGGGAATCGGTTACCAAACCTCCAAAACATTGCTCCCTCAGAGGAAAAAAAAATCCTGTGAACTAGGTATCCTATTTCTTACAAGAAACTCAGCTCCATTATAATCTATGGGATCATTGTTTGTATGTGCTGGCTGTCATTGACAGAAATGCTGTTATACAGTGCTTGACTGTATTAGAGATAAAACTAAAAATTCTTAGAAGTAAACATAGTATTAAAACTTCATGACTTTGAGTTAGACAAAATTTTCTGACACGTGACACCAAAAGTATAAATGAAAAGAGAATAAATAGATAAACGGAACTTAGTCAAGTTTAAAAACCTTTTGCTTCAAGGACACCATCAAGCACATGAAAAGACAATCCACAGGAGAAAATATTTGCAAATCATATTTCTGATAATGGACTTGTATTTAGAATATGAAAGAGCTATTAAAACTCAACAGTAAAAAGACAAATAACACAATTTTAAAGTGGGCAAAAGAGCTAAATAGATATTTATTTCCAAAGAAGATATATAAATGACCAATAATCTGAATAAAAGATGGTCGACATCATCAGCCATGAGGAAAATGCAAATCAAAACCACAATGATATACTGTTTCACACTCACTAGATGGCTAAAATTTAAAAAGACGGATAATATAAGTTTGGTAACAATGTGGTGCGGGTGTTTTGGAAATCAGTTTGGTCATTCCTCAAACTGTTAAGCATAGACTTACTACATGACCCAGCAGTTCTGCTTAGTAATATACCCAAGAAAAATGAAAACGTATCCCATTCAAAAACTTGTACACAAATATTTATAACAGCATTATTTATAATAGCTCTAAATTTAAAAAAAAAACCCACAAATATCTATCAACAGATAAATGTATAATCAAAATGTAATAGACCCATATAATGGAATATTATTAAACCGTAAAGAGAAATGATGTGCTTGTACATGTTACGTGAATGGACCTTGAAAATATTATCCCATGCAAAAGAAATCAGTCTCCAAAGACCACACTGAATGATTTCACTCACATAAAATGTCCAAAATAGCTTTTAAAAAAAATAGAAAGTATATTAGTGGTTGCTAGGGAATGGGTTGGGAAAGGGAATTGGGGGTGACTGCTATAGGATATGGATTTCTTTAAAGTGATGTAAATGCTATGGAATTAGATAGTGGTTGGTGTTTCACAACTCTGTAAATATACCAAAAACCACAGAATTGTACATTTTGAAAAAGTGAATTTTATGGTGTGTGAATTATATCTCAATAGAACTATTATAGACAAAAAAAAAAGAGAGAAAATCAAAGGACATGGTGACAGAAGTGTCATATGTGGTAAATAAATGTATTTATATAAAAAATAAATATTTACGGGGTTTAGCAACAATGAGGTCTTTGATGAACTCAGCTAAAGATAGTGAAGTGGCACAAAGCAAGTTTGATTCATCAACTAATATTTATGAATTGCATATTACACACTAGCATGTGCCATTGAGATGAGAAATGAAGAAAGCCGGATGGCAATGGGTGGAATTGAAAATAGAGGATAAGAAAGGGAAGACTGGGAATATAGACAGTCCTTATAGAAATTCAGCTGCAAAAGGCAGAAAACAAATAGCTTGGTAACAACAAGGAGACAGATTTAGGTTTGTCTGAAATTTGTTAATCTGGAATAAACGGCAATATCTTAACATGGGTAAACTAGAAGTTATCTCATGCTTATGGGAATAATTCATGGGAAAAGGATGATACAAAATAGGGAGGGGATAGATTGAAAAAAACTGAGTTCTGGAGAAATTCACCAGAGCACTGACAAAGGAATTCTCTTCAGATAGAAAGGAAGAGACATAAGCAATTGTGTGTGTGTGTGTGTGTGTGTGTGTGTGTGTGTGTGTGTGTGTGTGTGTGTGTGTAATAGGAGGAACAGAGGTAGGGTGGATGAAGCTTAACTTGAAGATTTGTAGGAGAACGCTGAAAGAATTCCCCTGTGCTGGCTTCTATTATAAGGCAGGGTTTATCTGTGAAGAGCTAAAAGGAATTAGTGGAGCTTCTAGACTCAAGTGGAAGTGATGAAATAGTTGCAAAGGAGGAAGCCTGAGTGTGGCAGCGTGTGTGAAAAACATGAAAGATTGCTCTCAGAATTCAAGGCTCAAGTGAGGTTTGGGACTATCAATTTGTTGTGCCTTTAATCTACAGTTTGGGGGCAACGTTTTTGTTCTCTCAGTGTTCAGTAGCAGGTGGCAACATCAATGAGGCAGATCTTTGCATTTATCCAGGACAGTTTTCCCACAGAGGTTTTCCCACATTTTCCAATGAATGTTCCATGATGAATGAAAATACCTCATTGATAAAGGAATCCTTTAAAGTGGGCACCCTAAGCCGTGGAAAGGAAGTAAAGTCTGGGCATAACTGATAGAGAGAAATTAGAAAGGAGTCAAAGAATTAGAGATGTTTCCTTCCCCTTTCCCTCTCCACAGCTTCTCACTAGCCTTCCATTTGTTCTTAAAGAGATGCTTGTTTAAAATTGCTTTTCTGCCCAGTTGGTTATATTCTTGCTGGCTGAGTTCAGTTCTTGGAGAACTGCTAACTCATTGGTGCTTGGATAAGAGTTAGGCTTGTTTAGGAAACTAAATAGTCAACTCATGTTTCAGCTGTAACAGAGATTCTTATTTGATCTTCACAGCAATCCTGTTCCACAAGAGAAGCAAAGAATCAACAATGCATTAGGAAAAATTTGAAGGACGTTCCAAGAGGTTTAGGGAAATTCTAAACTATGAAGTACATGGTTAGAATCCAGGCATGCCTTGTTAAACTTTTCTCCATGCCCTGCTGACAGATCATTTAATTTATAAATAAGAACACATATCTTTGATTCAGCAAAGAGAGTACTACTTAATTAGAGGGGTGCACTAATCACAGAAGACACTTTAAAAATCATAATCTACCACACATTAAAATGTAATTATTACTCTATGAATGCAGTCCACTTTCTGATCCACCTTTCCAATATATTCAATCATTACTCCTATCCTCTCACAAGCATTTTCTATAAATTAGGACCCATATATGAACTAGGAGACATCCTACACAATCTGAGAAAGGCCACTGGTTTCAAGGGACTTAACATGCAACTGGGAATGTAAAACATATTTGTATATGTGCTTATTTAAGCATGTAACATATGTTATGTTGGAAAGAGTTGATTATTTAACTTACTAATTAACTTCTATGAATGACACAGTTTTCCCAGAAAATTCATTTGAACATCTGTTTCCTCTGGTAATTTAAAAATCAACATTTTTAAAAACATTATTATATTGGGCCAATATTTAGATAAAACTTTCGAGTCTCTGAAATTTTGATGGCAGGAATTGTGTCATTGGTTATCTTCAAACTTAATGTCAGTGTCTAAGAAATGTTTGCTGAATTTAACTAAAATGATAAACCAAAACAAGTACTAAATCTTAGTACAAACGCATATCAGCACTGGCTTTATGTATCTAATAATTTTCTAGTGTTAAGACACAAAAATCCTCATAACTTAATAACTTTGTGACTGTAAGCAAGTTGTCTTATGGAACTCCTGGATGTGTTTTCTTACTTGTTAAATTGGGACAACACTTTCTGCTCTTCTTACCTTATAGGGATGTTCTGAGGATCAACTAAGATAAGTGAAAACTTTATAAATCCTGGTAAATGTACAACAGATGTAAGAAGTTATGGAGAGTGTCATTTACTCAGAAAGAGACACAGCATAAAATAATATTCTACAGATTCATAGGCCAGCTATGACCTTTCAGAAACTTATTTTATAGGTAAAACCAAAAAATATTCAAAAGGATGTTGAACATACACTCACACACACATACATCCACTCATGGACATACACACTTGTTCTTTGAAAAGCCATTAGATCAAGGAATCATAATATCTTCACCTTTGATATGGGTGAATCTAAAGAGACTATGAGATGAATCTAATCATGGATGGCTATTATTGATTGGTCATGTAGGAAAAAGAAATCCAAATGTTCTGGAATGTTTTTATTTGGATACTACTTTTAAACGCTGGAGCAGAAGATAATTAGTATGTATCAACCTTCAGATGAAGATTTCTCAACCTCTGTAAAGTGGGTCTGGGTAATTCTTTGATGGGAGATGAAGAGACTGCCCTGCGCATTGTTGGATGCTGAGCAGCATTCCAGTACCACCCTCATCTAAGTATGACAACCAAAAATGCCTCTAGAAGTTGTCTTAATGTTCCCTGTGGGATTAGGGGTGGGAAGCAAGTTACCTCTACTTGAGAACTGCTGCTTTAAATAATATGAACTGACACATTCATGCCATATTTTGCAAAGCTCTTTTAAAATAGGCATTAGAGTTCCCCAAATAACTAAAGGCTTTGAAAAGTAAATCAGTTACCAGAGATCACACCACTGAGACTCAGGGAAGCTAGGATTCAAGCTCTATCTTTGGGTGTCCCAAATCTGTGATGATGCCACTACTCTTCCTACCTCTGAGTAAGGACTTGGAAAAGAGCCACCATGTCCTAACCAAGCAATCACTTCCCAGTTCCACACAGAACCATGAAGAAAGTTCTGGAAGAGAAAAGCATTTACTCATTTGTCTCTTACCCATTCTTCCCTGATTAATGAGACAGTAAGAGTCTGGCTTCTAACGAGTCTTGTTATTTGATTAGACAATTAGTGTTCAACAGTGTAGTGTTTATGGTCACTGTTTCCATCTGGCCTGGCATTTCCCCCTTTTTTGGGCTAACTTACCCTCAGATGTACTTTCTTTTTTCTGCTTTTATTGTCATATGATAAACTCTAAAGGGGTGTTTGTTCTCTATGGGACCCTTGAGTCTATTTTTCAACTGAGCTAAAGCTACTAGGTAACATGACCAACTTTTCCCAGTTTGCCTGGGACTTCCTTGATTTTAGTACTAAAAATATCAATCCCAGGAACCCCTCAGTCTAGAGGTATACCTCCTGTACTCTCATGTAACTGACTGCTGCTCTCAGAAACAGAGAGAAATTAAAAGGCAAAATGGAGTTCTCAAGTTAGTATAGAACAATTGATTCTCTGATATTAACCCAGAAAGAGAAACCTAGGAAGGGATAATTGCTTGTTTTTAATAAAGTGTATTTAAATACAGAGAGCAAGAAAGAGAGAAAGCGAGAGAGACCAAGAGCAAGAGAGAGTGGCTAGCTTTCTATAGCAACTATAAAATGAACCAAGAGATGGATACATATGGAAATGTTGATGTGTTGACATGGCAATATGTTGACATGACTTGTATGGAGAGATGAGAGATTTCTTTGATGTAGATTCTAATTTAGAGTTAAAAATACACCTGTGCTTTATTCTCAGAAAGCCCCAGAATATCCAAAAATAAGTATCAATGTCTTTAGCTTGTAGAGAAGCAAATCAAAGTTTATTTGAATAAGTCCCTGAGGACACACAGCCATTAAATGGCACAACTGGGATCTGAACCCAGGTCTATTTGATTCTAATCTCTCCTCTTCGCCTCTCACATATTCCCCTCTCTCTCCATAGCTGACATCTAGAAATTTCCATTATCTTACGGTAATAGGCAGCTATTAGTTCTCCTTAAATTCCTCAGAGGAAAACAAGAGTTGTTATTAGGTTTTCTATTTAACCAACTCACATTCAATTAATATTTATTGAGGGTCTTTAGTGGACTTAAAACTGCACAGTGCCCTCAATGAGGTAAAGTCTGAAAATTTTAATCTTAACTACTACAAGAAACTTTGAAGTTTTTTTCCCCCTCTTTGCTTTTGAGAAATTCTCATCACCTCAGTGCACATCAAAGCACATTCAAGGGCAAAAGGGCTTCTTTTCTGCTATCTAAAATACCTATGGTATTTTATGTGGGGCTATTGATGCACTATGAATCCATCTAGCTCTAATACCTCCAGACAGATGTGTGGCATGCTTAGAGCACATCTGCTGAGTGCCCTACTACAGTCAGGCAGTATGGCTTGTGTCTTTAGAAAGCAAGAGTCTGATAAGGACAGTGGGAATATGAGTGACTTAAATGAGAGCTGCAATTCCCTCTTTGCTAGCCATTTCTATATTTCAAATTTCTAAGAACCTGTGAGGCACAAGGGAAGCAACCGTACTGAATTTTGATTTCCATGCTTTCCAACCCCGAACTTCTCTCCTCTGTCCCTTTATTTATTACTTCATTCATTCAACAAATAAAATGGACCTAGGGACAGGGCACACAACGATGAGTATAAGGCACCACCTTTGCTCTAATGGAGCAGATGATGTAGTGAAGTGAATGAAGATACAAAAATAAGGACACAGGAGAGAAAGTGTGACAGAGTCTGTGCAGCTTTCAGTGGAACCTCATAGGAAAAGCACCTAACCTATGAGGAGAGTCAGAGGAGCCATCCTGGAGAGGAGACATCTGTGACGGCTCACATACAGGGGAAGGATAAAGGGAAATTTATGCAGGGTAGGGGTGTTTTGGGTATGGGGCACGATCAGGTTGAAAGGTCAGCTTAGGCTCAGTTACACAGTCAAGGAAACATTATGTCACTCAGTAGAAGAAGCATCAGAAACTTATTCTAAGTAGAGAATACAGTGCATTAAAGAAAAAAATGGCAAGCGGTGAAAGGAAGGGGTACATCAGACTGGAATATGAAATACGTGTCATACATGTTAAAGAGGATATGCCATTGAAGAGTTTGGATAAGGGTTAGATCTAGTGCCATTGTTGGTTTTGAAAAATATCCTGCATGCTTCATTGTGGAAGATAGATGGGTAAGAGGCAGCCTCAATGTCCAGTTTTGATGAGAGGCAAAAAATCCTTGGACAAGGGCAACATTGGAAGGATGGAGAGAAAAAGTCAGATATAAAAGTTGTGGTTTTTTTGAGAAAAAGGGCCATTTTTTAGATAAGGAAATGAGGCCAGTGAAGAAAAAGTGACCTGTTATACAGAGACATCATAGGAAAGATGTCATATAGAACTACAGGGCAGAAGTTTTGGAGAAGACAAGGATTCAGTCTCATCTTGGCCACTTACTAGGTGTGTGAGGTTGATGAGTTACTACAACTCTGAATTTCCTGACATGTAAAATTAGGATAATAATGTAACTATTTCATGGCATTGTTTCGAGGATTCAGTGGATGGTATATAAAGTGCTTAGACCAGTACTTGGTCTAAGTAGTCAATAAACTAGTCAATAAACACTCCTACTAAAATCATTGTATCTTTTCTTTCTCTTACCCTAAATGGCCTTTACCATGAGAAGTAGGAATGTGAGTGGTGGTTGTTTATTTCCATTCTGCAGTAAAGAAAACTGGGGAGGGAGACTGACTGGATTCCTTGATTTCTTAGAGTTGAGCATTTATGGTTTTGTACTAAATAGTGGGGCTATTTTGAATCCAGTGTGTGTTTCTTTCACTCCCACTCCTCACTCCCCACCGTCCCCACAGTTAGAACTTCTTGACCCCAGGTGGGGCTTTCCCTGGAATTTTGGGAAAGACTTTGCTTATATACAGATGGAGCCAAAATTTGGTGTTGCCCCATTATGGTTTGTCTGGGCAAGACCGGGGACACATTTTGATTTTTTTGAAGCTGGTTTTAGTTTTGACTAAAGACAGAGTGAAGATAGTACCCAGGAGGACATGAGTGGTGTCACGTCATCCAGAAGATGTGTGAATCACTCCTCTGGGGGGTGTCCTGGGATAAAATGAAATCACATAGAGGTAAGGTGGGCACAGGCAAGCAGGCTCCTCCTTATCACGCTGTGCCTTTTAGTCCCCAAAGCATAACAGGAGTCTTTAAGGAGTCTCCATGAAATTCTTAGAACACTCGAGATAGAAGAGAATGGATTACAGCAGTGGTCCCCAACCTTTTCGGCATCAGGGACCAGTGCTACAATGAGAATCTAATGACTTATGATCTGAGGTGGAGCTGAGGCGGTGATGCTAGTGCTGGGGAGCAGCTGCACAGACAGCTAAAGCTTCCTTCACTGGCCCACCACTCACCTCCTGCTGTGAGGCTCCTAACAGACCAGAGGATAGAGGACCCCTGGATTATAACATGATAGCTCTGGGAAGATCCTAATAGAGCACATCGTTCAATGGCTCTTCTCTATTTTCAGATATGGAAACTGAGCTCCTAAGAAGAAACTTACTACAAGCCATCACGTAAATTTTATTTTTTAAAAAATGCTTCCTTGTTGAATAAAAACTGTTGATTATACCTGCAATGCACCAGCTTCCACAGCAGTTAACCTGACTCTCTTGTGGCATATGTCTTTCCTACCTGGTTGATATATATATTTTTTTCTCACCATTAGCCTGGTAAAACCCTGGGAGGAGGTTCATTCTTTTCCACCATGACACACAGCTCCAGGCCCAGAACTTCGAACCTGGAAAACTCTCAATAATTATTGATCATTAATAATGGGAAACAAGTGTGTCAATTAGAAAGCTGGCTCTCAGGCCACATAAAGTCCACATTAGAAAGTACACCTGAGAACATGCCCCCTAACCACACCCAGAGCACCATGTTAACCAGCAAAACCTTGCAAACCTTGTTGGGATTCTAGGGAGTCACCCAGATCCTGAAGTTGTATAACCAAGGTATATAGTGGAGCTGGGTGATAGAGAGCAAAACGTCAACCTATTACTGAAAGAGCTGTCTGAGAATGTGCCGTGGAGCTCTTCTAGGATTATGTGGAGGTGTACACCTGATCACAGCCACCCTGGACATTCCCAGGCCTCTCAGGCACATCTGGGGGATTTACTGCCTAGTTTATTACATGACTGAGAGCAAACCAGAGCAAAGGTTCACAGAAGACAAGGAGGATCTCGAAGAGAAAAAGGATGGTGCTGAGCTAGTAAATAAGGGGTGGACAGGACCCAGAAGTGTTTGCTTATGGGTGTTCCTCTACTTGGACACACACCACATCTCCCCACAACAGTATTCCCAACTGCCGCAGGAAGAGGTGTAGTTAATTTCACCTTTTCACAAATGAGAAAGCTGAGACTCACAGAGTATGGGACTTGCTCTAAGTCACATGATCAGCAAACAGCTGGGCCCAGATGTGAAAAGGACTGTCAGCAGGTCCCAAGGTCTAAACAATATGTTGTATTACATCACTGCCTCTTTCTCAAAGGTGGTCATTCCAATTCCCTGTGTCAGTTAAAAGAGAATTCTTTAAAAGGATGTTGATTTATTAATTCACAACCTTTATCTGAGGGGTCATTTTGCTGGCATTTGAAAAGAGATTGATGAAGGCAGAGTATTTGGCAGGGCTCTGATGTTTGAAGTGCAGGAAGACTTCCCTTTATAGCTAAGGAGGAATAGAGAATGTGAATTGGAAGGACAAGGGGATTGGTTGACAGCACTCCCCTGGAGAGGGTGTGCCTTATTAAGCATCACAGAACCAGACAATCTGGGGTAAAAATGCCTTCATCTCAAAGTTTTCTCCCACTGGCCACCAACTCATCTTAAAAATAAAATTGCTGCTTTGTGCAGAAGAAATAAGTAGAAATCAATATCATTTTGATCACTTAAGGGTCAGGAGTTATAGCTAAACTGATCTGCCTGACGTTTTCTATACTTTCCTGAAAATATCCTCTGCCCATAAGAGAGCAAGAACCTAAGAACCTCTGCTCTCCATTCATGTCAACCAGTGTTATATCTGACAGGGCAGAACATAATACAATTTTAGCCAGAAGGGGTTGAGCATATGGCGCCTCACCTCAAGAGACTCATGGGACACCAGGAAATTCATTTTACCTTTTGGAGGCTCTTTTTTTTTTCTCTTTTATAAAATCAGTTGATTTCTGCCTTACCCACTCACATCGGAAACCATGTTTACAAAATAGCAGGTTGAATTCTAGAGCAGAGTAGCGGTAAAAGCATAGACCTTGGAGGTGAGTAGACTTGGTTTTAAATTCTGGCCATACTGCCTACTGAAGTTAGGTGGTCACTCAGCCTCTTGGAACCTCAGATTCCTCATATAGAAAACATAAATAATAATACTTGCCCTCTCACTTCTTCTAGCAATGCATAAAAACAATGTAAATAAAACACTTAACACAGTGCTTGACACATAATAAATGCTCGCTAAATGATGGCTGATTTCATTATTATGGTAATATTAGACACTATTATTATCATCTGGTCCCTGGTAAATATGCATTCATGGATTAGTGTAAACAGAGAGACTTTAAGAGAAGAAGGCTCATAAAACTCAGTTTTCAAAAGCATTTTAGAGATATTGAAGAGGACACCTCCCATCATATTATATGTTACTCCTTCAATGAGAACCCAGGAAAGAAATTGATTTCAGCTTAAAACCAGCAAATAACTGTTTTCCTTTGAGAAGTAGTATTTGAATCTTGTGATTGCATTTCCCTCCTTGTTTTCAATGCTAGGAAGCTTATATTTAAAGTAAGACAATAAATTAACACTTCATAAATACCCTTTTATTCAAGGGCTCATTATACCAATGAAAACATTGGCCCAAAATTATTTGTTTTATGCATTTGACACAGTTGACCTTTCCCTCATATTTGTAACTCTTTTGTTCTTGACAAACTACTCTTCTGAAAATGTTTTCTCTTTTTTCTCTTCTGTTTTGATTTTATGTATTTTTTACTCTTATATTTCATGTATTTACTGTGCTTTACCCACATCATCATACTTAATTCTCCAAGATATGCTCTGAAACATACTTGACTATTACTTTCACTTTACAAAGAAGGAAACTGAGGCTTTGAATGATTTGCACCTACCTGATATACTAGTCTTTCACTTCCTTCACTACCCTCTCCCTCTGAATAATGACAAATTTATGTGGCATGAAGAAGAATGGCACCACACAATATCAAATTAGTCTCTATAGATCACTTGAATGCTAAAATATTACCTCCAGATGACTACTAGATATTCTACAGAGACTCTAAATTCAGTATGTTGAGAAACAAACTTAGTATTCCTCATCTGGAAATCATTTCTTTTCCTTAGAATGAAAAGAATAGAATAAAAAGAAAAAATTTTTTTGAGCATTTCTCATGTTCCTGACACTGTTCCTGGCACTATGTTTCCAATGCACTATCTCATTTAATCCTCACAATAATTATATAAGGTAAGTTGACTGTTCTCTATAGCTGAGAAATATGTCATTTGCCTGAGGCTACTCATCAAGTACCAGCTGTAACCAAACTGATCCTAAAGAAAAGATATTGAAACGATAGCCTTTCTCCAACTCACGTGGGCTGGAAAAATTTATCTTTAACTATTCCTTCTTTCCTGGTCACATCCAATCAGTCACCCAGACCTGTAATTCATAAACCAAGGGTTCTCAAACTTAGCTACACAATAGAATCACCTGTGGAGCTTTACAAATTATTGCCACCTTGCGCTACCCCCAAAATTCAGATTCAATTGACTTGAGCTGTGTCCTCAAGTCATATCAGAATTGTTTAAAGCTCCCTAGGTAGTTACATCTGAGGACAACTGACTTTAAAACTCTAAGTATATATACCTACATCATCATCCATCATCCCACTTCCCCTTCCCCAGCATTGGTTTCATTGTCTCTTCCAGTCCAACTTTTTTTTTTTTAATCCCTTGCCATCCACCCTTCATGGTGAGAGTTAGAGTGATCTCAACAGATCTACTTCCCAGACTAAATCTGGTCATGGCTTTCTTTTGCCCTTGGGATAAATTTCCAGATCCACTTTCCTCTTCTAGTTGTACCTGATAAGCTCTTTCCCCTGCACAAGTCCCACACTGCCATGACTTCATGCTTTAGTCCTGCTGCAGCCTTGGCTGGAATGCAAAGTCTCCCCCATCTTGTAGATACCACGGCAGTGGATCTGATAACTGAGATGGCTACAAAATGACTAATGGGTGGGAAGCAGAGTGCTTACAGTGTGGAGACACTAGATAAAGAAGGGACAAATCAAGTCCTGGGTGGGATGGAGTGGGATGCGTGAGATTTCATCACATTACTCAGAACGGCATGCGATTTAAAACTCATGAATAGTTTATTTCTGGAATTATTCATTTAATCTTTTTGGACCTCAGTTGACCATGGGTAACAAACTGCAGAGTGAAACCAAAGATAAGGGGGACTGCTGTAATAGAGTTATGGTGAGAATTAAATCAGAATGTTTATTGCAAAAATTAACAAATATAATAAAAGTTTTTTTAAAGACAGCTTCCTTTGATTTTTATTTTATTTAATGCAAGTGGGATAGCTCATCACCCATGAGAGATTTCTAAATTTTATCCCATAGTTAGGAACCTAAGAGAAAAAGAGCAGGCTCCTGGATTTCTCTACTAATTGTTGTAGTTATCATGAGAAAGTAAGTTAGCATTTTTATATTACAGTTTCTAATCTATAAAATAAAAACAACAATAACACTTCAAAGGGTTATTAGGAGGATTTAATGAGGTATGGGTGATGGTAATAAGTATTATGGAAAAAAATTTAAAAAGGGAAGGAGAGACAGAAAATCCTGGGGTAAGATTGCAATTTTAAGCAGAATGGTCAGCTTCAATTCTCCCTGAGAAAGTCACATTTAGAGAAAGATCTGAAGGAGGTGGAGAAATCAGCTATGTGGACGTCTAGGGGACAGAATTCCAAACAGGGGAACAACAAGGAGGCCAGTGGGACCAGCACAGAGTGAGCAGGGGTGGAGTGAGTGATGAGTTTAGGGAGGGAACATGAGGTCAGATGGAATAGGACTCTGTCAGTTACCTTAAGGGCTTTGGCTTTTATTCTTAGTGAGATGAGAAACCTTTGGAGCAAACTGACTGGTCTACCAGGATCATTCTTGCCACTGAGTTGAGACCAAGCATACAGGACAAATGCAAATCAAGAGAGACCACTTAGTAACCTGGGTGAGAGTAGAGGCTTGTAGCAGACAGATAATCACAGAGATGGCAAAGAATAGCTGGATCCAGGATATATTTTGAAGATACCTCAAACCAGATATCCTGTCAGACTGAGTGTGGAGTATAAGTAAAAGAGAACTTTTTCCTTTTTTCTTTTCTTTTCTTTTTCTTTTTTGCTAATCAGTGGGAAAGGTGGAGCTGCCACAAACTAAGACTGGGAGTCCATCACAGGAGTGGATTTGGTAGGAAAAAATGATTGGGGTTTAATTTTGGAAATATAAGTGTGAGGCATCCAAGAATAGATATCAAATACCAACCCAAAGTGCAGAGAAGTGGTCCAGAATGGAGGGCAAAAAGAGTTGTGAGTGAGCTGATGGTATCTGAAACAACGATAGGGAATGAGACCACCCAGGGAGTGGATGAGAAACAATGTTCTCAGGATAGAGTCCTAAGATAATCCAATATCAAGACATCGAGTTGATGAGCAGAGGCCAGCTACGAGACTGAGAAAAACATGGCAGTGAGGAGCCAGCAAAACCAGGAGATGTGTGTGTGTGTGATGTCTTAGAAGCCAAGTGGAGAGTTTGAAAAAGAAGGAAGTGATAAACAGTACTATATGTTGCTAACAGATTAATAATAATGAGGACTAGGAATTGATTATTGGGGTTAGCTATGTTGGTATAATGATAACCTTGATACAAACAACTTTGGTAGAGATGTGGAAGTGAAAGCTTGATTGGAGATGATAAAGGAAAAATAGGTGAAGAGCTATTCATAAGCTGTGAGGCATTGTACAAATTACAGAACTTCACATCCTTTATTCATTTCTTCCTACTGCCCTTCCTTCCCTCCTTCCCTCCTTCCCTGATCTGTAAAGTAGGATAATAATATCTACTTCATGAGGATTATATAAAGTCGTGTATGTAAATTATGGTGAGATGTGGCATGGCCCCAATAAAAGTCCTGTCATATGTCTTGCTTCCTCAGTGATTGGTATAAGAGCTTCATAAGTCCTATTAAATGTCTAACGATGGGGATTAATTAGGTCCATAATTCTTCTTCTGTCCCAAGAACCTGGTTATTTGTTTGTATCAAATAGGAATGCATTCTTGTTACAGGGGATGGAATGCTGGAGGCCACTGCTGGCTTTTCAGGAAAGAAGGCTTTTGGCTCAGAACTCCATGAAGCATCTGACTGTAAATAAAAATTGCAATGGCTTCTGCTTGGAAATGGGGATAAAAGGAGTGAGAATAAGTGCACTCTGTCCAGGGCAGCCTATGTGGAAATGATTTCCGGAGCAGAGTGCCAAAGTGCTTTTGTAAATGACTCAGGCTCACCCTTTCCCTATCTCCTGCCCTGTATATGCAACATTTATAAAAATAAACATTTGCAGGAGGCATTTGGGAGGAGGCCAAGGTGGAGCACCCAGCAAAGGAAACAGATACACCAGAGAACTTAGAACTCCCAAGAAGATGTTAATTTTCAGAGGAGGAACAGAAAGACCAATGGGTGTTAGGGAGGATGGTGGGAGGAGAGGAATGTGTGCATTTCAGAGCTTCGACTGTCTTCTCTTAGCTTCCCCCTCTCTTTCACTATTTTGTGCCTCACCCTCTTTTCCCACTACAATGCATGATATTTGAGGGCAGGACCACTTTAGACTCATTTTTTTGGATTTGGATTATTTATCCAGAATGACACATATATCATACACCCAACTTGGTGTGAGGAACTCTGCTGCCACAACCGTGTCTATTGGGCATTAGATGTTCTCTAACATAAATAAGCATTCCTTCTCCTTAAGACTTCATCCTGGCATGCTCTACTCAGACTAGCAGAAATGTTATCTCCTTGCAGAAGCTGTCTCTGAACCCCTTCCCCAGGCTGAAAGAGGCTGTTCCTCCTGCTTATTTCATCTCTTGTCAGATTCCTTTCATTTACAGCTCTGAAACAGAAGGGCTTTTTTTTTTTTTTTTTTTTTTTTTTTTTTTTTGCTCCCCTGTAGGTCTCACTACCTGGAACAGTGCCTAGACTATGGTAGGTATGCAATTACTATGAACAAATGATGAGTACCCATTTCATGGTCATTTTAGCCAATTACTTTATGTCTGTCTCCATTGTTAGACTGTGATTTCTTTGATGGAAGAGATGGCTCCAAAAGACATTCTTGATATCTCCATTTTCTAGCACTTAGAAGGTGCTCAGTAAATGTTAATGAGATCAATGTTTAACCAAACCTCCCTCATGTTTTACAAGTCTGTCAAATTATTCTCCTCTATTAACTAATAATAAGTAATTTATTAAGTAAATATGTATTACATAAAACATGGACTAGAGCAGAGAATAGCAGTGTAAGAGACTAGTGTAAAATAAGGGAGGTATAACCATCATGTTCACACTGTCAGCAACAAATGTTTGCTGTGATATTCCCCAATTTGAAATTATTTACTGAGTATTTACTATGTGTTTTTGCGCTCAAAGAAGTCAAAGGTTATTGGCAATATAAGGGTACTAATAGAGGCTGTGGAAGAACATAGTGTAACCCAGATGGATATCATCAAAGAAAAACTCCCAGAGGAAGCATCAGTAAAATTAAAGAGTTAGAATAAATCATTTATTAAAGTGATGAAAGTCTAGGTTTAGGCAAGTGGTAGAGAATGAGAGAAGGTGGGTAGGAAGAAGCTTGCCCAGGCAGAGGGAACAGCAATTATCACAGCATATTAGTAATAGAGTAAAAAGACATTCTGGAAAACAGCAGAAGTTAAAAACGGCCAAAATAACTAGATTGCCGGAGGTCAGGAGCATGAGGAGGAGAGAGCACAGGGTTTAGGAAGTCATCCAAGTATAGTCCTATTATTTATGAGCAGTTTAGACTTCCTTTTCTCAACACCAAGTCCTGTATTTTCTCACCTTTGATCTTCATAAACACACAGAAGCATGAATAAGATTAGTTCACCAGAAGTACTAGGGAAGTGATGTCCTGAGAATCTGTCAGAAGAAGATTGCTAGAAGAACTAGACCTGAATCCCAAATCTCCACATTCTCAAATTCAAATCACTGCACTGGGAACAGAAATTAGATAACATCTCTTGTACCAGCTACCATTAACTAATAGAGGGCATCTAGAGTCAATATTTGTACAATTCTGTGGTTCCAACTGCCTCTATAGAAGAGAGAGCCAGGATGGATTCACACTGTCAGCTTTGGGTGGGTAAAGGGAGAACACAGCCCCACCTGCCACATATCAGGCATTTCCTGCATTGTGACTTTCTGAGTTATGCCACACAGTCTTCTTGGTGAATTCTTTCTAAAGGATCATGATTCTTTATGTACCTCTTTTCCTTGTTTGAGCATGTTCTCACTTTACTATGACACACACCAGAGATTTTCCTAGAAATCCAGAAAACTCTTAGCACGGGCCAGTTAGACTGACGATTGTGAAATTCTCCCCAATCCAAAACTGGTGCTTTTGACTGAGACAAGCCAGAAGGATCTCTTGTGATTGCTTTCCCCTCCCTTACAATTCCCAGATTTGTGAACTAAAGGGAAATTAAGGTGATCTAATAATAGATATCTCAACACCTGTTTACCACCCTGAGATGATTGCTTGTTCATTGCCATAGGACACATTTTAATTAATTAAGCCTTAAATACTGAAAATCTAAGGTGTCAACCCACCCACAGTAGAATATTGGTACTTCCATGTAGGTACTTATCACATATTTTCTTGTCATTTTGATAGTACATTTCACTTAGTACGTAATTCAGTAAATGTTTATTGAATAAAGGGATAAATTAATTGGTGGAATAAATAGTGAACAAATGGAAGCAGAAATTACTGACTCTTGCCTAGTTCTAATTAAACTTTTTGAGGAGAAGAACCATGCATTTTTTCATCTTCATGCTGTCACAGTGTCGATCATAGCATCTGACATATAATGTTTTCTCAGTAAATGTAGAATGGATTAGTTGGAATATTATCTCTCCTAGTAGAGTATATGTCTCTACATACTATGGAGTATATTCAATAAGTAAAGAATATACTGAATACACACACACACACACACACACACACACACACACACACACACGCATATATTCTCCAGAGCCTACCACAGTACCTGGTACTCAGTAAGAGTAGATGAAGCAATATATATTTCATATTATCTTAATGATTAAAATTTCTCCACAAGTGGTTCATAGACCATTTGTATCAGAATATAAAAATTAAGTAGTGATAATTCCCAGGTCTCATTTCAAGACCATCATGAGCATTTTTTAACAAGTTCTATGGATGGTACTAATGCACACAAGTTAGAGAACCACCTTCCAAACTGGGAGTTCCTTGAGGGCAGAAACTAGGTTTATGCATCTTTGATTCTCTTGAGTGTAATGCAGCCTAATAGTCAGCACATAATGAATCATACTCATTGAAGGTGAGACTTTTCAGGGGCAGTTTCATGCATCTTTGATTCCCTCAAGTGTAGCGAGTATAATGCTCAGTGCATAGTGGGTCTTACTTATCAAGTGAAGGAGATTTTAGGGGCCGTTTCTTATTGGCTGTGATGAATGTAAAACTGATCTTTCAAACTAAACTAATCAAGGTAACATGATCCTACAAGGGATAAATTATATATCACAGTTATTTTCTCCAACAAGCTTCTGGAAGTTAAGAGAGAGTGCCCCAGATTTTGTGAAACTATAGGCTCCCAGTATTCTCTACTGTTTGAGACCAGATTTAAGGAGCATGCTACTGGTATTGTTATTGGATATCTCTGAATTCAACAGTACTACCTAATTAATTGCTTCTGATCAGGACCCCTGGAAACAGACTCCGGGACAGGGATTTACATGTCATAAGTTGATTAGGAAGTGCTTTGGGAAGATATTTCTGTGGAGGAGTGAGGGTGCTAGAGTTGGGCAGGAGGAGGAACTTCCATTGTGCATGCAGTCACAACAGAGGCCTCAGCTGATCTCATTGGGGGCTCTGGAGCTGGGATGGCCCTAAGAGTCATTTCACATGAGGCAAGGGGATAAGCCTTCAAACTCCACTTTGAAAAGTCATTGGAAATGGGCTGATCCTGCGACCTTGGCTGAGAAGTGTCCCTATCATGGAGGACAAGTGGTACCTGGAGAGCTGACAGTGACCAGCAATCTCAAAATCTGAGCAAATAAGTCCCTTAGTCCTGAAGGAGGATATCTGCCTGGCACATCACAGAGTCCAATGCACAAATTACCTATACCCGTCATCTCTACTGACTTTATGGTTAGAAGATGGTGCAGTGTGCTGCAGTTAACCATGGACTCTGGGGTCAGGAAAAACAAATCTGAATCATGACTCTTCTTTTTACTCATTATATAACCTGCACAAGTCACTTTTTTGAACTTCACATTTTCCTTTGGAAAGTGGTGATTGACAGTGCCTGACTCCCAGGAAATAATAATATATGCAAAGTACCTCTGCCTCCTTACCCTGTCCCCTTAAAGGTCATTTATGTCAGTATAATATTTATCCATTCATCATGTTTTGGTTGGTTTGACTAATTATATTATCTATTAACAAAAATGACTTGGGAGTGGATATAGCTGTAGCCCCTGAGCTTGTTCTCAAAATCGGTACCTTTAAAAAGATACATTTTAAAGTAATATATTGAGAGGTTTTACGAACATAATGAAAAGCAATGGAAGGAAGCAATATGAAATGAATGATCATTTCTTTAACAAATATTTGAGTGCCTATACCCTGTACTAAACCTGTCCCATGTGCTTGAAATTTATGGGTGAACAAAGTAGATGGCACTTTTTTCTCTGAGTGCATCTTCTAAAAGATACTTACGTATTTTAACAGTTTAAATACATACATACATACATACATACACACATACATACATACATACATACATACATACATACATACATTAGAAAGTTATGTGTTTTGGGAGAAAACCGAGAAGTTTTGAAGCAGGATGCAAGTTGCATTTTAAAATAGGATAGTCAGAGTTAGCTTCATTCAGAAAACAAAAAATGACCTTTGAATGAGAGCTGAAAAAAGTGTAGGAGCCAGCTTAGAAGTAAAGAATTTCAAGCCAAGATAACAGCTAGTGCAAAGGTCTTGAAACAGAAACATGCCAGTCATGTTTGAGGTGCAGCAAGGAGTCAGACTGTGAGACACCTTGACTGTTTAGCCTCTGTACTAACCCACAATACAGGGCCTCCCCTCCCCAAGCCCTTGTCTGAGACTCTGCGTGGATGGAGCAGCTTCATGCTTTATATTATGTCCCTCTTCACTTTCCAACTCTCCATATAGAACAGTGAACTATACATACCATGATATTTTGTTCCAGCTACCCTCTTCTGCTACAGAAACCACAATAATGGATTCAGTTTGAAAAAAAAAATCACCAAGATAAAATAAAAAACATACAAACACACAAAAGCTAAGTTACAGGCAAGTCCAGAACTGACATCCTAAATGAGCTTGCACAAGAAAGCCAAGGTCTTCATCTTGATTCAGCCTATTGGTAGAAATCATTAAGAGAAACTGAACTCATATTTCCACAGTTTGAATGTTTCACTCTAGAAGGAAATTTATAAAATGGAAAGAAAAAATAATAATTTATGGTGTAAATAATGCCGCCTCTCAGACTCCATTTGCCAGGATCTAGATTCCATATGGATTGAAAATATTGGTAGATATAGTCACACGGAATGGCTCACATTGTTTGGATTCACACTTATAAGCTAGCTTTAACATCCTGAAAAGATTTAATGATGGATCTCAGAATCTTGTAGAGAAAACTATGCAAGATTAAAATCTTGGCTTCTCTTGGGATCTCTTTTCTGAGTATTCATGAGGAAGGATAATTCTAGATCCTTCCCCGATGTCCAGCTGAAACTACAAAATATCAGCCCTTGATAGACACAGTTTTATAATCTAGATCTTGGCTGACTGTGGTTTGTTGCATATAACAGCATTCAGTTCCTCTTGAAAGGCATGAATGGTGTTGTGATATTTCAGATGAACAACCCAAAGCACATTTTTTTCTCTCTGATTTTTACCTAGTATCTCTGACAATAACTTTGACTTTGCCACCAAATAATGGTATTTTTGGCCAAGACACTTAAATATCTTGAAATCTCTCAAACTCTTTCCTTATCTACAAAAGAATCTTGTACCTAGAACATGAAGACAAAGATTTGATTCCTGACTCTACCATTTATTAACTCTGCTCCATTTAAACTTTCTGTGTTAAAAGCTCCTCATCTGAGTAAGATATCTTATAAAATATTATGGCACTACATTAGTTTTGCAGAATAACTATGAAATGATGTTGAAATGAAAGAGGTATCAATACCTCTTGCTGGTATCACTGAAGTCTGCTCTCTGCTGTAAAATTCGATGATATCTAGAGAAGTCACTTAAATTTCCTTAACTCACAAAAAAAGAAAAGAAAAGAAAAAATCAAAGGCACTTACATATATATTTTCTTATTCCGTTAATATGAAGGGTGTTTCCTCTTGGGTTAACCTCTCTGGGACCCAAACCTATGTCTTTGAATCATTATCTTGTTCTTCACTAAGAGAATTAGTTTATGTTAATAGTTAAGAATTCAGCCTTCAGGGCCAGGAAGTTTCCAGACTCTTTCGCTCACTAGCTTTGTGACCTTGGGCAAATTTCTTAACTTCTCTACACCCAAATTCTAAGAAGCAGGAGTAATAATATTACTTTCTTACTAAAATGTTGATTGGAGTTAATAAAATAATGAGTACACCAGCTTTAGCATAGTGTCTGCATGATTATTACTACTACTGTGGTTATTGTTAATATTATCATATAAATATAAATACTATATAAGTATATTTTTAAGTTAGGCATTAAAAATTAGCCAGTCAAGGAAAATCACTCTGTGGGTCATTAAGATTGTAATTTCAATACGACTATGATATTGTTAATATATTTTGCTTGCAAAGCATCTTTTTTTAAAGAAAGCCATTTCAATGCATTATTCTGATCTGTATGTTAAAATAAGGATGGGGTAAAGGATGGCAGAGAATTGAACTGTCAAGCTTAACTGAGAATCCATTGTAATTAAAGTGCTGGTCTAAGAATAGAATTAAGGTATTTGGACTGAAATCAATATGTACTTAAAAGAGAGAGGACTTTCAAGTGAAAACTAAAAGAATTCTCTGCCAGCAACAATTCTACCACCATGCACATTGCACCCTCCAATCCTGCTAGAAAAACACATGCATAGAAAGCACCAGAAATCTCTGGTTCCAGGCTGCTTTTACTTACTATTCCCAGTTTGTCATGCCTTCATTACAGCCAGATGCTATTCTTCTACAGAGCTTTAAAAAAAAAAAAAAAAAAAAAGGCCTGAGGTTTATAGTTACTTTGTGACAACACAGAGCCACACAGAAATCACAGTCTGATCTCTGTTTGAATCTCAGTTCAGCCATTTAGCTGTGTGACCTTGAGAAGATTCTTAACATCTCTTAACATCTTTTCCTCCAATCTAATGTTATGATTAAATGATAAAACTGAATCTACTGTCTCTTGAATCCCAACCATGTACTAGGCAAGGTGAGGGATACTTGAGAGATATAGAGAAATGTACATATGAAATCTAACCTTGGGAGATACTGTGCAAGTAAGATATATTGCCCTGAGTAAACAGCAGGACAAGAAATGCAAGCATTAACTGGTCAGATTCAGAGCAAGATAGTTCAAACACATCAAAACGAAAGTCTCTCCTCAGCCACTGAAATTTACGTGATCACTTTGCCTCCATCTGCCTCAGTTTCCATATCCAGAAATTGGGAGAAATAAAACCTACCCACAGGAATAAAGTTGTGAGGAATAAATGAGGTATGTATGTAAATCACACTGCATTGTTTTACCCATAATTATTACTTAATAAATGATACCTTTTTAAAATTAGTATTGTCGTTATGGTAGAAGTATGATCATGGTTATCTGTTATGGAAGGAAGAGGGCAGGAAAAGGTGCACAGGTTTTCTAGATAAGGGAGCAAGCTGAGCAAATGCGCTTGGGCTGGAATCCAAGATGTAATTGGGGGAGGGTGCCGAATGCCGATGTGAGCTGATAGTGCTTTATAAATGAAGAATCAGAATGTAAATGTGATGTCTGGACCCCACCTTCTTCCTCTACCCCTTCCCCTACGCCCCTACACCAGTAAGGGAAAAACAAAAATAGGAGAAGGTACAGATTTTGATTCACCTCAAGTCAGCCCTTTTCTCCCCATCCCTATAGCTAGCACTGTGAGTTAGTCCTCTCTCTGCGGTAGAAGTTCCAGTAACCAGAAAAGGTGGGAGAGAAAAGGGTTCAAAGAAAGCATCCCTGAATACCCCTTGGCAGTTTCCTCCAATTTCTTTCGTTCTTGGTGTTGGAACTGATGTGGTATGGGTAAGTGAGACAGGATGCCAGAATACCAAAACAGAGCTCAGCAAATTAGCTCAATTCCTTCCTTTTACATTTTGAGAAACTGAGGCTCAGGAATGGGGCAACTTGGGTCAAGTCATACAACCAGAAGGCAGTAAAAATGACAGCAGAAGAGAACTCAGGGCGTGTGGCTCCAAATTAAATGCCGTTTTCCCTATCTCATACTTCTGTTCGCTTCCACAGAGCATAATAATGGAGCATTACAAAAAAGTAGAACTAAAAAGATGTTTTACAAACCCTGGTCTCCTTAATTGATAGATGGGAATTCTGAGCCCCACAGAGAAAAGTTGACTTATCTCAACTAGTAGCCAATGGATAGCTAAATCAGAATTAGAATTCAATTCTCTAGACTCAGTGTACTTTCACATGCCCACTCCCACCCTTGTACAGAAAGCCCATGGGCTAGAGCATTGTGGAAGAGGTCTCCTCTCCTCAAGATTTTCTGTGCATAGAACAGGGGTCAACCTGGGAAGCCTTAAGCCAACTGCCTGTGGTTGACTGTGCCCCACGCTGGCTCCATGTGTCTCTCAAGTGGCAATTCCCATGAAATAATTCACAAAAAAAAAGTAGTGGAAAGGAATGCAGTCTTTTATTAAATCTGTTTTAGGCTTGTTGCCTGCTGTCCTATCTTGGCAAGCTCAACATCTTCCTCAATCTCTTGGCTCTTAAACATAATATACAGGTGTTGAGGTTGAGGGTCCCCAGGGCTCCAGAACCCTGGCCCCAGGGTGGACCATCACCCAGGTACTTTTTTCACCTAGAGCACATATCAGCTGTGTGTGCTGGCCAGAGCTGCTGCGAGAGACAAGCCATTCAGCTCCTTGGCCCAGGTAGAAGTGAAAAAACCACAACAAACAGCAGCATCTGGAAACGTGTAATCAGAATTGGCACGATTGCAGGGGAAATACAGTGTGATATATTAAATTATTTCTGCAACTGTGGCTCTGTCTTTAAAAGGGGGAAAAAGTAATCGCATACAATGTCCATGTTTCAATTTGAAAAGGCGTCTCAGTTTTTAATGTCAAACATAGCTCAGAAGAAGGAACATCATTTGGTTTATAATTTATTTTCATGTGATTATTTATTTGTTTATGGTTACAAAAAGAATTTGAAGTAAAGGATTTGTATTTTTTTCTTTTCCAACTTTTTGGAACTTTTGGTCAGGCCAAAAGTTTTATTAAGTGGCTTATTGTGGTGAAAATTGGAGGAGGGGGGAAATAAAAGAAAAAGTGTAATTCTTGGCTTCAAGGTCTCAGTTATACAAAACAAATATGTAATAATAATACCAACTCAAATGTACACAACATTATGGTTTCTCAAAATATTATTACATGCCGTAACCTAATTAAATCTTTTCAGGTGACACTATGAGCAAATAGAATTTTCTTAAGCTTATTCATCATTAAACTGATACTGAGAGAACAAAGATGGTCTAATCAGGTTCACCTGATTGGAAGCTAGTAGAACCAAACCTAGAATCTCAGAATATTTGAGTCTGAAATCAAATCCTTAATTGACCAGCATGGGCACCAAGAAGGAAGAAAGAAAAGATGAAATAGTTTAGAAAGACTTTATGAGACAGATAATACATGGACTGGGTATAAAAGTTAAGAATTTAGTTTCAGTGGAATTGAGAAAGACATGGCAATGCAATGGAGAACTGCCTAAACCTTCACAAAATGTACTAACCCAGTTTATGCACGTTTCATATCTATGTGGTGCTGAACACCTCTTTAAACTGAGCCACTTGCCTTGCTTCCTGGCCAGAGTTACCCTGCTGATGGCTCAGGATATCCTTATGGTTACAAAGCCCTGCTCTCACCTCTCCCCAGGTGAGGGCTTGGCTTCGGTCATTGCTTCCAGATCACAGATTCACAAGAGCTGCAGCTATTATAGGATCCACAATCTCTGGTTCCATAGAGGTGCTAAATGGTACAACCCAGAAGTAATATCCACAAAGAAGACTTTTATCAATGGAAAACAGAATGTGGCATGGGTGCCAGTAGATAAACTTCTTTTCCCCTTTTCTATCTGACCTTTGCTATTCTGAGGTACAATGGTTCTATGTGGAACCTCTCTCGAGAGGTCCTAAATGACCAAGCAACCAGCTGTATTTTTGTGAGAAGCTAAGCCAGCTTGTTAACACACTAATATAATGATTCCCCCTTGAAATACTTTTTTTTTCTCGTTTCTAGAATGTCTCTACTTACTTATCTCGTTTTTCCTGCTCACACCTTCTGTCTCCTTGCTAGTTTCCCTTTGTTAGAACCTCTTAATATTTGAAATTCCTAGGTTTAAGTCTTTGGACCTTTTCTCATCAGGCTTAAAATTTGGGGGGAGGGGAGGTGAAGGGAAGGAGGATTTCTATTGCTGATGAATCTCAAGCATGTTTCTCCAGCCCAGACCCATTTCCTACACTTCAGATTGATGTAGTCAACAAACTTCCAGATCAGTATCTCCACATGCAAGTCCAATCAGTATCCCAAACTTCACATGACTGAAATCAAGCTATTTTCTTCTCCACACACACTCCATAAACAAAATGCTCTCCAGCACTTTCGCCATCTCAGAAGTTGACTGCTCCAATCTGCTGTTGCTGAACTCACCTTTGACAGCTTTTCTTGGACCCTCCTCCTTCTCTCCATCCCTACTTCCAGTCCATCCACTAATACAGAATCAACTCATTTATTTTCCTTCAGCAGCTTTCATTCAGTCCAAGATGCCATTTCCTTTTGCTGGATTACTGTAGGAACTCCCTAAACAGACTCTTTGGGCCACTGTGGCCCCCTGTTTTCTACTCACCAGACTGACCGTTTCTTCTAAAATATAAATCAGATGATATCTCTTCTTAGCTTAAAAACATCTTAAATTTTCCATCTTAGCAGAGAAGAAGCCAGTGCTCAGAACGACATACAAAGCAATCTCTTTGATCAGCCTCCCCAAGATTAAAATAACCCCTTTCTTTCTCTCTCCACATCAGCTCTCTTGGTTTCCTTGCCTGTCTCCAACCACGCCATGCTTGCTTACATCTCAGGGCCTTTGCACTTCCCCTTCCTTAGCTGTGTGCCCAACTCACTTTCCTACCACCTCAGGGCTTCGCTCAAAAGTCACTGCTCAATGAGGCCCATCCTGACCATCCTATTTAATATTACTACAGAATGCTTTCCTACTTTCCCTGCTTTATTTTCCTAATAACCCTTCTCCAATTCAACATATGATATGTTTTACTTATTTATTTGGTTTGTAGTCAGCATTCATCCTCTAATAGTAATCATCGTGAGTCTAGGGTCCTGCCTCATCATACACTCAGCCCTTGAAACAGTGTCTGACACATGGAAGATGCTTGATAAACATTTGTCAAATAAGCGAGCTTTCTATTTAATCTGGGTGCTCTGTGATGGTCTCTTCTTTGGGATCAGTGTTTCCCACTTGCTGAGGTGATAAGAAGGGTGTGGCAAAATTTCTTTGTGTTCATCACTTGTAGCTTAACCTGAGCAGAAGCCACATCTCTCATGTGCAGGAAACTACAGAACATCCTTTATGGCATGGCCAGGACTCTCACCATTTCCAGGAAGGGAGCGAGAGCCTTAACATGAGTATAGGCCATACAAAGCCTCAGGCTCTTCCCTCAAGGAGCTTGCAGACACCTAAGATAGGTAAGAATTTCCCAAGTATCTGCTATTGTGTGCTGGCTGCAGTGAATTATAGAAAGCCATCTGTGCACACAAAAGGAAGCGGTAGTAGTTGGGAAATCTTTACTTTTTCATTTGAGCCAAGTCTTAATATGGAATTACAATAAGCGGAGATGAAATGGAAGACAGGTGTTCTGTGTGGAAATAAACAAGCAAACAAACAAACAAATAAAAGGATTGTTACCATGAGAAGATGGAATCCAGCAGGAATGGATTCTGGAAGCAGTAGCTGAGCGTTGGGCTTTTACTCAGGTTCTGAGGGGCAGCATTATGGGTGGACCCCTAAATCAACAGATGCCTCACAGAGCCAAGCACTGAGAAACAGTTGTGAGATGGTCACAATCCGAAACTCAACATCTACTGGCCATATCAGTATCTCATAAGTCTCTTCACCCTGAGAAAAAATTATAGATGTCAAAATGTATATTTGAAAAAAGTGAACAGTTTTATATGGCTATGTGCAAGTCCTGATTAATAAAAAAGGGAGAAAGCATCCATTATTATTTCATGAAAATCTTATAGCTGTTTGTGTTGAATAAGGGGTTATTGTATGAACAGCCTTCAGTAATTGTTGATGCACATATGGGCTCTTATATATTAGTTTATAGAGAATTTTACTTATAATTTACTGATCACTCTTCCATCCTTTCATCCTTTAAGGGTTGAGAAATTAATGTAGTTTCTATAAACAAGTCATTTATACTATAAAACATATATCTTGTAGCTCTGTCAGTGAATCTATGCAGAGGCAGAGCATACAACAATTCATCAAAATACAAACTTTAGCCTCAAATGACAAAAGGATCTAAAACTAGATTAGAATTTTGAACCCTAGTTCTGTTAATTTTTAGCTGTGTGAACTTAGACACCCTTCCTAACCTCAGTTTCCCTTTCTGTAAAATGGAAATAACACTAAGGCAAATACTAGGAAGACCCAATGAGATAAGATTCAGGGAAGAAAAGTGTTTTGCAAATTGTAAATCTCAGCTTGTGCATAAAGAGTTTTTGCCCCTGCTGCACTTATTTCTTATGCATCTGTTCTTCTGTCTCCTCAACGTTCCCACTAAAAGACATTGAATCTAATACAGGCTCTGGTTTGAGTACTCTCTACCTTCTTCTCAATAGCTCAGTGCTGGGGTTGCCTCAAAGAAAGAAGAGGAAAAGATAAGAAAGGCTCAACATTTATACAGATTACAAGGACAAGACCTATAAAATCAACTTGCTATTTATTACCCCTCATCATCTTCAAGGACAAAAATAGTAACAACCTAATATGCCTTTTGGGGGAAAATAAATATTTTCATGAGCTTAGTACAGCTGTCTTTTTAAAAAATCTTTCATTATAAAATATTTCATAGATGAGCAGATAAAGGATTCATATTCAAATTTATAATGAACCTAAAAAATCAGTAAAAATAAATTAAAATGGGCAAAGGTTATAAATAGCCAGCTCACAGCAGAAAAAAAATGTAATTGTCTATAATGACCTAAAGCTTATGAAAATGTACTCCACCTCATTAGTAATCAAAGAAAAAAAAAACCAAAAAAATCATAGTATCAAAACTGACCACTCTACATCCATCAGCTCAACAAAAATCAAAATGTCTGACATATCCTTTTGATAATTGAAAAGATTCTAATAATTCTGAGTCCTGTGTATTTAAGTCTCTTTAAAGAAATTCAAAATCTTTTATGGTGAAAAGGGTCAGGGGGCACTACAATTTTATATGCATAAAGTTTTCCATTTTATTTGCAAAGTCTTGCTTATTACTTGGTAAATTATTCATTTGACAGCAGCTCTGAGCACAGTCTCATTAAAAATATTGCTGGTCCCATGCTGTCTACCAGTGTTCCTCTTGCCCCATCCTCAGCCCTGCTGACTACTCTGGACATCTGTGGGTTAAGAAAACCTATCAGGGTGCTACCAGTTGCTCGGCACTGAGTTATGACTATTTCATGCATTGAGATAAAAACATTTCATTAATAAACAACTGGTTTTGTTCACATCGCTTCAACTCTCCAGGTTTTAAGATACTTTTTAAAAGCATCATCGTTCCTGTGTTAAGTGGGACATTGGGCTCAGTGACCTTAGATTCTTTGTGACTTTTTGAACACTCTGACTCCATAGCATTCCAAATGCTCTTCTGTTATTTTAAACATAGTATTTAATAAAAGTCAGAGGGCTGGTTGGGAGGATTGGCAGAGTTGGGGAGGGGATGGGGGAAAGCGGGAGGTCGAGGGGTCCCAACTATGTGTTGAAATCCTGTAAAAGCAGCCTTTGGGCCCAGATGAAACCTATAGGGGGTTTTAATATAGCATGTGCACAAAGTTAGAGTTGAAGCATTTGCTTTGCCAGAGCACATCAGTCTTCATAGTTGGCCAGCAGCCTTGGGAGGTGGGGCCTTGGAACCACCTGTAGTAGCACAGGTAGCATTTCTCTTCCAGAGTCCCCTGGGTATCTGCCCCCAGAACCCTCAGTCATCCTGTACCAACATGGAGCATCCCCCTCGAAGTCCTGTCTCCTTGGTGTTAGAATGGGTATCATCTACACAGTCAAGACCACGCGCTCCTACTCAGGAAAGGCCTGTTGGGACACACATTTGGCTCTGTGCACATCTGAGGGTTATGTCAAAGACTTGGGAGGAAAGATCAAACTCTTTGAAAATGAGATTATATTTGTGGCTCTTTCCCCAGCTTACTGGAGAGTGGGGTGGGATGGAAACAGGGAGAAGAAAGAATTATTCAAAGCCAAGATCACTGACCTGGGAGTCAGCAGAATTCATTATCTTAATGGAAAAAAAAAAGGAAATAACAAAAGGACCAATTAATAAAGTGATTTATTTTATTCATAAATATTTTTTAGTCTCCTATATGTATGTGCCAGGGACATGTGTTCCTGGAAACACCTCAAAGAAACAAAAGAATAGGTTACCCTTTCTTGCAAATTTATATTCTAGTGAAAAATAGAGGATATGAGGCTGAGATGATTTACTTAAATGGCTCATCACTATTTCTAGTACATATTAATATCTCAACAAATGGTAGTTATTTCAAAAATGCCTTATGGTAGGTAAATCCACAAGGGCAGGATGTTGTCCTATATTATCTTCCTCACTTCTGTAGGCATTTAATAACTGTTTATTGAATGGCTGAAAGAATAAATGAAATAATCTGAATTCTGGACTGGGCTCTGCTAATTAAGTGTCTGTGGGACTTGGAGAAAGATACTTTTCCTCTTCCTGGGACTCAGCTTCTTCTCTGTAGAGCAGAGAAAGGAGATTGACACTATTGATCAAGTGGTTCCCATAGAGTCCCATCCCCTCTACTTCAGCCCACCCCCAGTCCAGAGAATTCAGACTAATTCCATAGTCTCACAGGACTTTCTACAGGGAAAATACCTATATTTTCAACTTATTTCTTACTGGCCTCCTATTAGACCTCTATGTTCAAGATAAATCGGTCTAATCACAATCCTCTAAACTTCTCATGTGTTCTGGCCCCTCGGCATTTGGCTCACAGCACAGCCTCTAAGGGCTTTCTTTTCTTCATTAGCTTTTTCTTTTTTTGTCATTAAAATATTTTATTACAGAATTTTTAAGCTTATTCTTATTATTCAAGTTTCAGCATCAATCACCTTCTCCTGGGAATACCCCCATCACCCTCTGTGTCTCCAAAGACTTCTCAGTGCCTTTCTCATAATAGATGGTCAATAAATAAATGTTCTTGAACCAAAATGCCACTGGGAAGAAATCACCAGCCATTATTTCATAACGAATTGACTTAGTTGTTCACAAAAATTCATTATTTGTACAAAGATTAAATTTTGGAAGGCACTTATCTAATACAGCATTCCTCATATACTGTCCAGCCGAAGAAACACTTAGGGGACATTTCAAAGTCCTGCTGTTAAAAATAATCTATCATTCCTTGGTAAACTGAATTGATATTACGAAGAAATGTCAATGCATTGAAGTGGAAAGTCAATGATACTTGACATAAATGGGCCTTAAACCCAAGCTCTGCTACTTGATTTAGCTCCTTGCCTCTCCTTGGAGGCAAAGGAATCTAGGAGAAATGACACAAATCTGGATTCAGTTCTTATATACACCTTTTTATAACTCTGTGAACAGGTAAAATGTATTCATATTCTCTAAGGTTCAGTTCTCTCACCTGTATCATGGCCTAGTTAGGTGTAACACATGGGGTATTCTTAATAGATTATGAAATGATGTAAAGGATTTAGCATGGTTTTACCTCATAAGAGAGGTATATTGGTAACAGCCCCTCATTTATAAAATGAGGACCTTGGGGCACAGTGCATCTAGGCCTTAGCTATGTCTATGAACATGGCATGCCTAATTACTATCAATAGTTGACATTTAATAAATATCTGTTACTATAAAGAAAATAATGGCATCATAATTGTCCTTCCGTTGACCATCAGCACTACTTCTTCGAATGTATTTGACTCAGTTAGCATCTGATTTTCTGAAGGAGAAGGAGGAGAAGGATGTAGAGGAGGAGGAAGAGGGAAAGAGATGAAGAAGGATGAAGAAATAAGAAAAAGTAAGAGTAAAAATGGAGGAGGAGTTGGAGGAAGAAGAGGAGAAAGAGAATTGAATCACTATAGAAAAATGAGAAAGTTTAAAGACTTTTTAAAGGAATGTGAAAAGTGATACCCATTATTGTGACAAATGAAATATTATCACTGGAAAATATTTCTTGGAGCTTTCAGTACAGAACAGTCCTAGTGGATTTTGTCTGTACCAAAGGATACCATAAGAGGAAATTGGATGAAGTTGCCTATGTTAAAAAGTCTTGTCGACCTTTGTTAGGGTGACAGGCTCTACACTTGTGAATTTCTTGGAATTGCAAGATGGCCATGGTCTACTTTTCTGTGACCCAAGGCGGAATAAGTGCAAAGGTCTGAACTGGGTTTCCTGATTTAGGTTCAAAAGTCTGATTTTTAAAATAACTTAATGGAAGTTAAAAATAGCCAAGACTTGACTTTGGGGAATTACCATGTAAAAAATTATTATTTCTTTAGAAAGTGCCACAAGTCTGTTTTTTTCCATCTCATCATTGGCATGACCATTTTTGCAGACTTAATAATGATACTCTTTCTAAACTTTAGTCTCAATGATGAGATCCTTTTAAGAGAGAACTGAAAGCCCTTATTTAACTCTTTAGGTAAAGAGCATGGGCAAAAATGTTTGAGCTAATTATATGATACTGAAATAGGTAATACTGCAGCAAAAACTAGCCATGAGAGGCCATCAAGTCTGCCAGTGCAGTGGTTTTAGGGTTGGAGAATATATGTGTTAGTAACTTAGGGCTTTGCTTTTCCTTGACAATCTGATTTAATAATTTTATTAGACGTTTTCTTTGTTTGATCTCTTTTAATTCATTTCGTGTTTCTTTCATGTTGTAACATTAAAAACTAAAATGTCAAAGGCACAATTTTTTCAATTTTTTCCTTGTCCCTGATTATGAAAGGAATAGAGGCTCAATGGAGAAAATGGAAAAAAATAATGAAAATGCTAAGAACAGTATAAAACATCCATATGCCATGAACCAGAAGCATGTGTCCGTGTGTGTGTCTGTGTGTGTACACACACACAATATTATAAATATATTAGTCTATTTCTTTCTAGTTTTTAATCTGTGCTTTTTTGTCTTTACATACTACTCATGTAATTCTATATTCAACTTTTTCATTTGTTTGCACTGTATTTTTTCCCTCAATCTCAGATGAGGCATGTAATTAAGTCAATATCATTCTTTATTTCATGGTAAATATCACTGATTCTTTCCAGGCTCCATACTTGTATTATTTTACTTTATATTTTATGTTCCATTAATTTATTCTCCTTCCCCCATTCTCTTCCTTCCTCAAAGCATCCAGACAAGTGTATTTGATGTTTCCTTAGGTATATAGTCAATATGAAAAAATATTTTACGTATGAACACACTTTTAATTTACTTAAAGTTATACATTTCCTGTTTTATTGTTATATTTCTTAATTTACTCAATAAATACTATGTTTTCAATATCTAACATTTTTCTTCTAAGTACACCTAATTTATTTCTTTTAACTATAACTCTACTACTCCATTGTGACCATCTTTTTAATCTGTCCGATCATCTGGTAATGGGCATTTAAGTTGGCTCTACTCCTCCACTACCACACATATTTTATGAATCAATGTGTCATGTATGTATACAATGTTTTCTGGACTAGATACCCAAGAGCAGTATTCCTGGGTCCCTGGACATATACATATGCAATTTCACCTAGTACTACCTGTTTTGTTCTACTCAATGGCTGCATCTCATTCTCCCATATGCAGTTCAGAAAGGTGGGTTCTCATTTCACCTCCCTCTTCACACACAGCAACGTGCAATGCTTTCTGACTTTTAAAAGTCTGTCGACTAAGTAGGTATAAAAAAAGTATGCATTCGCTCTGCCTGCAGTGTTCCTCCCCATTCACAAAGCTTGTTCCCTCTCTTTTAAGTCTTTGTTTATGTGTCAACTTATTAGTGAAGTGCTCATTGAGGCCCTTTTAAAATTGCAACCCCCACGTTTCCTATTCACATTTTCTATTTTTTATTAATTAGGTGTACTTTATGACCTGATTTAGGTTCAAAAGTCTGATTTTTAAAATAACGGAAGTTAAATTTTGAGACTATTTTATATCCTTGAAAAAACTGCATATTCTTGGTTGATCATAGGATTCTGTATGTATCTTATCAGTTTGTATATACTATTTATAATTTCAGTTTTAAAAAATAGCCTTGATTATTTTAATGTACTTGATCTATTAGAAAAATGTATTAAAATCTCAACCTATAAATTATTGACATATTTATTTTTCCCTGTATTCTGCTAGTGTTGCTATATTAGTTTTGACTCTACCTCCTTAGGTACATATATTTTTATGAACATCGTGCCTTTTTGATCTACTGTTTTTTAATTATTCTATTCTTTTCCTCTTATGCCACTTTTACATCGAATTATATTTATCTGTTATGAAAACTGCTACCTCAACTTCCTGTGGTACACATCTTCCTCATATGCATGTTTCTATATCTTTGTGTACACTATATATATTCCATTATTTTAAAATTTTTCTCTAAAGATCTTGGCATAAAATATATAATGTGACAATCTCTGACTTTTCAGCAGTAAATTTAAACCATACACATTTAATTCATCATTGTTATACTGGTAGGATGCCACTTATTTCTGTATATTTATTTTGTATTTTCTACTTGTCATATTTTCTCTCTCTTTTTGTTTCTTATTTCATAACTTCTAATGGACAGAGTAAATTTTATTCTGGTCTTTTCAAAGTTATTTATTCTATATGACAAATTTATTAAGAATTATAGTTGTTTTGTTTTCATTTTCTTAGCAATGCTTAGGATATACAATGTGTATATCTTCCTCTGATCAAGACACTTTAGCTCATTTTCTTTGATCTTGTCCCTTTCACACCTTCATTGTATGATATCAAGTTTTAGTCTGAATTCCTATATATTTGCCTCTTTAGCTTTTTTTTTATTTTTAGAATTTTCACTGATTAAGATTAAAAAAAAAAACTTTTACTAAGGCGATTAATTAACTTTCTTCCACAGATCTTCCCAGATAAGTAATTACCTACTTATAATACTTCCTATAAAAGTGTTTTCAAATAGTTATTTTTGCACTTAAACTTTGAGACTTTGTATGCCTAAAATGACATTTATTTAATTTTTGTAGTTGAACTTGATACACAAGACCTTTTTTAAAACTCTGAAAATATTTCTCTATTCTCCTCTTGAATCTAATACTGCACAGTGAATGTTGATTTCAACCTGCTTTCCTATACTTTTGTAAATTATGTATTTTCCCATTAGAATTGGATAGAATTATCATTTTTTGGTCTTTAGTTTTACCATACTATACTATGATTAGTTATTGGTTTATTTCTTTTTTTTTTTTTCTTGTTTGTTTTGCTTTCTTTACCCACATTATTTAGCACTCTGAGACTTTTCTATCTGAGTGATACTTTTCACACACAAAAAAGATTTGGGGACATTCTCAATTGTTATTTCTTCAAATATGACCTCCTCTCCATTTTTGACTTTATTCTGATACTTCTCTTACATGGATATTAATACTTCTGCTTTCTCCCCATACATTTCTTAACTTAAAAGAATATTTTTTCACCTTTTTATCTCTTTCTGAAGCCTTCTAGGAATCTTTTTTTGACCTCATTTTCCAGTCTACTATTTTATTCTCCACTGTATCCATTCTGTCATTTACTCATGAGGACTTTATTTCGATTATTTCATTTTGCCTACCTGATTTCTCATTTTTAAATAAGTTATTTTTTTCCTAATAAACTTTTAAAGTTTTTTTTCTCCTTACATCTATCTTCCCAAGCAGATCTGAGCTTCATGAGGCAGAGGCTACATGTTATTCACCCACTTCTATATCCCAGTGCCTGATAAATTTAGGTAATTCAAATAATATCTCCTAAAGTAGCTAAATTACTGAATGAAAGAAAAGATAAATTGTATTTATTATGTAGTTTTTCAAATGTCTTCATGAATCTTTAGCATTTTCAAAGCACAGTTATTGGTTAGTAGCAGTTTCCTCAAGTTTAGTCTGCTAAAATTTTATTGTTGCTGAGTCTCTAGTACCTAGAATAGTAACTGACTTATAGTAGTGGCTGAAAAGGTATTTGAGTGATGTATGAAAAAACAAAAAATAAGTTCCATGAAATGGATTCCATGGTATACTGGGCTGAATAATGGCTTCAAAAAGAACATGCCTACCTTCTAATCCCTGGTACCAGGGAATATTACCTTATATGATAAAAGAATAAATGCTACCTTATTTTGCAAAAGATATAACTAAATTAAAGATTTATGGAGGAGGAGCTTGTCTAGGGTTACTTAGGAGGGCCTTAAGTCTAGTGACAAGTGAGTCAGAGGGAGATTCAACAGACACACACAGAGAAGAAGGCAATATGGCTATGAGGCAGGGTTGGAGTGATGCAACCACACACCAGGAAATGCTAAGGGCTGCCAGACAGTGGAAGAGGCAAAGAACAGACTCTCTCCAAAAGGTTCCATAGAAGTGCGCCCTGTTGATACATGGTTTGGACTTTCAGCTACTGGTATTGTGAGAGAACAATTTTCTGTTGTTATAAGCCACTAAGTTTGTGGTAATTTGTTACAGCAGCCACAGTACACTAATAAGCATGCTAAAATGCTTAGGGAGTCTTTTATGTAATGGTTCCTCTCCCCACCATTTTGAGATTTATAATATACTTTAATATATTAAAGGATCTACAAAGTCCTATGAATTTATTTAGGTCATTATTCCCAAACATTTTTGAAACTGGCATTCTTTTCTCTCCTCTATCCTTACAGCTGTGCAACTATGGTTTTGCAGAATACACTTTGAAGAATACTGAATTAAATATTCTTCACCCTAAGGTTAGGTCAAAAATAGTTGCAAAATCATGACATATTTTTAAGCACTCTTAAAATAATCAGTACATTCTTAGTGATAATTTAATAACCATATTATAGAATTTAGGTTTTTAACAACAAAGTAGATTTGTAAGATATATACATAGACTAGGATAAAATAAATTAATAATCTAAAATTTTTACATAAATTTAATTATTTCTGCCTCAAATTTCACAAATATTAATAACATTTTGTACAGTATATAAGCCAAGACATTTCTTATACACTGCTCCAACAAAATCTCATATCGCTGCCATTTACCTAAAGATATCAGATTGTTGCTCCAATAAGCAGATAGCAGAAAACTATGCTTGAGCCACATATTCATTATTGTTCACAATAAACTAAATAGGGGTAAGTATTTAAGTAAGGACAAAAAATTCTAATCCCTAGTCTATTGTGTTTTGGAAAGAAGACATATTTTAAAGCCAGAAACGTCAGGGGTGACAAGTGAGTCAGAGGGAGTCAGCAGAGTATCGTCAAGCATATTGACATATATCTTAAATCAGAGCAATTACTTATTAATTCATTTAATTTTTTTGAACAAATATTTGTTGAGATTCCTTTGTATATAACAGGCATTGTGCTGGTGCTGGCATCATAAACAATAGTGGAAAAGGATTTAGGAAAACATTGTTTAATTAATACCAAAAATTTATGTTTGGGAAAACTGAGGTTTAGGATACAAACAAACATTCTAGCGTCACGGTCAGTTAATAGGATAATAGGCTTGAACTGTAATAATATTAACTTAATAATTCTACTGACATGATGCACAATCAATTTATTTAAGGATGAGAACAGATCTAAAAGCTACCCTTTTTTAAACCCAATCATATAAAATTTATTGATATTTTTATTGTTCAATAAATGATTTATCTTGATGAACAGTTTATGTATACAATAAAGGAATGTGTTTTCTGCTATTGTTGGGTGGAGTATTCTATAAATGCCAATTACAAAAGTATAAATAGTGTGTGTTTGAGTCTTCTACATTCTTTCTGATTTTCTGTCTACATATTCTGAGTTACTAAAACAGAGATGTTGGAATCTCAAACATAGATTTGTGTGTTTTCCTCTTCGTTCCTATCAGTTTTGCTCATGAATTTAAAAACTCTGCTATTACACAACATGCACATTTGGGATGTTAACTCTCCTAATTACTTACTTGACATTATGAAATGTCCTTCTTTACCTCTAGAAATATTCATTTTTCTGTGCCTATTTTGACTGATATTAATATAGCACCCTAGTTTTCTTGCAGCCAATGTTTGCATTGTATATATTTTTACTTTTCTTTTTAATCTTTTACTTTTTCTTAACATTTTAGCCTATATTATGTTTTTAAAACTTAAAGTGAATTACTGTAGTCAGCAATTGGTTGGATCTTACTCTGTTTCGACCTGTACATTTGATATTTTAATTTATCTAACTGTTTTTTCATTTATGATCATTCACATTTAATATATACTATTGAATGGTTGGCTTTTAGTCTATCTTTGTGAAATGTGTATAATTTTCTTATACATTACTTTTTTTTCCTTATCTTATCAGTAAATGAATACTTCAGTATAATGATTTTATATTGTATATATATTATCTTTTCATAACACTATTTTTTAGTAGTGCTAGAAGGTTTACATTATACTTTTTTTTTTGCTTTATTACAGTCTACCATCAAATAATATATACCAATTCAAAGTCTCTAATATCCTTTTTCCTTCTTTACCTAGTTAACTCCTAATTTACTTTGAAAACAGTATAGGGATTAGTTCTTTTTTTCTCCTAGAATAATATAGACATTTCTCCTTCTCTGTTACCCCAAATCTTCTATTGTACTCATAAATCTAGTTCCATTATTTACTGGATATAACCTAAGTAAATAACCTCTATATTCCTGATTCCTCTCATACATTTAAAACAAGGACACATCCACCTCTTGGAATCATTACAAACATTAGAGATCCCACTCAATAAGTGCTCGCTATTATTATTCTACATTATTATAGCTTTTTTGCATATATTATAATTCTATTTACTATTTTGTTTTCTACTCAACCCAGAAAGCAGATCCATAACTTACTTTCATTATATATTCCGTGTCAAGAACAGATATGTGATAGACATTCAGTAAATCTCCACTGAGTAATATAAGGAAAGGGTCTTCATTAGGAATCAAAAGATCTCATTTTGTAACTGACCTATTGTGAGATATTAGGCAGATCATTTCCTTTTCTAGGAATGATTGGATTAGAAGATGGTTAAGGCCCCTTCTAATTATATATAGCTATTAAATTATCAAACTATCGGATGAAATTCTTTGGGGCTGTTCATATTTCTACTCAAAGAGTTTATTCCAATTCTTGGGTGATGCTACCCAAATACAGGCTCTCATACATTCCCTGGCAAATTTGGAAACCCTGTATACTTAGTGGCCTGAATGTAACTTAAGCTGATAACTCTAACAGCCTAAGTACTACTTAGCAGTATAGCAGTAGGGCACACAGTAGTGCCCCCTATCCAAGAGGGATTTATTTCAAGACTGTAATTATTACTGAACTCTTTATATAATAAGCCCTCACCTATCATTATTGATAGGTTCTTGGAAACTGCGACGTTGAGTGAAATGACATATAATGAAAACAATTTTACCATAGACTAATTGATATAAATAACAGTGAAGTTCCCATGGCATATTCCTGGTTACAAAAACATCATCAAACTTCTAAATAAAAACCCAAAACACTTCTAATATAAACACTGAAATAAATATGAACTATAAATACATTTCATAAAAATGAATTTAAAAAAGATAATTTCTTTTTAAACCTACTGATTCAGTTCAGGCTTATAGGTGACTATAGTCTGCCCTGGCAGTTCAGGACATCTAGGTGAGAACTCCACCTGGACAGTATGCCCGTCCAGGGCAGGCCTTCATGCCCACACACACTCTCTTGGACTGGGCAATGGAGACCCACCCATCCACCTCACATGCAGCCTTGAAATGTAGGCGGAAACCAGAGTACCCAGAGAAACCCCACGCAGACATGAGGAACATGCACAATCCACACAGATAGTGACCCAGGGGGAATCAATTCTTTTTTTTCTCATCAGCGTTATGACAAAATGATGTTGACGAAAATGATGTTATACGAGGATTTACTGTATTATGTTTTTTCTACGCATATCTACCTATGCTAAAGTTTAATTTATAAATTAGTCACAGTAATTAATTAACTAATAATAAAATAGAACAATTACAATAATATACTGCGCTCTCTTTCAAAATATCTTATTGTACTATACTTACCCTTTATGATGAGGTAGGATGATAAAATGCCGCTGTGGTCATAATTTCTGCAGTTTGAGGTGCAACCGAAAAACTAGCACAGATTTCTTTTTCCTTCTTCGGAGACAGAAGATTCGTTCTTACCGTAGATCTTAGCAACCTCAGAATACGATTTTTTTTTTCTTTCCTTATTGAGAACTTTCACCCCTACACTTAAAGGAAGCACTTTGCAGCTTCTCTTTGGTATATCCGAACTGCCGACGTCACCGCTCTTACACTTTGCAGCCACTCTGAAGTCAGATACGGGTGACTTGAACACGATCTCCATGATACTGAGACAGTCGATCTGCTAACTAGGACGGCTACTACGTGACTAGAGCATGAGTAGTAGTCACTCTACTACATGTGGGGAGCGAGTGTCTACAGCGTGAAGATGCTGAACAAAGGAATGATTCACGGCCTGGGGAAGATGGCGGGGGACTCGCGAGATTTCATCACGCTACTCAGAATGGCGCGTAATTCAAAACTTATGAATTGTTTATTTCTGGAATTTTCCAGTTAATATTTTTGAACTGAGGTGGACTGCAAGTAACTGAACTTATGGAAAGTGAAACCACAGATAAGGGGGACTACTGTACATTGTTCCTGCTCTTTCAGAAAGACCAGAGGGACACATTCATTATTTAGTATGTCAGTCACAGATAAAGAAGTTATCTGTAATTTTCACATATTAAAGTGACTACAAATTGACCTGCCAAAATTAATGTTGCGAAATTTATGATCATCTCTATGCCTCAGTTTTTACACCTGTAAAGTGGAGATATTATCTACCTTGTATGATTACTGGAAGAATTAAATATGATAAATTCACAAGCTCTTAATCAATTCTAAATTACCAATCAACATAAATTCTAGTTAACTGAGAGAATCAAACTCGGACTTGTATATTTAGCATCTTTACAAACAAAATAATTCCAGTTTATACTCAGAGGATATAGATTATATTGAAAATAATATAAACTTTGCTTAAACATTTTAGATCTTACAGGGCTTCAAGAACATTTTTGTGAATGGAGAATTTCACTATTTTGGAATGAAGAGAAGCAGAAGGATTTGGGTTTATTCTAATTTTGTGTTGATTACACACACACACACACACACACACACACACACACAATTTCATCCTTCAGCTTTATACAGTTGTCATATTTCTCCTAAATAGGAAGAGCAGAAAACCAAAGGAAGCTACACACGTTGGTCCTAAAGCAAGGACACACATTTATGTGACTAGAGCGTTTCAAATAGTAACATTATACACAAATTTCATACCTTGGCTGCAGCTGTATGATGTGAAGAATCATCAAGGGATCTGAGGTCAAAAGCCCTGAGTTCAAGTTCAGCCTCTGTTTCTCTACCTGGTCTTTCATGTGTGACCTAGGACCTACCTACCTCTTAAATTCTCACAATTTCGGTCTCTTTGGATGTAAACTGTGATACCCTCACCTGCCTCCCAGGGCTGTTGTGAGGAGGAAGCTAGATAATAGATGTGACCTTGCTCTGTAAGTGGAAGCATGTTCTGCAAATGTGTGGTAAATAGTGGGTTCTACTCTAATTACAAGAAAAGGACTGAATAACTATGGTGTATACCTGAAACCAATACAATACAATATGTTAGTTATATTTTAATAAAAATCTTTTAAAAAATAAGCAGAGGGGCCCTCATTATAGGAGGGGGAATTACTCTCCCTTCACTGAAACCTTGAAAGTCAACAATGGGACCCAGCCACCGAAGGCACAGAGAGGAGCTCATTACTATACAGCATTCATACCCTGTCTCCAGAGCACAGCGTTTCTTAGCCTAATGATCTCACAAGTGCAATCAGCAATAAAGAAAAACAAGCATTTGCTGCTGAGCAGATGAATTCCTTTGCGAGAGGAATCCAGCACCTTGTTTCATCCTGGGTTGGGTGCAAACACCATTCTCTCCCTGAGTCTCAGCTGTGTCAATTCACACAAAATAAAGGGATTATGTATCAAAATTTCTTCTCTGAGTCCTCAGCCATCCCTGTCTTAAAAGAGAAAAGAGGCAAACAAAGGAAGGCTGTAACTAACCTTCACCTTTGGGCATGCATTGTCATTTAATATTCATATGTGTGACATTCACTGGCAATAAATGTGAATACCCATTTAATAAAATATTAAGAACAGAATAAGAACATTTGGAAATTTGACAACACAAATGATGTCCTAAGAACTCTATGTCTATGTGCTATTTTCTGTCCTATCTATGGAAAACTACTTTAGATCTCTTGCTTTTGTTTTTTTTTTTCTATGTTTACCTACATATAGTAGCTTTGTTTTGTAGAATGAGCTATTTAGAGAGACATGCCATGTCTTCTTTAACTCTGCTTAGCACAGGAATGGGTACAGAGAAGTTGCATGGAGGGCTCTGCAGTTCTGGTCACCAGACTTCAGCAAAACACTGGACAACTGGAGATGGAGAAGGACTTGGACACCATGTCATGGGAGGAACTAGAGAAAGAATGCAAAGGGCTCTTAAACTAAGAGACTAGAAGGTGGGGTGGGGATGATGAGGCAGTCTGAGACATGGTTAGCAAGAGCCCCTAGTGGCTTGAGAGAGCAGTTAAAAGAAAGAAGAATTCTATACTCCCACCTGTAAATATCTTCTCCAACACTGATGGACTTACATATAATGTGGATTTTTACCTATAGGGATTTATTCTTTTTAGATCAGAATATCTGATCTATTCTTGAATATCACCTGTTCTCATCTATTCTCAAATATTACTCCAAGAAGTTTAGAGTCCTGAGTGAGGTCATTTGGCTTTTATGAGCATTAAAATACAAAACAGTAATAAAGCTTAATCTGGGCACATGATTTGTTTTTCCATTCTTCATACTGAGAATCACTGATTTTTCCTCTAATGGGAGAGAATTTTTTAAAACAGCATGATGGCATTTCTTTTTCCCTGAAGTCCCAACCTCAGAGCTTTCCAAAGAATACACATTCCAGATTTAGTCATCAGGGACCCCTTATTGGAGAGCTAATGTTTTGGTACAAAGGAACCTAAACAGAAGCAGTGGGGAAGAGGTTTCAATTGCTAACAAGCTTCAAGAGATGAGAGTGTCCAATGCTCTAGAACTATAGGATGTTAGGCTTTGAGGAAATTTTAGACATGGGGAATTTGAGGTCCAAAAGGTGGCTTTCCCAAGGTGCCTCAGAGGACGAGCGGTAATCCCTGTATACTACAGCACTAGAGTGATGTCAGAGGGTCTATTCTGAAGCCTGGACTCTGCCATTGGGTTTCAGAGTCCACTTGGCTTCTCCAAGATTCAGAGACAAAGCTTGACTTTGAATTTTGTGGAGGACTGAGAGAGGGGAAAGAATAAGGACAAAGGTACCCCAAACACCCCTGCTTAATCTCCATAGTTTCCTAAAGTCAGTGGGTGATTACCAGTAAATCTATAAGAACAGGACAATACCCTAAATGTTCCTTTGTTATCTCCTTCGGTACCAAACACAAAGCCAGGCCCCTAGTGGGTACATAGCCCAGCCCCTAAACCTGGTAGGGTCTCCATTATCATTTGTTAACCGAGTAAATGAGATATAAAGGGGAAACAATTTTCCCCCCATTAATTTCTAGAAGTAGTCTGAAGAGGAAAAAACTGAAGGGGAAGAAACCAAACATACATTAGGAACCATATAATCAATATTCTCTAAACCAACCCCAGGATCTTCTATGTGGCAAGTAAAATTGGTACATCTCATGGCATTTGCATTCTAATTTCTAGTTCCCCCTTTAATAGATAAAATTATTCTTTAAAAATCACATCAATGTATTTCACACTTTGCTAAATTGAGGGACAAATTCCATTACCTGCGTACCTAAAAATGGGTAATGTATTTTTCCATCTGATCAGTACTTGGGAAGTTTATGTTCTACACTGTAACTCTTTAGGCAAGTTATGCCTTGTCTCTGAGCCTCAGTGTCACCATCTGTAAAATGAACAGACTTGGGTAAATGTCCTCTTAATTCCCAGGTGTGGAATGACTTAGCCTCACCTGGGAGCCAGAAGGAGGCCTGTGGTATTTCACTTTAATCTGCAATGCCACCTTGTGGTTATCGACTAGGACCGCACTAGGGACAGACGGGAGGCTGTGTGACAATCTAACACAGCAGCCACGTCAGAAGATCACCAAAGGGACTGCGCACTTGCCCTGCCCTCCCCGTGGAGGCTGGATCCAGCAAACAGGGGCAGGAGATTTCTTTCAAGTCCACATCTCACATGAAGTTTCATGCTGCTTAGAAACACCAAGAGTGTCTTCTCATAATATAGTTCAGGGATGCCTGAAGGCTTGGAAACTGTGTCTGTTTCCTTCACTCCACACGTGCATGCCCTTCCTTAAGTCCACAGCATGATGATGGATGGAAGGAGGCTGAAGCAAGACCCTGGAGACAGAGACGACAGAAAGAAGGCCAGCCGAGTTTCCAGGCCAAACTCCTCTCACTCAGGCTATGGGGAAAATATGTTGTTGTCTCCAGGGTCCTGGAAGTCTGTACATTTTCAAGCATCTGATTTCATTTACTTCTTCTTAGAACCAGTTTATTTCCTCATGAAGTTATCATAAAAAAAGAATTGTCCTATCCCGGTGAGGCCATATACCAGGTCCCTGGCCTCAGTTACATCCTGGTCAACACTAGAGCTGTGCTATCCTAACCCAAACACCAAGCTGCAGGTTAGAATTTGCTGTGAACTAAAGTGTATTTGCACTCTGATGGCAAAGAGACTAGGCTTGTAGGACTGGAGAGAGCCAATTTGAAATCATTTCATTCTTAAAACCATCCATCAAGTTTATTATTTTGGTATGGGAAGCAACGTGGCAAAATAAAACAATAATGATGACAAAAGCATCAATTAAAGATTCTTTACTCTGTACTTGGCACTGAGCTAAAATTTAAGGTGCATCATTTTACCTAATCCCCATAATAATATTATGAGACAGCTTTATTATTCTAACTTTTATAGTTAAATAAGGGGAGGGGGGGAGGTAGTAAGAAGTAACTGCCTACAGTCTCCCAGCTAAGAAGTGGTGTCACTAGGAATTGTACCTTTTCTTAATTCCTGGCCTCCTTTCTGATGAACATTAAGAAGAATGTGAGACATGGAATTCAAAGACTTCTATTCTAGCTCTTACTCTGTCACCTTGAGAGCTTGGACCAGTAACTCAACATCTCAAGCTTCTGGTTTCCTGAGATCTAGCAAGGAGGTGATACAATAAAATCAGACTACAGACAAAACTCTGGATCAGCTCCTGCTGCCAAGTTCCTTCCAAATTCCAGGACTGTGTTTTGTGATACACTGGTGGAGATTGAAGCCGAGGCTTGTAAACCAGCATCCTAAAGGGAATTCAGGTCACCAGTTTGTTTTGTTTGCTCAAAAATCTGTTAAAAATTTGAACTTGAAAGATTGATCCTCCCTTTTTCCCTGGCTCCCATCTCTCTGTACCATATTGTGCCAGGTCAGTCGCCTGTCTGAACATGGAGACTCTGTGACCTTGGTTTAAGCCAAATCCAGCTTTGATAGATTGGTAACCAGAATGCAGGCTGTGTTAGAGGCTAACCTTATGGCCAAGCTGCCTCTAGAATGGTTTACTACCACTCCTACTACTATTACTACTGTTAAGGTATTCATATCTCAAACTCTGTTTTATGCTCTGGGTATCTTATGAGTAACTCAGGCTAAGATTATAATTACAAAAAATATTCTGACCTAGATTTTGGAAGACCTCAATTCTACTGTAAGTTGTATGAATCTCAGAAAATTTAGGAATTTCTCTGAGCTTCAACTTCCTCATCCACAGGAGGTTTCTAGTAAACTTTGCAATTTTCTGTGTTGCAGAAAAACTGACCATTCCATTCTCATTGGTTGATCAGTAGTTTTGTGTCTTAGCTGCACATTTGGGGTGTATTTTTAAATACTGGGGTTCCACATATAGGTATTGAATTGATTCATGTATCTCTATTTTTTAGGAGCTCCTTAGTAGATTCCAATGCACAGCCAAAACTGAGAACCACTGGACTAAAGGATGAATGTTGAAGCAGATTACCTTTTTCATAAAAGACATGGAGGTTAAAAAACTGCCCAAAGTTTTTTTTTTTTAATTCAATTATATGTTCAAAATCAAATTTAGGACTATCTAACACCAAACCCAGATTCTTTTCCATATACTCACCATGGCATAGTATTTAAAGAGCCCAATCCACCTTTCCTTAGAACACATACTTAAAATACTTTTTTAAAATGCTCAGTGACAACAAGAACAAAATACGTAGCTTGTAAAACAGTTGTGCTATGGCTTTCCTGAGTTCTCTAGTTCCTGGCAAAAGTATAGATGATATCTAGGTGAGTTTTTCTAACCCATTGGGCCTCATGGCTTTGTTTCCATTGAGCTAGACATTCCTTAAAGTGAAGAGAGAAGCTAGAACTTTATAGGAAGGGTGAAGAAAAAGCTTGCCGAATTCCAACAGTTAGCTGATGCTTATATACAAACTAAAAAATCAAACAGCACTTTTTAGAATTTCTAATTGGTTAAAAAGCCCAGATTATCACCATCCAAGGAGAGAGAAAGGGCTCAGAAGTCAGTTTCTGCCGACACCTGCAGCTTTCAGCAACTCAACTCCCCGCATCCGGCTCCAAACCCATCTGTCAAGTCACAACAGCACATTTGCAAATGCTATCTGGCTTCCCAAGGACTCCTTTATTCATCACATTTATTAAGTAATAGAAAATGAGTTATAGTCGTTAGAGAATATAAAAATTATTTTCATTTGGGTGTCCAAATGAGTCTCTGGCTAGAACATGAAAAAGGAACCCTGGCTGAACTTCCCTCTGTGCCCAACAATTGTGCCAGGAGGTGGAGAGTGTTGGGCAGCCCTTTCTAGAAGATTAGGTCAGCACTTAAGCTAATTAAGTTTCGTTCCTCCAGATTCATTTGCTGAGTGTCAGATATATGCCTGGCCCTGTACTAGGACAGTATGACTTTGGAACAGGTATTTAATTGGCTTGAGCTTCTTTCTCTTCATCTTGAGATGGGCATAATAATATCTATGTCACAATGCTGGAAATGATATAAGAAAAATTAAAGCTCTGTCAAAAGTAAAACGACATTGGCAAAATTTTGTTTTCTTATTATTACCTTTCATTTTCCAGAATTACATTTAAGATGGGGTCATTTTTATATGATATACAATTACTGGATTGATGGAACTTGAAGTTCCTAACTCACTTGCCAGAATAACAGATTTCTCTCATACCCTTTCGATCGATGTCTTGTTTTGTTTCCCTGATAAAAGCAATTAAACTTCTGTTTTTTGACCCAGTCCCTCAGAACCTTGGCCTGCTCTCTTCATCTCTTTATGCTGATTTTCAGTGCAACATTAATGAATCTCAGGGACATAAGTCTCTCCAAAGAAGTAATTTATATTCTCATGAAATTATGGATATTAGACTTAGGCGACTTCTCAGTCTAACTTTCCACCTAGTCTGGAAGGAACTTGGACTATTTAGCTGGAGAAGAAGAGATCCAGAGAGTCCATTGGATTTACCTGCACATATTTCAAAGTTTGAAATAGAAGGGAGATTACACCAATTGTCTGAGGTGAAAAAGAAGATGACATCAGTGGCAGATTGCAGTAATTAGAATTATGTCACATTGGCATGGGCTGCCTGAGAATTCATTGAGTTCTCTGTCTCTGAAAATATTTAATGAATAGCTATATTAAATAACGTTGGCCATGTTATATGAAGGGCTGAATTGATTCAGTTGTGATTCATAGCATTCCAATTACAGGTATATATCTTTGGTTTGTCCCTCCAGATAAACTTTCTATATTTCTCTATCCTTCTCAGTGCCCCCAGGTGTCTGGTCTCACTGGGCCCATCAAATTCCACATCTTTCTTTCTACTAGGACTCTGACTGAGAAAGTGGGATAAAAATAAAACATGAGACTATATAACTCAGTAGTTCTCCTTTATTCATAGGGGATAAGTTCTAAGACCCACCAGTAGATGCCTAAAACCATAGATAGCACTAACCCTATATATACAGTTTTTTCTATACATATGTATCCTGTGATAAAGTTCAATTTATAAATTAGGCATCTAAGAGAGTAACAAAAAAACTAATAATAAAATAAAATATTATAACTATATTATAATAAAAGTTATGTGAATGCTGACTCTCCCTCTCTAAGCATCATATTATAACTGTACTCGCCCTTCTTCTTGTGATGAAATGTGAGATGATAAAATGCCAAATCCATTCCTGAATCTCTGGAACCATCCCTTGCAGTAAATGGCTCTGAGTCAGGCCTTCAAGAGATCGCTTGCTGAAGTCCCCATATAGGGTCAATGCTTTCTGGTGTAACACCTTGCCATCAGTCAGAATCCGTTTTCTGTTCATGCCTTCCACCCACAAATTTAATGCCTTTTCCATCTTAACTAAGCACTTATCACACACTGTGGCCATAATTTTTTGCAGTTTGAGGTGAGACAGTAATATTAGCATAGACTTCTTTTTCCTTCTTCACAGGTTAACGCACGGAAGATTCATTCTTACCATACATCTCCACAAGTTCAGAATATGATGTTTTTCTTTCCTTATTAACTTGAGAACTTTTTACCTTTCACTTAAAGGAAGCACTTTACAGCTTCTCCTTGGCACATTTGAACTGCCAGCCTTACTACTCTTGAGTTTTGGGGTCATTCTGAAGTGGAATAAGGTGACCTGAATGCAAGCACTGCAATTCCACGGCAGTCAAACCAATCACCAAGATGGCTACTTAGTGACTAGTGGTTGTGGAGATGCTGGCCAAAGGACTGAGCAGGACTTGTGAGATTTCATCATGCTATTCAGAATGACACACAGTTTGAAACATGATTTTTAAAAAGAATGTGAATTGTTTATTTCTGGAACTTTTCATTTAATATTTTTAGACTGAGGTTTACTGTGGGTAACTGAAACCACAGAAAGCAAAAGCACAGATAAGGGTGGGACTACTGTATATAAAAATAAGCCTCGGAAAATTTTCCTTTTCATTATAGTGTTTTCTCTGAATCCCATAGATTGGTGAGACCTGGAGAATGAAGTGACACAGGAAGTTAGTGGCAGGGCTAGGATTAAGAATTTATATTTCCTGACTTGAGATCAGACACCTCAAACCTTTCTCCTGTTGTCTCTCTGAATATTAAAGAGTTGGTTGAAAATGTATCCATTTCTAACCTGGCAAACACTACCAATGCCAGGTCATGGCAGTTAACACCCTCTGTGATAAATCATGTTGACAGCATGTACCCTTGATGAGATGCAATGAGAATGATACATCATCTCTAAGGTCTTCCAATCCCAAATCCCATTCAACCATGACGAAAACATCAGGCAAACTCACACTGAGGGACATTCTAAAAAACGTCCAATTAATATCCTCAAATTGTTAAGGTCATCAAAAACAAGAAACGTCTGAGAAATTGTCACAGGTCACAGTCATCTAAGGAGACTTGCCAACTAAACATGATGTGGTATCTTGGATAGGTCCTGGAACAGGAAAAGTATATTAAGGAAGACTGGTGAAATCTGAATAAAATGCAGGATTTAATTAATAGTGACATTTCAATATTAGCTCCTTAGTTGTGACAAATGTATCACAGTAGTGAAAGATGTTAATAACAGGAAAAAATAAGTAAGGGATATAAAGGAGCTCTCTGTACTATCTTTGAAGTTTTTACAGAAATCTAAAACTATTCTAAAACAATGATAAAAAGATTTAAAAAAAAAAAAAAAAAAAGCAAGCTGCACATTATTCTCTGACGTAGGACCTAGGTATGAAGTTTCTGAACCACCTCCCCAACCCCAGTGCCTAATCAATAAAGATTATGCATGAATAATAGAAGTCAAATTCAAGGTTTAAACATTAAAAAAATGTTTTAGAGCACAATTTTTAAAAAAATTCTATTTAGAAGCTTTCATGAAACACCAAAAAGACTTTTTAAAGCATACATAGACCACAGATTTAAAATAATGTCACATGTAATCAATTTTCACTGTTTGGCTGTGGTATTGTTTTATTTTTTGTTTTATTTTTTTTAACTGACTATGGAGAATTTGGGTTGGAGAATGGCAGAGGAATGAAACACATTTAAACTCAGATAACAGATATGGTTATACCTCAATCTATGGAGCCTAAATATATTTATCCATATTTTGAATTAAAGGCTTGGGATTTTGACTTTTTAAAACTAAAATCTATCAACTCTAATTGTCTGCTGTTTGAAAAAAAATTTAAATGTATATTTTTAAAAGAAGATATCAAATATCCTACAGAAGATCACATTTTGTGAATCAAATCTAGGGATTAAGTTTTCCTTAGGTTGCACCTGAGATTTAAAAATAAAGAACAAGAGAGAGTATTTGGGCAAGTGCATTTGGAATTTTATTGCATTTGAAAGGAAATTCCAAATTCTTCAAAATGTAGATACATATCTGAAACTAGATTAATTTCTTATTTCCTCTGAGCATTAGTAGGTCTAAAAGCCTACAGTTCACCTGCTTGTCGGGCAACCATGGAGATTTCTAGAAATCCAAAGGCATGTAAGGATGGACGGGAAGAGGAAAGGAAAGAAATATTAAAGAAGGGAGGAAGGGACTGGAAAGGAGCAGGGAGAAAGAGCATAAAAACTCTAATGCCTGATTTGGCAATATGTTATTCAGGTATTTTACGAGTACCTGATATATGCCTCTAAGTTTTTTGGTAACATCTAGAAGTGTATTAAATAGGGTGGCCATATAATCTATCGCTAAGGTGGTCCACTTTTGAGAGTGAAAAGGCAGTGCTACTTACAATTACACTAGGACAAAGATGTAAATCAAGACCTTTCCGGGCAAAGCAAGACATAAAGAGTAGTCCTCCTTACCTGCAGTTTTTCTTTCTTTGGTTCTCGCTTTGCAGTTTCAGTTACCTGTGGTCCAAAAATACTAAATGGAAAATTCCGGAAATAAACAGTTCATTAGTTTTCAATTGTGCGCGTTCCGAGCAACGTGATGAAATCTCGCGAGTCCTGCGCCATCTCACCCAGGACGTGACTCATCATTTTGTTAACGTCTTCACGCTGCAGATGCTCAGCTCCCCGCCGGTTAGTCACGCAGGAGTCATGTTGGTGGTCAGAGCGACTGTCGTGGCATGCAGTGCTTGTGTTCAAGTCACCCTTTTTTACTTGATAATGGCTGCGAGTGTACGAGTAATGATGCTGGCATTCGGATACGCCAAAGAGAAGCTGTAAAGTGCTTCTCTTTACAGCTTTAAGTGAAAAGGTGGAAGTTTTCGAGTTAACAAGGAAAGAAAAAATTGTATTCTGAGTTCGCTAAGCTCTACGGTAAGAGCAAATCTTCGGTTCGTGAAATCGTGAAGAAGGAAAAAGAAATTCATGCTAATTTTGCTGTCACACCTCAAACTGCAAAAGTTCCAGCCATGGTGGCATATCATCCCACGTCATCACAGGAAGGGTGAGTACAGTACAATAAGGTATTTTGAGAGTGAGAGGGAGACCACATTCACATAAATTTTATTGTAATATATTGTTGTAATTGTTCTATTTTATTATTAGCTACTGTTAATCTCTTACTGAGCCTACTTTATAAATTACACTTTATCATAGGAAAGTGTGTATAGGAAAAAAGCAGTATAGCAGGTCCTCAAGTAATGTTTTGTTCAACATCGTTCTATTATAATGTTAATATATACATATATGTGTATATGTTGATATACATATATATCAATTCATATATATGTGTATATATATGAATATATATCAATTCATATATATGTGTATATATATATGAATATATATCAATTCATATATATGTATATATCTATATTCCCAGCCAGGGCCACTATCTGTGTGCAGACTGCACATTCTCCCCATGTCCGTGTGGGGTTTCTCTGAGTACTTCAGTTTTCTCCCACATCCCAAAGATGTGTATGTGAGGTGAATGGGAAGTCTACATTGTCCAATTCTGAGTGAGTGTGCCCTGGGATAGAAGAACATCCTGGCCAAGGTAGGTTCCCTGAGCTAACAGGAGAGGCTCCAGCCACCTTCCACCTTGACTTGGAATAAGCAAATTGGAAAATAATGATCTTACTTGTTTTTATTCAACTTTATGAAAGGTATGTATAGCTCACATTTAGTTCCACATTCTATATTAGAAATGTTTTAGGGTCCTTATTTAGAAGACGGTGATGTTTTTGTAACCAGAAAAATGTCATAGAAACTTAAGTTTCGTTCATATCGATTAGCCTGTGGTGACTTTGGTTTCATCATAAATTATTTTGCTTACATTGCATTTTATAAGAACCTATTGACAATAATAAGTGAGGACTTACTGTATATACAGGGTTCAGTTCTATTCATGGTTACAGGAACCCATATGCGGTCTTAGGACATATCCCCCACAGGTGAGTGGAAACCACTGTAGTCACTCTAGTAATAAGACACAATATGCCAGTATTCCTCAAAATGCAAAATAAAAGAATGACCTTATTTTTAAAAACACCATCTTCTTATACCCATCACAGCAATACCCTAGGGATTATTAGAAAACCTTTTTTTTTCTATGAGAAAATGCTTCTGACACCTCATTCTTACTCTTGATGTAAACTTTGATGGTTTGTGCCATAGTGTGGGTGTCTCATATCTGTTGCAGTATCTGGGCAAGATATTTTGCCTCAACGAGTCTGTTTTCTCTTTATAAAATGAGAATTTAAATTGCTCCCTCTCAGGGTGCCTCTGAGGACAACAAATAGTGTTTGTAAAGTTTTTAGCATAGTGTTGGGGGCCATGTAATGAGTGTTCCCAAAGTTTTTGACAAAGTTGTTACCCAAATCAAACTGTCCTTTTCATTTATTTACTCATTCATTTATCCATTAATTTAATGGCTTTTTATCCCACACATACTGTGCTTCAGGAACTGTGGAATACTGGTGATAAAATGATGAGTAGTACAGACACAGTCTCCTTGTTGGAATTCTCTGTAGACTTTACTACAGTGATCAGTTAGTTACTTTATGGGGCTGTGAAGGAAAATTTGAGGGATATGAGACCTCCTATCACAGGAGCTTGCTTTAGGCGATGAGAGAACTCTTCCTGGAGGAAGGGGAAACTAAACCAAGATCTAAAAGATAAGAAGGTCCGTTTGAGTTCTTTCTCTTTTTTGTTTAGTGAGTCTAGCCAGGGGTTTGCAATTTTATTAACCAAAGAACCAGCTCTTTGTTGCATTTATTTTTTCTACTGTTTTCAAATTCATTTATTTCTGCTCTAATTTTGATTATTTTTTCTTTCTCCTGACTTTAGGCTTCATTTATTCTTTCTTTTCTAGTTTTTTAAGATGGAGCCTTAGGTGTGGGATATAAACCTAAAGCAATAAGTAAACAGGACAAACAGAGACTTATGGACATGTACAATAGATTAGTGGTTACCAGAGGGTGGGAAGGAAGGGGGATGAGGAAAAACAGTCAAATATGTGATGACAGAAAGAAACTAACCAGGGAAGGTGAACACACAATGTAAATATATATATCTTACTGTTAAAATGTACAGCTGAAGCTTACTGGATTTTGTTAACCAATGCCACCATAAAAAATAATACATTTAAAAAATAAAATAAATAAAAATAAAAGATAAGAAGGGCTTACTAGGTGAGGAGGGTAAAAGGAGAGAGGGACTTACTTCTCTGTCAACAGAACCACCTGGACAAAGACATGGTATCTCATTCCACTTTTCAGGAGCTTGCTGTCCTCCATATTCAATCCTCTCCCTTTCTGAGCTAGTTATCTTGGTTATCAACCAATTCCACCTTAGCGAAAAGAGGATTAAGTCATAAAACTATAGAGTTTTAGAAAATAAGGAATTTTGTATTTCAGAAAGGGCATCATACTAAGTGAACTAAAGTTCTTTTTCATCTTGACAGACTAAAATGCAATGGGCAAGAAAATTACATGGCTGAAGCATTTTGGGAACTTCTAATAGTAAAGACTGGGATGGGGTAAGGGAGAATGATTTGGAAGCTGTTGTGATAGTGCAGGTATGAAGGGGGGAAGGTTTCATCTAGTTGACATTGAAAAGGAGAATGGAACCACAAGTAGAAATTTCTAAAATGAAAACTTAACAGGTCTTGGGGATTAGTTTAGGAGATAAGTCCAAATCTCTGGATTTAGGATCCGGAAAGTACAGTGGAAAATAGTGGGGAGAAGATTTAAAAGAGGGAGTTTGAGAAAATAAAAATGAGTTTCAAGGAGCACTACATGCTGGTGAGACAATCATGTGAAAATGTTTAGGTAGGTGGGAGCTTAGAGAACACCTTGGTGTGGATATTTCTAAGCCTAAATCAGGAACCTTTAAGTGACCTATATATTCTTATGGGTTTCCATTTAAGAGTCAGCCCTCAAGTTTGGAGAATGTGCAGAACTTTAGTTCTGTTATAAGGCATCCAGGTAGCTCACTGCTCTGGCTCCAGCAAATCTAGGCTAAATCCAATCCATGGTATACATTACTGACCGGTAACCTAGAATGAGTTACTCTTTATCCTCATTATAAAGGTGGAGATAATACTTATCTCATAAATTTTATTTTTTGAGTATTTGTTGAGATAACAATACAAAATGCCTGAAAAACCAATCCTTGGCATATAGAAGTTACCTACACTAGCGATTGCCATCTGGTATTTTGTATAGAACATTGCAGTTTTCAAAAATTTGCTCCATATACTGTATACATCACTTCATTTTCACTATAAAAAGGGTATTAGGCCATTTTACGGATGAGAAACATGAGGCTCATGTAATTGATAACTTTCACAGCTTTTAAATGATAGAGCTGACACCTATGATTCCAAATCTTTTTTCCACTATGCCATTCTTCCTCCCCCAGATCAGGCGCATGGGGGCTGAGAATCCTCAAGACTGTCACCATATTATTATATATATGTTCTCCTGGGAGCTATATATTTTTAATGTATATCAAATACTTTAAATTATTAACAAATAATGTAAACCCAAATTTAATAATCTTTTCCCTTATGGTTTGCATTTTTGTGGTTTTCATAGCTTTAATAAGGTATAACTTACATACCACAACAATTCACCTATTTTAAAGTATATAATTAAATTATTATTAGTAATGGAATTGTGCAACCATTATCAAAGTCCAGATTTATTTCAATCACTCCAAAAAGAGCCCTTGTGTCTGTCTAAGTAGGCTTATTTTTTCCTGGACATGTCATATAAATGGAACATAGACTAGGTGGTCTTTTGTGTCTGGGCTTTTTCACATCCTGTAATGTTTTTGAGGTCATCCACATGTATCAATAGTTCAGCCCCTTTTATTGCTGAGAAATAAGCCACTAGCCACTATATGGATATATTATCACATTTTATTTATCCATCATCAGTTAGCAGACCTTGTCATTGTTTTCATGTCCAAGCTGTTATTAATAATGCTGCTATGAATATTTACATGCAAGTCTGTGTGACAAATCTTTGGTTTTGTTTTCATTTCCTTTGGGTTTATAACTCAGAGTAGAATTGCTGAGTCATGTGGTAAGTTCATGTTTAAGTTTTTATGAAACTGCCATATTGTTTTCCAAAGTGACTGAATCACATTACATTGCCAGCAACATAGGAAGATTCTCATTTCTCTGTTCCTTAACAACACTTAGTGTCATCTGTCTTTGTGATTGTGGGAGTTGTAATGGATTTGTAGTGGTATCTCATTGTGCTTTCCATTTGTAGTTCCCTAGCCACTAATGACGTTGAACATCTTTTCATGTGTTTATTGGCCACTTGTTTATCTTATTTGATAAAATGTCTATTCAAATATTTTGCCCATTTTAATGTATTGTTTGTCTTATTATTATTGTTATAGAGTCCTTTATATATTCTGGATGAAAGTCCTTTATCGGATATAAGATTTTCAACTATTTTCTCCAAGTCAGCAACTTGCATTTTCATAATCTTTTTTTCAGTAAAATATTTTAATTTTGATAAAGTCTAGTTAGTTAACTTTTTCTTTTATGGATCATGCTTTTGGTATCATATAAGAGCTCCTTACTCAATCTAAGATTACAAAGATTTCCCCTTAGATTTTCTTCCAGAAGTTTCATAGTTTTAGCTCTTTCATTTAGCTATATGATCTATTTCAAGTTTTTTTTTTCTTTTTCTTCTCAAGTCAGTATAGTAGTTCTGTTGTGTTAGTCCTTTCAAGAATAAGAGCACATCAATTACTTCTTTGTTTTCATTTTTCTTATGCTTTGCTTTTATTTTTTCTTTTTCATTTTTCTATTTTCAATGGTTTAATTCAATGCATATCTCATTTTTTTTTTCAGTTTTATTGAGGTACAATTGACAAAAAGAAATACAGATTTAAAGTGTACAAGTTAATGTTTGATATATATGTGTATGTGTGTGTATATATATATATATATATATACATATATGTGTGTGTCTGTATACACACAAAGTGAAATAATAATCACAATTGAGCTATATTAACATATATATCAACACACATAGTTACCATTTTCTCCCCCAAACTCGCAGTACTGCACCATGGTGCGAACACGTAAAACCTACCCTCTTAGCAATTTTCAGGCATACAAAGACAATATTGTTAACCACTGTTACCATGCTGTATGTTGGATCCCCAACCTTTTGACCAACATTTTCCCAACCCCACAGCCCCTGGAAACTGCCATTCTGTTCTCTGCTTTTATGAGTTTGACCACTTTAGATTCAAAATATAAATGAGATCATACAGTATTTGTCTTTCAGTATCTGGCTTATTTCACCTAGCATACTGTCCTGCAGGTTCATTCATGTTGTCATAAAGGGCAGGAGTTCTGTCTATCTCATTTATTTTTAATCTTTTTTTTTTTTAAATAAAGACTATAATTTTTTTCCCTAATCACTACTTTAGTCATATCACACAAAGTTTAATAATTCATGTTATTGTGGTTCAGACCTAAATGTCTTAATTTCCATTATGCATTCTTAACTGATAATTTAATTAATTTTCATCTCCCAAATTTGTAAGAAAAACCTTGGTTATCTTTAGGTTATTGATTTTTATTGTGCCTTCAGTGTGGTCACACAATAGGCAGTTTTGATATCAGGTCTTTGGAATTTGCTTAGGACTCTTGTGTGGCCTAGTTTATATAATATTCTTTAAGAACACTTCATATGCTTACATATTCTTTTCTTCACCTAACAGTTTCTGAGAGAAGAAAATTAAAATCTTTCACTATAATTATAAGTATATTATTCTCCCCCTATAATTATGTTAATTATTACTTAATATATTTTAAGGTTACGATGGCATCTTATCCTGTAGGATTATAATTTTATTTTTAATTAATGTGTTTTTTAATCCTTAAATATACTTTTCATAATAAAGCTCTTTTTGTGTAAAACAAATTTTTTTTTTTAAAATGACAGCTTTCTCTCGGTTCTATGTGCTTTGGATATCTCATTCTGTCTTCTTGTTACTGACATTTCTGTATTTGTTTTACTTGAATCTCTTATATATAACATTTAACTGTCATTTTTTAATCCAGCCTGAGAATTTCTGTTTTTAATCAGATGAAATGAGTGTTGTCCCTTAAATGATGATTACTCACTTTTTGAGTTTATTTCTATCATTCTACTCTGTGTTCTCTGTTTACTATGCTTTTCCTGTGTGGTTTTTTCCCTGCCTTTATTTGGAATAATAAAATTTCGTTTATTCTCTTATTTTCTCTACCAGTTTTGAAGGTATATGTATATATGTTTATATATGTAATACATGTATGTGTATGTGTATATGTACGAAGTGTATGTATATATGTATATACATAACATTTTTTTTTTAGTGTTTACTTTTAAAATGTTAAGATGCTTATAGAACAACAAAGTCTAAGGTTTATCAATATTTCTGAACTCCCACCAAGCAATTGAAAGAGCCTATAATAATTTATCTTGTTCATATCACCACCCCAATTCTTCCCATTAGTGTTTTGGAGTATTTTCCACCTTATTTCGAGTTAGCTCTATTTAGATATTATTGTTTTTGTTTCTGTTTATTTGGATTTACTATCCAGTCTACCAATTTCTTTACTCACTATTATTTTTGTGCATCTGTAATGCTTTCTTGATACAGTTTGCTCTTTTATGAAATACATTTGTTAACAACACTTTTTATGATGATCTGTAAGTCTTCAGTTTCCACAGAAAATTTATTCAATTGGCTATCAGTCTTAAATGGTATTGAGGTTTCATATAATGATAGGCTTAAATTTACTGTCTTTTGCCTTGTTTAATATGTTATTTCATTCTAGCTTCAATTTTTTTTTCTGATAAGTATTCTACTAAACACAATTTCCATTTTTATTTTCAACATTAATTTTTTCCTTTGCTTTTTAAGATTCTTACTACATCTCCAGTTTCACTATGTTGTATCTAAGCATATGTTTGACTTTTCCTCTTCAACTTGCTAATTTTCTTTAAACTGATGTGTCATCTTTTTCTCCAATTTTGAAAAATTCAGAGCTATTATCTATTTAATTTGCACTCCTTTACTATACATCATCTGCCTTCTCTTTCTAGGGTTTCTAATCATTCATTCATTCATCTTTCATCTTTCAACAAATATTTCTAGAGTAACTTTTATGTGCCACATACTGCTTTAGGCAGTTAATAACATATTACCATTATAAAATATTGAAACTCTTAATTTTCTGTTCCATGGCTCTTAACATCTTTTTCTTTATTTACATCTTTTGTACATCTATTTATATCTCAGTGCTGCAATCTTGGCAACTTCACCTTTTTTGTCTTCTAGTTCTTTACTTCTCTCTCCAGCTATGACTAATCTACAATTTAGCCCAGACACTGATATTTTCAAATGTAAGATTATATATATTTTTTCCTTTATAATATTTATTTTTCTAAATCTAATTATTCATATTTTGGTAATTTTTTGTTCTTTAATTTTGTTTCCTTCTATGTTCTCTTTAATCATTTTAAATGTATTTATTCCATAGCCTCTTTCTTATGTTCTGTAATTTCAGTTTCTTGTGGTATTAATTTTCTGCTTTGTTGTTTATGTTGGTCTCTAATGTGGTAGATCTTCCTCCAGTAATTTTTATTTTTGTATTATGTGTTTATTTTACATGGTAGCCTTTCCTTCACATTCTATCCCCTATGTCTATGGAAGGTGCATAGTCCCTGGAATTTGGAAGTGTCTCTACAGTGTGGTTGCTTTCATTTGTTTCTGCCAAAACCATGGGGTTTGCAATGGCCTTAGAGTGTGTTTTGCATTATTTTCCTCACTTGTGATCCCTACTCTGTGAATAACATAAATTCTGGCCTGACATGCATGTGTGGCACATGTGCAGTTTTTCAATTTCTCGCTGTAGATGTATTTTCTTTTCCTCCATGAGCATAAGTAGACAATAAGCTTTCTCGCTACTTTATTATGGGACTTGTAGGAAGAAATTTTTTTCTTATTACAGGGATCCTGCAATCTTTTAGAACCCTGACTCTATGGATAGCACCTAGTTAAAGTTCTCAATTTCCCATAGTCATAACTTTTTACTTCCTGTCCCTACAGAGAATTCAGTTTTTATCTTGTCTATTACTGTTTTAAGCTACCACTTCATTAATTTGAAAACACATGCATTTGGCTTAGATCTATCTTAAGTTTCATGCTTCAACATTCGTATATCTTTGTTTTAATTTTAGCTATGTATTACTATGTTACTGTTGTTATAATTAATGCAGCATTTTATGTTTAGAGTAAGAGTGGATCCCTGAAAGCTTAGCCTGTGATTTTGTTAGAGGTATGAAGAAGTCAGGCCAGAAAGAAAAATTGTCTAACTCATGGTCTTTAGCATGTCCATTACAGAGCCAGGTCTCCTGACTCTTGGCTTAGTCCTTGTAATTCCACCACGGAATGGATGAATATCCACATGTTTTAATATACTTTTTACTTCTTTCTCCTATAGTTTAACTTCATCGCTACTTTTCAGTTATTCTGCTTTTGTCGCCACATTCTTTCTAAAGATCTTTTGAAATAAATGTTTCTTAAGCCAATGCTTTGTATAAAGTACAGAGCATAATATTACATGTTTCAAACAGTGGTCGCATTTCTGCAGTGTGCTGTGTAATAATGTAATACTCAGTAATATAAACAGTATAATAATAAGTCCCCCAGCTCAGTTCTATGATGGCACTTGAGTAAGCTTGGAGAATAAACCTCCCGAAGACATAGACTTTGTTATGTAATTTTATAATAAGAGAAATGCATTGCCCAATGTAGCAGCCACTATTTGAATTTTGAATAATTAATTACTGAGATACTTTAATGTTTAATTACTTAAATTTAAAGTTTCAAGTGTATCATCAATTTTATTATTGAAAAACTTTTACATACATTTGGAGGAACTGATGTGGGAATCTTCTTTTCCAACTTTGAATTTGGTGGAATTTAAGTACAAATGAGCTATTTCTGATGGCAATTTAATGTTTAAATTAAGATGTGCTGTAAGGTGGGATAACCACTTGCTTCAGTTTGCCTGGTACTGGGGTTTCCAGGATAAGAGACTTCTAGGCTAAAACTGGGCAGTCCCAGGGAAACTAGATGAGTTGGTCATCTTATTTAAGGGCAAATATGCACTGAATTTTAAAGAAAAAGTATTTTAAAAAGAATGCAAAATATTTTATTTATATTTTAATGTTAATGATATATTAATGCTATTTCATCAGCATAAAATAGCATTAATAGAGTGTGAAATTTAATTATATCTAAAATATAATAAAATATATTATTAAAATTACTTCACTTTTTTTTTGCTTTATTTAATGTGGCTACTAGAAAATTAAAATGACATGCATAATACACATATTTATTTTGAACAAAGTTGATGTAGAACATAGGCCATTTAGAGTGATTTTATTATCATTTCTCTCTCCTTCTTCCCCTCCCTCTTTTCCTCATCACCATCTCTACTGTGGGCATTCGAAGTTTAATACCTGCACTTATAAAATCCTTGAGTAGATTGTACAAGTCTTAATTGATTTTATATTCCCAGTGTCTAACAGTTATATATTATTGTTCATAATTGTTATCTTTTGAGCAGTTATTACATTCCAGCCACTGTGCTTTTTTATATTCCTCGATTCTATGTATTCAAACTTAAAACATAGACTGGAACCTTTAAAATAGCTCAATGACATAAATAATTTCATTGGATCTCCATTTTACATAAAAAATTAAGGCACAGATGGAAAAATAACTCCCCAATTGACATTTTTCTAGTTGGTGGTAGAGCCAGTCTCCAACCCTGAATAATTCTCACCAAGGTGACTGACATGTTCAACCCAAGGGTGGTCACTTGGCTTCTGCATGGCATTTATGTGACTGCAGTTTATAGTGACACAGGAGCAGAAGTGAGAAATAAGAGCATTGGGTTATCTGGACAGATGCTTCCAACCAATAAATGTCAATAATTAAAATAGTCAATATCTTTTTCATTTGAGTTTTATATTTTGTATTCATAGTCACCTACCTTGTGTTTAGAGAAGATGTTAGTCTTTCTAACATATTGCTGCCTCTTGGTTTAGGGTTTGCTGTAAACAAGAACAAAAACAGATAATATGTTTCTGGTACATAATACATGTCAAAAAAATATGCTAAGTTCTGAGTATACCTTATCTCATCTCATCTTGATCTAAGACTTCTGAGCAAAGATATTATCTCCCTTTTATAGATCAGAACATTGAGGGCCATAGAAGTTAAACAATATATTGAAGATTGTTTCAATCTTAGAGACAGAATATCAATCTAGGTAGCTTCTAGAACAAAAAATTTCTGCCCTCTCATACCCTGAAGATGTAGCAAATGCTCTCAAGATTCTGGGTCCAGTGAGTCTGAACTTTGTTTAACAGAGTCTAGCTAACTGTTGGCTTCATAAACATAAACTACATCTTCTGGGGGGATGTCACCAATGATTTGAAGTTCACACTCTATTAATACTATTACAAATTATAACTTGACTTAAAATACACAGGTTTATTCTTTCACATTTTATATTTCTGGAGGTCAGAAGTCCGAAATCAATTTCACTGGGCCTAAGGCATGGTTGTTCTCCTTTGGGAAGCTTTTGGAGGAGAATTCATTTGCTTGGTTATTCCATTCACTAGAGCTGTGTTTCTTGCATTCCTTGGTTCATGGCTCCTTCTTCTAGCTTCAAAGCCATCAGCTTAGCACCTTCAAATCTCCCTGCTTCCTTATGACATCACTTTCTCCTTATCTGTGCTGTCAAATCTCTTCTGCCTTCATCTTATAAGGACCATTGTGATTACACTTAGAGCCCAGCCGGGCAATAAAATAATCTCTCCATTTCAAGATTCTTAACTCACATCCATAAATCCCCTTATCATCTGTGACAACATTCACAAGTTATGGGGGTTAAAACATGGCCATCTTGGGGAAGCCATTAATTCAGCCTACCACATTCCCCTAAAAACAGTACCTAACCGTGCATTTCCATCATTTCCACAATAGTCATAAAAGTTGGAGTAGATGGTCTTTTAGAAAATGTTAGTTTCTAAATAACTGTACAGAAGTTTTATTAACGTCCAAAATATTGCTAAACATTTTTATAAAGTTGTTTCACAGGAGAACTAGATACATTGATAACATTAATTCTAAATCTTATTTTTTTTCAACTCAAGTAAGTATATCCAAAAATGTTTGCATTTGTTTTCTTTATAAAATGTAATAGTATGATACTTCAAACAGTGCATATGACATAAACTAATAATAAAAGAATGAATGAGAGTAAAATGTTTCATGTGACTATCTCTCATCTGCTTATAGTAGATATAGTCAATGTTTTTATTTTCTGAGAAGCTTTGTTAAAAAACCTATGAACACATGCAATATGGAAGTTCGTTAGTAGAGGAGCTACTGTACCTGTAACAGTAAACTTAAAAGATGCTTATTGAAATGATTCACACTGCTTATAATACATGAGAACATGTCAAATAAAACCTATTTATGCCCACAGTCTACTAAGAAATGGATAATTTGTCTTAAACCATCTCTCTTCCACATAGGACTTTGACATGTTTCAGAGTGCAATTATGCTATGCCCAAATAATCCTCATAAATATCTTTGAGATAGAATAAGTATTATCTCAGTTTTGGGGTTAGGGGAAGGCTATTGAGAAAGAGAGGAGCTCAGGTTGGTTCTCACCCAAGGTCTCTGATCTAGTTACACCCAGAAAGTGACCAGAACACAGATAAGAGACCTTGCAGCTCCCTAATTCTATATATTATCTTTTAAACTACCTTCTTATTTAGGCCATACCGATGTGTCTTTATTTATTACATATTTTCTCTAGCATAATCTAAACATTTGGTTTACTTGTCTTAAAGGAACTGAAAAGTTCTGTTAGACAGATGGAGAAACAAAGACTCTAATTCAATATGTTCAACTCAGATATTCACTTGGTCTTTTCATCATATCTTTATATATCAGGGGATTCAACTCACTTAAATCTTAGCTCAAATAGCACTTTCTCAGGAAATCTTACTTTGCTACATTTTTTTCATCAAACTTATAGTAGTGTATACTATGCAAATTGTATGTGTGTGCATATATAATTAAATCATATATGTACAAATTATACACATAATTTATTTATTGTCTATGTATTTATGCTAGAATGCAATCTCTGTAAAGGCAATGACTTTTGTATATTTGGTTCAATGATTTAGCCAAATGCCTAGAATTGAACCTGATCTATAATAAATATTCAAAAATTTGTTGAAAAATGAATTAAGAAATTCAAATTCTTGCCCATATAAATGAATGTGGCTCTGATAAAAATAATAGCTCTGAAAATAGTTTCTTAAATTTTAGAGTATTACCTTAAAAGCTCTAAATATTTATAGTATTTTAACTACTTATGGTATCTTTCATATAATTCATTCTCATTGTACAAATGAGAGAACTAAGGCTCATAGTAATGAAATGACTTTTCATGATTACTCAATAGTTTGAATATATATGATATATGTTTGATAAATATATCTTATATATCTGGATATAATATATATAACAATATTTTTGGTTTTAAATAAAATAGTCCCTCCTTCTCCAGCCCTTATAATCAATGAACAAAAAATTCACAGGTGCAGAAAGGTCTTGTATTCTCTAGTCAAGATTCATGCTTTTATTTAAATCTAAGAGATAAAAGATAACAGTAACCCAGGGAATTGATTTTTTAAGATCATAGAAGATGGTTATTTCTATTAATATTTATCATGGAACAATATGTATTCACAAACTTTCCCTGGACCACCTTCACCTCTATCACCCCAGCATTTTTCTTCTATGCTTAGTTGTTTATATTTTTGAGTGAATTATAGGAAATAGAACAGAAATAATTCAGCCAGTCCTCATTTTTATCCCACTTGTACAGCTGAAATGAGACTCAGTATTAGATATTAATTCTTATTTCTTAAGAAGAACAGAAGAAAACATTCCATTTGCCAACAGTGTCCATGTTGATTAATTTACACCCATGTTGTGGTTAAGTCTGGAAAAAGTATGTGGCCGTATTTGCATAATTGTTTGCAAACTCATCGCACTCCTCAGTGGGTGCATATTTCACTATAGGCTGTATTCAGCTGAGATTAATATTTTCTAGAGTAACAGCAATCATTCTAGTAGGGCGATTGTGTTCCTCAAGGGGCATCAGAAACACCTAGCTCCTTCACTGGACTGCATTCCAAGTAAAAGCCATTATTGTGGCATCTTGTTGTTAATAAAAAGAACTGACATTTATTGAATGTCCATTTATATCCTATAAGAACTAAGCAAAACAGGTGTTATGTGTTTTTTTTTACTACTAAGGAAACTGACTCAAAGAGGTTAAATAATTTGTCAATGTCAAGCAGTTGCTATATATCAAACCAAGACTTGAGTTCAACTCAATTCCCAAATATTTATACTACATCTCAGTGCCAAATTGTTTTTGTTGCTGTTGTTTTTTGTTTGCTTTTTCCTAAATCCATACTTGCTTTTAAAGAAGTATGGAGAGGAAAAGCAAACAAAAAACAAAGCAGTCTCTGCTTAAGAGGAAGTCTCTGCTTAAGAGGAAGTCTGCCAAATAAATATTCAAAAAACATAGCACTGAAAAGTTTTAAAGGAAGTTCAAATTTTGGGTGTGTGTGCATTTATTAAGCACTATCAGTACTTTTATACATATTCTACAGCATACAGCAGCAAATTGTCATCTCTCGATGCTGTTATTGGGAGTACTTGTGTTCTTTGGGAGTAAAATACAAATAAACAAAAACAAATATAAAATACCAAAAAAAAATGTTCTCACTCTATCAAAGACATACCATGAACAGGAGAAGTTAACCAGATGGAACATAGCTGCCAATGCTCATGTTAATATGCTAGAAACCTGCTAAGAATATCCTTCCTTTACAGAGAATTATTTGCTTAGATCATACTAAAGTCTGCAAAGAAGGGGAAGAATGTGTCAAGTTGTCATTCTCAAACCAAGCCTGAAATGGCTTGACCCAGTTAATGGAAGCTAGTGAATGAATCAGAGATGAGGAAAGGAAGATGTCTGAGGCTACCTTCCTTGTATTACCCATGTTAATTCTTCTGATGATAATGGAGTTACTGAATTTGACCATGAGTAGGAGGAATGAAAATCCAGACCATTATTGACCATTATTGAATAGCTACTCCATGCACCACCGATGCCACTGATATCACCTATGAACCACATTAATACTCCCAACCCAATATTTACACTAATAAGCATGTTAACACAACAAAAAAGTAAGGCAGATAAATGATGTTATAAAGAAAATATAATGAGGAAATGTAATTTGGGGCAGAGTAAAGGTAACTTTAGCTGGTCTGAGAAAAGCCTCTCTGAATAGGTGATACGTGGACTTGAATGATAACAAGAAACTCTCCATGAAATCTTCTGGGAGAAGAATTTTTTGATAGAGGGCTCGGCATGTATGGAGCTCCTGAATTGAATATAAATTAAATGTATGTGAATAATAGAAATAGGCCATCGCAATAAAGGGAGAGAATGACAGTAGCTGAGTACTGAGAAGCATCATGGGTGACCTGGTAGGTCACTCTGGTGAGAATTTATTCCACTTCCATTGGGCCATTGTTGGAGAGGTTTAAACAAAGAAAATAAAGTACATAATATAAACTTTTAAAAAGATGACCAAGTGGAGAATATAGCAAATTATTGCAAGGAGGGGATACAGGAAAGGACAGTGCCCATGATCCATAGAAATAAAGGGGAGCCTGTATTTGGCAGTCTTGGCCCATCATGGTGGGAGGAGGTGCTTGAGACAGCAGGCTGAATAAGGAGTGAAAGATTTACAGTACTTCATTCCAAATACAGTGTGCCCACTGAGCCTTACCCTTGATGCTATTACCTTTCTTTACATACTGTGAAACATTCACGTCATGGCACATGGATGCAGTAACCCAGGAACAAGTCTATGTGGAATCACAGTGTGTACCCACTGACGTGGCTGTAGTCTCCAGGACTGTGCTCACGGAAGATAGGAGTGTGAGAGACTGAGAGAGAAGGTGGAAAGAGAAAATTTCAGCCACTTCATTTAGTGTTGGAGACACTTTGGGAGGAATTATGTTAGTTTGGAGGCCTTAGAGAGCCCCCCCAAAACAAAAAAATTAAATCAACCTAAAATGGAAACATGAGGAGGGAGGAATAAAGAAAGGGAATAACATGAGAGAGAAATGAATGGAAAGGAGGAGCAGAAGGCGGGTAGAATAAGAAAGAACCAAAATGTACATGAGAGAGGACATGGTAGACCTGCAGCAGTAGATTAGAATTTCTTTCTAGTCCTGAAATAACATCCTTCAAAGGAACACTGGATGTCAGAGTTTAAAATACTCATAATTAGAACCACCAATCTCTGATGTTTTTTCTAATTAATAATGTATCCTTTATATCTGAAATATTCTAGAAAAGTTATTGTTATTTGGGAAAACTTATCTAACACCACATTTATTCTGTTGTTCCAGTCATCCATGTTTTATTTTGTTGTTATTGTTTTTTGTTTTTGTTTTTTATTTTTTGCTTTTTTTTTTTAAAATAAAAAAATACTGTGGTAAGAGTTTTATGTGCTGGATGTGGAATCTGAGACTCTGAGAGGTAATAGAACTTGTCTAAAGCCTGATGGCCATTAATTTGCAAATTCAAGATCTCAATCCAGATCTGTCCAATCGCAAACCATTTCTCTCACAATCAATTACTTTTTGGCCTATTTTTGAATTGTACATAAATGACATCATATAGTATGAAATTCTTTGTGCCTGGCATATTTCCTCAACTTTATGAGATTCACCTGTGTTATTCTAAGTTCTTTTTTATTACTGTGTAATATTCTATTATTGATGGACACTTGGGAGGTCCCCGGTTTTTATTATTACAAGTCACACTGCTACGAGCTCTCACATGGGTGCCTTTTGGTGCATAGGTTCACTTGTTTCTTTTGGTATATGCTTAGCAGTAGGATTGCTTGATCACAGGGTATGCATATAGTCAGCTCTAGGAGATACTGCCAAAGAAGGTTCCAAAATGGTTGTACAAAATGCCTTCATTTTTACAGATGGAAAAAGTGAGGCTTTGGAGAGGAAAGACTTACCAAAAATGAGCTGAGCCTGGACTAGAACCTGGGTTGCCAGCTTTCCAAAGCTTAGTGCTCTTTCCAGCACGGTGGCCTACTCCCCTTCCCTATTTGGAACTGTTCAAATAAGAACGTGCTCATTCATTTCCATCGTTGGTCTTCTACCTAAAATGTTTTCCTTTCTCTTCTATAAAAATCCAGGATAAAATTCTATAAGCAGAAATAATTTTAAAACAACAATACAAAACAGTATAGTCATTTGTGGAAAGGTAGGTTGATGGGAAAACCAGTTCCTGCCATAGGTCTTCAGTGTACCTTTGAGTCAGCTGGGATTTCTTAGTGAATTTTGTTATAGAGATGAGTCATTGCCTTTTGACCACACTTGAGAATAAATATCATTGTATTAAAGAAAGAGTGGCAACATTTTCCAAAAATTTTATTTCCCTCACTCTCTTTTCTCTGGATACCATTATTTCTGTATTTACCTAAATGTGATAGAAGTAGCCAATTCCACTAATTGCCATAACAAGCCAAAATTTTTATTTAAGCACATTACAATATAACAAACATATATATTTCAAAGCCTTACATAAAGGAACAAACCACAGTGGACAATTTTATTTCCAGGTGTTTTCTTGATTATGGAGAAAACAGTTAGGTGTGAAAAATTCAATTTTGTGTGTGTTTTCATTTTATAAACTGTTGTAGGGATTATTTACTATTAGAAATCTAAGTACAGTATGTTGATTTTATATACAAGTAGGTACAGAGAAGTTTTGTAGAATACCTACCCCTGCTCAATATCTGATGGTTTAATTTACCTTCTACTGAAAAGCCTATGCATTATTCTGTTTTTATTACAATCACCAACAAAAACCTTGTCAAATTATTCCCTCTCTCTTTGAATCTCTGATGTTCCTTCTTTTCAGAAACGTACCCTTTATATCTGAGATATTCTAGAAGAGTAATTGTTATTTTGGAAAACTGATCTAATATTACATTTATTCAGTTGTTTTAGTCATTCAACAAATAGTTGAGCACTTAATGTGTGTCAAGTCCTAGATGTATCATTATACTAGAATTACATTTGTGTGTGTGTGTGTGTGTGTGTGTGTGTGTGTGTGTGTGTGTAATAAGAGTTTGCTCTGAAGGAGAACATTGTGTAATAGAGGTCCATCTTTTTGTGCCATCTTTGTGCCATCTTAGAGGACTATATTAAAACAATATCTTAGTTTCAGTCTCAGTGAGAACAAGGGCCACAAATGATCAGCATTTCTACTAAGAGTAAGTGGTAGATGAAAGCATGTGTTTGAATTGTCATCTAATCAAATTCCTGAAAAGAAGGACTCAAAAGATCGCAGCAGAAAGAGAGAGAAAAGCCACAAGTGGCCAGTTTAGCAACCAAGAATTACACTGCATATGTCTAAGAATTTAAAAAATTTCTCAGCATGTGAAAGTATTAGGTGGGTCTTGGAAGGATTCGGAGTATGCTCACCATTACTTTTATTCCATACCCATCCTTTAACTCCCAAGTTAAAAACAAAACAAATAATGACAACAAAGCACTTCAGCAAATGCCTTACTGAGAAGCACATTGAAAAGTAGAAATGTGTCGGACTAAAGGAAAAAAAAGATTTATTGTCTGTCTGTGTGACCTTGAAAAAGTCAAGCCTCCCTTCCTGGAATCAGTTTTTGGTTTTGCTAAAAGAGAGATTGGAACTTGATGAGCTCAAAAGATGCATGGAGAAACTTTTCTGCTTCTTCAACACAGCCTGCTAAGTAATTGAAATGAGGATTTGCCTAACACACCTTAAAGAGTGAGCAGAGCACCCTCTTTCTAAGAGGCAATCTGTAGAAGTCTTAGTGGGCCCCTTTTGGGTGGAGTGACTGGCCCTGTTCAGCAGATGGACCCAAACTACAGTCAGGGGCTGGTGAGTCATTTGCAGCACACGTTAGTCATTCAGGTGCATTTGTATTGGACTCTGCAGCTGGGAATGGCCCCAGACTCAGAGTTTGTTTATTTCCATGGACTATGAATGTCTCAGAGCTTGTTGTGAAATAAGAAATTTATAAATTGTTATGTTCTTCTGCTGACAGCCTTCTCCCTTCTCTTGATGATCAGCAGCTCTCAAGCAGTCCTTTGTTCCATTTCAGAGACTGAACACTGAACAGGTTGTCCTGCCCTGGGTTGGGAAACTCAATATTGATTATCTCATTTTACCTTCCTAACAAGTCTGTGAGATAAGGTATAATTATCCTCATCTTAGAGATGTAAGAATAGAAGCCAACAAAGCATAAGAGGATTGGCAAAGTTCCACAGTTAGAAAGTGTAGAGCTAAGATTCAAACCACAACTGTCTTTTCCAAAGCTACTATTATATACAGCTTTCATCCTGGAAAAGATCACACATTCATATATTATTTCATTTTGGTTCTCACAGTTACCTTCTGAAATCGAGAGGCAATATGAAGTTACATCTGAAGGCTGGACAGATTGCAATGAAAGTTAACAGTCACATTTTCTTTTCTTTTTTTTCTTTTGTGGAGAGAGACCACTACTCTATGTTTGTAACTTAGGGCCAAAACTATAATAGGGCTTCAAAAATGTTAATGGAACTGAACTAAATTATTTTTGTGTTCAATGAGAAGATTATTTTAGAGCTTCTGTTTGTGTCCATTATTGGGGTAAATTTGAATTACAATAATGTACAGAAGCAATGATATGCTTAGGTGATAATTCATTGAGAGAAGAAATGGTAAAGGAAATATAAAATAATCATGTCTTTGTTATATCATAATTTAAAAAAAATTAATAATCTCACATTTCCAATCTCACATTTCTAATTATTTACAGAAAAAAAAAAAAGAAATCTTGAGCTAATACGTGAGAATTAAGTTCAATGGAAGACCTGCCAGATTCTAGTAGCCATGATCCTCAGTAACCTGAATCTTTAATTCATCCCTAAAAATGACAACTTTTTCAAATAACTATCTGCAATTATCCCAACATAGATAAATCTATGTACATATCCATCTATCTATCACCTATCTACCTAACATTAAATGTATGTACTCTGGTTTTCAGCATTTCACTGAATGGAAAAGAAAAGAGAAAGGGAGGGAGGGAAGGAGGAAGAAAGAAAGAAGGAAGGAAGGAAAAGAAAGAAAAGGACAATTTGAGGGCAGGCGGTACTCAAACAAAATTATATATATTTAGAATCATGGAGCATAACTTTGTGGTAAAAAACTGCTACTGAAGAGGCTCCTGAAGGGAAACAGATGTCTCCATGTCTCTGGCTCATACGAACTCAAAAGAAGTGAGCTCTGAGGCAAAGCTTACAACATTGGCATTCTGGAAATGTCCTAGTTTTATAACAAGCCAATATCAAGTATATATTTGCCCTCCATATCTATCCTTCCCCCACCCCCAAAATTATTTTGGCTCTTCTTTTTTTCACATTACTATTTGAATTTTAGAAGCAATATGTTAATTTCTGCAAAAATCCCCTCTAGGGTTTTGATTGATTTTGCACTGACTCTATAGATCAGTTTTGAAAGAATTAACATCCTAATAATATTGAACTAAACAATTAAAGGGTGCTATCTGCATGTGTTTAGAACACTTTCTCTGTATAGTTAATTCTCTGTTACTTTTTATTGGAAATTCTGGTTACTTTGGATTCTCAGCTCCATCTCCTCAACTCAAAGAGTCTTTAATGGTTCAGACTCTGTCTCATTTTCTTGCTGCTAGATCTGGAAACTCTCTCAAGATGGTAAGCTATGCTAATTGTGTGGTTCACCTTTGTTTCCTGTCTCTGAAGGATCGTTGTCTTTCTTTACCTGATGACTTTAAAACTGTTGGTTTATATATTTCTTTTGTTTTTGATTTCAGTATGGTAATAATGATCCCTGTTATTCCTTCTTGGTGGGAAACCAAAATTAGTTAATTATATTTTGATAAGATAAAAGTATTTTGTTGTTTTTATGTATGTATTTGCCATCTCCAATATTATATATTCTTTTGTTTAGAGGCAAATTTTCCTATAGTATTATTTTCTGTCTACATGAAGGATTTTTTAAAGTTTTTCTTCTAGAGGTAGTTAGCTAGAAATGATTTCTTTCAGCTTTCTTATTGTCTGTAAAATTTATTTTGCTTTAAAAATTTAAACATATTTTTCTGTTTATAAAATTTTAGGTTAAAGACTGATTTTTTTTTTATTTATTTGATACTTCAATCATGTTACTTTGTTGTGCTCTGAGTTCCATTTTTCCTGAGGAGTAGGCAGTGTTATTTTTATCTTTGAAACTCTATGAATAATGTGATTTTTTTCTCTTTTGCTCTGAAGATTTTTTTTTTTGATGCCGATTTAAGGAATTTGATTGTGATATGCCTTGGGGTAGTTTTCTTCATGTTTCGTCCACCTTCTGCTAGGGGTTCGTTATGTTTCTTGGATATGTGGAATTTAGTTTTCATAAAATGTGGATAATTTTCAGTCATCATTTCTTTAAATACTTTTTTGTTATTTTTCTTCTTTCACTTCTCCTTTGGGAACTCCAATTATACATATATTCTGTTGCTCCTAGTCCCATAGATCACTAATTACTTGATTATGGTAGTATCTGTCATGTTTATGCATGTAAAGTTATTCCATTTATAAGTACTAAGTAGTATGTAGGGAGATAATTTGAAACTATTAAAATGTCCTGTTTATTATTATCACTAAATTACTGTGGTATCCATTGATACATGCAATAGTGTTTGCCAAATAGTGATGTTCTATTTACATCATTTATTTTATATTTGTTAAGCATAATTCTATGTGATAGGCAGAATAATGATCCCTTCACCAAATACATTTACATACTAAGCCTGAGACCCTGTGAATATATAATGTTACATGGCAGGGAAGAAATAAAATTACAGATGGAATTATGGTTGTTGATCAGCTGACCTTAAAATAAGAGTATCCGAATTATCTAGGTAGTCCAATGTAAACAGAAAGACCCTTAAATGTGGAACAAAGAAGCAGAAGTTACTGTCAGAGTGCATATGATGGGGGAAAAAGTTCTACTGGTGATAGCTGTCTTTAAAGCTGTTTACTGAGTAAGCAGGTCACCAGCTAAGGAATGCAGGAAGGCTACCGAGGCTGGAAGAGGCAAGAAAATGGATTCTCCCATGTAGCCTTCAGAAAAGAATACACTCCTGCCAATACCTTGAATTTAGCCTGAAACCCATTTCAGACTCTGGCCTCCAGAACTGTATTATTTTTTTTCAATTTTAAAATAAATGTGTGTTCTTTTAATCCACTAAATTTGTGGTAATTTACCAGAGTAGCAATAGAAAACTAATATATTCTAGCCTAAGGAAGAGTGTCCCTTTTTCTCTGTTTTCCTCACTCATTCATTCACTTGTTCATTTATTATATCAGTATGAACTTATGAATATTTTAGAGCTTAAAATCAATATAAGTACAACTCAATACTATTATTTTCTATTTTGTTGCTCAACTGATTCCAGCTTTTGCCTTTGGCAATTTCTTCAAATTGACTCATGTCCTTTCAACATAACTCTGTTATTAAAATATTTAGCTGCTGCTCAGGATTTCTGGTGAAATTGATGCCGCCAAAAAATAGTATACCCCAACAACAACAAAAGATATTATACACGATATAAATTGTCACACTCTTTAAAAGCCCGATTTCCAATATTTAGAATTGACATAAAAAGCAACTTTATGAGTTCTTGAAATGTCCTTATTTCATAATTAGAATTAACATCTTGCACCATAATTTTGTCTCGTAATGACTTTATATCAATATTTACTCATGAATTTATACATTCAGAAAGTAAATCAGAAAACAAGTATCCAACACTAATTAGACTCATCATAGCCAAAGTGCAAACTTTCAAAACTAATAAATCAGAAATTATTGCCCATTCAACCCAAAGTATTTTGCCTCTAAAACGTACCTCTAAAACATTTAATTAAACTTGTGTTCACAGTTTATTAATGACTTGACAATGAACTGAGATATTAGAGGCCATGAAAAATTTTTTAAAAATTATGTTTTAAACCAACAATTACAACATATGTAAATAATAATATGACATTTGATATACAAAAGTCTTCTCAGAAATGTAGATGTCATGCAGAACAAGACTTACTTGCAAATGTGGGAAAAATATATACCAATACTTCAAGGGCAGTAGGATGGCAAACTATAACATTTGTAGGCTGCCTTCATTAGTTTTATGCCCGTAAGTAATAGGTTATTATGTTGTAATTCTTTGAATTTCTTTGACAAAATAAATAGCCTCCAGGTTTTCCAAAATTCCAACCCAAAAATCTAACTCAGTAGTGTTTTAGGTATCTAAATCACGTAACATAATTGACTTATAGAGAAACATTCCAAAGCAAAGCACTGGTACTTACTTGGAAAAAAATAAAAGACAGAGAAAGTGGGTCTTTGAATATTGAGAAAGAGACAGAGCAAGCAAGTCAGGCTTACTTCACCACTCCATGAGTAAGGGAAAGCTCCAGGGCCATATCCAAATCTGATCATTGCAGCTTCAGTTTTTGGGTTTTTTTTTTTCTTTTTCTTTCTTTTTTTTTTTTTTTTTTTTTTTTTTACTCCTCTACAACTTAAAAGAGAAGAAGTGGGGAAATTTGGATTCATGAGGAGACAGCATTTGAAGTGGGTCTTAAAGGATGAGTAGGATTTTCTATGACTGAGAAGGGAAGGATAGATGAAAGAATGGAGACTCAGAGGCCAGAGCTTAGCATTTCACATAGAAATTCAACCTGGGGTAAAAACACAGAAATGAAAACTTTGGGTAGTTAACTCAGTCTGACAAGAAATGACATAAGAAGAAATGAGGGAGAATGGAATCATAGGTTGGAACTAGATTGTGATGAGCCTGGGATAGCATCTTCAGGGGGAAGGGCACTGTTTTTGCTTGCCTTCCCCACATCTATTGCACCTTCCACAATGGTTCATGTTATTTGTCTAGAAAGCTCTTTAACTCACTCTCTTGAGGGTGGCCCCAATTTCACTAAACTAATGGATTATTAATCCCACATACCTCCCCACAGCATTCAACTCAGAGATGACATTAAACTCAATCTAAGGCCGTCAGCTTTTGATATCTTGTAGAGCCAGTGATTGCTCCAGAGGTGTGTCCACAGCTTAAGATGGAGCAATGAGAAGAAATCTTTGACATCTGACATCTGTTTGTTTTTCTGTTTGTTAGTCTGGATGGTGGGATGTGGAGTTAGCATATCTGTAACTGTTTTAAACACTTGCTAGCTTGAGAGAAGCCAGCTAGAGAATAAGACTGACGCTTGCAGGGGAACCAAGAGAATAACCAAGAAACAGCATTAAAAATCTTGATTAAATTGTACCTAAAGCCCAAACAACCTCAGATTTTTTCAGGTAGGTAAAGCAGTAAATTCTCATTACTTTTAACTTGATATGAGCTCATTATTGTTCCTTGCAATGAAAAGTGCCCTGACTTATCATTCAGAAAATAGGGCTTCTTCAAAGTTTTCCAAACCTGGATATGAGGTGATCAGTATGGTATTCTAGGAAGTACATTCTGACATCTCAGTGAGAGCTGAATTGGAGCAGGCAAGTTTGGAAGCAGAGAGAGAGAGAGAGAGAGAGAGAGAGAGAGAGAGAGAGAGCGCGCGCGAGTGCGCGAGTGAGCCAGAGCGAGCATGCACGCGTGTGTTAGGGATAATATCACACTGGAATAGATGGCAGTTGAATCCTAACTTGAGGTGTGGCAGCATGAATATGGAAATGCTGAAAAATTGAGAAACATTACCAGAGGTTTGAAGAGACTCTTAGATGTTGACAGCTAGACGAGACATATTTTATCCATAATTTATGCTCTTTGCATACATACCCCCTCCACACACACACACACACACACACACACCACATAGTACTACATGCTAACATGAATTTCCCAGTGAGCTATGCATAGGAATTGTTCTTCACATGGTAAGAATACCCAGCACTTCATTATTTTAGATTATCCATTGTCCAGTTCCTGGTGCCCAGCTGTGGCACAGTGTCAATTATAGGCATGAGAAGGCAGAGGAAAGAAAAAATAAAAATGAAGAGAGAGGGAGAAAAAATGGTTGGGAGTGGATCCAGAGTTGGGTGGCTTCCAGAAAGATGTTGATCCCAAATGACCTGACTGGGGTTGGGGTGGGGTGAGGCAAACAACAAATGTAGAGAAGATAATGAGGGCATGGTGAGGATGAAATAAAAATGGGTAGAAATAGGAATAATGACAATAATCATGATACTAATAAAGCTAATAGTATGAGCTACTATTTATTGGAAGTTTCCTTGCGTCAGCCACTGGGTAAATAATTTATATGCACTACCTTATGTAACCTTTACAGTCACCCTGTGAACTAGACGATGACAGCCAGCCTTAGAAAGGTTAAGTAACTTGTTCAAGACCAAACAGATAAGAAGAGTTGAAGCTTGTGTCAGACACAAGTATGTCTGACCATACTGTTGCAAATATTGGTTTTCTAAAAAACTTTTCTTTTTTTTTTTTTAACATACCATTAGAGTTCTCCCTCCCTAGTTGAATCTCTCACCAAATAACATTCCAACTCCAACCTGGAACATTTTTCCTTCTTGATGTTAGCATTCTACACCCATTCCTTTCTTTCTTCAGCTTGAATATCACTTCTCCTGGCATAACTTCCATGATTCCCTGAAAGCATATAGCACCCCCTCTTATGGCATTTCCTTCCTTGCCCCCATGAGAGTATTATTGCTGAAGATCTTCTTTCTACATCAGACTGTGGCCTCTGTGAGGGCAGAGGCTTGCCTGTTTTGCTCACTAAACATACTGTGAATATTCAACGATCAAGTCGAATGAATGAACGAGATCAGCAGAGAGTGAGTTGAGAACAGAATGTTGTATGTCATAAGAAATATGCATGTGTCTTTTGTGGGGGGGGCTTGTTTTCAGAAATAAGATCTGAAGAACAGCAAGAATGTTTTTGGGCTTCTTTTCCAGTGTTCTGGAAACTGGCTGGAATAGGGAGATTTTTGCACTGTGTGGCAAGGTATGTTTATTTATCCTTATGATTCCCACGCCTCTTTTCAAAAGCTGGATTTAGCATGGCAATTCCAACTTCAGATGTTCTCCAAAGACATCTCTGGTGACCAGACATTTGTTGGTGAAAGGGAATGAAGGAAAACCTAGACAAGAAATGGTCAAGGAGAGAACAGGCCAGACAACCAAATCTCTTTCCACAGGCACTCAAGTAATTAAAATAAAAACAATTACTCATATACATAGAGCAGGTCAGCATATTTTTTTACAGAACAAGGGAAATGCACAACTCCTTAGAGGCAGTGATATAAATATTTCAGCTGATAGTACATCCAGGACTAGGAAGGTAAAATAAACTAGATTTAAACAAACAATTTGACACAGAACTGAAAAAGGCATTGTGAAATTCTGCAAAATTGCAGATCCAATTTCCCTGGAATATACTTAGGCCTAGCAAAACCCTGACAATTATTCATGTTGGAAGACTAGGCAGAAATGCAGACAATGGGAAAACAAACACTCAACCATTAGGTTTCAGAATGCCAGTGTCCAGAAAATGCCTATGTTTGCCTCTTTTTTCTCTGGAGTCTGGAACCAGCCTCTTGGTTGCTATACCTCTCAAAACATATCTCGCTATTAACAATAAAATGTGGGTTCATGGGAGAAATTCTAGAAAGACTCACAGTAGCAATGAGCTTTGCCTTCCTATTGGTAAAAAGGGGTCTGTCCTTTGTACTGAGTTTACTTTCTGATTTTCTTTGTTGAGAAGTTATTATGTTCCAGGTCCTTAGTCACTCAAAATTTGTTTTGTTTTTAATGAGCCCCAGAGTTATGAGGTTGTGTTCTTCCCTACATACTAGCCACACATCCAGATTATCACTCTACAATTGCAGATCTGACTCACACCACTGCTTGCCATCCTTCTATGACCTTCCATTGTACTCAGGATAAAGCCCACATTTCTGAGCCCAGCACTAGAATTTCTTATATTCAATCCCTGCTTAAGTTGCAAACTCATTCCCCAAAACTATGTGGAGTTCTCAGTTGGCTGGATTGTTGTACACCTGCAGCACCATTGTGACTGATTTTCCAGCTATAATCCCTCTCTGTCCCATTATCCTTGCCCATCTGGCCATTTTTATCTAACTCTTTAGTCTGAGCTCAAGAATTACCTTCTTTGTGAAACCTTTTCTCATTCTTATAGGCAGACCCTGGAACTCATCTGTACATATCCAACTTTGGATTTTTCAGTCCTCCACTTTTCCCTTGGGATGCCTTATCCTCCCTTTTTCCTTACAAATCAATTTCTTCCCCAAGACTATGTGTCCTAGGGCAAAAGTTGTGTGTTATTCTTCTCTGTGGTCACATCCTGCTTAATGCAAAATTGGTGCTCAGCAAAAGTTCTTGGCTTCAGAGGCCGTTAAGTCTAACTTTACTTTTCTGATCATTGTAATTTTTTTTGTTCGGTTTTTATTCATTCATCAAATGTTTATTGAGTGACTATCATGGTCCAGCCTTCATACGAGGCACCGAAGACACAATGGTAAATTCTTCTGAAGTATACTGACTTCGGGAGGGGTAAAAAATTACTCCATTAATCCCATCAATGAACATATAGCTACAAATGAAGTGCTGAAGCAAAGGCTGTTATTGCAGCACTGCGATTGGTGGATCAGTGTAGGCTCCATGCAGGCAGTGATGATTACACATGGATATTAGCAATGATTAGACATTAATGATTTAGGGGTGAGGAGAGGGAGTTTATTTCTAAGGAAGGAGTTGGAGAGCTCAGAAGTTTCATGATGAGAGGGAACATGGTTTATATGAATGATCATCGTTCCTGGAGAAGAAAGATCTAGACCATTGGTTCTCAGTTGAGGGCCATTTTGCTCTCCCAGGGGACATTTGGCAATCTGAAGAAATTTGTGGTTGTCATAATTGAGAGTGAGTACTATGCAGTGGGTAGAGACCAGGGATGCTACTAAATATCCTAGGGTGCTCCTGATAGACCCTCAAAGAATTATTTAGTCCAATAAGTTGGTAGTGAAAATGTTAAGATATTCTAATGTGGATTCTGGTATTGGATGAAGCTGAAGAGGCAGACATAGGCAGACCATGAAAGTCTTTGCAGAGCGTATAAAATAGTTTGGTCATTATGAATACTAGGAAGTTAAAGTATTGAGGATATGGAGATAGCTTCATGTGGTTTTCCTTTTATTAAAATCACCCAGGCTACACTATGGAAACATTCTGAACATCCATCTGATCATGGATCAGAGAGGAGCAAGAATGGATGGAAGACAACAGTTAACAGATTTTTGAGTATTCAGGCAGGATAAAATGTTTTGGACTAGCTTTGTCTCCATTTTAACTGTTACTATCCATTCCAGAGCTGATGTTGAGGATCTTCTACTGCTTGTGTAATCATCATTTCCCTTAATTATTTTTATTTATTCTTTTTTATCCGCATCTTGTTCACAAGAGTGATACCTGTTCTAAAGGGCCACCATGACTAAGTAGATATTGCAGATTACCTTATAGCAGAAACAAATATCTTTAATGTCATATAATATAAATTCTAGTCTGGTGGTCAAATAGTTTGAATGCTAACAAACATAGGAAGCTTAACATTTTCCAAAGCAGCTCTAACCTTTTAGATGGGTGCAGTTTACACCACATTCTTGTCAGACAGAGGTTTATGAGTAGCAGAGGGAATGTCTTCACATGGCTTTAAGGTGTTTCATGAGACATCACACAGCTATCTCCTCTCCGCCTTCAACAATCCTCTTTGTGCTTTGACTTTTAGCACAAACGCTAACTTGTGGTCCTCTTAACATGTCATCCTGTTTCACTGCTCTGTAGTTTGCATATGCTCTTCCTCTGCCAGGAATGCCCTCACTCTGCTAACCACATTTGCCTGGTAAACCACAAAACATCTTCCACAATGATACTCAGGCCTGGCCTACGCTAAATAGCTTCACCAGAAATCCTGTTAATTAACTCCCAACACTATCCATTGCACACACTTGTCAAAACACAATGTGAGTTCCTTGAAAATAGAATTATTTTTTTCTTATTCATCTCTGGTTGTAAGTGTTGTTTATATTGGCTTATTCTCTTGATAATACTTCGAGGCTGGTGTAGACTGAGAAAGGGTCTTTCCTCCTTTGTTTCTTCAACAGTTTTTTCTAATTCTCCCTTCTAATCATACTTGCTTCCCTATTACTGACCATGAGGACTGACCTCTTACTCCTAGGGCTGCAGGCTGCCTCTGCTTGTTCCATGGAATTTCATGCTCTGGATAGCCACTGTTTTCCAGAAGACATCTCATCTAGGTCTCAGCTTTCAGTTCCCCTTTTGTTATAGTCCGCTCCCAACTCACATCTGGGTCCTGAAATCTCTGTCAAGCTCTAGCATCCACCTTAGCTTGCCAAGGAAGGAAAACCAGAGAAGAAGCTAACATAGTCCTTGGGACAAAGTAGGGGCTGTGTATATAGCTATAGATAAACTACACTCTAAACTCTCATTTATACTTTTTGTAAATACATAGGATCCTATCTTTTTCTATATCCCTGCATGGTCTTAAACAATCATGTGATAATTTTAATTCAAATTATGGAATTCCTTTAGCAATAGATTAAATAAACTGTGAATTTTAGGAAGACTCTTACCTACCTCTCCTGGTTTCCATTTTGCTATCTGCAAAATGAAAAAAAAAGGAATATGTGTTTTGGGTTTATTTCTCAATCAGGTCAGTTCAAAAAGTTGTTTGGTGAGAGTTTCTAAGGACATTGAGATCTAGTGAAGCAGAATCTTCACGGTGGGACTTAAGTGTTTGTATTTAAAGGAACATCTCCAAGTCATGCTGGTGGTTAGCCCTAGCAGAAAGCCAATAAACAAGAGTATTTCCAATGTGACTGTGTGATGGTCACGTAAGCATAAAGTCCACAAAGTTCTAGGTTGACCGATGAACGAAGCACTTGTGGAGGGGGATAAAGCTTGCGATGGGCTGTTTGTCAAATACCCACTTCCTTTAATATATTCATATGGAGGGCCACTGCTGTAAAATTCCACACATAGCCATCCATTCAGAGGATGTAGAGGGGAAATTGTTGTAGTCAACTACTCTGGTTAATGCCTCAAGTTTTTGCACACAGCTTGGATTGCCTATTAAAAATTCTGTTCTAGAATTATTAGCATCTTATTTGCTTTCAGGCACCTAAATATGGTACTCTTTCCTATACATTTCTCAGACTGAAAAAAATATATATTTCCAGGAAACAGGAACATGCTAAAAAAAGTAAAATGTTATAGCTAAGAAAATGGTAAAGTGCAGCTGAAAACTTACTGAATTCAAACACAGTTCAAATTCTGGATCTTGTGGTTTTTTGCTAATCATTTCAAAGAAAATCAATTTACCTTCATGGGCTTTAATTTTCCATCTGTAAACTGGATGAATTACCATAACTTATAGGTTCTTAACTAATGAATGAGGTTTGAGGTATTCGTGAATTTCATCAGTTTTGTATATGACTTGATGAATGGTGATGCATGTGCTTGTTTTACATCAACCTAATCCAGGAGAAGCTCCAGAGGTAAAGCTAATTCAATGTAGTGTCTCAGTAGAGATTATGACCAATAAGTAAATAAGTTAAAGATACCTTATTCTATTATATCCTATAGTTACATCAACCTATTTGATTGTTAATTCAGAAAAATATGCTACTTTGGATTTGATATATGTTGTAGCCATGCAGCACTGATGGTGAGATTTGGAAATTACATGGGTGTGGTCATTTTGGTATATTAAATCATACAATCCAAACCAAAAATCATCTCAGGTGCCTACATTATGTTATGTTTTTTTTTTTCCTTTCAATTTGTGCCACATCAACTATACTTCTGTCAAGCTTTCATAGAATTTGCTGAAGTGATGATAACAGAGCAGTTTCAAACTCTATAACAGATTGAAGAAAAGTCAAAATAAAAACCATTCTTTTGAAGACAGTTTTACATTAAGCTTGCAATTCCCAATTCTTGAGAATAGCCTTAAAGACAGAGAGGGTCATGAATTGTTACATCCTAGAATGAGGGAATCCGGGGTATGGAGAAAAACTTGCTCAAAACTACCTATAATAGCAACTCTTAAGCAGTTAGTTTCTGACCCCAAAACACTGTTGAGTCCAACAGAGACCAATGCCATTCTCTGCATCTTTCCCCATCCTAGCTAGTAATGTCTCTCATAAAAAAAACCTAATGTCTTTCAAGGATTCATTATTTCATAGGGAGAAATAACTAATTAATGAAAACATTCCACTCTTACTTCTCTTTTCTAGAGGGACTCTCAGAGAAGCTAGATCTTTCTTCCTAGATGAGTGCCTTTATGCAAATATTTAACTTTTCTGAAGTTCAGTCTTTCTTACTTATAAATGGGGGATGGACCTAGGAAAGTTCATTTAGGGCAAAGTCAAGTCTTTCTACGACTTATCTCTAGCACTGAGTAGGACACCTTACAAGTAGCTGATTACTCCCTTTCCGCATCCTCACTGACTAGTCGCCCACAGGAGTCAGTGTCAACTCCAAAACGTTATAAGGTATCAACTGAGAGAATAGGTACTCATGCAATTTTAAAATGTCCTCCCCAAACTGCTTTTTCCAACTGATTCCCTCAATTGTGTTACTATTCTCCTAGAGAATTGCTTATCCTCATAGCCATGTCAGCCTCTCTCTTACATTCTCTTAGTACTTCCAGCTGTTTTTCCTCATTTCCTATTTGGCATTCACATTCTCCATTGGACCTGAAGGAGTTTCCAATTCGTGGGTCATAGAGTTTCTCAGGTCATTAGTCCCAGGTTGTGAAGGGTTTCCCACCTAATCTGGGTTTTGAGAACCCGCTGTTAACCTTACCTGGGATGAGCCCAAGCAGCTCCCATTAGGCGCAGTTAGAAAGCTAGCAGGGGAGACAAGAACGTTTGGATTTCTTGGCTTCTCCAGGCCTTACTCCAGCGACCATCCAGTCAAAGACTTTCTAGCCACATAATTTGGAAACACTGTGAGTAGATATTCCCCTAGGTATCAATAGATATTGCTTAGAGTTGATCAATATTAAAGCTGTCATATCCATATTTATATTTTTTTTAATAATGAAACCAAATGGATGACTAATAGTGAGCAAAAGGTCTTCTGTACTTCTCCAAGAAGCTGAAATAAATGACTCTGCTCCAAAACAGCAGACACATAATTTTTTCCTACCTTGAACCTGATCCAATTTCTCTATTTTGAGTCATTCTTTTCATTTTATTTTTTTTGTTGTTGTTTATTTGCTCATTAAAAATGGGGAAGGGGCGACATCTATTTAAATAGACACTGTATCAGGCCCTCGGCATTACAAATAAATAAAATATAGTTTCTGTCTCCAAGGAGGATAAAGTTAGTGAATAAAGACAAACACACACAAAAATAAATTTCAACGCAATGAAATAAGTGTAACAAGAGCTGTGTGCACTGTATGAACATGGCATTAAGGCATGGATATTCATTTCTTACAATCCCTTCTTGTTAAGAAGGGATTACAATTTAGGTGATTTGATCTGCTTTTTGAAAATGCAGTAATCAAGTAGTGGAGGGAATTGTGCTGGAAAAGTCATCTGAGATGTCATTGTGAAATAGGACATATTACGGTGTTTAGACTTGACCTTCACGGTCATGGACAACTATTGGAATGTGTTAAACAGGAAAGAAGCCATTAAGAATGCTCACTCTGGCCACCAGTAGAGACGTAGATTGGTAGGAAGAATAATGGAGGCAAAAATAAAAAGTGTTTCGGGCTGGTAGCAGTAGTTCAAGTCAAGGATAATGGGTGTCTGAACCAGGGAAATGACAATAGAAATGAAGAGAGGCAGTATATTTTAAAAACATTTAGGGCACGAAATTAATAGGGTATGATGATTAGCAAGAGAGGTGAGGCAAGGAAAAATAGATTATGGATCGTACGCTTGTGATTAAAATGTGGTTCTTAAATATAAACATGGCTCAAAGAGTCATATTAAGTTTGCTTTTATTCTCTGAAAATATCCCCCAATGAACAAGGTAGTCTATAGAGAACTTCATTTTACCTCTGTATCATTGAAAATGGTTTTCCTTTTCAGGAACCACCACTACCACCAGCAGCAACAGCAGCACCAGCAGCAGCACCCCACACACACACATACACACGTTATTGTCTGGCAACACCCTCGTTCTATTCAAAGCACGGATAAAATATCATGTCTTTTGTGCATACTCACCATTACTGCCACCCCTCAAATGCAGAGCTTTTTCTACATCTTCTCACCCTAGGCCCTTTGCATCTACTCAATTACAACACTAGCCACTCATTTCTCCTGAAAATATATATTCATTAAGTAAAACACCATGGCAGTGGCTAGGGATACACTGACAAATAGCACCTTCTAAGTTGCTACTGTCTTAGGTCTTGCTCCCTAGTAGAAACAACAAGTATTAAACAATCTGCAGTTGTATGGGTTATTAAGAATGTATTTTGTACTTTGAGAGTGTTGTCCTTGAGTTTAACCAGGTCAGGAGTCATTTGTACTGGATTATAACATATGTATTATAATTATACTCATGGAGGAGGAAGCTAGTGTAAATGTTCTTATGACAGATCAATTGAAGGCTGAAGGAATAATAGAAACTTCAGGACTTTGCAGCCACCACCAAGGACATGACTGAGACCCACTCATTTGAGGCAGGGGCATTGTGATTTATAATAATAAATATATATTAGGTTTTGGACCATATTCCTGGCACAGAACACCTAAAACTTTCAGAATTTCCTGTGACAAGAGCCATAAAGCTGTCTTGGGTTATGTTAATGAAGAGACAGGGAAAAACCTTTAGATAACCTAAGGGTGGAGGCTGGTTGCCTAGGGAACCAACCCTGTGATTAGAGGATTGGAACTTTTAGTACCCCTCCCCCACAACCTCCCTGGAGGGTAAAGGGGCTAGAGATTGAATCAATCACCAACAGCCAAAAATTTAATCAGTTGTGGCTACTAATGAAGCCTCCATAAAAAACCCAAAAGGACTGGGTTTGGAGAGCTTCGAGGCTGGTGAGCAGGTGGAGATTGGGACAGAGTGGAGGGCCTGGATAGGACATGGAAATTCGGCCACCTTTCCCCACACCTTGCCGTATGCATCTCTTCCCTCTGGCTGTTCCTGAGTTATAGCATTTCAACACAAGCGGATAATCTAGTAAGTAAAATGTTTCTCTGAATTCTGTGAACCACTCTAGTAAATTAATCAAACCTCAGAAGGGGGTCATGGGAACCTCTGATTTATAGCCAGTCAGAAGCATAGGTGATAACCCAGGCTTGTAACCAGTATCTGAAGTGTGTATGTGGGGGCAGGGATCAGTCTTGTGAGTCTGAGCCCTTCACCTGAGGGATCTGGTGCCATCTCCAGGTAGATAGCATCAGAATTGAATTAAATGGTAGGATACTCAGCTGGTGTCTTAGAGAATTGCTTGGTGTGGGAAAAAGCCTCCAGATGTTGCTGAGGAAAAGTGTCCAAAAGTGAGGTGTTTTATGTGCGTAGTAAAGGAGACTCACAGGGAAGAACCACAGTAGGGAAGAACTGGAGTTTTCCCGCATAGGAAGGAAAACTTTGAGGCTTTCCCTTTACAAAGCCCTAAAGCTAGGTCAGAGTTTCTGGGCTGATTGAGATTCGGCTTGAGGAAACTGTACTTTGCTCCAAGCCTGGCCTGATGGGTAGCTAGAAGCTGCTGTGAGTTTTGCATATGAACTCAAGTTCTGAGTTGCACTTGTAGGTGCAGAATGAATCTCTGATGCATTCATACATGGAGGTCTGGGAAGGACAAATCCAAAAAGCTTTGAGAAGTGATCGAGGTGCATTGCCAGTCTCTGCCTGTGACTTTAGCAGTGAAAGAAGCTTTCATGGAGATTGTGTGTGTATGTGTGTGTATTGTAAATGAATTAATGGATGAGTGAACAAATACATGAATTAGAGAATCAAAGAGTGAGAAAACTGTAAAAAACCACTTCGAGTAAGTGAATACATAAATGAATGATCAAGTAATTGAAAGTCATGAATGAGTTAATGACTGACTATAAGATAAGAGTAAGTCAGTATGTGCATATGTGAATGAATACACATGGGTGAGGAAGGGAAAGTGAATATGAAAGTAAATGAACATGTGATTGACAAAATATACAGCAAACTGATTGAAATCAATTTTCCAGAAGAAAAAAGTAATCCAGATTTTGCGTTTAATAAGAATTAGTGCTCAGAGAAAGGGTCAGGCTTTCCTAATTTCTGAAGTGAACTCCCACCTCAAGAAGAGTTGTTCCGTGAATGTCTGAGGTGTGACTGTCCTAGAGCTCTTGAGACTGGAATTTGGGGGCTTCAGCAAAATGGCTTTGACTTACTGGAAGACATCTTCTACTCAGCCCTGCTGCAATGAGAAAAATGGCAGGATTTGTGGAGTGGGTATCACCAGGAGATACCAAGAGGACTGCTTCCCATGAGATGTTAGACTCATGGACATTAATCTCACAAATGTACCAAGGTTTGTTTTTTCAAGCCAAGAAACCAGTCCCCCCCCCCCACTGCACTCCAGTATGAAGAGTAATGTTTTATTAAGATGAACGCATGTTGTTGTTTTTTTTTTTTTCTATTTTCCTCAAACTCTCCCGGAGATGGAGATATAAACCAAGTGCCTTTGTATTAATTTCCATTGAGAAACAGAATGCCAAGGGGACTGTGATATTCTCATGCAGGAGGGTGACTCTCAGATATGGGGTCTTCACGATGTTTACTTCCTTGTGGGGTATGTGATAAAAATGCCCCTACCGAGTGAGTACATTTGGAAGTATAATCTGTAGTCCCACATGTGAGAATTACTGATGCAGGTCAATCTCTTTGGCTAGCAAGGTTTTAATAGGAAGATTTACACTGTTTACATTCTGAAGAACATATTCTCAGCTAAAACAGCTTGGAGGCCTCGCTGTACAGAATCCTTTCAAAGGGAGGTCTGTTAATACACTATCTTCCTTGAAGGGCTCTTGAATGAACAAGCTCCCTCTCAAGGTTTGCATTGATAACCTAGCTTCCTTTTGCCTTACCAATGCTTGCTGGGCGAGAATTTTACTCTCCCGTTTTCATAGATTTTGTCGCTTGTTTGCTTTGTTTTGAGGATTTAAACATGTGTGCTCTAATTTAGTTTACTCTTTCTAGTGTTTTAGTGGTTATGCTAAAAGTTACATACAATAATTTGTGAATTCCTTTGTTAACAGGTACTTTTATGTCCATGCTGAACACATGGACTTTGAAATACTTTTACTCTTCTCACTCCCCCTAATATATGTGTTATTGTTACCTAGTATTTAAGTTACATCTTGGATTTTTAAATTTTCAACCTCAAATCAAATACTATTATTGTTTTTAGGATATTCAGGTTTTGATTGGATATGCCCAAACATTTGCCGTTTCTTTGTATCATAGATCTTATTACTGGTGTTATTTTTTTCTATAAGTATATCCTCTATAAATGTCTTTTATGATACTTTATTCATAATCTATTCACTGTTCATTTGTTTAAAATGTCTTTATTTCAGCTTCATTCTTAAAAGATAGTTTTGCTGGCAATGCAATCCTACCAAATATTTTCAGTGATTCGAAAGTATCATATCATCACTTTCAATTACTCTAGCTCTAGTTGATTTCTATTTCTTTGTCATTATAATTTAATGCCAGCATTCATACATTTATTTTAACTTGTTTAAAAATTTTTTTTTGTCTTTTAATTGAAAAAGCCTACCACATTGGAAAAAGCTTTAAATTTGGTTACATAATCTCTCTGATCCTGTTTTGGCCATCTCCGTAAAACTGGAATTACTAATAGCTTTCTGATAGAGTTTGTGAGAGTTAAGTCCAGTGAGCTGGCACTGGTAAAGTGAAGGCCTTTCTTCCTCAACAAGTTGTATTTATTTTGTGGGATAAGTGAAGAATTTTGATGAAAGAGAAACATATTTCTTTGTAATTATTTTTAATGTCTCTGCAAAGGTGAGTTTTCTGCAAGGTGTTCAATGAAACTCAAAGATTTAATATTCAAAGGTTCCTGAGTTGATATAAAAGTATAAGCAATTTCAACTCCAAAGTGGCTGGACATTTCAAATGCATAGACATAGAACAAGAAGACAGCGAGAATGATCCATGGAATGCTCATAGCACTGTAAAAACCTGGCTTTTTTGAGTACGGACATCTGTCTGCTACTGGCTACCCTCTGGCATGGAAAATTACCCAGGAGTCCTCTCAAAAAACTCTACATGAATATATTAGGTCGTGTTACAAATATTAGATAAAATAAACATGCTGGCATTTTTCTGAGGCCTTTTCTGTGCTTCCATAAATCACAATGTGCCTTTATTGTTTTTAAATTTAGCCAGTGTAATTCCCATTGATTTTGGAGGATAATGATGCAATGGTAGTGATTAATACTACAGTTTTAGCTTAAATTTCTATAATTTCTTATCTCCTGAAGTTTTCCAAAATCCTGGCTTGCTGTCATCTACAGATATTCTGACTACACATACTTCAAAGAACTATAAAGGTAGAAACCAGTTGCTAATAACTGTTTTAATGGGGGCCAGACATTTGGAGTCAATATATAATTACCTTTGGACTCCCAGCCCAGTGCTCAAGTTTCAGGAAGAGTGATTCTCCGTGCTTGTAAAACACAGAACCATGTATGTTTATGGTTTGGAAAGAGCCCATGGAAAATAATGCCATTTCAATCCCTTTTTTCACAAACAGGGAAACTGAAGCTTAGTGAAAAAAATGGGCTTTTCAAAGCTTTACAGTATAGTAGTGGCAAAGCTGGGAGGCGGAGCCTAGGCAGTTTTGCCGTCTTTCTGTTCAAAGTTCTTGATTACTTCGGGGGTCCACAGACAGCACCCTTCTCCCTGATACTTTTGGTAGGTGTAAGGGGTTAGGAAAGCCTCTGCCCTACCCTGGAGGATTGAAATAATAATAGTTGAAATGTATTGAGTTTTTACTATATGGTGAGCAACATTCTAAGAGCACCTCTCTCTCTTTTTCTCTCTCTCTGTCTGTCTCTGCCTCTGTCTCTCTCACACACACACATATTGAATGTTTACAACAAATTTGAAAAGATGATACACATACTGAGTAGTCAGTGCATATTTTCAGAATTAAATAATATTACATCATTTCAAATGAACTTTTATTTTGACTTAATTACAGATTCACATGCACTTGTAAGAAATGATGCAGAGGGATCCCGTGTACTCTTTACCTTGTTCCCCTCAATGACAGCATATTGCAGCAACACAACCAGGAAGCTGGCACTGATACAATCTACCTGTTGTTGTTGTTGTTGTTTTTTAATTTCCCACGTTTTGTACGTACTCATTTTGTTTGTGTTTATTTTTATGTAATTCTATCACACATGCGGGTTGTGTACCCACCACCAAAGTCAAGGAACAGAAGTTTCATCGTTGTCAATATCTCTTATATTGTATTTAATAAACACACACCACCCTCCCTCTACCACCATAGTCATCCCCAATCTCCAGAAATCAATAATCAGTTCTTCATCTCTCATTTCACTATTCAAGAACGCTAAATCAATGGAATCATATAGTATATAGCCTTTTGAGATTAGTTTTTCTTTGAGATTCCTCCAATTTGTATCAAGTTATTTATTTATTTTTTTTGCTGAGTAATACTCATGCTATACATGCACAAAAGCTTGTTTAACCATTTCTCATTAATGCACATCTGTATTGTTTCTTTCTAGTCTTTGGATATTACGAATAAAGCTATTATGAATATTTGTGTACAGCTTTTTGTATGAACATAAATTTTCATTCTCAGAGATAAATGCCCAAAGGTAAAATTGATGGGTCATATAGTAATTGCATAATTAATTTAAAAGTAACCTGTCAAACTTTTCCAGAGTGGCTGTGTCATTTCATATTTGCTCCAGCAATGTGTGAGTGATCAGTTTCTCCACATTCTTGTCAGTATTTGCTTTTTATTACAGCATTTTGATAATGTAACTGAGACACAGGACATCAAGTAACTCCAATGCCTCAGGGTTCTTTCTAGATTTCTCTCTTTTTATATTTGTAAATTATTTTTCCAACATTGAAACAACTAGCTCTTATTATCCTCAAACTACTGACTCATTTGCTCAGTCATTCAATTTATTGGCTTAATATAAGCAACCTGGCAACCATGCCGGTTTCATCTTCAGCCCCGTCTGGGCACACCACCACATTATGCACTCTCCCCACTGCACACACATATCACTGCCTCCCTGTAGCAGGGTACAATGTCTGCTTCCCTATCCCCACTCTATGTCCTTGGCTGCAGGGCAGGCTGATTCCTCTGTGAAGGAAAGGGGAAGGGAAAAAGGAAAGGAATAAGAAAAAGGGATGGGAAGGGAAGAGGGAAGGAAAATGCTATTGTTGTTTTTGTTTCATTATAGCCGTGAGGAATCTCAAGGTCCAGATTTAGACAATAGTTGGCAAATTATAGCTATACAGATGTTGATTTACTGTCTACTCTGATTTAATACATGACGGACATTTTTAGCTGCAAAACTTATGAGTGTGTTTCACATTTCCCGAGCTGAGTCCTCCACCTTCTGAACTTACCTCCTTGCTTGTCCAAGAATCTGCTTTATCATTTTACTTACATCTTACCTCATTAGAGCTGTCTTTCATTGTCTCAGGAATTTTAGTTGTTGGGCTAGTTTCAAACTGAGGGCAGGGAAGGCTGGTAAGGAGAACATAGTATACTCTTCTTGGACAACCCCTAGAAGTACCTGGACAAGACTCTACAAGGGACTGGTGATTGCACAACAGTGGGAGAGAGTGAATGCCAGAGGAATTATTTTTATTACGCACAAAATGACCCTGTTTTTACAACCTCAAGAGCCATTCGTGTAACGCATACGCACTTTGAAAAGGAGAGTGTTGTTTATCAAATGTGTAGTCTTTCTTTTTAATGTAATAGAACTGGATTTGAATCCTAGTTTGCATTCCCTAGCTCTGTAGTCTTAGTCAAATCATTCCCCTCTCTTAGTCTCAGGGTTTTTTTTGACAGAATAAGGATACTTATTCTTACTTTACAGAACTGGCACCTAGAAAATTACAGAAGTGTTCTTAAACTTTCTAGTGAGTTCCTTTACAAAGAAAGTATATTCATTGAACCTTTTCTTTTCTTTTTTTTTTTTTTTTGGTCATATGATCCTTGTAAGCTCTGTGTTGTATGAACTCTTAATTGATGTGCATGCATATTCCCCACTGGATGTTGCTTATAGAGACATAGGTTCTACTCTTATAAATAAATAGAATAAAGCCAAGTTCTCAGTGTTTGTCTTTGTATAAGACCCTTCCCACCTGAGACCCTTAGCTTCCCACGTTTATATGAAGAGACTGGACTATCTTAGATTCCTCAGTCTGAATTTCTGTTAGAAACATCTGGTGAAATTTTCAAAAATAAAGATTCCCCTAGTGTCTTCTAGACTTAATGAATCAGAACGTGTGTAGTTGGGGCCTACTTATCTGTTTTATTCAAAAGCTCTGAGGTGATTTAGGATGTAGCCAGTCAAGCGAACCCCCACTAGATGGTCCAGAGAATAGTCTTAAAGAGATGACATAGCACGTGAACTACGATTGTGGGGACAGTTGAGTATAAGTTTAAATCAGTCCCTTTATATACTTAGCTGGGTTACCTTGGGTAAGTCATTTAAACATCTTCTGGCCCTGTCTGTAAAATAGATGTGTAATTACTTGTGTATAACCTCTGGGTAAGCTCAGAGTCCCCAGCCAAACACACACACATACACACTTGAAAGTGATCAAATTGCTCCAAACTCCCAAGTTGACCTGTGGAAGTCTAAGTCCTGCCTCAGATTTATAGGAATCCCTGGAGGATATTTAGTTTCTCTAGGGATCTAATATTCTACCTACCATCTCTTCCCTTTACTGCATTCATTTAGGCATTATTTTCTCCTTCAGCTTACAAAGCCTTAATGACAAAATTACTCGCACCAGTGTGTGTAGATTTGGGAGACTTTATGGAGCATATCTGGGGCTTCCTGGAAGGCTGCGGACAGACCTCTGTCATCATGATGCTCCCTTCTTCTCTGTTTCTCTCTTTTCTTTTTTTTCCCATTCATCTTCTCCATCTTGCAAAGTTCTGGGCATCTGAAAAGTAGGGTGTTGCCACTTTTCTCAGGTCTTAATAGCAAACATGCATATCCAAAGCCATCAAAGTTTTCAAAAGAGCAGAGCTCTGACAGCTTCACCTTCCTTTGAACACAGTTGCCATTCAGGGATTGTAAGCAGGCATACTTGGTTTGCTGTCTGTCTTTGATTCATTCTTATTCCACATGTAAAGTACTTAGGGTTCTGGCATCTGTGGCTTTATGATCATGTGTGGCACAGCTACACAGATGCAGCTCAGCCATGCTTTCCTTCTGGAGTTACTCCTTCTCCTTCTCTCCCTCTACACCTGCTCAGGCAACTCACAGTTGTTCTTATGGGAAACCAGCTGGCATCAACCACTTTGCTCAAATCCAATTTAGTGTGAATGTCTAAGCATAACCAGAGAATGATATCTGAGTAGTAGGGGTTCACAAGTCTAAAATCTGACTAAAACAATGATTGCTAACATAACTGAGTATCAAACAGGGATTTTCTATACAAATTATTTTAATCTTAAAAGCATATCCATGCTTTTTCCTGCACCCACCCCCATAGAAAAAAACTGAGGTCCAGGGAGATTAAGTAGCTGAGCCAGGATTTGAATTCAAGACATGTTGCTACAAAACCTTAGCTTGCATAAAATTGTCTAAGTAATTAACAGAGAGGTCTAAACTTTGTTATAGTACAAAAATGTTAACTGATCTAAAAGAGGTGTCATCAATATACATTAAGAGCTGATAATAAAATACTTGTCATTTAATAATAGTCTCATTGCTTTGATAGTTAATCTTAATTGAATTTTATATGTAACTATGTAGCATGCATTTGTCAAAACATCAGCAATTTTAAAAAGAAAATAAAAGATGATTCAATGTTTCCCTATATCTTAGTCGCTAATTAGATAATAGAACTGATTTGCTCTGTGTAGATTTATCAGAAAAACAACAGGAAAAATAGTACCTCGTGCAAAATAGTTGATTTGCATATTTGAGGCTATGTGGAAACAATACACAGGATACACAGGAAATATATATCAGAAATACTTCAGTCGTTGAGGTATCTGACATTTACATATCACTTTACAGTTTATATGAATATACCTTTATTGGCTCATTCCCTCCTCATAACATGAAGAAATTTATTATCACATTTAATGAATGAGCAGTCGCTCATTCAATTACTATTTATTAGCTCCTACAATGTGCCAGGAAAATGGCAGTGTGTATCCAGGTAGGACCAAGACACAAGGTCCTAAGCTGCATGGAGCTAGCAGACAAGGAGGGAGGGAAGCAATTAAGTATATATAGGCTCTGCCCAGTTTTAGATCCATTAGAAAGAGGCAGAAAACTAATGTTTAGATCTATGTTGGCATACATTTCTCAGTGTCTTTATCAGAAAATTGCAGGATGAGAGGCACCTGCAACCCCAAGCTGCCCTGTACGAGTCTGTAACAGTAGCAAATACATCCATGAATTGTGGCATCCGATCTCTCTTCAACTACCCTCTGTTTTCCATGGCTTTTTCATGTCTGACAATAGTACCCTTTTTTCAAACATAGCAAACATTGATTTACCCGGGGAGTTTTACTAGAGACTAGTATAATATAGACACTTCACCTTCACTATTTTACTTATTTTTTTTTTTAAACAAAGAAAAAGAAGCTTATTGGAAGCTCATCAGCCAACAGTCTCTAGACACAGGAAATATGTTTCCTCATTTTTGAAAACTTCAGCATTTAACGAAGTTTCATATTTTCAAGTATTTAATATATTTTTAAATGAATGGACATACATTTTTAGTTCTTTGATGCATATAAAATAATATATGTAAGCTTTATGCATGCTATAAAGCTTAATCATGTGATCAACACTTTTGAACTCAGCACTCAATTCAAGGACAAGAACATGATATTTGATTCACATCTGCCCATGTGTTCCTCCCCATCTCATTCCATGGTTTCATCGTTTGCATGGAAATATTTTAAAAATTCAAACAATATTACAAGACTTTTAACAAAAAATAGTAGTCCTTGCCTCTTCTCACCATTGGTTTTTATTTCTTCGTGGCTCAAGATTTCAATGCTTGCAAAATATTTCATTGAGTATTTGCTTTCATTTGTCTAAATTATGCAATATATAGTTTAGTCTTAACTGTAGACATTATTCATTGAATTTCAACTATGTATGGGGAAAATTTGGTTGCTGTCTTACAATGGCCCACTGTTTGTACCAACACATAGACACACATTTCCTTCCGCATTTTAATTAAATCAACAGTTAGTGTTTACATTATTAGACTGTCAATATTTTCAGAGCTGAGCATGAAATGTAGCATAATTATTTCCTTGATTTGTATAAATTTTCTTCCTCTTGAGTTTAAAATTACCTTGATAATCCATTTGTTCAGGGAATGTTTTAACCCTCCAAATATCCACCATAACAATAAAACTTATTTTGATTAAAAACAAAACAAAAAAATCTATGTATCCATCCAAGCACCTATCTATGCATTTATATACTTATCATCTATGTACTTTTCTGCCTGTCTGTCCATTCTCTCTCTCTCTCTCTCCCCGACTCATCCATCCATCCAGCCACCCATCTATTTGTCTATCTATCTGTCTATCATCTATTATCTATCTATTTTGCTATCATTTTTCCCCTTAGAGATCTCTCCTGGAGCCCATCATCTTTGGGCTCCATCTCAACTAACTACTAACTTTTCTCTAGGCCTTAATCTTCATACCTTCAAACCTTCCTTGGGACTCCTTTTATTTTCTCTTCAGTATAGAAGCCACTCTTTCCTGGATCCCAACATTTCCTTATTTATGTTTTGGTTCTTTATTTTATTGAGATACATGAGCCTTCTATGTAAAGTTAATTTTTTGAGTCCTTTTATATTTCATCCTGTCTTAGTTTTACTTTTACATTTAAATAACAGTCTAGAAATTAGATTGTGAAATTCTTTACAATGATAAAGACCTTGCTTCATTTTCTTCCAGGGTCTAATGTTGTGTTGAGAACTATTATGACATTTTTATTTCCTAATACTTTGTATATCAACTGTTTTCTTCTGCTTTCTTTCTAACATCCTCAGTGTTCAGAATTTTCACTATGGTGTGCTTTGATCTGTATTCGTGTAATTATTACACACACGCACACACATGCACGTGCACACACACACACACACACACACCAATTCCCTTTCCTCTACTACCTCTGGTCCTTGTTTTTGGAACCTGTACTAGTTATTTTATTTCTTGGACTTTCTAATTGATCTTCTAATATAACATTTTCTTTTCTTATTTTCCATATATTTATCTATTTTCTCTACTTTCTAAGATACTCTATTAACATTAATTTTTATTTAAATTTGAAACCGTGTTTGAACAGGTAATCATGATTTTAATTTTTAGTAACTTTTTTTGTTCTTAGAGCTTTCCTTTTTATAGCATCATATTCTTGTTTGTGAATGTAATTTTTAAAAATAATTATTATAAACCTCTCATTATAGTTTCACATTTTTGGTTTTGCCTTTCATGTTAGAGCCTGTCCTTAAATGCCAGGTAATATTGGATTATTAATTTATATTTAGAATAAAAAACAAAAATCTGGTGGTGGGAGGGGCAAGAGGTGTTCATTATTGGGTGATCTCGTATTTACCCCATTGTTTCACTGGAATCCTTAAAAGTCATTACCTCTTGTTTCCTCTGGGCCAATCAGGATCCCCAGAAAGGATACCACCCCCAATCTCCATCTCTTGTCTGCATTTTAGGTAGATAAAGAGAGTATTAGAGGGTGCCATCACCACCCAGAATAATCACTTAATTTCCTTATCTTCAAAGTGGTATCTCTTGATCCCTCACTTTGCTGGCCTTCCCACTTTAAAGACGCCCTCATTCTATATCCATGATTTTTCATCAATCATGCTTTTTGCCTTATACCTCTCAGGCTACCTAGTACCACTAGTTCTTGAGCTTTTCGAGAGTTCTGTGATGCAAATCAATTTGATGTTTATTATGATCCCTTTTGAAACGGTTTCAGGATTTTGTAGTCAGGTCAGTTGCTACTTATTTATCTGCTTTCCACCTTCAAAAAAAATGTGTTAATACCTCTTTTCCAGGTCATCTTTTCTCTTTATCCTCATAAATTTGTACATTTTGATTACATTAATACCATCTTCCTGGTGATTCAGAAGAAAACAAAAAACACTAGATTGGCATTTTAACTAAAATTCTTCTGTCATATATTCACATAATATGAATTCGTATAATATAAAATATATGAATATAGGTTATTTGGCTATTGTGACTCTAGATTAAAATAATATAAATGTATTATCTCCAGAATTGTAGAATACAGTAGAAGTTCTAGAACTCAATCCTTTGCTATTATTTGTTGTGGGAACACTTTATACAGGTATTTTTGGGTTTCATGCACTATATTTCAAAAACATGTAACTAACACATATTTGAGGAAGGAACATATGGTTTTACAAAAATGCTTCTGAATATTATACCAATGGAATCAGGGATCTATGAAAATACATGGAAAAGAGACCTTAAGAACTAGACGGGAGGAAGCATCCTAAGGAAATGACTTTTAGTTGAGACATAGAGATTAGGTAAGAACTGGTCAGGATAACTGTGCATGTGTGTTTGTGCACATGCACATGTGTTTCTTAGAGATTTAGTCCACAGAGAATTGGTGAATAAAAGTGCTTCAGCCAAAGGCTGGCACACTTTGATAAACTTTAAGATATTAAGTATGGATGGAAAGCAAAAGAAACCACTGAAGAATCTTAAAAACAAAGACTGAAAAGATCAGATTTTAATTTTAGAACTATATCTCTGGCTCTGGAATACAGAATGGACTGTACAGGGGAAAAAGTAGAGGCTAGAAGTTCAGATAGACAGCTGTTATTGACACCTAAGCAGGCAAAGTTTGGGTCATAGTATGCTTATGGTGCATTGGAGAGAAGTGGAAAATTTAGAAATGTTAGGGATATGAATAAAAGCACCTTGTTGATGAATTAGGCTTTGGATAAGACAAAAAAAGTTTAGTATTATCGTTCATTCATTCATTCATCTTAGAAGACTGAGTGAATTTTACTTTCAAAAGCAAACATATGTGGTAAAACATATTGAGATAGGAAATTATAACTAATTTTGAGATACCTGTAGGTCACTCAAGTTAATATTTCATGTAAGAAGTTGGATGTACCTTGAAACTATGGATTCTTCTAGACTGCATGGAGATCTGGAATAATCAGTATAAAAGGCTGAAACTAAATTTATAACTGCAGATGAGTTCACTCAAGGAGAGCATGGCTATTGAGAAGAAGTAGGAGCCTGGAATCATTTCTAATAGAATCAGCATTTAAAGGACAGGTGGAGGAAGGAAACCTCCATGGGAGTTTGAAACAGAGTCACTTGAGGAGTGGAAGGAAAACAAGTTAAGTGAGTTATCATTGAAAGAAAGGGAATAACATGTTTGAAGAAGAAATAAATGATTGATTAAATAAAGAATTAAAAAGTGGCCAAAGATTCAGCAACAAAGGTCACTAGTGGATGACCTTGTTGAGTTGCAGTGCAGTGGTGGGGGAAACCTAATCAGAGAGATTTACAAAGTGGCTGAGAAGTGAAGATATGGAGACAGCTAGTATAAACAAGATTTGCAAGAATCTTGGCTAAGAAAGAGTGGGAAGAGAAAAGGGGAGGAAGGAGGGAAAGGAGAAAGGATCATTCTGCATTGTTTATAGAAAGATAATTAAGCATATTAAAATGGTAGGAAAAATCTAGTGGGGAGGAAGAGGTAGAGAATGAGACAGAAATATGGATATGGATAAAGGGAGGAATTTGAAAAGTCAGGAAAGGATTGAGGTATGTAGCACAGGTGAAGAGACTTCCTTTTTTTCTTTTTTTGGGGGGATAAACAGGGGAAGGGGGAAGATGGGCACACATAAAGCAAAATTTACAGGTGAGGATGTGGAAGTTGAGGATGTGTATTTTTAATGTTTTTATATACTTGGTTAAAAGAAAGTTAAATGATCTACAAGTGAGGTGACAGGATATAGAAATTTTGAAATAGTTATTGTGCATAAAAGAAAAAGTAAATTAAAAAATGTAATCGGAATTGCTTTGAAGAGGGAAAGGCTATACTAAAACTGATGGTAATTTTATAATGACATCACATGTCTGATGTAGAAGAATGTTGGCTTTGGAGACACAAAAATCTGGATTTGAATTCTGCTCCAAGTGTGACAGTAAGTAAATTAATTAGGTTTCTTGAATCTCCGTTTCATCATCTGTACAGTGGGATAGTTTTATCTACTTTGCAAAATTGGCAGCTCTTGGCAACAGTAGCTATTATTTTTATTAATGAATTTTTTCTTTTGATGCATATCCAAGGTGTATTTTGTTCCAAGTTTTAAGAACATACATTCTTTAAAAATTATTTAGAACATGTACTTTTTTCCCCATATAAGTTAAAAAAAAAGTGGTTCTGTGTTTTCCAATGTGTTCTTTGGAAATATTAATTCCTTATGATGCTACTAGTTACCCAGCCAAAACGTTTCGGTGGTCAAATATGTTTGAGAAATGTTTCTTTACATTTACATTACAGTAAAAAAAATGAGTTTCCATAAGACTTATCAGTGTCTTTAATATACCCATATGCTTTATGAATTTTCACAAGAAATATAATGTATGACAGTATCCAAGGTTTTTGTATCAAAATTATCTTTTTCTAGGAACAACACAAGGGACCAAAGTGATGTTGCAATCTTCAGTAAATATTTCTACTTGTCAGAGACCTTTTTTAAAAAAAACAGACAGATTATTACAAAACCCAATAAATGGCAGTAAAGAGACATTGGCACACCTATCATTGCAGCATTATTCACAGTAGCCAAGACATAGATACAACTGATAGATGAGTTCACTGATAGATGAATGGATAAAGTAAACCTGATATATATTATGAATGAATAATATTCCATTATATATACATATATACACACATATACATGTAAAATAAAATACTCATTAATAAAAAAATAAGGAAATCCAAATATTTATGACAATAATGCATGAACCTGGAGGACATTATACCAAGCTGAAAAAGCCTTATATAGAAAGAATACTGTATGATCTCACTTGTATGTGGAATCTAAAGAAGATGACCTCGGAGAAGTAGAGAGCATGGTGGTTGCAAGCGGCTGTGGAATGGGGGACATGGGGAGGTGTTGGTTAGAAGGTGCAAACTTTAATCTATAAGACAAATAAGTTCTGGGGATCTAATATACAACACAGTGACTATAGTTAATAATACGTTATTGTATACTTTAAATTAGCTAAGAAAGTAGATCTTAAGTGTTCTTATTATACCAAAACAAAACAAAACAAAACAAAAAACTGTGTGAGGTGATGGATGTGTTAATTAGCCTGATTGTGATAATTATTTCATAATATATAGGTATATCAAAACATCATGCACCTTAAATTATGCAATTTTCATGTGTGAATTACACCTCACTAAAGCTGGAAAAAAATAAATGATAGCATGCTGTGGTTCTCTTACCATTGAGAATCCCTGATGTAAATCATCAATTAGATTTGTTTATTCACATGTTTATTCTTTTACACCTTTTGTTGTTGTTGTTGTTCATACATTTAGTCATGTACTGAAGAACTGGCTTGTATTGCCTCGCAGGAGACCAGTGTTAAATTTTCAGGAATTTTGTGAGTCAGTTGACATCATGTTGATAGCTTGAAAATGATCACGGTGGGAGTATTTACACCACAGAAATTGGCAAACACTACAAATCTTAGCTTCATTTAAGGAGAGTCTGTTGTCTAACATTTACCAGCACACCACTGAAACTGAGTTGAGACAGTAAGATATTAGGGTGACCGACTTGTTTTCTGCACTAAAGGGCCTTGGTGTCTGGTGAGAAAAATAAGAAACAGACCCCAATAATATAAAACATGATGAAAAGTGATTCTTAATAACTATAACCATAACACATCGAGTACTTGCTCTGTATTGCATATTGTTCTAAGTGTTCCTTAGGTACTATCTATCAAATTCTCAAAACTCACTTGGTGAAGTAGATGATGTAATTATCCTCATGTATATAACAAAAATGGAGGTACAGAGAGTGTAAATAATTGCTTAGAAATTATGTAGTTAGTAGGTGGCAGAATCAGAATTCTAACTCAAGGTGTTAGACTGGCACCAGGCCACAAGAGTTGTCTTATCACATCTTCAGTGCATTAAGAGATGGTCAGCTAAAGTGGCATGGATATTCTAATGGGTGGAAAAGGGAGGGCATAGAGATTAGAAAAATGGCAGCCTTTTGCAAATACTTAGTTTGTGCTTCCAATGAGCAGATACAGCCCCTTTTCCCACCTGCACTTTCTACACAGGCAAAGAAGAGTGAGCTGAAGTGAACCATGTCATTAGAAGACCTAAACTCCAATTGTCCTTCTCTCTGGCCTGGAGCCAGATCCCCTGCTTTAGTCCGTGTCGTTTTTCTCTGAGGTATGCACAAGGTAGAGGTTACTCATGTCACATCTGTTTCTGCTTTGTGGGTCCATTGGAAAAAAAAAAAAAATCACTGACTTCATTTTCCAAGAGAGACCCTTTAAGAAAGGCCGGATGCAGGGTGGTCAGGAGGGAAACCTGTGTTCGTCCTTAAAAGCGATCCTTTCAGCTTTAGCATTTATAAAGCATACCTCGGCATATGTGTTCAGACTCTAATGATTCCCCCCGACCCTGTTTGGGTTTAGAATTTCAGAAACGTCACAGTGCTACATTCCTTCTCTGCAAAGGAAATCGGACCTCTATGTCTATATTACACACCCATATGCAAAATCTTCGAAAGATAGGGTTAGTTTGTCTATGGTTTTTTTTTTTTTACCAGAACAGCTTCCAACTTTAAAGCAGCCTTTCATTTTTGAGTTCTGGTTTTCTAGCTAAAAGGTTTTCTTCTGCTAAGAGCCTTTGTTTCAAATTAATAGTGTTTTTTTAGGGAGCCTTATTTCGATGGTTCTTCCATATCATCTTATATATTCTTTCTTTTAAAACACTCATGGTACACAGCTGGATATTGTTATAGGCAAATTCTACATCTATGTGGCAATTTATATTTGAAAGTAAACTGAAAAAATGTGGACAATTTTCAGGGTATTGTGAACACAATTCCTTAAAATGGTGTATCCCGCCTGGCTGCAAAGCTAATTTCAGGAAACTTGGGTATTCTTTCCTCACCGCCCTTATGGTAGAGTAGTAATAATTCATTTAGTAAGTAGACGTGTAAAACCCTCATGGCTATGGAGAGCAAGGTCCCTTATCCTTGTGGGGCTAAAGAGTCATTGAAGTACTAAGCTATGACGTGTCATAGTGTGGTCTATATTTTCAGGAAGGCCCCTCTAATAACTCTATGGAGAATGAGTTAGATGAGGAGATCCTGAAAGTAAGGATCAGTGGAAGGATGAAGAAATAGGACATTATTCATATTCATCACCAAATTAATTAGGAGTGGGGAGAGGTCTTATTTCTAGTCAATCTTGACTGCTAACTTAAAACAGGCTCTTGACTCTGAACTTATGGAGTGGATGTAACATTTCTGCCTCATTGCCCTGGGTAGCTAATATTTTTTATGCACTTAGGTCTTGTTTCCACAACTGTATCCTGGCAATTCTTCGTGGGCAGGAAAAATGCTTTGCAATTATATATATCCTCCTATTTCGGCCAGTGCTTTCTATTGAAGAAGCATTTTTTAAACATTTTAATTTATTTTTGACAAATGAAAATTGTATATATTTAAGGTGTACAATATGATGTTTTGATGTTTGTATACATTGTGAAATGATTACCACAACCAAACACATGTTCATAACCTGCCACATTTACCATTGTGTGTGTGTGTGTGTGGTGAGAACCTTTGAGATTTACTCTTAACGTATTTCAAGTACACATTATTATTAACTATAGTCACCATGCTGTACATTATATCTCCAGAAATTATATATCTTATAACTGAAAGTTTGTACCCTTTGACTAACATCCTCTTTTTCCATACCTTCTCTGGTAGCTACCATTCTATTCTTTATTATTATGAGTTTAACATTTTTTTTAAGATTCTACATATAAATGAGATCAGTATTATTTGATTACACTCTTACTGGTAATTCTCTTTGTCTCTCCTCTTCTTCCTCCTCCTTCAACAATCTACACAAGCCATCCTTGATGATTTGATATGCTGAATACCTCTCAGTTCTCCACCTCCATTCATTTGTTGAGACAGATCCTCACACTGGAGACAAAAATGCATGAGCTTCTATTTCCACCTTTGTGGCCATTCTTGTAGGACTCAGCAAAATCATTAACCAATCTGTACCTCAGCTTTCCTGTCCATTAAATGTAATTATACATTAAATATGTGATGATGGCTTGGAACAGTGCCTGGCATGTATTAGGCATTTAATACATACAATTTCGTGCCCCTTACCAAATTTTTCTACATTTTTGTCAGTCCCTTGCCAGCTACCTCATCACCCTTTGTCTTTTGGCAGCTCACATTTTATCTTTCTTATAAGAAAAAAAATAAATTAATACAAAGCTATTGTAATATCATCTCTTAAGAAAAACATGCTTGGTTGGAAAAGAATGATGTTTTGTTGTCTTGCACCACCTGACTATGACAGTTGATTAAAATACAATTCCAGATTTCATTTATTGAGCCAGTTAGACATGTGTATGTCCTGCAGAAATTCACTTGAAAACAAATTGATCATCACTAAGTGGGATACAGTTTCCCCCCCAAAAAAGGACAGTTAAAAAGAGGGTTATGGAGTGCCATTTATTATGCATTCCTCAGTCAGAGTAACCCAGAGAGTGTCTGTATGGGTTTATATATTGAACACCCATTTATTGAATATCTTCAGGGCTCCAGACCAGGCAGTAGATGCTGCAAGTGACTTTAAAATGAAAGACAGCATCTTTGATCCAAAGGCGTCTATCAAGTAGGGAAGACAGATGAACTAAGACTAAATGACAATGAGGTGGGAGGTTTTCTGCTGTTAATGCAGGATGATTTGGGAACATAGGAAAGAAAACAAGACACAGAGGAGGTGTCCTAGTGGGCATGATGAGAATGTGAATGAAGGAAATGAAAGGTCCTCAACTGTCAAGCACTGGAAGAACCCTTAGAGCTTATCTGGCCCAAACCCTCCTACTAAAAACCAGTTAACTAAAGGCTAGAGGAATATCGGAGCTCATGTATCACACTCCAAGAAGCTGGAATGAGAATCTTTTCAGTTTACATATGGTTCTGTGAGATATGGACGAGTGTTGCAGATGGGGTTCTTTGGGAGCAGACACTGAGATGGAGTTTAGAATGCAAGATGTTTAGGGGTCAGTACCTGTGAAAGGAAGAGGGAAGGTGTGGAACTGATGTAGGGAGACGTTCAGACATGTAGGCCTGACCAAGGCTCGGATAATCCAGAGAGAGCTTGTCAGAATGTCCCACATTAGAGCCCAATGGCTAAGTCTTTAAAGCCCTTTCTTGGTCTCTGGATTCAGATTGTCTCAGGGAGGGCACATGAAGCAGTTTTCTGCAGCTGAGATGGACTCTGAGTTGCTGGCAGTTGGAGGCTCTCTGCTGACCGCATTCCCAGTACCTGGGTAGCATGCCCTTCTTTAAAAGGGGTCTGGTAGCACAGCACTGTACCTGCAGAACAGAACTTGATTCAACTAGTGTTTATTGAAAACTCATCATGTGCCAGACACTGTCCAACAACTTTATATGCATTATCATATTTGATTCTCCCAGCCACCTTTTAAAGAAAGTGTCATTATGCCATCTATAAGTTCACAAATTTATGAACCAATTCCTTCATAGCTGTGAAAATGCCACAATAGCAAAATCATCTTTCAGGTGAGCATCCCAAAGTATCTGAGAGTATTTGTAAAACTATCATCACCAGTGTCTGAGTTCAGCAAAGGCATGGCAATACCCATTTATAATAGGAGGGAGCTGAGATAGAATCAGACTAAGGTTTTGTTTAAAACAAACTATCAAATCTGAGTCAAAAAGACCAATGTCTGGGTCAGTTACACTTCCTCACCTGAGGAGGTTAGAGTAAAGGAATTGGAGATCACTATACTTTAATTCTTATGGACACAGTGCTTCAGTTACAAAGATCACTTATGCACCCAAATTTGTTTTCTTCATAGATTTTGTTTCTGCTAAATGTAATGTGTAGTGGATCCAGCTATAGCTTCTTGGCCTCTGTGTACATTAGATTGTTTATGAGGTACAGGAATACTATTTCTATTTTGCATGTTTAAATACATTGGATAGCTTAAGTCACTTCTCATTTTACGTAGGAATAAAATGAAACTTGAAGTGGTGATCTCATCCAAAATCACACACAAGTACCAGTTAGAGCCAATATTTGAATTTAAGTAGTGCTCATTCTTACACACCAGAGGAACTTTATCATGTATGGGTTGTGGCCTTTTTGGTAAATCTAATTAATTTTCTCCCTGAAAGGAGGAGAACTGTGAACACACACATACAAATTTTTGTTTAATTGGAGGAAGTACATACACCATGAAATGAGAACTCCTCACTTAAAGATACTATGGTTAATGGTCTCCGTAATTCAGAAATCAAGCTGATAGGGAATCATTTTTGTGTTCCAGCTCCTGGGTAAAGAGTAGAATTGTCAGAGAAATACTAAATTATTATGGAGCCACTGTAAGAGTAAGTGGAACTTGTATGAAAATTTCACATCTCTTCTATATTCGGAGAGGCTAATGTTCTTGGGATAAAGAATAAAATCATGGGCACTCAGAACAGTGCTCCTAATTTTAAAGCTAATCCATGTTCTGTTAGCTGCACATGTCAGAACACTCTGATTCATAACTCCATGAGGCCCAGAGCTATCTGTCCCAGGGGGAAGCAGAAATAGAAAAGAAAAAAAAATAGTATTTTGTAATGTCTTTGGCCAGGCCTAGACACATGGAAATATTTGGTCATTTCATATAACTTCCAGTTCTTTTAGCCATCTTATCCGCTACATACAAACCTGCTATTATTACGTAAATTCGACACATTTTTTTTCCCTTTCTTAAACTATTATGAGAACTTCTCAGTTCTAATTGTCTTTTTACCTCCCTCCAAAACCTCTCCACTTTCTCGGGTATCCTCCATATAAATCTTTTCCTACTTAGGACCTCCAAGACAGAGAATTGGTTAAAAGTACAGCTTCCTGGGCTACACCATCAAAAACCCAGTTCAATATGAGCTTTGACATTGAGCCTAGGCATCTGTGTTTATAATTAGTTGCTTCATTGATTCTGTGGCTCAGTCATGTTTGAGAACTTCCTCTAGATATACCAGGTGGCTCTGCATAGTTTGATAACCTATAGTATACTATTAGTGGCTCACAGTAACTCCTCAGCACCATTAAAGCCTCAGTGCAGCTATCTCAACTTTAATGAGCTTCCACAAGAAGTCTTACCACAGCCAGCATTTTTCATTTCTTTGACATTTTCCTGAAGATGTGTGAGATTCTGAGGAAGAGTCATATAGCACAGTAATGACGTTTTACTTGAGCTAAATCCATTAGATATATCTTCTCTCCTAAGGATTTCCTCCTCAACTTCAGTCCCATCTAGGTCACTCCAATCTCTTCCTCCAAGCAGTGACAATCTTTGTTCTGGTCTTCCTCTCACCTTAATTATGCAGAGTAGACTCTTTCTTCCTTAAGACACCCAGCCAGGACCCAGGGCTGACTTCCACTCTAAAGGGCATCTTTCAAATGGAAAAATCTCTCCCTCCTAAGTGATTCATATATCAATGATCTTCCAACTCATTACAAGACTATTACAGTTATATCCTTCACCAGCCTCACATGGCCCCACCATAACCTAAATGATTTATTCTCACAGTAGCTGCATGTTGTATTTATCAGGGGAGTTTTAAAAAATACTGATGCCTCAACTCCAATACAGATTATTAAATACATTTCTGAGGGTGGGCTCAAGCATAGATATTTTAAAAAATATTTCCCAGGTGATGCCGATATACAGTCAAGGTTCATACCTATTAATTTAAAAACATTCCAGACTCCTACACCTGCCCATGGGTCCCTTTCATAATTTAACCTTAACCTTCATTTCCAGTTTTAAGCCCTCTTATTTTCATCACACTCTATGTATTAGTCATAATTCTAGGAGGTCTCCTATTTGGAAATAAACAAAAACACTGATCCTTCAAGTATCAATTAAAATGCTGCTTCTTCCATCAAGTCATGCCTGGTTTCCACAAGGTGAAAGCAGTCTCCTCTTCCAAACCCTCCATCCGTTTCATTTCATCTATGCCGCACTTATCACAACAAGCCTATTTTATCTCATATGAAAGTTCATATTCGTGTACCTTCCTCTCCATTAGCCCATCAGCATTCCCTATTATAAGGCATTAAAATTAGCATTTGTTCTATTTCAGTTGCTATATTAATACAACCTGTATTTGATGAATAGTCTTATTAATGGCAAATTTAAACATCCATCACACTACATTTATAACACTTAGCTTCCTATGCCTTAAAGGAGACAGCAAAATTAGGTGTAAAAATGGTAAAACCAAAAATAGGGGATTTCAAAATTAACAGGAATCTTCAAACTTTAGAACTGAAGGGACCTTAGAGATCACTTACTTCTATCACCTTATTATATAATCAATGGAACAAAGACCAATGAGGGAGAGAAATTTACTAAGCTCATTCAGGCAGTTAGTAGAGAGCTGAGATGAGACTAGATGACCTTGGCAAGCACTGTGGTGCTCTCTCTACTAGATCAAATAATTCTGTTAAAAACATCTGTAGACATAGTTATCACCCAAGAATGTTAACTCTGAAAGCAACTTGACAGCTTCACACTATGCTATATGTGGCTAGGGAAAGTCAATTTTAATACAGGAACCAGCTACAGGTTTTTGGTCCCTGTAATAACCATCACCGAACGTCCCAAGGTACATTTGCATAAAATCCTGTCATCAATGTGGATGAATTAATCACAAACACAACTGAATACATCACATAAACATGAGTCAAAGCTCCAACTTAACCTAATTCTTAGGACCTTTTCTTGGAACCCAGATACGTTTTCGTCTGCTGTGATCCAGGAACAGGATTTAGTGTTAAGAAAATAAGACTAATTAGAGCCTTCTATGTGCCAAGCATGATGCTGGAGGCTTTGAAGAAAACTGAGATATCTAAGCCATGGTGAGTGCCATCTTAAAACTTTTTATCTAGTTTAGGAAAGACCACCACTATACCCAATCACTCTAAAATAAGGCCAGCTGACAGGTGTAAGAATAATGATCTATGAGTGTGTGGCGAAGAAAATCTTTGCTAATTTAGAACCAAAACTGCTTTCTCAGGAGAGTAGTGCCTACCAAACAAGAGACGTTGAAATTGTTTCAAGCATCTTATTAGGTTTAGTTATGCTAAGATGGCCTGGAGCTGAGTTCAGAGATTGAAACTATGAAGACTCAATTCACTCATTTTTCCTAGATAACAATGTTCTCACTTGGAAAAGCCCTGCTTTACTATTTCCTTTTTTAGGAGCCTTATCAGGAGTCACTGAATCTGCTTTTTATTTTCCTGTAAGTATTTAGTTGTCATATGAACCAAGAAGAGCAAAATTGAAGCATTAATTCAGGCCTTAAATAAAACGATAACATTTGGCTGTATATTATAATCCCATGCACCAAATTATTGCTCCAATTGCCCTTTACCTCAAGGCTTTTCCAAGTATACTAACACAGGCTCTTATGAGGGAAGGCCTTTCTTCCTCACACACCATTTGTCCTTCTCGATGCTTGTTGGTTTTATGATGCATTATCTGTTATGATCTCTCAATAAAAGCCTTTACTTCTATAACCTGGGCTTTAGTTACAGCTGAAAGCACTATGGAAATTGTCTTTTCCCTCCATTATCATTTATCTTTTCCGTTATTGTCCTAAAGAGGTGCTACAGTGGCTCTTAGCAATGAAGGGCAGTTTTTTTTCTTATCTAGACCTGGGTTTTAGCATGCTAATCTAAGATATTAGGTGATGCTAAATTTTCCCATTTCTTTTAAAGATGACACATGAAAGGTATTTCAATGGCAGCACCAACCAAATCATATCTGGCCCACCCCTCTAGTGACATTTATGGAGAAACAGGGCTATTGTTGGCTGTTTACAGAGAGGTAAATGTCTTTGTTATATAATTGATATTTCCAAATCCTATAAACATCATGCTCTCTAGAGTGCTATATTTTAGAGTATAGTGAGCTCATGTTTTGTTCACAAATTTTAGGGACTTTGCAGAAGGATTTGTGTTCTGGATGTGAACGAGGCTTCTGAATACCCAATATTCAGGGCTGGATTTTGATTTTCTGTGTTTTTGTGAATGTGACCTCAAATGCCAAGATTTGAATCAGATACATCAGAAGGGTAGCTTTGACTTGTCAAATGATATACAACAGTGATTCTTAATCTCTAGTGTACATAAGAATCACCCAGAGAGCGTTTTGACACACCAATTCCTGAACCCCCAACCAACCAGATTCTGATTCAGTGGGTTTGGAATGGGGCTCAAGAATTTGTATTTCTCAAAGCCTCTAGGTGATGCAAGTCTGCCTGTCCACATATCCAAATAATGACATAGACTATTTAAGTTAGGTGACAAAATATAAGGTGACCCTTTCAGGTGTGCATTGTTTATTTTCACAATTTCCACCAGAGCTAAAACCTTTTGAAAGAATTGCCTTTTTTTTTTTCCAGTTGCTCAAACTAGTCAGTCGAAGCCTCTAGGATTTCTCGTGTGTTTCGTATGTTGGGAACCTCTTTCGTTATCTGTTGGTGTGACTTATTTTTCAAGCCTCTATTTAAAGGGCATTTTCTGTAAGAAGACTTTCCTAATTTCTTTGTGTTGGTTGTAGTGTAGAGTTCCCACTAGTGTGTTCCTGTTGCCTCATGGACTTCTATTTAGTCACTACCCTTTCAATTTTTTAATTGATTGTATGTCTAACCACTTACTTAGACAGCAATCTGCATGAAGGTGTTTTCTAGCAGGCTCTCTATTACGTCTTCAAACCCAAGCAACAGGATTAGCACATTATAGTTGCACCCTATTTGTTATATGCACAACAGAACTCAGAATTTCGTTTAGGGTGTATAGGAAGATAATTGGTGACGTTCCGGAAAAGAAACAGAACCTGGTAAGGCCAGAGCCAGTAAACCCTTCAGAAATTATCTGGTTCAACCGATTCATTGTATTGGTAAAAAACTGAGACCCAGAGGGAAAAATAGGACTGGTCTAATATGTGCCAACTAGTGCTCACTCCATTCTTTATCTTCTCCCAGCCTCAACTTTATTAAATTTGAACATCCTTAAAGAGAAGACAAGAATTCTGAGTCCAAATATAAATTGAATTAAATCCAGATGACGTAGAGTCTACCTGACACCCGTATTCTTCTAATTTCTCCACCTTAGTAGAATATGAAGTGAGGGCACATTGCTATCATTACCTAAAATTGGCTAGCTCATTGCTCCTTTAACAAGATCTCAGTTTGTCTCCCTCCTCCCAAACCCTTGTGTTATTTCTGAGTGTCACAGGTTGAATGCCCTGAATAGCAGACTGTGGTTGGAAATTTGCATGTGGTGGTTTGACTGCGAGTGCTCTCAGAAACACGTTGAGGGAGTGAGGGGAGCAGAAGTGGAGAGAGAGAGGTCAAACTGCAACTTGGTAACATGAGAAACAACTGGACTTCAGTTCGCTGAAAGCTGTCAGAAGTAGAGGAAAAAATCACCTCCCATGATATTGCCTTCCATTTTTACTTATTTAAGCAAATGCTTGAAAGATAGACCTAAATGATGCTGCTTTGGAATAGATTCCTGAAAATTAGTGAGGTTCTGGGAATAAAAGGGCCAGGGCTAAAATATATTAAATGCTACATTGTAGGTCATATACACATTCTCATTTATTTATTTATTTATCATCATAGGTTTATGGGGTTGACTTTATAAGTTAGATAAGAGATAAATATCTTTTATAAGTTAGATTAAAAAACTATAATTAATAAAGGCCATACATTTTTCAAGAATCTCACACATTTATCAAATGGAGTAGCTAAAAATTAAACCTAGATTTTTCTATTTGTATAAAAGCCTATGGTTTTAAGTGGAATCAGTGGCCAGAATGGTGAGGAGACTTGAAACCATGCTATATATAAGACGCAGTAAAGGAATCAGGGAATGTTTAACAAGGAGAGGTTCTGATTTCTGCAGAAGTAGAGAAATGATCAGCATTTTAAAGTCTTCACAAGACTGTCACCTGCGTAGAGAGTATGTCAGTACAGAGGAGGACCTAGACCGCAGCAAGACAGTTGGAGCTGAATATTAGGACTGGCATTCTGATGATTGGCATTGTTGAAAACTGTGGCAGGGGACCTTTTGGAGCAAAAATGACAGAATTATTAAGCCCTCATTTTCATGCACAGGAAACAGAACTAGGAATATAGCACTATCATCTGCTCAAAAACTTATAGTCTGATAAAGGGACATAGGCAATCAAGTAAGTGCCTCATTATTGTAAATACTCAAGCTAGACAATTACGTGGTGTCCTTGTTGGTTGGGGAACCAAGAATCCCATGGGAATGGTCAAACAAAGCACTTCCAAACTGTATTTTGCAAAGTCCAAGTGTTTCCCAGCACGTCAGTAAGTGGCCAGAAGAAAAATGGTTTTGCACTCAAATGAGTTTGGAAAACACTTAATTAAAATCAAATAAGTTTCTTTTCTGTGAGACTTAGAACTTTGAAAATGGGCATTGTGGAACTCTAAGTAATTAATATAGTGGGCACAAATTCATAAACTTACTTGATCAGGAAACCCCTTTTCTATGGAAACTCACAAATATCCAGTTGGGGATATTGCTGGTGAAGTGATGATCTCTGAAGTTCTGTCTCGTCCTGAAATTCTGTAATTCCTCAAGCGCCACATGAGCCAAGTAACTTAGACTTTAGTACTAATCTTGGAACAGAGTCACTGTGTTTTCCTAAACATTTTTTTCCCCTTTCCTGAGCCTCAGTTTAGAGTCCCTGGCTGAAAAAAATTATTGCTAAGACTTTTCACCTCTAATATTTTGTGGTTTTATGTAGGCTTCAGGGCATCAAAGAGGAGTTTCACCTATTTGACAGTTCTCAGGGGCCTGCCTTCTAATGCTAGTAAGTTTCCAACCTGGTGGCTTTGAATGAGTACGTATTGTTTTCTGGTTCTTATTCTGCTGGATAGCAGCTTGAGGACAGGAAGCCAAAAGGACCTCCCATTCTGAAGGTTTCCAAATTAGTTTTGCAGAGCTCAGCATTTCAGAGTGTTTGAAGACACTGCAGAGATGTGCAGCTCTGCGGCTGACCCCTCTCAAACAGTACATAATTCTGAAAAACTTGGAGCTCTTCCATGAAGCCATATTTCAGTTGCACATTTTAGGCATGAGATTTCAGCCAAAAGCCATAATATAACACTGCTGAGGATTTTTTCCTTGCAAAATTATGCATTTGGACAAAACTTAGGAACCTAAAATTATAGAAATTGTATGCACCTTCTATGTAAACCAAAGTACTACAGATCAAATGATAAATCATAGAAATGTAGAGTTTGACATCTTCCAAGAGATTTCTCAGTCCAAAGTCCCAAAAGACTTCAGTCTTTTTTATATCTCTGTGAAGTCATTGGTTAGCTCCTTCATCACACTTATTAGAGAAAGCATGCAATTTTTGAGAAAGACCAATCAACATCATACATCTCTTATCATGAGAATGGCCTCTATTCTCTTAAAAGTATGTCTTCTGTTACACCTATCTGTATTTCACTCTCAGCATTCTGAGAATATAAGGGGAAAAAATCTGTTCTTCCTTCTCTAAAGTGATCCTGAGCCTTGGAGACAAAAAGCATTTGCCCCTACCATCTCTAAATAGAGTTTCAATCATTCAGCATAAATATCCCGGTTCCTTCACTAGAAATAATATAAACAACCAAATAAAGCACAGTCTTTGAATTTCGAAAGTCCTGGATTCCTAAAACCTAGTCTTCTCCTTGCACACTAATGACCTTGAGCTATCTACTTAATTTCAATGAACCCAGCTTTCTCATTTTAAAATAATAGGCAATAATAGCTACATCACAGAATTGTTGTTGGAAATAAATGAAGCAAACCACATGAAGTCTTCTCCATGGTAAGCAATCAGTACAGTACGTACTTCTCCCCACTCTGCACTGGTTTCTGACTTTATACAAACCTGATATTATGTGAAATGATTTTAGAACCCTTTATCTTGCAATGCTCCTGACTTTCTCCTAGAAAGCCCACGGTCTCCAGGTAAGCATAATTCCAGGTAAATTGCAGAACTGGAATCTCACCTCTACGATTTTGGCCATTACACTTCTATAAAATAAAACTACTTTGTAATATTAAAACATTTCGTTTCTCTTCAGACATAATAATGTAAACTGAAGAAAGAAGGCCATGTCTATCTTTCAATACAATATTAATATTAGTGAGAGTGCATTTGAGGAAATCAAAATAGCCAGTGTACTTAGACAATAACTAATTTCCTTAAGGATTATTTTATTATGTATTCAGTGTTCTGAGATGCCAATATCTGCAGATACAGTGTGATTGCTTTGCCTTTTTCATTTCAATTATTTTTTAAGAAGAATGATTATTTCTCATTATGGAGAAAGAAAAACCTTATATGCTCTGTGCTAACATAATAGAAGAAAATAACAAAACATCATCTCCCCATGAGGTCTTACGTCAGATTTAATCAGGCTGAAGACAATGCAGGTCACTAGACTAGGGTAGAGGGGCCTGGGTCTGGCCCCCTGCTCTGCACTGAACTGATGTGTGACTTTGGCAAGCCAAAGCTTGGCTTTCATGATTCTTGGTGCCTTTCATCTGATCATTAAGGAATAGGACTAGGTGATGTTTAAAGACAATTCTACCTCTGTGTTTCTAATGTTTACAACAGGAAGGAATCTAATCAGATGAGCTATTCCCAATGGTCAGTCCAAAGTACTTCCAACATAAGGAAGCAGAAAACATCCATTTAATCTTAGAGAAAGTATGAGAATTTCAGGTGAGGGCTGGATGCCAGGGAGGCAAATGTCACCTCTTTTTCATCTGAGAGAGGAAAAAGCAACTTGCCCAAGATCTTTATAAACAAATTACCTGCCAATCAAGGACCTCTGGCTTTGCTGTCTTTCCATTCTACCCCTCTGTCCCTGGAAGCCACTCGGATTTGAGCATACTTATTTCTCTCATCTCGTCTGTCTACCCTTCCACATCAATAGGAATTAAAGGCATAGAAAATGCTGGTATTGCATTTGTAACAAGTCTTCTTAAGGTGTTATACTAAAACAGGGAATGATGACTTGAAATTTAGCTCTTGATTTAGACAACTTTCATATTTAAAAGCTTTCATTCCTCTCTAAAAATGATTCAATAACACACCGAAAATTCTCTTCCAAAACAAAGTTTTCTAAATTATATGATATAAACAGCTAATCTATGCTTTGAATTTCTCTTAACAAAACCTGCTTGATTAAAAATATGGAGTAGTGTTATACAAAAGAAGAAACATAGGAGTAAAGGATTTTCAGAGTTTGCTGACTTTGAAGGTTAGGAGTCCTGTGATCTTGAGAAAAATTCACCAAAATAAGCCTGTTTCCTTATACAACATAGATATAAAAAGCCTCAGTTTCCTATATAAAAGGATAAAGTTCCCATTTCACAGAACTGTAAGCTTAAATTAGATGGGATATGAAATTTGTTTCATAGTGCCCAGAATACAGAGCCTCTCAATACATGATAGGTATTGTGAGATTTAGACCCAAGCAAAATTTTATAAACACTACTTCCCAGGTCCTTCAGTGAGTTTTATTTGAACCATCTTTAGGTAGAGTTCCTAATTTCAAAGATGTATCTGAAAGTACATCTTGAATCAACAACTTGAATTTATATTTGAAAACGTGGTCTATCAGCAGCCTACAAATCAGGTTCATCTACTCTTCCTACTATAAGATTTTTTCATATCATAATTTAATTGTATGCCAATTTTATATTTCCTTTTTTTATCTACAAAAGAAAATTGTAAAATTTCCACACTTCACTGACAGTAGATGTATTTTTTAAATCCACAAAACAGATATCCACAGGTAAGAGTATGTAAGGGAGTGGTAAGATCTGATTTGTATCACTTTAGTCCTTAGGCCAACAGGAAAAAGAAAAATATTCCTGGCAGTTCTAGTTTAAATGAAGCATAGCTATGTTGATACTTGAGCACGGACTTGAACATATGCCTGTGACAATGCAAATAGGTGGATGGTGGCTTTCAGAAACATTTGCACAATGTAGTGAGTTATTCAAAGCAAAACATTCACTGCTTCTTTCCACTTTAATGCCAGCAGGTTTCAAGAGGGTGAAAAAATACTTATAGAGCTCTAACTCTGTGACTGGCTCCTTGCCAGGTTCTTTTACAATCAGCATTTAATTAAATCATCCCAGGAACTCAATGAGTTAGATGTTGTGATGCCCATTTTACAGATGAGAAAACTGGAGCTCAGAGAGGGAAAGTCACTTTTTTCAAATTCTCATAGCTCAAAAATAAAATCTGTCCTAAACTTGAAGTGATCCTACTAAGATTTGAAATCAGAAAATTTTCTCTTCTTGACTAGAATTTTATTATTTAATCTTTAGAGTCACAGAGACCTGTAATTTAGAGGCTGATTTTACTGTCCATGTTGTTATTTTGTTATCTCCTGTCACACTATTCCAATGCCCATACCATTGCTAACCTTTGAAACTTCTCCAACTCTTTTCTTAAATGCCACCTTCTCAACAAGGCCTACATTGTCCACCATTATGAAACTTGCAACAACTCTTCCAGCTTGCACAGACCACTTACCCTGTCTACTCTGGCTTATTTTACCACAGTCTTTTCAATGTTTAAAAAGGTATGCAGTTCCATATTTTAAATAATTATTGGGTTTTTTTTTTTTTTTTTTTTTTTTTGTATTTTTCTCTAGAATACCAGCAACAGAAGGACAGGGACACATGTTGAGTTTTGTTCACCAGTGTATCCCACTCCTTTACAACAATGCCTGGAACATATAAAGAGCTCAATAATATTTGTTGTATAAATTCCAAATTAAGCATGTTATTTTACCCATTGTTATTAAATGTGGCTTCAGAATCCTTCTCAATGTGCCCTTGTGGTTAGCCTCTACCATTGAATCTGAGTTTTAATTTTAACTGAAATTTAAACATTGTGCCTCTGTTTACTTTTCTGTAAAATGAAAATGTTTACTTTTCTGTAAAATGAAATGAGTTAGGTGTACCATCTACCATCATGTTGTCAGAAAGACTGAATGAGTTAGTGTATGTAAAGTGCTTAGCACAGTATGTAGACTGTAGTGGTAACTCACTTATTTACTGGCTTTTATATATCTTCCCTATAGCATATGTACCTAAAATAGTTCTAGGTAAAGCCCATGCAAGAATCTGCATAATCAAGAGTCACCTTGATTTTTGACATCATTCTGGAACATGAAATCTTATTACAACTTCATTAAAAAATATTCCTCAGTTCTTCAAGGCAAAAACATTTGTTTTCTCATTTTAATTTCTAGAGAACCTAGAATATATAAGACTTCCTAGCTTGCTTTATGTGTTTATTAGCTGCTTTGTCTACAAGACATAAATTCTTATAGCACAGCATCTACATCTTTTTACTTTCTTTACTCCATTTCTTCAGATGGTATCTGTCTTACAGTATATGTTTAGCACATATTTATTATACAATTAACATCACTATAGCATGTTGGTGCAGGAGGTAAACATGGAAATTACTAAATTCAATCATAGTACATATGGAAATGCTGAGGCTCAAAGAAGGGAAATGAACTAAAGAAATCGTAGAGCTAGTTATTGTCCAAATTAAACCTAGACACCAATTTTGAAATCTCTAAGTCCTTTCTGCATAACATTTCCACTTTTCAATTAGATATACCTTGACATAATTCATTAACTTGCTCTTCTTTTCTTTAATTTTGTGATTAAACTTTAGGATACACCTCCATTAAAAGTCAAGTTCGCATAACCACTTTCTTTTGGAAACAAATTTTAAGTGAATAATTCTACATAAAAGGATCAGAAAAAATAGTACACAGAGTTTACAATTTACAATATCTAGTCTGTGATTCAATGAACTGACTCACCTTTAGGGAAGGCGGAGTCACTAAGTCTATCCTAGAATCGAAGAATTTAGAGTTGGCTGTCTATGCTTAAGAAGAGAGACACTGTCTCCTTTTAATCTGTTTCTCTCCCAGATTACAGCCAGGACCTTATATGTACTAGATCCTCATTACACATCTGATGCCTTGAATTGCATCTAACCCAACCTCCCACCAAGTGTGAGAATTTCTACTCCTTGCTTAATTGTCCAGTGTTCACCCAATGTCACCTTCCATACATCTAGTAACAGAGCACTTATTGCCTCCAAAAAGTCATTGTGAGGCCATTAGCTGCAGTGACTTGAACTGAGAAATACCTCATGGTAACTTTGACCTACTAGCCAGAGTTCTCTTGTCTGGACCACAAAGCACATCACTTAATTTTTCCCCATAAAAGACCATCTGATATTTGGAAATGGTGACCACTGCTCCCCCCTCCCCTTCCCTCCATTCAATTCATACTCTGTACATACACACCAATCAAAGTCATCTTCCCTCCAGGCAAAATGTCCTTCTGGCTTAAACTATTTTCAGTGGGTAATAAACCAAAAATGTTTGGTCCCTTTCTTTTCTTTGATGGCAAAATCCCTTTGATTTACCATGAAAGATTGTTTTTGGACCCAAAATGAAAGGGTAAGTTGACCAATAACAAACATATCATTCAATGGTGTCCTTCAGAGAGTCTCATTCCACATCATTTAAGCAGCATGTGGGAAAGAAAAAGGAAATAGCATTTATGGAATACCTACTATGTTTTGGCCACATTACAGTGATTAAGTCCTGGGACCTTTACAACAATCCTTTGAAGTACATATTATTATACCCCATTTTATAGGTGAGAAAACTGAGACTTGACAGTTTTAAGTAACTTACTCCAAACCAAACATCTAGAAAGTGGTGAAGCTGGAATTTGAACCCAAGTCTGTAGAATCCCTCAGGCTGTTCTCCTGGCAATCTGCCCAGCTGTCTCCTGTCTCACGGTACCCAACTGTGGTCAAAATTCTGCTTTGTTTACTTGCCATGAATACCTCCCACGAACCATAAACAATAAGGTTTTCCAGTAAACCTCACATAAATTTACTAAGGGCCACAACTGACCAGTTGAATGATGTATCTTGCCTAGCGGTCTGTGTTGGAACATGGTTCCAAAAGGCAGAACCATGTGACCACTGATATTCTGTACAAGAGCACAAGGAAAAAAAAATAAACAAAACTAAATGCCTTACTCAACATTTTAAACTGATTCCCCTTGTGCAGTTTTTCTATGAATGACACAACCATTATCTTGTCATTCTTGTGTTTGGCTTTATTTTCTCCATACATCTAAATTCTCACTGACAATTTTGTCTATAAAAGACTTCTCATATTTGCATTTTTCTCTTCATCTTTATTGCAATTTCTTTGTTAAGACTACCTTCCTCTTTACTTGTTTGTCCTTATTACTCTATTCCCTCTTACAGATCAGCCTGACGGCACTTATATTTACTCTAGTCCATCTTCCAAAGTGCACCAGGAGAGATATTTCAGAAAGAGATCTCAGCATGTCTCCTCTTTCTTCAAAAAGTCTTCAATGCTGTCAGGGGGAACAGTCATTACATTCCCTTTTTCAGGAGACTGCACTAACACAACACACTTTGTCATTTAGCCTAACTTTACTCCCTTTTCTCGTAGAGGAGAAGTGAGTAAACCAATTTCTGGGAGATAGAGCTCTGTCTGCATTTTTTGACTCATTGGAGCCAATCTACTGAAAGGCCATGAACACTAAGAATGTGTTCTTTCTTTTCTTTCTGCCAGGACCAGTATGACATAGCACACTGTGACTTAGGACATTCTAAAGCAAGAATATAAACTTTGCAGACTAGAGTTTTTCTTTATCCTGTCAGTATCAGTCAATGTGGATAGGTTTGCTGCAGTAATGGTCCCAAAATTTTAATGATGTAAAGCCATAGTATTTATTTCTTACTTATGCTGTTTGTCTATGACCGGTAAAGTAATACCACAACTTCATGTCATCTCCCTGACCTCCCACCTACCGAAGCTCAGACTTGTAGATTAGCTTCTATTTGGAACATTGTTGATCATCAGGCAATGGGAGACACACACTCTCTTTCACAGACACACACACACACACACACACACACATACACAGAGTTTTAGTGAACATCTCACTGGCTCTCAAAGCTTCTGCTCAGACACATGGCACTTGTGCTTATATCACACTGGATAAACAAGTATTTTGACCATGCCTGAGTTAAAAGTGTGGAATGTTATACCCTGTCACAGATAGGGGTACCACAGAGAAGGGCACCAAATATTAGCAAATAGTAATGAATAATACCATGCCTGGAGCTCTCTCAAAGCCTAGACTGAAGAGTGAAACAGACAGCTTTAGCAAGCCTTTATTCTTATACCGCAGCCAAATCATCTAAGTTAGTATTTAGTCATTAAAATGAAAAAGCTGACGTTTGAGCTGATGCTCAGAAAGGATTTGCCTCCTTCTGCGAAGCCTTGAGTAAGGACTAGAAGCTAAAGCCCTTTCCACTACATCAGATTGTTTCTCAAGCTTCATTGCCCATGTCTGACACAAAGGAGGTGTCTAGTGCACACATGTAGGATTGAATCAGATTTATATGACCCACTGGTCAATCTCTCCCTGAAATGCGTTTTTTTCTGTTCAATAAACACAACTTCCACCTGTGTTCTATGGGCTAGGAAACTCTACCATGCTCTTAATGCAGAACTTCCACAGTAAATAAATCCCCTACCCTTCACTCAGCCTGTCCAGACACACATTTTGATTCCTATGTTGGTGCTATAACTAGACCCCCAAAACAATAAATGAAAAACAGACAAATTTCTTAGGAACAGGAAAAGCCTCCACGTGCCACCCCTCATTCTTAGTTTAATGTTAATCCCATTTCCTTGCTTCTAGGCCAAGAATCTTCTCCCTGAAGCCCCAATCCTATCCTTCTCTGGAAGAAAGACTAGGTATTCTTGAATTCATTTAGTGTGTTTTTCCTTCTCTTCAGTCATCTTCTAGTAACGTCTTCCATATGTCTGTGAGCCATGTGTTAGAGAGCTCTGCCCAAAGTCCTTATTTATTCTGAGTGGATAGGAATGTCAGTCTTAAGTCTGGTATTTCCTCACATTTGACAGCTTGAATTATGGACTTTGGGTACATTTAACGTAATCCATTCATGTGGAATGACTGTTGTTCCTCTCATCGTAGTTTGAAAATATAAATATTTACAAACTCCTAAGACAAAAGCTCTTCCTGACAAGGTCTCTAATGCAACAGCTCAATTCTCTTGGGTCATGTGCATCCATTTAATGCTAATGGAATCTTAGTGAAATCACTGGAACTTATATCTTTATGTGTCCAGAGAGGGAGGGGAACAGAGTGAGAGTATGGGGGACAGATTTTCTCAGCAGGATACATTCAACTAGCTCCTTTAAGGCTAGCCAGAAATGAAGTTCCGAGAATTGAAGAGAGTGTCTGACGCTATGGGAATTCCTACTACTTAGGTGCCTTCTCTCTTCCAGGTACTGTGATAAACACTTTACATGTCATAATTTATTAATAACTCATAAACCATTTTATTGATGTAGAAATAAGGCTTTGAGAGACAAATGAATTTACTCAATGTCAAACACCTAGCAAGTATAGATTCTTGGATTTGATCACAGGCTTTGTCCTTTCTGATAGGACTGGAAGGACTAAGAGAATATAATATGTAAATTGTTTGAACGTAGATAGAAGAGGAAATACAGCCTGTATCTACATTTCTAAATTTTTTCTCTTTACTACACATAATCTACAATAGCAACATTTAATCATCTCTATTCACGTCAATTTCCTTTACTTTTTTCAAGATGTAACTCTATTTATCCCTTTTTAAAGATCTATCCATCGATATTAGTTGGGATTGAGTTCAGTCATATATCAGGGAATAAATAATAATACTTTAAAATAAGATAAAAGATTTACTCTCCTATATTTCACAGCTTATTGGGAGAAAGAGGTTTGAATTTTATATGGTGGCTCCATGTCACTGACACAAGTCCTTTCACCTCTTCACTCCATCATCCTTTGAGTGTGTACTTGATTCCTATGGGTGAAATTGGCAGCTACAGTAGCACCCACTGAAACCTTGCTCCAAGCATCAGGGAAGGGGAAAAAAGAGCGAGAGTGAGAGCAAGAATGAGAGAGAGAGAGAGAGAGAGAGAGAGAGAGAGAGAGAGAGAGAGAGCGCGCGCGCGCGAGAATTTAGCTTCCCCTTTAAGAAGACTTCCTGGAAGTATTTTCTGCATACTCCTTCAGCTTACATCTCTTTAGCCAGAATGTCCTTACATGATGACACCTAGTTGCATAAGAGTAAGGAGAATGGGAAATGTAATCTTATAAGTGGGTGGTAATGTACTCAGCTGAAAATGGTGGCTCAACGTTACTGGGAATGGGACTATAAAAATTGGCCAAGTTAACAGATATTGGAACCAGAAGTAGAAATCTTAACTATGGCTCTAAAATTATTGTCTTGACTAAAAAGAACTTTAGCAGAATAAATATTGAGAAGCAACTAGAAGACTTTGGCTCACCATATTTCAAATCCTAGCTTACTTAAGTACTATACCATAAGTGGTTGAAAGAGTGCTGTCTTTGGCATCAAACAGACCTGGGTTCCATCCTATTTCTCTCTAGATAGGTAGTTAAGGCATAAATAGGGATATAGATATAACTGAGCTACTCAAAGAGTGGAGTCATATATAAAACCTCTCTCTGTCTTGTACAAATCCTATCATAATACACAGTGGCTACTAAGAAAGCGGCATTTTTTTTTTTAATCTAAGTGAATCAAAGGGTATAACCAGCATAGTACAATAGATTGGTAGAGCTCAGGGTCTTAAGAGAACCAAAATATCAGGGTGCAAGACTTCAAGAAAAAAAAAAAAAGACAATGATAGAGCAAAGGCTGAATCAATCTTTGCTCTGCCCTAGATCCAAGATATTAACTTGAGGCAGAAAAACATAAAGAGCTTGTAGATAAGCCCTGTATCTAAGGAAGGTAGAAAGGAAGATGGAGAAAGTGAAAGGGTTTTGTATCATTTAAGTATTCATACAAAAGCAGGGCACAAAAGTGGCCCCAGCTGGGGACATGGACTAAATGTCCAATTTCCAGATATGGAGGCCAAAGCCACTCAAGGAGACTAGCCCTGAGCCCTGGCAATAAAAGGTCCTTAGGGGCACTAGACAGGATGGGGGTAGATGGCAAACAACTAAGGAACTGAAGTTTGGCCACATCCTGGAGAATCTGTGGTCAGTGATACATTAACCAGCATTGGCCTCACAAAGTTTTAATTGGAGTCATTTCCCATGAATGTGGCCAAGAAAACTGTAAAAGAAAAGAAGGGGATGAAAATGAAGAAAAACCAAAACCAGTGGGGTCTCAGTGGATTCTAGCCCCAGAGCTGACAGAATAAAAGCCCTTGGGATTTTAACCCTTTCTCTTCTTGGATTCTGGAGTCAGAGGAATTCTATCATGTTCTTGTTTGGGGGATATTTTAAAAAGAATACCTTCCTAACAGAGTAGTTGTGTGTATTATGCTGTATGAGAGACCTGAAAGATCTTTGTAAGCTGCAAAATGCAATATTTATGTGAGCATCTCATGCTCAGGACTTTCATAAAGCATTTTTCTAATTCTGATGATTCTGTACCCAATCATGTTCTATATAACTTGTCTGCATTCTAATAATGGTGAATTTACAGTCTGTATTTTTGGTAATGTCATAATACTAACATTTGTTTTAAGCTAGTATATTCAAATCATAATGTCTTATAGCTGTAACACCTTGCCCGATGAACAACTTTTATGGGAATATATTGTGAAAATTTGTTGAGATGACAACCATTAAGACAAAAACTAAGAATCCTGACTATTATTCTACACTTTTTGTCTAAGAAAAAAAGAACTTTAGTGGACTCTGCCAAACCTGACTATAAAATACGATAGAGTATTTCTCTATGATTGCATAATTTACCAATAGTAAATAATGAGAACTCAGAAATCCTAATCCTGACTAAACCTGAGTTTATAATTAGTAAACATTCCCTGTTTTCAGGGAACATGATAATGTGTTAATGAGTTTAAGACATTAATTTATTATGAATGTGGTAAACCAAAAAGCATAGGAAACTTCAAAACATAATTACCAATTATATTTTTAAATTATACAACTGAGTCAAAATCACATGTATATACATGAAGTTCTTTCAACAATTTCCTTAAAAGTAGCACGAGTTCATGCTAAATCTAGTGATATTTGATTTACCTAATATTCGATATGACTTATATGTCACTCAAGACTAGCTCAGGAGAATGGTAAAAATGTAATATGAAGAAAATATGGAATAGAAAGCTTTGAAATGGAGAGAGAGTGTGTGTATAAGAAAAATACTATGGGAATTAAAAGAAAAAATATGGAGTTAAGTTTTAAGTCTAGGCTCTTATTGATTACCTGTGTGACGTTATGAAAGTTATATATGTTCTGAAAGCCTTATTTTCTCATTTGAAAAATGGTATTCACCATACCTCGCTCTCAGTGCCCTTAGGAAAAGTAAAAGTAATATGACATGAAGAGTTGACTGTTCTCCTTTGATTCTTTACTCTGCCATATGTTACCTGTATGATCCCGGACAGATTTTTCACATGTATATGCCTCAATTTTTTTCATCTATAAAATGGTAGTAATACTAGAATCTATATTATTTGAATGGTATATTAAGTATGTTCATACATATTGATGCTTAATGCCTGATATGTAAATATTATGACTACTAATGTCTAAAATACAGCATCTGACATGTATTAGGAGCACAGTTAATTATAAATATCATTATAGTCATTCAGGAATACTTTCCCTTCTATGCTTATAACATGACATGGAAAATTTAAACCCATTTCACAGATGAAAAAACTAAGGTTTAGCAGCTGGGATCTATTGGAATCCTACAAATACCTGGGGCCATAACCTAAGCTTTTTTAAATCCCAAAATTAAGTATTGTTTTATATAAAGTATTTCAGAAGGCAGGCAGACCCTCTGGTTTTTCTAAAAACATGCTATTTCCATTAGAGCTTTCTCACCCCAAATTGCAATAGCTAAATTGAAAAAGAAAGTTACTGCTATGAACTGACAGTTCAGAATTCATTCCACTTGTTTAAGTTCTTAAGTTTCATATATATGTACATGGAAGTTAAATATATTTTCTTGAATGTGATTTATGAGGCCTTTCTGACACGGTTCAAGAGGATCACTCAAAATATACCCCTGGACTGCATGCCATAACCTAAACACTGGAAGGAAAGTTTAGGAAAGCAATTCCCTAAGCAGTCTCACCATGGGTGAAATCATAGTATCTTGTATTTGGAGCATTGGCCCCAATGATTCAACTTGCCTTAGAATTGAAATTGACTGAAGTTATTATAAGTTTGTGGCTTATCTGGTTTACATTAAATATCCAAAGAGAAATGGATATATCTATGGCGTCAGTGGAAGAGAGAAAAAATGGTGTCAGGCTCCAAGCCCAGGGGAGGTGGCTCTTTTTAAGGAACGATTTAAGTAGAATTACTTTCTTTCCTCTTCTGGGAGACAGAGACAGAAGTCAAGTGACTAGGCAGGGAAGGAGAACAAACTAAGACTAATCTCAATTTAAAAGACTGGCCAACTTCTATGGCCTCTGTTTTTGGACTACCTTGTTTAACGGTATTCTGCATTGTCCAGTACCATGAGGATTGCTTTCCATATTATGACATTCTTGGGGCCACACACTTCAGCAGATCCCAGTTGCCAACCAAAGCCTTAATGTGCCTTCCAAAGTTACTCTATCAAGATGCTTTGAATGGCAAGTAATTCCGAACTCAAGCAGAACTGGTTTAAACCATAAAGGGGATTTATTGGCTCATGTAACAGAAAAGTCCAGAATAGCACTGCTCTCATATGAAGCTTAATCCACTGGTTCAAAGAAAATGTTGGAACACAATTTTTTCCCCCTCCTCATTCTTCAGCCTTATTTTCTTAGTGCCAACTTGCTCACTTGCATTTACTTACTTGCTTGCTTGCTTGCTTACTTACTTACTTACTTACTTACTTACTTACTTACTTGCTTACTTGCTTGCTTACCCTCTGGCCCCAAGATGACTGTCACAAGTTCCCAGAGCTTCAGGTGTCTTTGTCCACATGGAGAGCATTATCCCACAGTCTACATTGAATACAAAGAGGTTTTCTTGCATAAAACCAATAGAAGAGTATATTTTTAAACTCTCATCATCTAACATCTCCAAACCAATCATTCTGAAGATGGGAATAGGATACACTGAGAGGTTTAATCTAATGGAAATGACCCATAAACTGGGAGTGAAGCTAATCCCATTAAATCTTTAAGGCTTAGAAATGTGGAGGATGGTGGATTGGATAGTTTAGAAGCAACCAACAAGTTTTTTCAACTTCTAGACTCAACCTATTTTTTTCAGCCTTACCTCCTACTTGGGATTTTTTTTCATGCACAGTGAACTACTTTTAGTTTGGTAGACACACCTTGATCTTGCAGCATCTGTTCCATTCTACTTACTGAAATTCCCTTCTCTTTCCATGTTTTCTAAATTATATCCATTCTTTAATGCCCAATTCAAGTAACGTCCATATTATTCTCAGCTGGAAGTTCTCTCTCTGTCATCTTACTTCCAACAGTAATTTATATGTCCTGGCTTTCGGAGTCTGATAGCTTTCAACCTTGTATTCTGCAGTACTGCATGTATCTCTTCTAAAGGCTGCGAGTTTTCTGAGAAAGAAGGTTGTACTTCCCTTGTCATTCATTCTCCTTAGAGTACCAAGGACCTGCCATGAATATTACAGGGGAAATCAGCCAGTGGGTTTTAGAGGTCATTTTCCTGGAGACAGATAGTTACTATCAATAATTTCACCTCTACTTCTTTGCAAAGGTCTAAGCGTTTAGCATTCTGGCAATTTACTTATGTAGTTGCCAATTCTTCACCCTTCCAAGCTACTTAGAGTAGTGAGTTTGTCAGCTGACAGCAAAAAATGGAAAAGAATCCAGGAGCTTAGCAATAGTTTATTTTGTACTTTTCAAAATCATCCCTATTACAACAGCCATGGGGCATAAGTCAGTGATTCATGGATCAGAATAAGGTAATATTTTCTTTATTTTTCACTGTTTTCTTTCTCATTAGCATCACTCTATTTAGATGACATGTACATGAGAAGGAAGAAAAAAACAGTGTATGTTTTCAGAAATAAATGCTTTATTAAAAAGGGGGGGAGGGGGAGCTGTCTGTAGTGTTGGAACATAGGATATGTAGAGCTCATGGTGGGTGACACATCACAGAGAGCCTTAAATACCAGGCTAAGAATCAAGATCATTATCCAGGAGGTAAACTGGGGCCATAGACAGGCTAAATTAACAGGTGACCGGATCACATTTTTGTTTACCTTGTTGAGAGTCCTATCAATTTTCTTACCACAGGGAAAAGGATCCCCTTTCACTCTTAAATTTTGCTAGTTTTATCTTGGCCATATCATTCACAGATATCTCACAGATATCTCACATATTTAACACATATAAATTGTGGATTTTTCTCCTCAAATATGACACTTCCCTCTTGTCCTCTTCATCTCAGCAAACGGTTTCATTGTTAACCTTGTTTCCCAACCAAAAAACCTGGGGAGACATCCCTGATGCTGTCCTCTCTTTGGCTCTACATACTGATCATAGAAAAATCCTGTAAATTCTTTCTCTATATATATCCCTGAATCAATCAATCAGTCTGTCTCTCTCTCTCTCTCTCTCTCTCTCTCTCTCTCTCTGCCATTATCTTAGTCCAGCAGCTCCTGGATAGCTCTGATAGTCATCCCATGGTAATTTCCAGGTCTGCTATTGTCCACCTATAATCCATTCTCCACACAAGACAATAATCAGGTCCCTGATTCCTCCCACTTTAATTCTCTCTACTACTTTACTTCATTCAGCCAGCTCCATTAACTTGTTCAGCTCCCCCACCCCCTCCCCTGAGCTTTTGTACAATTCTCTTTCCTTGAAATGTTCTTTCTGCAGCCTCTTCATAATGCTGCACTTTTTCATCTTTCAGGCCTCATCTAAAATGGTATCTCTGCAGAATGGCTTTACCTTACTACCCTATGTAAATAGTGGGCTCCTATTATTCCGTTTTAATTCCTGTTCACCAAATTTATCACGTACTTTATGTAAATTCACAGGGTAAGAATTGTGTCAGCCTTTTGCCCCATGGTATCCCAGCCCCTAACATTACTGCATGATCAGGGCCGGATTACATACCTACTGAATGGAAGGAATCTCATTAATTTCCACCACTCTATTGTATTTCTAGAATGTTTCTTGAGTCTAAGCTTCCCCTGTATGTGGAACAGTGGGGTAATTTAAACTGCTTTACTATCTAAATAGCCAGTATCTTAAAAAAAAACATCTGAAGTCTTTGTGGGATTTTTGATTCCCTTACCACCAGGAAGTATCCTTGATGGAACTGATGAATGCACTTGAGGCCTATCTTGAAGAACAGAAGGTTGGAATCTGTAAAAAATGACAATTTGTGCCCTTATAAGGAAAACCAAACTTTGACAAACAAAGATTCTCAAATCCACAGAGTCCTTGTGGTCTGAAATATGCCACTGCGATTCATTAAATGACAATAAACAATGTTTCCAGGGGATGAAAATATAAGCTTTTAGCTCCTTTTCTAGGTCCTTTTACTCCAAACTGTCTCCCTAATAGGGGGTTTTCCATGATCTATTCCTGTACCCCTTTTTGTTTCTATTCTAATTCTATGCTTTATTTCCATGAGAGAAATTACTTCATCTCATGCTTCTCAGCTATCAAATTTCTCTAGACAAATCTTAAACCCAAGTTTCTAATCTCAATTGCATCACCTAATCAGGTTTGTTTTTCCATCAGCTTGCATCACGGATTTCTAATTGTTCTGCAGACTGGATTCAAATCTGGGCCTGACAAATATGAATTCATCAACTATGCCTCTAACACTTAGCTATACAATTTGCTACTTTCTTTCATCAATGTTTTCTTTGCACACAGCCTTGTATTTTCACTGTATTAATTCATGTTCTTAATATGTGGGTGTGAAAGAGGGAAATATTTCTTAGTTTCATCTTACACAACTGTAAAGTTTGTGCACTGCATGATAGAAGGTGTCATTTATACTGCAGTTTATACAAATGGTGCCCTCTGAGTTGTGTCTGGAAGAATCTCTGACTCTCTCCTATTTTTTCCATCATCTGTGCCAAACGCAAGCCTCTCTACATTGTGTGCACCAAGAAAATGCTGTCGAAAGACTTTGGCCAATGGTGAGAAGCTAAAAGTGTCAGAGAATGTCAGATCCACACCCTAAATCTTTTTTACTGGATTCTATGGACACTTGCCATGACTCTCTCCTCATGCAGGTTGCTCCACTCTGAAAACAACATGTTTAAGTTAAGTGTTGTCAACTTATTTCTTACTTCCTTGTATAATCCTCCTATTGTGCAGGCATCAAGCTCAACAAAGAAATGTGAAGCTGAATGGTAGTTATTTCCTGATGGCTCTGCACAGAGATTGGTCATGGTGGTTACTCAGTCAGAAAGTTGGAACATGGGTTCTCTGTGCTGAGCACTTAGATCATATATTTACAGTAGTGATTAGCAGAGGGCTCTCAACCAGAGTCCCTAGATGAAGAAACTCAGAAATAATCTACATGTTCTGTTGCCTCACCCAGGACCTAGCACTTGGTAGGGATCCTCCAAACATGTGCCGCATGAATGAGTTAAAGTCCTTCTTTGCAACAGTTGGATGTCCTTGCTTAATTGACCTGAATCTAATGTGGTGTTCTATAATTTTTAAAGGCTTTAGTTACAATTTATATCCACTTAGATTTTATACACACAAATTTATACCTTTTTATGATTGGAATTTTATAAATCTATATCACATTTAAGGGTAACTGCAGTAAAAATGATGTATCTGAGCACTCATTACTTTTTGAAATGGTTTGTATATGCACATAATTTATTGTCAATTGACGCATATGAAATACATGAAATATGAATATTAAAAATGAATGCAGAAAACCTTTTTAATTTTTACATCTTTTTCTTCCTTACTTCTCCTAATAAAGATTTTGGCACATGATAGTCAATAATTTTATGAGTTAATGAACGAATCAATGAGTGAAAATTGCATCTCCCATTACTGGCTAAAGCTCCTTGAGACATAATGTATAGTCTTCAAAGAGCCTAGAACATCCCTTAAGCCACTAGCTGCTCTGGATGCTTTGACAAGAAGGAGAGATATAGTATGACTGGAACCTGATAGGTAACAGTGATAACTGAAATTGCATATTAGATTAAGCTCTGAGCTTCCTAAAGGTCAAAACAGAAAGGGCTGACAGTGGATTAAATGCATCTCGTTGTCTGCTTAAAACAAGATAAAAGAGTGAGTGGACAAGGTGATACGGATACATCAAGGAAAGGAGAAGTTCATACTGGATCATATCCAAATCTCTTCTCGCAGTGACTTTCTGACAAAATAGTTTAGTGTGTGTCTGCATCTATAATGAGGCCAACCCAAAGCAGCCCTTTGTTTCAGGGTGTTTTACTTTAACTGCTGCTCTCAATTTTCCCAGATGGAATAGCTCTAGTTCCCTTAGAAGCTCTCAGGGTTTTTCAGTGTTGGTCAGTCACCTGACTGCATCCCAGTTATGCTCTCAAACTGGTCTCTTCCTATCTCATTCTCTTTCCCACCTCAAATCCTTCCCTTCTTGCCTCTCTTGGTTCTTATCCTTCCCTCCAATTTTTTTTCACCAAAATGTGTTGAACATCAAGTATGCATCTAGTTACACATCATGCAGCATATCAGGCATTGGTGACATAAAAGTCAATAAGACATTCCCCTCTCCCTCCAAGCTGTGCTCCAGCCTTTTACACCTGCTGCTAAAATGTTCATATTCATAGGCAATACCTTCCATATATGAGCTACATAAAAAAAAGACAGTGGCTGTGTGTTAACAGCTGTTTTTCCACTTCCCAGCAGAAATGCCTGGGATACTCAATTCCTATTTGTTAAACAAATAAATCTAAGCTACTGTCTTAATCTAGTATTTTCCTGATTATTCTTTAGAACACTAGTCTGAATACATATGCATATATATTTTTTAAAGATACCTATTAGTCTAATGTTTTAGGGCAATGTAACATCCTTTCTTCTGCTAAGAGAGTCACAAATCATATGAAATTATTAAAGGCTTTAAGAAGTTCTGTAAGAATTAAATATATTTAACCCAATTATGACATTTTTTTCTGTTTATTTGACCAAAGAAATTTATATTTCTAATATAGCATCACATGGAATTACTACTATATAGAAAAGGACTTTAGGGTTGCTCTCTCTTCAGAAGTAAAGCAAATCATGGGAAGCTGATGACGAATAGACTTGAGGACAGATAGTACTAAACCAAATTAAAGTCATTCAAGGAGCTTCACCTGAACTTTTTCAGCCCTTTATCCTTTGTCCCCCTGCCAGCAAACGGTATTCCAGCCGCTTCTCAAAGACCAGAGCCACAGTTCCTGCCTTTGTTCCTTTGTCTCTGTTATTTCTTCCTGAAATGAGCACCTTCTCCCTCGCCTCCTCACGCTTCCTCTTGCCACCTTTTTTCCAATAGTCATCCCAATAAAAAATCCTGTTCTTTAGACCTGGGTCAGATACTTCCACTTTTTAAATACATCCATAGTCGCTTCATTTTACAAGAGCTCCCACCCCTACCCAGTGTCCCCAAGAGGAAGTAATTTCTTCCTCAGCAGGTGACTGAGCATTTATTTCTTTCTTTCTCTCTATATTTAATATTCCAATAGCATACATTGGTTTAGCTCTTTGTATAGTGACTTGCAAGTAAGAGCTTGTTAATAAATATAAATTTTTGATTGAAACCAATTTTTGTTTGTTGTTACTAGATCACAGCTACTTTGTATCCTTCGCAAGTCCTTGAACAATTCCCTTCTTACAGCATTGTTAAAAATTTGGTGGTTTTACAATACTATGATCAGAAACCAGTTTGAAAACTGACCTAAACCATTTCCCAAGTTTTCTACTGCACATATATATCTAGTCAGTGTTACTTTTTTAAAAAATTAAGTTTGTTGGGGTAACATTAGTTTATATAATTTTCAAGTGCACATCATTTGACATCTGTATATTCTATTGTGTTTACCACCCAAAGTTCAGTTTCCTCCAGCTATTATATATTTGACCCCTTTACCCTGTCCACCTCTCCGTTCCTCCCCCACCCCACTGGTAACGACTAGTCCATGTCCATGAGTCTCTGTTTGATTGTCCTGCTCATTTGTTGCTTTTAGGTTTATATCCCACATATAAGTGATATCATGTGATGTTATATTTTTAAGTATAATATTCTGCTCTTATTAAATGTTTTGAAAATAGCAGGAACACCATGCATCACCCATTCATCTCGCTTAGCACCAGTGTGCTTCCAAAATAAAAGGGCATTTTCCCTTACTAACCCCTGAGTTTATGGTTAAAGTGATCATTTAAATATATAATTTATAGGGAGAAGCCATCTGTGGAGTGTATATGATATATCTACTTCAAGTTTAAATCTCATCACAGATTAAAAATGGTTTTTTGCAACTTACAACTTTATTTTGTTTATTTTAATTGTTTTTCTAACTTTGGAAGGAGGGGGTATTTAAAATAAAGTACTCAAAAGCCTGAGTTTGCAAACTGATTCCAACAAAAGATGTTTTGGAGAAAGTTTATCATAAAGTTAACTCTGAAATGTCTCAGAGAAGAAAATTATGACCCATAAATAGTTTGAATAGATCTTTGAATTTTTTTAGCTTATAATCCCAAAAGGATTTTGGAACAAGAGAAAACATTCCCCACCCCACCCCACCCCCAGTTTTAGAGAGGGGGAAAAAAAAGCATATTCATTTTACTAAGTCTTTATTTCCCATTAGTACTTTCAAGTTTACAAATTGTTCCCATTTGATCCTCCCAGGAGCTGAGTAGTTAGCACAGATTCAAAAATAGCTACTACCGTTTATGAGAGATGCCATTCTCAGAGATTTGCCTTATGGATGCTCAAGCATACCTATGAGATAAATACTATTATTTCCATTTTGCAGATGGGGAAAGCAAGACAGGGGGAAGGTAAGCAACTTTTCTAAGGCCACACAGCTAGTTTGGGCATAGAGCTGAGGTGCAAACTGGATGTCTGGCCCCATAGGTTGTGTTTTTAACCAATGCACTAGACTGTCTCCTGAGACCACAACATACTCTTTTTTCACAACTTGCTTGAAGAAAAATGATACGTTAACCATTAGCATGACAGAGTGGTCTTTTGATGGGTAAAGAGCAATGTAGAAGGCCAAATCTCTAACAGCTCAGAAACTGTGGGGCCTCTTTGCCTAACAGAATGGGACCTCCCATATGGACATTGTTCCCTAAATTATGTAGGTTTTCTCAAGTAGTCACTTTTTAAGTGCAGATGTCCCTAGCCATTCCATCTGTAGATTTATAGCTAGAAAATGAAACCCCGGAAAACCAAATGGCTTACACAAGACCACGGACCTACTAGATGGCAGAGCTTGGGCCAGAAAGTAGGCCCGCAGACCTTCAGAGCTGGGGTACACCTCGCTCTCTCCTTTTTTACGATGTTCTCTTCCAGCTTCAAGCTTCTATCTAACTCTGAACAGAGTTCTCGCACTTCCCCTGCCTGAGCTGATCTCTCTCCAACTCTTAGTTTTCTCCTGGGTGAGTTTTGAGAGTTAATGATGCAGAAAAAATATTGCAAGATAACTAATAAAATCTATACAGGGCAGCACTTCATTTTCTAGAATCACGGTAGCATGCTATATTCCATTATAAGTAGATTTTTCAAGTTGCTAAACTATTAATGGAGTGTGTGTGTGTGTGTGTGTGTGTGTGTGTGTATCCCAACATTTCTTAAAATCTTTCATTTTCAATCTTTCAAAACTATACCTGTACATTTCTCAGAAGAATAGATGCCAAAATCTACATTCCCTACCTTTGAATGGTTTCTAATCAAGGAGTAGAGACGACTGTGTACAAATATCTGAGGCAGGTAATCAAGAGAGTAACTGAAAAAATAAATGTAAAAAAAAGAGAAATTATGAATTCTCACCTAGAAGATTCGGAAAAGGTTTAAAGAAACGAGTAGCACTTACATGCATGTAAGAGATAGAATTTCAGCAGGCTGAGATGAGGGCTAAAGACATTCATTCCAGGCTGAAGAGGCTATGTGGGAAAAGGTGGGGCAGTGAGAATGTCAGGCATGTTCAGGGAATAAATATTAATTTAATGAAAAGCTACTCAGGGTTTCTGCAGTGTCCAGCGACCATGAGATCAAAAGCCAGATCTCACCTCAGGAAACCTTGTATAACAGGTTAAGACATGTGGGCTGTTTTCTCAAGCAGGTGTTGAGGATGGAACAGACTTTTTTGTTGAGCAGGACACAGTAAGATCAGAGTAGGAAATGTTCTGTAGAAGGCAGTAGCTCAGCTAGACCTGGGCAGGAAGGCCAGGCACGTCAGATTAAATGTTAATAAATGTGGGCAAGACAGATGAAGCAGTGGGCTTGGGAATCAGGGAAGAGGTAAATGGATGTGACTTTCAGGACACTCCAAAAGGATAAACAATATGTCTCTTATCTGAGAGAGAGGCTCAATAAACAGACTCGTGTGTGTGTGTGTGTGTGTGTGTGTGTGTGTGTGTGTGTGTGGGAAAAGAGAGGGGTAGCTTGCAATCATTTTGGCACAATGAACATTTCATTAAAAAGGCCGAGACACTTCAGAGCATCGTCAATTATTCACCTGGTTTCTGGCAACCTTTCAACACATCTCGTATATTATTTACTCCTTTACCCTAATGCATTTCTTCTTCTGTGTTATCTCTACCTCAATCCTGAAGTGAAACAAAACTGCAATTAATTTTATAGCATGTAGAAAAATATACCCCAGAGAAATGGAGCTCATTTGCCAGAGGGCAATGACTTTCAACTGCATGAGGAAGTGGAAAAAATTTTTTACCATCTTAGGGAGAAGAACATAGCAATTTTCAGTTAAGCTGTTTGCTCTGTCTGTCCAGGAAGAATGGACTGGTTTTCACTTATTTCTATTAAAAGAATTAAAATTATGGTACAGGGTAGAGGACAAGAACAGGATGTGATACAAAATTATGGATAGCAAGGGACATAAAATGGCCAGCACAGTGCCTGGCACAGTGTGTGTTGCTGTTTTGTTGTCTTTATTTTCCTAAGATTCTGAATTTGTTGGTTCAGGAATTTTGCAGAGGTCAGACAGATAATCCCATTGAATTATGGGGACCAAAAAATGCTCTCAGATTCTGGCAACAGGTTAGGACCACATTTTTCTAAATTCAGGGATCTGGTTACATGGATGAAGATCTATTCCTTTCTTTTAATTTGATTTTTAAAAAAAGAGAGAGAAAAGAAAAAGATAAACTTTACACAAAAATGTTGAGAAAATAGCACAAAATGCTCTTGTTACTTTCGGCAGACTTTTCCAGATGTCAACAACTCATAAAACATGTACAATGATCAAAACTATGAAATTAACACAGAGACAATTCTGTTAAGTAACAGCAGACCTTCTATGAAGTTTTCCAGTGCTCCCACAATGTCCTTCCTCAGGCTCAGGATCCAATCCTAGATTATGTATTGCTTTTAGTTGTGTCTCCTGAGTCTCCTCTATTTGGGACAAGTTTTCAGTCTTTTTTTTCATTTGCAACTATGACACTTTGGAAGAATGCAGATCAGTTATTTGGTAGAATGTCTATTATCAGCTTTTTCCTCATGTTTAAATTCAGATAATCCATTTTTAGTAAGAATATCATAAAAACGATACTGTGCCCATCTCATTACAACATACTAGGATGTAAGTTGTGTCTGCATGTTTCATTGCCGACCATGTTAAATTTGATCATTTGTTCAAATTGTTTCTTCCTTGTTTACCAATATAAAGTTACTATTTTCTCCTGCGTATTTAGCAAATGTAGGTAGGATAATACTTTGAGATTACACAAACATCCTGTGGCTCATACCTTCTCCCCAGGTTTTTGTTTTTATAGATGAATCTTGCCTGCAAAATTATTACTGTGGTGTTCACCAAGTGATGATGTCCATCTATTCTTCATTTATGAATGGGAATACTAGTAAAGAAAGAGCTTTCCTTCTTCATTATATCGATACATAGCAATGAATGTTTTATTTTATGGATTATGCTCCATTAATATCATTTTTTGTTGTGTTGATTATTTTGTTGTGGAATTGGCCATTGGAAGCTCCACCCAGTTGGCTTCTATGTCCTTTTCACATGCCCCCATCATTTTTGGAGCATTCCTTTACTTTCTGTCACCATAAGTTGTCCCAGGCGCATCTTGTATTTCCCTTGCTAATGGTAGAATCATCCATTTCCAAAAGGAGTCTATTCATTTTATTAAAGAATGGTATATAGAATCCATTTTTGGAATCTAGGTGTGTTCAGTGTGACTTTAGTATCATTGCTTCTAGACTTCAGCAGACAGAGCTGGAAAATATAAATATTCACACATAGACACATATTTATCTATTTCTACATCTATTTACTTATGTATATACATATGAAAATATATATAAATATGTATGTGTCTGTATATACACATATTCTAAAATCTCAGATTGAAATTCAACACGTTTCTTTCTCTGTTTAATTATAACTTCTTTCTTCAACAATGAGAAACTTGACTCTCATTACTTACAGCATATTTAATTTGCAAAATTCTAGAAACATACAAAATAATTTCAGAATTATTAACTCTGTGGAAAACAACTACTAACTAGAGTATAGAATTGTGTAGAGTTCTTTTTGTCATTTATTTATAGTCAAAATACTGTTTTCCAAAATTATTTTGGTGAGTCTTTATCTTCTTCACCCCCTTATATGGGATGGTATTTATTTTTAATGCAGTTAGTTCATTTGTTAGTTTGTATTCCACTTGAGATTTACCTCCTCACAAGTCGTGGTGTATGTATGTATGTATGTATGTATGTTTTGCTATGTGATACACTGTCATAATTCTAAAAGTCAGAACTTTACAAAGAGGTACACTTAAGAAAATGAACTTGCCCTTCATTCCTTCCAGCCTATTTCCATTATCTCTTTCTTTTCTGCCCACCCTCTAGGTAGTCAATTTCAGTTTCTGTTTCTGTACTTGTTTTTGAATAAATGTGCAGGATGTGTGTGTGTGTGTGTGTGTGTGTGTGTGTGTGTGTGTAAACTTATGCCACCTTCTTTGTTACATAAATATTCTATACTAGAAATATTACAGGAGGACAAAGCCTCTATTTTAATATTTTGAAGTACTGAATAACCTGAAGATATAGGACTAAAGAATGAGAGTAGACAATTAGTGAAGTCACTAAACACTAGGTTGTAGGAATGAAAGATGATAGCTAAAAAATAAAGTTACTCAAAATCAGCCTAAATACCTTTTGACAGCCTACATAGCAAGGTTTCTATATGTTCTTCAAAGATCAGGAATCCAGATAAGTTGGAAAACAGAGCTAATCTTTTATAAAATTATAACTATTAATTTGCTTATGAATATTTTATTACTTATAAAGCATTTTTGGATGCATTCTTTTACTAGGCATTCCTGTTATCCTGGGAAGTAGCTTAAAAATGTTTTCTCACCTCCCTTTTACAGATAGAGATACAGAAGTTCCGTAATTTGTATATGTGTCTACTATCCCCACCAGATGTGAGGCTCACGGAAAGCAGTGTGCTGTGTTTTATTCACCCCTCTGATGTCAAGCAGATCTACATGGTACATATGGGGTGATAAGCAAACATTGTCACTTCAAGAATTGTCCCCTTTTGATCTATGAATCTTTTTACCTGACTACCCCCAATTTTTCTAGATTGTGGCTCAGTGTCCGTCTTCTATCTCTCCCCAGAAGTCTGATTCCAATATTCTACTTATGTCATCTCTATTGCATTTTCCTGGCCATGAGGTCAATCAAAATGCAGACCTGATTAAATTGGAGCATCCTTTGGTTTCGATAGTAAGTTTCTATGCCAAAAAGAACACAAATGCCAATCTATACATATCAGATCCCCAGAATATTGGAGTGGGAAGGAATCTAGGGAGAAGACCTCACTTTACAGATGGAAAAAGCTGAGGTCATAAAGGAAATCAGTGATATTACATATTACCAAGATTAGAACTTAATCTGCTCTCTGCAAAGATTGAATTCTTTCCGATCCATAAATGGGCACATGAAAAGAACAAACCAGATCACTGTATTTACCGTTTTTGGAAAATTAGTCCAAATTCTCCTCTAGTGTATAGATATGGAAATCCTTGGGAAATCTGAGCCAAATTTGATTTTTTTTTTTTTTGGATCTCTCTCTGAGGATTGAGAAATTAAATAATGAAAATTTGAAAAATTCCCTCTGTTGTAGACTGAATTGTGTCCCCCTTTCTCCCAGATGAAATTCATATGTTAAAGTCCTTATCCTCAACATGAGAATATATCTGGGGATAGGGTCTTTTAGGAGGTGACTAAAGTTACCTCTAATCTGATAGGATTGTAGCCTTATAAGAAAAGGAAAATCTCTCCTCTTTCTCTCTCTCTCCCCCACCCCCTCTTTTCTCCCTCCCCCTCCCTCCCTTTCTCCCTGTCATGTGAGGACAGAGTCAGAAGACAACTGCCCACAAGCCAGAAAGAGGGCTCTCACCCAAACTTGATCATACTGGCACCCTGATATTGGACTTCCAGCGTTCAGGAATCTGAGAAAATAAATGTACATTATTAAGTCACCCAGTCTATATTTTATTATGGCAGCCTGAGCTAACTACAGGGTTATATCCTATACAAAATGTGGGTACATTTTAAACCTTTAACAAATATATTTTATATCTGACTTTCTTAGAGACTGAGGAATCAAGCATGAATTTGCAATTACATTTTTTTCCAATAAGTGCTCTCCAATTCTGCTAGAATTAATATCAATAAATCCTGAATGGTAATGCTAGGTGAGAGATGGGAGAGGAAAGGGGAAACTCAGAAGGAATATTATGTTGTGTTCTCATTCAGAGTGTCCGTGCTCGAAATGACAATCTTCAGAACTGGGGAGACATGTGAGGCAATGATGGAGAGCCCTTGTTGTATTCCAGCAGCAAATGGGCACGTCTCTCTTCCTATACTCCCACCGGTAGAAAGCTGCTCCCAGTGGGACACTGGGATTCTTCACTCTGGTCTAATTTTAAGTGAATCAAATGAGGTGGCACTCTGCCACATCCCTCTGGAAACTATTTGAAAATTGAGCAGATCTCATCTTTTGAAAATGTTCCTTGAGTAATGGAAACATGAGGAAGGGGAATATAGTACAGACCCGGATGCATCTTTCAACCACAATGGAATGCAATATGCCATACACACTTTTATAGTGGTCAGGATGGACGTGGGAAAGATTTGGGAGAAGAGAACAATAAGCTATGCTGTCATCTTAAATCACTTTCACTGGTAGATGCTCTCAAAGATTAAATAATACAGTGCTGGGCACATCGAGAGGGGTTAGAACCATTATAACCAAAGATATATAGATATTGTTATGTGGCAGCTACCATCTATGTAACAGACTAGACAGAGTTTTCCACTTTCCATGTAAATATTACAGGGTCAGAAGAGAAAAGATGAATTCAGTTAGGAATCATTCTGTCTACCAACTTGTGCAGAATTGTAGCTGAAATTTCAGCAGGGCTTCTCTGAATCTTGAAAATTTTGATCATGTTGTTTTTCAGCCCCTAGATTTATACTCACATCCAAAGCCAATTTCATGATTTTTGTAAATCCCTAGCAAGATTTTGTTCTCAATGTCATCTCTGTCTCCCGGCTTCAGCATCAATGGGTGTTTCTTTGTTCCGTATCTTGTTAATTCTTTTTTATTTACCCCCAAACCTCATTACACAAGTCCTTTAAAGTTTGATGTTTAACTATCTGGGGAAAAGACAAAAATGTATTTAAAAAGAAGCAAAGCAAAATATTTCCAAAGGTATTATTAATTCTCAGTTTGCTGAAAATATTTTCAGTTGTTCCATCACAAAATGTTTTAATAAACCCTGTATCTCGTAGTCTGAACCTATTTTGATCTTTCTGCTTCTTATCTCTAACTCCATCTCCATAAACCCACTCCCATCTCTTATGTTCAGAGTGTTTCAAAAAAATCCATCCTGGTTTAATTAGTATACTGAGAGATAATCTATTGTTGCATTAAAACTATCACTTTTGGTTTTTCCTTCCACTGGGCCATTCTGATAGGGTTTTTTCATAAAAACATAAAGATAATTTTATTCCTAAAAGGAATTCTGATGTCTGAACCCAAGACAACTGTTCTATTCTGCTGCATTTTCAACTGCTTCTCCACCACTCTGATCTCCATGGAACAGAGTGGTCAGAGGTGCAATTATCTGTACCTATGAATTGGTTCTGTACCAAGCTGTACCTTCACTGAAGTGAAACCATAGACTTTCTCCTCTGCCAGGCTACTCAACCTGTCTCACCAAATTACTCCTTGCTCTGAAGACAGGTTTCAAAGTCCTCTGTGAAATAGAACTCAGTTTGGAATCTGTTATGCAATGGAAAGGTATGTCCCTGTTTGTTGAGGACAATTGCAGTTTTAATTCTATCTTTACTATATAGTCCAAGACCTCTTTCAACCTCATTTTATATCTGCACCTGAAAAATAAGATTGATAAAATTATTCTGTAGGGTATATGAAGACTGCTTTATAAATGTTTAATTCTATATTGCTAATGCTATTTATTATGACTTCATCGTCAATCATTACTTTCATGTTAAATTGGAGTTGTTTATTAGGCTTCAGAGTGAAGGTTCTTTAGGACAGGTAAGATTTGTCTGTATATGTGCATAGGAAGAGGAATGCCAAAAAACTAAGAGCATGGAGTCTGAGTGGGTATCTCTATTAGTCAGTTCTCCAGAGAAATAAACCGATAGAATGTGCGTGCGTGCGTGCGTGCGTGTGCGTGTGTGTGTGTGTGTGTGTGTGTGTGTGATCTTTATATATATGAAGAGATTATAAAGAATTGGTTTACATGATTATGGAGGCTGAGCAGTTCCAAGATCGGCAAGGTGAATCAGCAAGCTAGAGACCCAGGAAGAGGAGAGTTTCAGTTCAAATCCAAAAGCAAGAAAAACACCACTGTCCTGATTCAAAGGCTGGCAGGCAGGAAGCATTCTCTCTTGCTTAAGGGAGGATCAGCCTTTTTGTTTTATTTAGGCTTTCAACTGATTTGTTCTATTCAGGATTTCAACTGATTGGATGAGGCTCACCCATATTATGGAGAGCAATCTGATTTACTCACTCTAACTATTTGAATATTACTCTCATTCAAAAACACCTTTAGACAAATACCCAGAATAATGTTTGAGCAAATATCTGGGCACCCCATGGCCCAGTCAAGGTGACACATAAAATTAACTATCACAGTACCATAGGGAGTGCAGAAAATCTAAGAAAGGATTCTCGAAGAGAGATAGATGGGAGAGCCAATTCTACTAGATTAGAAAGGCTCTAAGAGTTTATTTTGTTCTAGATTAACTTGCTTATTTAAAGAGGGGAAACTAAGTCTGGGTAGGGTTCTACAGTGGATTCACACAAGAGAGAGTACCAGGACTCAGATAAGAATCTACAGCATTTAACTTCCATTCTAACTTCCTCTTTACATCTTTTACATCTGTGTTTTTCTTTCCCAAGGAAATTTCAAATAGTGTGTTAATTTTTCAGAGTAAGAGTTTTGTTTGTTGTTTGTTTTTATAAATAGTTATTGAAGGGGTTGAAACTGCAATTGAAAATCTAAAGCTTTTAGATCTGAGATTTCATATTCCTGTCAGAAAAGGTTTATGCCTTCTCTCTTTCTGACAGCTCTGAGGTTGACGTAAGCTTCCTAGGCTGGAGGCAGACAGGACATGCTCCTTTATCCCAAGCAAATGACTCACAGAATCATGAAAGCTCCACTTGGAAGGCATGAGTAAGACCATCTTATCCACTACCACACCCCATGTACTTAAAGGGTAGGAATAATGCCCTTTTAAATAACACAGTAGCTGCCCAACTTGAATATCCCAGAAAGGGAAACTGCCACCTGTTTTCTGAACACTTGACTCTTTGTATACAAAACCAACATTTCAATATACTACTAATTTAATTCTAGCAACCATACACTTATTATTATCTATAATACAATTATTAGTATCTATAGTGCACAGATGAGAACATTGACCCTGAGGTATATTCAAGACAAGTTAGTTGCAGACCTGCTTTTCATCCTGGCATGTTTATCTCGAGGCTGTGTGTAGATAGCAATTAGGGGAACAGATTTGGTGTCAGTTGGAATTGAGTTTGGATCTTGAGTCTTCACTTTTTAACTGTAAAGCCCTGGCCTCACAGCCTATTTCCTCATCTGAAAACAATAAAATAAAACAAAGAAATAAAAATAACACCTCATTCTGAAAGATTTCATGAGAATTGAATTTGTCTTTGTTCGGTGCTTTCCACGGTACCTATCATGCTAAGTGCTCAGTAAATAATATGTGTTATTAGTAATATTATACCAACCTATTCCTCTGGGTCACATTTTATCCATTTGTGAATGAACATATCTGGCCTAGAAGTCTCCAGACTTTCCAGCTCTGATAGTCTATGGCTGTATGCTTAACTCTCAGTAATTGTTGATACAGCTATCAAGCCTAAATCTAATGCAGAGATGTTGATGGCCTTCATTCACTTTGAGAACTCATAATAGAAACAGCTCTTTTCTTCTTTTTTATACCCCCCCCCAATGGCAACATAGACAACATCTATTACTATACTCCCTCAACGACAGCCCAAGCTTTAGGAAAACAAACAGAGGCTTTAGAGTGTTCAGCTCATCAGGATTTCTGCCACTCCTCCCTTGCGTGGGATAGATGTTCCTAATCAGAGTGAGTGACAGACACATCTGTTCGTGGGCGAGAAAAGAGAGTTTCATCCCATACATTTCGTTCATTCATTTCCAAGAAGAGAATCCCAGTCAAAGGTAAAAACAATTCTGCCTCTACTTGTACCTAATTATCCAGCAGCAGAAAGGCACATGACGGAGGTGCCTGCTCAGTGTCCCAAAGCAGAGCAGATGTTTTCAATTGCTCCTTCCTTTGTAATTCTATCCTGGAAATAATTTAAAATCTGGAAAATAATAAGAATACATGAACCTCACAAAGGGACATACACAGCAGAAGAAGACAAACAGCATGGGATAAGAGAGTGGATGCATTTAGAGTCGCCTCATGGGAGTATTTAGGAATTATTTTCCCAATCAGTTCAGTCTCTGGGGACACAATTGCACCACTAAATATCTTTTAATTGAGAAAAAAATATGGCAGGTTCTGTTGAATGTATTTTTTTTAATAACAAAAATATCGGAATTTCTTTTTGATGTCAGGAGCACTGGGCTAACACTTGTCTTAGAAGCTCTGGTGTTCTGATGGATTTGGTTTATATGCAGAAAATATTGATAAACCCCAGATAAAATAGGGCTTTATTAATAGTGTTGTATTAAGTAGAGTTCTAAAAGATATCTGAAGATAACTTGAAATCAGTGTCACAAAGGTAAAATCTATAAAATTCCTGACAATATGAGGGATCAAAAAATCCAAAATACCCATTTTACAGATGGAGAAACTGATAAACGGAGAAGTTAACCTGCCTAAGAGAATGAATTGAAGACAAAGTAGAACCCATACCATCAAATTTAGGAAAACCTGAAATATCAATACATAATCATATTTATTTGCCTTCCACATAGTTGTCCTGTTGATTTGAAGGGCAATTAAAACAATTCCAAATCTAATTTTCAAGCTTATATAGTAAACGATTAGTACACCAAAGAAAGAGAATGCTAATTCAAGAATATAATGCTACATTTACTCTATTCTGTCTTGCTCTGGCATGATATTGAGAAAGCAATCACCCTAAACTGACTCTTCTGTCTGGCAAGAAATTAGCACCTTTGAAAAAAATGTTACCCCAATAAATTTAATTTAAAAATTCCAAAAAGAAAATGTAAAACATAAATGAAAAGTTTATATTTGCTTCTTTCTTTGAATTTTTTATTAAATTTATCAGGGTGACATTGGTTAATAAAATTATATAGGTTTCAAGTGTGTAATTCGATAATACATCATCTGTATATCGCTCCTTGGAAGGAGGCGGTCTATGGAATCATCATATGGTAATGAACTGCAATTTGAATATTGCTCTAGATGATTCAGAGTATCTATTGGGTATTATAGAATCCCATATTTTAGGAGACCTCATATACTACTTGGAGCCATCCCACCTCATGTAGCATCCCATCCCAGTGTAGCATTCATGGGGTGCATCAGGTCAGCTTTATTTTTTAATCTTCCATTGAAACAAAACATCTAGCATCCAATGCACGTAGCTACTAGAACATTCTTACTTATTTTTAGCCAGAGTTGGACTCTTTGGAGCTGTACTTCTCAGTCATTGTTGGGCCTCCAGTGACCTCTGAAAACAAGTTCCACTCAACAACTGCTGCTTAGATGTAGGAGCCCAAAGATCATGTGCTCCCTAAGACTTTTCATTTCCAAACCATCGCCCAGTCATTTCTACTTGGAAATCCTCTTCAGTATCTGGCACTGTGATGGTTAATTTTATCTGTCGAATTGCCTAGGCTATGGTACCCAATTTTTGGTCAATGCCAATCTAGATGTGAATATTTGTGAAGGTATTTTTAAGATGTGATTAATATTTAAATCACTAGACTTTCAATAAAATATATTATCCTCATAAAGTGGGAGGGCCTAATCTAATCAGGTGATGACCTTAGCAGCAAAGACTGAAGTTCTTTAAAGTGGAAGGGAGTCTCAAGACTGCAATATAGAAATCATGACTGAGTCCAGCTTGCTGTGCTGCAGAATTAGGCTTGAAACTGCACCATTGATATCAGCTCTTACCTAAGTTCCCAGCTTGCCAACTCTCCCCATGGATTTCAGACCCAAGGGTCCTCTGTTCATATAAGCCAATTCCTTAAAATAAATCTCTTTCTTGCTTTCTCTCCCTCTCTGTCCTCTCTCTTTTTCTTTCTCTGCAGTATAAGATCTTTTCAGAGTCTTATTTCCAATCTGTTGCCCATATTGTGGATAAGCCAATGTTAGAAATGACATTAACTTAAAAGATAATGGAGGATGTTTCACTTCTCTTTAACGATGGAGATGGCAAAAAAATATAAAAAAAAAAAAACAACAATGAACCGACCAACTAACCAACAAACCAACCAACCAACCAAACAGAAAAAACCTCCCAGTGTATAAAGATTTAATATTTGTAACTAGTCTCACAAATGTTTTCTCAGAGGATTTTAATTTCAGTCCTATAAGTAAGACACTGTTTACAGATGATAAAAGAAGGCCCAGGGATGTAAAATAATTCACCCAAGACCCCAAAGCTCATAAGTGGTAGAACTCCAAGTCCGATGTTCTCCCTACCACCCCTGTCCATGGCTTCCTCTCAATAAGTAGACAGAGGAGCTATAGATGAGATTCTTCTTTGGAAATGCTGCTCATTCATGGGAATCTGACCCATGGCAACCAGGAAAGGCAAAAAAAAAATCTCCACCAAGGTCAGACCATGCATTGCCTGAGGTTATTGTTCTCCATTCCAGCCTCAAGAACTTGGAAAGATCAATGAAAGCATACATTAGGAAATAAAAGAGGCATGAGAAAATTTTACAAGTTGGCTAGTTTTTGTTTCCTGTTGGCTTTTCCAGCACATTCTTGGCACCAGATGAGAGTAATGTGGTAATGTGGTAAACTGTCTCTGTGAGAGGGTATCCATTTAGAGACAAGGGACAGTGAGATACCCTAGGTCTTGGTGCCCTAAGGGCTCATCTGGACATCCTGAGGTTTTCATAGTAACCAATGTGGTCAACTTTTGTCACATCAAATAGGTTGGAAGTTTAGAGAATCTCAGACATCAGTGTTATAGCACTATATTTCCGCCGCTGGCTCTGATTTGGAAATGCCGATAAAGAAGGTTGCTTCATGCTTACTTGATGTCTAAAGAAAATATGCAGGCTCAATCTTGTCTTATCCTAACCGGCATAATTACCCATTGAGGTTTATGTTTCACAGGATTAGAATTAGTAACAAGAAGTCACATAGTGCCCTATTTTAAAGAAAACAAGTGTCCAGGCTCTGAACCTGGAAAACAGATTCGATAAGGGAGTTAACCTTCACGTTTGAAAAGGATTCTCATGTTTATGATTGTAATAGCAGCGGCTATGATTTATTGATCACCTACTATGGACCAAGTATTTTATAGACATTTATTTAGAGTTGTCAATTCTCAATAACCCTGGAAGGCATGTAAGAGAAAACTGATACTTGGTGAAGGAAGTAACTTACCGAAGGTCGCATGGCTAGAAAATATCTAACCTAGGCAGGCGCGTCCAGCAGATGTTTCTGCTACTACACTGAAGCATCTGTCTTCAGATCGTATATAAAACACATTAACTCCCTCTCTCCACCTTTCTCTCTCTCTCTCTCTCTCTCTCTCTCTCATACATACACATTTCTATTAAAATGGAATTTAAATGAAACCTGGACAAAAACAGCTATTCCATTAAAGTATACTTTTCTATCAGGACATAAAAAGTGGCTACGGTTATCTTCAGTGTTCAATTAATATTTATGAAATGAAAAATGCACATTTATTCCAATTGATTAAAAGCATTTTATCTAAGACTTTCTCTCCCTACCACTCCATCACATATATCTCTAAAAAAAGTCACTAATCCTTTCGATAATTATGTACAGAGCACACAGTCTGGTGGGAGATGTATTTCTGGAAGTGGGGTACATATAGATTTATAGGGGATGGAATATTGACTTCTAGAGAAAGAGGACAATTTCTAGGTGAGACAGTCTTGTAAACTGATAATATCAGAAGGTCTAATTAGTCCTAGGTATGTGCACATGAGGCTGAAGACAACATAGTAGAAGACACTATAGATAGCCATGGAGAGAGATGAAAACCTGGAATGTTCCAGTGCTTGACCAAGTGTAGGGTACCCTGATTCTCTCACACTTATTCTCATGAGAGACCTGTAATTGCATGTGATTCTAGGTTTTTCTCTTAGAACCATTGGACCATGGGATTTGGCAAATATGTTGGTCATTTTAATATCAGGTTTTAGTTTTTGGCCATAGGATGGACTAGATAATTGAAAAAACCCCACTACTACACAACACTTAGAAATCATAGTTATAATATGAAAGGCCCTTTTAAATACACAGCACAATTCAGAAGAAAGTAAGAGAAATTTATAAGCACCAAAAAAAAAAAATAGAAAGAAAAAGAAGAAAGAAAGAAAAAAAATAAACCCAAAGAAAAGATTGAGATCTAGATAATAAACAAACAAGTGGGTGCTATAGCTGTCCTAGGAAGGTGGGCCACAGGGTGGGATACAATGGGAGGGCTGTTGTTGGAATCTTGGCAATGTAAAGGTTGGGAGTCAATGTCACTTTAGGATTGACACAGAAGGATTTGGGCTTGCCCATGGATGAGAGTTGGGATCTAAACTTCTGCATCAAGCCAGAGCTCTCAAAATCCTACACCTCAGTTAAAGGTGGACTAAATTTGCATCTTGGCCTCAAGCAACAGTGTCATTCATGGCAGTCTGACCCTGTAGACCCTGGGAAGTTACAACTCAGTGTAAAGGATACTACTATCTCTTTTTTGTGTAAGTACTTCTCCATGGTCTCTACTATTTTCCATTAAAGAAAGCATGTCCCTTTTATCCTTGGCTCTTAGATGAAAAAAAATGAGGGATTTCATCATGATAGGAAATGCAATTTGATAAACTTGTCCAAATGCACATTAGAAGAGTTCATTCCAATTTATATTTTCTCCAACAGTATATGATGAAGTCCCTTGCTATCCCTCCTTATCAACCTCTGGTAACATTAAAACAACAACAACAAAAATTAAGCTTTGCCAATCTGACAGAAAAATAAAAAAACATATCTTTTTAAATTCAATGTGCATGTAATTGTTTTTTTTGTGAAATCAAACATCCCTCCATATGTTTTAACTGTGGTTGTGTCACCTGTGAATTATTATTATATGTCTGTGTCAAATCCCATTTTTTCAGTCCAGATGCTTTCCTTTTTTCTTCTTGTTGATAGTTAATTATATTTAATATTTATACAGCATGTATGTCTTAGTGACAGGCACCATTTTCAATGCTTGACTTGCTATTATTCATTTAATTCTTATAATAAATCCTATAAGGTAGGTATTGTTATTGTCTCATAGATACAGAGGGCAGAATAAGTTCAGAGAGGCTGATTGACTGATAAAGCCAGAAAAAAGATCTTGCAGACTTACCCCTTTTGTTTGGTACATCTGCTGACTTGCCCTCATATTAAATTATTTCACTGTGTGCTTTGTAATTAAAGACTGTGAACCCATCTTCAGTGAGGTTTTACCCAGGAAAATCCAGTGGGACCTGAGATGAAGGCATATTCCTTCAGAGATTTTTATTTGTCTCTATTAGACATTTTGGAGATTTCACTGATGATTTTACATCACATTGAGATATAATTCATTTGCCATAAATTTATCTGTAAGGTACACAAATCAATAGTTTTTCGTATATTTATAAAGTTGTGCAACCATCCCCATAATCTAATTTTACATGTTTATCACACCCAGAAGAACATTTCTGTCCAGTAGCAGTCACGTTCCATTCCTCCTCACCCACTAATGTACTCATCGTCTCTGCAGATTTGCTTACTTGGAATACTTCATATAAACGGCATCATGAAGTATGTGTTTCTTGTGACTTTTATTTCACTTAACAAAATACTTTTATATCACTTTCTCAGTGTGAGGATTTATGGAGAATGCTAGTTATGTAAATTAAATCCTCACAGTCACATGGTGCTCAGGTCTATATTAACGAAGTCTGGAGTGTTTCCTAGTTCCAGTTTCTTGTACCTACTGGGAAGGTTGTTATTGCTTAGCCAATTATCTAAGGTAGTTAGGAGGCACCTGGAGTGCATAAAACCCCATAAAATAGAAAAAAACCGACTTCTTATACTTGTGGAAATCCTCATTTTAAGCGGTGGTATCTTCATAAGCTATTTTGTTCCTGCGGGGAGTTTGGGGACTGAGAAGTTAAACCCTGGTCTAGTATAGTGTGTTATCTTCTTTAAGTAAATATCTCTGTATGTGTCTGTGTCATTGTTCATTAAAATAACTTTACATTCTTTGGGTCCATTGGTATCTTTCCAATGATTACAGCACTATGGTATGTGCAACAAGCACGTTGTAAGAATACAGAATATCAATAATATAATTAGCATATTAATTATATGATATAATATAGTCATGAATAATAACCTTATGCATCACTCGTTCTTTAGTCGTCCAACTTCTTCTACAAGACACTCCTGTAAAAGTATAAGATATATTATTGAGTAAAATCAAGATCACTGGCACAAGAATGTTAAGTTCTAGTGGGAGGAACTTACTTTTTTTTTTCAATTGCATGTGGAACTATTATACAAATTGAAACTGTAATCTAGCTGAACTATTTGAAGGTAGGAAATAAAATATTAAGGTTAAATATCATACCCAGAATCTCAGAGTGCTCTACCCAGATCTTTTTAGGTCTGTCTTACTCTGGCTACTGCCCAGCAGAAGCAGAGAACCAGAAGCACCTGGGAGTTTATATCCATCCCTGAGTAGCTCTTACCAATGGTAGATAGGTGCAGCCAAGTGAAAACCCAGCTCCCTTGCCTTGAGTTAGGACAAACTCTGAGAACTAACATGCTTCAGAGTTCCCTAGAGGATCAGGCTGAAATGGGGACTTCACTTGAAATCACATTCTTGCTTGATTTCATCTCATCCCTCTCCTGCTTCTCCCTTATCAGTCTCGTCTGGGGCCATCTTTAAAAACAGCAAATATATGGATCCTCCTTCCACGCATTGCTTTTGGGAAAGCTAACCTACAACACACATAAGTGAATGGTAGCGCCAGAATTTCTCTCTCTGAATTCTGTATCGAAATTTAATACATTCTTTTTTTATACCACAGAGGGGAGGAAAATAAGATTTAGAGATGTTCATATTTTTTCTTAAGATCATGCATCTTGCAAGGGACTCAAATCTAGTATTCAAAATGCAGTGATGTAAGCTGTACCACATTGCCTTTTAACACTTTTCAGAGGCAAGTAAATCTATATCAATAAACTGCAAAGATTTCTCACAACCTCCCAATCAGAATTGCGTTATACTCTGAATCTCAGTTTCTACATCTATTCAATTAGTACACTGCTGTTTTCTTCAAAATCTTTTTTCTTTCTTTTTTACTGAAAAATAAATGGAATAACACATGCAGCATGAATAGTACTTGGCACATAGCTAAATGAACCATGTATGTTGTCCTTCAGTAAAGAGCCAGGGTAAAGAAAATTTAACTGGATGAGGATTCTAGTGATCAAAATTGTTTTGACCAACCACAAGACTTGCTTGAAGCAAGGCCTCCATTTCCAGAAAAATACTGAAAAATAACAAATAATCTGTCAGCTTCCCATACATAATGAACTACATCAATGTCTCCATGGATTTGGTGAATAAATAATGGGGCCTGTTATGTTCAAACGGTTTCTTAACAAAGTCCAGCCCCTTCCCAAAGAAGAAAAGCCATGGAAGACAAGCACACTACACTGAAGCTGCAGTGAAACAGCCAGCCCTTCCTAACTGCTGAGTCGTCAATTCTCAGGTGCCAGGAAGAAAATCAAGGATGTAAACATGAAATGAACCATGTATGCAATTGATTTTACATTCTCTCTCTTTTTTCCTTCAGTTTTGTTTTGGCACGTGTGTGTGTGTGTGTGTGTGTGTGTGTGTGTGTGTGTGTGTGTGTGTGTCGCGCGCGCGCGTGTGTGTGTGTGTGTGAGAGAGAGAGAGGAGAGTGAGAGAAATTTATTTTTATCATGATCAGCACATTAGTACTCAGAGGAAGGAAAATGCCTCTTGAATGAGATGTTTGTAGGGAAATTACAAGGGAGAGGATGCTGGCTTTGACCCAGCACTGCCCTCTGAGGGTTGGGGTGGATCAGAATGGCTTCTCATGTTATTTTCTGCTCCCCTAATGGAAGTAAAATAACATGAAGTAGAGGGGATGGAACAGCCAGCAGAAGGATAAATACCAAGGAAGCGATGTAAACACAGGCCCCAATTTCCCCAGCGAGTGAGAGAATGAGGAATGTGTTATTTATCTCTCTTCGTAATCTGCAAGGCAGAGTATGGAGCTGCCCTCCTTTGGGAATATCTTCTATAAATAATCAAAGAATTGCAGGATGGGAGTGTGAGATGAGTGAAAGGAACTCAGGAGACAGGATTTCTTCAAACTCCAGGTCCTCCAGCATCTCTTCCTGGAATCCTCTCTAGATGCCCTCGGGCAGTGAAAGAACAGGACGAACAGACCCTGAAAAACAGAGACATTTTAGATGCGACTGACCTGTGCCCACTCCTCTTGTCATTTTAGGGTAAAAATTGATGCAAACTATAGCCGAATGACTTAAGATTGTCTGGTACTTGGATATGTATGTAATGTGGGTTGTGAAATTAAACCATCCAGCCTGAACTCTGCCTTTATTACTCACTAAGCGTGTTACCTTGAGAAAGTTACTTTACTTCTCTGAGCCTCAGTTTTCTCATCTGTAAAACTGGGGTAAAACTAATAATAATTTCTACTTAATAAGATTACTATAAGAAATAAATCTGGTAATATGCATGAATTTCTTAGCACAATGCTTAGAACATATTAAGAGCTCCATAAAGCCTAGAGATTAGTCTTATTGTTATTGCTATTAGTTGTAAAATAAAAGTAGAACCTAAATTTGTATCTTTCATCTTCAGGTGGAAGTCTCCCCCATCTTCCTTTCTTTTCTCTCCATTGTGTTATTTTTAATCTCTTGATTAAGATTACACTTTTTTCCCCCCAGTAAATTGTATCATTCAATATATAATACCTGATGTCATGTATGTCTAATGCAATAGGGTATATAATAGGTTGTTTGTGGAACTTCTCAGACCAGGCCTTAGCTCATTCAAATCCAATATACTTCAGTCAATGTGAGCCAGATAAACATGGACCTATTTCATTAGATATAAAGAAGTATGATGGATTCGTCTTGGGAAACAGAGTCAACCATCTTTGATAAAGTATTTGCTAAATATGCATTAAACAAACCTTCATCTTAGTTTTTAGAAACGGCAGGGTTAAGATGATAAGGAAAGGACTTGTGGAATCAATGGTCCTTGTACTGGAACTTGAAGAACATGTGGTCCTTAGATGAAGGAAGGAAGGAGGAAAAAGAGGGTTTTCTACGTGAGCCAGCCACATAAACTATAGTGGACTAGCAGAATTTACTCATCGGATAATCTTTAATCTCTAGGCTTCTTCTGAAAAGCCAGTAATTCAAAGATGCTTTTCTCAATATCCCAATAGAATCCACCTTGTTTCCTTTTTTGTAGCATTCTACAATTTTACTTTGAAACCCATTATTATTTAAAACCGAATATATATTCATATATATTGATAGGAGTGGAGTGGGGTGTATGTGTTTCAGTAAACAGCAGTCTCCTCCATTAGACTATGAGTTTGTCCTATAAGGATGGAAATCAGGCCGATTTTTACTTGTAGCTGTCCACCATGCCTACCTGACACATTGTAAGTGAATGACGAGATAAATTAATTAATTTTTGAATGGGACAATCAGGAGACCCACCTGCACAGAGGGAAGTGTTGGAATACAGTGAAAGGGAGACAGATGATGAGAAAGACAGATCACAGCCCCTCATCCAAAAGGACCATGGATACATTTCTATACTTTTCTGGGACTCTTTCATATTTCTGTAAAGTCAGAGTTAGAACTGAGGCCATGATGAGGCCATCATGATTCTCTAATTCTTAACTTGGAAGCTTTGCATTATACTAGCTAGTACCCATTGGTAAGAACACAGATATGATGGTGCTTTTTAATATGTAGAGAAAGAATAGCAGAAGGTTTCTTTTTTTCTTCATTGTGTAAATATCCATTGAGTACCTGCTATGTACAAGATCTTTAGGGAAGCAGAGGTAATACATAGCCCCTGACTTTGAGCAGCAGAGACAGAATGAAAAATGAAGGAAAGCATTAGGATTTAAAAGGACAAGAGAAGAAAAGAAAAAGAAAAGAAGAGGTGGTAGAGAAGGAGAAGAAAAGAGCATAAAGGAAGAGGCAAAAAAGGCATTTTTTTGAGCATGATGCCAAGTATATTACGCATCACATCCCACTTTACAAATGTTGAAACTGAGGTTCCAACAGATTAACTGCAAAGTTATCGGTAGGGCCCGGATTTATACTGAGTTTTACTGCTTATGATCTTGACATTGGGGCCTGAGTCCCCCATGCCTGGTGAAAACACATACAGGTAAAGAGGCAGTTGCAGTGATGTGATGGGAACCTTGACTGTATGGTTTGCATTCTTAGTCCTGGACCAAGGGCCTGCTCTTGTATTGCCCTGGGTTCTCCCTCTCAGTGCCTGAGTGTGCTCACCCTTCCCCTGCCCTCACCCACACTGAAAAGCTTCCTAGAGCCAACTGCAGAAAAAAAAGACGATTTTCCCCAAAAGCTACAGACAGAGAAGAAGCTTGCAAAGACATGGGCCAGAGGTAGGGTGGGAAGGTGGCAGAAAAGGATCAAACTGAAGCCTGAAGCATTTTGGCTCCTCTCCATTCTTCTTTCTCTTCTCTCTTGTAGCTTTTAAGTTTCATTCACTATTTCAGAGGGATTTAGGGATTGGATTGAAGTTTCAGTAATAGAGGTGCTGGAGGCAAACTGATTTTTCAGCTTCCAAGGAAAACAATTATTCTAATCTGGCCTGCCATCCCTGCTTCTCCCCTCACAGTGGAAATTCACTGGGTTCAGAGAGCATTCTCTGGAGAAGACACATTGCTTTTTGTGACTTCACTTTGCCCAAACTTCTCTTTTTTCTCCACTCATTTTATTCCTCCCTGGTTTATTAAGCATCTACCTATCCTTCATACAACCAGCATTCATTGAGCCTTTACTAGGAGCCCAGTGCTCAACCAAAGACATTAAATCATTATTTCATTTAGTCTTCACAATGACCCACAAGGTATGAGTGATTATAATCCTTAATAATCCTGGAGAGTTAAGTGACATTCTCAAAGTCACAGCTGTTAAGAAGAGGAACCAATATTTGAATGCAGATGTCCAACTTCTGAGCCTGTGCTCTTAACATGTCATTATACAGTCTCTCAACCAAAAAACAGTGTGTTCATTGTTGTTTTGTCCTTTCTATAAATCTTGAAACCAAGGCACAGTGAGCTGAAGCCATCGGCCCCAGGTTACACAGCTTGAAGGTGGCAGAGAAAGAATTTAAATTCTAGCCCATACGATCCTAGTATTGTTGCTCCTACCACAACAAGCTCTGTATGGAGGCTTCTGTACCAGGTTGAGGATGATCAGGGAGGTTTATATTTCAAAAAGACCATCCTGGCTGGCATGTGGAGCACCATGCAAGGCAAGCAGCGTGAACCTGGGAAAGCCAGCCCTTCCCATAGCCACACCAGGGCAGGGCTACAAGTTTCTCTTTTCTGCATTCTTTCCCCTTTCGCGATGCTGCCCCATGTTCATTTCAGTCTGATTTCCATTGCTGGATAAGAAGGTGAAAAAGTGCATTTTGCATTCAAACACTTTCTGTAGGGAACATGAAAGAGCCTACATTTTTTAAGGGTTCTGAAATAGAAATCATGATCAGGCATTGGACCTTTCTTCAAAGTGGCTACTAAATCAACATCTGATTTTTCGGGAGGTTACTTCCTCTTTCTGGGTTTCAGTTTCCCAGAACCATTAAGTAAAGGGATTAGATAAAATCTGAGCAAGTTTCTTTGGAGTAGGCACCAATAGCGTGTGTGTGTGTGTGTGTGTGTGTGTGTGTGTGTGTGTGTGTGTGTGTTCAATAGAGATTCCTGCAGATACAAACCAATTCTATTGATTGGAGTATAAAAATCTGCATTTAAAAAAGATAGCTCAAGGGATACCTACTGAAGTTGGACTAAAGGACTTAAGATTCACTGACCCTCCTTAAAATTAACAAAAAAGAAGAAAGAAGAAAAGAAGGAAGGTATCAAGGAAGGGAGGGAAAGAGAAAGGAAGGAAGGAAGAGAGAGGGAAAGGAAAGAAGTTAAACTCCCAGAAAATCTTTCCTTTTCCCATTATAGCTATAGAAAAATAAATGATAAAATAGATGGTGGGTGAAGAAGAAGCAAGTAAGTGGTTGTGAATTTGTGAAATATTGGTGTGTGCATATATACTGACATATGAGACCGACTTATTTCTATGTGCATATAAACATATAGGTATATGTAGTACTTGGCATATTATCCAAAGCATAGATGAGACAGTAAACTCTGTCAATTTGGCTGTTTTATTGGTATTTCTCAATGACAGCATACTTGGAACCTCCACTTCTGATTGCCCCCACCCTCAAACCCTTTTTAAAGGACTGGCTACATAATTTGTGGGGCCCCTTTTCAGAAAAGATTCAGAATTTTCAAGACAGCAGTGGCCGAGCACTAAACTAAGCGCAGAGTCCTGTGAAGCGTGGGCTCTGGCTGCACAGGTAACTCATCCTGAAGCTGGCCCTGAACCTATTACGATCAATCATGCCCTCCTTCATCTTCACATAGGATTTGATTGTAACAATGTTAACAATAACAAAAATAATCTTTAAGTCATTGTTCTGTTTCTGGTGTAGAAGTCTGCACCTTTTTTTAGATTATAAACCCGTTGAGACCAGAGATGGTTTGCTGTCACAGTTGTAGACCTAGCACACAATGCAGAATTTCACATCACAACTGCTGAATAGTGTTGGCTGGTGTCATTCACAGAAACAAGGGGAAGGGTAGAATTACAGGTGTGCAGTGTGATTTCAGCCAGTTTCTAGAAAGTCTTATAGACTAGCTCTGGGTATCTAGACTATATCCAATGGTCAGTGAACGTCTGTTACCCAAGAGGAGGGATCCTCTCCTGGCATGTTGTCCAGATGCTTGATGTCTTAAATGAAGAGTTGAGCAAGACACTGAAATACAGCAGAAATGAAAAGCTTTGTTAGAAGGGAAAGTATACTTCCCAACATAGAAGCAGGCCTGAGCAAGAGGAATGTGGCTCAAAGGCCTGGTAACAAAGCCTTTGGAGTTTTTAGCCCTATTTGTTGGGGTTGGTTACTTTACTTGGAGAGGTGGGCTTCCCTGATTGGCAACTAAGTTGAACAGGACTCAGTGATTCATCATTTGCTTTCTGTGTATGTTGGTTCCCAGAATTCAGTCTGTTATAATGATATTAATGAACTTCTGGGCATATGCATCGTATTATAATGATGGTATAATGAGGCTAAGATAAATTGAAGATCGTTAGAGTCTTTATTACATAGATATGAGTAACTGGTTAAAACTAGTACCCAATTTTCTGCTCACTTATTTATTTCTGTGAGTCACTTTGAGCCCGAAAATGCCTTCTGGCTTGCTTAATTGTAGGAGGACCAGGGCAGACACCTTCTAGGATAGAATGACCTCAGAGTCTTTGCAGGCAGACCAAAACCCCCTAACTTTCCTGCCTAACTCTTTTTTAAGATCCATGAACCCCCTTATTTTAATATGGATGTTGAGGGATGGGAGGTCTCTTCTATATCTGCTTCCTGATGAGAAGGGTCATTGTCCCTGCCTATTGGGGTTTCATGGAGCTCTTTCCCATCCTGCCTTAGGCAGGGTAGATCTTGATTTTCCTGTTGAAGTGCACCTCCATCCCTATACAATGAAAAGAAGATACAAACTTGTTATTTAAATCATATAACTATTAATTTCTATTACCGATTTTCCTATTTAGCGAGTAATGGAAAACAGGCTTGGTTAATATATTTCTTAAAGAGTAAAAATAAACCTTTGGCCTAAAGTCCCCTCCCCTCTCATACTCTAAGGGCCCTGTCTGTCCTATCTCCATTTCTGCTAATAATAGGCCAATGACCCTTATCAATAGCCAGAGGATCTCAGTCACCAGTGTCAGGGCAATTATCTCAATTTGAGAGAGAGGGCCTTTTTTTCCCAGAGAAAAGAGGAAAGAAAACTTAACTAGGTTACTAAAAAGATTAAGAACTCTGTAAGAGATGTCCCTTTTCATTTCCTGCTAAAAGATTAGAATTTTACAAGTGGTGTCCCCATGTCCCCTACCAGATCTATTAAGGAATATTGTTGTGGTTTTCTTTATGTGACTTGAATAGAGTATGGACACTTTTTTTTTTTTTTACTGTTTCTCTCCAATAACTCTTGTGATATTGTGATTTATAATAATAAATATATATTTGAGCTTTGTCCCCTTTTCTGGCACAGAGCTCCTAAAACCCTTGGAATTTCCTAAGTGATGAGAGCAGTAAAGGTGTCTTCTGTTATGTTAATGAGATGACTATTGGAAAGCTCCTGAGAATGGGGGCTGGCTAACCGACCTTGGTTAGAGGGTTGGGGCTCTTAGTCTCACCTCTAGACGTGCAGGGAAGGGAGAGGGGCTGGAGATTGAGTTCAATCCTCAGTGGCCAATGACTTAATTAATAATGTCTATATCATGAAGTCTTCATACATAAATACCCAAAGAATTGGGTTTGGAGAGCTTCCAGGTTGGTAAACACCTGGAAATTTAGGGAGAATGGTGTTCCAAGAGAGCACAAAAGGGTCTCACTCTTTCCCCACACCTTGCCCTATACATCTCTTCCATCTGGCTGTTTCTGAGTTATATTGTTTTAAAATAAGCTGGTAATCTAGTAAGTAAAGTGTTTGTCTGAATTCTGTGAGTTGTTCTAGCAAATTAAATAAGCCCAAGGAAAGGGTCATGGGAACCTTTTGTCTACTTTTATCTATAGTCAGTTTGTCAGAAGCACAGGTAATAATCTGAGCTTTCAAATGATATCTGAAGGAAATGGAGGCAGTATTGTGGAACTGAGCCCTTAACTTGTGGAATCTGATGCTATCTCCAGGTAGAGTGTCAAAACTGAGTTGGCTTATAAAACATTAAGCTGGTGTTGGAGCATCATATATTGGAAATTGGGTTCAGCATCCCAAAAGACTCTTATTTCTCTCTCTCTCTGTCTCTCTCTCCATACACACAAACATATATAATGTGTGCACTATTTATTTTTTTCTGATTATAACTGCAGTATAGGTTATTGAAGAAAATATAAGACATAGATCAAGTATAAATAAGACTATAAAAATCACCCATAATTCCACATGAGAACTGTTAATATGTTGAATATTTTCTTAGAAAATTGTAAATACATATAGTATTGTATCAGACTCACTCCAGAGATTTATTAACATCCGTTAAGTTAATAAGTCCCTGCTGCTATTAATCCTGGACTAGGTAACACAGCGTTGGCCAAATAAGAAGCAGCTGGATCCCAAGTCTACTTTAGAATGCAAAGTGTCCTCCCATGTGAGTTTTTAAAAATACTTGCATAGCACTTAACATGAGCCAACACTGTTCTCAGCATTTTATTAATATTAAAATATTAATTTATTTAACGCTAATGACAATTGCATGAGGCAGAAACTATTATTATCTTCATTTTATAGATGATGGAATTGAGGGTTGAGAGGGCTTAAGTAATTTCCTCAAATTCACACTTTAAAGGGTGTTGTTTGTTATCATTTTCCTTGTCTCTATCCATGGCCTCCTGTTAAGAATGGTGTGGTAGGTAGCATAATACTCCCCCCGCCACATCAAAGACCCCTGTGTTCTAATCCCCAGTGTCTGTGAATATATTACCTTACATAACGAAAGACTGCTCAGGTGTGATTAATAAGGATCTTGAAATGGGATATTTACTCTGATTATTTGGGTGAGTCCCATAAAATCATAAGAGTCCTTATAAGAAGGGGAAAAAAATGTAATGACAGAAGCAGAGGTTAGAGTGATGTGAGGTCATCAGCCAAGGAATGCAGGAAGCCTCTAGAAACTATAAAGGAGAAGGAAATAGATTCTCTCCTACAGGTTCCAGAAGGAATTATAGCTCTTTGAACACCTTGATTTTAGCCCTTTTTTTTCAGATTTCTGACTTAGAGCATTAAGATAATAAATCTGTGCTGTTTTAAGCCACTATGTTGGTGGTAATTTGTATAACAGCAATAGGAAACTAGATGACATTTAGAATTTCTGTCCTGTGTGTTTGAGGTGTCAAGTAGGGCCCCTAAAGCAGACTTCACAGGTGCTACACTTTAAATGAGAGGATCTCTAACATCTTCACTAGTTTACCTCACCTACTACTAAAATAACACACATGTACCCACTCACACATTCAAGTTTATGTGTTTCTCAGACTTCTGTTTATTATTACTTGAGAATTTACCCACGTCACTGAACACTATGTACCCAAGACCTTTCCTGATGTCTTGAGTCTCAGCAGTGGCTCCAAAGGCCCAGATTACCAGTTACCACCTGATATAGGACAGAGTAATAGCTGAGGATCTGGTTTTGCCACTTGTCATATCCCCCATGTAGTGGATACAGAGGGGATGCTAGAGAATTGATTCAGAGAGAAGAGGCTTCAGAGACTCATATATACCCTGGCCTTGGATGAACATGGGAACAGGAACTTGACAAATGCCTGAAAAGATTTAACAGGGGGAGACTTGCTGAAGGAGTCTTCAGCAGCTGGGAGCGGGGCTGGTTGTTGGAGTCTCGCTTCCTACCATGATGGGAAGACACATGTGTCTTCTGAGCCAGACAAGGCACTAAGCCTCCAGGTGTCTTGAAAAGAACTCTATTCAAAGACTGCTGCCAGCGAGGAAACCCAGCAGTGACAATCTATGTGGGGCTGAGGAATGGATTGCCAGGCTGAGGCGTGGTCAGAAATATTCATCGGAGGGGCATTGGAATCAGATTATCAAATGGGAGGGTCTTGGTGATGGTGAGCTAGAGCAGGAGATGCCTAAACATTCTCAAAGCAGCACACATAGGAAAGAGCCAGGCTTTGAACATCTGCCACATTCAGTCTAATGTCAGCTTTAAATTGTACTGGTCAACAGGGCTGCCTCTATCCCTACATCAGCTTGGAAAATTTTAATGAAAGTCACACTTTCCTTTGGGAGGCAGCACAGACTAGGTGATAAAGCAACTAGGTCATAATTTACTGAAATGTTCCCTTCCCTCAGGTGGATGGAGCCCCACACCCAAAGTACATAGCTTCCCAAGCAGAGCGAGCTCGATGCCTTGTTACATTGGCTTTAAAGCCTCGGGTAGTATGTAACCTACAATACTGTATGTGGCAGCCCAGGTGGGTAAGTAAGATATCCGTTGCCTAGTTCCTCTATAACCTCACCCTGATCCCCTTTCCATTCTTGGAGAGTCAAGGGAAAGAGACCTATGAGTGGAGGAGGAGGAATAGAAGAACATGGCAGGGAAATGGTGAAGAGGCTGGTGAGAAGTCTTTTGACTTCTAGGTTTTCCAATTGTGTGAACCAAAGTTTGGCAAGAAAAAAAATTTTCAGCTGGCCGAATGACTTTAGTTCTACACTGAGCTGGTAAACAAGATAATGTATTAATACTTGAGAAAACCAGAAAAACTAATGGACCCCTCTGAAATACAAACCAGGAGTATGAAAAATCAGTCTACCGAGTAAGTTAAAGAGGTATTGATGAGAAAGAAGAGTTTCTTTCTATTTGTATCATAGATCAATGCATTCAATAAGCCAGTTACAAATATTATGAAATTGGGACTTCAAAATATACTATGAAGAGCTATATCAGAAACTATGATGTGAGAGAGGGGGAGGGGAGATCATTAATGGTTGGGTCTCCAGCTCTCTTTTTTCTACTTCAGCCATAACAGGTACCCGATCATCAGTTCTTTTTACTAGATCTCTTTTGAAATTTCACTTAAATGAAAACTTCACAGCCAAAATATTTGAATGCTACTAGTTTAAGATACAATTTTTAACAACTGCATATAATTAAATGAGTCTTATAGTAGACTATTTACACATTTAACTGTCCCTGCTGGAAGATAAGATTCTTTTAAGAGTTGAGATTTCTATTTATTTTCATATCTAGAATAGGGGAGTTCCCAGCATACTCACCAAATGAGTGAATGATTCTCTCTGACCTGACCTGTTGGAGTTCCACACTCAATGACAATTTATTTTGTTATCTTCAGATAGTGATAGATTCCAGCTTGATAGGAAGATGGGCTGTATTAGTCTTTATATTTAGTAACATGAAAATAGAGCTTAGATCCATATTCTCTCCAGGTATAGGATTTGGTGGCATAAAACTAAGCAGACTAGGTGATGATAACTCATGACTCCAAGTGACCTCCCAGTACTCACCATCACTTGTAGCAGGAAATTGGTGATTTTGACATGACGTGGAAAATTATCTGATGTGAATTGATGCTAGATGGCTCCATTATTACTAAGCAAATGCAAAATGGCTCAGCGCACAGGAAGCATTTAGTGCAAAGTGAGCTGACATCGATTGGGCTGTAGGGCAGAGGTTCACAGAGGAATGTGGGAACTAAAAATGGCAGAGAAGACCAAAGTTGTCACATGAGATGAAGCCAGCATGCCTGCCTTTCAACCTCTAATTCCTGTGAGATAACTCTGGTGGAAGCGAATCAAGAGGCTCAGACTCTGGACCGGTTGTGGAATGTTGTAGAAAGCAGGTGTGGAATTTTGTTCTTGCAATTACTTTCCTTCAGATTCTCATGTCATTGTGTAATCTGGCCTGAGATTTGCCACTAACCCGCTCTATGACCTCATGCCAATTGCTCCTCCTCTCTGGGCCTGTTTTCTCATCTGTGCAATATAGAAACTCAAACTGGTCCTTTCAGTGATTTTTAAAACTATAAACCTTGTGCTGAGCACTCTAGAAATGCCTTGTTAAATCCTCACTAAATCCCTGCAAGACAATCCTCTTCTTTTAATTTTATAGATGAGAAAATAGTGGCTCAGAGAGACAAACCAGTTTGCTGAATGTTGATTGGCTGGAGAGTAAAGAAACAAGCTTCTAAACCTACATGTGTCTTATCATAGATGCTAAATTAGTCTCAGTACATTGTACTCTTAGGAGAGAACAGAATTCATACTTGAGCTACATCTTTTTTTTTTTTTTTTCATAGTGGAAAGAATATGAAGTTCTAAATATTATGCCTGGATTCTGATTTAAACTGATATTTATTTATCATGGACCAGGCATGATGGTCTTTTGGGACTCAGTTTTCTCAACTGTGGTACACAAAAAAATGTCCTCCAAAGATACCCAGGCCTTAATTCCCAAACCTATGAATATATTACAAAGTAATATGGCAAAAGAGACTTATGATGTGATTAAGGGTAAAGACCTTGACATAGGGAGATGATCTTAGATTATCTGATTGGGCCCAATCTAATCACATAAGCTTTTAAGAGGAGAAGGGGAAGGCAGAAGAGTAGGCAAGAGAGACGCACATGAGAAGGATTCGGCATCCTGTTGCTGCTTCTGAGATGTAGGAGGCTAAGAAAGGTCTCTAGCAAGTAAACAAAGATCTAGTGCTCCACCACATGGGACTGGATTGAATTCTCATCTAGACCATCCAGAAAGGAACACAGGCTTCCAAAACTTTAATTTTAGCTTGTGAGACTCATGTTAAACTTCTGACCTACAGAATGTAAGATAATAAATTTGAGTTGTTTTAAGCCACAAAATTTATAGTAACTTGTTACAGCAATAGAAAATTAATGCACACCTCTAAAGTATCAAATTAGGCAGTGTCAGAGTTTTCTTCTCGATTACTAGAGGTGATAGTGAGAGCAGATGAACTCAGGAGAGACAAAGACAGCAAGTACTCTGCTTATAGAATAGGAGGATTACGAGAACATCCTGTGATTACTAAAACCTAAGGTAACATGGAGCTAGTATTCCTTGAAGTTTGTGTTGTAAGAACACTTTCTGCTGGACACAGTCTAAAAGGAGGACATTGCACCTTATTTTTGGAATTGATTTAAAAGGGAAAAGTTCAGAAATAAATTCAAAATCTTTGGCCAAAGACAAATTAAATGTGACAAGGAATCCCTAAATTGCTTATAATCCATCCTTGTCTCTCGGGTAGTGACACAGAAGTCAGAACTAAATTATACTGAATGAGGTTGCCAGACTTGGGAAGAGACAGACACTAATGAATTCAATATTATTCAGGAAAAAATTTTTTTTTCTAGTTTTAGGGAAAAATAACCTGTAGGATCTGTTAGTACTTTTAAGCTAACTACTCTTAGCTGTAGTCCTTTATTGGCTTTAAACCTAGGTGTCCAGGGATCTAAGATGGCTAGTGGATGTTTCTAGATAGTTTTGCTGTTATAGAGAGGGCTGTGCAGTGGTCTGAGGTCAGGCAGTGAGAGCCCAGCGGGCCTTGGCTTGACCACTTCAGCTTCCTTCCTTTATTCCTCTTGTCCACATTCTCAAAGGGTACAACCCTACTCGTCCTTAAAGAATCAGTTCAAATGATACCCTCTCTGAAGCTTCTCAAGTATAATCTAAATGCTTACTGCTCTCACATTTCTTCTTAATTCAGCCAAATTCATATACTCAGTATTCGCACTTGGAAGCTGAAAAATGTACACATCTGAAATGCTGACTCCCAGGACACCTCCAATGTATTCTACTCCCAATCTCTGCCATCACAGTAAATGGGGAAGAAAAAAAAAAAAGAAAAAAAAACTAACTTATTTGGTAAAACTAGAATTGTTGAATCATTATTCATTCCATCTTTTTCTTCACTAGCTACAATCAAACCATTGATAAGTTTTAATCATTCCGCATTCATTTTCTATTCTATATTGACTGCATTCCTAATGCCATCATCATAACCCTGTCCACCATTTCTTACCTGGACAATTAATCAGCTGCCCAGCTGTCCCCTTGCTTGCATCCTCTAATGGCCACTATAAATCATTATCTAAAAGAAGCCAGAGAGATCTCTTAAAAATATAAATCAGATTTTTTTACTCTTCTGCATAAATATTTCCCTGAATGAATAAACCCACCAAGGAGAATTAAGTGATTCTTCCTGTTTCTTCTATAGCATTTGCATTTTACTGGTCATTTAGCCTTTGTGTAGAAAGCTATTTTCAATTTCCTTGCAATTTCTATCCTGAGCATATATCCTTTAACCCCTACACTAAGACTTTCTAAGTTGGTGGATCTAGCTTAGTGCAAACAAGACTCAGGAGGGAAGGATGTATAGTATAGATAAGGAATACAGCAAAGTTGAGAAAAAGTGATATACACAAGGTCAAACCGAGAGATGCAAGCTACAACAGGACTGGAATCTGGGCCTCCGACTCCTGATCCAGTGCTCTCTCCTTTAAACCTTACTAATACCTGGTCATAAAAGCTTCAGGCAACAGAATCTTCACCTTAGCAAGTGACATCATCCCTTAGTTCTAAGAGGGCCACATGTCATTTCCTTCACCAAACACCCAATTCTGTGCTAGTTTCCATTTCAATTAGACACTGTCTGGAAAACATGAAAGGGCAGAATGTTTTCATACAAGACCAGAATTCCAAGTTGGTTAGGAGAATGCATCCAAAGCATTTATGTTGTCTGGAAAACACGTGGAGGTGCTCAAAAGTGTGTGTTTTCATGGAGAAAGTTTTCAAGATTGGTTTAGTACAATGGAGGTTTTTCCAAAAAGTTAATGGAAGAGGATGACCTTTAAGGTATCAGAGTAAAATAAAGTTCAGAAAGAAAACTGTCTTATAAAACTTTTGGCAATGGAGAGGGCTAATTTCATGCATTTTTAATGATCACATAATTCCATTTACAATGAAGAAATCTGTTACTGATATTTTGACAGGACACCCACTGAGGCCTGATATATGTTATTCCTACATGACCCTACCTTTCTGTTGTTCCACAGCTGTGGAATCCTATGAAATGCATTGAGTATGAAAAGGATGAATAGAGACAGTACTCAAGGAACATAAAGTAGCAGGAAAAATCATACTCCTATGGTATGTGTTGTTAAAAGATAAACTGATGCATATTATAATTTTTGAGTTTATTTGAGCAAAAAATAATTGAAACCAGAGAAGCACCAAACCAGAAGAATTAAGAGCATTCCACCAACAGGAGCTCAGGAGAGGGACTTTTATAGAGAAAAGTGGAAGCAAAGTAAGGCAGTTCTTGATTGTCTATAGCTTACAGCCTAGTCAGCTATTTGTGATTGGTTGTCCTTAGTATTTTTATTTCTTAACCTTGAGGCATTTACAGGCTTAGATTTTGGTTTCCTTACATAGGCTCTAAGGTATTAGAGTCACATCAGTCTAATATCCTCCTTGTTTAACTAATTTAACAATTTCTCCCTTTTGGTCATCCTCTCGCACATGAGGGACTGACCAGTAATTTGGCATTAGCCCCACTCAGAGTTAAATGGCTCTTGCCTCATTGTGAAACTCATAGGTTATGATGTCTGTTCCTGGAAGAATTTTTTTTTTTTTGTCATTCATTTCATTGTTCATCTTGTTTCTGATTCTGCAAGCACAATCTCATGTACTACTGATAACTGTGATTATGAATTTAAGATTTTTGAGAGAACATAGCACGCCAGAGACTACAGTGATAATTATTAGCGGGATAATACCAAGATATGAAATATACTCCTTAGCCAAGACCCCCATGAAGCAAACCAATTAATATTAAATAAATCAAAGAATGTCTTTAAAGGGCCATCAACTAGTTTTACCCAGTGGCTTATTTGTTAATTGTTTGTATTTGCCATAATACCTAAGGTTTGATCTATGTACAGCAGGAGATACTTTTGTGGTACAGACTCTTTCTTGTTCAACCAATAAGTAATCTAAAGAACTATATTATCTAAAATCACCTTAGCAAGAACAACTAGGGACTTCTGTTGTATAACTATGGCCTTGTCAGTAGAGTTAGCAATAGTTACCAGATTTAGGAACATTGTCTTCTTGTGCATAATGGAGAGAAAAGGCAAAAAAAAAAAAAGTTTCCATAATGGAGATAAAGATATTGAACCATGATCCTGGGAGAGCTATTCTCCACAAGATGCTGTCTGCTCCAGGGGAGGAACCTCCCTCATCAATGTTAATTTTATATCTCCAGAGGGGCCTTTTAACTGGGGGATATGGACCCAAGGTTCAAGTCCCTGAAGTCTGTCTGCCATTTAGGTAGTGGGGAAGACCTGACATGGTCTCTTCCAAGAAAGTTCAAAGGCAGGGTTTGGTCCAAGTGAGTTCAAGTTAGAAGAGTGGGGATAAATTGGAATCATTAGTTTGAAGAATTATAGCCAAACATTTGAAGAAACTAGAAGAATTCAGAATCCAATTTGGAATATAGATATGAAAAAAACCTTAAGGACAATGAACGGGACTAAAATCTGATATCCACAGGTTGTGTTATAATTTTCTACTGAAATGTAATTTTTTCTCTACAATCACTTTTATTTCTATCAAAGATAATAAAAGCAAGACTAATTTGTTTGCAAAATAAGTCTAGCCTCATTAAAACTGGCCTCATTATTTATGTTAGTGCCTCAAGAAAAGTGATTGACCATACATGTTCTTTTTATGTTTACTTGGCTGAAACTTTTAAATTGGACTTTTAAAAGCCACTCAAGGCTAAGAAGCCAGGCCAAGAACTCATCATCAGACTTTGCCTGGAATACTTATAGACTCAGATGTGTTTCCTCTCTCTTCTTGAGGTCCCCACGATATCCTGAGGTCCCTGTGCCTGCCAGTAAGTGATGTTTCCTTACTCATCTGGTAAGGCTGCCAGGAACTTTATAACCAAAGTACCCTACCAGTTTTTCCAAGTTGCTTTTATTGGCTCCATAAAGTCAACCTTAGTTCCTTAAAACTGTCTGATCATTTCTGATTTCATACATGTTCTCAAATATGGCATTCCAGTCAAAGCCTTAGTTATATAGCCAATGTTTCCAATTGTGCCCTATTATAAAGAGAACAGATTCTTATTAAACTTATGCAAATAGGTATATTGCCATGAAAATAAGAACACTCAATAAGTTTCTGAATTCTAGAGGGCTCAGGTAAGGGAGAAAGTAAATGTTTTAATTCTGTTTACAGAGAGATACTTTGCAAAATTACTGTAAGTCACAGATCGCCTAGAGAAAAGAGAAAAAAAGATTTCCTTAAATCTGTAAAAATAGTTCTATTAAGGTACTAGTAATGTCCAAAAAATGTTGTGGAAAATATTAGAATTATCTTCATCAGTTTATTCAACCCTTATTTTAAATTCTTATCCTGCTTGAATACAGTTTCACACTGGTTCTGGAAATTCTTATCCAGTTTAGTTTTGTGATCTTGAAGTTATTAGGAACCTGTATTCTAGAGTACTTGTCAGAATTCTTTCTATGAATCTTTGTGAAGATAAAGAAACTTTGCAAAAGCATCAGAGTGAAATAATAATTGTCAATGACAAAAAAATTTTTAAACGACCATGGTTAAAGATCTAATGAGCATTTATTTGCTAAGAAATTAAGTTATTTCTGTGGCATATAATAATTTAGGATCGTAATTGGACAATGAGAATACTGGCAAATTTCTAAAATCTTTAAACAAATTCTAGAATCCCTATATTAATAACATACATGCATATAACCCAACAAAGTTTATCATTACTCTTATTTGATAATGCTTCCCACATAATTTTATAATACCAAATAAAACTAATTATTTTAACATCTCTCTTTTACAAAATTAAAACACAAATCCTTTGAACTTTTCCAGGGACCCTCTGAGAAATATCAAAGTTACTTTGAGGTCAAAAAGATTCCATTTAGAATTGATTTGGGGAAGTTGTCAAAATGTCAAAAGGTGTGAACGTTTGACTAAATGGAATTTCAGATCATTATGAAATAATATTAAATTATCTATTGAAATATAGTGCAGTAGAAGATTTTAAAGGCAAATACAGAAAGTTACATAGCTGTGAACAAAACTTAGCTCTTTTAATGTTGAGAAGACTGGGTTTTCTTAAGTAATCAAAGCCATGATAAGTACAACATGAAACAGTTATTTTGGTAATACACGCAGTCTTTGCTTCCCAGGCAGATTGCCCAAAGTATAAAAAATAAAATAAAATAAAACAAAGCACCTTTCATAATCTCTAGTCAGAAGTGACCAATAGTCCAAAAAAAGAGTGTCCCTTTAATGGATAGAAAAACAAATTCTAATTTTGTACCATTGTACTTTTGATATTAAAACACATTCTTTAAAATCTTAAATTCATTCTGATTTTAGTCAGCTTGACCCCACCAAAAATTTCTTTTTCACAAATCTTTACAGCATTTCTTACCCATTCAGGTTTTGTCCTATTTTTTTTTTCTCTCCCATTCTGGAACAACCATTCTACTTTTTTTTTATCTGCTTTTCATACAGAGATGTGTTCTTTAACCCTTATTATTTCTAAGTAGTTTTAATTACACATATTATAATAATTAGCATATTTTATTCCTAGTGAAAGCTAAAAAGTAAGCAATTGTGGATTGACATGTTACAGCAGCATTCTGTGGATTGGCAAATTTATAAACACATTTTACCATTCCTAAAAGTCTATTTTTCCTCATAGTAAATTTTTTAATGTTACACAAAATGTATTTACTGATAGACTCAAATATCTTTAGTTCTTCTTTAAAAGAAAGCCAAAAATGGATAAACCTATGTTCAGTAATTAATATTTCAGTATTTTAACTTATTTGAGAATAATCTAAATGTTTAATAAGTATCTATCATTTAACTTATCTCAGTATAACTTTAACGTTTCAAATTACTAAAAAGGTTTTGGATAGCATTTTTAAGTAAATATACTATAAAGCATAATTATTATTGAAAAGTTTATTTATAAACTTTTATTTTACTCACATCTATTTAATTTACTCTGCTCTTAATGATTATGTTCAGATTTTTCAACAATATTTTATGAGACATTAAACAGCTAACCATCATGTTAAATTATATTTCTGGATGAAAAATTCTGTAAAAGAGGCAACATAAAATAATTTGACTTTTAAGAAAACTAGGTAGAATAAAAGTATTATATTTAATGCTTATAACCAACAAACAATGAATTAAACCAAGAAAACGAAACTAGCTTTTATTTACCAAAGATTATCCTAGGTCACATAAACATGAAAAACATTTGGGTTAGTTGCTACATTTCTGAGAGTATGCTTGATTTATATAAATACCTGTTTGTCTTTAAGCCAATTTAAGAGGACTTTTACAAATTAATTTTGACAATAGCATCTAGAGGTAGGAAAACACCACACATCTAGAACGTATATTCAGAGACATACATGAACATACAGAAAGATGTAGAGATCTTATAGCTTTTCTTATAAATTTTTAGCTATGAGACAGGTACGATAATGCAATATTTCTTTCCCTTTGGGTGCATAGTTTAATTTTAGCTCAAACGAGAAGTCTTTTAAAAAGTTTTCTATCAGATTCTGAATATCAGCTTCCAGTCTGGCCAACTTCTGACCATAGAGCTACTTAAAAATCCTTTTAAATATCTTGCCATGTTTCAGCCTGGACAAATAGTACATGTTCTTGCATTCCTGGCATTGTTGGACACAAGAAGGATTCCCCCAAAATGGGTGCAAAAGACATCACCCTCCCAAGGTCCAGAGCCATTCCTAAAGATAACCAAAAGGAAGAAAGACAAAGACATCTCTTGTAAGAGCTGGCAATAGTTGGTAGTACCCTAACTGCAATCGAAGTCCAACCCACATTTCTGTCCAGCCACATCTAGCCACAAGTAGGGTACAACTCATATTACTGTCTGGCAATATTTGAGGGGCCACCAACCTGATGGTTGCCTAGCCAAGTTCTTAAGATAGATAAGAAAGCAGTATAAGCTGTCCATGGAAGAAAAAGGATTGATAACCAATGTTATTTTCCTGCCAATTTGATTTTGGAAAAGAACAATGTGAAATTGTTCCTTCTTCTCTTAAACAGGCACAACTTGGGTAAAAATTCTTACTCTTTGTTATCTTCTGCCAATTTTCTGTATACCAATTGCAGGCTCTGAAGCAGGTGGGGTGTCCCTGTGGGTCTCCTTCTGGTCATCAGTAACTGTAGAGGAGGAAAAATAAATTTTCCTCTCTCCTTTATGGTGAGTGCTTCTTTGAGATCTATTTTTCTCTAGAGTACCTTGCAAATGGATAAGCTTATCTAAGATGATTAAAAGTTCTCCACTGTGGTTTGTGTAATTCAAGATTATCTTTGGTAAGGTTAACCTACTGACTCAGCCTTAAAACAAAATTTTATTCACCTAAGGATGCACATTGGACCCAATCCAGTTTAAGTTAGATCCAATCTGCTTCCTTAGTTGGACACAATTTGACCCCAGAACTAGTCCAGTTTCTAAGTTGGACCTAGTTCAACCCAGATCTAGTCAAGTTTCTAAGTCAGAACTAATCTCATATATACCAGTTGATTTTTAAGTTAGACCCTATCCAGTTTTTAGGTTGGACTGCCAGAGAAAGAGATGCTCAAATAAAGTCTGAAAGCTCATAACAGGAAAGCTGCAGAGCTGGAGTCTGAGAGGGACTTACCCACTACCTCCAGAGGCTGCAAGGACTCAGCAAGCTCCAGGAGCTCAACAGGTACCTGTGCCTCATGCTAATTCCTCTTGGGGTGCTAAGGGTCTCCTTCAGGTTCCTCTTCTGTCACTAGAACCTTTAAAAGGTCAACTGAGGCATATTACAATTGTTAAGCATTTATTTGAGCAAAATTTGATTTGAATTGGGCAGTGCCAACCCAGAAGTGTTTAGGAGCATTCCATCAACAGGTGCTGGAGAGAGACTCTCACAGAGAAAAGGCAGAAGCAAAGTAAGGCAATTATTGATGGGCTATAGCTTAGTTGGCTGTTTGTGATTGGTTGTCCTTAGCATTTTATTTCTTAACCTTGACGTATTTATAGGCTTATATTTTGGGTTGTTTTGAAGGCCAGTAGCAATTTTCACACTTCAACAACATCTTCCACTAATGGTTTCTCTACCACTGTTCTAGCCTCTGCCAGCAGCCTGTTCCCAAAGCTAATGCCATGTATTTTGTATTTTTGTTGCTGTTGTACTAATTTATTCTTAAAATTATCTAATATACCTCCCAATACACAGTGCTTAAAACAATATATATTTTTTAATTTATTAAATTTTTGGAGCAACTGAAAGTTCTTCTGCTCCATGTGGTGTTGACAGGTCAATAAGGGAGATCTGTTTAATTGGGAGGTTGGCTGGGGCAAGAACAGCCCAGAGGCTTTACTCAAGGCCACAGTTCTCTTCCATGTGGCTCTCTTTCCCTCTCTCCTTCTCTTTCTCAGTGCTCTCTCATCATTCAGTAGTCTAGTTCCAGCTTATTTATGTGGAGGTTGTGTTCCAAAAGAGACAAAAAAGGAAGCTATCAAAATCCTTAAGGGCTAGGCCCACACTGGAACACTGTCACTTCTGTCACATTTTATTGGTCAAAGCAGCTCTCAAGTTTGGGCCAGAATTAAGGGTAGGAAAAACAGAATCCACTCTCTAATTTTATAGATTGTCGTGAGGCTATAGAGATGGAAGGAGCTCCTGTACATCTTTGAAGACGACTATGCTATACTGTCCTTGAACTTTTCGGGTATCATAAGCCAAAAGAGCTACTCTCAACCCATTCCCTTTTATTAATAGTTTTAGTTAGGATTCTGTAACTAGATGAAAAGGATCCTGACCAACACTTATAAAAAGAAGTAAGTATATGGCTCAGTTGACTAAGAGAGGACAGTAAGGTTTAAACAAGAAAAAATCCTGGAAAAAAATGCCAGTGCTGAATGTGAGTTAATTATCTGGAACTTCAAGTCACAAAGCATGGTGAGTGGAAACATTATCACCTATTGCAAATTAAAAATTTTAAGGAAAAAAAAAAGACCTAATGAACTTGTGAATATCGCCAAGAAGATTATCAGGAAAAGTATTGATAGTATTAATTGGCTTCTTTTATCTGCTAAATTAAGAAAATGGAGAATTAAATTAAGAAAGCCCTATTCAGTTTTCAAGAAGAATTCAGAGAAAATATTTCCAACCTAGAATTAACAGGGTTGGAAAATAAAACCATTTCTCACTCCTACCTATTTCATCTGGAATAGGATTAGAAAAGTTAAGAAACAACCCCAAGGAAATTATCAAATCTTGGGTTGAGCCTATGAAATGAGAGGATGAGCTCAAGATAAAATCAAAAGTGTTGTTATAAGACCCATGATTAGGACATCAGAAATTCTTCGTTACCTTTAATCTTTTCTCACATGGTCCATAGTTCTAAGACTCTTAGGGACATTGTCTAATAACACTCTGCCTCAGAACCTAAAGTGGAGAGCTCTATCTGAAGAGATATTGCAGATGTAGGATTAGTTTATGGAAGAGATTAAAATTGGTACACAGTAAGCCCACAAACTTGTTTATTTGTTTGTTTGTTTTAGCTTAATTGTCCCAATCTCTTTTTAAAAATAATTTATTGAGATAAAATTTATATACAATGGAATTAACCCATTTTAGGTGTACAGTTTCTCGAATTTTGACAAATGTATACAATCATGTAATCACCACTAAAATCAAGATATAGAACATTTAATGGCCTCTTTGTTGTCGAACCCCTCCCCAGCAAATATTTGTGACATTTATGGACTTATTGTTTGTTCACTATAATTTTGCCTTTTCTAGATTACCTTACAAATTGTAAAATTATGTAGTAAGTAGGAGTTTGTGCCTGGCTACTCTTCCTTAGAATAATCCTTTTAAAATTCATCAATGTAATGGACATTTCCACAGATTGTTTCTTTTTTATGGCTGATTGGTATCCCATTAGTAGTATACCATAATTTCTTTATCCACTTACCAGCTGATGGACATTAGAGTTATTTCTACATTTTGGTTATTAATAAAACAGCTGCTATGAGCATTTAAGTATAGATTTTTGTGAACATAGGCTTTCATTTTTCTTGGTTAAATACTTAAGAATGGGATTGCTGGCCTCTTAGTAAGTATATATTTACTTTTATAAAAAACTGCCAAACTAGTTTCCAAAGTAGCTTACCATTTTGCATTCCCACAAGTAATTACCCCACATCTTCACCAATACTTGGTATTACCAGTTAAACTAATAACCGTTAGATAGGAAACAGCAGTATCTACTTGTTTTGATTTGCATTTCCCTAAAGACTATTGATGTTAAACATCTTTTTACATGTGCTATTGGCCATTCTACTTTTTTAGAATGAGCCGTTTATTCTTTTATTATTCAGTTGTAAAGAAAAATATATAATAAATATAAACTTTTGATCCAGATGTATATTTTGCCAGTATTTTCACCTTACTACTCTATGATTTATTTTTTTATTTCTAAATAATGTCTTTCAAAGAGTAAATTATAAAATTTTGATAAAATCCTATATGTGTGTGTGTGTGTGTGTGTGTGTGTGTGTATGTATGTATGTGTATATGTGTGTGTGTGTGTGTGTGTGTGTATTTTTTTGCTTTTGGTTTATAATTGTGTGTCTTACCTAAGAAATATTTGACTAAACAAATGTCAGAGGTTTTTTTTCTGTTTTCTGCTAGAAGTTTTACAGCTTTAGCTTTTGTGTTTAGCTCTATGTTAATATTTGTACATGGTTTTATTTGAGTCAATTTTATTTAATCACAAATCTCCAATTTCTCTAACAACATTTGTTGAAAAGATAGCTATTCACCTATTGAATTATCTTGATATTCTTCTCAAAAATACATTGACCATATATATGTGTCTCTCTCTCTAGACTTTCAGTTCTGTGTCATGATCTATATTTCCTTACTTATTCCAATATCACATGGCCTATGTCTTTATAGTAAGTTTTGAAAACAAGTAGAGTAAGACCTCCAAGTACATGGTTCTTTATCCAATAAAATTTTGGCTCTTCTTTACATTTTCATGTAAATTTTATAGTTAGCCTATCTATTTCTACAAAAATTCTGCCTGGGATTTTGACTGGGATTATTTTAAATCTATTTGACAAGAGTTGTTATCATAATTAATTGTGTCTTCTCATCTATGAACATGGTATATCTCTCTAATTACTTAAATCTTCTTTAATTTTTCTCAACAGTGTTTTATTAATTTGTTAATTTTTAATTAAGATTTATTAATTTTTCTCAGTGTATAGTCTTTGCACATATTTTGTTATGTGTATCCTTAAGTATTTCATAATTTTAATGCTATTATAAATGGTACTTTAAAATATTTTCTTTCAGTTTATTGTTAATATATACAAATAAATATTTAAAAAAATAATTTGTGGAAGTAAATTCACACAACATAAGATTAACCATTTTAAAGTGAACAATTCATTTGCATTTAGTATATTCACATTATGCAACTATCAGCTCTATTAAGTTTCAAAACATTTCCATCATTCCAAAGTAGAATCTATTACCCATTAATTAGTTTTTCCCTGTTCCCTTCCTCCTCCAGCACTGGCAACCCTCATCAATCTTTGTTCTGTCTCTATGGACTTATCTATTCTGAATATTTTATACAAATGGAATCATAAAGTATGTTACATTTAGTGTCTATTTTATAGATCCCTAGGCCCATGGTTTTTATTTCTATTCTTCATAATTTAAGTGTTCTATGGAGATTTCTGAGGGACCAGCTGGTGGGAAGATGAGTCTTTCTTCTCCTCCAATCAAAGCAATTCAAATTTATTTTTATTTTAGTATTGAACATCTCTTTTCCCCTCCATCCTTCTTCCCTTACATCCTTCCTTCTGTCCTCCTTTCCTCTTGCCTTCCATGTGGTTTATCCTCTTTCTTAGTCCATGTTATCCTGAAACAGCTGGCAAGTACACAACTTCATATCTTTAATAACAGAGGTATATTATTTCATTGAACTTTCTCAGAGTATAAGAAATAGGAAGTAGGAGTTGAAAAGAGACTTTCTTTCTCTTCCTCTCTCTTCTAGAACCATCTTGCTATCACACACTTAGGGTCTGCCTGAGAACAAAGCCAAGTAGGTACAGACACATGAGGAGTAGAGAGATGGATCTCTGATGACAGCTTTTGATCTCTGAACAAGCCAAATCTGATATGTTTTATTTTTTCCTCTTGTTTTACTTATGTTTGTTTAAATTCCTTTTCTGCCACTTATAAAGAGTTTTGAGAAGTATTTATATATGAGGATTTCATGTATGACTTTATTTAAGGAAATATTTTTTTCCACTGTTTTTATCTGACAAAATATAAATTTAGGAACCACTGATCTCAACCAGTGCACTTGTTTACAGAGAAGGTAACAAGGACAATGCAGGGACACTTTCCCAATGAGACTATAAATACATGACAGAGCTGGTACCAGAGTGCAAGGTCCATATTCATTTTACAGCTCCATGGCTTGATCTCACTGCTTGTCTCACTCTGATGTACCTGCCACATGCAAAATTCCACCACCCACCTATATCAACATCACTGTAACTTACCAAATATTGAGAAATTTTTTTCTACTGTCCAATAGGGAGATATTTGAAAAAGAAGGCTTATCTATTCCAACAGATACCCAGCAAAGATTTCTCAATTAGCCACACACAGAGTTGTGTTTAGCAATAGAGAAGAAAAATGTGCCAAATCAACCAACCAGACAGTGTGGAAATGACCATGCAGGGTTCTTGGAAGTCCTTATCCCCAGCAGGGGCAGCACTGCTTGGACAGTTAGTTAGTGGTCCTATCATCATAGTACTGGAGCACCACCTCCTGGCTATCTTAAAAGTTTAATTCGCCTTTTCTGATCAAAGAAGGTCCAATATTTACTAGAAATTTAGGGCCTTAGGTCTAGAAGGCCAGAATCAGAGAGGAAAGTTTTCCTTTTCATGACCATAACAGCCAATTAAGAGCAAAGATAGAATGAGAACGCGAATATTTTGATTCCCATTATAATACCTAATTCTATGATTGTAAAAGTTGAAGATTTTTGGGTATGAGAGAGTGAGACTAGTCTCGAGGGTGAGGGGATGGGGATGAAAGTATGGGGACAGCTTACAGAACTCAGAGGTCAGTGGAACCATTGGGTCAGAAACAAGAAACAATTGGGAATCTAGACAGAAGGAGCTATAGGCAATCTCTTTAGGACACCATCTCAATTCAATCTAAATCAGCTTCAAATGTGATTTAACTCCTGAGGAGATGAAGACTGGCTGACCTAGCTTGAGACACTTGCCAACACATGGCAGGAAAGTATGGGGCCCCTGACTAATAGTTCCAAGATTTTATAGGATATACCCTTATAGGGTGAAGTATTTTCTCAAAGGAAAATTGTAGTACTGTTTCCAAAAGAAAAGAGAAGGGATGCTAGAGAGACAAAAACAAGAGATGTCCACTGTAGGAACGAAGCCAAGGATGTGACTCAGGCATTTCCACAGTAGGGTCATGAAACATCTTCTCATAGAGCAGAACATATATTTACATTTGGGGAGCTTTCTATGCATTTCAGATGGCTTAGCTCCAAAGCATAGGAAGCCATTAACTAAGCACCTCTGAGTATCTGATGCACCTCTTCCTCAGTATTCTTTGCTCCACTGTTGGTTGAGCTCCAGATAAGGGTTATTCCACTTTCAACTATTTCAGGACTTGGGAACCAAGTATTATATACAGGACCATTTAATTAATACCTGAGCTTTGCTGCTAATAAAAAATATGAAGGGCTCAATAGAAATGCTCCAAAACTACAGCACTTTTTAAGTCTTCTTCTGCAAAGGGGGATTAATCTAGTATGTAAGGACCCCTTTTAGGTCAGGGCTTCTCTGCTCTGGCACTGTTGACATTTGGGGCTGGATAATTCCTTGTTGTGAGGAGCTGTTCTGTTCCCTGTAGAGTTTTAGCAGAATTACTACCTCTACCCACCAGATGCTTGTAACAGCCCCTAAGTTGTGACAGCTAAAAATGTCTTTGGACTTTGCCAATTATCCCCTGGCAGGGGTAAAATTGGTCCTAGTTGATAACTACAGATCTTTCTGTTTGGAGATGACTTTACAGATTTGGGAAATCAATTTAATTGCTACCACAGAGGGAACATTTTCCAGTCAGTATCAATCAACAATGGGGCAATTTGTCCTAGAAAGGAGGGAGTTCACTCCACATCTAGATATATCAAGTAGAGACTGGATAAAAACTATCTAGAGATGTTGTAGAGAGAGGAGGGACATCAAATAGATGGGCTGCTTGTTTGTTTGGTTTCATTTTTATAAATGAAAAAAACTCAGATTCAGTTATTGGGTCATTTTATTTTGTTTGTTCAATAAATACTTGTTTCTGTTCAGTCTTGGGGGGTTAATAAGAGCCAAATGAGACTCACTTTACCTCAAAGAGTACATGTCTACAGGAAATGGAAAAGAGAAGTCACAAAAAGTCCAAGTATTTTTTAGGACCAAATACGCTCTCCACCTCTCTCCTTCCCTCAGGAAGCTGAGAGTCTTTTGATGTCTCTCTAACCTTCTGCTCAATTGTCCTCTCTCCACTAGCTGGCTACCTTTACTTACTCATAGTTATTACTAATAAGGAAGTTTGGCAGTTACTCATTAAGGAAACTCCAACTCTTTCTCTAATTAGTAACCTGAGAGATTTTGCATCTAACCTAAAACTTTATTCTTTTAATAGTTCCAAGTTATCGTTTCTAAAAAAATTCTAAAAGTCTAGTTCATCCTTTAGCATTAGGCAGCACCATAGGTAATTGGTCTGTGTGTGGATTGGCTGCTGTATTTGCTACTGTGTCTTTGGCTACAGATAACAAAAAACCCTGATTCAATTGGCTTAAAGAATAAGGAACATCTATCCTTTACTAATAAGTAGCCCTGGCATAGGGCTTCTCCTGAGTCATGTTATTCAGTATTTCATCGAGGACCCTAGGATCTGGATTCTCTACACCAGCCTGCTTCGCTGTCCTCAGTATGTAGGTTTGTTCTAAGGCTAGCTTCTCGTCATGATTTTTGTTGTAGCCAATCTAAGCATCTCATCCAAATATGGCAACATCCTGTATAAGAAGACACAGTTTTCTATTTAAGAATGAAGAAACTTTTTCCAGAAGTTCTTTAGAAGACTCTGCCACATCAACCTCACATTCCATTAACTGGCCTTATGACACATGCCATGCCTAAACCAAATGCTGGCAAAGGGAAAAGGAGTACTACAATTGGCTTAGGTTTTACATCCGAGTGGGAAACAGTCAGATTTCCTAAATGATTGATACCTACCTGTGCAAACATCAGATTGTGTTATCAAGGAAAAAGTGAAATTGGGTGTGGTGGTAATGATGTCAGATTCAAAGGCCTTGGATCGAGTGGCCACTTCTAGTCCTTTCTTCTATGGCTAAGGGAGATAATATCCTATGACACAACTTTGTTTAGCTAACCTAGGGATGTGTCTTCCTTTAGGTCCAGTACCCACTCTGATGGCAGCTTTTTATGTGGCAAGGATTGTGAGTGGGGCAATGTTCTGATGGGACTTGAGGAGTTGCTAGTACCATGATCATGTGTCTAAAACAAAAATTTCCCTTTCAGCTTATATATGTCCTCATCTTCCTTACATATTAAATTATTTGTTTATCAAAACTATATTGAATGACCATTATATATGTCAAGCCCTTTAGACACAGAGATGAATAGACATAGGGCTGAAATTGATGATGGGTTTACAGAAATATAAAAAAAAATTTACAAGGCACTTTAAGGTACCTGTTTAAAATTATGTCAGAGTACACATATAGCAATTGAAAGAGCCATCTTTTACACAGAGGCACAGACTGTGTCGTAGAGCAGGAGGAAGGCAAAGCCACCTGGACTCTTCACTTTAGGAAATTTCCAGTGGAGGCTGCAATGATTAGTAATAGAGTAATACAGCTAACCCCTCCAAGAAAAGTGCCATTCCAACCGGGAGTCTGTAATGAAGTGCCAAACAGTGTCATTTCTGGAAAAAATAATGATGAGTAGATTTATAAAAGATAGACTTTTTTTTTTTGCTTCAGTTTGAGTCTTTAATAATGTTAAAAACAATAATTACTTTGCATTCTCACATTGCCTTGTAGTACATAATGCACTCTCATATTTGCTAGTAAAATTTATCTTTGTATCAGCTCTATGAGTTCTACAACAGTTTTCTTTTATCCCCATTTGAGATAGTTCTAGAAAGATTAATCCCCACTTAACCTAAATATGGACAAAGTAACATAACTAGGAAATACAAGATCAGGAACTTGAACCCAAGACCTATGGTATTATAGCCACTATTTTTCTACTCCATGTGCTGCTTAAAGCCCTGCGTTTCTTGAAAGAAGCAAAGTCATAGAGTATTACGTGGAAGAAGTTAGGGCACTCAAGACCTGACTAAGTTCATATCAATGTTTTAAAAGTTTGATGATTATAAAATAAGTTCAAATTGACTTCTCTCAGGAACACATACATTGGGTCAAATTAAGATAAGTCTCTCAGGTAGAAATCTTCAGAGACCTTTTATAATAAATAGATAAGAATAACTGTAACTAGCATGTCATCTCTGTATGTATAAAATTGTGTTTTAAAGATATGGGGAGAAAGTTTGTTCTCTTATGGAGTTTAAATATTGCTGCCTGCCATCCTGTTTACACTGTTAATTTGCTTTCCAAATCCTTTTAGCCAGATAAAGCAAGGTAAACTTCAGAACAGGCCCTGTACAAATTATCACCAATTCTAAATTAATGAGCTTTTTACTTTATCTGAGTTGAGGAAAGACTAAACAAATGTGCTGGAGTCATAGATTTTATTTCCATCTGAAAGACTATTTTCCCTTTTAGCACTATTTCCTCTCAGGAAATTCAAGAGGTCCACCAGTTTAAAAAGTTCAATGTTTCAGGCCCACCCTGACTCTCTTTCTTCCAGCTCCTGCCTCTCTTTGTTCTACCTAGTAGGTGACTAAGCCTCACTTATTGATTTAATCTAAATTTTCCATTTCCAAATTTACATACAAGATCATCAAACGCTAATGTAATTGTGTGTGAGGTCTTTTTTTCTCTGCAATTGTGTAGTGAGAGAAAAACTCTTTGTTAGTGGGTGTGGCATCCTGCATAGTTTGACCGGAATAGCAATGGTTTATTGTGCCCCCTATCCCATCATCTGGCCCTGTTGGAGCCAACTAAATCCCATTTGTCTACTATTCTTTGCCCACATTTATGCTAGGACCTTAGACCCACTCTTCCCAATTCCAGAACTTTGTAATGGAGAACACAAGATCCAGACAGATCTTGCTTTGATTCTAGCCCTGAACCTTCAGGCACATTACCTTCTTTCATTAGACTTAATTTGCACATGCGTAAAATTAGTATATCTGATGTGATTAAAATCTCTTTAAAATTTTCAAAAGGTTTTATTTCCACTTGGTTACATTTTTGTCCAAGTAGTATTCTTTAATTGCCCACATCATCACAACCACTCAAATATTATTCAAGCATTTCTGGATATCCATTTAGCAGAAATGGATATCTGCTAAACCCAAGGCCACAGGCACAGAACCCAGTTTATGGAATGCTTTTGCAAAATGTCTAATGGTAGCCATAGTATAGAAAGCAAACATTGGTTTCAGGAAAGAAAGCAGTACTAACCCTTCTACTTGGAAACATTTGCCAGGAAAACTAAAGTTGATTCTTTGAAATTTATCCTTCCCTTCCTCTGTGACTGGATTGAATGTATGTGTTCATGACCCAGACAGTTTTCCTGCCACCTCTAAAAATTTTATTTTATTTTTTACCATTTACCATTCCATCTGTATCATGTACATCATGATTTCAAAACCTAATTAAATCTATATATAAGCTTTAAAATAACCTTATAACAATAAACATAACAAAAGAGTTACAAACAGGTACAGTTTGTAAAGGCTATTTGCTCTCTTTTTTTTTTAGAATACTTTTTCAACAATAGCAGCCAAATAAGCAAATGTAAAAATATATAAATATAACCAATCAAACGAAAGCAAATTCTTAAAAAAAATCAATCGACCAAGCAACCAATCAACCACCACCACCACAAAAAACCACAGAAAACACAAGGCTTTAACTACCACCTGTTGCAAAGTGATTTTAACTCCACAGACCCAGGCCAGATCTCTGTCCTCCTGGGGTTTACATACTTGGTGCCTCACAGACCTTTCTACCTGCATACACCACAGGTACATCTGACTGAAATGCTCAAGACTGAATCAGTTTCTGCTCAAACCTCCTGGATTATCTGTGTTGCCTTATTTCAGTGAATGGCAACACAAAGAGAAAAATGTGAAGCATTAATCATCTCGACTCCTCTTTCTGCTTTGCTTTTCGCAACAAATCATGTCCCAAGTCTTTATGATCCTAACATCTGATATTTCTTAAATGTTTTCTACTTTGCTTCCAGCTCTTGTTAAATATATATATAATCAACACCATCTTTGCAACTGGCTTCTTCATGATGCCACTACTTACTGATGAATGAGTTCTCCATTTGGCGGGTTTCAAATGAGAATGGGATTTTGTTACTTCTCTACGTAAAACTCCTCAGTGGTTCACACTGCCCTTCAGGTACAGTGCAACTCATTTACATGGCTTGTAGGCATTGATGAAATCAGGAATCTGATGCCTGTTCTCGTGTTACTTTTATTCTGCTCACTGGCCTTCCCCAGTCTCTAATAAAATGTTCTCAAACCTGACTGCACCTTAAAATCACCTGAAGACATTTGAAAAAAAAAAATACATGCTTCCTCTTTTCTATACAAAAATGATGACTTACCTGGGCTGAGGTGAGGACATTCATCAGTAGGTATCACGAAGCCTCCCCAGGTGATTCTCCGGTGCAACCAGGATTGAAATCCCTTCTTGAGATTCAACCTTCTCATAATAGTTTTGGTTTCCCAGCACTAAGTGTTCTCTTGTCTCTGCATAGTCTTTCTCTTGGGAATCCTCCTTTAATTTGACTGACTTCTCATGTCTGGGTCTCAGATGGAGACTCTTGATAAATGCAGAGAGGCAGACGGGTAGGCAGAATGAGAAGTATGAAGAAGAGTAGGAAAGTGTGTTGAAAGAGGATGAAAAGGTCAGGATTTGAACCCTCATTCTGTCAGGCAGTGGATGTGTTAGAACATTACTTAAACACACCACACATCAGGTTCATTGTTTGTGAAGCATAGAAAATACTATCTGCTGCATAAATTTTCTGCGATAATTAAATTTGACAGAATATGTACATTTAACAAAACAGACACTGGATGACAACAGTGGCGAAGGGCACTGATAGCAATGAAGCCTATTAAGCAAGTTGCTTAAACTCTCTCAATCTCAGTATCTATAACCTCAAATTAGGGATAATATTATTAAAACTTAAATTTCATAACAAGTATTCAAATATTCATAGAAAACACTTTTTTAAAATTTATTTTAGAAACTGTAAGTCATTTTTAAAAACTAGAAATCCACTCATTGTTTACACCTTTGTATCAGAATATGCGAGAAAATTGAGATGTGTAAGTGTTTATTGCAAGATAAGATGGAAAGTTAAATTTTAGAGGGAAGGCATACTTAGCCAATTTGTAAGTGACAGTTTTGTTTGGAAAGTAGAAAATGGTTAGCCATCAGAGTCAGCATCCAGAAAAATAGGAAGGGAGTGCGACAAATTATTTCTCACAGATTAATATGAGCAGAAATACACTTGAATTTCTGCTGCGAAGTTCAAGTAACTAATTCCACAAGACCATGTGATGAGCTATCTCTAAACAGGAACGCTGATGGAGAGGGCTACAAATAGTGACATAAATTCAACAAATCAATTGTACCATGTGCCACCATGAGAACAGGAGGGGACCTTTATTGTGCAATCTGTTAAATCATTACCACCACTTCAGTAAGTTCTCATAATAAACATCTGAGACAAATTTTCTTTTTCTCCATCTTATAGTTAGACAACTGAGGTCGTGGAAAGAGAAAACACTTTTATAAGTTTACAGAGCAAATGGAAAAATCAGAAATGAAGTCTGATCTCTAAATCGTTTCATTCTATTTGGGTTTCTTCTTCTGAAAGTCTGTGTGAATTCCACTCTTAGCCAGAAGGAGTAACAGAAAAAATAATGAAATAATGGATCTCGAGATACTAAATATTAGACAAAAAAGGACAGAAATTATCTGGGCCTTATAATTGTCTCAGTTTATTACTTCGAGAAGTATTCTAGGTCATGGCACAGAGAGGGGAAATATAGTCAAAGCTCAGTGTACTCTCTGATTTGAGGTAATAGAGTAGTGAATCCATGGAGAACAAAGGGCTTGGTGTCCATGAAACAAAATATTTATGAAGAGAGAGCAGTACAGAGAGAGAAATTAATTGATAATTGATAGTGTAAACAAAAGTAATAATATAATGTGGAATTCCACATTATAAATGTAAATTCCACATTAAATTATTTATATATCAAAAATAAATAAAATTTGCTAGGAGAAAAAATGGCACAATATCACCTGAAGATAGACTGATATATTAGAAATGTATATTATATCTTCTAAAGCAATCACTAAAACAACAAGATAATTAATAAGCCAATAGAAGAAATAAAATGGAATTATACAAATATTCAATTAATTAAAAGGTCAGAAACAGAGGAAAATGGGAGCAAAGAACAGATGTGACAAATAGAAAACAAATACCAATTTAACTAGCAATGATAAATTTAAACCTAAGTATATCAATAAGAGCCCCAGGAAAAGCTGATGTTTCATTTCCAGTTCAAAGTCAGGAAAAAAGCCAATGTTCCCATTTAAAGACCATCAGGTGGAATCATTCTCATTCAGGGGAGGATCAGACTTTTTGTTCTACTCAGGCTTTCAAGTAATTGGATGAGGCCCACCCACATCAGGGAGGCAATCTCTGGTCCTCCAGTCTATTAATTTACATGTTAATCTCATCCAAAAATGCTCTGAGAATAATGTTTAAGACAATATCTGAGCACCCCATGGCCTCTTCAAGTTGACCCATAAAACAGTGTAATTAAATCTTAGAAAAGAGACTTCCACCATGGCAGTGTCATGATGCTCTTAAGATGTGATACTTGAACTGAAACTTCAACATGTTGAAGGAATGAGCCATGAGACCCTTGTGGAAAAAAACCTTTCATTTAGTTACAAAGGGAACAGTAAGCAATTCCAATGACTGTGAGTCAGAATGTTTGCCATGCTCTCGAAATAGCAAAAAGATTGGAATAGCTTGTTTATCGAAAGCAGTGATAGAAGAAGACGGGGGTCAGATCATGAATGACCTTGTAGAACATCAAAGAACACAAGAACTGTATTCTACTTGTGACAAGTAAGCACTTGAAGAATATGAGCAAGAAAGTGACATGAAGTGCTTTGGGAAAATATGGAAGGGTGAGGGGCAAAAATGAGAGGAAAGAGATCTATTGAGAGCCTGTTTCTATAACTCGTTTCATTTCTTTGAGAGGAGAGTATAGCGTGTGTCCTAGTGGGCTGCAGTATATATCCCATTTTGAATGGTGCTCACAACAGGGACAGCCTCATGTCCCAAAGATGCCTTCCTTTCAGATTCTGAACTGAAATTTAGAAGTTGGCACGTCAGTGTCACTAGCCATCCTGATCTCAAAGTGCAGATGCTAACTACCCCCAGGATTTCTTTTGCAACATCAGAAGCTGTAGGCTCATTAGACTCAAAACATGTGAACCACCACCACAAGTCAACTTTGATTTAGAGTAAAGGAGCTGGCATTGCTCGAAGGTGAGGTCACTGGAATCGGAGCCTTGATGAAGTTTCTCAGAAAGAAAACATTGTGCTGTATTTGTGTCTCCCTCACATTCCTTCTTCCCTCTCGCCTCGCTTCCCACCACATGTGGGTTGGCTGTTCCTGAGGCCCCAGGGATTGAAGGAAAGTTGTTGAGTTTGAAGCATATCAAAGAGTCTACACAAAACCAGGGAGAAGGCCCCTCAACCTGAGCACAATTTTCCAAGCGAAAATACTCTAGGTTTAATGGAGGAAGGAGACCGGGAGAGGAAGCTACTTCAGCCTGTTACAGAAAACAACACTTCGTGTGTATTTATGGAATTCACTACATAATAAAGAGGCTGATTCTTCAGCTGTGAGTCAGAGTCTGGCTGATGTAAAGTAATGGAGGAAAAAGCTCCTGGAGTTTTATATGCAGGAAGAGTTTTTAGAACTCTTTGTCCTATTAACAAAGGCTGGGACTGGAGCGTCAGGATACTTGTGTTTTAGGCTAAGCTCATCCAGAGTAATCATGCAAGCCCAAGCTGGCACTTTCTTTTTGGCTTCAGTTTTCTTTTCTATAAAATAAGGGTAATAATATTAGTTCTTCTGTAGGGTTAATGTGAAGACCAGAAGTTATATGAATGAGGAAGTGCTTTGTAAATTCCAAAGTCATTACCAGTTTAAGTGTGTTTTTTTACTTTCATACCATTCGACTAATATTTACCTTGAAGGCCTGCTCTGTGTATGACACTTTCTATAAATGGATGGGAGGAGCTTCTAACTAAAATCTATCCCTAAGAACAAGATATTTTTATGGCTGAGTAATATTCTATTGTACATATGGGCCACATCTTCCTTATCTATTCATCTATTGAATAAACAAATAAATACCAACCTTGAAAATTGCCTAAATAGACAAAACCAGTTTAGTCATACAAGCAAAGCTTAATTTAGATTATTTTGAAGGCTAACTTGACCTGGATCATTTCTTGCTTATACCTCTAGAAATCATAAGCAAAACTTGAAATGTTTCCCAAATTGATACCATTTAAGAAAATTTTAATATTATAACCAAACACTATAAAGAATAAGCGGTCATTGGTTTCTAACCATAGAAGTTGCTTTATAACAGTTACCCCTGAGGCCTCATTCCATGTTTTGGTTTGAGTGCTTCTGGTTTGCATACTACCTTTTTGATGTGTGCACAATAAATTTTTACTAATTATTATAAGTAAGTAATTAGGTAAGTAAGTAAGTAAAATCTAACCCTAAAAACAAATCCCTAAAACTGTGTGAAGTCAAGAGAATGGCTAGAGGTTGTCTTTCTTGTTGGACTTTTAGGAATTTTATTAGTGCTTTTTTTTTTTCACTCAATTACTCCCAACACAGTCTTAAATGTTATACTTGGAAAACTCTAGAATATCAGAGAGGGGGAGGAAATTAAAGTAATCTAGTTCAACTTGTACAATTTCTAGGTGGGGAGATTGAGACCTGCGCCACTGAGTGGGACAGGAGAACAGTTTAAGGTGCTAAAATGAGTTTGTTCGTGGTAGATTTTAGAAAAGAACTTCTGAGACTGAATCCAGGGTAGTTTCCATGAAATCTGAGTATTTCTTTCTTCTTTTGGTTTGGCCTTCATTTTCATGAATATTAAATGTGCAGGAGCCAGCATTTGCTTTTAAAAAATTGTTTCCATGTATTGAGTGCCTACTACATGACAAGAACTCAATATCCATGGTTTCTTTTAAGGTCACAACAATCTCATAAAGATATTATCATAGTCCTATTTTACAACTGAGTATAGTATGTAAAGGCATGACTTAGTTTATATATATGTAGTTAGCAGATGAGCTGGCATTCAAATCCAATTTAGTATAACTCTGAGCCTATTGTAGTAAGATGAATAGAACCCAAAAGATAAGCCTATCTGAAACCTGTGAATGTGATCTTATTTGAAAAGAGAGTCTTTGCAGTTGTAATTAAGGTAAGGATCTTGAGATGAAATCACCCTGGATTACCTGGTAGGTCCTAAATCCAATGACAAATGTTTTTTTACAAGAGACAAAAGAGAAAGATACACAGACAGATAGAGGGAAGGTGATGTGAAGAAGGAGGCAAAGATTAGAGTGACCTGTCTATAAACCAAGGAATGCCAAGGATTGCTGTCAGCCACTAGAAACTAGGAGAAAAACATGGAATGGATTCTTCCTCAGAGCCTCCATCCAGAAGGATCCAACACCATCAACACATTGATTTCAGACTTCTGGCCTCCAGACCTGTAGGGAATGCATTTTTGTTGGTTCAAGCCACCAAGTTTGTCATAATTTGTTTCAGCAGCCCTGAAAAAGGAATATAACTATAATTCTTTCTTTTTCACATCAGTTTCTTCTGTATATTTTCATTGTTTTAGCTTACTCCCTAGTCTCAAAGTGTGCCTCAACAGGGAGATTTTACAGAGGGTGGAGAGATAATCGCTCATACTGATTGCTATTGTGCAGGCTCTTTCTGAATCAGTTGATTTCATTACACAAGCAGGAGTTCCTAAAATAAATTTCCTTGGAAAAGTGAGGGGAAGCACCCACAATGAATTGAAAACCATTATTCCAGTTCCTTTTTGTAAAAAAAGACACATGTCCCTGAAATGATTCACAAACCATGTGATTTTAATCCAGATGACACCATACAAAACTTCTTTCTTTGCATGAAACTTTCTTTCACATGCATGTCATTTCATTTCCAAGTCAAGTCTATATTTTTGGTGTTATTTTATTCATGAGAAGACAGTGGTTCAGCGAGTTAACCCAAGGTACCATAGTTAATATATGTCAGAAGAGGAATGTAAGCATGGCTTGTTTGATAAGATGCTTTTAAAATAAAAGAGTCACTGGTTCTTTTTAGTACAACCCCCTTGTTTTAATGGTGGAGAAATAACTTATCCTTTGAACTTTTAATAGAAGCAGAAGAGAGGTCAAAATACAACTGGAAAGATTACACTCCAGGCTCTTGCTTTTTTATTTTCTGGTCTGGTTCAAAGTATTTTTTGGATAAAGGAAAATTATTTTGTGAAGCATTATGGAATTCAAAATTGGGATTAAAGTCATAAAACAGCGGATGTTTTAGAGCAGAGCTTCCAAACATGCTCGAGACTGTACAGTGGTGACCACAGCTCAGCCATATTTGAGACAGATTTAGAAGAGGACATGAACTTTTCTGGTTTGTTCCAATGGCCATAATAACTAAAATGGAAGTGAGATGTACTTTTTAAAAGTTTATAACATTTATAACATATTTTCCTTTTTAAAATATCTTTGACTCTCTATAGCCCTGAGACATAGAAGGCATTATCACCATTTTACAAATGAGGAAACTGAGGCTTAGGGGAATCCAGTGACATGCCCAAGGTCACACTGTAGGAAAGGCTTAGTGACTAGGATTTTAACCCAGGATTTGCATACTCTCCTTTCCATAAAACTTCATAATGAAGTCATACTGTAGAGGTAAACTTGATTGCTGTCAGAGAATCAGAAGTGTCAACTGTGGTGTTGGGCAGTGGATGACAGAGATTATTGATGCCCTCAAGAAGCTCACAGCCAAGTGGGGGAAAGGCAAGAGAAAACCTCAGGCCAGCACCTAAATTGCAACTATCATTCTGAATACTTATAATTTAAAAGTCTGTACTTGAGTCCTTAGCCTGTGCTCTCCACAATTTGGTACTTATTCTCTACCACCTAAGATGCCAATTCGAAACAAGTGAGTCTTGACTAATACTAGTTAAAATAAGATAGATATTTATTAACTGATTTATCAAGTAGGCTAATAATTGTCAACTCCAGAACTGGTTCTATGGTTCAGTGATGACATCAAGGACCTAGGTTTTCATCTATGTGCTTGTGATCTCATGGTTTTAAAATAGCTCTTACAGCACCAGACTCCACATGATCAAACTAGTGATCTAAGGCAGGTTAAGGGGTTCTGTAAAAGGCTCTTTTTGTCAGAGACTTACTCTGTGTCAGGCATTGTGTTTATCTCATTTAATTTTTACTTACATGAAAAATACCATTAGGAACATTATCATATTGTCTATAACTTACAGGTAAGGCAACTGAAGGAATATTTCATTCGCCCAAGATCTGGGCCCACAGTTAAAACTCAGGTCTGAAATATTCCAAACAGTGGACTTTTAATCACCAAGGTGCCATAAAACCTGCTTTACTGATGCTCCCAATTTCAACAGCAGTCAGGTATTTGTAGGCCTATCACATGGCAGCTCAAGGCATTTTACCCCTTCATTTAACAGATGAGGACACTGAAGTAAAGAAGAAAGAAAATCTTCCTCATCCATACCATTGTTTAGGGGTTACCAGGCCCCAGACTCCTACCCAGTTCTCGGCTGTACAGAGACCTTTCATCCTTCTCCCCTTGTTTTTATTCTGTTTTAGTCCAGGAGAAGACAGGTCTAAGATGAGCACATGCTTTAAATATTTCAGTTTGCAGATGGGTAGATGGGGTGGAGTGGGGCATGCGTTGTAGTCTCTCAGGCAAGTCTAAAGTACCACGAATTTTTCTTCATTTTCCAGAAGACAGTGTCACAAACCATGTCAGTATATTGTTTCTGTGCCATGTAAGAGTGTGTCGTGGGGTGGAGTTTGGGAGACAGAAAAAAGAAAGAAAAGAAAAACAGAATATAGAATGTCTTTCAATATGCATTAGCAATAAAGCTCCACCACTCCCTCCCTCTTAAGCACGACTTACGTCATTTGAGAGATCATCATTTATCTTCCCTTCTTTCATAAGGACTTTCACTCCCTGAAGTCTAAGACAGTGCTGGCTGCCTAAGAGCAAATGAGTTGAAATGGGGTGCTTAAGTTTGCCCTGGCTGAAAGAATTGTGTCTGTAATGTTCCTTTGATTTCTTTCTTTTTTTTTTTTTTTTTCTCATTCTTGACTATCCTGTTGTCACTTTCTCTGCATCAGATTTTAATACCTTCAGGATTCATGATTCCTTTGTTTTGACAACAATATTCAGTTAGCTTGGCCCTTGGTGGCCCTCTCCAAAGTCCTGTCTCGGTGCTTCATCAAATGTAATTTAGGAATTAGGATGAGGGATGAGATAGAATCTAATAAAGAATTATGCTTCCACAATGCCAATAGTATTTTCACATAATTTCTAAAAATTTAAACTATAAGGAGATGATAGCGAGCTTGTGGGGTCTTAAATCAATCTAATTAGCCAGACAAATTAGGTAATTCATAAACATCTTTTTAAAGCACCATTAGCAAATTTAGATCGGAACTGCGACAATTATAATACATGTTTTTCTCATAAAACAGCCAATATGATGACTAGTAATTAATATAGGAAATGACAGAGCTTTATTTCTCCTGTTTCTTTCTCAAGCATATTTGTGCTGCCATGACAAGAAAAGCCCAGGAGATTTCTGATTGGTTTAGTGTATATTAATTTCTTGAATTTATTATTTATCCTATACATTTGTCCAAACAAAATCTATCTGGCATTTTAATGGTAATAATGTCAATAATTTGAAATCTTAATTTCTCATAATGGTTAGATGAGTCTAAGTAATGTTTCCTCATTGCCGAGATAATATATCTAGATTTTTTCATACAAAGGAAGGTGTAGATAATACACCATTTTTGTTAAACAGATAATCGCTAGTGCTTCTTGAGCACATACACTGCTCCAGGCATCAGACTGTGTGGCTTCTATTTCTCTCATTTAATTTTTATTAATTCTTATTATGAGGTGGTTTTCATTAATCTCATTTTGTGAATGAAAACTCTGAGGCTTAGAGAAGTAAACTCATTTGAATTAGATCTGTCTGATTTCCAATCCTATGCTTTTTCTTCTACACCATAGTGCATATGTGCACATCTATACATGCACATACACACACACACACACACACACACATGCAAACACTTACCAATATACATGATGTACATGTATATTCATTTATATTTGCACTAATTTTTTTTTCTGATTTGCCGTAAGTTGTCACATTAGAGCTGATCTATTTAGGTTGAGCCTTTCCAGAGTCACATGTTTGTAAGTCACCACACATAAACCATGCCATTTTAATTTGTGATCTTTCCCAAATAGCTAAATATATATGTAAGACACATAACTTCTCTCTTTCTTTCTCAATAAAATGTCAACTGTAGCCAAGGTTATAGAACTTTAAACAGAGGAGACTGCATAGTTCAGAGGGTGATAAAGCATATCTCAATATATCTTTATGCCAAAGAGACAAATTTTAGGGAATATTCTCAGTGCAGATAAGCTTCTGCAAGAGCTAAGGAAACCACCAAACTTGTGTAACACAACAAAACTTTTATACCTGGGGTTATATTCCATCTTAAAAGATTAAACACTTCCAATATATGTGTTTCTTTTCAAGGGAATTGATAAGTAAAAATTGTTTATATGTAAGGTGTACAACATGATGATTTGATATAGATATACATAGTAAAATGATTACCACAGCCATGCTAATTAACATATCTCTTCACATAGTAACTCGTGTGTGTGCATGTGTGTGTATGTGCACGTGTATGGTAGAGTACCTGAAACCTACTCTCTCAGCATATTTCCAGTATTCAGTACAATATTATTAGCTATCATTATTATGCTGTGTATTAAATTTTTAGAGTTATTCATCCAACATAACTGCAGCTTTGTACTCTTTGACCACTATCTCCCCATTTCCTCCAGCTTACTGCCCCTAGTAACCATCCCTCTACTCTCCGTTTCTATGTATTCAACTCTTATATGATGTAAGTGAGATCATGCAGTCTTTTTTTCCTTGTCTGGCTTATTTTAGTTAGCATAATATCTTCCAGATTCATCCACATTGTCACAAATGGCAGAATTTTTGTTTTAAAGGCTGAATATACACACACATACAAACAAACACAAACTTTATCCATTCATCTGTTAAGGGACAGTTAAGTTGTTTCCATATTTTTGCTATTGTGAATAATGAGATGCAATAAAAATTGGAGGGCAGCAGATATCTCTTTGATATAGTGATTTTATTTCCTCTGGCTATGTATACAGAGAAGTGGGCCTGCTGGATCGTATGGTAGTTCTAGTTTTAACTTTTTTGAGGCAATTCCATACTTTTTATTTTTTTTCACAATGGCTTTGCCAATTTATATTCCCACCAACAGTGTATAAGGGTTCCCTTTTCTCCACATCCTTACCAACACTTGTTATCTTTTATTTTGTTTTGTTTTTGTTTTTGTTTGATAAAAGCCATACTTACAGGTGTAAGGTTATGTCTCACTGTGGGTTTGATTTACTTTTCCCTGATGATTACTGATGTTGAGCATCTTTCCATATACAGTTGGCCACTTGTATGTATTCTCTGAAAAAATGTCTATTCATGTCCTTTATTTTTAATTGAGTTGTTTGTTTTTGCCATTGAGTTATATGAGTTTCTTATTTATTTTGAATATTAATCCTTTTTCAGATATATGGCTTGCAAATATTTTCTCTCAATTATAGTTTTCTTTTTATTTTATGGATTGTTTCTTTTTCTGTGCAGAAACTTTTTAGCTTGATATAGTCACACTTGTTTATTTTTCCTTTGATTGCCTAAGCTTTCGGTGTCATATCCAAAAGAATATTTATATATATAACAAGGTGAATATCAAAGGTATTTTACCTTATTTTTCTCCTAGAAGTATTACGGTTTCAGGTCTTGCTTTTAAGGTTTTAATTCACTTCGAGCTGATTTTGTGTATGATGTATAAGGGTTGCATTTCATTATTTTACATGTGGATATCCACTTTTCCCAAATCTATTTATCAAAGACACTATCTTTTCCTCATTGTAAAGTCTTGATGCCCTTGTTGAAAATTAGTTAAGCATAGATGTATGGGTTTATTTCTGGGCTCTTGATTCTGTTCCATTGATGTATATCTCTTTTTTTTATGCCAATATCATACTGTTTTGATTAAGATAACTTTGTAATATAATTTGAAATTAGAAAGTGTGAAGGCTCTAAATCTGTTTTTTTCTCAGCTGTTGGGGCCCCTTTTGGTTCCATATGAATTTTAGAATTGTTTTCTTTTTTCTGTTTCTTTTTCTGTAAAAAATACTATTAGAATTTCAATAGGGATTACTTGAATCTGTATCTCTTTGAGTAATGTGGACATTTTAACAAAATTAATTCTTCCAATTCATGAACATAGGATATCTTTCCATTTATTTGTATTCTCTTCAATTTCTTTCTGCACTTTTTATAGTTTTCAGAATATAGATCTATTACATCCTTGGTTAAATTTATTTATAAGTTTATTATTCTTTTCAATGCTATTATGAATGAAATTATTTTCTTTATTTCCTTTTTTTATACCTTGTTTGTTGATGTAAAAAAACACTGATTTTTAATGTTGATTTTGTACCCTACAACTTTACTAAATTTGTTTATTAGTGCTAACAGGATCATGTCATCTGCAAACAGAGAAAATTTTACTTTATCCTTTCTAATTTAGATGCATTTTATTTATTTTTCTTGTCTGATTGCTCTGGCTAGTACTTTCAGTACTATGTTGAATAGATGTGGTGAGAGTATGCATTCTCGCCTTGTATTCCTCATTGATTGTAATGTTGCTTATGGACCTTCTATAAATGGCTTTCTTTGTAGCAATGTATTTTTCTTCTGCATTTATTTTATTGAGAGTTTTTATCATAAATGGATGTTGAACTTTTTCAAATGCTTTTTCAAATCTAGTCAGATGATTGTGGTTTTTATCTTTCATTCTGTTAATGTGGTGCATCACATCATTTAATTATGTTAAACTAATGTTGCATACCAGGAATAAATTTCAATTTGTCATGATTTATAATATTGTTGATATGTTGTTAAATTAGGTTTGCTAGTTTTATTGAGAATTTTTTTTATTTATGTTTATCAGAGATATTTTTGTGTAGCTTTTTTTTTTTTCTTGTGTCTTTTTTCTGGGTTTGATATGAGGCTGATGCTGGCCTTACAAAATATGTGTGGAAGTATTCCCTCTACTTTTGTTTTTTAGAATACTATAAGAAGGATTTGTATTATTTCTTCTTTGAATGTTTGGTCAAATTCAATCCAGAAGCCATCTGGTCCTGGACTTTTTTTGTTGGGAAGTTTTTGATTACTACCTCAGTTTTCATGTTTGTTATTGGTCTGTTCAGGCTTTCTCTTTCTTATTGATTCAGTTCTGGTACCTTTTATGTTTCTAGGAGGTTATCCATGTATTTTAGGTTATCCAATTTGTTCTCATATATTTTTCATAATGTCCCCTAATGATTATTTTTATTTCTGAGGCATCAGTTGTAATGTCTTATCTTTCATTTTCAATTTTATCTTCTTCAAGCCTGATGGTCATCTCTGTATAGACTAGTTGTGAACCCCTCTGAAAAATGTTGGGAAGAAATGTCAAACAAAGCGTGGCCTGTATCCCACCCATCCTTTTAGGTTGTTTTCATGATTCTTCTGCCTGGGACCTTTCCAGATGAAAGCTGGATATTATTTCTCTATCCTCTAAATTCCCCTTGTTAGAATAATGTTGCTCTAACATTCATTTGCATACAAATCACCTGGAAAATGTGTTAAAATTCAGTAGGTCTGGGATGGGATCTGTAATCCTGCATTGTTATCAAGCTCCCAGTTGGTGCTGTTTGTTGCTGCTGGTCCATAAATCATCCATTGAATATAGCAAGAAATTTTGAAGCACTGGCCACTCCTTGACTTATATTTACTTGTTTGTGTGTCTGACTTCCTCAATCGGACTATAGTAATTTTACTGACAATCTTTTTACAGCTCATAAATTTCTTTCTTAAGAACTTCTCTGACCAATCTTAATAGCCACTCAGTGACTCTCTATCACAGAAGCTTATTTTGTCTGTATAGAAATTATCTTCTTTGTTTGTCTATCCCCTTCATGGTAAAGCAACAGTATAATCTTTTAGCTGGGACACAAATATCAAAATATGACCTATTATAGAGTAGGTATTTGGACAATGTTTGCGGAAGCAATGAGCAAACTCTGTTTTTCTTATTTCCAAGTTTATTTCCATTATAATTAATGGCAGATACAACCATAATCATGATGGAGTAACTGCAATAGTTAGCTTTCTATGTTATTTAAAGTTCATTATCTTCTGTAGTTCATAGATACTGTAGGATGGCAGTTATACTGAATCAAGTGTTACTAACAAGATACATTTTAAACCAAAAGCCTTTGTGTATTGGTACAAGTGAGTCTAAGTGTGAAATATGTATGAAAAAATATATAAAATAAATAATAATTGTTTTCCTTTTTCCACTTGGGTCCCTATCCCACTTGTGTTTTTTAAATTAAAAAAAATTTTTTTAGATCCTTGATTAGAATCAGGTAAAGCGCAATCTCTTTCCCGGGCAGCAAAAACACAGTATTGATTTTTCTTTATTGACCAATCATACATTGCAGGATAAATATTTATTATGGCTTTACATAATAAAGCATAAGTTAAATACCACAGAGGAAAATGAAATGTAAATGGGAAAGGATTTCTCATGGGTAATATATCACTTTATAATCTTACATTACTCTGAGAAGCACCCAACGGCTTTCTAGAATCAATGCTCAGATTACTAGACCTCCATCATCACAAACAGACATTTGCAATTCTGTCTTGTGTCCTCTTGGGTCTCACTCATGTTAGGTTTATTTGGCGATTTAGCAAGTGAAATACAATATATATGCAAAGCCCTTCTAAAATGGCCAGGTGTTTAAATGGAACTCTTCTAATATCTTGAAGAATTTTTGTAGATCCTCCAAATGTCAGAGTTGAAAGGAACCATGAAAATCATTATTCCAAGGTTCTCCTTTTATGGCAAAAGGAACTGACGTGCGGAGAGAAAAAGTGCTGGCCTGAGGTCACCCAGCATGTTGTTCGTTGAGCAAAAATTTTATGCCCCTTCTAGTTCAGTGGTCTCTCGTGAACATGTCTCCATTAATTCTGGAGAAGTAAGGGTGGTTTGAAGGGGGCAGTCAGGGATGCAGTAGGGGTGGAGTGTGGGTAGATCAGATTATAAAAGATGTTTTTCCTTCAATACTTAGCCAGACAGTTTTAAAATTTCAACATAGTAAACAGAAGCTCATTCTCTTCTGGAGTTATTACTGACTTGATTAGAATACATAGAGGCAGTTATTTGGTTTGACATCAATTTCTGTTTTATCTTCTTTAGAAGGGTGGTGATTAATACTAAAAGGTTTTTAGGTTGAAAAGGTCCTTAAATGTTAGTGACACAAATCTTTGAGGAAAAGTGAATCCTTCCCACCTCCCTCTTCCCCTTTCATAAGTGTAGTTTCTATTTTTATAGATGTAGATACTTTTTTGATAATTCAGGATAGTTGAAGATGGGAAACCACAATAAATTACATTGACATAATTAGAAGTATTAAATGTGCAATGTGTGTGTGTGGGGGGAAATAATATTAGTAAAATAAAATTTATTTTATACAGCTAAAAATAAGCTATGCTTTTATCTTCTATACTATTATTTATGAAAAAGAGAAAGAAAGGATAGGATTTTCAATATGTATCACTACCTTTCTTCTTATTATCCAGTCTCCTCACAATTACTATATCAGGAAGCATACAAAGTCTCTCTTCTCTGCCATCCACCTCCCCCAAATACAATTTGTGAACATTACTCTCAAACTACAAACGAGTATGAAAAAACATCATTGAGAGAATCTCAGAAATTATACATGTATCTAGATTGGGTAGAGAGTTCAACCTCCTTATTCAAATTGCCATGTTTGTCCTCAACAGAAATGCCTTGACAGTGAAAAGTGTGTGTGTGTGTGTGTGTGTGTGTGTGTGTGTGTGTGTATGCATGCATACACACACACATGCATGTATGTATATATGTACTTTTTTTTAAGGAAAGGGGAAAAGAAAGTAAGCTGCTATCATGTACAGAAAAGGTGGTTACTCAGAGTAGCTTAAGTGTTCATACCAGAGCCACAATCCAGTGCAGTCTGAGATTTGACAGAACTCCCTCAATAGCTCTAAAACCAGAGTTTGGATGATGAGAAGGATACCTGATGTTTGAATTGCCTTTGCAACTACGTTTTTTTAGGGCTTTCAGATCGCTGCCTGCTAACATTTACAGTTCTCTGCAACCGTAATATACCACCACGGGATTTGGGAGGAGATCAAAGAAGCAAAAAAGAAATTGTTATTCTCAAATTTTTACCAGTAAAAGATCGGTGCATGTCAAATAGCTTTTAATGCCCACAAACCCAATTCAGTATACACACAAGGCCATTTCCATTAGTAAAACTTACACTTTCTTCACTGAAAATCTGTTCAGCTCCAAAGAGGAAAGAAACTCTGCTCTGAATCTTAATAGTTATAGATGTTAGCCTTCAAAGGAACTTTCTTAACTTTTCAAGTCCTTTTCCCATTGGTTACAGAATATAAGTGTCTTTTGTTAAGAAAACTTGCTCTGCATAAACCCATACTTTAACTTAAATAATGGGTAGGTACAGGAAAGTAGAATATTTCAAAGAACATTCTTTATTTTTGAAATAAGACTTGACAAGATCCAGAAAAGCATGTATAGCATATGTTACGTCTTAACTAAATTCCACATATGCATATGTATAAAAATAGAAGAATTAGCAAAAATAAATTAAAGCTGTTACTGATAGGTAGAGATTACAATAAAATCTGGCTTTGTCTGAATATATATCATCTTATAAGTATCACTTTAAAGCCACGTAAATATTTTAAATAATTAAAAAAATAATTTTGAAATAAAAATAATCTATAAAAATATAAAGCAAAATGTAAGAAATGGATCTACGTCTTAAGATGGTGACTTAGCTGTACATAGAAGACTTAATTGAGTATGATAATGTGGTAATATATATGAAAGACAAAATGAACTGCAAAAACAAATCTTAATTTGCTTTAGCAATTGTAATAATAGTAATGATATTGGTTTTCTTATTCTAATACTATTAACTATTATAACTAGATAAAGCAAATAAATATTTAGAAATCCAAACTTTTCAGCTGATGATATAAGTTTAAAATAAAGATGTTAAGCAAAACTACAAATTACCTAAATTTGATTGATAATACAGAAATATTTTCCCTTAAAAAGATGTAGATTTAATAGATTTGTCCACTGAAAGTTAAAAAAACAATGTCTGATCAGTACTAACCACTACCAATGAGCACCCTTAATTCCAGACAGTTGTAGTCTCCAAATGCTATTTCCCATTAAAAGAAAAAGGGCATTTTGGAGAAATAATCAATTAATTTTAGATCTGGGGCCAGAAACACATGAGATGAGCCTGGGACATCTAACCATACTTGAAAGCAAATCTATCAATGAATGAGATTGTGTCAAAAGGAACCAGGAGCTGACATTGGCCAAAAATAAGATGTTTGGGCCACAAAGAGAATAATAAGTAAAATAAATTAAAACATATAAAATATTTTATTATTCATGAGCTCATAATTATACTTTTTAAACAAAAATCCCAACTCTCATTTTTTTTTTACTTTTATAGGAGACAACTTACTCTGAAAACTGTTAAACATGAAGAAAGAATCAAGCATTAACTTGTCTTTCCTATAAGAACTACACCTATGTATTTAAAAAACATGGAAGGAAAATCCATTTTTAATGAATAATTGCAGTTATTAAACATAAGAGTAAATGAATATCAAAAATTTGGCACCTTTAATGAAATAATGAGTGATCATCGATGGCTTCTCAAACCTTAGGTAAAAAGCTGATGAGGAACTTTAAAATAGATGGATCAGACCGAAAACACTTGAATGCACTGATCACTCTTAACATCATAGGGAGAAACATAATCAGATGTTAGTTTTCTTCTGATGAAATGCAACAGGAACTATGGAATACCTCCTATAAAGTATTCTTACCAAGGATTTGAAATAAACCCTATCATTCATAGAAAATACAGGACCAGAGTAAAATAGTAAGCAAAAATACAATCTAAAAATCCAAAACAAGAAAAATTCTGCAGGAATAAATTTCAAAGTTTCTTCACAAATAAATCACACACAGACTCATGCATGTGTGCACATGTGCACCCTCTCACACATGCACACGCACATACACACACACACATGCACACACCAAACACATTCACTCAGAGGGATAGGGAACTGCAAGTTAAAATTTAAGAGACATGTTACCCAGATTAGTTGTTTTAGATACCATTTTGATCCTGTCTTGAAGAAGATATGGTAAAATACATTTAGCAAACAATCAGGGAAATTTGAATATTGGTCCATTTGATAATGTTAAGGGAAAATTTGTGTGTATGTGTGTGTCTATGTGTGAGAGAGAAATATTGGCATTATGGTTACATTTTTAAAAAGAGTTCCTAACTTTATATATATTTATATGTACTTATGTTTGGAATGATAAAATATCTGGCATTGGCTTCAAACTAATTCGATTGTATGTGTATGTATGGGAGGTAGGTGAGATGAATGAAATAAGATTAGCAATACATTAAAACCTGTTACAGATAAGTATTCTTTACACTATTTCTATCTTTGTATATGTTTGAACACTTCCATGATAAAAAATTTTAAAAATGCTAAAATAGGGCTGAACTCAGATTTTTTAAAATATTAAACATTAGGATATCAGTACTTTTTAGAGAGCAAATGCCAGAATCCCACTCAAAATAGTTTAAGCAAATAAAAAGGAAATGTATTTGTTTATATTACTAAAAATTGCAGAGTTGGAGCTGGCTCAGAAACCCTGAAATGTCTACATGTTTCATTTCTTCCCCTCTCTCCCTTCTCCCACTTCCTCCTACTGCTGTATCCCCATCTCTCCCATTTCACCCTTCTCCCACTTCCTCCTACTGCTGTATCCCCATCTCTCCCATTTCACCCATCCCCTCTGTCCTCTAGGCTCCACTTTTTTCTGTGTTTTCAGCTCATTTCTACTTTCTGCAGTCAAGATTACTCCATGAGAAGGGAGTAGAGTAGCACAGCTGGAAACAACAGCAGTATTTCACAATCCCAGTTTAGCCACCACTAGAAAAAAGAGACTTTTTCCCCCAGTAAAGTTCTTGCTGGTTTCAGGTGCAATAAGTTGAACTGAGTTGATCACACTCCCACTCAAGAGCGAATCACCTCAAGTTCATTTAAGGACCCTCTCTCGTTTACTTTATCCTGATTTTTCTCCTTTTCATTCTTAATCCCTGCTAGCATTTACTTCTCCTAATTCTCACCAAAAATGTCAACTCAATGCTTTTGTTTTATGTCCTTTTATATATATGTATGTAGGAGTGTCTTTGTAAAATACATATTGTGGTTTTGAATGCATATATACATGGATATGTTTTTCATATGAAACTAATCTTTTTGCCTTTAAAACTATTTTAAAAAAATAACTAATTCTGTTGTGGTATATTTATATACAGTAAAACATACAGGTCTTAAGCATACAGTTAAATGAGTTTGACAAATGTTTATTCTCATGTAATGGACACCCTGATCAAAACATAGAACATTTCCATCACCTCATAAAGTTTCCTTCTGTTCTTTTACAGTAAATTCCCCAATTAGATGCAACCACTGTTCTAATTTCTATTACCATAGATTAGTTTGCATGTTCAATAAATTTTATAACCATAGACTCAAACAGTATGTACTCTTTTATTGGCTGGCATTTTTTTTTTTTTTACTCAACTTTTCCCCATATGATGGCCACATATAACATTAAAATAAGGTAAATAATGTTAACTAGTTTTCAAAATTCAGAGCAGAGCTTTCAAACAGAAATTTTTGTTATGAAGGAAATATTTTATATTTTCATTGTCTGAAATGGTAGCTACTAACTACACGTGGCTTTTGAGCACTTGAAATGTGGCTAGTGTGAATAAGGAACTTCATTTTAAATTGTATGTAATTTTAATTAATTTAAATGTAAGTTAAATAGCCTCACATGGCTGGATAATGCCTACCATATTGGACAGTGCAGATTTACGGTCAACCAGGATGACAGATTTGATGATAATTTCTAAGACTAGTGGGGAGTCACTGGAAAGTGACTCAAGAAAATGGCAAGATTTGTGTCTTAGAAAGATTGCTCTAACTGGGGTGAGACATGGGTGGAGTGAAATTCAACAGAAGTCAGGAAATGTTAGTTGGAATGATACTGCAGGGATCCTAGCTAGAAAAGACGGTAGCTTGTACAGAAGCAGCGAAGACTGAGAAAACAGACAAAGTCAAGAATTCAGGTAGAAACACTGATAGGACTTGGAGACTGACTTGAAATGGTGGATCAGAAAAAAGAATAAACAATGAATTTGATGTTTCTAGCATGGACAAGAATATGAACGGCTGTACATAGTTTCTGATGAAGAAGACCCTATAAATTCACATGGAAAAATTACCCATTAAGCAGGAGGGGTGACAGAAATTCATGGTCCTTTGAGTCATGGAAAGATTGTTTGTATAGCCGGATTGTCTTGGGGTCTGAAATCCCATCTGTTATTGCTCTGGCTTCACAAAGCCTTATGCCAAAGGTCACCTAAATCTGTCCCACATCATCTCTTACTCAGTCACAGGCTGCTAGAGTTTAGTGCAAGTGGAATGAATGACTTGGAGAAATGTGTCAAAATCTGGAAGCTCTGAGGTTGACACAGAAGGAAAAGTCTGGGAACTGATTTGCATCCATTGTTTAATGTTGCAGGCAATTAGTGATCAGGAGCAGCTGCTATAGTCAAACTGTTAAAAATGCCAAAGTAAGTGAAACAGAACATATGGGATAGGTTTTATCTCCAAAATACTGCTTTGAGGATAATATTGACATAATTTGCCTATCATATTTTCCCCCTTTAAAATGATTTGCATAACATTTCCTAGAAATAGGCTCCATATGTGTGTTAGCTATTCAGTGGAAGAAGTGTAAAGGCAAACTCACTGAAGAGGAGCCAGCTACAAGAGGAGCCATGGACCTACAGTTGGAGCCAGGCAACATCTCTCTTTGTGGGAAAGGTACATTGTGAATGGAAAATCAACAACGAGAAAAGGAGCTAGGAAATGGAGAGTTAGTGAATCCTTCCTACATACCAACCACTGTACTGGGCACATTATGCTGTCTTCAGTAAACTTTCAATGTATTTATTGATAGCTCCATTTTATAGATTTGATGACTGAGGCTTAATAGAAGAAAGTGCTAGACCCAGGATAAAAACCAGTTTGACTTGACTGAAAAATGGCTATTCTCAGACAAAACAAACAAACAAACAAACAAAAAACCAAAAAACAAAAACCTATATCTGGATTTGGACAAGTGTATGTTTCTTAAAGTGTGGTTTCTGGACTGGTGGAAGAGACCTCACTTGGGAATATTTTATAAATATGAATCACTTCAGACCTATTGCATCAGAAATTTTGAGTGTGAGGCCCATATACCTGGCTTTAATAAGGTCTCCAGGTAATTTAGATGTAAGCTAATGTTTTGGAACCACTGGGTAAGTGAGATTTAATTAAGTACATAGGAAGCGGGCACCCAGGAATGCTACAGTGGGAGGATGTGGCTGAGAGTATGCAAGGAAATATAACCATGTTTTCTTCACAAAGACTAATTGCAGAGCATGTGGGGAAACATGCGTAACTGAAACATCAACAACTCAATTTAATGATTTTGAAACCTTGTTTCCAGTCCCAGATCTGATATTAATGTGCCAATTGGCCTTAGACAAAAAAAATCATGTAATTCAGTATCTCTCCTTTTAATTCCAAGTAAAATGATGGTGGTGGTGGTGGTAATAGCGAGTGCATTTTCACAGCCCTCTAGAGTTTATAATGCTTTTGCATGACCTTAGAGGAAGGTGGAACAGCGATTAGCCAAAAATAAAAGGTGTTAAACTTAAGAAATCTCCAATATTCCTTCCAGATTGACATTCTAGTAGACTTTTCATATAAGTAAGCTGAAAATATACAAAATTACAGATGGCCAAGTCAGTGGTTCTGAAACATGATTGCACTTCAGAACGAAGTAGGAACTTAACAGAAAGTAAAAAAATCCATACCTTTCTCCAGAGCAATATATTCTGCCCAAATTCCATCCATAAGCCATACATATAGAGAGTTAATTATAATCACCTTCGGGTGATTCTAATACACTTATAAAGTTGAGAATTATGGCTCTAAATATTAAGTGAATCTAGATGAAAGAGAAAGCACAGTGGCCAATAGTAGTTTTAGAAAGAGGTAGGATGATATTCTAACCATCTCTCTTCAGTGCCTCTCTATCATGTATGGGGACCATCTAGTTTACTTGGCCTGGAATTCAAAGCTGTCTATGCTCTACTTCCTATGTATATTTCCTGCTTCTTGTTCTGTTCATCACTTCACTTCCATAAACCCCTAGCTTTAGCCAAATTAGACTCCTTGCTTTTCTCCAGCTATACTCAGACCTGTACATTGTCTGTAGTTTCACCAGTGCTATTTCCTATGCCTGGTTTTGTTTCCTGGAAACATTCCCTTTCTCTACAGCACAATTCAGATGTTAGGTCCTCCATGAAGCCTTCCCTGGCAACATCACCTGACAAGATCTCTCCTTTCTCTGTTGGCACATCACATTTAAATACCAAATTCATTAGGATGTTATTGACTGCATAACAGAATGGCTGGTCTCAAAGAGCTTCAATAATAAAAACACTGTATTATCTCACAAGTCCTGAGGTAAGCTGGCTGTGGGGTCATTTAATTTAGTAGCTCAATGATGTCATAAAAGACTCATCGTCCTTCTCCATCTTCCACTTTCCCCATCTTTCAGCCTTGCTTTAGTTCCCTTGGTAAATCTAAAACAGCCATCATAGTTCTAAGTGACATTTAACAGACATAAATATGTCCAATGGGTAGAAAGAGCTTTTGTTGATACTGATTTCTTTTTAAGAAAAAAGAAACCTTTCCAAGACTCTGACCATTAGACCTCTTCTGATGTTCTATTGTACAAAATTACATCACATGCTCATTCTAAAACCATTCATTGGCAAGGGGGATGCAGTTTTGGTGACTGGCTCATTGAAGCATGTGTTTAATAGAAGAATTTCCTGAACAAAACTGAAGTGCTCTTAGAAAGGAGGAGTGATGGTAATTGGTGAATGGTGCTTGACTGAGCTGCTAATTCCTCTTAAGCAAGTAGACCCTTTCACTTTCTATGATACGTGTCTTTTTTCCATGTTTTAGTTCCTCTATTTAAACTCACATCTCCTTCCTGACAAGTTTTTGTTTGATGCATAAAAGCATGAGCTTTGGAGTCAGACACACCTGGATTGAAATTAAGGTGACAGACTCATTTCAATTTGCCCAAGGGTTTCCTGATTTTAGCCTTTAAGTCACTTATCCCCAGAAATCCCTTAGTCCCAGGTAAACCAGGACAGTTGGTCATCCTAGGTGAAATTTCATCTCTGCCATATGCAGAAAGCATGTTTGGAAATCAAGTCTTAATCACTCAGTGTTTCAGTCAAGAAACACGCCTTGAATGCCCACTATGTGGTACACATCGTTTTAGAAAGTTCTCCTTGTTTTTCTGACCACTCTGGCATTAGCTCTCTAATTTCCCGCAATTGTGCTAAAGCTGGCCTGGGACTTCCTTGTGAGTGACCTCCTCTCTGCACCCCATCACTCACAAATGATGTCAGAAGAAGCCTGGCCGCCTGACGAATGAGGCTTGAGAAATCCCCAGGAGTTTTCAGACACTGTTTCTGGCCTGGAAAACAAAAACACCCAAGCAACAGCCAAGGGTCCCAATCTGCTCAGGGAACATGCTGTCCTCTCCTGTTTTCAGGGCCATTTCTTGGACAAGCAGTGGCTCTGTTTGATGGACTTTTGGCCCCGTGCAGTCACTGTGAGGCAAGGCACATCTCACACAAACAGGCCAGTGAAATGAAGTAATTGCGGCTTTCGATGAATGCTATTTCTGTCTCCGGGTCAATGCTGGCTGGGATATGAGGAACGAGAGCTAGTGCATCTGACATTATGGCTGTCTCCACGAAATGGAGATAGATAGCACAGGAGTGAGAAAGCCCCTTCCTGTTCTCTCCTAATGATAAGTGAATACTCTATGCACATACAATTTTCAGACAAGACCTACTCCATGTTGGAAATCCCATCCAGTTTGCCAGAACTTTACCTTTTGGACCCCAAAGCTGTCCTTAAACATGATTTAATATAGCTATATTAAACATAAGCTAAGTGCCAAGCATGTTATATATGTCATCTGTTTCCTCTTCACAAGGACCTTCAGAAACAGACATGATTAGTAGTTCCACTGTGGAGAGGAACAGTGGTAAGGTCCCAGGTCACAGCTATGTGCAAGGCCAGATGGGCACTTAAATCTCCTCCCTCTATAACTAGAGCTATTTCATCACACACTGTTATTTTTAGTCATTTGTGTTGGATTATTGTTCCCTGAAATATATTTTATTTTTTCATGTTTCTTTAAAATGGGAAATGCAACAATATTATTTCTTTTTAACACTCTTTCCATCAATATTTTGCACCAGAATGCAACAACAACTTTGACTGCTAGACGTAGAACTCAGTTTTCTAAATATGGCTGTTTCTATTTGTTTGGGTTGTATCTTGTTTGTTTGTTCTGTTTTTGTTCTTATTGTCCTCACTCACTGATATTCAATTTTCCGACATTTGTTGAAGTTGCCAATGGATCTACCTCTCAGATTTCCTCATCACTACTGGTCATTAAATTTTTAGTTTTGAACATTTTAATAAATCAATCAGATAGTCTCACACATTACATTATTATATAAAATAAGATTAAATAAGCTCTATTCTGGAATCCAAGGGGCCATTTTATGGCTAAAAGATGGAGACTTGTCTTTGCAGGCACTTTGATTATCTGTAAAAAGACGCTTTTGGTTAAGTATATTTGGTGAAGCATGCTTTTTGTAATCAAAAGTCTAGTCCAAGCTTTATCATGTTCTAACTTAGAGAACTTGGTCATCCATTTAGCTTTCTGAGATTCAGTTTCCTTATCAGGAACATGGGAAATATGCACATGATATTTGCAAATATTACAAAACATAATGTATCAGGGTAATCTGTTAGCAAAGAGACTGATGCCTCGTGCAAGTTCTGTCAATGATAGCTATGCATTATTATTGGGGGTTGCTCTTTATACTTTTACGTTGGCTACTTTATGAAGCCTTTTGTTTTCTATCCTTAGGTGATAGGCTGTGTTAGAAATGGTTGTCTTTGGATAAGTGAGAGACATATTGTGTTATAAGTGGGTCTGCGTGTTCACAGTGTCATTTCTATAAAGACCTTTCATGCCATCCCCCCCTTTTTTTTTTGTCCAGGGAGAGGTAGAGGACTACAACTGTGACATTAATAACTCATATTCAAATAACCCGACTTCAAAGTTCAAGCTTCAAATATACCTGGGATCCGATCCCTTGCCCATTTCTCATTTCTGTTCTCTCTACCCTTCAGCTTCACTGACTTACCGGTACTGAGCAATTTAGGCATCTATTTATTTGTTCACTCTTTCTAACCATGCCCTTAGGGTCTCACCTTCCACCCCAAGGAGTTAATCAAGGTACTTTCATAGACAAAACATTTTCTATACCAGAAGGCATTTTTGTCCCAGCTGTTAGGTTAATGTATACAATTTCTTCCCTCTACAATTAGAACAGAAGTATGTACATAATCCAGGAGGTTGCTAACTGCCTGAGCCACATTTAGAGGCAGGTAGGAAAGTTACAGAGGGCTTCATTAAGCATATATTATTTGAGCTATTTGAGCTGAACCTTGAGAGATGAGATAGCTGGGTAGTCATGCCTGGGTCACCGCTCTCTCCAGTGCTATTTCCAGCCACAATGAGGTAGACCCAATTAGGTGAGCTCCCAGCATGCTCCGAGGAAACATTCACCACCAGCAAGGACCATTACAGTTAATAGAAGTTGTAAAATCGGTGAAGGGCTCATAAAAGGTGAGGACAGAACATGTTCCTGGACATTTGCTCTGAGTTGGAAAATAGTGTTGTGTGCTCATTAAAACAACATCAAAACAATAGACCCTCCAGGAAGTCCCAGTAACCAAGATCATCAGTATTAAGAAAGCAGAGGCCTAGTCCCTGAGCAGATGTTCTGACATGCAAAGGCCTCATTTAGAAAGATTGATAAATTGATCCATACCTCTTTTTTAATGCTTAAAACACTGGTGGTTGTGCTTATGTAATTGGAAGGAGGAGGCAGGGAATGGAAGGGAAGTCTTAGTGCTCATTCAGAAAGTGCTTTTGAACAGCAAAACAAGGGCAGATCCATGGCAGAATGAGTCTCAAGACTTTTGCTCATAGAAGCACCAGACTGGGGGAAGCAGGTTTTGTACTTGGAGGGGATACCAAAGTAAAGCTCACAAGGGACAGCAGCTAATTCCTGGAAGTCTGACATTGTACCCATGTCAGACAAAGCAGCAGATGCTGTGACTACCTCAGGTCCAGATTCCCTTCTACTCATTCTGTCATCCACATTATAACTGCTGGAACAGTGTGACTCCTGTTATCCTGCATCACTCTCATTCAATTAATCTTAGTTCTATAAGTTACCTCTCCTAAATATATCTCTATTCTGTTGAATTCACTCTCTTCCTAATGTTACTACCCTGGCATACGCCCCATTTATATTTTTGCCTTATTGTCCTGCCTGGCTCATTTCTTACTTAAACTTTGGCTTGCATGTATATCCCCAACTATCTTGTCAAATTGCAGATTCTGATTCAGTAGTTCTGTATTCCTTACAAGCTCCTAGGTGATATCTATGCTGTTGCTGAAAGAATCACACTTAGAGTAATGAGGTATTAGGGGCAAAACCAGGCCTTGAACCCTACGCCAGTCCACGCAGACTTCTAAAGGGATTAGGGAGTATATTTTCTATTTGGGACCACAGAAGGTGAAACAAGGACCACTGGATGGCAGTAGAGCAAAATCTCAACATCTGGAAGATAATTCTAACATCAGAGCTGATGAATAATAATAAAGGCTGTTTTATGAGACAAGTACCTCATCATTATAAATATTCAAGCAGAGACCAAGCAGAATTTTTCTAACACTTAAATATAAACATTTCTAACATAAAGGAACATTGTAAAAACTGGACGATAGATACTCAAATCCCTATATCCTAGATTCTACAATTAGCATCTAGGTATACTTATTTATCCCATATCTATATATCTAGTCTTCCCTTTATAGGTATGGCAGTATAGTGTTGTTTTTGCATATTTCAAAGTAAGTCGCAGACACTGGTAAACTTCTAAATATATTAGTCTGCTTATAATTAGCTGGTATTCAGTATTCATTTCTTTGTGTGTGTGGTGGGGGGAGTGAAATTTACATACAATGGATACACAGATCCTGAGTGTACCATTTGATGAGTTTCACAAATGCATATGCCTGCGTGGCCTCCAATCTCTATCAAGATATAAACCTTTACCAATACAGCAAAAAGTTTTTCTGTGCCACTCCACAGTCAAGCCCCACCACTATCCTGTAAAGTGACCACTCTTCTGAATTGTTTCCATTGTACTTTAATGTGGCATCTGCTAGGCTTTTATATCAGTGGAATTATAAAACATCTACTCTTTTTTGTAAAGCTTATTTTATGCTGCATATATTTTTTGAGATTCACCTGTGTTGTTTCATGTATCCATAATTTGTTCATTTTCCTTTTTTGGTGCTTTTTAAAAATTGAGATATAATTGCTATAATGATATACCATAAATACCCCCTTTAAAGTTACAGATCGGTGGTTAAGCAACCATCACCATAATCAAATTCCAGAACATTTTCATCAGGTTATGCAACAATCACAACTATTTAATTTCAGAACATTTTCATCACCACCAAAAGAAATTCTGCTCAGCAGCAGTCCCCAACCTTTTGGACACCAGGGACCAGTGCTCCTAAGAGAGTTGAATGCATGACAATCTGAGGCAGAGCTGAAGCAGTGCTGGTGCTGAGGAGTGGTTGCACATACAGATGAAGCTTTGCTGCTTCGCCACTCACCTCCTGCTGTGAGCCTGGCTCCTAACTGTCCATGGACCAGTACTGGGCAGCAGCCTGGGGATCGGGGACCCCTTCTTACATATTAGCAGTCATTCCCCATTTCCTCCCCACCCCGACCCCAGCCTCTGGCAATAACTATTCTACTTTATCTCTCTATGGATTTTCCTATTCTGGACATTTTATATAGTATTCTAGAGTATGTACTTATCACAGTTTATTTTTCCATTCTTTTGTTGATGTAAACCTGGGCTGTTTTTAGTTTTGAGCTAAAATATTCATGCAAAAGGTGTTTTGCAGACATATGCTTTCAATGTTCTTGAGTCAATGCCTAAGAGTAGAATTACTGAATCATAATATAGGTATATGTTTAGTTCTGTAAGGAACTGCCACAAATGTTTCCTGAGGCGTCTTGTCATTTTATATTCCCATGAACAACGTATGAGAGTTTCAGTTGCTCTACATGCTCATCGACATGTGGTGTTGCCCAGTTTTTTTGTTTTTTGTTTAGTTTGGCTATTTTTTTTTTTGTCTATGGTAGAGCAAGGATTTCTATAGAATGAAGAGCTTGGACAAGAATGTCTCCACAGAGCTCAGAACTCCTTGGGTTTCAATTCAAGTTACAGGTGCCTCTGTATTAATTTTATGTTGCTGTCATTACAAACTACCACAAAGACAGTTGATAAAACAATATGTATTTATGCAATACAGTATTATTATATCTGTATGTTACATCTCGATGGCTTATTTATTTTATCATTGGAAGTTTGTACTTTTTGACCCCCTTCACCTTTTATTAACTACAGTTAGTTTTACTGTATTGCCTATTTAAAAGTTACTAAAAGAGGAAATCTTGAAAGTACTCATCACAAGAAAAGAAAATTGTAATCATGTATGGTGATGGATGTTAACTAGACTTATTGTAGTGATCATTTTACAATATTTACAAATATATTATTTGTCAATTACGTTTCAATAAACACACACACACACACACACACACACACACACACACACACGACTTATTCATACTGTGGCAGAATCCAGCTCCTTGATGCTGTAGAACTAAAGTCCCTGTTTTCTTCCTGACTGTTGGCTGAAGGACACCTTTATTTCCCAGAGGCCTCTTTCTAGCTCTTTCGTGTGGCTTCCTCTATCACAGATTCAGTGATTGATTTTGGATTGTTCTCATGCTTGCAATCTCTGATTTACCCTTCTGCTACAACTCTTCTGCTTCTGGCTGAGAAAGTTTTCTTCTTTTTAGGGCTCATGTCATTTAAGACCTACCTGAATAAACCAGTTTAATTTTCCTGTCTTAGAATCTAAAACCTTAGTCACATGTACAAAGTATCTTTAGGCATATAATGTAACCTATTCACATGATCCAGGGATTAGGACATAGACATTTGTCCTAATGGGGAACCATTATTCTGTCTACTATAGCTCTGTTAGGTGACTAATACCCAGACTTCTGGTAGATGAAAAGGTTTGGAATTTTCAGTTTCATCCTCCAAGTTCTACTCCAGTTTTTTCCCCTCTGTCAACATTTTGTCAATTCTGATTAAATGTTTCTGGCATTTTATGTAACTGGATCAAGAACAACTAAATATGGAATTTTTCAGTTTCGCTTGGGGTTTATAAGAGTGCTACTTCATAGGATTGTAAGAAATCAATGTTAGTTAGTGCAAGTAAAAGCATGTGGGGTTGTGCCTGCCACAAAGTAACTGCTCTGTAAAAGCAGTAGTTGTCATCGCAATCTGCTAATTGAAATTTTACATGGGCAAGTCAGCCTTCCTCCCCCAGCCTCAGTGTTCTCTGTCATGATGCTGATGTTGCCTATTCTTCATTTACAGCTCCATCCTATTCCCTTTCCCCTCTGTTCTCTGGCCTAAGAGGCTGACCTCTATGTGCCTACCAGAGAGGTCTCTTGTTCACTGATGTTCAGCTGGGTTTGGCCAATAGGAGGCACTGGCAAGATATTGAAGGGAGAGAGAAGACTGGAATTGGGACTTTTATTCTTCTGCTCCCTGTCAAGCCACGTGTTAGTCTTTCATATAAAGACCACAGCCCTTGTCAGAGGTCACCTCCTACGACCATATTTTTCTCTCTTTAGACTATAATAACAGTGTTCTCTCTACTCTCCCCATCAGGCCTGTGGGTGCTAATAGCTCCCTACTAATGCTACCCTTGTGGTGCTGCACCATCTCTTGGTGGCTCCTTTGACCCTGACCATGCCTTCAGAAGTCATTTCTTCATTAACCTTTCCTGAATTATCCCTTTTAAGTATACCATGTTAATCTTGCCTGAAAAAAAAAATGGTAATGTACTGGGCCATTTTTGTGGATCCTTACCTAAAGTGTTATAATTTCTTGGTTCTTAGAATTTGTCAGTTCTCCACGATTCAAAATCTATTGAACAGTTTATTTTTATTCATTTTGTAGAAGTGTTGAAGAACACAAAGAAGACACTATAAGGGCCTTCGAGACTCTTCATTTTTCAATCCTTCATTCGAAAATAATTAAGTACCCTCTTGCCAGTGTGACTAGGCGCATAGAAATAGTCAAAATAATTTGGATGAATGAATGACTAATTGAAGCAATAGGTGAATAAAGAAACACATTTTGCAGGTGAATTTCACTTTCATAAAAAGTCAGAAGCAGACACAGTTTGCAACAGAAGTTGGTCAGAGCCAGGAACTAGAATATTAACTGTTATTCCTGGGGTGAGTGTCTCCAGGAAGAAGTACTTGGTGCAAGCAGGGTTTGACAAGCCTCCGCTGCCATCCTCTAAAGCTCTTTCCTACTGCCAGGCACAGGATGTTCCCATGCAGAAGCTTACCCGAGTCTCAGCATTCTTCAGGCTTACATCTGTTATTGAGTGGATTAGCAGGGATTATACTTGTTGCTGTATGGCTATGGAGAGAATGCCAGGACAAGGCACAGTTCTCACCTAGAATGAGAAAATGGCCAAACAAAATCTGATTTCACTCCAGAAATGCAAGGAGGGTCTCAAAGGTAATATTTCTCACTCCCTTAGTAATAATCATATTTTGACCTATATTATGTTTGCCATAGAATAATATATTGAAGTTTCATAACTGCTATATGAGGCAGGTATTAGTAACCTCACTTATAGATTGAAAAACTGAGACTCGGAGTTCACAGATAAGTGGATAAGTAGCTGAGCTGGTACTGAGAACAGGCATGTCTGACTTAAGTGCCTTTCTCTTTATCCTCTGTCAAAGCACCACAAACATACCACTTATTTGCATCCATCTAGTATTTTGGGACAAGCATTGTGTTTTGTCGATTGCTTTTGCAATTCTTATATGAACTTAATTCCCTTTCCGGACAATTAACACTTTGATGACTGGTTCACCTAAAATGTTGTAATTTCTCACTGTTTCTTTTCTCATTATTTAGTTCAAAATTATATTTTTTCTCTGAATTTCAGAACAGGCCTATAACCCGCATGCCGTATTAGAGTTCTGCATTTCAAGTTAGAAAACAGCAGTCATCGCCCCAACCCACAATTTATCTGTGTAACCTTGGACGAATCATTTCAATTATCTGAGTATCAGTTTAATCACTTAACAGGTGTAGGTAATTGTCCCTGTCCCACCCAGTTCAAGGGACTTTGGAATGCAATTAGACTATGAATATGAAAGTATTTTGTAGACTATAAAGTATAATTTTGTAGACTATGAAGTATAAAGATGCAAAAGGCCTGTAGGTTATTTTTGTGATTTTTACCATTCAGCAAATTGTAGGTGATTTTTTGCACTCTCAGACTTTAATCTTATCACACAGATTAGGTAGGACAAGTTTGCTTATCCCAGATTTTAGATTCATTCCTTCCTTCTTTCCTACCCCCTTTTTTTCCCTCACATTTTCCAACCTTCCTACTTCTTTCCATTCTTCTCTACATTAAAAAAAAAAATCTTACCCAGGACTTGACACTGTGATCACCCCCCAACCCCCATAAGAAGCCAAGTAAGGCATAGCCCCAGCCATGAGGGAGCCTGTGACTGAGCACAAGACATGGACAGATCCATGATGGACCAGGCGAGGGAAGTGGATTAACTAAAATCGATGCATGGTGACTGCAGAGACACACTGGAAGCCTCAGTTTCCTATTCCAAGACAGTATTCTTTTTCTCTTTTTACAAGCTTTCTCTGGCAAAAAATACCACTTTTAAGCCAATATTTCCAAGGACAGAATCTGACTTAGAGGAGAAAGGCAAATGAGTGTTCATGTTCACTATATTTTTCGTGTTCCCCCAAGTACATTTGTTCCCCCAAGTACATTTTCATGTTCACCCAAGTACAATTATTTTCATGTTCCCCCAGGTCACAATCCCATAGATAAGGACAAAGTGTCCCAAAAGACAAAGTCCCAGTCATAGAATTAGAAAATGGAGGAGCTCTGTTTTCACTCAAGACCAGCTGAACTTAAAAAATGTCAGGGCAGAGACATCTTTAAGAAATATGGAAAGTTAAGTGAAAGCAACAGGCTAGATTTTATAAGCTAGAAGGGTCTGTCCTTCACAGTCTTAGGGCCTCAAACCCTCTACATCTGCTTCTTTAAAACAGCTATGAATTACTCTTAATAGGGCCATTTTAGCCAATATTGCCCTTCTTCTAAGTTATTTTATTTGAAGCCTATCTGGTGATGAAGTTACATAGACCTGTGGATGTCCTTTGAAATTGTCTAAAGCCTTCTCTTCAAGTTAAGCAGAAACCCAGTCTAGCTCAAAGGAGCAGCCTATGGAAAATTCCTGACACTGTATGTTCTTGTAATTTTTGGAACTCTGTAAATATTTGAGTCAGTAGATCTTAATCCATAAACACAGCTGTACTTAAAAAACCTTGATGGGGAGTTATTATAATTTAAACAATTGGGTAACAAAACAAATCAATGTTAATCATTTTTGTTTTCTAAGGACAATGGACTCAGACTTCTCATAAAACTGACATGATGAGCTTCACAATTGCATCCACAAATAAACTTACAAATGCTAAGATAAACCATTCTCAACTTTTTAAGAACATTGTAAAAAAAAAAGTGAGTGGGGGAGGGCCAGGAAAAAGAAGAAAAACAAAACAATTTGAGCAAGACCAAGACTCTCAGAGCCTTAATGCATATGAGGACTCCAAAGATAAACATTAAAGGAGACAAATTTCTCTGGGTTTGCCATTTCTCTGTCTAAATTACATTATGAATAACCATCATTCAGGGATTATGCTTGCTTCTCTCAGAACTACCTTTACCTCTCTTGACAGACTTTCTTTTTGCTGCAATTTACAGAAAGGTTCAGAGTAAACAATTCATTCCCATGAGGTATATCAGGCTCTTGTGTGTCAAACACCATGCTAGGCACCAGGAATGATATGAAGAATCAGATATAGCCCCTATCCTTAAGGAGATCATAGTATAAAATCAGAGACAAGACATTTGCTTAATTATCAAATGAATTTTTTCAAATAAATGAATAAACCAATGTTTTCCATGAGAAAGAAAAAGGGGATGAAATTCAAATTTTGGAGGGCAGTTCTAGCTAGAGAGATGAAGGTGGTGTTTGGGAGTGAGGTTGGATAATCACTGGGATCATTTGATTTGAGAACGTAAACAAGCAGGGACTAGGGATGGGGAGAGAGAGGATTTCAGGCAGGGGGAGCTGTTTCACCAAAACAGCACTAGTAGGAAATAAAGTCGGACCCAGGCTTAGGAAAAATAAAGGAGACCAGTGCCTACTGTAAGGTTGGCAGACCAAAGCATGAACAGTTGTGAAAGGTCTGGGATTTTAGGCTTGGGGATTTATAAACTCTTTTATAGTTGAGAAGAATAACCTAATTTTGGTAAAGACTTGAATAGAAATGGGTTATAAAAAGATTTATCTACCAAAGTATAGCAATAGACTGAGATAGGAAAAACAGGAGGTGAAGAGACTTAAAGAAAGGTCATAAGACTTTGGATCATGACAAATAGCAAGTGGGTGGAGAGCAGAAAAACTGATCTGAGAGGTAGTCAAAGGGTGAAATCAAAATGACTTACTGAGTAATTGGATATAAAGAAAACTAGATTTTATAGACCAAATAGAGACCAAAGATTTCAATTGGAAGAGGCCCTTGGGATTAGAACATTCAGTGTTTGAACTCAAACCAAAGCACTTCTGGGGTTCCGAGTTATTCTTTTTCTACATATAGGTGACAAGATCTTACTTCTCCTGAAGTTTTAATGAATGATGCGCTTCCTTCCTACCACTCTCCTCCATCTCCTCCAGGATGGTGCAGCACAGATATCATAACCATAGCTGCGTGAGAGTTCACAATAGAGTGACAGTCTAGTATAGTCTTGCACTTGTTCTGTTTCTTGTGACCACCTTAGCTAATTAGAAAAAAGCATGGGTAAGATCTTCCTGTCTTCACTTTTCGGAAGACACAACAGAGGTGCACAAAAAACACCCAAGTGACTATCCTTGAGTTACATATTTAGAAGCAGAATGGGAATCAAGCATTGGTGTGAGTTGTGGGGATGGGAGGGGATTGGAGATGGGGAGTTGAACATGAGAGGGACTGGAGGTAAGAGGTCTAGAGCAGGGAGGAAACTTGGGTTTTTGTGCCAGTATTATCACTAAGTAGTGAAGTGACAATCGAATCACTCAAACTTTGTAAGCCTCTGTTTCTTACCATCAAAGTGCTTTGAAAATGAGATACCATAGGACATATGTAAATATTAGTAATATTGCTATTTAATTTTGAAGTTCTCCTGGGGATATTCTAGTGTGTATACTTTACCTCACAATTAGTATAATTTTTGCTTTAATGGCATGATCAGTGATTATCTCAACTTAAAAGCATAGGAGAGAAAAAAATGTTAAGAAATTTTACGCAAGGTCTACTAGAAACTAGGTTCTTTTTATGTACTGCCTTATATGTGATTATCATAATACCCTGTTTAATAGATGTGAAAACTGAGGCTCAGGTACAATGTGTTCTTATTCTCCATAATACACCTAGTATAATAAAGGAGTCTGTGTGAGGAGTGAACAAACATCAACACTTCAGTGGATTCTTCTTGGTCAACTTCTGTGTCACACAGCACATTTAACTTTGCATTTGTTGAGAAGTTACTATGTGCAATGCTCTGCTACCACTGGACCCATAAACTACAGCACTTGATTAAAGCCTAACATCCTTGACCTAGTCTACCTACCTGCAACCTGGACTTTGCCTAGTTGTTCTGCCTCGATGCTCACCACTCCCTCACCCCCACCCTGATATTTTCTGTAACCACAGCTGGAGTTCCTCCAACGTTCTCTTTCATTTGTTGGGCTTATTCATTGTTTTTCATATCTTCCTAAAAGAAATTTATTTTTCTTTTCATCTGGCCAAAATCTACTCATTCTTCTCTCAATCTAAATGTAATTACACAGTAAAAGCCATTCTCGCTCTCTCCTACCTAACCAGGTTAGGACCCCAAGTAGAAATTTCTCTGTGCTTCTTTCATAATGCTTGGGACACTTTGAATTTTTGTAATTGTTTATTATTATTGGACTTCCTCTTTCTATTATAATCTCATTAAAGGTAGCAAACCATAACTCACTCCCTTTCTTCATTACTTCCTCTCTCTTCTCTTTCCCTCTTTTTTTCTTCTTCCTTCCTTCCTTCCTTTCCTTCCTTCCTTCCTTCCTTCTTCTTTCCTTCCTTTCTCTTCTCTCTCTTCTTTCCTTTCCTTCCTTCCCTTCCTTCCTTCCCTTCCTTCCCTTCCTTCCCTTCCCTTCTTCCTTTCCTTTCCTTTCCTTTCCTTTCCTTTCCTTTCCTTTCCTTCCTTTCCTTTCCTTTCCTTTCCTTTCCTTTCTCTTCTTCCTCCCTTTCTCTCTCCTACCTCTCTCCCTCCCTCCCTTTTTTTCTTTCTTTCTATATTGGTGGGATATTAGAGTCACAAAAATATGCATTGCCTATCTGAATGATAAATTCAGTGTGCAGTACAAAATTTGACTAAGGTCAAAATACGGAGGCAGGGTTTTGGTAGGCAGTGCCAAGATGAGGAACCAGTAAGTTTTTCTGGAAAAAAAAAAAAAAAGAGTTGAAATTAGATAAAGAACAGTGGGCAAGAATTCAAAAAGCACAGCTGATACAGCTGTTAATAGCTGCAACATTTAAGAAGACTCAAAGTCAGTATGGGCCTTGTATGAAGACTCTTGTTTTTTTCATTCCATGTGCATTCTAGAGTCAAGTCCTAGCCTTCTGTCTCTAAGTTTGGTGCTCTTTCTACTACCTTCTCTATCCATTAATATTCAAATAAGATATAGAAGTGAAAGATCACTGCAAGGTAGACCAGGTGTCCATAGTGCATCTGGAGTAGGCAATTAAGTCTTATGCCGAGCCTCAGTTGGGACTCCAGTGTTCAGTGTACATCAGAAAGGCTGAATGCAGAGGGGGCCATGAACTTACAGAAGGAACGAGGGTAGGATGTTGTCAAAATTTCATAACTTGCCCAGCAAATGTCTCAGAAACCTTGCCAGAGGCTCTGTGGCCAACCTATTCTCCCTATCCAGTTCCCAGAGGCTCTGGTTCTAAACTCATTTTAATTGTGGCAGCTTTACTCCCTCCTTTCATAGACCCAGCTGTGCCTCACCTGAGGAAGAAACCATTCAGAGGCTACAAACCATTTCATTCCTCAAATATGTAACTAATCCATGTCACTCAAGCCCAAACCTCTTCCCACCACTGAGATTAAAGAGGACTCTCCAAATCCACCTCTGCCTTCTGGCATTGCTGTTTTTCATTTGTCTGCTTTATTGACTCTTTGTCTGTGTAAATCACATTGGAAGATGTTACCTTTTCTCCCTAGTCATGGTCTCAAAATTCTTCTTTTTTGTCTACCAAGCTGTGGTCTGGGCAACTAAGTGATGCTTCCATGTTCATTCTGAGACAGAACATTAAATTCATACAGTTAAGGGGATGAATTCAAGTGAATAAAAATAAAATATTTATTTATTGTTAAGTTTAGTTTTGGGGTTTGGGGAAGAAGGAAATCATTCTTGCTATCTTTTGAGTCTTTTTCTGGCTTCTGAGCTCATTTTCTTTGGTGTATTATTTTCTGACTACATGCATATATGAAATGCTAAAAAAAGTATACAATGAGAAAAATCTAAAGATAATACCAGAGTACAGAGAAAAGAAAAAAATTGGTCTGTACAGCAGAGTGAGCATAGTCCTAGTTTAAGGATCAGAGCAGGATTTGGGCCAATCCCCACCTCTCTTGTCTTCAGTGTTTTTCCACTTGTGTAACATGAGAGTTGATTTAGCAGATGTCTAAATTTACTCAGTATTTCTATTTAATATTTCTATCTTTCTCAGCACTTACCAGTACAGTAATTTGGAACAAATTGCTTAATGTCTTCATGACTAGGTTTCTTTATGTATAAAGAAGATAAGTGAATTAATGTGGTGGGATGCTTAGTACACTTAGTACACTTGTTGGCACTCAATAGATGCTAGTTCTTGGTGGTTTAGTGGTGCAGAGGTAATGGTCCTGATGATGATGGTAATGGCGAAGCAATGTTGTTTAGTTTTATTGCTGGGTTTGATGGTGTTGGTGGTAGCAGTCATGTTAGTGCAAATTTTATTAGTGATGGTGATTGTGGTAGCGTAGAGCTTTTGGTGTTGGTAAGTGGTGGCTAGGCAATGGTGGTGATGATGAGGTGATAATAAGAATGGTGATGGTGTTATTCCACAAAAGGAGAGGGAATCAACTCACAAAGAACGAATTTAACAGGCCACAGTTCTGCTGTTCTGCCACAAAAGCAGCTCAAATAGAATAGTTAAGGATACTCCACACAATCTTCTACTCTTTCCTCCAGAAAATGTAAATTAGATATCCAAGAGTTGTGGAAATAATTGAGGATTCTTTGGGCAAATGGATATCTATTGAGTGAGAAACTCCTTCATTGGTTCCATAAATTGCAACCAGCTCTGAGCTGGGGTATTAACATATGTGCAAAAGCACTAAAAGATGAAATAGTATAGCATATTGTGGTAAAGGTGAGGAACTCAGGGGCAGGGGCACAAAACAGAGGATAGTAGATGCAACTGAAGAAGTTGGTTGTGACCAAATCATGGATAATCTTACAAGTCAGGCTAAGAAATACCAGTTCTTTCTCGAAAGCAAGCAGGACCCTTCGTAAGGGAGTGATCTGACCATCACATCATCAAAACATTATTTAATTTGCAGTGTGGAAAAAGGATTGGTTGGGGGCAAGGAGGACTGAAAAGAGCAAAACCAAAATGTCATAGTGGTTTAAATGAGAAGTGATGCATCCCGAATTGGGAAGAGACCATGAGGAGAGATTTGAGAGATGCTTTGGAGCTGAAACCAACAGACTTTGGAAACAGGAGATGAAGTTGGAAGAGAGCATAGGAAATAAGAGGGAAAGAAGAACCAAAGAAGTTGTTTCTGTTTCTATTTTAGGCATCTGCTGCAATTAATAAAAAGAAAGTTGAGGAGCACTGTGATGCAAGAGATCTGGCAGCACAGCTGCAGGAGCTCCTCACAGCCAAAGCTGAACAATTTGAGCAACAAAATAGAAAACGATAGTATCAGATTATAATCTATAGACTAAAATAAATATGCACGAGTTCATGAAGGTATGAAAAAATATTCTATTAAATAGATAGATGGGTGTCCTTCCTCAAAACAGAATTCACATTAATACAAATAGAAGGAAAGAGAGAAATGGAAATTAAGTGGTGAGCCAACACTATAGGGATACCTGGTGCATATGAGTTTTACTAATGGATGCTAAAATCAGTGAGTGAGAGTTTGAGGAGAAACAGGAGAGATGTAGTGTCAAAGCCCTCCACCCAGGCAAGATATTTGTTAACTTCAGGAGCAGGGAGATAGCAACTTTAGAGTGGATCAACCCAGCAGAAACCACCTTCTCCAAATGATCAAGCATAACATCACCAATAACAAGACACGCAGATATCGTAAACCCAGTGTTATGATGAACTAAGAAGGCTATAACACCCCTTCTGTGAGATTCTTCCCAAAAATGCATAGCCATAGTCCAGTTACATAGAAACACTAGACAAACACAAACTGGTTGACAAATACTCTTCAAAGGTGTCAATGTCATGAAAGACAATGACTGCAGAACTGGTATACACAATAGGAGATGAGGAAGAAATAGCTAAATGCAATGTGGGATCCTGGTAGGATTCAGAACAGAAAAAAATCATAAGTAGAAAAACAAGTAAAATTTCAGTAAGACCTTTGGTTTAGTTAGTGGTGTCGTATCAATGTTTTTTTTTTTATTTTAATCACTGCACTACAATTAATTATATGAGATGCTAATGTTAAAGAAAGATTGATAAAGGATATATGAAAACTGTGTTCTATTTTTTTCAATTTTTCCCTAAGTTTGAAGTAGTTCAAAAAAACATGAGGGTATCTAACAGCAAACTATTTATTCTGATTTATCTATCTATCTATCTGTCTATCTATCTATTTATTTATTTTGAGATAGGCATCCTGGTTCCAGTACTTGCTTGTCTCACTTCTCATATGATTTAGCGTGCATCATTAATCTTCCCTGTCCTCCTTTCCCCATTTCTATAATGAGGTGATGACAGTTAACATCCACTTGAGTAGCAGGCTGGCTCAGGTAGTCTACGAAGGTACTTTCCTGTACCTTAGGCATCTATGCAGTACTGTTCAGTTTGATATATACTGAATTCAAGTCTAGATTCTTTTACTGGCTAGCTGTGAGGGGTTGGGCAAGTTACTTAATCACTCAAAAATTAATTTTTTCCCAGTCTTTAGAAAGATGCTAATAATAGCACTTATTTCATAGGGTTGCAGTGAGGATTAAATGAGATAACAAATAGGGAATGCTTAGCTTGGTGCCTTGTACATGAGAAATGCTTAAAATAGCAATTATTAATATTTTCCAAATTTTATGCCTCTAAAAGAAGTTAAGGAAAGGAGTACTAAATTACATTTATGCACAGAGACTCTGAAATGGTAATTTTACTAAATTCTGTTTAAAGAAGGCAGCTTGCCTGCAGTCGGTTATTGTTGACCAAGTGAGGTTTTGGGGCCAAGGGTTGAGTTGGGAGTTTATGCACTAATCAGATTGGCTGTGGGGGCTGCTTGTATTTTCTTCTGCTAGGCCCTTGGCCGTCATCACCCACATCCCTCCCTGGCACGCCCCGACATTATACATTTTGGGTAGAAAACAACCTCAGACAAGGTACTGTGCCCAAACGTGGTTAAGGAGTTAAATTTAGAACAGACGAACAGCCTGACTTCATTTGGCTGCTGAGCTCCAAATCTCACATCCAAACCACAGCGGTTCTCTACACATTCCCGAAATCAAGGCGCAGAGGAGGACAAGCGTTTCAGAAACTCCTACCTGGCATGCTCGTTCCCTTCTGCTCGTGGTGGTCCCCAGGGGCCTGGAGCTAAGCTCATCATCCTTCATGTTGTGTTGGGCTTCAGGTCCACAGAGCAACCTTGAGGTGGGAAAATGTCTCTGCGGTCAGGTCTCTGATCCAAAGGATGAAGGCCAGTCTGGCGGCAAGGCTAGAGAGAGGTTGCCCTTCCAACCTCAGAGTGGGTTGGGACTTGTCTCTCCACATGCCCATGGCCACCGTCCGAGTCCAGCTCACAACATCTCTCCACAATCACCACAGAAGCCTCTGTGCAGGCCTCCCAGGGCCCAGTTTTTCTCTTCTCTCTAAATCTCACTAGTGGCAGTGCCAAGAAGTGGTTTTGGGAGAGCCCCCAGGACACCTCATCACTCATTCATGCCCAGTCTCCCAAATCATTCCCAAATCAACACACGTTCTAAATAAAACCAGCTCATTAGCTGAGTGTGTACTCTGAAGAAATATGTATATCACCACTGTTCTTCACTTCATAAGGCAGCCCTGATCTGGACACTCCTCAGGTCCCTGCCACCTTCAGGTACAGCCCTACCCCTGTAACCTGACGTCTAGAGCTCCCCATGATTCTTTCCCGCCTGTTTTCCCAGACTCTTTTTCTCATCTCCCAGCCCATTCCATACATACATGCCCAGCGCTCCAACTGTATAGGACTATTTTTACTTCCCAGTATAACTTGCTCTCTCGCTCCATCCTGTGTACATGCTGAGGCCCTCCTCCAGGAATGCCCTTCCCCAGTGTAGGGTTCAGAGTCTGTACACAGAATCCACTCTCAAAGAGTATCAGGGGGAGTCCTTAGGAATCACCTGGTCTACATGTATTAGTCACAAGTACTTTTATCAAGAGGGTACTACTAATAATTAGTATTCTACCAGGCTCATGCTAAAATCATTCCATATGAATTAGGTCACTCAATATTCATAACACTCCTGCATGGAACTAAGTCATATTTTTCCCATTTCATAGTTATAATAACTGCATTTCAGTGAGGTTAGGTAACTTGAAAAAGGACATACATCTAGAAAGGAGGGGCTTGGGATTTAAACTAAACACAGAGCTATTGCTTGCTTTAATCCACTGCACTGTAATGCCTAGATCCATGCCACATCTTCCTCATTTATTTAGAGTTGGGGCAACTGAATTCAAGAGAAGTAAATACTTTTCTCGAGAACAAATAGTGAGTTTACAGCAAGGAAAAGATAAACTCTATGTCTCCTATCTCCAAACCTCTGGATTTCCCCCTTGACAGTTTCTTGAAGGAAAAGTAATCAATAAATGGCTCACTGAGCATTGCTTTTACGTTACTACTATGTATGCAGCTGGTGCTTTATATGATAGAGAACGAGAGGAAGAAAGGCAGTCAACTGATTATCTGTGTAGAGTCCATGTCTGTGAAGATCCTATCCAGGCATTCCTATAAGGTGGGCCATCGCAATAGTAACAGTAAAGGAAAGTGACGGAAACTTCATTCCTTTGAGCTTCTGACCCCAACTATAAAGTGGAAGAGCAATGCCCCCATTCAGGGTTGCTATGAGGATTAAAAGAGATATTACACACAAAGCCTCTTAGCATGAACCCTGACCCCACACACTCAATAAATTGTAGCCTTCCTTCCAAGGCATTGATGTAAGTAACCATGGAAGGAAAAAAAAAAAAAAAAGATAATATAGGAGATTTCAAAACTGAAGAAATATTAAAGATTTTTTTTATTCTGAACTCTTACTCTCAGAAGAGCAAAATCGAAGCCATAAGAGAAAAAGATAGAACAGGTCCAAGTTCATAAGAAGTGGTGCCAGAACTCAAAGGCCTGGAAACCTGGTCTACTCCAGGCCGGTACACTATGTAACACTGCTTCTAAGTGCCCGCAGATTGCATGCTCTCACTAAGTGGGCACAGAGAAAAACAATAACAGATTCCAGTCCCGGTCTTTTCTCTGAACCATGAACCTAATTGTGAAATAAGGAAATTTGCCAGCAGGTTCCACCTCCTCTAAAGTATATTCGTATGAATACAGAAAAAATTGTGTGTTTGTGCACCTGCATGCATGCATGTATGTAAAGAGAAAATAGCGGGAAGCTGGTGGGCATCTGTGTGAAAATGGCATGAATTCATAGTGAGGCCTGAAGACAGAAGTCTTTGTCACGTGCTCCACTGTGTGGTGCAAACACCTCTATTGTTAATTCAGAAGTTCTGACCCTTCGTCTTGGTCCTTTCGCATGCCAAGGCTCATTTGCATTACAGCGCCATATGCTCGCTTTTCCTTAGACAGGATTTAGGAATACAAATCTTAGGCCTTTCTTCTTTTTTCCCTCCTCTTTCTTTTTCTAGCTTCTCCACATACCCTCCTCCTGCTCCTCTCTGCCTTTCCATCCCCTCCCCTCCTCCTTTCTTTTCTTTTCATTTAGCCAGAAAGATTTAAGTCTGGCCCTATCTTTCTCTCTGGGAGATTCCCAAGGACATTCCTTGCAGGCAGCAGATAAAGTGATAGTTCCGTGATGCCTTCATTTTTTTTTTTAAGATTTTTGAATAGGAAATAGAATTCATTCAACATTTACTGAGTCTCTACTATGCCCCAGGCACAGCACATGTTGCTTGGGATGTAAGAATGCATATGACTTTGTCTCACCATTAACATTTTAAATCTCTTTGGGAAAGTAGTCTAGACTATATTCATGGATTTATTCAGTTGTACTTTTTTTCATAATTTATACTTTTATTATTGCCCATCCAAAGGTCATGACAAGTGATGGACACTGTAAATAGATAAATAATATATGTTTTGAAAGAGTTCACAATATAGGAGAAAGGAATCAACCATTTCCACCAGTGGGTCCAGTTTGTTTAATCCCACAGTGAGAAAAATCACAAGAATACTGCCCCACCCAGATAAGGAAATTATCTGTGGTACTGTAAAAATATCATTTGTTTTTTCAATTGCAAAAGTAGTAGGATTCCTGAGAAAACTAGTTAGGCTACGAAAAGAGTTTTGGACTATTCAAGCCAGCATTAGATGTTTTCTCTTATTTCTTCCTGCATAAAATGGAGACAAAGCCTACATGCTCTGTTTAATTCCTGAGATTGCAGTAAGGATCCACAGAGGGATCTGCTTTGGGTCCTGGGAGGAAAGCAAACTCGGAGTCAGAGTGCTTGGAGTGTACACTCTCTCCCCCCTTAGATGATCTTGACTTAACCTCCTTGCATCACAGTTGTCTTAACTATAATAATAACACTAAAATGTTCCATCCATTGACAAAGCCATTCTCTGGCATCCAGTGCTGTACTGATACAGTGTATGTATAGTCCTTTTTTAATCCACATGGCAAATCCGTAAGCTATGCATGAAATATCTCCATTTAGTAGATAATGATCTTGGCTCTTTAATGAAATTGAATAAATTACTTGCTCCAAACTATCCAGCAAGTAAGTGGTAAAACTGAGATTCAATATACAAATATATAGTTGACCTAATGAACTCTTAAATATGAGTTTTTATCATCAGCAAAATCTCATGCTTATTAATCCATGTGACATAAGATACATTGAGAAAAAGAGCAAAGATAAATAAAAGTCAACTTATATGTTCTCTTTACAAAAATGCATAAACAAATTTTTAAAGTTTTTCTCCACATTTTTAAAATTAGAACTTACTGTATTCTCACAAGAATAATATCATATATTCTCAAAGCTGTACAAAGAAGAGATCACCCTTTTACTCATCCTTCCTTTCTCACTACCCTTGATAAAACTAGCATTAACAGTCTGGCGTTTGTCTGTATCTTTAACATTTAGCATTCTTTATTCACATAAGCCACCACTTAAGAATGTCTAAAAGTCATAACCCATCAGGGATGATTCAAGTTACAGTCTGTGAATGACCTGGGCATCAACCAGGAAAGTAGGAGATAAATCATTCACGGAAAACAAAAGATGACCTACAAAACCAGGACCTAATTTGTCTGCACTGGAGCCTGTTAAGAATCCTTCTCACTCTTTACAGCAAGTAATAGCAGATGGCATGGCATAGCTTCCGGGCAGTCTTGAAGGATTCTTCCCAGGAAGGTCTCGTGTCTAGACTGTTCAAGAGCATTTGCACTTGCTTCCTTGAGTTAAACTGTACAAAGCTCCAGAGAGCTAGTGACCTTTATGATGGTCTGAACAGAATCCTTATTGCCTCTCTATACCCCGATACCTGCCACAAATGGAGCATGATTTATTTAAATAACTATTTTCTATCTTACCTCCCTCCTTTGGGAGTTTTCTGTCATCTCCTAAGCTATTCATTAATATCAAGCTATATGTTGCTGTTTTTATAGCATGCTAACTAATTTCCAGGTAGATTTCAGGAGCTACCATACTTTCTGGGAATCAGTTTAAACATGTTAGCATCACCAGACCTGAGAAAGTGTTTTTGGTTGCAATCAATATCCCACCAGGATGGTAAACAGCTCTCAAAGAGTTAATGGGCCCCATTCCTAATGGGGCAGTCAGGGGCTTGTTTGATGCCACTTCTAATCACTTCCTAAGTCTCCATCCCATCACAGAGACAGATGAATGTGTTGGGGCCTTAAGTTTGCCACGGAGGGCAAGTGAGTCATTGACAAACTTCCTCTTGAAAGATTCATTGAGAGAACCAATTAGCCAGGGAGGAGGTGCTATTCTGCATGCTGTAATTACCCAGAGATGCAAGGGTCAGATCACAAGTCTGACCTCCGCAAGCGACCTCCACAAGTAACCACACAGAACACTTCAATAGAGTTTTCGTGCAGGGAAACTTAAAAGCCATCCTTGCATCTGCCTTAGCAGCCCTTTCTCAAGAATCCAACAAAGGTTGGAGCCTCGGACAATGACTGGGTCCTGGCATGAACCACCACAGGGACAAAGGGGAATGCAATTGCTAAGATCCAAGAAGCTGAAGATGCCGCCTATTCTGAGAGAGGTTGGGGAAAGTGTGGCAAATACTAAAACCTGATTTTTTTCCCTTGGTCCTAAGAGGAGCTTTTGATTTCCAGAAAGGGGATGGGGCGAGGTGAGGAACACCACCAACAAAAATATAATTTCTAAACGGAATGCAGCATAAACTCATCAGCTTCACTTATTTACTTCAATTTCTTTAAGACATTTGGTTCAGGGGCTTCAAAACATCAACAAAAATTTTTTTAAAGGGGGGAATTATTATAATTGTGCAAATATTAGATTGGAGCTTCCTAAAATGCACCTCTATTACCTGTTATACCTTGTTTCGGTGGACATCTCAGTTTGTACATTTGCTGACCCAAGGTGGTAGCATAGAAAAGAGAACACTCACTGATACAGCAACCAACTCAGAGGCACTGTGGACAGCTAGGGTAAGAGGAAAATTTAGTGTGATCCAACAAAACCCTCTTATCCTGAAGGGCTCACAGTCTGAGACAAGAAATGTGAACCCATTCATCCAGTGTTCAAAAGAGCAAGTCAGTTCCTGATAGGAGGTATATTGTGGAATCCATACCACACACACACCTAAAAGCATGTGCATGGATATTTGTTTTATAAGTCTAGAAGATGGTTTTTTGGGGGTGACTTCTCTAAGTTGAGTTCTTATTAGAGAATGTTTCAGGGTTGAAATTCAGGATCAGAAAAAGAGAGTAGCCTATTTCTGGGGGGAAGTAAGACATTTTTGAAGTGGATAAAGAAAGTAAGCTTAATGAGTATTTTTGGGAACTCCCAAGTCAGGAACCTGGAGGTAAGGAGAACAGAGACAAAAGTCACAATTCAAAATGCCTGAGATCACTATGATGTATCTCCAAGCAGAAACTCAAATAAGGTCTGAGGCACCAGAGTGTATTGATAAAAGACTGACAGCCAGAATAGCCTTTGTCTCCACTCTCTGGTGGCAGAAGTCTCCTGCCTTGTGCCTCAATTTCCTCATCTGTAAAAAGGGCCAAAGATACAAGGTGACCTCTAAGGGCCCTCCTACTCAGTCTGGTTTAGCTTTTAGTAATTCACCATTTTATTTAAGGCTGGCAGTTCAGGAAGCTAAATTTGGATAATTCTGGTTAACCCAGCACACACCTACCCTCTCCTTTACATTGTCTCAGAGTGAGGTCTTTTCTCGTCCACATTAATCTGACTGGTTACATCCAACCTCCTGGTGACCTCTTTCTTGCCTTCACAGCCCACCTCTCTCAAGATGAGGATGCATTCAGAGATAAGAGAGGACAAAGAGGCTTCCTACAGATAGGCAGGGGGCAGAGTTAGAAGTAAGGAAGAGAGAGTGTAACCAGAAGGAAGATGAAGGAGGAAGATGAAGGAATTTATCCGTGAGTGTCTCCCCCTATTCATCCTGCCTACGGTCTGAGAAGCACACAGTGTAGTCCTGAACTGTCACCTTCATGATGACAGAATTGAAACACACGTCAGAATGCAATTTTAGGGAGAAAATGGCATGGTATTTCTTCTTGCTCCTCTCCCCTCCTCCTCCACATTAGCACTAATCTAATTTTTTAAAAAATTTATTTAAAAGAGACAACATGCTGCAAGAAGGAAGTTGATAAGTTTAATAGTCACCACTTTTAATGTGCTTATTTCTTGCTAAGGACTCTGTTCACTCTGGGTGAAAGCATCAAAAGTACCCAACACTCCATTTTTTGTAGATGAATAAGTGAAGGCTGTCTGACAGGTTAAGTAACTCATCCAAGGTAACTTAGCAAAGAAGTGGCAGAGCTAGGAATGCTGAAAAGAATTTAGATTCTAGATCTTGAAAGATCTGCTGGAAACTGATTTTCTGCAACTTGCTAGCTAGGTGAATTTGGGCAAGTTATTTAAACTCTTGCAGTCTCAATTTCCTCAGTCGTAATGCTGAGTTAATAATAGCTCCCTCTCAAGACTTAAATAGATAAATACGGGTATAGGTACTAGCACATGCCAGGCTCCTAGCTGGTATCAGTAAACAGGAGCTCCTCCTTCATCTTCACCTTCACACTCTAAAGTCTGATTTTTTAAAACGATTGGCTCGATTACATTTTTGACTCTGTAATTCTATAATTGGAGCACTTTTCCAGTGCTGAATCCATACCCAAGGAGCCTCATTTCCCCGAGCCTCTGCCTTGACAGACACTAAACTCAGACAATACACACTCTTTCCAGTCATTGAAAGGGATATGGCTTTGGAGTAATAGGGGGAAAATATATCATGAGTAATATTAACAAGAAGCCTCCATTAAAGTTGGCCCATAGCTTCTAAAATTCTTGTGGTTTATCATCTAAATGGAAACTTGGTCTCCCTATGGTAGACGGCAGCATTTTAGGGCCCATCTCCTACAAGTCACTAAGGATTATTGATGGCAAAAATTATAAGATATCATTTCAGCCAAGGAGAGAGACACTTCAAGAAATTTACCCAAAGAACATCAAGAAACAATATAATATCAGCGAGACGTCAAAGAACTCATAATTCCTGTTTGTGGGTCGGGACTATGGAACCGAGAGAGAGGTTTCCAAGTGTCTATTAATTCAGTACATTCTGAACTGAGTGGCAGGGCAGCATGAATTGCCACCATCCATCTGTGAATCTTTTATCTCAGCTGGCTTTTGAGAGAAATATGTCTTGCTCTGAAACAGTGAGTAACAGATTAAGATCCTCTGTCAACATCACTGGTTCTTTTTCTAACATCTCTGATTTTTTTTTTCTTTTCCTGTTGCTGTTCTTAGAAAATGAAGAAAAGTAATCAGCAGTTTGGTTCTTGGTTGAGAGATGTTCATTGCCTGTCTCTTTTGGCAGTCAAGGCTTTGCTCTCACTTTATGAAGCTCATGCCTAGAGTTTCTGATCTGGTAGAGAAATGGGTGACCACTTGGTCTGATCCTCATTCAGCCCCTCTTTGTACAAATGGTTAGATGAAGACACAAAGAAATTAGCTGTACAAGAAGTATTAGAATTCAGGTTTTCTGATGCCCATCTCCACATCTTTTCCATATACTATTCTATTCTCCTAGAAACTAAGTAATTTAGCTTAGTATTCAAGAGCATAGAACCAGTTTATAGGAAAGCTACTCTTACCACTCAGAGCTAATGAATTCAGTCCACCAAAGCCCTGACTCATTTTCTCATGGGAAACTTATATACCTCACTCTATATAAATGGGAACTAGAAGAGTAGACTCAGTTGATCAATAGTGCCAATTTTTATGGAGGAATCTAATTAATATGACTCATGATATATTTTGTTTATCAATATGTTCAAGGCCATATCCCTATTGGTGACTGGAAATTTTATGAAAAAGAAAAGTTGGTCTTGATTACAATCGATTCCTTTTTCTACATTACTGTTGCTTTAGTGCTGGCTCAGGTTAGTAAATGCCTGGACACAGTATTCATTCTAGAATACTGGGCTTCTGTACCCCCAGCACGTATCCAGTCATTCATTAGTTCATGTTATGGATTTAAAATGTGTGTCAGTATCCAAATTCTCCCCTTTTGTTCTCTATGGCTCCCTGAGTAATGGAGCACTCAGAAGAAACACTGACCTGATCATAAAGAAAGTTCTTCTTTAGTAATGGTTCAACAAAATGGTTCCACTGAAGTTCCATCAGTACAAATTTGGACTCAGCACAAGAAAGAATCCTTTACTTTATAGCCATTTAAATTTGGAAAAGGGAGCCACCTTGTGAAGTTGAGAGGACTCCAAGTGAACGGCAGCATCCAAGTAGAGACTGGATAACCACCTCCCGAGCAGAGTGGGCATGTGTCCAGAGCTGACTCTTTGAAGGCAGGTGGAAGTGGCTTTGAGTCTGCCACATCTTTACCTTGAGACTTTGTATTATCTACCCAGGCTATGCTAGTATCACCTGGGATCTGCGTTTCTGTTAGAAGTACAGAAACTTGGGCCCCCCTATAGACCTACTGGGTCAGAATTTGGATCTTAAAAAGATTCAGGCCGTTCATGTGCACATGAGCATTTGAGAAGCACTGACCGAGGCTTTCTAAACCTTGCCTTGGTTATTTATTTATTTAAAAAATAATCAACAATAACATGTACCTGTCAGATGTGTTTTAAAAGTAAAGCAGGTCACATTAGGAAGGGTTTTAGCAGAGTGCCTGGTAGCTGATACTCAAATTGGGTGCTTTTATTAGCCTCTCTATCGATGAATCCTGAACTGGGTTGGAACTTGGGCTAAATTACTTCTACAGTCTCTTCATTACTTTAAGGCCATATAATTCTACAGTTTTCTTCACATATTTTGATATTTTGGGGTCAAATCATTACTCCAACTCCCACACCAGGAATATAAATATATATTTGGAAAAGTCATGCTATACTACGATATGTCTGTTAGGCAGATGTCCTTTCTGTCCCCCCATACTCGCGTCGTAAAGAGACTGCATTTCACATGCTTGACAGCAGGGATTTCACTTCACTCATGCATAAATATGGGTTTGGTGGGTGGGGCGTGGGAGCATGTTGGGACTGCGTACTATCAATTTTACTTAGTCGGGGAACCAGAGATCCCCCTTTCTTGCTGCTACTGAGAGATCCTATACTGTCTACAATCTATCATTCTCCAGTTGAAATTTGCATTTGTCATGCCTAATGCAAAGTGCCATGTTCAGTGCCATGCAAGAAGGAGAAATTTAAGGACACAGTTGATCCCAGAGTCCACAGAAACATAAACCTGATGACATCACTCCTCCGCTTAAGCCCATTAATGAGTCACTGTTGTTCTAAAAGTTCTAACATCTTAATAGAACCTACATATCCCTACATGATTTAGCTCATGCCTACTGCCCCAGTCTTTGCGCATATGCCCTTTCCTCTTCTATCAGTTGCCTATTGCCATTTAATAAATTACCCCCACATTGCATGCTTTAAAACAATAAATATTAGCTCACAGTTTCTGTTCGTTAGGAATCTGGTAGCAGATTAGCCGGGGAGGTTGGGCTCAGAACTTTTATGAGGTTGCAGTCGAGATGTCATCTGGGGTTGCAGGTAGCTAAAGACTTGACTGGGACTGGAGGATCTACTTCCAGTGCAGCTGACTCCTACACCTGGCAAGCGAATGTTCACTCTTGGCAGGAGGTCTCAGCTCTTCTCGCTGTGTTCTTCTCCATAAGACTACTTGAGTGTTCTCATGACATGGCAGCTGGCATTTCCCCAGACTGAGTGAGCCAAGAAAGGACATGGTACAAGCTATAATGTCTTTTGGATAAGAATTACTTTGAGCAAAATACAGCATCACTCTTCACTAGGGACTAATAAGTTTCAAGCTTTTAACAGTGGTTTTCAGGATACTCTAAAACTTATCCTCAGTCTTTATCTTTAAACTTTTTCTTAGTTTTGGCAATAGAGGTGATGGATGTATTAATCCATCTTTAAAAACTAAGATCAAGAAGTTTTATCTAAAGAGTTAGGAATATAGAGGAGAGAGAAAGGAGACTTGGAGAATGGGAAAAGTTCAAAGGGATTGCTGGACAGAAGGGCAAAAGAGTCGATACACAGTTGATTTAGTTTGGCAATGCATAGGATTCAAATAGAAAAATAATTTCTCAATGTCTCTCTTTAAGTTATAGGCTCTGACATTTCCATGTGGGATATGCAGAAGCTTGCAATTATGGTTGGCACGTGTCAGATCTGCTCGAGACAATTATCTGAGCTAGTATTTCTTGGATCCTTCTGTTACCTCATCTTCTCTTGCTACCTAACTGCCAGAGGGGCAAGGACCAGGATGATGCATGACCTCTATCACCCCCACTGTGATGTGGGCTCCAGAAGCTCTGGCATCCAGCTCACTCAGATAGCACCAATCCATAGATTCTCTGACTGTTGCAGTGATCTCTGGAAGTGTCAGATGATGCTAAGTAGAAATATTGGAGCATTAACTTCTTTAAAGACTATTATAACCAATGAAGTAACAGTAGAAGGTATAGACTAAACAAATAAATTGCTTTCCCTTTCTCTTCACTTGACCCTGAATAAATGTTCTGATATGTAGTGATTCTATACATAGTGATTTTCCAGAGACATCCTCCCTGCTGGATGGTCTTATGAAGCAGTTAGTAGCTCTGTAATTCATCATCTTGTATTTGCTTTTCTTTGCCCCTGCCTCACTTCTCTCCCCCTACCCTGCTTCTTTGGGATGGAAGTCCCAAGAAAGCTTTAGAATGTAAGCACGGCCTCAGGTTCTTGTGTTTGAAGGAAAGAGGCTTGTCAGTGATTCAACTAAGTGCAGCTCTATGAAGAAAGTCCCAGGAAAATAGTGGATGTTGCAGTCATTGTAAATAAGGAGAGGGCAAAGGAGAGTGGCAGAGTGGGCACTGAGAAAGGTTACTATCCATAAAAATGAGAGTCGACCACAAAATAACTTATAGGTTATCATTTGGCATGGAAGACAATGAAAGAGAAAGGACTAAGCCATGTTCTGTCCCCAGGATTTCTGCAGTCAACTTGGTGACACTCAGTGCCTTAAAGGTTCACTTATCATTAATAAAACTTAGCTAAGGAACAAGAATATCCATCTTTAATTTGTTGGTAGCTCACTCTGCAACCTTGAGCATGTCACTTTCCTACTCTGCCCTTTAAATTCCTTCTTTATTTAAAAAATAAGAGATTGGGCTAAATCAGCAGTAAGATTTCTTATAGCCTGAATTTTCTTTCATGATACGTTATAAAGCCTCCAAATGCCTATAATTAACATCTGTATGGCCAGGTTTTAGATGCGTTTCAACTAATAACACAGAGGCAATGAGTAATTTCTTCTTCAGAGCATAATGGCCTCTCAGTAAGGTCAAATGCACAGCACTGCTTTCCGTCCTGGTGTGCCATTCAGGAACACCCAAGGAAATAAAAGTATGAAAGGTCCTATGTGGAGACCTAATTTCACTCCCAGTTAAAATTCAACAGAAACACACTTCAGAGGCAGGCACTGGAAATGTGAGCCAGCAACTGACAAATTTAAACCAGCCTATCCACTCCACCACAGCCAAACACAGACACGGAGTCAGTTATCCTGCTGATGCCCTTTCTCTCTCTGTCTCTCTGTCTCCCTGTCTCTCTGTCTCTCTCTCTCTCTCTCTGTCTCTCTGTCTCTCTGTCTCTGTCTCTCTCTCTCTCCTTTATACCTTTCTCTCTTTCTCCTCTAAAAGGTTGAGGTTATGAATGCAATGGAAAATGATGTGTTTGACTGAAAAAATTGGTCAAATGAAGGCACATTATTGGTTTCCATGATTGATGGAACATCCCATCCCTCAAAATGTAGTCAATTTTCCAAATCCCTCAAAAGCTTACTAAGATGCTAACTACCTCTGGATCCAGAGTAAATGAAATTCATTTTTCTGGCTTTTCAACCTTGAGCATCTTCAGAGCTGTTAGAGCTGAAAGAGCGACGAATAGGGAATCCACAGATCTGGATCCCAGTTCTGTGGCTTTCTTACTGAGTGGCCTTAGGCAAGTTCTTTCACCCTCTGGTCTCAGTGTTCTTCTTACAGAAATGGGAAACTTCTTCACAACAATCTTTAAATTTAATACCAGCCTTATCGGCAGCGATGTTTCCTGTGGACTCTACGGTCCTCCCTGAGGTGACAAGAGCTGTTTCAGTTCTGTTAAAAAGTCTAGCTAAGTAAACACTGGTGGAAGCATACAATGAGAAAGAAAAGTGCTGCTCCAAGTCTTTGGTTTTACAGACACCATAATCCCTAATTTATTTGCATTTCCCTTTGTAGCGTGGGGGCTTCATGCAGGGTAGCTGAGAGAGCCTAGCTAGTCAGACTCACATTTCTTCCCCCTTTCCAGGAAAAAAAAAAAAAAAGGAAGAAAAGAAAAGTGATAACAACAGAAATTCTAGAGAACTTCTCTCTGTTCTTTCAAGAGTCATAGACAATGTGGGGTGCATGCAGACAGAGTAGATCCTCAAGGGAACATCTAGAGAAGATAGTGGAGATGTAATAGAGACAGGATGAGAGCTAGAAAATCTCTTTTGGTAGAAGGCTTTTAGGCAGTCCAACTACATTTCATTAAGTTCTAAATTAAGTACTATATCACATCCATCAACTGAGAGCAGAAAACATTCTCATCATCCCTGCAGTGTGGCCTCTTGAATACTTTTCTTCTCCATGCAGCACTTGATTGGAGGAACAAGATTTGGATTAGTATAGCAGCTCCTTCACTTTGAGTGGAGGGCCTCAGACAAGTTACTGCACCTCAAGTATTCATCAAGCATCTACAATGTGTAATACTTCTACTAGAGCCTTTGGATCTAAGGCTGAATAAGACTCAGAGTCTGCACCCAAAAAGGAAGCATAGAAAAATAAGAAGTAAAAAATGCGAGAATAAAACTGCAGTGAAATAAGTGCCAAGTACAGGGAAGTACAGAATAGTACAGAAACCAAAGGAGACAACTTAAAAGGGAAGTCAAGGAAGACTTCCTGGCATAGGCAGTGTAAAACCTGAAAGCACTCTGGAGTTAGCCAGAGAGGAAGTGGGAAACAAAGATGAGGGAGGCATGGGTAGAAGTGAGGAGAAGCTTCGGCCTGATTAAAACAGAGTCTCATGGCTTGGATGGGGTATAAAATAGCCTAACATGGGAATCTATTGAAAAATGAAATTATGATAGAATATCTACTGCCAATATTCACATAATATTAGTCAGATCACAAATAATCAAATGCATGTATTTGCCCTACAGATCCATGAAACCACTGAAAGTTTTAATACACTGAAGAGGGAAAGTGCTTTGATCAGACTTTCACGTTACAAAGACTACTCAGTCTGTTGTATTGAAGAATGGACTGGGAGGGACCAAACCCAATATACAGAGGTTGGTTAGGAGGCTGGTGGTGATGATGGCTTGAACTGGGATGGAAGTATTGGAAGTGAATTTTCAAAATTATAGGAAGGGAGAATCTGTAAGAGATGATAGCTGACTGGCTGGATGTGAGACTGCTGAGGAAATGAAAGTTCTCTCTTTTGGATGATTGAATGAATAGCAGTGGCTTTCACTGAACCAGGTTACCCAAGGGGGAAAAAAAACAGAGGAGTCAAAGGGAGGCATGAGAGGTGGTAAGCCCAGTTTTGAATGTACTGAGTTTGAAGGGCCTGTGGGATGTTACAGACATAACATCAAGTGGGTAAACAGATATGTCTCAAACTAAAATTTAAAGCAATACAAAATTCAAAAAAATAGCCAGAAGAAAATATTTGGGGAATCATCAGCTCATAGCTGTTCTTGGATGTCAGACTCGATAAAATGGGATAACATTATTTACCTATATACTTCACAAAATTAAAGTGCAAACTGTTTGAGGCAGTGAACCTGAAGATACTTAATAAAATATATGGTGCTATACAATTGCAACATGTTTCTTATTACCCGTAGAGCCAGGGATGTAAATAATACTTTGATTAGAGTCATTATCGGTACCAACGGCATTATTCTCATATTTGACCCTTTGTCTAAAAGAAGCTCTTTAGAACTTAGTCTATGCTTGTAAATAGAATCAGAGCAAGGAACTGGTAGGAAGGAAAGGTGAGAATAAAAAAGAATACATAAACCAGAAAACACATATATAAGGATATGGAGCACTTGTTACTTGTTAAGCATTTGCTGAGTACCTACATAGATATTGCCTTACTTCCAAAGAGATTCTGGTGAATGGGAAGAACACTGTTGTCTTATTTGCTGCCCAAATAGATTCCATCTCTCACACTTACCAAAAGAAAGCCTAAGTCATCTAGGTCAGTTACATATGGACTATTGTTTTCCTACTCAGTTGCTAGATGCAGGACCCTTCTGGAATTTGTTTGGGAAGAACAGCCATAACCCCCGACACCACTACCACCCTAAAATGGGGTGAGTCTACTCAATAAACACCTTTCTTCTGCATTCTCATAACATTCTAATGAGAAGGAGGGGGTGACTCAGCCGTAAACTAAGAGATGAATAAGTATCGCCAGCTCCACTCAATTATGGGGCCAGAGGGAAAGGCAGTGTCTGCAAAAGTCAAAACAGATTTTTGAAACAGTTTCTCTTCCAGCCTCTGAAAAACCTGCTCATTCAATTCCCTTTCTGTTGATGTCTTTGGCTTCTGAGACAGGGCCTTTCTCTGGCAGCCCAAAGCTCTGACAATCCCCCAAATGTCAGGGGCTTGGAGAGCTCCTTGGGGTAAGGTGTCCAAAAAGACAAGGCTCCCAAGCCTCAGAATCTTTGCTGAGCTCCAGAGTTTCCAAAGCTTCAGTCTCCTACGGAGACACTGAGTTGCAAATGTGAATTGTTGGAACTCCTCAACAACAGCCTCCTGGGTGTTCTTACAGATGGAACTCCTTCTTTGCTGCCTTGTGGCGATTAATTACAACCAGCCAGCCAGGGTTCATGGGACCCCACTTTCATAGCAGCCACAACTGACTTAACTTGGGCATTTAAAACAAAAAACCCAGCTCAGACCCTGAGTGTCCTTCACTAGCCCACCACAAAAGGAGGATGTATTATAGGAAAAAACATCCCCATCCCTTTCTCTCTTCAATTTAAAGCAGATGAAGAGAGATATGTTAAGGCAGGAAGTGTGATGGACAGGTCCATTTGGTCTAGGCCATAGCTGCAATCTAGGTTCTGACCCCTACTGCCTGTGTGATCCTGGTCAGGTAACTTCTCTTGTCTCATCTTAGCAATTCTCAAAAGATTATGAGGAGGGGACCATCCTTTATTACACAGTAGATGAAAGGCAACATGCTTGACAAAGCACCCTTGATTTCTTCTTCTTCAAAGCTGTGCAACAGCATTACATAAAGTAGGCAATAGTTGGTTTATCAAAGGACCTTCTGACTGGCATCCATATTGGAAGAGTGTTAGTTCCCTACCGTGTATGTATTACCCATCTATGTGTTTTTGGCTCAAGCTCTTTCCTCTGCCTGGAATGATCCTTCCTCTAAATATACCTACAGCATCATGTCTTTTACCTGAATTCTCAATTTCATCAGAAAATGTCCCTTCCCTGTGCTCCAAAAATATCCTATCTTCCACTTACCCAATTATAACCCTTATCACTTACTACACCAGCTTACTATTATCTCCCAATCTGTTTTTCTTCCTAGCATAGAGAAATTTCTCAGTTAATGCTTATTTATTTAAATAAACTTGGCCGATTTCAAGAATAGACTACTCCTTAGTGTTTACAAGGCACATTTATATATATTCCCTCATTTGAGCCTAATGGCACCTCTATAAAACAAATAGTATTACCTGCATTTAATAGATACAGATACCAAACTTCTTATAAAACTTATATGGCAAATGCATGACAGAATGGGAATGCAAACAAAAGGTGTCTGCTTCTAGTTGCAGAAATCTTTCTTCAAGGGTCACTCAGAGCACTCCTAAAGGGCAAACAACTGTAGAAAAGGTTCATTGGGTGTCTGCTATGTACTAGGTATAAGAGAGCAAAGATGAGTAAGACTTGGTTCTTTGTCTACAAAAAAAGCTTGTTGAGTGGATAAAATTAATCAAAACAGAACTCATTTACCTATTTAACCCACTTTTCCTGAGAAGTTACAATGTCCCAGACATCAAGCTTTGTGCCCATTATAAGGGAATTTTCACTGTTGTGAGAGAATGAGAATTAAATCCTGGTATAACCCCAAGGTATATCGTATAGATTCTATTTGGATAAGTTTGAATTTTATAAAATAAACATATACTTATTCATAGTTAGGTACAAGTTAGATGGAGAGAAGGACAAGGTAGGACACATTGCTCACCTTTATTGGCTCTTGCCACCAGTGTATTGTCTTTAATCCATAAGCCAAAGAGCAGTAAAGATAAATCAGTGGAGGAGTTCAGAAGAGGTAGAGTGTACAACTAGCTGGAGAATCAGTGGCATCCTCACTTTACTTGGGATTTATGGTGATCGCTCTTAGAAAAGTCCTTAACAAGGGATTCCTAAGGTGATCTCCGCAAAGCCATAGTTCCACAGGATGCGAGCAGACATTTCCAGGGAAAACATTTTTTTAAAATTTAAATAGAAGAGGCAAATTGGTGATATAGAAGTAAATGGCTTAGGGGATTGCTTTAGGTATAATGCACAGCTATCACTTTTAATGACTCAATCTACTCAAGTCTACTTTGGAAATAAATGTTTTTTGTTTGTGTTTAGTTTTCTGGTTTTTTTTTTTCTTTTTATCTTTCTGCAGGACATCTCAGAATCTTCAATAAGCACATGTTTCTTGAAATAATGTGTGGAGATAGGGAGGGGGAGAATATTTAGTATTTCTCAAAAAGTCTTTTCTGAAAGCAAGCCTTGAGACTAGTGTTCCCAAGGAAACAGTTTGATAAGTGTGGCCCTTCTGGACTCTTAATATCCCTTTAGCTTCATTTATGGAATATCAACAGTTGCTCAGGTGAGGCAGGGCATGAATGGGAAAATAAGGGACGTATCTAGAAGGTACTTAGGTAGCACAACAGTTAAGCAAAGGCAGGTCAACTGCACCTCAACATTGCCTTGCCTGTGGAGAGCAGTGAGAACCCCACTTGATGTGAAAAAGAAAATAGTCCCATCCTGTTTGCAGCCAGGACACCTTTCTTAGACGGTTAACCCATGAACTGGAATTTGAAAACCGTCTTCTCAATTCCTGTCAGGTTTCACAATGCAGAGAGCTATGACAGTATCTTCTTGGGCACAAGATCACTTAGAGGAAGCACAAATCTCCTTTCATTCTGAACCACAGGAACCACCTTTTGTACTAGAAATAGCATGGTGTTTGGAGTCAGTTTCTCCATCTAGCAAATGGGGGTTATAATGTGTCTTGAAGGGTAGGTGTGAAGATTATGTAGGCTAATTCATGAAAATGATCTAATAATGCTAGACACATTGTAGGCACTCAGTAAAGGAGGCCATTATAGCTGCTGTTTTCACGAGAGGCCGAAACTGCTTTACCATTTTGCAAGATGAAGCACCATCTTCTGACCTGACAGAGCAATACAATTTAAAAGCCCCTGCTGAGAATGGAGGTGCAACATTCATCTTCAGTAATTAATACATGCCCTGGGGATGCTTGGAATTGAAGATGGGAGGGCGGGGGGACTGTTTTCCCTTCTTGACTGAGTGTCTTTTTTATCTCAAGCTATTCCAAATGTCATGGAGCATTAATGAAGACATGTTATACACCCACTGAAAATGCCACAAAAGAGAAGGTGCAACCGCTTCTACCACTGTCTGAGTGGATTAAATCCTCAGTTACACTGGAAGTGCAAGGAAAGAATCGAGGGCTGTGTTAGGAGATGGATGGGGACGATGCTGCTTACAAAGGCAGAAAGGACATAGGCGCTTCCTCTTCCATCTTTTCACATTTCCCCTGCTACTTTTTTTTTTCTTCTTCAACTCCTCCTTTTCCCATTAGCTAGTGACAGGGAGTGGGCACAAGGTGTCTGTACCCATTCTAGTACCAGATCATAAAACCAGTATGATTCACTCTTAATAGAGTAATGCACAGAGCAATGACCACTGTGTTTTTCTTACCCCTACTTAGCAAGCTTGCTATGGATAGTCTGAAAAAGAAAGAGCAATACCTGTTTCATCAATATCTATTGATGCTCAATGATTGGCCTCCAATAACAGATGTGAAATTCTTCAGTTTGGTGGCCATTCACAACATTTGGGAATAATCTCCTAATGTTGGGAGAAACCAGGGGATCTAATGCCTGAAGATCCCCCCGACTCCCGCTCATCTTTTATGTATGTGATACATCTGAAGATGGTTGAATATTCTCTTTCCAAAAGGCTGAGTATGTCACTCTTTCTTCCATGAGACAGTAATTTGGAGAGATCCCAAGAGGGTTGCTGTGGAGGTTGAGAAACTTCAAAATTGATTGAAATCTTCTAGAGAAGAATTTACTGATAAATCTTAGCAATTATAACTCTCGCTTAATGAAAGAACAAGGAAGGAAAAAATAAATTCTAAAGTGATTTCTACAGTGTGGCTACAAAGTGAGATTTTTTGTCTTCTTTTTTCAGAGGGACAAAGTGATCTCCATTTTTAGGGAATTTTTAGTTCCACTTTGCTTTTCTAGAAAGGGTCTAGTATACTCCCAATCCAAGTAGATTGAGGCATTACAAGTGATAACTGTGCTCATACCCAAAGCAACTCCCAAACAGAGCACCACAATTGCATCAGACAAGGAAATTCTCTTTAGGAGAGGAATGGGTACAGAACTTTCCTGCATAGGTTCAGAAGTCAAACAGAATTGAGCTAAAATCTCGGCTCCTTCCTCATTCAACTTACTTAACCTCTCTAGGCCTCAGTTCCCTCCTTTGTCAAATGGTGATGATAAAAATAACAAATAGCCCTTCCCTTGTGTGAGATTATTTGTGTGGTATTATTTTAAAGGGGATGGTAATGATTAATTTACTGCTTCCATGTTGATACACGGTATTCAGTGTTTTAACACTCCAGTTCTATATGGTAACAAAAACATAGAGTGTCATTTGGGTGCCAGTTGTCCTATGTGCATTGTTGCATTGAACTATCTGCCTTGTCTTGAGGTTCATTGAACCACCCATTAAGAAGCAGATCCCATGAAAACCAACTCTCACATTTAATATCCCAGAGTAAGTAAGCTCCAGAGGAAGGAATCAAACCCAATTCTATCTAAATCTAAATCTTACTGTTTTAACCTCACAGTGCTGCCCTAAGCTGGAAAGGTACACATTCACTTATTCATTCATTCATTCATTCATTCATTCATTCTAACATTCAATCATTCAAAAAACATTTATTGAACACATTTTTGGGGCCAGAATAAATATGGAAAAGCATTTTAATAACTAAACTCCTATGTGAATGTGAGTTGTCATTATCGGGTTAGAAAGCCTGTCTGTTTCCCCTAATACTGTTAGTGGGAAACACAAGCAGATTCCACATCCTAGATTCCTCATTCTCTGGCAAAACAAATAAAACAGAACAAAGATAAAAATAGAAGCCTCCATTACCACCCATCGCTATATAATCCATTTTAAAATTATTATTTTCTCAGCAGATTCAAGGTATAACCTCTTGGGTTACCGCAATAAATGAGGCAATGGAGGCAACCATCAAGAAAGTCAAATAAACCTCTTCACATGCCCCAGAAATTTCCCCCAGTCAATAGGATCCTGCTGGCTAATATCATACCTCCTAGCCATCTAGGACGGTTTGCTGAAGAAGCAGTGCTCAAATACTGTCCAGATAGAGAATGGAAGAACTTAGGGTAGAAATCATACATTTTAAAAAGTACTGTTGTACCTGAGCCAGGTAATCAATGTGGCTATCAACGGGAAGTCATATTAATCATGTGTACCCTTGCTGTGATGTGATGAGGATGGCACATTACCTCCCCCAAACCAGTGACTCCAGTCTAGTCATGAGAAAAACACCAGGCAAATACCAATGTGTGACATTCTACAAATACTTGACTAGTACTTATCAAAATTGTCAAGGTTATTACAAACTAGTCTGAGAAACTGTCACAGCAAAGAGGCGCCTAGGAGACATAATGATTAAATGTAATGTGGTATCCTGGATGGGAATCCTTTAACAGAAAAAAAAGACATTAGGCAAAAGCTAAGACAATGTGAATAAAATATTTTTTCAACAAATGCACCATACTAAGTGTTAAGTAATTAATAATAGAGGAAACTGGTTGAGAAATTACCTAATGTTTTGTAACTCTATTTCCTCATTGTGATGTATGTTTAATACAGTTAAGATGCCATAGGCAATGTCATACTTAACAGATGGACCATATTTTTATACTTTGGGCATAGTGGCTTTTTAGTGGCTGAACATCTCAGAGATATTCCAGGACTCCACTAAGGCATTCAAATTAGAGTAAATGTTGGTTTAGCCAGAAAAGATTTTGGAATATTTGGAGCCCCACTAAAATATCTTCATAATGGAACAAAGTTTTCTACATACAAAAGCTTTTCATCAATTTTAATGTAAATTCCTTCATTTGATAGATCATAAAACTGAGGCCAATAGGGAAAGATGGTTTACCCTAGATCACAGAGAATTACAGGCAGAATAGGAACTTGAATACAAGTGTCCCAACTGCTAGTTTGTGACTTTTTCCCACATAACAAGTTGCATTTTTTCCCTTTCAAATATACTTTCTGTGTAGTCTTTAAAAGACAGATAAAAGATGTGCAATTTAATATTCCAATGGTAGAGATTAAAATTTTCCTCAAACATGGAAGTGCCGATTTGGCTGACAAATACACACTACTTTTTGTGGATATGTATGACAAATTCTTTATGACAAATTCTTACAATATATTTGAAGTGATAAAGAAACATTCCCTAGGTTTGTTTTGTTTTTGTTTTTATCCTAGCAACAATTAACATAGTTAAGAGAACAGACCTTGGAGCCAGCCAGATGAGAACTAAGTCTAGGCTCTTCTACTTACTAGTTACGTGACCTTGCTCACATTATTAAAGATTTTTGCGCTTCACTTTTGTCATCTTTTAGATAGAGATGGTTAAGATACAAAATTCACAAAGTTTATGGGAATATAAAATTAAATACCATATATAAACTTCATAAGAAAGAGCTTATCCATAATAAACATTTATTGAACTATAGTTATTGTTATTGTTGCTACTGTTGTTGTTTTAGTCTCTTCTGGAAAATCAATAATGTATGGCTCCCAGAGAGATCCTCATCATAGCAATATGACAATGTCGAGTCCTTTTGATTGGGCATCAGGAGACCTGGTTCTCTTATGTCACACTTGCAACTTATGAATTCTATTGTTGAGTCAGCTTATTCCTTCTCTGGCCCCAAGTTGTTCCATATTTCAGATAGAGCATTTTCTATTGCAATGGGGCAAAAATCTCATCTCAAATAGTCTTAAACAAAATGTGGAAGTTATAGGTTTAGGTAATTAGAATCTCCACAGGTAATGTCTCTTTCAGGCTCAGATGGATCCGAGACTCAAAATACACTGAGAAATCTCTTTTTTCCTTCATTGCTCAAAACTGTTCTCCTCCATATTGGCTTTATTCTCAGACTTCACATGGCAGCTATATAGTTAACATTTGTGCCAGAGCTAAAAGTCCTCAGCTTTCATTTCAGTGAAAAGAGAGCACTTTTCTTTCCTACATAGATCTAACAAAAGCCCTCGCCTTGATTTTCATAGGCATAAATTGGCTCATATGGCCATCTTAGCCAATTGTTATAGACAATGGTAGAACACGGTGCATAGGTTAAGATTGGGTCACATGCAATTCCTGTAGATGGGGGTGAGAATAACCAAAGATATGGACCCTGTATTAGTTTCTATCGCTTTATAAGTAAATACCAAACACTTAGCTAAAACACAATTTTATTATCTCACAGTACCTGTAGGTCAGAAGTCTAGGCATGGCATAAGTAGGTTCTCTGCTCAAGTATCACCAGGTTGAAATTACAGCTTCAACCAAGGCTGTGGTCTCAGCTGAGGCCCAGAGTACTCTTTTAAGCTCATATAGATTGCTGGCATAATTTAGTTCCTTTTGGCTGTGTGTCTATTCTCTTGCTGGTTCTTGGCCATAGATCACTCTCAGCTCCTAAAGGCTACCTTCAGGTCCTTGCCACATGGTCCTATCCTTTCACAATGTAACGGTTTTCTTTTCCTCAAGGTCAGAAAGAATGTCTCTCTGACACTTCGCCTTATCTTAAAGAGAGCTCATCTGATTATATCGGGCCCACCAGGATAATCTCCCTTTTGAGTAACTCAAAATTACTAATCTGATTATGAGATTTCTATGCCATTATGTTCCATTTCATGTTACATATGTATGTGGCAGGAGGAATCTTAGGGGCTGTCTTCAAATTCTGTCTAACTCCAAGGGGAAATGAGAGTCTGGTTAACAAGAGGACATTAAATGTTGGGCAGCCAGGAAAATAAAATCCCCCATTTCCCTTCAGAAAAACAAAAGCTCTGGGATTGGCTCAGATTATCTCTAACATCCCTTCCAATTCAAATCATGCTTCATTTTTTGAAATCAAATGTAAGACCTAAATATTTCCAATGCAGTTGAGGAAGTCAACAGTACTTTTTATGAAAGTCACTAGAAATAGAGGGTAAATTCTTTAGAAATAACATCCTCCTGAGTGTTTTCTCAGTGATTTCTACAATCTTCCCCCTTTGGGGGCATCTCTTGCCCACCTCATTAATATTTTCTGACTTGCTGTTGACAGCCCATTTTTTATAACACTGGAAGGACACAGTCTAATCTAAGACCCGAGGGAGTTGAAAGAGCCTTTCTAAAATATGGCCCTGACCCAGCAAAACCTTCCCTGGTCTTGGAGCTTGAGCTATGGTTTATCTCTAGCCCCTTGTTTTTGGCAATGAACAAGGAGGATGTGGTCAGGATCTCAAAGGCATTACTCAGAGCCAGTTTGGTTTAGAGGAAAGAAAGAAAGCTCAGATCTATTCCTGCATGGCTCCATTCCTGTCTGCAAGAGATTCCCAGAGGACTGACTTCAGGACCTTGGCACTGACTGACCAGTAGAATTTGAACACAGATCTTCCAGTCCTGGCCTTTCCCCATGAGCGAGTGCAAAAGAAGACATGAGAGAGCAAACAACCTCCTCCTTGAGAACAAAGATCACTACAGGTTCATTGGGATAAAATTTTATAAATGATTGAGCATCTAGCATGGATCAAAACATACATCTATATCCTCTGTATTCTGACCACATATCGTAGAGCATCAGAGAAAGTCTCCAACGTGGAAAAAGTAGCAGCTTTCAGCTGAGATTCAGAAATGTGTTTCACGAAGTCTGGCAAAATGTGAAATGCTGTGATAGAGGGAAATGCAAGGTATAGAACCTAATGTCAACCAAAGCAAAGGGATTCCCAGAAGGCTTCCTGAGAAGGGCAGCACCTGAGCTGAGCTGAAGAATGGATGCTGCAATGCCTCAGGTGGGGAATAGTGAGAGTCTGAACACCAGCAGTGACACAGGAGAGGGGAAAAAAATGGCTTAAGAAATAGGGCCTGATATCTGCAAGGTTGGTGATAGATGGGCTGAGAATAGCAGCAAGAAAAATGCTCCAACTGACTCACTAAATTTTTTCATTTGTGTGTGTGTGTGACTCTGGAGTTCAACCTACATTTATTTAGCACTTATTATGTTTCAGGCTTGTTCTAAACAGATAACCCTATGGTACAACAGATTATCTTGGGAAGATAACCGGTTTGTTTAGGATCAGCTAGTAGAGATAGAAGTAGTTTACATTTGTTTCACAAAATAATGGACTTGACTTGAGTCCTAGATCATTGAAATGAGGGCTTTTTTAAACTCAAAATGCATACTTGGAATTATTCCAAAGAGGCCTAGTGGAATAAAGATGATAGCTTTTTATAGACCACTGTCTTTGTGTCCCCAACCCTAGTGATTAAGTTTGGAGACTTCTAGGTCATTTTTTTTTTTCAACCTGAGGCCTTAGGTACACATTGAAATTACCTGAGTAACCTTAGAAAACACTGCTGCCTATGCCCCATTCCTATATACTCTGATTGAATTATTTTGGGATACAGCCTGGGCATTAGAATATTTAAAATTTTCAGGTGATTATAATATATAGCCAAGACAGAATCATGACTCCACGCCCCCAAACAAGCATCAAATAATCTTCTCTGCTGAGCTTTGACCCTGACCCTGTCTCCTTCCTTTTGCCTTAGATAGTCCAACTTTCACATGAACACGAGTATTTTCCCAGTACGTCTCTCTTTCTCTATTGCAGCCTCCCTGCTGCTGGTGGTCTCATGTTCTTTGGCACGAATGGATTTGCTACTTAATTGCCTGCTTATTTGTCAAGTCGTTGTCTCCAGCAGATGTTCCCATGTGGAAATTTAGAGGCCAGCATCTGTACACAAACAGCTGATTGCATCACTGTTCTGTTTTTGATCTCGTCCTGATGGGGCATCGCCCAGGCCATGCAGGATCTTACAAAAGCGACCTGGGGATAAATTTTCTCCTTTTTTCATTCCAAACCCTCTCCCCTACCACCACCCACAAACGTCTTTAGTGGAATTAGAAGATCTAATGTGTATTCTTGGATTTCTTTCTCACTCTGCTTTCTTTTCATTGTTGTTGTTGCTGTTGCCATTGATCTTTTAGTTTTTAGAATTACAGAACATGGCAGGAACCTCAGTATCTTTATGGTACAAACATAACAAGCATATGGTACAAACATAACAAGCATAGTCTCAAGTTTTAATCCCGTTATGGCAACTCATTAGCAGAATTTCCTTGGTCAAGTTACTTCACTTATTTCAGTCTCCATTTCTTCATTATGAAAAATGATAATAAAAATAATATTAGCCTCATATGGTTATAATAATATTGAGTGCTTATTACAGAGCCTTCCACATAGTGATCATTAGGGATAATGATGACTATTAGGATGATGAGAAAGAAAGAGAAGAAAATGAAAGAACAACACAATAGTGTTTTCTATCATTTAGAAAGAATATCGCATGAGGAGTCAAGGCACCTAGTTTTTAATCTTAGCTCTTAAACTAACTTGCTCTATGATCTAATAAATTCCTTTCCATCTCTATGTTTCAGGCGTCTTACCAGGATGACTAGATTGTCTTTGAATTTTGTTCCATACCGTGATCAGTATCTCAGCAAACTCCTTTGCGTATCTCTCAGTTCTCTCCTCAATCGCAGGATGTGACATGCCAGGGTCCTGGCTTCATAAAATTATGTGCCTTTAATATCTTCTCCCCTATCTTCCTAGACTTTATGATGTGGCCTCATTCCCACTGCCTTTGCATCTATACCTAAGGAGGCAGTCTCACCCTCCCCTAATTCCTCTTCCTTAGATGTAGGAGGAGGACCTGGGAACCCCACGCTGGTGACGAACCACTGAGTACTTTCAGAGATAAGCCATGGGCTCCTTCCGAGAAGGCAGGGCTGTCAAGTGGAAACAATGACAACAGCCTTAGTTCCAGCCACATAAATAGCATTATTGCAAAGACACGTATTTAGCATCTGTGACATCAGCTTGATTTACCTTGATTAACGGAGCAATTTGCTATATATTTTTCCAAATGCTGTAATCAATTAGAACTCTGAATAAATTAGAATACTCTCTATGGTGTGGCCACAGTCCAAAAAGGCTAATATATCATAAAATATGTATCTATATCCTTTCCCAGCCATTCAGTGAATAAAGATCTGTGTCTTGGAGGAACGCAGAGTTCAGGTTTGTACAGTTGGGCACCAGTCACTCTTGTCATCAGATCTTACTAAAGACAAATCATGAAGAAAGGAGCTTTGTGATTGTCACTCTAGTTTTATGTAGCTTCCAAACATCTCTCTACTTATTGGCTCTTCCCTGCCTATCCCCACAATATGTTTATAAAAGACCCAACTGGTTATAGACCCCTTGTAGCAACAGGATAGATCCCAACACTTTAGAATAATATTACTAAACAACATCATCTCATCCCATGTCCCTGTGCATATATTTTATCCTCCTTAAAGTTCCCCCCAAATATATGCTGTACTTCCTTACACTTTGTATTTTCTCTCATAATTCTCTCAGCTTGTAACATTAGAATAAAGAACTATTGTTTATTATTCATTGCTGATGAAGCACTGTGCTAAATGCTCACCATATATTATTTTCCTTAATACACTTAACCACTCCAAAAGACCTGAAAGTTAAAATATTTGCCCAAAGGTATACACAAGTAACTGGCAATACTAAGATCAAACCCAGGTTTATATGACCCCAAAGCCCTTGGTCTTTCTTCCTCTTTCCGTATCATTTCTTTATCTTTCACTCTTTTCTGACTTCTCACTTCTTCCCCATATCTAAAACTCTCATAGGGATCTCCTGTCTAGGAGGAAAGCTATTTCTTAGACTTACTGATGGATGTTGGGGGCTAAATGTGTAGCCCATTCACAGTTGAAATTAATCTATGTCCAATCTCCTCATTGTACAATGACAAGGTGAACTGCTTTGTAGGTAAAGTACTCTCCTAGGCCCTATGTATGTTACGATGAGATGGAGTATTAAGAATTGGAAGCAACAAAGTGCTGGTTGACCTATGATTTAGAGTTAAATTCGAACTCTACTTAACCATGTGTATAATTTTGCATCTCCCAGAATCTACACTTCTTTGTTAATAAATAGGAATAATGTTACATATTGTTATCAATATCAGGTGAATTGATATACAGATATAAAAATGCTTTATCAAGTGTTGTTTATCCTATCTGGCACCTGAGCACAAGGATCTTATGATCTCGTAGTTCTTACTTTGAATTGCATGTGAAACTACACCATAAGCTGCAAAGCGGTATGAGTTCCTGTTCATTTTGAGCAGATTTAGAGAACATCAGGATGACTGCCTGGTTCTTTGTGACTTCCACAAAACTTCCCTAAATGCCTGGGCTATAACTGGCCATCAAAACACACTTATCAAATGAATAAACACTGTTGTGGCTGCAGAAGCTTCAGATTGGGAGGTCAGAGACCTGGGCTCTGGCCCCAGCTCTACTCCTGACAGGCATTAGTAAGGAAATTCGACCACTTGTGGCCTCCATTTCTTTATCTTTAGAAAGAGGATGTTAAACTCCTGACTTCATAACATTGTTATGTGGAGCAAATAAAACTGTCCACATGGAAGTGCCTTGTAAATGATAACGAAATGTGTATGTACATGGGGATGAAGACAACTGACTTGCATTCTTAAAGGAAGACATAGGCATGTAAGTGCTGTGCTTTGAGGCTCTCAGGATTCCCATCCAAGAGTCTGCAATTCAAAGTCCAGTGGTTTATTCCATTTTTACAAATGACTATTTATCATCTTGACCTGGCACTTAGCAAATGAACCACAAAATCCTCCAATCCACTGCTTAGCATATTCTTGGCAGAAAGAACATGAGAGACCAATGAATCTACCACCTCCCCCCAACCCCAGCACACATCATTGTACTGATGAAAATCCTGACCCACAGAGGGAGGAGACTGTATCTTTCGCCCTCGCCAGCACCTAGCACAAAGCCTTGCCTATTATATAATCATTAACTGTTTAGTAAATTGGTGAATAAATGAACAATTACATGATCTGTTCAAGTACCTAACACAGTACCTGATCCATAGTAAGTTCTCGTTTGTTTATTTATCAATGAGTGAATGGATGAATGGTTGTCTGGCAAGTTGGTAGCAGCTCAGGGACTCACACTTCTTACCTTGTAATCCATTTCCCTATATTTTTCAAGTTAGTATTCAACCTGGCTTGCATTTCATTAATTGACTTAAGTTTGTGCATTTTGCCTCTATATCTACAATTCTGAATTTTTAGAAGTAACAAGGGACCAGGTTTTCTGCCACCGTGTCTCTTGGATCATGTATCTTGGGATTGGCCACTCAGTAGGTAATCAATAAATATATCTTGATGGTTTGAACCTGGGAAAATTAAGGAGGCTATTTGGAGTGTGACTTCTGAGGAAGAGATTTGTAGGAAGTGCTCTGTGTGGTCTGATAATGTATTTATTTACGAGATGAAATGTTTATCTAAGCCTTGAGAAGATATCTGGCTTTATTTTGGTGTCTGTGTGCCTGTGTGTCATTTTCCATGGTCACAACAGCCCCATCCTTCTGGGGTCCAGCTGGGCTACAAAGTAATAAATAGACATAAAAATTGGCTCAATCCTTGACAAGAAGTGGGAGAAACCCAAAGCCTTTAAAAACTTCTTCTTTGAGTAGTGAATGCACCAGCATCCAGCTAGTTCAAGCGGGGTTCAAGCAAGCACTCTAACTTCGTGAAAGCTATTTATGATGAACACAAAGAAACCTCTCGGCCCATTCAGTCACTGGGCGTCTGAGAGGCACTTGTTTTTCTTTCGGTCTGTTCTTTGACAACATTCAACAACAACGGGTTACTCTGACAACTTCAGTAACTAATTCAAGACATGAGCAAGTCTCCCCCAGTGTGTTCTTAGTATATCCCTTGGTCCTTTAAGTATTCAACAGAAGCTAATGCAAATTGATGATCATACTTTATTCTGAATGGTGCAACTGAGTGAGTTCAGAACAACTATCTAAAATATCTTACCAGATATTTCAAAGAGACAGAATCATTTTCCAAGTTTTATTGCTTATAATACATCTTTTACAAAGAATCTCATATAGTCTGTGGCTATACGGTGACCTGTGGCTATACTGTGACATGTGAGTTGCAACTGGTAGAACTTTCATACTCCAAACTATTTATTTCAAGAGCACTGAATCAATCTGGGTGAGAGGGAAAGGGTGAGAAGTGAAAGCTATGGTCTTTGCCTTTGAGGAGCTCGTGTCCTGGCATGAAAAACAAACCCCGAGCATCTATGCTATGGTACCAGTGAGTCAGTGCTCACTGACACAGAAGGGGACACATAGTGCTCCAGCAACACAGAGGAACAGGTGGCCCCTGCTAGAGGGGCACGGGAGCAAGGAGATAGAATTGGGAAGGCTTCATGAAGCTTTTGCTAGGCCAGAAGTATGTATGTAGTACTGATCAGTCATAAATGAGGGAGAGAAGTGGGAGCATAACCCAGCCAGGAGGAAAGCACGGTCTGCACCAGCTCGCTGTGTCCCCTTGCTTCTCTGAAGTCCCGTGGCACTAGGTGTGTACCTTCTCAGGGCCATGCTTGGCAAACAGTAGTAATCAAATTTACTCTGTGTCAGATCCCATTTGAAGCACTTGACTCTTGCTAGCTCCCTACTACGAAAGTATATGAAGTAGGGTCATCTCCATTTTTGTCAACTTGGAAACTAGACCTTAGATAAAATTTGTGTCATTTGTCCAACATCACAGAGCTAGTCAGTAGAGCAGATGGGTTTTACCCCAATCACCTCCTACTTTTTACCCTACCTTCTGAAACACCATGCTAACTACCTCCTTGGTCAGATAGCTTAATTGTTCCATGGCAGAAAGGGGATCCAGGGAGGGAGGAGGCGGATGGTTGGAAGCAGCTGGGGATATGTCCCCTTGGAATTCCCCCAGGGCTACACATATACTCCATAAATAAGCTGATGTAAGACAGAACTCCCATCCCCACCATCTGAGGCCGTGATCAAAGGAAATTACAGAAACTCACATTTGTCAAGTGCTCATTCAATCCAGGATCTCACTGTAGTGTTTTAATTCACTCTCTTGGGTTATCCTTAAAAGATGCCTTTGGACAACTGATTATTTCCTCCAATTAGTGGATGAAGAATCTTTTAGAATTTGCTCAATTTCCCATAGCCAGTAACAACCAGATCAGGATTCCACAAGTAAGCTATTTTCCTCCAAAATTCATTTTCTTTTTATTTCCTTCCTCTGTGGACTATTAAATGTTCTAGAGCATATGACACAATGATCATGGTGAAAAGGGAAATGATGAAATAGTTGGGGAGGGTGTAGAAGACGGAAGAGAAGATACAGAGGAGAAAAAGAAAAGATGATCAGAATGTGGCTACTCACGAGTTATTTGTACACTTAAAAGAACTCCAGGTATGGAGGGATTCTAACTCACTAAGACAGGACATAGATATGATCATCTAAGGGGTATGTGCTGACCTGGATTTTGAACAAGGGAAGAAACAGAGCATGAGAATAAGTAGAGTTTTCAGTGTTGTGAGTTGCCAGACTGGACACAGGAGGGAGGCCTCCATGACTAACCCGGAATAGCGATCCAGCTGGTTATTACCTAGCAATTGACTGAAGTAGCCTCGGCATAATAGCTTAGTCCTCTTACTCTGAACGTCCACCCCCTTGTTTATTAAATTAAATGATGAATAAAAGCTTCAGTCTTTTTTCTGTCAGCCTTGGGAATGCATTAGTCAAATCATAATTGCCCTCACCTCAAGTTACATTTTCATCGTATATGTCTTACATGTCTTCTGAGCTCTGACTTCATCGGGATGAGGTCTGCATCTCTGTGAGATCCGTTCAGTCCCTCTGCTCTGCTGACAGCGAGCGGTTCAGAAACAACAAAACAACAACAAAACGGCCTTGAATCTATAGCATATTTCCCTGCCTCCTTCCTTCTTTTTCCATTTCTCTCTAAACCCTCCCCCTAGAGAATGCCGGAGAAACAAAAATAAAGCCATAATTAAGAAAAGGACTAAGAATAAATTCCATGCATTTAACCAAAGCCCCATCTCTGAACCCAGGAGGATTGGCGCATAGCTGTGGTCGTGCGAGAGGAAGCGCTCAGGGAACTCATGCTGTGCTTTCAACGCAAACGCAGCTCATAAGGAATAGTTTATCACTTAAACCATCTCTTTAATTCTGCAGAGTGAAGGCAAGACCTCGAAAAGGGCTCAGATACCACCGCGGCCGCCACTGGGGTCTCCCATTTCTGGAATCCCTCTGGCCCAAATAGCTCAGAGCAATTCACAAACATTTATTGACGGAACCCCATGACCCGTGCCCCAAGTGAATACTTTAATATCCCATTCTGCAGAGGGCAAAATGGTAACATGGAGAAGTTCAAGGCTCTTGGCTGCCTGCCATGTAGCGAAAACAAAATAGTGGCTGGATTCTGAAAGAAAAGCATCACCAGGTGCACAGTGATTTTATTCAAGAAATGTGGTGAAAAGAGCACTGGGCTGGAAGTCAGGAGACCCGGGCTCTGATTCTAGTTGTCACTCACTTGCTGGGGGACAGTGGCCAAGTCACCTCTCCTCTCTGGGCCTTAGTCTCCTTAACTGTAAAATGGAAAGTTGAAATAGAAGACTGTAAAAACCCTTGTCCCTTTGAAAATGATGGAGGTCTGCATCCACCGTGTTAGAGCCGTAGGTGTGCTTCCCCAGCACGGTGACTCCTGGACCATACCACACTGGCCCCGCTGCCTGGTTACTCAATGCCCTCCTACACACACATACCATCCAGCCCTGCATCCAGGCCCTGCTCCCTCACCTTCCTACGGGTGATCGCCTCTGATTCATTGCAGCTCGCAGGAAATTTGAAGTCCTTAGAACTCTCGATTACTGACCTTTCCCCATGGGTGAAGCTCAATAAATATTTACTAAATTGCCAGATTCCATGTACCTTAATCTTTAATTCATCTGCCTTCACCTGACCAGTGAGAATCTTGAGGACAGAATGAGGGAAGGCTTGTTAAACCTCGAATGTCTCAATAGATCGTAAACCTTACCTCTTAATAGGTGCCTTTTCTATATCCATCTGAGTTTTAAAATTTTGATAATACATGACCAGGGGGCTCATATGGAATGCGTAGGTCCAATTCAGTGCAATGTAATTCAATTTGGCAATTAATTATTGATCATCTTCTCTTTGCCAAAAAACCATACTAGCATCTGGAATTACAAAGATTTCTAAGATTTCGTTCTTCTCCTCCAGGATATTCTGCTCCATGGGGAAATTGGGAAAGAGGAAAGATGACCTTGATACATTGAGATTGACTCAAGACAAATAGAGGGTATAAGACATAAACATTTAAAAGGCCAATTACAGCTCAGATTTCCAGTAAACTTGCTTTACTTTAGATTCTAACATTAGAAAGTTATGACGCAAAGGTTTTAACTCTGATGAGATTTCATAGCAAAAAGTTTATTTGGTTATTGTGTGTATGTGCATGCAGGAAGGGGTGAGAGGTAGCTGCATTCCTGGAAAACTTAGACACTATTTTAAAGATAATGCAGTTGGCATAAAAAAAGTTTTCAAACTAATGGACGCCAAGGTGTAGACTGGCTTTAATGAAAAGCAGGTCTTTTGAGACAATCCCGTAGCTTCACATATAGGAATATTTCTCCTCCTTCCTGGCTTGGTTTCCTTGTATAAGAAGGGCTGGTTAGATGAGATAATCCCAGCAATTCCTTCCAGCTCTGGCGTCTCTATATGGGACACAGGCAGTGTCTTCTCTGTTGCCTCCCACAGCATTTTCTGTTGGGCTGGGCATAAAAATGGCAGGGAGAAAGGGAGTGAGGGGGGAGGGAGGGAGGGATGGAGAGTTAATTTTTCACAGCAGGGACTGCGAATTTGGAGAGAGGTGAAATTCAGAGACAATTAGAAAAGGAAAAGAGTAGCAGTAGAGGAACTGTCTTTATAAATTTCTTGCTTAGGGTATATTGCAGGTTTTATCATGTAGTTATGTGAATATGACACAGACGTCTTGGGTTCAAGTTCTAGTATTTTAGTTGGATAATTTGTAGTTTCTTAGGAATTCAGTTACTCTCTTAATCTCAATTTCTCCTCTGTGAAATAGAGTAAATAACCTTGAGTCTGTTCATTCATATGTGTTAAATAAAATAGAAATAGACACTCTTTATAAACTATACGAGGTTATACAGAGGTTGGTGATTGTTGCTGTTGTCATATTATAAAAGGGTGCAATGCTTTAACCAATGATGGTGTTATAAACATTCGTTACAGGCTAGGAAGGGAAGAATTGTGGCAAGGGAGTCATCAAATCTCATGGGATATCCTATTCTATTTTGGTATCAGCTGTGAGCTTAGCCTGTACTCTGTGTCTCCTTTCACAGAGCAGTAAGCAGAAGCCATGAAGTGCTGGTGGACTCTCACAGGCCCATCGATCCTGTACATTCAGAGAAGAAACTGCTAATAATTTCCAGTTCACCCTGGAGCAGAGACACACACAGCCCTGTGATTGCTCATGGCCATAGAGGGGCCTCAGCTAGTGAATTTATAGAGCAAAAATAGCTAAGCCTCCAGAGTTCATCCTGAATATTAAAAAAAAAAATCTTTATAAATATGTGAGTTGTACAAGCTGGGATTTATGTAGACATTTAGATCTGTTGATGTAGAAAGTAAATTTTTAATTCACTCGGAAGATGGAAACGGAAGTAAACCAATGCTAGGATATTAGCACCATCTAGTGGTCGTATGTAGCCAGTGCACACACTAGAGAAAAGAATGAGCAAAGGGAACGCGTGCTCTCTAAGCTGTGGGGGAAGAGACTACAGAGGCAACAGCCCCTATTACAGGGCACCGTAGTCAGTAGATCTGGCAGTCGGCGTGGGTCAACATGTCTATACCGTAGATAATGGCATCATGAGACATTAGCTCAAGAAAATAACCCTTTCAGAAACCCGGCACTGTCTGTGCTGGGCAGGTCACTAAACCTCTGTTTTTTGGCTTGTAAAATGGGGAGGATGAGGTTGTATTACAGTATTCATCAGTAGGCATTTGGGAAAGTGTCTGATATGAAGAATCATGTCAGTAGCTACCAACTTGCTGCCAGCTACTTCACATCCCTTATCATCTCCCCTAGATCTCAATATCAGTAGCCATCAATACCTTAAGTTTACACTTAAGAAACGGAGGCCCAGTATGGGTTAGTGACAAGCCCAAGGTCACGCAGCCCATGGGCAGCAGAAATGAGATTCGAACACAAGTTTGACATGCTCCAAAGTTCTCTTATCCCTTTGGATCAGATAATAGGCACACAAAATCTGCTCTTCCTTCCCCTTTCTTCTTTCGCTTAAGGTGAACATATGGGTGCTGTAATGTACCTGGCTTTGTGCACACACTATTTTATTGAACTTTGAAATTTGTTACTCTTTGTATGGATGAAAAAGCTAAAGCTCAGAGAAACTAAATAACCTACCAGATGCCAATGATTAGTGAGAGCTGGGATTCAGACTTTCTTATTACAGACCTACTGCTTTATTCCATTTTCTACTGACTCATTCACTATTATTCATCCCTCACTGTGAAGTATATTTCTTTTTTATTTACATACCAAGAGTTATTTGTTTATTGAAATAAAGACATCTACATTTATTAAGGTCATTGGATCACCTAATTGTGATCTGTTTCTCTACCAATAGGAGGACTAGAGGTTAGCTTTAGTGTACAAAATGGTCATTATAAAGTCCCCTATAACTAGGAAAAGAGCAATCTGTCTCATGGAAGACAATCTTCATAGATGAACAGGTCAGATTTAAGCCCATGAAGCAGCCATTGCTCCATGGTTGGGTTTAAAAATGGAGACTGACAAGCCTTACATAGACAGCTCCTAGGAATGGTAAGGAAAAGAAACACAAAAGCTATCACTTTTCTTTTAGACACTGTACTGCATGCCTAGAGAAACACAGAGACAGAGAACCTGCAAGCAGTTTGCTCAAAGTCTGTGAAAGAGCTTGACCAAAATCAGCTTTCTTCACTCCAAATCCCTGATAGAATGAGATACTTTGCTCAGGCCCTTAAAGTCTGATCCAGAGAGATTAACTATCCATAGCGTAAAGAAATGCTCTGTCTGGCCATTGCTTCCCTCTAGTGGTCATATTGTCATCAAGCAAAAAGATATGACTGCATCTCGGAATTAAAAATCTAAACATAAAAATGGAATGCTGTTTGAACCTGGCCTGTCTGGTGTGGTCACCCAGATAGTCTCAGAGTAAGATGACCATAGAAACAACACATAATACTGGAAGTTCCTTGTATTCTTGTCTTTGCAGAAGTATGTGGTCTGAAATACATGTTAGAGAGTAAAGTTGGAATTTAAAATGTTCTAGTCTGAGCTGTGCACGCGTGCACGCGCGCGCATGCACACACACACACACACACACACACACACACACAATCCTTGGAACACAATTTGAGAAATGCTGATCTCGAGTTCTTTTTCCTGCACCATAACATTTATTTCCATTGTAAAGATGGGACGGTTAAGGCCCACAGGACAGTCATCATACAATGGGCCAGCATAGTGCTTATACAATGACAGTGAGTTTTGGAAGCTGGGTTAAGACAGAGCATCCATCAGCCTGTGTGCCTGTATGAATGATGATCAGCAGACCCATGTCAACCCATAACGGACTGTAGTGAGAACAGGAAATCCACTCTAAGTCTTTGAGATCTCAGGTTATTCTCCACTGCAGCACAACCTCACCTGCCCTGGATAATATACCACAGCTTCCATTTTTCTCCCCCTTGCATTAAAGGGTTCAAGGAATAAGAACATGGGCCTTTTCTCATGTCTAATTAATTTCTCACTCTCCAGTTCTAGTAGAAAATTACAACTTGTTTTGTTTGTTTGTTTGTTTGTTTGTTTTTCTCTTGAGGGCAATTCCCTTCATTCCTCAGAGGTTCGATGGTGAACCTTCCTCTCCTACAGTTTCCTTGACCCCGGCTCTCCAGCTCCATTCTGGGACATCTGTAGGGACCTGCCCTCATTCTGAGGGCCGTTGTAGGTACACCCCACCCCCAGTCTCTTTTTGTTGAGTTCTCCTTGCTCCTCTATACACACCTTTTGGACAGGCTCCATCAAGACCCTGCTTAGCTCTGTTTCTGACGGGCCACCTATGTGGGAAGCAATCATAGATGCTTTTCCCTGACAGACTTAACTGCTGGTCAGGCGCAACATGACAGCTTCTCCTGGCTGCCATCCAGCACAGTCAGCCCTCCTTGTTCCTTCTACATTTACTGAATTAAATCCAGGCCTCATATTCAACAAATCCCTTTTTAATTTTGTTGCCTTTTTAAAATCTTTATTTGAATTTCATTACTTTTTGTTCATGTCATTATTATTTGACTCATTAATTCTATGTTTAGTTCTACTTGTTATTGTCTAATTCTATTTTTAGTCTGACTTGTTATTTTCTAACTTGTTAGATTGCTTTCATTATTGATCTACAGACTTTTTCTTATAATATGATTTTTTGTGGTAATATGTCTCTTGAAATACTGTTTTCACTATATTCCAAAGTTTTGATTAGTGTTTTTATTATACTACATTTTTACTTTAATAAGTGTTCATTACATCTTTTTATGTTTTTAAGAGTGACTTTTAATTCCCAAATACATGTGATATTTTAGATAATGCTTTTGTTATTTATTATTGACTTAATTTTTCATTGTAGTCAAAGAACATGTATTGTATGATGCCTATTCTTTGAAATATCTTTAGTATTGATTTATTACTTATTATGTAAATGGTGTACTTATGGTCAAAAAATATACGCTCTCTTATTATTGTGTGTATGGTTGGCTGCAAAATACTAGAACAATTAAGAGTGCAGATTCTAGTATGGGAATTCCAGGTTTCAAATCCCAACTCTGCCTACTAGCTGTGTCAGTAGAAGCTAAGAAACCTGGGCAGATAAATTATTTTCGTGCCTCACTTTAAGCATTTTTAAATTGATATTTATACCAGTATCTATCTCATACTATTGCTGAAGAGATTAAATTAGTTAATGTGTAAGACAGTGCCTGGCACTTTTGAAACATCACTCATTATTTTATTTTTCTTAAATTAACTTTATTGATTTTAGTGATCAAATCTTCTATATCTTTCCTTTTTTTGTTTATAATACAGTGAAAACATTATTAAAATCCTTCACAATGATAACAATTTTAACTTTTATCTAATTTCTCTGTTTCTGCCAAATATTATTATTTACTTCGTATAATATTATGTTATTTTATTAAGTGGATACAATTTTAGATTGGAATATTTTCCTGGTAAGGTAAACCACGCATTATTACATAGTAATATTTTTATCTAAAGATATTTATTATTTTAAGATCTCTTTTATCAGATGTTAATAAATTACTTTGGCCTTCTTTGGATTAATATTTTTCTAGTGTATGTTTTTTATCCTTTTTTTTTTTTTTTTTTTTTTTTTTTTTTTTTTTTTTATTTTCATAATTATGTTGTTCTTGTATTTTAGGTATATCATTTCTATAAAACACATAGCTTTAAAAAATCCAGTCTATCAATCACTACCTTAAAACTGGTGAATTTAAACTACTTGTAGTATTGTGATTACTGCTATCTTTGTATATAAAATTAATGTTGTGATTTTTTTTTTTCTGTTTCCTTAAGCTTCTATGTTTCTACTCTTTTATTTTTGGGTTCATTGATACTTTTTTATTTTTTCTGATTCTGTATTTTCTATCTCTTTAGTATACAGGTTAGGTGTTTTTTTCCCCCAGTCACTTAATAATTACCCTCAAAAATTAACTATGCATACTTAGCAAAGGCAAAAGTCAATTATTATCTTAACTGGTATTCTGAATTCAAGGACCTAGGATGACAATCATTTTGGCACTTGAACCCTGAGTTGTATGATTTCATTGATGTGCATTTTAGTACTTTATTCTAACTCACAAATTAGTTATTATTGTAATTATTGTTTTATATAAATCATGATTGTTTTCTTCTTGTGTCTCAGAACTTCCTTTGGCAATAATTTTTTTCTTCCTGTGGTGTCTTCCTTAGACATTGATTTAGTGGTACCTGTTGGTAGTTAATACCTTGTTTATATTTATCTGACAAGTTCTTTATTTCATGCTCTTCCTTGAAAAAGAATCTGCTAGGTATACAATTATATACATGTGTACATAATTGGTACATATTTATTTTTTTCTCAGTACTTTGAAGTTATTTTGTTAATATGCTTTGAATTTGATTGTTGAGAAATCTACTCTTTGACCACATTGCTATTCCTTTATAGATATGTGGTTTTCTTAAATGGCTATTTTAAAGACGTGCTTTGTGTCATGTGATGGTGGCGGTCTTTGCTTGCAAATGTAGTATATAGACATTTCATTCCACTCCATCCTCTGTGTTCCTTTAACTTGTTTATATATCTGTGTGTGTGTATAAACTAAGTTTATCATTTTCTCTACATATCCATGATAAGAAACCATTTTTACTTAATTTTAGTTATTATTTGATTAACAAATCCACACATCATACTTAGTATGTTTATTTTTAAAAAATAATATTGGAACAATTTATTTTGACAACAGCAAATATTTAGTAACTAGGTAATATTCTTTTACATTTGTTATTTTATTAAATTTATTGGGGTGACATAGGTTAATAAAATTACATAGGTTTCAACTGTACAATTCAATAATATGTCATATGTGTACTGTGTTTAACTTGTTCCTGATATGTCTTTCTGTTTCTTAGTGCTGTACTCTAGCGTGATTCTCAGATCTTATAACAACTTTCCCTTGAGTTATGCTTCATCTGCTGTTTAACCCATCTACTAAGGTTTTAATTTAATGGCTTTATTTTCATTTCTTAGCATTCTCATTTGTAGATTAGACTTTTTTAAATGTAGCTAGTTATTTTTCTCTATATATTTTGAGGAGGGGGAAGGAGGCAACTGGTCATTTTTAATTGTTAGATTTTTAAAAATGTATTTATTTAAATTAGTTTCAAGTATGTAGTACATTGGTTAGATATCTGTATAGTTCATAAAACAATCTCCTCAATTGCTCCCTCCCTCCCCTGGCCCTCCACCTAGCCATCATATTACTGCTAACTGCATTCTCTATGCTGTGCTCTCCATCTTGTGCCCAACTATTAACTACTAATTCGTACTTCTTTAACCCTTCATCCCATTCTCCCAACCTCCCATCCCCTCTCCCTTCTATCCATCACCAAATTGTCCACTATATTTGTGAGTCTATTTTTGACTAGTTTGTTCTTTTTATTCCTTAGATTCCACATATAAGTGAAATCATATGGTATTTATCTATCTCTGACTTATTTCACTGAGCATAATAACCTCTAGGTCCGTCTATGTCATTGCAAATGGCAGGATTTTATATTTTTTAATGGCTGAGTAATATTCCATTGTATATATGAACCATAATTTCTTGATCCACTCATCTGTTGATGCATTTAGGTTGCTTCCATATCTTGGCAATTGTAAATCGTGCTGACATGAATCGTGCCGACATGAATAGATCTATGAATTATTGTTTTGATTTTCTTTGGATAAATACTCAGAAGTGCAATTGCTGAGTCAAAAGGTATATCCATTTTAAATTTTTTGAGAAACCTCTAGACTGTTTAATCATTACATTTTGAATCAATTTTTTTTAGAGAGTAACATAGAAGTACAAATTTATTCTTTCTATGTAGATATCTACCTGTCCCAGAATTATTTGTTAAAGAGACTATTCTTTTCCAGTTGAATGGTGTTTGTACCCTGGTCCAAAATCAATTGGCCATAGAGATTTGGATTTATTACTGGACTCTTAATTCTATTCCATTTGTGTATGTGTTTATTCTTATGCTAGTGCCACACCATTTTGATTATGGTTTCATGATAATTAGCTTTGAAATAGAAAAGTGCAAGTCCTCCAGATTTTTTTTCAATATAGTTCTCGCTATTCTAGGTCCTTAATAATTCTATGTAAATTTGACATCAGTTTTCCCATTTCTCCAAAACATGATGTTAATTTTAATGGAGATAACATTGAATATTAGATTACTCTGGGTATTATTGTCATCTTAGCAATATTAAGTTTTGCAGTCCATGAACACAGGATCTTCTTTGCACTTATTTTGACTGTAAAAATTTCTTTCAGCAAAGTTTATAGATTGCAGTGTATAGTCTTCTACTTCCTGGTTATATTTATTCCTTGGTTATGTATATAATATAATATTATTATATTAAATATATTTATATTTTATCCTTTTGGATGCTATTATAAATGGAATTGCTTTTATAATTCCCTTTGGGACTGTTTATTGTTGGTGTAAGAAATACAACTGATATTTTGTTCATTTATATTTTACCCCCTCCCCAAATCTTAAAGGTATCGTTTGTCATTAGGAGTACTTTTGAGAAAAAGGTTAGAAAAAAATCTTAAGGTTTGGGGCTTTGAAATTAATGTCTCCAATTTAAGCCAATGATTCTTGAACTCACTAATATAACTGAGCAAGGTTTAGTTCCCAAGTAAAAGAGGAGAGTAGGAAAAGGAGGGGAATTGTTATAAGGGCCTTATAGGTCTAAATCATGTGCACCTCTCTATTATCAGTAGAGTTAGCCAAGGAAAGCCTGCTAGATGTAGAATTTCATCATATCCTGCCTGTATCATCAGAGGTCAATCTCTCTCAAGATTTGGAAGACTTATAAAAAACAAAAAAGTTTCTGTTCCCTCTGTTTCCTGTAAAGGGCTGTTTTCTTTGAAATTAATTTTCGTTTCCAAATAGTAGTTTTTAAGCTTTTTAAGCTTATTTTTTCATCTGAAAACCCATTGAAGAGGAAAAAATTACAGCTTGTTTTCTTTCAGAAAGACATAGAAAAATATACAATTCCTTATAGAAGAATTTCAATTAATAAACATAGAAAAAAGAGAAATAGAAAATCACATTAGAACACCACAATAATAATTGCTACAGTCAAGACTCATCAAAGGATGCTAAAATAGTCCAGAGAAAGTTAAATAGAAATGGGATATTTGCATGATGTCAAAGAATCTACCCAACTATTACATGATTATGCAGTGAAGTTATTGAGTTTACAGTAGAGTTCCATCTGTCATTCACCTTAGCTAAATGATCATGATTAATATAACCAGTGATACATATTGACATTGTATGCCCTGCCATGATACAGTAAGAGCCTTGTAGAACCTAAGTCATATGTATTCCTCTGCTTTCCATAAATCTGTTCAAGGGAAGCCTTACAAAATGGAAAATTTCATTAGATCCACCCAGCATGGTTAGAGGTCAATTTCAATTAAGGATCAGAAGACTTATTAAAAACAAAATAAATGTCTAATGTACTGTATACTTGAAACTAATAATAAAATAAAATTAAACAAACAAACAAAAAACAAAATTTTTCTGTCCTTTTTCTTTCATAGAAAGGGCCATTTTCCTTGAAATTTTATTTGTGATAGCATCCCAAAGAATTAGCTAGGAAGAAACCTAAGTAAAGAAGTGAAAGACAAATCACCTCTGTGGTTTCCTTCTCAATAATGCAAAACCTCAGTCTAATGGAGGAAATATAAGAAAATTCAAACTTCAGAATGTTCTACAAAATAACTGACCATTACCCTTCAGAAGTATTAAGGTCATAAAATAAGCAAAGATTGAGACACTGAAAAGATCAGAGAGTCTAGAGAGACAGGACGGTTGTATGCAATGTGAGATCCTGAATTAGATCGTAGAACACAAAAAGGACATTAGTATAAAAACAAGCAAAATCCAATAAACTCTCTACTTTAGTGAATACTATTATACCAATATTAATTTCTTAGTTTTGGCAATATTGTCTGATCATGAAAGATACTAACATAAAAGAGAGTCGGGTAAAGGGTATATGAAAGCTATTCTATTTTTGCAACTCTTCAGTAAGTCTATAATAAAATAAAATAAAAATTAGCTATTAAAACAAATACTATAAATATAATTCACAGGGTTTCCTAACCCTTTGTAGCTCATTTCTGGTAGCCATCTCAAGAAATACCTAATGCATGAAAGCAAAGATCTATTGGGATTGGAATATGACTGAAACAGACTATCTATAGTTCTATTTAGGCAAAAAGTGGCAGACTATTGATAACCTTCTAGGAAATCTCTCAAGAGAGATGCAGTCAAGGGTGCTTGTCTTGGTGAGTGGAGAGCAAGTTGGATTTTAGAACATATTTGCCTCCTTGCTAGGAGGAACTGTTTGCAGAAATTACTTGTTAACTTGTACACAGTTAACAAGAAGGTGAATAATTTGGATAGTCTTTGAGCTCAAGGTGAAAATAAAGTTCAAAGACTTTGGTTCAAAAAAAAAAGAGAGACACAAAAGGAAACTGTTGGAGGTGATGGATATGATCATTTCTTGATTGTGGTGATAGTATCACAGATATCTGTATGTGCCCGAACTCATCAAATTGTATATATTAAATATTTACTGGGGTTTGTGTGTGTGTGTGTTGTACGTATACATGCGTGTGTGTATATATATAAAATACCTCAATAAAGCTGAAAAACTGAATTGAAGGTGCTGTGCTTAAACCCAACTCTATCAGTAATCAGATTAATTGTCTAAACACTTTGATAAAAAGGCAAAGATTGTCAATTTACACACATTTTTTTAAAAAGACACTACTTATAAAAACTTTCAGATTCTACTATCAGACAGGGAAATACATCTTAAAAAGAGACTCTTTTTGACTATCTTGTCTTTATGTCTCAAAATGCATATTAAACAGTGTTTATTTAAATGAAGTCGTTTGGAAGGGCAGTAACTGTCATAGTTAAGTCACAATACCTGGGTACAATTCCAATTCTGCCATCTATTAGCTGCATGTCCTTGGTAAATTTCCATAACTTCTCTGTGCTTTGTTATCTTCATCAACAAACTAGGTATACAATAGTTTGAGCCATGGGTTGAGGCGGTTATTTAATGAGTTTATGTATCTTAAACATGGAGACAGTACCAGGAATAGAAAGCGCACAGCCAGTTATTTACTATCATATTTTAGGAGAATATGCTTGGAAAGCTCTGCTTCTGTCCACTTAAAGACTGCTGATCCACTAGTAGTCTTGATCATGTCACCAAATCTTGCCTATACCATGAATCTGCTACAGGTGATGTTGTATCAGCCCTTTGGCCTCCTGTGCCATTTTCAAGTGGGAAAAGTCATATCCGAATAGTTCATTTCACCAAGGAAAGCTTAAGGAATTATTTTTGTTAAGGCCAAACAAATAATGTTGTTATTGGTCTATGCCATCATACCCAATCAACTCCAAGAGAATTTTCTTAACCTTTAGTATTTGGTTCCTAAAACATGAACTAATCAGTCATCTGTGACCCAGCCTTGAACATCAATAGCTTATTACAAACGTGCTCATTTTTATTATATTCTCTCCAGTGTACACCAGCTGGCTGGCATTTTCTGTACCATTCAGCAATTTTGTTAAGTGCTTGATAGGTACCAATTTCTTCTGCTGGACAGAGAAGAATATTGGTAAATAAGTTACTTGTAGCATCATATATAGCTGAGTTTTACTTTAATTTCTTTTCTTAAAATGACTTTTTTATTCAAAGAGCATGTATATATATATATGAGTTTGCTCAATTAATCTGTAGATCAACTTGGGGAAAGTTTGCATTTTAATACTATTAGTCTTTCCAATTCATAAATATACTATTCTTTCTACTTATTTAGGTTTAATTTACTTTTGGACTTGAATTCCTGGTATAAACCCAATAGACCATGATGTATTATCATTTTCATAGATGAGTTAAAATTTTGCTAAGAATTTTACATCTATTTCATGACAAATATTGTTCTGTAGTTTTATTGTAATGTCTTTGTCTGATTTTTAAATCTACGTAATTCTGGCCTCATAGTTGGGAAGTAAGCATTCCTTTTCAATTTTCTGTAATATTATCATAAAATTCCCCTATTAAAGAAATCTGGGCCTAGAATTTTCTTTGTGGGAAGGTTTTTAGGATTCATTCACTTATTTTAATAGGTATGGGGCTATTTGAATAATCTATTTCTTATTGAGTAAATTTGATATTTTGTGTTTTCCAAAAACCTTGTCCATTTTATACAAGTTATTGAATTAATATAAATATTTAATAATTTTTCTTATTAACTTTTTAATATCAGTGAAATCTAAAGATGTCATCTCTCTCATTTTTGATATTGGTAATTTGTCTTTACATTTTCCACATCATTTGACTAGAGGTTTATATATTTTATTATCTCAAAAAAACCCCACAACTGTTTGCTTCTTTTTTATGATGATTTTTTATCTTTTATTTCATGTTTTCCTAAAATATTTATTATTTTCAAAAAGTATTTATTGTTATAAAAATGTTCCTAAGTATGTTTTAACTGCATCTTACAAATTTTGATGTCATATTTTTACTAATTTTAAAATACTTTCTAACCTCCCTTTTTATATCTTCTTTGATTTATTTGTTTTTTATAAGAATGTTTAGTTTCCTAACATTTGGAAAATTTTCAGAAATCTTCCTGTTATTGATATCAAATATAAGTCCACTGTCATCAAAAAGCATCTTTGCATAACTTGAATCCATTTAAATTTTTCTAAATTAATTAATTTATTTTTTATGGTGACATTGGTTAACAAAATCTGATGACTTTCAGCTATACATTTTACCAGTGAGGCATATATATATTTACATTGTGTGTTCACCTCCCATAGTTAGATTTTTTTCTTTTGCCACATATTTGACCCCTTCTACCCCATAGACGTCCCCTCTATCCCCTCCCCTCTACCCTCTGGTACCCACTAATCTGTAGTCCATGACCATGGATCTCTGTTTGTTTGTCCTAATCATTTGTTGCTTTTAGATTTATATCCCACATATAAGTGATAGCACGTGATTTTCAGTTTTTTCTTTTTGGCTTATTTTGTTTAGCGTGATTATCTCAAGGTCCATCCATGCTGTTGCAAATGGTAGTATTTCATTTCTTCTTATGGCTGAGTAATATTCCACTGTATATATGTACCACAGCTTCTTTATCCAATCATCTATCATAGGACACTTTGGTTGCTTCCATGTCCTGGCCACTGCGAATAATGCTGCTATGAACATCAGTGCGCTAATATCTTTTTGGATGTGAGTTTTCAAGCCTTTGGGGTAAATACCCAGTAGAGAGATTGCTGGATCACATGGCAGATCAATTCTATCTTCAAATTTGAAAGATTTTTTCCTGGGTAAATAAATTTGGGTTAAAACATTTCTCTTTAGTACTCAAAAGCTATTGATTCACTGTTTTCTCTCTTCTACTGCTTCCAATAAGAAATTAGCACTCACCCTTATCTTTTTTTTTTTCTATATATTGTATATTTTATCTTCTGGCTTTTAAGATTTTCTCCTTATCACATGTGTTAAAGAATTAGATTTGAGTGCTTTACTTCATATTTTTTGGTACTTGAAGTTATGAATTTCTTAAATCTATCGATAACTTTACATTTATAAAAACTTTTGCCTTTGTTATTTTTTAAATGTCTCTTCTTCCTCATTACCCAACCTGCAGAGACTCCAATTACATGCACAGTTAAGCTACTTGAAGATTTCCTAAAGCTCACTGATGCTCTGCTTATCTATTCTTTTTTCCCTATGTTTTATTTTGAATAATTTCCATTGCTATATCTTCAAATTTACTTATATTTTCTTCTGCATTGTTTAATTTGCTGTTAATCTCATTTAGTGTGTTTTTTAAATCTCAGGCACTGTAGTTTTAGTCTCCAGAAGTTAATTTGGAGTCCCTTAAAAAATATCTCCCAAGAGGATGTAAAAACAAGCCTTAGGCTAGAGGGAAATATTTATAAAACATCTGATTAAAAGACCGGTATCCAAAATATGCAAAGAACTCTTAAGATTCAACAGTAAGAAAACAAACAACTCCATTAAAATGTGGGCGAAAGCTAAAAAAAATCCTCAGATTTGACAAATGACATAAACATAGGATTTAAGAGGCTGAGCAAACCACAAATAGAAAAAGAAATCAAAAAAACCCAGACTAACATACATCATGAATAAATTTCTGAAAAGCAACAAAAATTAAAAAAAAAATTCTGAAAGCAGACAAATAAAAATGACATACAACCTATAGAGGAACACCAGTTCTAACGATAGTGGATTTTTCATCTGAAACCATGGAGACCAGGAGGAAGTAGCACATTTTTCAAGTGTTTAAAAAAATCTGTCAATTACTATTTCTATGTTTGACATAAAGGAATAATCAAAGAAGCAATCTTATAGCATCAAAAATGAAGAAAGGGAAAGGGCAGAAATATGTGTACATACCACAGAAATTCTTTCTCCTCATAAAGTAGTGCAGGGCTGGGTGACATTCGGCCACTTCAAGCATCTGGTTCCCTTAACACTGATTGTGCCATGCTGAAAAAGTGAGACATGTCTGATTGTCCCCATAAGGATCATTGAGATCAAAATAAGAAACTCAGCATTCTGCACTTTCGGAATATCCTGCAGAGATGTCTCTTTAAATTTTTATTATTCAGAGAACTTCTTGATAATGTACAACTGAGATTCCAATGTTCACTTTCCATATTTAGTTATAATTCAACAGGAGGCATGGGCATATCTGTAATGTTAAAGTAGAAAGTATTATAAGGTTAAGTGTGGCCATAGGAAGACCATACGTGCTCTATGGGGTAATTATTAATTGTATTCCTTTATACTGTCAGAAGAATCCCACATAAATTGTGTGATTGTCCTGTATAGATGTTGCAAAATTGAAACACCAGACAGGAGTCTGGGCAGGTCATGAGTGATACGAGCCAAGTGAGTAATGGTAACTGGAAACCAACAAGGCTCTATCTCAACAGGTCAATTACCCCCAGCTAATGGCCATGACAGTTGAAATCCAGTAATATAATATATTATGATTTTTCAGAAGAAATGAGTCACCTGCCTTTAAATGAGAAATATTTTTTTAAGACAAATTTAAATGAAACTCGATAAGATTTTGATAAGTGTACTGTGGTTACATACGTGGCTTTTCTTGTTCTGAGGTAATACAAGGAATAATTAAGAGAGCACGATGTCTCCAGTTTATTCTTAAATGGTTCAGAAACAACAAAATCATTGGTGAGTCTCATTTTTGGAAGTCCCTTGTACTCTCTTTGCAACTTTTCCATAAGATTGACATTTAATTTTTTAAAAAATGTTATCAAAAAACTTGAAAGAAAATAAAAAGGAAACAATCAAAACTAATCAAGAAACCTAATAAGACCATTTTTTCCCTGTGTACCCAGAAAGTAATTTCATATATAGTTTTAGATTCTTACTTTTCAAAGAGAGAAGTTAAGACCTTGAAGATGAAGGAGGCCTGCAGTATGTAAAGGACTTGTCCAAAATGGCACAGCCATTCAGTGGTGAAGCCAGCTGAGGAATAGGCTTCCTGACATCCCCACTCTCCCCTCCCCCTAGTTCTTTTCCTTCTCTAGATGCTTTTGTTACATGGGCAACCCTCCCTTTTTTTTCTTTTGGTATTCTCCATTCTATATCATTTCAAATACTCAATTCTGGGATAAATACTGGCATTTTAAAAAACACGTGAAGAGTTTATCTGCCAATAAAAGTTAATTTTCTAACTTCATCCATCCTGGTGCTCATTATTATACCCAACAAGACACACTCACTTTAATTGGAATCAGTATTTGACTCCTGCATAAGATATTAGTTGGTGACAGATTTCTGAGACCATTTTTGATCAAGATAACAGCTTCTCCCAAGAATTCAGAGCTTGAGAAAGTGGAGCCAAGTTCAGGAGATGAGAAACTAACAGCTGCCAGTAATGCATGCTGCAGTTGGGAAGAACGTGTTTAGGATGACTGTGGTTATGACATGGAATATTGTGTCCTTTCTTCTTTATAAATTACTCAGTGTCTGGATGAGAAGTAATTTGCTGAAAGCACTTGGAACATTTTACCTACCTTGGAACCAATGTAGAGGAAGGAAGACTTGGCTCATCAGGATAGTTTTGTTTGGCCTTAGTTAATCGCTGAAATATGAAGAACAAAATAGAAAGTAAGGTTTGGACATACTGGGAATTCTCAAATTAAAATCTCATGTTCATACATGTTTAAAATGAATGACTTCTATAATATTTTTCAAGAGAAAGCAGGTATTTATCATTTCCACTCTATCTGACAGAAGCTTTCTATATCTGAAAATCTAATCTCATAATTTTTGTAAGGTATTAAAGCAAATGTCATTTTTAAAAAATGATTCAGAACCTGGACAGAGTAAGCAACCTCTCCAAACTGATAGCAGTGTACTGATGAGCATCCTTAGAAAGGATTAACCAGTTGTAAATCTACCTAGCATTTAACAGCTCCTTCACACTGTTCTTTTCCATGCTTATTTAAAGTTAATAAGTATTTTGAATCCTTACCAGAGCCAAGGTATCACACTATGTCTTCTCTATTATCCCAGTCTCTTCTATTTCATCACCCTGTTTATCTCTTTTAGAGCACTGATTACAAGCTGCAGTGCTTCTTTCGTTCTCTTCCTTTCTTCCTTTCTTTCTTTCTTTCTTTCTTTCTTTCTTTCTTTCTTTCTTTCTTTCTTTCTTTCTTTCTTTCTTTCTTTCTTTCTTCTTTCTTTTTCTTTCTTTGATTATTATCTGTATTCTGTATTAGAGAATGATGTCTATGAGATCAGTCCTCCATTTTATCATCAATGCTCTGTCCCCAGCATCTAGTACCAAGTACATCTTAGAGTCTTAGTGAACCTTTGTTTAATAAAAACTGCATTGAGCATCAATGATAAGCCAGACACTGGCTATCTATGAAGCTGTGCTGTGAACTTTCAAGTAGATCGATCAATCGATCTAGCGACAGATATAAGTGGAACCCTTGTACACTGTTGATGGGAACTTAAATTGTGATGGAAAACAGAATGGAAATTCCTCAAAAAATTAAAGATGGAACCACCATATGATCCAGTAATCCTACGTCTGGATATATATCCAAAGGAAATTAAAATAGAATCTCAAAGAGGTACCTGCTCTCCCAGGTTTATTGTAGCATTATTCATAAGAGCCAAGATATAGAAACAACCTAAGAACCCACTGCTGAATGAATGGATGACTGGAATATTATTCAGCCATTTGCAATGATTTGGATGAAACAAGTGAAATAAGTCAGACAGAGACAAATACTGTGTGATATTATTTAAAATGTAGAATCTAAAAAGCCAAACTCATGAAACCAAAAAGAGTAGAGTGGTGGCTACCAGAGGTTGGGGATGGGAAAAGTGGGGAGATACTAGTCGAAGGGTACAGACTTCCAGTTATAATATTGTATGATATACCTGATAATACCTTTCTCCTGGAGTCATGTGAGGCGTTACCTGAAACATTGTTAGTCAGGAACTCTTAGCTATAATAATAAGAGAGATATTACTAGCTTCGGTTCACAGATGAAGGAATTGAAACTCAGAGAGATGAAGTAACTCATTCAAGAACACACCATCGGTAAGAGACATAACCAGTATTTAAACTCATATAAGTCTGATTTAAAAGCCCAGGCTGCCTGTGCCAGCCTTGCTATCTGCCCACTGTATAACGCTGTTGGCACTGACCTCCAGCAGTTCACAGTCTATGGAGATGTCATATACACACATAAATGACCATGACAAAGGACAAGTTGACCTCCCTGTTGCAAAAAAGTTCATAGGGCTCCCAGTATACAAGGTAGAGAGAGGATGCCCCATGGCAGGTGCTCTAGGAGCTTTCTGGATAGCAAGATATTTGAACTGGGCCAGGGGAGAACCCTGGCAAATGCCTTTCAAAAATCAAGATTCTCGGCTTCCAGAGCCACCCCCAACCCATCAATGTAGTAACCCTGTCAAAAAAGGAAATGAAACTGTCTGGATAATGGTTTCCACATGTCCTCTTTCTAAATGGTTGTAGGTTCCAAACCACCACAGGCATAGACAAAGAGGCAGAATGAGGTCATTGTCATTTTCACTTGCTCTTCTTTATCTTTGCAGCTGGATTCTGGACCTCCTTGGCCTACCGTGGCCAGGGATGAGTAAGTAATTGTGACTTCTCATATTTATTAAGCCCCTACCATGTGCCAGGCATGGTTCTAAGATTTTTATTTGCAGTAATTCATTTGCCCCTCATAACTACCGAATCAGAGAGGTACTAATAATATCCTCATTTAAAAAGTGAGGAAACTGAGGCATTGGGAGATTAAGTAGCTGGCCGAGATGGAGCAGCCAGACAATGAGAAATCAGGACGTGGCTCAGGAAGGCCAGCTGGCTGCCAGATCCTGCATGCTTAACCCCTGAGCTCTCTCTTATGCCTCTGTGATCTCCAGAATTTTTAAATCATTTACAAATATTCCTGGAGCCAGAGACAGGGCAAATTTCAGGAAAGCTAAGTCCCCTTGAAAGTTTCTCATCAACAGAACAACCCCTCTCATTCCTTTTGATCCTTCTTCCCTGATGTCAGTGTCCTAAAGAACAGCAAGGGGACAATGTCTAGGAGTGCCCGAGAAACAGGTCGACTTTGTTATACACACTTCCTCTCTCTCCTCCATCTCTCGTGACTGCCGAAAACAAAGGGGCCAAGAGCCCATGTGATGTCGTCAGTAGAGGCTAAGAAAGGATCTAGAAAGGTAAAAAGAGGACTAACCAATAGAGGTTATTCCTCTCTAACTTTTTTTGTTCTGTTTGGCTTTTTATAAGCAATATCATAGTGAATATCATATGTACATCCTTCCATACTAGGCTTTTAATTCTGTTAGACAGATGGCTAGTTTTGGGACTGTCACTCAAAGGGTTCTGAAAGTTTTAAATGTTTACAAATGCTACCAAATAACTTAATCAAAAATCTGTAGTGATTTCACCAACACTGTATACACACCTTCATCAGCAGATGTTTTTAATGTTTTAAACTTGTGTTTTATTTTGCATTTCCTAGCTGACTGCTGAGGTCGAGTGCGATTTCTTAAGTGTATAATGAGATCACTTCTGTGATATTTCTGTTCCTATTAGAGATATTTAGCACCATTATTTTCAATCTTTATTTCACTCTTGTTTTTATTTATATAGTCTTTGCCATATACAAGTAAATCTGACCTTCACCTTAAAACCCTTCAGTGGCTGCCCTTTGTGTTGAGGATAAAGTCTAAATTCCCTTGCTACCTTAAAGGGCTCTTTCAAGAAGCAGTTCCCACAAGCTCCTCAGTATTATCTCCTGGTCCTTCCCACCAACTCCCCATCCATATTCCACGTACAGGTATAAATCTGTGGTGCTCTCGCTTTCATCTTCAGTGTATTTCTATGCACTGGTTTTTCTTCCTGAAATGACTATCTTCACTTCCTCTTTGCCCATTAACTTCTGTTTTCTCTCGGAGATTAATTTCCACATTGTCTTCCCTGCAAGACCATATGGAAACCAGCCTCCCTTGTCTTCCTAAGCTGAGTCTCAGATGGCTGTCAGGCATGGAGAACAGGGTTAAAGGCAACCCACAAACAATATGCTGAGGGTGGAAACTATCAAGATGAATAAGCTCCAAAACCTGTGTCCCAGAGGCACACAGTCTAGTGGCTGAGTTACAGTGCCCACATTGAACAGAACAAGCATTGGTAAAATCTTAACAATCCTCACTTTGATTTTTCCTGCCAGTGGTCTTCCAAGAAAAGAATCAAGGAGGTGATTGTTCCTAGGAAAGCCACATATCATTTGTCAAAGTTCTTTGACGATGACTTCAGTAGGCCAGCTGCAACATTCTAAGGTTACACCAGAGAGTCATACAGCTGCAACAAAACTTCCTTCAACTACCACTACCAAATATTACATTTGATGTCTTATGGCCTCAGGGATCCCCCGTGACATAATGAATGAGGATTCACCACATAAGGTAGCACTGTTCTAATGCATCACTTTCTCAGCAGGCCTATTTCCCCAGGGCACAATAGGTAAACATACACTGGAAATTTTAGCCCTATTTTTTTGTACCTACTGAGACAACCTTCATAATCTAATACAAATACTTCCTGCCACATCCACTTTAAACAAACTTAAGCATGACTCACAGAGAGATGTGATAGTCTTTCTAAAGTAATTCGAATAAAAATTGATAATCCAAATATTTAGTTCTCTGTGACACAGATTTGAGAGGCACTGCATCAGAGCACGTAGTCAGAAGTACACATGTCTTCAGGTAACCCAAAGTAAGCAAGGGTCTCTGCCACTCTAAGCCTCAGTTTTCTCATCTGTAAAACGGTATCCCAAGACACTAAATTCTTTCAAAGTTTGTTCTTTAATTCTTTAGATAAATAAAAGCAGCATATTGAATAACAATTAATTTTTTTTTCATGAGATTGAGTCAAGCAAAGCCCGCAGAGCCCAAGGGTCAATTTCTATGTGCTCCTCAGTTATTGTGATAGATTCAACTGCTCTCACAGACCTTGTTTTTTATGCTTAGATGTTCTCTACACTAAAACTTTTATAATTTCTATCACTAGCCTCTTGAGTGACAAAATTCCCAACATTTTCAGGACACTGACCTTTTCCATTAGGAGAAAGCATGAAATGGGATGGAGAAGGGACCTTCTCAGGTCTTACAGGACTGACCATTTGTCTAATACAACTCAGTGTCAACAGTTGTTGTCCATCAAAAATATAATAGAAAGAGTGGCCATAAACAGAAGAACAAAAGGGGTTATCGATGTGTCTCAATGCTTGGGAACAGCAAGAATACAATGTTCCACTGAGTTCATTCTTGGCTAGAACAAGCTAACTCATCTGTATTTCATCTTTCTCTCCATTTAAGAGAAAGAACTGGAGGTGATAGGTAGAACCGCAGAATCTCAGACTTAAAGGAACCTTGGGCAAAGTGATTGAATAGAGAGCATGTGGGCTTATGACTCCAAAAATACATGTTAAAAATCTCCACTTAGGCACAAAGTAGCTGGAAGAGTTTAGACAATTTTTTAAAGCATTCTGATCCTCATTTTGTTTATGTACAATATGGGAAGAACAATAAATACCCTGAAAAGATGTCATGAAGATTAGAAATAATATGAATAAAGGATATTGTTCATGGCAGAAATCTAGTAAAAGACAACTACTCTTATACTGATCTCCTATATTTACCCCATGCTAGGTAGGAGTCATCCTCTAAATGCAAAAACTTAATCACTAAGTGCTCAACACACAAAGATCCTTTAAAAAGCTTTTGCACATGTCCTGTGCCGTTTGGACTAAAAACAGTCATATCCCACAGCACTGAAGTGTTCCTCAGTTTTAATCTCCGTTATAGAACCTTACTTTGATTTGTTTCAACTATCATAATCTAGATATCTTTTTCATGTTCTATAGAGCTTAAAACCAAAAGATAGTCACTGGGATAAAATTCTGTGATATCAATGAATTTCTTCATTTGTTAGCATTGTACTTTGGGAAATTAGATTAGATATCAATTAAAAAGCAATTAAATTAATATCTGTGGGGGCCAAGCTACAGTGATAAAGATGTAGAAGGTCTGAAGAACAGTTTTCTAAGCAAAGTTTGTCTAATTTCTATTAGTAATAACAGCTTTTATTCTTCTAACACTTTACACTTCACAAGTTATCTTCAAAATACATCTTAAAAATGAATTAATTAAGAAAATTTATTTGGACTTGCTTAACAAACTGGAGGGCTGCATTATCCACAAGGACGATGTTTTCTGTACATTTGAAAAATCTTGACCTAAAATTTATTCTGTTTAGGTCTTAAATGGAAAAAAAATACCAATCGATATCAAACAAAATGTTGGATTTAAATGGTAGCTTTTCCACATAGAGCTGGTTATAACTTGGGCGAATTGTTTAACTTCTGAGCCATAGTTTTCTCATGTCTAACATAAATGTAATGTTTTCCTCCTCATAGGTTCATTGCAAGTGTAGAGCACTTAACACAGCTCTGCATGGTAAGACAGGCTTCCTGAAGCACTGCTCTTTCTTCCTCTCATTCTTCCTCCATTGCTTTCAATAGTTCTTTCTTGTAATAGACTAAAGACGCAAGTCCTTACTTTGCTGTCAAGATGCTTTGTATCTGACCTAGGCGTACTTCTCAAAATTCCTATTTTGTGTACCCTGCATATACCCAAACTGAACCCCTCGCTACTTGCTTCACCTATGCCAGAAGGCCCTACCTCATGTCTTTGCTTTACTATTTTCTTTGACAATCATGATCTCTCCAGCATATCAAAATTTTGCCCAGCCTTCAAGATTTAAGTTCAAATATTTCTATTTCTTTGACATTTTAAAATTTATTCTGACACCCTCAGACTGAAATGCTTTCCTCTCTTTCTCAATCCTCTTGGAATTCAAGTCAGCTTTCATTCATCATGGGACAACTGTGTTTCTAGCTCTGTGCCAAATACTGAATACATAAAGACAAATTTATTCTCTAATATGAACAAGATATGATTTCATATGGAACTTAAGAGAAAGTTCTTACAATGATAACATCTCAGATTCTCCCTTTTCTTATTTTATTACAAATTGCCTGGCCTAATATAGACAGATTATAAGAGTTAACCCTAATGATTAGTATTATCTCCATCTTAACAGTGACAGCAACAGCAAAAACCTAAATTTCAGAGAGGTTAGAAAACATGTTAACCTCTAAGTTTTTTAACTTAGATCTATCTGACTTCTTGCTACACAAACTACACTATTCATATCTAAGATTACATATTAAAATTGAAGAAGGTATTCCTTATGAATTCAGGGAAGGCTCAATTTCATTAGAAATGGGGGATTGTAAAACTGTAAAGTGCATTAGCTAAGGGGCACATTTAATTAATATGTATTATTTAATTAATATAGCACATGTTCAATGCAGGGTAAGTTATCAGAAGTGAATTTGGGTTATAACCACTGTATTAAGAAGACTTAAGTTATATTGCTGTAACAAACAACACCCAAGTCTAACAGCTTGCAGTGACACAGGTTTAATTTTGCCCATACTGCATGTATGCTCATTGCGGGCTTCTTCTAATCAATACCTTGGCCGACAAAATAGCCACACCAGCTGCACATTGTTGTTTAGGTAACAGAAGAAAAGAACTATGGGAGGCTCTGCACTGAAATCACTGGTCCCTCATGACTTAACTCATTCATTTTCTGTGTTTGTTGTTGCTGTTGTTATAAAAGAATCTTTGATCATCCAATATGTACCAAGTAACATGGAATCACTGGCAATAGAGCCAAGACTAAAACAAAAGTACCTATACTCTAGGAGATGACTTCAATGTTAGATAAATAATTACCCCCAAATTATTTAATTACAATTGTGATAAATGTTATAAAGAAAATTACTTGGCACTATGAAAGTATATAAAAAGGATGCCTCAAAGTCTAAGAATTCAGAAAAGATGTCTCTAAAAATATGATCTTTAATCTGAAACCCAAAACAAATTGAAATAAGCTAGATAGAGATGGAGGTGATGGGTCAGAAAGGTAAGGAGAGTAGAGAAGAATTCTGGAATCTTGCAATATATACTTCCCCAGAACTGGGTTAGCTGCCATTTATAATGTACCCCGAGCTCACTATTTTTTTGTGTTAGTGGTTATCATATACTATTAAGACTGCTGCTGTTAGTATGCTTGCCTGTCCCCTTGCTCTAGACTATACTTCATAGGAAGAATTTTGTTTTCATCTTTGTGTTTTTAAGGTTTTGGACTCAATACATTTTTCAAAAATCTTTGTTGAAGTGATAGAATATTATACCTTGATAGGCATGTAAAGCAAGCAAGTATTGAATAAAATACCAAATTTTAAAACTATATAATGTATAATAATATTTTAACATAAATCAACACTAAAATTCTACCAGAATTTGATTTATTTCTCACCTTGTTCCATTTTCCAATATATTTAATATTTTATATAAGCAAGATAATGTTGTTCCCATTTGTATATTTATCTAATTGTAGGCACCAACAGATGATTCCAGGTGCATTTTCCTGCTAAGCAATGTTAAGATAAAAACAATGTTGTTAAATTTTGAAATTGATTAGAGGAAGAATATAAATTAAAATATATATCTTTTTGATATCAAAAAAAAGCAGATTTATTTTCAGAAATGATTAACTCCATCAGTGAAAGACGACACACATGAAAACAGTTAACACTGTTGGAAAGCTAGGGTGTTAAGTTATTCATTTTCAAAAATAGTTGGTAGGACTTATTCCATTTTTTTGCAAGAGAAAAAGAATATTTACACATTTCTGGCAAGAAGATTGACTTCCCAAGTTGCAGATAAATATTGATACTGGCTTTAAATCAGCAAAAACTGCACACAAAACCAAATACAGTAGACATGTGGAAGACTTTGTAGAACCTTACAATCCTTCTTTCAGTATCTTTCCATTTAGAGTAGACTTTCATCAACATTTTTGCTATTGAACATCAACCAAGCAAGAATTTGGCTGTCAATTCAAAGAAGCATGCCGATTTTTTAATGCGGTACTTTAAAGATAAAATAAAATTATGGGAGATACGCAATCTTAAGTTTCTATTTATTAGATTTGACAAATGTATCCACCAATGCAACCCACATACCTATCCATAGAATATATCTGTCAACCCGGAATTTTTTCTCCAGCCACTTCTTAGTTAAAGTATTCCCCCAGAGGCATGACTGCTCTAATTTTTTTTTCAGCATAAACTAGTTTTGCTTATACTAGGAATTCATACAAATGAAATCATACAGTGCATTCTCCTTTGTATCTGGCTTCTTGTGAGCAACAGTGTCTATGTAATTCAACTATATTGCTGAGTTTATAATTAAGTTATTGTTTTTATTACTTAATATTATTCCATTATGCAAACATATCACAATTTGCTTATCAATTCTAGTTTAGGCTATTATGAATAAGATTGCTTTGAACATTTTTTAAACATAGATTTCATTGCCTTTGAGTAAACACCTAAAATTGCCATGTAACTCAGCACAGGTATGTTTAATTTTGTAAGAAAATATCAAAAATTTTTCCCAAAGTAGTTGTATGATTTTACACATCCACCAGAAATATATTAGAGTCTGCTTACTCCTCAATCTCACCAGTATTTGGTGTTACCAGTTTTGAAGTGGTACCTCCTTGAGTGTACATTTTTCTGATGATTAATGGAGACCATTTATGTGGTTATTGGCTATTCATAATCCACTCTATGTTAGAATTGCTGTTATAGATACTTTCATCATATTGATAAAAGTTCCTTTCTATTCCTAGTTTGTTAAAAGTTTCTATCATAAATAGATATTGAAAGTTTTCAAATGAATTTTTTTTGGAATTTATTGAGATATTATGGTTTTCTCTTTTACTCTGTTGATATAATTAACTTCATTTGCTTGATTTTTAAAATATGTAAATGACCTTTTCTTCCTGGAATAAAGGTTATTTAATCCTTTTTATATCCTATTGGATTCAATTTGTTAATACTTTGTTCAGGATTTTTCTCCTAAGATTATGAGAGATATTGCTCTGTCATTTTCTTTACTTCAAATATCTTTTACAGGTTTTCAGGTTTTTGCCTCAGGGTAGTGGCCTCATAAAAGGAGTGATGAAGTGTTCTTTCATTCTCTACTTTCTGAAAATTTGTGATTACTATTATTTATTCCTTAAATACTTGATAACATTTATCATTAATAATAGCTGGATCTGGAAATTTTTCTGTGGAAATGTTTTTGGCAATAAATTCAATTTCTTTTAAAAAGTAGTTGTCAAAGATTGGCATGCATCAGAATTGCCTCGAGGGCTTTTAAACACAAATTGTTGAACACCATTTTCAGAGTTTCTAGTTTAGCAGTTTATAGGGGAGGTAATTCAGGGTTTATTTGTCCATTTTCTTAAGGTAGAAATTTAGGTAACTGATTCTAAAGCTTTTTCTTTTCTAATACAGCATTTAAACTCCCCTCTCACCCCAAAAATACACTACAAAAACAGAGAGAAAGATAGTAGTTACTAGGGGATAGGAGGATAAAAGTGATGGTGTTTAAAGATATAAACTTGTAATGAGTAACAAATAAGCCATAGAGATCTAACGCACAGTATAATGAATACAGACAATTATAATGTACAATAATTATGTAATGTGATAAATATCACTACATCTGCAATAATATTTATATAATATATAAATGTATCAAAGGAACTCACTGTATACCTTAAACTTACATAGTTACATGTCAAACTACTTCAATTAAAAAATATGAAAATAAACAATTTTTTTCTTCAAGTCATGCTTTAGATGCATTCCAACAACTTTGTCTTGTGTTTTTTCAGTATCATTCAGTTGATGATAATGTCTAGTTTTCCTCACTATTTTTCCATTGACTCATAAGTTATGTAGAAATGTGCTGTTTAATTTCTGTATGGAAGATACATTGCAAGATACCATATTTTTGTCATTTTGAAAATTAGTTTTGCTATTAATGAAGAAAGTTTGTAAGAAAATAATTTTTCTAGGTCATTGAGGCTTTCTGTGACCCAGTGTATTATCTTAATGAACCTTCCAAGTGAAGCCGAAGAGAAAGTGTATCATACAGTTGTTGGGTGTAGTTTTCTATGTCAGTTAAACCAGTGATAATGGACAGTGTTTAAATCTTTTGTAGCTTTGCTTATTTTTTTTGGTCTAGTTTTGTTTGTTTGTTTGTTTGTTTTAATGCTGAGAGAAGAGAATTAAAAGAATTTGCTTATTACTTCCTTTAAATTAGCTCATACACATATATGAGTTGATGTCTTTCTAATGAATTTTGCCTTTTATTATTACAAATTGTCTCTGCATTCTGGTAATATTCCTTGCCTTGAAGTCTATGTTAACTAATATTTATATGACCACTCCAGCTTTCTTGTAATTAGTGTTAAGTTATGATTTTCATTGCTTTTCATTTTATTACATTTGTAGGCAATGATTTAACCTTAGTTTATATCTTAAGGTATATATACACGAGTAAAACCATATGAACTTATTTTTTACATCTTTAGACTTGTATGTAATCTCCTATAGAGTGGAATTTGCATCCAGTATAACTTTAAAAGAATCACAATGATTTTCTCGTAATGCATTATCTATCATCAATTCTACTACATAAGTATTTACAGATCTTTAGAGCGTGTTTAGTACTGCTCCTATTAGTCAAAATCTATTGAGCAGTTAAGATATGTGCTTATAAAGGAATTTTATGTGAAATAAATTAATTTAATCCCTATATCAACCTTATGAAGTAAGAACTACAATTTCAATTAAGGAAACTGAGGCATAGAGAGGCTTAGAAATTTACCCAAGGTCACACAGTTTTGAAATCGCACAGTAGGCTTCAACTCAGACATTCTGGCTCCAGAAACTTCAATCAGGAGTTGAAGGGTATATTGCATAATTTTTTTTTAATGAATAAGGAAGGACAGAGACATATAGATCCACAAAGAAGGGAAGGGAAAGAAGGGGATGGATGGAAGGAAACTAATACCGCAGAGATTGTGAGTAAGACAATAACTTCAAATAACGGCAAATGTAACAGAGATTAATCGAATGGTAACAAAACATAATCATCAGATTTGACAATTAAATGGTGACTATAATGAGATGGTCTCAGCCAAGTACAGGAGGCAAGTGTACATGCCAGAATAAGAAATAAAGTGGAGGTGATGAAGTACAGAGTGCAAACTTTTTCTGAGAAATTTTAATGGAAATGTGCTTGTGAGCGAATGGAAGTGGAGAAGGGCATTGTGGTTTGTTATCTTTTTGTTTGGGGGCAAGTTGTGTGTTTCTCTTTTAAGACAAGAGAAATATGGTTGTGTTTATAGACAGATGAGCCAGCAGAAGGGGAAAGACTTGTGTATAAGCCTGATTACAAAATAATTGTGAAGAGCCAACTAAAATAAATAGAAAACAAAACAGAGGGGTGTATGTCTTGGAAGGAGAGGTGTGAAGCCACTTCACTGCTTTTCTATATGTTTCTCACATGCCACTGTGCCCTGGCATCCCAGACAGAATCCAATTCCATAATAGAAAGCTAGAGGCACATGGGAATCTGTTTCTCTTACAGATTATGAATTAAGTATGAATGAATCAGATACAGATGGACAGAATTTCACTGAAAATAAATGTGAATTACAAAATTGGAAGAGGAAAAATGTTCAAGGAAAAATGACTTTGTGCCAACTAAAAATTGTTTGAATATTAATTTTGCAGCCACACTCAGTAAATAGTCCCATCTATCCCTTTGCCTTCCTTTAACCTGCTCCCAATATGTCTGCATAGATGACTTTTATCAGTCCTTTGGGGCCTTTGGAACAGATTTGGGGAAACCACAAAAACAGGAACTGCTGGGAAACCGTGACACAGGATTTGTGTAGGCATTTATTAGTCAGCATGAGGTCTGTCAGGATGCTGGTGAGGAAAGATTCTAGCATGCCTCAAGGATGTTCTTCTTCCTTAGCTTCCCAGACTCAGGCATGGCAACATATCTGAACGGAAAAATCCATGACTTCCAGAGTCAGATAGACCTGGGTTGGAATCCTGGAGACACCATAATTAGCCATGTGCCCTTAATCAAGTGATTCTACCTCATAAGCCCTTCATTGCATTATCTGGAAAATGGGACTGACAAGTGCTAACTATGTCACACAAATACTAAGCTTCAGTGAAGCTGTGCATTCATGAAGCAATCAGAAAGTGCCAGGCAAAGCCTGTGTACTCAGAAAATATAAGCCAGTTTCCATGCAGAGAGGATCACATAGATATCCAAAGCCGTATAAAAAGTATAAAACGTATAAAAAGCTTAAGTCTCCTTAAGTAGAGACTCTCTGGATGGGATTCAGAAACATCATTTTAAAAGGTTCTCAGCTGATTCTAATGATTGGTTACTAAATTTAATAACTGTTGAAATGGAAACTAAGGTAGGAGACAGAGACTACAAATCCCCAGTGTGAGGCGAGCTTCCTGAAGCCTGCTCACATCCTCTGGGTTTGGTCTGCTTCTCTTTGTTCTTAGCCTTGTGGGGCCATGTGATCACACAGGGGAAAAATTAATTATAGTACAGTTAAAATGCTGGTCTTTAATGGTGATGTGGTCTTTCATTAAAGACCTTCTCAGAGGAAAAAGGGAATATTTGAAGGAGTCCTGGGATAGGCAACTGGTGTCTCAATTCAAGTCACCAATTGGTAGTGACCATGTGACTAGGTTCTAGCTAATCAGACATAAACAGCTGTTGATAGCATTTCAGTAAATGGTCTCTGAAAGGGCATTTAGCCATCATATTCTTTTTATTCCATTATCTTTCACTACTTCTTGTCTAGACCAGGACTGTAATACTGGAAGTGATTCAGCATTTTGGTGGCAAACACGTGCTAAAGAAGGGCTCAGCAAAAAAGACCCAAAGAGCCTGGGTTCTTGTTGGCATCTCAAAATAGCTATAGAAGCCCTAGATCACTTATCTCTAAATGTCTTGTTATAGATGACTAGCAAAACTCCCAATTTACTTATGATACTTGTTCTGGGGCTTCTACTACCAGGAGCCAAAGCAATTCTTGATACATGCGTTATAAAACATCAGAAATTTTGAGTTCAAAACACAGTAGATTAAGTACAATATGATTTCACTTATATGTAGAATCTAAAAAAGTTTGAACTCAGAAACAGAAATTAGAATTGTGATTACCAAAAGCTGGGAAAATCAGGAGATATTGGTCAAAGAATACAAACTTCCAGTTGTAAGATAAATAAATTCTGATGGTATAATGTACTACACGGTGATTATAGTTAATAATGCTGTTTTATGTCCTTGGAATTTTCTAAGAGAGTAGGTCATAATTCCCACCAAAAAAAAAAAAAAAGCAATAATATGATACAGAGGTGTTAGCTAACAAGACAGTGGTAATCATTTTGCAACATATAATTGTGTCAAATCAACAAGTTGTCATACCTTAAATGTAATGCTCTATGTCAATTATATCTCCATAAAGCTACAAAGAAAGAAAAAAAGGGAAAAAGATTAAAAAAAAACACTAGAGGGTAGATTTTGCTTTACAAGTACGAGTCGCCTTCTGGGAACCCATCTAGGTGGTCTCTATTGGCTACATAAGGGAAAATGAGGGGTCAGTGCTGTTTGACCCAAGCTAACTTAGGAGGCGCGAAGACTGGGAGCCAGGGACACTGATAAGGTCAGGCCCTGGAGGTTGGCATTGATCATTGATCGTGAGATGAAGGCTGTCTGCTGGGGCTTGAGGAGACGCATGTAAGCCGAACCTGCAAGACAGATGCATTCCTGAGCATGTGTGACGACTATGGTGTCAGAAGAGGTATCAGGACAGTCAAGCTTGGCTTTCCGACTCAACACTAAAGAGTTATTCAAACAGAAAAGCTTTTTAGTGGAAAAAAAATCCCAGAAGCTACTAGTTCTTTGGGCCTCATTTCTTTATCTATAAAACAGAATATTTTATACTTAACAGAGAGAGATTATAAGCATTAACTATTAGACATGATGTAAAAATTATCTACCAAATGTATATAAGGTATTATGATCAATATCTACCTTTCTCAAGGATCCTACTTTATTTTCTTGGACTCTTGATAATGGAAAAGGGTAAATAATATTATCAGAAGAAGACAGAGGAGAATTGTTCTTTGTTGATTGTTTGTGTACCTAGCATTCGATACATTTTAATCCTACAACAAACCCTCATAGTAGCTAGTATTTTCCTAATTTTAAAGATAGAAAAATTGATTTCATTTAAGTGACCTGTCAATATCATAGAGTAGTAAGGAATTCATCTTAATGGTGAAATTTTAATATAATGGCCAGAGACATAGTCACTCAGCAAGTATTTATTAAGTACCCACAGTGAAGCAGTCCATTGTTCTATGTGCTGAGGATGCAATATGTATAAAAATAGACACATATTCTGCCTCCTTGGGGCACACGGCCCGCTGGAATAAGCATGTTGCAGAGATCTGGCTGATGCTGACTGAACCCACACCATTCGGGAAGTCCCCTCTTCTCTGCACTTAGGAGATACTCTAGATGGATGGCCACTTATTTCAACATCCATAAATGTCTTGCCACTTCATCTTGGTACTTAATTTCCTCCTGTCATGAAGGTGGAGTCAGCAGGAAATGGGAGGGATGAGAGGCTAACACAGTCTGTTGGTGACACTCTCAGCAGGGCTGCATCAGCAATGCTCAGGCTGCGTTGTCCATAGGAGAGCTGGAGTTGAATCGGGCACTTCAGCTCTTATTCACTTCAGTCTAGGACATGCTGGTGCTCCATAAATAGTGTAAGATGTTGCTGTAAGGCCGTAAGTGATTTGCTCAATTGTGCACATTTCTTCCCGACTCCACATTTAATAAATGGACCACAGAAAGCAGCAAATACTGTAAATCAACCTGCCACAACTGGTATTTAAACACACCAGCACATCACTGGACAATAACATCAATCTCTGAGTCATAATTTCTCCATATGTAAAATGGGAGAAGGGTGAAATTATTTTTTATTGAAACGTGGTGTAAATTTAAGATGTACAACATGTTGATTTGATATACCCATTATTGTAATATAATGACCATTATAGCAATAGTTAACACCTCTGTCACATCACATAACTATCATTTCTTTTAGGAATGGGAATAATTAAGATCTAATCTTTTAGTAAGTTTGATGACTGTAATACAATATCATTGTCTATATTCGCTATACTATGCATTAGATCTACAGGACTTATTCATCTATTTACTAATTGCAAATCTGTACCCTAAAATAATTTCACTCTTATTTCCCTACCCCTAAGCCCTTGGTAACTATCCTTTTACTTGATTTTATGAGTTCAGCTTTTTAGATTCCACATGTAAGTAAGACTATACAGTATTAATTTGTCTTTCCCTGACTTATCTCACTTAGCATAATGCCCTTATGGTCCATCCGTGTTGTCACAAATGGCAGTTTTTCCTCCTTTCTAATGGCTAAATAATAGTTCATTGCATTTATATGATATTAAAGCCCCTATCAGCCTGAGTGATGTGTCAGAAGCAGCCATAACTTAGAGCAGCACACACTTGCAATAAATTCTAGACGTTGGCTACCCAAATGGCATTACCCTGGGCACACTGAGCTAGTTATTTGTCCCTCTGAACCTCAGTTTCCTCCTGTGTAAAATAAGGATAAGAATAAGATGTAATAAAACTTACAAAGCATAGAGATGAAGAAGCTAATAAGTGTTACTTTCCCTATTCCTACTACCTCCATGAACTATAAATGAAAGAAAAAATGAATATGTGAATATTCATTATTTTTCCCAAGTTGCTTTATCTCTTTTTTTGTTTGGATCCCTTTTAATTTTTGATGTTATCTAATAAATGCCCTCTATTTACTGTTGTTTCCATTATTATATATTCCATATTTTTACTGTACAGCTGTAACACTTTTAAAGGATCTTAACATTCTGAAGCAATTTTCTTTGGAAGGGACAAGTGACATGAATTTCTTCAGCAGCTACTTGGTAGCAGGCATTGTGTTGGCACATTACATATTTTGCTCATTTAGTCTTCCAATAAGGTAAGAGTGGGGTCTACATGTCAGAGGCATTTTCCTTGGACATATGCAGAAGCCTCCTTGAACCACCAGGGAGCAGTAAATAGCCGTTATTCAGAATGCTGAAAACTCCAAGAACCCGCTATCAGATAACTATTTCTCTTGTGATACAACATCCTGGAAAATAATTGGTCTCGCCTGGCCAAGTCAACAAATGAAGGGACACTATGAAGGGAAGGATGTGTGAGCCAGAACAACATGTCACCTCTAATTTTAGGCAGCAGCCCAGGAGAGTTTCAAGGAATTGAGTAAACAGGAATATACTTTTCCAAGTAAGCATGGAAATAGTATATTAATGCCACTGCTTTTAAAAGAAGGGGAGACTGAGACCAAGAGAGAGACAGAGACTTATCCAAGGTCACTCAGTGAGTTGGTGGAGGCAGAACCTGTGGACACTATGTTCACACAAACTCACATGTTGACAACTAGGTACATACGTGTGAAAGATTTTGATAACACTCTTACTTGGTATTGTCAAAAAGGAAACTGCAACTTTTTTTCTTGGTAGGTCTTTCCATAGTGGGACTGTGTAGGTCTTTGCACATAGCATTTCCATTTGCATTGTTATTAGACAAGTCTGGCTGTATTGCTTCTGAATAGAATGTAGCCAGAAAGCCAGATAACATGCACGTGAATTTATCAAAGAAAAACTTGAAAGTCTTTTTCATGAATATAATTCTGGTGACACAGAAAAAGAGCCTTTTTCATTTTGAACATGGAACCCAGAGAGGATTCTAGCAGGAAGTTATTACATGCATTCATTCTTCTTTCTTTTCTTAAACAATAAGTAGTATACCACAACAGTCCAATGCTGAATCAGGCTTTCTTTGAGAAATGGTATGCATAGATAGAAATATGATGTAATACTTTATGGCTATACATGAGTTATAATTCCTACTCAGAACAAATCCACAGTTTAATGATGCATCCTGGCAAGGAACTGAGTAACTGCAATACAAAATCATAAATTCTATTGTGGTGGAATGCATGTCAGCGTTTACATTTTTGTTCTCTTCTTCTCAACAAGGTACATGCCAGGACTCTCCTTTCAATCTCACCGAGAGCAGTCTCCCTTACAAAAGGCAGGAGCAGAGTAGAGTATCTTGGAAATATGGGTGTACATGTAGATAGATTGGACTAACTTGATTACCTGCTGTTAAAGAGGTAAAACTCCTGAGTCACTCAGGTTAGAGACTCAAAGGGATCTGAGAAACTAAGGGCTCACCTTTTGGAAGGATGGAGGTGTGACCTCATTGTACAGGGGACCGGCAATCCAATCCTGTGCGCATGAAAATGCTGCCTTTCCTCTTACACCAGTTTCCAGGAAGGCGGGGCCCAGGGCTTCCACGTCAGTGATACATCAGGTGTCGTAATCAATTTGACCAGAGTTCTCGAGTCTGGCTGATAACTTGAGAGAGGCCTGGCTATGCACCTGAAAGAATCATGTGGACTTTCAAACCAGCTGCCCAACCGTGGGGGCCACTTAGCCTCACTGGCTTCAGAGGATGTGAGCCTGCTCTCCTCAGAGGAATGACAGCAGGTGGCAGAGAGACTGGACAAGTGAGGCTTTGTGGAAAGATGAGCCAGTGTGGCCTCTCAGAGCAGGAATTAGGGATTACCAAAGTGATGAATTTGGCAGTTAGCAATGAATGGCAGAAATATTCGTATCTGATGGCTTTTATCTTACTCCTCTTCATTTTACAGGTTGAACTGTATTTTATAAGCCCATGTTGTTTGTTGCTGTTACTATTATTATTATTATTATTTTTAACAGTTTTTGGAGAAAGGGTACTCTAAAAACATGATGCTGTGCAATAAGGAAATAATATAATGGAGTAGTATACAGTAATGAAGCAAATGGGGATCCAAGAGATTAAGGTAATACGCACGTGACAGTTTTTTATGCTGAGCTCAAGACGCAGTTCTTGGAGGTTTAATAATATTGGTAATGCAGTTTGCTGTGAACAAAGAGAGATCCCAGCTACATTGTACCAGATCAGGAAAGTCTATCTAAGGAGACAGGCCTGAAAAATGAGTATAGGTGAACTCAGGAAAACAATCGAAAGGGGAAGCCTGGGCAGTGGGGCAACCTGTGCACAGATGTCTGAAATCGTACCCAACTCTCAGGTCCTTTTCATTAACCTTGTATCGCGGGGTGTGGGGTGGGTGAGAATCAGACTTATAGACTAGCGGGGGAATTATCTCACCCTGTTTGCTTTGTCTCATCTTTGGAACACCAGCTCTGCAGTTCCATATGGCCAGAGCATTGGATTCATGGCAGAATGAATTGGAGAGACTAGTGGCCTTGTTCAATGGGTTAAAGAGCTCAACTGTTCCAGGGGAAAGCCTGTCAGTGAAAGAAACTGTTGGATACTGAAGAATAAAATCTCTGTGTGTTTGGGGCACTGAGCGGTGTCTCCATCCTGAGCTGGAGACCTCCAAAGAAAGGGGGGATTCAGGACGTGCACGGTCATTTCCCAGCCGCTGTTGCCTTGATCTTCATAAATATCTGTGGAACAGCCAGGGCAGGGCTGTTCTTCTCCGATCGATGAGTGTGAGTTCCTGAATGGTGATAACAGTCAGTGAGGAACAGAAACCAGACTTAGACCAGCGCCTACAGATGAGAAAAGCAAATTGTGTTCTCCTTGTGCTTTCCATCAGTTCCCCGCTCTTCTCCTTATGCCTCTTCAGCCCAGCTTCTAGCTTTGTTACAGAATCTGGCTTCAAGCAACTGCCTGGAATGGCTTCAAGCAATTCCCGCCCCCCCCCTCCCCCCCTTTCATCTCTTGATATTATTCCATACTGCCCCACCCGTGATATCTCACCTAGGTCACCTGAATAACCTTGAATTATTTGCAGCCACCACACACACTGGCAAATTCAGGCCTCCCACCTCAGCCCATTTTCTATTCATCCGTAAAAGTGTCCTTTCCATTTCTATCCTTATTACTGGAGAATTCTCATTATTTCCTCAGGTACCGGCGTAGGTGTCACCTCCTCCAGAAATTCTTCCCTGATTCACAGGGCATAGCATCTGTTTGTGTGTCCTCCCTGCGTTTTCATAACACACTTCTTTCTTCCATAGCTCCTATCACAACGTATTGAAATTGCCTATTTACCTGTGTTCCTCACCAGAAACATAAAACTAGCAATTCATAAGCAGGTTGTCTGTTCTCCATCACGTCCAGCACCATGGCATTTGACAAATGATGCATGCTCAAAAAATACATTGGTTGGATAAGTAACTAAATGAATGACTAAACAAACTAGTGCAGGCAATTTGCGAGAATTTAAAAGGAAAGGTGAGGAAAGATGTAATAATGCATCTAATACCTGCCCATGTTTCCATGGCAACTTGGGGCCCCTCAGTTCTGTCTCTCTCAGCCATATTCCCACATTCCGCCCTCACTCTCTTGAGGTCAAGCAAGGTCTGCTCAAGCAAGGAGCCTGTTTTCCTCTGAAAAGTATTCACTGCTTCTATTTTACATTCTTTTGCCTCTGATATTGTCAGTGAAGCCAGGAGCTTCTGGGATCTCTATTAGCACCAGGCTGTGTGAACAAACTGTAGACCAGAGCTGCAGATGGGAAGAATTCCCCTGGTGTGAACAGAGCTCTTCTGAATGCATGCAGAGGCAGCAGGCGCCATTTGCTCTGGCTGTGAGCAGGCAGGGTGGTCATGTGTAAAACAGAATGAATGAATCAAATATGTGTTGAGTCCCTCAAAGGCAATGCAACACCATAGAAGAGGGAGCTTAAAATTTGAAGGCACACATCCCATAATGAGAATGCAGGTCTGCCACCTTGGATGAGAAATTTATGTTTTCTAACTCCGGCTTCTAATCTGTTAAATTAGACTAATATCTCTTAGGCATGTTCTAAGGATGAGACAAAATAATTCTCATGGGTTTCTTACTTGAGTTCTGAGTATTTAGTCATCTCTCTCTTTCCCTCTCCCTCTTTCTCTCTCCTTTCCATCCTCCTTACTTCTTCCTCTCTCCCTCCTTTTCCCTTTCCCTCTCCCTTCCCACCCCCATCAAGTCAAAGTTTTCCAGAAAAATAAACCAATAGAAGAAGGAGGGAATGGAGAAGAGAGATAGAGAGAGATATAGAGACAGAGAGAGAGACAGAGACAGACAGACAGAGAGAGAGAGAGATTGAGATTGATTTTAAGGAATTGGTCGTATGATTGTGGAGACTGGGAAGTCCAAAATCTTAAGGGTGGGCTGGCAGGCCAAAGACCCAGGAAGAACTGATGTTGCAGCTCTAGTCCAAATGCAGTCTGCTGGCAGAATTCTCTCTTCCTTGGGAGAGGTTAGTCTTTTTCTTAAGGCCTTCAAGTTACTGGATGAGGCCTACCCACATTATGAAGAATAACCTGCTTTACTCAAAGTCTGCTGATTTTAATGTTAATCTAATCTAAAAAATACTTTCACAGAAACATCTAGAATAATCTTTGACTAAATATCTAGGTACTGTGGCCTAGCCAAGTTGACATATAAAATTAACTGTCACTCTACCTATCTATGTACCTATCACATTAAAGTTATGAGTGGATGAGGATGTCTCATCCTTTAGCTGTAGTATGATCACATATTTCTTAAAATTAACACAGCATCACGGACCTTAATTTCATTTTAATCTCCAGTTATAAATGCCCAGGAAACAGTGACTTAAGTTGACAAGCAAGTACCAATACGAGCCATTGTATTAAAGTATCTACCTATTACCAGTTATCTGCATCCATAAGATATACAACAATGGCCCCTTAAAAGAAAAGCCTAACGTGGTTATCTAAAAATGTGGACGAACAGTAGCCTGTACAACGATTGTACCAATGATGGACTATCTGCTACCAGAGATGGTGACACCAGGGAAACTCTGAACAGGCATCCTTCTCACTCCTTCATCCATCCAATTAAGGCTGTTATCTCCCAGGGACAGCAGGCTGTAATGAGATAGGGGTGTCAGACATGTGGCATCCCTGCTGCTACCTGGAAAGCCTAAATGTGTGCATCTTCAGTAGACAAGCCCAGGCTCCCACTCCTGTTGGCACATGAATATATAGGGAAGCTATTTATGCACTGAGCCCTGTCCAAGGCCAATGCTGGGGGTTGGCTAATTCCTTTGGGCTTTGGTCCAGCAGCACATAGCTCATCCCCCTTCTCTCTATAGTATAATGGGGACATGCTTGACTTCCTAGGCAATCAAATTGGAGCCATGCCAAGCTTTTTGTAAATTTTGCTAAAAATGTATTTACATCAATTGAGAGACATCTTCAGAGCCAGACATTGGCTGTGGAACTGACCGAAAGTTTCTGATCCTCACTCATGTTATCGTTGTATGACATAAGCTAAGACATCATCTGTAGACTAGCTATAATGTGCATTGAACATGGTATACTGGGGTGTCCATATTTTTCTCCTATCCAATTTGATTGTACAATTCTCGTTGTCTGGTAACTGTGTCCTTTTTCTATGGCAAAATTGTTCCTCAATCTGTACGTCCTGATGAGAGAAGGAAGCCTATCTTTCATTTAGATTCCCGTTATCTAACCACAGGGAGATCCAGTTTAGGCTATTTACTATGCTGGATCTCACTGAACAGAGATTCAGCATAATAAATGCTGGCCCAAGGTGTGTGTGTGTGTGTGTGTGTGTGTGTGTGTGTGTGTATGAGTGTGAGAAAGAGAGAGAAGAAGTAAGGGAAGGAGGAGATCATTTAAGACTTAGAACCTGTAGAGTCTACAACTGAAGTCACAGTTACACAATCCAGACGCATCAGATTTCAGATATGATATAAGTTTGTGTTGGGGGCATGAAAGGGGGCAAGGTGTTATAGATAATTTATATTTTCTGTGGTTTTGTTTTGAATTATTTTTTTCTAAATAAAAAGAAAATTTCAAACAATAGGAAAAATATAAAATATATTTCAACAGAAAGAATTCAATATTACAAGTCAATAATTGTTATTTATTGTTTGAAGTTAATAATATTAAATAAAAATGATGATAACAGTAAATAGTAGAGGAGTCTCACAAACATAATGTCAAGCTAAGGAAACCAGACCCCATAAATTGCATGCTACAACATTCCACCAATGTTAAGTCTAAAAATAGGCAAAATGATTACCCTTGGTGGGGTTGCTGGAAGAACCTGACAGGAGGGTTTTCTGGGTGATGACAACGTTTTTTTTTCTCATCTGGATGCTAGGCATGGGTGTGTGTCCAATTCATGAAAATTTATTGAGCCAAGTACTTTTGATTTGTGCACTTTTCTATATATTCAATGGAATGTTTGTTTGTTTGTTTTAATTAACATTGTCCTATCTGGTGACAGCCAGAGAGGATGAGGATTGTGCGGTTGGGAGAATGGGGTGAAGGGTTAGTGAAGTACAAATTAGTAGTTGATAGATGGTCACAGGAATGGGGAGCATTGCATAGGGAACACAGTCAGCACTAATGCAATGGCTAGGTGAAGAGCCAGAGAGAAAGAGCAATTAGTAACCAATGTACTGTATACTTGAAACTAACTTTTTAAAAAAAAGAAAAGAAAAAAATTAACATTGTCCCAGATCACCTACATCAATTTTTCAGAAAAGATGGCTAACTTGTTCTCCAGTGCTCAGAGGGAGTATTGCATAAACCTGTTGTGATGTAATTCTGTAATTCATATCTCCTTCTTTAAAATTCCAAACTAGTCCTGACTCCTTACTGACTGGTTTGAAAATTAATGACTTTTGCACTTGCATTCTTCCATGCTGCTTTTTTTTTTTTTTTTTTTTTTGCAATTCTCAGCAAAACACTTCTGAATCCGTCCTTCTCACAAATTACTGCGGTGTTAAGGCATGTTTTTCTGGGCCGCATTCATGATCTACCTTCCGAAAGGGTAAAGAGGGGGCAGCTCTGCTTTCTCTGAAAGAGAGCCTTCGCATGCGCAGCGGTTTGCGGCAGCAGAACGCTGTCATTACGGTGCTACTCTTTTGTTTATAAAAGCAAACTGAACTGCGCATATGTAAAACGTTCCCAGATTTTAGATGTAATGTATGTAAATGTAACTAGGACAGCAAAACACTATTATTTTAACAACCAGCACTGGTTTCCTCTTTGGGAGTAAGTTGTCTTTAATTGGAGAACTCGATGTTGGCCTTTTCCAGAACTCAAGAAGAAGAAGAAGAAAAAAAGTAGCTCTTCTTAAGAATGGGAAGGAATGGGTTTGTGGTGTTTGTTTGTTTGTTTAGAAACAGAAGAACAATGGAAAGATTAGTGGAAGTCCTTCCTGATGTGGAAGGAAATTTTAAAAAATGGAGATACTACTGTATTTCATTTTGTTACTTATAGTGACTCCAAACTCCACTAAGTCAGTAACTGACTTGTGTGAATGGGATTTTGTGGACCCTGAAGACAGGGCTGAGTTACTCATTAAGTGTGACGTCATGCATGTTGTCAGAGAAATGGAGGCCAGCAATAAAAGCTCAGGAGTCAGAGGGGACCTTGAGAAATGACTGCTGGGTGTCTGTTGAATACGTGGTTAGGCTTTGACTTCCTCCACCAGCAAAGAAATACACAAATCATGGAATCCGGGAGGGAGAAGGAGGTTCTGGCAGGGAATCCAAATGACAGCTGAGTTACATAAGTGTAAAAGTGAGCAATCCCAAAATCACCATCTCGCCACAGCATAGGTGGAATTTCACTGTATTTTGAAATATATACAACGGCTCGATCGTCCCCAACGCTTTGGTGGAAGAGAAAATTTTGCTTCCTTTCACAAAGCAATAACTCAATAACTCAGCACTGATTTGAAAATTTATGACAAGCACCACGCCTTGTGCTAGGTGCTGGGGATACAGGATTGTTTAGGCTTATGGTCTAGCAGAGGCTGCAGAAATAAAACAAATTAATGCATAGGGTTATGTCCCATGAAAGAGTCAAGATCCTGTGGGAGTTCATAATAGGAAGTACAAATTTCATGGGGGAAAAATTGCAATAATATATCAGGGAAGAAGATCAAGAAGTCAGGCTATGTGCATCAAGTTGCCTTAAAGATCACTATGGAGGTTCAAAAAGATAGAGGCCCTCAGGTGATGTAAAAACCCAACTTGATTCAGCCCAATCCATTTTAAGTAGCTATTTAATAACTCTTAATAGTCATCAGATTTCACTGTAGACCCAGTTTCATGGATAATATAAAAATAATTTTTACTGATTTGTGTTATATTTAATTAGGTGTTTCAGAATACTCTCAAGTTTGACAAGTAATTATTTTGAAAAGTTATTCAAACCATTAACTTTTTTTCTAGAAACAAAATGTTATTTAGAAAGTGGTAAGAGAGCTTCTGCCTAATTTAATGTGAAGGTCAGAGAAATAAAATTCTGTTGTCTATACATTATGCACTTAACCTTATAAACAGATGACACGAATATGATCTTTATCAGTGAACGTTTATGTTTTAAAGAGCTAAAAATTAAATAGCAGAATGAGATTTTTATGTGTGTGTGTGCGTGTGTGCTTTTTTTCATAAAAAGACTAGAAGGCAAAGTATTCAAGATAGGGGCCATGAAGTGACATTTCTACTTTTCACTTATGCGTTTTGATAAAGCATAAATATTTTGAATGAGCATGTATTCATGTTTTATCATTTAATTTTTTAAAAAAAGGAAAAAAAGTAACCTGATGCCTCCCTGGTCGCTTCCCCCTGTCTGTGAGCGTAGCAGGCAGTCCGGTTAGTGCCTGGCCACCTTTCTCCCAACTCTAAACTCCCTGAGGCAGTGGCTGCCTGGTATGAATGGGGTTTTGTGGAACTTGAAGGCAGGGCTGAGCTTCTCATGAAGATTGACCTCATGCATATTGCATGTTGCTGGAGAAGAGGAGACCAGAGGCTGCTTTTTTTTTTTTTTTTCCTTAATCCTTTGCTTACCACCTAATAGTACTCAGTAAATCTTTTGGATTGGTGACTTCTCAGCATAGACTACTAGTTTCAAAAATATAAGGAAACCCAGAAACGACCTAAATGCACATCACTTGGAAACGGGTATAATAATATAAAGCACAGTTTGCCCAAATGTACAAAGATCGGATAGCATGCAGCTATCAAAAACTACTATTTTATAAGAATAGTGGATAACCTGGTGACATGTTCAGAATATGCTGTTAAGCAAGAAGCACATGTCCCTAGATGCCATGTACAGCATGGACTCAAGTTGGGTACTGAAAGGAGACCCTCCCCTTCTCCCATTCCATCATCTACCCATAAATGTCCTCAATGTGGAGAATGCCAACAGGTGCACCTTCAACCTTTCAGGAGGGAAAGTAGCCATTCTGTTGGCTGAGTGTAATTAAGTGTCTGACATCATTTTCTGATGTTTGATTGTTGAGGGCTTTTAAGTCTCAGCCTTCCCTCTTCTACTTCTGCCCCACATCTGAGCAAGCTAATAAGAAAGCCCATTCTCCCTCCTGTGCAGCTGGTGGCAGAGTCGAACTGGGAAAGCCCTTGTCCACAGGGAAACCCTCACTCCAGCCCACCCTAGACCACAATAACAACCCCACTTTAGTGGCCTTTTCCTGTACTCTCATGCCCATCTTCAGAAGAGCTCAGGAAGGAACCTGCCATACTTGCCCCAGAAATCTTAGTTATGTGAGTAATATACCTCTTCATATCTTCTTGGTGTGCATATGGTGCCATCAGTCTCTATATCTAAACCAGAGTTTGGGTGTGCTCCATCCCCTTTCTGCTAAGTAAATAAAATGCTGACCTTGGCATCCATTTGGCTGCATCCCATTTTTAAGTGAATCTTAGTTCCAAAACCACCTATCTATACTCCATACTGTGATCCTGGACTCTATGCTTTGCAAACCACATCTCCGTTGCCACTCCTCCCATTAAGCTCTAGAAATAGCTTTGGTCTGGAGGAGGCTGAAGGGACTTGTTCCTTCTGGATTGCATCCTTCACTCATCAGCCCAGCTGTAGTAATGACTCCTCATTTACATAATGGCAATTAATTCTGGCTCCCAGATTTTTCCACACACACTCAGAACCAGTTTCATCGTGCACCCTTAGAAAGACCTACTCCGACCAGGTTCTGTCCTTCCTGGAGATGTAAGTCACAGCTTGTGGAAGCTCCTCCTCCATATCCCCACACCTGCTGGCCAGTAACCACAGGATCACTCCTCTAAGCTTTTTGGTACGAATCATCCCAACCTCTTGACTTTGTTCCTCAAACTTTGGTACCTGCCTCCTACAGTTACTTTTTTTGTTACTTTTTTATTCTTTTTTCCCCTCTTTTTATTTCTCCAATTCCCCATATTAAATTCTCTCTGTTAAAAAGATGACTACAGTACTGATGGGCGAGGCAACTTTGTACCAAACTTTAGAAACAGGCAGTCACCCTTTCCTGCCTCAAAGATTTGAAAGAAGGCCTTGAGTTCCTCATTGATATTTCTGCTTCCAAGTTCTAACAACACCTAGAGAAAGGCTTAGGGTCAGCCTCCTAGAGATAAGTCTGACAGCTCACTATTTAGCTCTTTTCCTCTGCTTTTCATTCTTTGTGAGGCAGGCACCATTCTCCATGCAGCTAAGTAGGTGAGTACAAGCAGATGTAATTCTCCCCACAATAGATCTGATGGCATGGGTTTGGTGGGTAGGTGATAAAAAGACTCATTTTTTGACTCTAGATCTCAGCCATATTCTCCAATCCTGCCTTATAAAGGATCTCCATAGGTTAGAAATTACTGAGTCTCTATTATTATAATCTCCACATTTGATGTCTTGTGCTTCTTCCCAATGCTTGTTATAATCTGGAAAGGAATATTAAATGAGTAGTACCCTTAATTTCCAATGGGCGAAATAATCATAAAAATTAAACAGAGAGAGACTAGATAGAGTAAGTAGTATTCCCCAAAATACACGGAACACTTGTTATCTCTGGATGATTTTTATTGTTTTTTTCTCTTTTATATCTCTCTGAGTTTCATTTGTAATAAACTTACAATATGTTTCTGTTACAAATTATAAAATTCAAAACTGAGAAGACACTAAATCTAATTGAATTCTCGAAAGCATGAAATTAATAATCATGTCATGTTACCTCAGTCATGCCCTTAGTTTCTTATGCATCCTCCTGGCCAAGAGGGGAACTAATGGACTAAATTTAGAGTACAAGAAGCAAGTAATCACAGCAAAGGCATAGAGAGGGCTCACTTAGGAAACATAAGCAAAAGAGAATGATCAGATAGGGGACGGAATGCAATGTGTGCTGGAGAAATAAGGGGTGAAGCGGAGGGAGGAAAGAGCACAGAAAGCTTGCATGCAGTGGGCATCTGATTCGCCACCATCTATGGAGATTTCCTCAGTAGCTTGGCTCCTGGTCCCGGCTGGCAGCTTCTCCAATCTCGCTCTCATGTCAGACATCTGTCAGCACTCTGTGAGGACCGTTGGAAATGAAGGCCATTCACAGTTTGTCTTGGACCTCTTCTAGTCTTCCCACCCCTACCAGCTACTGAAAAGGAAAGGGGAAAAAGTTATAAAGTTTCTCCAGCCATGGTGAGGATAGCCAAAAAAAAAAAAGAGAACAAGACAACATTAACAAAGGAGACATGTTCCCGGGCCTCCTCATTGTCAAATGCTCCCTTTATTCATTTATCCCCCCAAATGTTTATTGAGCAGAACTGTGTGCCAAGCTTTTCAGTTACCATTGACAACATGTTTTTAACACCAGCTGAAGGAAGACATTCTTTATCTTGCTCCATGTTTTCCCCCAAACAAGCTACAGCTCCTGGGGCCTCAGCCCACTTCCATCTATCTTAGGATGTCCTCTTTCCCCTGAGAGCAGAATATAGATAGATCATACTTAACATGTGCCTAGAAATTTAGAAAAGGGAAAACAAGACAAGCAGACTCATCTTCTATTTACTACCCTGAAAAGAGCACATATTTAACAAACAGTTTTTAGTTGACTCTGAAACTTGCTCCAACTTTAAGAATACCAGCTTGAGTTAGATGTTATTCTTCAAACGTCCAGACATTCACACGTGCTTCTCACATGTTAATGCCTTTGTCCATGCTGTTTTCTCTTGATTTCCCTTAATCGTTTTTCTATTTGTTGACCAGCTCCTAATCAATTTTTCTTGTTATCTTTTCTAATTAAATATTATATATCATGTATATAAAATATATCTAATGTATATAGATAGATTGATTGATAGATTATTGATTGATAAATGATAGATTTACTGATAGATGATAGGTAGATAGATAGCTAACTAGATAGAGAGATAAATAGATATAGATGGTAGATAAATAGATAATAGAATACTAAGAAAACAAAGAACCATGTATACTCCACCAAGCTTCAGAAATAAAACATGATAGAGCCTTTGAAGGTGCCTCTATGCATCTCCTTATGTGTGTTCATTCCATCAACCCCTTTTCAACCTCCAGAGGTGACTACAATTCTACATTTTGTGTTAACTACTCTTGTTTTTCTGTACAAATTTTTTCACAGACATGCCCCTCTGTTGGTTGTGCCTGTTTTATACCATTACATAAAGGTAATTATACTGCACATGTTTCCTCATGAATTAATACTTTCAATCAATGTTTTGAAATTAATCTGTCAAAATGTGTACTGTAGTCCATTCATTTTCTTTCTGCTGTAGAGCATTCCATTGTAATAACTATACTACAATGTGTCCATTCCATTGATTATGGAAATTTGAGATTTTTCAAGGTTTCGAGTAAAAGTATTGCTGGAAACATTTTTATAGATCATCTGCTGATGTGCACGTGCAGTTTCTCTGGGCTGTATTCTAGGGACATAATTGCTGAATTTAGGGTATTTGAAATTTATCAGGTAGTATCAATTTATTTTCAATGTGTTTGGATCAGTTTACATTACATCAGCAAGATATGAGGCAGATCCTGTTGGTCTATACTGTTTACAACAATCAGTATTGTTAGACTTTTTTTTCATCAGTCCCAGTGATTCGAACTTGTTTTTATCTTTTTATTTGGCATTTTCTTTATGACTGACTGATGAGAATGAGCATTTTTTTCAAACATTTAATAGTTATTCATGTTTCTACCTTCATAAAATGTCTGTCATTGTCTTTCTTCCCTACATTTGCGGTTATATGCTCTGTACTTTACATATTCTAGATACCAAACTTTTTAATTGTTGTCAAATGCTGCAGATACCTTATACAAATTTGTGGCCATTCTCTTTATGATAACATAGACTCATAATTTTTAAAATACAGTTAGATTTGTCACTTTCCCTTTTTGATTTGTACTTATGTATTTTTTTTTATTTTCATACTTCAAGGCACACATATATATATTTTCTCTTTCCTAAAATTTTAAAGTGTTTGATTGACTTTTACATGTAGTAGAAAACATGTACTTTTATTTTTCCAATAGCCAGTCTTATTTATTAATTATGCATTTTTTCCCCCATTGTTCTGCAAGGTCATTTTTGTCATACACATAAATGCTTGTCCCTTCACTTAAGCTTTCTACTTGACTCCATTACTTTATCTGTCTATATCTTCAGTAATCTAAAGTGCCTTAATTACTATGGCTTGGAATAAGTCACACTCTATGCTAGGGCCAGTTCCTCTGTCTTATTTATCATTTGCAGGAGTATCTTAACTTCTCTTAGCCCTTTAATATTAATGTCAGAATTAACCTGTTAATCATACACACACACACACACACACACACACACACACACACACACACAAATCCTGCAGAGATGTTCATTAGTAGTGCACTAAATCTATCTATTAATTTGGGAGAATTAATATCTGGGAGAATTAATATCTTTAATAGAGTGAGTATTTCTATCTATGAATAAATCATATCTCTCTCATTTAGGACTTTAAAAAATCTTCTTCAATACAAGCTTTTTAAAATTTCTGCACAAAATGTCTTGCACATCGTTTGTTAGATTCATTTTGGGGAATCTCAAGTATTTGATGTTAAAGTATTATTTCTAATTGAATTGTATAACTGTCCCTAGTACAAGAAAGCACTTAAATATAATGTTCATTTTATATACAAGCAAGCTTGTTTTATTTTTTTGTTTATTTTACACACGTATTTGTCTATTTATTTTGGCTTTCATATATAGAGTATATAATGAGTGTTTTTATTTCTCATGTACTAGTTTAATTTGATTAATTAATTAATGAGTTAATTATTTTTGTTTCTCTGAGGTGGTTAGGATCTCCCAGACCTTAGTGAATCCTGTCTGGTTCTCACTATTATGAGGAGAGTTATGTTTTGATGTTTTACCATTAAGTATAAAGGTAGCTATACAATTTTTGTAGATTCCTACATGATTCCTTAGTGCTCTTTGCCAAATATATGGAGTTCCTTATCTTTGGGGCACAGGATGGGATAAGCTTCCTGGCTGCTTCTTGTTGCACAGGACCCTGTGATTAGTTCTGGCTAATGAGCAGTGAGCAGAAAAACCTATGTTCGTTCTAGGTCAGAGTTTCCTGGCCCATTCAAAACTCTCTCAAGCTCTTTCTCCCTAGCATGGTGACCAATAATGTCCAAAAATTGCTACTTCTTTAGCCTGGGTCCCCAAGCATGTGCATTTAGCAGAGATTCCTATTGATTCCTAATGGGTTTTTAATATATATGAGAACTAGATCCTTATTATTTTGAGCTATAGAAATTTAAGGTCTGCCATCATGATGTAGATAACGTAATCTGTGCTGACTGTTACATATCCTGTCATGCTAGGTGGATTTACCTGTTAGGAAAGCTTCTGCACAGCAAAGGAAACCAATCAACTGAGTGAAAATGGGATTTATGGAATGGGAATAAATGTTTGCAAAACCTCTATCTAATAAAGGATTAATTTTCAAAATACATAAAGAACTCATACAACTCAATAGTAAACTAACATAAAAAAATCAAATAACCCAATTTAAAAAATGGACAGAGGACTAGAATAACCTGAATAAATATTTTTTTCCAAAAAAAAAGATAAACAAATAGTCAAAACCACTCATCATCAGGGAAATGAAAATCAAATGCACAGTGAGAAGTCACCAAAAACCTGTTAGGATGGCTGTTATCAGAAAACAAGAGGTAAATGTTGGTGAGAATGTAGAGAAAAGGGATGAACTTTAGGTCATCTGGCACTGTCTACCTGAATTCTAGCACATGGACTGGCATAGCATTAAATCAGTAAGTATTTAAGAGAAAAAATTAAGTTTTCCAGGAGGCCTGACCTGAGTTAGAGGTCCCTAAGATTCACTCTACAAATTATGAACCACTAAACGCAAGAAAGAAATTAGTTTTCTACTTTCATAGCATCACTTGGTGTCTGACAAGATACTCGGCATTAACTTATTGTATGCCTGCTGTTACTGTCTCACTGGTGTCAAGGTTTCTTATGAAAATGCAGTCAGGATTTTGTGGTAGAGTCATTAGGGGCAATAGCACTTCTCCAAATAGTAATGTATTACCTACACAGGACATTTCTATACCGCCTCACTGCTTGATTTCTTAATAGACAAAATATTCAGAAATCCAATGAACTCTCTACCTGGCACTGTACAGTCCCTTGTGGATGGGGAGCAGTATGCATGGCTAGCTGTTCCCAGGAACAGAGGACGGCTTGCTTTTTTTCAGTTCCTGTTTATTTTGCAGCCACTGAAGTCTTTCCAAACAGCAGTTAATGAGAGTTTCAGAGACACTGGACTGTCTTGAAAGGGTTGTACAATTCCACAGGCCACTGAATCCCTATTCCAAACATGCAAGTGCATGTTACAGTGTATGAGAGGTGCCCACCACATTCAAAACGACCCAGGCAGCACCTTCCCATACAGAGTCAGAGGCACACAACTATAGGAGTCTTCTCACAGTCCGGGCTATTGGGCACAGGGAATTCTTCTTTTAGAAGTGGTTATCTGTTAATCTAAAAATATATCTTTCTCTTGAAAAATTGGCTTTATAAACCAAAAAAGAAACACTGATGTAGATATCAACTGTGTACTTTTTTACAAATAATCTGTTTCTTGTATAAGATACTTTTCTTCCAAATTTATCATTAATTTTCTTTATGGCTTTGGGCTACTCATTGATTCATCTGGGCCTCAGTATACCTATGATAAAAGGAAATTAAAATGATACAAAACAAAACCACAAAACAAAAATGGGATTGTGTAATCTGTAGGATTACTTCTGTTTCAAAGATGTGTGGTTCTATTGTGTAACTGACACCCAATAAGAATTTTATTAGCTATAACTATCTAAGAAAGGCCTTTCATCAAATAGAACAAGGGCAAGAGAAACAGACACTAAATGGAGTAGCAGGGGCAGAGGAAGACTAACAGACTTAGAAGTTTCAGAAGAGTGAAAATAATGGCTTAAATTTTAGATGGTTGAGTACTAACTGTTTACTCTACCATTTAAAAGCTTGGGCACTGGGTGAGTTGCTTGACCAGAGACAGATTCATGGGCATGTGGCTTGTGTAGTCACATAAGACTTTGCACTTAGAAGGGTACTGTACTGGGTTTAATATTCTGCTGCTACCATCTTGAAATTCCCAATATTTTTTGAATAAGGAGCCATGCATTTTAACTTTTCACTGGGTTCCACCATTATTTAGCAAGTCTTGAGCTTAACCTTTTTGAAACTTGGCTTCTGTATCTCTAAAATACGAATAGTAATACTTGTTCCAGGTCATAATAAGAAGTAAGAGAGATACCTATGAAAGTTCCTAATGAGCTCAGTACATGATACATTTGCCAAATAAAGTAAGTTCTGTTCTCTACTTTGACTCATTTCTAGACCCAACTAACTGTTCTTCTTTAAAAGGATACGTCAGACTCAGGGTTTTTTTTTTTTCCCCCTCGTTCTTCTTCTTTACTTTATTTTCATAGACTGGTGCAGTCCAAATGTGGAAGCATAAAACAATCTTGAACAAAGCTGTTTAGGGCCAGCTCAGAAATACTAAACACAATAAAATCTGTTTGTGTTTATAATTGGCCCTGGGGCTTCACATGGACTGATATTCTGATTAGGCTTTTGAGAATTTCAACAGTGCTCTGCATTTCAAACCATGCAATGTGCCCCCTGCTCAGTAATTAACATTGAGCTTCACCCCTTGCAAGTCCTTTCTAGACAAGCCCTTAAAAGGCCAATATTCTACTTCAATAAATCTTCTTAAGTTATGGGGAAAATGTGAGTTGTTACTATGGAGAAGTTACATCATTATTTCTCTTGAACTCTCCATTCTTAACACATAATTAATTTTTTAAAAATATGAGATCTTCAATTTTAGAAAAGGTCCTCTCTCTTCACCTCCTGCTGAAGAGATTTTAATGAATATCTTTTTTTTGTTTGATTTGGTTTTCATTGACATATTTTCTTTATTTCAAAATAATTTGACATTATAGTTGTATAAATGCATTCTTATCTATAATGGAGTATAATTGAGTGAGAGTTGAGAGATTTCTAGCAAAATTAAAAAGTAAAATTATAATTTTAGTTCACATTTAATAAACTATGTTCCAATAGTTTCAAGAATTTAACATGTCTCTAATTTTATCCTTATAACAACCTTATGAGATATGTTTTATCTTCCATATCCAAATGCAGAAAGCAAGTGTTACCAAGGTGAAGTAATGCGACCACAATTGCATTAGTTAAGTAGCATTAAACTTGAATCCATGTCTGCTAAATTCCAAAACCTGGATTTTTAACCATTATGACATCTAAAGCAAAAATATTAGACATAAGAAGGCCTTTCCATAACTAAGGAGAAATCTAAGTAAGTTGTCACTCATTCATTCATGTGGAAATCCAATGTATATTCACTGAGCATACTATACTATGAGTCACACACTCTCCTAGGAATTGGGGAAATAATGCCTAGAATAGATATAATCCTCCCATCAAGGACCTAAAAAGAGAAAGACATAGCCACCCAAGTAAACGTATCATTTGAAGTGCACTAAATGGTATGAAGGAGAATAAGTAGGGGGTATGTGGTGAGTGTAGAGGTTCCAATCTGGTGTGGCCAAAAACCTAGTTCTCCTTGAGGAGGTGATAGGAGGTCTAAGACCTGGAGGAATAAGTAGGGATAGGTGGAAAATTCTCTCTCTCACTATCTTTCAGGGTACTGGCCTGAGTCATAGTGCCAGTGAGGAATAAATTACTGGAATGGGAAACAGAATAAAAACCGCAGGAGGATACAGGCAGGGAGGGGAGTGGAGAAAAAGATCCTCGTTTGGTATATTAAGCGTGCAATGCTTGTGAGATAGCAAAGCAGAAGTGTCAAGTAAAACATCTTATGGGCAGATCTGGAACTCGAATGGAGAGTCTAGACTGGAAATACAGATGTGGGACTGGCTGACACTGGTATTAAAAAAAGGGTATTGCAGGGTGGGATGCAGAACACAGGTGGAGAGATTAGGTCTTTGAAAGGTAGAGAGATGTATTTGTCTCTTGCGATAAGTGGGAAAGTGAAAAAGAAGATAAGGATACAGATAGACCCAGATGTTATAATGTTTTAATATAACGTGTAAACACTATAATAGACATGTGGATAACATAGGAAAAAGAATTACAAACTCCATGGGAAAGAGAGAGAGGGCAGGATTAGGGAGGCAGCATGGATGATAAAATATTTGACCTGTTTTGAGAATAGGGAGTGTTAACCATGCTGATATCATCTCTAGAATTAGCAAAAAGAAGTAAGAGTATGTCTTATGCAAGATTTAGGACAAATCTATATAAAGTATTTTCTTTTGTTTATCTGAAATTCACATTATACTGGGTATCCTATATTATCTGACAATGCTTTGGGCAGAGAAGTTAGGAAAAAGCACTCCTGCATAGGGCACAGGAAAAAGAAAAGCATGAGCCCTGCCAATGCATGATATATTGAGGGAATCACAAATGCCTTGTAATAAGCAAACAAAGACGTTGTCTCAAGTAATAGAGCCACAGAGATATTCAGAGGCCATAATATAAAGGTGTCTGTCTGTCTGTTTTCAGGCTAACAACAGGTGAATTGTTCTACCGAAGTTCACCAAGTAGGTGAACTGGTTCAGCTTGTAGGTAGGTGTTATATGTATTATGGTCAAATATAAGAAAGGAAAACGTAGATTTGTTGAACACCTCTGATGTGCCAGTCCCTTTTCTAGGCATGTGTGTGTTTCTCTCTCTCTCTCTCTCTCGACCCCTCCCCTTCTCTCCCTCCCTCTCTATACATATATATACACATATATAGTATACATATAAAATATTTATAAGTATAATGTATTACAAATTATAATGTAAATGTTCATAATATAAATACATAATCATAGAATTATAAAAAATTAATAAATAGGGAATCAGGTCCAGAGGAGAAAACCAACCAGCACAAGATTAGAAAGAAGTCAGTGGGAAATCTGACAATCCGAACTCCTACGTGCTTGTCCGCGGCCCCTTCTTCTGCACAGGGACGAGCACAATGCTGGTGGATTGCAGTTTCTTTCAGGAGGATCACGTGACAATATAGAGAGGTAAAATGTGCTCTTCGCTGGTGAGAACTCATCTCTAGAGGAGCAGACCGGGAACATCTGAGTCCCCTTTCGTAACTCTCTGGGTACTTAAAAAAATTCAACCACCTTTGTTGAAATACATACACGCACATCTCCTTCCCTAAATGTTCACCTCTCTCTGGAGAGTCCTATCCTGTTTACCTTAAAACCAAACAACTCTGAAGACCTAAATACGTGTAAGTTCTTTGAGGGTTTAAACATGAATCTTCTTAAAATTTATGTGTGTGTACACTCAGTGTTTCCGAGCCTTGGCCCTTGCCTCAGGGAATAAGACAGCTTGTTTTGGCTGCACTTTGGGAACAGCACAATTGAAACATTACTTAAATAAATGTCGCAAGCCCCATCAGTGATGTCATGGCTTTGCCATGGAGCTGTTGCAAAGTTGTCCATTTAAGTTATTGAAAAGGAATCCTGGAAGAGCTGCCCTTTTGGTCTTTTAAGAAACAGACCTTTATTACAACCTCCTTATTTTAGAGAACCTGACTTGGAACGCAGTTCAGATCACTTTCAGAAATACATATTTAGTGTCTACGTATTGGGCTTGCAATTTGGTGCTAATAATCTCAGAATGAATTTAACATTATCCTTCATATCCTTCCTTTCTCTCCTCCTCCGTTTTGTTCTCTACTACTTTATTCTTAATTTTTTGTTGCTTTAATCACTGAAAGACAGTTTATAGTTTGGAGAAAATATTCCTTAATTACCATATGTCATGAACTTCAAGAAAGTTCCATTCCATTTCTAAACTTCCTTGAAGACAGTGAGTACTGAGCTGGGTGCCGAGGTAATTTCAATATAATGCTTTTTAAATCCTGTAACAAAAATGAATTTAAAACATGTTTTAATTGAGCGGTAGTTAATTGGGTGACTTATTGTCTTAATGGCTTTTTGACTCTCTGAACGGTTTTATAGTGTTGTGATAAAGGTAATGAATGACAAGCACAAGGTGGGCTGGCACCTAATGGGGAGCTCTTGATTCAGGCTGGAACAGGGAGCAAGGAAGTGACAAGAAAGTCCTCCTGAAGGAGGCAATGCCTGAAGAGTCAGAAAGATCACGTAGAGAAGGGTGATGAAGAGTGATATTCCAAGCAGCAGGAAGTTTTTAAGTTTCTCCAAGGACAACTCCATCATTTCACAGGTAGGATTCCTGACCTCTAAAGAGGAGATATAGGTATAGGGTATTTGCCTAAGGTTTTAGAGTAAGTGTCAGGGCAGGAACCAGAACACTAACTTCCTGACTCCGAATCACTGAACTTCTAAGCCAGCGTAAGATATTTATTTTTCATGTTTAGACTACGTTCCAACACCTCATTGTTAGTCAAAGTTCCTATAAACATTCCCGTTATCCCAAGCAAAATTCTTCACCCCAGGTTGCAGGAAATATCCAAGACCACCCTCTTTGCTAAAATGAAGTTTGTTATGGGATGAACAAATCATGGAATGTCTCTAAATTTTTAATGGGATGGATCTTAGTTACTATTATTTTGAAAAATTCTCTTAAGCAACTTTAAATTGACCCAAGTGGGAAGTTTAAATTCGACTCAACTTCCCCTTCTTTCTCTCTCTCTGTTTTCTTCCCTGTCACTTCATTTTCAAAATTTTGTTGTCCTAATCACGGAAAGAAAATTTATATTTTGTAAGAATAGATCATTTAATTATGATATTGCACTAACTTCAAGAGAGTTCCATTGAGTTGTAACCTTCCAAGAGCCCAGGTCAAGGTTGTAGAGGACAGGTTGTTTGACCTTGAGCAAACCACTTCTTTGGTTTCATTCTTACCTTTCCAGTGAGAGAGACTGAACTGGCTCTTTTTAGACTTTCTTCTTCCTAGCACTAAAGTTCTCTCTCTCTATATATATATACATATACATATACATATATATACATATATATACACACACACACACACATATATATACATATATACACACATATGTATATATGTGTGATGTGTTGTGTATGGTATATATATTGTATATGTGTATATATATATTTAATTGCTGGCAGAAAGATTGAATATCTTGCAACTTATTTCAAAAAATTAAATAATTTCCAGGAATTTGATTTAAGGAAGAGCTAATTTCTCAAGCATGCGCTTGCTGATAGCTTGCATAATCTTCTCCTGGCCTTTTAGCCAAAGAACATCACCGCCTTCGCCCACCTCTTGAAGTTCTCTTTATTCTTCTGGTATCTTCCTCTTCTCCTTAATTGATTTTCCATATTGCTCCTGTGGCCAAACAAAAACAGAAATAAAAATGAAACAAAATCAGAAACAGCATTTCTTCAATTTGGCAGAGGGAAGCCACTTAAAATACAGCTATTAATATTTCAGTGCTTTAAAACAATTTTGCTATTCCTCAAGAACAGTTTGTCATGGTCCCTTCTTCTCTTCCATCTGAGAAAATGTATCACAAGTCAGTACAAAGCTAAGGATATAAGGGTCAAACTAATTGCTCTTGGGGATTGTCATAAAATGTGAAGATTTTTCTTTCTCATTTCTGAATGTGGCAACATGATGTTCCAACAAAAGTAGGTGGAAAGAATGTTAACATCTCTTCATTCCTCAACCATAAGATCACCAACACCCATTAGAGCACTGATAACCACTTAAATTAGTTCCCTTACACTAAAAGCAACTGTATATTTCCCAATGGAATGGTTCAGAGGTTCTGGGAAGTACTCACAGAAATCTCCCATACATATATGCTGTAGTGTAGTCACGGCTGCTTTCCTCATCTTCTTGCCTCTTAACTCCTTTCCTTTCCCTTGTCTTCCTCTAATGTTCTGCTAGAAGTTCCCCAAATATCCTTATGAGGTGCCATATCTTTGTCCAAATTGTTCCATCTTCAAGGAATTCTCCTTTACCTCCTAGTCATCTCACCACTTCTTGGAAAGGTCCTTCAGATCACTCCTCTTGAGAATCCTCTCCTAACATCCATGAGTAGAGTTGTCATACTAACGCCAATCCTCTATCATGATGGTTCTTATGTTGCACTCCAATTATTTTTAAGCATGTGTGGAGAACAAGGTCTCCACTTGATTCCTCTCAAAACACTCAACATATGCCCAACTGAGCTCTGCAGAGCACTGGATGTAGTACTTAACTAAGAGCTAGTCAGTAAACTGTGATAAATGTATTTTCCACATACTGAGATGACCACACAGTAGACCTCCAATACATGTGTTGAAATGATTAATTAATTTTAACTAGGAGAGTATAAAATGCACTGTGTTGTGAAGGTGCGACATTTTGTTGGATAAATGAAGAAAACACTGATTTACTTCCATTCTAGAATGTCAGGGTTTATTTAAGGAACAGTTGGCCTTTCTCTAATTGAAGATAGCCTTTTTCTATGGGTATAAAGATGATGTTATGCAAGATGATTAAGTTCTAGAGACCTGCTGTACAACACAGTATCTATAGTTAATGATATTATATTATTATATTTATAATACAGTAAGATGATAGATCTTCTGTTCTTACCAAAAAGCATACACATATGCAACACACACACACACACACACACACACACACACACAAACACACATACACAAACACAAGAAACTTTTTAGAGGATGGATCTGTTTAGCACCTTGGCTATGGTGGTGTTACAATGGGTGTATGTACATGTCCAAACTCATCAAGATGAATACAATAAATACATGCATTTTTGATATATAAATCATACCTCAATAAATTATACCTCAATAGCTAATTTAAAAATAGATTTCAGGGGGAATAAAGAAGCATTTCCCCTTGCTCATCCCCAGATGTCCTTTACCGAGTAGAAGAAAAGAGCTCTGGAGCAAGAGTCAGTAGCCTCCAATTCAAATCCTAGCTCAACCACTAAATGCTCAGTTAACTCAACTTCCCCACTAGCAAAGAGGAAATAAATCACCTGAGAGTGTTCTTATGACAAGTAAGGTAACACTTCTAGAAGGATTTTGTAAATGTTGAAGCAATTTGCAAATATTAAGTTAAAACAGCATTCCCCTTTTTCTCCTGAGCTACCCAATTTATTATTATTTTTATTAATCAGATGAAATTGGAGGATATGACTATCAGAAAAATTACCACTTTCTTCTTTCCCTTTTGTTCCAAAGCTCTACCTATGGTTAACTTTTTTTCCCCAGCTTTACTGAGATATAATTGAAAAATAAAATTGCATATGGTTAAAGTGTAAAATGTGATGATTTGACATACATATACTTTGTGAAATAATATCACAATCTAATTAACACCTTCATTTCCTCACAAAGTTACTTTATTTTTTAAAACATGGTGAGAATGCTTAAGGTCTACTCTCTTAGCAAATTTTCCTATGGCTAACTTTTTAAGATGCAAGAGACAGTTACAATGAGCAGTTGACTCATTATTACTTTGTAAGGCGTTAGTATATCATTGGGTATTTTGAAAATTATTGATTGGAATTTGACTTAAACCAATTATTAATTGGTATAGATTTGCTATCTAGTTACATGAGTTTATCTTTTTTTTTTTACTTGAAGTGTGCATAAAATTCCATATTCTACATTCTTCCCTAGGTATTCCTTAGATTCTTCATGATTCACAGTTCTTAACACTTGGTATGTTGAAATTAAATTGTTATATTGCAGATATTTCTTAAATTGCACACATGCCTGCATTTACTAGTGTTTTTGTGTTAGGCAGAAGACTCAAGTTTGAGTCCTGACTTCCCTACTTTCTGGCTGTATGACACTAATGTCAGGTAGTATTAATCCCTTAAATGAAATACTTGCACTAATCCAAATTTTGAGGCAACAGAGAAAAACAATAGCCTACAATATCTTCAAATTAACCCATTAATCATTTACTGACACATCCTTTCATTAAGTAAACAATTATTATGTAGCAAGTCCTATAAGGGTATGCTGGCATGACAGCAAAGCAGACAAGTTCCCTGGAATATAACTAAGGCCCACCCTATATCTTGGAGATTTGACAGGGTTTTGGATGAAAAGATTTGAGGCTGAGAGGCATTCTAAAGTACACCTTCCAATGCTGGATCAAGATCGGCGGAAACACCATCAGTGATGAAGAAGTGCCTCTGTCAGATTTGCTAAGAAATCACTGCACTTAGATAGTTTTTCATTTTGTGAAATCAGTCTCTCTTCATTTTGTCAAAATCATAGCTCTTGCTGTCCCACAGAATAAAGTTTCCACTTGACATTTATATCACCTACCATGTAGCTCTTCTTAGGCAAAGATGGAGACCAAAACAAAAAGACTCTAGAAGTCAGTAAAAATTCTGACACAAAACAAGTTTGTTTTCAAAAATCTAGTCTCATGGTTAATTCTATGTGTCAATTAGACTGGGTCATGGGAAGCCTAGATATTTGGTCAGATATTATTCTTGGTGAATCTGTGGGGATGTGTCTGATGAGACTAACATTTCAATTATTAAAGTAGATTGCCCTCCCTCATGTGGGTGGGCCTCAACCAATAAGGCGTTGCCCTCCCTCATGTGGGTGGGCCTCAACCAATAAGGCGAAGCCTTCATGGAACAAGCAAGCTAAGAGGGAACTCCTTTCTAACTGCTTTGAGCAGGAACATCATTCTTTACCAGCCTGAAAAACAACTCTTCTTGGATCTCAAGCATGCTGACTTTTGGACTAGAAATTATGCTATCTGCTCTCCTGGTTCCCAAATCTTCAAAGTCATACCAGAATTACACTATGATCCCTACTTCCACCCCAGATCTCCAGCTGGCCAACTTCAGATCTTGAGATTTCTTAGCTTAATAATTGTGAGACTCAATTCCTGATAATAAGTTTGTGTGGTGTGTGTGTGTGTGTGTGGTGTGTGAGAGAGAAGAGAGAGGGGAGAGGAGAGAGAGAGAGAGAGAGAGAGAGAGAGAGAGAGAGAAGATTGAGGCTGGGCCAATGCCATGTTATTTAAGAATAGTTTGTGCAAAAATATCCACATTGGTCAGGAGAAGATATATTTGGATGGAGAAGTAGGAGCTTGACACCATGGTAAGACTTCTAGACTCTATCCTCAAAGCATGGAAAGTCTCTGGAGGGTGTTAATCAAGGAATAGATGTGTCTGGTTTGCATTTAAAAACATCAGTCTGGCAATTACGCGGGTTATGGATTGTAGAGGACCAGTAGAGGTATTTGATATTCCACCTTCAACACATTCACTGATTTGATATATCCTGAACACCTGTTATGTGACAGGCATGTTGCTTAGTGCTAAGGTTAGAATGAGGGCAAAGAGTGAGAACACAAGAATAAAGCAGATGATTTTCCTGTTCCCTTTGGATCTCACAGTCCAAAGTGGTAAAAAAATTGTCATGTTTTCAGGGACAATTTTGATGTTCTTCTCAGGCTTAATCCCAAACTCATAGCAGTTTTTCATCATGATATGTGTGGACTAAATAATGGAGCAAATGATATAGCTGTTAGTCAAAGTGTTAAGTGACTCAAAACCTTAATTGACGATTTTGAAACTTGTTTCCATTTACAAAGAATTTTCTCATCCTCACCTTATATGATTCTTAGAAAGCACTGCAAAGTAGGTAATCTTTTTTATCATATCTATTTATAGCATGAGGTAACTGAGGCTTTAAAGAAGTTATGGTATTTTTTCATTACCCAGCCAAGAAGTATAGACTTGAGCATACTCTAATTTCAAATCCATTTTTATTTTCATTAGTCTCTCTATAGCAGTTAATAATATGCATTCCCAGAAGGTAGTTTGTAGAGAGACTTTAGCCCCATAATAGTCTCCCTGACAAGGTGCAAATGCAGAAATAAATAGAGGAACTCACTGGTCAGTGAGATAGTCCAAGCACCAGCTGCTGAATCACCCTGGCACCCAGCCTTTAGGGAGGTGACTTTGCTCTACTTGGTTGACTAATAAATCTTTTAAGAGCTTAAATGGCTTGTTGACATAGACTCTTCATGATTTCCCATGGAGTCATTCAGTTGTTCATTTACCTGTTCATCCACTCAGGATGTTATCCAGTATTATTTTTAAAAGGCCAGGCCTGAAAAGATGATCTCACTCTGGCTGAGGCACTCAGACCCTGGAGAGAGATCTGGCAGGGATTTACTCTCCTGTAAATGTGAGACAGGAGGCCTGAGAGGCAGCAAATCAGAGGGCTATGAGCCAAGTAGCCCCTGTGGGGGTGGGAGGCATGCCCCCTTCAGAAAGCAAACATCTGGTCATGTGTCTGTCTGCCCCAAGCCTCCTCTGGCCCCGGGCACTGTGCCTGTCTTGTTTTAAATCCTGGAAATAGAAAGTCAGCTCAGATTCTGCCTTCCTTGTACTGAGTAGTGTAATTTTACATAAAATGTAAATTCAGTCTAGTCTCCAAAAGGGTCCACTGCTTTCCAATCCAGTTATGTGAGTCCAAAAGTGAGATGTTAATAACAAAGGAAATAGGGCTTTGAAGTAAGAAAAAACAGGGTTCAAACCCCATATGGAACTTTACCGAATAATATATCATCTCTGAACTTTAGTTTCTTCATATAGAAGATAAAGAAAAAATTAACCTTGTAGGATGGCTGAAAGCATTAAATGGAAAAAAATAAAAGGATATTGAAAGCAGAATCTGTTGTATGCTAGGTCCTGACCTACTTATAATTTCTAATTGGATCATGACTAAATCATTTGATTGATGAACCCTGAGAATGAAGGATGACACATGACCTTCCTGAAGGTGGAAACCACATAAGTGGTAGAATCCAGAGTTCAAAGTCAAACCCAGTATGCCTGACTCCATCTTCCTGCCTATTAGCTTGATGATACATTATCTCTGTGCTCTCCTCTTCTGCTGTTTTGCTATCCTCTCCCCAACTCCCTTTCTCCACTTTCTCTTTCTTCATCAGTGAAAATAATCATTTGACTCATTTACAGATGAAGACACCTGGGCTTGTCTTCTGACTCCAATACAACCTGACGCGAGAGTTCTGTGGTCCTTCTACTAATGAATCACCTAACTCCAGTCATGTCACCTGTGCATTACCCAGTAAGTTTTTATCTTTATTTCTTTACAAACGACTCCAATGTAAAAGCATATTTGAGAGTTTTCCTTTTTATACCAGTAGCTATGACTATGTATAGATGGGAGGACATTGTCCCTGTGATGGGAAAGATGAACAGGTACTAGAGCATGTGGCTGCAGGAGGTTAGATGGCATCTAGAATGCTCACTGCAGTTTACATGTGTGTATCTGGTGGTGGTTTGGTTCAATGGCCAGCATAGGTCTGGGCAGGCACCAATACCAGTCTGCCAATAGTGCACCATAAACTAGAAGTGATGGAGAACCTCTCCCCATGCCAACTTGCACTTAAGGCAGCAACTGGAAACCTGTCAAGAGGGGTAAACTCTTTGGGTGCAGTTTCTTCAGCAAAGAAACTATGACAACACTTCACATCTGTCGTAACCCTGCTGCCCAATCCTGGGAACTGCACTCTTGAGGCTTTCTCAGTACTCTTGACGACCTTTCCCAGAGTGTGAACCACCGGTCCTCAGCACATTCACCCCTTCCACCTATGATACTGGTCAAAAATCATTTCATCATTGTTCTGTGCGTCAAAACTCACAATATCACTTGGAGGGTGAGACTGTCAGATTCAGGCTGTCCAGATTGATAGGCAAAAGTTGATGAGGAAGAAACAGAGAGCAAGGTCCCTGGGTTCCCAGCCCCCAAACTCCTTGACTGTCACTTGTAATTGTATATAATGTTTGTGTTTCCTGCTCCATCTCCTCATGCTGTCTCCCTTAGTCAAGTCCACGTGGGGAAGGAAAATGTCAAACATCCTCGACTGTCCCAGCCATGTCGTATATAGATATGTCATGTTAGTATATATATAAATATATATACATATAATTTTGTACGTTTAAAAAAAATGGATGGATATGGTTGCCTTAGCAGTGATGTTGGCCTATAAGGACAAGACGTGGAGTCAGTCAGAACTAGGTTACCTGGGTCAACAGTTTCTATCCTTATAGATTTCTGCACATGTTGTTTCCTCTGTATGGAATGCTATTTCCTTTTTATTTACTAATTTTATCGATCCATCTGCCTTCCGCATGTAGGGTATTTGGGTGAAATGTGATTACACTCTAATCATTGCTGGGTTAGTTTCCACAATAAACTGGGGGTTGGTCTCTTACACAACTGTGCACTGAGACATGGCATTCGCAATGTGTCATATGATGGTACAAATGGCCATAAGGTTAAGAATGCTAAAATTCAAAATAGCAGAAACATGATTGAAGCTTATGTGGCCCAAGTACATTTAAAATGCTACTTTGAATTGGAAAATGTGAAAGAAGTGTCAAATTTTGGAGATAGAAATTTGAGCTAGGGCCAGCAATTTCAGTTTTAGAAAGCTCTGTGAATACCACTCTACTGTTTTGGAGGTGAGGTGGAAGAAATGTGTGTCAATTATGTACAAAAGAAATATTTCAAAATATTCACTGTAAATAAATACAGAGGTTAATGAAAATATGTATGTTATCGGTAGGATAAATCAGCTAATTATTGGGCAAAGCATGGAATCAGGTGTTTGTAAGCATGGTCTAATTTAACTCTCATGATAATGTATGAGAAAAATATTACTTCCTCTACCAGGGTGGAAATTGTCACAAAGAAATTAACCTATTGCTTGAAATAACATTGCTCTGAAATGTATATCTGTCAGATCTGAAAACCTGTGCTCCCGCCATTTAATAAAATCCAATATTGATGACGCCTTTTCTCAAGGCCCTCTACTTTTTCCAAAGCCCTTGAATTTGTAGCTCATTGTAGAGGACAAAAGGGAGACAGAGAATCGAGCTGCTTTCCAAGTGATTACTCTCAGACAAAGAAGTTGCCAGTCAAGGTTGGAAATAGATATCTGCTAGTCTCAAGCAGGCCCACCTCTTGGGCAAAGTCCAGAAGCCTGGTTCATTCTATTTTCTGGTGGTTTCCACCCCCTTGATAACTGGTTTTGTCCTACCTTGTCAAAAAGACTTCTGGGCAGCCAGGAATGGTAGATGTGGTTGTCACTAGTGCCTGAACAGCACGCCTCAGTGGCTACTCTGAAAGGAGCTCCAGAGGTAGGAGGAAGTGGGATGGGTCCTCCTGAAATGTAAAGGAAGACAATGTGCCCCGCACTGTCTTGTGGTACCCCTCCCCTCCATGCCAGCCAGCATACTGCTGTGCCCAAAGTCTCCCTCAGCTAAGGGGGCCCTGGATGTCATGAGGAGATGCTTGGCTGGTCTCTCCCCTGTTCTTGGTTGCTAGGAAACTGTAATCTGTACCCCCCACCCCCACTCCCTGACACACACACAACTACATGGCCTGTCTCTCTCTCTCCTCTCTGCATTTTGAAAACAAAACTATTAACTTTAAGCTGTTTTTATATTTATCTATTTATTTATTTAGCCTTTTCTAAGATTCATTAGGTTTAGCAGATTTTTGGACAATGATTATACCCCTGTTCAGAGCCAAATGACTCTAGAGGCTTATGGTGTGGCTCAGATTTTTAATTTGGGTTTTGAAAGTCAGTACTGTCTAGACCCTGTGAATAAGAGGGTAAGTACAGAAAAAATGTAAATGTGGCTTCCTACTGCAGGTAAATTAGACAAGGAAGATGCCATGTGGCAGTGCTACATGCTAGGTTCTGGCTTCTCACCTATTTAATGCCAACAGCAGAGCCAGTTTCACTGGCAACAGGAGCTCACTGTCTTACTAGGGAAAAGAGCAAGGTCAAGTTCACATGTGTGTTAGTTGTAAAGGTGAAGGCTCAGGACTGTTGTGAACAACCTCTCTGGGGAGATTAGAGACCAGTAGATTCAGCATCCCTGTGTTATAGATGAAACAGCTAAGAATCTACAGCAAGAGGCAAAGTAAATGATCTTTAAAAAGTTATGCCATCACAGTGGAGGATTCAATATGCCCCTTCATTAACACATTCGTTCACTCAACTCAGTATGTGTTAGTGGATCGAGTCCTGGTCCAGGCACTGCTGAGGAATAAGACAGTGAATAAGACAGACTCGGTTCTTACAGTTTAGTAGGGGTAACAGGCAAATAAAGGTAAGTAAACAAATAATAATCTCCTAGGACAGTAATTACTAGGAAGGAAAAATGAAAGCAGAGTGCTCAGAGATAATATTGAGGATGAAGGAACTCTCCCTAGACAGAAGTGTTGATGGAAAGTCTCCTTGAGAAGTAGGATGGGAAAAAACTCTCCATGTGAATCTCAGAGTAATCAACGTGCCTGCAAGAAGAAAACATTTTGTACGAAAGCCCTGAGGGAGAAAGAACTTGGAAAGTTCTAGGATCTGGGGAAAAAACACCATCTGGCTGGTGTGTTTGGAGCGGGCTGCATTGGGAGACAGTGGGGGGAAGACGAAACCATAGAGCAGAGGTGAGGTCAAGTATAACCTTGAAGATGATATACGCTAGTCAGGGTTTTAGTCTAAGGGCAATGATAAACCATTGAATTTTTAACTTGGCTTTTGAATGATTAGTACACTGTTATGGTTCACACATTTAGAAATTTAAGAAGGTATACGATGTAAAGTATACCATTTCATACTATTTCTATCTTGTCGACACAGTTCTCACCCCACCATGCCCTCTATAGATAACTGTTGTCATTAATTTCTTAAGTGTCCTGCACGTACAAGAAATATGCCACACACTTCTCATCTATGGCTCCTAATTTATACACAAAATAAGATGCTATGCACACAGTTCTGTCACTTGCTTTTTATCAGTTAACATATCTTGGAGATTTTTCTCTGGGAGTGTATATAAATCTTGATTGTATTTTATACATACAGAGCACTCCCCCTTACAGATATACCATATGTGGTTTAACCAGTGGATTTGGGGTTCTTTTTAGTCATTTGTGGTTATAAGCAATGCCAAAATGAATAAGCATGGGCAAATGTCACTTTGCCATGTGCACAAGTCTATCAGTGGGATAGAGTCCTAGGAGGGAAACTTGTGAATCAACAGGTGTATTATGTTTGAGGCCATCATGGGACATGGCAGGAGAGGGAGTTCCTAGAATCGATCTTTCCACTGAAGTAACCACAAGGGACCAAAACTGACAGAATCAACTTTTACAGAACTCTGGAATCTAATAAAAATCTCACAGTAATAGGGGGACAGCATAATGAAGAAACAGGCTGCTACGTTTTGATAGAAGGTATTGAGGTGCTTTTGCTTACCCATCTACCACTCCCCGCTCCTCAGTTTAGCGGCAGTGATGGGGAGGGTGCCTGCGTTTGTGGCACAGCTTGGTGATGTCAGAGATGCGAACAATACAGACTTGTGTCCTTTTAAAAATTGTGTATTTTGACCTCCTGGAAGTTTCTAAAGTGACCATTGTAGAAGTTCGCCTTTATTTCACTCTCCTCAGGCTGGGTAGCATCTTTTGAAAGCATGAAAGATTAATTACCTAGTAGAATCTGATCTTGGAAGCTAAGCAGGGTTGGGCCTGGTTAGTATTTGGATGGAAGACCGTCTAGGAGAACCAGGTGCTGTAGGCATGAAAAATAAAAATTAGGAAGTATAAGCCGACAAGTTCCTTGCAATCTGTGAGGTCAACCAAGGGTTTCCTCACCTAAAAATAAAAATAATAAAGAAAAATTACCTAGTAGATTTCAATCAATGAGAGTTGAATCTAAATCAGAAACTAGTTATTGAGGATCAACTGTGTGTTTGAAATTACAGTAAGTGTTGGACCTTAGTTTCCAGAAATAGCCAAACATGTAGAATGTCCTCATATCAGAAATACTGTTGAAGAGATTCATAGGCTGGGTTGGGCCACTAGATTGAAAATCCAAAGCAAGGATCCACCTGACTTTTCTACCATTTCCAGGACCCAGTTATGTCTACCCAACAATAGATCTCTATAGTAGATAACCAATAATTATGAATAGAATGAGTGAAAGTGTTCAAAAACTGAATTCATTTGATACCTTTGACTTCCCTACTTCCTATTCCTCTAAAATATGATTCCTACATTATTTTACATTTTTCTTCAACTAGAATTTGGCTAAATCAATGATTCTACAGCTCTGAAAGCAGGCAGTGCCTCTGTTAAAGATTTGCTTTCCTGGAATTTCTGTGGGTCACACCCTAACTCCTCAATGCACTGCTCTGCAGTATACAGAATGTCTGTGTCCCAGTCGAGGTACTGCGAGTTTCTAGAAGCCTCCGAAAATTCGATATTGGTTAAAATGTACTCGTAGAGTATCCTAGAGCTCTTGTCCAGCACTCCTAGGAGCAGATGAAAACAATTAATGGAATATATACCAAATCTGACTTACCCTAGGGATTAGGTGTTCTCCAAGAAAGTATTCCAGGATGATTGGTTTGAGATGGCTTCTGTTCATTTTCCAGAGGAGAAGCAGTGTTACTTTACAGTGATATTTGTTCTATGAGAGGCAAAGCCTTGCCAAGGAATGTTCTCAGAGAGAGAGAGTTATGCACATGATTTAAAGAGCACCAAAAATGCAAAATCATCTTTAGTCACCTTATATTTCATCATCCTGATGCTCAGAGCTTTCTTGTATGTTTTCTTAAAATTAAAAATATTAAGAGGTGGTCACTGAGCAAAAGTAGGAGCATTTTATCCCAGAAACTTCATACAACTTCCCATAAATATCACATCAGAATAGCAGAGCCATCCTAAAATTCAAGTGGTCTTATGGAAGACTTGCTGGAGGCTGAATTTTTTTTTTATTTTACATTTACTATCTCTACAGAAACAATGCTGTATATACAGAGAAGCATGGGGCATCCTTTGCCAGGATCTCTCTGTGGGGCTCCATGCTTCTTTACAGAATCTTGTTTACATTGGAATGTAGTTAGATGGTTGAAACCAGAACTTGCAATGGGTATTTGCTGTTTGAAAAGCCTAGGCACCTGGAGACTGAAGGCTTGGGCTCTGCCCTGGCTTCTCCACTCCCAGCTCTTAGATCCTGGATGCAGCTCTCTGACTCTCACTCTTTACCATGAACATGATACCACACACCTCATAAAATTATAAAAAGTAACTGATTCATAATGATGGGTGAACCTTAATAAAGCGGAAATTAAAATCAAAGCTACTCATTCTGTTATTTAAGAATTTTGAATTAAGAGTACACAGTTAGCTTGTGTCATTTGCTCAGGACTCATGACTTTAATCAAATCAGTCTGCACACTATTTTCTCTCCTATCTTCTATTTTTCTTCAGATAATAATCATATCTTTTATTTTCCCTCTCCTTAAACTGTGATCACCCAGAATCTGAGAACTGTGTTTTCCTCATCTTGATGACTTCTACAGTCTTAGGCACCAAAAAGCATTCTGTACATGCATCCTAAAGTTGAATCTGTCATTGGCCAAGTAATAGAAAACCTAGTGAAAAAGTAGAACCCAGATCTTCTAAGCCCAGTTCCGGTTCTCTTCCATTCTAGCTTGAAAGTCGACTTTGATTTCAATTTGGCCTTGAGTTAGGACATCTCTCCTGTCCCTGGCTCCACACTGGATATTACAAGCCAGCAGTGTATAGCTTGATGTAAAGTAAAGGATAATATGGTCCTCACTTGTCCTGGAATCCTGGGAGGTCTCACATCCAGCATTTGTGAGTCCATCTGGCATTTTGAAATCCATAAACGTCTCTGTCAACCCAATCTTGTGCTGGACTACACACACTTTCCACACCACACTAAGTTGCCCCCTAATCCCACCCATCAAGTTCTCAGAATAGTCATGTAGCAATAATTGTTTAATTCACTGCATATCAACAGCTGAGATTTAATCATGTCCAGCCGGCAGGAATATGCAGAGAAAGACACAGGGCAATAAGGTGCAGGGCAGAAAGACACAAGATCCTACACCAACATCCAGGCCTGATGACTCAAATGCTTAAGCATCAGAAACTCTAACCGGTTTGATCCCTCCCTTCAGAGGTGTAGTGAGGTGCTGGCATAAATCACTTGCAATTTTAAAATGTGCAATTTCTAATGGGAATACTATCTGACTTACCCAAGAGTAATGGATAACTGTCACTCTTCTCTCCCAGTCATAGCCTTAATGTTTCAGCTTCCCAGACTTTGGTGGCTGGCTAAAGACAGATCTGAAAATATTTATATGAGGTCCATAGATTTTCTATCTATACTGAGGCCTCTTGGGAAACCTGGAGGGAGTTGTTCCACTACCTAATTTGTGGCTCCCCAAAATGACTTCTTGAGAATACTACTGTCTTACAATGTTCACAGGTTTTGAAGAGAAAGATAATGATACTAACTACATTTGGGAAACACCGGGCTAAAACAAATCAACCACTTTTGCTGCTGCTTTTTAACTGAAGAAAGCCTTTATTGTGGCAATATACTTTGCAATTACCCCAGAGGACAGACTGTGTGGCTTATTTGATCATTAAAACACATTTTTCAGATCCTTTGGACTGGCCACTTCTGTCTTCAAAGCAGTCTCTTCATTTAACCCCCTGTTTTGTATAAATAGGATGATTATTAACCTAGGGGACCATGATGTAAAGCCATGCAGTGAAACACATTGGTTAATGTGATGTCAAAAACAGAGTTATGATGGTACAATTGACTCTAGTCAGATAATCAATTTAAACAGTTTAGCTTTATTCAAAATCAACAGATGTTCGAGCTCTGTCCAGGACTCTGCTTGTTTGGGATGTGGCTTAAGAATCATGCTTCGCTGGGCAATAAAAATAGAAGACCTGTAAAGACACCTTAGATACTGAGATAACTAGATTTTAAAAATTGACTCCAACTTCTGGCTACCTGCTTGACCCTGAGCTTTTGAGTCTCTCATTTTTCCCACTTTATAATTCAGAAATAAGCTGTACTAGCATCAGTTTGCCACTGAGTGGGAGATGAGGTCTAATAGGCAAAATATGAAGGAAGTTAAATTTTCAGGGGCAAAAGGAAATGGCTGAAGGGCTCCCTGGTTCTTGTGCTTGGTTTCTGTCAAGGGCTTTAGAACTAGAAGGGCCTAAATCAAAATCTCGACTCTAGATCTGTCCCTGAGCCCTGTTATCCATTGACTAAACTGAGGTGGTGAAATGAGCAACTCTGATGACAAATGTGGAAAACATTTTGCAAATGGTAAAGTGCTGTGAACATGTGAATTGTTGTATTCTACTGGTCTGAATTCAGAAGACTGGTTTGGGCAAATGGAGACAGCCCAAAAGGCAGCATTTCCAGCTCAGGCCTTGCTTCTGGCCCCCTGCCTTTCCCATTTTCACGTTTTCACATCAGAGCTCAGACTGAGGGGAACACACCAGAGACTGGTGGTTTTCAGTAGAGCACAGCTCCTTGTTCCACGGCGGGATTCCCAGCCTCGGCGCAAGTTGGCCCAGACTCTGCCATCCCCCACATCCACTTCCCCAAATTGCTGTCAGTCCCCATGGGATGGCTTTTTTGCAATGTGTTGTTTTGTCTGTCCCCTGTTGCTACAGCAATCCAAAAAAGTTTTTTGTTACCAACTCTCTAAAATGGAGACATCTGCATGCAATTTTGAAAAGCCTTGTCAGAGTTCTCATTTACTGTTTTGATCAGCTCTTTCTGACATATGGACAGAGTCCCCAGAGCAGTTCAAGAGGAAAAGACCTGTCTAGGCAAACAAATGCTTCTCCCAGAAGGGCACCCTGCCTGTGGATTTCTGTCCCCTCTGGAGTGAAAGCACACAGCAAAGTCATGAATGCCCGGAACCTAAATTCATACCCCACCCCAGCCCAGGAGGGAGGGTGGGCAAATCAAAAGGCTCAGGTTAGGACCCCTTTAGAGTTCACTTCTGTGAAAGGAGTTGCCACCTATGTTTTCATGCAAGCACATGTGAGCCCTAGAAATTCTGCCCCTTACACGTGCCTCATTTTGAGAGGTGACAGGAGGTGACATTATTTAGTATTGGACAGCAGGTTCTTGGGTTTTGCTCCTCATTCCAATTAAGCCTATGACCTTAGGTGTAAGAATCACATCTGGGCTTCTGCTGTCTCCTGTGTAAAGTGAGTTGATTGACTGACCATGCCTCTTTCAAGTCAAAAATAAGTCTTAGCACAAAGATTAGTTAGGAGATGGGTCCCCACACACCTGCTAACCCTGGGCAAAAGTTTACCATTTTAATCACTGGACTGTTTCAGGGATAATGTTGGAAAGGAATATTTTATGACTTCACAATACAGTGGAAAACTCATCTAGATCTTAAAGTCAGATAGACCAATGTTCAAGCCCTAGTATGCCACTCTTGGGGAAAGTGAGCCAGGACAAGTTATGTAAGGCTTCTAGGATATTGACAGCAACTTCATAGATAATTTTGTGAGAAGTAAGTAAAGTAATGCATGCAAAGTATCAAGTGTAAAGCAATGAACAAAGCAACATTTATGTAATTTCTTGTTGCCTCTCCTTTTCTGCAGTCTATCAACTTTGTTCTCTCAACCTATCCCAAATCCAAGCATAAAGAGACATCTAAAGCTCTCAATGCATGTCTACATACATGGGCTCACATGCATTGGTACAGCTGAAAAGAACACACAAACCATTCTCATGCATAGATTCTTGCTTATTAGGTTTAAACTTTTAAAACAAAGCATTTTTTTACATATAAATAAAATTTAACAATTACTTTCCTGGGAGACCTTATAAAATATATATAGCTCTTTCTTGGGTTCTTAAGTATCTCCAACACATTTTATCCCTTGGATTTTCAAAGACAGCATTTACGTTATTTTTATTACGCTTCATGTATGTAACATAGTGGATGTCCCCATCAGTACAAAGCAACTGTTTGATCCTCCACTGAATTTTCCTACACAAATGAGCTCTGTGAGATGCCCCTTCACTGCCCCCCCCCACACCTCTCCCTGCTGTGAGGCTGAGGGCTGTTATGCCTTTCCCTGCTTTCAAATTCCTTTCCTTGAACGACTCTCCCCACTCTTTCTAATTTGATGCTCCTCATTCGTGGCAGGCCAAGTTGTGTTTAAATAGCAATACGCCTCTGGAACTATGAAAGTTTGGAGCTTTCAAATAACATCTATTTGAATGGCTCTGAACCCTTTTGTTTCTTTTCTCCTTAGCTGTGCTACAGATTTAAGAGATTACTAAAAATCTGAGTCTTGGGTGGATATATTTTAACCATAATTAGGATTCAAAACCCATGACTTTTGAGGGTTACTGTGTTAGTTTCCTACTGCTGCTGTAACAAATAAGCATAAACTAACACAGGATTATCTTATAGTTTAGAGGTCTAAAAGGGATCTCACTGAGCTAAAATCAAGATGTCAGCATTCCTTTAAGAGACTCTAAAGGAGAATCTGTTTCCCTTGCCTTTTCCAGCTTCTAGAGGCTGACTGCATTCATTGGCTCATGGCCTTGCCTCTGTTTTCAAAGTCAACTGCATGAATATTCATACTTCTCTCTCCTCTCCTCTCCTCTGCTCTCCTCTCCTCTATTTTCCTCTCTGCTCCCCTCTCCTCCCCTCCTCCTCTTTTCTCTTTTTTACTCTCATTCTCTCCTCCTTTCTGCCTTTCTCATCTTAGCTTCTATCTTCATATCTCATTCTATGACTCTAAAACTCCTGCCTCTCCCTCCTATAACAACTCTGACGAGTATGTTGGACCCACCAGGATACCAGGATAACCTTTCCATTTTGATCCTTAACCATACCTGCAAAGTCTCTTTTGCTATGTAAGCTACCACATTCACAGATCTCAAGGGTTAGGACCTGAAAATCTTTAGGAGGTCTTTATTCTCCCTCCCACAGTTACCAATGGAGGATCGCTCTAAGAAATCTCCAGTCCACTGCTCCCTCCTGCCCACCCAACCAACTTGGCAGACTGAGGGCTGCCCTTTGGGATACTTATCTAATGAGACTAACATTTCTACCAAGACATTTATGCTGCCTCTCCAGCCATAACAGTGTGGGTGCCTGACATCCTTTGGCTCAAGATCCCAAATTAAATCTTCTCCTTTCCATTTTTATTAAAAACAAAGCCAGTTTCCCCACTGGGACCCACTCCAGGCCTGTGCAGATATGGTGTTTGCATCCAGAAAAGCTCCAAATGGCATCAACGGCAGATGGGAAAATATAGCATCTAGCTCTGTGCCTGGCTTAGAGTGGTCAACAATATTATTTTTTCTCATACTAGAAAAACTAGGCAAACATCTTGAATCAGAGGCTTCCTTGCTATTGGTGACTGGTCCAGTAAGACTTCTATAAAAGGGAGAATAATACAACAGCTAATATTTACTGGGTTCATACTTTTTGCTAGACACTATGCTAAGTGTGGATACATATTGTCCCAGTTACTCCTTATATCCACTCTATGCAGTTTGTGCTATTATTAGACCCCCTTTACAGGTAATGAAACAAAGATTTCAACAAAGGAGTCGACCAAATGCAAACAACCAGCAATATTCATTTTAAAGATCCCATACTATTTCTGAATCTTCCATAAGATTGACGATTCCAGTGTTCGGTCTACAAACCTCTTCTTTACGATCACTCCTTAGGTGATGGCACCCATTTCAATAGCTTTAAAAAACGACTTATAATGTAAACATCCTTAAACTTAAATCTCCATCCGGATCTCTTCAGAGAACTCCAAACTCATATATACAACCACCCACTCACCTCAATTTTGAGTTCTATCAGATATCTCCAATTTCTACAACTAAATTCTATTTATCATCCTCACCAATAATACCCCCACTCCTCTAGTGATTTTCATGTTAGAAAATGTCATTATCATTCAGTGGTTACCTTTTTCATCCCTCTATACTATCCATCATTAAATCCTATCCTCTTTACTTGCATAATATATGCAGAAGCTAAGTACTTTTCACCACCTGAGTCTAAACGGGGGTGTCCAGTGGAAATGTAATGTGAGCCCATGTGTCATTTAAAATGTTCGGTAGCCACATTAAGCAAAAACCTGTCGAATACATATTTTATGACAGCTTTTATTATCATATTTAATAACTTTAGTTGAGCAATTATTTTAGCAAAATATTGTCGCTTAAACATGTGATCAATACAATATAAATAATAGTGAGATTTTTACAATCTTCATTTCCTACAAAGCTTTTAAAATATGATGCATACGACATGCTTACAGCACATCACAGTTTGAATAAACAACATTCCAAGGGCTCAGTAACCATATCTGACCAGTGGCTTCCGTGTTGGACATGCAGATCCAAGATAATCTCCCTAGAATACTACAATAACCTCCTAACCAATCTTGGTGCTTCTGCTGTTAGTTCCCTGAGTCTAAGATCCAAATAATAGCTTAATATATCCCTTTAAAATATAAGCCGAATCATGCCACTGTCTTGCCCAAAATATCTTCAGATCTTCCCATTACCAACAAAGCAAAATTCCAAAGTCCTTCTATAATCTGGTCCCTGGCCACCTCCTTGATACAGTTTTCTACCACTCCACTCTCTCCCATGTGCTCCATCCAGTGTACTGGTTCTAGCAGACAGAGTGGATGCTACACTCAGACCCTCTTGGATCCTTCTGTCAGTTCTCTGTGCTCATCCTCCCATCTCTAGGAGCCATACCCTTAATGCTGACTCCGTGACCTTTAAAGCATCGCACTTTGGTGCTTTAAACTAGGCTAGCTCTCTTGCCTGTCTTGGCAGAGTCTAGGGGAGTTTATTTCCTCCCTGGCTCCCTGAAGTGTAGTCTAATCTCCAGAAAAGATCAGGCTAAGCTGGGACTTTGCCTAAATTCTCACCCTTTCCTGTCCTATCTCCCTTGCTTTCTTAGAGCTTCCTCCTGAGAGCACTTCGTTAATAAATCACCTAAGAAGGAATCTGAGCAACCCAACCTAAGCCACTAGCCTTAGACACTCTCCTAAGTCAGGGCTGCCTTTTATTTGCAACTCCTCAGCCTGGAACTCTCTTCTCCCAGAGAGAAACACAGCCTGCTGCCCTCACTTCACTCAGGTCTCCACACATACGTCTCTGCCTCCAGAGAAGCCTTCTCTAACGCACCTGTCCATTTCTCTCTGTCTCCTTCACTGCTTTGTTTTTCCACATAATATTTATCACCAGGTGACATGTATTATATAAACGATTTTGTTGTTGTTGTTGCTGTTGTTTTAGCATGTTTTTTTTTTAAATCTAAGATGTAAACATCATGAAACAACTTTGTTTTGTACATAGTAACCCAAATACTCAGAGGTGTGCTCAGAGTTGCTGATAAATATTTGTTAATAAGCGAATGCATGGATGAGTTGATGAAGATGGGACCAAATTAGACAGTCTAATTCCAGAGTTCGCAATCCATGTTTTTAAAAAGCCTAATTGTTGGTGTTTTACTTTGAGTGTTTCAAACTATTAGTGTGCACATATGCTATTCAATAAACATTTGGCATTATTCATGCTATATGCTTAGTGCAGTGCATTCACCCTGCTGCTACCTCTGTAATGAGGGAAATGGCCATATTTCATAGGGGAAGAGTGAGCCGAAGCAGATATTCTCTTGAAGCCCTTCCAATTATTTAAAAATCTTACTTTCCAAACCCAACTGTGACTCCAACCAGTAGTGCAAACGGCATTAAGCAAATGTTCAGACTGGATACACGAAAACTCAGATTGAATAAATAAAGACATATATAAAATGCCTAGCATAGTTTCTGGCACATGAGATGCCCTCTATTCCCAGTGACTACTTATCATGACAATTATTTGCACCTGATTTACACCTCACTTGAAACCTGAGTCTATAATTCAGTTACATCAATGTGAAAAATTAGGTCTGATGGGGAACAGAAGTAGAACTCAGAGAGAAGCTGATAAAATACACGTACCACATTTCTAGGACTTTACGTGCTAAGCACTGACCACTGTATCCTGCGAAGCGAGAAGTAACAGTGAAGGGGAACATATGATTTCTCCCGGAAAAGAATTATCATCCCTGTGGCTTTCATAACAAGGCTACTCAGTAAACTTTGCTGGTAGTTTGTAGCATGTCTGAAAATACTAGTACATTCTTCCAGTGCCCCAGCCAATATTGCTTTTGGAATAGATATTATTGGCAGATGTGAAAAAAAAAAAAAAGACCAAAATAGCTTAGAAATGAGCTTTTTTCTGTGCTAATCACCCTGACCTTTTCCTGTTTAAGTAACCCAATGTAACAAGCATGCACTCAGTGTTCAATGTCAATTAACTTTGGAGTCATTGATTCACCAAAGAAATGCAATCAAATTATAAAAAGATGATTGCTTTAATACCATTAATATTAATATCAAAACCACAAGCAACATAGCAAATGTCATGACATTCCTGGGAAAAATATTTCTGTCCTACCAAGAAATTATGTTCCTGGGGGTAAGCTCCAGTGAGCACACTCTCCTTTGGCCCTCTGGACATGGTTCCAAGGCCTGGCAGGGATGGTGAAATGGCAGCTTAAGGGTCATGCTTCTTGTCCTGTACTGTCTGTTGCTGCTGTAACAAATGACCACAAACACAAACACTTTTTAGTGGCTTAAAAATAACACGAATTAATTATCTTACTGTCCTGAATGGTATAAGTTCAAAATGGGTCTTATAAGGCTAAAATCTAGGTGTCAGCAGGGCTATGTTCCTTGGGTAGGCTCTAGAGGCAGAACCCATCTCCTTGCCTAACCCAACTTCTAGAGGCTACCCTCATTCCTTGGCCCTGGCCCCTTGCCCATCTTCAAGGTCAGCAGCATCTTTGGATTGATTTCTCTCTCTCTAACATCTGCTTCTGTCACCACATCTCTTTCTTGAACTCTTACACTCTCACTCAGAAAACCCACCATATAATCCAGGATAACCTATTCAACTCTAAATCCTTAACTGAATCACATCTACCAAGTCCCCTTTTCCCATCGAGGTAACATATCCACAGGTCCTAGGGATGATAGGATTTGTACATATCTGGGAGCATAACTCTATTATATTTACCTCAATAGCACCTCTCTTATTCCTTCTGCATTCTCTGCTCTTTCTCCAGTGATCTGTGAATCCCATGCAACATAAAACCGTTGCTCAAACACTGAACAATTTTAGCTTGGCTTCCATGCCCTTGGCTCTGACCCTCAAGATAATCCTAGCCCCAGTGCTGAGTCTTTGCTCAAGATAATGCAAAGCTACCGAACCTCAAAATGTATATTTTCCCAACCCGCCTTGCCAAACAATTTTCATTCATTCTCTCATTGCCCCCTTCATTTTTTAGCATTTTATTTTATTATTTGTTTTAAGTAATACAGTGCATTGGTTAGACATTTATATAGTTTATGAAACAATCCCCCCAATTACTCTATCTTCCCTCTGGCTCTATACATAGCCATTACATGACTGCTGACTACATTCCCCACGCAGTGCTCACCATCCCTGTGATCATCTAACAACTACTAATTTGTACTTTTTAGTTTTTTTAACGCTTTCTCCCAGCCTCCCAACCCCCATCCCCTCTGGCCATCTCCTGATCGTCCTCTACATCTGCGAGTCTGTTTTCCATTAGTTTGTTCTTTTTATTCCTTAGATCCCATATATAAGTGAAATCATATGATACTTATCTTCCTTGTCTGGCTTATTTCACTCAGCGTGAAAACCTCTAGGTCCTGGTACTTATCTTTCTCTGTCTGGCTTATTTCATTCAGCATAATAACCTCTAGGTCCATCCATGTCATTACAAATGGCAGGATTTCATTTTTTTTTATGGCTGAGTAATATTCCATTGTATACATGAACCATAACATCTTTATCCAATTATCTGTTTATGCGCATTTAAGTTGCTTCTGTATCTTGGCTATTATAAATTGTGCTGCCATGAATATTGTTTTGGTTTTGATGGATAAATACCCAGAAGCGAAATTGCTAGGTCAAAAGGTATATCCATTTTTAATTTTTTCAAAAACCTACAGACTGTTTTCCATAGTCCCTGTACCAATTTGCAATCCCACCAACAGTGTATGAGAGTTCTTTTTCTCCACATCTTCGCCAACACTTGTTATTCATTGATTTATTAACAATAGCCACTCTGACAGGCGTGAGGTGATACCTATTATGATTTTAATTTGCTTTTCTCTGATGTTTGGTGACCTTGAGTATCTCTTCATATGTCTATTGGCCATCTGTATTTCCTATTTGGAGAAATATCCATTCAGGTCTTCTGTCCATTTTTTAATTGGATTATTTTTTATTATTGTTGAGTTGTATGACTTCATAAGCAAATAACTTCTCCAGTTCAGCGGGTTGCCTTTTCATTTTGCTGATAGTTTCCTTTGCTATGCAAAAGTTTGATGTAGCCCCATGTGTCTATTTTTTCTTTTGTCTCCCTTACCCAAGGAGAGATATCAGAAAAAAAAAAAAATTACTAGTAGCAGTACCAGGAAGTTTACTGCCAATGGTTTCTTCTAGAAGTTTTATGGTTTCATGTCTTATATTTAACTCTTTAATCCACTTTTGAATCTATTTTTGCATATGGTATAAGGAGATGGTACAGTTTCACTTTTTTTCATGTATCGTCCAATTTTCCCAGAACCATTTATTGAAGAGACTCTTTACCCCATTGCATATTCTTGCCTCCTTTGTCATATATTAAGTGAGCATATAGGTGTGGATTTATTTCTGGGTTCTCTATTCTATTCCATTGATCAATGTATCTGTTTCTATGCCAGCACTATGCTGTTTTGATTACTGTAGCCTTGTAGTATAGTTTGATATCAGGGAGTGTCATACCTCCAACTTTGCTCTTCTTTCTCAAGATTTCTGACTTACTCCCTTATTAATTTTTCATTTCTACATATCTGTTAGTCCCTTTTTACACCCCCCCTCTTTATCCCTTTTCATTCCCTATCTGCCTCCTTATAAAATCTCAGTTACTTTTGTCTTAGTTGGAGTTGAGATCAGACTGGAGTCTCTCCTTACTACACTACTCTGAATAAAGCTGTCTTTCTACCTTTAACAGACATCAGAAAAGGATCTGGTATATGTCTTTTATACCTTTGTGTGATTTGGAGTCTCAGTGCTTTCTCATTGAAATATAGGTGAGTTTTTGAGATACAGAGAGGTCAAGAAAACGTACCAGTTTGACAACTAGCAAGGGAGAGGGTGTTTTATGAGGGCTGCTCCTAGAACCACAACACTGGCCTCTGCACCAGGTAGGGGCATAATATGGATTAGGGTTAATAGAAGATTATCAGAGAAGCTTTGTGGAAAAGATGGGGTATGAGTTAAGACTGGAAAAAGTATCACAAACCTCTGGTGGAGAAATGAAAACAAAGAAAGGGCAGATAAATGGAAAGGCAGGAGAGGTCTCCACTGTGTATCTGGTTCTACCCAGGTATTGAAACTCAAGAGAGCCAGGATGTGCATGGTAAACCTTCTCCATAAGGTACCTGAAAAAGTCCTCATTTTTTTTTCAAGTTATTTTCTTTGCTGGTCACTTACTTTTAGAATCTATCCCTCTGTATTCTCCTTTGTTCTATTGCTCACTTTCTCTTCATAATTTTATCTTTACAAGGCTACAACAATTGCTTCAATTTGGCTCAATGATACAGTGTCTAGTGGTGCTGTTCTTCCCCACAGTATGAATAACCAAAGACCCTGGACTCCCAATTACTTGGCATTAAACACTCAATGCAGCTTTGTTTCAGTTGTTAATAGTATTTGCTACACCTGGGCTACCAGGAGTAGGCGGGATGAATGAATCTTGGTCTGTCTTATTCTGCATATATATATCTCTGCACAAATATTCCTTTCATGGTCAGAAACAGGGTAGAATGATAAATGTTACAAATACAGGAATGATTTCCTTCCCTGATGTCTAATCTTCTTCAATCCAGACTTTCAGAAGAGCAAGTTTTACTAAAAACTCTAGTCTACAGGTAGCTTGGAATCAACTTTCAACTGAATTCATTATAATCCCTTGCAGTTTTACAGCCTGGCCATTAACGAAGACCCCAGTCATGGGCTGTTGCCTTCTTAACGGGCCAATGTTACTTCTTTAATGCTCTCACATCCAAATGAGAGATAGCTAGTTGTCCAAAAGATATACATATCTACTAACTTTCTTAAAACATTAATATGAAACTGGACATATGCATAAAAAGAGGAAAGGATATTATTTCCTTCTAGTGCCCAGTCTATAAGCAAAAAAATGATCAAATAAATATAATATCAAACATTCATAAAAGCACAATGAACATAAAGGAAAAAAATTGCCTAGCTAATCAGGGAAGGTATTTCAGAAGAGGTTACAGTTAAAGTGATGCTCCAGGGTAAAATGGTGTGAGTTTTCTATGTATGATATTTTGAGGGAAAGGTCATTACAGCCAAAGGGGACAAAATTACGAAAGATTAAAGGGGGTCACATATTTATATAATGCCAGAGCTTTGCATTTTGAGTGCAAAGGGGTTCTTAGTGAGAAATAAAATTAGCAAAGGTGAATAGGATGGATTATGAGAAACCCTGCATGTATCATTTGGGGTTTCAACTGTTCTGTAGGTGGTGTGCCCAGATTTAGAAATAAAAATGATGGCATGGTCAAAAAGTGTGAAAGATGTCAAAGGACACAGTGAGATTGAATAGTGAAGTGAAGAGACCAAATTCCAAGTCCATATAATAGTCCCAGCAATAGTACAGCCCACTGGAGGTGTTGACAGTGAGGAGGAGCTGAATGTAAGAAAAACGCAGGAAGTAAAATGGACTGGACATGGAGACTAATTGATTGTGAGGCATGGGAGCATGGAGGAAATTTGTGGATTGCGTTACTAGGAAACACTGATGCCACCAACTATATGAGAAGCAACAGAAGTAAACCTTTCTCCAATGATGTAGTCCACCACTAACTTATAGAGTTGGTTGGAACGAGCTCTGACGACTGGGCATACCCTGTAATTATTGGAAGCCTGTGACTTCTTATGGAACTCCTCTGTAGGAAGCAGTTGCCTCCTTGATGCTACAGTGCTTCAATGGATGGAAATATTCAAACAGATTGTCTGGAAAATATTTTGTCATTAGAAGTGATCTAACCATGAAAGTGTCTATTTGGAACCAGCCGCAATTCCCAAACTCCTTGAAGCTTTTTCCTCTCAAGAGGAAAGTGTTTCTAAACTTATATTGAAAAAAAAGTCAAAATAATTTTAAACAGAAGTAGGTAAAGTGACTTAAAGGAAAATAATCTTTCTATACTTCACTTAAGCTGGTCAAATGATGACCCTATTAGACTGTGATAACTTATGTGTATATAATGTAATACTTAGGGAAACCACAAATACACTATAGATAAATTAAATTGTAATTCTAAGACATGTTCTATAATCATCAGTAAAGTAATAAAAAGAAAACAAGTGAAAAAAACCATACAAACAAAATAAAATAGCACATTTAAGCCCCAAAATATCAAAAATTACATTGACTGTAAATGGATTAAGTATACCAATTAAAAAACAGAGATTGGCAGAATATCTTAAAATATATAACTCAGCTATTTGCTGTCTATTAAAAACCTACTTCAAATATAATGATATATGCAGGTTAAAGTAAAAAAATAGAAAGATATATCATACAAAATATTAATGAAAAGAAAGCAGAATGGCTGTGTTAATGTACAGTAAAGCAGACTTTAGGATGAAGAAAATCATCAGAGATACTCAGGGATATTACATAATGAAAAAAGTGTCAAGAAGTGCCAAGAAGACATAGCAATGTTAAATGTGTATGCACCATACAACAGAGCTGCAAAACATGTGAAGCAAAAATTGATGGCACTGAAATAAGAAAAAGACAATTTAACAATTATAATTAGAGAATTCAACACTCCTTTCTCAACAATTGATAGAACAACTAGACAGAATAAAAGGAAGTATACTGAAGAATTCACAGCATCATCAAACAACAGGATGTAATCAACATTTAAAAAACATACTCTGAAACTTACTGTATTTCATTAATCAATGACACCATAATAAAAATAAATTAATTTAAAAAATATTACATTCAACAACAGAAAATACACATTCTTTTCAAGTGTCTATGGAACATATGCCAAGATAAATTACCTCCTGGAACAAAAAAAAAAATTGTCAACAAATTTAAAATAATTAAAATTATTCACTGTTCTCTGACCACAATGGAATCAAACTAGAAATCAATGACAGAAAGATGAAAAGAAAATATCCAAAACACCTGGAAAATAAACAGCACACATATGAATAGTCCATGGGTCAAATAAGAACTCTTACAGACATTAAAAAAAATACATTGAACTAAATTAAAATGAAGATACAATATATCAAAATTGTGAGACACAGCTAAATAAGAACTATAAAGAAAATTTATAGCATTAAATGCATACATTAGAGAAGAGGTTAAGTCAAACTAAACCTAAGCAAGCAGAAGGAAGGAAATAAAAGAATAATAATAGCAGAAATCAATGAAACTAAAAACTGGAAAACAATACAAAAATAAACAAAAAGCTGGGTTCTTTTTAAAGATCAGTAGAATAGACACTCCTTGAGCAAGTTTGAGAGATAAGGAGAGAGAGAGAGACAGAGACACAGAGGAGAGAGACAGAGAGACAGAGAGACAGAGAGAGACAGAGACAGAGACAGAGAGAGAGACAGAGAGAGAGAAACAGAGAGAGAGAGAGATTACCAATACTAGAAATGAAATAGGGATATCACTAGAGAACATGCAGACATCAAAAAGATAGTAAAGGGCCCTTGAGCCACACTTCTCTTGCTCAGGCCCACTTCCACATCTGGAAGTGCACTTTCCCTTTTAATAAAGCTTTTCTTTTCTGCTGTAAAAAAAGAAAAAAAAAGAAAGAAAGAAAAAGAAAAGATAATAAAGGAAAGCTGTAAAAACTCAAGACACATAAATTTGATAACTTAGATAAAATAAACCACTTCCTTGAAAAACACAAATTATTATCCAATGTGAAATAATTTGTAATATTTCAGAAATTACTTTTATAATTTAAGAACTCAACAAAAAGAAATCTCTAAACTCATATGGTTTCGCAGGAGAATTCTACCAAACATTTAAGGGAAAAATAACACAAAGTCTACACCACTTTTTTATGAAAATAAAATAGGAGAGAATATTTCTAGTTGATTTTATGTAGCTGATATACATAAGAAAAGAAAAGAAAAGATACAGAGTGGGGAAAAAATACTTGCAAGCCACATAGGCAACAATGTACCTAGAATATATAAAGAACTCTAAAAACTCAGCAGTGAAAAAGGAAATAGTTCAACATGGGCATACGTCATGAAGAGATATTTTATTTAAAAAAAATACATTTGCTTGGGAAATAAGCATATGGAAAGAATTTAATATCATTAACAATTAGGGAAATGCAAAGTAAAATCAAAATTGGGTATCACCATTCACCTATAAGAATAGCTTAAATAAAAAAATAATGACATTAAATGCTATGGTGAAGTATTACCATATGATCCAGCTATTGGATTCCTTGGAATTAAATCCAAAGAAATGAAGACTTGTATTCACACAGAAAAACCTATACACTAATGTTTACAGCAGCTTAATTCATAATAACCTAAAACTGGAAACAACCCAGATATCCCTCAACAGGTGAATGCTTAAACCAGTGGTGATACAGCCACACCATGGAATGCAACTGCTCAGTAGTAAAAAAGAACAAACTATTGAACATGCAACAATTTGAATATGGTTGAATTATGCCTGGTTAGAAATAAAGTAAATCTCAAAAGATTATATACTGTATTATTCCATTCATGTAACTTTTTGAAATGATGAGGTGCTAGAAATGGAAGGTATTCGTAGCTTTTATGTAGGAGGAGGAATTTGTCATCACATGCATTTGGAAAATGTAGGCTTAAATGTATTTATTATTTTCAGAACTTTTATTATATGTATTTGTCTTATGGTTTTTCAAGTGATTGGTAGAATAAACATTATTCTTCCTGATTTCTTGATCATTGAGAGTTAGTTCCTATCCTTTTCCCAAAACACAAGCTCAATATACAAAAAACAAAAACAAAAACAAACTATGATTCTGGTTTCATGAAGTTCATGTAAGAAAATGCCATTGTCTATAGAATATGTTTTTCATTACTCTGATTTAGTAGGGAAATAAGGAAATTCTAAACAAAGGCAGTAACTTGTCAGAAGGCACAAAAACATAAAGTAGTATAGATTTCTGAGGTCAAGACAGAGGGCATGGGAATGTGTAGAGGGCTTGAGGGAGGTATAGCTGGAGAGGTGTCACATGGCCAGGTGTCACATGAAGGGATTTGAGTGCCGGTCTAGGGAATTTGAACTTTTTCCTGGAAGCCATAGAGTCTATCTAGACCCCGAGACCCATCTTTTCATTTTACAAATAAGGACATTGAGACAGAATAATCTAATGACCCATTTAACTATAGCTGTCTAGATTTGAATTTATGAATTCTAAAACTGTGAGCAGATCTTAGAGACTATAACATTAGCCTTTGACTTCAGTGATTACAGAGCATATAGGTAAAATTAAATTCAAAACCTTCCTGACTATGTTCATAGGATCCTGTATGAACCAGCAGCTGTGAAGTCATTCTTCCTTAAATGTCCTTATTTTGCAGATGGGGCAAGTACCCCATGAAAACAAAAACAAGATAAAATCCAGTCTTCTGTCTTTGCATTCTTCATCCTTTTTTCTGAAAGAGTCTTTTAGCCTATGCTCAAACATAACCCGTAGAGGAATGCAGCCTTGCACCTGAACTTCTGGGAGAGGGGGCAACCCTGGAATTGATTAGAATCTTACACACTGATTAAAAGCATCCCTAGCACTTCAGGCTCAGTTATGAAAGCTTTTCATCATGCAACCTCAGTTAGAAAAATTCAGTACACAGCTCCCATTTACAACCTGTATTTTAAGAACAAAAGACCAGATTTGTCAGGAGAGAGAAAAGATGGGGGCTGGCAGCAAAAATTGTTTTTTTGTGGTTTTGGTATAAAATAATCTGGTTTGAATTGTTGTAAAGTACAAAAACAAATGGCATTCGGCCGTAGATCTTAACTCAGAGTATCAGTCTGAAAAAATGTTATTTTTCCTTACAATGCAATGAAACATCATGTTGGCAGCTGGGCCCCATTAACGGAGTCTGCACAAGAGAAATGTTAGGTCAGACATTATTTACAATCCCAAGTTATTTTTTTGCTAAGGCCTCTCATGGTTCTGTCCACATTTCAAGTGACAGGCCTTCAAGCTAAAGTCATTTACTTTCTGTCTTGCCACATTGTAAGCCTGATTCAGATTTTAATATCTTTAATACCAGAGACTATAATAAGTTTTCTCAACCAAAATCGTGCTTAGAGTACTGGAGATTTCTGTTAATGTATTCTCTGGCAAGGAACAATGCACATAGGCTAATATTAATTAATCCGATGTTACTATAAATGTTCAAAAAGCAAATAGGAGTGGTTGCAAACTGGTTCCTGCCATATGGTGATGCCAGATGATTTCAAGCAAGACAGAAAAAACATACACATATTACATGCGTGGCACTCTCATGTCTGCCCACGAGACCGTCTGAACATATTAAATCTGAGAGTTTCCACTGCTGTTTGTATCTGAATTTGACCTCTTTGGACAATGTGGCAGGTTTATCAGCTTCTACTAAAAGAACCAAGTCTCTGACATAAGACTGTCTTTGTGAGAATGTCAGAATCAGGTTTTCTTGAATGTCACATCTTTCTCTAACTTCTCGTAATTCCACATAGCCCATATAGAGTAGGGGAAAACATGACTACATAACCAGAAACACCTAAATTCAAGTCCTTTTCTGTAGCAATGGTTATCTCTAGGCAAGTTACTTTTTAAAGCTATTTCCTTAGTCATAAAATTGAGATAAGAATGTCAATTTGGTGAACCGTTATGAAGGCTTGTATTTGTAAAACATTTGGCTTTATAGAGGATGCTAAATAAATATCCCATCTTTTCCCTTCATTCAAATTACCCCCAAAGGACACTCTTTCAAGGCCCCTTGGTCTATAATTTTCCTTACTGTTTATAATTTTCCTTCTATTGTTTATGTACATTATTTAGGTAATACACCATGAGCTTTTTGAAGACAAGTAATTATTAGTAAATGATGCAGTTTTTGTGTTCTTCTTTGTTTGATAGTTAGTGAGTCTCACATAGTAGAAACTCAACAAATGAAGTAAGCAGTTGAAGGAATTGGAGCCATTCCATCTCCTCTATCCTGTACCTTGTGTTCTGAGATTTTTGAAGGTAGGGACCATGTCTTATTTATCTTCGTACTCCTTATTCCTAACACAATGGTTTGCATATCTTTGGTGATCAATACATTCTTTGCCTCAAATAAAACTTGCTTAATATTTTAGCTCACTTCTACAACCTCTGATTTTGTGCTCAATAGAGCTCAACAAATCAACTTATTTAATAAACTGGCAGAAATTCTCTAGGAAGCCACAAAGCTCATCACCCAAGTGCTGTGCTGTTTAAGAGTTATATGGACATACCACATTTAGTTTTCCTGTCTTTGAACACATGCAGCTTATGTTGCTTTAGTTTTATAGGTTGTAAAACAGAGGCCAAAATACATATCCGAGTCACAGAGAAAATCTTCTCTGTATGGTTTGCCATGCTTTTCATGATTGTTCTCCCTAGGACTTCGTCTCCCAGTGCAGCTCGCTTGACCTGCCCCTCCTTCCAGCCATACTGCTACCCTAACATCTCCAAATCAGCTCTCCCTGTGTTCGGATAGTCTCATGGGCAGACTTGAGAGTGTCACTCATGTAACGTGAGTGTATTCTTTCTGTCTTGCTTGAGATCATCTGGCATCATCACATGGCAGGAACCAGTTTGCTTGTGTAAGAATCTACTAACTTACACATGCAATATCAGTTGCCCACAGTGCCCTCATGCTCTGTCTGCCAGAGAGCCCTATTCCTCCTGCAAAACACTGAAGGAGTTGCACCTTTTCTGTGAAATACTTCCCTAAATTCCTAAGCAGATTTAGAGAGGGTCTCCTCTCACCATTCATCCTAACCCCACGTCAACCTCACAGCACTCGTCGCTTCATAACCTGCTCTTTACTAATGTTATAAGCCACTTAAGAACTTCATGTCTAGCACACAGCAGCACCTGGCACAGAGAGGGTGCTTGATAAGAATTTTCCAAGTTCCTATGTTGTTTCTTTACTGATGAGGAAAAAAAATGATATGAATACATACTGTTTACCAATAGATCAGCTCCTTGACTTATGAAAAAAATAGTTAAATTTTACTTTCTGGGGGAAATTTATATTTTGAAATTTAAAGCTTCTTCTCAGAAAAGCATCCTAGCCTGCTGGAATATTTTAATGGTTAAGTATTTTAACCATGGCAAGGTAGAAATCTGAAAGCTTTAAAAAAGTGCAAGGTGAAAGAATACATCAAATGAACAAACAAACAAACAAACAAAAACTCTGTGTCTGCAGTTTGCTTTTACTTATGTACATAAGAAAATTTCCAAACCACCCAAGGAGAGCTCAAATCTCAGATTAGTTCACATTTCCTAGTTGTTGTTCAGTCGTGTTCTTATTTCCAAGTTTGTAGTGCTAGTAATTTTTCAGTGAACTGGGGGACGTGCATGCGCGCGTGCATACACACACACACACACACGCACATACACACTGTGAGTCATTTCCAGCTCTGAGCACAGTAGCTATGGGGACAACCATTTTTGACATTTTAGTTCTCAACTTAAAAAATCTAACTGCAGTTGGATTAAGTTTAAATGTGATGTCAGGTTTTCCACTGCTTCATGAGAAAAACATGTCTCTCCTGAGTTTTAACTAAGTCTAATTATGCTTATCCTGTTAATCTAGGGGAATTCCTGGATTCTTTTACAAACAGGGGAAATAGCAGTGTCCTACTACAAATGATAAGGAGAGAGGGATACAGAATGACATGTGTCAGCTAGCAACATCACATCTTTACAAGTAAATTAAGATAAAGTAGAGTGGGGAAAGCTGATTTGGAGATTGTAGAAATGTTTTAGAAAACATTTTTTGCTGAACAAAATGAAAGGATCTTCATTTTCGTGAGCTCTGTGTCCTTGGCATCTAAAATACTTCATTTAGTAATTGTTTAACAAATTTTGTTGAAAAAACTGAATGAATAGGTAATACTGCCTCACCAGGTAGAGGTTAGTATAAGTGAATGGCAGGAATCTTCCCAGATTCCCTTGCAGTTAGGCTGTCATGTGACTAATTGGAACCAATGGGCTGTGACAAGTATCACTGCCATGAAGAGGCTTTTAGAAACAAGGATAAATTCTCTGTAATTTCTCTTCCCCCAAAAGAAAACAAAACAAAACAAAAAACAAGTTTTGATAGTGGAGCCACAAAATGAAAGTACCCTAGCTCTTTGTATTGGCACATAATAAAAGGTATCTAGAAGAGCTGCCTACCCTCCCCCTGCAAAACAAACTTTTGCTGTGTTAAGACATCGAGATTAGGGGTATGTTGGTCACTGCATCACAGCCTATCCTATCCTAACTGGTTCACTTAACTAGTTGTTATAAAGATTAAATGAGAAATTATTTGTCAAGTGTTTTGAAAAGAGTAAAGTATGCTAAATATTAATTGTTAATAATTTTGATGAAAGGATTTCTTGTAGCAAGTTTTTCTTATCAAACTGTTCAAATAAATGCTAAAGAAAATGTGCAGAAAATACTTGCTGTAGTTTTCATTAGGAATTATGTCTCATTTGGTATCAAAACATCTATAAAGGCATAGTAAGAAAGAATATGCACTTTGGAGTCCAACAGACTTGCACGCAAATCTCAGCTCTGTCACTTCCTGGCTTAGGATTTGGGGTAAACAAATCAAGTTCCCTAAGCTTCAGATTTTTCATCTGTAAAATGTGGTGGTAGGAAGTATAGGGAGAACAGGAAAATGCCTTGAGTGAATCATTGTGAGAATAAAAACATATTTGCCCAATAAATTTCAGTGTCCTATATATAGATCAAAATACTAACAGTGGGCAACATTCAATTAACATTAAATATTTTCTGATTACTAGAAATTAGAATGAAGGATGAAAGTCAATAATTGACAAATATATTTGGCCTTTGTGTAATTTTATACTATGGCAAACAAAGTCAGTAGAAGATTCTGGTTATGATCCACCTTAAGAGAAAGTTTCAGAAGGAGGTAGCTGTCTATTGATGTTACATTGACCAAGTTCAATGTTGACATTAGCTGCTTAAGAATACAAACTCTAAAGACTGAATTATGTTTAGGCAATTAAAACCAGCCCAGCCGAGTGATGTGAACAAAGATTGTCCTCTAGGGCCAAGATGTAGCTGTCATCAATCATAAACAGACATAAACCCAGGATAAAGTGAATCTTTTCAAAAAAATATTTATGTCGGTTACTATGCAGTTGGTATTTGTGGGATATGTCTATTTTTTCCAATAGTTAATGACATGTATTTTATGTGCTCAGGTTAACTCTTAACTGTTTTCTATCTCCTCCTTTCCTTTTCTTTCTTCTTTTCTTTTTCTCTCTCTCCTCTCCTTCTCTCCCTTCCTTCCTTCCTTACAATGACCTGTTCCCATATATTTTGCCTACCCATTCCCAATTTCAAATACACAAAATAGCTAATACTCATATTTCTTTCTTATCCCCCATTCCTGGCTTTGGATAAAAAACAAAAACAAAAACAAAAACCTGTATAAAATATCAGGAATATCCTTAGTACTAACTGCTCATTTGTTTGAGTTTACCATCCCTGGTTGGTATTCAATTCTATTCCTGTATTCCAAAATAACTTTTTAAATTTTATCTTCAACTGATGTCCTAGAAATAGTGAATAAAAAACTTTGGAAAGATTTCAGAGTTCTTTTTACAGATGAGGAATCAGACTCATTTTATGTGATCCAGGACTACTGAATTGACAGAGCTGAGGCTCATCCAAATCCCAGGATTTCAGTGACCCCATTTCTAATCGTAATGAGCCATACTTACATCTCCTATGGGGTAAAGCATGCTTAAATGCACAGATGTGGAGCCATTTAAGATACACTGTTTTCTTGATCCACTTCTTCAAGTAAAGTCATCTCTTGTTAGCTCAATGACCTCATAATTCTTTGACTTAATACCTTTTCCAGGCTAGAATGAAACTCCCTTGAAATTTTTCCAGTCTAGAAGAGCACTAATCAGGGAGGGAGGAGAAAGTCATGATACCAAGTTTTGGGGAAGAAAGAAGGAACACCAAGAGTAAACTTTTTTTTATTAGCTTTTGCCTGGAGCCAGCCCGACACATCTAATAGCTACATTCATATTCACTTTTATTTATTCGTCAAACTTTTTTTTTTCTACAAAGTGAAAATCACTACCCTAGGTACTGAGGTAAAATAGTTTATTAGGGAATGATTGCAAATGTCTGGGACCTCACAGCTAAGAAGGCAGTCTGTCTCATGTCATTTATTCTAACTAACATAGTGATAAAACAGAATGAAATGCTTGCAGCAAGGGACATACACTCAACCCTCTCAGAAAGTGGAGAGATTGATTTTAATGGGGAAATGGTGGAAATGGGAAAAAATTTCTTTAGAATACAACCTTGAAACTGGATCTTTTAGAGAAGCAGCAAGAAAAAGGAATTTGGAGGCTGAATGAATGTCAATAAATGGTTACCTATTGAGCATCTTACAAATATTTACTGTGCTCTTTGCTGAGTCCCAAGAATACAGCAAAGAAGACGTAGTCCCTGATTCAAGGAGTTTTCTACTTCATATAACTATTGGAGAAAACATTAATTTAATATGAAGTACTAGGAAGTGAACAAAAGCACTGGGTTATTTTTTTTTTAGCTCTAGGCAAATGGCCTATCCAATTCATTCTCTATAGATGGTGCTTCTTCAATTATTGTTTTTTTTTTTTTTTTTTTTTTCAGTAAATGTAAAGGAGACAGTCTGCATGAAGCAGACTTTCTTGTCTGGGTTTGTTTTCCCTCCCTATGCTCTTTGCACTGTATGCTTGGACCACAGAAGTAACCAGCCCTCTAGAGAATGAGCATTCTAGGCCTTCTTTTGTCGGACGCTATCTTCAATAAGTTTTCATAATTTAATATTGTTGGAAAACTTTTTCCATGATCCCCAGGTCAGGCTCCTATCATTTAGACACTATTTCTGATTAGCAGCTCCAAATTATGTGGTTTATGGTATGGTCCCTGGAGAAACCTTGTGTCTTAATGCTCTATGACATCAGAGTACCTCTCCCTAAACTTTAGTTTCCCTTCTATAAAGTGAAGATTAAGTTGTACTTCATAACAAAAGAAGCTGCTTCTTTATCATGTGAGCCTGTGTGTACATACACAGTATTGGTGGAGTAGAAGAAGCTGCTCTAAAAGTCAGAAAATACCAAATCTACCCCTGGCTGTATGCTTACTTTGTGTTTGGCAAATTGTTATGCCGTGTAATCCCTGCGTCTTTTGTTGAAGGAGAACTACATGAAGATTAAAGTTAAAACTGATCAATGGTTAACTTGGTGAGGGGAGAAGGGTAGAAACAGGCTGATTGATTGCTTGACCAAATGATTGATTATTTGACTCAACAGACCAAACTAATCAGAACCATTTGTTTAGTAGACAAGGGTATATGCTTATAACAAAACAGTTTCAGAAAAGTACACAGAACATCTGCTCATTTGGACTAATGTAGATAAAATATGGTTGACTAAAGGCTTTGATATCTTCTAATCCTAGTTGAAGCTCTTAGGGGGAAAAATGGTACATATAATGAAATCCATGGGCTTTATTAAGCCTTGGAGAGTAGACAAAATTATGTCCCTACATATTTGGATCCCTTCCATGATCCAAATACGAACTTAGTCATTTGTATTTCTTTTTTTTGTTTTTTTTTTGTTTGTTTTTTAACACGAGAGCAAAGGGGCCATGACAATAATAAGATGAGGAAGAAGCAAAGAGAAAGAAGAGAAGCTTCTCCTTTTCTTTCTGTTTCATTTAGCATCTCATTCTCATGGCTTCCTTTTTCCTCCACCCTTCTCCAGACTTTTTGGTTTTCATTTCCTGGAAAAGGATTCATCTCTCTTTCTCTTTGTTCACTTTCAAAATCCTCGCAAGGCGCTGTGGTGGCTCAGCTTACATTACATCCTCTACTTTAGTTTAATTATCCCTGACCTCAGACTAGTTCACAGCTGCTGGGACTTGACATGTAGGTAGAGAAGAGAAGGAAGTTTGAACAGACAACTTAAGATGTATCTACTTCAAATAAGTTGAATCTGGTTTCAAAGCAAATACTGTTGAATAAGGATTTTTAGCTCAGGTCTCTCTGGCTCTGAAGTCCAAGATGCATTTACCACACAATGAACCATCATGCTTGGTTTTCTATGGCTGCCATAACAAATTATCACAGATTTGGTGGTTGATATCTATTTCATTACAGTTCTGGTGGCTGAAAGTCTGAAATCAAGGCATCAGCAGGATCACCCTTCCTCTGGAACTCTAAGGGAGAACCCTTCCTTGCCTCTTCTAGCTTCTGGTGGCTCCAGGCATTCTTGTGTTGAGGTTGTCTGTGTATGTTCTCCCCTCTTATCACTGGAAGAGGATCTACTCCTTTTATGTAGAATGATTTTTACCGCACAATCCTCAATTACATCTACAGAGACCTTTTTTCTGACTGAAGTCACATTTTCAGGTTTTGGATGTTAGGACATAGACATATATGTTGGGGGGGGGCAGTGGCTATCATTCAACCCCTACAAGTAATTAGGGAAGTTCTTTCAAGTGCTTATAAGAAACTTAGTGAAGTTCAAAGCGCAGTCCTAAATAGTTGACTTATAATGGAAATCTTTTCCATGTTGTTCACAGAGAATGCCCTGGAGCCATTATCAAATACAGGACTCTGACCTGGGAAGACAAATGATTCTCAGCTGGGGGGAAGCTTGTTTTGATTTAATAGAGCAAGAATAAAATACACTTGGAAATTCCCACTTTCCCTCTCTAAAATAAAATACTAACTTTCTTAACTACAACTTGAATTGGCAAAATACTCATTCAAGCTCAATTAAAATCATATGTTCTCATTTTCTGTCTTTTGAAAGGCTTTGAAATGTCATTCAGTTATGTTAACTGGGCAAAAGGAGGAATATAAAACTGTGGGGCAAATGAGTAAAAAGATTAAAAATGAATCAATAAAATAAACTTTAAGGATAAGAACAGATTTATATATTACTTTTAATATTGGAGCACGTATTCTCACTTATCTCCTATGTTTTCCAGATCTGACATTTTTGAGTATCAGAGATCTTAAAATTTCAGAAAATTTTCATCAATTTAAAACTTGAAATCGTTTGAGTTCTTAGAAGAAAGATGGGATCGTGCTTGGGGGAATATAAGAATGCCTTTGAGAAATGACCTGAATATTATCTGAATATCTGTTGCTATAGAATGAACGTTTGTGTTCCCTTGGAATTCATATTTTAAAATCCTAACCCCCAACGTGATAGTATTAGGATGTGGGGCATAGGGGAGGTGATTAGGTCATGAGGCTGCCACTCTCATGAATGGGATTAGTGACTTTATAAAACAGATCCCAGAGAGGTTCCCCTCTCCCTTTCCATCGTGTGAAGATGCAGGAAGAAGATGACTGTCTATGAATCAGGAAGTGAGCCATCACATCTGCCAGCACCTTGATCTTGGACTTCCCAGGCTCCAGAAATGTGAGAAATAAATGTCTGTTGTTTATAAACTACCCAGGCTATAGTAATTTGCTATGCAGCCTGAAGGGACTAAGACATGTGTGAATCTCAAATTGAAATGGTTACACAGTGGTGAGAATCTGGCAAGATTCTAGGGTGTTTTGTTAATTCTCCTGGAGAAGCAGCGTTTCCCAAAGTGTGATCTATAGAACAGCTGAAAAATATTCAGTTCCTTAATTCTAACATATAGCCCCCCATTTTAACGTCTCTGAAATTAGGCTGTGTGTTACACAGTGTCAAGTGGTATTCGTTAGCCACCAGGCCTTGCTTGCGCAATCTTAGCTGTGCCTGGATAAGACACTTTTATTGGCTAACTATGTCAATGGAGATATTTGCCATTGTTGTACCTCATGTGGTTAAATTTAACTTGATTTAAATTGATTACTCTTCAATGTTGCATTGAAGTAAAACATGTTTGTGAAGGCAGAAGATTGACAATCACAGAACAACCACCCAATTTAAGGTGGCTAACATTGCCAGATCTCTTGATATAGGTCATAAAATGTTGAAAGGTGAGAGAGCTGATGTGATGTATTTAAGCATTCAATTGTTAGAGGTTTCCAGCTGAATTTCAAGAGAAGCTGTTTAACTTTTAGAGATGCATACTTAAATTAAATATATAATAGAAAATGCAGATAAAACTCTAAAAACCTTTCATGTAACATAGACTTATGATGTCAATCCTGTAGATGCTAAAGAAGTCAAGATGGTGAGCATAATTTATGAAGACAACGTGTCATTCTGATGTTATATTGAACATCTTAGGATGATGGAGATCTTCCTTTTAGGATTTCTAAAGGTGTATTAGCTCATTAAAAGCCCTTAAATATTCTAGAATAAAGAAATCTGATTAGCTTTGATTTTGCCATTATTTCCAAACATATATGAAACTAAAATGATGCCATCCTCACTGCCACCCTCCACACACACACACACACACACACACACACACACACGTGCACACACACACACACACACACACACACACCCCAACTACTACCATTTACCAGTGCTGCACCCTGGTGAACATACCTTAAGAAATGTTACCCTAGGGACTAGATTATAATGATAATTTATCTGTTCCTCACTTTTGTAAATGATAAAGTCTCAGACATAATTGAAGAAATATGACTGTACTTCAGAAGACCCTACTATTATTTTTTCATTAATTTGCTTTATGGTCATGAGCAGGTCTCTTCCCCTTCTATGAGTCCCCTATCTCATCAGTAAATATGTTGTACAAAATACTCCTTACTGCCCTGTCCTTCAATGCCTGCCATGAGGTCTCTCCTATGGGGGATAGAATACCAACTTTGATTAAACAGACACATCTCTCATGTGTAAATCTTTGCAAAATATAAAGCCCAACTTATTTTCTGTAGTTTCCAAGTATAATGCATTAATTTATTTGATACTTATTCTTTTAGATCAGTCACCCTTCATTTCAATGCCACATTCTGAGAGTGCTGTGCCAGCCATCACAAGGAGAGCTATGAAATCAATTGTGCCACTTGGTGTTTATTTATTAATTTTCTCTCATGAGCTGATCCTATTCTTTGCATCGAGTAGAAAATAATCTGAGGCCTCAGTAGGGTTTTTTAAATTTTTGGCCATACACTTCTCTTTGGTGGTGGTGGTGTTGATGGCGGTGATTCTCCTACTTCTTTTTCTTCATCATTATCATTATCATTACCATTACATCTCACCTCCAACCACCTTTTATATTACTTCTTGTAAGATTTGATCCTGTGTGTCCTTGCTTAACACTTCAGGTGCTTCCCATACACCCAGGAATAAAGTCCAATTTTCTTGCATGGTTTATCAGACCCTTTTTCTTCTCATACCTCATCTCCTGCCCTTTGCCCACCAACTACTATGCATCCCAATAGCGAATGATTTGCATTCAGCGTCTTGAATATGCCATGCTCCTTTTTTATTTTTTATGTTTATCTATATGCTTCTGCACATAATTGTTTCTTTATTCAAGGATGTTATCTCTACCCCCACCTTCCTCCTTCCACTCTCTCCATTTGGTTATTGTTTTAGTATGATCTCATTATCATTCTAGATAAAAATCCTTGGGGAAATGAATAAGCCTTGATCACCAGTATTGTATCAGGTGGTCCTCCCATCAGCTCCCACAGCTCCTTATACTTATCCTAATACAGCACTGTCAGCATTCTGCTGTGATTGCCTTCTTCCTGTTGTATCTTTCACTAAATTTCAACTTCTGGGACGACTTTTCAGCTGAATAATTTGAGATAGTAAGGGGTCCTGTAAAACTCCAGAGCTCTGTTCAGCCATGTGGTCAGGTCTGAAGTCTGCTGTGCCAAGCATAAATATGAGAATATGAGGGACACAACCTATTAAAAGTCATTGTGAGTGACATGACCTTTTCAATCCTACCAATCCAATGTAATAGCAAAACAGATATACAATGATGCACTGGATACACAAAGCCCCAAGAGCTGTGGCAAATACCATGCTTTGGAAATGACCCCACAGTTGCCCAAAGAAAGGCTTACATTCTTATCTAGACTGGAGATCCGAAAATTTTTTTACTGTTCTAACCTCCCTCATACTCACATGCCAACTGACTACATGTTTGCTTGTGAGTTACTCTCCCCTCCTCCCACCAAGCACAGCTTTCCTTTTCCTTTTGTTAGAGTATAAAGAATTGAGGGTTTTTGGACTTTACAAAATGAATTCCATGGGAGCCATGACAGTAATGTCAACTGGCACATAATGGAAATGCCCTAAAGGTGTCACCGGGATGCCCCAAACCACAGAAACAGCAGCCACGACTGCCCTGACTAATCCCCCTCTTCAGAGGCTGATAAGCATGAGGATCCCTCCTTGTAAGGTCCGTATAAGCCGAACACCTTAGACAAACGATGTCAAGCCTGACCTGAGAGCATCACGGAATGGTGTGCTAAGAACTAAAACCTCTGATCTTCTGACCATGGTAGCTGCTGTCTCGGGACTGATGCACAGCTCTCCGTGCTGCCAGTCAACAGAGCTCACTTGGGAGATGCTAAAGACTTTCATCCCTTTGGTCTGTCATGTAGGATTCTGTACTTTTCCTCTCTGTGGGTACCTGATTGGTTTATCTGAGAATGTTCCACTCAATAAACCTGGCAGTGTGGAAGGACACAAATGTGTCCAAGGGTGTTACCTCGGCTGCTTTTCTTGTTCAGGACACTTTTGAAGCTGTGAATCAAGCTATATGCCTGATGCTCTCTGATATTATAAATAGAAGGAACATGTGTGAAGTCACTGGATATAGAAAGCAAATGTTTTATAGCTGCAATTTATTAATTTATTGATGTTACTGTAAAGGTAGTGATAAAAATTGTGACTTTTAAAAGAGTCCAGCATGATCTAGGCACCCTGAATACACTAGGAAGGTTAATCCTCTCAACAACCCCACAAGTAGGTATTATGGACCTCATTTCAAAGATGAAGAGACAGAAGCTCTCAGTGGCTTAATGGAGTGTCCAAAGTCATGCAGCTGGGATGTGTCAGAGCCGGTGTTAGAAACCATATCCTCCAATTCCAAAGCCTGTGTTCTTCCCACTCCATGAAGATGCGCCTTAGGTTTCAGAACAGGATATCCAGCGCTTACAGAATCGATAAAAACATTTATTTGGAAGCACTTGCTTTTCATCTTCAGTAGGTGGGAGGAAAAAAGACTCTTTCTGGGCCACCCATTCTCACAGGTCCCTGAAGTGGAGGATTGCCCAGTAATACCACCAACCAGGATGCATCTGGGGTCACATGAGGTCACTAGGACTCCATGTCCCCTCTTCTGAGGAGCGGTCTCTGAATAACCCTCCTACCCCCACCCAGGCAGTTATTTCACTGTCATGTTCTAGGATCTGACAGAGCACTGTGTTTGGGGTTAGGCAGACTGGAGTTTGAGTCCTGACTCTGCCACTTAACACTCACGTAAACTGGATGATGGTTAAATTACTTCATCTCTTGGGAGGAGACAGGGCTCTCACAGGAGAGGGAGGCACCTGAGTGAAGCCATGCATGTGAGAGAACCCTGGAAACTGTGAAAGTGCTGAACATATATAAGGCAGTATTACTGTACCCGCCAAACCAATAGTCAATAAAAGGTGAGGACACTAAGATGCTACGCAGACATGTTGTCACCTATTTTGTGAGCTCTTTAGGAAGGAAGAGGCATGGTCTCGGCAGTTCCCTGTTGGCTCTCACTTAGCCCCAAGGCCTTAAACAGAAATAATTCCACCAGGATTTGTTCCCTGAGACTTGCTGATGATGATCACAAGCCCACACCACTCCAAGCTGGAAGAAAGCAGCTTCTTACTGCTCTGAAAACACTCACTGTCGAAATCCTCATCTGTACTTTGAACCTGCTGGCTTTGTTTATTTTAGTTTTATTGTGTTTTCTCATGTGTGCATAATAATGTTAACAGCGAGTATTTATTAAATGTTTAATTTGTGCCAAGCAAGTTATAATTTACAGACATAATTTAATTTAATCTTAACAGCCACCTTACATCTTATTATTGTTCAATAGGTATCACCATTTTTACACGTTAGTGAACTGAGAATCAGAGTTGGCAACTCCCTTTTCTTTCTGGTTCATCAGGCCTCTAACAACAAAGGATCTGAACTCAGGTCTACCAGGGTCCAGAACCCTGACACAGCCTTTGCATCATGCTGGTGACTCTGCTGAATTTTTACTTTCAAATCAGAAAACATGGCTTAATCATAATTTTCTTCTGCACGAAACCAGCACCTTGCACAGAATAGTTGTTAATATTTTCAGATTCTTCATCTGTAGAAGAGAGATAGTAAGAGTGTTTTCTTCGTGAGGTTGTAGGAGGCTAAAATGATGCTAGCTATGATGCTTAACAAAGTTCCTGCCATACATAAACATTCAATAAGTGAGTGGCTATTATTATCCTTTCTCGTTAAATGATATTTTCCTTATTCCTCTCCTTTCTCTGGAACATAATATCCTCAAGCATAATGTCAATACTAACATTCCCCTTATTTTTGGCCCACAAAAAAAACCTGTTCCAGATCTGTGGCCCACAAAAGATATGAATGGACAGGATGTAAGGTCCAGGAGGTCTGCTGGGATCCAGCTCACAGGGTTATCAGTGTGGGGATTAGAACCAATGATCAAATGAGAACAGTTCTTCACAGGTAAATAGCACTCTACAGTTTAGTTATCAATCCACACAATGGCAGGTGACATGGGCTTTGGAGTCATTAAAAAAAGAAAATATGGTACTTTTATTTATTCTCAAGTACAAAATAAGTGCTCCCTATATACCAAGCCCTGGAAAGAAATCTTATACTCACTAGCTTTGTGAACTCACATAGGTCAATAAATTTTCTAAGCTTTAGTTTTCTCATCTGTAAAATGGCATAACACAGTCTATCTTGCCCATGTTGTCAGCTTTATAGAAAACAGCATATTGACAGTTCTGAGAGCAGTGCCCCAGTGATGGCAGCTCTGACTATTGGCCTCTAAGTGTGACCTCTTTACCTCATTTGATTCTCATAACGATCTTGAACAGTGTTTTTATTACCATGATCCCCATTTGGGGGGGGGGTGAGAGAATAGAAGAGACTTGTCCTCCCCACCTATTCTTGTGGGCAGCACTAGGAACCTAATGGTGAAGAATAGGTGACAGCAAGTAGACATCAATCATTCCTGAAGGGCCCCTAGAGATGCTTGAACTGTGTAGGTTGCCCAGGAGCTTCAAAGGAGAATATTATCCCAGCTATTTCTAAATCTTCCCACCAGTGAGTCCTAGAGCACCAGACATGGCCACGTGAATTTGCTGGGCCTCTAGGAGCTGAATGGAGACGGGGAAAAAATTTGCCAGCCTTGGCCTCATCCCTGAGGAAGTTCTGCCACCCCTTACTGCCAACTCAGATGCTTGTCATATTATTTATGCATGTGGTATCTTCCCAAGAAGCCGTTGGCTTCCCTAAAGCTGGCATCAATAGTTAGGCATGGGAAGCCCAGAAATCCAGACCAGCAGTGGGAGAGCCTGGCATGAATTTCAGAACCTGCTGGGCTCATCAGTGTGTGTAGATTCTGGGCAAACCAAGAATGGTCTCCTAAGGCTGGCATCCTAGGGGGCCAGTCTATCAATCATGCCATGGAATAAAGCACCATGCTAGATGCTGTGAGGGGGAGTGGGAAGGGAGGTGCCTTAGTTTGCTCAGGTTGCCATAACAAAATGCTAGGTGGCTTAAGCAACAGAAATTTATTTTCTCAAAGTTCTTGAAGCTAAGAGTGTGAGACCAGGGTGCCAGCATGGTTAGTTTCTAGTGAGAGCACTCTTCCTAACTTGCGATGGCTGCTATCTTATTGTGTTATCACATGGTGGAGAGAAACAGAGCAAGCTCTTGGTGTTTCTTCTTATAGTCACTAGTGCCCTAATTACCTCCCAAAGGTCCTGTCTCCAAATACCATCACCATGTAGGGGCCAGGCTTCACCGTATAAATTTGGGGGAGGACATAATACAGTCCATGGCAGAAGGGAAGCATTTGATTGCTTTGGGAGTCTGGTCAATTTTAGCAGATGTATTTAAGAGACCAGTGACGAACTAGGAGAACTAGGAAATGCAGAGAAGAGAATTCAGAATAGTAAAAGATCTTTAAAGCATACTATACAAGAAAAAAAAAAAAGTAAAAAAGAAAACTCAGCCCTAAAGGAATTGCTGGGGGTCTGCATTAGTGTCACAGGAAAAAACTTACAAAAGTGCAAATTGTTAGGGTGCTAACAGAAATGTACTAGGGCCCTAATTACAAGTTATTAGGGTAATAGCTAAAATTTAAGATGGTATTTACAAACATTTAGTATTTTTATCATAATTTTAGGGTACTAGTTATATGGTTGGAATGTTCATCACAAATGGCATCACTGAGCGATCATTGCAAATGACTAATGCGCTCATTTAGTAATTAGCACATTAAAATTCAACCCTTGGTCAACTCTTCTTTAATATTTAAATGATTTGAACAGAACTTTTTGTTTACTCTGCACCCATAAAGGAGCAGCTATATGATGCTACTCTTCAGTTTTGACCTTTTGTGGCAAATAAATCAAACCCCAAGCGAATCCTTATACCAAGGGCCTTTACTCATTTGATTAGGGGTAAGAACCCAATCTGAGAAACTGAGAAAGCCATAAACCTTTCCTCAGAAAAGTGTATTATTGGAAACATCTTTACATGTAGCTTCAGAGAGGTAGAACCTCGGCTTAGCTTAGACAGTGTCATAGTTGGTGTTCACTGATTATTTGTTGAATGACTTAATGAAAGCATAAGTATTAAAACCTATTTTATATGGAGGTAAGGATACTTCATTTCATATGTATAGTGAAATCCTACTTCTGCTTTCTGAGGCAGAGGCTGTTTTCCTGAGGTCTTTAGGCATACCTTGTGACATCAGTTGGGCTCTGTTGGGCTCTGCTAGGTTTAGCTTCCAGCTGTAGACCTGAGTCAGGACTGCTCTGCCTGTCTCAGTATGCATCCCTGGCTAAATGAGCAGTGGACACCCAGGCCATGTGCTCACAGTAATGACAGGAGCATGTCACGTCAAGTTCATGACAAGTGAACAGCCTAAAATCTTGGAGTATAGTGTACATTCCAGCTACCTTGAGCCATAGCAAGAATGTAGGTGGTTAATGCTATTACAGAAAATGAAAAATTGAGGCGAATACTTCAATCTGCCAAAGTCTCCCCATTTCATTTACTTTATAGAACTTCAGAGAGCTGGTGGGTTTTGAAGGACAAATTGAAGAAGAAACAAAAAATTACAGGCAAAGAAAACAAAGACAAAGAATTATAAATAAAGAAAGAAAAAGAGGAAATGAGAAAGGGAATCTAAAAGAACAAACTGGTGGAAAATTTTAATAAATGTTATCAAAATTTGGAGCCAATTTTTTATTTGCTTATTATCTGAGAATTTCTTTGAATTCTGAGTCCTGGATGGGATGCCAGATGACATGGACATAGTTTCAGTTCTAATACTGTAGGTTAAAGTTCTAGTTAAAGTTCTTCCCCTGTCAGTCCTATTTCTTCTTTTGTGAAGATGAAGGGTTCACCTGGGCATAGATGAAAGGCCCTTATAGCTTTAAGAATGTTTATATTCTGATCCGCCTGGAACAAAAAGGGTAACCCTGGAATTCTCCTCTAGAACTGGGAGAGAAGGAAGGAAGGGGTGATGAACTGGTTGTGCACCTGTCGGCATGGCCATGGAGACAGGTAATGAATTGGATGACACTCTTCGAAAGAGAGTACAACAGCCTGGGGAATCCATGCTTGAATGTTTCTTCCAGGTTAGCCCTGGAAATCTCTGAGGATAGAGCGCTCTTACCTCCAAAATGTTGAAGGGGCAAAGGAGGGCAAGCCTATGTCTGATGCCAAATACATAAAGGCCATTCCAGTTAGTTAATAGAATCCACAGCTTGAAAAGAAAGCAACTTGTTATTGCAAGAAGCATTTCTGGTGAGCCAGCTCCTCTGTTTCCATTCACACCAAATGACCTCAGGTCAGCAGAATATGGAAAGGACAGCCTTGGCCAAGGCCTCCAATAGCCAAAGCTAAGGAGGCTCTAGGGGAAAGCTCTCAGAGTCCATAGATATTACTTATTATGTCTGCCAGTGAAATTTTTGACCAACAAAGCAGGACTGCTAGGTTGAGTCAGGCACTGGGAAGTGTGCAAATGCCACCTTAATGGCTGTTGACCATGGACACCTCTACAGGCTGTTTGTCAGAGGCCTAGTTTAGCTAAGGGGATATGCCAGGGAAAGCCACTTCCACCTAATTTCTCTAAAGAGTTAGGGAGGCTGGGAAGTTGGACAACATGCTTATCATCACCCAGCAATGGGTACCACAGGAAGATACTTGGGTTCTAGCTCTGAATCAGCCTCCATTCCCCTCAACTCCTGCTTATACAGAGTACTTTCTCTCTGTGGGCCTTGATTTCCTCACTGTTAACAAAAGGATGCTGGGATATCCATGATGCTCTGGAAATAAAGAGAAGTGAGCTTTGCTTTAAACAGCTAATATGTGGCTCAATATTTACTTTAGGTGGCTTTGTGTGTGTGCAGCAACTTTATAATGGAGGAAACTAAGACTCAGAAACAGGCATTTCCTAGGATCAGTTCAGCAGGGTAAACACGGGTCAGGCATATTAAAAGATTCAGGCGAAAGGAATAAGGCTCAGTTCCTTCTCTTGAGAAGCTTCCAATTGGTGGGAAGACAGACTGCAAAAAGATAATCAGAGTGCAATACCGTTGGAGCAACAGAGAACCCAGCACAGCTGATTGGGAGAGGAAGAAATAAGACAGAGGCAGAAGTAGGCCTTCCTTCAGTAACTGATGGGAGGGGAGACTGAAAGAGGCTTGCCAGTAGGAAAAGAATTCCTGATATTCTCGTATAATTAAGGGTTGTCTTTAAGATAAGTGAATGGGAGTGGCTGGAGGAAAGGATAAGAGAAGGTTTTCCAAGACAAAATGCAAAGAGCAAGGCATGGAAATGTAAAAGAAATAGTATAGCATGAAATAGAACTAAAAACTATCTGATTAACTCAGTATTGTTGGAATGTAAAATAGAAGGAAATGAAACAGTGGCTAATCTGGGCTCAAGCAAACATCTTCTAAAAGCAAAGTCATGCTTCATCCATGAAACTTTTTATTTCCTTGTTTGAAAATACCCTATAAAATATTTTGATATGCAACATGTTGCACTAAAATAAGATAATTAGCACTCTTATACATACCATTCATTTTAAGAAATAAAACATGGCCAGCATAATTATAAAGCCTTTCATTCCCTACCCTGGGCAAACTCATGGAGAACAGATCCATCTCTCAAGGTTGGCATCACAGTAATTAAACTCTTGGGAATAGGATATAAAATTGGAATTTTAACTTATTAATTTATATTGTAAAATATAACTGGCACATGGACTAGAATATGACTGTCCCTGAAGTCAGTAAATTCCTTCCCTGTACCAAGCTACAGTGTACACCATGTCTTAGGCAAAAGCCAATTTGTCACTAAACGGTGAGAAATTCCAGGCAGTCTGACCAGTTTATTTTTTCCCAGTGGCTACTTCCTCTTGAAATGTCAAATTATAGACAGATGTTCTCTTGATAAATTTGGAGTCACATGAATCAAAAATTAATGGAACCAACTTAAAGTAGCCTGATTCATATCTTCTTCCCTCTCTTTCTCCATCCCTCCCTGCCTGCCTTCCTATCTTCTCTCCTTTCTAGGGCTGAAAGATAAAGTACAGAACACCTAATTTCAGGTGAACAACAAATAAATTGTAGTGTATGTCCCAAATATTGCATGAGACATAATTATATTTTTCAAAAGTCATTCACTGCTCATCTGAAATTCAAATTAAAGTGGGCATTTTATATTTTTCTTTGCTAAGCTTGGCAATCCTGTAATCATTCCTTTTGACAGATATTTATTGAGAATTAACCATGTGGTGATGAATCGGTTATTTTTTCATAATTTCTAGCTTCCCAGTACCTTTTAAATTCCCATATTATGTTTTCAGGAATTTTTAGCTTTCTGAACCATGTCTTGCAAAGGTAGAATGAAAAAAATTCAATGCCCTGGGTCCCTCTGAGACTGGGTCACAAGCAGGTCACTTGCTCTACTAGTGAGATCCACTCTTACTTAGCTTTGATTGAGAAGTCAGCAGCTGTGGAAGGAGGCACCACTCAGCATCCCTTTTGTCAGCAAGAGTGGTCTCAAAAGCATCCAGCTTTTGATGGTGGGAGTATTTTTAAGATCAAGTGTGGAGAATTTCTTTTTTTTTAATGGAGTACTCATAGGCAGCAGTAGGGACAGAGGTGCCCTTGTCATCTCAGTTCCACAGCATGGTTGGGAGCATTGTTTTTTTCTGAAAGTTCAGGCCTTATCATGCTATTGTAGCACCATTCCTCTCAACAGTACTGTGAATGGTGACCTCCTCTCCTTGTAACAACTAGCTTCTGCTTAATCATTCAGAGTGGCTTCTGTTGACTACATATAAGAATCTGTTTATGTTAAGAGCTGTTTAATGACAATACACAGGCCTTGACCACATGATAGTTAGAGACTCATAGTGGAGGTAGATATTAATTAAATAAATATAGATTAGAAATTGTGATAATTTATGAGTATCTCTATGAAAAAAAAAAAACCTGTAAAGAATCTACATCATTTTCAGGAGACTCTTAGCAGCCTCCAGGTGTATGAAACAAAAGGAATAAGATATTTCTCTGAGGACAGTGGGAAGCCATTGAAAGGTGTGAGATAAGAGTATTACCTGATCTATTTGTTTTGAGTTCACTCAGTGTATATAATGGATTTGACTTCCACCAACCACCACCACTCTGAGGGCGGGCTGTGCTTAGTGGTTCACACCCAGAAAATGGAGTGTGGAAAGTGGTAAAACAGTAACTTTACAGAGAATAAACCTGGCAGATACATACTCCATCAAATGTTAAGGTTAATGTCACCAGCTGCTATAGATGAAATGTCTGTGCCCACCTCCCTCGCCCCCTCTCCACCAAAAACAAAAACAAAAACAAAAGCATAAACAAAAACGTATGTTGAAACCTAATCCTGTGTGTGCTGATATTTGGAGGTGGGACCTTTGAGGTGAAGCCCTCATGAACTGGGATTAGGTCCTTATAAAAGAGACCCCAGATGGAACCCTTTCTCATGAGGAAACAGATGTCTGTACACCAGGACTTGGGCCATAACCATACACTGAAACTGTTAGCACCTTAATCTTGGACTTGCATCCTCCAGAAATGTGAGAAATAGATTTCTGTTGTTTATAAGCCATCCAGTCTATGGTACCTTGTTACGGGAGCCCGAACAGACTAAGACATCAGTAGTAGACCAAGCTGATAGTAAATAACTTCTGATATGACGTGATAAAGAGGGAGCTTCACCTCTATGGAATTCCCCCAAATCTATAACCTCAGTCCAATTGTGAGTGAACATCAGACAAACTCAAATTGAGAAACATTCTACAAAATACCTGACCTCAGATACTTCTCAAAACTGTCAAGGCTTAAAAAATAAGAAAAAAACTTAGATACTGTCTCAGGCCAGAGGGGACTAAAGACATGAGAACTAAATGCACTGTGGTGTCCTGGCTTGGAGGTTGGAACAGGAAAAGTACTTCTGCGTAAAAATTAGTCAAATCTGACCAAAGTCTAAAGTTAAGTTAGTAGTAATGTGCCAATATTAGTTTCTTAGTTTTGAGAAATGTGCCATAGCAATTTAAGATGTCAGCATTGGGGGAAACGAGGTCGGGGGTCTACAGAAACTCCTCACATTCACTTTGCGACTGTTGTATAATTCTAACATTATTCTACAATAAAAAGTTTATTTTTAAAAAGTAGAACCGGGAAAACCTGTTAACAGACTGTCACAGATAGTTCTCTAGGCAACAGAGCGGGCAACAGTGAGGGCATTAAGATAGAGAAGCAAATCCGAGCTTTATTTTGGAGGTAGAATTGACAGTTCCAATATGGCCTTCCGACAGTAGGGGAATGGCTTTCCGATGGCAGTGGAGAAGGCCCGTAAACAAAGCCTCACACTTGTCAAGGCTGAGCTAAGTGCCTAAGTGCCCCAGCAACACACACCAGATGTGTGCGTGTCCCAAGTGCTGATGGACTTCCATCTTCTAATTCCATGAAGAATAAAACCTGTTTTTTCCAAGTCCCAGAAGTCCTCCCCCTCAGCCTCTTGTTTAGCTGGTTTATACATGTTTGGGTTTTCTTTTGCATCAAGTAAATTGTTCCCAACAGTGAGCTGGGGATCCGGCCTGGGTGGGAAACTCTCTCCTGTCCTAGGGCCGTGTTCTTCCTAATTTGTCATGCTGCAGTTAAGGCCTCAGGAATCCCTTTATTTACTCTGTAGTTAACTACAGTAGTTTCATCTTCAATTGTTAAAAGGCTGGGTGGAACTGAAGTGTTTGTCTTGTTTCTCAGTGCAATATGGTTTTGATGAATAACTGGAAGGGGACCGAACAGGGGGCTTGTGCATTGGCAGAGGTGAGAAATGGTGAGAGGAGGTGAGGACATACACTCAGCAAGTTTTCCTCAAGTCCAAAAACCCCTTTTTCAAGCAGTTTTGCAGGTTATCATAGTGTCTGAGCCATGAAATCCAGCATAATCACTAGGTTAAAAATAGTAATAATAATAGTAATAAATAGTAATAATAATAATGATGGCTAGGAACATGGAGATATTTGCAAGTACAATCCAATAGCAAAAGCTAGCGTAGTGGATCGATGTTTTGGCTTCGTCAGTTTTCCTTTATCCTTATTCCGTGAGGTTTGGGTGAGGCTGATGCCAGCCCTTGGTAAACGAGAGAAGTTCGTCCTCCTGTCCATAGTCAAGGATGCAGTGTGCCCTAGGATGGGCCAAGGAAGGTCACACCTGAAAATTTTGCTGAAGATATTGGAAAAGAGACATTCTTGCCACTGAGGTTGCCAGTCATTGGAGCACCAATTCCATAGGACATCAGTGGTGGAATAGTTAACAAACACTGGGCTTGAGGTGGGACAAAAGGAGCCTTGATGATGAAACGTTAACAGGATGTAGCCTGACACTTTCAGTGTTCAGCTTTACAACTCCGGTTTCTCACATTATCAAGTTAAAGTCTGTCTGATAATAAAACTGATAGATATGAAACCAGAATGAGATAAGAAGACACTTGACCTCTGATAACCCTGATCTAGCCAAGCCTAAAGCCAAATATCTATTTCTTCCATGTATTTTTTTTAATTGTTTGAGCTAATTTTTTTTTACTGATTATTTTTTAACTTCTTAACTCAATAAAAAGAGAAGTAACATGTGTTCTAAATGCCTGTGATAGGTGGCAGATTCTGCCACTTTGGCATATTGATTATATTTAGGTGAAACAAAATAGAAGAAGCAGACACATAAAGAATCCTCTGCCCTCCTCGTTTGCCAAAAGGAAGACATAAATTTGTAAAGGTGTCCCCCTCCCCTCTATATTAGGAAGGACAGAAATTAATCACAGAGGACAACTCTAGACTTCCATCACCCAGACATGACACCAGAGGAATCTACATCGCAAACTTTGCTAACACTAGCCTTCTCTTCCATTAATATACTTGCCTTCCTACAATTTGTCAGCCCTAGAAGCTCGAAGTCCTTTTCCTTTGTTTTATTGCTGACATATAAATTTGTTATTCTTTGCTAAGATGTTTTATAGTCTCAAATTTTAAGCACCAGTTTGAAGTTACTCACCACTATACTCCTGTTTGTGTGCACAGTGTACGTGCTAATAAGCTTGTTTGTTTTTCTCCTATTCATCTGTCTTTTGTCAGTCTAATTTGCAAAGCCCAGCCAATGAACCCAAAATGAGTAGAAGAAAAAGGAAGTTTCCCTCCTCTACACCCCCTAAGTGCTCCCCACTAACCCTGCTAGGAGCTTATGTATAACATCCCGTTTAATCCCTATAAAAACATTGTGGAGCATTATTTATTCATTCATAGGTAAGGGAATCAAAAAAAAAGAAAAGAAAAAAGAAAAAAAGAAAAGAAAAGTTAAAAATCCACCCAAGCTTACAAATGGGTTAAGCAACAGAGCCGGGATTATACCTGAAGTCAGCCGTACAAGCTGCAACCTCACCCTGCTGACTACTTCTTTAAGCACCAAAATTGTTTTCAAGTCTTTCGAGTAAGTTATTTTAGTGGAACTAAACAATTACCCGGTTCTGTGAGTTAAACCTTAGTGTCTCCCTAAGTTTTTTTCCATCTCTGCTGCCAACACCAAACTCAAAACAAGACTGTCCCCGAGAAAGCCTGGGAGCACTGTCCCTGCTCCTGGTCTTCCCTCCCACTTTGTTTTCTACTCCGCATCTAGAATTCGTTGTTTTATTTATTTATTTTGTTCTATCGTGTGGTCTTTGAGGATGAGGCTTTGGGTTGTTTTTCTCCATGCTGAATGACCAAGAACTAATAACAGTGTTTGATGCTCCTCCCTCAGTGTTCTCAGTCATTCTTCTATCTTTAAATACCTTCTGTAGGCTAAAAATTCCAGAATATATATGTCCAGTCCACACCTCTCCCTGGAACTTTGATTTTTCTATCTGTGATTTGGTTTTTGCACTTGTACGCCTAGTTAGTATTTCAAACTGAACATGTCAAAAACAAAATTCCTGATGCTCTCCCAGAACCTGTTCCCCACCTGCCTCCAACATATTCCCCAGGGGACACCGCTCATGGCAACCTGTCTACCCAGGTGCTCAAGCCAAAAACATGAAGTCATTCTCTGGACTCCCCACTCGTCCGTGCACACAACTTCCAATTGATCAGCAAATCTTACTGGGTCTCACTACAACCTCTGACCATACCCACTGCTCTCGTTGCAGTCCAAGTCACCACCTTTTTTTCTTCCTGGGCTACTATATTTGCCTCCTAACTGGTTCTCTGCTCAGAATAATCCAGTGGCTTCCCTTCCGACTCAGTGTGAAAGCCAAAGCCCACATAGTGAACCACAAGATCCATCATCTCTCTGAATCCTCTATTCTGGCTCCTAGACTTCCTTGGCCTTCCTCAAACATACCAGTTTTCTTGCCTCCAGACCCTTGCCCTGCCTTTCCCTTAGCCTAGAATGCTTTTCTCCTGAATATCTACATGGCTTATCCCCTTCCCTCTTTCATACCTTTGCCCAAATGCCACCTTCTCAGTGAGGCTTTCCCTGCCCACTCTATCTATGAATCCTACCTACCTGCTCCTTCAAGACAGGATGTTTTACCTGTTTTTGATTTGTTTGTTTTTGCACTTTTTTCTGCTTTATCTTCAGTGTCTGTATGTGCTCTATAAATATTTGTTAAATAAAAAGTACTAGATGGTAAATATTTAAAGAATTAATGCACAAATAAATAAATGTCACCTAATCATTGATGGCTCACCATTGATCTAGAATAAAGGTCAAATTTATTATGGTACAAGGCTTTCCAGAATCTCATCCTTCACTGTCTCTTGAGTTTTATCTCTCAAAGCCACCACACCACAACCTTGCCTATACTCATATATCCTGTGCCCCCGCCACACTTAAATATCTACTTGTGCATACAAAACCCAGATTCTGTCTTCACAGCCCATTGTGAAATCTTTTTTGGCCTATCACATTGCTCTGAGGTGAAGGGTGACCTTCATGGGGCTCCTCCGGTCACTTGTTCTTCTTGCTCATAGCACCATACTGTTACTCTGCTATAATTTCCTGCTTCTGAGGGGTCTCTGCAATGAGACTCTGACACCTCTGGGGACAGAGGACATTTTTTTTTGTTTCACTGTATCTCCAAGCCCAGCGCAAGTGCCGGATCTGACTACTTGATACCCATACTTTCTTTCATTGCAAAACACTGCCTCTGTCTCATCTAACCTCAAGTGACCCACCACCTTTATCCCATTTCAAGCCTGTAGATAATCTAATCCTCATTTTGTTTATATGTCAAATGAAAGTGGTAACAATAAAAAATGAAAATTTCTATCCTCCTAAGCAAAGCAAAACTCCACAAGTTTGAGTCACATTAATGTCAAATTTTTAATTTAATATTTATTCTATTTTACTGGAAAATTGAGATTAGTTGTTACACACATTAAAAGTCATTTTTTTATTCAGTCTATACATAAAAGTCACATGAATAACCATGGTTTTATTTAGAAGACTTAAAACACTAAAGAATAATAAAAATGTCAAGTTGGCCAAGCAGCATTAAAAGAAGTCATGCAAGATGCAAATGATATTAACCGTCTCAGTCAGATTAAGTATTGAGAAGGGATTTCCTTTTCCTAGTAGAAAGGATTTCCCTCACCCCTGGTCTGACCTCTCTTCTCAAAACCTTTGATCTGTGTTCTTCCCTGGGAGCTTAGGATGTTGGAGACACCGGCCCAGATCACACATGGGTCAGGCAGCACACCTCAGAGCTGGGCACCCAGCTATGCCAGTGCCCTGCAGTCATGCCGGGGTAGGAAATGGCTTTTCCTGGTGGGAACTCTGTTGTCCACTGAGTGTTGCATCAACTAAAGAGGGGTGGCAGAGGACATCAAGAAAGCAGAATCAGTATTTAGGGACTTCAACTTCTCTTCTGAAAATCCTATCAGTAGGATTATCGTTACCTCCTTTGTCCATTCAGATCCTTGTCTTTGTCTCAGATGACAATTCTTAGATGGGATGGGAGGGATAGTGCATAGCAGTGACCACGTATGTTTATGGGAAAGGGTTCTGAGTGGACTTGTTCATTTGCCCCTGCCTTTCCAAGTCTTGGGTTTGCCCATATCAGTCTAAGAGACTCGTGGCTGTGGCTGACTCATCATCATAGGTATCTAAAACTTTCTCCCAGTTGACATTTCTAGTCATTGTTTTCAAGCTGGTGATCTATTGAAATGTCTCCTTGGGATGTCTGCAATTCGTCCTCAGAAATGCATGAAAATTGTACAGTCATTTTCATAATTGATACAAAGACCATGACTGGTCCGCAAGGATAGTTCTCTCATTGTGGTTTTGATTTTTCTAAGCTCCATGGAAAAATGGAGCTTTAATAAAATTGTCATGAGATCAGGATTAAGAAAACTTGTTTTTGCAAAGACATTTCAGCTTCATTAAATTTTTACCCTATATTGTATGTTTAAGAATACAAAATCAAATCATTGCTGTAAAGCTATAGAGATTTGGTGATAATAAAGAATTTAGTTAGTTGTGGTTATTAAGTGCTTGGCAAACACCTTCTCTGTGCCCTTTAGCCTATCGGAAACAGTCTTCTTAAACCACGAGTAAACCTAGTGTCCCAGAGCTCTCCAAGCTTGGGGCAGCTTTCTCTTTATACACCCAAATGACATAATCCAAGTCCCAATATCAAGTGTATGCAGGAAACTTGCCTGTTTCCCAAGTATTTCTGAGGATCCCGAGGAAGTAATTATATATTCCATAAATTTACCTTGGTTGGGCCATCTCTCATTCTAGGTCAATGCCTTCAGCTTCTCCTCCATCACCTGTGGACATTCTGTGACCCTTTCTCTTTGCTGCTGTAGCTCTCTCTTTACCTCTATGTAAGGGAAGTACCATCTTACTTTGTTTCCTTAGGCACAGCTGAGAAAGTACGCTCAACTTTATAAAAATAGACTAAAGCTTGAGCATCACAAGTGATAATGCAGAGCTGAACACCAAACATCTCTCTCCTGAGTGCACAGCATTCTGTTTATATGACACCCACTATGGTCATCTTTCTCCCTAGCAGATGGTTAGGCCCTCTTTTGAGATGTCATGAGAAACATTTCCTTTTCTCAAGTCATCTCTCTATGAATGTAAGGCCTCAGCTGCAGTCTCCTAACCCCACCAGAAAAATGAAAAAGTCAAAATTAATCAGCATCATCATAATCCCTGAGAGGTGTACCCTGCTTATGATGACCATCATTCGTTTGAGAACCTCACAGTCCAAGCTAAGCACAGCTTCCATATTACTGCTTTGATTCTACTTTCCCTAGAACAAGAAGTAAAAACTTGCATCTCTAAGGTGACAAAGGCTCATCCAAGGTCCTCCTCCAAGAGATAGATTCATCTTTAAAGAATGCAGAAACCACCCCCAAATAGTTTTGAACTAGTTTAATGGGGCTTGGGGAAGGGGTGGCATCCTATATCCAATATTAGCACTTTGAAGGCTGTCTGATTCTGTGAAAAAGCACTCGTGAAACTGAGTGTTTGGGCTCTGAGGATACAGCAGTTAACAAGATAGACCTAGATTTCAGTCTAATGAGACTTTCTAGGCAGGACCAAGCTGCTTTCAGGAGCCATGTTAAGTACCACCATCGAGCATCCAACAGGGCTGTGGGGTCTCAGAGGAACAATGCTATTTCTTACAAAGTGCCAAGTGCACTTGAAGGCTGTGGCTTGGAGGTTAAATTTCAATCAAACCTCTTGAGTTTTGACACTTGGAATCCAGGAATTACCTTACAAAAATAAACAACTGCACCACAAGAAAACCACATACTCTACCTCTGAGAGATCCCATGGCATTTTGGATACCAAATAATTCTTGTGAAATGCTCTTTCTCAGGAGTGAAGAAACATTAGACAATATCTATTTTAAGTTCTACTGAAAGGCAGATTATTAGAAATAAAGAAAGGAGCATGCCTGAAAATAAATGACTAGGCCCTAAAATGATGAAAAGCTGAAACACAATTTAATATATTGTGTAGAATGCATAGATAATTGTGCATTTTCTAGAAATAAAAAATTCAAAATTGTTTTTATTATATTTATGTTTTTATATTAAAATTATTATATATGTATAGTAATATAGAGTAGTAGCTAGGAACATAAGTTTGTAGAAATAGAAAATCTACCTCACTCTCAGCTCTGATACCTCCCTTAGGAAAATTATGAGCCTCTCTATGCTTCAAACTGCATATCTATAAAGTGGGATTATTGTGATAATAAAAGAAATGTATATGTTATTTTTCATACTGAGAGAACTCAGTAAATGCTAGTTGTTGTTATTGCAAATTGGAATTCAGAAAATTTAGGAAAATTTGAAGAAGGAAATAAAGCCAATAGCAATTACAGTTGTAGATTTATACATATTTTTCCAGGGCGAGTATATGTGTGTAGGGGGATTTGGAGGGGGTGTTGGGTCTTCGTTTCAAGGATATAGATTTATTAAGCATCTAATATATAGTTTTTGAAATGCTTTTTAATTGGGTTGATATTAGACATCTTTTTATATCAAAAATGTAAAAGTAATTCATCATTTTAATAGTTTCATTTTATTCTGTTGTATGGTGAGGACAATATTTTACTAATATTATTTATGATATTTATATGTTTACTTTGTACTACTTTGTACTACTATTTTTATAAGCACACACAATGAGAATCACTGTATATATGCATTTTTATTATTTGTCCTGTTATTTGTAGAAAGATAACTGTTTTGTCAACAGATATATATATTCCTTTACATATTTGATAACTATCATCAAAGTGCCCTCTAGAATTTATAATTTTTACATGCCATGCAAGAATGTCTGGAAAATGCTCCATTTGAGGCTGGGAACGTGCTTGAGCACAGGGGCTCCCCATGCCCTGACATTCTGGAGGTTCAGAGCACCACTTCTGGCTGTAGATAGCTTGGTCAGCTAGACACCTTGCCGGATTAGTGAATATTGAGCCAAGTCAGAATTTCTACTGGATATGTGATTCTAGATAAGCTCCTTCCTTAAACTTTCTTGGCCTCGGTCCCTTTGCTTGTAAAATGGGGATAAAATACACACTGTGCTTTAGAAAATTAAGAGGTAATATAATAAAATATACAGTGCCTGATTCATCATAGGCACTTAATAAATATGTGCTCTTTTTCTCCATTCTTTTGTAAACTGTGAGTTTTTATGCCATGGTGACTTGTAAAAAGCAGATGCTCGTAAACCTATGTTGCTATTTTTAATCCTTTTACTTCTGAAAAAGGTAATAGAAAGTAATGGAACAAAAGAGGATACTTATGGTTTTAGGTAGCCTTAAATAGTGGAAGAAGATGAAGAAGATGGAGTTGGTGATGAAAAAAATGGTAAGGAGGGGAAGAGGGAAGACTGGATTTTGAAGACAGGTAGATCCAAGGTTGAAGTTTAGCTCACTTACTAGCTGTGTGAGTTGGGGTATTGAGTTAACCTGGATCCTCGTATTCTGATTAGTAAAGTACAATTAATGACTTCTTTCTCAATGTGTTCTTGTGAGGATTAATTGAGAGAGTGCTGATAAAGTGTTCGGAGAACTTTCAGACAAACACTGGATGTCCAATGAAAGGCAGCTCTTATCTATTATTGCCACCATTATGTCCACTGTTGACATTATTAAACATCACTTCTTGTGATTAACTCTCCAAGAAACCCTCATGATTTAATACAATAAATCTATTATGGCCCCCAATGATCCACTTGAGTAGCTTTTATCCATTTGTCCAGGAGATGGATTAGAACTACACATAGACTATACATCTCAGTGAATCCCTTTGCAGGTGGACAGTAACCAATTAATATGTTGTGGACTCAGGAATCAATAAGTTCGGCATGGAAACAGAGACTCTTTCTATCTTTTGTATTTTGCAGACAATTTCCTCATCATTCACTATTAACAACCATTATTCTAAATCTGTAGTATATCTATAACTAATATCTATCTATCCATACATGTATCTTTATATAAGTCAGTGTCTGTTCCTTTATTTTTGTTTTGTTTTTGTTTGCTGATTTGTTTTTTGTTTTTACATTTTGTTCGTCACACAAGGAAAAAAAGGATGTGAGACCAGATCTTGAAGCCAGAATAGAGAGTGGCAAACCCATTCCTTTCATTATAAGAGCTGGCGATAAAGGAAATCTCTGGGGGAAGTGTTTTCTGACAGTTGTACCATAACAGACTTACAGAGATGAGATGAAAAAGAGGGTTTTTGTTTTGTTGTGTTGTTGTTTTTTTGTTTGTTTGCTTTGTTTTTGTTTGTTTGTTTGTTTGTTTTTGCATTACCTCAAATTCACCAGACTATCTTAAATAGAAAAGAAGCAGAGATATAAAGGATGCCGGAGAGACAACATACATGAGTCTTTCAGGTCATGGTCTTCTAGAGCTCCCAGTTGTACATGTATTTTACAGGGAAGCCAGTTAAACACCCAGAGGAAATTCATCTGAACCTTCTCATCTTGAGAGGCCTTTCTAATAACTAAGGCTTAACCCTTAACCCCCTCTTTAAAGGGTCAAAACATTTTGAAGTAAACTATTGTAGGTGAAAATTACTCTAAATAGTCTATACACATCTTTGATGATCCTAAACTGATTCAGTTTTTTTTGTTGTTGATTCATCTACTCAATGTTATGTTGTGGGGAAGGTAAATTTCAATGTCTGCTTTACCTTTATTTTTTCCTCCTCCATTCTCAAGCTGTCAAGTCTTCTATTGACATTTTCACTGTTTCCGACAACTCTTCCTTTTCCAGGACGCTTATATTTAATCTGCTGGGAGATGGAGGGGAAAAAAGCAAATAACCAAGCTTGCTAAATATAGTGTGTTTAATAAGATTTCATGAGACTCAACAGGAGAGCTGGAAGGTTCATACCTCTGCTCATTAAATTTCATCTACAAATATTAATTGAGCTTCCTTTGTGTAAAGCCTTGTGATAATCCATAGGTTATGACATTTTCTAGGCAGTAAAGCACATTGGGGCTATAACTTTTTGAAAAGCAAATTTCTGTTTTCAAGAGCCTTTTCAAATATCTGAGTTTATGGCTAAATTGTGAATGGTCAATACTGTTAACATCTGAAGATTTGATTAATTACTGAACCACCCTGCCTGCTATATTGTGGATTTCCATGTCTCCCAAAGCATCAACACACATAATCTTTTGGTTTTGATCCTGCATTTGAGGTAATTAAGGTCAGAATGTTTATCTATTTCTTAGAACACAGGGAAAGGAGACTCATAAACTGTGAATCATTTCAAAGCCTTTAAAATATCAAACTGGAATTGACTCTCTGCTTAGGAAAAAGCCTACGCCCCAAGCTTTTGTCCAAACCTCAAAGAAGGAGGGTTTTTGATGTCTTATTGCCATGCCTAAAATCCCATGTTGGAGAGGGCACTGGCCCAGTGATCAGGAGACTTGGATTCTAGTCCGAAATAAGCAAGCATCTCTAGGTCCCACGTTTGTCTCTTTTCTTCTGTCCAATGAGAATAATCATATCTGCCGCATTGGATAAAATGATGGCATATTTTAAAATACTATTATTAAACCAGGAATATTACCAAGCCTCTCTGCAGCTTTTGATCTAACCAGAGATAGAGCAAAATCCTTTTCTCCATGTAGAAGGATCCTGCCTGCCAGTTTACAGACCTCCCTCCCTACAGGAGGCGTCAGCGAAAAGGTAATAGAGACACAAAGAAGTTGTCCCCATAGACTGTCTCTCTGGCCCCATCACTCACCTCATTCCTTCCACACTAGGCTGGGAAGAAGAGTGATTCCGGGAAAGAGTACAGTCATCGGAGGACGTGCCTCTGGGAACCTCGGTGATGTTGTTCTTAGTCTTGCCGCCCGCTGGCTCGGCCTGAGGTCACGCACAGGGAAGAGCACCAGCTCCAAGCAGACTCTTTGCAAGAATTTCGGTGATGCATGCTGAAGATTAACAGATGTGTGCTTATCCTCCTGCATAGTCTGAGGCCAGACACCAGATCTCTGGACGGGGGGCCTCTCTCAGGAGTCCTAACAGCATGCACACGCAGTCCCTTGGTAGGGCAGGTCCACATACCATAGGATTTGTCTACAATCTGGGGATGTAACAGAGAGATGAGGATGGGGAAGAGACTGGAATAGACGAAGCTGGGTAGATTTGGGCTCTGACACTTTCTAGCTATGTAATTTTTCTAAATGTACTTACTTCCCTTATGTCTTACCAGCCTACCCTGTAGATCCAAAGGAAATCATAATATTCCCTGTAGGAGGTGGTAATAAATGAAATAAATATTCAGAGCAAGTCCCTTCTAACAGTTGCACTGTAGAGGGCTTCCAGAGATGGAATGAAAAATAGTGTTTGTTGTTGTTGTTGTTTTTGTTGTTGTTGTTGTTGTCATCGTCGTTGGTTAGCAGACTCATTGGACTATCTAGGACAGATGACTGACCAGTGTCTGTCATATTTCCTGCTGTCCTAGTTCTCATGTGCTTGTCCTGTCACCTGTCCCTCCCTGTTCCTGGTTAGAGCAGAAGGGGGGATATGTGAAGAAGACAAGGCTGCTGCTCCCTCCCACCCACATGGCACCTCCTACTGTGACAGGAGACAAACAAAGACAGGAAATAGCGGGGTGGTTCCCTCCCTTCACTCAGGAACATGCCCACCCTCCTCCTCTGAATCTCGGAAGAACCCTTCCTGCCTAGCTCCGTTCTGACCTTCAGGAAGGAGGACTCACAGTCACTGCCTGTTGAGAGTATACAGCAGATGTTGGGGTTTTAAGTGTGATGTTTTATGGATCTATAAATGGACTTAACAGTGCTCTTGGGATGCTCCTTTCTGAATCAGGAGACCTTTTAGTGGCACTAGAATAATTATAGCAGTTATAATTTAGGTGCTTACCATAAGCCAGAGTATTATGCTAAATGTTTTATAGCCACTACTGAAATTTAAAGACACAAAAAGTAAGAGAGATTAAATAATATTGTCAAGAACTACATTTAGAAAGTGTCAAAAGCAGGATCCATACCCATTTCTGGCTGAATTCAAGTGGTTTTCTATACCACTAGACTATTCTGCTTCTCCCAATTGGTCAGATAGATGGATGATATATTAGATAGATAGATGATAGATAGATAGATAGATAGATAGATAGATAGATAGATAGATAATACTGTAGTGGTGCGGAGTTTAAATATTTCATCTTGCCACAAATTTAATATATTTTTTGGAAGAAATAAAAAGGAAATTTGTTTTAGTTTTAGTTTTAATTGTTGTTATTGTATTGTCTTATTCTCCACATCCGGCACTGTAGCTATTTAAAGATTCTCTCAGGTCATGATGTGCGCTGTGATGCTGAAAAGTGGGATACATGTAGGTGTGAGTGAGACGGGGCGAAGTGCAGCCAACCTGTGCACGGCTCTTCTTGCTTTGGAAAATCAAAGCAGGAAGCGATTCTCAACCATCGTTAGTAATAAGGTTTAAAGAAAGAGAGTGGAATTGGGAATTTTTTAAAAACGTGCTCCTTTTTTTTTCATAGTTTCCAAACATACTCAAGTCACAGTTTGAACTGAGTAGTGGAATTTTGCTTGGACCGATAAGAAATAAGAAACGTCATCCTTGAGAACTTTTTTTTTTTTTTTTTTTTGCTATGAATCCTCCCCTTTTCTATCTGTTGCATCTCAGATGAGCTCCAGAAAGTGGCAATGGAGATGAAAACTTCTTTGTGCTTAATCTGTCCTATGTGAGTCTATGAGTCTGTCCTCACGTAAAATCTAGTTAACTAGAGGAGAGGGGACTTGCTTCACCTGTACCCTGGAACTTAAATGTCAGCCCTTAACTGGAGGACACCAACATCAAGAATATTGATGAGACGTATATTGCTCATTGCCATGAACAGAAATATTTGAATTGAACAGATAAGGATTGTTTGTAGCTGCTTGAAACTGAATGAGTACCTGAATATGCTTGAAAAAGTGTGTTCTTTCAAGCAAGGTTATTTTTTTTCCATATGGTTCTATGAATACTACTTATTTTTTGATGTGGGAAAATTATCATTATCATGAAGGAGTCAATCTAAACCACATTTTGTCTCAGTGTTCACCTATACTCCCATGTATAAACTTGATATTAGCAAATTTTCCTAAGCAGACCACCATCCCAATTCCCACTTTTACTGTGATTTTTACCTACAATCTTTTCATTTTCAACCCTATCAATTTGCCTTTAGCAAATTATATCTCTTTTCCATTGCAATCTGTCCTTATAAAGGAGAGTTTACAAGTCCTAAGGGAACTTTCAGAAAGGATTTCCAGAAGCTATGTCTAAACCTCACAGGGTCTAATCAGTTGGTTAAACAGGAAAGTTGGCATGTAGCCCCATGATGGGAGTAAGATGAACTTGGGCAAAGTGGGAGGGAAACATCCTCCCTCCAGGAGCAAGTTCTAGCATGAAGATCCCTTCCCGTTTATCCAAATATCTGAGAATATCTGGAAAGGAAGACTTCCAAAGAAATAAATGTTCCCATCTGTGACCGCCTCATTCCTGGCTCCTTCTTGGAACCCGGGATCTTGTCCCTGAAAGCCCTGGAGAGCCCTATCTGAAGCTGTGGATAAATTGATTTCAGGGGGTTTCCTCGTTACCAGAGTGACATCTGAGTAACAATAGACAATCTACTCAAAGACATGCCCTCTTTTCCTGTTATCTTCACCCCTCTGTTTTCTCAAATAGAACGGAGTGTGGGAACAGATGGCATACGTCACGCCCCCAGCTCCCTCCAGCACTGTCCCTACCTCACAGATCCATTTCCTCTCTTCACACTTCTGACCTTATAAGCCTTTGTTACAACTCCTGCATGTAGAGTTCCTTCTGAGAAAGAGGCCCTGTACTCAGACTTGCATGTGTGGCATTGTCTAATCCTCACATATCCTGTGAAGGAGGTTTTGTGATTATTACCATTCGAAACAAGAGGAAGCTGTTGAAGAGACTTATGTTTGAGGCTACATAGCTAGGAAGTGGCAGAAATTACCTCATAATAATGCATACTTCTTTTTTTTAAAATCTCTCCTTCATGAACTGTCTTTATCAGCTATTCATTATTTCTTGGAGAACACTGAGGGATCTGCAGTAGGTCACAACAGTTGTGTGACCTTGAGAAATCCCTTCTTCCTCTTTGAATCTCAGTTTCCCTTTCTGTAAAATAATATGATAGGGGTAAGCTTTGCTTATGCTCCAACATCTTTGGACTCTAAGGATGCAAATGGTGACAGCAAGTGACTCATTGAAACATCTTAATTTGTAAACTCTCGTATAACTGCTTTGAGAAGTTACCAGCTGGCCATGCTATGTGGTGGAGAAATTGGGTACATCTCAGCCCTCAGGACAAGAGAAATAAGGCCAGATGCAGAAGTTTGGTCACTAAACTTTTTCTAATTTTTAAAAAAATTGAAAAAGAACATTGACTTCTCAAAATAATTGTGGTGTGGACTCTGGAATTTGGAAGACCAGTTTATATTCTAGCTCTGTCACTAGCTTATTGTGTGATCTTGGGCAAGTCACCTAACTTCTTGGTAATCTGTCTCCCCATCTGTAATCTGTCTCCCCATCACAGCCTGTGCTTGTAAGAGTTCACAACCAGATATCCAATCTGCTCCCTTCTTTTAAGCTACTGATATCTGACCTCTTATGGGCATAACTCTAGACAACAGAAATGGTCAGAAAAGGGTGACATTTTATTAGCCTTAGCCTTTTTCCACAACAGTCTGACCATTAATGGAATTAAGCAAGAACAGAATCTCTTATTCCTTACACTTGCTCTTCTGAGCCAGTGAGATACAGGAAATGACGCCCATTGAAGACAACGATTCTTTTTGTTTGTTTGTTTTGTTTTTTACCCAGTGGTTTTAAATACTTAGTCTTGACTTTCTTAGTTTTGGACTAAACATTGTTTGAAAACTCCAATTAAATTTATTACTCTCTCCTCTCATGAAACAGATTTGTCTTTGGATAACCTTGAATAAGAATGACAAACAAAGACAGATTCAAGCGTCCTGCTTTATTTTCCAAAGCAATGACCCCTGGTGAGACAGTAGTCTTGACTTTTATTTGAATCCGTGTTTCTAGGCACAGAGGAACATGCACCCAGAAATGTGTTTTCCCAGCATGCTTTGCTCTGGGGTCATACCCTCTTGGGTATTAGTCATTCTTAACTCATAAGATCAAAACTAGAGCTACATAAAAGCTAAAAATGGATGATTTGTCACCCTGCAAGCACCAATAAAATGTAACCACATGGAAAGATGAGTTAAGCCAAGCCTGTCTTTCTCTTAAAGATAATTCCCTCTGATGTCTCACAAGCTACCATGTTTGTTGCCTACAAATCCTGCCTGGCCCAGATAGCCAACCCTGCCCTTCATCTCTCCTTTATGAGCCCACTGGCTCTTTCCTGGCAGGTAAATGTTGTTGCATGTTTTTGTTTCTCTGTGTGTGGAAGAATTGTGTTTTTTGATGTGGCAAGTGCCATGAATCTGAGTGGACTGGGATTGATACCACCTACCTGCAGCTGTCCACACACACAGCCAGCACATTTGCCATTCGGTCCTCTTTTCTAGTGTCTGACACTTGGCAAAAACACCCCCAGATGACTTCTGATACAACAGCACGCTCAAGCTTGGTTTCTGATAACTGACCTTGTAGAGAAAATAAAACCTAGTTCTGGTCCGTCTTTTCAAAAGATGCTCTTTCTCTCTCAGCAACCAGCCTTCTGCATAAGAATTACAGCCCATGCATAGGCTTTGACTATGGGTAGTTTTATTTTCCGTCTTACTTAATAAGATGAATACAAATAAAATAAAACAAAACAATTACTAACAGTAACACTAAATAATATCATTAAATAACACTAACAATAAATTTATGATTCTATTAGTAATAGCCCTGAACACATACTATGAAAAATTATAACACAACATTATAAAAAAAATATACATAATATGTTGAAAGCTCACTCTGTATCAAACACCGTGCTACACATTTCTCTAGCGCTCTCTCTAGGAGGCTGTGAGTGTCATATAATCTTCATTTTACACATAAAGAAACTAAGGTTCTAAAAGGTTAAATAACTTATCTATATCAAACTGCTGATAATGGCCAGGGCCAGGATGAATGCCCAGAGCTGACTAGAAAGACCATGCATTTTAACCACTCTACTCCTCTTCTCATGTGTGTGATCAGGTAAACCATAAATAAGAGCAGGGTGGGGTTTGGTCCTCTGTCTTCATGGAAGAATCAGCATAAGGGAAAATGTGAGTTGGAGCTACAGGTTCCAATTCTCCTGGGTTTGCGTATCCTCCCTATGTTTTCGCCAATGCACACCTGAATCATCCTGGGTGAGTGGACCAATATCTAGACATCACTTCATGTGCTATTATTATACATATTAGGAAAACAAAAAGGCTTTAGATACATGACTTTTTCAATCTCATTGTATGTGCTAAATAATGATGTGTTATTGTCATACATATTAGGAAAATGGAAGGTCTTTGGAGGCATGACTTTTTCAATCTCAATGTTTTCTGTTAATCTAGGAATTGAAGGAAAGATAAAAAGAGGAATAAAGGGAAGAATGAGAAAGAGAAGGAAAGAATAGAAGTTATTTGTAATAGTACTTAACATTTATTGAATTGCTAGTAAGTAGATTGCACTAAAAGTTCTACCAATGTAATTTCATTTAATCCTTCCAACAACCCTAACACAAATGAGAAAGATGGCCCCTGCTAAGGTTAAGGAATTTCTCCAGGTCACATGGCTGGTAAGTGGTGAAGATGAAATTCAGACCCAGAGCTGGTTGCCCCAGGCACCTGCGTGTTTTACCACAAGGCTATAATGCCTCCTAGGTGGCCAGCACTGTGCTGGAGCACTTAATACCCTATGTAGTGAGTATTTCTTTCCTCATTCAACCTTTCATTCATTCTGTTTAGTGTGGTATTTAAGACCCTGAATGATCTATTCTTTGCCTAAATCTCCAGGCTTGGCTCCTGCCACTTAATTCTTTCATTCTATCACCTGCCATGTTGGACTCCTTACAGACCATTTTACCTTGGTCTCATGGTCATGTGTGTTATCTTTTAGGAGGACTGCTCTCACCCATTCACTTAGCTCATTCTTTCTGAAGTTTCAAGATTTGGTCTAGAAATTGCCTCATCCAGTAGTCTTTTCCTGAATTGCTCTAAGCTTAGCTTAACTGCCTCTTCTGTGTACTTCCTCCACATCCTGAGCTTCTCTCCACCTTAGCACTCATCGTACCACATGTGCTTGGCGGGGGGATGTCTGTCTCCTCCCTCCCCTTAGACTTAGAAGCCCTTGAGTAAAGAGACTGTATCCTGTGCTGCATCGCATCCCCAAGCTGAAGACAGTATCTAGTGCACAGTAGACATTCTAAGCATTTTTCAGAAATGAACAAATGAGCATATGGCTTGCTGGCTGGATAGTTAGAGGGAACAAAACTTGAGAATAGTCACAATGAGTTGTTATAGATGCTAAAGTTTAGGAAACCCCTGACAGCCCTAAAGACTACACAGAGATTATGTTATTGTGTTTACAATAATAAGCAGAGCAGTTAGGCAACAAGAGAGGCACATCCTAGAGAATCAGCAAAGAAACATTTGCCTCACAGCTCATCAAGTTTAATCCTCATATTTCACAAGTAGGGAAGCTGGAGCACAGAGAAGAGGAGTGGTCAGAAAATGAGTTATAGTCGAGGGGAGACTAGGACCAGGTCTCTTGACCTTCAGCCCAGTGTTCTCTATCTTTTCCTCATCTTGAGATGCATGGAATGGGAGGCTGCCCACATGAAATATTTGTTCTAATGAGGAGCCTGGGGTTGAAATGGATTCTTCTTAATGAGAAGAAGTGTGTGGAGTGCCAAAATAAGCAGAGTTTGGCCAATAAAAGGCGGTAATGAGAGCTGCAGTCAGAGTTAGACTGGGGTGACAGGAAGTGCATTAATTCTCTGGAGAAGGAGTAAGATGCAGAAGCTCCCCAAATGTATGATAAAACATCATGAGATGCACAGAACTCTGGGTGACCTCCTTGATGACTCTTGGGCATAACACATTCATATAATTTCAGATGTGCATAAGTAGATGCATAAAATTAACAAGGGAGATTTAGTGCCAGAAAGCTCAATTAGTTGGGCTTAAAAACAGTAAACTTTAATGTACATGTCTGATAACACTGAGATCACTCTAATCTAGACTCAGGTCTCCAGACTGGTACCCAAAGAATGTTACACTGAAAGTGTTTATTCATAATTTCACAACTTCCTTTCCCTGTACATTCTCCATTAAGAATTTAAAGTGATTATTACTATGAATCAAATCTATGTCACTTTGCTGTTTAAGATCTTTCATCTGTCACACTTAGAATGAAATTTGAACTCCTCCCAGTGGCTTATGAGACCCTTAGTGATTTGACCCTGACTGACTACCTACCTATTCCTCTGTACTCCTTCTTCCTTACTAGGCTCCAACCACCAGCCTGGTTTCTTTTCACCCCAATCTCCCAATTCCATCTTGCTTCTGGGTCGTTTAACTTGTTCTCTCAACCTAGAATATTCTTCTACCTAATTATTCATAACACTGGCCCTTTTCCATTTTTCATGTCTAAGATGCAACACCAAGTCCTCAAAGAGGACTCCTCTGACTACCCTTGCTGAAGCAGCTCTCTGCAGCCCATCCCCCGTCAGTTGCCCTCTGCTTCTTTCCTTTGTAATATTCTTCATTATATGAACTCACTGCATCTGAGCCAAGGTAAGTTCCTAGAAAGCAGGGACCTTGCCAGTCTAGCTCACCACTAAATCTCCTAATGCTCAGAAGAGTATCTGTCACCTAGAAAGTTATCCACTGTATTTATTCATTCTGTTTAATGAATAAACTAACAAATAAAAAATGTAGAGGCTTACTATGTGTGAAATATTGTGATCGGTAACCTGGGAAACAAAGAGATGAATTAATCATGGCACCTACTAGGAAGGATTATACACTTATAGAGCAGGTGACTCTAATAACTGGTTATCATATCATAACCCCAATGTAATTTAAACATGAGTGCAGTCATAAGAGAGAGGTAGTAATGTGAGAGAAGTTAACTGCAAATGGAGCCAGAACTCGGGAGAATAGGTAGGATTTTCACAAGCATTGGAAGAGGAGGGTAAGTTTGCCTGCCAGGTTGCGGCCTCTAGAAGGACAGGGATACTGACTACGGTGTTCACTGTTTTATTTCCAGAGCTAAGAAAGGTGCCTGGCACACAAGGGAATTTGATGAATATATGTTGAGTGAAAAAACAAATACATACATAAGCTTATTGCAATAACTATTTCTAAAATATGTTAAAATATGGTTGTGTCTACTTACTGAGAAAACCAGTCACCTATTCTTGTTACATTCCATTTATAATAAAAGTCTCCTTTCATTTGTGTTAAAGCAAGAAATCACCTCTTCTTCTACGTGCACCCACTCTGATTCCAGAATTGTTATTTGGCAATAAGCTAACAGTGAAGGAGAAATCAGCACTTATCCCTCCTCATCCTATTATCAAAGAAGAACTGGGAACTGAAAATCCTGAATAACCTTGCTGTGTTCAGATCTGACTGTGGCTGTAAAGGAAAATGAGGCTACCGTATGCAGGAGAGGAGGAGCTATGAAGATGAAGAAAGTCTTTACAATTTCTGCATTAGATGATTAATTTTTAAGAATTTTATCGAGGTTTAATTTACAGATCATGAAATGTACAAATTTCAAGGTAAACCATCAAAGGTGAGGAGTAAATTTATGAAATTGTGCAACCATCACACAATAAATTTTAGAAGAGTCCCATCAACCCAAGAATACCTCTCATGGCCGCTGCATTTCCTCCTCATGCCTGCCTAGCCTCAAGCAACCACTTCTCAGCTTCCTATCTCTATAGATTTATCTTCTGTGGATACTTCATATAAATTCAATAATACAAGCCCACATCATTCATTTTTACGTCAAGATTTGTACCTCCTTGTTATCTCTCCTTGTTATCTGGGGAGAAACCTTAAGCATAATTTTTTTTTTTTTGCATGACTTATTAGACTTTTTAGGCCTCAGTTTTTCCATCTCTAAAATGAGATTCATCATATTCTCACACATGATTAAGTCATTTAGTGTAATGCCTGGTAAATAGTACATGCTCAATAAATCGTAATTGTTTTTATTATCATTATCATTATTTTATTTTATTTTTTTATTATTTTATTTTATTATTATTACCCAGCATAGTTTAGCAAGGCTGGAGTAAAGAAATCAGAAAAAGAAGTCCCTGGAAACCAATACAGAAGGCACGCTAATAGGAGATGGAGTATTTCCATTCAGATTCTAGCAGAAGAAACTTGTTTCCATTCCAGGGCTTTCTGTTCACATTCCTCTTTGGGGATAGGATGTGGATGGATGGGAGCAACCATCTTATTCACCTCTGATTTACTGCCAAAGAAATGATTCTGGAATCTGTGTAGATGCAAGTGGAGGGAGAGGGTGTTTTTCTGTTTTACTAGAAATGAAAGGAGACCTTTAATATGAAATCCAAGTGACAAGGACAGGGAACTGGTATTTCCATTAAGCAGGCATAGCAGTGTTTTCCTGTCTGATTATGGCATATCCATTAACAGAAAGATTGAAAAATATCCATTGCTTTTTTTTCTTTTCCTGAAGGAAATTATTTCTTCCTCCTTTCAAGCTAAAGAGAGAAAATATATGGTTCGTGATTTAGTGTCAGTTTAGCCCTGCCCCTGGAGCAGTAGCCTCTGAGTAAATTGATTCCCCTCTCTGGGCCTAGGTTTACCCTTAGCTGTTAAAAAAGAGAGGTTTGACCTTAGAAACCCTTCTCCAAGGTAAGACAGCAGCTCTAAGGCTTGGGGTTCTTAAAGTGAGAGCTGGGCTGATGACAGATGGAGAAGAGCACAGAGTGCCACGAATTTTCCTACAGTATCGTGCATTTTATAAGGCAGAGGTTTGTGTTCGGTGAAACTTCAACTTCCTCATAAATCACAGATCACTTTCAGTTTCTGTAGTTTAAAGCAAGGGTAAGTAAACTATGGCCTTTGGGCTAAATCCAGCCACCTCCTTTTTTTTTTTTTCTTTTTTGTAAATAATGCTTTATTAGAACATGGGCCCATCTATTTGTTTACATGTTGTCTGTGGCAAAGTTTAAAATATTTACTGTCTGGTACTTTACAGAAAAAAACTTGCTGGTAGGTTCTATAAACCACTCTAAATAAAATTTATAAATAAGTTCAGAATATATTTGAGCATTTTCAGAAAGCCCTGAGTAGTGGCTAATATGAATACACTACGGTCACAGAGGTAATGAAAAAGAGTCAGTAAAGATGATAATGATGATGATGATGATGGTGATGATGGTGATGATGATGGTGGTGGTGATGATGATGGTACTTCCTGAGTGTTTAAAGAATCAAGATAATGACTTAAATACTTTATATAGTAATATGTTTAATCCTCAAAATGATCATCTTATTATTGGCCATTATATTACTTTATAATGAGGAAAATGAGGCCTGGGAGTTTAAGAAACTCTATAAAAGTCATAAAGCTAGTAAGTCATGCCTTGAGATATGGGACTCTGTGGTTTGGTATAACATTTTTTCTGTTACGAATTGGAAGACAGCAATCAAAGGAGAAAAAGGACTTGCACAAAATCCTTCATGACAAAGGAAAGGGGACTCAGGCTTCGGACTCCGTGACCATTGCTCCTGCCATTGCAACATGCGCTCATCTATCTCCAAGTCATGGGAGGTTTATGTACCTATATATAACCTATATATTCTATCAATAACTTCCAGCTATTTACTCTAAGAAGACAAGGATCATGTCTCCTACTTTATTTCCTAGAGCCCAAGAATATGATAAACATACAATAAATGTCTGGTTGTAATGATAGCAAACATTTGTTGATATAACATAATGTTACAAGAAATTATTTTAGCACTGCACATAGATTACCATAGAATCTACCACTATGGGATCCTTAAAACAGTTGTGTTTTAAGGCATTCTTATTATCTGTAAACATTATATCCAAATGTTTAAAATGAATAAAAAGAAACTCACAAGTTTCTTCCTGTTTTCATGGTCTCATAGCTAGTGAATAAAAAAGCTTGGCTGTGAACTTGGGCAAATGACCATATTCTAAGACCTGGTCACTTAGTGTGATCCACTGACCAGCAAGAATGACATCACCTGGGAGCTAGTTAGGAATGCTGAATCTCAGGCCTGCAGGATCATGATTTGCATTTTAACAAAGTCCTCAGGTGATTTTTTATGCATGTTAAAGTTTGAGAAACTTGGCTTTAAATCAGCATATTATGCTCTCTGTTGATTGAATAAGAAAAGGGTGAATGAATGATTGCTTTCTGTGCAATAACAAGAAACACAATGGTCAGGTGATAACCATACTTACTCTAAAAGAAGGGCTCATAGCATCCATTCTATAAATCAACCCTGTTGCAAAAATGAATGCTTCTTCTGCTGATTCTGTACTGATTTTGCTGCCCCTGTAGGCCCTTCAAACAACCTCACTGCAGATGTTTATGTTCTATATTTATACTCTTGGCTGCATGATAAATACAGAAGCCAATGTTTTTAGGTCTGAGTAATAGAGCTATAACCAGGCAGGGCTTTGCTCATGACACAACCAGTGTGTGCATATTTAGGCAAAGAATAATTATCCTCCTCCTTTGTAAACATATCCTTTGGATCTTGTGGTGATTATAATTCCTCTGACTCTCAGTTTTCTCAATAGTTAGATGAAAAAGTGACACTTGCTGTTATCACGTCTTGATGAAGGTTCTTTTCCTTCACAACACCGAACTGTTTATAGAGCCACTAACCTAGAGGTTTCCAAACATTCATGAGGATAGCATTCCCTGTGAGCTTATGAATCTTTATATCCCATTCCCAAATAGCCTAATTTGGGTAGGTTCCAATTACATATGGATAAGACTCAGAAGTTGGTATTTTAGAGATACTATCCAAATGATTTTAATCCAAATGGTCTCAAAATCGTAATTTCATATCTCTCTCCATTGGTTCTTTGCATTTCTTAATACAAACCCCAGTTCCCTAAGCAAATATTGCTCTTCACACAGGTTAAGCCCAAATTTGAGGTAACTCTTTAGCATTTAAGGACAAATACTATGTTGTGTTCTCATTCCTGTAATAGTAAGCTAGGCTGACACAGGGGGAAAAGGTCAGAAACTGGCAGAACAAGGCCTGAAATGCTTTGCCATGGGCTGGAGTGGTCATGAGTTAAATGTATCCATGGGAGTCACAGATTGTAACCCAGCTTGCAGGTGATGGGGCCACCACCTTGCTGCAATACTGGGTAGAACATTCCAGAGCAGGTTCCCTCATACCTCTGTCAGGGACTTTGCCCAGCGTACCCATAGCTGCAGATTCCACTCAGTTGCTTTCACCTTGACTTGTTATCATGAAGAATGGACTTGGTTGGATCCCTTTTCATTTACAATAGTAGCTTCTCTGCTTGTGATGACTCATAGTTGACAATAGTATTAACTTCTCCAAGGCTGGCTGCATCATCCCTATCTCTGCATGTTTTGCAGTGGGATGGTAGCCTATCCATTTATTTATCGTGTAAATGCAGATCTCAGGTCAGGGGAAATCTTACCACTCATTCTAATGCCCAGGCTGCATTCAGATTCTTTTTTGTTTTTTCCACATCTAAAATCCCTTCTGTCTTAATCTAAATAAAATAATCTGAGGACCAATTTATGTTGTGTCTTTATATCGAGATCAAAGATGAAGAGTTTGCTTATGATTATTCCAACCTGCCAAATCCACAGTGCACACTGTCTACTGGATTTTAGATAAGAAAATTGTAGTGACATGAAAGTTGATTTTTTATTAATGATATTAATAGATGTTGTCGATTATTCAGCATCCATAAACTGAATAATCGACAACATCTATTAATGACACATTATGTGATTAAATTTTACAACAATCTGGCTGTCATATTATTTCCATTAAACTTGAAATTAAGGGATATCTGTTATAGATTAATTGACAAAGTCAAGGTTTGAACCCAAGGCCATCAGAGGCCTCTCAGAGGTTGGGTTTTGTCTCTCCTAGAAAGGAAGAATGTGACACCAGAACTTGGTGGGTAGGTGGCGCTCCAGTTGGATTGGCAGTAGAGTAGATAGACTGCTAACTCACTGAATATGCTGTGATAATCCCCTTTACTCCCTGGGCTTCAGCAGGTTATTCTGGTTGGCCACCAAACCCTTCATAGCCTAATATTATATGAATCTTTATTATAAACTCTAGGGTCATTTTTTTGGAAAGGTTTGATAGTTTCTGGTCCTTTCTTTTTTTACTTTATCCTTTTATAAAAGGATAAAGTTTTGCTATCATATTTTCCAAACTGAGAAAATTTGAGAATAAAAGGGGATACTATTAAAATTATACCTGGATGTTAGTCAGAAGCCATGACTGTCCTGGGCAAACCAAGAAGTGTGATCATCATAGCTATAATATGCTTGTCTCTCTAAATTCACCATTACTAGCTAAATGTGTTCAATAATATAAAAGATGGATCTCTCTAGGGAAAAGCAATGAGGATAGAAAAAGGAGCTTATTGGATGGTCCAATGATAAGCATTACTGCCAGATCAAGATACGAGGGGTGTAGAAAAGAGATTTTTCAGTAAGAGGAGACACATGCAGAGGAATATAAAAAAAAAAATCGTAACTTCCTCATTGTGCATTGAAGTTGACCCTGGACTGTGGAGCCTCTACTTGTAGTGGTGACACACACTCAGAACAAGATTTTTCAGGTTTCTTGTAACTCTATCACTAGACATCGCAACTGCTGTTGGCCTACCTTTCTCTTTGAAAATAGATTCTGTGGGGCTGACAGATGTGTCAGCTATGGGCAGATTATATCTTATCTCAGAAATAGAAGGTGACAGCTCACCCTGTTCCAAACAGTCCCCCAAGCTATGAGGTTACAGAGAACAGGCATCTACCAGATTCAGCAGCTGGAATGCCATGAACTTATGATTAAACAAAGTGTATAAATGTTATCTTGACCTTTCATATTTAAGGTGATAGCTCCTTTTTATTGAAAAAATTCTTAGGAGAAGGGACACAAACACAGATGCCCTCTGAATCTTTCCTCTACTCTCAGCCTTTTTTTTTTTTTTTTGAAGAACTAAGCACACATAGTAAGAGAGTAAAGTAGGTCAAACCCTGTGGTAGGCCACGGGAATTTAGTAATAAATAAAACATGGTTCCTTCCTCTGAAGAAATTAATCTTTGTTAAAGAAACAGATATATAGGCAATTCAATATACCACTCCCTTTTTTACAGAAATTTATTCTATGCCAGACAGTATACATACACCTCATTTAATCTTCACATCAACCCATAAAGGTAGGTTTTATTATCCCAGTTCATAGTATCCTAACACACAAACTGTAAGTCCAAAGCTAAGATCTCTACAAAGGTCTGTTTCGTTCTACATTCGCTCTTCTGTTTATGTACTCTAAGGCTTCTCATTTTACTCATGGAAAAAGCCAAAGTCCTAACTACGACCCACAGAGCACTATTGTTGTTTGCCAAATGTGTGCGTTCCCATCAACCTGAACCCGTGATTGGACTGCACTTCCCAATTCCATAGTTTGAGTCAATCCAAATAATCAATTCGGCCCCATGAATTATGTGCAGAAATAATGTGTGTCACTTTCAGGCTGTGTATTGCATTGCCAAGATGAACCCTAACAGGAATCTTTTTTTTTCCTTATGCCAAGGTTACCAGCAATGTTATAGATATCAATTGTCCCATCAGTCCAGGCACTAGAGAGAGAAAGACAGTGAGGTGTGGGAGCTGAGACCCCTGTTGGCCTATGATGGACCTTAAGCTTGTGGGAGAAGTCATTGGCATCCTAGATTTGTTGATCACTCCATCATAACCTAGCCTCTCCCAAATGATGTAGCTGATTTTTTTTACCTTAACATATCATAACTCATCTTACTAGTTTACTTATTTATCATGGTATTTTCTCTCATTCACATTTAAATGTTAACTCTCTGAGAGTGCCAGGAGTTTTGTCATTTTTGTCCACTAATATATTTCTCATGCCAAGAAAAGTACATGGCTCATTGTAGGATATCAATAAAACCTTGTTGAATAAATTTAAGAACAAAGCTACCTCGTTACACCTATGGGTGAGACAGAGTTAAGTTCAGGATGCTATTAGACCATAGGAAGGAGATTGATTCAAAATGAGGCTGGACTCATGTCTTTTCCCTGTCTGACCCAGTTCTCGGAGAGTGCCTGCAGCATTGTGGGAAATCAGCATATGATTATTTAGCTGTTATGATGAAGAGTTTCTGCTGTGGTTTTTATAAGCAAGTGGTTCATCGTGCACACATGCGTTGATAATTGTTCCACTCTCCTAGTGGTGAGACCTTAAGCCATCACCCTGGAGGTTTAGTCATGCCTTAGTCATACCAGTGACTCGGCCCCATTCAGCTTTTCCCCCAGTGACATTCTTCACCTTTTTTCTTAACGTTCATTCTCTTCTTTTAATTCACACTCCACTCACATGTGTCTTTAGCCCCAAATGACTTTAGCCTCCTTTCAGGACAAAGTAGCTCTTTTTGTCCCTGTCACTGGAGACATTTTTCTCAGATTTCAGTCTCAGGAAATTCTTATGCACAGACAAATACACCTATCAAAAGATTCTAAAGGAGACATGCCCTTCCCGCCGAAATATCTGTGTGCACTGGAAACGATGCTGACTTCTGTTCACCTCTGAATGAATGTGCTTCTAATGGACGTCCACTTAGTTACCTTGATGACCCCTAAAACACAAAATTCCAAGTCAGAACTCATCTCTTTCTCATCTAGAATTCCTTCCCTATTTTAGTGTGGACACCACTTCCAGGGACCCAAGCTCTTTTTACCCAACTTACCACTTTCACCTAAAGTAAAGAAATCAAATGCCATTATGCTACTGTCACCCTTGTATTAGTTAGGACTCTCCAGAGAAACAGAGCAATAGGAGATTATGTGTGTGTGTGTGTGCGTGTGTGTGTGTGTGTGTGTGTGTGTATAGAATTGGCATATATAATTGTGAATTTTAGTAAGTCTGAAATTTGTAGAGCAAACCAGTAGGCTAGAAATGTAGGCAAGGAGACACTGCACTCTTGAGTCTGTAATCTGTAGGGTGGATACTCAGGCAGGAATTATATGTTACAATCTTGAGGCAGAATTTCTTCTTTTCTGGAAAACAGTTGTGCTTCTAAGGCCTCATGAGACAGACACATTATCAAAGGTACTTTCCTTTATTTAAAATCACTGATTGTAAATATCATTACACCTACAAAACACCTTCAACCAACATCTAGGCTATTGTTTGACCAAACAAGTGGGCACTATGCCCTAACCAGGTTGGCACATGAAATTAACCACCACACCCCTACATTCTTTAATTCATAGTAGACGTTATTAATCCTTCACCGCACTTTCCCAGATAAGTTCAGATGTGTGTTTGCGATTCCTCTCCCAATAGCGCTATTGCCAGCCATTACCAAGGGATTAGTCTGGCAAGTGAGTTAGAATGCATCCCTGTCTTAAACTTTTAAAAGCACTCTTAATCATTTTCCCTCCTGCTTAATGGTTCTTCATTAGCTAAGATTCCTTATGAAAAGAATGTTTCACAGAGCATTATTTTACAGGGCATTCTTTGGAAGAGATTTCATAATCAAAAAGGTTTATTATAATTGACATTATGACTCTCCAAAAATCTCAAAAACTCCCGCAGGAATCAAAACAATTACATTTTGATAACCTAGCTTTTCCAAAATCTAATTGACCATTCAAATCATTCTCAATCTTATACTCACTAAAACTGAGGAAAAAACATTTTTGGGAAATGTTTAGTACTCAAGGCCTTCCTATATCTGGTAGCAACTGTTTTTCCAAATCAAATATCTTTGAATCAAGGTGTTTTTTTGAACATCCCTGCACTACATCCTGCTCATCTCAACTTGTTCAGTTAAAACATTTCCACAATATCTATGTCAATATTCCCCATGGCATAAACAACGCTATGTGTCTCCTGTCCTAGGCATTCAGAAATAATATATTTCCCAGCTTGTTTCCAGTTATGTTGGGGCCATGTTATTGGGTCTGTCCACTGGGATATGAGTGAAATGAAGTAAGCCACTTGTAGGCCTGTATCCTCAACCTTCTACTCGATCCTCTGTTTACTCCCATACCCTGCTCACATGGCTAGAAACACAAGACTCTCAAAGGGTAGAACCACATGATGCAAGAAGCCTGTATCCTGAGTCACCACTTTGAGAAAACACTGCCTAGTCCCAGCAGAAAGTGTAGTTAAGCCAATGGTATTTGGGGACTATATGTCACAGCAGCTAGTGTCAATCATCTTGACTATTACATTTTTTCTATAAATCCTAATTTGACGCCTTGGCTGGAATAGACCTTTTCTTTTTCATAATACTTTTGGCCCACTCATAATACTCACCAGTTTCTACCTCACATTAGAATAATTTATGTTGGTGTTATGTCTCAATCCCTAAATTTTGACCTTCTTGAAGGCAAGAATCAGATCCATTTTATTTATGTATCCCCCACACACGCACCTCACTTAAAGAGCGAATAGTGTGTGGTAATCATCAATGATTGCAGAATAAAAGATGACATGAAGATTATTCACATTCTAACAGAAAATTTCATCACAGTAAGACAAAGCTGTGAGTTTTAAAGAAATTTAGGACCCATAGCATTCAGCAGGGACTCTCTGTCACCAGCTTTGATATGCCAATCAGATTGACTTGTACTCATCCTTATGTAATTATTTGGTACCTCTTAACTGAAAAGTAGCAAACTCTCAGATACTGAAATTAGACAGTACTTAGCTGAATCCAAATTCTCTCTTCTTCCTCTGACTTTGGACAAATTACTTTACACTACTAAGCCTCAGTTTCACTGTCCTTAAATGCGACAATAAGCGCTACCTCGTGGGACCTCAAGGTGGGTTAAATAAAATCATGAATGGGAAGTACCCAATAGAGGAGGACCTGGCTCAACAAACAGCAACTCCCTCTGCCTGGGCTGTTGCCACTGACATGTCAGCGGGGGCCATCCTGGCCTGCAGAAGCACGCCAGAGCCCAAAGGAAGTTGGATGGCTTTTAAAGTGGAGTTGATTAACTATGATTTTGCAGCTCTAGCTGAGAGATAGGCAGCATGGGAACAGCTATGTTGTTTTATTGAGAAATCAAGGGTTGAGTGTCATCTGATGTCCTTTTTAAAAGAATCTAAAACTAAGTATTGATGCTACTGACCAGTTTGTTTAGTAAATGAAGCCCTGTCTCAAAGAGCCATGGCTAACTGGAGAGGTCGAAACAAAAAGTTTTCTTTCCTCACCGGTCCTTTCAGATTAAAACACATGTATTAATGTGCCTGTCTGCTTCAGGCTGAGCTAATGCAGTACTGATGCAACTCTTTCTTAGGGCAAAAATGATTAATTAGAGCAAAGAGTCACCTAATCTTTGACATAAACATATTAGAAACTAAGAGTCCCTGGATGGCAATGTAAAATGACAAAGTAACAATGTATTTCTGTACGCCATCATTTTTCTTTTGGAAATGGTTATGGGGAATGGAAGGTTGATGAAATGGAGACATAAGTATTTGGGACCTGTTTTTCCTCTCTGTGTATCGGTCAGTGATATGTGGCAGAAAGTGTATTAAAGACAACTGGGGGTCCAGTCCTAGCTCGTCCACTGTGTCATCTGAAGTAAATCCTTTTTCCTCTCGGGGCCTGTTTCTCTGACCTAGGACAGAGTCACATTTGGAAACCTCTGAACTCTCCCCGCAATGCCACTAAGTTTAGCATCCTAGGATTCCTTTTCATGCATTCCTTAGGTTGATGGGGAGAAATAAAATGGTTACATAATAGGTGGAATTGACAAATGCAGTTCAAGAAGAAAACATTTGGTCTGAAAAGAAGATAATGAGAATGTTTGGCTTGGTTCTCCATTAAAAGGTAGCTGTCACATTTAAAGTAGTCAAATGAAGCAAAAAGATGATGGTTTATATCTTATTGAACTTCTCTTTGCCCTTTTAATGTTGTTATTCACAATTTCCCATGTACGCAAACACCACGGCAGGAAGGATTCTGAGCCAAACCTCGCAAATCCTGTCTCCTCACATGAGTAAGAGCCAGCATTTACCCATCCTTCACAATGTGCAGGCACTATGTTAAGTGATTTATAGACATTTCATTTTTCCTTTCCACAGCTATAAGGAAGTAGAGATATTATTCTCATTCCACTAATTAGAGACAGGAAACCAATTGCCTAAGGTCATGAAATCGGGGACAGCACTGGAATGCAAAGCCAGCTCCTTCAGTTTCTCTCACAGAATGTTGTTCTGTTCTATTCTTCCTCTTCATGTGCTTCATTTACTCCTTCATCAAATGTTTGCCAAAGGCCTGCAATGAGCCAGGAGCCGGATATTGATTCTGTGGTGGGACAAGAGGGGTCCTGTTCTTAGATAACGTGTGTACTAGCTGGGAGGTGGTAGGAAATAAACAAAATCATAAGTAGAAATATTTATGCAAACAATAATAATAAATAATTCATAGACAATAATCTTAGGTTATAAGTAAAGAGAGTGTGGGTGGATGATTTATACTCGGTGGTTTGAAGCATCTGATGTGATATTTAAGCTGAGACCTTGGGAAAAGTATCTGATCTCTCAGAGCTCCAGGTTCCCATCAGTAACATAGGAAATAATAAGATGTGCCCAGACAACAGTGTTTTGGAAAGGAGCAAATGGAACTGGCAGGGTTAATAGCTTAGAACACAGTAAGACCATTGCAAGTGCAAGGATTTAACACACTAGTACTGAGTCCCTACATGAGGTGATTCTGCACTTAAAAATTTAGGGTTCCTCAGCATGTGATTGAGCCAGAGGAGGAGGATGAGGAGGAGTAGTTGTAGTAGTAGTAGTAGTAGTAGTAGTGTAGTAGTAGTAGTAGTAGTAGTAGTAATGATGATGATAATAATAATAATAATATAATAATAATAATAATAATAATAGCAGCAAAAGTTTACTGAGTGCTTACTCTGCACTAGGAAGTGCTCTCAATACTTTGCATGTATTAACTTATTTAATCTTCTCAACAGCTCTATAAAGCAAATACTATTATTAGTTTTATTTTCTAGACACTGAAGCCAAGCCTCTTCAATGCTAAGTCAGTTGGCCAACTTTATGCAGATAGCAATTAGTGAAGCTGGGCTTTGGATCCAAGTGCAGTGGATCCTGAAGCCATGTCCTCAACCATCACACTTTACTGTTTCATACATAATTGTCTTTGGACCCACCAGGAGTAAGTGAAAATGCTTGTGGACCCCATATTGCCCTTTTTCACTATTGAGTTCTGTATCAGATATGGTGACTTTATCATGGAATGTACTCTATCTAGAGGACAAATACACAGTGCTGCCTTTTCTCCAAATGATTTGAAATCTTTCCAGCTCTCAATAGGCTCTAAGAATGTGTTTTATGATGAGAAGCACACAATTATAGCAGTAAGTTTCCTAAAGTAATGAGTGCCCCACTGCCAGAGGTATTCAAATAGAAGCTCCACAGTCCTTCATCAGAAGTGTTGTATCATGGATATTAAACATTAACCAAAGCATTGGTCTAAGCATAGCTCTTCAATGCTAAAATCTCACTTTCCCATAGAGAGTATACAGTAATGGTCTCCTCTTCCTTTCTGTACCCAGGGATGAGGTATGAGTCTGCCTATAAAGTAACACTGTACAGCCCCCTTCCCAAGTATACGATCCACGAGTGTCTCTCAACCTGGAAATTGCTGCTCCTCTGATTTAAGGCATAAAACGCTTCAGTGAGAATGAAATTGTGATATCTGGAAGGAGGTGATTTATCAATGACACCGCAGGCATTTCCTAAGAGAATTAAACGGGGGAGAGGAAAGACTTACTGGGATAGTGAAAGGGTAAGAGCAAGGTCAAGGTCCAGATTGAAACCTAAGGACACAAATTAAGAAGCTGGAAGTAAAAAAAAAAAAAATCAGAGTTTTGTATTTTGCCTGAGTCCACCCTCATACTTCTAAAAAGAGCTTTAAACCAGAGGAAATGTTTTCAGATATAAATTATAATCTGTTAAAAAAAAAAAAAAAGAAAAGAAAAAAAAGCAGAGTCAAGGGAAAAATATAAAGCTCCTTATAGACATTCCTGCCCATTCTAAGAGAAGGGTCCTTGTGTTCACAGTCCAAGAGGGAGAAAAAAAGCAGCAGCATATTTTCCACACATTCAGGAAAGAGTCCTGTTTATGGACTCAAACATATGTTTCAGAACCAGGTTTTCATTTTCTTTTATCTGTGTCAATTCACAAATGTCACTCTGTGCAAAGCCATCAAGATGAAAAATGAAGGTTGGAATAAATTGTTGAGGCTCAGGGAAAGGGGCTTCTCAGCAGTCTGAAGGGTTGAGCAGAGAGGCTCCTTTTCCCTGAAAAAAAAAAAAAGGGGTCAGACTAAAGGTGACATGGAAGAGCTGGCTTCGTGAGGAGAGGTGATGACTGGCTCACAGAGTTCCAAGGGGACGTGGAGGGACCCCAGGACTGTAGGTTCAAGTTAGCAATGAGAATGGTACTCAGCAGAAACTCAGAGCTCCAAGCTTCCATTTTCTTGAATGAGTTGAAAGTTTTCTTTGTAGGTCATTTTCCACCCAAGGGAACAATTTATCAAGTCAGCAGGACAGCATGGACCAGATTTACACCTGGGACACAAAAAAGAGCATCATGTAATGGTAAAAATAAGTAAAACAGATGTGGGTTCTTATTCTTCTCTTACTACTTGGTCAAGTTGCTTTTACTTTCTGAGCCATTTACATCATCTATAAGTGTGAAATAACAGTACAAACTTTATTTGTGGAGTTTGAATGAGATCATGTAAATAACATGTAATACCTAATGTAGTATAAACTTGCAGTAAATGCCGTAATTATTAGCCTTATTTTATAATACATGTTACATAAATTTAAATTTATATTTATAGTTGGGAGAAATGTTTCTTGCAAATAGCTATCCTATCTTCTTTTGTATGTTCACATCCAAATCTTGAATAGATTAATTAGAAAATATCACCTATGAATCATCATCCAGTGGCTGCCATGGGTCAGTATCCACTTATAACCCAATCAGAGGGACAAAGAACAGCCTACAGAAGCTTCCATGAATTAAGACTGTGAACATGACGTCTCAGGTAGAGGAGAATTTAGATTGATTTGTCCAACTTATCAGCTGAACCAATCACACATATATAAAAAATCTTAAGACAAATCCTAAGTATGCCTGGACCCTCTATATATCTTGGGAGTTAATCAGTAATATGAAATCAAGGGTAAAATAAATATTTTAAATAGAGTAGTCATCATTAGCTATTGGATCTCACCTCTATTTTAGATTATTAATGGTGAGGCATCGAACCATTTTGCCTTGCCTTTTATTTTCACATGAGAAAGCTAAATTCAGAGAGAAGAAGTGACTTGGAAAAATCACACAATAATTTCTTCTTATTACCAAAACTACTCTCAGCTTCAAGGCTCAAGTCTTATCTCCTCTATAGAAACCTTCTTGGCCCCAGTTGTTCAAGTCCTCTCCATAGTCTCCTTGTTCTCAGTATCTGCCCTACTCGTTTGGGTGTAATTATATTTGTTCACTCACCTTATGAGAGAAGTATTCTTAAACACCTACAATGAGCCAGGTTCTATATGCAGAGACTAATAAGACACATATCCCAACTTTCAAAAAGCTCACCGTCTAGATAAGTGTTGTCTAAATGAAATCATGTGAGCCACAAACCTAATTTAAAATTTCAGATTAGACACATTTAAAAAAGTAAAGAAAAAAATATAAAATTAATTTTAATATTTTATTTAACCCAACATATCCATATATGTTAATTTCAATATGAAATTATATATACAATTATTAATATGACATTTACATTTTATTTTTATACCAAGACTTTCTAGTGTGTGTATTTTTATACTTCCAGCACTTCTCACTTTAGACTGCCACATTTCAAGTCTCAATAGCACATGTCATTAATGGCTACACATATTGGAAAGCCCAAGGCTAGATGGAAAAATAAACAAGTAAATCCATAAACACAAAAGATAGGGAAGTACATAGAATGCTTCAGAAGAGCAAATTATGAATTCCTAACTGGGTAGTGTGTGTGTGTGTGTGTGTGTGTGTGTGTGTGTGTGTGTGTGCTGATATCTTCATGCAGGTACTTGACTGTGTGTGGTAGAGTTAGGTAAAAGAGAGGAGTTCATTGGAAAATAGTTCTTAAACTTTTATTTTTATAACATTTTTATTGAGATATAATTCACATACCATAAAATTCACCTTTCCCAAAAGTTTTGATACTTAAACTAAATTGTAAAGGGTGATGTCATTATTTGTACAAGTAGGGGAGAGCATTCCAGGCCAATGGAACAGTATTACAAAGGTGTAAGTACATGAATAAATATAGTATGTAGCAGAAAATTAAGCTGGTTTTATTTGGTGATAAAACAGGAGCTTGAAGAACAGTAGGAGACAGGGCTAGAGGAGGGTTTGCACATCTTCTGAGTCAGTGGAACCGCATCACTAAGGCAATGAAAACCCACTAAAATTGACTGTAAAAGTGGTAAGAACAGATCAGGACCATTGTGGTAGAAACTGGAGGAAGCAAGCTCAGTGGCAGGAGCACTTATCTACTGACAGATTAATTTATTTTGAGAAAGGAATTGATATTTGGTCTGTTTTGTATTTTAATAAATGATACATTTCTGTGTTGTTTCAAATATTATGGGCACCTCCCAAGGGCACTGAGCATTTATTAGGAGTTTTTTGTCAATGTTCTCGGTCACTCTAATTCCTTTAGATGTTTTTCAGCTCCAATCTGCACTGTGACCAGAAAAAGAAAGCCTTAATTCATATCATCTTCTGACGACAAAAGAAAAGCAAGTTTGTAATTTAATAATGTGGTCAAAGCTGACCTTTGAGATGAACATCAAACATCTTGTAGTGTAAAATTTAGTCCGAGGGACTTGCCAGGGACATTGGATAATGTGATACCTTGATTCATTCCTCCAAACATAAAGTCCTGGGCATGCATTTTCAAAATGTGTGTCCCAAGTCATAGAAGATAATTAGTGCGGGTCTTCCTTCAGATGCTAAGATAGTTAGAATGATGTCTCATGAAAAGGCATGGCTTGACAAGCTAGGCTCAATTTACCGAGAGCTAGCTTCTTAAAATTATGGATTATATTAAACATAACTTGGGACCAGCCAGATGGAAGCTGTCACCTAATGCTTTTACCATTGTGGAAGAGCTGCCTAAAGAAAGAAGTGTAGTGAGCGAATCATGGAAAAATTATACCAGAGTCTAACTCAAGCTCCAAGTTTGATGAATGACAATACAACATGTCCCTTGGATACTAAGACTTGTAAACAAATAATAGCACAAACATACTACCACTCACACGCATGTCTACAGTGCATGTGTGTGCCTATGACACACTCTTGTCCTGCCTCGTTTGTGGGTTAGCGTTTAAAATAATCAGAGGAATTAGCTAAGTTGTTTGGGTAATCTCTTGATAGTTTGGTGCTTGTCATGACTAGCTGAAACCTCTCTTGTTTATCTCTGTGTTCTTGAGACAGCAAGAAATCGTGTTGTGCTCGTGCCTGCTTTGTGTTTACCAGCTTGGGGGATTGAGATGAGGCACTTTCTTTCCTGCAGCATTAATTTTTCTATCTGGGAAATAACACGTTCACATGTTAAGACTCCTCTAAATTCTGAAAATGATCTCTAGATAGTCATGGGCCAGACCATCCCATTGTGCAAAGTGACCTCAAATTCTTTGATCCAATAGATGAAAAGTTTATTCTTAACGTAAATGTTGATTGGATCTACACAATTGTTGCTTGAAGAGACAATGCTTGGAACATTTGAACTTAGACTCTTTCCTCCTAGAAAGAGCTGGCATGTAAACCTTAGTTTACTGTTTGCCATCTATTTCCCTTCCTTGAGGGTAACAAACTGTCTTTAGAGAACTGACTCTCTGCCATTCTTAGCTATACATTGTAAGTAGGATTGACTCACCCTCAGTTCCACAGGTAGGCCTTGATTGATATATTCTAGTCAGTGAAGCCCATCTAACTGGCCACATGATTGGTTTAGAAATGGGCATGTGACTCAGTTTAAGCCAATGAGATGCGAGGAGGCATATGCTGAGGACTTCTGAAAATGAAGCTTTCTCATGCTTTAAAGAGAACTCATGAGAGTGAAGTTCTTTCTGTCCCTGCTTATAAATAAACATGCAGGCATAGAACATCTGGCCACTATCTTAAACCCATCTTCTATTCTAAGATAATAACAGATTGCATAGAGAAGAAACAGAGAAAACAGGCCTTTGGTCACAATGTTGAGCCGCTAGAGTGAGATTTACAGGAGGCCTGCCCTACTTCTCAACTTTCAGATGCAATCATCAATACATTCCCTTAATTATCTAAACAAATTTGATTTAGTTCTGTTATATACAACCAAATAGTCCAATGAGTCCAGCGATGAAGACTACCTTAAACCTGAATATCCTTTCCTGCTTGTCAAACTCCATGGCCCAAAATATCTTCTCTGTTAGGAAATCAGTCTCATGGACAGATCCCAGACACTTTAGCAAGCCTCTTCACGTCAAACAGAGACCTGTTTTTCTTTGTGTATAGAAGGCGATTCTTAGCTAGATAATAAAAAATGATTATGCAATAGCACAACTTATTCCAGCTAATCTGTGTGACTCAAATAGAGGCTTAGGCAAAACTGGTTTGTTTATCGGTAATTGTCTAACAATCTACTCAAAATAGGATTGTTTTTGATCTGAGTGTTAGGGGGCTAATTAAGATAATTTAAGATTGTTTCAAAAGACAGTTTCTCTGAAACTTCAGCTTATGACCCCATGAAGTATCAGATTAGGTTTGTCAGATTCAGAAACTTCACATATGACATTTTGATATTTTATTTATTATGTGGCTGATTATTTTTAATAATAAAAAAAAGCGTCTCGATCTCATGCCCTGGAGCTGACAGCCCAGGTTTGAATTCCAGCTCTGCCACTTCTGGCAATGCATCCTCATGCGCACTCAGACTTTCTTCCTCCATGCTTTCTTTTTCTCCTTTGTAAAGTGAGGACAGTGGAATTCTCTATCTCAAAGAGTCTCTGGAAGGATTAAATCAATTATCACTTTAAATCCTTAGAACAGTGTCTCTCTCATTAGAAGCACTCAATAAATATAGCTATTCTTAGTGATATGTTAGAAAATATCTGAACTATTTGATGTCTTCTTATCTTAAATGACCTTTCTGAGTATCACAGCAGAAGTAATGGGGGCTGTGCTAGCAATTTTATATTTAAAGACATTATATAAAAAGGCCTTATATACAACAACCTTGTGCCAGGATGTTATGACACCATCTTCCATATGAAGAAACTGTGTCTCAGAGATTGAAGCCCATTTGCTCATACACACTGAATGACTTCTCATTTCACTGGGCTCGACATAGACCTACCTTATTTAGTCTCCTTTCAGGGTTGAATCCTCATCTTTCTGGCTCCTTCTCCTGGTTCCCCATACTTCTAGTGATTGCAGCACATGGAGAAAGACTGTTCCTCTTTCATCAAGTCCCCATAAATGGCATCAGATGAATCATTTGTTGACCTGAATCATTTGACCATCTAACACAAATCAGAATTTAGTTTACTATCAGTTAAGGACTATTCCTTGCCCTCAGTAAAATTCATTGATCTATTCAGTCTTTCAACCAAGATGTACCAATGTTCTAAGCACTGCACTGTTTGAATTCTTTAGATGACCTTCAAGGCTGTCAAGAGGTACTTTTTGTTTGCTTTTCCTACATCAGCTCTTGATACACCCAGCTTTTTACATCACCCTGCATGCATCCTTTTCTATTTCCTATATGTACCATGCTCTTGTTAATCCCAACTCTATATATGTTGTTACCTCTGAATGAAATGTAACCCAAATACGTTCATTTTTCCTGGATGATGTTTACTTATCCTCCAAGTCTCAGACAGTGCATCCTCTGTGCTCTGGCCCTCAAAAAGAGAAAGAAGTCTTTTTTTGTTTCCAAACCCTGACCCTTTGCCACCATCCCATTTGCTATAATCTACTAAAATGTCCTGCCTCTTTATCTAATTCTCCACTGGAAAACAGCATTCATATGAGTTGGAATGATAATTTATTCATTTCTAAATCTTAGCACTTAGTATAGTGCTTAATATACAGTATAAGCTCAAAAAATGTTGATTAATGAATGAATCAGCTATGTGATCTTTGAACCAGTGAAGGTGGGATTGAGAGGAAAGGAAGATGCTGTTATAGTCATCATCTATGTCTGGTGACAGATGATGAAGAGAGCTTAAAAGGTGACAAGTTTCAGGGGATCCACATAACCAAGTCATTTTAAATTGAATCCCTAATACTAGAGTACCTGATTAACACCATAATTCTCTTGACTATAACTTCCTAAGAAATCATCAATCACAACAAACTCAAGAAAAAGCCTTGGCTTAGGATAACTTAATTAAATAATGTGTCTCTCTCTGACCAAATACCACACCAATGAAAAATGTGGAAACTTTGTGGGGGGAAAAATTAGTCTTCGGGGAGATGAATTGGAAGAATGAGTAAAGTTTTTCCAAATTCCCATGAGTTGTGTAATGATTAATTTTATTTCCATTTTAAAAAGGAAGAAATTATCATAACTTACAGAAGAAGATATACAGATGGCAAATAAGCATATGAGAAGATGCTGCACGTCATATGTCATCAGGGAAATTGCAAAATAAAACACTAGGACACCACTACACACCTATTATAATGGCCCAAACCCAAAGCACTGACACCACTAAATCCTGATCAGGATGTGGAGTAACAGGAACTTTCATTCATTGCTGGTGGGAATGCAAAATGGTACAGCCACTTTGGAAGGCAGTTCAGGGTTTTTTTACAAAACCATACATACACCATACACACAGAAATCACACTCCTTGCTATTTACTTAAAGGAGTTAATACCTGTGTCCACACAAAAACCTGTACATGGGTACGTATACTAGCCTCATTCATAACTGCTTCACTTGGAAGCAATGCAGATGTCCTTCAGTAGGTGAGTAAATAAATAAACTGTGATACATCCAGACAATGGAATATTATTCAGCACTAAAATGGAATGAGCTTTCAAGACAAGTAGGAAACTTAAATGCATACTATTAAGTGAAAGAAGCCAATCTGAAAAAGCTACCTACTATATGATTTCAACTATGTGACATTCTGGAAAAGGTAAAACTATAAAGCCATTAAAAAGATCAATGGTTGCCAAGGGTTGGGGGAAGGAAAAGATGACTTGATAGAGAATGGATGATTTAGCAGTAAACCTACTTTTTAGGATATTATAATGTTAGATACCTGTCATTATAAATTTTTCCAAACCCATAGAATGTATAGGACCAAGAGCAAATCTTAATGTAAACTGTGGACTTTTGGTGATTATGATGTGTCAATTTAGGGTCATCAATTGTTATAAATGTACCACTCTCATGGGGCATGTTGATAATAGCGGAGATTATATGTGTCTGGTGTCAGGGGGTATATGGGAACTCTCTGTACCTTCTTCTTTGAATTTTGCTTTGAATCCTGCTCTAAAAAAAATAAGGTCTTAATTTTAAAAATACCCAAATACATAAATTCAGCAAAAAACTTGACAGGAAGGAAGCTCTGAATGAATAAGGCCTGTGTTTTTTCTTTTTCTCTACTATAATTTCAGTTCCCAACACTGTGTGTGCCATGTGGCAGGCACTCCAATGTGTAGGAAATGCTTCATTAATTTATTATTATTTTTTTAATTTCATCCCAATCAATGCCATGCCAATCTCTCACTGGTACTATACATGTGTCTCATCATGGGAGTTAAGCAGGTCAAAATTTTATTTAAAAAAAAATACTCATGGGAGTACTTAAAAGTGGACTTTTAGAGGAAAATGAAGAGAAAAAATATCACTGCATCTATATATTGCAATCATCTGGTCAAAGAGACCTCTCAAATTTTGAAAAAAAAAAACATAATTCTAGAAAGATGTAAGGTTAGTGGTGTCTGGACAAGTGCCTGAATCTTGCTCTTTTTCACTGTAAATATAGGTTATAGGTGCATGCCTTTCAGCATATATAGCCATAGCAAAGTTTTTTTGTTTGTTTTTTAATAAATAAGAGGGAAAGAGAAAGAAAGGAGAGCATGGTTTCTATTTCCAAGGTGTAAAACATGCTTTGTTCTGCACCCAAGGCTTTTGTAAGGGATTTGTCTGTCAAAAATTCCTTCAACCAAATCCAAGGCTGGAAATCGAGCCACCTCCATTCCTACAGGGACTTACAAAGCCCCAATATTTCAGCAAAGTACCCTTTCATGAACAGGCAATCCTGTTCCTGCCATTTCTAAGAAAAGCCCCTCTTTGAAACAAAAGATTAAAGAATAGACTCAACCCAGAGTCTGCCCTTATATCATAAAACTAATACCTCAGCCCTAACAAGGAAGGACATATTTTTATGAGTAGATAAGTAATGGAATTGCTTTATCTACCCAGCATAGTAACTGTCTGCTGCACTGGTGAATGTAAAGGCCTCCTGATGTGGAGACTCTAGAGAGGCATTCTTTGAATCCCAGACAATCTTTCTAGTCTAAGGAAGTGTTTCCAATCAGTTCTCCCCCTCAGATGCCACAGTAACAGAGATAAAAGATAAATACTGGTGGGGGTGGAGGAGAGCAAAGAAGTTCACATCCTTTGATAGTGTTGTGCCCTCCAGCATCCTGGCGATACTGACAGATGCGCCTTCCTTTTATCTTCTGGCAAGTGAAGTTGGAAGACTAACACGTATTAGGTTATATTATGTGTTGGACCCTGTAATGGATCTCTGCATGTGCTAACTTATTTACACTCATTACAAACCTACCAGAGAGATATGTTTCACCCCATTTGACAGGACAGTGAAACCCAGTCACAGAGTAAGTCGGCAGTAGAGCTTGGAACTGGACCAAAATCTAACTGGCTTCAAAACCTATATACCCTTCCCAACACACCTTAGTGCAAGGTGAAAATAAAATGAGAAGCAAGAGTCTGAATCTAGCATTAGAATCTGTAACTTTTAGTGGCACGATCAGGAGGATAGGAATTATAAACATAAGTTCCAGTCCTGCCTTTGCCTCTAACACACTGTCACCTTGGGTCAGCAATGAATTCCCCTGGACCACAGTTTCCTACAAGGAAAGATGTGAGGGTTGAGTTGGCATGAAGTCGGCTGACTTCATGGGGAATAATGGATAATTGTGGTATAATGATTACTGGATAATTCCTTTGCTAACATAAAATGATGTTTTAATAATCACCTTTTGGTATGCTTTAATCCCAACTACAATGCTCGTTATGCAGTAGAATGTATTGGCAAGTCCTTAGGTTTTCTCGTAGGACATTTATGGAAAGAAATCTGTGCTGGACCCCATCCTAGTCTTCCTACAGATCTCGCATCTGTAAAAGGGTGTCTGTGAAGCTGATCTCACATGTTGGTAGGTTAAATGGGATAATATAAGTAAATGCTTGTGAAAGTGCCTGGCAACAAGTAGGTGCCAAATAAAGATTAGCTAAGTGGAAGATAGGGGAACTGTAAAGTTGGAGCTGTTATCTGAGTCAGAGATGGAAAATCTTTTCAGGCCAGAGTTGTAGAAAAATTGCAAAGATATTTAAAAACAGAAAAATATGTGTATTGAAAATACATTTTTCTCTATGCATCACGGAATCGATACTATGATCCCCTTTCCCCAGGAAGAGCTCCTGGAGTTACGTTCTCTTTCCACAGTGATCCTTCCTTTCTTCACACCGTCTCACCATTGCTTACTCTGTTATTCTTGGGTCATTTTTGGTATCCTGAGAAGGAGACGACTGTGACTGCTCTCAGGTTGCTTCAGTTTTGCATTTCCCTCTCACGAGGCAAATGGAATCATTTCTGTGTGTATTTAATAGTCTGCAGTCTTCTTCGAGGAAGGACTTTATCATATTTATTTCTACCCACTTTACTTAGTATAGTAGCCCAAGTGTGGTGTGAGGTTAGTACCCAATGAATGTGTGTTCAAATAATAGATAATATGATTTAATATTCTTCCAACCGTGCTTTACTATCAACACGTGTTTGCATTACCTACAGTCGAGTTCAAACTCGCAAGGCAAGCACCACTTCATGATCTAGCCCACATCCTCTTCTCATATCACTCTCTCCACCTGAACTACTAAATAGAAAGTGACGAAGGAGAGAAGGAGGGTTTGCGTGCACTATTTCACAGGTCCTATCTCATAGGTCCTTTTTCCTCTTCTGATATCACCCCCTCCACCTGTATTGCTCACCTTAAATGGCACCTAGAAGTTTCCTCTCCTCTAGAAAATAGTTCCTGAAACTTACCCCCTGGTAATAATGACTGTCTCTGCCCTCTCCTCACCCGGGTACTCCACTGAGCTCCCGATTACCAATAACACTTCAATTCCCTTATTTTTTCATCAGTACTTTTCCCCCATGTGACTATTGGCTCCTTAAAAGCAAAGGCCATGTACAAATTTTCTCTGTATCCAGAGAGACCAGCAAAGGGCCTAAAACACAGTAAGTGTACAGTAAAAGAATCTAACTCATTTGCTGGTAAGTACTTACTGGCAACTTATTATGTGCCAGGGAGTATCCAGGACCTGGAGAAACAGTGCAATTTAATCCAGACATGTGCCTTGCCTCCAAATAGTGGCCAGCTGATTACGCAAAAACGGTCTGATAAGAATTATGATAAATACAAAGAAGAGAGACAAGCCTAGAAGAGACCATTTGACCTAGTGAGAGAAGTAAGAACTTCCCTGAGAAAGCAATACTTGCTGTTAAATATAAGTAAAAATCATTAGGAGAAGGGACCAGGAGAAGGGATAAATGAATAAGGTCTCCAAGTGCCCAGGGAAGGGTGCTATCTCCTAATATACCCTGAAGCTCTGTCTCGATTTCCCATCAGATCACTGGGGAAAATTCTTACCTCAGTGTGTGATTTTTGAGGAAGAAATGAGAAAACGTATTTGATATACTCTGCACAGACCTTGGCCCAGAGTTCCTGCTTGATAAAAACTAATTAATGCCCTAAACATTCCTCAGTAGTGCTGGGAGACAGAGCACATGAACACTGGATGGATAACCTAAGGAACCATAAGAAACTCCATAGGAAAGTAGTTGACCTCTTTCTGAAGACTCTCTCTAATTTGTTGTGTTTATTTATCTATTTATTTTATTAGGTTGAGATTCAGAGGTCTGTATTTTAGCCTTCAGTTCTTCCATTAACTTATAGGTAAGTCCAGAAGTTGAACTTGGTGATTTATAATGTGTCTTCCATATAGACTTCTCTCCTTTCTTTTTTTTCCTTTTTCCCTCTTCTTTTTTTCTTTCCTTCTTACCTTTCTTCCGTCCTTTCTCACTCCCTCCTTCTCTCCTTCATCACATACTATTTAGTCGTACATTTAGCCATACCTACTATGATCCAGGTATTGGGCCAAGTACAGGGAATACAGGGATGATGAGACAGATAATGTTTTAGCCCTTATGAAGCTCACAGATGTGAAACATAGCTATGGGATTACAATCAGGGTAACTGCAATAAAGAAGATCCAGTTACCATGGAAACATATTAACAGGAATCCAACCTAGTTTGGGAGTTCAATGAAGTTATGTTTGTTTCAACTACATCCTAAGAATGAGTAGGAGTTAACCAGGAGAACGGTTAGGGGGCAAACATTTCTAGAATTAAGTAAAAGCATTTGCAAAGAGCTTGAGGAGAGGAGAAAGGCTATTAGAAAGACTAAAAGATGGTGGTACCCTGGATGGAGAAGGTAAGAGTAGCCCTTGAGGAGGCTGGTAAGATAGACCTGCTCATGCCAGTTTAGTCAGCAACATTAGGTAATTTCAACTTATCCTGGGAGCAATGAGAGCAACATGATCCTGAGATTTTTTCATCTCTTTCTCAAACTCATAGTTTTATTTCTCTAAAATCCTTAGCCCACAGAAACCATTTCCTTCTTTTTTCTTTCCTCTCTTACTCATGCCTGGAGAGACCCACCCTAGTTTTTCCTCCTAGCCTCCATCAACAGGGAATGATTGTTAGAAGTTCCAGCTTGGAACATGGCCCTTGAAGCCAGGTTGCAGCTGACACTGCCCTACACATCACTGATCCAGGTGTAAATCAACCAGGAATTATTGGGTGAAGCTCATCCACTGGCTGTATCCCTAGCTATGCTGTCACAGCAGGATACCTGGCTTCTGAAAGCAATCTTGCCTGCCCACTGAGGAACAGCTGAGTCAATGGCCCCATTCATGGGACTGCCCACGCCTCCCAAGTCTCCTTCTCTCCAGAGATATATGGCAGCATATCCATATATGCAGCTGTCAGTAGAAAACCATGGGATATGTAGGGTGGATGGAAAATATATTTCTTTTTGCAAATTTATGGAAAGCAAATATTGCAGTTCTCCTCCCTCATGATGCTAAATATAGCATGTAACAGATCCTCTTTTAAAAACTTAAAGCGAAATTGATTTTCTTCATAAATAAGGAATAGCAAAAACACAGGTGACATGCAAATCTGCTACAATCATTGAGTATTGATTCAAATACCAATTCTGTCTAGCTAAACCCCAAAACCACACATGCAAAGGATGGCTGGCATGCAGTCTTAACCTAGAACTTATTATTAACAATGGCATGTTCATGCTCAGCATATTCCTCCTAGGGAGCAAAGTCACACCCTCTCCCCTTCTTCCCTCATGCAAACCCATTTCCTTTTATACTGACATTTCTAACCTCCATCCTTCCAGGCACAATAGTGCTACTTGATATTAATGAGATAAAAATAATATAATTTTAATCCAGATTAGTGAATTTATTCTATTCCAGGAATTCTCAGCCTCAGCATTACTGACATTTTGTGCCAAGTAATTATATGTTGTGGGGACTGTCATGTACATTGCAGGATGTTCAGTGGCATCTCTGGCCTCTACCCATTAGATACCAGTAGCATTCCTTCCCCAGCTTCTGTGACAACCAAAATGTCTCCAGACATTGCCAAACATCCCCTGGGGGAAAAATTGTCCCAGATTGAAAACCACTGTTTTATTCTCAGGCTAAAAATGATAGTATCATCTTCTAGCACCTCCAATACAGTGCAGACCACCATTCTACTCTACATGGCTGAAACACTGATCACTACTGCCTTCAGTTTCAGCCTTCTAACTAAGTCCAGTAGTCTTATATTCTCTTTGATCTCTCTTCTACATCAGAGACTTTTTGGGTTTTTGCTTATTTACAGCACCCTCTTGAAATTCCTCCTGACTTTGGAGGCAATATAGCACAGTAGGTATCAAAGCATGAGAGACTTTGAAATTGAAAAGAAACTAAGAGTGAATCTTACTTCTGCAACTTGTTATAAGGCCTGTAGCAAGTTATTTAAGATCTCCAAACTTCAGTTTCCTCAGTCACATGAGGAAAAAAAGACTTACTTTTTAATGTTATGTCAAGAATTACACAATATACTGTAGGTAAAGTACTTTTGGAGTCTGCAATGTAGTAATTAATAAATGGAGGTTGCCATTAATTGGGATCATTATTAATAAACTCTATTGTTTAGATGCCTCCCTCCCCTTTTTCAAGTGTTGTCTTTTCCTGATTATCCTTATGTTGACATAGTCTTTTAAAATCAATGCATCTCTAAATTGAGGTCTTCCCTAAAGTCTAAGCTTCTGTTTCTAAATGTCTAGAAAACTGCTCCACTTGAATGTCATGGCTTTATATCCAAAGGAGAACATCAGACTCAAATGCATCAGGGATGAATTAAAAGAACACTAAGGGGAAGGTGGAAGGGTGAACTGTGTAAGTGACTGAGGCTATGATTCTCAGCAAAGCAAAACATAGCAAATCCCTGAGGGGAGAAAAAAAAATAGAGATTTAATATAATCAGAGCAATTTTGAAAATACATTAAGAAACTGTTAGGAGTCTAGAATAAAGAATCCAGATTGAGGAAGGATTTGATGAGGAGCCGCCAATCTAACCAACCAGCAAACATCCATTGTCAAAATCTAACTGTGTATCGATGTTTAAATTACCTAAAATGTTACGTAGTGAGCAAAGTGCTGTCTCTACCTCATAGTGGAAAGAAGTGTCAGGGAAACTACATTTAACTGATATCATTTAAGGAGAGTTAAAGGATGGCAGATGTTAGAAATTGCTGAGATGGTTCAACTGGAAAAAAGCTTTAAAGGAGATACAGCCACTGTCACAAAAATATTCTCATGTATTCATGTATTTAAACTTATTTAATGTGGTGCTATAAAGCAGAACTAATAGCAATGAGCAGAAATTTCCAGAAGTTGATTTCTGCTGTTTTACAAAAAGATGCTCTTGAAGCAATGGAAGAATTAAGTTGGAATGAGTTGTTTAAGGTTAGTTCTTTCCAAGGACCAGAGTTTAGAGACTAACAAAATCTCTAGTGAAAGTGTCTTCTTCACAACTCTTAAAGGGAGGAGAAGTGGAGTCATGGTTAATAAATGAAGCTTTTGATTGGTTAGAATTTTGCTGAAACCTGAACTCTGCCACTCACCAGTCATGTGGTGCTTGTTAAAGCAGTTCCCCAATTTTAACCCGTTTTCTATTCTGTAATAATCTAGGACAATGATTGCCCACCTCCTTGGGATGATTAAATTAGTTCATTTTCATAGTATGTGGAATAAAGGAGATGCTCTATAACTGATGCTAATTTTATATAATATAAATTATGATATAATTTAAATTATATTAATGGGAAATCTTGCATAGGGTAGGGTTGGACTAGGAGAATAAATAGAATTCAAATCTTAATGAGCTTTGGCCCTCTAGCTCCCTCCTGCAAATAATAAAAGTATAACCAAGACATTGAAAGATCAGGACTCTGAATAGCATGGCAGGGAGAGAAACATTCTATTCTTTTCCATTTTTTGCTACTTCAAACATATTCTGGACAGTAGTTCCTCTCCTGTGACTGGATGTAATACCGAGCTAGATTGATAGCTCTTCTGGTTGCTCTTCAATAATAAAAATGTCCCCAGAATAGTCTCAGTTCAATGACTAATGTGCTCAGTTCTACGGAATTATCACAATTTTAACTTGATTTATGGAAAAGCTTCCTCCCGCCCCAGATCAGGCCTACATCGAGTTTGGCGTTCATAGCTGTCTTTCTCGTTTTTCTTTCTCCCTTCGGGCTGCCTCTGACTCCTCCAAGCTTGAAGTAGAAGCCTGGGGAGGGAAAAAAGCCAGGAAAAGTCTCCCTTTGTCAATGCTGGTATCATGTGATATTGTTTTCTTTGGGGCATAGTGGGGGATAAAAACTAAGAATAGGTTCAGTGGGTATTCAAAACTGGTACTTTCTTGTGGCATATTTATGAATTCTTTGCAGATAGTCTCCTGTTGCTTCTGGATATCTCGCATTCCATAACCTACATGTGGGCTACCTCTAACTTCTCTGGCCTCTCGTAATCTCATTGAGACTCTCTTTACTAGGGTCCCAACACCTATCCAGAAGTCTCTTTTGGAGAAAGCCTTTGTAGGATGACTCCTAGCCTGCTCTTTTCTGGTTACATCATCTGGTCCATTAGAAGCATGTATTTTTTGTTCCAATGAACTCCAGGAGAGCAGGTAATTCCCAATAAAACTGCCCCTTAAAATCTATCATTACTACAGATAGCAGGCAGTTTTTCTCCATTAGGTTTTAATAATCACGCATCTAGTATCAGCCATTGTGCCTACAGATTCCAGTCTTTTCATTTTTTTTATTAAATTTATTGGGATGACATTGGTTTTTAAAATTACATAGGTTTCGAGTGTACAATTCAATGGTACATCACCTGTATATTAGAAGAGATTATTTCTGCAGAAATAATCTTTTTTAAAGCTTTACTCATTCAGACTGAAGTGAAGCAGAAGGAGTGTGTCTTCTCCCATGTGCAAGAGGCCACATCTCTAGCGACATTTTTCAATGAACATGTGTCTCACTTTTTACATCTTCTCTTCCTTCACTTTTATACCCTACAGGTGAACACTGTACTCTAATGGTCACATAACCTTTGACCTCATCATTTACAAGTTCTGCATCAGTCACCTAATACCACATTAGTAGATAGCAGTAGTTGGCACTATGTATTCTGAAACTAATTCAGAAAGGGTCCCATTTTAATACCTCATTACAGAAGGCAATCTTCTGAAATACCAAAGTCACCATTGCACTGAAGTCATATAGTGTCCCCTGAAGCTGTGTGACAAGGCAGCACCATCAGGAAGATAGAATCGCCACACCCACCTTTTGGCGGACTGAAAGAGGACAGTGGAGACTGTGTGGTGGGCTCTTTCCAACCAGTGAGCCCTTTATCAAAGTGGTGTGAGTGGCTAAGGATAACAGATCATAATTTTTTTATTTTTTCATATCTGCAGAAATAATCTCTTCTAATATTTTTCCTTTCTTTCCTCAAAACACATAACATATCAGAAGGATAATCATTCATAGCAGGCCCACAGTCCAGTGTAGGCTGCCAAAGTGTCACTTGGCACTTGACAAAAGGTCTCATGATTAGAATTTCTACTGTTCTTTTCTCCGGAGCTTAGGAAAGGAAGGATGAGGTAGCAGAAAGCAGAGGGACTTTGGAGCTAAGCAAGCCAAGGGTCAAATTCTGGTTCTATCACTCGCTCCCTTGCTGGGTGACCTTGGGAACTGGTCTTGATATTCATTCATACATTATTAATTTATTTATTCTATTTCAAAATATTTATTAAGTACTATTATATGCCAAGTACGCAGCCAGGTTCTGAAGGATGCTAAATAAATATACAAAAACACACACTCCATATCCTTCACAAACCTTATAGTCGTCAGGGCAAGATATCAAGAGTCCAGAGTTCAATGATAGAATTCTTGCAAGAGCAATATAGTTCTCCTTAGTTACAGATTTCAGAAGATAGAAGCATATTCCATCACATGTGAGTCCTGATGACTTGCTGATGACCATTGAAAAGGTTGAATACATAGAAAATTTTTGCCTTTTGAATGCAAATGGCATATTAGTATCAGATGTAATAAGAGGCCTGTTGAGTATGAAAGTTGTTAAACTCTGCAGAGCTAACAGTTGTAACACCTATTTTCTACGAAGTTCATTCTCCTTTATTATTGATTATGGTTTCTTATTGTATTGAGTATTGAAAGGCATACTACATTTTCTGATTTTCAATCGTCATCTCTTCTTTCTTTGTTCTTTTTCTATCTTCACTTTCATAGGTTTTCATTTCAACCTCATTCTACCTGGTTGCTATTGTACTGTTTCATTAGCATGCCTTCTTTGATTAAGAAAAAATGTCACAGATCAATATATTTTGAAACCAGTCATCACCCACATGTAACCTCTCAGTGAAATTAGTTATCTAACATAGGCCTTTTAAATAGAAAGTATGATTTTCATTTGTTCTTAAATTTAACAGAAAATAGAACACAACCTTAAACTAATAGTTACCAAACTTTAAATAAAAGGTTCTTTACAAAAATAGATTCCACTTATTAAAATCTCTTCTAAAGTTAAAGAGAGAAGTATATTACTTAAAACGTTGAGATTGGAGATATTTTTTAAAATTATATGCTTCCACCCTAAATAGTATCTCTTGAATCCTTGCTTTAAATATCCTTTTTCATTGTCAAGTTTTATAATACTTTTTACACTAGGTAAAAATAACACTCAGAATCATTAATATTAGTTATGCATTTTAATGAATTTAATGTTCACCACCAGTCCTTTTTACCATGACTTCTTACTCCTATGTTTTTAATTTCATCTCTTTACGGAGTTTGTTTCTTTGTCTAGCATCTGTCACTTTAAGTCCAGGGAAGGTTTATGTATGGTTTAGGCTGATTTTCTGTGTGTCTGAGGTTGTAGAGCTGTCAGCTTAATATATTAATGACAAATTATAGCTGAACGTAAAATTAGTGAGCTCAATTTCGTTTCTTCCAAAATTTATGGATACTCTTCCACTATCTTCTGGCATTACATATTGCTGTGGAAAAACATAATGCAAGCCAGAACTTTTCCCTTCTGTATTATTTTAACATCATCATCAGTAGTAATAGTAGTAGTATTAGTAGTAGTAGTACTAGTAGTAGCAGTATTGGCATATAATAAATTGACTAGGACCCATGCTCATTATTATATGTAAGAAAATCTTGGCATGGGATACAGTGATATTTCTTTCTATTGAATAATCTTTATTTTACAAAACATTTTCACAGTGATTTTTTTCCAGCACAATCTTATCTTTGACTATGTTTTTAGTTGAGTTTATTATACTTTTGGGACTTTTTCTGTGGCTTTCACTTCAGTAATACTTTAAATTTTTTCTTTGGTTATTTCTTAAGCTCTTCCCATCTTCCATGATTCAATTTTTACTAAAAGTCTTGCTATTCAGCTTATAGATCATTATTTTTTATGTAAGGGAGAGATCAAAGTAACTAATTTTTTTGAAACTATTGGGAATTAGAAAACTATTTCCTTGAATTGTTCCTCAATAGTATATGTTCTTTTCGTTTTTCATCCCATTAACTATTACATTTCTATATGTAGATTTTTATACTTATTTCATTCTGATCATTTTTTTTTTTAATCTGACAAAGTATTGGCTGAACAATATTGTACATGGTAAGGGCGGTAGAAGTAAAAGATGAGAGGAAAGTTCTTTGAAGGTGGTAGACATGATTATTTTATTGGCCCTTAGAATATATTCATCAAATTGAACATTTTCATTACTGGGAACATGTGTTCATTCCTTCTGTTTTACATGATCGTGAGATCATGTTGGTTCTCATACAACTCCTGTATGTCACAAAGTTTCTGATTCATTCTATCCTTTAATTTTCTTTTTTCAGAGATGGAGCAACAAGACTAGGTGGGGAAGAAAGAATTGGTGGGCTAAATCATAAATAATTATAAATTGTCATTGTATAGAGACTTCCTTCTGGGCCAGTGGTTTTCTCTCTTCCTCCAGGGCTGCCCACAATCAGATTTTCAAAGATCACTGAATGGTCTTTTTAGGACTGTGACACTTCAAGGAAAATCTGCCCCCAGTTCCAGGTCCAAGGAGCCACACCAATGTTCTCAGCAGCCATCCCCTTGACATGGACCGGATTTCACGGTACTGCATAGGAATATATCAACGTTTTGTGGTTTGGGGTTGTAACTTTTTTCACAGTCACTGAAGATACAGTAGATTTTATTTCTCCTTCCCTTTGTCTTTCTTTTTCTTTTTACCATTTGTAGAAGACTTAAAAGGAAAATTCCCCAATCTTTAAATCAAAGTCTATTCTGTGACTGTTCAACAAACCTCATGTTAAGAATGAACATCGGTGTCCTTACAATATCCATCGCTCTACTTCCAACTAGAGAAAAGCATGAATGAGTATGTGAAGGAAGTATGAAAGCTGCATCTGTGATGAGAGAAGAGATGATGGAAGCTTGAATTAGGCAATGCAGTTCACTCCTTCTGCTTGCCATGACTTTATATTCACTCAGCTTCTTTCAGTGAATGATGATCACTTTAAAAGACATATTTCCCTGCTGTGTATAAAATAAGATGAAAGAAGAGAAAATTCACCTAGAGTTAGTTCTCGATGCCCTTCTCTGTGCTAGTGCTATACTTTGGACAAAGTCTACTATCATACAACTTAGAAGCTCTAACTCTCCCACTACCATGCTTAGCATAAGGCATAGCACACAGGACCACTCAAACAAGGAGCATTTAAGTGAAATAATTCAATAAATTCATCGTGCAAAGTCCATCCCATCTTTTCAAAGTTAAAGCACATCTTTCTCCAAATGTCTCTCTCACTCCCTACAGCTTCTCCATACAGGTTTTCCCTTTCCGGAGATAAACAGGGCAGTGGAGTCTGGTTTGCTTGGGTGTACAGTCAGCACCCTGTGAAATAGACACAGAAAAATGGTTTTCTTAGACCTGCAGTTTAAAGTTTTTCCTTTTTTCCATTGGCAGTCCAGTCTTGCCAAGACCTGAAGCAAGAAAAAAAAAATTGAATGAAAACTGTAAAACCCCTATGCTCAGAACGTCCATCCCATCTCTGGAGGCAGCCCCTGGAAAACGTGTGTCGCCTTTTTGAGTCCCTTTTTTTCATTTCTCCAAGACTCTGAAGCAAGCCTTGGGTGGGGCCTCTTCTCCTCAAGACACAGAACCTACTATTTTGGGGACTTCATGCTTCAAAAGGTCTAATTCTAATTAGGTTACGTGTCCACTGGAAACTTAGCCACAGGGAATGGCTGAAGGCCAAGAGAGGCAGCTTGCACTTGACTGAGTATTAGAAGGACAACTAATACTTAACTGCTTTTTCAGTGGGCATCCTAGTTTAAATCTCAAATCTTGGCTCTGCCATTTTCTAGCCATATGACTGAAGACAAATTACTTTTCCTCCCTGAAACTTTATTTTTCTCATCTGTAAAATGGACTTAATAGAATCCTTTTCACATGTCACGTGTTCACAGTAATTATCATGGTTTCCACCATAGAGAGTAAGCACTCAATACAAGCCAACTTGTATGCACAAACTCTCTCTCTCTCTGTCTCTCAGGCACACACACACACACACACACACACACACACACACACACACACATACACAATACACACAGAGTGATCATTTACTGAGTACCAGTTGCTAGACTAAGTGCTGTGCCTGCATCCTTGGGCCAATTCTATGAAGTTTGTATCTATTACCATCATTTTGCAGATGATGAAAGTGAGATCCAGAGATGTTAAATACACTTGCCTGAGGTGGCACAACTAGTAAGTAAAGCAATGAGGTTCAGGTATGAACCTAGATATCTGACACCAAAAGCCCATGTTCTTAAATTCTCCGTCATTTCAGTCACCCGAAATATCCCAAGTTCTCTTCCAAACCCAAACCGCAAAGTCTACAAAATGACTTTACATCAGGTTGATAACGGTCCATTGCAAGGAACCCCCCATGTTGACTGAGCCACCAGATATCTCTGTGGCCTTGTGCAGGAGAGTCCCTCCCCTTGGATGTCTCTAACCGAGAACTTCAACTTGTCACTCCCTCTATGAAGGATCCCCTGTTTCCTTCTGTCCCACAATATAAAAACGGTTAGTCCCATTCTCTTCTGTGGTACAAAGTTTATTGTCATTTTTCAATCTCAATTGGTACTTCTGATTCATCAGATATTTGCTCTCGTGTATCTGTCTCCACTCCTAAACTAGTTCCTAAGAGTAAGGACTGCACTTATTTGTACATTCACCACCTCATGTCCAGAAAATCTGAAGAAATGCATGTTGAATGAAAGATCACAGAAACAGCTCTGTTTTAGCAAAAAGCAATCACATCACCGATGCTGGGCCAAGCACTTTCCGTGTAGTCTCTGATTGAATTTGCACAATCATCCCATAGGGGAGGAACTGTTGTTGTCCTCACTTTAGAGAGGAGGAAACTGAGCTACAGGGTTATAAAGCAATATGTGATGCCCTTACTGAGATGGTACAGAGAGGAAGTGCACCAAATTACGCCCCCTCCAAGGGCACGCTCTTTCCTCTGCTCCGAAGTGAAAGAAGAAATTAGCTTCCTCTGCGACAGACCTCATCACTTTACTTCAAACACCACTCACACGCGCACATAAGGGCATGACCACAACTGGGGCTTTACTCCTCAGGGTCAGTGTGACTTTTCAATGCAATGTAACCTTTTCTAAATGCACGTATTTCCCTTCTCTGCTCCTCCACAGGAGCGTTACTATAACCCCTTGCCAGCTACTTCTTTCATTACAGCTGAAGACAAAGAATAAGTCTGAGATGGGTGTTCAGGAAGAGAAAATGCCAAAGGGGAAGGAGAGGGCTGGAAGGAAAGCAGAGAGCCATGGAAGGATTGAGAAATGGGGCAGGTCCCTCCATCCACCACTGTTAGTGCGCAGCCCCAGGAGCTGTGACTGTCAGTGGCAAAGCGAGCAGGGCCAAGGCCCTCTCTGTCCGCCTCTGAGATCATTCTCTAAGTACTCCACCACCCTGGTCTCCAGGGATTAACCCTGCTCTCACAAAGGCATGTCCCCTGCCTGCCTGTGTCCTCCACTCCCAGAGGCCGAGCTGACCTCGGAGCTGACTCAGTTGTCCCTTCCTTTGAGTTCCTTTTACACTCTGTGTGCACTAGTCCTGTCTGCCTTTCCAGTCACTTCTCACTACAGAGTCAGTTTTTACTCTGCAGCTTGAGCACACAGCACAGGGCCTGACACAGAGACGGAACTTAGGAGGCACCAACCTATAGAGAAGAGAGCACAGGCTTCAGAGATCGGTACACACAGATCTGAATGTGAATTCTGCCAGTTAGTCTCTATGACTTCTTGGGCAGTTACAGCATCTCCCTAAGCCTCCTTTTTTATTTGCAGCTGAGGATAACTCCTCTGATTCAACATTGCTGTGTGGCTCACATGAGATGACCCATGTAAAAGCAGTTTATAAACTATAGAGTGCTGGCCAATCAGTAATTCTCATTACAATCAAGTGGTCTAATATTACACTATTAGAGCTGCTATTCTGAGATCTAAGTAGAGACCCATTTTATAGGGTTTGGGTATACGGGCCTCCCAAAATCTGCCTATGTCTTCTGAGTGCTTGCGGGTATCCCCCTACATCAGCATTGTAATCCATCGCATTCATTCATCATTCGTTTATTTATATTGTTGCAGGACAGGGCAAATTTCTCCAAGTTAGGAGGAGAACAAGCCCTGCACAGAGAGAAGAGGGTCCTTTGGCAGAAAGTGTGGGAAAAATTCAACACATGTGCCAAAGTTAGAGTCAAAAGGGAAGTTTATTAGAAAAGGGGTGACACTCCACTGGGTGTGGTCTCCTCTCAGAGGCAAAGAGTGAGAGGGACAGTGAGAAGCACAGTGAGAGAGAGACAGAGTAAAGGCACTGAGAGGGACCCTGAGTGTTCAGGGAATTCAGTTTATATGTCTTTCTTTAGTTCTAGTTCCTACAATATGGACATGCAGTCAGGAAAGGGAAGGGGGAGAGTATGTATTGCTAAAAGGCACGACTATGTAGAGTGAAAGGCTGCTGGCAGTTCCCTGCCTTTAATCCTTAGGTCCCCCACAGTTTTAGCTATAGGGAATGACTCTGTTGACTCCCCTTTCTCCTCCACTGGTGTGGGGAATGGGTAGTTAGCAATACCAGTAGAAATCTTCCTTTGTTCTGAAGGTGTCCTCTTGGCCTGGCTGCAGGGCTGATTAGCATATTAGACTCTGAATGTAGCCTGATTAACATTTTAATTCTCTAGCCTCCCCCCTACATTAAAATGGGGTCGATAACTACTGTTAGCAAAGGGAAAGTCATGGCTGTGGGAACTCAGAATTGGGCCATACATCCTGCGGGACAGGAAGGAGATGGTGTCTGGGATGAATCTTGGTGGAGCAGCATGTGCGAAAGCAGGATATGATAGAGCATGAGGCTTATTGAGAGCAACACGTAGTCTGGGCAGCACCGAGAGATGCCAGGGGTTGGTCCATGTGGGGCCGTTAGTGCCAGGCAGTATTTGTTTCCTGGGCATGCAGCCTGTTTAGTTGCATATGCCTTGTGCTTAAAAAGGCCTTGTGTTTTTTCTAATGCTTTGCTATTGCTGTCTTGAAATTCCTAATAATTTTTTAACAAGCAATTCTGCATTTTCATTTTGCACTGAGCCTTGCAAACTCTGGTGTCAAGGCAGAGTGTAGGCTTTTTCTTAAGGACAAGAGCTTCTCACTAAAGCATTTTAAACAGAGGAGAACATGATCAGACTTGGGTTTTAGAAACATTAGTCACAAGTTGTTCCTGGGGAGAATAATGAATGAGACAGCAGTGGAGAAGCTGTTGAAACAATTGAGGTTGGAGGGCACTGGGGGTCTGGCCTAAGGCAGAAGCAGTTACAGGAAGGAGACAGGGCTAGATTATTGTTGTAGCAAGTAAGTAGAAGATGCTGAATGTAAAGAGCAGAGATAAGATCAGGATAATTCCCATTTTTAGCCCAAATGATGACATGAAGCAAGCCACTAGTGAGACAGAGACCCTAGGTGGTAGGTGGCAGAAAATTCCTTAGAGAACATTGCTATTTAGTTGCAAAATTCCCCTCATCCTCCCCGCTTTCTGCTCCTCTTCTTAATCTCCCTTTTCCTTGTCCTTCTTCCTCTCCTCTCCCTCTTTCTCTTAGGTTTCCTTTTTTTTTTTTTTTTTTTTTTCCTTTTCATGGAGCTGGGAAAATGAGTATGAGCCAATAGGAAAAAGTGAGACAGATTTCAGACTTTAAAGAAGTGTCTTTTCCTGTCTGTCCTGTAAAAATGGCTTTCAAGGTGCCAAGCGGTTTCCTTCCTAGTGGTCTTATTTCTGCCAACCTGATCACTCTTTCTGGGAGGCTTTTGTCTAACCACTCTCCCTTCTCTCCCCACACCCATGCCTTCACGCACAGACATTTAACTTATGTCCTGCGCATTCTTTAGGCTGTTTAATTGACATATTCTCAGGAAAGTCTTCACTAGTACTAAGCCTTGCTCCCAACTCCACTAACATGGACACACACACACACACACACATACACACACACACATTTGTTTCCCATTATGTATTCCCGGTTTCCTGTCCTATCCATTTTTTTTCCAGCACTATCACAACTACAATAAAATATTTTAATTATTATTCGTATAATGCCCTTCCCTCTAATTAATATGTATACACCAAGAGACAAAAACCATGACTACTTTGCTCACTTGAACTGGTGGATCTCCGTGGACTTGCCACAGAGCCTGGACAACAGTAAGCGATAAATAAATATTTTCTGAATACAGTAATATTAATGTAGGGAGGAGTTGAGAGAATTAAAAATGTTAATCAGGCTACATTCAGAGTCTAATATGCTAATCAGCCCTGCAGCCAGGCCAAGAGGACACCTTCAGAACAAAGGAAGATTTCTACTGGTATTGCTAACTACCCATTCCCCACACCAGTGAAGGAGAAAGGGGAGTCAACAGAGTCATTCCCTATGGCTAAAACTGTGGGGGACCTAAGGATTAAAGGCAGGGAACTGCCAGCAGCCTTTCACTCTACATAGTCCTGCCTTTTAGCAATACATACTCTCTCCCTTCCCTTTCCTGACTGCATGTCCATATTGTAGGAACTAGAACTAAAGAAAGACATATAAACTGAATTCCCTGAACACTCAGGGTCCCTCTCAGTGCCTTTGTTTTGTCTCTCTCTGTCCTTCTATTCTCTGCCTCTGAGAGGAGACCACACTCAGTCTGTGGAGTGTTATCTGTTTTCTAATAAAATTTCCTTTTAACTCTAACTTGGTGTGTGTGTTGAATTCTTTCCACACTCTCTGCCAAAGGACCCTCTTCTTTTCTTGGTGCAGGGTTTGGCCTCCACCCCACCAACTTGGCATAATTTGCCTGCCCTGCATCACATTGAAATTATTTATTTCGCATTTTCTCAGCAGGATCTTGAGTCCTCCAACGGAAGAAATGAGGCTGTCTAGCTGTAGATCATGAGTGCTTAATAGGGATTTTAAAAATATCTGTTGAGTACTTATTTAATACCCTGAACTAACTGTGCTAAATAATTTATACATGTAATCTCACGTAATGCATATTACTATAGAGGAAATAGCTTACCCAAGATCATAGCTAGAAAGTGGGAGACACACTACTCAGGAATGGGTCCTACTGATTCCAAAACCTATGTTATTAATTTATATATTTTATATACCCTCAAAGTGCCAGGCAAAGACATGATCACAGATGTGGTAGTCTTATTAATAGCCCTGTAAAAGATACCCTTATACTTGGAGCCTGTGAATGCTACCTTACATGGCAAAATGAAGTTTTGCAAACGTAATTTAGAAATGTAATTCCTGAGATGGAGAAATTATCCTGATTTTTGGGGGTGGACCCTAAATGCAATCACAAGTAAACTTAGAATAGGAAGCAGAAGAGATTACAAACAGAAGAAGAGAAGGCAAAGTGACCATGGAGACATAGATTGGAGTGATGTGGCCACAAGCCAAGGAACGCTGGCATCCACCAGAAGCTAAAGAGACAAAGAACTAATTCTCACCTAGAGCCTCCAGAATGTTTGCTCCTTATTTTTAGCCCACCAATACAATTTTTGGATTTCTGGCATCCAGACTGTGAGAGAATAAATTTTCTAAATCACCAAGTTTGTGATAATTTGTTACAATAGCCACAAAAAGCTAATATATAGGATAAATGAATGATTATTCAGAAAAATGAATGAATGAGTGGTAAATGTATAAAAGAATAAATGAATTGTACAGTGGATGATTCTTGTAAAACACACACACTCACATACACTCACACACACACACACTCACACACACACCTACCTTTTAACTTCCAAGTTAAAGTATTGCCCCATTGCACACATGAAGGAATTGGGGCTAAGAGTTTAAATGACTTTTATAAAATAGCCAGCTTCTGGGAAAAGAATCTGGGAGTGGACACCAGACCTCTTGACTCCTATGTTAACCTATTATTTTCTTTCTTGGTAAGAAAAAAATCAGCTTACGAGAGAGAAACTGTATGTAAATTTTCTACCTCAAACTTTGAATATTTGTTTGGATGTTTACTCCACACCTGACGTGTGATTGGTGGGGGCATAGCCCACAGAATGTCACGTACCACAGTTATGAACCCCTGAGGGTAAGGACCACCTCTTCTTCGTGGTATTGCTCCTGGTCTCTGACATAGTATCTAGCACCTAGCAGCACTTGGTGAATATTTGAAGAAAAGGAGAAATGAATCAAAGAAATTCAATACTAGACTTAGTAAAAATTGTGATTTAGTGCCTCGTTTTTCCATTTTATGATGGTTTCAGATGCCCAAATCACCAAAATATTAGAAAAAATAATTTCCAAACAAATGGAAAATATTAGCTTAAAGTATAATTATAGATGTGTTTGTCTTCACTACTAACTGAGAAAGCCTAGGGAGAAGAAAATTTATTCCCACGTCTCTGTACCTCTCATCTCATGGAAGGCATTCAATAAACCAATACTTACTGTAACGAAAGACATAGTAAGGCCCCTTTTGCTCTCTGAGCAGGTAAAGCTTTTATGCTTCTGGAACACAAATCTGACTGTTCTCTTCCTATGACTTGGTCTGACAGTTCCAACCTGAATATAAGTAGCATTTGTACCATTCGAGCCACCATGCATCTTCATCACTGTACGTAATTGAAAGCTAACCTTGGCTTCCTCAGAGAAGAATTACATACAAAAGATTCATGCCTTTGGGATGTGAAGTTCCCAATTGAAAGGCCTCTGTTAACTTATAAGAGGTTATAAATCAATGGGAAAAGAAACATTGGCCCACAATCCATGGAGGGAAAAGACATCTTCCAGGCCCAAATGAAAACCAAGCCACAAGCCTAAGGATGATTTAAGACCCTGGGTTCATTCATCTGTCCCTGGCTAATTTGGACTCCCCAGAAGGGAGGAGTCCACTGACCATGAATGAGGAGGATATAAGACATTGTTCAGCTAACTATATATCACCAAGAGTGTCATTTCTGCTCAAAAGAGTAATGCCATGCATTGCATCATTGACCATTACCTGTTAGTTGGCTGTAGCCACCATGGCCCCATGAGCCAAGGTCTATACTTGTAGGGACAGCTCACATTGAGATATTGACTTAAAAATGGGATTCTTAGCCATGGCCAAGGTATTTGAAAGACTGTTCTTGTGGATTAGAAGCAAGAGGAAAATAGGTGGAAATAGTATATGACTCATTTGAGGTGATAGTTTCCTAGTATATACAAAAGTAAAAATTCCTCTAACTAAATACTTCAGAACTGCATATTTATAGTATATATAATTGAAATGCCAATAAAATTGTTTCTGGAAGTAATAAAATAGTTATTTAGTTATTAGAAATTAATTGCCTGGAAATGTAACTACTGTAAGTTGTGATTTCTGATCAGGGGAAGGAATTGTTCCTGAATATCTACTATTATGAATCAAGATCTGTGTTAAATGCTAAAGATGGGGAGTCCCTGCCCTCTTCTTCTGGCTTCTGGGCCAGAGGATGAGGTGAAGCATGTGAACAGGCTGTTATAGTCTGGCAGGTGTTTCGATGGAAATAACATAGAGAGGGAGTGTGGGAGTAGAGATGACCCATTCAAACCACTTGGAAGTCAAGGTCAGATTCGTGAGGCTTGACAAATGAGTAGAGTCAAAGGTTGAGGGTGAGGAGGGCAATTGAAATAGGGAAAAGATCTTTAGAAAAAGGAACAGATTGTAGTATGAAATAGCAGTTTTGTAGGGTTTTTTTTTTTTTTTTTAATCATGAGTAGTTGGAGTTGGAGAAGGTTGTTGGATCAAAAAGTATGAGGTTAGAAAGGGCAGTCAATGAGACTGGAAAGGTTAAGAAACAAATTTTTTCCAGATGAGAGTTTGTCTCAGCTGAGCCAAAGCAAAGCAGACCAGAGGCTGTATACTCACTGGTTGGACAAGAGAACAGGGAATATAATTTTGTCCTACTTTACCCATTGACTAGACAGAATAAGAAAAGAAGATAATAAAGACAATGTTGTATAGGGATGAGTAAAATAGATGGAAACTGGGAGACCTAGATTCCAAGCTCTTCCCTTTCATGAAACTTACTGTGTGACTATAGGCATGTCTCTCCCTCCCTTAGCCTGTTTCCTCATCAGTCAGTTGGGGATAATGACAGCTGCTTCACAAACTTAGAAGGACATACAAAAGTATATTGAGAAAAGCACTTTCAATGTTGCAACATGCTTTTTCAAAAAGAAATTTGCTCATAAAATTGATGAGAAGAGTAGGAAAGAGTCTGTTAAGAGGAATCTATACAAAGTTCTTTCCAACTTTAAATTTGATGAACCTGGCAGATGACCCCGTGAGCGGCTATTATAGAAAGACATTCATAGACTTTCAACTGGCTAAGAGGAGGCATAAATACATCAAGCCAGACTTTCAGAGATGAGTACTATGAAACTGAAGAGAGCAAAGAGGTGGCATTGGGAAATGGGCTGTTCACGGGCAAGGGCAGGAGGCATTGTGGACTTGATGAATTTTGTGAACTTTCTGCAAGATTCTTACAAATTTCCCCAGTGCTGTAGGACATTGAAAACATGTCACATTCCCTGATGCAAGGCCTTCACACGAAGTGGGAGGCAGGGCTGTAATTTCCTGGGCATGGTCCAGGAGTGGGCATAGCCTTTGGCAGAGCTGAGTCACCCACAGGATATTAAGAGACATTGAGTGCCTCCCCTATGCCTTCACTGACCCATCTCAATGCTCTGTTGAGACTCAAATCTTATTTGTAAATGGAAGACCCCCAACCTCACAAGGGTCCCCCATTGCTGTTCTGTGGGAGCCATCCAGTTCCTTCCAATTGATTGATTTCTCCGGATATGCCAAGGGTGGTCCTGGGGGAAGGGGGTGTTGGCAGGATATCCCTCCATATTCTCAGTTCATTTGCCACTGTGCCTTTGCCAAGTTTTGCTTCCCGCTGCATTTCATCAGATCATTCCTTAGTCTGTATCCTTAAGGCACATTCAGAGAATCTGAATTAAGCTTCAGTTAGCCCCCGACTTCCCCGAGAACGCGTTGTTAGGGAACTTGCCTACAAAGGCAGCCCGGGCACTGTCCCAGCCTCCAATTGCCTTTTCCTCTTCTCCTTATCCTCCTCATCATCATTCAATTAATCTTCAGCCAGTTTTCCTCAGTGGCTTCTACTCTCCTGGCCACTGGACAAGCCCTTGTATATCCTAAACAGCTATGCCAAGAATCCGCCCATTGTAGCCCTTCTTTTCTGCTCCCTGCAGCCATGAGACTTTTGTCTAATTATCTCTGGACTTGGTAGTAGTTGCATTTCTGGAGAAGAGAATATGAGCTCTGGTCTCCAGCTTCCCTTAAACCAAAGACAGGACCCTCAGATAACAGGGCCACTATAAGTACCTCCTGTCAAGCACACCAATCCACCCAAAGCAAATCCTTCTCTGAGAAAAAAAAAAAAAAAGAATTAACTTGCAACATGTTACTCATAAGTCATGCATCAAAGTAAATGACTACAACCCTGGCTAATTTGGAATCCTTGGGACTTCTCTGTTTAGGCCAGAGAGAGGAGTTTCTACAGCATTCCCTAAGCTGAGAAGTTGTTAGCAAATATTCTCTGAAACATCAAGAGTTTTCACAATGTGTCTATTGGGAACATAGGGGCCATCTGCCTCTCAGAAGCAACCAAAATAGCTCCCACATCTAATGAACTATCTCCATCCCCACTGCTATCACTCTAGGCCATCCTTAGCTCTTACCTGACCCATATAATAGCACCCACATGGACTCACTGTCACCACATTTACACCCCTAAAATTTATTCTGCACACGACAGCTAAGAGATACTTTAAAAATTTAAATCACATCTCATTTCCCCTCCTATTCCCAAGTCAAACCCATTTAGGATAAAACTTAAACTCCTGAGTTCTGCCTGCAAAGCCCTATAAAGTTTCATTATTGCCTACCTGCCCAAATTTGACTCCTAGCTCTCTTTGTCTCATCCACTTTGCCCCAGCATAGCTATGCTCTCTCAATTTCTCAAATTCCCAAACTGGTTCCCTCCTAAGAGTTCACACTTAGAGTCCAGTAGAAGTTTCTCTTTTCATGGGCTATCCCGCCCCCCACCCTGCTTTATATATATATATGTATATACATACATACATACCAGGTTCTTGTCATTCATATCAAAGATCTTCAGAGAGGCTTTCCTTGGTCACTTAAGTTAACTGACATTTAATGTTAGTTCGAACCATATGAAATTGCTGTTTCATGGGTCAAATATCAGGTTTCATAAGGTTCAACCTATTAAAAGCTCTGCGCCTATTTGTCTTGCATGATAGTGAGTTTTTATACATGTTTGTGTTGTTCACAATGTATGCATATAGTATGAAGTGTTAGGTCTTATACATAGTAGGCTTTTAATAAAAGGTATTTGCTGTTGTGTCACTGTTGTCATAGTCGTCATCATCATCAACATCATCAGCATCATTATCATCATTATCATCATCATCCTAAACCATGAAGAAAGACATAGAAGATGAGGGAAAGGTAGAAACAGAGGAAACGTGAACATTCATCTGGCTTGAGACATAGGAGACAAGCAGTCTGAGACCCAGTCTTCCACTCGGGGCTAACTGTGTTATCTTGGATAAAGCAGCATCTTTTGGAGGTAACACAAGGGTTGGGCTTTCAAAGTAGACTTCCGAGAAACAAATAGCTTACCAGGTGTCAAGCATTATGAATCACTTCAAAGCTATAAGTAATCACAAGGCACAGGGAGAGCAGCAAGGAGAGGACGGGACGGCCAGAGCACCAGGCCCTTTCCTGACACATTAGGACTTGCTTAGACCCAGATTTCACATATAGGTTTCCAAAATATGAATAAAAGTACATCACTTGAATGAAAGCCACATCTTTGCATCGTGAAACATTTCTGTTTTATACTCCAATAATTTCATAGCTTGCATGACATTTTTCAGCGAGCCATGCCCCAGGAATCCCTAGATTTCAGTTGTATTTACCAAAAGCAATCCTAGAGTGATAAGGTACATGTTGCTAAATGTATTCCAAAGATAAAAACTCTGCCACTAATAAATACCATCAGTATTGTTTTTCTAAAATCCTTAATAGCATATTTACAAGGAGATTTGACCAGGTCACATTTCTTTACCCCAGGAACCCCAGGAAAGGCCAAGAATGTATCGAAGGCCTGTGTAACCCTTTCCTTCCCACTTCTCCAGGCTACAGCTCTCTCATCTGAGGACTCAAAGGGTCCTTAAATCTCGTGAATCCATGATAAGTGAGGCTGTTTCTTGTCACTTATGGACCAGGTAGAAGCAACATAAGCAGCACGTAGTAAAAAGGATTCTCTATTGGGGGGGGGGGTTGTTAAACTCAATCCAAAAAGCTTCCTCCTGCTTAGACTGCCAAGCAGGCAGGGTAAATGAAAGAAGTATGTGCTCTGGGCTCACAGAGGCCTGGGTTCGAGCCTCAGGTTTATAATTTAGTGTCTGTACGTATTGGGAAAGTAGCACAATATGTCTAAGCCTCTGTTTCCTCACCCACTAGAATGCAATCATGAGTTTTAAACAAGATGATGCATAGCAACAGCAAATGCAGAGACTGGCATAAAGCACTTGGCAGTGATGAGGTCATTCACTCATTTATGCCATTGTATGCATCTACTCTTTCACAGGCCTTGCTATCTATGATGCCTTCAGTGTACAAAAAGAGACTAAGATGGTAGGAATCGGGCCCACTCTGATGGGCAGCGCAGATAGGACCATCAGCCACACACACCTCTTTCTCTTGCTACCACCTTGCCTCCAGCTCCAGCTCAGTGCACACATAACATCCAGAGAGAACTTCCTAAACTACAGGTCTGAGCCTCTTTGCTTACAGCTCTCCAGTAGCTCCCAGACACTTTAAAGGTACACTGTATGTTCTTCATCCCCTTGAGGAAGGGTCTCAGTTGTTTTCTTGTCACTGACCTCCCAGCATTAGTCAGGAGAGATTAACTCTAAAAGAAGTAATCCAAAAGTTTAGCAGAATAATACAATGAAATGCGTTTCTCACTTATGCCTCCATCCGGTTTGGGTTGGCTGAGAAGGGGGCGATCGTCGTGGGAGATAGTTCAGAGCCCTTGTTTTCTTTGGTCTTATGGGTCACTCTCCTCCTCTGGGTTCTCAGAGTTCTGTCTGTTGGAATATGAGGAAAAGAAAAGATCATTCATGGAAAGGTTTATGGTCCAGACCTGGAAGACACTTATGTCACTTTCTATCACATTCTATTGGCCAGAAATAAAATCAGAATTTTATTTCACCTAAATATAAAGGAGGCTGAAAAATTAGATATTGTTAATCATTAGCATTCTTTGCCCTATTCCCTTATCACTGACACTGGAGCAACTCTAGACTCCTACTTAGCTGCCACATCATTCAGGTCCACACCTCTGTGCTTTTGACCTTGACGGTCTCTCTGTCAATAACGCTTTAGATAAATTCCTTTTTAACCTTTAATTCTTGTCCAAGCATTGCCTTCTCTTCAAGGTTTCTTTATTGGGCCCCTGCCTTACTCAGAGATAAAGCTAATTGTTCATCCCTCTCAGTACCTTTAGACTTTGCCCACACTTTCACTCAGTCTTATGGCTTGTTCATCTGCTTGCCTCCCCTCTAGAATCTCTGCTCCTTCTAAGCAGAAGCCAGTGCTAATGCATCACTGTGTTCCCACTATCCCGTATACACCCCAGTACGAAGTGAGCTGCTCAGTGGGAAATTGCAGTGATACCCAATGCCCTCAGAGAAACAGAGCTGAGTGTCAGAAGTTTAAAGTCAGACCATCTGGTTTGAAGCCTGATGATACTGTATAACCTTGACCAAGTTGCTTACTCTCTGAATCTCAGGCACCTCATCTGCAAATCCAGAAGAATATTAGTTCTCCATATTATACTGTCATGAAAAATTCATGAATTAATGGATATAAAGCTCTCAGTGTGGTGCTGAGTACACACAAAGAAACGCAGGAAAATACTAGCTGGTGCAATTATCTCATCCTTCTGACCTATGTTGTAGGTGGGAACTTAAATGCTCTCCCCTGACTTTGAGCAGCCTTGAATTAGGACAGGCAACCTCACACTGTGGACACATGGTTCCCACAGAGTGACTCAGGCAGTCAAGGCCTTGATGAGCTCCCACGGCCCTGGAAAGGTTCCTTGAGCGAGGTCTGGCAAGGGCAAGGAGAAGCCGACAAATTAAATGATTTAGTCTGTTCAGCAAAGTAAACGTGGCTCCAGAAAGTTAGAAGTAACTCAGAATGGAAGCTCCAACTGCCACTGGGTGGAGGAATTTTTTTCCAAAATTCAATTTGTTTTTACTTGAGCTGCTTCATTTCATCAACATAGCTCTTTGGAACATTGGCTAAATTCCCTGAAAAAGGCTCTCTGTTTAAGTGCTTTTTTTTTCCCCTTTCCCTCCTCCCTAGTTCGTCAAATGCAATAAAAATGAAACACTTGGAAACCTAGAGAAACCCCACAAAACACTGGGCCGCATAGGTATGTACCAGGGATATACTTTCAAATTGACGGTAAAGATGGGACTGTAGGCTCGGATGTAAAGTTGCTGAAGGCAGCACAGTGACTACAGTTAAATCATTTACCAAAATGGCCCTGCAGTTGATAAATTGCCTGCTTTGCACAAAGACCCTTTCACGTAGGTCAGTCTTGAGTGAGGCCCTCCAGGCCTCCCCATTTCAGCCTCAGGAGGAAGGAAGAGGAAGGAAGTGGACCCTCGTCTGCAAAAGCACAGAAGGTTTCTCAATCAAGAGTCCAGGTTGCAACCCATTCTCTGCCGAAGCGTCTGGGCAACGGTCATTCACTCTATTGCTCCGCCAACATGACCACGTCAGGGGCCCGAAGCCAGGATATGTGGAGGGAGTTTTTTGCTTCATTACCTGGAACTTCTTCAAAGAGCAAACACTGAACCAGGGAACCTGATCGTGCTAGTCCATGCAAGATTCTGAGATGGCCTACCCCTTCCAGTTCAAAACCAGCTAATTCCAGACCAGCTCTGATTCCTTCTGTGTATAAACCATCCCAGTTTTAAAGTTTTAGTTCTCTCTGCTGGAGAGGAAATATATAATGTCAACATCAAAAGGCTACATAAAGGATATTTTTTTCTCTCTCTGCCTCCTCACCTTTTTTGTTTTTATAAGAACTTGGCAGAGCTGATAAATTAAGCAGATTTTTCCACACAAGGAACATAAGGATTCATTATAAACTGCACACATGAGCTAACATGACTATGGTGGCCTAGTTTAGAAAGATAATTTTACTTAATTTTTTTCTTTAGATTATTAGATATTTGATTCCTACAGATATGAAAAATTATATGCAAAGGAATAACAAAAGAATAACACCACTGTTTTATGGGTAGTTGCCAAGAGATCAGTATGCTGTTGTAATCCTGAATGATCACTTTGTTCAGAGAAAATTTAAGCTCCTAGAAGTTAAGAACTTTGCTCATGATCCTACATATAGAATGTGGCAAAGCCATCAATCAATCAAATTTTGGTTTGTGGACTTTGAAACAACAAATCTCCTCACCTCACTGTTCCTCTCTTCAAAATGACATCGTGACTTGACCTTGGGGTTCTTAGAAGAATTAAATGAAACCTAAATTAATGTAGCTATCTGTACCTTATCTAGATGTACATGAAATTCTACCAGCATAGTGTCTGAAGCCTCAGTCATTTGGAGCACTTCAAGATGACAGAGTACTGGGAGATAAGCAAAGGAGAAAAGCGGAGACCCCTCACACTCTATTTCCCCAAAGACCACACTCACCCTATCTAGGCTGGAAACTTAGCCTTGTCATCGCACTAACCAAGTCATAAGACTAATGATGGGGCTTTATTGTTGGACCACTTTCAGTGACTACACAACTACCTCACAGTATGTTGGTTGAGATGTCACCTAGGGTCTTTTTGACCTTTGAAATCTCAGCAAAATTAGCTTGACATATTCCCCGACTATGCAGCCTATGGACATCCAAAACCTTTTCCAATTCTCTAGCAAATTCCCCAAAAACCAAGAACCTCTTGTCTCTGAGGGCCTTGTTTTTGGATGAATATCTCTGTTCTAGTCCATAAAGTCTCAGCTGGGAAAAACAAAACAAAACAAAGCTACTTTTTTTTAGTCTCTGAAAAGTTCACTCACACATTTGTGAGAAGGGTAGACTTTATTCAATACTGGGGAAAGGGGCCCCAGAGGAAGAAAAATCTCTGCTACCACCATGAAAACAACTGTCAAAGGAATAGCATATCACCAGTCAGGAAACATCCTCTGGCTACTTCAGTACCAAGGTATTTCACAAACTCATCATAGCAGCCATATTGGCCTTTCTCCGTTTGGCTGACTTCTCTATTCATCTCATTTCATGTAAGGAGCAAAATTGATCATTCATGCTCCTATCCAATGGAGAGCTAACACTCTCATCCATGACAGTTTGGCATGTGTCAACACTGATACCTTGAAGATCTCACTAACCTCAATAGAATTATTAAGCCTCACCCACCCCTCTTCCCAGGAGGCATTCCAGTGCTGGATGCTAAAGATCATTAGATAGATAAGTAATAACAGAAATTTCTATGGCTCTTGCTAAGTTGCACCAGGCACTGTTTTAAGCACATTGTAATTATGAACTAATTCAATTCTCACAATTCCATGAGATTGATATCATTACATTCCCATTTCACAGATGCAGACTGAGACATAGAGAAGTTAAGCGAATTGCTCAAGGTCACATAATAGTGGCAGACCCCTGATTCAATCTCTGACAGTCTGGTTCCAGAGTTTGTACCATTCATTTCTATATATTCATCAAGTAGAAAGATTGGTAGCCAGTTATTTTTCTCTCTCTACTCACTACAAAACAAAATAGTGACTTTATTAATAAAATAAATGAATGAGAAGAATATGAAGTAAAACTTTGAGGTTTAAAAAAAATGTGTAAAATGTGAACAATGGAAAGGAGGCCAGAAACTATCAGGGCTAAAAAAAAAAAAAAAAAAAAAAAAAAGTAAGATCTAAGAAGGTAGTTTCAGAAGAAACAGAGGGAGCCCTGGGGCAAGCAATCATCAGGAATATTGACCAGACTCCATCCACTGAAGTTACATGAAGGAATTAAATTAGGTCAGGGAAGGACTGTGTTTTAAGTCCTGTAATCTATCTACCATACCTGCGGGAAAAGCAGCACGGCCACTGAACAGGCTGCTTCCTTTCGGAGTCCCCGCGGGGAGATGGAGGTTGTAAAGAGGCAGGAGGAGCGAGCTCTCTGTTACATGAAGACTCGTGTTGCTACAGGGAAAGGCCCCGCCGCAGAGGAGTAAACTCAGGAAAGTTTCCACTTCTAAGCGATCTTTGTTTCCTACTTGGAAACCACTGTGGTGTGTCTACCTCTTGGACAATGATGTCTGTTATAAGCATACAACTCTCTCATCAGAATTCAGCAGGCTGCGTAACTAGGGCTGGGGCTTCTTAATGAGTTGAGGGAGTAACAGTTCTCTTCCCCTGCTCCCTGTTCTAAACACTGTCCTCCTGTCAAAAGGAAGTTAAATCATCCTGAATTTCCAGACGGTTCTTATAGAGGAGTAAGAAAATCGCTCTTGATGATTAGATTCTTTGACATTTGACATTTTTAAAATCTATCTTGAGAAATATATATCTCATTCACTGAATGATTTCACCTTTTCTGTTTGGCAAACATGCATACCCTCATCTTTCTCTCCACCCAGAGTAACTGAAAGGTTATCTCATTAAGCACAATACTTTCTTTTTGGACTCCGGCATCACATATATCCAGAATTATAAAGATAATAACAATACTCCTTTAATATTAAGAACTTACTATTTGACTAGACCATGCTAACTGTTTGACAAGCATAATCTTATTGAAATCTTAGGACAACAGTGAGGTAAATAAAATTATCTTCATTTTATAGTTGAAGAAACCAAGGTTCAGAAAGGATTCCATAGGCCATGAATGACAGAACTTGGACTCAGCCCAAGTCTGACAGATTCCAGAGCTTTAATTACCTAATTAATTTCCCTAGTTGAGACATGGCCAATGCTATCGGTGGAGAGCACAGCAGAGCTCACTGCCTCCTCTACCAGACTGTTGCTCACTCATCCATCCCGAAAGGCCTCCTAACACCAAGAAGTCTCGATTTCTCCACATCAGTAGTGCTGAGCCCAGAAACTCTTCCCAGACCCTACTCATTCAAGCCATACAACAGACCACTGTAGTGAAGGCTGTTCTTCCTTTCATCTCTTATGTCATTAAAGGTTAGTTGTTTGTTCCTCTTGCTTTTACCAATCACTGTGGATTAGATTTCCTCAGTCTTTCTATGCAGTTCTGACTCATCGGAGATACTTGCCGATGGTCCTGCCTTGTTATACTCCTTCACACTGCCATCTAAAGACCTTCTGTCCTGGTCACTACTAATTCTTTTAAGATTCACCTCTGACTTCCAGGCTCTCTCCTCATCACACCTATCACTCACATCTTTGGTGACTTCATCAAAGCCTTCCATGTCCTGGCTCTTTAGATTTCTTGCCTTCTTTATTTCTTTTGATTTTTATCTCTTCACTTCAGCCACATTATTTCAATTCAATGATCCACAAATATAGGCATACCTCATGTTATTGTGTTTTGCTTCATTGTGCTTCACGGATGTTGCATGTTTTTTACAAATTGAAAGCAAGACCCTCCACCAGCAAAAAAAATTACTTGTTTTATTGTGATACTTGCTTTAATCTCAGTGCTCTGTAACTGACCCCACAATATCTCGTGAAGTATGGCTGTACCATTTTACAGGCGTTCTGGAAACTTCCAGTTAACAGACCCATCTACTTTCTCCTCACCTGCCAGGACTCCCTTGTTTTTACTTCCTTTTTTATCCTTCTAAGATATCATTGACTATCATGACTATTACTTTTCTCAAAATCCTCCATTTATTGCTTTGCAATTATCTTATTGTGAGTCTGATTTAAAACTCCGAACCTGAATAAACTCAACTTGCTATCTTCTCCATACCTGCATGTGGGTTGCTGGGTAATTTGGAGGAAAATCACTCTGAACTGAAAACAGCCATAGTTCATGGTCTCCAACTGGGCCCTTAATGATGCCTTTATGTTTCTATAGGGAGTGCTTTCCCTTTCTCTGAAGCACCTAGTTCAAACTGTCTTCCCTGCTCTCAAACACACAACCCCCACTTCTCCCTTAATCTCCATATAACCTCATCTCCCACAGAAAAAGAAAAGATATGAATCAAAACTCCCTCAATTTCCTGCCATAAAACTTATATATTTGCATTTTCACTCGTCCCTTCCTCCTCCATGCATGATGGACTGAAAGGATTATTGTTTATCTTACAGAAAATTGGATCCCATTCTCTGGATCCTATCTCTTCTTGCCTTCTCAGGAATATTACTCCATCCATCTCTCCCTCTTTACTGTCTGCATCTTATTAATGTGAGGATATGGCATTGCTTCTAATCCCAAGGTCCTCCTCCAGATTCCATACACATTCTCTCCTCTCTTTCACGGAGAAGGTTCCTTGAAACATCTGTATTAAATATCTCCATTTCATCACTTCCCACTCACTCCTCAGACCTGTGTCTTCCCCACCTTCACACCGCTGAAGCTGCACTTGAAAAATTGACCAATTATCTCTTTCTTGCCACATGGCATTAGCATTTTTCACTTTTTGTCTTACTTGATTTCTCTGCAATTTAATACTGTTGGACGCTCAAAGCATTCTCTTTCCTTGGTCTCTAGGACATCGTATTCTAATTATCCTCCTGTCTAGCTATTCATTTATTTTTCTGTCTTGGACCATCTGTTGTCATGCTTCTCATTTCCCTGGTTGATCTCATCCTCTCCTGTGATGCCTCCAATGTGTTCATGACTCCTAACCCTGCAGTTCTATTTCTGTCCAGTGTTCAGTGCTACAGAGTTTTATATTCAGTAGATTGCACAGGGATGTCTCACAGGCATACCATATCAACAGTCAGTAAACACATTCATTTGCTCCTGCATTTCAGTTTTAGTGAGGCATGTCATCATTTGCCCAGTTTCTCAAGTAACAACACTTCTGTCCTCTTGTTTTGTCTCAGTTTCCATATATAATTATTCAATTCTATGACTTTTATTTCTCAGCTATCTCCTGAATCTATCTACTTACATCTAGTTTCGTTTTCACCGATGGGCTACAACCTGCCCTCTTAGTCCAAGTTTCATCCGTATATCACCCTCCCTCCCTTTGGATTATTGCCCACATGCTCCCATTTGCTTAACTTATATTCTTCCATCAGATTTGCACTCAAATATTATGTTTAATAAAAAGCTTTTCCCAACCCCAAGATCGGGTTGGGTACCCCTTCTCTGTGCACCTACAGCATCTGGTGATTATCTCCATTATAGCAGCTACACTGTATTTTAATTGTCTGTTTACTCACCTCCCTCACCCACTGTCTAGTTCATAACTTTGTCTTGAACATCTAACCTAGCCTGTGGCATACAATAAGTATTCATCCAATATTTATTGAATGAATGATCTATTTTTTAACCAAATCTTTGTTTTCTATGAGTTGTGTAGTGACATAAAGACATGTATTACTCAATGAGGGTATGACTTTTCTTTTAAAAGTCAGCTTTATTGAGTTATAATTTACATACAGTAAAATTCACAAATATTAAGTATAAATTTCAATGAGTTTTGATAAATGTACAATAATAAATATTACTATCATAATACAGAAAATTTCTATTGCTACAAAAATTACCCTTATGCCCTGGGGCAGTAAATCCCATCCCATTCCTTGAAGTTTCTGGCAATGACTTATCTGTTTCTATTACTACAGTTTTTCCTTTCCTAAAATTTCATAAAATTTGAATCATATAGTATATAGTCTTTTGAGTCTGGTTTCTTTCACTTAGCATAATGTTTTTAATATATATTCATGACATTGCGTATATCAGTAATTTATTTATTTTTTACTGCAAATAGTATTCCATGATGTGCATCCACCGCCGTTTGCTTATCCATTCACCAATTAATAGATATTTAGATTATTTCCCATTTGAGGCTATTATAAAGAAAGCTGCTATGCACATTAAAGTACAAATCAAATACACACTTACATTTCTCTAAACATGTACAAGTAGAAGTGCTAGATCATATGGTACATGTATGTTTATAAGAAACTGCCAAACTATTTTCCAAACTGGTATGAATTTCTATTAGCAGCATTCGAAATTTCAGTTGTCGCATTGCTTACCAAAACTGGTTGTCAGTCTTTTCAACTGTAGCCATTATAATGGTTGGGCAGTGATATCGCTTTGTGGTTTTAATTTGTATTTGCCTGATGACTACTGATGTCAAGCATATTTCTAAAAGCTTATTAAACCACTGTGTCTTCTTTTATGAAGAGTGTGTTAAAATTTTTTACTCTTTTTATTGAGCTATTTATCTACTGGTTTTTCAATTGTAAAAGTTCTTTATGTTTTTTAGATAAAGTTCTTTGTTAGACATACATATTGCAAATATTTTCTCCCAGTCTATAGCTTGCCTTTCCCTTTTATTAATAGTATATTTCCAATAGCAGAAATGTTTAAATTTGATGAAGTATAATTTTTTTTTCTTTTGTGGTTTATGTGTTTTGTGAAGTATCTCAGAAATGTTTTTTCTACTTCTACTTCCTGCTGTAGGAGTAGATTTTACCTAAACATTTTACATTTTGTGCTACTACATTTAGTGATCCACTTCTAGTTAATTTTGTTTTCACTAGTTGTAGAGTTAATTAACTATTTTTCATATGAATACCTAGTTGATTTAGCATCATTTGTTAAAAATCTGTTCTTTCCCTCATTGAATTAGCTTAGCACCTTTTCAAAAATTAATTGATATGTAAAAATGATATTTGGGGGATTAATTCTGTTCCACTGACCTCTTTCTCTCTCTTTATGCTGATACTATACTGTTCTAATCAGTGTATTTGATAATAGGTATTGAGATCAGATAAATAGGGTAAATTTATCACCATCATTCTTTTTCAGAACTATATGGGCTATTCTAAGCTATCCACTTTCTTGTAAATTTTAGAATATTTGTATAAAATTTGACCCCCCCCCAAAAAAAAAAACCTTCTGGGAAATTGATTGAGACTGCATTTAACTTATTGATCAATTTGAGGAGAATTGACATCTTATTAAAATGTCTGATCCGTTAGCATGGTATACCTCTCCACTGACTAGTGTCTTTTTTTGTAAAAATGTTCTGTAATTTTAGTATGAGTCTTGACATATTTGGTACATTTATTCTTAAGTATTTTGTGGGTTCAATCCTATCATAAATGATAGTCTTAAATTTCAAATTCTATTTATTCATTGTTGGTATATAGAAATACTTTTTTTGTATTGACCTGTTTCAACATTGCTATATTTACTTTTTAGTTCTAGTACAATTTGAGATAAATTTCTTGGAATAGTCTATATACTCAGTGATGCTGCCTGAAAATAAAAGTAATAATTCATTTTTTTTTTTTTACAAGATCAACATTGTGTTGTAAGGAATAATTATGTTACTTAAAATGCTTTTTGGTTAGGTTTTTTTGTTGTTGTTTTTTGGTTTTTTTTGTTTTTTGTTTTTGTTTTTGTTTTTGTTTTTGTTTTTGTTTTGATGATCAGTCCCGTGTGGTCACAGAATAACACCATGAAGGGATACGTAAAATTAAAGGATTTATTATATTCATAAATCCTAGAAGAGGTGGTATGGTCCACCACTTGGGGCCTTATGAGAGGACCTCCAAGGGTGTGGGCTCAACCAAGTGGTGGGGATCAGAGAGAGTAAGGATCCATGGACAAGCGACTTTACTGGTGGTCAGGGTTGAGTACAAAAGCAAAAGGCACAGTTGGTGGGGAGGGGGGAGTTGTAATACGTTTAAATATCCTTAGGTCATAGAGGAGAGCAAGTAGGGTAGCTTGTGGCAGGAACCAGCCTTTTCACAATAGTTCACCTAGTCAGCTGGGTGGGGTGCTCACAGCCTATTTCTGTGGATGTTGAAGCATCAGAAATATGAAGTTTTGAAAGTGTACGACACAAACTTTTATAATTTTGTTATTGCCTTATTGCATTGCATAGGACTCCCAGTACAATGTCGACATCATGAAACAGAAGTCATCAAAGTAAACAATCTTACCTTGTCTTGGTCTTATGGAGAAGGCATTCAGTCTTTCACCATTAGATGTGAGATTAGCAGTAGATTTTTCTTGTGAATGCCTTTTATCAGGTTGAGGAAGCTCCTATCTACTTTTGGTGTTCTGAGTGATTTAAAAAAAAAACATATTAAATTTTTCAAATGCTTATTCTGCATTCATTGAGTTAATTCTTTTTCTTTCTTTAACTCTGTAAATATGTTAAATTTTGTTGTATTATTTTGATTAAAAAATAAACATTGCATTTCTGGGGTAGATTTCCCTTGTTCAGGCTATAATCCTTTTTATACATTACTCTGTTAAATTTGTTACTATTGGTTAAAGATTTCTACATATTTGTTCATAAGGAATACATCTTTTATTAATTATCAAAATAATGCTGGCCTTGTTACCTATTGTTGTAGAACAAATTTCCCCAAAACTTAGTAGCTTAAAGCAAAAAATAGTTAATATTCCACAGTTTCTGTCAGTCAGGAATTCAGGAGTTGCTTAGGTGAGTGGTTCTTGTCATAATGTCTCAAGAAGTCATCTATCCACCAATATGAAGTCATCTGGAGCTGAAGAAGTTACATCTAAACTCATTCACATTCTCAGTTCACTCACAACTGAGGTGAACTGAAACCTCAGTTCCTTGCCATGTAAGCCTTTCTATAAGCTGCCTGAGTATTTTCAGAAGATGGTATTTGACTTTCCACAGGGTGACTGATGAGAAAGAGAAAGAGAAAGGGGAGAGGCGGAGAGGGGAGAAAGTGAGAGAGGCCCTACCTGTTATTCCCTAATCTCAGAAGTGACATAAAAATACCACCACATTCGTTCATATTTTTAGTTATACAAACCAAACAATATAATATGGGAAGAAATTAAACAAAGGGTAAATACAAGGAGATGTGGCTCCTTCTGCCAGAAGAACTTTCTGTCCTATTATTATAATGTGGTCTTGCTAGTAACACTCTCAGATTTGTTTTGTCTAAAGATGTCTTTATTTCACCTTTGTTTTTGAAAGATAGTTTATCTGAGTATAGAATAATAAGCCGTTACTGTCTCTTTCTTTTACCTTTTAAATATGACATTCTAGTGTTTTACATAATTCCTTTTGCCTAGATGTCTTTAATAGTCCTATCTTTGTTCTTCTAAATGCAATGTACAATTTTTTCTCTGATTTAAACTTCTTCCTTTGATATTTATTTCCAAAAATTTAATTATGATGTGGCTTTCTTTGGATTTGCTGAATTTTCTGAACCAATGGATTGATGCTTGAAATTTTTTAGTCATTGCTTCCTTCCCCTTTTTAGATTCCAATCACATGTGTTTTAAACTACTTGATATTTACCAACAGGTCAGTAAAGTTCTGTTCATATTTTTTCAGTCTTTTATTTTCTTTCTGTACTTCATTTAGGATATTTTCTGTTATGTCTTCATGTTAACTAACATTTTCCCAAAGTTATTAATCTACAGTTTATCCCCTTCTTTGAAATTCTAATTTCAGATATTGTGTTTTTTTACCACTAGAAAATCCATTTAGTTTTCTTTTACATTTTATTTTTATCTCCTTATTATATTTATGATTTCTTTTTTCATACTTTGGCATATGATGCATAGTTATGAAGGTATGTTTAATGTCCTTGTCTGCTAATGTTATCAGCTTTGTCATCTCTGGATCTGTTTCTATAGACTGATTTTTCACTGGGTTATAAATCCCAGTTTACCTCTTCTTTGTAAATCTAGTATATTTAACAATTTTACATTTTTAAGTACCATATTTATTATGTTTCTTTGAAGATTGCTGGTTTTTCTTGGGGCAAACAGTTAAGCTACTTGTAGATTGGTTTTACTCCTTTGAGGTTTATTTTTATTATAGAATCAGTCTTCTAAGGTGATTCTAGAATAGTTTTTCTTTAGAGTTAATTCATATTAACTTCTAATATGTGACAATTCTGGGATTTCTAATGAATGCAACATTCATTCTACACGACCCCTCCACTATGACTTGTGGGAACTTGGATGACATGTTCTGGAATCATCTGACTTGAAATTCCCCAGTAACTTCTTTGCCCAGAAATTGTTCTTTGTCTAAACTTGAAGTTTTTACTCTAATACAGATTGATATTCAGGCCAGGATTCTATGGTACCCCTTTGAAGATTTCTGATATTTTTTCTTTCCTCAGACATTTTCTTCTAAGTCAAGACAATGAATGTGGGGGTAGGGCAGATTGGAAGGCAGGTGCCAACTCATAAAGGAAGAGAAATGAGAATATGATATAGGGAGACATTCCATTTAGATCAGAGGGGGAAAAGGAAATCCTGCTTCTTCTAGACCAAATGTTAGTGGAAGAAGAAGAGAAAGAGAGAGTAAGAAAGAGAAATGGACATATGGATGTCTCACAGCCTTTGATCTGTAGGATGAAAAATTATCTAGTGTGCATGGTTAAATTCTCCTTTTTCCTATATAACCTGAACACTTAATGTAAAGTCAACAGAGGGTAAGACTAAGGTGGTCCCAAAGCAAAGGCTATAGTATAAACAGTTAAATTGTGATCCAAATGGAGACCATGGAAGAATCTCTGAGGAGTATTCATACCAGTCAGAGTTAAAGAGTAGTGAGTCAGCAAGGAGGATTGACCTGACTCTAACTGAGTCAAGAAAGAAATCATTAGACATAAGAACAAGCCAAGAGTATGCAGAATACCCATGAGAAGGTCCCAAAACATGATGGATCAACCCTACCTCAGTGGATTCTACCTCAGACACTAGTGGAAAGCACTAGGAATCCAGAAGAACTGTCCTACTAAAGCTATTAGCTTTCTTTTTTACAAACCCAAATGAGAAAGGAGTGCAATGGAAGAATCTAAAAGACTTAGTAAATATCATAGATTGAAAAAAATACCAAAAGGCAATTTAAATTATTAGAGCAAACAAGTTTTAAGCTAACATGAATTAGATTTAGTTTAATTTAATTTAATTTTTTTGTTTGTTTGGAAGACAATAGGAAGGGGAATCAGTATGATGAAATACACTAGCATTATTTTCTTTGCATGTCTGACTTGTGATGTGAGTAAATTTACAGTCTGTCCCTTACCTCCCCCCAAATATATATATTCCTTATAGCCGTCCTGGGAGGCAGCGTTATGATTCACATTTTACAAATGAGAAATAGAGACTCGGAGAAGTTACTTGGCTTATGTAAATTTACACGTTGAGGGTATTTTGTACACTGTCTCAGTGTCCTTATGGTGCCAGCCCCAAAGCTTATGAAATATCTGTCTTCCTCTCCCATCTCCTTTTCTACTAATTTTACTCTGGAAGAGAGTTTGTTTCTGTTCCATTGACTCATACATAGATTCAAATTTCTTTCTGTGCCTTTCACACTGATGCTTTAGCTTGAATGTTTTTTGTTTTTTGTTTTTTGGGGGTTTTTTTGGTTTATAATTTTATTTCTGAATGTTGTATTTTGAATTATACTCAAGACTATGACCTATATCTCATTGGTGGACACTTTTTTTAACTCCATTTTCCACAATACCAAGCCTCTCAGCCCTGCCCCCATCCACATCCAGAATCCACAACTTGGAGTATTCTCTGAGGATCCAGAGCCAGGAGATGCCTGGTCCCAAAGCCCTTAATTCTTCCTTTATTCACTCGGATTCATGAAATCCTTCTCTGTTCCCAACATATTGTATTTATTTAAGCAACTTCAACTCACCTCTTAGAACCTCATGTATTTTGTTATACATGTCATTTCAACCAACAAAAAACTCAAGACAGGAATTGTCTTAAACCCCAGGATCCAGTTTAGGAGATTTAAATGAGATTCAGTTTGTAACAGATAAAACCTTAAGGTGTGCCGATGCTAAGGGAAAAATACTTGCCAGTCTGTCAAAACTGCAATGAAGACAAAAGTTCTCAGTTTTCCTAAGAAGACCACAAGAGCTACACCTTCCCACGTTTTCCTGTAGATGCCTTAAGCAACAACTACATCACAAAGTGCTTAATGCAATCGTGTTTACAACTGTTCTTACCTATACAATGCCTCTATGAGACATTGTGATTTATAAGAAAGATATCTATAAATGACCAAAATATACTTCTCATATATATTTGGTCTTTTCACAGTTTCTGGCTCACAGCTTCCAAAACACTTATAATATCCTGGGCTGTAAGAGCAGTGGGAGTATCTTTTGTTATACTATTTGGATTCTTGTCTTCAGTTTCTGAAAACGCTTCAGAGACACCAAGGTGAAATGGATGTCCTGTTATTCATAACAAGCCTCTTTCCACCACAACTAGGTTATTGTAATGAAGGTGACTTTGGAAAGTACCTAAGGATGGTTTCTGGGCAAGGTTGAGCAACACCAAAAAAAACAAACAAACAAACAAACAAACAAACATGAATAGAAGGTTGGAACTTTTAGTCTCACCTCTGATTCCCAGGGAGATGAGAGGAACTAGAGGTTGAATCATTCGTCAATGGCCATTGAGTTAATAAATTATGCCTATGTAATGAAGCCTCCATAAAAAGAAGAAGAAAGAGGAGGAAGAGGAGAAGGAGGAGGAGGAGGAGGAGGAGGAAGAGGAGGAAGAGGAGGAGGAGGAGTTTTAAAGAGCTTCCATGTTGTGGAAACAGAATGCTTCTACTTGGCACCATGCTGGGCCCCAAGGTCCATGAGGACAGAGCTCCTTCATTCAGAACCTCTCCCTATGTATCTCTTCTTCTGGATATTGGTTCACATCCTTTACTAGTTTCTGTAATAAATTGATAATCTAGTGAGTAAAATGATTTCCTGAGTTCTGTCAGCCATTCTAGAAAGTTAATTGAACTCAAGGAGCAGTGCAGTCAGGGGAACCTCTGATTTATAGCCAGTCAGTCAGAAGTGTAGGTAACAACCTGGACTTGCAATTGGCACCTTGAGTTGGGCAGGCTCATTGAAACCTCTTATTTGTATTCAGTCAATCTTGTGGAAGTGAGCCCTTTACCTGTGGAGTCTGATGCTATCTCCAGGTAGATAATGTTAGAATTGAATCGAGTTGAATTTTTGCACACTCTATTGGTGTCCAAGAATTGCTTATTGGTGTGAGGAAGCCTCTGCACACACATACACATACACGTTGGAATTGGGTCCAGAAACCCAAAAAGAACTTACAAGTTAAGAATAAGACCAGATCTAGTAAAAATAGTGTTTTGTTGAGGCAAAAACCAGATTTCTATGCAGCTCAGTTAATTTCTTTTGTGACTATTTTCTTCCACTAAAGAGGTTGCTAAGATTATGTGAGACTGTATATATAAAACCCAGAGCTTATTTTTGTCAAAACGTAAATGTTCTGAATACGGAAGTTACTTTTTCTTTGAGTCTGTGTCTAAATTGTAGTGTGCTTTTGCTCCACACAATGATGAAGCACTAAATTAAAGTGCTACAGCAGCCATTGAGAGGAAGTCAGTCTGAGGTTCTAGCTCTACAAGACATAGTCATCAACAGCAATTTGGAGGTACATATGTGACTTGCTTTATAAATGGTGACATGACCTAAGCTCTCAGGAGGAAATCTAGGAAAGACTCTAACTTCACAGGAAATAGGGATCTGCTCTGCCCAGAGTTTCCACAATCACTCTTAGTTCCTGCCTCTCCCAAGCTTCCCCAGACCCCCAATGTTTTCGCCTATCATAGCTTTGCATTAGTGATGCTCCAAATGTAAATATTATATTAGAACTTATTTCCAGTCACTATTTCCAGGAAGATTCACTAACTTCAAACCTGGACCATGTGCCCTACTTTTGTAATTTCATGGTTGCACATCTTCATCATATCTACCATGTTGTGCTATAATTACACATTTACTTATTTCTTTTCCTTACTAGACCATGAGCACCAGGAGGGCAGGAACTATATTTTACTCATTTCTGTATTCCCAGTTTTTAGCACATCTTTAGTGATTAAAACATGAGTTAGGGAAACCAAGAGGAAAAAGATAATCTAGCAGATGAAAAAGAAATGAAGAAGAAAGGAGGGCAAGTGAAAGAGAGAAAAAATAGAGAAAGGAAAGATGAGGGAAAAAATTAAAAAGAATTAAAGAAGAAAGGGAGGGAAGAAATGAAAGAAAAATAAAAAATAAGGAAGAGAAAGGGTAAGAAAGGAAAAAAGGTTGATCTTTCATCTTTCCATTCAGAAAAAGCAACTTTAGGAGTCTACTGTTCTAGAGACTTGGTCCTTCTTTATAAGTTTAAAATACCATCAGATGAATTTTGTAGCATTGGATAACTCTCAAGGCTGGAAATGCAGAATTAGAATAAAAAAATAAGAAGGGTGGGTGTGAAGGAATAAAATAAAAAATTTAGATGTTCCAAAGTTACCATTCCAGGTGTGGGAGTTTGTACTATTTCAGTAGTCTCATCTGTGGAGGTGGGACATGGGGAGGTGAGTTTACCTAGGCTCGATTTTCTACTCAGTCATTTCTCAAAGACTGATTTCTTCCATTTTAATCAATTTCACATCAACACCACTCAGTAGAGTGTGTTTTCAGCCTCTGGATGCTGTCTTTTAATACTAAACCACATGGGAACTAATCCAGACCATAGAGATAAAGAATCCCAGAGAATGTTGTGCAACAGAAGCCATTCACCTGCACTTATGAACCATGTGGGATTTTAAGAGAGAAAAGACAATTCTTTTTAAATCTAATTTTTAAAACCTCTGAACAATCTCAACAGAGTTTAGGTTTTCTGCACTTATCAAATAGTTTTATTTATTTTTTATTGCATATACTCTTTTTTTTTTTTTTGGAAACACAGATTTGGATCATTTTCTGCCTTGCTTAAAAATCTAACCTTGAGTCCCAAGCTTATAAGATAAAATGCAAAACAAACCCCTTTATAATTTGACATGAACTCATATTTGGTGCTTAATCTCATTGTTTTCTTTCTTGCACCATACACTCTTACAAAGTGACCTCTGTAACAAATTATAAGAAACATCTACATGCTTTTTTAAAAATATTATTTCTTCTTCCTGGAATGCTCATCTTTTTTTTCTCTACCTACCTAATACTCTTCAGTATTTACCCTTTCTATAAGACAGTTTGGCTTTGTATACATAAGAATATGAACTATAAGTCAGTTAGCCCAGGTTTTGAATCTTCTACCTAGCCTCTAAATACTCTTGGGGAATTTGTGGACACTCTTACCATCAGATTATCCCTCTCCAAAATAGCAATAATAATACTGACCCCAGAGAGTTGCTGGATTGATCAAATATCTTTAAAGGACCAACATATTGTCTTGAAAATAGTGTTTAATACCATTTCCTTATCATATTATTCTTATTATCATCAGCATTATCATTGTCATTGTCATCATCATTATCACCATTATCATCATCACCAGTATCTCAAGGTTGTAGGGTTGAATAGAATAATTCAAAAACAAGTGTTAACACTGGAACTAGCCCTAAAGAGATCAGTGATCAATGATGGTGGTTATAATCACCATTATATAATTCTCATTATTATACTTATTAAAATTCCACTTGTTATTAATACCCTTCCTCTGTTAGTCTTATAGACATGATTTACACCTACCTTTAGCATGGTACTTATAACATTTTATTATTTTCTGTTTATGTGTTCTTCTGTGATTTATTCAACAGCAGTCTTGTTCAAGTTGACCACATATCCCTAGAGCTTAGTACCTCATGAGCTCTACGTGAACTTGTATTGAATGAGTAAACAGAATTAATGGTACATTTTAAGCCATCCCCACAGTTTTGTTTTGTTTTGCTTATTTACAACTTAGGCCATTTATCTGCTAAAGGTCTGTCCAGAGTGAAGTGAATGATCTCTGAGCACCAAAATGGGAGAGAGGACTCAAACCTTTGTCCTTATTAACACCATATTCTCAAACTGGACTAAATAAGCTCCCTTAAAAATCAGCTAGATCTTCCAAATGCCCTCAGAAAGTCCTGGATTGCCATGAGCAGGATCATTTTGAAAGGACTTGGAGCCTACCCAGGAGTCTTCTCCAAACACTCATTACCAATTCTGAGATGAGTTCATACGAACTCACCACAGGTTGTTAAATGATTCCTTCAGCATTTCAGAATTTGGAACCACCGTCCAGCTCCATGGAAAATTTTAGAGGAAATTAGATTATGGTTGGGAACATTGGCCAAATAGATGAAAGAGAAATAAATGTATTTAATAAATACTCAGCTTGTGGCTTTTAGCAACAGTCCACGTTTCATCTTCTATCAAAAAAAAGGAAAAATGTTAACTCCTTCCAAACCTCACTGAAGCTAGCTTCAGAGCCAATGTTTACATCCATATTACATACCTAAATAAGAGATGAGGCTCCAAGATAATGCATTTTAAAACTACATAAAAATCTTAAATTTTACTTCCTGCCTAAACTCAGTATATTGTTCTCAAGAAAGAATACCTTATAGGAATTACTAAGGGATTCAACATCAGGCAGAACAGATTTCAAATCTTGCCTTTGATACTTGCATAGATTATTTCACCTATCTGAAGCTAATTTGATCAATAAAATGGTAACAATGCTTTTCATAACACTGTGAAAGGAAATAACTGTAATATGTTGATGAAAACATTACCACAATGCTAAGCACACAGATGCTTAATAAATATTACTTTCCTTCTCATTTTCCCTTGGCTCTAGAGTATTCTTAGAAATAAACACTCATAAGTTTATGCTGTGGAGAATCCAAATATATACCAACTAATTTCTAAATTAAATAAAAGTATAGTAACAAGTAGAAGAATATCATTCATGTATACACATCCCTGGCTTCAGTGACAATTTTTTTTGGAGAAGTATAGTACTGTACAATAGTGTAATATTGGTACATGAGGACTGGGTACCTCTCTAGGAAACCCTGGTATCTGAATACAAGTATGATAAGTTACAACAGATTATTCACTTTCCAAAAGACTACTTTACACAAAAGGATTAACCACATGATTCACTTTTATACTGAGTTCTCCGGGTACCTATAAAATAAGATTTAGTTTTTTAAAAAATTACATTAAGTAACTTCGAGAACGAAATCCCTTTGCAAAACAAAATGATACTTTATGAGGTTAGCATATATAAGGTCTAGAATCCAGGTTGACTTAGTGTCAAAGAAGTCCTGCCAGGTGATGAGACACATGCCCCTGATGACAAGCTCTTAGGCTGCATGGTTAGTGTTGTGGAAAGGTAGACTTATCCTTTCTACGAGTACTTTCCTTTACATGTTCTAGGATGGTGGAGGTAAATTTGAAATATGAGAAAATCATAGTTATTAATTATCTCTCCTATGCACCAAGTCTAACATATGTGTGACCTCACTGATTCTCCCCAAAACAAAGATAAGGCAGGTACTCTCATCATCATTATTATTTTGATATTATCATTTTATGGAAAATGAAATATTAATGTGTTATGATCACCCAGCTAGTGAATACCTGTTGCAGAATTCAAACATATTCTTGTCCTGCTCTAATGCTCAGACTCTTTCCTCTACCACAGTGCATCTCATTGCAGAGTCGAATGAAAGGGCTTAAATCCAAGTTCTCTAGATGTGCAGATGATGGACACATTGTTGTAATTTTAGAATTAAGAAAAAAATTATTGAGAAGCAGCGTCTGAACTGGTCTGACAAAAAGGGGGAAACTTAAAAGCACACATTTTTAAATTTCTAAGCATACTCCAATGAGCCAATTCAGGTGAGATCACAGATCCTAAACTTCAACCAATAAAAATCTAAATTCATTGCCTGGATTTGAGTTCCAGGGATATTCCAAGAGTATCAAATAAAAGTAATCATTGTTGAGTGAAACATCAGTTTAGTAGCAAATTAATCTGTTAAAATATAAGGGGAAAATGCATCATGTAAACAATTCATTTTTACTGGCCTCTATTAGTCCTTGAAGTTTTCCATTTCTCCAGAAATTGCTCTTTTCTTATTCATATATGCTGGCAGTAATATAAAGTCTTTAGCCAAAGAAAAAGGACTGGCCAGACTTTATTAGGCTGCAATTTCAATAAACATCATAAAAGAAGGGAGAGATTTGACAGCAAGTAGGTTACAGAAACAGGAAAACATTCACCACTGGGCAAGCAGCTTAGTTTTCACGTTCTGTCTTCTGCCTGGCTACTCAAAGAAATGCTTACCCATTGACAACACTGAAGCATATTGCCAGTCAGAGAGGCCCAGAGTAAGGAAACACCCAGGGTAGTTCATGAGAGTGCTGACCTTATCTTAGCTGAAGTCACCAACTAGGACTCCAGGGTCCCCAAGAATCTAGCTAGCATCAGCTTCCTGCTTTGGGGGCACAACAATCCAATGTAGGACAATTCCTTTTTTAATGCTTCCTGACTTCTCTTTCTTCTAGATAAAAGTGAAGAAAAATCAATGAGTTTTAATAAGAATAACTAGAAAATGTGGGAAACTGAACATAAGGAATGGGAAATATAAGAAAAAAGTTGTACAAGCATGAGTAGGTATACCTTGATGCAGTGTAAGTGGAAATAAAGAAAAATGAGATATAAATAAGATAAAAAAGACAAACAAACAATATGTGAATGTCTTGGAACAGAATTCTTATATGTTAATCAGAGAGCTAAGATATAAAGGGCATGTTAACCAGAGAACAGTATTGGGTTGAACTCCATTATGCGGTAGCATGGAGTTATAATGGACGCCATTAGGGTCTCCAAAGCTTGGTGTAGACATGGTGTAGCAATATCGTTAAGAGTATGTGATTTGTTGGGCTGGATGAAGATCACCATTTGACATCTATGCATACTTAAGTAAGTGATTTATACCTCACAAACTCAAATTTTCTTATTGCTAAACTGAGAACAGCACTATCTATCTCATATCATTTCTGTAAATATTATATGATATCATGTATATAAAAAGTGCTTAGCACAGTGTCCAGCACACAGTAAGGTACCAATTAAATTAATTAATTATTATTAATTAATTGCTATTGGGGAGGTGGTAGAGATACTTCCTTGATTTATCTACCAGAATTTCACTACTAGCCATTACTAAGATGAGTAAGCTAAATGAAGGCCATCTAGATGTTTTTCTGCTTAAGAATCCCACTTACTTCTGTGAGAGCACAATCAGCACAGTATAATGGGTATCAAAAACTAACAATTTGGTTTTCATTGGTAAAAGTGAACATATAGGTAATATAATTAGAGTGCAGACAAAGACAGAATATAACTTTTAAGTTCTACTGTGTATGGGGGAAATTGTAGATGGAATAGTCTAGTAGAGAGGAGCTGCATAAAATGGAATTAGAATGTCAGAAAAGATAGTAACACTGACACAAATCTCTCCCCCACCAAAAAAAAAATATATGTATATTTTAAGTACAATAGAAAAAATTTTAGTCCATAAAATCTTAAGTTTAAAAATATTAAGTAAAATACTAGCATTTAAACCTAGCACTTTCTGACTAACAAACGTCATGCTGTAGTGGAATTTATCATAAAAAAGCAGGTACAATTCACTAAGAAAAGAATCTACCAAGATATGATTATTTAACAAGAAAAACTAGAAAATGTGGGAAACCGAACATAAGGAATGGGAAATATAGTTATTTCTAGTTATTCTTATTAATGAAAAGAGAAAACAAACACATGTCTCAACAGATACATAAAACTTACAATAAAAATTTAATAAAATTTATGATAAAACTCAGTAAATTATCAGTAGCAGGAAACTTCCTTAATCTAATAATAAACAGCTACCAAAAACCTAATGCAGATATAATACATAATGATGAAGCTTTGGAAGTATTTCTATTAAAGTAAAGAAAAGATAATATTGTAGTCCACATAATAACTGTTACAAGTCATCTGGCTGTCCTAGTTATGCAATAAGACAAGAAAAAGAAAGGAGGCATAAGAATTGGAAATTGTCATTACAACTTTAGATACTATAAGATTATCAATATAGAGTCTATAGCCATGACACCCTGAAAGAGCCCAATCCTGTCTGATCTCGGAAGCTAAGCAGGATTAACCTAGTTAGTACTCTGTTGGGAGACCACCTAGGAAGACCAGGTGATGTAGGATGTAAAAAAATAAAAAATTATCAACATAGTAGATCAAGAAAAACTAAAGTAAATGAATTGAGCAATTGTGAGGTCTTAGAAGGATTGATCAATATACAAAGATATATAAATATCAGTAATAATGTAATATAAATGTAGTCATAGCAAAAAACATTCTAAGGTATTTATAATTTTTAAAATACATGTGTGTAAAACTTATAGAGAACATTATAAAAGGTTCTCACAAAACAAAAAACAAACCAAAATATATGGAGAGCTGTGCCATTTCCGTGGATGAAGATATTAAAAATCACAAAGCAATTAATTTGATTCAAATTACTGATATAGTCAATGTGATTTCAAAGAAAATTCCAACAAGATTTTTTTCCCTACAACTCTGTATATTTTTTTCTAAAATTGATCTGGATGTTCAAACACCAAAGATTAGCCAGGTAACTCTGGGGGGAAAAAATAGAAAGTGTCATGACTATTCATTAAAACATATGTACGTTAAAACTATAGACATTAGAAGAGTGATATTAGAACAGGGGAGAAAGGTTCATGGAACAGAATTTGAAGCCTTAAATAAGTTTAAATATATGTGAGAAACTGGGATACGAAAGAAGTAACAGTACAAATCAGTGAGAGAAAAATAAAATTCAATAAACTGTGTGCTTTCACATGTAGAACTCACTTTATACATAAAAATACTAAATATATAAACCTAAATGGGGGGAAAATCAGAAAAAAATCAGGATAATACTTTTTGACCAAGAGATAAGAACCAGATTTTTGAAAGCTTTTAAGTCGATAGTAGATAAGAAAGCACTGACAAAACTGACTACATCAAAATTAAACTGTTTCCTCTGTAAAACATTCTATGAAACATACTGAAGAAAAATGGCAGGCTTGGAAATAACATATATAAAAAACAACACGGATTAGAATCCTGAAATGGTAGAAAAGTTATGTCAGCTTAAATAAACCAATGATATAACTTAAAAGTGGGCAAATGGTGGGAGCAGACACTCAGAAGAGGCAATGAACATATGAAAGGATGATTATCCTCACTAGTGATAAAGGAAATGCAAATTAAAACAAGAGTGAAACACCCCGTTTCACACCAAATAGTTTGACAGGCATTAAGGAATCTGTCAACACCAACTGTTGGTAAAGACATGAGAAAACTGAACTCTCATACCCTGCTGGTGGGAGTGTAAATTAGTACAATCACTTTGGAGAGCAATTTGGCTGTAGATAATGAAACTTAAAATGTGCATACCCAATGACTTAGCAATTCTACTGTAGAGAAAGGCTTGCTTATGTGTACCAGAGTATCAGAGATGCTTGTTGTAGCATTATTCTCTGCAGTGGGGAAAAAATTGGAAATAATCTTTATGTCCTTCAACAGGGAATAGGCAAATAAAGTGTGGTGTATTCATCCATTTACTATAATAAAAAAATCTAAATGAATTAATTAGGCCTAGTGACATAAGTGATTGTCAGAAATGCAACATTGTATAGAAAAAATGGGAGTGAAATCAAGTTGTTAAAAAGTATGTTGTACAAATCATTATGTTTAAAAAACAGCAACTACATGTATTATTTACAGATACATTTCATAATAAACAAAGAAAACAGGGCTGTAAAATTTATGCTGGTCATTGCCTCTAATGGAGGATGATCGTAACAGAGGAAAAAGAAGCATCAACTTTGTGATGCTTTATGCTTTGTAAATAAATCAATTGTATGGTGAATAAATTTTAACAATTCTAGTTGGGAAAGGCTTCCAAGAGAAAATATGACTCTGCCACTGGAATGTAAGCAATAGGAAGAAGGGAGTCACTTTTGTTTGTTTGTTTTTCTTTCTGTTCTCAGATTATAGAAGTCACTTAATGTCCCTTGGTTCTCCTCTCACATGTGTTCAAACCTAGGCTGTTTCCAAGACAGAGGGAAATGCAGAGATGAATAAGATGCCATCTAAGTTTCTGGGAAGCTCAACTACATTAGGGTAATAGACCTTAGGCAGCACATGCATGCATGCACTTGTGAATTTTCAAGACCACGTGTGTGTGTGCACGTGCACGCGCACACACACACATACACTGCTTGTGCACACCGCTCAATTGCTGTAAGTAATAGATTGAAAGTTCTTACAAACCTAGAGGGATAGCACCTTGTTCCTTCAATCAGGGATCATTTTGCATGTCTTGAACCCACTTGAACCAGCACTGTCCAAAGCAAATCAACACTTGACATCACCCTAATTACCTGTCTTCTAGGGTCTACCTGAATGCTCTCCAGAGCTTCATTTAGTTCTTCACTTAACAAACACTTAATAAATTTACCAGACTCTGCTAGGTATTTTATGATATACGCTCTCTCTCTTTTAATCCTCAAAATAGCTCCTTGTGGTCAGTATTTTAACCTCGTTTTATAGGTTAAAAAAAAAAAATTACCCACACACACAGTTAAAAGTGTCTTTTCCAATGTTACAGTTTGTAATTTGGTGTAGCCGAATTCAAACCAGGTTTGAATGACCCCAAAGTTAAGATCTGTAAAGAGACCTGAGAATACAGTTGCTGAATCAGCTTCCTCTGTGACCACTTCATTCAGAGCTTCATACCAGACACCATGGAAAGAATAAAAAACACATAGGACACAACGGCTTGGGATCCCATAGTGGGCTTACCTCATCAGAGATGTAAGAACCCTCTGTGCACAGGGAGGTTATAATTAAGCCATTCTGCAGCCCCCTCTGGGCTGAAAAACCCTGCTGCCTTTCATCTTTGTACTAAGTCTTTGCAGTTCCCACCAGATTCCCACATCCCTTTTGGGTTTGGAAGCCAAGAATTGATCATGGCCCTGCAGTGAGGGAAAGACATGTATTGTCTCACTCCAGCCAAAAGCTCTCATGTGTGATGTTAGGGAATCCCCTTCTTGGTCCAGCTTGGAGGTCTCAGCACAATTAATGTTGTTTGAAAGTTGCAAGAAGTAACACCTAAAACCTCCCTGTCGCTGGCCAAGCCCCAATGAATTTGTCAGGTGTGTTGGATTATTTTTCCTCATGTGTCTATATGAGAGTCTGCTGAGCTCATCTGTAGCAGGAAGTGGGATCAGTGAAAACACCAAGAAAAAGGGTAGGGAACATGTCCTCTGAGCATAGCTGGAAGGACGAAACTCAGTTTCTGGATGTGCTCAGTCTACTAAAACTTTGAATTTAAGAAGGGTTTTTTGTTTAGTTTTAGTTTTGTTTTATTTTTCCTGCATTGGGCACTAAACTGGGGAAAAAATAACCAGCCCTCTGTCCCAATGAACCACAAGCAAGTTATTATAGAATACCCTGGTGGGAGAATAACAATATGTCCTTAAAAAAAAAAAAGACAACAGGGAGTTGCCTCAGTGCTGGTGGTGTGCAGGGTAATCATCTTGTCCTCTTCTGCCTGCCCGACCTGTGTGGTGGGTGGTGGGGAGGGGTGTGGGGGTGATAGTGAGACACACTGTGGTTACTGGCATGCAGTGGCAGTGACCATGGAGGCCACACCGAGTGTCAGATGCCAGCTCACATCTGTAGCATCAGCAGAAAGGACAAAGAACTAAGGGAAAAGTGCATTCAGAGGTGTTTGAGCTCTAAGAATCTTCAGGCATCTCCTGGTCCTCCGGTCTTCAAAACTGTCAATCAGCAGTGTCACCTGAGGAACTTTTTAAAATACTGACTCCTGGAGTACACATCGGACCTGCTGAACCAGAGCCTACAACTGTGAGGCTGCAGACACATGTTTGGGAAATACTCCAAGTCTGATATCTTTGTGATAAGTCTAGGGAAACTAGAGCTAAAGAGGGATCATGATTTGAACACAGACAACAGCAAAGCTCGTCAGAAGCCAGAGGACCTGACTCCCAGCCTAGAACACCTGGATAAATTCTCTCCTCCTCTCTCTAGTCTCACCATCTCTGCCTTCTCCACTGTTCCCGTTGCAAGGAAGGGTTCTACCGACCACTCAGAGCTCAAATCAGATAACTTGGAATTAACATCATTGGGGTTTTTTTTACCCTTTACATGAAACTCATGCCCTCTCATACCAACTTTATCAATTAGTACTGGCTGCATGGAGCGTCTTCCCCTTGCCCACTGCACTTCTCCAGTTCAGTCAGCGCCTTCTCTCACATGAACTACGGCAGTAGCTTCCCAGGTAGTGTCTCCGCCTCAGGTTTGGACGCCCTATCCATCCTCCGCTCTGAAGCAAAGCGTTGAAGCTTGAATCTGACCGTGTCGTTCCCTGCATAACACCTTTCACTGGCTTCGAAAAACCAAAGACTTTGACCAGCCTTTCATAACTCACCTCATTTTTTGCTGTTCCCCAACTATCACTTTACATCTCATGCAACATAAAACTTCTTCTATTCCTTTACACACACCGTTCAGTCTCATGCCTTCATGCATGCCTTCCCTCTCTTAGGAACCAATCCCCCCAACGCTACCCACTCACACCTTCATTCTATAAGGTTTAAACTCTGTGACCCTTATAACAGGGGTCCCCAACCTCCAGGCCAAGGACCAATACCAGTCCATGGCCTGCTGGGAACCAGGCCACGCAGCAGGAGGTGCGTGGTGGGTGAGCAAGCGAAGCTTCAACTGCATCTGCAGCCGCTCCCCAGTGCTGGCGTCACCGCCTCGGCTACACCTCAGATCGTAGGCATTAGATTCTCATAGGAGCACCGGTCTTTGGTGCCAAAAAGGTTAGGGACTTCTGGCTTATAAGAAATCTTCTCTAATCACAGCCATCTGGGTTAGGGACTTTCTATCTCTGTAGCTTCCTATGATTTCTCCCATTAAATTCTTTATCAGATTATATTCAAACTGTTTTATGTTAATTTACTCTATTCCTCTCTATAATGTGAGGATTCTTAGCACTCAGATGAATTCCTGGTTCATTTCTATCTTCGTAGAATGAAACACATGACCTGGCATTGTACTTAAAGTATTTTTCAGGCCAAATAAACTTCTCCTGAAATAGGTTGATGGACCTAATTCCTAATTACTCTCCAAGCAGGTGGTTTTCTATGAAATGCATTTTAAGAGATGCCAATAACCCAGACAATTCTTGGCCACCTGAAGTCGTCAGTACAACCTAGGCTTTTGTTCTCCCTAGCTGTCCAGGGCTCTCTAAGCTAGATCACAGGTTTTTGAGCATCATCCTGGGATGGGCAAATAATATCTCCCACTTGACAACACACATGAGTGTGATTACTGAATTCTTACAAATACCTAGAGAGGGAGACGTTATTGTACCTATTTTACATTTTAAAAAGGTGGACTCTAGAGAATATTTCTGAGACTACACAGCCACTGTAGGGTAGAGCTAGGGTTCAAATCAGATCTGTGTGTCTCTGAAGACCATGCTTTACTAGTTGACATCACAAGTATCTGGCTAGTAGATAGCTGGTCACAGGTAAAATCAGAAAACAAAAGAGAACTTAACAAGTGGGCCAAGCCTAGATGCCAATGGTTTAGCCTAAAACTTCAATGAGTTTCCTTTTTTCTGGTGCCTAGGTCCTATTGGACCAATATCTGCTGGAGGAAGGAGGCACTTAAATTGCAGCCAGAACACTTCTCTTTCAGCGGTTAGACTACACAGAAAGCATAACGTCCTAGAGGATTCACCTTAGGTGGCTACTTGGTAAGAAGAATCCTTAGCAGCTCAGCAGCTGAGAGTGCCTTGATCAGCCACACGCCTATTCAGTCATGAGACAGGCAGAGGTTATTCTCAACTGCAATTCATGTGACTCTCTTCAGCCTCTCCCTCTCTCTGTTTTTTGGCACCCTCCCCACACACAGCCCATCCCCATGTTGCAGAGATAATCACACTCAATGTATTCCTATAATTTGAAGTTTCTAGTTCTAGTCATAAATGTGTCAGTTTCCGCCTTTGGAATCTTTGGTGAGAAAAGGAAATTTACATTTTTAAAAAACATTTCCATATGCAAAATTATAGTATACATATTTTCCTTTGTTCATTTAAAAAAAAAATTAGGAAACACCTGGAGGGAAATGGTGTTTTTATGCATGGATGGTAAGAATGAAGCACAACCCTTCTGGAGACTTGACAATACCTAGAAAAATCTGGAAAAGTGTGTACACTTTGACTTAGCACTCCTACTTCTGGAACTTTGTCTAAGGGAGTAATCATCAAACCATGGTCCACAGGCCCAATTCAGCTGTTAACTAATTTTGTAAAGTTTTTCTTTAGATCTTAGCCTCAACCACCCATTCTATTACATACACCCTGTGGCTGCTTATACATTATAAAGGCAAAGCTGCAACAGAGACCACGTGGCTCACAAAAACCCAAAGATTTATTATCTGAACCTTTATGGAAAAAGTTTGCTGATACCCACCACAGAGTTATAAGAATGTCACTGAGCCACTGCTGATCCTGGGCCCTTGCGTGTGCCATCCATGTGCTTCTTCATGGGACAAGGGTTCCACCCCCTGTGCTCCAGGCCTCTGACCATGATGTCCTTACGTTTTTAGGCCCAGGGAACTCCAAGGCCACATTTTTCAGCTCCTTCTGTAGCCAAAGGGCAAGGCCTCCCAGTGGTGCTGTGTTTCTCCTATTTATATACTCAAAAATAAAGTTCTAATTTTTTCTCCTTCCCTGAACTCTTTGAGAGAATCCAGATCACTATAACAGAGACAAATAAGGTTTTCAGAGCTCGTTTTCCCCAATGCAGAGCCCAGTGTGTCTGGTGATAGACCCTCTTTCCACTTGATGGAATGGAACTACCATGTTCTTGCCTCAAAAGTAAATCATCCTCTCAAAGATGACCTTAATAGCTTTTGGCTCTTTTTTCACTAGAAAAAAAAAGGAAAAAAGATAAATATTTAACATGGCACTTTGCTATAATGTATTCATTTTATAATTGAAAAAGCCAATAAGGCTATTTCAAAAAAAAAAAAAAAAGAAAAGTAAATGAAAGATAAAAGTCTAGTTCACAGGTGGTTTTGAGAAACAGTTAAGATTAGCCAAACAACGTGCTTTTGTAAACTTTAACATGCTTCGCAGATATAAGGTGGAATTCTTACAAATGAAATTTGATATTTCAAAACAAGTGAGGGTTATTATTCACATTGTAAAAGTTATCTTTATACCTTCCATAAATTTGGTTTAAAAATTAAGCTCACCCAAAAGCAAATCCCACAAAAGAAATAAACCATACATACAAAGAAGTGTGATATGAAAATTTAGTGAGCCCTTAAAACAGATAAAAAGAGAGCTGTTTTTCTGAACACAGCTCTACCCAATAGGCATCCCCAAATTTACTTAGCTGGCCCATAGGACATCTCAGAAAGAACCTTGAGTTCTGCAGAATTAACAAAAAGAGAGAACTGTCAGTTCTGTAAATTAGAGAAAGCTGACACTGGAAGAAAACGTAGGGGAATGTTTGAATCCATTTCTCATTCTCCAGATCATGAACTGGTTGCTCACAGTCACAGAGAGCTCACTGGTGAGAGGACCTAGGTTTGAAAGTGTCCAAAAGCAGTCTCTTCTCATCTCCCTCTAGCCCCACCCCCACCAAAAAAACAAAAATCAGGAATATTGCTGAGCTATGAATTGAGGTCTACCTGGAGAAGGCATAAAAGATTTTAGGTTCGCTAAGGGAAGGAGGACTACTCGACCCTCCTGAGAGCTGCTAAGAGTCCAGGTCACCCTACGAGCGGGAGGCATCCAGCCCGCTGAGCTGCCAGGCCGCACACCATTCATCACTCCCTCTGAACGCTTTCCAGACCTACACTCGACACTACTTCCTGACAGGTTGTATATCGTTTCCGTCTCTGAGCTCAAGGTTCATTTTTCTCCCATTTATGGTCCTGCCTTACCCTTTAACTAAACACTAACCACACTTCTCCTGCTTTGGCTGATCCAACTCAGGCTATCATTGCACACTCATTCCTATGGGTGCCCCACCCCTAAAAAATACTTTTACCCTATGAATAGGACTCTGTCAAGACTGATGACTACCCCTTCCTGCAAGACCAAATCCCTATGCTGAGGCGAGGAGAGACTCAGACTCTTCTGGCCTCCCTCCTCAGGTTCACCCATTTACTGAATTTTGCCCTCACGCCCGAAGTGTCAGCACCCATAGCATCACCAGCAGATGATTCATGCACGCACGTAAATTGGGTACACCTTCTTCTGCAGGCGGGATCTTCCCTCAATTAATAATTAATCACTTGGCACTTACAAAAGATTTTTCAGCTTTGAAAATGCCTCACAAGCATATATTAATTGACCAGACTTGCCAACTCCAAAATATTTTTACTCACCTTCCAAGCCTCTGGGTATTTCCAAGTTACACCCATGCTCCATACAGAACTTTCAGCATTGACTGTGAGTTGGGAAGCTGACAAGAGCTCAGGGATCCCAGCTTACCGAGCTTGCCATTTGGACCTCCAGAGATTTTCTAGGCCTATAACTCCCACTAGCAGAGTCTCAAAGGAGCCTTGTTTCCAGGACTTCAGAGAAGCAGATGATAATACATAAATTTTAAACACAGAAAGATGAAGATTTAAAGTCCAGAATGCCCCTTGGGAAAAATGCCCAGGTATTTCATAAGTAAAACAAAAGTAATAATACCTGAATGAATGTTATTGAGTGAAAGATAAATTCAGATGGATTCTAGGTGATAGCTAGCATAAGAGGTGACACATTATTTAATGTTTTCTGTGGTATAACTTAACAAAACCCTGTGACTTAGGTCTAATTGCTACTGTCAGTTTAAAGATGGGGAAACAGAGGCACAGAGAGGGTGAGTAACATACACCAGACTACATGACAAGTAGGTGGGGGGCATTGGGGCTTAAGTCTGGACAGCCTGGCTCTGTACCCTGACCTCTGATGCCCACACTGCTCTCCTCTTTATAGTGGTTCTCAGTGGATGGCAGTTTCACTATTGCCATCGTTCCAGAAATTGGTCAAACTCTTCTGAGTTAAAGGTCCAGCTGAGAACACATTCTGTTCTCTGCTTTCTAAAGTCTAGCCCCTTTTTGTGATTTTCTTGAATTTGGACAAACAAAACCTTATATGGGTCTTACATTTTCTTTTCAAAAATCCTAATATACTCTATCAGAAAGAGCTTTGCAATTTTTTTTCTGTTCAGTAGTTTGGGGCCATTCGTGGAATAAGAAAATGCTAGAAACAAGCAATCTGAGTTGAGTCCCACCTCCCCTCTCCTCTCCTCTCCTGTCTCCTCTGTGGAACTGTTGCTCACCTGTAAAAATAGAATCATAGCGTCCTGACTCGAGGGAGTGCTGGAAGGGAAAGAGATGTTGTTAAGGTGCTCTGTTAACTCAGAAGTCCTCAGAGCCATTTACCGTGCTATTTGTGACAACTTCAAAATAGTGATTGCTGAGATGAATGTTCATTTGGAAGGAAGTAGTCATGAGCATTCCACAAAACTCCCAACCCCACAGGGTCCTGACTTTACAAGGCTCCTGAAAATTGGCATTTCTGTCTTTTTCTTCTCTTCGGCAAAAATATCTCAGTCTTTAACTTGTTCAATTAACCTGTTTGGCAGTACTTACTGTTACCAGATCCTGTGTGAGGCTGCAAAAACATCAAGGTGAATAAAAACAAATTCTGTGAGGGAATGCGTGACCACTTACTTGACAAATGCAACAATGGCAGAACTGCTGCTTGGGAAATAGAGTGATTAACTGTTAAGGGAGTCAGGAAAGCATCAAGGAGAAGGCGAACTCCTGGCTGGATTTTAATGAATGAATGTGTTGAATAAGGGTTTAGGGGTGTGCTGAGGATCCAGGGTTGGAAGGGCCTGGAGTATAGGAATTATGTCAGCATCAATCATTATGATAATGGGACAAATGCTAAACTTCTGTTTAGACTTCCTTATGCCTGGAAGTCAGCTAGTAGACAGAGCTAGATATGGAAAGCCTTGGATGCCAAAGCTCATGAGCTCGAATTACATTCCTGCCTGTATTCAGAATGTGCCAAAATGTTACATTGCCTGGATCAATGTCCCTCTGCATCCTAGGAGCCGCTGACCCTCTTTTGCTTGTCTCCAACAAGACATCTCTCCCCTTCATGTGAATAACCCCATCCAGGCCCTATGTCAGCTCTGCCCTTCTCCTCCAGCACTCCCACGACCACTCACAAGGTACCTGAAGTGCTTACAGCAGCAGAAAGTAGGAGGAACTCCCCAGAGCGGTGGAAAAATAAGCTGCTGAAAGGTTTATTTCCCTGCTCCAATATTTTTACAAAGAAAACCCACAAGACTTGTCACCACACACTCAACTATTTTTAAGCTTCCTGACCAGATCTTCTAGATAGACCTTTGGGACAGTAAGTGCGGCAGAGAGGGGAGTGCTCTTGGCTTTGGGTAGGCTGGGTCTTCCGGGAGCCCTGAGATTTGTTTGCCCAAAAACATTTCTGGGGGAGGAGTGGGGTGAAGTAGAAGCAATTAGCCCCCGTGTCTGTGGCTTATCATCTTCTACAACCATCAGGAACTCCAACCCCTTTCTCCCTAGGACACAGGGGCTGTCAAGGGAAATGAAGCTGGGATTTCATCTCCCTCAAAGCCACCGTGCCATGGATTCAGGCCACAGACAAGGAGCCCTTAACTAGTTTTGTACCATATTCCAGGCCTCGGTCATGACTCAGCGAACATACTCCTCTCTCTTCTCCACAGTGACCAGAGCCTCAGCCAGATGGGGCTGGTGTGGAGGGTGAAAAGCCAGAAAGGGCAAAGCCATTGGGACAGCATTCTCAGAGTTTCCACCAATGTTGTTCTCTAGAATCTGGGGTTCCAAAGCCAGTCCAGAACAAGTGAAATCAATTCAGGTTTTCCTGGGAACTAAGGTTGACTTTATCACATTTTTTCCAAATAAGGTGATGTGTGGCCATTTAGGAAAGAAAGTAACAGCACATTCATCATGCAAAGCATGTCCTCAGACTGCTCAGGTGAAATAACTTTTTTGAAAAAAAGAAACAAATACCAACTGAACTTTTTTGTATGTCTGTTAACCATTTAAAGTAGTTTATGAGCATGTTAACAGGTTTATAACATGTGTGTCACATTTGTTCCTCCAAATACCCTGGTAGAGTATGACAAGACCATCTTCTTCATTTTATAATTTGAGACAAGTTATGCAAACATCTAAATGTGCAAATAAATATCAAGATGCAGGTCTTTCTGAATTCTAGGCAAGATTCTACAAATACATATGGTACAACCTACGCTGAAAATTTTCAGGAGTATGTTAAGTAATAGAAGTACAATGACTAAGATTTCTCTGATGCTTGGAGGGGTGAAATAAATTGACCAATGGAACAAAATCTTGAATGGCAAAGCCAAGATTTCAAACTAAGTCTGTCTGAACAAACTGTGTGGGTTTTCCTCCTATTTGTAGCATTCCCCATACTCCTTTTTTCAAACGTTCGAATTGAATAGTATTCCCCATCTGGCATGCTTTTGAGGACTGCAAGACTGTAGAGTGCTAACCTGCTCTGGGCATGTTTTTTTCAGCTCTACCTCTCCTGCTACTCTACTCGGTCCTACTTCCCTCCCCAAGCTCCCCCACACAAACTCATTGTATTACAAAGATCCACGATATAAGAGGACACTGTCACACAAGAAGCAACTTAAATCAGGGTCAGACATTAGTACTCTGAAAGGTCATAAGCCACTGCCCTCCTTAGGGCCATTGCTCGTGTGTCCTTGCTCCCGTTCACCACGGTGCTCCTGAAACCGCCTCTGTCCTTGTTCCAGGGCAGTGAATTATAGTTAGTCTTCTCAGGCAGACATAAAAATACCTTACTTTACTAAGCAAACCACTTAGCCTGCTTTGTTTTGTCACTTTAACTCTTTTTACTCTTTTACTTCCTTTTACTTCCTTTAACCTTTTTCTCTAATCAGGAAAATTCTCAATCTGCAAATCCTTCTTAAAACAAGAAAATTTTTTCAGAAGTCTCCAGAAAGCTTGACAACCGGTCTGATGTCCACTCCCAAACCACTAACAAAGGGAATGAACAAAAAAGATACCATGTTTTCTTCTAGGCAAGAGATAGATAGCCCTCCTTAAGCCTACGGGGAAGGTGACAGCTTAAAGAAGGTTCAGAGTCACGAAAGAATGAAGAAATTTGTGCTCGTTATTTCATAGCTGCTGTAAATCCAAAACCTCCAGCGACTTATTTTCCACAAGTGTATTTCTCACTTACGCTGAGTCTCCTATAGCGAAGGCTCCCTGAGCTCCCCATGATTCAGTATCTGACCCCTTTAATCTATGTTCCACCAACTCATATCCCCCCTTCCAGATGCAAGGTGAGGGTTGAGGGAAAGCACACTTAGACTTAACCATCCCTCTAGAAGTGGCTATATTACTTCCAACATTCTATTGGTAGAAAATAATCACAGGCAACCCAAGTGCGATGGAGGCCTGAAATGCTTCGGAAGTATTAACAGGTTAATGGCACAGTGGGTAATTCACACAACGTGAGTATTTCCTCAATAAGAGTCATATAATGTAAGTCGCTCTAAGAAAAATAATCATCATCAAATTTATTTTTCAATTTGTTATATTTTTAAAAATTTATTATTAATTTCAAGTATACAGTACATTGATTAGATATTTATACAGTTTATACAATGACCCCCTAATTGCTCTTTCTCTCCTCGGGCTCTCCACCTAGCCATTACATTAATGCAAACTGCATTCCCTATGCCATCTCCCCATCCCCATGACTTATCTATCAAACTACTAATTGGTACTTCTTTAACCCTTCACCTCATTCTTCCATTTCCTAACACCCCTCCCTTCTGGCTATCACCAGATTTTCCTCTATATTTTTAAGTCTGTTTTTGATTAATTTGTTCTTTTCGTTCCTTAGATTCTGCATATAAGTGAAATCGTATAGTATTTATCTTTCTCTGTCTGACTTATTACACTCAGCATAATACCTCCAGGTCATCCATGTCATTGCAAAGTAGGAATTCATTTTTTAATGGCTGAATAATTTCCATTGTAATAAGAACCATAATTTCTTTACCAATTGTCCATCGATGGGCATTTAGTAAAATTTCTAATGTATAGTCTCTTCTTAAACCTGAAACTGTCCATTACGATTCTTCAGGTCAGTTCAATGTATAACCCTGTGCTTCCTTCCTCCCTTCCTCAGCTTTTATTTAAAACGTAAATGATCGCGTAGTATGCAGAGAACTTTCTTTCCATTGCCCAAAGAAAACACCAACAATCAAAGCTTTTTTCTTATTACCCACCACTCCTTTATCTGTTTTTAACATCCTCATATAGTTATACTCAACAGATCTTACTCTCAGACTTAAATTTCCTAAGTTAAAAGAAATACAATTTTTCATCTGTCTTGTTTCAAATAAAACTCTTCTTCCTCAATCTCCTATTTGGCAAAAACAAGAGATGTCATAGCCTGTGGCCTGTCCCTCAGTTGAGGCTTTTTGGAGACAGAGCTAAGAATGAGGAAATTGGATGGTTTCCAGTTGAATTCTATGCCTTTTCTTCCGAGGCATAGCTTTTGCCTCAGAAATTCTAGGGGAATCTAGTGTGGACTGTGGCTGACAGGAAATTGAAAGTTCCAAGTTCTGTCCAGTAGAGATAGCAGGCCTGGCTACTAGTCAGAGGTTATTAATGGAGAGAAAGGTTCCCTTTGCTTGTGTCAAAGACCCAAAGACATCATCAAGCTCTCAGTGTACATGAGATGCCCGAGACCGAGAACTTAGAAATAGAAATTATAAGCCACAAATCTCTGATTCAAATGAATTTTTCTTTAGTGGATTGCGAATTTTCCAAAATGGCATTTTTTAAAAAACTTTCCTGGTCATAACTGAATTACCGTTACTTCAACATCAGGCTGAAGGTTAATCAGACTTACATGTGTGTTCAGCTTTGCTATGAACCAGCTCTAGGGCCATGAGTAAAATAGCGTCCTGTATGCTTCTGTCCTGTCACTAAACATTAGATGAATATAGGGCCTGTCCAATGCGAGGGACCATGTCTTATTTGTCTTTGTGCACTAGCACATAGCACATGGTCTGATTCTTGATAATATAATTATTTATTGTGGAATGATTAATGAATGAGATTGTTTAGTCATCTCAGGCTGCCATAACCAAATACACGAATGTATAGTTAAACAAAAGACATTTCTTTTCTGGAGGATAGACATCCAAGATCAAGGGGTTTTTAGGGTTGTTTTCTGGTGAGGCCTCTTTTTCTGGCTTGTGGATGACCACCTTCTCATCATGTCTTCACATGGCCTCTTCTGTTTGCATTGCGAGGGAAAAGGCAGGAGAAAGAGAGAGAGAGAGTTGAGAAAGAGAGAGAAAAGGCAGGAGGAGAAGAGAGAGAGAGTAGAGTGAAAGAGAGAGAGACAGACAGACAGACAGAAAGAGACAGAGAGACAGAGACAGAGAGACAGAGACAGAGAGACAGAGACAGAGATCTGGTGTTCCTTTTTCTTCTTATAAGAATACCAACGTTCTATCTGGTTGGGGCCCCATATTTTATGAACTTATTTGAACTTAATTGCTTCCCTACAAATACAGCCACACTGGAGTTTAAGTCTTCAACATATGAATTTGGGAAGGAGTAGGGGAGGATACAATTCAATTCCTTACAGGGAACTATGGATCTTTCTCTTTAAATCTTATAATGGCACAAAATTATCTTAATTTCTATTGTAGAAATTCTTGTGGGTTCTATATACTATTTTCATATAATTTGTTATCATTGACATTGCCAAATGTAAAATAACTGTCACCTGCAGCTGGCAGGGGAGGCTATGAGTTTGAGGAAGCATAGGATGAAAGGAGTCTGGATACCTGAATCACTGGGGAAGAGCCATCTAGGAGAGCTGCCAGGCCTACAGCAGACTCAGAGTAAGACACTTTTGTAAAAATAAATCACTGATGTTTGTGGATTGTTACAGAATCATTTGGATAAGTGAGCTTTAAAGACAATTTAGCCTGATTTTCACTTTAGAGAGGGTCTCTAGCTCTGCTAGCCTTGGGGCATGATAACGTATCGAATGCAAATTTTGTGATAGAACTTAAACTTAGATCCCTTTGAGAACATACTAATAAAAGTTTTTCTATTTTTGAAATAATGTGTCTTAAAATATGTAGCTCTTGTTTGTGATACCTATAATTTAATTATGAAAGTTTATAAAGACTTTATGATTTTTACCAAAATTGAAATGTGCCAACAACTTGATCCAGGAGGACATTATAGTGTTCCAGATTCTTTCACATCCTATTCAGGGGTAGGTTCAGGTCACAGAATGATATTGAATAAAAGCAAAGTGAGAGAGAGAGAGAGATTGAGATAAGACAGGAAAAAGTATATTATTCATTTTACTGTGAAAATTGACCGTGGAATTTAAATTCAGGTCTCATGTTATCAGAAAGACGTTCAGATATTGATCTAGGGTATCCATATTACATATATTGTGAAATCACTTAAGTGCAAGTGAGATTCCCAGGTGAAAAATATAAGAGAAGACCTTCTTTCACTATCAAATGAAGGTGATCAAGGTAATTACATTAATACAAAATATATAATTATCACATTCAGATTAATATAATATATTCTAATCTCTAACATTAATATAAGAGTATTACAATATATTATTACCATTGCAAATCCTTTTTGAGAGTCTGCTGTACTTACGGAAAATCTACCATACCTCACATGCATTTCATATGTCATCGGAAACCCTAGCTGAAACTGCCCCAAAATATTTTTGGCAGGATATATTTTATTTTTATGGTAAGTACATTACTTTTCAAGTATATCTAAAAGTGAACATTCAAATTCACCTTCAAGTACTGACTGTGCCTTTAGGGGAGAGGGGAATCTAGCGCTTTTATGAAACACTTTGTTTTTCAAGGACAAAGTCAAAATCCCATTTTATTTCAAGACAATGAGAAAATAAACCATTCTTTGCATGATAAAATGCAGTTGTGGGTAGGTGAGCAGCTCTGCAGATTATTTTTCTTTTCATGAAAGGCATTGTGAGATTTTTTTCTTTTTGAGGGACATTCAAATGCATTCTGCACTAGATGCGGGAAGAGTCATGGCAGTAGTAAAGTACCCTCATATGATGATTCCTTGGGCCAAACAGTTTGCAAATTGCTTATAAGGCAAGCTCTATTAGTATCACCTTGCTACAGAGGAGTAAACTAAGACACATACTAGTAACTTGCCCAGGGTCACATAGCTGGATTCACACTCAGGCATCTTGGTGGGCAAGAGGAAAGCTGGCCTTTGCATTACACTGACCCACTGAGGGTGGACAAGCAGGGTGGAGGAGGAAGGGAGGGGTAACAAAATAGATATCCAATTGGGGACCCAATCAAAAGGATTTCCAGTCATAAATGATCTTAGGTAGGGTTCAAGATAGTTCCATGGTTTACCAAAATCTATCCTAAGGCTAGCAGCTCTCATTAATAAAATAGCAAGTATTATTCTTCTATGTTTTGAGTGCTTAGGCTATGCTAAGTTCCTTACATGTATTATCTCATTTATTCCCTAGAATAGTGTGCAATATCTTTGTAGAAGGATATCAGAGACCTACACGTGATGACTTGTGCAGGGTTTAAGCTTCAGGGCTTGGTGCAAGAGGAAAGAATCTCGTGAATTCATACACGTGTTAGAAAGCTGTAAGGTGAATAGAGATGAAAGGTTTATGGCTCAGGTTAGGAAAGAGGTGAATGGGTTCTTGTCAGATTCTGGCAACATGGGTCATGGTGGCCTCAAAACAGGACTGAGCCCCCAAAATTGATCACATGATCTGACTAAATGCTTCATAACATAGTGGGGTAGCTTTGGCCCACTCTGTAAAATAGAAAAATACTTTCAGGGACAGTCATCATGAGAAGCTTTACCGTCAGCATTACCCAAGATGACAATAGGCAATTTCATTATATTAACGCCTAATATGGAGGTTTACTTTAAGTTTTATAAAAGAAAGGCACAGAGAAAGAAACATAAGACAATATCTATTTAAAATTAGGGAACTGAAACAATGATAGGAAGATAGGAAGATCATAAGATTATAAGAACTCTTTCTCATTCCTTCATGAAAATAATAGCTCAATTTAATTTCATTCCAGGATAAATCTGACTTTGTGAAAATTTTAAATCCTTTTGGTCTACTTAGTAACCTATAAATTATGGTTTAAAAAATAAAATAATAAAATAAGAAGTTAAAATAAACAAACATCAATTACTGCGAAGTGATTCTTTTGCTGGACTATACTTCTTACACATATTTGAAAAGACACAAATGTAATTTTTCTCCCCCTGTGGACATTGTGCCAATCTATCTATCAATCTCTCTACACATACACACACATTTTTATACATATGTACACTAAACTACATACTAACTAAAAATCAGAATCAGATCGATTAGGCCCTGTTGTTAAGGGCACCAGGTGATGCTCTGGTACACAAGGAGCTGCCAAGGGACGAAGGGGGAGTGAGTAGGAACAAAAACAAAACAAAACAAAAACATTCCTTTCACTGCAGAGTTGATGAGCCAAGTCAGAATGTTTGGAGAACACTGAGTGTTAGACAAAATAAACCCATTGTGTCTGTATCTCAAAACACCAGCTCCTCATAAGGTAACTTGGGCTCCTGAATTTTGATGTCAAAGCACATGAGCAACCCAGCATCATTTAGATGGGCTCTGGTTTCAGCCTGTCTTCATGAGCCCCACACCTCCCTCCCTGGGGCACGTAATTCCAAGTTCTATGAACTTCCTCTTATGTTGGTGAAGGAGCAATTTCCAACTATTCATTTTATCATGTTCCATTCCTCTGCATGCCCACCTCAGCAAATTGTTGCCAAACAGTTTTACGTTTGTCATTCCCCTGTGACTCGTAAAGCCACTATCCACCTTCTATAAGTTATTTGCAGAGGGCGATGGCCTCCAGAGTGACCAGTGAGGGGAGAGCCATTCATCCACATGATTCATGCAAGAGAGAGATCCCCAGAAAAGAATCAGAAACAAAGAGAGTTCTCCACCAGAGTGTCACCTTTAAGTAGCCGCTGAGGTTGGAGAGCACGGATGCCCACACACAGCAGCACCAGCCTCCAGGCCTTTTCCTGCCCAGCTCGCCTCTCCATCACTGACTCAATTGTGCTTCTGCAAGAATCAGGAATAGAATTTTCTACAAATGGAAAGGATAATTAAAAGTTGGAGAAAAAGAATTTTAAAAAATTGATCAAAGAACACTCACACTCACACCACTTACCTACTGCATAGTAGGCTTCCTGAGCTAAGAAGAGGAAAACTTAAATTGTACTAAAGCTCAGCATTTTGATTACAGAAAGGGACTGGACCTTTTGATTATTGAAATGAGCTTGTACTGTCGTCTAAAATGGATAGAATTCACATTATTTTCTAAGGGTGAGCAGATCAGCTGTTGGCCTGCCAGAGATTTTTACTGAACGGGCAGGGTTGGAAGAGTCCAGAAGGAGTTCACAGAAGCAGCTATGAGAAAAAATGCAGGCCTTTACTCATTGCACCTCACCTCTTCTCCTCTAAGAATAGAACCATGCTAAGAACAGAAGAAAGAACGGGAGGGAGAGAAAGTGTTTCAGGATAGATATCAGCCCATCAGCATGAACACACAAGGCTCTTTGGTCGTTTTGTCCTTCCTCTGGAGGGTCAACGAGGAAGTCACGGCTCTTTCACATTACCCAATAAGAGCCTTGAGCTGACTCATTTTTTACTCTTTATCTTCTAATCACCCTCTCCCTAGTAGAGATTAAGCCCCCTTGTAAACATTTCTATGTACAGTGGAAAGAATTTAGCTGACCAGCTGTCATGAGCATGTAAGCTCATTGGGTAATCATAGTCCTTTCTGAGTCCAAATGAGTAAAGTATTGTTCTGCTTTAGATGTTAGTCACTTGCAGACTTGTTGGGTGTGAGTGTGCTCAGTTGATCACTTCCAGATACCCTCACAAAATGGAGCAGGCACAGAAAAGCTGGCCTAAAATTTAGAACACTATGGTTTCATCGCGATGGGCATCTTTCTGAGTCTCAATACATCCATTTCTTAGGTAGCCCTCCCTTTAAACTCCCCTAAAATTATTTTACAATCCATTGTTTTTAAAAATATATATATCACTGTCATTTTCAAGGTCTCTCGTTTGCCATGTGCTTTGCATGCCATCTCTTGTGTGAGCATTGCAATCCTATAAATTAGGTATTAGTGTCCCTATTTTACAGGTGTGGGAGTTAAAGCTAAACAAGGTAAAAACAACTTATCCAAGAACTCAGTGAGCAAAGAATAAAGCCAACAGTCAATACCAAGTCCACTATACCCAATTGCCTTTCTTCCTTGGATTGTCCCTTTGGCAAAAAGGGGAAGGAAATTTTCTGAACTATGAAAACACTCTTTCCTTAACTCTGGACTATAGAAAACCTCGTCCTAAGAAGTATCCTCACACCTACCCTGCTTTACCCAGCTCAGCAACCTGTCAAAAACTATTTCAGGATTTGAATCAAAAGCTATGAGGACTTCAACTTAGGTCAGTTCCAACATGCCATTTCACTAATCTGTGGAGAACAATTGCTAGAATTAGCTGAGGCTGGTGAGTTCATTTTACAATCCAGCTCCATAAATCATTAAAGATCCCAAAATATCTTGGCTCAGTTCACCTGGACACAGATCCTTTCCAAAAGAGAGCCAATTTGCCCTATTTGATAAGCAGGAGTAAGAGTTCTACCACATCCAAAATAATTTAGACTCCAGTTTCCAAGGTAACTGACATCGTATAAATCCCAAGGGATATAATTACACTTGGAGGAACCCCCCTGCCCTGAGAAAGACCTAGGGTCAGCAGGGAACTTTATCCAAAACCTAATGCTTCTATATCTAAATTAATTTTCCTAATGCTTATGAATTTTCCTTATAGCCCGAATACCTATGAATCATATTGATTTTTTACTTTCACTTCTTTCCAGTAGCTTTAGGCTGAGTAACTAATATTCTTTCTGGCAATTGCTGCTTTCTGGAAGCACAAAAAGACTTCTGAAGAAAAGTCTGTGTGAGGTCCCATCGGAAAACAAGATGCAGCTACTTGCCAATTTACAGATTACAGAGATAGAAAAGATGGTTTTCAATGGCTCTTTAATAAACTCTTCATGCTGGGGCTAGAATAAATGTAATCTTCAGTGGCCCTCAGAAAAAACATTGGAGACGTAGTATAATCTTCCTGTGGGGTAATGTTTTTATAATCTAGAGAGTCATGGAAACATAAATCTATGCATGTAATGCCCATTTATTTGTAATTTATCACCCTCTAAGCCAAATATCTACATTAAGCAGAGCTGCTTCTAGAAAAGACCCTTGAGACTAAGAGTCTGTAAAAGAAAGAAATGAGGACTAACCGATTTGAGTGTTTCAGGGGGATGCCCAAATGACTGTGTTTTTCATATATTTCTTCCTATCTAAAATGTTCTCCCCAATTCATCATTCATCAAGACCTAAATTAGGCATCTTTTCCTATAGAAGTCTCCAACTGGAGAGCTCCTTCTAGGGTTTTTGGTTTCTGTGTGTGTGTTTTTGTTGTTGTTTTTTTGTTGTTGTTGTCTTTGAAAATCATTTCATATGTCAGTGAAACTATAAGCTGCTTGAGAGCAGAGAAAAGGGAAAAGCTACTCTAAGCGAAGATCCAGTTTTCTCAGTGGCTTTCCACGTGATATAAATAGATCACGTCTCTTCCTGGCTACACCATTTGTTTTCATTTATAAGATTACTTGGTCTCTAAGGCCCCATACGACTTTAATATTCAATAGTTTTATGATATACTATGTCTTACTGGTCTTTTCCCCAACTCTCCTTACCTGATGTATAAAGCATGGGTTCACCAGACTCTAGAAACCATGAAAGCGGAGGTACCATATCTGACTTCCTTATTTCAAATGCCTGACACTGTGTGACACAAGGAAAGGGCTCAGAAGATATTCCACTGAATGAATGAATACACATTTTGCAAGTTAACTGACATTTATTAAGCACATAGAATATTCCAGACATACCTGTGCATCGTTGTATGTTGTCTTCACAATACAAGCACTGCAGACACAGTTATTCCTATTTAATCAAGAAAGATGATGGAGATTCAAAGAGAATCGGTGATTTGTTCAAGGTGCCACAGCTGCATTGTGTGTGACCAATGGATACCCAAGTGTGTCTGGGTCCTGTGCATGTACTTTCTTTCTGCCACTGCACCTCAAGACTCAGCCTGTCTGAGAAACAATGCATGGACTCACGCTGCTATATTTCATGCTACTGTAAGAAACAAGCTTATTTATGCTGATCTGTTTGGAATGGCAACAGTATTCACCCTAATTTGAGGAACAAAGAACTAGACAAGAGGTTGGGTTTCCCACCAAACTCTCTGCAGGCAAATCAGCAAGCCGGAATGAAGTTGCAAAAGGAGCTGGGAAATAGCATGCATGATGAAATGGTTCTTTAGGTTTGTGATCAGGAAAGCCTGAGGCTCCAGCTACAGCTGCCAGGCCTACAGATTAAACTTCTTTCTTTCTTTCTTTCTTTCTTTTTTTCTTCAAAAGCAAGAATGCTGAGACCTTAACCTTGTTTTCTTTTAAATGCTATAAGCCTTTCAGGAAACAGCTTTCTCTGAGAACCTGCTCATCACAGAAAGCCCCTTGAAGAAGTGCCAAAATGTAGTTAGTAGGGAGGGGGAAGGGGAGGGTGAAATGTTGGGTTGATTCAGTGGAGCTATTTGATGGTGAAAGTGCCTTTATCAAGGGAGCAGAGAATAAGCTGGGCGCCTTCTTATGCATGCAGAGCACAAAGACTCCTGGGAAAGCAACTCACATTTGGATGAAATGTGGCTGGAAAAAGAGGTTCCCGAAACTCCAGGGATGTTGAACTTAATAATTATAATAATAGCTCCCATATACTGAGGACTCCAAGCACTGAGCTATGAGCTTTCTATTATATTTAACCTCATAGTCACTCTGTGGATAGATACAATGACATTTATAAAGAAAAAATTGAGTCTCAGAGAATAGGAAAGACTTGCAAATGTCATAGATGTAGGACATGGCCCAGGCCCCCTGTCTGACAACAAATTTCACATTACACTGTCATATCTTTCAGTGTCCACTGGAACTCTAGATCTGTGAGGCTAATTTAAAACAAAGTAGTATCTGGGATAGAAAAAGTGGAGGAGCGTTTTCATGTGACAACCATGAAGTCATTACTCTTCAACCATGAAAAAGAACCTAGAGCCCTCAGGCACATAACTATTGCCATTCCCATGTATTAGAGCTTATAGAATGTCAAGGAGGAAGGTACTACTCATTCCTCAGGATCAGCTGTGTATGTAGATTAAGGGTCTGAAAATGTCATCCTTGGAACCATTTCTCAATAGTGCCTTGAGGGGAGTGAGGGTGATAGGGGGCATGGGGCAATTAGGAGAAAAATAAAGAACTCAGGCTTTCAAATCAGACAATTCTAGCTGTGAATCCTGGCTCTGACATGTATTAGTTCTCTGGCTAAGAGCAAGTGGCTCAACCTTTAAGAATCTTGATTTTCCCATCTGTGAAATGGATTTAAGAAGAATTTACCTTTTAGAGCTAATGTGAGGTAAAAGAACGCTCTAAAATCATGGCTAAACAGAGTGATCACTGCAAAGTTATTCCTTTGCTTATTGGTGGGTTTCATGGTTGCTGTTATTGATGATTTTTATAATGTTCATGGTATTATTGCTATTGTAATATTATTATTATTATTATTATTATTATTAATGAAATGAAAGCACATAGATACACTGGAATGGACTGGTTTCTAAGACAAAGTAATAATTGATTACTTAATTTAGAGCCATAACAATAATCAAAACAATGACATATATTATTTACTAGGTTATTGCTATGCAATGGGCATGATTCTATGTTCTTTTACATGTCTTACAATGTCATATAATTCTTGCAGCAACCCTATTTGAATATGAACAAAATGTAAGTCACTTAGAAGGAGAGAAAACTAAAACATAGAGAAGTTAAGTAATATCTTCTAAATTCGCAGAGTGAGAGTTTGAGCTGGGGTACAAATCCAGTTAGTCTGACTCAGGCTAAGTTTGCATTTAAGAGTAAAAATTGTTGACATTATGTATTTGCAAACTAGGTTCTGCAGATTCCTAGAAGCTGCCAAGTGTAACAGGGAATAATCTACAAAAGATGAGCTCCATGGTTTTCAACAACTATTTCAGCAGTTGCTCATATTCATTTAACATGTATAATGTTCACAAAATATCTCATTTAAATAAATAATTTTGTGGCTGACAAGCATTAAGTAAGTTGTTCTTGATAAAGTATGCTTCATGGGGTAGAAATTCATGGGGTTCTGGCACAGCTAGGGTCGAGTGAGGACTCCAGAGCGATGGGGAAAGACCGCATTTCATACAATGTTGGCTTTAACATGATTTGTACATGTTGGTACTAACAGGTGATTCCTCATTGTAAAAAAGTAGATGATAACTCAGATATAATACCAGCCACCACCCCCCTCAACTGGTCACTACATAGCTTGAGCATTTCAGCACTATCTTCAATGAACAGCAGCTCTGCAGCTAAGTTCCTAGAGGCCTATATCTAATTGAAGGAAAGATAGTTTGGGCTCCAAAGATGCTTGGTTGGCAGGCCTTGCTGGTGTAGCCTATTGATACGAGTTAGAATGAATCATCATTATAATTATAAATATTTGTTATTCTCTTTTAACACATACATAATTTAATAGTACCTTCAGATACTTCTTGAAGCTTTCTCCCAAAATATCCATTATTAAAACAAACAAAAAAAAAGGATAAGTGTAAATTCAGAGGCAGGAAATAGTTTTAAAATAATGAAGGGATATCTTTAAAGTACTAATCTTAAGAGTTCTTTGTTGTCTCATGCTATATCTTAAAAAGTCAAAATGACTACCATGTGAGATTCAGATTTTGAGAAATTCATTCTTTCTTCCTTTCATATCTGATAGTTTCTTAGTAGGCTTTAAAGAGCATTAATTTTTATTCTATTTGTTTTTCAATGATAAATCTTTAGTGTTTGTTGTTTTGTTTTAATTTTTACTAATTTTATCAGTGTGTATTGCCATAAGTAAAATATAATAAGAAGTCTCAAATAGCCAAATGACTAGAAGACCCCTTTCCTCTCCGCCCCCCCCCCCCCGCCGCAAAGAGCTCACCAAGGCTAAGAATTGTGTCATTTCTAACTTATTGTCCTCTTTCAAGTAGTTTTTATCAACAGTTTTTTGGGTTTTTTTTACTGATGTCCCACGTATGAATCAATTAATGAAGATCAGTTTCACTCTATGTGATGTTGTTCCCAAAGTACCATTAGTGAATTCAGTGTTTGGTGCTTCTTTAAGGGGTGGAGGGTGAGGCACCTAGGCAGCACACCTTGACTAGTTTATTCAGAGAAGGAAGAGTAAACTTTCTATCTCCACAGGTCCTGGGGACAAAGGACACTCTTCCTTGATGATTCCCTATGTGGGTTTCAAGAGGATGCAGGAGCATGGAATCTTCTCTAAATTGTGTTAGCCTTCCCCAGCTACAGACTCTCCTATATTATAGGACAAGGGACCTCAGGTACTGGTTACTTATTCATTAAATGAAGGAGTCATTATCTCTCCAAGGCAGCTCTTTCCACTGTGTATCTTTCCTCAGTAAAGAGCACTATTCAGATCCTCAGCTAGCCCAACAGAAGGTCTGTAGTAGGTGGAGCCTCCTCAATCTCATCTCCTTTGCCATCCCAATCCAACTGGTCATCTAGTCCATTTTCTTTCTCTGGCCTGTCCTATATTATCCGTTGACTGGTGATTGTTGCAGCATCAGGATTGTTTTCTTTGCCTATAGGCGTGCTCTTCCTACTCATTCTCCAGGGTGAAATCATAACGAGGTTTTCTAAGCATTGTCACAAGTCATGTCCACCCCCCCCACCCCATAAGCGCTTTACTGACTCTCCATTACTCACTGCAATGCTTCACAAACATTTAAAACTCTGGAACCTTTTCTTCAAGTGAAACTTACAATACAGAACAAAAAAGAGATAAAATTAGTACTGCTCTAGGTGTAAGTTAAATAAAATAGTCAAAGCACTAAAGCATCCCTTCAACAGAAACACACATGCATACAATAGGTCTGGTCCAGAAGCAGCTCCTAGGACCCTTAGAGAATCAAAGGAGTCCGGTTTAAAAATTACTGTTTTGTGAATAATACTTGAGCTCTCAAAACTCTTAAATAAGATCACACGTATAATGTAGCAGATTTCTCTGGTACCCATGTTGTCCTCTTAACTCACTTGTAATTGGAGTTTTCACCATAGTAGACCATTCCCACTCTACTGCTAAGGCGCCTCATCAAATGCTACAGTACATCTTTCTAAATTTTGCCCAGGAGCTTCCTTTGATTTAACATAAGCTGGCTCATGGTGTAAGAAAGCATAGCCCAGAATCACCTCTGGAGTTCATTCTTCTGAGACCAACTCTCAACTGATGAGGAAAAGGACTACTAGACACGTGCTGCAGGCACCTGTCTTACAGGTGAACAATTCTGAAAGAAATTCAGCACGCTTCTCAGAGGCCCTGAAGAAATGGAGCCCTGTTGTTTCACACTGCACCTTCCATTGATTTTTTTCCCTTGCTTGTCTCCCTTCCCAGAGAAGAGTCTCAGCTTTAATACTGGAAGTCCTTCACCCCTTTTAGTTGTGGACAAATCAAGATGTTTGGTCGCCCTGTGATTTCCTTCCAAATATTCTCACAGAAGTCATTGTCTTGGGCTCCGCTTTTGAGGAAACCTTAACTAGGATATATGAGTAACATTAGAGAGAAAGTCCTGCTGTTAACAGAGTTGGAATCAGTTGAAATCTTAGGCATTTAATAGTTGCTTTTTTAAACCTCAATTTCCTTATCTGAAAACTGGTGATTAAAAGTATTGATGTTTACAGATACAGTTATCAATTCATCCCTTTTCTACAGTATTAACTGAGTACATGGATGCCCAGAATAAATACCATAGTTCCTAGCATCCTCTGCAGCTAGGTGTGGCCATATGACTACCTTCTGGACAAGATGCAAGTAAAAATTTTGTGATGTAGCTTCCAGAAAGTTTTCTTAGAGTATATCTAGTATATTCCCATGACCTTCATTTTTTCATCTCTTCATTCTTGCTGCTGACAAGAATGTAGATAAGATACCAAAAGCTAGAGCAGCCAGATTTGGGCTATGAAAGGGCCTGAGATATGGAGATGAAGAGGCAACAAAATGAAAAGAGCTCAGGTATCTGAGACCCTCTTGGACCAGAGTCACCATTATATTCCTGAACACCAGACTTGTACATGAGAGAAAAACAAATTTGTATTTTATTTACGTTACTGTTATTCAGGAATGGAGAAATGCAAATATTATTCTTAGCCAAATTTAATCCTAGTTGAACAATAATTTTCCCCATTTTTGTGAGGATTAAAAGATGTTCAATATATAAACCATTTCACATGGGACATAATACATATCTGGCATTTGTTATTGTTTTCAGTTATGGTGGTGAGAGTGATGGGTGGGCTAATGAAGCACTTTGATGATACCCAACTGAGAGCAGTTTTTCATTCCACAGATCTGCCCCAGTCTAGTCTGACACTGTTTCCCAGATACATGAGGGTACTCACATCTCATCATTCCACAACTATACTACAAACACCTATTCTTCCATGTATTTGCAATTCTCTTCTCTCTGCCCAGACTATCCTTTATTGTCTGTTCCAGCTGGTAATTCTGATTCAGCTTTATTCACTCTGCCAACCTCACTTCCCCAGCTCCCTGGGAATAAACTAAGGACTGACATCTGTGTTCCCACAACAAACTGCACATCATTTTCCCTGCTTCATCAAAATTTAAGTTCTGAGTATGATGTGCATCTTGCAATGGTGCACCTAGTGCAAACATGAATCATACCAGAAATGCAATGCATCATGATAATATTGTGGTATTTCTCTTTTTAAAAAAATGTGTGTGTGTGTGTGTGTGTGTGTGTGTGTGTGTGACCTCCAAAACCAAATGAGTAAGGCTTGTGAGCACTTAATGGGATGCTTTAAAAGGACCACAATTCTGGAAATGCCACCTCATTCAAATGATTTGCCTTTGATTGATTTGTTTTCAGTGGATGAAAATAAGTGGTTCTGAACTGTTTTTTACTCAACACTTCTGACACCAAATGCGTAGTGTCTTTTCCATCACAACTTCTCTAACTCTCCATCAGTTGGGTGTCTTACAAAGTCAATTCAATTCTGATACTATTCTACTGGAGTTAGCACCAGAGCCAATTAGAGCAGTCTCATATGATTACTCCAATTCAGAGGCCATTCACAAGTCACAAGTCCCAAGTTGTCACCAGCACTCTGACTGACTATAAATTCAGAAGCTTCCCACAATCAACCCCTCTACAAGTCCAATAATTTGTTAGAATGATTTGCAGAACTCAGAAAAGCACTTTTTGATCATTACTGGTTTATTGCAAAGTGTTTAACTTAGAAACAGCCAAATGGAAGAGTTGTATAGAGCAAAGAATGTGTGAGTGAGGGGTGAGTAAGGGGCAGTGCAAGGAGGTTCTGTGCCCTCTCCAAGTACACTATTTTCCATCTCTTTGTGTGTTTTCACCAACCCAGAAACTCTTCAAACCCTATCCTTTAGAGGTATTTATAGAAGTTTCATTACATGGTATGATTGGTTAAACCATTGGCCATTGGTGATTAACTCAATCTCCATCTCCTCTTCTCTCCCCAGAGTTTGGGAGTAGAGCCAAAAATTCTAACCTACTAGTTATGTTTTTGTCTTTCTAGAGACTGGCCACCACACTGAAGTTGTGTAGGGACCTCCAGATCAGTCACCTCATAAGCTTATAAAAGACACTCTTCTTACTCCAGATAGTCCAAGAGTTTTAGGATCTATGTACAAGAAACCAGGGACAAAGACCAAATATATATTGCTATTTATTAGAGTGGCTTTCTTCTCTATCTTAGTCAACTAGGATAAATTACTTCAGAACAGTGAAGATTCTGCTCGAGAACAAACAGGTAGTAAAATCAGAGCTAAATTTATAGCCAATGCTTCCTGATTCCAATCATAATACCACATCACAAGTCTGCCTGCAAGACAGCTCACAGCATCATCATCATCATCATCTCATCATCATCATCATCATCGTCACCATCATCATCATAAATAATCAGAATCAGAATCACAACAATAGCTAATATTTATTAAACATGCATTGGTACCAGAAAATATGCTAAGTACTTCATAATGATTATTTCATCCCACTCTCTATATATATCTGACATAAACTCTTTCTCTCCCATTGTATAAATAAAGAAATAGATCTAGACATTTTAATGACTTGTCTAAAGTCAAAAAATTAGTAAGTAGTAAAGCAGGAACTTGAGTGCAGTTTCATCAGGCAGCAAAACAAAAGTTCTCACCACTCTCCCAGAATACATTTCCTTAAATATAATATCCAACTCAAATTCAGCTTTCATTTTCAAATTCGACCAGAATTAACTTCCCCCTTCTTTTGTGCTTCCATAAGTGAGTACACCCTCTGTTAGACCACTCACCATATTATATTGTAGTTATTAGTATAAATGCCTGTCTCCTCTACTTGTCTGGTGTCCGTTGAATCACATTGTACATTGTTATCTTTGTATGCCCAGAGCCTGGTAGAATGGCTTATATAAAATAGTAATTCATTCAATTTAACAAATAATAATGGACACAAAAAATTTGAATTAGAATGGGTCTTGGACTCACCACCTATAAAATGGAGACTGTTCTCTCCTGTATATAGAGACAGTTCTCATTCTTCCATGTCAAAAAAATGCTCAAGACTTCATGAGCCAATACATATGTGCAACGGGCAAGGAACATCTTGAGAGAATGCTACCCTATTATTATAAGGCACTACTGAAAAGGGACCAAGAGAGAAAATTCCTACTGTCCTAACATGATCCAGCTGCAAGAGAAAAGCAGAAAGTTATTGCCTCTATACTTGAAACTAGCAAATTGGCCTGAAGGCACAGGGTTCAATCTTTGTTGCATATTGCTATAAACTCTAGTCCGCTATGCAAACACACAATATTCCTATGTGGGGGAAGCTGTCATTGTGTCTCACCACCAGGTATGCAATCAGCTCTGGTGGGAAGATTGCCAGGCTGGCCATCTGTGTTGTGCTTGGTTGCTAGGGCACAGGCAGGGAGCTATGTAGTGTCTTGCTTTCACCCTAGCCACAAAGGCCTGGAGCAATGACAAAGGCTGCTCAAAGTACTGGAGCTTCAAGAATATGTACATATTTGGCTTAATTCATGGAACTTTTATTGAAGGCCAGCTCAGAAGACTGGGATTTTTGTCTAGGCTCTGCTTCTGGGAGCCCCCCCAGTTAGACATATAATTCTCTGAGTATATACAGTTCTTTGTTGTAAGAAAAAAGGACCCAAAGCTCAGTATTTCCCAAAGAGGGTCAGTGTACCACCGGCAGGATGTGAAATGTTTATAGGTACTACATGGACAAACTTGTAAAGAATTCAGCAGCTGTGAATTATTCTAATGCTCACTAGAAAATAATTGTCATATCAAATACTTGATATTATATTACATAATAAACTGACGAGAATGAATGTGAGTAAATAGTTCAGCTTTTCAAAAAGAGTCAATATTAAAAAATATGAATGCCGGCGGGGGGCATGTGGATATGACTGAAACTGTGAAAGTGAGACAAACAGCTAGGGTTGGCGGTGTGGGGTAAGTTGGCTCAGACGTTCTAGCATTTGGCTCTGCAATTCTATCGCCAGTGGGAATTTATCGCCAATAAAGTTTCGGGAAAATTACCTGGACATAGTAGAGAAAAGTAAATTTATTCTGAAAATGACTCCATTTATTTAAGCCAAGTTTATCCAAACAAACATTTTCTAACACCTACAGGACATCAGACACCAAGCAAGGTATTATGGATATGGAGATGAAGAAGACAGGCTCTTGGCAGAGTCTAATCAGGGACACACCTGGGGAAATAAATATCTTTAATTTAGTATGATGTTTATAATAGTGTGAAGTAACCTGGGAGCCAGAGAGAGAACATCGGTTTTCCCTAGGAGAGAAAAATAGCCAAAGAAGTCTTTACAGGGGAAGTGAACATTGGGCTAAGTCTTAAAGCCTAAGTCAACATTATGTGAGCCTATAAGAAGGAAAAGACGATCTAGGCAGACGGGAAAGCATGTGGAAAAGTGCTGAATGGCAAATCTAATAGCAAATTTTGTTGTTGTTGTTTTTTTTTTACTCTATATTTCATGTGTAAACAAAAGCAGCCATGTTAACTATTTTGTGCACTTCATGAGTGAGAGAACCAGGTGTTGAATGGACTTATAAGCAATTCACACCCATGTACTTTCTCCTGTACCATATCATTTTTGCCATTCATATCTGAAACGTTACCAATGTTTAGCTATTAATGATATTTCCAGCTTATTTATTCTTACCCCACCAAGTGTGACAAATACTTACCAACATAAGAAGGAATAATGAAATCTGCTTCTTAAAGGTTGGTATCCCCAATTGCAGACAACTTTTGGACTTCACCTTACTTTTCCTTTTTTACAAAATTCTCTGTAGAATAATTCCCCAAGACACTTTTTATTCGTTATTTTAGGCAAAACCCAAAAAGTTTCAGAAAGTCTCTTCCACGTTCTCCTTCCAGTTTATACACAGACACATTTCTCAGCCTTGAGGCTAATGGAAAGATTCCACTCCTGGGGAAAACTTTATTAGAAACAAGGCAAAAAAGATGCTGAACTATGGCATTAATTAATAAGGCTCTGACATTTGGGGATTCACAGTTCAGGAATGCTCCATAAGAACTGAGGACACTTAATCCAATCAAGTTAGAGAAACAGGACAGCCATGACAAAACTCCACAAATTCTCTACATCTTGCTTTAAAACAAAAGAGCTGGTTTGAAATGAATATAGCTATGGCTTTGTTTTTCCTCTTCAAAAACTAGCAGCTATTCTAAGTCAAACCAGATATTGCTACTGACTATGGGTAGGTGTATTTACCCTGTGGGAATGGGAAGGAAATTGTATGGAAGCCAAGTATAAAAAAATATTGGCCTACAGGTATGTGAGAGCCAAGGAGGAAAATAGAAGTTGAGGATCTTCCCATAAAAAGGAACATTTTCAGCTTAAGGAAAGAGTTTTACAACAGTGGTCTCAACCTAATGACATGTTATGGTGAACAGTGAAACAACTATGAATTCTGGCGTGAATCAGAGAGAAGTTTTAATTCAGCTGCGCTCTTTACCAACTGTGTGACCCCCAGGCTCTCTCCTGTCTCAATTTTCTCATATGCAAAATAGGGCTTATAGTATGTACCATAAGGACTGCTGTGAGAATCCTGGTGCAAGTCGTGAGAGTACTTAGCAATAAGAGAAATAATACATGTTAAATAAATGGGGGTCTCTTTGCTCAATTCCGTTCAATTTACAGTAACATTTGGTTGTCAAATGGATATTTTGAATACCTCCATCAATGGTTTTTGTTTTTGTTATTTTTGTTAATGTATATTATTAAATTTATTTTTCTATCTCCTTAATGCCAATATATTAAAACATTATTGGTTTTTAGTTTATTTATCTTGTACCTGGCCAACTTTCTAAGTTGTCTTATCTGTAATAACATTATTTTTACTAATTATTTTTTATTCTCCAGATATAAAATCCCATACTTTATAATAATAATTTTGTCTTTCTTTCCAATAGTTTCTTTTCTTTTCTTTTTTTTTTACTGCATCATTGTCTTCTTATTGGATTTTAATTAACTCAAGTAAGACAAATTAAATTTTCTTTGCAAGGAGGCAAATAACATAGTGACTTGATGGGTGATCTAGATTTTCATGATAATAGCTAAAGAGAGATTTCTATCACCCTTTCCCAGCTGTCAATAGCACTAAAGCAAAAGTGCACCGGATATGTGCCACTGGGTAAAGGCCAATTCTGGAGCACTAGAATAGAAAGAAGCCCTGAACAGAGATGTTGCTATTTCAGAACAGGGTGGGCTTTGCCCTAGGGGTTTAGTTTCACAATCTCTATCATTTTGAATTAGAGGTGTAAACAGCCCCAGGTTTTGAGATAGATAGCTTTCTGGCCTCTACTTTCAGGTCCAGAAGCACAAAGTTGTCAGTAAAATGAAGGAAATTCAGATTAATAGATCAAAATCAGTATACCATTCAGAGAAGTAGACTTTACCCCACAATCCATTCTGGTGAGAAGAGTCATTTCAAAGGAATGGATTCTTAAGTTATGAGTTCTCTCTGCCTAGGGAACATTTAGCCTTCCATTTTTAGTTAGTAAAGATGTCTTCATAGCACCTATATGTCACTGGCATACATTTCTTCATTAAATCAATAATAGCTCATATTTTCATTCTAATATTATACCCCATCACACCCTCCATCAGCATTTAGTGTTTTGTGCCTTTGTACTAAGTATTTGGTCCATAACGGTCTTCATTCTCTGTGTCTTCTTTACACAGTAGATTTCTGGTTAGTTAAGGCAACACCTCATCCAGATTTCCTTTGTGCTATTATTGTGTTCTATGTCTTCTTTATCACAGCACTTATAATAATATTTACTTTGATGACATTGAAAGTAGACTTATGTCTTATTTCTCTCCATATTCTCACTGCCGAAAACTGAGCCTGATACACATTATTGTTATCTATATCTATCAGATAGAGTGCTTTTAGCAGTAAGTAACAGAAAATTCAATTCACATTGGCTTAGTTAATAAGAAATTGTACTAATTCAAATAATTGAGGATCAAAACGTAGGGCAGATTTAGTTTTGATTTAATGCTGCAGTCCTGCCTCAGATTTCTCTCTGTGTCTTTTTCATTCAGGCATGTAGAAAAATGACCACAGCAATGATGAGCCTCATTCCCCCGCACAGTAACTTTCAGAGGAGGAGAGAGACTGATTCTTCCCATGGCAACTTAGTTTCCCACATCATTTCCAGGATGGGCCCTGTGCCCATCTTTAAGCCAATGACTGGAAAATGGAGTGGGACTACCCTGAGATAAGTCAGATCTATCCCTAGAGCAAGAAGCGGGGTCACTCTCCCCTGCAACACATAGACACTGGTCAAGCTGGGGTTCTGTTGGAAAAGTATTCAGCTAACAGTAGCTACTAGACTTGCAATTATTAAATTAATAGTTTACTTTGTTCATATAACAAGAGCTAGGTGCCTGCCAGTATTAATTCAGCCACCCAAAGTTAGCAGGACTGACACATTGAGATTCTCTTAGTCTTCCCCTCATGCTTTTTCAGTATGAGTTGTAACCAGGAGGGACTGAAAAAAATAAGTTCACTGAAAATACTGTTGGTTTGCTGTTTTTACTGATGGAGAAGGGATTTACAAATATGAAGAGGGCTAAGAAATAAATCCCATGGTATTGTGTAGACTGCAATAAAATTGAGGTAAATTTGTGGTTTTAATTATAAAGGAAAGGAAGGAAGGAAGGAAAAGGAAGGAAGGAAGGAAGGAAGGAAGGAAGGAAAAGTTTATGTGTGTGTGTGCATGCATGTATATGTGTTATACTTCTGTCCATTATAGGGACCTAGAAACATTGGCACCCCTTGCACAATGAGCATGTTTCAGGTTTTTTTCTATATACTATTCTCCACTAAAAAAAAAAATTATGACCACTAAAACTAATGGTTTATCCAGTGCTAGGAGAGGAAAAATTCTAGATAGGTCTAGAACATATTGTATCATAAAGCAAGGAATTGCTAAAAAAAAAAAAAAAAATGATGGAGATAGGTCAAAACATCACTGGAGCCATTTTGAAAGGGCTCCACCAGCTAAGTCTAGAACAATCTGTGCATCAAAATAAATAATGATATTTATGGATTGTACACTTTTGAATAAAATAGATATCTATTAATCTATACTGATATAAATAAATGAAAAAAAGGGAAAAATTCCCAGTTAGAGTAGAAGATGTAAAGTAGCAATTCCCAAAATATATTTTTTATTAATCATTAATTGATGAGTACAAGATACTTATTAGACTTATAGTAGAAAAACCTTATAGGCACCTATAGCCAAATGGTAAAAGTTAATGTCACAGTTAACAAGACAAAGTAGCATTTGGTGTCTAACAATATGATGCATGAGATGAATATTTGGCAGATATTACTTCCAAAAACTCTTAAATCATGAAGAAATATCATACAAATTCAAACTGGGGGACATTCTACAAAGTAACTAGCCTGTCTTATTCAAAGTCTTGAATAAAAAAGAAATGTTTCATTTTGAAGGAAAAAATACATTACAACTTAGCAAACACATTTTCTGGATTGGATCCGGAACATAAAAAGGACATTATTCAGACATCAGAGAAATTTCAATTGGGTATATGAATTAAAATGCAATATTGGGTCAGTGTGAATTTCCTGATATTGATGGTTTTACTTTCATTATGTAGAATATCCTCATTTGTAAGAAAAATAAATTGATACAACTTATTAGCAAATGGTTCAGAAACAATAGCACACATGAGTGTGTGTGTTGTGTGTGTGGGTGTATATATAAGAGAAAAAAGAAGGTTAAGACAAATGCGTAAAATGCTAATAACTAAGAAATCTGGGTGACATAAGTATGGAAGCTCTTTATACTGTCTTGTTAACTTTTCTGAAGATTTTCAATTATTTCAAAATAGAAAGTTCAAAAGAAAGAGGAAGAATAGGGATATAAATGTTGCTTGGTTGCCAAGAATATTTATGATAACATCCATCTCAGGCCTCACAAGGCAGACCCCACCAAAAATGCTGCACTTTTTTTATTTCTAAATTATAAGGGCTTTATCCCTCAATCTACCCATATATAGAAAATTCCATACTCTACCAAGTGCCTCTGGGAATCTCCATCATATTTTAAAATGTTCTGCAAATCTGTCCTGGTTGTCACTTTTTGTACAAACTAGTCATTTGTCTTCAGACCACCATCTGCTCTTCTGCAGGTCACCCCTTTCTCAACTGAGATGATTTCACCCAAGTTGCAGCTGCTACCCTTCTTCATTTTTCTGGTATGGCCTCCTCACCTGCGCATGAGATCACTGAAATCATAGCTTGGCTAAGCCCAGCTGTCTTTCACGGAGCTGCAATGGGTCTTGGAGCCTAGAATGCTCTCTATTTGGCTGCTGCCTCCAAACACAGCAAGTGCTTATTTTGAAAAGCCAACCTCAGAGACATTTCTCCCCACCAAGAATCTTCAGAGGTCCCATAACTCTGAGTGCAACCCCAGCTGACTTCCAAGGAGGTTAGGAAGAGAATTTATTTTTCCGGAGAAAATAGGTAAGCACTTGCTTTATATCTGTAGCAGAGGTGAACAAACTATGCCCATAGGCCAGATCTAGCCCACTGCCCATTTTTATAAAACATGCAAGCCAAGAATGATTTATGTATTTGCTAGTGGTTGAAAAAATGTCAAAAGAAGAATGATATTTTATGGCCCATGACAATAATATAAAATTCAAATTTTAGGGCTTAGAAAGTATATTGGACTACAGCCCTGTATTGTCTAGGGCTACTTTCGTGCTGTAATGGCAGCATTGAGTAGTGGTGACAGAGACCACTCAGCCGGCAAAGCCTAATATATTGACCACCTGGCCCTTTACAGAGAAAGTTCGCCAATCCCTGACCCATATGACTGAAAGAGCCTTCAAATAAGAACAAACGATGCCCTCTCCTTCTCCTAAAGCAAGCCCACATCTCTACCTAAAAAAAATTATTAACTATTGTAACTACTTAAATGACACCTTTTTCATCTAAAAAATTTTTCTTAAGTTTCAATTACTGGAATTGTGATGCATCAACTCTCAAGTAAACATGTATTGAGGTGAGCTGAGTCTTTAGGAGTTGGAACGCTGGGACCTGGATCCCAGCTGAGTGTCCACGGTTTCTAATGATTAATCCAGGTTAGACAAGGAGCTTAGTGAATGACATCTAAGCCACGGAAGCATCCTAAATGGTAGAAAATGGAGAGCCGTAGGGGTGGTAGGAGAGAATAAGGGTGTTGGGGGGAGTAAATGACGTTTATAGTAGTTCCAATTAAAGACCTGCAGATTTCTAATTAAAAGCTCAAGCCATTCTCCTGCTGCCAGTGCAACTTATGAACCCACACACTGAAGAGAAAGATGTCAGGTCAGTCACCTGAATTCTATTTTAATCGTTATTTCCACAGGATAAATTTTTGGCATTTCTATAATTGGTATTGAATTTAATAGTCCAGTATCTATTTCAAATTTAATGCCCATAGAGGATTTTAAAATAAATGTTAGTCCTTACACTTAAGGAATTTTATTTATATTGCTTTCATTACAATGGAAGTGGAAATAAATCCAGAGAGAAGAAAGGTCCATCTGCTGACAGCCACCAAAACATTGGGAGCCTCAGCTCCATAGCCACAAGAAATGAATTCTGCCAACAACCTGAATGAGCCTGGAAGTGGATTCTTCCCCAGTCAAGGCCCCAGGCGTAAACACAGTCCAGCCAACAGGTTGATTGCAGCTTTCTGAGACCCAGTTATGCCATGCCAGAACTCCTGAACTACAAAAACTGTGAGATAATATCCGTATGCTACTTTTTGGCAAAAAAATTTGTGGCAATTTGTCACACACCAATAGAAAATTACTTTACTGGACAACATTCCTACGTCCATTTTCCCCTAATCTAAGTTGGTAATTTTCTGTTGCTACACCCAAGGTTGTGCCTTTGATAACTAGTTGTGTAAGACAGAACCCAGGAACTCTTCTAGATTGATTTACAGAGGCTTTCTTCAGCAGCCAGCTGTAGAGACTGCTAGCAATTTGATACACGAGTGGGAACTAAGAGTGGAGCCTACATGTGTCTTCTCCATCCTTGCCCATCACCCACCCCTGCACAAACATAGGAGAGCAGTGAGAGATTAACCTATGGGTCTGAGTCACCAGTATAAAAGAAACATATGACTTTACATACATGTAAAATCTAAAAATATATATATTGTTTCAGGAAGCATGCCAAGATGGTACAGAAGGAAAAGTGTGATGTTTGGTGTCTGAACGTTTGAGTATTTCAAGACTTGGCTCTGCCATTTACAGTATGACCAAGGCCTTACTACTTAAGGTTTCTGAGTCTTCTTCCCACCCATAAAATGTGCATAATAATAATACCTGAAACCATGTTGCCACAAAATATTTATTGTTCATTGTCAACGTATAGTAGACATGATCCCAGAAGCCAGGAATACAGAAATAGATGAAATATGACAGCTGCCTCAAGAGTTGAAAGGGATCGTTATGTAAAAATTTAAACTACGTGAGAGAAGTAAGAATCTGTCCTTTGTCACTGCTGTGGTCAGCAGGGCTTAGGACATCTCACGGTGATATCCAGTCTATGTCTACTGAGTGACTATGTGATGCAGAAAGTTGTTGGGCTTAGAACTGGTAATTAAATTGCACTTGGAGGTTTACAGCACTGGAAAGGAGGAGGGAGGAAGAGGAATGATGAGACTGAAGGCCGTGCTGAAATAATATCCATCCTAAGCTGTAAATCTACATACGTATTCACACAGTCACACACACCCTTAAGGTGTGTGTCAATAAAAGTCTGCTATCCACAACTCCCATGGGTGAGTTTGGAGGAAGATAAATTAAAAGCAGCTGCTTTCTAAGAATTGATAAATGGAGAAGGTGGGAGCACCTGGCGGGGGGGACTCCAGAGAGATGGACAATGTGAGAGTCGTGAAACCTGGGCCAGAGATGACAGTGTAAAACAAAAGCTCACCTGCCCAAATCCCTGGAGGTCATCAGAGGACAAGTGGGATCCCGCCATCTGTGAGATGGGGCTTTGAGCCAATGTAGTCAGTAATCATAAGAAACAAGGTGATCTCTGCAAGCTGAAGAGCTGAGGGACATGTAGGACTTGACGCTGAAGGAATCCGCAAATGAATGGACACAACGTCAGGAGCAGGAGAGGAAGGTACATGTGACTTTAGGGAGGAAGGAAAGGATTTACAATTATATTCTACCATCAGCAGTGCATTACTTTATGGACTAGGAAGAAAAGCTGACAAAGAGCATATAGGTGTCATTTTTCTGCAGAGAATAGTTAGGCAGATACTTGGAGAAGGAAAGCCTTTAGGGGAAATTGATGGGGTCAGAAATTCTGGGATCATATTGTCATGGGTAAGAACTCAGTGGGCCCTACATCACGGCTCCTAGACCAGAACAGCCCTGGAGGAGGGAGGGTGGGAGCTGAGGGACCACCTCTCCTTCCAGACAGACCACCCTTCTCTCCAACACAGGTGTTTACTTCCCTTCCTTTCCCTTCCCTTCCCTTCCCTTTCCTTTTTTTTTTCTTTTTTTTTTTTTTCAATCTTTAGCTGATGCCTGAGACCTGACCATTCTACTAATTCTTTTCAGTAAAATACCAGGGAAATTTTAGAAAGAAGGAAGAAAAGGAAGTTAGGAAAAGAAAAGAAAGTAGAAAAAAAGAAAAGACAAGTGGAGCTTTCATGGGAACCATGGGAGCATGAGCGTGTTTGCAGGGTGCATCTTGGAAAATGAATCTCTGGGAGAGACCTTTGGTGCCAAATAGTTGAGCTGCTGCCAGTCTTTCATGACTCCTCCTTTATCATTTCCCCTGCAAGGAGGCAGATCAAGACAAATCCGCATTCCTTCCCCTATGTCTGGGGCCTGCTCTTAGCCTTTGTCAGCTGCTGGTTTGCTGAGGCTCCTGGGTTTGAGAAAACCCGCCTGGCAGCTCCATGTTTGTTTGCAGCAGCACTTATGCAGATGGGGTGTCATCTGGGAGCCATGGCAGCAGAGACACAACAAACAAAAGCAATCACTGGCTTCCAAGGGTGAACAGTGAAGTTCTCCTTAGCTTCCCAGCACTGTTTATGGAGTAGCTGAGTGGCCATATATCCCTGGTCCCCCAAAGCCAGATAGTGGGCAGCTGTTGCAAATTCTTCTTGAAGAGCTTATGATAAATTAATTCAGGCTGAGCTTGACCATGGGACTATGAATATCTCCTGTTGCCATTTGGTGGTGACTGTCCCACTAAACCCTCTAATCTCTCTCTCTCTCTCTCTCTCTCTCTCTCTCTCTCTCTCTCTCTCTCTCTCTCCTCCCTCCCTCCCTCCCTCTTTTTCCTCTTTCTTTCCTTCTTTCCTTTCTATATTTCTCTCTTTCTTTCAACAGTTGAGCAAGTGGTGGATGCTAGATCCTGGAATTAGAACCAAGAACATAACAGAGAAGCAAGACGTGGTTTCTATCCTCATGGAGCTCAGAGATAGCTGAGTTGGAGAAATAGACAAACATGTGACCAGTTGCCTTTAGTGTGGTAAGCAATACCACAGAGGCTGTGGGAAAGAAAATAGTGATTCCCTAATCAAATCAAGGGCCTTCAGGGAAAGCATCCAGGAGCTGGGCTTTGAAATGCTGGTTAACAGAACAAAGGAGCAGTGGGCAGAGGTCTTCCTGGAAAGTGGTACAGCGTGTGCAAGCAGGAAAGATCGAGAGAGCGCAAGGCTATTTGAGGAACCCCACAGCAGCTCAAGTATCAGGCACACACAGTTGAGTGTGAGAGATGGGGTTACAGACCCAGGCAGAATCGTAAAATGGTATGCAAACAGAAGGATTTTAGACAGATTATCCGATCTGCATTTGAAAAAGATTTCACAGGCCACAGCATGTAAAAAGATGGAATAGAGGAGAGGAGGGCTGAAAAGAGGAAGGCCTTGCATGTAGACTTCTATTAAGTCATCAGTAGAAATATTCCAACAGGGCAGTATGAATGTTTAGTACTAAAGGCGGTAATAGCCCTTGAGCTAAGTAGCACACAAAGAGGAGAGTGTCAGCTCCTTTCACAGTTAAATTCTGATCTACTTTTTCATATATGAAGAGAATCTATAATGCCTGTCTCATTCAGTCCTTCAAATTTGCTCAGCCTAATTTAATTCTCATTTGCTGGTTATCTATTTTATGCCAAGCACTGTTAGAGACACAGGAATATCAAGATTAAAACAGTTTATACTTTGTACTTTTCTGACCTAATACTAACAGCTATTTGTGGTATTAAAATACAACAATCAATAACTTAGCCCTTTCCCCAATTGCCCCTATTTTAAAATCTGTTTTTTTTTTTTCAACATCAGATTACAGGGAGTTTGGAATGGGGTGGGGGAGAAAATTAAGAAATTTGCTGAATGCTTTACAGATTAAATTAACAATGGAAACACACATGATTTCTGTGGAGTCCAAAGTCGCTGAGAGGGAGGCTAATGAGAACCAGGCTGAACACTCAGTGTGAAAGTTGATGTGCTTGGCCTCTGCTTGCTGGTGTCCAGTAGTCTGGTTTGGATGGGGTTCATTGACCATGGACAGATAATGATGCTGGCTCAGCTTGCTACCAAGTACAGCTAGGGAGATATAGGTTCTACAGTGGGCACTGGAACACCCAGATAGTCCCAAAAATGGCCCCAGAGAATTCTTCAAAAAAGTGGCCCCAGAGAATTCTGTTGATTATCATATATCTTCTATTCAAGCCCCCAGACTGAGCTTCAGAGGATGCTCCATTCTAAATCTCTTCCCTTCTGTCTGATGAACACTTTCTGACACTTTTTTTGTATGGCCTCCCCTGATGCCAAGAAGAAAACTAAAGCATTTAGTACATCTCTCTTGTAGTATGCAATATGATGCCTATTATAGTTTAATGCAATATGCAGATATATATAATAAAATGATATGTACTATCTGTACTGTATCGTGTAGTATATATTATATTATATTATATTATATTATATTATATTATATTATATTATATTATATATATGGTATGATGTGAGATAATATGATGTGCTGTAATTTTGTTTCCTTGAGTACGTTGCCATGAGAATATGAGCTATTTGACTGCAGGGCAGTGGCTTATTCATCATAATCTCCTTAGAACTAGAAGCATCTGGCAATTAGTAGGAGCTCAGGGTGTGTTTTTGATAAAGGAAGGAAAGAAACAGAAAGGAAGGGGAGAAGGACTGGAGGGAAAGGGGAAAAGAAGCAAAGGAAATAATCATCTTGCAAAGAATCAACACTCTAGTCTTCTTTTTAGAATGGGTCTTGTATCTCACTAATACAGGTTAGCCTCTGGCAATTTTTACATTAGCTATCATGGGGAAAAAAGTGAGAATGCAGATTCCCTGGCCTCCCACCTTCTCAAAGAGGGTCTAGATTCCCGAAATTTGCTTACTCACATTCTAGAGGAGTGAGAAACGAAAAATAATAACTATACATAAAGACAAGTATCATTATTCAAGTGTCTACAAGGTAAAGTATTTTAGGAAGAGAGAGGAATATTTCATTCTGCTCAGGAAGGTCAGGGCAGGAGAACTACTTAGATGGATTTTCAAGGCTGAGCTGGAGATGCAACCTGGGAGTGAAGACTATTTCAAGGCAGAATTCACCAGAGTGAATCCCAAAGCACTTGGGTCCTATTTCACCAGCTGAGTAACAGTGGCAAGAGTTTGCATATTTTCAGCAGCAGTTATACTTGTAAAGATGGCATTATTTTTTCAAAAACTATGTCCTGGAGAATTGATATTCATGGAAGTTTTGATTCATAAACCAAGAGCTCAAAGTCCAACTTGCTCAATTTAGTCAGAAAATCTGAGAAACAAGAGGTAAACAGACATGTTAAAATTCATTCATAGCTAAATAGAGACAAGGCCAGAAGTGAAGACTCGAATCAAGATTCCTTTAAATCAGTAAGGGGGTAACAGTTGGGTCAACTACAAGAGACCCATCCCCAACCCCAATCCAACCTAGTGGGTCAATGTATATGTCTTTTATAGATGCTTTCCTATTCTGCATAGTCTCACCCTAAAATAAATTGATTAACAACAAAATCCAATATAATGAAACTCTTAGAAGGAATATCCAAAGGTCTGGGGTAGGCTATAGGCTCTATAAAAAATAACTGACTATGCTGCCTGCCTCTGCCACTTTCTGCCTCTGTGTCCTTTCACAAATTCAGTGTGATTTCTACACTTCCTCATCTATAAAATGAGAATGTTCTTCTATAAATCAGAAACCTGCAGGAAGTCCATGAGATGTTGTGTAAAGGAAATTAACATGGTTTCTAGATGTAGTGGGCTAAATGATGATGCCCCAAACATATATGTGTGTCCTAATATCTAGAATCTGTGAATGAGACCTTCTTTGGGAAAAGACTCTCTGCAGATGTAATTAACTTAAGGATGTTGAGATTAGGGGATCTCCTGGGGTTATCCATATGGGCCCTAAATTCGGGGTCAAGTATCCTTATAAGAGACACACAGAGAAGAAAAGGTGACCACAGAGGTAGAGATGAGAATGATTCTGCCACAGGTCAATGCCTGGAGCCACCAGAAGCTGCAAGAGACAAGGAACAAAGTCTCCCCTAGACCCTCTAAAGGGAGCAGGGCCCTGCTAACACCTTGATTTCACACTCTGTCCTCTAGAATTGTGAGAGAATATATTTCTTTTGTTTTAAGCCACCAAGTGTGTGGTGACTCGTAATGGCAGCCACAGGAAATTTATACAGTAATTAGAAACTAGGAAATAGTAACTGTTCGAAACTGTATGTAAGTTCTCATCTTCATCTGCCAGAAAGGTCATTTTGGAAGCACATCTGATGCTTTATTTCTTTTCTTTTGCTTTTTCTAAAGCTGGATAGGAAGGGGATGGGACTATGAGACATTTGCTCCATGAGCTCTGTTCTGAGCCCTAATATGAGCTCTGATATGCCTCTAGCTAGGAACAAGTGGCAAGAATAAGGCAAATCTTTGTGAAAAACCCACCCAGGAATGGGAGGCAGAGGATAGAAAGACGGAAAAGCCAGCATCAATGATTTCCTTTACTGAACCTTAATATTGGGGGTGATGGGTGTTTCAACGCTTCCCCCCCACACACACACACACGGCCTTTTCACTGGGGATGATATAGTAGAAACATCACTGGGCTGGCTGTCCCTCAGACTCTGCCACAAACTCACAGTGTAGTCTCTTCTTGTAACTCCTCCCTTTAGAGCTTCAGTTTCTTGTAGATAAAGTGAATATTTTGTGCCATATAATTTCAATGGGAAAGATAAAGAGATAACAAGCTACTGTCTAATCGCATGTGACTAATTTCACTCTACCATCTGTCTAAACTTCAGACATAAAGATGGAAAACCAGTCACCCAGTTATATGAATATTTGCATTATTATGCATTCTACCCCCCCACACACACACACAAACAGACTTAGGTAACAGCATTGTACTCACTCCTTTGGCATCCAAGCCCTGTATATTCTCCCTCTTCATTTCTTAGAAATATTACGCTGCGGCCTCACTGAATGATTTTCCACTTTATACTGTTTTCCTATGCAGAAAATAGAGTCTTTAGAGACACCCTCAAAACAAAATATCAAGTAGCAATAGAGACCCTGACTTAGATTGGTCCTCACTTTTGCCCAGACTCCCAAGGAACACAGTGCAACCTTAACTTCCAGGAAACAAAAGAGATTTTTCTAGGGCATTTAGGGTCTCAGTCACAAAGTATTTAATAAGTGAATTCTGTATGGTTTAACCTCTTCATTTCCTATTTGGATGCCTTTTATATCTTCTCTTGCCTGATTGCACTCACTAGGACCTCATAGTTTAATTCTGATTGGTTCATATCAAAAATGATACAGCAGCATGAAAATTATAGGATGTCTTCTCATTTTGCCAACATGGAAAACCAAGGCACAGAGAGAAAAGAGATGCCCAACCACACATTGTAAGTCAGTGACAGAGGAAGGACTAGGCCTCAAAATATCTCGAGTTATGTATCTTGCAGTATTTTTTAACAGTATGGCTATTCAGTGCCCCAGTGGAGGGGAGCTTCAGTGTATTGGGGTGCAAACTGAGGGATCAGGAGAGGTTCTAAAGTTGTATAACCAGCCTAGCTGGTCAGAATTCTCTCTGCCCTTTGGGACTGAGAGTGAAGAATAGAAAGGTATGAATTACTACTTATCTGAGTTCCATCAGTATATTTCTTCTCAACCAGGGATGTGGGGGGAGGCTTTGTGCCCCAAGGAACATTTGACAATGTCGAGAAGTATTTTTGATTGTTACAAGGTGAAGGGTGGTGGGGTGGGGTGCTACTGGCATCTAGTGGGTAGAGGCTAGGGATGCTGGAAACATCCTACAAGGCACGGGACAGCCCCCCACAGCAAAGAATTTTCCAGCCCAAATGTCGATATTTTCAAGGCCTATGTGGAGAGGTAGAGTATGCAACCATCAGAGATGACATACAGGTATAAGCTTTGTGTCTGAATTATAATGATCATCTTTTTGGGTTCCCAGAGACCCGATGCTTGAAGTTCTTCCTTTGGGATGTCGAGCTTCCCTAGAATCTAGTTGCAAAAGCCAATAAACCCTCTTTTTTGGCATATTCTAATTTGAGTTGGGTTTTTGTCACTTGTAGTGGAAAGAGCTCCAACTAATAAACTCACATTTATTGAGCACTTGGGAGTTGGCTAAGTGTTTTCACATTCGTGGTCTTGAGCCTCAGAAAAACCTATGCTCTATATGGAGAAAGAGAAGGAATAGGGAGCTTTATCTCATTGACATGTGTGAAAACTGAAACTCGAAATGCCTGAGGTTAAGTGACAGTCCTAACACCCCCCACTCCAAGTTGTTGAGTGCCATGGAATCTCTCCCTAGGAAAAAAAAAACAAACTGTATACTCTTAGCATCAGAACTGCACAGGAAGAAGCAGTGTAATTAAAATAATAGAATTATAGTTAACACAGACAGAGTGCTTACCATATGCCAAGCTCTAAGTGCTTTGCGCATATTAACTCATAAATCTGCACAACAAATTTATGTGAATCGGTACAATTATCTTCTCAATTTTACAGGTGAGGAAATCATATTTAAGTAAAATGATGAGGTTCCCTAGATAAGTGGCAAAATCAGGATTTAAATCCAGAATCCTTAAGTTCAGCCATGTACCCCATTGAGTCATAGAGAGGTTATGAAATTTGACCCAAATCCTCTCACACATAGCTAGGAAGGTGAGGAAACAGGATCCAAATCCTGACCTAATTGACTTAAAAATATTTGTTCTAAACTTGCCCCTATACTTCCTTTCATCCCACATAGCGGGCTACAACGCCAGGATTTAAACCCAGACTTTATATTTTAATGCTAGTGCCAGTGTCTTCTCATACACTCACTTAATACATACTTAATGCACACTTACCCTATATTACATCCTTTAGACATTTTTTTTTGGAGTGAAGAATGGGCATCATGCACATTGTAATTTATTGTACTACAAATTTATTCTTATCTTTGAAGACAATGAAATTCATATTCATACACAGCTTTGGGGACTCTTGGAGCTTAGGTAAAGGAGCCATCTGCATTTTATTAGGGAAGGACAAGAAAACTCCCTTTGTAAACCTCAGAAGCCAAGTTAAGAATATGCTAGTTCACAGTTCATAGCAAAATTGGACCTATCACACCAAATCTCTTTTATTCCAGGACCACATGTGGTCAAGATGGGAAGCCTTGTTTATTTCATGGGTTACTGGTAGTAAATGCAGGCTGAGGGTTCTGTCCCCACTTCTGTCCTGCCATTGGGGGTGGAGAGAGAGAGAGAAGATCTTTGGGTCCAAAACAAATGGCTTTGACAGAGATGAAAAAAATTACATATCACTAAATTGATAGAAAAAGACAATATTTAAGGGTGAAATGAGTTTCAAAATCTTTAAAAATATGACATGGGAGAAACAAATATAAAATAAAGATTATTTCAAAGCCTTTCACATCAAAATCCTTTCTGATAGCTTTTATTTCTCAAGACTTCTGAATTTTTTATGTATACTCTCAGCAGGAGTATCCCTACCTCTGAGACTTTCACACTGTATTCTGTCATTTCGATACTGAGAGTGAGCTGAAAGAATATCACACAGAGGCACATATGAAGCCCAAGGGCCAGTCCTACAGAGTGGGATTTTCCAAGGCTTAAGATGACCAACAGAAATAGAACCTTGGCTCAGAAAGGATCGTTTTTCAACTATAAGGACAGAAGTTTGTTTCCTTTTAGATAATGTAAAGAAGGTGTTAGTGAAACATTTTGGTAAAAGCAACACCTTGAGTTATGCAAGTTAACCTTATGCAAGTTAATCTTTCCCTGAAAACTACATATCATTTTCCCATGCTTAAATGAGGTGACGAAGTCGAAGCTCAGGGGATTAAATAATTTACCCAAAGTCAAACCACTGGTAATTGGTACAACTTGGGGGATGAATTTTCGGTATTTTTAAGCCAGCTGAAATTAGTTGTTTCTAAAGCTAAGTGTATTGTCTTCCCTCAAAGTGGCAACTCCTCACGTGTTCCCCACTTTGTGGTTGGAAGCAGAGCCCCCCAGTTATCATGACTGGATGTCTGGGATGCCTCATCTCCTGTATCAGTCAATCACCCATTCCCCAGATCCTGTTTCCATACTCTCCTTGGCACTCCTAATACTTCCCCCATGCCTACCTAGAACACTGCTGACATCTCCTATATGGTCTCTCTCCTGCCATCTTCTTTCCAGAACAAATTAAATGTAAATTCAACAGTATTACTCTCATGCTCAGAGCTACCCCACCCCCTCTCAACCCCACGTCACTTATAGGATAAACTGCAAGTTTCTTGGCTGAACACACAAGGCCCTATTCCTTTTGGTCCTGCCTCGCCTCCTCAGTCCCTCTCTTCACGCTCACTCTCTGCCCATTAGCTTCCTGGATCACAAATTGCTATGATCTCCCCTCATGCATAACCATGTTTCTCATCTCTTTGTGTTTCTCCACCTGATGGCTCTGCCTCCTACTCTTCCTCTACATGGTTCACGCCTTCTTATCCTCAAGGCTCAGCTTAGTGAACCCTCTGTTATATATGCCATGCCAGAAAGTTTTCCCTGAAGCCTGATTGAAGGTCCATTCTCATTAGGTTACCATATTGATTATTTTGATCTCCATCATCTGTCTCCTCAACCAGAATGTTAACTCCTTAAAGGCAGCAGTTATCCTGCTCTAAACTAAGTGCTTCTCACAGAATAAACCCATAGTGAGATCCCTGGTCCCCTATCATCTCCCTCATGGAGAATTGCAGTTGGTCCGTAGGTGAAATCTTTTCCATGTTTGAAGCAAATAATGGCAAGTTGTGTTCTATTAGAATGGGTAGAAGGGAAACAAAATGGCAGGACCATCTCATCCTCTAGCACTTACTTTAAGTACGTCTTTTCTAAAGTCATTTAGAGAAAAAAATAAATAAAAATTGCTAAAAATGAAGCTCCCTGGTCTTTGCATTTTCCTGAATCTCTTTGTTATTTCTTAGGTAAGAGCTTCTATATATAAAATTCAAATTCCTTTGACAAGATCATTTTTTTCACTCTTTCTGGTTTTGACTTTCGAGTGCCTAAGAAATAAAATGCAGACCTCCTTAGTCAGGCATTCAAAGATCTTCATAGTATGACTCTAAACTGCCTGTTAGTCCTATGACCTGCCATTCTTTCCCTAAGGAATACCCCATATCATCCCAGCCATGTGGTTTGGCTCCCAGCCCTCTCCTTTTTAATCTGTCTCTTACACATATGCAAATAACAGATGTTTACAAAGGTAAAATTGAGGGAGGGAAGTCAGTTCATAGTCAGAACTCATCTGATGATATCATTCCCATCTTCCTAGAGGAATGGAGAAGTCATTCACCTCCATAAAACAGCACTCAGATTTTTCTCTTAAAACCTTTCATATTATAAAATCCATTATATGGCTCAGGCCAGACTTTTTTAATGCTTTGTCATGCTTTTCCCATATGTGTGTGAGAACAACACCTACTCTCACTAGAGGAAAGACAATTAAGGTTTACCCTGTCCTACTATGTGCCAGAAGGAACACATAGCTTATGTCACTGAATATTCCTAACAACCTTAAAAAGTAGATATTAGTCCTTAAAAAAAAAAGTAGGGGAAATTAAGGCTCAGAGGAATTAAGTAGCTAAAGATTTTCAAGTTAAATTAGTCAGGACTTAAACATGAGTACTTGAATCCAAAAACCTATTTTCTCTAATAATATGTCATTGAGGTTACAGATTAAAAAAAAAAATGTTGCTGCATGAAGCTTTATTTGCCAAAATTTAGCCACTGTCATTTTTATAACGGTGTTCTTTACATAGTATGATCCTAGGAGAAGAGCCCAGTAGTCAGAAAGAGATCCAGGGGCATCCATCCACCATCAGAATTAAGGGATGAGCAAAAGCAATGGAAAATTCAGAAGGAAAAAATTGATTCTGGAGATGAAATGTGTCAAGTTATGGTGTTTTCTTCGCAAGGAAAGGGGTGGTGACACGTGGGGTGATGACACGTGGAAAGATGCAAGCCTAGAGGAACAGGGTGTGGCTGAACATAGCAAGGGGTTTGGCAGGGTGGTCTGAGGAGCAGCAGGCTTTGTAGTAAATGGCTAGATTTCCAAGTATCTGAGCCATGGGGGCATATGGCCCAGAAGACGTTCTTGGAACCAGGGACTGCAGAAGGCGGCAAAAATAAGGAAAAACTAAAATAAATCATGGGTTCCATGTGTCCAGGATCATAGGAATGCTTTGACTTCAGAGCCACTTTTCATATTGGCACCAAAATTTTCCAAAGATCATATCCCAAACTACAATTTCTTACTTGAGAGTTATTGGGAATTCTGGTGGAAATGGGTTACAAAATAGGGAGACTATATTTCACCACATTATTTCAGAGGCCAACTCTACTGAGCCTTCTTTACCAGAAGAGTATATGTCAGCTATTTACCCAGTGTCTCTCAGACTCAAGGCTCCCCACTCCTATCTATACTCTGAGGCTAGAGCTGAGAACTTATAAAACTGCCTTTCCCAAATCTCTTGCTAGCTTGCTTCCTGTTAGGGTTCATCAACAAGAGGAACTGACAGGAGATTAGAAGGTGGCAGGATAAAGAATCCCGTCAGACACATTCCAAAAGCAAGAGAGCTGTGGTCCCAGCCACTGGTTTCCGTTAGCACTCCTGGTACCTGCCATCAGATGCCTCATAAGAGGTACCAGCACTTGCTGGCCTACCAGGTCCCAGCTTAAGTGTTTAGTTCATATTCTCAGAGTTCTGGCAGTGGCCACTGTATACCTGCACTGAGGTCTGAATATCCAGCTTTGGGGCATCTCCCTAAATGTCCAAGCACTGGCCACAGGGTGCCTCCCCCAGAGATTGAAGCACCAGGTATAACACACACACACACACACACACACACACACACACACACACACACACACACACACACACACACCAGCCATCAAGGACCCTTCTAGTTCCTAAGTGCTCCTAACACTACATTTCCATTTTTGTTCTCTCTGCCCAATGGGATAGTAGCTATTTCCCACAACAACTAAAGTCTGGATTACTTAGCATCCCCTTTGCTAGTTCAACCTTCTAACACAAGTGTACTCAATTTCCTATGTTAAATCTCCTCTATTCTGGATATGAATTCCACTTTCCTGACTTGATGGATAGAGAGGGCATCCATATCTTTAAATATAATGTTATCAAAGCTCTTAGAAGGACAATTATATAAAAATAAAATTTTAACATCTTTACAAAAGAAAATACTCTGTCAAGTTATCATTATCCTATTAATAAGAAGAGAGAATATCCTAGAATAGCCCTGTAGGTACAGGAATTGGGATTCTTCATTCATCCTTGAACAAACTTGGTCTGGACCCCAGTTATGCCCAATAAAGATGTCCTAGGCTCTAGGGACACAACTTTGAATGATCTATGCTCTCTACCCCCAGGGAGCTTTTAAGGGGAAGAGAGGTCAGTTCAAATGTCATAGGAGAGGAATTTGCTAGAGCAACAAGAAGTTAAGGAAAGACAAGGAAGGAAGCCTGTGAATTTTGCAGGAAGGTCTCTGCTTACCTCAGTCTTGAAGGATGTACCCACCTTGTTATTGTTGTTTTCCATTGCAAGAGCAGAAACCAATTTTGGATGACTTGATCTAAAACAAAATACATGTCAGGAGTATAAGACTAAGTTTTGAGGCTGGAGAAAAAGACTAAAGAAGGAATTTGAAATAGATGGAAGTCAGGCAGTCTAGAGGGTATTGTCAGCTGAAATTATCTGATATCTGAACCCAGAACTACTGTTGGAATGAAAAAAAATCAATAATTTCATGCATTCTGCTGGAGAAAGTCCAGTTGGCCTAAATTAGGCCGATGCCCATTCTATGACTGTACCAAATAGGTAAGATGAAGGACCCAGCAGAGCATCTCTGCCTATAATAGTGGAGATATAATTCCCCAAAGGAAAATCATGGTGCCCTGGGAAGAGGGAATAGAAAATAACTAAACCAAAAAAAGAGTGGAGGGAATAAGACAGAACAGTGTTTTGTAGTTGGACAGGCAGGAAGATCAGTATGAATGAAGGAAATATAGACAATCCTGGGACAGCAAAGTGGAGATGAGACTGCCACTGTTAACAAGGAGTAGAGGATGCAAGGTCACGTGCACAGTGCTCAAGAGCCCACCTTGTAGTCTACAGTGCCACGAGGCAACACCAGATGGATTTCGACAGGCCAGCTACCTCTTGACATCGTTGCAAATGTGAATTTTTGCCTCTGTGTGTGTAAGGGGTGGGGAGGGGAGAGAGGGAGAAAGAGAGAGAGAGAGAGTGAGAGAGAGAGAGAGATTGACATGCATAGCATTGCAATCTTGCACGAAAATTTCAGTGGATGGACAGGACAGAGCTGGACTGGTGTGAGCTAAGGAGAGAGTGGGTGTGAGAAGGTAGAAATAGGGGAAGAAGATACTGTATGAGTAAGTACTAAATGATTGGCACAAACTCAAGGTTGGGCAGGAGTTCAGGAAGGGCAAGTTCAGTGGAAGCACTAAAGAGAAGATGCAGCACTGAAGAGAACATGAACAGTACACTGCTTGTCTTAAGAAAAGGGCTGTCAGTGTCCTCTCTATTTATCAGACATGGAAGCAGGCTAGCCTCAGCTGCAGAGCAATTACGCTGTAAAAATCTTTTAAACATAATTTGTAAGTCCCCATAAACTCCTTAGACTTTAGATTCCTCCAGGGCAACAACTGTGTTTTATTCATTTCCGTATCCCAAATGTCTCACACCAAGTAGGCACTCAAAACAGATTTTGGAATTAGTTGATTAACCAGTGGAATGATAAACTTGCAAAATATTGCTTATAATATGTTGATAATTATTTTATTACCAAAACAATACACAATATGAAGGCATACACATTTAAACAAATGTGGGATGCTTTGATGACTATTCTGCAACTTGTTTCTTCTACATAATACACTGTAAGCAGCATTCTGTCAGTTCAGCATGGCTTTAAAAATCACAATATTAAAAAGCCAGAGGGGACTCTTGAGAAAAGATTATACTCCATATCACTACATAGCTAAACCAATCAATTAATAACTGTAAGCTGATGCTCAGAGGTGAAATGACTTCCCAAAGTCAAACAATGAGTTCACAGTAAGACCAGGTCCTCCAGTTGGTTGTCCTGACTTCCCACAGGGCCTTGGACATCTGTCTCCCATCAAGGCTGGGTGAATGCTTGTAACCACCCAAGGGCCAATCCCTGTGGAAGGTGAGAAAGGACCTTCCGCAAATGGTATGTGGAAGAATGCTCGCTAAGAGAGACGTTTCTACATGGAGCATCAAAGACAAAGGGCAGACTAACCTGCTGATTCGTGCCGAGCAGTTCAGCTTGTATTTGTCTAAAAGGTGGAGCTTTCCTTTGTTCAACTAGTTTTGACTGCCATTTCTCCCTGAACCCACTACAGTAAGCTCCCAAGATGCTAGAGCGGGTAGAGGGTGAGTCAGCCAGGCTGGGCAGGGTGTCAAGGAGCAAAAGGAACTAACTAACCCAGCAGGTAACCGCTGAGACTGTAGGTGACTGCCTAAGGAGAGCAGTCATCAGCTCTGCCAGCTGCCTGAATGCCAGGGAGGAAAGAACCTGGCACTAGTGCTCTCAGGATTTTACCTGATACACTTTCTTTCAAAAAACAAATCATCACCCACCAGCCATGAATGCTCCTTCATGCCCTTCCTGATAACTATTTGCAGAATAATGTTGCCAGAAAACACTGCTGGGGTCAGATGTGGGACATTTCCTGTAAGGGGGCAGATCAACATTGGGGCTTGGCCAGGTGATAACACTGGCTTGAGTCTACCACGTCCTGAGAGGGTGCCTGGAGCCAGATCCTCTGGTCCTTCTCTGCGTATGAGGCCAGACCTCTGACTGTGGCCTTCTTTCTGAGGGGCTAGAAGGGAAACTGTTAATTTGAGGATGGTTGAAAAATTATTGGGGTATATCTGCCACAGGTCCCCCACTGTGTTGATTGCAAGTGTTGGAAAGAGTTAAAAATATAGAATTAGGTCAGCACACTACTTTCATCTTCCAGTTCAAAGAAGTAATTTTTCCTCTCTGAACCACACTCCTTGCCTGCATCCATTAAGTGGAGTCACCATTTATTCTTACTGAGAATTAGAGGAGAAAATTTAAGTAAAACGCCAACACTTAGTAGGCACTTAGATAATGGTCCCTGTGATATTGTGATGTATAGTAAGAAATGTATATTTGGTCTTCCTCTCAGTTTCTGGCACAGGCTCCTAAAACCCTTGGAATTTCCTAAATGATGAGAGCATGATGTTGTCTTCTGTGACGTTAGCGAGGTGACTTTTGGAAAGCACCTAAGGATGGGGCTTGTTGCCAGGGGGACCAACCACATGATTAGAGAACTGGAACTTTCAGTCTCTCCTCCTGCCCTCCAAGGAGGAGAGAAGGGCTGGAGATCGAGTTTAATCATCGATAGCCAATAATTTAACCAATCATGCCCATGTAATGAAGTCTCCAGAAAAAAAAAAAAAACTAATAAGGACAGCATTCAGAGAGCTGGGCAGGGCATGGAAGCTTCAAGGCCTTTCTCCATGCCTTGCTCTATGCATTTTCCATCTGGTTGTTCCTGAGCCATATTCTGTTTTATAATAAACCAGTGATCTAATAAGTAAAATGTGACTCTGAGTTCTGTGAATCCCTATAGCAAATTAATTGAACCCAAAGAGGAAGCTCTGAGAAGCTTTGATCTATAGCCAATAGTTCAGAAGTACAGAAGTACAGGTAACAACCTAGATTTGCAACTGGCTTCTGAAGTCCAAGAAAAGAGTCATGGAAACCTCCAATTTGTAGCCAGTTTATCAGAAGCACAGGAAGCAACCTGGGCTTGAGACTGGCCCCCAAAGAGGAGGCTGGGGTGGGTGGTTTTGTAGGACTGAATCCTTAACCTGGGGAATCTGATGTTATCTCTGGGCATATGGTGTCACAATTGAGTTGAGTTTTCAGACATCTTGCTGGTGTCAGAGAGTCGCTTGGAGTTGTGTGGGAAGCCTACACACACACACACACACACACACACACACACACACTGGAATTGGGTCCAGAAACCCAAAACGGGCCCCAACTCTCATGCTTGAGTGAATTAACCCAGAAAATAGCAAAGTAACTACCCTAGGAAGTACCTCATATTTTTAGTGAGAGAATAAAGTTTATTTTGAGTTTTTTAAAATTATTGAAGTGTTCAAAACTAAGCTTAGCACTGGGAATGAGGCAATGTACAGGGTAAAGGTTTTGCCCATAAGACATAGACAAGGGGGAAATGACAAGTTCAGAGGCAATGAGACTTCAACATCATAAGTATTTTATTTTTAAAAGTAACCCCTGCTAAGAGAACACAGATGAGGGTAACCTAGTTCATATGGCAGAGACAAGGAAGGCTTCCTAGAGGAAATGATGTTTAAGTGAGAAGCTTAGAGATACATAAAAGTATGGAGAAGACGATGAAAGATGACCATTCATTCATTCAACAAACTCTTGAGTACCTAATATGTTCAAGGTATTACAAAAACTGCGGGTAAATTATTGAACATTATAGACAAGGTATTTCGTCTAAAAGAGTTGATTTTCCAGCTGGTCGATGAATAATAAATAATTCACAAAATATCAGGAAGTGAGCCAAGCCATGTAGAAAATAATGCTGAGTGCAGTGAAGGCTTGGTGGTCATAGACGACCACTCCAAGGAAGTTCCATTTCAGCTGAAACCTAGAGAGGAGAAGTCAGCCACGTTAACCACGTTGACCACTAATGTGTAAGCAGAGAAGTGCTAGTGCAAAGGTCTTAATTTCAGAGCAAGTTGGGCATATTCTAGGGACAAAAAGATGGCAATCATGACTGTCCCAGAGCATGCAAAGAAAATATGAGATGGAAGGAGGGCAGGGCCAGCTCTTGTAAAACCATGTAGGGACTGTGGAGATTTTTAAGCAGGGGAGAGTTGTGATCTAATTTACATATTTAAAGATCATTCTAGTTTTTGTAAGAGTATAAAACACAATATATGCAAAGGCACAAGATGAGGGAAGACATGGTCTATGTGAAGAAAAAAAGAAAAAGAAAAAGAAAAAGAAGAAAACCGTGTAATCTAAGGAGGGAGGCAGTAGCCAAGGATGATGATCTTGGAGATATTGACTGGGACTCCATAACCCAGGCTCGTGGGTGTTGTGACAAGGATTTGGACTTTACAGAGGGAAGAGGGAAGTCAGATTTCTATTTTAGAAATACTCTGCTGACAGTGATGACTCCAGAAACCAGAGTGTGGCTGTAAACCTTTCTCCCTTAACATCGGCAACCTTGATGTGTAGGTAACATGTATGCACCACAGGAGAGCATGAGCAAGAAGATGAGGAACTCCGCATGTGGAAAGAGGGGAAAGCAGGATGCACACAGCTGCAGAGCAAAGTCAGAAAACCCCCACTGGGACCCCCATGGCAGCCTGGGCCATGGGTGCTCTGGGACTCCACAACTCCCGCAGTAGGGTTTCTCAAAGAAACCACAAGTCAGAGCTGGGAGAGCTGAGAGTGATTATTATCTCATCCAGGCCTATCATTTTACAGATGAAATTAGTCTCCTTATTCTCATCAGCCATATGGCTCTGAGGTTAGTTTCTCCAAGCTCAACCACAAAGATGGGCTAGTTCTGTTTTGTTTTGTTTTACTTTTTTAGTCTGGAGATATTGGCTAAAATGACTGTCTCTGTCCCCACCACAAATAATCTGCTTTTGTCCCTCAGTCTGTAAAAGACCACAGATTGTACATTTAATTTCCCATGCCATGACTTTCTCCTGAAGCAAGCCATTTGCCCAGATCCTTGTAGACTGGGTCTCCGAAAGCCTTCGCCATTGTTCAGTAGCGGGGACAGTGCCTACATGAGGTCATACCCTTTTCCAGTAAGTTAGACTGAGAAATAGGTTATGCCTAAAGGCAAAAGTTCCTTCAACAGACCTACTTCAATTGACCGTTGCTCGTATTTGGCTGAGACTCAGAGGACGGCAATGGAAGAATGAGGAAAGATCATCAAGAGCAAAGCTTTGTTATCAGAGACCAAGTCTAAGATCATCCATACTCCTCTATTCCCGATTACTATATACAGATGTGAAAAATGGATAGTGAAGAATGCTGATAGGGAAAAGAAAACTGATCCATCTGAAATATGGTGTTGGAGGAGAGCTCTATGGAGACCCTGAACTACCAGAGAGACAAACTAATGGGTCCTAGAGCAGATTAAGCCTGAAACAATGCTGGAGGCAAAAATGACCGACCGAAGCTGTCCTACTTCAGGCACGTCATGAGAAGGTAGGGTTCTTTGGAAAAGAAAATAATACGGGGGGAAATATAAGGCAGCTGGGAAAAGGGAAGACGAAATATGGTATTGACCCCACAAAAGAAGCTGTAGACATGCATCTGTAGGAGCTGAGCAGGACTGTTGAGGACAAGCCACTGGTGACATCACTCATTCACAGAGTTCCCAGGAGTCAAAGGCATGTTATACACTCAGAGAAAAATGGAATTATTGGGTCAGAGTAGATGCATTTTTAATTTTAATAAAACTACCTCATGTAGGTTGTTTATAATAATAGCTGCAATAATTTCCTTCCTGTTCCAGGCTCCTTTTGCAATACAGCTTTGTGGCCCCTCCTGTTGTAACGTGGTGTCCTTTTTTGCACCTCTTGAGTTTGGTCTGGTCCTATGACTCACTAATTGGTGGGATGCAGCTTTGTACAAAGAGTTAAAAACATGGGGCTGCCTTACATGCAATCTTGCCCTCAAAGTATTCTGGTCTTGATGCAAGGGATAGCCCAGTACATAGGCGATAAAGCACTATAGGTTTTAAAGTAGCACTACCTATACAAGGTATTATAGAGGGAGGGGGGAGGTATGAGGCTAGGGAAAGGGGAGCATCAAGGACTTGAGTCAGGAGAGCAAGGAGTTAAAATGTTCCCTAGTGGAAGCTAGTCTTGAAAAATGGGAGGGAGATTGCTGATCAGCACATCAAGGTCCACACAAAATAGAAATCTTCAGCTTCAGCTTCTTCCAGGGCAGAGCGGATTCATCCCGAAGGCTCTGGCCCTCCTCCCTGCAGATATATGACAGGGAAGGCTTTCAGATACTGAACCACCACTGATGTGGTGAGATGAACAAGGGCAAGTCTATGAAATAACTTTCCATGGAGGAGTTCAGACCAGTGCCAGCCTACCAGTCCAGGAAGGAAGGGAGTCTGGTCTATTGAAAGTATATAATTTTTTTTTTCAAAACATAAAAGATATCTCAGATGATTGGCTTAAGCAGGAATTAAAGGGTCATGTTTCTTTGGGATAAGGGATATTAGAGGTAGGTTGGTTTTGGCTGTGGGTCAAATCAGAGGGTGGAGGGCAGTGCCTTGAGAAGCTTTGGGAAACAAATCTGGAAACTTCATCTTTCTCTCTCTCTCCTGTTGTGCCAGGATGTCTTTTTCGACATCTGAAATACCCTGTTGTGTTATTCATCTTTTTACCAATAAAACTTTTTTTCTGAACTTATGCTCAGCAACACTGCATTTCCAATCAGTAGAGTAGCTGGTAAACTCGTCTTTGTTTTGCTCCCACTCTCTCCTCTGCCCTTCTCTTCCTTACCCTCCTTTTTCTTTTCTCTTTATGGTAGTTTTCAATAGGAAGGAAGCATTTCTCTAAGAAGCACAAAGAAACTAATTAATGGGTTAGTCATTTTGGAAATGAGTAACAGTAAGACTGCCTTGTATTCCTGGTACAGACTTCTGTGCATGAGGAAATATGAACTAGGACATTCATTGCAGAATTGTTTAAAATATTAAAAAGATCTTAAAAGTCCAATAACAGATATTATGGATACATAAACTGTGACATATACCTACTACAGAATATTATGCCATTAAAAAGAAACAAAACAAAACCCAAACTTGACAGCATGCTTAGATATCCCAAACATGTAGATGTGTGAAATAAATAAGTTAAAAATTGATGAACAACATAATAGTACATATGTGAAAAAGGAAAATAGAACATATTCTACTGGTAAATATATGTACAGTTAAATGTGTAGAAAGAAATAGGTCCATGAGCTTCTACAGCACATGCATGACACTGGTTACTGCTAGGTCGCTGATTCTCAACTGGGGGCAATTTTGCCCCGAGGTTTATCAAACTGTTGGGAGGAAGGATGGTGCTACTGGCATTTAGTGGGTAGAGTCCGGGGTTGCTGCTAAACAATGCACAGGATAGCCACCTCAGACAAAGGATCATCCAGCTCAAAATATAAAGCGTGCCAAGGCTGAGGAGCCCTGATGCTCTAGGTAGACAAAGAGGGCATAAGGATTAAATGACTGTCAAAAAAAAAGTTTATCAGTAATGTTTTAGACCTTTCAAATTGTACATTACTTATGTAATTACAAATTAATTAAAAGTCAACCTGCAGTAGATTTCCATTGACCACAGGGCCCCCTTTGTTAGCTGGTGCCTGCTTAATTTCTCCTAGGTCTCTGTCACACATCCTATGTTTTATGCATACCAAAGTATTTACAGTCTTTTTAAGTTTCACGTGCTTTGTACTTGCCTTTTATTTTCTAATGATGATCCTTCCGAAAGTTCCTCACTTTCTTTATAGTGGCATCCTATTCACTCTTCAGAACCCATCTTACGTACTATTTTCTCTGCTTTTCCCAGGTGAAGCTTCTCTCCCCCTCCTGTCTGCCATCTCTGCAGCACCTAAACAGTTGGTATTATATATAATTAGACCTCAGCACCCTGACATGAGAGTTGGCCTGCAGAGCAAGCCCTAACCCAGCACTCCACGAAAGATTTCCTGCCTTCCCACATACTCTACTGACACACACTAAAGGACAAGTAACGTGTCACTCAAATGTTAACACATGAACCCTATAGAATCTAGTGTACATTTTGAGTGTGTGACCTCTACTAACGTGAGGTGTGTGCCTCATTCCCTATAGCAGCGGTTCCCAACCTTTTTGGCACCAGAGACCGGTACTCCGATGAGAATCGAATGCCTGATGATCTGAGGTAGAGCTAAGGTGGCGATACTAGTGCTGGGGAGTGGCTGCAAATACAGACGAAGCTGTATTCGTGCAGCCTAGTTCCTAACTGGCCACAGACCAGTACTGGTCTGTGACCCAGGGGGCGGGGGGTGCAGAACCTCTGCACTCGAGTGTGAGATGTTGCAAATGTGTGCAATGGGGGCATGGAAGGCACTCTGACGAAGCAGAGAACACGGCCCCACCTGGAGGAGCACGGTCAGCTATCTTCTGCTGATTATTGCCACGTAGACCCCAGGCTGCCAGATCTTCCAAGTTAAATTGGAAATCCAGAATGTTATTGACAATGTCTCAATTCTTAAAGTTGAATATCTAAATCAAACTCCATAGTCATTGTACAAATGAAATAATAAGCTTCAAAGGATCAGATCTGTCTTGAGAGCTACTAATTTTTTAAACCCGAAATATAACTACGCATAAATGAAATTTCTGAACTGAATAAATAAGTGAAATTTATAGTCTAGTATGGAAGACAGGTGCCCAAACACATGAGAACCCAGGACATTCATATATCACACAACCTTTAACATATAGGCCCACCCTATAGAGAAACACGGATAAATGGAAATCAGACCCTTGTCACCACCAGATAAGTGACATCTTTTCCAGTGGGGATGAGTAAGTGAAGAAGCTAGAAAGAAGAATCAATTCTTTCTCCCTGAAACTTCTCAGATGACAGAGGGTCTTATTTCAGGGACTGAGGTGGGTGGGAACAGGAGAGTAGGAGAAAGAACGTTTACTCCTACAATAAAGATATTAATCTGGATTCCCTTTGCATATAATTCTCCGATCCCATGGACTGTGCAAACCAGCTCTCAGGTTTGCCAAAAGACCACCAGACAGACATCACAGAGGGCAAATGTGCCAGGCTCATGCATGGAGTTCTCATTGGTCCCAGAGTGCCTCACGAACTGCACTCTTTGGAACAGAATCACGATGGGCAATGTGCAAATGATCTTTTCATCTCGTGGCCCTCAATACCCATCCAAGGCCAGGAACCAAGTGAGAGCAGGAAAAGGGCCTCAATTTCTGATCCGCCACAACCATGCCAAGTGTCTCTGGAGCAGACTCCATTCTCCTGTGTCTCCAGTGGCATCCGTGGTTTCAGGATCTTGGATGCTGGCCTAGGGCATTTCTCTCCATGCATATCACATGGCAAGTGGGGAGACTGACTCACTATAGAGTACACTTAGACAACTAGGAAGGAAGTGGCACAAGATCACATTTTCCTAACAAGTGAAGACTTATTACATGTAAAGCACAGCCTCTCCACATGTAACACACTGAAACATGTGCCTGTTGCCATGGAAACCCCGTAATGCTGGCTAAGCAAGTACAGCCTGAATAGATCCCATCCAAAGTGCTCGCCAAGGCCCACTGCTTTTAGCCCCTTTCATCACTGAGCCAGAGTCAGCCTGGAGCCAGAATTAGTGATGGGCAAAGCGCTCAAAAGGCTGCTGGTTCCCTTCCAGGGCATCTCCGATTTATGCAAAGTCTCTTGGGTTTGGAAGACTCGAGTGGCCGAACTGTCCCATGAGAGTCGTGGCTCCTCTTTCTGTCATCCTGAGCCACAAACTAGCATCTCACTCTGTGTAGAGGGAGCTATGTGACAGCTAATCAAAGCAGCTTTAAAAAGTCTTTCGGCGTTTGCATAAAAGGGTGTTTTGGGTAGAGACCAGGACACAATTTTTCTCCCAGTCTGTTTCTCATTCTTTTATATATACACAGATTGAGCTAGCTTGACTCTACAGCAACAAGATTGGAACAAGCAAAAACCTTTAAGTAAAGCTATTAAACATGATTTTCCCTCTTGAGAAAAGCAGAAGCTATGCACTATACTTAAATCCAGAATGCCCAACGTTCTATTCTGAAGATTTTACATTAATTAGAGTAAATAAAAACATTTCCTTCCCCTCCTTTCTAGACATGTGTCCAATCAAGTTATATGAAGACAATAGCTAGCAAGAGCCCACCTATCTAGCTAAACTATATTTTTAGACTCCCAGGATAAAATAAATAAATATAGATGTGGCAAAGTTCGCTCAACAGGAAATATCTCAAGAGATTTTATGGACCATATACAATGATTCATCCCATGGGGACAGTTAATGTGTCAAATCAACTGGACTCAGAGAAAAGTGAGTTTGCAAAAAATTTATCTGCTTCAACACTATAAAGGCCCCCACATCCTCTCCCTTAAATGTCATTATGGTCTTCACACAACACTTACTGGTCTGGTTTATCTGGATGGGGACAAGAGAGGCACAGAGGAAGAGGTAAGATTATCAGAAAGTCGACAATCATTTTCTTTCTCCTGAGATGCCTTATAAAAACTAAATTTATATAACAGATAGAAGAAAGGAAATATTCATTTTTCCCATTTGGAATCTTAGGGAAGGGGGTATTGTTAAATTGTGGAGGTGTGTTTGTGTAATGAGGCTTTCCAACTCGACAAGCTGGAAGAAATAGGGGGAATACAAAGTAAAGCCAGTGTGTAAACGTATGGCTTTCTACAGCCTTCTGCTTGAGGAGGGCCCTGGTGCCAAATGAGGGAGGAAAGCAGGGCACCTTGTCACTATCGTTTCACAGACGAGGAGACTGAGGCCCAGAGGTGGAAGTACTTTGTGAAGATCGATACCGTTCCTCTGTCAGCTACCTACCACAGGTGCCCAAGCATGGGACAGCATCCAGCAGGGCTTGTTCCTCATCTTTCCAAGAAACTTCAAAAGCACAAGTTATTTGGCCAAGTTATATAAGTAGACATTAGCAATATATGGGTGAAATAATATAATGTCTACCTGCAATGTTTATCAACTAAGTTGCCATTATAGCCATACAATTTCAAAGGTGGTTAACCATTGCTTTTGCTTTGACTCTCAATTTTTATAAACTTCTTTTACTCAAATCCGTGACACTAACTAAGATCCATCTGTCATAAGTCATCTAACAGCTTTCTAGAGTCCATCATCTTTGTGTTTATCTGATTCATTTGAGCTCTGGTTCTTCTTTAATCCATAAGCCAGAAGTACTGATTTACCTAGCAATAGAACACTGCTTTTTTCTTTTTTAATTCATTATGGATACACATATATTCTTGAATACCACAATGCAGTCCTTCAGGAAAAAATACAAAATATAATAAATCTATTTGCCTCCTGCTTTACCACTTGGTCAGGTGAACTTTCTACATACTCAAACTTTGCATTGATTTTAATAGATTAATGGATTTTCCCAAATATTTTGTCATTAAAAATAAAGCAACTGAGAGATTGTCCACAAACCTTCAAGACTTGTCAGAACTTGAAAAAGATGTCCCCTCAGTAGACAAAAAGCCATTTCCTTATATGTTGGCATGTGCAGTCTTGTGCAAAAGCAGAAAAGGAAGTGAAATCCTTTAGCCTCTAGTTGGAAGTTAATGCCACTGCTCAATACCATTGGTGGAGGGCAGGGGTGTCTTATTTATCTTACCCATAACTTAGCATAGTACCTGACAAAGAGCAGGTTCTCAATTATTGTCGAGTAAAAAATGAATTAATTGAATAATGAACACATGGCATATTCTTTAACACTCTTAAGAAATGGAGGGGGTGATCTACAATTCTGAGTACAGTTGCCCCTTGAACAACAGGGGTTTCAACTACGGAATCCACATCTACATAGAGTTTTTCCCAACAAATATACAGTTGGCCATCTGTAACCCCAGGTTTCACATTTTCAGATTCAACCAACAGTATTTTTCATTGGCAGTTGAGAGTCCACAGATGTGGAGGGCTAACTGTATGTGTTGTTCTGTATAAGGGGCTTGAGCATCCTCAGATTTTGGTATCCAGCAGGGATGCCTGGAACCAATTCCTGTAGCTATGGAGGAATGACTACAGTTAAGTTTTGGGGGAGTCAAAAATTTTCTGCAGATTTTTGACTTCTTTGGGACATAATGTCAGAGCCCTAACCCCTCATTGTTCAAGGGTCAACTGTATAACCTAGTCATTCTCTAAATTGAAAAGGCTTGCTGTTTCATTTCTTATGAAAATCCTATCTTGTTTTATTTGGAAAGACTCATATTGCTGTGTCTCAGAGCTCAGGTTCACCATCCCAGCTCACTAAATAGCAGAAGCAAATCAGCTCAGAGCCAGTTGAACACTTAGTGGCTATAGTAAATGGTCCCAGAAGAATGATGCCAAAATTGCAGCTTGAGAGTCCCTGGTCTCATGGACAGGTCACCCCAAGAGAACAAACCCTTGTTCCGGTGCATTGTCAATTATAACCCTGCTTTCCAGCCCACACAGCCCCCAAGAATCCAGTCATCTCCCCACACTGGAGCTGGCTTTGCCTATGTAAAAGCCCATAGTTGTGGCATTTTCTTGGCTTTGCTCAACTGTAATGAGAAGGGTTTGGTGAGGGAGAGGTAACACACACAGGAAGTAAGACAGAAAGAGAGGTTTGGGGGGCAGTTTCTGAGAACAAAGCTCTGACTGCTGAAGTTGTTTGGACTTAAGCACCAGAATAGCCATTTTTAGATCATGTTGCTGGAATGTGTAAGGGCAGGACAGAGGGGCAGGGAGCAAACCCCGCTCTAGGCAGTTGTGAAATAGGCTAAGTTCATAAGCGGTATTTCCCCTTCTCCCTTCAGGGATCACTCCCAGTTCCCACAGAAATGCCCACTAGTATCCTTGCTGCCAAGAACAAAAAACTCAGGGGACTACTAACCCTCATATGCATCTCCTCAGCTTCTCTACCTGTCCTGCATCTCTCTCTTGTCCAGAGCCGGCCACTGAGGAGATGGCCAATAAATTTCAGTTTTCTTTCTTCCATTGCATATTTAGCTCATTTATACCTGTTCAAATCACTTTCACAGACATTTTATTGAGAGACCATCATAATCTTTTAGGGTAGGTGAGGATTAGAATGCTCATTTTTAAAGTACAGCAATCATTTCTCAATGTTCTCTCAAAACTTCCAGGATAATGTTTCTCTTATTAGAATTAACTTCTAGCCACTTCCTGGTCTGGTCTCTGCCTCCCTCTCTAACTTCTCTTTCCTTGACTCCATCCCCATCCTCAAAATTATACCGAACTACTTGTAGTTCCTCAAACCTGATCAACGGTTTCATTCCATGCCTTGGCTCATGCTTTCCCCAGTGTCTGGAATGCCTCTCTACCATCCTGTGGTTGGTAGGCACATCCTGTCAACCACTCCACGCTTTAAGATTCAAACCAGACATCTCCTGCAGAGAAGTCTTTCATGACACTTTTTCTTCTCCAAGGCTAATCAAAGGTGCCTGATGTTTACCCATTTCGTACCAACCATCTCTTTTTAGAGTGTTTACCTGTTCATGTGTCAAATTTTCCCCACCTGACTCTGAGTTTAAAATCCAGGAATATCTTATTGCAAATGATAGTAAACTCAAATCAACTTGACCTTAATTTTTAAAAAATAGAATCGGGGATGTATTGGCTTAATAGTTCATGCAGCACTTAGGGTACAGCTGGACTCAGCAACTCAAACAATGTCACCACAATTCCACCTCACCTATTACCCAAGCTCTACTTTCTTCTCTGTGGATTTTACTCTCAAGAAATATTTACTTCCACACAGTGCTTCTTTGAATAGAATAAACAAATGGAAAAAAAAAAAAAGACAGAAATAAGTTGGAGAGAAAGCCAATAGGTCCATCAAGCAGAACCTGGTAGTCAGGTCTAGAATTCTGTTCAGCATTTATTTATCTATGTGTCAGGAAGGCCTGGGTGATTTAAGTATGATAAATAAATATATAATAGGACAATTGCTCTGGTTTCTATTGAAGAAAACAAATAAGAGAGCAAGAGCAGAAGAGGGTTCATCAAATATGAGGCTGTTATAAAAATTTAGGGAGTAAGAATGGTGGCCTGAATGAAGATGGAGAAAAGTGGATAGAGCCAGGACATGTTTTGGACATAAAAATTGAAAGATTTTATTATACACTGGATGGGAAAAGTGATTATAAAAAGGTAGGAACTACGGGTGACTTCTATATTTAGGATGCAAGCAACTGGTGATACCTACTTCTGGATAAAAAGACAGATTGGTGGGGAAGGATCTAGCAAAGAGAAGAAGAGGCAAGTATGGAAGGCAGAGCCAACAGTTCCATTTGGAGTATTAATTGTTCATAACATATCAGCCAGGTGGACTTCAGTTTAGTTTGTTCATAGACTTGTCTGCCCAGACCTGCCCCAGATCTGGGTCTAAAATAGGATATCTAGTGCTGACCAGGGAAGGGAAAATGTGGAAAAATTGGGGGAATACGGACACTATGGTTGACAAACAGAGGTCACTTTTTAAGTCTTGAAGGTTTCATTGGAGAGATTTAAACTTAAAAGATAACCAGACGGCCAGATAGCCAGATGACCAGATCTGGGCTCTGTTACCAGCTCCGTTACACTCTAGCTGTATGATATTGGTTAACTTGCCTTCCTGCTTTCAACCTCATCCTTATCAACTATAAATACGATAGTTCTGTTTCACTCACTTTCAGGGCTTTTGTGAAGATCCTTATGTTAGGAAGTATTGTAAACTATAAAGCAATAATATCTGTAAATTAGAATTACGGCCATTTTAATATACACGCAAATGTCGAAACCAAAAGAATTTTTAAATGAAAATTTGCCATGTAGGAGAAATGGGGTACATTCTTTCTTCAGGCTCTAAACCTTTGAAACTATCCCAAGAATAACTTCAGCCTTCTAGTGTCAATGAAACACTTCGCCTACTTCGTTTTTAAGTTCTCACATCACCCCCAGTTACTTGCTCACAGCTTGTCTCCTGCAGCTGATGCTAAAATGTATTTCTCCCCCTGTATGTTATAGTTTCTCAGGATAAATCTGTTTCATTTGGCTGAAGAGATAGACCAGACGATATCCGACATAACTTTCTTCCCCTCAGCCACCAGGGATCTAAGAGATGAGTTTCAGTATTTTGCCAGCAAATGACTGAGGGTTAAAACAACCACCTGTGAACTGAACATGGTAGGTTTTATTTTTTTATTTTTTTAATTTATTTTTTCAACAGCAAAGCCTAGGAATGCCCAGGAAGGGAATGAGATCATCTGTCTCGTCTATGAGCAGCATGTTCTGCAGGTCTTCTCATTCCACATTACATCATGCTGGAAGGAGAAAGTGTCTGGACATTCCTTACGCAATCTGCAGAGGTGCTAAGTGAGGGAGACACTGGCTTGCTGGGGAGTTGCGACTCCCCAATTCTGATCACACAAGAGTACGAACACTCATAAATTCTGCCAACAGTTAGAGAATGCCCTCTTTAAATCTGTAATTTTTGATGTAAAAATAATCTTGCACATTCATTAACTTATTTTTTATTAGTTTCAGATATATACAGAACATTGGTTAGACATTTATATAGTTCATGAAATGATCCCCCGATTACTCTAGCACCCATCTGGCACTGCACACAGCCATTACAACACTATTGACTATATTCCCTATACTGTACTCTACATCTCCAGGACTATTTTTAACTACTAATTTGTACTTTTTCAACCCTTTGCCTTTTTCTCCCAGCCTCCCAACCTCCCTCCCCTCTGGCAGTCACCAGATAGTCCTCTGTATCTGTGAGTCTGTTTTCATTAAGTTCTTTGCTTTTGTTCCTTAGATTCCACATCTGAGTGAAATTATATGATATGTATCTTTCTCTGTCTGACTTACTTCACTCAACATAATAACCTCTAGGTCTGTCCATGTCATTGCAAATGGTAGGATTTCATTTTTTTATGACTGAGTAATATTCCATTGAATGTATGAACTTATATATCCAATCATTTTTTGATGGCCATTTAGGCTCCTTCCATATCTTGGCTGTCACTAACTTATTCATTTAACAAATGTTTGTTTTGAGTGCTTACTATGTGACAGATACAATTCTAGGTCCTGGGGATACAGAGGTGAAGAAAACAGATAAAAATCTCTGTCTTCATGAAGCTGATATTCTATTGCAAAAGATGGCTAATTCACAAATTAACATGTAAATATATGATACAATGTCAGATAAATGCTTTAAAGTAAAAAAATTAACCAAGATAAAGAGATCAGGAATGATAGGGTGGCTGTTTCGGATAAGAAAATTGAGAAAAGTCCCTCTAAGAAGGCGACCTTTGAGTGGGCGGAGGCCAGAATAAACTGAAGGATGCACCAACAAATAGCTCTAAAGGAAAGGAAGCTATCTCCAGGCAGAGAGACAGTAAGTGCAAAGGTCTTGAGACTAGAAAGTCTTTTAGTCGAGAAGCAACTATTTTTCACACCAATTATTTTGGAGCATCCCTGAAACCCCATGCTAACCGTGGGAACAATTCTTCCCATCATACAGGTGACAAAACTGTATATCCAAGGTGTTGTCAATTCACTTTCTCTGTAAACAGATCCTGAAATACCTATATCTATATTTATATATTTCAGATTCAGTCTTTACTCTGCTCTGCTTTTATTTAATTCTCCCATGTGCTTTCTATTAGTCTTTCCTTCTATAGAAGGAAAATTAAACCAAGAGTAATGTGATTGAGGTTAAATAGCAAAGAAAAGGAAGAGGAAAGAATTCTCCCACTTCCTCTCTGGTTTGCGTAAAAATATTGAATGTGCTGCATTTGAAGAAAAAATTCTAGGACAATCTATCTAGCTAAGTCTTTGGTCATATTTAACTCTCTAGCCAGTTCAGACATATTCCATTCTGGTGGCAAGGATGTCACAAAACCATCATTCTTTCTGTGGACTAAAGTGACAGGCTGGCTGCTGATAGGTGCATTTGCATTCGATACAGAGTTTGCTTGAAACAGACTTGTCTCGCTCAGCCTTTCGTCTTGGCGCTTCGTATCGTGAATACACTTTATTACTGAAGCCATCATTGAAAGCCACTTTCAAAAGGTGCTTTTACAAATACCATTGGGGAAACCTTCAAGCTCATTCATATTGCTAAGAATCAGGACCCAATTTCATGAAGCTTCATAGATTGGGGCTCCAGTTGGGTCTGTGGAAAAAATAGAAAATGAGGGGAAAAGCAACTGAGAGTTAAGAATGAAAGAAATGGGAAAATGAATTAACCTCAACTATGTACTAGGCTCATTCAGTTGTCATCATAATCTTATAAGGTAGTTATCTTTATCTCTATTTAAAGGCAACGTGAAGTTTACGCAGATTCTGGAATCTGTTTAAGATCAGATAGCTAGTGAATGCCTCAAATGGGATTCAAACCCAGGTTTATCGTCCCTTTACTAATCTATCTACCACTGCCTTAGTTAACTCTCTGAAAAGTCAGAGATAGTCAACAAGTCCATGATTTCTAGTGTCTAAAGCTCTATTAAAATTTTCAATCATTTAAAGTTCAAGGGACTAAAATTTTTGCTTGGTACCCCCCAAATATCCAGCAATTCCATATTTAAACAGAAGATAATATCCCTTTAAAACAGTCCTTCAAAAAAAGTCCTGGCACTAAACTCCTGGCTCCCATTTGAGGTTGCTTAATGGGGATCCTTAATAGATATAAATAGCATTGGGTAATCCTCAAAGCTCCTTGTCGAGTGACCACTGATGCAGCCTGAGGTTTGGATGACACTGTTATGAGAAGCGTTGTGCTCCTTAGATGGTGGCTTCTTAACAGAGGAAATAAAACTCTTCCCACTGAAAGGATTTCACAGGTTACTTTGATTAGTCATATAACTTGCTGGGTTGTGATTATTTGTTTGCTTGTCTGACTTCTCATTTGATGTGCTGGCTACTTCCCAGAACAAGGACCATAACTTAATCACCTCTCTGTCCCCATACCATGCCACAATGTTGGCGCTCAGTTGTGTTTCAGTAAGTGGATGTCAGTTATTTGCTCCTTTAAAACAAACTGTTCCAAAACTCTGTGGCTTAAAACAACAACCATTTATTTAGCTCACAATTCTTCGGGTCAGCAATTTAAGGCAGGCATAGCTGGGTGGCTCTTTTGGTTTCTGCTGGTCTCCCCCATGAGAATGAGGTTAGCTGTGTTTAGTTAGGCAGCTCTGCTTCTGAGTGTGGCTGTCCACATGTGTCTCTCTTCCTCCTGCACTCTGGTCCAATTTTGTTCCCATGGCATGACAGGGATGCAAGAGTAAGTGAGAGAAACAGAAGCACGCAAAGCTTCTTACAGCTTAGACTCAGAACTGGCACATTATAACTTCTGTCACATTCTATTAGATGAATCAAGATAGGAGGGCAGCCCAGAATAGAAGCATGAGCAAATAAACTACCTCTTGATAAAAGAGCTGCAAACATCACATCGCAATAGATGTGAGATGAGTAGAGAATCGGGGCCATTTTTTCAACCTACCACAAAATATTTGTAATGAATGAAATGCATGGCATATCAAATCATGATATGTGATCTCTTTGCTCACTAAAATTAATGTCTTCCTTATAAATAACTTACTTCAGCTATCAACTGAGGGCATGAGAACATGGGACTCAAAAGAATTGATGTCTCAAATTAGAATATTGTTTTGTTTTTGTTTTGTTTTATCATTGGGGAAGGGGGACTCTCCTAACCTAATTGTTTTCACAGATTTAAAGTAATCATACCAATTCTCTGCTTTACTCCTAGAGGCATTGTTGCTGTTTCGGTGAAAAATTATATATTTCAAAGTCAAACGGACTTAGTTTCTAACAACAGCTGTGCATGTGTGTTGTGATTATTAAATGAGATGGTATATGTATAACACTTCACACAGTGCCTGATACAACTTAGGTGACAAATAAATATTAGTTCCTTTCAAACTTCTCTACCTTTAGCCTCTGCATTGCTGGAGGGTACCTTCCCATAAATCTGAGCTAGGAAGGTGCTTCTCGAATGTTGATGTAAAACTCAGTTCTCAGGAGTACTCAAATCTAATGATAAACATCGGGTATCACTTTTACTTGAAAATTGGAGTAAGTTTAGAAATTTAACTGAACAGCATTTAAACCAGCATCTCATATTAAAACAAACATAAATGTAAATTGGAATCTGGCAGGTATTTGATTCATAAAACATGTGGCTTCAATGAAATTTCCATTGTGCAGGAGTTCACTTTTGGCTTTACTATATGTATGTTCTTATAGCTGCAGAGATATTGTAGAGGAAAATTTAAGAATGAAGCACAGGGTGATACCCACCTAGAGCCCAATGTGCTGTTAGAGATTCTTCTGTATATTAATTTCTCTAGTTCCATGACTACAATTAAAGAAAAAGTCCCTCTCTTTTTCCCTGCCATTTCTGGTCCTTCATTCTCGAAAAGGAAACTGGCCAATCTATTCTCCCTTTGTTCTATTCAAGGTTCCATCTTCCAGCCGAACCTCCTCCATATCCCCACTCACACCCATACTGACTTTTTCTTCTTTCCAATATTTCTGAAGATTCCATCATGATTTTGTTTCAGTCTCTAGATAAACTCTGAGCACATGAACACTGTTCATAAAAGAGCCCAAGGAGGGAAAACTCTGCCACAGTCCGTGATGATCCTTTCTGCCTAGGAGAGCTCCAGCTTCCTGACAGAGCTGTGTATTTTTTGCAGGTCACCTTTGTAGATCATTAACATTCGGTCCAAACTCCCAGACATCAGTACAGATCAATCTCAGTAACTAGAATCACCACCGACATGGCATGCATCAAGCCCTGCCTTTTTGACACAATAAGGTCACCAGAAACTAAAAGAACTGGACGAGTAATACATGCAGCATGCAGGTGTGGTTACAAACTATGAGTTGTAGAGGACCCAGGGCTGTACTGATTTGCATTATAGCCCCCGACCCTACTGACTACTCATGTGGCCTTGAGTAATCACTAAATTTCTCTGTGCCACAGTTTCTTCACTTGTGTAATGCAGATGGCGATGCTATTTACCTTTCAATATTGTTAGGATTGAATGAGTTAACTGTGTAAAATGTTTCAAAGCTTCTGGCATATAATGGGCTTGCTTTTCCTTAAATCTGCAATTCTGATGAGTTAATTGCCAGATGACCTTGGACAGGTTAACAAACCTCTTTGCATTTCAGTTTACAAAGCTATGAGATGGTGATGATAATATTTGCCTCAAGAAATTGTTTTAAGAAGTTATGGCATGTTAAGTGATTAATATGACATTCAGAGAATAGTAGCTGCTATTATTAGTAATCACAATAATCATTGTCACCATGAAGTCAATAAGTGGAATAATGATTGCCAGAGGCACATGAAGAGTTATTTTAAATATCAAATTATGTTTGAAAATGAAGTCTTAGGAATCTATTACGTAGAGAGATAAGACATGAGAAATGATAGCTCTGGAGTTGTCAAACTGGATTTGAGTTACTAAACCCACTGCTCAGCAAGAGCAAGACAATGAACATATTATTTGACTTCTCTTTGTTTCTCTTTCCTCACTAAAAAGACTGGAAAATGCCACCTACCTTGCAAGATTATTGTCGGATTAAATGGGATACTACAAAAAGCACTTGGCATACTGTTGGAGCTCAATAAGTGGCAGTTATTCTAAATCAAAGGGCTATGACAGAAAAATGACTCATAATACTTATTAATATAAAGTGAACATTTAAAAAAAAAAAAGAACTTGATTTATCCTTGTGAGCTGGGCTCCAGCTAGCTTAATGAAGACAGAGAGAAAGGAGGGATGGAGGTTAGAGGGACTAAACACACAGAGTGTGTAGGGAGTTTCACTGAGGTTAGCTATAAGGAATTTGTGGTTTGATTCAAAAAACTTTGGTTTTATGAGGTTTGAGGGCCTTTTTCAAAAGGAAAACCAGATGTATCAATGGAAATTTTATGCAAACGGTGCTATCTTCAGCAAATGCTACTTTGAGTCTATTCTGTTATATCGGGTAGGAGTAGAGGGAAGAGGAATCCTGGGGTGCTTTTTAAAACTCAATTGGTCCTTTCTTGTGGTTCCTCAGTGATGTTCTCAAATGGGCCACAAGACCTGTACTTGGTAAGCAAAAAGCCCCAGAACCACAAGCAGAATGACTCTGCTATAGACAGGGCTTCTCATTTCAGACTCCTGCTTTATATTTTTGAAGAAAACAGAGTTTTCTTCTCCCAGGAGTCCAGTATCTTCATGCTCAAGGTTCCCAACAGAAAACAGGGGCGAGAAGCTTCCCTAATCCTGCCAGTCACTTGGCCCTCGGTGCGCCGGAGGTAAAGGAGATTCAGGAGACAATAAATAGTATTTAAGTTAGATTGCTTTGCCACCTAAACTGCAAAACCCATGAGTTTTCTGGTAGATTTATCAGAATTAACTGGCAGGCCTCATGAAAAAGCTCGGAAAGATTTAAAATATATAAGGAAAAATCATCACAAGATCAATGATGTAAATGCACATAGCTTGGTGTGTGGTGAGTAAACTGGAGAGGACAAGACCCTGGAAGAGAGCGGGCATAAGGACATTAGCAGAAAAAGTGAGACACAAGGTGAGGGAAGGTGACTGGAGGGTGACAAAGATGGTGTGAGCCAACACTGGACATACATTGGGCTTTTGTTCCATGGGACCCTAGGCCCACTTGCTGGGACAGAAGCTGATTCTTAAAGGGGCTGCATGAAGGTAGACAGCCAGGTGAGTGCAGTCAGGCCCAAGACCAAATTCTTGTGTCTTTAAGTCTATTCTTCTGCCACCACCTCCTAGGGACACTCATCAGGGCTGCTGTGGCCACTGCCCTCACCTTACTTGAAGACAGTGAGTTTAGGGAAGGGACAAAAGTAAGCAAAGAGCCAGAGAGGAAGCAAAAATGCAGACTCTGTATCAGACTGCCTGAGATGAGAACCACAACTGAGTTTCGAAATCATATTTTTTTGGTGCTAAAGCACGTGGTATTAACCAATACTCTGTGAATATCTGTAAGACAAAACATGTTAACTCTGCTAACATGAATGACATGTATGGAAACTTCCTCTTCTATCCTGGCTCTATAAATGACCAAGATAAGAAATCTGATAGGTCTCTTTAGGTTAGAAGTACAATGAGCAGAGTTTTAAGTCAATGAAGGATGTAGTCCAGGCCAGGTTCATATTGTGGTCCGTTCGCCAAACATGTTTGCCAAACCTTGGGTATGACGCATTTGCTGAAGGATACCTATATCCACCTCTGACTCAATAGTAGAGAAGCAAAGGTAAGAAAAATTGTCTTAACTGGACAAAGCCTAAGTAATTGGGAGGAGAGTGAGGAGAGCATCTCCCAAACCCATCGATGCCAGCAGCCTTAGTCCCACATCTTTAATTATGTCCCTATATCCTTGTCCATCTACTACAAGGATATTCAAATGATCTGTAAATTTCAGATCTACTTGTGGCATAGATGGCTAACTTTCCTAAATATCCATTCTCCAGTTCTAGTAGAGACACACAAAATCTGATTTTCATGTGGACCCATGGCTGTTCATGTAAAGATGAAATTTTCCAGTAGCCAGATATGAACGTGTGACTAATTTCTGATGAGTGGGATAAAATCAGAAGTCTCTTATGTAAACTTCTGAGATTCTTCTCTAAGAGAGAGCAGAAGCCTTCCTGCTATGGTGTGAATGTTTGCATCCACCCAAAATTCATACGTTGAGATCTCAATGCCCAGTGAATGGTATTAGGAGGTGGGGCCTTGGGGAGGTGATTAGGTCATGAGAGTGAAGCTCTCATGAATGGTATCAGTGCTCTTAGGAAAGAGACCCCATAGAGCTCCCAAGCCCTTCCATCATGTGAGAACAAAGCAAGAGGGTGGCAGTCTGAAACCTGGAAGAAAGATCTCACCAGAACCCCACCATGCTGGCACCCTGATCTCAGATTTCCAGTCGCCAGAACTGTGAAGAATAAATGTTTGTTGTTTTGAAAATACCTAAAGTCTGGCATTTTGTTACAGCAGCCTGTGCAGACAGAGACACTTCCCATTGGTCTCTTATTTTTATCATTGCTCCCAACTTGTGGCCTGGACTATGAGTTTGGCATATGAATTTAAAGGCCACATATAGGGATGGTTGGAAAGATCTTAAATTTCTGAGAAGAGCCACTATAGCAATCGTGGACTACACAACTCCAGACTGTTATATGAAAAACAAAACTTCTATTCTTTTCAAACCAGTATTAATTTCGAGTTTTCTGTTACTAGCTATCAAACCTAATTCTAAACAGTATGTCGATCATGTTACTCTTTGCTTAAAACTTATCCATGGTTTCCATTGACCTCAGAGAAAAATTCTAACCCCCTAAGCAACACGTTAAAGGTCCTTATAACCTATGATTTGATTGATATCTTATTTTAAGTTTCCCATTATGTTTTAACAAACCAGCATTACCTAATGATTTTTATTTCCTTAAGTATTTACAAGCTATCTTATTTCCATCTCTCTATACATATTGTCAACTTCTGCTTTGAATATTGTCTTTGCTTGTTTGACAAAAAAAAAGTGTCACTTTTTCTGACAAACCATCTCTTACCCATTGAGCAAGTTTGTGGGTTCCTTCTGCTCTATTCCGATTGCACTTTATCAGTTATCTCTTTAACAACCACTTCAACATAAAGGAAGAATTTGTTTGTATTTCAGACTTCACCACTAGACCATTTTCCCAAAGGGATAGAATAGTGTCACATACATCTTTGAAGCCACATGTGCTACTAGGCAATTAGGTGACCAAAAAAATTTCTTTTAAGTGAATGAATGCTGATCATCCAGCCATCTTTCATTGCTAATCAATCACATGCTTCAATGAGACTTTATTGATTCATTTACACAAAGCCTTGTAGTCCATCTTGGTGTGAATCTAGGATGTGCCACCCAGAAGCTCTGTAACCTTGAGCAAGCAACATTCTTTCTGTTTCCAAGTATCCATTTCTTCTCCTTTGAAATAAATAGGAAAAGGCCTACTTCATGGTTTGAGTGATTTTAAAGTATAATATAATTCATAAAACATCCTGCCTGATCTATTGTCTACCCTCATTAAATGTCATTAATTATCATATTCTTTAGGAAAATTTACTCAGTTTAGAGAAGTCACCTCTAAAGCCACAAGATCTCAAAACAAAAGAAACTTGAAAACATCACATGAAGCAGCCCACTAGAAAACCAGTGACATAGACAGCCTTACATATAGAATGAGTACTGGGCTGAATATTTTGATTTTTGATCAAGCCCTGACTAAGCCACTAGATTGCTATGAGATCATGAAGAAGTCACCCCTACCCCCAAACTTTAGTGGCTCCATGTGTGCAGAGTTTAAAGTGCTTGGATAATATCACAGAATCAGCCCGAGCATCTATCATAACTTGGGAAGCACTTCCTTTGACCCAGTTTCACTATTCTTATCCTACTGAACCATACAAATTTTGCCCTTAGGTGGACTGCTCTGACCAGTCTCCCCACACTCCCACCCACTCCTAACCCACTATTTTATGGGAACCAGGATGAGTTGGTTGCACCTTAAGACTTTGTCCTGATGTTACATGTTTGTGCAGAGTGGGTGATTGGTTTCATATGGCCACACAATCCAGCAGCTGGGGACATCTGTTTATACTTAGCACACAGGCAAACTTTCCACTGTCAAGAGTCAGCATGCTCCTGGCTGAGAAAGGGTTAGCCATCTGAACTGTGTAAGTGGGGGACTTAGACTTGCATCCTGAACTCAGATGTCAGGAAGAATAACCTAGACATGAAACAATTGGAGTAAGAATCATCGCTCTGGCATCTCTGGACATAAAAAGTGCCTACGGAAATGGGGCAGTTGGACAGGAAGCAACAAATTACACTGATGAAGATAATTAGGGGAGACCCTGAGGATGCTTTGTTCCTAGAGGAGAATCCAGGCTTCAGGGATATTAAGCCACATAGAAAGGGATAACTGTCTCAGAAATACTTCAGCATATGGCCCATGCTCACTATGAGAAGGGACCACCCTCTCTGTATGATACTTGCCCACAGACCTGGATTTTGCTCCATTGCAGAAGACAATATGCATAGAAAAAGGAGCACTGGACTTGGAATTATTTGTCTTCTAAGTCTTCCATTTACTCTGTATACCCTTGGGCAAGTCATGCTGCTTCTCTGAGCAGCGGCCACTTCATCCCAAAAAGGAAGCCATTTGGGACCAAATAAGATGCTCTGTGTAAGAGTTTTGTCTAATGGGAAATATTATCCAGATGTCAGGATCTGTTGTTATTATCACAAGAATATCTCACGATCATAGAGATAGAAGTAAATATATTTTATTCTGCGAGCCAGAATAGAAATTATTCTATGGATACTCTGAGATATGGTTGTCTACTTTTCACAAGGTCTCACTTCCAGGGAGAGGTGACCACAGCCTTGTAGAAAAGTCAGTTCCGTCCTTTGAGAGCCATGGTGGTTATAAAGTTATGCCAAAGTCCTCCTCCTTCCCAGCCTGGGAGATCTGGTCTACTTTCTCTCCTCTGCAGCAGGGGAACAAATGTGCTTCCTCTTTCATAAGAAACATCTTGAGATATATGGAAACAGCAATCGGAAAGAAGAGGCATAGACTTTGCTGCCAAGTAGTCTTTGGTCCATGTCCTGCTTTTCTAGTCCTTATCTGCATGACCTGGAGAGGGTTAAGTAAACTCAGTCGACCTCAGTGTTTGCATCTGTAATACTGAGCAATGAGGAGATGGTGAGGACTAAGTCAGATGATGCGCGTAGAGCCTGACACGATGCCTTAGCTTAGAGTAGGTTCCCAGTTAATGATGATTCTTAAGCTGTTTCTGTATTGCTTCTGTTGACCTTTTTTTGCTGTTAATACTGGTATTCCTCATACTTAACACAAGTGATTCATTAAGTGTTCAAATAGACTCTTCTACAGCTTGGTCTGGGTCATTAACAAATCAACTCCTCACACGTTTACTGAGCATCTTCTCTGTGCCAGGCACTGTTGAGGATTCAAAACAGACAAATTTCCTTCAAGAATGAGAAACGGTGCCAGCCCATAGCCATGTTTCCAGAGTAACTGATATATAATAGAAATTTACACATAGCATGGGAATACAATAAATATCTTTTTTGCAGGTTTTGTTCCCTTTTAAAATTATTTGCAAGATTTTATGTGGAGTTATTTGATCTAGAAATGGTCTATGAAAGGGCTGCTTGCATCATTAGGGCCAGCATATACAGAATTAAGTGGCTTCGCCGTGCTTTATAACCTGTGATAATTTACTCTAGGTCTCACTGTACTAAGATAGTAATTGTTAAAAGTCACAAAATAATAAATATTCCAAAAGAGGCCAATGCAACTTATAAAATGTCAGCCAGATACTTTCAATTTAAAATATGGTCATGATTCCTCATAGCTACTAGTATCAAATTCAAGTTCACTCTAGTGGTCTCATGCCTCTCATGACCTTGCCTTTAAATACTCTGGGCTTCATCGTTGACTACTTTTTCCCCATCTATGCCCCTTCTCAACACCTGACCCAGTAGGCAGTCTGGACTCCATCTGTGACAACTTCCTGTGGTTCTCTGAGTAAGTCTCACTTTTCTATTCCTCTGGGCCTAGGCACAGCCTCATGTGGTTTCCTTTTCTTGGAAAACCTCCTTTCACCTTCTCTGTCTGTATAGCTCCGACATATTTTTCTTAAGGATGAGCAGTCCTTGATGTTTATGAGAAATTATCCCCAAACACTCTAATCCTATTTGAGATCCTTTTCTCCAACGCTAAAACATCTGATCCCTACACCATCTTTCCTTTACTCCACTTTTTGTGCACATGTGTTATTCCCTATTTGCTTATTTGTCACTGGACTGTGAGCTTTTTGGAAACAGAGGTAAAGCCTTATTCTCCTCTGTGTCATTCACGAAATCCCAATGCCTTTTGGACAGATGAACAGAAGCATGGATAGATGTATGAGCAATTTCTGGAACAATAGGTCAAAGGCACATCATCTTTCTTCTCTGAATAATAATTGCTTAAGACCCAATAAATCACCTTGTGCCCTCTGAAATATCTTGGCTATAACCCTAAAGAAGCCCCAAATGGTTGGAATCGACCTGTAAATTGTCAAATTTAATCCTGAATAGTTTATTCCACTTGACAACCATAAAAAAAGAACAATTATGCCTTTTAGTTTTTCATTCCTGTCTAGACATTTCAAAGACTCAACATGACAAATGGTGCTTTGCCACTCACCATATATTATAGCAGCTAATCCTGGCCATGTTTAGAATTCTGCTCTGCATTAAATGTTTTCAAACAATATAAATTCTGTTTGAAAAAATAAAAAATATGTATGCATATATACATACACATACATATGCACATACATATATACATATATATGTGTATATATATGTGTGTGTGTATATGTGTGTGTATATGCATGTGTGTGTGTATACACACACACACACATGGGAGAGAGAGAGAGAATGCAGAGAGAGAGAAGTATGGCTTAATCTTTAATCTTTTATAGGAATACCATGCAATTATCCAGACCCAGCAGTAACTGAACTCCAACATTTGATCTTCCCCATGAATTCTTATAGGCTGTTGCTAGGCTCATCAATCTCCCTCACCCTTTGGTGGAAGTCTGCTCTCACCATAATGATCTCTCCAGGTGAAATTCATTCCCAATGTATAGACACCAAAGGCTGCATTTCTCTACGTCTCAAACACACACACGCTTTCATCTGGCAAAGTCCTTTCTTTTCATGAATACTGCCTTCATAATGCTCTAAACCTGGCAAAACTTTATTAACCTGACGCCTCCAAATCCTCCCACAATCTAGGCTGAATATTTCTTGATGCTTCTGATCTAGAAAAGAATTTGACCAATAAATGTGTGCACACAGATATACACACACAATAGTTATGGTGTGTTTCAAACTACCCCATGAAAATAATGACATTTTCCTATATTTTGAAAATGCTTATAACAAACCTCTTAGCTGTAAAACACAAAGTTGATGGCTGCTTCCTCACTAGATCGTGCCTCTGTTCAAAGAGGTATCCTCTGTCTGATGTGCCTTATAAAAGAGAGCCCCCCTTCACTCCACATCCTCTTTCCCTGCTTTAGTTTACATAATTGCACTTACTGAAGGAATATTCATGAGAATGAAAACTCTGAACCTAGAATTCCCGGCACACAGTCGCTGATGGATAGATACAGAGATGATATAGAGATAGAGATAAATATGTATTGATTAAATATAAATATGTATTTATGTAGACATATGATAGATTATGATAGAAGATAGATAGATAGATAGATAGATAGATAGATAGATAGATAGATAGATAATAGATAGATAGATAATAGATAGACAGGTAGATAGATGTTAGATGAGAGAACAAGAGAAAGAGAGAGAGACAGAGAGATCCCTATCTGGCTCTGCTGTGCTTTCATTCTTATAGGCTATGTGACCTTGGAAGAAAGACTTACCGCCTCCATGCCTCAGATTCCTCATCTCAGCCTTCCCCACAACCCACAGGGTTCCACATCAGGTGCCAAGAGGAGAGGACAGACTTATAGAAGAGATCTGAATGTCCCTAGGCAACCTGGCTCCTTCTGACCTCCTCAACTTCACCTCTAATTAATCTTTACCATCACCAGTCACATGGGCCTTCTTTCAGCTTCTGAAATGTGCCAACATCTTGTCTGTATCAGACCTTGTCCTTGGACAGTCTTAATACCTATTTTCACCTGGCAAATTTAGCATACAGAAAGGGAAGCCTTCCTTGTCTATCCTATCTGAAGACTTTCATTTCCTCATCATTCTCTTTCTCATTGCTTTGTATCCCTTCAAACAGAATCATTTTGCCATTCGTGTTTTTCTTCCCCACAAGACCAACTGTAAACACCAGGACAGAAGGTGTATATGTCTTATCCAACTTTTTTGGATCCCAAGGGCCTAGAACCATGCCAGGAACATAATAGGCAGTCAATAAATATCTGTTGAATTAACAAATGTTTCTGAAGATGATTATAACTACCTCATAAAATTGCATGAAATTTTAAACAAAATCACTTGGAGATGAAGAGATTCAGAGATGGTATTCATAAAAAATGAACTTCTAAGCAATATGCCTGGAGCATAGCACAGTATGTGCTTAAGAAATACTGGCTGTGATAAATATAATGTTCTTACTATCATCTCTTCATAAATGTCTCTGGTTGTATTTAGCTATTTAGCTCAAATAATTCTTAATTTTGAAGTCTAAAATATTATATTAAAAATGGTATTGTCAAAAGTTTTTCTATTTTAAATTTGATTTCTATTGACATAAGCCATTTTTCTTGATGTAGACATAACTGACTAGTTGAGTAAGACCCATACTTTAGGATTGGGCCTGAATTTAATGACTTATCTCTTTACTCTCATCTATGTTTAAATAAGTTTGCATCAGGCAAAATATTATGTAATGAACTAGTTTTCTATTCCAAATCGGTGAGAAATATTACAAGGAATAGACCCACTGTCATAGCCTTCCTCTAAACCCTCAAGTGATTAAGCATGAGAAGAAACAAGAAAGAATATCAGAAGCAGAAACAGCCTGTGAAACGATGTCCCTGGGTCCTTCTCTCTGATTGGGTTCTGGGATGTGAGTGTTCATTGGAACAACACATTTTAGCATCTCAGTGGTTCTGCATGCTCCCACTCCCTGGCTGCTGGTGTGTGAGCTCTGCTTCTGCTCTTGGTGGCTGACACTGTCTTGGCCTAGCCATTTTACTTTGCTTATTGACTGGGTCTGACACCTGGCAGCACAAATCCATGTGCTGACCCCAAGAAGTAATGAGGAGACTGCACTGCTGCAAGGGAAGACCCATGCCTTTGTGTGGCAGAAGGAAAGGAAGGGCTCAGAGAGGTCTGAATGTCCCTTTAACTGTACTATGTAGCATCTGGCAGCATCAGCCTTTCCACCCTTAGATCAACCTGCAGAATTTTATAAGCAGGTTATAAAATAGATTCAAGTCTGAAAGCTGAAACAAGTCCTTTATCAGCAGATCTCTGCCTCCCTGGAATGTAATTGGTTTCCAGACTCGAAGGGAGGTGGAGTGGTGGGGAGGGTTCATTTAACAGTTGAAAATGAATGCAAGAAAGAGAAAGGCAACAAATTGTGCCATTGTTGCAAAATGTGACTTTATTTATACAATCAGCTAGTCCCCTGTCTGCTAATGACTCACTCACTAACATCACTTGTGCCATGCCTTGGTCCCCTCTGTACCTAGATCTCTCCTCTGGTGGAATGAAAAGTTCAGAACCTTCCAGTACTGCAGTCTTGCATTCCAAGACCTATAAAACATCTTAGGAAAATACAATTATTTATTAGCTCTGGTGGTCAGCGTTTAAAAAAGACAAAGAACACACTGAGAAAGAGGGAGTATATTAAGATCTAGAAATAGTCACCAAACTATTTCATCAAAATACTTTAACATGTTTGCTTTCCATCTGGTCTGAAGATTTTGTCACCCAAGACTCATAAAAAAATTCTACTCTACTTGGTAGAGAATCACAAGAGGCTCCATGCATTTCTTTGCATCAAAATATAATTATCTCCCTTTAGTGGTGCACAATCCAAGATATACAGAATCTCAGAAGTACTTTTTTAATTGAAATTGAGAAACATCATCAGGTCAAGTAGAGAAATAGAGGCTGGGGTGTTGGCCACAAACTTGACTGAAAAGACTGAAATATGAGTGGTCATTTGAAAGCCACATTTAGCATCTCTGTGAGGGCTGGAGCATTGCCTGGAGTACACTTGATATCACAGGGGTGTTCGAGTCTGTGTATGTGTGTTTGCCTTTGGCTTTTCATTTGCGAAGCTCCAAATTTGATCTATGAACTGAGATAGCCTCCAGGATGCAGAAGCAGCTGCTTCAGTAATCTCATTTGCCCCAGCAGCTACTCCTTGGCCAGCCTGGCACTACTGTCTCCTCAGCTTCTCAGATTCCTCAAAGATCCTTGCCTCATGACTGTTTTCCAGGCCTCCAAACCATCCCTGATGCTGCCATGCCACCCTTTCTTCAGGCCATTATGTACTACAGTTTCTCAGGGACCCAGCTGGGGTGCAAACTCCATACGAAGAGGCAGGGAAATTGATTCTGTGTGGACAGCATAGGGCAGTGGAGGGCATCAAGGAGTCAGGACACCCAGATTCTAACCTCTGTTCTGCTAACCACTCACTGAGTACTTTGGGTGCATAATGTCCTTTCTCAGGGCTTCAGCTTTCTGAACTGTCACTTTAGGGATGAGAATCCTTGAACAAGCCAATTCTCTTGGTTAACACAAGAGCCCAATGAATGGAGCAGGGTTTTGTAAGTGTTACACCTTTTAATAACCAAAAGGCATTATATTAGTAGTAATACTTAAAAACTGTGGCAGATTGTTTTACAGGACTTTATTATAAGTGATCTTACTTTATACAAATAGACATTTTTGCTATGTTAGGATGTTTTAAAACTGGGGAAAAAAACCAAAAACGTAGATCTTAATTCTCCCCACCCCCCAAAAAGCAACAACAACAATAACAGCAACATTCATGGTGGGCCTACAAGTTAGCTTGAAACATAGAGGGGGTGTTTTAACATCAAATCTCACTGTGAGAAAGTTATTCCATGCTTAGTTTCCTTTCAGTTATTTTGTTTACTTCAAGGAGACAGTATCAGTTTGGTGTCAGCTTGCCTTTAATATCCCTTAAATTCTTGTTCATCTCCCTTAAATAAACAAGACGCTTTAGGCTCTGAGCTTTCTGCAGGCAACATTATCTAGACAGAAATTAGATTGACAAATAAATTAAATTTTGAATTACCTTTATTTTTGGCTGGTGATGTTTATTGTCTATTTATGGCATGAAATTTTTGTATTAAAACAAATTCATTGAAATCAAAAGAATAAACCATTGAAAGAAATGCATTAATATGCAATAAACGTTTGACACAACATGAATGGAACTTTGGGGAATTATGCTCAGTGGAGTAAGCCAGGCAGAGACCAATACTATATGTATGTGCACTTACATATTAAATCAAAAGAAAGAAAGGAAAAGGAAAGGAAAGGAAAGGAAGGAAAGGAAAGGAAAGGAAAGAAAGGAAAGGAAAGGAAAGGAAGGAAAGGAGAAGAGGAAGGAAAGGAAAGGAAAGGAAAGGAAAGGAAAGGAAAGGAAAGGAAGGAAAGGAAAGGAAAGGGAAAGGAAAGGAAAGGAAAGGAAAAAAGAAAGGGAAGGGAAAGGGAAAGGGAAAGGAAAGTCAAAGTTATAGAAACAGAGAGTAGAAAACTAGTTTCCAGAGGCAGAGGGGTAGGAGAAAAAGGAAGGGGTTGATAAAAGAATAGGAACATTCAATTTAAGATGCATAAAGTCTGAGGATCTCATGTAAAACATGGCGACTATTGTTAATAACACGATATAATTTAAATTCGTTAAGAGAGTACAGAATGTGTCTCACGCAGACACATTCCACAAAAATAATAAATATGTGAGGTGATAGTTGTGTTTATTAACCAGATGGTGGGCTTCCTTTCATAATATACATATATATCAAATCACCACGATATATACTTTAAATATCTTGCAATTTTATTAATCAATTATAACTCATTAAAGCTGAAAAAATGTGTAATAGAATTGATGGTAGGCAAATATGACAATAATCGTGACTTTATATTAGTTATCTACTGCTACATAGTAAAGTAATGTGAAACTTAGTGGCTTAAGTGATGAGAAATGTATTGACCTCTCACAGTTCAGTAGGTCAGGAATTTGGGGTGGTTCTGGCTCAGGGTCCCTACTGAGGTTGCAGTAAAGATATTGGGCAGAGCTACAGCCACCAGAAGACTTAGATGGGGCTGGAAGATCTGCTGTCAAAGTCGTTCACGTGGTTAAGTTGATGTGGGCGACTCCTCACCATGTGGGCCTCTCCACAGTGCTCCTGGAGTGTCTTTGTGAAATGGCCACTTGTGTACCCCCAGAGCAAGTGACCTGAGAGATCCAGGTACAAATGGCAATGTCCTTGATGACCTAGCCTTAGAAGACACATCTATCACTTCTGCAATATCTTCTTCAGTCATATACAAAAGCCCTATTCAGTACAGAGGGAATTACACAAGGGGGCAAATACAAGGCGATAAGGATTATCTTAAAGAATGGCCACCACATAGTGACACACCAATGAGTGAGGTCTGAGAAACACTGCTCAGACCTAAAGTTTCAATTCTACAGAGAGGGCTATTGAGCATCAGAGAAGGGAGCTGATGTAACCAAGTTCAGACAACTATTTCTGGCAGAGCCAAGGTGAGGATTAAGAGCTCCTGGTCCCCAGCACAGTGTAATTCTCACCATGCTGCAAATTCTGATGCCATCTTTGGCCTTTCCAACCTTAGGGGAATGCCAGCCCTCTCTCAGGGCAGTAAACTACAACAGGAAGCTAATGCTACAGCCAATTACCAGGCTCTCAGAATCCCTATGTGGGGTTCTGTCCAGGCACCTTAGCCAACCTTGAAGACAGATAATAAATCTGGAGTCAAAGATCATCCACCCCCATCCCCCACGGTTGCAGACTGACTGTCCGCAGGCTGTGTTCAGCCCACAGATATGTCTGCTTGACCTAAACAGGACATTGCTAGTTTTTTTTTTTTAATGAGTTGCTAATTAGATGTGGAATCAGGGCAGTTCATAAAAATCTAGATATGAGGTTCCTCTTGAAATAATCAGAAGTGCTGACAATGCCTGGTCTATTTTGCTGCACAGTAACCATGTGCTAAAGTTATGTTTTGGCGACACATGCCTGTTCCCCATGGCGCCTGCCACTCTTCTGCTTTCTTAAATTGCCTTCTTATCCTCCACAAGCCATTGAACTGACTACTCTGGATTTAACCCAACTCTCCCATTTGCAGATGGGTAAACTGAGGCTTCAACAGTTGGCAGGCTTACATTTATTAAATGACTTTCCCAAGGCCACATGGCTGGTAAGTGGTGAGGCAAAGACCATGGCCGGTTTCTCCTACCTAAGCTGACCCTCTTCTCAAAATACTCTGCTTCTTTCACAAACAGGCTTCAAAATAACCACAGGACACTCTGAGTCACTCAGGTATAGCTCTCTTCTTTCACTGCACTTTTTGCATGAAGAGTAATCTCATGTCCCACAGCAGAATGGGATATTTCAGGAAAGAGGATCTAGAGAGCTTGAGTCCAACCCATTACCAATTAAAAAGATAACTTAAAAGTTTATACATGTATCTCCATTCTAAAGGAAAGATAGCAAATAAGGGACAACAGGTAGAGAAAATCCAAGTACAAAACCATGCAAGTCCTGAGAAAAGATTGGCAATAATCCCCAAACATCCCAGATTTCATCCCATCCAAGTACCAGGCTTCTGATCTTAAATCTTTCACTCTACCATTTATTATTACTAAAAATAATTTATTTAAAATCTTTTAAGGAAGTTTCTTGCTTCCCCATTTCCTGACCTTTATGAAGTCACCATCTTGGCCTATACATGAAAGCAAGTGTTTAACTAAATTGCATATAAAAATGGTAGAGGAAAGGGAGTAAGAGAGATTTTGGCACACCAAAGTCTCCCTGTGAGGGATGATCTTGAAAGCCAGTCTCAACAGCTGCTCTGGTGATCAATATGTAGAACTCAGATTCCCCAGCACCAGCTTGCTTCAGCCAAGGTCACAGGCTTGTGTCCAAATGCACTGAACCAAGTCTGCTTCAGAGTGGGGAGGAGTGGCTTCGCTTCCCCCAGGTCCCTAAACTCAGATCAGCTTTCAATTAGAATCTGCAAAGATCAGCAAGTTCAAGAGGTGGATACACTCTAACCAGTACCTAGCTACGCATAGCCACAAGCCACAGCAGATCTGCAAGGTCTGTGTTCTGCTCTCCAGCAACATGAAGGGGATGTCTTTGTCACAGAGCACTGGACATTCTGACTCACCTCCTCTGGATCCTCCCTATTCCACACTGGAATCTTACCACCTCCCCCTCCATCACTCCAGGAAGCTCCAGATTTCCTTGATGGAATTCACGGCTGAGCCCTGGGGACTCTCAGCTGCCTGGCAATGCAGAGAGAATGATTCTTTCCTCCATGTCACATGCAAGTCAGGGCTACCTCTGGACAGCAAGGAAGAAATTAGATGAATGAGAGAATCATACTTCCTTCCATTTACTAATTTTCCTAACATTTGCTAGATGTTTATCATGTGTTGGGTGTTAGGACTGAATGAGCAAGACATGAGCCCTACTCACAAGGAGCTTCAGTCTAGGAGGAAAAATTAATGAAAAAGCAATTACAAGGAAATGAGATAAGTGTTATCATAGGGGAAGTGGGAGCGGAAGAATGAAAGAACATGGAATGAGGGACAGGGGAGGAAGTGACATTAGGGGGGAGATGAGAAGGATCAGAAGGATTAAGTACAAACAAGACAAAGGCAAAAGTGCATCGGATGGAGAAAGAGCCAGAGCTGAGGCTGGTGGTGAAAGGAAGCAAGGTGTAGTTGGGGAATTAGAAGCCGCTCCACATAAATAAGGGGCAGAGGCCAGGTAAGCAAAGATGTTATAAAGTCTGGAACTGTGGTTTTACTTGTTCTAAGTCCAATGGGGACACAATGGAATGTTATTAATAGCGGAAGGACTTGCATAGGGTTGGAGTTTAGGGAATGCCATTAGTTATGCCGGTAGGAAACAAAGGGAGAAATCCAGGCAAGATGGCGTTGCTCCAAATTCACGATAGTGATAGATAACAGTCTCAAATAGAACATCCAAAGCACACAGCTGGCCTCAAACGCACAATAAACATCTCTGTGGATGAGAAATAGAATGAAAACAGTTAAGAAATGGGCTGAAGCTACAGGCCTATGGGCCCCCAGTCTAAAGCAGGCAGAGGCATTCAGGATTTCTGCTCCATGGGAAAACAGGGATAAAGTGGAACATGAGGAAAGGCTGGACTCCACTCAGGCTCCCTGCTGAAAACCAAGCAGGAGAGTGAGATCCCTTGTTAATAAGAGACCAAAGGTTCAGTGCTCTGTGACCACACGTCTGGGGTGACAGCTCCCTGACAGAAGAGGCCAGTGTGTGCAGATCATCCTCACAGCCAAGAATCCAATTGAACAAAGCCATGTGCTCTCTGACATAAATGATCAAATATTCCCACTATATCCGTGGAGCAGGAATCTCAGTTGACATAAAACACAGTCCTGGATAGTAAACCCAGAGTCCACTGGAAGAAAATGTCACAAATCTAGAGAAGGGGAAAATATATTAGAACAAAATAAAACTCATTCTATGTAAAATAATCTTACAAAACAAAATTATGAAAAAAATGAAAAAGTTAATCCTACAAAAGAAAGCCCACCAGCCAAACAACAAAACCATGTAAAAGTCAAGATTAAAACAATAATCAGGAGATAATGACAAACAATGGAAAATTATCTAATCTAATAAAAGACTGTCAGTAAGTAAGGTTGTAATTCTCAAAGAGATAATAAGGAACAGAAATTGTGAACCAAGTGGGTAAAATGTCAGCAGGAATAGTAAACAGAAAAAAAAAACTAATTGAAAATGTGTAAATAAAAAATAATTATTTTTAAAAACTCAATATGGAATAAATCTACCTCAGACCAGAAGAGTAAGAAAAAAAAGGAGAAAAGTTAATCATAAGATAATTTTTTCATCAAATTCAAGATTATCAATTTTAAGATACATTCTTATTTCATGCACTATTAAAAAGAAAAAATATATCTTACTTATTCTGTTTCTTTGTTTGAATCCTTACTGATTATAGTACAATGCTTTCAATAAACATATTCTTGCTATATATATAATTATCTGAATATGTATAGAGAAATACATAATTTATCTGAAATACATAGATACATTCAGATAGATAAGAATATCTGTATCTATATCTATCTGTCTGTTTGTCTGCCTGCCTATCTACATATTCAGATAAATAAATGAGTGGATATATAGATAGATAACAAGGAATTACTGTACACAATGGTAGGGGTTGGCTAAGCAAGTCTGAAGTCCATAGAAAACATCTATCACAAGCAAGCTGAAACCTTCCAGCCGCAGGCCATTTAGAGTCCCTGAGATCAAGGAACTACAAAACTGTTTTTCACCAAACTCACCTGATTAGGTCAGACCCACCCAAAATAATCTTCCTTATGATTAATTTGTAGCCAACTAATTAGAGACTTTAATCACACCTACAAAACCCTTCACAACAGCCTCTGATTACTGTTTGACTACCTGGAAACTCTATTTAAGCTTAGCCAAGATGACAAATGAAAATGTCATGACCATAGAATTTTTTTTCTTTTGAAAAGAACTAAACTTTTGAAAATCTGGTTTTATAAAGATTCATAAAATAAATAAAACCACAGTGAGAATAAACTAAGAAAAAAGTAATAACAAACAAAAAATATAGTAGGGAAATAAAGAAAGATAAGAGAATATTTTTAAATGATCAGAAATTACAAAATTTATGCAAATTTTTGTAGATTTTGTGTATTTTTTAAATACACAAAATTTGAAAATGTAGCAGAAATAAAAAGCTTTCCAAAAATCATATAAATTACCAAAACTGACTCAAGTACAAATCAAAATCCTGCACAAAATTAGATGTTAATTTTGTACCCAAATGAATTCGGTCACTCTTTACTAATCCCAAAGAACAAATATTTTCTCACTTTTTCAAAATGTAAAAAGTTAGTGCAAAAATTAAAAATGTAGCTTAATTTCACTTATAAATGGGGACACAAAATAATAACTAAAATATTTTTTAATTCCATGTATATTTATATATTATAAATGTACCAAGAACAACATGATTAGCAGTAATGATAACGATGAAATGTCACATCCAGGTTATGGTTACCGATGGCCCAGGAATACAAAGATGTTTCAGTGGCACAAAATCTACTCATTTATTCCACCATTTTGGAATATTAATAGCAAAAAACACATTATCTCTTATTAAATGAAGAAAAAGCATTTGACGCCACTCACCCCTCAACTATGAAGAAAACTTTAGGAAAAGTAGGAATATAAAGAAATTTCCTAAAGTCTATAAAAGCTCCATCAAAAATTTGCAGTAAACATCATTATTTTCTTCGTTATGAAATACTTATTGAGTATTTCATTTGTGGTAGGCACTGTTCTAAATAGTACATATATACATATATATATATATATATATATATATATAGACACAGAGAGAATATATACTGTACACATAATTTTGTATTTATATTATATATAAATATTATATATATATTATACATATATATCCCAAGTCACACAAGTTTTAAGTGACAGAACCCAAATTTAAACCCACTTACCCTAGAGCTTGCATTTTTAACCACTATGTTGCACGGCCTCTCTATGTGGAACACTAGAAACATTCCCTTTAAAATCTAGAAGACACCAAGGATGTCTGATGTCACCACTACTATTTAAAATGGTCCAAGAGTCCTGGACAGTGAGTTAAGAAAAATAAACACGTAATTGTAGGCAAGATGACTAGAAAATCTAAGAAAATTACAGAAAAGATATTAGAAAAGATAAGAGAATTCTGCAAGTTACAAGATCAAGTCACAAATCCATTAGTGTTCCCAGAAAACAGCTCTACCAATTAAAAAATGTATTGAAAATTGAAGATACTGTTAAAATAACAAGAAAAACTTCAGGACACCTACAAAAAAAATCTTACAAAAAATATAAATAAACTTTTAGGAGAACATTTTAAGAAAAATGTAAAAGATATTATAAAAAGCCTGAATAAATATTTGTGGAAGAGAAAATTCAATATTAAAGAACTTGCTATTTTCCTACAAAAATAATCTATACATTTGTTGGAATTTCAATGAAAATTTCAATAAGATTTTATGGATGCAAAAAGATTTTCATTGAAATTCACCAACCAGAACTTATACTCTTTGTATAAAAAAAAATAGAAAAAAAAATTTAAAGAAAAATAATTAAGATTACCAAAACCAGATATCAAGCTTTAGTCTAACAGTATAATATTCAAGATAATATGTTATTGAAATGAGGAGACAAACAAATTAATGTAATAGAATCAAGCACATTGAAACAGACTCATGGAAACTTGGCACTATATGATATGTCATTATCAATAAACAGGGAAAGATAGCTAAATGATAAAAGTTACAAGGACAACTGGCTTTCCACATGGCAACAAAACAAAATTAGAGAACGCTAGTGCAAAATAAATTTCAGATAGATCGAAGATCACAATTTAAAGTAAAACTTTTCCAAGAAATGATTGAAAAATAAATCTTTGGCCTCAGAATCAAGGATCTATTGAACCAGATGCGAAAGCTCAAACCATAAAAAGTTTGATAAATCTGAATATAGTAGAACCAAAAATCTTCTACGTGATAAAGACACCAAAAAAAAATGTAAACAATGTGCCACAGACTTGGAGAATTTATTTGCAAGTTTTTGCCAGTTTTCAACTGAAAAAGTAATAATATGCACACTACACAGGGTAAAAATTTCTACAAGTTGAAAAAATAACTACTAAAAATGCAAGACAAAAATAGTAAAGACATCACCGGGCAAATCATGAGAGAGAAAATCCCAGCAGCCAATAATTACATAAATAATTATTCTCACTAATAAATGCAAATTAAAATGTTATAAGTAAATGTGAAAAATTATTCTCACCGAAAAATGCAAATTTAGAAAATGACAATATGTTATTGATATGAGGAGACAAATGTTGTCAAACCTTCAGATTGTCAATATCTGACAGTATCAATTACTGGTAAGGTGTAAGGAAATGGAAACTCTCCATTCTCCATAAAGTGCTGTAGAGTGGGAAAATTGGTACAATCCTGGAAAGGAATTTCTTTGATAAAATCTAGTAAATATAAATATGGGCATGTTATGTAACCTGGAAAATTCATATGTAGGTATTTACTCTGCAAGGACTTAGAGATGTGTACAAGGATGCCTATGGCAGTGCTGCTGTAATGAGCAACTATCAAAATCAAACTAAATGTACACAAAAACGAGAGTGGATAAATTAAATGATATTCACACAAGAGCATTCCATAGAGAAGTTCAAAATGAATAAACTTTACCCATAACAGCAACTTAGTTAATTCTCAAAACACAAGGTTGCATTGGAAAAAGCAACTCGAAAGAATATGTGAAATATGATACAATTTATGCTAAGTTTAAATATGTATAAGATGATATCATATATTGCTTTTATGGATGCACATAAGCAATTTTAAAGTTGCTAGTCTATGGCTATGCTACCTGAACAAGCCTGATCCTGTCTGATCTAGGAAGCTAAGCAGGGTCGGGCCTGGTTAGTGCTTAGATGGGGCCACCTTGGAAGACCAAGTGCTGTAGGCATTAAAAAAATAAGGGATTGTAAGCTGACAAAGTCCTTACGATCTTGTGAGGTCAACCAAGGGTTGCCTCACCTAAAAATAAGAATAAAAATAAAAATAAAATTGCTAACACTAAGTGATATAGTTATTCCTTATATTACTCAAAACTTTTCCATATGCTTATTATTATTTTATAAAACAAAAAGATTTTTTAAAAAATGAAATTAATTAGAGGAGGCAAGGCTTTAGGCAGGGAGAACAATTAGGTCATTCAGTATTTTAGGAGAAGCACAGTGGTGGTTTGGTAGGTGGTGGGAGTGTGGGGAAGAATGCCACATCTTAGGGAACGTCTCCAAACTTTGGGCCTGAGATCACACTAGTCAGCAATAGTAGCAATAGTCAGTGTATAAGGTCAGTTGAAAATATTTCTGTTCCTCCCTCCATCACAACCAGGGAAATAAAAACTAATAAGGAACATAGTTAGCAATTTAAAAACATGTCCTGGACTTTGTCTGTACTGAGAGTTTTGTAAGGATTTCATCAAAGAGGAAATTTGCTCTCTAGAAAGCAGGCCGACAAATAATTTCTCAGGGGATAAAATCCTTGCTGTGCTTTGGAAAGAAGGCAGTGGTTAGACGGGATTGCTAGGCCGGGAATGTAGAGCAGCTTGTTTGGAACGATTCATATAGATGCACAACAAATCAATTCGGAAAGAGAAGGGAGTCTTAGACTTTCCAAACCTTGGATGTCCAAGACAATGTCTAATCTATTGTTCAGGCTTCAAGCAGATCAATGGCTGAACCACTTGTATTAGGTGTTATCTCTTCTGTTTAACTGTAACAGCATTAAATAGACCTGCATTTAAATTCTAGATTTGCACTTAGAAGCTATTTGGATCTGAGCAAGTTATCTAAACATTCTGAGCCTCAGTTTCCTTTTCTGAAAAATGGGTATTATAATAATAGTTCCTTCTTTATAGTTTGTTATGAGATGTAAATTAAATATAATATACAGCCATCTAGCACATTATAATTGCTCAATAAATGTTAGTTGACACAATTATCATTGCTTTTGTTCCAGGCAGAAAGGGACTAAGTCCAAAGCAGCTCCAATCTAACTCTTGCCCTTGGCAGCTCTCTGTCCAATATATTCTCACTTACCCTAAGCTTTCTTAATTTTTGGTTGCATCAGTAAGAACCAAGAGTTGAGCTAAGTCTACCATTATCTGATTCTACTCTGAAGGTCAGTTTAAGCCAAAAACCAGGCACATGGCTCACCTCTACAGTCTTTTTCCCTATATTCCACACAGAAACAGTCACCCCACAATTTTTTTAGTAGGCCCAGTGCCAGAAATCTTGGCTATATCTTTTAACACCATATATCCAAATCCTTAATAGAGCCTTTGAAGTTTATAGAAGTTTGCTGGGTTCATCCTTTTAGTTTTTTAAATTAAATGTCTAAGATGCATTTGGGTGGCCAACTGTAAACCTCCTCTCTGCACTAATTGTTCGCAGACTTGAGGCTATGAGTGAGAGGTGAGGAGTGCTGGAAAAATCTGTGCCACTTGCTCTGCATCAGGACATAGTTTAATGCACATATTTACAAGTGTGTGAGCTCAATATAAAAGCGTAACTTTGTCCAAAATATCAAATTATGTTTCCTGACACCTTGGAAAATAGGATTAAATTCAAAGCAGCCGAGAAATGCTAAAGAAGTTCCTTACACAAGAAGAGGATGATATCCGAAGGGAGCAAACACTTTCCATATGCCGGGCAGTCTGCTAGGACTTTCCATGCATCATCCTATTAATCCCTAAGTTTCCATTGCAAAGTGGCTATTATTAGTATCCCCATCTTGCAGATGAAGACTTCTGAGGGTCGACAGGTTGTATTGAGCTGTCTAAGGTCACACAACTGATGAGTAGAGAGCATAATAGAAAAGCCAAGTGGTTCTGATTCTAGAGTCAACGTTCCTTTCTCCACTGGAGCTTCAAGGAGAATAGAGAGGGAGACCTGAGATGAGCATATGCATGGTCCTCAACAGTTGCTAGTCTAACAGGTGAGCAGTCCTCACAATAACCCCAGAAAGAGAGGATTATGATCATCATTATCCCATTTTATAGGGGAAGAAAGAGAGTCTTGCCCCAGACAACCCAGCCATTAGGGACGGAGCTGGAATTCTAATGCAAGGTCCGGGCTCTTGGCCACTCTATCACCCTGCATATTGAGAAAAAGTACAGCACGTGCCAAAGTTTCTCCAAAAGCATGGTACCCAGAGGCTTTCTGATATTGTTGATTCTGTTGGTACCCTTTGCTAAGTAAAGATACTCTAAATTACAAAAGAAGAAAAGGCCCAACACTTTTAGTCCAGATAGGACCCAAGTCAGTGGTCATGCTGGCACAAGCTCCAGGTCCCCTGGTCTCAGTCCAGCACTTTCTTCAGTGCCCTGTTCACTCTCCTGCTAACTCAGTTGGTTGCCTGAGGCTCTGTAGCCATGGGGAGGAGGATCAAAGAACAGAATTGCTGCTCTGGCAGAAATACTATAATGGAAACCATTTCACAGGCTGAGACAGCAAGAGCCTTCCCTCCTCATCGCATTCTAGCTCTGGGCAAGGTCTGTGACTCATTCAGGGCATTTGGGTGTGTCTCTTCCACAAAACCAGGGTATCCTGGGCAGAGTCCAGAAAGAAAAGAAAGAATCAGGCACCTCTCCTACTCCAGGGACAGAGAAAGTGACTATCTATCAGGAAGTACTGACAAGACCCTTAGCTTCCTCTGGGAAGCATGGAAATGAATTTCTTGGCATTTTGTATCCAGTCATTTCAATCATGAGAAAATAATAGCTCTGGAGATGGAGTGTTTGAAGTCGTAGGGAAAGAGTGAGTTTTTAAGCCAGACCAATTTGCACTCGAATTCTATTTCCTTCTCTTGCAAAAGGAATGAGTAATTTAACTGTGCAACCCTCTGCTTCGTCATTTATAGAATGGATATAATAAATACCTCTTTTGCAGAGTCACACTGGGGGTTCATTGGAATAAAGTATGGAAAGTTTCTAGCAGAGAAAGGGCATACAATATGTGCTTAATACAGGCTGAATTTGATTTCTCTTGAACCAAAGCCAGTGAAAACTATTTGGAGGGTATGATAGGCTGGATATATCACAAAAGGGAGTTTACATGTGTGATTAAGCTCAGGACCTTAAAATGAAGATATTTTCACAAGGTCTTTATGAATGGGGGCAGGAATGTTAGAGTCAGGGGAAAGAGATTGAAAAACGCTACACTGCTGGCTTCAACGATGAAGGAAAGGTCACAAGCCAAGAAATACAGGTGATAACCAGAACTTAGAAAATTCAAGGAAATGAATTGTTCTCTAGAGCCTTCAAAAGGACTGTAGCCACTTCTGATTTTAGACCTGAGAGACTGATTTTGGACTTCTGACCTCCAGAATTATAAGATAATAAGTTTGTGTTTTTTTAAGCCACTAAATTTAAGCCAATTTGTCATATCAACAATAGGAAACAAATAGGGAGGGGTCTATCAAAGGCAAAACATTTACCCCAGTACTGAGGGGTGATCCAATGTCTCAGGGCCCAGTGTACTGGAAATATATGTGAGGTCACAAGTTCATCAATGGGTAAATAATAATGATTCTTAACTACTTCCCAGAACCACTATCAATTCCCAATAACTTAGTTTTATATTTTTTGTTTGTTTTATTTTCTCCTGCTACTTCAAAGATTCTCAGGACCGAGTTCACCCAGTCTCTTTTTGAATCCCTCTACGAGCCAACAGTTTTAGGAGGAAACTTATCAGTGCCACAGGGGCTAGTACCCTTGGCAAAAGTCCTGCTTCCATCTCTGGCCTTCTTGTGTTCACTGTCTTGCTCCACAAGCCCTACAAATACTGTCACCGAGCTTTAGAATTAGTGGGAAGAGAAATTCTTTGAGCGAACTACCAAATTAGGTGCCTATTCCCAAAACCACACTGCTTCTTCTCAGAATCTTATAGTTTTTCATGAACATAATTTCTTAAACTTTAGATTTTCACCCCCACATTCTCTCATGTGGCCAAGTAGAAATAAATCATTATATCTCTCTCAGCTTTGCCTAGCCTTTCTCACCCTACCTTTTCCTATCTGCCATACCAGAATGTCTCTCTCTTCCACCATTAAAAATGGAAGCACCATCCGTGTATAACAACTTATATAAATAGAAGTTCCGTATCACTAACTGCACTTGCCAGATGGAATCCCAGCTCAGGTCTCTGAGAAACACCCTATTGAGTGAAAATAGACATGCTCTACTTTTGAGCATCCCCCTCACAAGGACCCTCTGGGTACCACGTGTACTGGCCAAGATTAGTGTGAAGAGTTAGGTTTCGAGATTTTTTCAGATGGTTAGCTTTGAATTAAAAAAAAAAGAGAGATAGTGTTCACTACAGATGTTCCCACATGTCCATTTTCTACTGTGCTCTGATTTCTGACTGTAAAGCAACCAAGCTGGCCCAGAGTGAACATAATATCTTTTGTATAAGATGATCCTGGAGCAGGAACAACCTGTTAGATACTGTGTTTCAGAATATCAATCTTTCTTGTGCACTTGGAAAAATTCTTTAAGTGAGATAATACTGGCAGTAGCAACACTGAGACCTCTCTTCCTGCCAGTGAGAATAAATTTATCACTCTCAGAATCTGATATTTCTGTGAACCCTAATATTGAGACACCTTGGGGAGGGGGAGGCTCAAAAATTATGCCCTCTTCTTCATCCACGCTGGAAACTAGCAGAGCGATAAGACAGAGGAATCAATTGAAGGAAGATCAAAACATCCTTGTTACTTGTGCAATGGCTTCCCTCAATGAATAAATGAAATTCCAGGATTAGAAAGGCCTACTACCAAGTCACAGGCAACCCTGAACCAGTACTTCTCACCCTCAGTACCTGGAAGGGCCAGGAAGAAGCACACACCCTATGGGCAGCTCATGTGCACTAAGGAAGGATGAGACAGATGCAAAGCTCTGTATATCTAGTTTCTCAATCCAAACTTGCCACATGGATGAGCCTATCCAAACACTGCCCCTCGCCAACCCCCCCCCCCCTGCCAGGTCAGAATGACTGTGTGGTCACAGAGAGACCAAGAGTACACGACTGAATTCCGCTCCACATGGAGCGTACCCCTACTGGAGCCGATTATGTTCTTATCAAAAAATGCCCACTACCCCTCCCGTACTGGGCCCATCTATCCAAGAGTATTATCTTTTCTGTGTCCATGAGGACAACAAGGTGTAAATTAAAACGATATGAGCCATTTTCCCCAGACACTTGGAGAGCCACTGCATGCCTCTGCCATCTTTTCTTTTCTTCTACCATACAATATAGCATGTTCCAGACTAGGCTTCTCCATCAGTCGTGGTCCCAGAATGAAGAGAGGACAGAGTAGAATTGAAGTTGCCCTACAATGGACATGAGTTTGAATAAGAAATATGTGTTATTTAAAGCCAATAAGATTTTGTAATCAATTGTTATCTCAGCCTAAGTTATTTTACACTAGAGCTACATGCAGGCCCCTCCTCATCACACATACCCACAGAGGTCAAAGGCTTCCCTTTCTACCTGTGTGTCTGTTCTCTCATCCATCCACCCATTCACTGAATGTTGACTGACACCAAGTCCGGTGAGAGGCATCAGAGCTGAAATAATGAACAAGACATGCCAAGTGAGGGAGCTAGTCATGTCAAGAAATAACTGGAATGGAAAGTGGTGAGGTTAGAGGAATGCACCAAGCACCAAGGGGGCCTGGAGGAGGGATGACTCAGACCAGCGGAAGGGATCAGAAAGAGCCCCAGGCAGTCTCTGCAGGAGCCCCTCACTCCAGCCTCCCATTAAGTGCTGCTGACACAATAGACACATCTTGTTATTGTTCCCATTCTCTGGAACACAGATCCAGCTGAAAGGCAACCAAGTTATTGGGTGAATTGCCCAACGCAACAGCAAATATGTCAAATTTGAAGAAACACTAGGAATTTGGAAGAAGGAAGGAGTCTTTTCATCTGGGTCTGCTCAGGAGGTGCTTGGTTAAGAGGCTGGATTTCAGCTGAGCAGTGAAAAGTGGGTTGAATTCTTCCCAATACAAGTTGGGAGCAGATCACTTCTACAGAAGGAAACAAATGTGTAAGGAGCCCAAGACTGGAGAATGAGCTTGGTTCAGAGACAGTGTGTAGAGCAGGGAGGCAGGGTTTATGAAGGGAGCAGAGGAAGATTAGACTAGAAAGGGGGCCCAGAGCCAGATACTGAATATAAGACTAATACCTACAGCCCTTACCAGGCAGGAGCCATTGAAATTCTCTGAATATGGAAATGACATGACTGAAAAAACATTTTAGAATGATGGGAAAATGACCCCAGCTTTGTGGAGGGTGAAAAGAAGGGCCAGTTGAAGATGGGACAACAAACTAGAAGGCTGCTAAATATCCCAGGCAAGAAGCAATGGGTCCTGAGCTAGGGCGACAGGGAGTCAAAAGGAAAAGATAGAATAAAAGTGAGAGAGTCATTAAGGTAGATCCATAGTGAATGTTGTGGAGGTGCTACGAGCATGGGTGGTGGCCCCAAGGAAACACTAGGTTTGAATCTCGAATAATGAAAAAAACTCAGATAAACTAAAGGGCAGAAGGAAAGCAGGATGAGGAAGTAGAGCATTCCAGGTGAGGAGACTAGTTGGATTAAGTAGAGGTTTTCTATACAGGTCTGACTGAAGGTGCAGTCAGCAAGTTAACAACAAGAGTTCTATGCCTCCTCGCCTTCCTTCTCTTAGTCCTCTTCAGAGCCCTATGAGTTCTGCATATGAGGCTATATGCAGACCAGCCACTTAATTTGTGGGGCCTCCGGCAAATGGGGAATGTGGGGCTGCTTCTTCTTCAATAATTATTCAGAATTTCAAGACAGTGACAGCACAGCAGAGAACCAGTCACAAGGCCTTCTGTGCACCAGGGCCTGAGTGACTGCGCAGGTCACACACTCACAAAGCCAGCCCTGGCGCTGTGACTGTCCCAGACTCATGCAAGAAAGGGTCATGGCTGGAAGTTAAATTGCTCTCACAGCAGATGGGGAAGCAGGTTGAAGTGGAGGTTCCAGCAGCTGGGATCCGGAGTCCCTGCTATGAGTAGAGCCCCCAATGGAGGTGAAAGTGAAATATCTTACTGTTTTAAGCGACTGAAATGTTGGGGCTGTTTATTACTGAAGCGTAATGTGGCCCATGCTGACTGATACACTAAGGCTCAGAAAACCCTCACAGCCCTTAAGTGGGAGAGCTAGGTCTTGAGCCAAGACTTCAAGGCCCATAGTCTTTCCTCTACCTGTATGTTTTCCAACTGCAGGTCACACCTGTGAGGGGGTCTTGAAAACAGTGTATTAGGTCATGAGTAGATTTGTACAAATAAACTAACAACAAATAAAATATAATAGAAACTACCCTTGTGAGTTACACATTGTAGTGCTCGTTTTCACGAAGCTTTTCCCAGTACATATGTATGTTCAAAGTCACAATATAAAACTCGCTTATTGCTATGGATCATTGCCAAAAAATTTTAAAAGCCACTGCTCTACATCATGCTTTCAGCACAGGAAAGGAAAATAAGTCTACACACATCACCCCAACAACATGGAGACTCATAATTTCTTTTCAAACTAGCTGAATGGGAGGAAACATGGGTCCTTATTGCCAACATAGTTAATGCTTTGGACTTTACAGTTTCCCAGATAGGGAGCATTCCAGATTTCATCCAGTGCGAAACTCAAACTTTGTAACGTGCTCCTTTAACACCACGAATTCCCCACCTCCTCTGTCCTAATTCTTATTCTGCCTTACAAGAACCATGAAGTCATCGTTTTGGATACAGGAAACACAATTTCATTGTCTTTTCCCACAAGCCATTAAATTCTGGGCACAGATGTGCCCACTGGAGCAACGACTAAGAAGCAGGCAAGAAGCCACTGTGTCACTAGCATTGGACCTGATGCCAGGCCTCCTCTTTCTTTTGAGCCCATGACAGGGCTGAGCCCCTCAGAAACAAGTCATCAAGGAGTGCCAGCATCTGCCTGTGGAGGGAGACCCATTTACTCAGGGAACAATCTGCAGATAATTTTTGTGCTTTGCTGTGTCAAAAGCTGTCAAGCCTGCTTATCACCATCGCAACTGTGGGAACCCCCGCTTGTGACAAAAAGAGCATACGAAAGGACCTAAAATAGCTTATTTCCAATCACTTGCTGAAAACTCCCAGATGTGAGCTGCAGTGACTATGTGGAGTGCACAGCTGGGTTGTGAGTGTGCATATCCTCTTGAAATGTCTTCTGCTGCCCAACAAGAATGTTATCAATCATTTAAATGAAGACTGGTTTGTTTGTTTGTTTGTTTGTTTGTTTGTTTTTGCCCCGCCCCTCTTTCATAGGTCCTGATTTCTGAGAGAGGGACATTGTCTGATTTTTCTGTGGGCAGTAATCATCTTCCCCTGATGTAAGATGTTTGCATCGAGCTTGTCAAGTTTCTATCTCTACAGCATGTTTTGAGCCTGGCCATATCTTGTTATATTTCCAGACTACCTTCATTTCAGGCCAGGATGTGTCCATAACTTTCTTGTAGTCTCCAGACTTTGATTCTTTCCCCTGCTCCTTTCTTTTGCTATTATCTGTAATAGCCAGAGCATTGTCTTAAATGCAAGTCTCAGCACGTACTTTCTCACTTAAAATTCTTCAGTAGTTTAATAGCTACCTCCCTCCCCCGGGATAATGACCAGGCCTTACCAAGGTCAACAAGACTCTGGGGGCTCTGGCCCTTCCCATTCCTAGGGCTTATCTCAGGCTTTACTCCCCCTTGCTCTCTGGGGCCCACCTGCCACACTGTCTTTCTATAAATTCCTGGAATGCCTTCAGGCTCTTCCTTGCCTCAGAGCCTTTGCATCTGCTGTTCTTGTTGAACAGAATGCCCATTCTTCCAATGCTCCAGTGGTCAAAACCTAATCACCCCTCTGTTTGAGCCGAAATAATACTTTCTCAAGAGAGACCTTCCAGAACTCCCAAAATAAACCAAGTCACTTCATATTCTCTTCCATCATCTTATGCTTTTTCTATTATTGGCCTTACCATGATATGTAAAAGAGTGTGCTTTGAACATCACTTCCCCACTAGACGAAGCTTCAGAAGGTCAATATTTGTTCATTCTCTGTACCCATGTTTTAGCATGGTCCCTGGTACATGGGACATAGTAATAAATATTTGTTGAATAAATGCTAAAGCCCCTTGAAAAGATTTACCTGAGATCTAATGCTTGCAAAATATTTCTTTGGCTCAGGAAATACTATTTTCCTAAGAGCAAATGACTAAATCTATCTCCAAATTTTTCTTTAGATGCTGGAGAACTAAGAGACACAAATAAGGGTCAAATATATAATCCTCTAGATACATGGTGTTTGCATGTTAATATTTTCTCTTTACTTGGCCTTAATTTCCCACTTTTAATTACACTTACTCAGGGTGAGTGTTTGTCATCTTATTCTATGGGAAAGAATGCTATATGAAACTACTGTGGAATACATTGCAAACCTTCATGGTGAGATTAAGACAATAGGCATGTTAAATTCTTTGAGAAAAGAAGTGGAGATAAGTATTTACCTCTTAAGTGTCTGAAGACCTTTCAGAGTGGAGGTATGAGAAGAGAATAAAGCATCTGCCATGGGAATCAGAAGGCAAGAAGCATATGTTGTTGCTGTAGAACTTGGGTGGGTCGCTTCTCAAACTCAAGACTTCTCATTTATGAATGAGAGGAACTAGGTTGTGCTTAATACACAAGGCTGTTGAAACACTGTGTGACAGCACTTCGTAGTCTGAAAAGCAAACACACATACACACGTGTGTGTGCACAAACGCACACACACATAAGGATATATGGCTATGATCAAGGGGGGGAAGCTTTGATGAGATCACATCTGATTTCAGGACTGGCTCACGTACAAATTTTCAAGTGAGTAAAGTTTTCCATTGTTGCATTCCTTCTTTCCAGCCTTTCCTCCTGGGTCTTACTCAGAGCTGCTCAATGCTATCAGGCTCAGACACCCCCACTGGGGCACATCTGAAAACTACCTAGGTATTTCCCCATATTGTCAGTCTATGAAAGTTATTTTGTTTGTTTTGTTTCATTTTGTTTTTGCATCTCCAAAGTCCTATAGCTAATAAATTCATTTGTTAAACTAATTATGGCTAAAGATGAATGACAATATAGAAATATAATTAAACAATTAATTTGTAGTATAATGAGGGCTACAAAGAGGGGGCTTATAAGGGTAGAAAGGTTTCCCAAAGGAAAGGGATTTACACTGAGTCCAAAAGGACAGTAAGAGTTATCGAAGTAGAGCAAAGAAAGAGCCTGTGAATGAAAGTAAACAGTATATCCTGAAAACTGACGGATGGGTGTTAACTTTGACTTGTATTTCTATGTGCTAGTTCTGAGCCACACTAAAGCCTATATCTCTGATAGCCTCAGAGACATTGTTGGACGAGAATGGTCTCCCAGGAGGCCATAGGGAAGTTCTTGAGGCAAGGAGCTCTCTGGCTGCCAAAGGAAACATTACATAGGAAGATTGACCAGGTGGAGTCAATGCCCAAGTACATCCCAAGACCTGTGGTTTCAGGAGCAGGAGGAATTCACTGCACAGGACTGTAGGGAATGCTCAGGACTCGCTATTGCCTCTTTCCTCTGGGATCCAGCACTTGTTATCTCTTGGCTGGAAGGCCAACTGGGAAATATCACCTTAGAGATCACCAGCCTGGACAAGGGCAATACAGACAGTGAGGCAGATGCTCCTTCCTCCCTGCAAGTCTGTGGGTATAAGATTCTAGCATTTTCTAGGTACCAGGCTGTGTGCAATGAAAGGAGTGTCAAAGAAGAAAGATCAAGGAGCTCACAGGTAGTGAAACCATAGTCAATAAAGTATCAGTGACAAAACACTGAATGTGGAAAAGAAGGATGCAGAAAGCAGGGACTGGGCATCAGGAAACGCCTCCCACAAAAAGGGCACCTGGACTGGCTTCTGGGGGTCTACAGTGGCCCCATACCACCAAGGATTGGATGACCATCCTTCCACCCATGACAGCTCTCTCGGCTCTCCGGAATCTCTAATAAGTTCCCTGAACCTTCTTGTGAGATGTTTTGACCACGTGAGTCAGAGATCACTGTCTGTTGTAAACTGAGGGTTTATGTACCCAAAATTTGTGAGTTGAAATTCAAACCTCCAATGTGATGGTGTTGAAAGCTGCGGCCTTAGGAGGCAATGGGTCATGAGGGTGGAGTCCCCATGAATGAGATTCGTGCCCTTATAAAAGACACCCCAGAGAGTTCTCTTGACCCTTCCAGCATGTGAGGACACAGAGAGGAAATGGCCGTGTGCACCAGGAAGCAGGTCCTTACCAGTCACAAATCTCTCAGCTCTTCACTCTTGGTCTTCCCAGGCTCCAGAGCCATGAGAAATAAAAGGTGATTGTTCAAGTCACTCAGTCAATGGTATCTTTGTCATAACAGCCGAAACTAAGTTACTGCCTGTGATCATGGGAGCCCCTGGGGTCCAGAGCCTTCACCGGTACTTAACACTCCCATCCATCTTCCTGTCTTTCACCCTCAAATAAACACTAACCTATGCTTAAAGATCGGGCCATCTACTTTTCTTCGTCTTTCACAGCACTAGGCATATACTAGTAGCTCTTTAAGTATCTGTTGATATGAAGTGAATCAGGTACATTTGATTAGTCATGACCATCAATATTTTTCAGGGAAAGTAAGTGCAGTAGGAAGATCAGCAATAGGTTTTCGTATCAAAGAAGCTTCAGTTTAAATTTCAGCTCTGCCACTTACTCCCATGTGACTTCAGGTGAGTTATTTGAACTGTTTCATTTTTCCCACATTGGACATTAGGATAATATTCTCTTTGCCATGTGTATGTGAGGATTGAATGGGATAGTAAACTCAGAGGATACTGAACATGGTCGGTTCTCAGTAAGTGTCTGTGTCTGGTAGTAACGATAGCCAAAGTGGGTCAGTCTCTTAGTACAGGCCGGGCAGTTGGCTAACGCATTTGACATACATGGTTTCATTTAATCCTCACATTGGTTCTATAAGACTGGACCAAGTAGGAAAAACTGAGGCTCAGAGAGGTCACATAACAACGCAAGGTCTCACTGGTCTGTGTGGAGCTGTACTCTAAGCCTGATCCTCTCCCATGACAGAGTCCGAGTTCTAATCATGACCTGGAGCTGCCTCACATATGGTCTCCAGCTCTCCCCACATGGGAATGCTAACGTCGTGCAAAGTTTTATGACTTACACGAGGTCACAGCACAGATCACTGGCCACTGTGCCATGTTGAGAAATGCTTTCTGGTAAAGGGACTTCTCACCCAGTTAGGCAACAACGCCCAACACCTCTACTCCTGCTTATACTCGGAAATGATGTGTAACTGGAATCCAAAGATAGTCTCAACAATGCTTGACACCACCATTTCTCCATTGCCAGTGACTTAGTTTTTCCATTAAGACCCACAGGGAAGCAAAGCCACGAAAGTCCAACATGTCCCAGCACCCAGCACAGAATGACCCTCCCCAGGAAGCTTCCGAGGTGTCAGAAAATGCCGTTAGGCTCTGTAGTTGGCTTTAGAATAAAGTGATATGTGGTCTGGTTCTTGTCTCACCACATTCTGTCAAAGTACATAATTTGCAGGTCATGTCCATGTGGGCTTCTGGATTCTGTCACTACCCCCAGGATCCATGCCAGTCTGGACCAGCTGTCAGAGTTAAAGAATTTTGGAATTAAAATGCAGCTTAGCTGTACAAATCGATGGAATGAAGATGGATAATACGGTTTTATCGTCGCTTAAATGGACTGACACTTCCTTATGTGATAGTGTATTCATTCTCTCATTTAATAATCACACCGCCATCATAGAAAACAAAATATCAACTTTATCTATGAGAAAAATAAGCCTTAATAGTTTGCCCAATAATTCTAAGAATAATATGAAACTTTCCTGTAGCCAATTCTCCAACTTTTTACCTTCTCGGCAGATACTATCCACTTACTGCTATTTACAATCCCTCTTCTCTCTTTCTATAGTCTTACCTTGGGCGGGTATCCAATGAAAGACACAGGCAGATTTAAAAAGAAAAAGGAGGAGGAGGAGGGACACAGGCAGACACAATCTTGGAAAATTCATTATTTCCCAAGGACTGTGCCGGGCACTTACTACACATATTCTGAATTACTTCTTACAGGACTGAGTATGATCATTTTCTTTTTATGGATAAGTACAATGATGCTCAGAGAGGATAAATGACTTGCCCAAAGGGACACATCTTCTAAGTAGGAGCATCTGGGCCCCTCAGACTCTATGTCAATGCTTTTTCCACTGCTTAGGAAAGCAAGCTAACAAGAAGACACACCAAATAAGTTAAGTGAAGGGCCTGGGCAATTTACCAGCTGGAGGATGTATCCTAGAAAAATGTAGCAGTCTATTTTCACTAAGGCATCTCTATGCCAGGGGGTGAAACCAGAAAAAGAATAACAATATGGAAAAAAACAAAGATTAGAAAAGATGTCACTCTTCCTTAGCCTCCTAACAGCTTTAGATAAGAGAGAGAGTTGGGCCTGTTTGAGTGGAACCTTGGATTCATTGGTTGGTTCATTCCATTACTCATATTTGTTGCCTGAGTGCCTTGGGTCAGGCACCTAAAGATGTGATCATCTTCAGAATACAGTGCCTTGCCCAAAGTAGGAACTCATGCACTACTTAAGGAAGGAAAGAAGTGAGGGAAAGAGAAAACAAACGAGGCTCACTCTGTCTTCAGAAAGCTCAAAGTCTGGTGTCATACTGAAAAGAAAACAGACAACACATAATAGCAAATATAAACAGTTATTAGATGTCAGTTGTGATATAGGCTATGAAGGAAAATGAAAAAGAGGAATGCCATTCATGTCTCCCCAGAGGAAATGGAGCAACTTCCAAGTTGTGATCTGGAAGACATGTTGTAGTTGAACCTAAGCCAGAAGTTGAAGGAACAAAGATGTTTTTGACGGAAGTATGCCATGCTTCAGGGTGCTGGAACCTCTTCAAAGGTTCTAGAATCTCGGAGAAACTGCAATAAAAATTATGGGTTTATGTATGGGAATACACAGGACAGCATTTTTGGGTGGGAAGAAATGTGTCAAGAGATAATCCTAGAGAGGCTGACAGAGGCCAGGTTTTAGGAACATGGAGTGGATTTCTTGGAAGAGCAGAAAGCTGTGAAAAGATTCTCAGCAGAAGTGTAGTGTCTTTAGATTTGTCTGTTGTACGTGTAAATGATTGAAACTGTTGAGACTGAAAGCAGAGAGACGAGATAAGAGGCTAATGCCATAATCCAGCAGGAAGTGTCGGTAACCTAAGTTAAGACAATTTCAGGTTTGGAAGGTTTATGGTCCAAAGTGGATGATCGGAGATTGTTCAGAATATTCTGAAGCCTTAAGCAGAGATTCTGATGACAAAATCAATGGTGTACCTCCCACAGTTATATACCTTTGTGGATCCAACTTTAACTTTCTCAGATACAATAACAATAAAAAGTCCTTCCACTTACATAAATATTTTAAATGGCAGTGCGTTCCCACTTACCTTATTCCCAGATAAGTCTGCTATTCTGCAGGTATTCAAGAAATAGAGGTTCTCACTGGATGCCACACATGGTCCTTTGAGGAGAGCTGTGACTAGTATATCTGTTTCACAGATGAGCAAACTGAGGCTCAGAAAAGTTCATGAGTACCTGAAGGTCCAAGAAAATTCCAGCCAGGAATGAAAATAAATTCCATGTGATCTTAACATGGAGAAAGGTCATTTGCCTTTCTCCATGCTGGAATCCAGGGGCACATTTCCTGGTGTCTACAAACAGGAATCTGAGTGTGTATCCTAATAACCATTGATCTTAAAACTTATTTTTAAGATAGCTTTTAAAGGAGGATTTTAATACAACAAACAGCATAGCTGGAGTCAGGAGGAAGCAGGAGAGCTTAAAACACCTTAAAGCAGGCAAAGAAATTTAAGATGGTCTCTCTCCCCAAGCACCAAGCGTTCAGGTCAAACTAAGTTTTAATGTGGCTTCTTTGTGTATTAAATCCATATTTGTGCAAGTTTATTGCAACTGACAAACGAGGGTCTGGTCATTGTCCCTGTCCCCAGTTCATTCCCCCAGTGGTCTCTGCAGATGCCAAGCCACCCACATGCCAGAAGACCATACTCACAACTGACACATTCTGAGAACCAGTGCTGGCTGCCAGCAATAACTTCTCAGGAGTCTGTACCACCACCTCTACATCTTGGAAGGACTCCCCTCCAAATAGCATTAGGAAAGACACAGATGGCAAAATACATCTGTCTACTTCCTTAAAAGTCATATCCTGCTGGGATCTTCTTGGCTCAGAATCCAGGTCCCTTCCTTCAGTCTCCCTTCCTAGGTCAGATGGAGATGAGGTCAGCCTCCTGGCTCCTCCAGATCATCTCTAGCCACTCAGCTTAGCCCACGGCTATCCCACACTAAGCAAGGGTGATGACTAATCACTAGGAAGAGGAGAAGACAGGGGAGGTAGACCAGACGAAACAGAGAGCACAGTTAGACCCTGCCCTGGCCCCTTGTGGTAGGCAATATTACTGTTCACCCACCGGGGCCTCTCACATGGAGGATTATATACCATCACCCTATTAATTTTGGCAGAGCCATGTGACTTGCTTTTGGTCAAAGAATCATGAGCAGAAAAGGATGTGTCGCTTCTAGGAAGAAGCTTCTAAAAGCCAACGTATGGTTGCTGAGTTCTCTGTTCCTTCCGTCATTGCTCCAGATAGAGGCTGACCTAGGTCTCAGGCTGAGGTTGAAGTGAAACAAAGCCACAGCTAAGCCACAATGGCCACATAGCATGTTAGAGAAATAAACCCTGTGGTTGTAGTGAGATTTAGGGGTCATTTGTTACCTAAGCATAACCTAAACTATTCTGACTATCCTGCCTTCCTTTTTTGCCCTCTTTCTCCAACTCACTAAGGTGGGCCATGTGCTGCCTCTTTAGGTTCCCTGAAACAACCCTCTAAGTGTTCTTATATCCTAGCATGTACCATAACATGTTAGAATGTGTATATGTTGAAAATCTGTCAACCAGCCACCATGTTCTAAGCTCCTTGATCTATACCTATATGGTTCCTATGCATATGGGCCTCACTTAATAAATGGCTATTGAAATAAACTGAATTTATTTATTTATTCCTGCAATTAATGTTCTGTATTATCCCTTCTTTGGGCATAACACTGCTCATCTTAAAGTCTAATTTGCACATCAAAGCACAACTCCTGGATGCATTCTGCTTGGGTCAGTGAAACAAGCTCATTTCTATGTGGACATATTTGCCACAAGAATTTTCTATGAAGAGCTGATTTTATCATCCTTATAGTTCTTCTAGTGACAATTCTGACCAGATCTTTGATGTCTCCTAGAACTTAAATATCCCTTTTGTGGGCTGTAACCTGGGGCCAATCTGGGACACCAGTCTAGGTAAGTGCTCCAGAATCTATCACATACTCCAGGTTGTTGGATATATTCAGCCCAAAGAAGTCTGCGAGGATGGGCCTTCGTTGTTGTACACTGCTGCGAATTTCCAAACATTTCCCCAAGAATTATCTCTCTCCAGTTCTTCCCCTTGACATCAGACGTGGACTAAATACACTCACTTCTTCTGCAAAGGCTGTCAATTACATTGCCCTCTACCTTAGCCAGCTCTCCACTAGCCGGGTCATCCAAGAAAACCATCACTTGTTTCATTGTGTAAAGTGGTCTTAGAAACTCAGGATTTAGGCTCAAAACCCTTCCACAATAGATATAGAACAAAGAAAGGAGTGGCACATGAAGAAGGGGACATCTTTGAGATCCTTGTACCTAGAAATCACAGTATAATCCAGGGCTAAACAGCAACCTGTGGGCTCAGATAGCAAAGGCTTAAATGTTGGGTGCCCATTTACTACTGTGTGACCTTAGAAAAGCTAAAGAAACTCTGTGCCTCAATTTCCCACCTAAAAAGTGGGGATTGTAACAATACCTACCTTACAGGTTGCAGTGAGGATCAGTTAAGCTAACACACGTGAAATGCTGAGCACATTGTCTGAAATATGGCAATTGCTCAATAAATTTTAGTCAGCACTATCAAGCTATATAGAGGTAAATTAATTGATCTCCAGCATCAAAGCCAGGAGTTGCGGTGAACTTTTAACATGACAAACACATGCAAGTAGACAACTAAGAAAAGGAATCAGAGAAGGAAAACATAATGTGAATAAAATTAAATGAGTCAAAATGCAATTCTGAAAGCCAGATTTGTTAACTCATAGGAAATGTCTCTGGAAGAGGATCAAGTAACCCAATTTGGAGAAATAGACTGCAGACTGGAAACAAAAATGACTAAAAGGAAAGGAAGGTGAGATCAGCGTCACAGTTGAGAGCACTTCCTCATTGCACTGCTCGTTTTTCTTGACACGAGCTCCATTTCGGATGAAGAATTCGGTTCCTTCCACAGAGACACTGAACAGCTGCAGTTCGTTTTCAATTCCTGTCAAAGAAGCCGGTTGCAGGAATCTGGGGCAGCAATACAAGGATGTGACATTGAGAGAGCCCATATCCACCAGGGGGTTATGGAAGTGAGGTAGATACAGAGGCATCCCTAATTCCAAGGTCAAAATGTGAATTAGGAAATCTCCAACAAAGACGTGTGAGACTCACTGCTCTGAATATTTATTTCCTCTGTTTCAACTTGGATTTGGTTCAGGGGAATCGTGGTCCTGTTGCCTAAATGCATGGGTCTGAGCCTAGGGCTGGTGGCCTGCTACTTCCAGCTAACTTGCTCAGCGACATTGAATAAAGGTCTTCCCCCTTCTGGGTTCTAGCTGTCCCAAGTGTAAAGTGAGTTGGAACACCCCAAATCTCCTCCCTGCTTTAGATGGGTATAGTATGTGGTCAAAAGAAAAATAACTAAATAACTGGCTATTGTGGGTTTAAGATTCCCAACAAATAACACCTCTTTCCTCTTTCCAAATACAGAACCAACTGCATAATTGAAATTAAAGTCATATTTAAACAAGAGAATCCAAATGTCAGCTTCCTTAGATAAATGTTTGCTTGGAGACTATGGTTTAGTATGGGAAATCACGGGCTTCCTCACACTGCACCTGAAACTAGCATATGGGAACATCCAGTCAAGGGCAGCTCTGCATGACTGTGTATCCTACCCCACCCTCACCCAGCAGATCCATGTTTCAACCACATGACAGAAAGCAGGCCAGGACACAGCTCCTCTTCAGACAGGCAGATCCAAAGAGAGACAAGAGAAATCAGCTAACCAGTGGTTTTAAAACTTGAGTGGACACCATAATCATCTGGTGGACTTGTAAACACAGAGATGGCTGGACCCATCCCCAGAGTTTCTTATTCAGTGGGTGGAGGGATTCTTTAATGATATTTATGCCTCTTGTCCTGGGACCACATTGAGAACAGTTGAGCTAAGTAAGCTAAGTATGCTCAGCAACTCTTTCTAAACTCATCAACCAGGTCAAGTCATTTCACCCAGGCTGGGGTCAGAAGGGATGGGGGAGGATATGCACTCTCCAGGGACTCACAGATATCTGTCCACATGGAGTAAGGGATGAGTGCTCACCCAACAATTACTTTTATTAGCAAGACTTATTCATGTAGTTAGTACTCACTAATTTACTGACAAAAATAAAGAAAAAATATTATAACCATGATTTATTATATCAACTATAAGAATTGATAATTTATGAGCATAATAGTATAATTCCTAAGAATAGTTATATTACTCTTCCAATTAAAAATAAAGTGAAACAGTTTTCATTATATTATCCTACAATGAAACAGCATAACAGACAAATATACCAGAAGAATTCTTATCACTCTTGTCTTTGAAATTACAGTGAGGTTGAATTAGATAAGACCCTGGCCCTTGTACTTGTGCTACTGATATAAACAATTGGTAATATTCATTAAAGAAATATCAAAAAGCTTATTATTTTCCAGTACACTGTGTACTGGCAAAAGTCATCATACTAGGAGTAATAAGATCAGGATTAATATACCACCTTGGCTTTTTTTTTTTCTTTTCAGTTGGGTGACCTTGGACATGTCACACCCCCTTCCCCATCCTCTATTCATCTGTAAAAGTCACAGGTGATAATACCGGGAGATGACTGAAAGGTCTGTACATTCTCACCTTTCTCTGTTCAGCCTGAGTACTCTCTGTGTTTTCATGCTCTAAGTTCATTTTGTGCTTATTGATTGAGAACCTTTAAAATCAAGCAACGCACTCATTCGGTAAAGCAGAAAAAAAATCACCAGATGCTTAGAGAGGTAGAATGCTAGTAAAATGCTGGCTGTCATCTTGGCCTCCTTTTCAGCCAAAATTGATTTGATTAAAGGAGAAGATAATAGTCCCTCTCACTCCTATCCCCCGACCACTGGTCTAAAGGAGAGTTCTTTATACTTAACAGGCAGCTGGAAGGAGTTTAAACATTCCTCCAGCTTTAGAATCTCTCGCAAGGTTGAAAAAGCTAACTCAAATCAAAATGTGCCATCATCAAACATTAGAGAGGAATAATTTCCACCACGCACTTTCTAGGAGAGCAGGGTTTCTCTGCCTTCTTAAGGAAATATCTACTTAGAAGAGTTTGGAAACAGGTAAGAGGAACTAGTACACAGGTACACTTTTATCTAATGAAGCTAAGATTTAGATGCTCTTGTTTAAATATGATTCTAGTTTCAATTATGCAGTTGGTTCTGAATTTGAGGAGAGGAAAGGGGTGTCACTTATTGGGACTCTTAAAACCACAACAATAGTTGTTGATTTCTTTTTTTTTTTTTTTTTTAATGGCTTCATTTCTTGTCCATCGAAAGCTGGAAAGAGATTTGGAGTGGTCTAGCTCACTCATTTTACACTTAGGGGAATGGAAGCCAGGGAAGGGAAGGCATTTGTTGAAGCTCACTCAGCAAGTTAATTCAAAGTAGAAGGATCCCAGCTCTGAAACAGAACTAAGGAGGTACATCAAGGGTCACTTTAAAACCCATTAATCAGATGAAAGCATGGATTGGCTGAGACTTGCATTCCATGCCCACAGATAGGAGGCAGTTTTTACGTCTAAGCAGAGTATAGAGATTTGGAGCCTCTCAGAGTCACCAGCCAGGCATGTATGAAAGCATAGTGGCAAGGGAGATGGTGCTAGAGAAAAAAAGAGTGCCAAAGACACAACTCACAGGAAGCCAAACATTTAAGAGACAGATATGGAATGATCAAAGCTGTCCAAGCAGAAGAATGGTACAAACAGATACCAAAAGAGACATGAATTGATTCAAGGGCAAGTTAACATTATTCATTTCTGCGATGAAATCTAAGATTAGAACTAGAAAGATGGCCACTGGGCTTAGTAATATGAAGACTGGATTGACCTCTGTGGAAACAGACTCAGAGAAGCAGGGTGGAGGGAGAAGTCTCGTTAAAATGAATTGGCCGGTGACTATGAGATGAGAACAAGTAGTGAATATAGATTCCATGGACATAAGAGAAACTGACACACAATATGTGATCAGAAACATGGAATATGGAAGAAAGAAAAGGATAAAGAAAACTAGAGGAATTAATACCCCAGGAAGAAAAGAAAATGCCATGCAGAGCACAGCAGAAGGATGAAGAGGCTAAGGTTTCTGTGGGACTCTTTTAAGTAAATTGATAGTTATGTATTATTCAAAGACACAGATCCATGAATTAAATTACAAGCCTGAAGAGGCAATAAAGAGAAAGGTCTCTTCTCCCTCTGGACATATTCTTTGCATCTTTGGCACATTTTCTATTCAGTCTAAATATTTATGGAGATGGCTTTAGTGGGAGTTGCACCATCTCCTTCAAGGAATATTAGCAACATAATAAACACCAGAGAGAGATGGTGATGAGTGTAGGATGCATGGTGGGGTGCATGGGACAACGAGGACCAGGGGTACTGAGCACTACGTTTTCCAGGGAGGTGTTTGGGAGGAATCTGACCTTATGGGCAGGAATGCATTAGTCATAGTACATAGCAACCTTTCAAGATGGGCAATCAGAATGATTCATTTGCTATAAGCTTTGTTGTTGTCTCTGTGTTGATGTCTTTGTATTGTCTGCTATGCCTTCCAGGAAGAAAAAGATTGGAAAACCCTTCTCCATCTCATTGCCCTCTCCTTACCTGTCACCTACACAGCCTGCGATCTGGCCCTTGCTTGCATCATTATCTCCATCTCTTCTCATAGTAATCCTTACAAACTCCACTCTCCTCGTACTGGCTTTTACTCCTATTCAAATATGCCAAACTGGTTCTGACTCAAAGTCATCAGTCTTATTTTTCCTCTGCCTGGTAAGCAGTTATCAAAGATATTTTCAAAGTTCTTCTCCATTAGACTCTGATCAAAAGACATCCCTTTGAAGAGGCCTTCTCTGGCCACTCTGTTAAAAATAAACCCTCAACCCCATATCATTCTCTAGAACTTTGCCTTATAGTAGAATATTTTTACTTTCTTAGTGCCGTATCCCCTACTACCTGGAAGACTACCTACCACAGAAGAGGTACACAATAATATTTGGTGAATGAGTGAAATCATTAATCAATTTAATTCATGAATCCTCTAGGAAGGCCCCTTTATTTTTCCAGACTGTGGTAATAATCTCTGACCCTAATCTCTTCTTTTATACCCTTCACATGCATATTTTATATAATCAAATACTGTATTAAAATAAGCTGATCTCTTGTCTGGCTCCCCACTTGTTGGTAAGTTCCTAGGGCTCATGTACCATGACTCATTTATCTTCGCATCTCCAGGGTCTCACACCACACTGTTGCTCACTGGGCTAAAGAGAAAACGTTTTACACACTGAATGCCAATAACCACCAGCCAGAAAAAGAGTGGTGTGTCAAAAGGTGAACTCTCAGCATTTAGCAGACTTGCCTAGAAGAAAAAGAGATGGTGCTGCTATAAACTGCAGTTTTTTTAAAAAAAAATCAACCAGCAAAATATACTAAGCATGTATTCAGAGCAATATTCCTGGTCAGAAGAGAGCATTTTAAACTGAGATTCAGTCAGCCTCTATTCTGGCCCTGGCTTTGTATGAGTCTGAGCAAGGCCCTTCACTCTCTAGGCCCATTCCCATCTGTGCAGTGAGAAGATTGGACCACGGGGTATCTAAGGCCCTCCAAACCCTGATGTTCTGAGATTGCACTTACCTATGACATTAAATAGTACAATGGAGTAAGAAAAATATGTAGAATGCATGACTCTACTCTCAAGAAAGACGACCATGCCGGATTTGGAGTCAAACACACTTGACTTTGAACTCCAGACTCGGGAGTTTACAAACTTTGTGAATTTAGGAAAATTCATTAATCAGTCTAAACCTCTGCAAAATGGAAATAGTAATTCCTAGCACCACGCTCAGTAAATAGTAACTCGCTTTGCACTTTTTCCTCCTATATCCCACAGCCAGCCTTTTAGGTTGAGCTGACTTAAGAACAAGAAGATTCTTTTATAAACACCATTCTAGTGGACTGGATACCTCACATGCCACTGCAGCCTCAGTTGAGCCCAATGCGGGAGCAGATAGCCTCTCCCACCACCCTAAATTTTCCAGGACTCCCCTTTGGGGCCTCTGAGCAGTCCATTTGTGCTACCAGGAAGTTTCTTGAGTAGGTTTTTTTTTTTTGCTAGAATTCCATGATAAACATTCTTACAAATGACTTAGAGCCTGTCACAACACGCCGCAGCTCCCTTTCCAGAAGGAATTCCTACAGAGTGAGGTCAGTCACTTACTAACCATGACTTCCATTTTTTTCACCCCTTTTGGTCTTGCTGTTAAGATGCTGAGCAACTGCCTCTGGCTACACCAATGGGTTGCTTCCAACAGCTGTGGGAGCAAAATGTTCCAGCAGTCTAAGACAGAGCCTAGAGGATCCAGGGAGATGAAGTACAGATGCCAAAGCCGATCACAGGGCCACAGGGGAGATTCCAAATTAGTAGATCCAATAACCATGGAGTAGAGTTAATGAGAAGTTCTTAGATATGCTTCTAGAGAGTTTGGAAATGGATAATGTGTGAAGGTGCTTGTCTTCCCATAAACACCCTTCATTCATCAATGGCCCCATGATTCCAGGAATGATGGTTTTTATTTTCATTTTGCTTCCAAAATACTGGAGAGCATTAAAAGAATTGACCTATGCACACTGTAGAGCTCATATAACGCCTTACTTGGCAGAATGGCAGCAACTCTGTGGGTATATGGGTGCACAGGCCAGGGGCCTTCAGGTAAACATCTTACCCTGCTCTCTCCAAGAGAACCGTGAATGTCTCAGAGACCCTCATACTGTGTGCACAGGCAAGCCCTTGCCTCACAACCTCATACTGCTAAATTATGAATAAATTTGATAAACCACTTTATCTTTCAAGTCCTATAGCTAATGCTTCACACATGAAGGATAGTAAGGCTTTAATACATTCAAGACTCAGCCAAACTGACTAGGAAACTTTTCTTATTTCTGGCTCCAGTAGATAATAATTTTCCTGATTTTTTAATTAAAATTTCATTTCAGAGACAGTAACAGAGGAACTCAGTTTTATTCAACCAATCAATCAATCTTTCATTCAGTTATTCAACAGACCATAACAGAGATCTTAGGAGAAACAGCTCTGAAGCCATATTACCTGAATTTCAAACTCAGCCTCTTGAGCAAGTTACCTAACCTCTCTGAGCTTTGATTTTTCTAAATTGTAAAATGGCAATAATAATAGAACCTATCTCCTAGGATTATTGGGAGGATTAAGAGTAAATACATGTAAAACAGTGCCTGAAATTAAGTAGTATCTCAATAGATATTAATTCTCATTTCTGGTAGTAGTAATAGTAGTAGTTAGAAATAGTAATTGTATAGCAATAATGATAATACTAGTAGTACAATAGTATAGTAATAGAGTAGTAAAATAGCTCTAGTACTGTAGTAGTAATAGCATGGTAATAGTAGTGTTCATGTAGCAATAATGTATAGTAGTGGCATAGTAATAGCAATTGTATAACAGTATAGTGGTAATAGTAGAAGGAATTATATAATAATATAATAGTAATGGTAGAAATAATATCATGCTAGTATAACACTATAAATACTAGGAGAAGAAGCAATAGTATCTAAGTATGGTGGTAACAGTAGTAATATTTGCCAAGCCCTTGCCATAAAGAAGCTCTTACTTTCCCCTTGATTTTCTAAATGTCCAAGATAAAAGGGGGCCTCAGAGATCATCTAATGCATGGTGCATGTCATATGTGTAGGAAAGAAAACTAAGATCAAGAAAAGTGGTATCCCACACAATATTGTCTAGAGTTAGTGCCAGAATTGGGGCTCAAATTCTAGTCCCCTTCTTCTTCCTTCACCACCCTTTCCACTGGACCATGAGGCCATCTGTAATTGATTTACAAATCTCCTTTTTCTATCTATCCACTCACACCCACTTAGATACATTCTCCTCCAACCACACGAGAAAGCTAAATTCCACCAAAAGTATCGTCGTGTTCTCTGCTACCTTTGTGCTTTTACATGGGCCATTCCCTGAACCTCAGAGAAATTTTCCTCTTTGCCCTTCTCAACAACTCCCATTCATCCTCAAGACTTATCTTTTCTTTAAAATGTTCCTGAGACCTCACCCACCCTGGTTTTCAGGCTGTATTAGGGCAGCTCTCTTCTTCTAGAATTCTCACAAGGTTTATCCTAGCATTTATTACACAGAGTTGGAATCTATTTTTTAGATGCAAGCATTATTCTAAGTACTCTACAAATATCAATTCATTTAAATCTCATAAGAACTCTGGGGGGGGGGCAGGGGGCAGTTTAAAATTGATTCATCTTATCTGTTTCCAGGCCACATGTTTGTTCCAAAAATACCTATTGAGCACCTACTATGGCCACGCATTTGGCACATATTTGTATCCAAGATAACTTAGCCCCTGTCCTCAAGAAGCCTACTTACAGTCTAGTGAGAGAGGCAGACAAGGAAGCAGCTGGTTATAAAAACAAACAAACAAACAAACAAACAAACAAATAAATAAACTATTAAATGCTATGATAGGAGGAGACTCTGATGTCACATGGGAGAAGCACAAACTCCACTTGAAAGGGGATGTCAGAAAAAACTTCCTGTGGGGTGTGAATTTTAGGTTTGGCCTTGAAGAATCAGTTAGTTGAATGGAGAGCACGCAGAAAATGTTCTAGTGTATAGAGAAGTTCATGATCAAAAGAGAGGAGAAGAACATAGGTAAGAAAAGTTGGGAGAGTAGGGTAAGGAAAACAGCACTAGTTGAGAAGAGCTGTCAAAGATGGACGCAAGGGGTAGGGTGGTAGATGGTGCAGTGCTCTGTAAGCTGTATTACTCAGTTGGCTAAACTATGAACTCCTGGAGGAATAGATTTGCCTGTATTCTTCATACCCAGAGTAGCATCTAATGCAGAGTAAATTATCAATGAGTGTTTGTCAAATCATTGCTTGAATGAACAATGAATGAAGAACAGAATGCTTTGAGGTAACTCCTTTTTTTCTTTCTTTTATCCTTTCTTTCATCTCTTTCTTTCTTTTTTCTTTCTCTAAGATTTATTTGTTTGTTTGTTTGTTTGTTTTCAGAGAGACAATTTCATCCCCAAATACTGCAATCGAAACCTCTTTGGGGCTTGCTATGTGCAAAACAGTTTATAGAACTTCTTTCCAAATCATTCACCCAAAATTTTCAGTTCTGTAGAGCTAGATCGGGGACATGTGTTTGGCATTTTGTAGCTGGAAGAAAAAAGGCAGATTCCTGAGAAGCAACAAGCTGAGCCCAAGTGATAAGAGGAATGATGAGAAAAAGAACAATACTAAAAGGAACTTTTTGAAAATACTTACAAGTACATAAATCATCATGTAACCATGCTGTCTTGATTAGAAACCCAAAATGGAAAAAAATATTTTCTTCTGTGCTAATATTTCATCATAACTGGCAGCTCAAAACCCCTGGGAGCCTGGAGTTTGTGGATCTTTGAGTTGGGAGCTGGAAGGAGTCATCTCAGAGCATTACCTTACAGCCAGTTCCCAGAGTAAACCACAGCACTGAGTGTGGGCTTCCGGAACCCTCATGGAGACCTCTGAATCCAGCACAGACTTTCAAAAAGGAGACAGGGCTCCCTCAGGGGGTTGGCTGACAAAAGAAAGAAACAGTTAAAGGATCAAGTCATACCAGGCATTGTGCCAAACCCCAAGCAGCTCTGTGGGTCACTGGCTTAGGACTAGGCTGTCAGAAGTCTGCCAATTGGTCAATTACACAGCACCCTCTGTGCCTATGACTGTATTTAGTCAACTGAGACCACAGTCCCCGCTCAACACTCTGGTAGTCACATGGTGGGTAGAAAGAGAAGAGGCTCTATAGATATATAGATGTAGATTGAAATGCTGGCCCTACCACTGCATATTACCTAATCAAACTGTCAAATTCTTGAGTGGAAATTAAGAGGGAAAGAGAGAGAGAAAGCTGGGGACAGTGGGAAGGAAGAAAGGAAAAAAGAGAGAAGGAGGGAAGGGGAGACAGAGACAAAGACAGAGACAGAGACAGAACAAATAGAAGGAAGAAAGGAAGGAAAGAAGGAAGGAAGGAAGGAAAGAAGGAAGGAAGGAAGGAAAGAAGGAAGGAAGGAAGGAAGGAAGGAAGGAAGGAAGGAAGGAAGGAAGGAAGGAATGAAGGAAGGAAGGGAAAGAGAAAGAAAAGGAAGGAAGGAAGGGAAAGAGAAGAAAAAGGAAGAAGGAAAAAGAAAGAAAGAAAGAAAGAAAGAAAGAAAGAAAAGAAAGGAAGGAAGGAAGGAAGGAAGGAAGGAAGGAAGGAAGGAAGGAAGGAAGGAAGGAAGGAAGGAAGAGAGGAAGAATGAAAGGACAGTAGGAAGGAATGAAGGAAGGAAGGGAGAGAGGAAAGAGAAGGAAAGAAAGAAGGAGAGAAGGAAAGAGAAAGGAAGGAAGAAGGACGGAAGGAAGGAAGGAAGGAAGGAGGAAGGAAGGAAGGAAGGAAGGAAGGAAGGAAGGAAGGAAGAAGGAAGAAGAAAGGAAACTTGTGAGAACTAAATGAAATCATTTATTAAAACATGGTTCTTTGCACACAACATGACTTTGTTAAGTATTTGCACCTTTCCTTATACTCACTCACTGTCAATATAAAGCTCTGACTTGTACTCAGCTTAGAGCTCCCAAAATTTGTGCAAATGCATATAAATTAGCCCTAGTCCTTGTCCACAAATAAGTAAGGTTTTAATAAACTTAATATTTTGAGATTTTCTCACCTTAGTGAGGGCAGGGAGGAATCTGTTCTTGTTGAACATATTATGCTCAAGTGAAAATGCCTTTGATGACCATGTCCTTCACTGCTTTCAAAAGTCTTTAATATTTTTTAGTTTGAACTTTGAAAAGTCAGAACTCTAGTGGTCTAGAAGATAGGTTTGGAGTCAGCCAGGCCTAAATGAAAATCTCAGTTTTACCAGTTACCAGTCGTGTGGTTCTGGAAGTGTTATTTAATCTCTGAGGCCCAATTTCCTTAGCCATAAATGAAAATAATAAGTATATCTCATAAAGTTTAAATATTAAATGGTATTACATCCATGAAATTGTGCAACACAGAAGGTCCTCAATAATTTCATTTATTCATTCAACAAATAGGTATCAAGCACCTGCGATGGGCCAGGAGGTACTCTAGGGACTAATGATGATGTTGTGAGCTAAACAAGGTTCCTGCCCTCATGGAGTCTTAATTCTAGTAAAGGAGGCAGGCAACAATGAGCTAGAATAAATGTTAAAGAAAAATAAGATGAGCAACATGAGTAGAGGTACTAGAAAAAAAGCACTAGATGCTTTTCCCCCTTTGCTCACACAGTCCTTTTTACTTTGTATCCCAAACTCTCCCACCCCCAAACCATGGGCCTCCAGGAAGGATGAATAAGAGGTTACGGTCTGTTGAACTGAGTCATCTGACATCCTTTAAACAACATTGTGAACACCAATAGAGGAGTACATGGTCATCAACAGGATGGACAGTTGGGGTGTCGCTTTGGAGACCCCTGCAGACTCACAGCTATGCCGTCTCCAGGCTCGTCATGGTTGACACTACAGAGGCAATTCTTGAGGAACAAAACTCCCCCCCAAAAGGAGGCAGTCCTCAATAATGCCATCTTTGTTGCTGCAGAACATCAGTGACCTTGTTCTGAGCTGGGTCCAAGTCAAGGGGAAAGAAGAGAACGGCCAGCTGTGAAAAGATCAATTTGTTTCCAATCCACTCTTTCTTACCGTCAGAGAGGCTGGCTTCCCACATTGGCTGGGTCTCTCAGGGACGGATGCCAAGTAGGGCATAGACTGAAGAAACACCTCCTGTTCCCATGAAGCGGGAGCATTCAGCCTTCTGCGCAGAGTCTGTGGTGTATGCCATCACCCAGCTGTATTGCTTTGGGGAGACACAGGCTGGGCTAGCCAAGGGGGATGCCTTGAGTCTAACTTAAAACTATATTCACATTCTCCTCTTATTCGTATTTGAAAATGCCAGTGTTAACCTAATGTGGGAGAGTCAGTGCTCCATATGCCATTGTTGGGCGTATAAATTGGTGAGACCTTTTCGAATCCATTTGGCAGTATCTATGGAGATCAAAAGCTTTGTTGCAGTCGGTCTACTTCCAGGAATTTATCTCTTTTAGATAAATTCTCAGAAGTGCGTCAAGACGAATGCATAAGGTTGTTTGTGGCAGCATTATTTGACCTAGCAAAGGTCTGGAATCAACTGATTATTATGCCATAGCTAAAAAAATTTTTAAAAATAATAATAATAAGAGGTCCAAAAGAAAAAAAAGGAAAACAATACGCAATTTTTTATGTACGGTAAAATGCATTTGTTATGTATAGGTTAATCATTCCATCAGCATGTTCTGTCATACTTCTGGTCACACCTCTGTCTAATCTACTCCAGTTCCAAGATCTGATATTACTCACATGGCAAAAAGACTCATGTGGGCCCTACAGGTGTGCAAGATGCTAGGAATGAACAGATACCATAGATAGGTGGAAGAGTAAAAGGCCTTGTAAGCCTCAATTAACTCTCCTCTGTAGATCTGTCTTCCTGGGCCAGGATGAAGTAGAATCAATGGCCGATTGAATAGTGAGTTGCTTATACGGTTTATGATTTTTTCTGAGCGCCATCTGAGTGGGAAATTAAGATCATGCTCCTAGTATTTTCAGGTTTTCAGTCCTTCAAAATGGATGACCCATTTCCTTGGTTCAGCAAATAGCACAGAAAACAAATGTGAAGGAATCTAAAGGCTCTCTAAAAGAAAGAACAGCTCATATTTGCAGTCAGACTTTGCTCCCTTCCAACTCTAAGTGACCCCCCAAATTTTCCGGTAACAACTGTTATCAAGTGCACAATGAGCACCAAATGTTGAAAACAAGTAATTCTGCCCATCCTGCCGCTAATTAGCTATGAAATTTTGATTGAGCTTCCTGCTCCCTAGGTTTCAGCTCTCCCTGTAGTCCATCCGATATGGACTATATGTACTTGAATCAGCTCAGGGATGGCAAATACAGAGCACCTGTTCCACTACTTTCCCTGCTTTCCTGACAGGCATGGCTAATCAATCACAGCACTCTTTCCTACAGATCCTCCAGATGATTCCTCTGAATCTTTCTTAATGTAGAACTCTAAGAAGTCACTAACAATTAATTGAAATTGAAATAAAAGATAATGCTTAATTGCCTTCTTCAGAAGAGACGGTCTCTGAAATTTATTTCAGGTTTAACATTCTGTTTCCGTAAATCAAGGATTAATTTGAATCCCAGATCATTCATAAAGTCCACCTAGATTGCTGAAACACAAGTTAGTTTTTCCTATTTCTGTATGGTCTGGTCCATAGAAGTCAATATGTATTTGACTTCTGGCTGCTTTATTTAATCACAGAAACTTTCAAACTGTGGTGCACTGAACTCCCAGAGGTACTCAAGGATTTTCCCAGGGCTCCAGTTGGCAGAAAGTTTTAAGGGAATTTTCAGATTCTGCACTTCCATTTGTATTTTTTCTCAAGAATAAGAGCATAACAAGTCTCCTTTTCATAAATGCCTTTCTCCCACCTTACAAAAGGAAGCCATAACTCTCACTCATCTTTAGTTCCCTTAGAGTATACAAATTTCTGGGGGACCAAACAAAGGTACAATTCAAAGTTCTGCTGTAACTGTTGAGAAAGTGAGTGACTAATGATCTAGTAACATGATTTTGGAAGTCATATGACTTACAACATTTGGTTAAAACAAAACTGAAAAGATATCTAATTAAAATGTCAGTTGAGAAATCTTAAAAATGCTTTTAGATCATTATCTTTATGTGATTTTTGACACACAATCTGGTAGGAGATCATAAAATAGTCTTTCTTTTCTAAGCCATTTGTTTCCATGAATAGGTTTCTCAGTGCTTACAGCCAAAAAATTCTAGAAATAGAATTTGTATAATACCATCTCATGCTATTATTAATGACTGTTCCTCAACAGATATATGATCTAATTGAAAAAATGTAACTCATTCAGAGAAGCATTTTCGACAAAACCTATGTTTCATGTCATAAATATTCATCAAAATTTTAATAAATGTATAGTGGATCAATAAACTGACTGCTTCTAACAATTGTTATGATAATTCAATCTGGAAGAGATTGTTTTGAGCTAGAACCTTATATTTACAGAACATTAAAGAAATTTTAATATATCAATTTATATATATATGTATATATGTTTTGTTTCAGAGAAATATGATAACATGATCTATGAAAGATTTGCAAGTATAAAAATGTGCCACATTAGGTAAACTCTTGTGGAAGAAATGGGATGGAAATGCACATTTAAGGAGAAAAGAAACTATGTAGGTTTTCAATTGTTAAAAGATCTTATTCATGTATTTCTTAATGGGTAAATGGTGGCATCCAATCACTATGGAATTTAGATTTTATTAAATCCATTTAAAAGAGTGATAAGACAGTTTTATTTTTTAATGACTATGTTTCCAATAAACTTGAAGTTACATCTTTTGCAGCTATTTAAACGTATGATTAAAAACATGTTAACTTAAAAAGGTATATAATTTTCCGAGATGATTTTAGAGAGTAGAAAAGCAAAGTTTTGAATACTACTTATTTTTCTACAGTGAATTCTCTTCAATAAGTATAACATGACAGATTAAAAAGTAAATGCTCAAGGAAATTCAATGTAATGATGAAATAATCCATGTAAAAGAAGTAAGAATGGCACATTTTTCTAAGTATAAATGTTAGCTGTCAAGTTGGGCTGAGATTGGACTAGATCTGGGCCTCCTTGTCAACCCTAGCCCAGTATTCCTATCCCTAGACCCATTTTACCCTTTATAACTGGGTAACCTAATTTGCATTAGAAAATTGAAAGATTTTTAAACCCTGGGTCTGTACTGATACATTTTTAAAACCTCTCATTTTTAATTACAATATATATATCAGTGCCTCAGAATCAATGTCTTGCCTGGGGAACACAAACAAAGCAATAAATACTTGTATCACGTTTTTAGGATGTTCTTCTTTTCTGTGGTCCATTCCAGATGCTCTCTTTTCCAAGCAGATTGCTGAGCTAGGGTGAAGGCAAGGGGGGGGGGGGGGCGGGGACATGCTGTCTACCTACTGTTGCTTCAATTTTAAGTGAGGTTTATTTATCCATTGATTCATTCAGTAAGCTTTACCTAAATACCCACTCTATGCCACATTCCAGGTTAGGATCTGGGATTTCGAAGGCCAGAAAGACACAGTTTCTGCTCTTGAAGATCTTAAAGTTTACTAAGGAAAGACAAAATTATGAACAAATAATTAAGGTACTCTGTAATAAGTGCTATATTAGAAATACTATCAAGGAGCTGGAAATCAGAGAAGACAGGGTGATCAATTCTGCAAGAGGTGGTGTTATCTGAGCAGGGTCTTAATTAAGAAGTGAGAATGAAGGGCAGTCCTGGCAGAAGACACAGCAAACACTTAGACATGGAAGCACATACAATCATGATGGTTGAAGGATGGAAGGTATATTGTGGCTAATGCAGAGAGTAGAATCAGAATTTAGGAGGTTGGGGTAGGAGATAAAGTGCAAAAGCAAGTTACGTATAGATCATAACGAGCCTCGAAAGCCCTGCTGAGGCATTTGACATTTAAGCTTGTCCCTTTGAGCAAGGGCTTCCCCGTGAGTAGATCAAAATTTTAGAATGATAATTTTAGATGGCCATGGGTTAGAAGATATGAAAAATATCTAGCCCAGAACTGGATCCAAACAGATTCTCAGAAAAGAAAGAAAGAAAGAAAGAGAAAGAGAGAGAGAGAGAGAGAGAGAGAGAGAGAGAGAGAGAGAGAGAGAGAGAGAGAAAAAAAGAAAAAGAAAGAGAAAAGAAAGAAAGAAAAGAAAAAACAAACAAAAACAAACAAAAACACTTAGTTGGTTTCTCAGTTTCTTTTTCTTCCTCAAAAAGAGTAGGACTTTGAATTCATGACATACAATGCATCCAGGAAAAGTTTTATACTGGGGAAAAGAGAAACAAACCAAGAATAAAGTAAGAATTATTCATTTGTCTGATCAATATTTATCATGTGCCTATTCCCTTACATATGGTCTACATATTTTTTTTTCTCTACAACAAATTTGTCAAGAAGGAACTATGATTCCCTACTTACTAATGAGGACACTGAGTCATAGATGGGTTAAGGAAATTGCCTTATAGCATATAGCAACAAATCATATAGCAACAAGAATTAGACTATTTACAAACTCAAGCAGTATCATCTCTCTGTCAGTATCATGATCACTATCTCCCTGATAGGGACTATGAGAATAAACACACACCAAACCAGCAGGGAGAATGCCTCTAGACATGAATTTTGCCTTCCCTTGGGTCCATTTCAAGTAAGTGGGTTCTAGGTGTATGTGCTCACAGGTCAGGTCTGTAGATGAATGAAACATGGGCACTGTGTTTTGCTATGCCCGGGCCCACTATGAAGTCTATTTGCCACTCTTGCCTCTGTTCCTGAGCTAGAACTCCCAGGTCATAATGGTGGTCACCCTCATTCTTCCATTAATCTCATTTTGGTGAGTGACTGCTCCATCCATGGGCCCCCTCCAGAAGGCTGCTTCTCTCTACCTCAATCCCCACATCTAATCACTTGCCAAACCCCAGCAAACTTGTCTTTAATGTCATTGAAATATTTTTACTTCCCTCCATTCCCACAGCTCCCACCCTAGTACAAACTAATGTCACCTCTTGCTTAAATGACCATAACGGCCTCTCACTGGTCTGACTCCATTTTGCCTTCTTAATTCAGCCTCACCCTGCAGCCAGGATGATATTTCTAAAGCATTAATCTATCCTGGTCTCTGCTCTGCTGACACCCTGGAATGGCCTCCCTTCACCTATCTATAGGAGTGAAGTTCAGAATCTTTCACATGGCTCTCAAGGTCCAGAATGAGAATCTACCACCCTTGCCTGTCTCATCAGCCCAACCCCCAGCACTCCCTCTGTTCCCCCACTGCCCCTCCACTAACATTCCTAAAATTCAACATGCTGTTTCTCCCCTCCACATTCTGGTAAGGACAGACCTTTCTGCCTCTCTCCTACTGCCCTCTCCTCCATAACTCCAAATCATATTCAAAATTCTGTTCAGGTTTAACCCTCTCTAACAAGCCTTTCTTCACTCCCACCCACCTAGGTCTTTTACTCACTCTGTGATGGCACTTATCACACTGGATTACAATTGTCTCTTTACTTGTCTGTCTCCTCTTCTGAGCTATATGCCTCTTACAGGCAAGTCCCCCGGTACATCTAAAGTCCTCACTGTTCAGAACAGTGCTATATACAGAGGAAGTAATCAGTAATTATGTATTAAATAATGAATGAATATCCTGATTATCATCTTCATCTCATAATGGATTCAGTATGTTCTCATAATAAATGCTGTGTATTTGCAAACAGCATGATTGCAAAAGTTAAATAAACTTGAACATTGTCATTAACTCATTAGGGCCACCCCCAGACTCCCTCTTACAGGGATGGTAAAGATGGCTTCACCATCTCCATGGGACCACATCCCCCACAGGGGACCAGCTCATCCAGCTGATTGGAAACGGGCTAACAAATTCCCTCCACAGTGGTAAAGGTCCGAACAGGCCTTCTCACTGTGGAGGAGAACGTGATGGATTTTTTACACAGCTTTTCCAAAAACAGAAAGGATTGCTCCAAAATCTGCAAAAGAAGAATTCCTGTAACGTTTCCTTTTGGGGAAATTTCCCAATTCAGTGGGCTCCAGGCTACTGAATGGGAACCATTTTCCCACTCTTCTCCCTAACATTCTCTCTCTCTCCCCCCTCCACCCCCGTCAAAAGCAGATGCTTGAAGACTTTCTGAAATCAAGGTTGACTCAAAGGAAAGTTGTATTTCATAAGCCATTTCAAGAGAAAAAGACAATGGCTTGCTAAAGGTCAAGAAAGAAGATGAAAAAGACAGAACACAGGGTGGTCCAGATGCCCAGCCTCTTCCCACATTGTGACACACAGCTGTTCGGGAGAAGTTTTGCAAATGTGATCCTAAAATACACCTCGACGTCAAGGAACATTCTTTCTATCATGACGAAGCACAGAACAATACACGTCCTATGGTAAGTGCCTGTGGCAGAAGCCCAAGAGATTTAACACTGTGACTCCTCGGTTACATCACAGCTGAGCTTTCCTAATATTTTATTTTTTATATATAAAATGAGCCTTAGGTGAATATTGGGTATTCACCAATATTCCTACCTTGGGTAGGGAAGATAAGAATCCAAGGATTCAATAAAATGTATTTGTTCCTTCCATTTTCAGAGACTGGTATGTCATGATTGTGGAGCACATAGAGTTAGATGAAGACGTATTTTTAAGCCCTCCAGAAGCTTAATATCTAGGAACCTTCATTTATTCATTTTTAATATGGAACTAGTTATATCTGCCCCTGTCAATCTGAGAAGAATCTATGAAATAGGATTTGTGAGATAGTTATCCCAGTGCATGGCACATATGTAGGCTCATAATAAATGTCACTCACCTTATTTTATAATCTCATAAGAGAGGCACATATGGAAGCAACTATTTAAAATCCAAGGCAAAGAGTGTAATCAAGGACTAGAATAGTAGTAAAATATAGTGAGGCATTTGAGCTAAATATTGGAAAATGAGCAGGTGGCATTTGGATTGAACATTAGAAGACGAAATGGCATTTTAGATAAGATGAGAAGGCTATTTTCCCAGAAGTCTGTAAATGAAGTGTATCGCTTGAGTGTGGAAAGAAACACTTCCTGGCTCAGTTAGTTACTGTTGTGTCATTGTTAACATTATCAAATCTTTTCCATGTGGCTCTACTTCCTATTCAAAAATAGATTAAAATGAGAAACGGAGATTCTAATTCCCAGCGCTGTCTCGTAATTTGTCTCTTCCAAGAATACTAATGGCTAGAGGGTGTTAAGTCTCTGTATAGTGACTACTCGGTGACTCGATCTTCTCTGGAGAACAGAAACTGTCATGAGTTTCTTGGGGATGGAGGGAGAAGGACATAATTTTATCAAAGAGATTCTAGGGAAAAGAGAATGATACCCAAGTAGGTAGAGAATCCGTGCCCTCTCAGGCACACAGTTTTGCTACAACAGATGAGAACGTGTAGCAGAGGTTGTATGTGAACTTACAGCTGCGAGTACACATGACTAGAAAGTCCCTAGCCCAGTGATATGCACACAGGTGTTGATGGTGCCCAAATCACTGCGAACAAGCAGGAAGTTCTCACCAAGGCCATCCATGGGCAGGTATTGTGTGCTGTGAAACTCTCTTTTCTCAAGTGGGCATTGCCATTTTGGGAATGTCAGAAAAGCTGAATAAATGCATGCTCCTCGGTTGAGTACACAGTACCCATCATGATCTAGTCCAGCTGTATTTCCCTCTCATTGATTCTTTCTCCACCCCTCTGAACTGCTCCTGTATGCTCTTCAATGCCTCCTTGCCTTGAACATACCGTGTCTTCCACTGGAACATCCTTCCCCAACTGCTTTATTTTGAGAATGTTTCAAAACTCAGTGTAGAGATAAATCAACTAATCCTCCCTTTAGCCTAGGTTAGATGACTCTCAAATAACATGTACCTACTCATGGGACTCATGCCATTGGATTATAACGGTTCTGTTCCTCCTTCTTTTTCACATTTGACTATAAGCTCTTCAAGAGCAGGGACTAGCTATGTAGGTCCCCTCTGCCTAGCATTGTAAATAGTCTGCTCAAATAAATATCATGGAAGAAACGAATCAATAAATTATTTACAATATGGGCAGATTCACATGGAACAGAGGCAAGAGGGCCCAACGGACTGTTATTCCCAAAGAGTTCTATTTTCACTCTACAAATTCATTGATCTAGTCTAGTCCTCAGGAGAGCGTTGCTTACCACCTTGTCCCTAGCACATCATTGTCACCAAGAGGAAGATCTGTATGTAGAAAGGATTAGTCATTAGTTGAAAGGTGAGATCTGAGGAATAGAGCCAGATCTGTTACATACCAAAATTTCCCCCCAATTCCTGACCAGCTCTTTCAAATTCAAGAACAAGCCCCAGAGATCCCTACTGTGGCAGAGACTTCTAGCTATTCATAAAACTCGTTTCTTTCCTTCCTAAGACACATAGATAAACTATATTTCCCAGATTTCCTTTCAATTAAATGTGGCCATGTTCTAGCCAATGAAAGGTCACTACTGTGGTCCTTAATCCCACACATGCAGTTCTCCTTGCCCTTTGCACTCTCCTGATTTACTGGTAAACCAAGCCTCCAGGAAAGCCAAGATGACAGAACCATGAGAGGAAAGATTCTTCTATAACTGCTTGAAAGAGAGCCAACCCCTTAGCAAGATATAAATTTCCATTTTGTTAAGCCACTGAAAATATGTCTTTTTCTATTACAGTAACTATTGTTACCCTAATAACTATACCCTCTACTTGCACGTGTATCACCCTCGATGTCATGCCACTATTCATCAGTTGGCCATAAGAGCAAGGAGGGCCGCAATGAAGACAAATAACACCTGGAGCTTGAGATAGAAGTCAGTAGCAGCATGGCCAGGTGAGAAACGCATGCTCGGGTGGGAAATGGGCAGCACTAGGAACTAATTTCGCCTGTTCCCCTCATTTGGTAACTAGCAATGCCAACAGAGAAGTCCTAGATCCTCCCATCCTTCCTCAGTGTCGGGGAGGTCTTGGATTAATCACACTTTCTGTTGTGAGCTCTCTCCTCACTAGCGAGATGCATCTAGCTTAGTGGATAAGACCCAGACCTCATAGAAAGTGAGACCTGGGTTGGAATTTGGCTTTGCCACTTAGTAGCTCTGGCCCTGGGGTGAGCCAGCTTTGCTCACTCTATTATATCAGTTAAACACATACACACTATTTGGAATATTAGAACTGCTCAATAATTAGTACCCATTCTTACTCTTTCATATGAAATACAAATACCTTCCAGATTTCTATCATTTAAATATTTCTTTTTTTAAATTACTGAACACTTCCCACTTGACATTAGCACAAAAAATACACAAACAGAAATATCCAGTCCCTGCCCTCGGAAGAGGCTGCTAACATCCTTTTGGCTTTTTTCTATTTCTCTGCTTTCCTCCTTTTGATAGATAGAACTGAGAACAAAGCCTTCTCCCGCCTGTCTTGGGATCCGTTTGGGTTCTGGAAGGTGAAAGGTCAGCCCAGAGAGCACCAGGCAACAGAGGGTCCCTCGGAGCCAGAACGCTGTCTATGTAATCGGATCTGACCAGAGAATGTGACTAAATGAAACTCCATCTGCTGCGAGGTTTCCCTGTATTCCCTGGAGGGACCAGAGCAGGATATGAGGTGGTGGCGGTGAGATGAGGGTCTACACGGAAATGGTGAGCTCCCTCATGTGTAATGTGTCTCACCACAGGCCTGCGTGGGTCTCCCCCAGCATGACATCATCCTGGAGCTCACCCGGGCTCAGGTCCACATACACTGCTCCCTCCATGCATCAGGGGACCTGGGCTGTGCATGTGTGTGATCATGCATGAGCATGGTGTGTTTGTGTGTGCATGTGTGCGTGTGTGTGTGTGCACATGTACATGCATGTGTGCTGCTGGAGGATATAAACCAGGGTTTCTCAGTATCGGCACTATCTGTGCTGGATGAATCTTTGTTATGGGGGCTGTCTTGTGTGTTGTAGGAAATCCCACAGCATCCCTGGCCTCTACCCACTAGTTTCCGGCATCACTCTCTCTCCAAAAATGTCTCCAGTCAATTCCAAATGCTCCTGGGTGGCAAAAACTCCCCCAGTTGAGAACCACTGGCATAAACTGGAGAGTGAAACAAATTAGACCCCTTCGTATTAAAGGCAAGGGGAAAGAATAAAATACAGTAAGTATTCCAACACCATATCTAGTTTTAGAAATGAACTAAAAGCTGAGGAGGTAGATTCGTTTGATAGTTCAGATGAAATTTGTTTAATAAAGAGGAAAGTTTAGAACTAATAATAATTGCCAGCTATTCATCACTTTCTATGTCCTAAGCATGCACGATCCTCAGCACTTTATCTCACTGATTCCTAATGCCAGCCTTGAATGTAGGTGTTCTTACCCCCATTTCACAGGTGAAAACACTGAGGCTCAGGGAGGTGAACAGTCTTGCCCAGGAGCATGTAGCTTGTACGAACTGAGCTGGGATTTGAACTCGGGTCTGCGTGAGTTAAAGTCCCAACTCAGAGCCCTTGGTTTATCTTAGTTCATTATTTGGAGTCTGTATGCAACACATAAAAATTGCAAAGTCTGTGATTTAAACCAATGAGTAGTTAATGAGAATTACGTTTAGCATCAGCCCAGACAGAAGGTGGGTGGATGTGAGTGGAAAAATCAGACTTTCCATGCCTTTACTTAAACAAGATTAACCCACATTTTTAAATCAATATGAGATAGTACACGATTAACCCCTAAATTGGTGGTAAAGGCAGATAAAGTAAAGAGCATGCTGAAGAGCAAGGATATGTTTAAATGACTGCATTTCTAATCATCCATTCCTGAATGGGGCAGCCCATACTCCATAAGGCTTCTCAGTGAGGAGTTGGAGTTGAAGGCATGTATTTGGCATTGGATAATTCTGGGTTCCAATCACAGCTCTGACACTTACCAACTATGTGGTTTTGGGCAAAGCGCTGTACAGTTGGGAGCCTCAGCTAACTCCTCAGCAAAGTGGATATTGAAACACTCACCAGGTATTGGGAACCAGTGTAGAGCGTCTCATAGCTACTTGACTTTTCTCATACTCATACTCATACTCATCACTGTTTGTAATTTATGCTTATTTGTGTATTTATGTGTTTAATTAATGTCTCATCCATGAGTCTGAAAGTTCTATCAGAGTGGGGACTGTGCCTATTTTATTCATTGCCTCTCCAGCACCTGACATAGTAGGCACATAGTAGAAACTCATTTAAAATACGTCGAGAGACTATAAAATGGCAATGAGATCTTTCTCTCTGCATTTTTCTAAGGTAATGAATTTCTTGACATTGAAAGTATTCAAACAATGGAAAAAAACAGATTCTCTATCCCTCTGCATCTCTTTCACATAGATCCCTTTTATAGCGAACACCACACCTTTTATCTGTGCTCCCTGCTCATCCCTTGACCCTCCAATGTCCTGAATTTGTACTATGACAGTCACCACCTTGTGATATCTTGATTGGGCATCTTCCTGCTCTACCTAGATTCTACACATAGCTTTGGTATTAATAGAATACTCACAGATGGGAGAAAGGAATCCATTGTCCAACCATTGTTCCTCGAACTACAGGCCCAGGCTACCTCACAAAGACCCTACTCCACGCCAACCTGGTTTGTCTTTCCACTGCAAGAGTGACAAATGGCCAAGCCACTTTATGTTTAGCCAAGGTCTGAAATGGAGTTTATCTTTGTCACAGCTTTGGTGATAGAACTTGGAATTTACTAACTTAAATAAATATGTAAGTGCCATTTACATAGGTCAAATGTAGTTGAAAACCAGCAATTTCATATAAATCACCTATTAGATTATCTGTGCAAAAAAAATTGCAACTTGCTAAAGAGCTAAAGTATTTCCACTTCCTTTAAAAGCAACCATTTCCGACTAATTTCTGCTCGTTAAACCAGGCTCCCAGAAGAGCTCTCACTGGCAATACTACACTAGCTTACAGGAGTTACTAGCAGAATATACCTCAAAGTGAGCAACCTTCAGCTCATCTTCTAGAATGCAGCTGTCTCACTGATTCATCCTAGCCCCCACCCCCTCCTGTCCTTGGGGATTATCAAGGCCTCACCGTAATTTCCTTATAAAGTATTTTCACCGTGGGGAAATCTTCTATCATCTGCTTTAAACCATGAGTCATGTATCTATATTCACTCCCCATATACCATTCATCTGCAAGTCGAGTCCAATCCTGGCCTGGGAAGGTGTTCCAAAGAATTTAGAAAGTTTTTGAACTTTCCCTACAGAGGCCATTCTCTGAGACAGTGTCTGAAAGACCTGCTTGGTGTCTCACCGAGGGGCTTCTTCCATCTCCAAATACCACAGCTTTATCTGATGAGATCACAGAACAAAAAAGGAAACTGAAGAAAAGCTGAAAAGGGAGATGGAACTTGTGGATCTTGCACAGAAGCAGTGAGGAGTGGGGACCTTGACATGTGTCTACTTGCTCTTCTTGGTCACCTTTTTGTCTTTTTCTGTCTAAGCAGAAAAGCCCAATCTATGTGGAAAACTCTGCTTTTTGTGACTCTCACAATCATCTAGAGAAGTTACTTCCTCCATGAGGATCACTGTTCCAAGAATAAGCAGATCTGGATTTTAGCCCCAGCTGACCATTTTCAGTAGGTGGGCAAAGTGAGCAATGGCTCTCAGCCTCCTTTTCTTATCTCTCGTTTGAGCACAATGATCAATTAGCTTTTTCACTTGACAAAGTAAGCTGTGGATGAATTCTCAGAGTTATAGATGAGCAGTTACCCAGATAAGCCTGACACTTATTAGGGTCAGGCTGACTCTGGAATGATAAGGATGCAGTGTTTAAGTCCAGTTTTACTCCTCATTCTGGGCTACATCACTCAACACGGCAAAGCTCCCACATCAAGAGGCCACTTCAGAAGTATCAGACTAATGGTGGAGGTGCAGCTCCCTCCAATTTCTTTCTTTCTCTTTCTTCCTTTCCAGCCAATACCTAAAAAGTTGTATTAAACAAACTGCAACAGGAAGGTATCTGGAAATCTAATGAGATAAAATTACCATTTTTAAGGTCCTATTATACACAAGACAAACAGACAACATCCCATTTTTAACTTGCATCAGTTTCCCGTGGCTGCTGTAACACATTACCACAAATTCAGTGGTTTAAAACAGCAGAAATTTATTCTCTTACCTTTCTGGAGGGCAGAGTCTGAGATGAGTTTTATTGGGCTAAAATCAAGTTGTCCATAGGGCTTGTTCCTTCTGAAGACTCAAGGGAAAAATCTGTTCTTTGCCTCTTTCAACTTCTAGTAACTGCCAGCGTTCCTTGGCTTGTGGCCACATTACTTCAATCTCTGTTCCCCGGTCACAGCTCTTTCTCCTCTCTTATAGTCAGGTCTCTCTCTGCCTCGTTCTTATAAGGTCACTTGTGATTGTATCCAGGATAATCTCCTCACATCACAAACCTTAACTTAATCATGTCTGAAAAATCCCTTTTGCCATATAAGGTATTTACAGGTTCTGGGAAATTAGGCTGTGGCTAGCTCCGCGGGTGGGGTTGGGGGTGTGTTATTCAGTCCACCATAGTCCTGTCAACTCTATGAAGTGTATCCTCGCTTTCGTTTTATAGACAATAACACAGATGGGGCTCAAGGAGTGAAGGAATTTGAAACATGTCACACACTTATAAATGGCATTACTGGGATTAAACCCAAGTCTATCTAGTTTCCAATCACAGGCTTCTTCTGTTATACCACTGTACCCCCATAAGACTATATATGGTATCTGCAGTGGAAACCAAAGAGCCCGGCATTGTATAGGAGGCTTTCTGCCAATCCAATCCATGCACTGGCCATGCAACTTTAAACAAGTCTCTTGACCTCTCCTCACCTCAGTTTCCTCACTTGTAATATGAGCATAGCTTAGGGTATAAGGACTGAAATAATTTTAATGCTTTGTAATGTTATTAGCAATTATGAGTGTTATATTCACCACCACTCCTGCTATTGGAAGACTGTGGGGTAGGGAAGAAGTAGCAAGGACAGCTCAGGACTAAGGCCAGCCCAGAAGTACTCTCCAAGGAGGAGAGTGATACTCATGTCTCTATGTACCAGGTCATCAACCTCTAAGCCCTGCCAGAGGAGCTTCCAGCTCCGGGGCAAGTGTTACTATCCAGCTGACTGAATAAGGGAGGGATTTTGAGTGTCTCCTGAAGAATCGGAATATATAACGAAAACAGTGGGAGAATAGGGCTCTTAAAGTTCACCATTGAACATATAGGCAAATGTAGTTCCACTTTTCAAAGGGGATTAATACATTTTCTCTAAAATAAAAATCTCTCAGACCAACACTAAACATCCCCTTAGGAAAATACACATTTCAATAAACTTGTGTCTGTGTGTGTGTGTGTGTGCACGCGCGTGTGTGTGCGTGTGTGTGTTTTGCATCAGGTACACACAAGGATGGAGGGGAGATTTATGAAGAGTGTTTGAGTAAATAGAGTAAGCAGTACACTCAGTTTGGTCCACCTGGGAATGTCATGGCCTGTAACAAAAGGAGCTATATATTTATTTGCTTATACATTTTTTATTAACTCTTCTTATTTTGGGGAGCATATTTCTGGAAAATATTTGAGATTATCTCTTTTCCATCATTTAAACATGAGAAAATAAATGCCCAGAGTAAAACAAATACCTTGCCTATAATTGCCAGTAGCCACCATTTGGAGATTACTTAGTATGTGGCAGGCATAAACATTTGACTAAGTGTATTATCTTTAATCCTGAGTATACTCCAAGAAGTTCTAATGCACCCATTTTACAAGCGAAATGGGACTGATAACAGGGAAGGTAAGTAATTTGCCTAAGGCTCCACCCCTTTTCATAACTAGTTAGTGACTGAATTAGGATGGGAACCAAACCTACATCAGGTGTATTCATAATTCCAGCATTAGAGATGTGGACTTTTCCTTGGACGCTGCAGCCATAGAACACAAAGAAACAACCAAAGTCCTCTTGCCTCATTAGATCATTATGCAAAAACTCCACAATCACTCCGAGTCCAAAAATGCCATCTTTGCCTTTGAGTAATTGTTGAATTAAATACATGAGGAAGACCCCTAGTAACTGGAAGTTGGGACTAGAGTCTACAACCGGGGTTTAAGTCCTCTTGCTGCCATCTATGAAACATGTCTCTTGGATAATTCACCTAGCCTCTCTATACCTCACAACCCCATCTGAAAAATGGAAATAATATCTACCCAACTCAATGCTTGCAAACTACTTAAATAGCCTCTATGTCACAGGAACTACTGAATGTGAGCCACTGCTATCTATCATTGTCCACAAGAGAAATTTAAGAAAAAAAAGGAGGGAAATCAGGAAAAGGGACAAATTATACTTCTTCAGAAGTATCCAACTCAGCTGTGGCAAATCAAAGAAATTTAATCTTCAAAGCTGTGTGTTTTCCTCTGTGACCTGCATTAAACCCAAGATGGTTTGATTCACTTATATTCATCACTACGGACCAGTGAAGGTGACCAAAACCACCTCCCCAGCCCTCTGTAGGAAATATATGGCTCCAGAGCTTCTAACAGTGTTGGTCAATGCTAGTCTTTTGAACTCTTCTTCTTCTCCTTTAGCATCTAGATAGGACACAGTCTTTAGAAAGTGTCAGGAGACAAGACAGCGCCAGGTGGCTTCAACTTCCTTCTTTCCCCAGTCACCCTTGCAGAGCCCAGAAATACTTTAAACAGAAGCCGGGACTCATGCTTTCATAAGTACAGTACAGCTAGGCAAAGTGCGAGCTTTCAGCTGAAATTGGGGGTTGGGGAGAACCATGATTTATCATTTTAAAAACCTTCATAGGGAGTCAAGTTTACTAAGCACTTTCTCTCCCACTCTCCTACTTGGCCTTCATGCCAGTCCTGGGCAGCACTTGACAGGAATTCTTATCTGTCTCCCTAAGAGAAATCTGAATTTCAGAGAAGGAACATGACTTTCGCAAAGTAATTTACTTCGTAAATGGTCAAACTGATTAAACCCAATGTGCCAATTTTATGCCTTTTCCACCTTTTCTGTCACTCAGCCAGTCAGTTGGTCAGTCAGTCATTTCATGGGAACATTAATTGACTTCCAAGTGTTTTGGGATAGAAAGCAAAGAGCTTGTCCTCAAGGAGCTCACACAGTCCTGTTGGAACGTGAATGAGTAAATCAGTAATAACGATAGAGACTTTCATCATCTAATAAATCATTTCAAGAAAGTTTTATTGTTTACCTCCAAAATCTACCATAGATCTATGAAATTTTAAAACCATGATATGCAGAAATGATGTTCAAAATAATTAACAAGTGGCAAAGCATAGGCACCAGTCATTAACAGGTGCTGACTACAAGCACATCTGTGAATAAGCAGATGCCTACCCTCAAAGTGTTCATGGTCTAATTGGGTAAACATGCAATTTATACAATGTGCTGAAAATGAAAAATGAAAGTTTGCATGAGCACGGAGAAGGGGCCCTTCTCCCTCATACAATATCACAGAAACTTAGAAGTAGTACGAAGTAAACCTTGAAAAATAATATAGGAATTCGCCATGCGGATAAAGTGAGCGAAGGGTTATTTTAAGGACAGGGTATTGAATGTGCAAAAGGCTCAGAGGCCTCTGAATTATTTCTTTGAATTTTTTTACTTAAAATGTTTAGGTTGCTAAGATCCTTGGGGATTGGGTAACCACGACATTAAGAGTCAGTGGAGGGAAGGGGTTTGAGCGAAGTCACACAGTATGCTGATGCAGCATCATGACTCATACCCGCTCTAAACCTAAGCTCTTGTCACTCCGCTGACCAGAAAACCACTCATTGGTTAATCGTGCAGCTGGTTTGCACTATTCCTCAGGCAGGGGAGCTCTCTCTCCTACATCTCGCTACTCATTCAGTGACAAATAATGTCTTCGAGGTTTTTCATCCTTGTTGTCCAAGAAAAAGTGAGAAGAGAGGGGAAGAAGAGCACTGAACAAAGACTTGCAGACAGCAAGTTGGGGACCCTTGACTCTAAAAAACGCATCTAATTAAATGACTAGCTCATCGTGTTGGACCAGAGTGCCTTCATTTCTTTGGGAGAGATTTCTAGAAAATACAGTCACATGGGACTTTTGGACGAGAGTTAACACAAGATGAGTTCCAAGAAGAAGAGGATGAGGTTGGGAACAGTGAGAGAGTGGGTAAGCAGGAAGGGGAAAAAAGGGGTCCCATGGGAAGTGGGTGACAGACTTCTCAAAGGAATGGACTTGGCTTCCTCAGATAGTGCTAGTCCTCACCAATACGCCACTTGTTGGCTGATCGAACCATGAAAAGAATGTATTACATTTAACACACCTTTAAGGAAATGAGAATGATCTCACCTGAGGTGAACCCCGTTCCCTCTGGCCTTCAAACCACAGCCTCCACCAGCAACTTATGGATGATGATTGCAAACAAGCAACAACAAAATCAGTCTTTGGCTGAGAACTCTGTGCAGAGGTGGTGTTTACAAGCATTTACTTTGCCCTGTCACATGGAAAAATAGCGATTACAGTACTGAGAAGAATGAAATGGTAAGAGATTGGAAGCCAAGATGTGCGGCCTCTGCCAAACAGAAGGATGACTGGTTATTTATTAACCCCATGAACGTCCTCTACTGTAATGTCTGGAGTGGCTTGGTTTCTCAGTTCTGACCGTGATGTCCATCTGTTGGTGGTCCTGGGTAAGTCATTTCTCCTCTCTGGGTTCCCTTTCCTCATCTGTGCAATGGATGTACTGGATACAATTACTAATTTCCCTCTTACATTCTATGGGTAAAAAAAGAAAGGATTTAATTATAAAGCACAGCATGTCAAACAATCACTTGTTCTTCCATTACTTCATTCATTCAACAAACATTCACAATACCCAAGGCTCATTACTAGGCACAGAAAGAGCAGGCATGGTCACTGCCCTCTGGAAACCAAGAAAGTAGGAAGAAAAACGAGACATACATATGTGTAACTATACCATGTGGAGGCAATGAATATCCTAACAGAATTACAAAATGCTGTGGTGCATGGAAGCTTTGTTTGTGGAAAAAATCTAGGAAGCTCCATGGTTAAATTAGATCCGAATGAGATGATAAGGGATGTGAGGAAGTGGAGGCGAGGATTCCAGGTAGAGTACAACATTAGCAAAGTTCCAGGTAATAGAGAACACATGACAGATGCAGACCCATTGCCTGGAACAGAGGCTGCAAAAGGTCCAGGGATGGATGGAAACAAGTCCTTGTCTAGGCCCCCCTTACTGAACAGCCAAGGTATGACTTAAGATGCCACATAGGTTTTGGAGAAAACTCTTATTACCAGTAGCCTACATAAATAAATCTAGTCATCTGTTATGTTATTGAAATATACTTCTATGATAGTTAACTTCACGCTTAGTAATATTCTTGTTTGTTTGCTCCACTGGCCTGTTTCCAACCTCAGGGGCCAGCCTGGTCATATTTGGCTTTGTTTTCCCTGTCACTGGCTATGGCACTTGTAGTAGGCCCTAATCAGTGATTGTGGGTTACTACAGGGGGTGTCAGGTGGGGGATAGTCCCAAAAGAAGCCATATTTATCACCCAGTTTTCCAGCATACTCTCTTGTCTCATTCAAAACACATATAAATATATATTCATTACATAGTGTGTGTAAATGTAGTTTATGTGCCATGTGGCATGAATTGTATACTCTTGTAATATTTTATTCCCTAACCCAGAAGATAAACTTGGTAGACGTTGAAAAGCCAAGCGGCATGGAAGCATTCACTACTGGTCGAAAGACATGGCCAGCCAATGCAATACGCTTTGGCTAAAACACAGAACTAAAAACTTACAAAACAACTAACATTTGAATTGGCCAAAATGGTTCAAAAGTTCAAATGAGCAGTTTTATGACATGACTATTTATGGGCTTTCTTGCTGTCTGGGACGGTCACTTAAACAGAGAACCCTAGGATACCAGAGCCAGAGCAACCATATGGATGGCCTAATTTTGTCCCATTGTTTTCAGATGGGGAAACTGAGGCCCACAACAATATTGATAACAAGTGTGGGGATGATATCATTGAGTGTTGGAAACAGGTGGTTAATTGAAATCTCTGTTAGTAGTTAATAAAAAAAAAAAAAAACCAGGGGTCTCTGAATTAGCGCTATGGAACAAAGAAACATGTCTTCCGGATTCAAACACGGCAGTGATGTTTATACAAGCAGTGTTATAATCTAATAGGGCATAAAGCATCATTTAAATATCATCTTACAAACTTCCTGAGCAGGAACGTGTGATATTGAGAATTACGATTTGTTTGATAATCTCAGTGCTTCCCAGGTGAATTTCTTTAGTTACATTACTTCTCTGAACCTCAGTTTCTTCATCTGTGAAAAGGGGACAGCACTTAAGCCGACCACAGATGGCGGGTGCAAGGATGAAATGAAACAATGTCCATAAAGCGCCTGGTACAGCACCTAAGACAGACTTAACAAAGGGGGCCCAACAGCAGCCGCAGGCTACATGATGTCTCATTTTCTTCCACTATTATAAAGTTACTATGTGCTATGACAAGCTCAAGCATGGGTGCCGTGCCCTCGCTCCCGCCCCACTCCCTCAAATGCCTGCGTGTGCCCTGAGGATACTCAGTGCATGCTAACCACCCAACTAACATATGACTCAGAGCTTGGAAAGAATCCACAGCAGGCTGGAGAGCAAAGGCGCAGCTCATGTCTCGAAGATTAAGTTGTTATTGGAGGGGAACAGGATTTTGCCACCCCAAAATGTCTCTTTGGCATGATGATAGTTTAGATTGATTATTTTTAAGAAACCAAAGACTCATGAAAGGACTTTTTTTTTTTCCTCCCCCTTAACTGCCCAGAATTTAGATAAAGAACCTGGCTCAGGATGAGCACTATCACCAGAGATATCTACAAAGAATATGGGGGCAGGGCTTGGAAACTGAAGTCCTCTCCAGTGCCCCACTGTCTCTGCAGGGCCCAGCAGAACATTTGTTTACCAAACATTTGTTTTCCCATGTCACTTGAATTGCCTTCCTCCCCTTTGAAGCCCACTCCTGCCCTCCTCCCCTCCTTAGTCTCTATGGTATATAAGCCCCAATGCCTGCTCATTTGTGGGCCTCATATTCTTATGGAGCCCCCAGACATACAAAATTAAACTTTGTTTTCTCCTGTTAACCCATGTCATGTCAGTTTAATTCTCAGACCAGCCAAAAGAACCTAGAAGTTTAGAGAGGATTTTTTTTTTCCTCCCTGATATACCTTTTTAGTTTTTTTCTTGGAACGATCACCTTTCAGCATTGAGAATAAACTTCAGAGAACTTTCCCCAGGAGATGCAGCTTAGAAGACAGGACCATGTCAAAAAGCTGCTCCCCTACAGAACACTGCTTGCTGGGACAATGAGGCCCCCAGGCAGCTGGGCATAGCTGTTTCCCTCCGAGGACAAGACAAACTGATCTGTGCTCCCTGCACTATCCCCACCTGCTGAGAACTAATCCTGGGTTTTCTCTCTTCTGGCCCAGAGAAACCCAAAATTCCCCAGGCTTTTGAAGGGCTTTATCTCCTCTTTCCAGGAACTGGGCTCAGCCCATGTGCTTTCTCAGAGGTGCCCTGAGCAGCTGCTGCCCAGAGCCCAGGCAGCCCGCTGCTGCGCGCTGCGCTCGCATTTCCAGCCTGCGGGAGGTGCAGAGCCAAACCCCGCGCATCCGGCTCCCTCTCCCTCCCCGGGCTTCTGTCTCACAATTAGAAAATCGGTTTGGGGAGCAAAGCAAAAATCACACTTCGCTAACAGCTGCTCTGCGTAGGGGGCTGGAGGAAGGGAAGCAGGAATTCCTCCTTTCGCCATAAATTGTATGCAAATGGGTTCTTTTCCTGGCAGGGAGCAGGGAGTGAGTGCGTCTTTCATGAGCTAACCCCGTTCCTCCGCTGGGAGAGCTGTTCCTTTAATTCGCCAACCGAAAAAGTGGGAAAGGATGTCTGGAGGCGAGGCGTCCCATTTCAGAGGAAGGAGCTCACTATATAAGCCAGCCAAAGCTGGCTGCACTGGCCACAGCCTGCCTACTGTCACACGCTCTCCCGCGCAGACACACACCCGCCTCTCCATACAAAGACAGCTCCTGGTGGGGTGACCCTGGGGGGCCTCGCGTGTGGGAGCCCCGCTGCTGCTCACACCCAGGTACTTAGTCCGTGGAGCTGGTTCATTCAAGGATCTAGGTCTCCCAACTCCAGAAAGGTAAGTCTGTTTTACCTCCATCACCAAAGATCATTGTGATACACTGTTTTCATCCCTGGTACCAAGTGGGTTGTGTTTTCATAATTATAAAACTTTTGCTTTGTCTTCGCTGCTAGTAAAACGGGGTGTTTGTTAGGACCTGGGTGCACCTTGACTGTTTTCTATTTGCCCACTTCTAATCTGAAAGGTTTTTGTCTGTTTGTTTCAGTTCTTTGAATAGTTACACATGGAAGGAACTTCTTGTAAAAGTTTTTTTTTTGGTTTTTTCATTTTTTGTTTTCGTTTTTGTTTTTAATATGTTGTTCTTCAGAGGGAAAGTATGAATTTTCTCTTCCTGGCTGACTCACCTGTGAATCTTTTTGTGAAGGTTAGGAAAGTAGAGTTTGAAAGTAGAGTTTGCTCACAGCCTTACTCTGGGATGAGATAGAGGGAGATTATGTTAAAGGATCATCTAGAGGGAACAATAAAATTTTACATCTCAACAGCCCTTACCTTACAAGCTTACAGTTTTGTATCCAACCCTCATTCCACACCCACCCTTTGGTCAGACGTGGAAAGGGATGAGGGCTGGGGACAACAGAGAGAAGGCATCTTCTAGGGCCTGATGAACAGCTTCAGGTGACCAGATGGGAGTGGTGGACACCAGTTTTCCTTCTGAAGCATGGGGAACTCTCTGTGGATACCTCCTGGTTCACCGATCCTGGTGCTGGGTACCTGAGCATGTATGGGTTGCTTAGAGCCAGCTCTTTCTACAATCGCCTCTCCCTCCTCACTTCTCATCACAGAAAGAAAGCCCCGAGAAGCAATTTCTCCCTGGGATAGGAGTGCTGCCTCTCCGGGCTGACTGTGAACAAGCACGGGGGTTCCTTTCTCCCATCAGTTTTATAAGAGTTATGATAAAGAGCTCGGGTTTTAAAACTGGGGTTCCCTTTAGTGTCCCACCACACCACCACACATGTGACCCTGATGAAAATACATAACCTCTTGGAGCCTCACTTTCCACTTCTCTCAAATGGGCATAGTAAGGTCTGTTGTCGCTATGAAGAGGAAATCAGTGAGCGCTCAGTACCTGAAAGTTTGGGGAATCATTGTCATTGCCAAAAACTGCCATCACCTTGGACGTTTAAAGAGGCACTTAGCCATCCTTGGATGGTTCCTTGTGCGATCCCCACCCGCCTGTCCCCACTCCCTGTCTTTGTATGTTGCCAGCACGAAGGGTGTCTCCCTAGGCAGGCAGGTCAGAGACTTGGCTGTATTTTACAAGCAGGAGGCTGCGTTGGCACAGGTTGGGAGAAAAGGGAGCTGCCTGGGGCTGGATATAAATGTCAGGTTCTGAGTCCAGATGCATGAGGGTTTGAATTTGGGCATTTGCAGATTCTAAAGCTGTCAGCTAGAAAGTTTGATGCTGCCGGAAGACTCTTTGGAAATGTTTTCCGTCCAAGGGGAGAGCAGGACGGAACCCCACTTGAAGAATGAATGCCTCTTTCTCGTGTTTTTGTGGACCTTTCCCCTCTTTTTATAGAGCTTTCCCATGTGTGCTTTAGAAATAAAACCCGCTGCCCACCGCAGCCAGCTTTCCGGCTTGTCCTACAATATGACAAGCCCAGCTCAGGACTGGGGAGAGATTTGTTCGGTGCTAAAGAAACCCATGGAAAGTTTGCTAGCATAGGGTGTATCTGAGCCCTTTGCACTAGCTGTGAGTGTGCTGTGACCCTGTGCTTTGGAGGGAGGTGAGGGTGTTTGGGAGAAGAAAAGGTGCATAATATGAATATTCTGATTTGCTCAAAAATTGTGAATCAGATAAAGATTGAAAAGGATGCTGCTGCCAAACTCTACAGCTGGTAAAGGTTTTTTTTTTAATGCTTTCTTTGAAAAACCTAGCTTTCCTATTTCATCTTCCACTGTCTCCCCAAGCCCCAAGAAGTTACCAACTTTCTAACCCTCAGCTTTGTCATTCATATAAAGAGGACGACACTCTTGATGTCATTGGTCTCTTGTGACACTCAAGTAAGATAATATATGGCAAACTCTTGGCACAGTACCTGGCACATAATAAGAGCTCAATAAATGGAGGCTTTCCTTGATTTTACCGCTTATCAATTTGCAAAAATCCCAAGATTCATGTTCTAAGACAGTGGTTTTCAAATATTTTAGCAACGGAAATATGTATTAAACAAAACTGTGGGCAAAACCCCAATATACAACAGGTAAATGTGAGGCTGATTGGGTTGAAATGGAGGTGGAGGTTCCAAGACTCACCATGTTGCTCTCTCAGCCACTGAGACATCACCACAGAATCTTGAACACACAAAACATAGTTAAAAATCATAAAACCAGGTGGCATGCATTTGGGCTGCAATTTTGTACTTTGGCAAGGCTCTGTGCCCTTCTGAGTTTCCACCTCTAATGGAAGTCAGAGCAATTTTCCAAATAGTATGGTAGACAGAAATATATGTGGGAAGTTTAAAATGCTTAATGAATGATGATTATTTTAATTAATTTTAATAACAATAGCCAAAACATCAGAGACAACTCTCTAAGCTATAGGCCCTTCGTGTACCTCATCTGACTAAATAGCCACAACATGTCTCTGAGAAACAGACCATACCTCTTAGACAAAGGCATGGCTTGAAAAGCAGAGAGAATGAGTGAAGTTTCCTGACATCTAGGATTTAGAGGAATGGAGCCTGTTTTCGGAACCACCTCTTCATGATCCCCAAATCAGAAGCACATTTCTCCACGTACCTGCTGAATGCTGCTGCTTCTTGAACCGCCTTTAGAAGGAATAAACTTTCTTTCTGACTAAATCCACCCCTCCAGCCAGACTGTGGCCACCCATAAATACAGCAGTAGCCTGATCATATAACCAGAATGGAATTTGGAAAGGGAATTCAGGCTGACAGAATGAAAAACACATCCCCCCTAATTCTACCCTTTCTAACGCTCACAAAGAACTCAGAACACCTACCTATTCTCTCCTCCCTCTAGATTTCCAAAGACATACAGCCATGTTTGCTTACAGAAAAAAAAAAATCCAGTTGGCTTAAAACATAAGGCTGTCCACACTGAAGTCACTTCAGTTCGAAAAGCAGAAAGTAGGTAATAAACATTTAGTTAACTCAATATGCAATCCTTTTGTTATGATAAAACACAAACACACACACACAAAATAGTTAATATTGAAGGCTGTGTATCACACATGTGAAAGAAGGGTTTGCCTATGGTTTCTCATAATTCTCACTCTAGTACTGCAGGTTATGAATTACTAGCACCATTTTATGGCCAGAAAAATTGAGGCCTAAGGAAGTTAAGTGACTCATCTGAGGGTTTTCCAATAAGTGAAGAGCAGAGTTGTCTTTAAACCCAAACTTTCTGATTAAAACTCCACAAGTCCTCCCACTAAGCTGCATTGTCTCCGGAAGTCAGGCTGAGCTGACCTCGTACAGAATCCTGACCAGTGCCTCCCAGTGATTGGCCAAGATGGTAGAGAAGCCCCCAACCAGCACTGGTGTCTATTGATTTCACAGAAAGGCTCGGCATATGTCATTTGTCATGGTGCTCTGAAAAGGTCAGCTCACGGTGGTGTACTTCTCTGCCTGGACACAGAAAAGTTCAAATTTCAGCCCCAGGAGAGAGAAGAATGAATGACACTAAGTGGTAGCAATTAGGTCATTACTGCTGATTTTTATCCCATAAAAGTAGGTACACACTTTGCCATGGACTACAAGGGGGGACTGTGACTGGGAAAGCAGGACTGTACCTATGCCTCTGAAAGCCAGGTGAACTGAGCACTTGGTTTTAAAAGTGTTGATTTGGAGATAAAGTCAAATGAGTGTGTCCAACCTTGAGGCAGTGAACCCCAGGACAATAAGGAAACGGTTGTGGGCTCTGAGCCACAAACACCCCGGAAGCCTTCGAAATGAGATTCTCATTCGGTAACTTGTCACTTTGAGAAGACTACAGGGAAACCCCTTGATATGTAAGAAACATCCGATGAAGTCCCCTTTCCAAGGAGGAAAATCCCCTCAAACTCCAGGCAATAATTCCATTCAAGACAATTGCAATGCTGGCCTCACCTGCCGTAAAGGTGTTTTACAAACGTTATTTGACTTCTTTGCAGAGGAGAAAAGTGTGTGTGCCTACCTGAATGTAACCCTGGTGAAACAGATTTTTTTTTTTTCAGTTATGCCCTTTGGCCTAGAAATTCTCGTTCTGTTTCCTTCACCTTTATCTCATGCTTCCAGCCTCTCCTTAACTTTAGCAACAACCTAGTTCAATACTTCATTGCTCCCTTTGATCCTCCATCATAGAATGAAATCAAAATGCCCAAGTCGAAAGCAGATTGTGACTGGAAAATCCCTTCCATGTGTATTTTTAGTCTGTGAATAGAAATGAAGAAAAAAAAAATTACTTCATGCCAAGTTATCTGATTTATTTATTTATTTATTTATTTTGAAATTTGTTGAGATTCTAAGTCCTTAATTAGGTTACCACAGTAACTCAAATAGCTTTGGTTGGTCCTTTAACCCTCTCCAAATGCCCTATGTCAAGAGTGAGGGATAGTTCATAAGCTCTGAAAGTAGACAGCTTTGCTTCAAAATTAACCACTAATCAACTCTTATCCTGGAGGAGGTGAGCTGGCCACTACTAACCACTATTTCAACACATACATCCAAGAAGTTCTCCTAGGGCAGGCCTCAAGGCTACAGTATTAGCTAACACTTACTGAGTATGGGCATCATGCCACTTCATCATCAACCGTTGTTTTCGGCAAGCCCCTCCCGCCCCAATTCAAACATGAACTAGGTTGGGGCTTAAAAAGTTTAAGTAGTTTCCCCAACACAACACAGATAGTCATGCTGGAGCCAGAACTCAGAGCCAGTTCCAAGTCCCAAGCAAGTGTTTGCAGTCATTATGGTAAGCAGGTGGTGTTCAGCCCCATACTTCTATTTATCCTCTGACACCAGAGAGGGCGAGGCATAGCGAAGCTAAAAGATGGTCAGAGCCTGTCTCCCAGACCCTAGTATTCTCCTCAGCAGGGTGGCTGCTCTTGGTGTCTCCAGCTTGTTCCTTCAGGTTTCACTTCCTGTGGAAACTCATTAAACAGCGTGTGATTTCTAGCGTAATGCGTTTCCTCTGGTAGGCTCTAAGTTGCAGCGGGGCAAAACCTGATTGACGCTCATCGCTCTTAGCAGCCATCGCTCCTAGCATGGATGTACACATAAGCAGGTGCTGCCTGAGCGAAGGTGTGCTTGCCCTGCAGGCTGGCTTAAACACCCTCTTCCTGATTCCCAGAGTCCTCTGTTTCCCCACTGACGTCTGCGCATCATAAAAATTGTCCTGATGATGGGCTCCCCCTCCACCTGACTATACACCATTGAAGTCAAGTACATCAGTGAGGCAGGAACTCTGTCTGCTGGAGCTTATTTTCCCCAAAGCCTAGCCACCTGCTGGCAGGTATCAGGCCCTTGGTAATTTTGTTCTTAAAGAAACTCTGTCCCAAAGAGAATTAAACAATAGCACAGCACTACTTTTACTTCTTAGCTGAGTTCTACCATTTATGAAGCATATTCACATGCCAGATAAATTTTTTAAATACTCATAAATTCATAAATGTATAAAGTGACTTTTCTGTACATTGCTTTCAGATTCTTCTAGCAATTATGTATTATTTTTATAATAAGTAAACCGAGGCCTAGAAACATCACTTGCACTAAGTAGAAAGTGGTGACTTTGGGTTACTCCCTAGGCCTAAGTCCCTAAACTGTGCTTTTTTCACTGTGCCACTCTGCATTCTGGTATTATTCTCATTTTGCAGATAAGAAAAGAGGTTAGAGACAGCAGGTGACTTGCTAGAGGAATATTTGCCTTTTTAAAGGGTATTCGAGAGAGAAGGCAAACAACACAAGTAAGAAAATCAACAGTGGTGGACTTGAGGCAAAGGTATACTTTGGAGGAATAGGGGAGCTCAAATTTCATCTACCAGGATGGGTTCAGAGGTAAAACCTTGGCAGGTAGAAAAAGAGATGGCAAAGACTGGATTGAGTGCAAGTCAATAGTATACTTTTGTTCGAAACTTTAAGTCTAGAAACACAGCATAGGGAAATTCCGTCTGATAGCAGTGCACTGGAGAAGTTTGCTGGGCATGCAGTGCAGCATGGACACATGTAACCTCACTGCGGAAGCCACACAACACAGCCAGAACAAGAGCGCTCAGAGCAACCCTGCACTCCCTGACTTCCAGAGACCCTCAGGGACACGGAGTCCAGAGTAGGCACCAAGATGCAAACAACAGCAGTAATAATAAAGCATGAGTGCATCCAGACAAGGAAGCCATGACTTTCCTCCTAGGGAAGAGATTGTCTGGGAGAGGCAAATACCGAAGGAGCATTGGTTGATGCCACAGAGGGAGCCCACCTAGTGGAGTGTGCAGGAAGTCACATCAGCTCCTGTTGGCAGATACACCTTCGGCTACTCCCAAGGAAGTGGCCTCCTCAGAGGCACTTACATCCCAGGTCTGGGGAGGGTCCTAAGAGGTAGCTTGATTCAGAGGTGTCACAAAAGAGTGATCTAACTTATAAGCAGGTTGTTTTTAAAAATTTCTCCAGAATACACAGAATGTTAAAACCCGAAGAGCTCATTAATAACCTCTAAGCCAGGGGCTTGGAGACTGGATTTCAAGAAAATTCTCTGAGGTGATTTGGAGGCTGCCATGGAGAAATGGGGGAGGGAGGGGGCAGATGGAATCCGCTCAACTTTCTTTTGCTAAAGCCCTTCCACTTTTATCTGTTTTGTTCACTGAGATTCCTCATGAAATGAAAGTTCTATGACAAAAAAATTTTTATAAATTGTCGGCCTTGTTTAATTCCTTTCATTTTAAGGATGATAATTTGAGACTTAGAGAAGGGAATAGTCTTTCTAACATTTCATGCCAGTTAGCAACAAAGTGAAGACTAAATCCTTGGTCTTTTGACCCTTGCTCTTGGAAGCCTGAGAGAATATAAAATATATCAGAGTTAATGCATTGTTTTAAAAAGGAAAAATTAAGAGTTTTATTTTTTGAACAGCTTTGGTACACATGGATGAGCCAAGGAGTCCTCTGTATTAGTTATCACTTGCTGCGTAACAAGTAACCACAGAATGTGGTAGAGTCAAACAACACACATTTATGATCTATCATTTCTGTACATCAGGATTCCATGCACAGCTTAGATGGATGTTCTACTTCATGATCTCTCATGAGGCTACAATCACGAGTTCAACTAGGATTGCAGTCTCATCTGAAGGCTCAGTGGGGAATAATTGGCTTCCCAGCTTGCTCATGTGGTCATTGGCTGGATTTACTTCCTTTAATTCAGCATTGTTGAATTAAGGGCTTCAGTTCCTTTCTGGATGTTGGCCCAAGGCCACCCTCACTTCCTTCCACATGGGCCTCTCCAGCATAACCATTTACTTCATCAAAGCTAGGCAGAGAGCAAGAGAGCCTACATGCAAGAAAGGCATCACAGTCTTGTGTAGCTTAATAGTGCAAATGACATCTCATTTGTCATGTTCTGTTGATTGAAAGCAAGCCACTAGGCCATCCCATGCACAAGGAGAGGAGATGACACAGGATATGAATAGCAAGAGGCAGTATCATTGGACACCATCGTACAGTTTACCTGCCACTGCTTCCAACGCTCCAGTATCACTGACCTCCAACAACTTGCTATCAATGACAAGTTATCCAACACACCTATACTTCTGTTGATGAGCAATCAATAATGATGGCAGTTACTAAAGTAGATGATATCTTATTTAATCTTTCTATCCATTTATAAGTCAGAGCCAGGTATTTTGTGTTAGATGTTGTTATTTATTCGTGAGCCATGATTCCTTTTGAATACTACCCTGAGTTCAAACTTCTAAGTCAAGGACTTCAATGTTTCATTCAAACAAGACATCCAATGTGACTAAAACTGAAGCTCATCCATTGAACATCTTCCCAACCTATTTCTCTTCTAGCATGTAAAATGAAGACTGAAACCTAGGATTAATTGTTTCTCCCTTTCCTCCTGTTTCTTACTACTCTACCATATACCTGATATTGTGGGCTCTCCGGCCTTGACAAGTAAGTCAGTTGGCTGCCTCCCCATCCCCTCATCATCACACTAGTTTTAGGCTGCAGCATCTCAAAGATGGACCACTCTGACAGTTTCCCTTTTGGTCCTCATCCCACCAACTTTCCTTTTCAAGCTATCCCTCAATTGTGAGTTGCAGAAGTCGATGTGCCTAGGCCTAAAGATCTCCAAATGGTTCTCTTCTGGCCTCAGGGAAAATTCAAATCCCCAGCCTGGTGTTCAGTATTTTCCAAGATCTGGCTGTTAGTCTTTAAACACACCTTGTACTTCAGCTGTAATTCATGTTCACACCAACCATTTCATGCTTTGTGTGCCCTTTCAAATGCCATTCCATTTCCTAGAATTCTCTTCCCTATGTTTTTCACCTACTTAATGTTCCTGTCAAAATTCAATTCAAGAACCACCTCTTCTAGGTAGATGAGATGCCCCTTAACTGTCATCCCATTTCACCCCATGTGTTTTTCTGCCATCACTGTATCATTCTGGAATTGCCTGTCTGCTCTTCCTGCCAATGAATTTCTTGAAAGAAGAATTTACATCTGGTTTAATTGTAATCCAGTATAACTGGAATCAAATTAATTTTCAACAACATACAGCAGTCCTTGCTATGTCCCAGACTTCTTCTTCCTTACCAGAACTGATTCAGAAAAGCCAGACCTTGAAGTTGTTTACATGCTTTGCCCTCTAGGCTCTGAGAGTGATATCATAACATGTGACAGGAGGAAGCCAGCCCAGTCTGGGACAGGAAACTGTCTCAGGACACAGACTTGAAGGAATGCCGTTGCTTTCAGAGGTGGCCCCCAGAATCAAAGCCTGTACTGCTTGGGGTTTTAAAAAACCAGTACCAAGGACAGAGGAGGCCTGTCTGGGGATTTGAGGCTGAGTCACAGGAGATAGGAAAATCTGGAGGCTATAACAAAGAACAGTCTACAACTAGAAGGAAGGAAGAAGGAAGAGTGCTCTATCATAGGACATGGAGAAATTCACAGCCCAAGGGATGGATTAGATAATGGGTGAAAGTATGGCTTTGGCATCAGAAAGTTCTGAGTTTAAGAGCTTGCTATTTGCTGTTGTGTGATCTTGGCCAATTTATTTAACTTCTCCAAGTATCATTTTCCTTATCCATATTAAAGCCAATATAGCAGCACCAACTTCATAAAGTTATTGTGATGGTTAAATGATGTAGTGCAAGTGTGTTGCTTAGCGGAGAAGCTGGCACTCGATATCAATGTTTTATTGTCATCGTCATTGTTGAAAAGATTCTTGGTAATAAAACTCCATTAGACAAACAGTTCCCAAAAGTGGTCCTGTGGAACAGCATTCTCATGAGATACATCTAGAAAAGGGTCCTGCGGCCAAAAGAGTTTGAGGAACACGTGATACTGTGTCCTGTTCTTCGACATTGATAGCTCATATGTCCATTCGATACATAGTTCTAAAGGCTGGAGGTACAATGGAGAACAAGATCTATAAGACCCTTTTATTCATGGAGCTTACATTATAGTGGAAGAAGGTGGACAATGAAAAGTAATCAAATAAATGCATAGTACAATTTCAGGTAGACATTTGTTAAGAAGAAATATAAAACATGGTAAGGGACTAGACAATGACTGGTGGTGTAAGGGGTCCTCTTTTAGAAAGGGTGGGGCTTGGAGATAACATTTGAGCAGAGATCTGAGTGAAACGAGGAAATAAATTCTGTAGGTGGTGGCTAGGAGTTTGGGTTTTATTCTGACTGTGATTAGAAGCCAATGGGAAATTTGGGGTGGAAGAGTACATGATCCTGAGAAACTCTATAGCAGTCAGTCTATTCAGCTTTGTTTAACCTAGTGTCCCCAAACTTACTTGACCACAAATACACTTCCCCTCAGACATATACCTGAAAACGTGTTGGAATACAGTCTGGTAAATTCTGCACTGGAGCACAAGGTTTCGCAGATTTTAAAAAGACTGTAAATTTCCCTCCCTCAGCTAGACCTACGGTAATAAGCCAAACAAACCATTTGGGCCAAAACAGGCATGCCCAGAGCAGGAAAACCTAGCTCTAGAAGAAAGATACGCAGGATGTCACCCTAATTAACAACTCTTTTTGGCTAAGATGATCAGTGAGCACAGCCAGCTTCAGCAGACTCTGGAACCCCATCTCAGGCCAAGAGAAACTTGCCAACATCTGCCTAGAAGCTAATGAGTATTTGCAAACAGTACACCTTGGCTTGAGCATTCTCCAAAGAGAACGTGTATAAAACTTGAGCTCCTGCCAGAGGCTCTGGGAGAAAGACCGAGGTCAAATATTTCAGAGCTTACACGTGGACAGCCACCGATTGCTGCTGAAGATCTAGGAAATAGAAGGTGAAGGGGTCTGCTTGGGCTCTGCTCTCATTTTATCGAGCGGAGCTAATTTAAGCTTTCACCTTATATAAACTGCAGGAAATTGCTTGATGATGAGTCAAGCTGGTATAGTAGTTAAGAGCACATATTTTAGAGTCACACATCAGGGTCCAAAAGCTGGCTCTGCCTCTGAGGCCAGTCGCTAAAAGTCCCTGAGTATCAGTTTGCCTTCTAAATAAACATAATAATACCTATATCACCAGGTTGCCATGACAAATGACAAGATAAATGATAGCATGTATAATAAAAGCATCTAGCATAAGTCTTGGCACAAAACAGGTATACAGTAGGCTCTCCGCAGAGTGTTAGTTTTCTCCCTGTCCAATTTAATCTGTATTTGGTTTTATAATACTAGTTATCATTTGTTAACTAACTACTATATTCTAACAAGGGTTGGCAAACCATTGAGTAGCTGCCTATTTTTCTAAGTAAAGTTTTATTGGAACACAGTCATGCTCATTTATTTATGTCATGTCTATGGCTACTCTCTCTACAATAGTAAAATTGAGTTGTGACAGAGATCATCTAATCAAAAAACTAACATTTACTATCTGGTCACTTAAGAAAAAGTTTACTGACTCCTGCCATTCAGTGTGCTAAATTTATATACATAATTTCCAACCACCACAAGCTAGCAAGTTGGATATTATTATACTTATACATTCAAAGAGATTGAAACAGAAATAAAGACTCATCTAGCAAGTCCCCCTCAAAAAATGTATGCCAAATTCTATACTTAAAGGAAGCTTAGAAGAATGATAGAAGAGTTATTCATTTGTATGATTCATCCCATTTTGCCCTTCACTACCTCTGACCTTGATCTCTCTTGAGCTAAATTTCTTGACTCTCTGGCCATATGTTTTAGTTAAATGATCCTGCTTAGAAGGGATTTTCCCCCTTTATTTATTTGTTTGTTTATTCAGGTAAATCCATTCTTTCAAAAATAAAAGTTGTAATGTTTAGACCTCTGAAATGCTATCACATCTTGACTAATTTCTTGGAAGCCAGACTTTTTTTTTTAGATAGTATATAACATGAGGCCCAATTTTCCAGAAAGGGGAGATTTTTAAGCTCCCTTGTCTGCTACTTCTCCCTTTATCTTCCTCTCACTTACTCATTTTCTCCCTGGGCCAAACTCGTGGAGAGGACTCTATTTCCAGGGACTTTAGAAATTTGCTCGAGACATAGATACTATAGTGCATTCATCTTTGTGCCTCCCCTTAAGTTAAAAACTTAAATAGACATGTGAACCCTAATTCCCCAACACCATCCTTTCAAGAGGTCCCATTTGAGGAATCCAGCACACTACTTATATTGATGATGTTGAATCTCCCTCTGATATTTAATGCATGAATATTAGTTCTTTGAACAATGAATCTTGCTTCAAAAGATAATTTGGTACAGCAGAGAGAGCACTGGATTTAGAATTCTAAGATTGGGTTCTTAATTCTGAGCCAGATGACTACTGACTGGGCAACTTATTTAACCTTCTCAAGCACTCATTTCTCTTAAGATACAAACAATGCTTCCTAATTCATAAGGCTGGTATCACAATTAAATGTCCTCTGTAAAGTGTCAGGGATGGGATAAGTATTAAACCATTTGCCTCACTCTTAGTTTAAATTGCTAGAGAGCCTTCATCCGGGAGGTTTACACTTGTCACAGACTGGTCATAGGTATGTCATTACTCCCGTCTAATATGTAAGGAAATGAAGAGAGAAAGGGTCTAGGAATTGTTCCAAAACCGCACATCCCTCATTGTGTGCCCTCGAATGTAATCCAGGAATGTACTTCAAACAGAAAATAATCAAGTAAGTTTGGGAAACATTATATAAACTCTTCCCTTCTGAGAGATTTCCAGTGAACATGAGCATGTTAAAGATTCCAAAAAACCCTGAAGTAAAGGAAAGCTGTGTAATTTGTTTGGCTTAAAATAACATATGGTTTAAATAGCATTTTTCAGGCATGTTTAATTAGAGAATTTTTTCCCTTGCGTTAATACTCATCAACATGTTGTAGATTATACCGCAGAAAATGCTGCTTAAAGTTAAAAAGTTAAACCAAAGTCAAGGATTAGAAATGCTATATTTCAGGCTCATGTGCAGCTTCTCCTGCTCTCTCTGTAAGTTTTAAAAGTCTTCCATGACCATTGTTTATTCTGAGTCCTGTCAAAGTCAGTCCTTTTAACTTAGTCACGCAAAAACCACCATTGGATATCATTAAAGGACAGCAGCAAAACTGACTGTTAGGAATGGGGTCTCTGACTCATGAGTCAGTCCACTTGAATTAAATTCCTTCTTTCCAGTTGTGGGACCTCGAGCTATGTGAGCCTCAGTTTTCTCATCTGTAAATTGAGAAAAATAAAAGTAGCTACCTCAGATCTGGGAGAGGAGTCAGTAAGATAGTCCACATAAGATATGTAAAGCAATTCTTGGCAAAGATGTTAATGTTAATTTATTGTAGCATTTAAATGGCCCCATGAAAAAGAGAGCGTAGATAATGAAAGAGTGTCTATCTTGCCCAGGATCACACAAATCAATGGCTGGAGCAGTCTGTTTTCCAAGAGTCCAGTTTCCTGCTCTCAGTCTTAGAGTTATATTTTCATTTCAGGCGTCAACTGTTACCAGGATGTATCAAACGTTATTAAATTTGATCCATATAGGCATTTATAAATGTCATTGACTGCATCTGGCTCCCTTTGACCCAGGTCATTCCATTCGTCTGAATAGCAGCCTACTGGGTTCAAAAAACTTGTCAAAACTATGTATGCTTGCTATGCCAAATATTTGGCATATGTATTAACATTCTCCCCTCATTCTAGTACCCATGGCAGACATTGCTAATCCATCACAGTATGCTTTGCCCTTGAGTCCAAACATCTTTGATTGTAGTTCCAGGCAGCCATATCAGCTAAATGAAGTTGCCCCATAACTCAAACTTTAATTACCATCCCAAACCAATTTAACCTCTTAACAAATACATGAACCTCTACAACATTATTGTCTATTTGTTAATATGTTCAATGTTGTAGGATTTCCTAATAAGGAAGGACAAAAAGGAAAAGGAGAGAAAAGGAAAAAAATACTATCATGTGGGTAGCATTTATTATTATTCCAGGCATTTGTAACACTATTATCACATTCAATGTCTCCAACAACCCTGCAAAAATCTGTATTTACAGTTGAAAAAACCGTAGTTGAGAAAAGATTATAGGACTTTGCCAAAGGCTCCCCAGCGGTAAGCAAAATTTGATGGCAGGTCTCCTGGCTCCAATGGCCATGTTCTCTCTTTTCCATCACAGTGCCCCCTTAAGTGTTTTCAAAGTCTTTTTGAGGCTACATCTTTGGCATTAGGTGCCTGATAATGGCTTCACAAAGGCCACCTTGTCATAGCCATTTTCAGAAAATCTCTTGTCTAGAGTTGAGTGATGAGTCCATCTACAACCTGTCCTTCTTAGTTAAATCTCTTTAATTTTTAACCATGGATCAAAAGTTTAACAACCTGCTTTCCAGTACTTTTTGAACAGTCAACTAGATTTCTTAAAATTCTGGATGAAGGCCAAAACAGAGGAGGCCATTGTTCCATTGGGAAACAATGAATTCGAATCTATTTTTGAAACAATTTTCCAAAATTTTACAGGAACCTATATTGTTGCCACTTGGTCACACCACTTTTTATTTTCTTTTCTGTCTAGGCAAGAAATAGAAGAGGGAAAGCAAGTGCTCTGCAGAATTTTTATTTCAAAAATTGAAACCAGATCCTACCAGGGCAGTTTGTGGTCTGAACGTATCAATGGATCTAGTCATATTTCATCCAAGCTTTTCTTGGGTATAACTAAACCACAAATATGAATCTCATTATTGTGCTGGATGGAAATATTTTATGGATTAAGATTTGTGGGCTTAATTTGTTGGTAATGAAACTTCTGTTTGGGGGATGAGAGAATATTAATAATAAATGCTACCTACAACTTGAGAAAGAAACACTCTGTGTTTCGGAGTTTTTGTATATAATGTCCATTTGACTTGGATCTAAAAGAAAATCCAAGATTAAGTTTGGTAGAAATGTTGCTGAATTAGCAATGGACCTTAGGTAACTAAAACCAAAGAGACTCTAGAATTGAAGCCACATACTTGCTTATTTTACAGGAGAGTGGATGTGACTCGCCCAAGGTCACTCGGGTTCAGTTTTTAGCTCTTCAATCTAATGCAGTTTGTACTACATGGCCTTCTGATAGCTTCAAGTTTCCAGGAGCTTAAAAACAAGTAACAAATAGCCAAACTACTAAAGGAGAGAGAGTTGACCCAAATTTAACCAACAACAAATACTACAATGAAATTGAATTACTGACAAATAATCCAGGATGTGTCCTTCACACCAAAACCAGAGTTTCACACTGAAGATATCACAGGCCTGGTCAATTCCACCTCCTACCAGATATCAGACAAGTTTACTTTGATCATACAGAATACTTGTCTCAAAGCAGACAGTATTGGGCAATCAAGAACGTTTGGGGTGTTGACTAGAATCTCACAGGAATGAACCTGATCTATCTTGGCCACTCTTGTAACCCCTGTGCTTAGTGTGGTATCTGGCACATAGTATGTAGTCACTGAATAGCTGAAGAAATAAAAATGAACTGATTCCAGGAATTAGTTCATTAGATGAATTCCTCATTAGATCTTGCCTTAGAAAAGATCACAGGAAAACTAATTACATTACAGCCATCAGGAAAATAAGAATATTTGTTCATTCATTGATTTTATGAATATGAACATCTGCTGTATGTTAAGTTTAAATCAAGAAATATATTCAGCTTTATTTTATTTGAATATCAGTATATTGTGCATTTACCACATTTTAGACACAGTGATTAGTTGGGTATTAAGAGATGAATGACTCAGCTATCATCCCTGCCTGCAAATAGGAGTTAACAGCCTACAAATAGTCGAACTGCATTCTAACTATGTGAGGACTGAGTGTATGCACACCAACTGCTTATAATCTAACCTAAATACAACCAAGAATTTGCTAATTGCTCTAAAAGAACAAGATATACATCCATAATAAAGCCACCCGAAATTGTTTTTAGAATAATATATGATGGAAATAATATCAAATCAAATACTCAGAGAATTCAAAAGAGAGGAAAAAGTTAACCTAGAAAACTTCTAATAATAGATTTTTTGAGCTTTCTCTTAAAGGGCAGATAGATTTGTCCACTCAGAGATGGCAAAAGAGCTGAAGAGGCTTCAAGGAATCTGAAATCCTCTCTCCATGATAACTAAGATGTGACAGCATGCTTCATTGCCACAACACCCACAAGATGTCTGGCACCTTAAGGCCCTAATTCCAGGGCACCAATAGTATTTTCCTTGGAGGCAGGTGTTTGGAAGTTATATAGACAGAGCTTAGCTCTGGTCTTAAAGCATACTCCTTTTCTTAGCAATTTAGCTCAAAAGGCTATATATAACGTTATGGTTCAGAGCATTTACTCTGGACTCAGACCCAACTCTACTACTTAATAGATACCTGAACTCGCACTAGACACTTAATTATTCTATGCCTCAGTTTCCACCTCTGCAAAATGAGAATAAAGATACTGCCTTAAATCATTTTGTGAGAATGTGAAATCAGATAATTAAAATGTTTAGCACAGGCTCTGGTCATTCAAACTAGTGCTGCTTCTGAAACTTGCTTGTGTATGTTCTTCTAGTTCCTGAGATGTCTGGAAACAGAGAACAGCTTCTCACTCTAACTAGGCTCCTTAGCACCCGACACATCGTACAGCACATAATAAGTAAATAGCATGTAGCTCTTGAAAGGATCTTAAGATTTTTATTGTTGCTACTGGCTGGGAGTGTGTACTATGTTCTCAATCTACTGTGACACTTAAGAATATCACAAATATTAAATCCACAATACATAGGTTTAAAATCACTTGCATTTTGTGAGTTTTCAGGAGGAAATTATAAGCTTTATGATCATAGTGAACATACCCATCTTTATTGTTATATCCCTCATACTTAACTCTGGGCTTGACACATGGTCGGCATTTAATAAAGATGTACTGAAAAGATCAAGTTAGATGGATGCATGCATACATGAATAGAAAAAATGAAGAAATGCATGGGACCAAGAAATCTGGAAATCTTTTAACTCAGATGTTCTCTGAGATCCCACTGTTCATATTTCTCTCTGGGATCATTAAATTGACCTCAGACTAGGAATTACTAGAAGTCTTTCCTATGCACTTAATTTTGGAGCCCTCCCAGTGATCTGGGGAAAGAGATAATCAAGTCTTGATCAAGAAGCAGAACCTATGAGTTTCATATCAGCTTTACCACTAATTTGCTGGTGGCCCTCTCTGGTTGTTTCAGTTACGCTCTTCTCTTTCATGTCATGTACTACCTCTAAGGAATCAGATATGGCTGCCCGGAGTGATATACTCATACCAGTTCTGAAGTGTGGCTCCATGGAAGTATGTTGGTATGGATTATAAACATCTGCCACTTATGCTAGAGGCCTGTGTTTGGGTGCCACAGATTTGCCAGACTCTACAGTTGATTCTAAGCCCTGCTCAAGTCTGATTTTGATTCTATAATCTGATATCTGTCTGTGTCTATGGAAAGTGCTGAAAAGCTGAGCCAAACATTTCCCGTCAGGAGCAATGTCTTGGAAGACTAAACCACAGGCAGCCTGTTCTGGAGAAAGGCCTGGCTGAGCAGCATGGACAACCATCCCAGTAGCAGCCCTGCCTCTTGGCCAGGGTACTAATGTCCCAGAAAGGAACTCCACCCCAGGCCCATGGACTTGATTTTCTTGCTACTGAATTAGAATAGATAGGCTAGAAGGAAAACCAGGACTGTAGCCACAGCTTTCTTACTCTCTTAAGGATTTCAAAGTATCCTTGTTGCTTGACAAGCGAAAAACAAAAAATTATACGCTTCCCTGAAAAAAGCAACACTGAGTAGGCAGGGCCACCCCCAAAATTCCCTTATGAATTCTTCATCCTTCAGAGACTTGCCTTCACTAACTGCCTTCTCCAAACAAAAGACACAAATCCTCAGATAATAACAACACACACCAGTTACTGAGGTTACCCTCCTGTTAGGCACTATCTGAAGCATTTCCATGTATTATCTTTTTCTCCCACTTGCAGTTGAAAGAACTTCATTGTAAGGTTGATATTATTGTTACCATTTTACAAACAAGAAAATTGAGGTTCAGAAAGGCAATGTTATATATCTAAGGCCCTAGCTACTAGATGGAGCCATATGAAGTTGCCCCTGTCAACCATTTTACCTATGAAAATGGCAATTCCATATGGTTCAAACTAAAAGCAAATGGCAGAACCAGGATCTGATATTATTTGACTGATTCTAGAGCAGACATTCTCAAACAGCACACAGAATCTGCTTGATATTGTCAATTGTAGCATTTATCATTCTTTCCTATAAATATTCTTTATGTGTCTTTTTCGTTTACTGGACTCACTGAGGGCAACTACTATCCATCATTGGTCTCTGGAATATCTCGCCATGCCTTAGGCTATCCCCTAGCCTGGTCCTAGCGCTCACTGAACTCATCTCTATTGAATGCAAGAATGAATTATTTTTAAAATAAATCTGTTCTGAGATGATTGTTGGCTCCACTAGCATCCTTACTGGGCAGCAGTTAAGCCACTGTGCTACCTAGATGGATAAATGCTTTTCAGTGCTGGAATTCAAACACCTAGGGCTTGGAAGGGCTTTGGTTTGGCAATCAGAGTTTTTTCAATTCTTTTAAGACCCAGGTTGTGCTGGACTCACTCAGCTATAAAAAAATCAGATGTCCTTAGGAAAAAAAAAGTTTACACTTAAGGCTCTTTCCTGGCTCCTGTCTCTTCCTGACACATTATAAGAAGGAATTTATGAATGTTGGGAAGGACAAGGGGTGAGGAATTCCTATAACCTTTAAGAACACCCATGTAAGCAACCCTGTGCTTAATTGACTGTGCACAATAAAATTCTCTTGGTGTGAGCTGTCTCGTGGGTTGCCAAAATGATGTGGAAAGAAATTCTTGTGAATTGCTAAGCAGTGAGAATCCTCCTTGTTCCCCCAAACTTAGGATATTTCACATACATGCCGAAGTCAACAAGATAAATATACAGTTTGAGCTACTAAAAATAAAGTCACAAGTAACTAATTCTGAAATATGACTCCAGCTGGTTGAAAGCCTTATCTTTATCTAAAAATGAAATTGTTTATTCTCCAGCTGTGACTAAGGAAAAATTTGAAGATTGTTGATTCCTTCAAATAGCAATGGTCATTGTCCTGTGGTGAGGTGCTTAAAAATAACCCTTAGTTTATTCCATGCTCTTTCCAAAAGATTAGCTACTAAACAGCTCTACTGGGGAAAAGCAAAAGAGAAAGATTTGAAAATAAGCCAAAGGCACTTAAAGTATAAAATTATTAACCAAAAATCCTTGGGACATAGCTACATGATATTGACTATGGTTTTCCCTGCCCTAAATGGAATATTACTTCAGAGTACCGTTCTGAAAAAAACCTCTAATACCAAAATCTGGAGAATCATCCTTATACTGACGATATCTAATACCAAAAAATTGAAACAAGAACTAAGACTTACCTTTCATCAGTAATGAAGTCCTAATATTTTAACCTACACCCCCTCCCCCAAAGAAATAAAGCCTTTAGGACCATTGTTTTAATTAATTTATTTTTTATTGGGAATAAGTGCCACAAATGTGCCAGGTATTTGGAGACCAAGGGACTAAATACAGAAGCCTATGTGCTTCTCAGCAGATGACACTGTGAGCACTTAGACACCTAGCCTTAGAGAGAGATACAGTGATGCTTTCTGGGCTCAGTAACTGCTTTTCACACCACCCTTAATCACCTCCTCGCTATGGTTCTACCAACTTCATGTGCTCTCTCCTTTCCACCTCCCTAGATGCACTTTATACCCAAGTAGAAGTCAACCTTCAGTATCCATACATGTTACACTACCTTTACCTACCTCAGGCAGCCACAAAGAGAAGCTGCTGTTCTTATTCTCACCTCTTCCCATGCATTCTAACTCCATTGCCTTTTCTCATGCTGTTCCGTCTTGCTAGTCTTCTGTAGGCTTCAAATTCTACCACCTCCTACAGTTGTACCCATCCACTCTTTAGAATCCCACCCGTTCTTCAGACCCATCCTAGATACCATCTCCTTAGAGATGTCTTTCTTGAGCACTTCTAAAGAATGTAGCCTCCCTCCACTTTGAACATTAATAGACTTAGACTGGTCAATCCTTTTTGTACCTATTAGATTATTATTACAGTCATGATGCATCTCCCTGATTCTCCCATCCCTTCTAGATGCCAAATTTCCTTTCTGATCTTTTCTCTAATTGACCAGCATTATTATTGTGACTTCTATTATCATTAGTGACCATATATTAAGCACTTACTATGTGTCAGGCACTGTGCTAGTAGTTTAATACGCATCTTCTCATTTTGTTTCATCATCCCACAACACTATGATATAGACATATGTATAAGTGAGACTCAGAGGAGGAATGTGAATGTTCATAGGTAGCAGCTACTAAGTGGGAGAGTTAGATTCTAACACAGGTCTATTTGTCCCCAAGAACCAGGCTGTTTCTCCCACATCCAGCTGTTTCATCGACAGAATTGATTAGACTGCTGAAGGAAATGGACTGAGTTCCTTCAAAAACTCTGGACCAGAGTAATGCAGGGTCAACAGAAGAAGGAGAATCATGAGTTATCTTTGACAAGTTTTACCAGCTCCCAAGAGAAGGGTGAGGCAGAGCATGGTGTTAGGTGTCACCAAAGTGGTTTCCGGAACAGCTTATTTTTGGTTTGATTTGAGGAGAAGAATCTTGTGAAGAACTTGAGGCTCTAAGTTTTACAGAGAGAGAAATAAGAAACAATTTCCTATGCCAAGGGTAGGGTGGAGGAAAAGGATGCTGACCTGGGGCAAGGCAGATGGAGGACACTGGTGAAGACCATTCCTCCTTTGTATCTGGATGGGTTCAAACATGCAAGGTATAAAAAATTATGGTGCGCAAATGTTTGCTTGTGTTTAGGTGAGTTACTGAAAAGAACTCCCTAGTCTCCTAGCATCTGTGTCTGAGGTACTCGCCCATTTTTGTTAGCTGGTACACTTAACAGTATTATAACTTTCTTATAGACTCTCTTTGACCATCTTGACTCAGTTCCCTCATTTGTACCATGGGCTTAATAATAGTACCAGCCCTCTAAGTCAGTACTATTTAATAATCTTCCTCTGATGATGGAAATGTTCTTTGTCTGCTCTGTCTGGTCATATAAACACTAGCCATGTCACTCTTAAGCACTTGAAATGCGGGTAGTACAACCAAAGATGGAATTTTTAATTATATTTAATTTTAATTCATTTTAATTTTAATAAACCACTTGTGACTAGTGGATAACTTTGGACAGCCAGCTCTAGAGCAATGAATTCAAAGTTTTCTACCTCTTCTTAAATCTTCTCTCTCATGGGGGAAATCTTTATGATAGACTTTTTTTTCTCCAAATTAATTATGTTTTTATTAATTAAGTTAATGGGAAAGGAGATACCTAAAGAGTCTCACTAAAACAATTCACAGCAGCTCATTGGCTCTAAAATTTTATTTTTATAAAGATAGAAAGCAAAGTCTGGTCCACATGTGAATTTTTGTGCATTCAGCATACATGCTGAGACAGGGTGCAGACCAAGGCAACATGCATGGCCTTGAAATAGCCACTTAGTCCTGGATATGTAAACCCCAACAATCTATGTATTAAGCCAGTCCAAAGGCTGTGTCTCTTTCTGTTGCCTTTTTTTTTTTGCAAACACTGACTCACTAGATCCTTTAATTTCACCATAAAATATAGGTAAGTAGGAAAATGGAGAGAAAGAGAGAGAGAGAGAGAGAGAGAGAGAGAGAGAGAGATTGATTGAGAGATCTCCCAAGACATAGTTGCCTGGGAACTCTGAGAGAGGTCTCCACTTTACTGCAGAATGCCCATCCTTGCTTTACAAAGCAGACTTGCATATGCCAAGGTAGTTTTCAAGAGTTAGGAGAAATAAAATCCTGGAAAAAATATTAAGTGAAATTCATATTGTTTACTACAAAGCTTCCCTTTGTTGGACTCCTACTGTCAAAGACTATACCATTCCCATTACACACACTATCTCATACACTTTTCACACCAGTCCTATGCAGACACTCCTATCACATTTTATTGGCAACATGATTCTGGCTTGTGGTAGTAGATACGACCTCCCTCAAGGAAGAGGAAGTGTCGGACAGTGACTCAAACCCAAGACAATGTGTGTCTATAAACCTGTGCTCTTCAACACCATTCTATCGCTTCACCACTATTCCAGCACCTTGGAGCTTGCTATATTCTCAAAGAAGCCCTTTTAATTGGATAATTCCAACGAGAGAAAAATTTCTCTTGTGCTGCAATTTTCCTTCTCTGAACCAACCCTCCTCTACATCTCCGACACCCACACACATTGGTGCTTTCTCTGTCCATTGGGGCCACCAGGGACAAACCAGCTCCTGCTTCCCCAGGATTTATTGATCTCAATCCTGTCCTTCTCAACCATGGCTTTTTCAACTACAGGATGAACACACACAGATCAACGCTCCTTCCTCCTACAAGATATTTTCCAGACTTCGCATTGCTTTATTACTTCATATAAAGATATGAATCTGCTTGTACTTTTTACAGAGTCTCTATAGAATAAGTTGTTCATTATCAAATTTGAAAATCCCTGCTGTCAGAACATGATCCTTTGTGTCTAACCTAAATATCACAAACCCAATGTACAGTCATTTTCCCTAGGTCTGTCTTCAAAGAGGACATTAAGCAGACAGTTGTCTGCATGAGAATATTTTACATTCTTAAAGATTATTCTTTATTTTCTATCTTTTGCCTCTTTGGTGTAAATATTTCCAGTTCTAATACATTTATCTTCATAAGATTTGCTACCTCTCCCATGAGCGATTTCTGTAGTCCCGCTTTAATCTAGATTCAAGGCACTGCTGAATTTAAGACAGGATTCGGTGAGGCGGCAAGCGTAAGCAAAAGGAAGCTGTTTTCCTGTACTTGTGCTAGGCTTTGTTGCATCTACGTTTTAATGTGTGCCTCCTATGGGCCTGACAGCATGTTGGGCTAATCCATAATGCCCAGAGGAAGGATTTTGACCATCATTTTACAAATAAAGTTATAGTTTAGAGAGGATAAATGGCATGCCCGAGTCACAGAGCAAGTCAGTAGCATTTGAACCCAGGTGTGTCTAATTCCAAAGTAGAGGCATTTTACACCTTACCGAAGCTATAATGGGTCTTTCCCAGAGTACAAAAACATCCACTCGCCCTCAGACCACCATGAGCCAATGGGAAATACACAGCCCTCAAGAATCTCATTTCTTTCCTCTAAACAATGCAGCATTTGGCTGTGCCAATGCACGTCTCTTACATGCACAGTGAAAAATCCTCATTCGACCCATACTCTGGTCATTATTACCCTAGACTCATTGCTTAGAGTCTCAACCAGCAACTCTAGTGGCCTTTTAAATGGAAATGTAAGTCATTTAGCAGTACACACAAAAGTGCTGGGTAATAGTCCAAAAGCATTTTGAACTTGGCTCATGGCCTTTTCTCATTTTAAAAAAAAAAAAAAAACAGAATTGATGGGGAGAGGGTGGGAAGGAAGGATTTTCTGGAAGGCAAAGAAAGTTAAAGCAATGGCAATAGAGTATGCAATCAATAAATATGGTTCCAGTAAACAAATCAGATGGGCTACACTGGTTTAAGAGAGGCGAGCTTGCCAAGTTCTCTTCTTCATAATAATTTTCATTCAGCGGGCTTGCCTACATCACAGATCCACAAATTCTTCTTTAGGAAAATAATTTGAATGAGAAAGCATACTCAGAAGAAGTTTATTGTTTCTCTTTTTGTCTTAGTTTTTGGTTTTTGTTTTGTTTTATTTTGTTTTTGCCTAACTAGAGGATAAAAGGCCTAAGTAGATATTACAATGGATAGTTGGTAAAATATCAAATATGAATATAATTAGAATGTGGTATGGATAGTTCTCGATTAAATGCACAACCAGTATATCCTAGGTGCCAGGCCCCTTCTCGGTCTTACAGAAACGCTTCTTGGTTCAACTTGCCCTGCCGCAATCCCTCTCTAGGTTTTGCAAAGACTTTCTTTTGTCATGGAGGAGATGATGTTCATGCATTCTATCATTGGAATAAGCTCTTCCTGGAAAAAAAAAAAAGCTGAAAACCCTCTTATAGGATAAGCAATCTAAACACCACATCTAATTGACATAAATAGCCAACTTAGAATGTGCAGGTGTAAGGACAGCATGGGCATAAGAAGATGTCAGTTTGTAAAATGATTGCTTGAAAACCAAATAGCTCTCAATGATTGTCTTAAACTATATTCAAATGTATTCCTAATTAATTAAAGAGGACTATAAATTACTTAGTACCATATATAGATTTTTCTCACATGCTTCCAAGGCATATTTTAACTAATATTATAACCACCTAAAGATTAATCATGTCTTCTCATCTTTACTCAGTATTATCACAACCACCTTTGACAATACCCCTTCCCTCTGCTACTTCATATCCCATACAGGTGAACAACGATACCACAGATGACTAAGACAACTTAGAAGAATAAGAACTGCCTCACAAGAGCATATTCTCCTCCAACCTCTATATCTAAACCTGTTTACTCCTTTAGAAATGATTGCATAACTACAATACAGTGAATATCGAAGGAATATCGGGAGAGTTTCAAACATAGAAGACATAAAATAAAAATTCACTTGGAATTTCAGATATTCAATAGATACAATTAGTAAATATTAATAAGCCTGTTGTTTTTCTTTACTTATAGAAGAGAATTCCTTCAAGAAGATCAATAACAACTGATTTGGTTTCAACCGTGGGCCCCCAAATCCCAATTCTGCCTGAAAGTGAGATACCGAGGATTCTAGAACTTCAGAAATATCCAGCCCACTCACCTCCACAATGGGGGCCGTGACTCGGCTGTTAGCAGGCATCTGCCTAGCTTTGCTCACTCTCCCTTCTGAAGGTGGGGTCCTCAAGAAAGTCATTCGGCATAAGCGACAGAGTGGGTTGAATGTCACCCTGCCGGAGGAAAACCAGCCAGTGGTGTTTAACCACGTCTACAACATTAAGCTGCCTGTGGGGTCCCAGTGCTCAGTGGATCTGGAGTCAGCCAGTGGGGAGAAAGACCTGGCCCCACCATCGGAGCCCAGCGAAAGCTTCCAGGAGCACACCATGGATGGGGAGAACCAGATCGTCTTCACACACCGCATCAACATCCCCCGCCGTGCCTGTGGCTGTGCCGCTGCTCCTGATATCAAAGAGCTTCTGAGCAGACTGGAGGAGCTGGAGAGCCTGGTGTCTTCTCTGCGGGAACAGTGCACCATGGGAGCGGGCTGCTGTCTGCAGCCTGCCGAAGGTACGAGATGGTGACTGGCACAGCCCTTCACTGTACAGATGGGGGAAATGATGAGCATGGCAGGACCCATCAAAGTGGGCTCCCTGGGGAGCTAACCTCACAAGGGGTTCACTAAAAAGAGATTTTATGGTCAAATCAATGTGGAGACTGTAACCATCTCTATTCCGCTCTAAGTGACAAAAGTTTCTTAGAGGAATTTGCAGGCCTTTGAGAAGTCTTGCTTCCAAAATCTCTATTTCATTTTAATTACTAGTTTCTAAAATTTACTTGACCCTGAAATCTACCCATTCTCTACCCTAAAACCTATGAGCACATTATGAAATTCCTGACTCACAAGCCACATTCTGAAATATAGCCCCATTACCTCATTGTACAAATAGGAAAACAAAGGACCCAAAGCAGGATGGAGTCCCTCAGGTCTGCAGTGAGGGGGCCACAGTATTCCATACCTCAGTGTTCTTACAAAGGCGCAATGCTGCCTACGGTGGTCCAAAGTCTGCAGGGTTTGGAAAAACAGTTCTAGTTGCATGGCAGCAATGACAATCACAACCATGTGCCAGGTACTGTCATTTGTTACCTCATTTAATCCTCCCAACAACCCATTCAGATAAGATCAAATGCAACCATTCTACAGATCTAAGAACTGAGACTCAAAGAAGTTAACCAGCTGGCACAAGATGATGCAAAGGATAATGAGAGATAGGTGCCTTGAGCATGTCTGTGTATCTTCAGAACTCCCAGCCTCCTGGTAATACCTGCCTGCATGCTTTTTAAAGGAATTTTGCCATTTTGGAATTACATCTTCGTCTCCATTCCCTAAAGTTGGTAGAGCTATAGGAGTTTCAACAGCTTCAAATCAGAAATAAAAATCTCTATTTCTGCCACTCAGAAAAATTATCAGAAATTACTTGGGCAAATTAATTTAAGAGTAGACTTAATCACCGTAAGTGGAGAGTACTAAAATAGAACATGCTGTAAGATTCTAAGGCAAAAAAAAAAAAAAATTTCTTTATGAATAAATTATCTTCCACCTCTGTCAACTCCCCGACAAACTGCAGACGGGACTATACACAATAAGATTAATTCTAAAGAGTGGGTAGAAATCATTGTTTAGAGCAGTGCTTTCCAATAAGAATATAATGTGAGCCATATATGTAACCTTAGATTTTCCAATAGTCACATTAAAGAAATAAAAAAGGTATAGGTAAGAATAATTTTAACTATCTATTTAACCCATAGAACCAAAATATCCATGTTTCAGCCTGGAATCAATATAAAAATTATTCATGGATATCTTACATTCTTTTCTTTTGCACCAAGCCTTTGAAATCCGGTGTGTATGATATACTTAAGCACGTCTCAAAACAGACTGGCCACAATCTAGTTGCATAATAGCCATGTGTCCAGTGGCTACTGTACTACATTGCAAAGGTCTAGATTTTCACTTTTCAAACCAAGCTTTTTTTTTTTCATCACCATCTTTCCTGCTGTCAGAGAGGGGATCAAACATATCAATACAACTATATTTAGATTCAGAGAAAATGGAGTGAGCTTTGTTTCTTCTCCTTGGGCTTGCTCCATGGAGACCATGCCAGTTACCCCTGCAAGTTAGGTAAAGACATTAAATAGACTTTAAAGAGCAGACGTCATGTTAGTGCTGACCACGCATTCCTCAGACCCACTCACCACTGTGGACTGCAGGAAAGGCAGGAAAGAAGGATAGAGGTGCCTACGTTTTGTGGGGGCAGAGCCAAATTGCAGGTTGTCCTGACAGAATTAGAAAGCCATTCCTTTGCCTCATCTCAGTTATGGAAAATGAGGAAGTTTTGGTCACGTAGACCTATGTACCGACTTGAGTCAACCCAAAAATCTCTGAGTGAGAACAGCACAATGAGCACAATGTCAGCTCTTAATGTCCTCGTTTCACCCTGATACACCCCAGGGAAGTCAGCTGGGGGGTCCCACTTGACCCACGAAGAAACTGAGTTCTAGAGCATCTCAGTCCCTTCTCTAATGCAGCACAGCTGTTGAGTCAAAGAGTCAGAATAGGGTTCGGTTCAACAATTATTTCTCAGACATCTCTTTTGTGCTTGACCTTGGCTAGGCACCAAAGTAGCAACACAGCCCAGCGTAAAGCATTCCACAAGATAGTGATCTGTAATCATTGGGCTTATGGGACTGCGTGAAAATTTGATGAAAACTAGGGATCCTCTCTCCAGGGGTGGAAACACACACACACGTGCACGTGCACACACACACACACACACACACACACACACCCCTAAACACACACTATCTTTGCATAGAAGTCTACAATTTCAGAGAGTACAAATTAACAATTCCTACCTAGTATAATCAGTTGTGCATTTTCTCTGATTTCACACACTAAGCGCTGGTTTTTAAGCCAAGTGGGGCCCAAGGATGCAACGGTGCTCTGGCCGAATTTGAATCTGGGTTTGGGGGGTAGAAACTGAGAAATGGGGCTGCTGCGCTCAGCTGAGAGCCTCTGTTCTCTTCGCCACAGGCCGCCTGGACACCAGACCCTTCTGCAGCGGCCGGGGCAACTTCAGCACCGAGGGATGCGGCTGTGTCTGTGAACCTGGCTGGAAAGGCCCCAACTGCTCTGAGCCCGAATGTCCGAGCAACTGTCACCTGCGAGGCCAGTGCCTCGATGGGCAGTGCATCTGCGACGAGGGCTTCACCGGGGAGGACTGCAGCCAGCTGGCCTGTCCCAGCGACTGCAATGACCAGGGCAAGTGTGTGAATGGGGTCTGCGTCTGCTTCGAAGGCTATACTGGGGCCGACTGTAGCCAGGAGATCTGCCGGTGCCGTGCAGCAAAGAGCACGGCAGGTGTGTGGACGGCCGGTGCGTGTGCCACGATGGCTTTGCGGGCGACGACTGCAACGAGCCGCTCTGCCTCCACAACTGTCACAACCGCGGGCGGTGTGTGGAGAACGAGTGTGTGTGCGACGAGGGCTTCACGGGCGAAGACTGTGGCGAGCTCATCTGCCCCAACGACTGTTTTGACCGGGGCCGCTGCGTCAACGGCACCTGCTACTGTGAAGAAGGCTTCACGGGGGAGGACTGTAGCCAGCTCACCTGCCCGAATGCCTGCCACGGCCAGGGCCGCTGCGAGCAGGGGCAGTGCGTCTGCCATGTGGGCTTCACAGGCGCGGACTGCAGCGAGAAGAGGTGTCCCGCAGACTGTCACAACCACGGCCGCTGCGTCGATGGGCAGTGAGTGTGATGACGGCTTCACGGGAGCTGACTGCAGTGAGCTCAAGTGTCCCAATGGCTGTAGCGGCCACGGCCACTGTGTCAACGGGCAGTGCGTGTGTGACGAGGGCTACACGGGGGAGGACTGCAGCCAGCTGCGGTGCCCCAACGACTGTAACAGCCGGGGCCGCTGCATCAAGGGGAAGTGCGTGTGCGAACAAGGCTTCCAGGGCTACGACTGCAGTGAGATGAGCTGTCCCAATGACTGTCACCAGCACGGCCGCTGCGTGAATGGCATGTGCATCTGTGACGACGGCTACATGGGTGAAGACTGCCGCGATCTGCGATGCCCCAGGGACTGCAGCCACCGCGGCCACTGTGTGGACGGGCAGTGCGTGTGTGACGACGGCTTCACCGGCCCCGACTGTGCGGAGCTCGCCTGTCCCAGTGACTGCCACGGCCAGGGCCGCTGTGTGAACGGGCAGTGTGTGTGCCATGAAGGCTTCATGGGCAAAGACTGCAAGGAGCGAAGGTGTCCCAGCGACTGTTACGGCCGGGGCCGCTGTGTGGATGGCCAGTGCGTCTGCCAAGAGGGCTTCACGGGTCTGGACTGCGGACAGCGCTCGTGCCCCAATGACTGCAGTAACTGGGGGCAGTGTGTCGCTGGCCGTTGCATCTGCAGCGAGGGCTACACTGGTGAAGACTGCTCGGAAGGTGGGTATCAGTGCTCAGGCTAGCGTGATCATGGCCGTGATGGAGTGTACGCCTGGTATGTGTTAGAGAACTAAGTGTTGTGTTAAACATACATACCCATTCAAACTCTTTGAAGGGGCGCTAATCATTCAGCTGTTACAGAGCAACCTATTTGAAGTCGCAAAGGTTCAGAGAAGTTATGAAATTGTCCCAGGGACACACAGCTGATATTTGAGTCTGCTTAACTGGTCTACACTGAGTTTAACACCCAGTGTCTAGGACAAGGTAGATGAAATGATAATCTTCCTTTTGCTAAGCATCAACCTTCTTTTCTACTTCCCACACTGATCCAATAATAAACTAAATCCCTCTATTTAGATGGAAGTAAAAATTTGGCTAAGTTGAATAGACAATGAAACTATATAAAACAAACTGTTTTAAATACACACTCAGTTAAAGACTTAGATGCTGATTACCTATGAGACAGGCCTGTTTCTTAAATCGTCTTTTCTTTACCATCTTTGATCTCAAGGATTGTGAGCTCCTTCAAGGAGCTCCACCCCTATAGTTAGCATAAGGCATGATATACAATAAGTGCTCAGTAAACATTGATTGAGTGAAAATACAACAAAGAACGATAATGCTCATGTTTAATGAGGGACTTCTTTGTACTTCTCCCATTCACCCATATTATAATTGTGGAGAATTTCTACCTTAATTCAAGATACTAGTAGATAAGAATAAGTAAATGGCTCTGTGTTCAACGAGGCCAAGACAGGGGAGCCTGAGTGCAAAAAGACCCACTAGCAGGGAAGAGATGTGAGTCCCAAATGAATGAGATAAGAAAAGTTGGGCAAGTCCTTCTGCATCACACATCTAGAAAATGAAAAAAAAAATTGGACCAGATGAGCCCAAGATATCCTCCCAGTGCTAAGGATGTCTGATTTGAAGTTCAGAGAGGGAGCTCAGCTCAGGCTGCACTTTCCCATGCGAATGGCCTGAATCTGGGCTAAAGTCCAGGACGTGGAGAAGTCAGAAGGGTCAGTTTGCAGAGAGCCTTGAAGGCTATACTACAGACTTGAAATTTTAGCCTGAAGGCAATAGACAGCCATCAAAGCTTTTAAAGAGGGTCCCAGCAAGGGATTCTTGATGAGTTCTGCATTTTAGAAAACAGAAGATGGATCTCAGCCCTCTGCAACTGGCAGTGGAAGAGTCAGGTCAAGAAAAACAAACCTAGAAAGAATTTATAGAGTATGATACTGACCCAAGCCGTCCTTCTTATTCCCATCAGTGTCCCCTCCCAAAGACCTCATTGTAACAGAAGTGACAGAAGAGACTGTAAACCTGGCCTGGGAGAATGAGATGCGGGTCACAGAATACCTTGTTGTGTACACACCAACCCATGCGGGTGGCCTGGAAATGCAGTTCCGCGTCCCGGGGACCAGACCTCCGCCACCATCCGGGAGCTGGAGCCTGGCGTAGAGTACTTCATCCGTGTGTTTGCCATCCTGGAGAACAAGAAGAGCATTCCCGTCAGCGCCAGAGTGGCCACTTGTGAGTGAGCAGGACTGCCCTCGGCAGCCTCAACTGCCCTGCCTCGCCCGGTGCATAACTGTCCCCATGAGTTATTGCCTCGCCTTTGCCCCCATAGCTCTATAGCTGGCCTTTCATAGTCACACTAGTTAAGATCCTGGAATCCAATTAAGTACATTGATTATTATTTTTAAAGAAACTCCTCGTGTGCTAACTTAATTAACTCATAATAACCCTATGAGATAAGAGCTATTATTAACTCATTTTACAAATAATGAAAAAAGATTCCCAAAGAGTGGTTAAGCATCTCATTTCAAATCATACAGTTCGTAAGTGATGCAAGTGGAATTTGAACCCTGGCAGTCTGGCTGTGTATTGATGCTCTTCATCACTCTGTTCTCCTATTACCTTCCTGTGGAGCTCACTAACTATCTATATCTATATATCTATATCTATATCTATATCTATATATCTACATCTATGTGTGTGTGTGTGTGTGTGTGTGTGTGTGTGTGTGTGTATATATATTTTAATGGAAACATTAGGGTTCAAGTTCTTCCTTTAAGAGTCCAACATCAATATAATTTTCTTCATACCTAAAAAGCAAGTTATATCTAGAAATAGGTCCCTTTTTGCTACCTTTTTGCTACCATGTCAAACTTACGCTACCTGCCAGGAACCATGCCCAGCAGTCTATATGGAATATATCGCTCAGTCCTGAAAACATGCCCAAGGGTCAGGCATACTTACTTCCTCCTCCCAAGTGAAAAAACTGAGGCTAGGAGTATTTTGTGCAACTTGCCCAAGTATACGAAATTTGAAATGGTGAAGCTGAGATTCCAGTCCAAGTCTGTCTGATTCCGAAGCTTCTGCACATATCAGGTTTAACCACATAAAATTGCCAATATTTAATCATATGGTTGGTCCTAGTATTAATTTTCATACTGCCTCACAGTACACAGCAACCCAGAAGAACCCTGAATTAGACTCCGGCTCGGATGATCAGCCCTGACTGCAGCAGACGCCCAACCTGGGGTCCAGTGGAACAGGATCGTGTCTCCTCTACCACACATGTAGCCATCCTTATCTCCTCTCTGTGCTCTTCCTGACAGACTTGCCTGCTCCTGAAGGTCTAAAGTTCAAGTCCATCAAGGAGACATCTGTGGAAGTGGAGTGGGATCCTCTGGACATCGCCTTCGAAACCTGGGAGATCATCTTCAGGAATAAGGTAAGGCTTACAGAGGAGCCAGCATGCCACGATCTGAAAGATGGTCAAAGGGCTCTGCGGACTTTTTATATCAGCTCAATTTCTTTGGCTTTTTGTGGGGGACAAGGCTCTGATTAGCCCTGTGGGTGTATATATTTTAATTAAGTGATTTTAATAAGTAATAAGCATAGTACTTAGAGCTGAGAGCCTAGGCAAATAGACATTAAGTCATCTCTGGGTTCCAGATGTTCTTCATAGTCTTGAAAATCTCTACTCAGAGACAAAAAAAGAGAAGGAATGGTCTCTGTCTCAACATGCCTCTGGACCTAAAGCACAAATGAGGGAACAAAGTGAATTCCTGAGTTCAAGTCCAGGCTCTGCCGCTAACTAGTATGGGACTATGATGCTGGCTTCCTAGTCTAGCAAAGGAGAGATTAAGCCTGTGGCTCTAGAATTCCTTTGTCTCTCCCAGTCTGTCACTTGATTTGAGTGTCAGAGGGGTGAGCATAGAAATTTATTACAGACAGAAACACACTTGAGAAATGTCTTTATCGTTTTTGTATCCTCAGCACTTACTATGCTGATCAAATGCCTAGTCGGTGCTTAGAGAATAGACAGAAAAAGAAAATAGAGATGAATGAATGTGAAATGAATGAGCTGCATAAATGAAGAGGCTGTCACCTCCTTTAGGTCTTATCAAGGTGCTTCTCTCTTTTAGAATAAAGAAGATGAGGAAGAGATCACCAAAAGCCTGAGGAGGCCAGAAACCACGTACCGGCAAACTGGCCTCGCTCCTGGGCAAGAATACGAGATATCTCTGCACATCGTGAAAAACAACACTCGGGGCCCAGGCCTGAAGAAGGTGACGACCACCCGTGAGTATCATCTTTAAGACTAATATTAAAGCTGATCGTACCTCATAGCCCTCTGGTTGATAACACGCCCTCTGACATAGCACCAGGACCAATTCACTTTTGCTACGTAAAAAGCAAGCCCCAAAATTAGTGACTTAAAACAGTAAATCTGCATGTTGGTGATTTGAGCTGAGCTCAGCTGAACAATTTCTCTGCTCTCAACTGGGCTCCCTTATGCATCTGTGTGGGCTAGGGGCTAGATGGCCTCAGTAGCATGGTGCCTTTCTGTCCTCTGGCCTCCAGCCTCTGGGATGCTAGGCTGGGCCTTTCATGCAGTGAAGCAGGTTGAACGCTAGCACTCTATCACTTCTGCGAAAGCAAACCTCAAGGCCAGTCCAGATTTAAGGGGTCGGGAACAGGTCTATCTCTTGAGGAGAGGAGCTTCAATGTGACATTTCAAAGAGGCACAGACACAGCGAGATGAATAAGTGACCGCTGCAAACAATCTACCACGTCATCTAATTTAATATTAACACCAGGCCTGCGAAAGAGGTAGGGCGAGTATTAATGCTGTTATTTTTCAAGAGTGAAAACTCATGCTTAGAAAAGCTAAATCAGTTTCACTAACATCACATGGCTGAGACGCTCAGGACCACAAATTTAAGCCAGGGTCCAGTTTTATAACTTGAACCCATTACCACTAACATTGGCTAGGCTCCAGTTTGTGTAGAATGTTGATCTATGCCTTCAACAGGAACCTAAATAAAATGTCACTCAATACTGATAATAGGAGAACTTCTTAGGGGGGTAGAATAGGATTTGTCACTACTAGATCATTTGCTGTTCTACCAGAAAGCAAATTTTAAATAAATAAATAAATAAATAAATAGACAGATAAACAAATAAATAGATTATGTTGGATTGCCATTTGAGAAAAACTCTTCATCTTTTTCAAGATAGCATATATGCCAACTGCTTAAGGAATTGACTCTTCTTGGCAGGGGATGGTTGGAAAAGTTAAATCTGTTGACTAATGACAAGAAAGAACATCTTACATTTAAATATTTGCACACTTTGTTTAGCTCAGAGCCAATTTATAGGATTGTCTCCTTCACAAGCGTTTTCCATCATCCTGACAATATCCCTCTGTGGTAGGTAGAAGGCAGGTACCAACAGGAAAAAAAAAATCATTAGATCACCAGAAGGGCATAAAAAAGATCAAGCAAATGCTTTTTGCTATAGAGAAGGCACACTGAAAATACAAAAGACATTTCTTTCATCAGCCCTTTTTCTTTTTAATCTAAACATGGGAATTGGCAGATTTATTTTCTTCTTACTGCAGGACAAACATCCTAACATTTGAAGTTCCCTAATCACATAAATATCAACATTGAGAGGCAGCTATTTACTTCTCTATTTTGCTGATGCCTGAATTTTTTCCAGGTTCAAAGGACTTTAAAGTTTTGGTGCCAAAACACTTTTGACTCTTTCCCTCTGATCTTTATAGAGGTTGTATTACAACCATTTTTGGCACATGGATGTTTTTGAGAGGCCTCCACACTTGGAGGAGAAAGAGTATGGGCTATGAACCCAAACAGTCCTGAGTTTGAATTCCGGCTTCGTCACTCACTGTGAACTTGAGCAGGTTAACTTCTTTAAGCCTCTCAGGCACTGTCTGGGAGATGGGTTTATAGTATCCTCCTTGTGCAATTGTCATGACAGTTAAGACATAAATGATAAAGCACTGTGCTTGGCCCATGGTCAGCACAGGATATTAGTCTCCTCTAATCGAAGATTTCAAATCTAGGGGAGATCAGTCCTTGACAGAATCCCAACTTTTTTAAAATAGAGGGGCTGCTAACGGAGGCAGTAAGAATGGCGTGAGTGCTTGCTAGCACCTGTAGGAACATAGGACAGGCAGCTTCACTGTCGAATTAGAGCATCATCTTCATGGCACATTTTACGAGTTCTCTATCTGTGAGCTAAGACTGTATCAATACCTAGAATCAAAAGAAATAGACTCTGCAATTTTCTCACAATCAGCTAGGAATTATTCCTTCTTCTCATTCCCTTTATAAAACCAAGTTCCTTTCATTTGATATCGTTTCCTCAACCAATGCTGAAAACAGTAATTTAAATATTTTTAAAAATAAAGAAGGAAACACAGGCTAAATGCTTGTAAGTCTTCATTTTAGACATTTACAGAATGCCTGGAATTTTTTTTTTGTTTGCATTAAATTGTTTATCTAATTTAAAAAATAGACTTAAGACACAAATGGCAGAAACTGAGTCTACAACTGGGGTTTGGAAAGGTCAAAGACTCACTGAATAAGTGGACGACCCTATCTAAATTGAATGCTACATTTTGAATAAATTGTAGAGAAATCTGTTACTGAGCAGTGAGAACAGTGCATTAGAATATTCTTCTTTTTAATTGTGATAAGAACACTTAGCATGAGATCTACCCTCTTAATGAGTTTTTAAATACAATACTCTTAATTATATGCACAATATTGTTCAGCAGAGCCCTAGAACTTAACCATCTTGATTAACTGAAACTTTATATCTGTGGGGAGGGAGCATGTGTTTACCTGATTGCAACAGGGCCAAAGGGCTTCCTGTTAGGAACTGACATATAAGATTTTGAAGACTGAATAGGAGATTTCAGAAGGAAAGGGGTGGGCAACCTCAGGAAGAAGAGACAGAGGAACAGCAAGCACAGAGGCCGGGGGGTGAGAAACAGCACTTGCTCCCAGAGCCCTGAGCACCCCGCTGTCAGAGCACAGAACAAAAAGGGTGGATGTGGGGCAGGAGGTGAGTAACGAGGCAGGATGAAGATCAAGATGAGGATACAGAGATAGGCACCTGTGACGTTCCTGCCTAAATTTGTTTCATCAAACATAACCGACCATAGCTGCTAAGACAGTGTTGCCTCACAGGGAGTTCTGTCTAATTAAAAAACAAAAAAGACTAAGTCAATGTTTGGTTTTGTTTTTTAAAGTCAAGTAGCCCCTAAGCTTGTTCCTCAACCAATGAGAACAGTAATGATAATAACAACAAAGTAACAACCACTTATCATTTAACTGTCATGCTCCATGCTCTGTGCCAGATGCTTTGCAAGTACTATCTCCCACAGTATTAGGAAAAAAAAATCTACAAAGCAGCAGTCATTGTTCCTACTTATAGCTTGTTAAACAGGACATTGAGACTCAGGAAGATAAATTAAGGTCAAAGGGTCAGTTTTACACCTAAGCGTACACAGATGTGTCTGGATGGCTGCCAGCCCTCTCTCTGCGTGGCCCCAGCACTTGCCCTAGTTTCTGAAATGGCTCTGTCCTCTGCCCATCACAGGGTTGGACGCTCCCAGCCAGATCGAGGTGAAGGATGTCACAGACAACACTGCTCTGGTCACGTGGTCCAAGCCCCTGGCCGAGATCGACAGCATAGAGCTCACCTACGGGATCAAAGATGCGCCAGGTGACCGCACCACCATCGATCTCACCCACGACGAGAACCAATACTCCATCGGGAACCTGAAGCCAGACACCGAGTACGAGGTGTCCCTCATCTCCCGCAGGGGCGACATGTCCAGCAACCCTGCCAAAGAGACCTTCACAACAGGTAATGGGCCTTCCCCTGCACTCAGCGCAGCAGAAGAAGGATTGTGAGACTTCCGTCCCCCTCTGTGTTGGGGTGTCTTGCAGGCTCCCCCTTACAGGAAAACAGAAAGGGAGTTTTCATTCCTTTAAATTTTATCTTAACATATTATAGCAGTTGGTCGATTAATATTTCAAGAAAAAATATCCAAAATTTATATATTTTTACATACATGGAAGGTGCTGTCTGATAGTCTCAGACAAAAGTTCTAGTAAAAAACTTTAAATAAATGTTTTCATAATAAAATGCAGCATATGGAAAACATGAATGACAAAGATGCCTCCTAACCTCTTACCCTATGGCATTTTTTTTAAAGTACCAAAGTGTCAATCACTCATTCGATATTTTTTCAGAGCTCAGTAAGTATGTATGAGTTATTAGAAATACGGTGATGAACACGACAGGCCGGTTCTTAAACTCATAGAGCTTTTTAAAAAGTTTTTGTATGGTTCTTTGAGCCCCAAATCTGAGGAAAACAAAAACAACTAAAGTATCACATTATTAATAAGGGGGAAAGATGCCAAACATGTAGTATTTGATTAGATTCGTGCATCAGCTACTGTGAGGAGCATGTGGGCGATTTTGTCATTTCTCTTCAATGGCAGGAGCCTTTCGTATCTCAGCTTGAATTGTCACACTCCCACTTTCCTGGTACCTGGTGTTTTCTATACAAATGTCCCTTCCTCTTTCAAACAGGCCTGGATGCTCCCAGGAACCTTCGTCGCGTCTCCCAGACAGACAACAGCATCACCCTGGAATGGAGGAACGGCAAAGCGGCCATCGACAATTACAGAATTAAGTACGCACCCATTTCCGGAGGTGACCACGCCGAGATCGAAGTCCCAAAGAGCCAACAAGCCACAACCAAGACCACACTCACAGGTGAGCTCCACAGCCCAGACCTACCCAGCCCCAAGGACATGTCCCCGTTCTGCAGCCCTCCAGAGAGAGACAACAGAGCAGCTCCCTCTCACGTGGTCGTCAACAGTCAGCCTGTACACTCCATTCACTGGGAAATCACAGCCTCCAGGGACAACTCAGGGCCATTGTTTGTTTGTTTGTTGTTGTTGTTGTTGTTGTTGTTGTTTTATGCCAGTTTATTTTTTTTATGTTATATATGCATAATTTTTTTTAACTTTTTTTTGTATTTTCCTCTTTCCTTCTCCCCACTCCCTTCTGGTAACCACTAGTCCATTGTCCACGTCCATGAGTCTGTTTGTTTGTCCTGTTCATTTGTTGCTTTTAGGTTTATGTCCCACATATGTGATATCATGTGATTTCAACCTTTTCTGTCTGGCTTATTCCACTTAGCATGATTATCTCAAGGTCCATCCATGCTGTTGCAAATGGCAGTATTTCATCTCTTCTTATGACTGAGTAATATTCCATTGTATATATGTACCACAGCTTCTTCAGCCAGTCATCTATCGTGGGACGCTTCGGTTGCTTCCATGTCTTGGCAACTATGAATAATGCTGCTATGAACATCGGTGTGCAAATTTCTTTTTGAATATGAGTTTTCAAGTCTTTGGGGTAAATACCCAGTAGAAGGATTGCTGGATCATACAGTAGATAAATTCTTAGGTTTTTTTTTTTTTTTTTTTTTTTTTGAGGAACCTCCATACTGTTTTCCATAGTGGCTGTACCAATTTGCAGTCCCACCAGCAGTGTATGAGGGTTCCTTTTTCTGCGCATCCCCTCAACATCTGTTATTACTTGTCCTGTTGATTATGGTCATTCTAACAGGTGTGAGATGGTATCTCATTGTGGTTTTGATTTGCGTTTCTCAGGGCCATCGTTATGGTTCTGTGAAAGGCTGTCCAGTGTGGCGCTGAGTTTCAAATGTGCACATTCTCTCTTAGGTCTGAAGCCAGGGACTGAATATGGGATTGGCGTGTCTGCTGTGAAGGAAGACAAGGAGAGCAACCCGGCCACCATCAATGCAGCCACAGGTGAGGTGCTCCTGGAGTCCCGCCACCACTGGGCCAGCACTGCCTGATGCAACAGAGCCCAGGAGGCAGAAAACCTCCTTTAAAAGAAACAGTAGATGCCTCAAAAAGAAAGGGGCCCCTCGGATCATCTAGCTCAGATATCTAATTCAGAAGTAACTAAGGACGCCACATCCAAATGATGCTGGCAGTGCTCTCTCTATACAGAAAGGGGAGCGGGATTTTTGGTTTTGTTTTTTAGGAAAAATTAGAACCATATTTTATAAGAAATCTGCAAACCTTGTAAATTGATAACCAATTCCACGTTTTGTTTCATTTTGTCTTTTTAATACCATTGACTAATCAACGCACATCCGAGGGGTTTTCTCAGAAAACTAACCTGTGTTGTACACCCTGGTCATACAGATTTATAAGTGGCAGGAACAGCTGAGGTCAGACTTTGCTCTTACCTGTTGCTCCCTGAAGCTCCAGCCTATGAGTGAGGATGGTGAGGGGCTGCCTGATTTGAAGCCATCAATTCTTTGTTCAAACTATTTTCTTCCTGAAAAGTGTGTTAAAAAGGAAGTTCTTCTCTCTACCTCTCTGTCAGCCTCCTCTTTACCTCCTCCAGACACCGCAAACAAAGCAAAGGAAGGCTGGTGTGCCAAGGACAGATCATGCTCTATGGAGCCTCCTCTATGCGGGAGCCATAATGCTGACCACTGACGTAGCCTTCTTCATCTTTTGTTTTGAGGTCACTGTAGATTCACATGCGTTGTGAGAAATAATACAGAGAGCTCCCCTAAACCCCTGGCCATTTACCCCAATGGTAACAATTGTGTAACTACAGAACAATAGCACAACCAGGAAAGTAACATCGGTATGATCTATCGATTTTATTCAGATTTCACCAGTTTTACACACACCCACCATGTATATGTATTTAGTTCTATGCAATTTTATCACGTGTCAATTTTTGAATCCCCCATTAGTCAAGACACAGAATACTGTCATCACTAAGATCTCTTTTGCTATCTTATTTTTATAGTTACAGGCATATCCCTCTCTCCTCCCATTCTTAACCTTTGATAATCACTGATCTGTTCTTCATCCCTATAATTATGTCATTTCAAGAATGCTATATAAAAGGAGTCATACAGTATGCAAACTCTAGAGATTGGCTTTTTCACTCAGCAAAATTCTCTTGAGAGCCATCCTAATTGTTTCTCGTTATCAATAGTCAGTTCCTTTTAAAGGCATTTAATTAAGTAGCACTTTGTGGTATGGATATACATTATATTCTTTTCAATCTTCCAAAAATCCAACGACGTAATGTAAAACCACATTTACAAAGGCGAAGGCTGGGATGCAGTTAGGCGAGTCTCCTGAAGTCACACAGCCGCTCCATGGCACACCTGGGGCTGCCGCCCCGAGCCGGCCAGCTTCCAGCCCCAGAAATAGCCTGCCTTGCAGCCCGAAGAGCGTCATCTCTGTTTTCCTTCCAGACATGGATGCACCCAAGGACCTTCGGGTGTCTGAAACTACGGAGAGCAGCCTGACCCTGCTCTGGAAGTCCCCGCTGGCCAAGTTCGACCACTACCGGCTCAACTACAGCCTTGCTGCAGGCCAGCCAGTGGAGATGCAACTCCCAGAGACACCACCTCCACTGTCCTGAGAGGCCTGAAACCTGGTCAGGAATACGCCATCCTCCTGAGGGCAGAGAAGGGCAGGCACAAGAGCAAGCCTGCGCGCGTGAAGGCGTCCACAGGTGAGGTCAGCCCCTGAGCTTCCTGCGGGCCCTCTGTCATTGTGAGGCTTGCAGACCCAGCAGCCAGGAAACATGCTGCTTTCTCCGTTCACAAAGCCTCTAAACGCCACTTAACCTTTTCCTCTTGTCAACGGACTCAGCAAAGTTCTTTTGCAGGGTGATTGGCAGTGGTTTTTAAATATTTCTTCCTGGGAAAATTGAAAGCATCAGGGTTTGTGCTTGTCTTCAGTTTTTCTTTTTAAAATTTCTGCATTTTACAGTCTTTTAAATTGTCTCCTTTTTTACGCCCTTTAGCCTAACAATTAATTTACTTCTCTTTTTTTTTTTTCCAAGATGATCAAGATGCTGGTAAGAACTCTTTGGTTATTTTCCATTAAATGTTTTTATTCCAGGTCTTTTGCTTTCCTCTAAGGTTACCTGAAAATTTGCATATGGTCCTTGGAGCCTTTCATAGTGCCCTTCTCATTTTCTCTTGTCTTTTAGTCATTAAGAAGTGAACTTCATTTTCCCATTGCAGCTTCATCCTGACCTCCGGTGTCCCTTCTGGCCCAATTATCCTGTTCTTTGTACCTGCTGCCACATTTCCGCAGTGGCTAAATTGAAAACAAAATTAGAAAACTATCCATTCTTCCCATATGAAAAATATGCACGTATAGTTTTGCCCCCCAAATATTCAAGATATATAAGTAGAAAATGTTAATTCTTTGGGATTTGACAAGTTATAGTCTTTAGTTTAAACTTAATTGTACGTATTTATTGAGAACCCACTGAATACACTGTAGTGTGCTGGTATCTGAGAGAAGAGTGGGGCACAATACAGCCTTGTTATTTTGACTCATGTGCTACTCACAGATCTTGGGGAAGACTAGACATTCGGGGTGTTAGAACTCAAGCAAGGAAAGGGAATCAGGAGCAGCCAGGCAAAGTGTCATGGCAGAAATGTTACTCCAGCTGAATCTCCACAAACAGAACAAGGGTTGTAATAATGGGCACATTTGGAAAGGCCTTGAAGGGTCTTTGTCATTTATGAATACTTGCACCTGCATATAACAGAAATCTCAAATAACAAGTTACACAAGCAAGGTAGAAGTTGGTTTCCTCTCTCAAAAAATAAATCTGAGGTCACATGGTTCAGGGATAGAATAGCAGTTCCAAATTATCAGAAACTCAAGCTCCTTCTCTCTTTCTGTTCCGCTGTTCTTAGTCCTTGGCTTCTGTTCTCGAAGTCACCTCCATGTCACAATATGGCTGCTGCAGTACAGCCTTCACATCTGTGTTCTAGGCAGAATGAAGGAGGAAAAACCAAAAACAGAAGGGAGTACCTCCTAGATGAGTCTTTCTGGAAACTTCACCAGTGACTTCTACACATGTTTCACTGGTCACTCCTGGCTATAAGTAAGTCTAGGAAAGGTAGTCTTCTGTCTTCCCAAGTCTCCTACATTTACTAGAGTCATAATATACTACAACCAAGCTCTGTGCTAAGTTCTGAGGTGCTAAGTTCTGAGACAGGTCTTAATTGACACCCAAAAAGCTCACTATCTAATAAACAAAACACTCTGCTATAACTAGGGGTGCAGAGGGTATGAAGGAGCACAGATGCCTTCCAGGTATCAGGAAGGACGAAAAATAGGAGGAAGCTTTTGGAAAGACACATAGAAGCCAACAGGACTGTGTTGTGGAATATGTAAAGAAGTAGAAGTCCAGGCACCTGGCCTTTGTAAACATGTGGGAAAAAAGAAAGAAACAGGATAAATGGGAGCTTTTGGGTAAATGTACCATGTGGCTGTGAGTACTCAGATGTCAAAGGGCTACAGATTCAAACCTTAAAAGAAAGGAAGGAGCTCCCAGTTCTTCATCACTGATTCTTAATAGCAGAAGTGGGTAAGGTGCCATTCATTGTCTGTGGGTTTTATGAAAAAGATGTAGAATTGGCTGCCCCAAGACATTTGTCCCAGGGAATTTCAAGGCTCTAACCACAGAATTGAGTCAAAATGCAAGCCTTGTTCTTGATGCAGCACCAAATTAAAAATATGCATAGCCTAGCTGCCCATCACACCTGAAATAAAAGCCGAAGACCCTGCCGTAGGCTGCAAAGTCCTACAGAACCTGACCCTTCCCATCTTTCTGACCGCACTTCCACCACATGTCTTCTTGCTTGTTTCACCATGGTTACCTGGCCTTCTCACTGCTCCTTAAATACACCAACCCTGCTCCTGCCTAAGGGGCTTTACACATGCCATTCCTCCTGCCTGGGTATCTCTCTTCTCCCACTTATTTGCATGGCATCTCTCTCATTGCACTCAGCTCAAGTGTCAGCTCAAAATACTTTTCTGGCCACCAGTATAAATCATGCCCCCATCCTGATTTAGCCCTTCATGCTTCTCCAGAGTTCCTCATTGTAGTTATCTGGCCTGATATTATTCAGTAGTTAGTTTATTTATCTATGGCCTGCCTCCAACTACCAACTAAAATGAAAGGACTTCATCTCCTTTGTGTAGTGCTGCATCCCGAAGTGCCTTGAACACAGCCAACCATGTGCTTTATGAGCATTTGGGGACCCAGTTGCTCCAGAGGCACTATTTCCATTGCATCTTCTAGTTTTCTCCTTCTGCCTCTGCATTAACAGCCCAAATTCTCTCCTTGACAATTAATGGGAAGGAAAAAAGGTCATTCCCCGGAAAGTCTTTAATTAAGCTTAATTTGGATAGAAAAGGAAGGAAAGAAAGAAGAAATGAAAGCTAAGAGGGAGGAAGAAAGAGAAGAGGAAGGAAGGAAAAAAGGAAGGAAGGAGGGAAGGAAGGAACGAAGGAAGGAAGGAAGGAAGGAAGGAAGGAAGGAAGGAAGGAAGGAAGGAAGGAAGGAAGGAAGGAAGGAAGGTGCTATCTACATTAGCACTGAAAAAAATTAGTGTATGTCAGGCCTATCTTTCCACCCCTCTCGGTCTCTGCATCTGTACTCTAAAAAAACTCAAGAAAACCCTGCCAAAGGTGGAGGCCATGAATTTACTGTGAGCAATATGGGACATAAAGCAGGGAAGATACGTAGAGACACAAAGGCAAAGAAGCATCTTTCACACCAATGTGGGGAAGGGGGAGATTTCCCCTTCCCCTTCTTAGTTCTTCTTCCTGGTCAAATATTAAAATGACATGAGATAGATTAAGAGAAGACAATAATCAAATTTAATTCTGTATATACATACCAGAGTTCCATAAGAACACGGGGCCCAAGACAAATTGGGCAATTGAAGCTTATATGCCACATTGAACTAAGCGGGAAGCATAGGTAGTGATTTGGGACTTTAAAGGGGAGGAAGGCAATTCATCTGGAGATGCAGAAGCAAAAGTCTGGTAAATGTTGGCTGGGCCATCTTCCACGTGGGAGACAGAGAGAACTTTGACTGAATGGGCTCACTAGGTTCTTTCTCGTCTGTCACACCTAGTTCATAATAAACTCTAGTTATCTAGGATGTTACTTCCCTCCCTGGAGAGGTCCTCTACCTAATTTTTTTTTTAAAGCTGTAAGGGGTAAGGTCAAAGCTTCTTCCTAAGTCTTTTGTTTCTTAAAAATAGCTAGCTTAAAGTAATGACTATCCCAAAGAGGCATATTTTGAAGTGGCAAATGCTACTTCCTTTTGCCACCTTCAAGATGGTGGGAATCTAAAGATTTCATGTTGACACAGTCAGAAATTTTTCCAGGCCAGCTGGTCAACACACTATCAGAACAGAAATGAGATTTCCAAATTCCGATTTCCCAGGCCCACTGACATTGTTCAGAGGATAGATGCCAGTGCACAGCTGTAAGAAAAAGACAACAACAGCCTTTTCATAAAGAAATGCCAAGAAACTGAGTGTGGAACTATGAAACGGAAACACTGGCCTTCTGGGGCGGTAAGCCCCAGTGTGTCATTTGCTATCGAAATGTAGAGTCTGCATTTATTATGGGAAGCCTCTTAGTCCCTACCTCAACTGTCCTTCTGTATTTTTATTCATATTATTCCCTCCCTTTTCATAACTTGTATCCCTCTCCCTTTACTTTATCTACTGATTTTATTTGGTGAAATCATACCTTTTACTTATCTGATTAGTATGTGTTTAGTGAAGAGATTTGAATAGAATACAGATAGCTCCCTTAGCAGTCACAGTGCTGTTTTTTGATTTGTCTAACCATCCCCGCACCAAAAATAAAAGGAAAAAAAAAATGGAAGAATAGCCATAACTTTTGGTGGAAGTATTATTACCATGATTGTTACTATTTACAGAGCAACATAACATTAGGTGAAAATTACTCTAAAACTGTATGAACAGATAAAACAGGATGTGAGGGGTGTTGTATAACAGCATTGGTGGCATATTAAAAAGCTGATTCAGAGAGAAGTGATGGTTCTGGTCAGGAAGAAACACTTTCTGTCCATGTTTATGGCAACAGTTTAATAGATAATCCATAATCACCTCCTTCCTGCCAAGTCAGGTCACTCTCATATCTCTTACAACCTGGGACCTGAAATTTGTCACGGGGGGGGAGGGGAATTGTTTTATGTCAGAATGAGAGAGACAGCTTAAAAGGCAGTGACTTAATTCACATCAAGGGGAAAATTGACACTGTCGGCTAAGTTTCTGACAAGCAGGAATAAAAAAGAGGAAAGCGGGACAAGAAAGGGAATTCGTGGGCCACTGGATCAACTTCCTTAACCTTACTGTTTCTCGTAGATTGCTTTTGTCTTATGTTTCTTTGTGCATGAAGACTGCTGGCGATGAGTTGTGCTTTAATCCAAGGTCAGGGATGTGACTGCTGTATCTGGAGCGCCGCTTCTGCCTCACAAGGGCTGTGGGTTTAAGAACGGTTGATTCTCCTTTTCTTTTCCTTGAATCAGATATGCCACTTTGAGTTTTGAGGTCTTCTCTTTCTCATGGAGACTGTGTTTGTGTAGTTCGAACTGATGCAAGGCTTTGGATATGAGCTTCTAGACCCATATTTGGGTTAAATGAGGAGTTCGTAGAATGTAGTTCATGATCAGGTATCTTAACCATTTTCTGTAAAAGGGCCTGATAGTAAATATTTCATACCATATGGTTTCTGTCACAACTACTCAACTGTGCCTTTGCAGCACACACACAAAAAAAGCCATCAACAATACAGAAGTGAACAAGCGTGGCTATGTCTAATAAAACTTTATTTATGACACCAAAACTTGAGTTTCTTATATTTTTATATGACATGAAGTATTCTTCTTATTTGGATTTTCCCCCCTGGTCATTTAAAAATATAAAAACTGTTGTGAGTTCGCTCATTGCCGAAAGAGGCAGCAGGCCAGATTTGACTTTAGATTGCAGTTTGCAGAACTCTGTTCTAGATCAACCAAGATTTGAAGGAGAGTAGCTTTGCCAATATGAAACAATTAAGAAGAATACTGCCCAGAACTTGGAAATGTCTGAATTAAATACAGTCTTGAAAAATGTTTTCCCCTCTGAAAGGGTGTCTTCAATCCAATTGCAGGCTAAGATTTTCAAGTTAGAAGCCTGCTTTTATGGACACATAGAGCTCATTTGAAATTAGCAGCTAGTGTGAGCCATCAATAAAAATAATTGTTCTTTTAAATGAACTCAAAGCAGTTTTTACTCTGTTGTTTACATGATTCTCTTCCAGAGAAAATCCTTTCTACTAAGACATGCAAAGTCCACTTAAGCTCAGCCCTGGGCTGCCTATCGCCTTGAAGGAATATTCATGCAAGGGAGTTTTTATTGTATTTCATATGCACAGGAGATGAATGAACTTAGCAATTCCATTTTCATAAGCTCTGTTTTTCCCACTCTTTCTTTCTGTCCAACAAGGTTCAGTTTTGCAAAGATTCACTGCCTTGCACACTTCAGCCTTACTTTTACTGTGTTAATTTATCTCTGATCTTCGTGAAGTGGTTTATGTAAACTGATTGGAGCCCATAAACTAACAAAAATCCCAATATAAAGAAACAATAAAACAGACCTTACATGGGAGAATGAGGAAGCATGAACAGGAAGGGAATCTAAGAGGAATGAATTTTCTCAAAATAGATGGCTGGACAGCTCAGACAGAGAATCCCAGTAGCCAAAGGCTGTTCTTTCTAATCTCATCTGATGAGAGACACTTTCCAAAATGGAGACTGAAGACCAGAGCAGTACTAACGTAGATGGGTATAGTTTTCTAAATCTACAGGACACAGGTCAATAGGAAAATACCATTTCCAAAAGACAAACCCAAATATGCACAGGGCAAAGAAGTATTATATTGATTTTTCTGTTGGTATTTTTACGGGACAGCACTGTTTGGGGATGCAAGTGAGCAAAATATGGCATTCAGGCCACTGTGGCTTTCAAACTGGCCATGGGTTTGTCATCCTCAGGTTCCCAGAAGAAAGCATTTTGAGGAATGGTTTAACTGACCCCATCTCTGTCATTATTTAGACCACATCCCTGAACTGGAAAACCTCACCATGACCGAGGTTGGCTGGGATGGCCTCAAACTCAACTGGACCGCAGCTGACCAGGCCTATGAGCACTTTGTCATTCAGGTGCAGGAGGCCAACAAGGTGGAGTCAGCTCAGAACCTCACGGTGCCCGGCAGCCTGCGGGCCGGACATCCCGGGCCTCAAGGCCGCCACCCCTTACAGAGTTACCATCTATGGGGTGATCCGGGGCTATAGAACACCAGTGCTCTCTGCTGAGGCCTCCACAGGTACCTCTTACCTTTCTGTCTAGAGCTTCTGTTTTTCCCAACAGGAAATTGCCCAAGGATAATCAGATGCAACTTGCTTTTGAATGGAATTGTTCTGCCCCAACTTTTAGCACTAAGGTGTTTAAGAAAGAGAAGCCATCAGGCTGCACAGCTCCAGGAGCAGATTTCACACTGCACCCCAAGTGGACAACACCCTTGGGCTGTGCAGAGCCCAGCCTGGGGACTAAACACGCAGCCCCAATGTCAGAGACATTTAGCTTCACAAATAGGTCCCCACTGGTAAGATGTATTAAAGCATTTTATTTAAAAGGAAAAAAATAAATCATGAAGCTAATCTCCTCATCTACTAGAAGTTAGGATAATTCCTTAAAGAAATAAGAGCCCCTTTGCTCTAGTTCATAATTTTAGGAAGCTGCATGATGCATGTTTATCTTTTAAAAAGTCCTATTTTTTAAAGTAATCTAAGCCTATTCTTGTGTTTAAAGATGCCCTGGATCTTGGTGTGTGATTTGATTGTTAAACGGTGCTCTGTCCTTCTCCAGGGGAAATTCCCAGCTTAGGAGAGGTCACCGTGTCCGAGGTGGGCTGGAATGCCCTCCGGCTCAACTGGACTGCTCCCGAAGGGGCCTACGAACAGTTTGTTATTCAGGTGCAGGAGACTGACGCACTAGAGGCAGCCCAGAACCTCACGGTCCCGGGAGGGCTAAGGTCCGTGGACCTGCCTGGGCTCAAAACAGGCACTCATTATAGCATCACCATCCGCGGGGTCTCTCGGGACTTCAGCACAGCCCCTCTCTCTGTTGAAGTGTTGACAGGTATTCTAAACTAGTTTGTTAATTTGCTTCCCACCCATTCCCCACCCCCACCCGTCTCCCCCCCACCCCCCACCCCCCACCCCCCACCAACCCATCCCCGCTGTCTTTGCTCAGGAGGGATCAAAGCTCTTCCCTGCTCTACACTGGGTTCAGCCCCTACCACCTCGGGGAAAACCGGTGAATCACCCCTGATTCCATCCAAATGTCACATCCCTTATACGGCCAAGTCTTAATGTGGCATGGTAGCCAATTCCATGGAAAATTCCACCTACTCTTTCTTTACAAAAGTGAGAGGTGACTTTTTTTCAAAACAAGTTTCGGTCATAATATTTAAGAAGTTGGAAAGTACAATTTGCAAGTGGAAAAAAATTGGTCTGGGCTTGTTTTAAGATCATGCCAAAAGACTCCCAAAGCCCTATCTGTATGTCCAAAATGGAAGTCTTGAACAATACCTAGAACCATCTTTTATTCCCAAAGTCTCAAGAGAAAAACCCTGGCATTAGTGCCAACCATTGGAGTGTGCTCAACAGCTGCTGTAAATAAATTATGCATCTGTAATCAACGCTAACCAGACAGCTCATCCCAACCCTAGCCAAAATGCCATTTTACCTGAATCCCAGTGTGCAATTGCCTTTTTTAGTAACTCAGTAACTCTGTGTCCTTGCATAGAGGAGGTTCCAGATCTGGGAAACCTCACGGTGACTGAGGTTAGCTGGGACGCACTCAGACTGAACTGGACCACCCCAGACGGGATCTATGAGCAGTTTGTCATTGAGGTCCAGGAGGCTGGCCAGGCCAAAGAAGTCCACAGTCTCTCCGTTCCTGGCAGCCTGCGCTCCGTGGAAGTCCCAGGCCTGAGGGCCGGTACCCCTTACACAGTCACCCTGCACGGCGAGGTCAGGGGCCGCAGCACTCGACCCCTCGCTGCGGAAGTCACCACAGGTATATGACCCTCCTCCCAGACAGGGACGTGACTAAGCCAACCTGTCTTTGGAACAGAGAAAATTCTTTATGTAGCAGAACTCTGTTTCAGTGATATTTACAGGCAGCATGAATGTAAGCTGTCCCTCGGGGAAGTCTGGGTTGGAATTCTACCCTACGCTGATTATTCTTGGGTATATCATTTGACATCTCTGAGCCTTCTTTTCTCATCTTCAATTCAGCGATAATACCCCTACCTCAGAACACTGTCAAGAGCAGTGAATGAGATAATGAAAGTCCTCAGCAAAGTGCCCATCCTGTAATAAATATTGAATAGCAAATAGCTAAATTTATCAGATGGCCAAATAGCATAATAAAAACAGCATAAACAGTAAGGCAGTGGCATGAGAATAAGGTCTGAACTTTCTAGAGAAATCTCGTCATTAGTGCCCTCAGAGTCACTAACCGCCATCCGGCTTGTAGTCAGATCTCTACGGAAAACTTTTGAAACAATCTAGTCATCTGCTGAAATTATCCAAGTCCCTCTCTCCTTAACAAAAAAGCAGGAACATTCTCAAGAAAAGACAGCCACATGTGACTTAATGTTTTTCATTCAGTTTGTGGAGGAAAAACAATTCATCTCAATATGTACTCTGAAAATATGCTGCTCCATCTGTTATTGAAACTTCCATGCTGTTCATGAGGTTTCTAGAAACAGCCTTAAAGGGGACTCTGGGCAAATGGGCTAGATTTTTGGCAATAGGATTTTCATGCCAGTCCCTAAGCCCATGATCTTCCTATATACCCTGTGTTTTGATAATGCCACCCAAATAACCTAATTTGAAAAAAAATTTTTTTTGAGTTTTTTTGCTCATATATACTAAATAAATTTGGTCCTTGCTAGAAACTATACACAATGCCACAAAATAAGAAAGGTGATATTGTAATCCGCCCAAGCTGGCCAGGTTATCATTGTCCTGTGTTCCCTTCAAACCAAACGAGAGCAAAAGGGGCCTTCGAGATGAATGTAATCTGGGTCCAGCATGTGAACGGCGTACCTCTGCAGTTTGTAAACTTTTGCTTTCAGCAGCGGAACTCAATTTTTGCACATAGAATATCACAAGGAACCCCATATATGACAGCTAAACAAACCGCTGTTCTTAGTGAGCTGGGGGGAGGGGGAAGGAGCTGCCTAGATCCATGACCCCAAATCAGTTCTTCCACAAAATCATTCAGTCTATGTGGAGCACAGTTTGAAAACAGTGCCTCTAAACAGTCGATTTTGCTTAGACTCTCGCCGTGCACGGAGGCCCAGGATTCCTGAGACGAGACCCTCACACCTCCTCAGCTAAAATCCTGCAGTTACTTCCATTTCTAAATTTGAATCCATGGCCACTTCAGCTTTAAAAAGAGAGATGGAGAGATTTCATTTAACCCTGAGAAGCATTTGCGAGGAGTGGGCTTTTCCATATTTGAGTCTAAACTTTCTAAATCAGCAAGAATAACTACATTAAATTTCTTCCTATGCTGTAGAAAAGTAGTGGGCCCTGCTCTGAGCCATTTGTGGAGCAAAACATAATCACTCACTTTAATTAAAAGTGGGCCCTCAATTCACACAAACGGCCTGGCTTCATGAAGCGGCCATTTCTCATTCAGACACCAACTATCAGCAGGAGAAGGTGGGAAGGAAAAGAACCAGCCAAGAGTCCAGTACAGAACTTTGCCCCCTGAAAACTGAGAAAAGTCCAGAGATAACACATCAGCCTTGTCCCAACCTGAGACAGCATATGCTTTACAAACCCAGTCAGATAGCATGTGGCCAGCAATGAGACGACCTCACCGATGTCAGGTAATGAAATGAAACAAGGGATTCTTTCCAATATGACTGAGAAGTCTCAAGGGGAAACATCAAAACAATGACGTATTTGTTAGGCTGCCAATTACCAGGCACTCATTATGAGCCAGGTATGATACTTAGCGGTTTGGAAATACTATCATTTAGTTATCACACAACCTGAATGAAATGGCACTGCCGGGTCCTTTTACAGGCGAGGAGAGTAAGGCTCAGAAATGAGCTGGGTGACATGCCCAAGATTACACAGCTAGCAAATATCAGCGTGGGAATTCTAACCCAAGACCCAGCTGCCTCCAAAGCCTGCACAAAAATTAAATGGCTAAAACCACTCCTGCTTCCTTTATCCTGACCCATAATCCCACCTTTTCCAATTGCCCTTTAAGTTCTGGCTGTGCCTGCTCAGAGACCCCCTGGTGGGTTGTGAGTAGTCCAGGGTAAATAATACAGATGTCCCCCTTCCTGGCCATTTTCAACTCCTAAAGAAAGCTGTGGACAGATTACCACAATTCAGATTAGAAATGTTCAAGACCAAGAATGTGACGCGCGCGCGCGCGCGCACACACACACACACACACACACACACACACACACACCACATGCACACACAATTCGCTCACCTCTTTCTTCCTTCGAGCTGGGCTACGGGACATTCGGTTTCCTCATTTACCGGTTTATGGAACTGACAAATACCTCTCTGTCCTTCTTCAGAGGAGCTCCCCCAGCTGGGAGACTTAGCCGTGACCAAGGTTGGCTGGGATGGCCTCAAACTCAACTGGACCGCAGCTGACCCGGCCTATGAGCACTTTGTCATTCAGGTGCAGGAGGCCAACAAGGTGGAGTCGGCTCAGAACCTCACGGTGCCCGGCAGCCTGCGGGCCGCGGACATCCCAGGCCTCAAGGCCGCCACCCCTTACAGAGTTACCATCTACGGGGTGATCCGGGGCTATAGAACACGAGTGCTCTCTGCTGAGGCCTCCACAGGTACCTTCCCTCCCTGTCCATGCTTTCTTCTCAGGTTCCCTGCTTTCTCTCCAAATGATGGGTAGAGAGTAAGGAGTCAGCTTTTTCCCATGTCCGAATCCTTTCATGCTCCCCTTAGCTGCTGGCTGTGCATGGTAGAGATCTCCCACTGGGCTGCGCCTTGGTCCAGATGCCTTTGCTATCTTGAGAATGAAGGATGCGAATGTCGCCTTTTTTGACCTTCCTCCAGCCTCTCCCAGACATCACCTGTCTAATTCTACAACTACATCTTTATTGAATGATAGCTTTCTGTTTCAGGAGACAACCTGAAGATTTTAAATTTTTTCCTCCAGTGCCTGGATGTAACTAAAAGCCGACTCTTCCCCTGTGTGAGTTGTGGTGGAGCGCAGATTATTTACTTCAGAGAGTCTTTTTTGCTAGTTGGAAATGGTGCTTTACTATCCAGAATCCCTCAAGGGTATGAGCACTGCGGTTCTTGCATTTAAAAGAAATGTTTGAGTTTAAATGTTTCTTTAAAATACACTGAGGATAATAAGAGAACTGAATTACCCTCCTCCGGCAGTTCTCTCAGATACTGAGTCATTGTTAGAACACCAAATTAGCAAATAGCTAGCCCAAGAGGAGGGAAAAAAATCACACAAATATGACTGGATACAATACCAAAGAAAAAGCCATTCATTAGCAGAAGTACACACAGCAGCATTTGAAGCAAGGAATGTCCCAGGCTGTGAATGTCAAAGATCTGATGCACTTTTTGCTCTTTTAATCAAGAGTTGCTCCCTGGAGTGTTGACCTTTGGATGGCACACTCCCAGCTTAGACCCTGGAGGGTACATTACAGTTTACTCATCACTCTGCTGAGTGACAAGGCGTTCAGTGTTTCCCCAGGAGCCTGCTAAAGTGAGCAGCCTTTCCAACACTGATTTCCATTGCTCATCTTCCTATATGCCTACACTGGTTTAAACTCAGTAGATGCTGTGTTGTTTGGTTTTGCATATGCCTGCCCCATTTTTATATAATTATTGCAACCAAACTTTCATGGAAACCTACCTCTATGTCCTAGTTCATTCTGCCAAAAACAGCTCCATATTTTAACCTCAGTCATTTCAGTATCTCTTGCTAACGTAAACTTATAGCACAGCCAACTGTGAATGGTGACTGACTCTAACATGCCTAAAAATTGCAGCTCAGGCTGCCCTGGGTGTACCCAGGGCTCCTTTATCTCACATCCACAAACTCTCCCTTCCCGGAAGGCAGATCAATCACCTACCACTTCTGATCTTTCCTACAGATCTTGTGGTTTGGTTTTTTTTTTTTTTCTTTTTAGTGATAGCAACATTCTTGCCTCTGATGAGTCAGAATGCAGGATGGGCAGTAATTCGATCTGATTTTACCAAATCTCTTGAGAGAGGAAAGTCTTCTCCTTCCTTGCCAGAGAGACAGTATTAGCTTTTCAAACCCCGCTTCTGCCTGCCCTCTGCATGTTTTATTCCTGCTCCAAAAAGTTGGGGTAGGGCCATCTCCAAGACAAAATATTATTTCTTGGCTGAACAAGGTTGTCTGACTGCTTTGTCTTGGCTCAGCTCTCCTGGTTGGCAGTGCAATACTAGCCTTCTTGGCCCACACAGAAAGCAGTTAAGAGAAGACAAGCTATTTTAACAAAATATGAGAACCACTGGCCCTTGTCAGAAGCATAAAGAAAATACCAAGAATTACACTGACAACTTGCCAACTTCCTTTAGGTCATAAAATCAGAAGCCTGAGTGTACCACCTGGGGAGGGTCATGGTGTCAGAATTATTTAGTCTTCATTGGAATAGATGCAAGCTCTCTCAAAGCAAAGGACACCTGCAGGAGGAAGCCAAGTAATCTTGGTCTCCCGAGTGCAATTCAAGACAGCGGAGGCTGCCAGCACTCATATCTTTTGACCAATGGCCAGCATCCCGGAGGTGGGGCCCCTGGAAGCATCTAGGCTTAGGCGTAGCGGTCCTGCCAGTCATTCGGCACGTCTTCTCACACCAGATTCCAGCCAGCCTGATCATGTGTGGCAGGCAGCTTCAGAGCAAGGAAATCTAATTGCCATGCCTTCCTTTTTGCATTTTCCTTTTAACAAACCCCCTTTTCCTCTCCCATTGGCACCGACTGATAACACTGCTTCATTTTGCTCTAACCTTGAACTGTCAGATCCTTCTACCCAGCTGTGGTTCTATTAACAACCTCGACTTTAAAACACAGCCAAAGGATTCACTCATATTGATTTGTTTCTTCTCTCCTACCCACCCCCCCTTTTTTTTTTCAGCTGGAGAACCCGAAATTGGAAACTTAAACGTTTCCGACATAACCCGTGAGAGCTTCAATCTCTCCTGGACAGCTACCGATGGAGCCTTCGAGACCTTTACCATTGAAATTATTGATTCCAATAGGTTTCTGGAGACGATGAAATACGAAATCTCTGGTGCTGAACGAACTGCCCACATCTCGGGGCTACGCCCTGGTAATGGTTTTATTGTCTACCTCTCTGGACTTGCTCCCAACATCCGGACCAAAACCATCCATGCCACGGTCACCACAGGTACACCTGCATTCTCCCGTTCATAACACCCTCTCTCCAGAGTCTTCTTTGCAGGATGAAGCCACTCCTCCTCGCCCACTGAAGCACAAGCCACAGTGCACTAACTCCTCCAGGATGCCAAGCTGAAGGGCTATTTAACGTAACTCTCTCCCAACAGCAGCTCAAATGGCGAATTTCCATTAAGCCTCTTGCCTGATTTATCACTGACCAGGACATTGGCAGTATAAAATGTAGTTTGGTCCAGTTTGCCATATAGAATCAGTAACAAAACAAAACAAAAAGTTCATAATGAGCATTGTCTTAGACTTTAAAAGTCATCTACATCAGTCACAGAGGCCTTAAAAATCATATTTTTTGTCATCCTACTGTCTTTGTCTTTCTAGTGCCTTTGACCTCCTAATACCCAAATATGCCAATGATTTAATGCAATTGTGCTGGTGCTATTTTTTTTTTTTCCAACTGGGAAAGTAATAAGAAAAAGCAGAGATTACTGATCATATGAGTGCAGAGGAAACCATGCCACACAGATCACTCCAATTCCAGTGCCATTTCTAGGAGAGGGGACCAGAACATGCTGTCTCACCCCAGAGCAGTGAATGATAGGTGACAAACATAAAAGTGAAATCACTGGTTTAAACAAGGAGCTTGGCTAGCAGAAGAGTAAATGGCTCTCACTTTAAATTTGTGTTACCTGTGACATACGTACTATGGCAGATGTTCTGTGGCCTGCAACAGAAGAGATATTCTATATGAATTCAGAAAGGAGAGACTTTCCATTCAAAATAACATTCTTAGCACATTTTAGAAAATGCCTTCTTTTCACAGTTAAAGTAAGACATCCCAAACTGATAAAAAAAAAAAAGTTATTTGTGATATAAACACAGGAAAATTTCTTCTTATAGTTCACAATCTCATATTCTTGGGAATTCAGGAAAAGGATTGACCTTTTAGCATCAAAATTAACATAGGCTAGCTTTATCTAGTTCTCATCTCAAAGAGATTAAAGTACAACAAACCTAGGGAAGAAAACTGGTAACCATATACATTTGTTTCTCATAGCTTAACTGGTTTCCAACAAAGGACAAATTCCCTTACTAGAGGGTAAAGTATACAACTTTATGGATTTAGTCTTATGTGTTTTGCTTTGGACCCTATAATAGTGTTTTAAATTGGCACACTTTCATATTGTTTTCTTCTCGCTTTGGTAGCTGAACCTCTCCTAAGCTACCTCACTACTCAAATGTGACCTGGGACAGTATGTCCATCTCGTGGAAAGCTCGGGAGTCTGCCTTTGATGGCTTTCTCATAAAAGTTAGGAATTCTGACCACCTCCAGGAGATGGTGGTGCATTTCCATGCCTGTGGCATCTCACAGCTCTGTCATTAACAACCTCAAAGCTTCTTCCAATTTCACTGCCCACCTTCACGGGCTGATTGGCGGCAGCGCACTCAGACCCGGATGGTCCAAACAATCACAGGTATTTCCCATGACGGGTTCTTCATTCTCCATTGAATTCCTTTGAGGAGCATTCCAAAAACTCAGTCGCTACTCATTTTTTATCCTCCTAGTTCCCTCGGATTGTCCCCAAATTTGATAGAGCTAACCCAAATCAGAGCTTTAAAGCGTTTTTTTAGAAAAATACTCTCATCCCAAATTAAGGAACTTCAGTGGCAGCCTCTTTTTCCTAAATATCTACTCACATCTGGAGTTTTTCTGTTTGTTTTTAGAGAGGTAACCTGACATGCTTTGATGTGAATTTCTAAACCATCCTTTCATCTGATCTTGAATAATCATTTCCAGTTCCATTCATCATCATTTGCCTGTGATCTTTCTATCAAAATTTGCCTCTGTCATATGCAAAGAGGTGTGTGCATGCCATTTTTGGTTCTTGGTCAGAATGCTATACATTCTTTTTCTCTCCAATATGATTTTAAAAGTGGTTCCACTGGCATGCCAAGAAAAGACCCTAAAACACACCCCAAGAACCACATGAGGGGATTCAGTGATTTCATCTTGTTCTTAGGATTTTTATTTGCTTGCATTCCCTACAGATTGCTCTTATTTCACATTTACTCAATCAAGCATGTTTGGTCACCTAATGATATCTGTCACAAAGAATCAGAGTCTTCCTTTCATCCATTATCTCATCCGAATCTTGGTGCATGTGGTGAATATTCAGAGCATTAAATTTTTGAAAATGTCCATCTTTATTGGAAGCAGGCAGCATGCATGTCAAGGAATTGTTTCAAAGGATTAGAAGTAGTAAGAGAAAAATGTCCCTAGCTTGCATGGAACACTAACTACCATTCTCGTTCTGAGTTTTTTCTTGCATCTCACTTTTCAACTTGGTTGCACCCTTTGGGAGACAGCTGGCAGTAAACCTGACCTTGAGAAGCCAGGTCTTATTCAACATGGTGAATGTGCTGGCACTGCCAGTCTCTGTCTGGCAGCATGAGATGAGTCCTTAACATGCATCCTTAATTTGGGAGATTGCTTCCACAGCAAAATAGGGCAAACAGAGTCTCATTTGGAGGATCTTACCTCCTGTGAGGTTAAGGTCATTTGCCAGTGCTGTGGCTAAAAATTATACCATCATTGGCTTCTCAGACTGATTAAGTAGGAAATCCCAAGTCATTTACTTATGGCTATATTCTGCTTCTAAGCCAGATCGTTTTGTCCACAGGGACTTTATTGCTGTGAGTTATGCTGTGCAATTGTCCAGTTAAAGTTTATCCAAATGAGTCCATTCCTTTCAGCAAATACTGGAACTGCAGCAAAACAACTCCCAAAATTAATTCTCCTTGGGAGAATTAGTCTGCTTCCTCTCAACTCTAAAACCTGATCCTAGTATCTCAGCCCTCCAGGACTATTGCCTCTCTCTAAATGCATTCTGAATGAACTTGCTTTATAAATATGCATTTATACTGCTCTATAAATATGCATTTATGAGGCCAGACCACATACATCCCAGTTGAAAGTAGCAGTACTGGCCTCCTACATTTGAAATGAGTTGCTGTCATCACCGATTGTCTAGACTTCAGAAAACAAGGGAAACTTAACCTCAGTGGTACTACCCATTGTTCCAAATTATCCATAAGTGAATTTCCTAATCAGAAAACACCATGCCTAACTTCAAGTTTTTCTTTAACGTTTGCACACACCAGGAATTGTTTAATAAAAGCCATTTTTACCTTTACAGTATTGGAGGTGAGGTGTAGGTTTTCCTATGGTTCACGTATTTGGGTTCCTAAATACAATGGAGAATTTCTCTTGTATGAATATTAGCCTTTAATTTGTGCAATCCAAATAGATCTAAAGAAGACTAAATAAGGAAACTTCAAAGTAGCATTTTCTAAGCCATGCTCAGTAGAACACCAGCTCCTTGAGATGTTCAAAGAATATTCCTTGTAAAGGTTATCCATTGATCAGTAAGTTTATGAAATGCTGGGCTAAACACAATTAAGTAGGTTTCTTTACAGCGCCAGAATTTCAGAGCCATTAAAATGCTAGCATGCTTTCTGAACCTCTAGAGTGAGATAAATACACGCTTTACTATGAAGCTGTCTTTTCTTGGAACATCTTACAGAGCTAGTACCACATTACAAACCTTTGAAAATGTAGCCTAAATCCCCTTTATGTTAATTCTCCTGCTTTCATGGCTTGTGTTCACTTTTTTCACACTGACTAGCCAATGGTCATGTTTACACTTAAAAAGACACAAATCCACACCTGCAGATAAAGAAATGCAGCCTAATATATTACCTTTCTGCAAATATTTGGAGGGATTGATACTTTCAGGTTCTACGGCTACCTTCTGGAGAAATCCACTGCTTCCTCTAATCACATCTCTCTCTTTCTCCCAGCCCATGTTTCTTCCCCTTCAGAGCAAGAGCCACAGCTGGGCACGCTAATCCTTAGCAATATTACTTCTGACAGCTTCAATGTGTCCTGGACCACTCAAGCTGGGCCTTTTGCAAAGATTGTTGTCAATATTAGCGATTCTCATTTCCTGCATGAGCCCCAACAAGTCACAGTCCCAGGAGATGCACAGCATGCTTACGTCACCGGCTTAGTGGAGAACACTGGCTATGACATTAGTGTAACAGGGACCACCTGGGCCGGGGGCCCCACCAGACCCCTCACTGCCTTTGTCATGACAGGTACTCATTCAAAGGTTTTCACTTGTCTGTTTAGAATTCTGCGATGGGAAAAGGGAAAATTGAACCTAAAACACGATCTGCTCCATATGTAATTAAGTAAGGTGAGAGCAGATACTATCGCAAAGAGGGACAGCCACTCTCAGGAACTGGAAGCAATGTATCCAACAGTTGTAAAGCTTCTGAGGATTCCCATGCCTAGTTTTATAGGTTGTCTGATCCACAGTTTGGAGATTCTGGCTAAAGAGTGAGTTCTAATTTAATAATGGCCTAAAGCATGAATTTTATCCATAAATCATACTGGGTAAGTCCATATACTACCTGCCCCAGAGATATAATAATTTACCTTTTTCTTCTAAAAAATACTTCTTTAAAATTGACTTTACAACAGATTAATGAAAGCTCAAGCTAGGATAGCAGATAAATCTGTTTAATTAAACCTTACCCATTTATTACTTAACTTCTAACTTCTCTTTGAATTACATTTAAAGAATGAGTTTTCTATTTTCTTCCAAGATCATCCTAAATTAATGGCAAAGGTAGCAAGTGATGTGATTTACCAAATCTCAAGTCTGAAAAATCTCAGAAAATATTTAGAATTCTCTTCCTTTTCACTAATGGGAATTTTCAGGAGACCAACTTTGCCATCTAATTTTCACATTAAACCAGGCCTCTCCTAGGGTCTAAATTTCTGTAAGTAAGCTCTGCTAATATGTTCAATTAAGCATTTAATTGGAGGCGGCATGGTGTCCCAGAAGAGTAAGGATTTTGAGATCAGGCCCAAGTGATTCCTAATCTTCCTCCACATCTTTTCAGTTATATAACCTTGTCTGGTTCTTAACTTCTCCGAACCCCAATTTCCTTGTGTACGAAGAGAAGATAGCCACAGCTTTGTCACAGGGTCTTTAAATGGATATGATGAATTTAAACTGCCTGGCGTCCGGTAGGCATTTTACTGATGCTGGGGTCCTTTCTGCCGTCTCCAATACTAAGAAGAAAGTGGCATTCTTAAAAATAAGCAACAAGCTAGACAGGAATGATAAACCAATGCAATCATGACTTTCTTATGGTTTTTAAGAGAATCCTGGACATGTTTTAATGTGAGATCAAAAAGTGGTTATATTTTCTGTCCAGTGATCTAATGTGAATCCAATCATTTAGACAGTCTTCAAATGCAGGCCATGGTAATTAATTTCTTAGCAGGGCATGGGCAGACAGGGGTAGCCATGACATGAGAATCTCATGCCCAGAAGGAAAGGAATGACCAGGTGCAGATCTCATCAGGCCCTTACTGTAGCCTCTTGCACGACCTCCCACAGAACAGAGAGAAGAAAAGAAGTCAGGAGAGCTGGTGTAGGAACCTAGATCCAGTTACAGCATTGTCTCAACTAATCCTTGCAGTGAAAAGACTGCATTTTGAAAAAAGCATATTTTTAAAAGAGGGGGAAAGAAACTGAACACAAAGACCATGCATACAAAACCCTTGATTAACTAATTAGCCTGAATGCCCTCCTTTTCATCAGAATGTGCTACTTTGATGGTGTGGAGGTGCAAAGGGTCCAGCTATCAAAACAAGGCGCCACTTATCTAAACAAAACTCGGCAATAGAACTCGAGACCCTTGTCTTGTAGACAAGGAAGCCTGTTTGCACAATAGATGTGATTTCAGCTTTGCCTTTGATAGAGTTATGATTTGGGGGAGATTGTTACATGGTTTAAAAAAAAAAGCCTCAAAATAAATGCCAAGTGTTTCAAAATAAGTACAGGAAGTCAAAGCCATAGCAAAATTTAATCTCTGCTTAGGGGATGAAGTCAGTCACTTACTTGTTCATTCAGTCACCAGACTCTTCTTTTTTAAAACATTTTTCTTTGCATCCCACGGATTAGACTGTGGGCATTAGTGTAAGACCATTTATCTCTTTGAAATCTTCCATTTAGCTACAATGGGGAAAAAGGCTATAAACTAGATGTAACTAAAGCAGCTCTAGCTATGGAATCTCCGTTCCCCTTGCCCCCTCTGATAAAAAAAAAAATGAATACATTCACCATTGCTGTGTTTGTTTTTGTAGAGGAGAGGCATTGGCCTTTTCCACTAATCTTGTTTGTGCCTCAGGACTTGCCAGCACTGTTAGGGTTGACTAATTAGATGTTGGCTGAGGGTGTAGAAAGAACATTGAACTTGGAGTCAGACAACCTGGTTGGATCTTAGTTTAGCCTCCTAGTAGATATGTGATCTTGGACAAGTCATTGACCTCTCTGTTTCTTTAGATGTGATAGGGGAGGTTGATGAGTAGCAAAATCTACCTTACAGTGTCACTTTGGGGATTAAGTAGGATCATGGATTTGAAGCCCTGTCAATTGGGAATTATTGACAGAAACTCAGCTGATATAAACTTACTCCTTTGGGGAATCCCAATGTGTGAAAAACCCCTTGACACCTAAGAAGTGAGAGTGCCTGAAATACATATGGTCGGTGAGTGAATGAACAAATGATGATGACAGAACTTACTGAAGATCCAGACATGTCCTTAACTTCTAACTTTATCCTAGAAAATATACATCAAAATAATTAGCCAATTAGTATTCTTTACTGGACCATAACCATAATTTGTTAATTTGGACACATAAAAATCTTACTTTCTTTTTTTAATCTCAATTTGTAAGCATGTGTGTCACTAATTGGCCTGATAGACTTGATTTCGAAATTTGAACTAGAAGTGGAATAGAAACATGAGGTATAACAAAAAGGAAGTATATTTGGGAGGGTGGGGAGTGATTTGCTTCAAGACCGGAAGACAGTGAAAAGTAGAGAAAGGGTCCAAACCCAACATAAAATATCCAGTTTCATAAGAAGTTCATGGTCTTTGGAGTCAGACCTAGCTTAAAAACCTTGCTCTATCACATGCTAGCTATGTGACTTTGGCCAAGTCAATCAATCTCTTTAAGGCTCAATTATCTTACCTGTATAATGGGGAAATTATCTCATAGACTCGTTATGAGATTTACACAAGATATCATTTAGCACCCAATAAATTCTTACTAATATTCATTTTCTGAGCATATAACACATTTAATGATTGATGTGGTAACTATTAGTGTTTGTGGAGACTTGTGCTATCCCAGGAGAGTCAGTGCGGCTAACCTGAGTTATTTTCGCTCCTCCCTTCTTTCAGAGGCCCTGCCCCTTCTGGAAAACCTAACCATTTCCGACATTAATCCCTACGGGTTCACAGTTTCCTGGATGGCATCGGAGAATGCCTTTGACAGCTTTCTAGTAACGGTGGTGGATTCAGGGAAGCTGCTGGACCCCCAAGAATTCACACTTTCAGGAACCCAGAGGAAGCTGGAGCTTAGAGGCCTCATAACTGGCATTGGCTATGAGGTCATGGTCTCTGGCTTCACCCAAGGGCACCAAACCAAGCCCTTGAGGGCTGAGATTGTTACAGGTATTTTGATTCCAGTGAGCCATTTTCTTCCCTTCCTGGTTTCCCACCATGTAATCCATCTACCAGATCACCATGGCGTTAACATCCTTGTCCATGTTCTCTCCTTAATTCATAGCTGTGGCCTGCTCTTTTATGTTTTCCCCACCCCACATTCTTCCTTGTCTTATGTCTCTAATGAGCACTCTCCTTCTCCCACTCCAGATATGAGAAAGTCAAAATGTCCCACTTGGTGTTCCAAATCCTTTAGACCGTGTCTTCTCTGTAGCTCTTGTGTGATTACTCCACATCATCTTCCCCTGCATTCATCCTGGCTGGTCCCCAGCTCCATTTCAGCCTTCTCAAAGGAAATATACCAATGAGTATATTTCAAAAACTTAGTTACAATATTTGCCAGCTCAAAGTTTCAACTTTGATCATGACAAACTTACCAGGGGGTTTGTCATCGGAAAACCAATCATGAAATTATTATATTGGTAATCACTAATATCATAGATATTCTTCAACACAGACTAAATCCATAATTTCCTCAAGACTATTAATCCCTAGAGGAATAGAACATTAACAATGTTAACATTCAAAAATCTGTGTTTCCCAAAGTCTTTCTAGAGATTAGTAGTTCCATAGCTATTCAAAGGTTCTACATGGTGAAGAAGTTCCATGTTCAAATAAGTTTTGGAAACACTGACTTAAACATAGTTTAACAGGATCCTTGATCACAAGGTTTTATAGAACATCATGACGTGCATGTGACTCTCCAAGAGGGAATTACCCAAACAGTATTTCCCAAACTTATTTGACAGTGGATACCTTTTAAGGAGAGGATCAAATGAGGGTAGTTCGCCATGAGTACACTTTGGGAAACTCAGCTGTAAATTTATCTTGACATCGAGTTTTGTCTACTGCAGGCAATCCAAAATAACACCTTGAGTCCAAAGTATGTCACACAAGAGGTTCCAAGCCTCAGTTGTACCATCTTAACACTTATCTAATGGTTAAAAAAAGCAAGCAAGTCAAGAGTAGCATCCTTCCTTAGTAAAACAGCTTCAATAAAAAAGCAAAAGACTGTAACATTTATATCATTTTAAAAGCCATTTTGCTCATGATCAAGGGAAATATAATCAGTGGTATCATCATGGGCAGCTCTACAGATCGTTAATGGTGGTTTATTTGTCTTTTCAAAAAGAAAAGAAAAAGATCTCACAGAAGATGGGCGCTCAGCCACTGGAAGACAGCAAATGTAAATAAGTTAATAGCTTTGAACTTGTTTAAAATGCAGAGGCGTGGCATGCTGAGTCCAGATGTAGATTTATAGAATTGCTTTTAGACAAAACTCACATATGCAAGCATCCACTTGGTTTGTATTAAATGTGTCAACTCCATCTTTCCCTTCTCATGCCTGCTAGACTCGTTCGTGTTGAATAATTTTATTTTCGGTATCTCAGGACACTTCTATCTCTAAGAGCCGGGCATCACTGCATATTGATACCTCCATGAGAGAAGATTGCACAGGCTGATAAATGATGTTTTCTTTCCTCCTTCCATCATTCTCTCCCCTTCTAGAAGCTGAGCCAGAAGTTGACAACCTTCTGGTTTCAGATGCCACCCCAGACGGTTTCCGTCTGTCTTGGACAGCTGATGAAGGGGTCTTCGACAGTTTTGTTCTCAAAATCCGAGATACCAAAAAGCAGTCTGAGCCACTGGAAATAACCCTACTTGCCCCCGAACGTACCAGGGACATAACAGGTCTCAAAGAGGCCACCGAATACGAAATCGAGCTCTATGGAATAAGCAGCGGAAGGCGATCCCAGCCAGTCAGTGCTATTGCAACAACAGGTATGTACATAAACAGGAGGAAACAGAGAAAAGTCATAACTTGGGGTTCTTCACACAGGGCTGGGAAACTACAGGAACTTTAGACGGCAGACAGGCTCACGTTCAGATCCTGGCTCTTCTGGTTGTCGACTGGGTGACCATGGACAGTCTGGCTAAGTCTTTGTGCCATTTACTTAATAGCATTGTGAGGATTAAATGAGATAATTCATAGAAAGCCCATAACAGAAGGACTGGCACGTAGCAAGGGTTCAGTAAATGAGATATATTTATAGATTCGTTGTCATTAATACATTATCGTTGATACAATTTTCACATTTTTTTCATTCCAAAGACTCATCTTTCTACCTATTATCTTATCATTTTTTATCTGGAGATACGCTTCCTTGTTCTTTGATCAAATGTTCAAACTACACTATACAGGATAATGAAGGAGTACCTCTCTATCGAGAAAAATTAATGTTTATAAAATGTATAAATAATCAGTAGCATGACCAGGAAGGAAAAAAGAGGAAGCTGGCAAAGTTAAGGGCTGCTCTTCATAAAACTCACTAATTTTATTTGCTACTTATAGCAACTCTAAAAGGCACTAGGGGGGAATGAAAACTTTTTCATATGAGTTGTTTCAGAGAATAAAGAAAAATGTAATAACATGACTTTATAATAATAACTTAAGACTAACATGACCCTTTAGGAGAAAAGAAAAAGACCTTATAACAGCCGAGGTGAATTTCTTCACAAAACTGAGGGAGGTGGAGAAAGCCTTAGTTAGAGATGACTGCTTCAAAGAGGAACCAGAGGAAAGAATCACAGAATCACGGGGAGAGGTAAAAGGGCCCTGAGAAACGATGTAGCCCTGCCTCTTCTGTTTGTGCATGAAGAATCTGAGGCCCAGAAAGTAAAGGGATCTGTCTAAAGTCACACAACTACATTTGATGTAGAACACAAATGCCAACTTATTTTAATACTATTCAATGTAAGTGGACTGGATGACAGACAACTGACAAACATACTTGCCTCTCTGACAGGCACAGAGCATAACACTAGCCAAAACCTTCTCTTTGTCCATGGATGGGTAATTTATGTCAAGTTTCAGAACCTGGTGAGCTCCAAGAAGCCTCTATAGAAATCATAATCTGTATTTGTAGATGTAGAGGAAATGCTGAGATCCAGGCAACGATTCAGTCAGAGGAAAACCCTGTTTCTTATTAAGATGGGCACCCTATCCCCGGAATGTCTCTCCCCACTCTGTGGCTGCTTATAAAACAACTTCGCATCAGAGGCAGAGCCTAATTTGACCTTGGTTTATGAACACTGTTTTTTTAAAGTTTACTTCTGATCACTGATTTTGTTTCATTGGTCTTATTTTCTAGAGCCCCTGCAGTTCTAAAGCCAAAGGGAGAATGAATAGTCATGATTTTTTTTTTTTTTAAGAACAAAGGAAAAAAAAAAGCAGCCCCTCCTTTTTTGGAAAGCCCTTTCTTTGATTTCTTTCTCTGGGGTCTTGTATTTCATAGCCAAAGAACAGAGTGTGTGTGTGTGTGTGTGTGTGTGTGTGTGGTGTGTGTGTTGTGTGTGAGCGCGCGTGCGCGCGCGCACCCGCTCCAGTACTTTGAGAGGACAGGAAAGGCGACTCTTGAGCACAGCAGATGGCTAATTTCTACCTTCACCTCATCAACTTTAAAAAGTCTCCCTATTGTTTTTTAATCCCTCCTCCTGTCTTTTCTCCCTTGCACCATTGTAAACCTTTCTCTGTGATGTTCTGCTCCTCTTTTTCCTTATAAAAGCTGCTGCAGGTTGTCATTTTCACTACTTGTGCACAAGCTGCCAGCCCTGCATGCCCCAGGCAGAGGGTGGTTAGAGGTGGTGTTGTCTCGTGGTTAAGCCTGTTGCAGCCTCTAGGCAATTCATTGGAGCCTAATCCTGGCCTCGCATCTTATGAGCTATGTGACTTTGGGCAAATCTCCTTTCCACTCTGAAACTCAGCCCTCTCACCTGGCAGATAGAATTTACCTCAAAGATCAACCATGAGATTTATTTAAGATCATGAATTCAGAGTATTTCTCAAATTTCCCTTGCTCATCATAACAAAATTAGCTATTAAAGAATGATGACTTATAATATATAATGTAATATAATGTGATCTAATATAAATTTTATTTTTTAATTGGCCACTTGGTTCAACGTTCAAAAGCTAAAGAAGGACATAGAGTGAAGTCTATTCTATGCCCCTTCCACCCAGTTGCTCTATCTAGAGGCAACCAATATTACCACTTTCTCCTGCATCATTCCAGAAATACTTTATACAAATAGATGAAATTAGACATAAATTCACAGTCCCTTTTTTTAAATTCTTTTTTTGGCCCAGTGGTTAACATACCCACTCTTTCACACGTTGTTGTTGCTGTGTGTGTTTCTTGCTTATTAATAGATCTCAGAGGTAATCACGTATCTTATTTATTTAACCATTCCCTTACTGGTAGACACTTCGGTTATGAGTTTTTTGATCCTCCTGCCTGTCATTCCCTACATTTGCAATGGCTCCTCTTCCCCTCTGTAGTTTAACCCACTTCTTCACAATAGTCTTGTGCCCTGACCCTCCCTTGGGAGGCCCAGAGTTGCCAGGAGTTTCTTTTGCTTCTGGGAGTTAAATTCCAACATGTCTCTGTGCACCATCTGGAGGGTCCCTGGAATAGACAGAAAATAGTTCAAAATCCAGCAACAGAGTAAAGTGAATTTGTCATTCTCTTCTGGAGTTTGCTTAACCTGTCCCCATTGCCACTCCCAGACATACACTGCCTGTACTCACTTCTACTCCCCAAGGCCAATGGGGGTATCTACCACTCTGCCTACCTTTCTCATCCAGGCAGCCTCTCAACTCCTCTGCTCAGTTCCAGATGCACTTAAAACTGCCACACCACCACACTGCAACATTGTGCCTGGGGCCTGAATCGATGGGTCGACAGAGACCCTTGCTTAGTAATCCTCCCTTTTATATGAAGCAGGCTCTTCGTGCAGAAGGAAGCATGCTAAAAAGGCAAATAGTCTTCCACACCTAGGTAGATCTGTTGTCCAAAAATATCACACACGCTGACCCTGGAATTCCACCACCACTGTGCCATATTTTCAGGTTAAACATGCTGACTTCCTGCTGCCACTCTTATCAAGCACATGACAGGAGCACATGACAGATGAGGCTACTGATTCTGATGGTTTCTAAGACAGGGCAGATAATATTGCCATTTTGCAGATGAGAAGACTGGGATCTAGAGAGAGAATCTGTGCCACAAGATACACCTTCTAAAATGTGCCAGGACCTGCACCAATGAGGTTTGCAGTTAGAGCAGACCAAGCTAGCAGCATGGAGAGCCTCAGTGCCTGAGTTTACACACCTCCCTGGGGCTTTTCCTCTACTGGCCTCATATAGATCTTCCTTGGGGGCTACTTCAAAATCTAAGGTGGCCCATGGCAGAAAGAGTCACATGGGAAAGAACATAAGAGAGGGTGATCACGTTTACTGAATTCTTACTGCATGCCAGAGTCTGTGTTCGGAGCTTTATATGCATTATCTTTGCTAATCCTTGAAGCATTCCTGAAAGTAGGCACCATTTTACCACTGGACAGATGGAGCAACTGACCTCATAGAAGTGAAGGGACCTGCCCCAGGTTGCCCAGCATATCCATGGCATTTGGACAGTCAAGATCTTGCAGGTTCCAGAGCTCTCATGGTTTCTTAAGCTTTCCCAGGAAAGGGTAAAACCCCAGGCAGCCACGGAGTCTAGGGTGGCTACCAGGTTGCAGGAGAAAGCTGTAGGAGGAGAAGGAAAGATAGAAATGGAAAGGAAAAAAAAAATCCTCCCAAGAGTGGTCTGTGGGTTTCAGAAGTTAATGATCAACGTGGGTTGGAGAGGGGAAAAGATGAAGCGGGCTCCCTGGAGACCTGAAAATTGTTTCCTGCATCCTCTGGTTAAGCATGGTCAGCTAAAGAGGGCAGAAAGCTAAGCCAAAAAACACACAGAGTAAAGCCAGAGGACACTGGGTTTGGGGAAGAGGTATTTATGTAGCAGAAACTAGCCCCTGGGCATGGTTTTCCCCACAGGTAGACCCAATGTCCATCGGGTGTTTGCTTTGGTGATGGGCCTGAGGTTGCTCCCTGGCTCTGGACCTCCATCCAGCTCCGGGAATGGGTTTGCCGAGATCAGTTTCCATGTGAACATTATTTCCAGGATCGTGGGGTTATGCTCTGTTCTACTGCCCAGTCCTGATCCAGAAAGGTCACGCTACAAGAATGTTCTTTGGAGAACTGAGCCTCCATCTACTCCTCTGTAAAATGGCTAACCATTACTTTCTTCTCAGGGTTTTCTAAATGAGGGTTAATCTTGATAAATTGCAAAGAACTGTACAATTGTCACGTCTTGATATCTTTAAATAAAAGGAACTGTAAAGCAAAGATTTGAGGAAAAAAATGCTAAAAGTCCAAAATTAAAGGAGGGTGCATTCCAAGCTGAGAAACCACTCACCCACGCTAAGTCAAATGCCAGCTGCTATGTTAGCATTCTCCCTGAATGAAACCAAATGGCAGCCCTACAGCCCTGAGCCCTGTACCTGAATGAAAGAATGGTTGTTTCTAGCAAGTCACAACTTGACCACAGATCACCACATTCTTCATCCTCAAGGCTTGGCTGAGACACAAACTAGGGGCTAAGTATTCCTGGATAAGGAATCCGAGAAGAATCTTTGATGAGCGAGATAGTTAACTATTTCTGGTTTTCTCTCGTGTTTTTTTCCTTGATAGCCATGGGCTCCCCGAAGGAAATTATTTTCTCAGACATCACTGAAAACTCGGCCACTGTCAGCTGGATGGCCCCCACTGCCCAGGTGGAAAGCTTCCGGATTACCTACGTGCCCATCGCAGGAGGTAGGGGGCTTGCAGGGGGGCAGGGAGGAGGAGTCTAGAGGGTTTGGATGGGCTAGTGAAGACAACCTGATAATTCTCATCCTGCCAAACATCATGGCTATCCTTACATTTGGGCTATCTGGATAGACCTCATTTGTAAAACGCTATGATATCCTTGGAAGAAACTACTTCATGAGAGTCATTTTATGAAGACTCTTTCTAGCCCGAAATTCTAAACATCTATGAGAAATAAATTCCCAATATTGTTTTTACACAATGACAGAAGATACTAAATACATTGGCCTTGTCTCTTTGGACACACTCTGAAAAACTGGTTTTGACCTGAATAAATGTAAGGTTATGGCCTTGGATCCCAAAATCTGTCTGTCTCAGTAACGGATGGAAGTTGTGACTGAATAGAATCGGGGCTACTAGTTTAGAGCACATGAGCTGTAAAAGAGACCGTGGAGGAGGCACAATCTAATCTGTCTAAAAACATGCTTGCAGACAGCGAGCTCTCTGCAAATGGAAGTGGGTACAAGAGAGAATGGTTGATAACCTCTTCGGAGTAATGCTATAGCATCTCTGTGGGGAGTTTGACCAGCCGATGTCCAAACTCACCAGCCCTCAAATTCTAAGAAATACCAATTTTGGACTTTCTAATAAATATAAGTACAAATTTTTTTACTATGACCATCTTCTTTTCTTAAAGAGAAGCATCTCTGCTAGTAACGGAATCTATATATTCCTAAGCTAAGACAATGGGTTAACTATGGCAAACATACATTAGGTAGCAGGCTTCCCATATTCTTTGTGAGAAACATAAATAAAATTTGAGCAACATGCTAGCTCTCTACTGAATGGAAATTTGACATTTTTAGCACATTGTGACTTCATGTTTTTTCCCCTCCTGGCTTGATTTTTGGCATCTGCCCGGATGGAAAAAAAATCATACGAAAAGTAAGACCTCTTCTCTTATGCCAGAGGGTAGGAGCAAATGAGAAAAAGTCCAGAAAAATAGTTAAAGACGCTGTGACATTTTCAAATGAATAACCCATTCCTGGGGCAAGAGTGAGTATGTTTCAGTGATATTCACCACTCCCAATGTTACTTTTGCTGTATTCTAGGTACACCCTCAGTGGTCACCGTAGATGGTACCAGGACTCAGACCAGGCTGGTGACTCTCTTACCTGGAGCCGAATACCTTGTCAGCATCATCGCCATGAAGGGCTTCGAGGAAAGTGAAGCTGTCTCAGGAACGTTCACCACAGGTGCTATGCTCACCTTCAGCTATATTGCTCATGATTCAGCAGCTGGAAAAATATTTCTATTTAGGAAATTGTAGTGGAGGTGCACTGGATTTGGAGCATCAGAGGCCTCTTTCCTGAGTCTTTCATGGGCTCGGGAACAGCTGACTTTGTCCTTAACCTCTCTTGGTCTCTGTGTTCTGGGGTCATGTGGAAGAAAGAGCACAGGCTTGGGAGTCATACTGACCTGGGTTGAAATCCCAAGCCTACCAGTTGTAGGTACATGAGCGGTTAGTTCATCTCTCTAGGGTCTAGTTTCCCTCTCAGTGAAATAGGTACAATTCTGCTTCCTTTGCTGTAAGATCACATGAAACGCTGTATGTAAAACATCTGTAAAAGGTGAATGACTGACTCCTCCCCTTCCCCACTTGGTGCCAGGAGCATCACGAGTGTCTTTTCAAGAGGGTGCTTCACACAGACAACGTAATGGTGACAGCGACAAAGTAACTACTCTCCACTGGGCAGCGACTGTATTTCAGGCTCTGTCATTAAAGTCTTTACATTCAAACCATTAAAATGGCTGCTATCCCATTTTACAGAGGAAATAACTGAGACCCAGGGAAATGAGCACCTTGGCCAAGGCCCCATAAACTAGTAAATGCTGGAAGCAAATCTGAACTGAGGTCAGTCTCACTCCAGACTCTGTTCTTCTAAAATAAAGGGTTATTTTCCTATTATAACCTGATTTGGACAGCACACTGTAAGGAGGAAGAAATAATGAATTGCATTGAAGGAGAATGAAGTGGAAAATTTCTCTTCAGGCAGCCATGTCTCTAAACAATTTATCCTTTGATATATGAGCAATTATCCAGCCTAATCCATTCAAGGATCCAAAGAATAGGCCTCATAGGAAATTTTAAAAATATCCTAATGGTTCAAAAGAGTTGATGATAATATGTAATTAAAATGTCCCATCTGAACCCAGAGTCCTGTCCACCCTGCCACACAGGCTTCTATTTCCCCCTTAGAAATCTTTCATTCATGGATTCTCCACAGCAACAGATGGCCAAAGCAGGGTGGGTTTCCTCCCAAGGCCTCATTGTTCTCATCAGTTAAAGGAGAGTCTGTACAGGCCTGATGAAGCAGGGATGAACTCAGAGCGGATGAAGTGGACTCCCAAAATTGCTCTGCCACCTCCTGACTGTCAGGCCAGTCATTTCATCTCTTGGGGCTCAAGCACCTCATCCATGAAACGAGCTGATGACAGCTGCCTTCACCCTCCCAGGGCTGTCGTCCTGGAATAGTTGAGTAGTAAATGTAAGCGCAAGAGAAAAATAGTTATATTTAGGTTGTTTTTTTAAGTAAAGGTTATTGATAATAGCAGTGGTCAGTTAAGTGGGCCAGGACTCTGTGAATATCCATCCTTTCTTTAATAATCACATCAATGACAACTGCAAGTATTGAGCACTGTCCCCAGCACACTTGATACACACTGTCTGGTTCATCCTTACAGCAGCCACCCTTTCACAGCTGAAGAAAGTGAGGTTTGGGAAAGAGAAACGATACAGGGCAGACCAACCCTAGACAGAGAAGCCAAGGTAGAACCTGGACCACTGGCCTCTGGAGCCTGGGTCCATGTTGTCTACAAGCCACCTAAGCAGAGCTCTCACTTGAAGCTCAGAAAAGTCTTGGGCAGCATCCGCTCGTACTTTCCTCTGTTGTTTAAGTTCTTTCCCTTGGGATAGTGATATGAACTATGATGATAATCCTTGTCATGTGTTCAGCCCTTTCCATTTTATACATCACCTTTCTGCCTATAATATCATGTGAAAATCAAAATAACAGTAAGAATAAAGCTGGAAGGAATTATTGTGCCCATTTTACAAATGGGGAAATAGAAACCCAAGGTAACCCAGCTGACAAGGAAAGGAGTCACGACTCAAACCCAGGTCATCCTGGCTCCAGGTCAGGACTCTAAACCTTCCATGCAATTGACATCGTATCCAGACCAGGAATCCAGAAGCAGTGTAGACAGCCGAGCAGCTGTGGCCCAATGTCCTACCCCATGACTGCTTGTCTCTCCAACACATTACTTTTTTGCAGCTCTGGACAGCCCGTCTGGCCTGGTGACAGCCAACATCACCGACTCAGAAGCCTTGGCCATGTGGCAGCCGGCCATCGCCCCCGTGGACAGTTACGTCATCTCCTACACAGGGAAAAGAGGTAAGGTCACGTGCCAGACCCTCCCCACTCTGAGGAATGTCGGTCCTGCCGGAAAGTCTCCTTCTCTCCCTTCTCCATGTCACATTTGGTACAGGTGACAGAAATGCATGGGTCGGCTGGAAAGGTTAGCAGTATTCTTATGGTTCTTGATTGCCACTTTAGAACAACCCATGAGGTGGGGCTGGCTGGGTGGGTGGGTGTGGAGGGGCCTGATCAGGGGGTCCAAGAAGGCCCTGTCCATATTTCTCTGTTCCTGTCAAGTGAAAGAGAATCAATACTGTGGTTGTGTCAACGGAGTCCAGTCAGCCATTAAAAAAAAAAAATGAAGGGAACATCCCCAGCCCCTCTCCTGCTAGCCTCTCCTCCCATCAGCATAAGCCACTCTCTCTCAGAAGCAGCTCTCACCTCTTACAAAGCAAAAGTCCAGAACTGAGACTCTAAAACAGGCTACATCTGGTGGCTCTGGGGAACCTGAGCTTCTTAGAGGCCAGGAGGCCAGTGTAGCAAATTTGACTGAGAAATCAGAAACGATTAATCCTTGTCTTTGCAACCGTCTTCTCTAATTTACTTGTTTGGCAGATTCAACACTTGTTTGGGGCGCCGGCAAACCCCAGCCACCAGAATGTCAGCATTAGATACACATGAGAGCGGAGAAAGAGCGGTTCCTTTTCAATGAACGAACCCATACTTTTGTAGTGAGCTACTCCAGAAAAAACTCACTATCTAAATGAAAGCGTATAGGAGTTTCACATTTTATGGTTCGGTATTGTTTTACTTGCAGTGACAGTATGACAGGGCACCATAACTTGTGCCTAGGGCCTCTGAACATCTTAACTTTTCCGAGGCTGGGAAGATGGTGTGGTCTCATCTAAAATAAATCAGAATATAATTCATGAGAATCATGGAAACTGTGGGTGCAGCCCTAAGAAAGGGCCTGGTCCGGAAGAGGGGAGACAGTGACTAATTCGTTCCAGTTTGCCCAGGACTTTTTCAGTTTTAACATGAAAAGCCCTAGGAAACCCGTTAATCCTTGGCAAGCCAGGACGGTCAGTCATCTATGATTAGGAAATCAACACATACATCTGGGCACTGGTGTTTGGTCTCCACTGTCAAACCTGACCCAATGGGTCTCGGAGGCAGTAACCGGGCTCTTGTGTGTCTGCCGCCAGTTTCTGTGGTCCCCCCGCCTAATGTTTGACACCATTTGGCAAATTATGAAAGGACACATAAGTAAGTGAGAAGGACAGGGAGAACAAGCAAAGGACAAATTAAACGTGGGCGGCCCGGGGCTTGGACATGGTACCTGCAGCTCTCCCCAGGCTGGTCCCTGGGCTTTGGCCACAAAGCACCATGTGAAGAAGTGTCCTGACCCCCAGTTCCCCTTCCTTCAGTGCCTGGAAAAATCCAGTCTCCATATGATAAATCTTTTGCAAATGAGATAAGTGCTCAAGAGAGAGAAAGGGGCGTGAGTCATCTCAGAAGTCAAACCTGCTTTTCTGCAGGGTTGCTGCAAGTTTCTGTGTGGGGAGGTGTATGTGCTGCTGGCCACCCTCTCTGATGGCTCAGACCAGGAGTGGTAACTGCCTCGGTGTCTGTGTTTCATGTCTAGTGCCAGAAATTACAAGAACAGTGTCGGGAACACGGTGGAGTATGTGCTGACCAACCTCGAGCCTGCCACGGAATACATGCTGAGGCTCTTTGCAGAGAAAGGGCCCCAGAAGAGCTCGACCATCAGTACCAAGTTCACGACAGGTACAAAGGCGCCCGCCCACCCACATCCTCCATCTTAACTCTTTTTTCTTAAGTCGGACCCTTGCAATGTGATGACATCAACATCAGCGAAAGTCACTAGTGCCCACACAATCAGGACCTTAAGAAACACACGATTTCCTTTTGGACTGAAGTGACCTTATTCTCTCCAAGGACAGTTTTAAGAGGAGGACTTTTTAAGTGGAAAACCAGCCACTACTGGCCCTAAACCCATTATATAATGATCTATGTTCTAAGCAAGGAAATAGCTTTAAGAGAAAGATTTTTCAGTCACGTTTTTCTAAATGTCTACTGGTTTTTATTCACGGAGATCTTTTTTCAAACTATAACAAGCAGGAAATAAAGTACTGTCCTCCCAGTAGGGGTGAGTGCCGATGTCAGCATCCATCTGTTCTCTTGTTGAGAAACAAGGGGCATCGGTGACATGCTCAACTGTGTCCTTCTCTCCAAATCCAACCAAGGCCAGTGAAGGCCTTGCTGGCTCAGGAAAACATGGCCCTTAGGATGAGATGAACCACTTAGAATATATGTCTTTGGAGCTCACATGGCTCAACCTCATTTACAGACAGGGAAGGTTCTATTCAAGGTCATATAGGGCAATGGTAGAGAAGAGACTTGAACCCAGGCCTCCTGATACCCAGCCAGGGATTTTTGTCTTCACTTGCTGACTTGTTTGATATGTAATGTCTTATCTTCTCCAGACCTCGATTCTCCTAGAGATTTGACTGCTACTGAGATTCAGTCAGAAACTGCCCTCCTCTCCTGGCAACCTCCCCGGGCATCTGTCACCGGTTACCTATTGGTGTATGAATCCGTGGATGGTACAGTCAAGGTATCTTGAAGCATATAAACAACTTCCCAGGGCTAGTTGAAACATTTACATGATCCTCAAGGCAGGGAAGAATCATCTGGGTGTGTTTCTCTACCTCAGTGCAACCGGGAAGCTGAAAAAAAAAAAAAAAAAACTAATAGGGACTGGATGCCATGCCAGACTTTCTGAATCATATGCTCCAGCCTCTCATTTTAATTAGACTCCAGTTTTGATAACCAGCCAAGGTCAAAAACACTGCCTCAAGACTTGAGGACATTTTAGGAGCTGAAATCTTGGTCCCTTAATGTTTTATTGAGTAAAGGCCAAAGGCTTCTTCTTCATCCTCGCCATGTACATTATCTCCCAGATGGCACCATTCCATTATACATTCAAATATATATCGCCACATTCTTATTACATCAACTGTTAATTTATCAACTGTTAATACTGTTACAGAAATTGTTAATATTATTTACATTCTCTACCCTTGAACTCTTTTTCTTTTACTTTTTAATTTGATATAACTTTAGACCTTCACACAAGTGAAAGATTTGTAAAACTTGACCTTCTAAACGTGTTATTGAATTTTAAATTTTGGTCATCATACTTTATATTCCCAAGACCTTTTACCTATTCTCTGCATGTTCATCCGTTTCTAGCATATTGTTTTGTTTTGTAATCATCTTCTCTTTATCTATGAGCGTATGTGTATATTTTTTTTTATTCTTCCACTTGCATAGTGTTTCTCCCAAATTATTTTTTGTTCACAGCTCCTGGTTGGTTCGGTTTAGCTCTCCATCTTTCACGTTGGAGACTTCCACCCTTGTTGTTTCTGCAGTTTAAGTAACAGCTGATAGGGAGTTTCCATCACATAGACAGGGCTCGTCAATGATGGGCTCACCATAGAGACTCCAGCAATTTTTGTGGGAGCCCAGCGAATGTCAGTCCCATAAGCCTTTACTTGAGCTAAACAGTCTCCCTAGAGGACCCTCCAGCTCCTTCAAACCAGGCTGCTGGGGGCATAGTTGCAGAAGACTCCCATATGCACAAGCCTTCACTTCTTCAGTGTCCAATATAGCACCTTGGCCTTCCCTGCAGCTGGGCCCGATGGGTTTGAACCCATCATCTCTTCCCACTTGACCTTTTGAGAGAGTAAACCTCAGCTTTCCATCTGGATGGGAAGGACTGTCATGTGGACTGGGATCTGTTTCTTAGACAAAGCTTTTAAACAAGCTTGTATTCGGCCACGCCTCACGCTGACCTTCGAAGGCATCTTTGCTTGGTACACATTCCATTCCTGAACTTGCTGGGTTCTGGGCATTCATCAGCCAGCCTCGGACTGGCTCTGCCCACTTAGTTAGCCCCCAGCTTTCTGCCCGCCCAGTTGTCACTGCACCATACACTTTCCATCTATCAAGATTCTGTTGACATTGCATGCCCGTTTCTGTCACTTCTGCCATTTCCTCATCTTTGTGGGTTTGTACTTTATATCCTTTGCTCTCACTTTAGTGGGCATCAGAAGCAAGTAGAGATAAACTGGCACGCCCAATCTGCCATGCTTCACCAGAAGCGGACACGCATTGCCTATCACAGCCCTTCTTGGAGTCGGTATAATAATGACCCACTCGCTGTATGAACTGGAGCAAATCTCTTACCTTTTCTGGGTGTCAGTGTTCACATCTATAAAATGAGTACATTGGACTCACTGAACTCTAATGTCCCTTCCCGGGCAGGCATTCTAGGATTTAGTGTTTACCAGAAGTCATGAGGCCCATTTCGATCTATCTCAGTTGCCTGGAAAATGACTGCACAGCAGCCTTGAGAACTGATAGGTAATTGTATCCCCGAGTAATTCAATGAGCCCAGCTGTGTACCTGATCCTTCCCCAAGGCCCAGACCTGCGGGTCACACAAAGGTCACTGGGTCGCTGGTATCAAATGAGCACTGGTTGATTTTCCCGCATGTTCAGTCCCTCAGCTTTCTGTGTTTCGCTCAAGAAAATCAGCGTGGTATAGGAGGAAGGGTCCTGGACAAAATGCTGAGAGGCAGGATGCAAGACCATCCTCCGCCACCAACAACTCATGGAGTGAGAGCAAGTCTCTTACCTTCTCTGAAACTCAACTCCCCCATTTGAAAAATCAGGACGACTTCACCTGCTGAGTCCTGAGGATGGGGGAGAACCTTCCAGGAGCCTCCACACTGATTCATTGCTGCCTAAAGCCAGTCGGCTGAGTTTGCAGGTTGTAGAGAGCACTATTGTGTTTGGTTAGCTAGGGATGTAGGTTGAATTCCAATCCCAGACACCAAGGTCATTGGCTAAAAGGCGATTTCATGCACATTTGAGGCTAGAAAGAGGATTTGGAGAGAAAGAGGATTTCCTGCAAACAGAAGCTAATCGCCCCTCCAGAAAGCAGCATGGTGACCAGCCACAACTGAAAACGCGGTTAGAATTGTTCTTGCAGTGGCTGCGCAGCTGCCTGTCCTGGGTGTCCCTGTTTAGGAAAAGAGATCTGCTGGCTCAGCTCCAGCCCCCATTGTGCCAGGCCTCCCGAGCATTGCAATCATCTCCTGACTCGAGATCCCCACACTGTGCACCAGAATCATCTGGGAGCTTCTTAAATATGCACCTGGCCTGGCCCCACTTCTGGCTCTCATGATTCATTCAGTCTGGGTGGTGCCTAGGCAAGATACTGTTTTAAAGCTTCCCAAAAGGCTGTGAAAAAGAGCCATACTCAGGGCCACTGACATAACTGTCTCAAACTCTAATCCTTTTTTGCCTTTTGTGTGACTCATCTTGCTCCCAGATTAAATTAGGTTCATGTCATTCACTTGTTCAAAATCCTTTCATGAATCTCCATTTCTTATAGTAATAAACTTTAAATTCCATAGCTTGGCATTTAAAGCCCTTTGTAATCTGGTCTGTGCCCGCCTCTTCTACCACTCCCCCACCAAAAGCCAAGTGTGGTTGAGGTATGTCATTGCCTCCTCATATTATTTGAATTCAGTCTGCCTCTTCTGACATCAGGACTTTTGCTCATGCTGCATTTTCCCTGCCTTTGACATTCCAGCAGTGAGCACAGAGCCGGGCACAGAGTGGGACTCAGTGGATTCTTATCGAATGAATAAATAAATGGGTGGGTGAATGAATGAATTCATCATACCCTGAGGATTAATGTAGCCAAAAGCTGTTATATTCTTTCTCCCACCCTTAGGAAGTCATTGTGGGTCCAGATACGACATCCTACAGCCTGACAGGGCTGAGCCCATCCACTCACTACACGGCCAAGATCCAGGCACTGAACGGGTCCCTGAGGAGCAAGCTGGTTCAGACCATCTTCACCACAGGTAAGGGGCTCAGGGAGCAGCCGACTCTGTGAGCTGAACCAACCACTTCTCTGACTTCTACATGACATTTTCTCATCAAATCTCTGAAAAAAAAAATCAATTCCCTGCCACCACCTGAAAGTCTGAGGAATGTGGGTACAGCAGATAACAGGGCTCATGGCGAAAGGGAAGGAGGGTCAGTAGTGAGAACATCTGGATTCAGTCCCCATCTCTACCACATGCTCTGTGTGACTCAGGGAAGTCACTGCCATTCAACAAGCCTCAGTTTCTTCATCTATGCAATGGGATTAATAACTAACTATCTCTTCTTCACAAGGACCTCGTGAGGATTCTTGTATTGTTTTTGAACTCTTAGTCATTGTGTGGCCCATTGTCAAGGCTCATTATAACCTCAGAGTCCTTTCCTTTCTTCTTCAACATGTCAGCATTTACAAAGCTTGTCTATACTCAAAATCACAAACAGTCCTCCAACTGAGCTGGTATGAGGGACCAGGATTATTATGCCCAGTTTTTTGTTGGGGAAACAGAGACTCCTAGAGACTCAATGACCTGCCTAAGGCCACATCATGCATTAGAGTCAGCTTTGGGCTCAGGCATTTGAGGACATGGGGAGCACCCCTGCACCCTACCACTGGGTGTCTCCTGCAGATGGCAAACACTCAAGGTGTCCCATTGGTGAATAAGAAGAAGTATCCATTCCTGAGGAAGGGAAGACTCAAGCTTTGGAGAGCCCTGAGCCCGGGACACACAGAGCATGTCCCAGAGCTGCCTCCTGCCCTTCACACTTCACTCCAGTCACTCTGCACACACCTGCTGAGGGAGGTGCAGAGGCAAACGTACCTCTTTGCCAGAACTTAAGCCAGGTACTGAAAGTGCAAAAAAAAAAAAAAAATGAGTGTGCCCTAAAGTTGCTCTCAGACTAGGGTCATGAAATAAGCAACAACAACAACAAAAACAGCTAATGATACAACCTCAGGTGAAGGTAGAGCATTTGAGAGGTCAGATCAAAGAATTGCTATAACCATCAGTTCTTTGTTCCATTCGCTAAGCACAGCCCCCCCCCAAATTGTCCATTTCTATCAACTTTTTATTTTTTGCATCACATTATTGCACTTGGAAATTCCCCAGGCATTCTTGTTTTCTCCAAGATTCCCAGGCTCAGGACAGTGAAATGCCTTCCCCGGCGTTCCAAGGCAAGGAAGTGGAAAGTTCAGGACGATAACCCTTGTCTGGCTTTGAAATCCTCTGAAGAAACTGAGATGCATCCAGCCTAATAGAGCGCCCCAAGCAACAGTGAGCCACCCCTTGGGTGCTAGAGACCCAGCCATCCTGGCCAGCACCTGGGTATTCATCGGGTGCTGCCTGGCTGCCCCAGGTAGAGCAAGGCCAACTCGGCACATGCCCCTCACAGCAGCTTATCTCTTCCCACTGACATCATTGGTGGCTTCCATCAGTATAAGGGACTGAGCTAGATGAGTCCTTTATATGCATAACCTCTAAGCCTTATTGCAGCCCCGCAAAATAGGCTTTGTCCCCACTTCACATACGAGGGACCAGAGGCCCAGAGAGGGTGAGTCTGCTAACTAATGAACAATGGAGCTATAATTGCCAAGCTCCTACCCAGTCCCCCTGCTCTAATGAAGTCACTCTTCCTTTTTATCCTCAGTTGGACTCCTGTACCCATTCCCCAGGGACTGCTCCCAAGCAATGTTGAATGGAGACACAACCTCTGGCCTCTACACCATTTATCTCAATGGTGATAAGGAGCAGGCTCTGGAGGTCTTCTGTGACATGACCTCAGACGGGGGTGGATGGATCGTGAGTATCACCAAAACACACCCCAGATGTCTCAGGCATGAGGGAGTGGGGCAGAGGGCACAGCCGGGGCAGGAAGTGTGGAGGCCCTCCCCCTGCACTCTGACCCCAAGGTGCATGAGGTTTTGCAAGATAGTGCCTGTCACATGGGGACACTCAGGGATTCTCCTTAAACAAAAGGATGAAGAAGAAGCTGGAGATTTTTTTAAAAAATTTTTTTTTAAAGAAAGAAAAGAATTATTTTGTAATTTATTTCATCTGATCCTCAGCTCTGTGATGTATAAAAATGGGTCATGGAACCCATTATGTATATTAAGTAGCATTTGCTGTCTACTAGGCACTGTGCTAAGAGTTTTATGTGAATTATTTCAACCACATTACCATACAAGCTGGGAAGGAATTTTTTCAATTAGTAAATTTTATTTTTTAGAGTGTTTTTAGGTTTGCAACAAAATTGAGCATGTAGTGCGGTGAGTTCCCACATACGCCATCACATACACAGCTTCTCGCACTATCAGTCGCCTGCGCCACGCTGTGCATTTGTTACAAGTGGTGAATCCACATTGACATCGTTACGACTCAGAGCTGGGTGGTGTTTTTAGTCTCTATTCTTTAGGTGAGAAGGCAAGACTCAAAGAGGGGAGGGGACCTATCCAGAGTTATGTGGCAAATTAGTGACAGACGGAGGTAGGGACTGGTGCTTTCCCCGCAGTCCAATGTTCTTCCTCTCAGAAAGATGCCTTCTCTTTCTTGCAGTAGCTCACGTGCACCCAGATTCATTGATTATATTTATAGGTGTTCCTGAGACGCAAAAACGGACGCGAGGATTTCTATCGAAACTGGAAAGCGTATGCTGCTGGGTTTGGGGACCGCAGAGAAGAATTCTGGCTCGGTAATGCAGCCCTGCGTGTTTGTGTCCGAAACGCCATGGCTGCCTTCTTTGTCACTTGTCCTAACCCAGAGCAACCTATGGGAGAGAGAGAGATGAATTAGAAGGAAACAATAGCTTTAGTAGTAGACACAGAATATCGAATTTTCAATGAAAAAGACTTTAAATATTCTTTAGGTCATTAAAAATAAAAACCTAATCAAGGGAGAGCCAACAGCCAGGTCTTCAGTCATAAACTGAATCATTTGTAGAATTGTCCTCACTGATACCATTAGCTCTCCTGTCCTCGACTCCAAGTGCTGAGATGGGTTCTTTGGAGCCGTAACTTCTTAGCACCCCAGCAAGGTACAAAATTCCCATCTTGCACATGGGAAATTAGAGCCTCAGAGAGGAATCTGGCCAGTGCTGTAAGCAGCTGAGCTGCAATTTGAAATCTCCCAAGCCAACTGTACAATGCCACCAGCCGTTCATCCACACAACACACTTTTTAACAACCTATCTGCCCAGGGCACTTTTCTATGCACCAGTGCCTGGGCTGCAGGATGTCTATCTCGTTATCATCCATTGCCTTTCTCTTGTAATGAGCTTAGTATTTATAATGTGCTTTCTCCACCTTATCGCCTTTGATCATTGCAATTCGCTAGGAGGTTGGCAGGGCAAAGATATAATTCCGATTTTACCTGAGGCTCAGGAACAATCTATTTTGCTTGGAGTTGAGCCAGTAAGGAGCTGACCAGCTGCAACCTGGGTCCCCATGACACAACCCTCCTTAGGGTACATACACCCAGCCACTCTCTACAGGGTAGAGTAGAAACAATGGCTTCAGTCACTTATACTTCTGCATCAACCCTTGCCTGTCATCCACAGGGCTGGACAACCTGAACAAAATCACGTCCCAAGGGCAGTACGAGCTCCGGGTAGACCTGCGGGACCATGGGAAGACAGCATATGCCGTCTACGACAGGTTCAGCGTGGGAGATGCCAAGACTCGCTACAAGTTGAAGGTGGAGGGATACAGTGGGACGGCAGGTATGGGGCAGCCGCACTTAGAGCCTTCAAAACCATACATACAGCCTTCTTGTGTTTTCAGCTAATCCTTCCATTCATCATTCCTTACTTCATTAATCCATCCATCTGTTAGATCAACAATTATTTGAATCCATACTGGGTGTTAATCTGGAAGACCTGCAACCAAACAGAGTTGGGTAGATAGTTTGGTCACTGAAACAGAGTAGGTTGGGAATCGGGACAATCAGGACTGATTTGAAGCTGCCATCACTTAAGAAATATGTCTTTTTATCCATTTTTAGACATTAGTTTTAGATTGATGGAAAAACAGCCTCTCAGGGGCCTTAACATCTGTCTGATCCAGTATTTCTCATTTTATTTGCACATATGACCCCCAGGGCATTCTGTTAACATGCAGGTGCTAACACATGGAGATTCAGCATTTCTTACAAGTTGCCTGCTGATGCCATTGTTGGTAGTATTGCTGGTCTGTGCATTGCACTTTGAGTAGAAAATAATCTATTCCATCACCAACTGTTTGAATCTCTTCTAAGATCCCTGCCATGTGGTTGCCCAGCCTCAGCCTATGTACCCCTATGACCAGAAGCTCGCTACCTCTTCAGCAGCACTTTCGTTCCTTGTGTGGTGCATAACCTAGTTCAGGTGTTGAAGGTTTCTTTCACTTGAAGTGGACTTTATCTGGTTTTCTGGCTCTACATCAGAGGAGCAATAAATAAGGAAACAATATTCATTCAGGCCTTCTAAGTAGCATCCCCTTTTGCAGATATTTCTCATGCATTGAACTCTCGCAAAAACTATTTCAGGAAGATATTGCTATTATACAGAGGAGAAAATTGAGGCTCAGAAAAATCTGGTGATTTCCCCAAAGTGGAACAGCTTGTAGAAGGTGGGCAGGGGGGCAAACCTGGCTGCAGACAGGTGTTCTTGGTAAAAAGCAGGGATCAGGTCTGATAGTATGACCATCCTATGCCACCTGTGCCCACTTTGGGTGGCTTTCAGTTCCATGTATGAGAACAAAAGACAGAGATGCTATGGTACATGTCCACCCTCTCTGATCTCTGAAAGAAAATATCCCTAATGTTAAAAAAAAAACACAGTCTCCAGACAAATGTGCATCAAAAGCCAGGCTCAGTCAAAGGAGGGACTCAGCTCTTTAGAGATGAGTCTGGTGGTAACGAAGAGAGAGACCCAGGGGCGAAAATTGTTTTCATTCTTGCAACCCTCAAAGAATTCTGACATTTTATTACCTGCCAAGGCCATAAAAACCTCTTTGCTTGAGATGGCTGCAGGCAAGAAGGATATAGTTACATGGCAAACAAAGACACTGACCGAGCAGCAGGAATGAGGGAGCCTCCAACCTTGTCTCTCTGTATTGCCAATGACAGAATGCGCGGTGACGGGTCCCTTCACCAAGATAACTCTTGCCGGAGAGCCTCTTGTTTATCAGTGTCTCCCTGCCATGCTCTTGCTCATGGCAGCCCATCAGTTAAAAAGGCATCTGCGTCCCTCCGACAGCTTGCTCCAAGTATCGGGGGAGAATGCCTAGGCATCTTGTCATTCTTATGCACAGCACCGGCTGGGTGGGGGCGAGGGGCCACAGAAAGAAAAGGCACTTAAATGTTCCTAAAATTTGGTGTGTCAAATTACAAACTAGATTCACACATAGAATGATCTATAAATGGGCCCTTTCCGAATCAGGGAACATTGGCCCCATGAAAACTTTGAAAATTAATTATATGATGCATAGGCTACTTGGTGACCTGTAATATCTGAAGGGTGTGTTTTTAAGTGTGGCTCTGAATATTTGTGCTTTTGAGGAAAGCACACCATTCTTACATGCAGGTTTCTCATGTTACTCTCTGAGCTCCTTTGTGGAAAGGAAATGCAAGATTTTCATAAAAGTAGCAGCAATCATAACTATTGGCACAACACTCTATCTGTTTAGCATACACCTTCCTACCTAACAGCACTCTGAGGTGAATAGAATCAATCTTCTAGTTCCATTTCATAGATGATAAAACTGAGGTTCAGCAAGAGGCTTGGCTTGTGCAATGTCATGGCTAAGGAGTGAAAGAGTGGGACTTGAAGCTGGATCCTCCGAAGCCGCCACAGCCCTCTTTCTACCACATTAGGCTGCTTCTATCAGAAATGAATCCTCAGGTGACATTCATGTCCCATCCAGTCCTCTGTATGATCCTAAATCTGGGTCTAGAGTTCAGGACCTTTCAGTTGTTACCGTTGGTTCTGCCTTTCAGAACCCACAGGAAACTCCAACTGGGATTTCTCAGATCTATATTTTCTCTCTCCAGGTGACTCGATGGCTTACCACAATGGCAGACCCTTCTCCACCTTCGACAAGGACACAGACTCAGCCATCACCAACTGTGCTCTGTCCTACAAGGGAGCCTTCTGGTATAAGAACTGTCACCGTGTCAACCTGATGGGCAGATATGGGGACAATAACCACAGTCAGGTGAGTAGCCCATGAGGGCTCAGGACCGGGCTTGAGAAGCCAGTTGGGGATGATGGGAGAGCAAAGCAGCCCCTCCATCCTGGCAGAGGCTACAAAGCAGGAACCACAGACCAATGCGTGATGTTTCCCATCATGGCAAGGAGAAACCTCAGTGACACTGCAGGTCACATAGAGTCATAGAAACAGCACATGTTAATTCTTGAAGGTCCTGAGGAGAACGACAGGTCAAGTGGATTCCGGGGATTCCAAACCAGAAGTTTTCCTCAGACAAAATCTTTGCCTGAACCCCAAAAGAAAGCAGATAAAATGGAGCCCATCCCAGTGAAACAAGGGTGAAAGCAGGGGGTTCTCGCCAACTTACTAAGCTGCCTCAGTTACACTTACACTCTGAGCATTATTGTATCACCTTTGCTGCCTTGCCCCCTCACACCAGTGCAATACAAAATCTTCCTGGAAAAAAAAATCTACATGCCAAAAGTAAACTTCTTTTTTCCTTCCTTCCCTCCAATTTTGAAAGAAGAAGTAGATGATGTAAAAGGCCACCAAGGAGGTATGGGAGCCCGGATCTAGATCTGGCTCTGCTCCCGTCACTGTGTGGCTTCTGCAAAGTCCCCTTGCCTCCCTGGCTTCAGTCTCCAGCATAGTACAAGGGGGCTTGCTCTAGCAGAGGGAAAGAACAGGGGAGAGGAAGGCAGTGCAAGAATGAAACTGTCAGGCAACAGCATCTCCCCATACTGAGAATTACAGACCCATTTGTCTGTGAAATAAGCCAACCTTTCTCAAATCCCACCTCCTTGTCAGACTCAGAAGACTCAGAGACCACCTAATATCAATGAATGCCAAAAAAAAAAAGAGAGAGAGAGAGAATCAAATAAAGTGTTGCTATTTTTTCCTCAATTTCACCAGCCATTAACTTCTTCATGGATAGGTTCCCTCCAAGCTTAAATAGAAGAGGGGTCAGAGAAGGGGGTAGTGGCCTCACAAGAGCACTCTCTGAAGCTAACCCCTCCCCCATTGAGACAAGGAGCCTTGTAGAGTTCAGTGTGCAGTCTACCATCTGTAGACTCTGCCAAAGGGTGAAACGTGGAACTAGGAGCTCAGACTCAAATATCATCTTCTCTGGAAGAAAACCTTTGGCCAAAATTTTAAGGATATTTCTCTTTAAAATCAATATTTACTGAGTGCCTACTATGTGCCCAGCATGTAATAGCTCCCTCACAAACTTATTTAATCTTCATAACATCCTTTCAAGGTTGACATTATTAGAATTTAAGGGAAAAGAGAAAAAAAGATAGTGAAACTGAGGCCCAGAAAGTTTTGATAACTTGTTCAAGACCATTTATCTCTCAAGTAACAACATTAAGGTATAAAATGTGTGTTCCACCTGTGTTCTTTCTACCATTCCATACCAACCCCCATGAAAGTACTCCATAGAAATCCTGTAAATTATAGATTCCCCTGCATGTAGCTACTCAAGCCTATAACCTCCAGTCATGACCAGAATTCTTTTTGCGCCTACTCTTAATGATGGTAAATTTCCTCAGCCACTAATTTGTTTCAAGATGGTAAAATTAAAAGGAAAAAAAATTGCAAAATCAGGTGGTTTCTGACTAAAAGTTAAAAAAAAAAAGTCAGATAGAGCCAGCCCCTTTGAAAATTTTCACTGCACACCTCAGTAGATGGAGAGGCAAGAACAGCTGTGAACTACCAAATAGTCTAATTGAAACAGAACTCCTTTTGCTCCGTGAACTAAACAGCAGTGGTCAGTGAACACCTTGCCTAATGGAAACCAACCTGGAGTTCTTCTCTTTCTCACAGGGTGTCAACTGGTTCCACTGGAAAGGCCACGAATATTCCATTCAGTTTGCTGAGATGAAGGTGAGACCCAGCAACTTCCGAAATCTCGAAGGCAGACGCAAACGGGCATAAACTCCAGGGACAACTGGGCAAGAGAGGAGTAGGCCCAGAGAAAGAAAATAATTTTACCAAAGTGTCAGTACAACCCACCCAACCATCAAGCCACGCCCGGGCATTGGGCAGGAGTTAACGGTGACCATGGGTCAGCCGGGCCGATGGCGGCAGCACTGGCCTCCCCAATCTGCGATTCCTTCCTTCGCACCAAAGACAATGGTCTCCAACAGGTTTCTGTTTTGTTGTTTGAATCAGCAAAAATCTTCCAGTGACAGGATCACAATGGTTTCCTTCTCTTGGGTAGCTCTGGGCATGGGGGAGGGGCAGGCTGTACAGTGGTAGTTTGTTTTAGAACCAGCTGTATTTTACACAAAGCTGTATAATTAATTGTCATTATTTTTGTTAGCAGTGATTCAATGTGTGTCATTGGAAGCTGTCCCCCTTTTTTACATTTCATACAAAAGAAACCAGAAAAGCAATACTGTTTTGATTTTAAGGATATAATTAATATTATTAATATAATGATGATGATGTGATGATGATGATGATGATGATGCAAACTTAGGATTTTTAAAAAGAGATCTTCCTTTCCAAAATCCATGTGGACAGTACCTGATTGTATTTTTTTTTTAATAAAAGCACAAGTACTTTTAAATTTGGCTGTTGTTTTGCCTTTCCTCGTTGACCTTGAATTCCACCAAAGCCAATGTATTTGAACTAGGCGAGGTGGGAACGCAGGAAAGGAAGGATGGGAGGGGCGGGCAGAGTGGGAGAGGAGGCAGGAGAGAGACAGGAGAGGCTGGGAGCGAGGGAACTGTTTGGAAGAAAGTTGAACAAGGTTGGAAAAAGCTGACATCTTAAAATTCAGCTTCTTGCTCAACATTTCCAAGACTAATAGTTTACGGTTTAAAAGATGTTTATACCCCTTTTCCAATTCAGTGACGTGGGTGAGGTGAGAATTGTTATCACGCGAGGACCAACACCCCACAGGCAGAACCGCCTGAGTGCAAATCTTGGCTCCACCATTCTCTAGTTCCCTCGCCTCTCTGTGCCTCAGTTTCCCCATCAGTAAAGTGAGGATGTTCACACTTGTTAATGTCACAGCATTCCTGTGAAAAAGAAGTGATGCCATCCGTATGAGACCCTTAGCACGTGCCAGGCATATGTGTCAGGCACTATTACTTTATATAGGATGGACTGGGGTTCGTAGGAGTGCAGTGACTTGCCCATGGCTACACTCCTAATTAATAATAAAACTAGGACTTCAACTCTGGCCTTCCGGCCCTAGCGTTCCTGCTCTCCCCCGGGCTCCAGACTTTGTGTGCCATGGTGACAAAGTACGGGTTGCAGAATGAGGAAGTTCACCTGGATCCTTCACCAGGCTCCTACAATCCAAAAATCGTAGAACTGGAAAGAATGTCTATTAAGAATAGCTTCTTCTCCCCTAGGCAAAGCCCCCTGAAAAAAAAAAAAAGAGAGTCCAGTGTCCCCCAACCTCAGCCTGAATACATCTAGTGACGTGCGGGAACTCAGCCCAGCAGAGCAGATCTGTTTGTACCTAGCAAGTCTGTGTCAGAACCACACATTACACATTTCCCTGTAAACAAGACTGTTGGGGGGATGCGAGGAGCAAGTCCCAGTTCACTCTCCTGAGAATTTTCGGCAAATTGACTTAATGAAAATGTTTGGGCTGATAGACCTCATTCAAATGGAATGTGATGGCTCAGAAGTGAGGAGCAGAGGAATTTATGGGTCTAGCCAGATCCTGTGCTGCTGAGTTTATCACGCTTTAATAAATGCTGTCATGTTATATACACAATTAGCTGTTCCAGATCATAAGACTTGTTGCCTGCAATTCAGCCATAGCAACACTCGCCTTGCTTCGTAAACCCAAACAAATGGGTGGCCTGTAACAACCAAACCTTAGTGGGAGGCTTAACCCTCTGGTGGCCGCTGCCTTAGGAATCTCTGAGCTTTAGTCCTGCCCCTTCCTAAGAAAGATAGACATAACTAAGCTGGTAAGGCATCCCCAAAAGCCGCACAACAATCGAATTCTGATTGCTGAAGAAGCCACATCAAACAGGTATCCTTAATCTTGGCCTCAGGAAGGTTGTAGGTACTCCAAGAAGAAGCCAAGACCTTGACATTCAATAGTATACAGCTGGTTTCAAACCATGCCTACACACCATGAGCTCTGGTCCAATGCTCTGACTGAAAATGCAATTCTCAAACACACCTGATAATCCAGTCACTGACTCTGTGGCTTTATTCAAGCAACGTCTTCCATCTTGAAAGCTCTCTTGAAATTCTACTCAACCTCCAAAGTCCAAGCCCAGTTCCATCTCCCATGAAGCACTCAGGAACTCTGTACTGGAAATTAAGTTCCAGTGTGTTTGGTCTTCCCTCTGCCCATCCCAGACCTGCTCTCTCCCCTTCTCCCTGCTCTGTACACGTCTGGGCCATCCTCCATGAATTATATCAATGGCCTTCCATGCCCTTAGGCTTCCAGCCGGGTACCAAAATGAGCAGCGCTTGCAGGACACCGAAGGAAGAGGACCGGAGGGGAGGTGTGGGTGAGGGAGGTAGTCAGGGCACTTATTTTCCAGCTTCATCTCTATAGCATCGTGGTGGGCTGACAGCTTCCGCATAACACAGTGATGGTGCCTGTCAGTTGATGGTCTGCCCACAAGTCTCTCTTCAGGTTTCCAATAACTGCTCCTGTACTCGCCCCTTCAGTCTCTGCACCTCAGCTCCTGCTAGACCAGGGGAACCCTGCTGAGCCAGGTTGCCCCCATCCTGCCCGCGCCTTTAGACATAGTCTTTCTACTTAAACTCTCCTCGGGGACTTTGACGGGCACATCCACTCTCTCGGGTTACCTTGGCGGAGCTGCCTGCTCGCCTTACCCCAGTATGTCTGTCTACTCACGCCTCTCTCTCCATAGTGGGTGTTGGACATTTAAGGCCTCCCCAGCTTCCAAACTCCTTTCTAGTTTTGGAGCATTTCCCATTGGCTGAGGACCCTGTCTCCCACCACGAAAGCTATAGAGGAAAATACTCTTTTCTCCTCCCCACGGCAGCTGGGAGCATGGGATATAACTTGAACTTTGCCCACTAAATACCCGGAGAGGGACTTTTAACTTTGAACAAGGAATGTAAACCAAGGAGCATGTTGGCTGGCGTCCACACCACCACCCTCACAGTGTCTACCACACAGCCCTGTCCTTTGGGACTGCGATCAATCCCACTTTCTCTCCATCTCTGCTTGCCCTTCCCAAGCCATTCTTCCTTTCACCATGACTTGCCAACACCAGAGTATCCGGGGCTCCTTGTGGGCTGTGCTGATTGGTTCTCTTCTCCCAAAAGCCTCACTCCCATTTCTGTTTAAAAGTTAGTGCTGAACACCCCCATATGCCTGACAATAAGTGAACAAAATAACCGTGGCCCTGACCTCGTGCAGCCTCCATGCCGGGAGAGGCTGGCAACAGCCCCTGCATCAGACGAGCCAACGTGTAACTGCAGACTGAGGGCATGCTATGGGAGCAAGTGAAAGACGCGATGAGGACGTCTAACGGAAATGACAAGGAAGGCTTCTCTGAGGAAGGACGTTTGAATCGCGATCCCAATGGAAAGTGGGAGTTAGCCAGTGAAGGAGGCAGGGGAGGCAGAGGGCAGAGTATCTCTATGGACCTTCGGGCCGCCGGGCTGCACAGAAAGCAAGCCAGAAGCCCAGGAGGAGGGCACAGAGGGCAGCAGAAACCCTCTCCTGCAGCTTCTTTTGGTCCAGAATAAGGATTTTGACCTTTTTTTCTAAAAGCAATGGAAACCTGCTAAGGAATTTTAACCAGGGGTGGGAGGGGTGGGGTGGGGTGGGGTTATTATAATCATGTCTGCTTTTTAAAACCATCGTCTTCTGGAAGTTTGGACCTGGGCCAGGAGGTGCTAGAAGGAGAAGCCTGTGGGGAGAGCCCTGCAGGAGTCAGATGAAAGGTGACAGGGCTTGCATAAACGTGGCGTCCTGGGGATGCAGCATAGGGTGCTGAGAGACGTTTAGAAGGTAGAAGCCACAGGACTTGCGGTTCCGAGAACATCTCCACGTCCACAGCCTTGTTCCTGAGCTGCCCTCCATTTCTACAGGCGATCTTTCCTATACACGGGTGTCATTTCCATTAGGCCAGGCTAATTAGGGATGTGGGGAGCTGGAGTCAAGCCAACCCCCCCCCCATTAACTTCAGGAGCTAGGAGGGTTGCGGCGGGTTGCAGCGCCTTGCAGACTAGCGCATCACTCCTTGGAATGTGGGTGGGGTGGGAGGCAGAGCCAGGAGAGGCTCCCTTGAGGTTGCTGTGCTTAAAATGAGGACTGTGGGGACACCAAGAGGAGGCTGTGGCTAGAAGCAAAGTGCATAGATGGTACAGGGACTTGTCTCGGGGACTTTGTGTCCTGGGAGTGCAGCTGAGAATCGCTGAAGGTATTTAGGGCAGGAGTGAAAAAATCAGCATTGCTTTTTAGAAATCTCACTCTGCACTAAAGACATTTGCCCCATCTACCTGAGTCCTCTAGACTCCTTTGTGCGCTTGGATCCTCACCTGTATGCTCTGCCAGGATGAGAGCTAGTGTAGTATATCTGTGGCCAGCAGAGGGCTCACTCCCCTGTCCTCCTCCCTCCCAGAGGGAGCCCCCAAGATGAATCAAAAGCTCAGAAAGGAAGCAGAAAAGTCTCTCCCCTTGAGAATCACTCCAGTGCCAAGACTGAAACATAGATTTCAATATATTATAGGAAACACACACACACATTCAAAATAAGTAGCTCTGACATTAGCTTCTATTTGCAGTTATACGTTAAGAAGTGTGTTTCAGAGCGGTGAGAATGACTTCCCCCAAGTTCACTGCTCTTGAAGTGCTAGAGCTGGGACTAGAACCTCGGTCTTCTGAGCCCACACCATCCGCATACTTACTCCTTTATCCATCTCCCATCAGTACGCACAGAACACCTGCCCTCTGCCTGTTCCCTCATAACACTACAGTTTGCAAAGCCGGTGTGATCATAATGACTTCTTCAAAGTAATCCTCTTTGTAGTCACTGAATCCCAAGTTTTCCAATTGCCGAAAGATCTTGGTCTAGTCAGTTAATATTTCTGAGTATCCCTAAACATGAGAATGAAGAAGACCTACCATGATGAGAGTTTGTGATACTTAAGGAGAAAATGGACAGTGCCTGGCCTGGAGCAAATGGCAGCACAGTTTTGTCTCTCTAAGTTAGCTGAAGGACGTTGGTCCAGATCTAAGCATCTGGGTACAATACTTAAGTCAACCAGCAGATGGCAGGCTCCCCCGGCTTTCGGAGGGCACTAACTGCCCAGCTCCTTGGGAAAGTGTCGATGTGGATGTGCGAAGCCAGCTGGGCTCCCAGGCTCCACCACTTTCAAGAAAACACTTTTTTCACCTCCACTTTACTTTTTTCTCCGTAAGGAGCTCACACCCTGCCCAGGGCGTGGCAGGCCTCTTCTGTTCTCGTCTCCCCCCTCTGCTGCAGAAAATCTGTCAACAATCACAAACCCTCATATCACTCCTTGCAAAAGTATATTAGGGTGTGGGTGGTGGGGTGGGGAGAGAATAGGAACAGGGGACAGGGACAGGGTTTCCGGCCCACGTGTCCAGTCCCCACTCAGATTTCTCAAGGACCTCCTGGCAAGGACCACCACCCTTCCCCAACAAGCGTCATGGATCCACTGCATTAATGCTCTGCCACTGATTCGCTTTTGTGTTCACTCCCTTCTTGTTGGCCGTGAAGGCTGAACTCACACTTCCTTACTGTCCTGCGCGTGTCCCTCTGGCTTGTCCCTGGCCCCTCAGAGACAAGACTTCTAATCTCCTTTCCAGCCACTCAACTTTCCAGCACAGAGTGAGGCACGTCTGGAAATGGAGACTAGTTCCTGCTGCCATTCCTGTCGTTTTACTTTCTTATCACCTTTAAAGCCTGGTTTAGAGGGCGATCACTCCGGATTATCCCGAGCGGCTTGGGCAGCATGGAAAACAAAGTCAAAGGCCTCATGTCCCCAAAGTCAAAGGCGCTTGCCCCCTGGAGCTAGTCTATACCTCCAGACTTATAGAGAGATCTTCTTGCAATGCTGAGTCGCAGCTTCTCATGCCACTGCCTGAAAGCTTGCCTTCTGGCTTAGAGCAAAGCCCGAGGTGTTACAGTGGCCTTGGATGCCCTGAATGATCTGTCCCCTTCTATGACCTCAGTCGCTCACCCGATTATCTAGGCACGCGGGCCTGCCTGCTGTTCTTTGAATCCAGCACTCGCCCACTTCAGACCCTTCGCCCAGCCTCCTCTTTCCCCAGCACATGCCTCACTTTCTCTCTTCTTTCCGGCCCTGCCCAGCATCACCTTCTCCATGAGAATCTCCCCCTCACCACCCTCCATGAGCACACATGCACGTAGCCCCACCCTGTCCCCATTACTCAGCTCTGTTTTTCTCCGTAGCACACATTTTCTCTGAACATACTACTGATCTACTTATTTACGTGTACGTGTTCTAGACTCAAGCTCGGTGACAACGGGGACTTTATATGTTTCCCCACTCCTGTGTCTCCAGCACCTAGAACGGAGCCTATTCCATCATTCTCGACCATTACATGTTAACTAAATACATGTCCAGAGTGGGAGGAGAGGCAAGTAGTCGTATTATCCTCCCCTTCTTTTCTATTTAATTTCTTGAGTGTCAACTCTGTTCCCAGATCATCATTTGAAGCAGGAACAAACAAACTCAGAGAGGACGCGATTTTCCCGAAGCTGCCATGCCATCGATATGGATGCAAATTCAGGTCCTGTTCCCTCAACAGGCCAGAACCCAACAGTGGAATAAAGAAACAGCAAAAGAATTGCTCTATCAAGCTCCCCAGGCAGGTGCCTCTCCCGGGGAGGGACAGGCTATGGGCTGAGATTGTCTTATAGCCCAGGCAGGCGAAATCTGGCAGGACTTTTAGAGAGGGAAAAACACCATAAACATCAGTCATTTCAAAGATAGAGCATGGTATACATCCAACCAAAATCACTTCTCCAGGGACTTTCCACACATATGGTCTCTTGGAGAGCGTCCTCCCAATTTTGGACAGAGGCCCTACCACCCACACTAAGAACCATCGTTTCTCAAGGATTGATGGGAAATCGGCAAAATTAGCTGACCTCGCGTTAACTTTATTTACAGGCATTAACTTTTAAAAGGTTCCTAAAATGATAGGGAGAGAGACAGAGAGAATTTTCCAGGTATGGTCAGAGCATCACTAAACTGGATTCACCTGGTTATGGCTTCAAGAGCTTTCCCCCAAAGCACCTTAGTTTCCCAGTACAAAATGAGGCTGGATCATCCCGAGGCTTCAGTCGCCCTGTGTATACATTTCCCTGCACTGGAGGCCTTCTAAGCAGTTCAGCAGAAGAGAGAGTAGAGCAGGCCCCAGATGTGTGAATGGGGTTTGGGAGAGAGACACAGTAGATCCAGCTCAATGGAGGCTGAGGACCACCCTCTGCATGGACACCCTTCAGGTAAGCCTCAGAATCAAGTTTGAAAAGGCATCTCTCTCTACCAGAAGCCCATCTCCAAAGTAGCAAAGAGCTTCAACTCAGTGCAATACGAGGTTAGCTCCAAAGCACGACGCAGGCCGCACGGGGGCACGGATTGTTCTGAGCTCACACCACATCTCCAGTGCAGCTGCTTCTAAAGTACTTAGCACTGGAACACAGTAGCTGCACAATTAAGATTTCTTTATTAAGAAATTAATTTATAATAACTACCTGGAAGTTATTGAGAAAGATTCCAAGGTCACAACCAAGCCCAGTAAAAACAGAGTCACACTCAATTGATACATCTTATTAATATATTTGTCATCCTTAGGATGGCACATATTTAGACAATCAGGATAATGAAAAGACTAGAAACGCCACCTCATTAGAGAGAGAAAAATGGGAGAATAAGCAGGAACCTATCTCTGTCTCAAAATCTCCGAAGGTTTGAAATGGAAGAGAGGGAGCAGACTTATTCTGTTGAGGGACAGAGAAAACTTGGTCAAATCTACCAGGGAACAAATTGCACTCAAGTAAGAAAAGAACTTTCAAGGACAAACAGGCTGTCATAGAAGCAGCGAACACCTGATACTGGAGGAGTCCTCGGTCTTGATAATGCTTCACATTTAAAGTGGTGGTTGTAATGTCCCTTCCAGCCCCAAAATAGACTTACTCTGCCCCTCTGCTTCAGCCAGTTGTTTCATATGAGGTGTCCAAGATGCTCCTACTCCAGGTGTTCAGTCTCCAGCCTGAGTCTTAAATGCAACAAAAGGAAAGGCAACCATGAAAGAGGGAAGACACCACGAAACACACGTGTTATTCTCCTTGGGGAGACAAAAGGCCAAATAAAATTTTTGTCTAGTGACTGTTTTTCTGCACAGACAGAGCCCTTTCTCCAGGGGGCATGCTGGGGAGGAGCCATGCTTGCAAACTAGCAAAAGCTTAAACCTCTTAAAACTTCTAGGTTCAATTAGTTTCCCCACAGCAAGCTCCTTACAGAAAAATAAATTCACAGATCCAGCCATGACTTGCTGCCAGGGTCTTACTGCCTCCTTAACCACATGGATGCAAGAGGTTGCTCAGGACCAAAATTGTACTTTCTAACCTTCACTTAAGAAGTTACAGGAGGCTTGTGTAAAGTGTCCTCTCTATAAAGGAGAGCTTAACTATAAAACGATGTCTGAAGTTATCATTCAGCTCCCAATCTCAGTCACCACATAATTCTTTTTCCTACTTCATCTAAATACCAAGAGCATGCAAATGGAATTTAACTGGTTTCATTTACAGCATGTAATACATGTTTTTAATACTAAAGTTTGAAGTTGACTATAACAAGACCAGTAGACATGGAGTCAAGAAACAGCCTCCCTGACCAGACTGTGGGTGTATTGGGGCAGGAATCATTTCTTAGCAAACTCTGCATCAGCAGCATCTGGTAGGGAAGGTAGCTAAATTAATGACTCAATCAATCATTCAATGGTTTCCATTTCTGGATCTGCTTCAGAACCGACCGTATTACCTTGCTTAAGTTACATAACTTCTCTGAGCTCCAAACAGTTTCATCTCTAAATCAGAAATAATAAGATCTGCCTTGTATGATTAAATAAATGCAATAATGTGTACAAAGTGTCCCAGAAAGTGGCCGGCACGTAGCAGGTGCCCAGTGAGTGGTATGCCCCTTCTGCTCCCCAGAACCATACTTCCAATAGAGTAAACGATTTGCCTGGTGGTCCATAGGTGAAACTAACCTGCACACTCTCAGTTAGCTAAAGGAGAAGCACAGGTAGGTGAGTTCATGTGCTTTGCACACAGGCAGCTGTCCCGTGGAGGAGTTTGAGGCAGAGAGAGGAAAGAAAATCTAAAATTTAAGTATATCTCTGCTGACGGTGAGAGGCAGCTAACACTCACTCATATTTATCCTTTGTTGTTCAGACCATGATTTCTGTTTGGTCGTGTCAGCTCCAAACAAACAACAACAACAACAACAACAACAACAACAACAACAACAAAACAAAGTTACCAGATCTTCTAGGGGATTCACAGAATTCACACCTTTAACAGCTTTTCATTAGCAGAGCTGAACAGACAGACACAGTAAACTTGTTCTCAAAGTCACTTATGCCTAAAGGAATCCGATAGTAAATTCCTATCCAGTCTATTTCCCCTCCCTGCCACTGAGGAGTTTATTTTTGCAAAGGAATGTATACTTGATGCCGTGATCAGGAAGCGAAATGTATGTCATCCAGTATGTCCCCTCATTGACCACACTGCAAAAAAAGTAAGTACAAACCCATCATCCACTTTCTCCAGTCATCACAGCCCAGGTCCGCAACACAGTCTATTCCTTCTGGTTCCTTCCACTGTTCTCTGCTCTCTTTTTCATCTTAATAATTTGATTTTATCTTGTGTTTAATCTATAAACCACGCAAATCTTTCTGCAAAAAAAGAGAAGATAGAAGAATGTTAAAAATGTGAAATTGCACACGATTCCCAATTTGAACTTTCCTGGTTTGAAAACAATACCAGAATTCCCCCACCCCATCCCAGATTCACGATCTTTAAGCGAGTGATGATGCTAAAAACAATATCAAACATTTATAATAGCTCTGGATATACCAGGCATTGGTAAAAGTGCTTCCCATGTAGAAAGTCATTTAATCCTCACAAAAAAATCTTATGGCATAAGTAATATATGTTCATTATACAGAGGAGAGACTGAGGTACACAAAATTTAGGGAACTTCAAAACACATTATTGAAAAAGCACCACATTTAATCCTAAATGGGATTAAAATGGAATGCTTTCATTTAGAACACCATCATATAGGAACCCTGAAGATGGCTGTGAAATAATTAATACATTGCAAATGGTGGCAGTGGAGCCAGGCCACACAGTACAGATAGTAATTTTAATGATAAGGAAGAAATTTGGCTTTTCTTCCACCATTGAAGTTCTAGTAGCAGGAACTTCAGAACCTGACAAGAGAAACAATGAAAGCCAAGAGGTCGTTTATTTTGGTAACTGGGTTACTGGAGAAAAGATTCATTAGGTGAAAGAGCACACACTAATGTTTCCTCTGGCAGCCAGGTAGACACGCCACTCCCCCGGCTTTTCCTCACCTAACGCCTTTCCTGCAGCGTGGCGAATCAAGACAGGAATTGTGAGGTCACAGTGAAAGAAAAAGCTGCCGCCTCAGCTCCAGACCACAGTCTGGAGGGTGACTCACACTGTACTCAGGCCCACTGGTCCTGCTGAGCTGGTCTGATGCAGAAGTGGCTGCTCTCAACTGTGGCTTGAAAAATTATGAGCGATGAAAGTTACTACCCTGCTGCTCTGCATTCCAGAGTCTCCGGAATTCCAGGGACCACTGTAGGCTGCTTCCCCTCTGGACCAAGACTCAAAACAGAGGCTCTTTCAAGTCCTAAAATCCCTTCGCCTTCAGTTTTGGAATGAGCTGCAGCCAGCTAAAAATGCATCTTTATTGAGGTATGTGCAAATGTCCTCACTTCTCCCAAACTTTAATGACATCATCAGCATGGCCACACTGAGGGAATGGAAACCAGGCACAGAGAAGTGCAAATGGCAAAGCAGGACCAGGAGGTGCACCTTGTCCATTCCCAAGACAGCCTCCTCCCAGCCTGGCATTGTCTGCAGAAATCACACTGGATCTTCCGGTCTCTTCCTAAGTCCCCACTTCCTGCTGTCTGGTTATCTTCTGGTGGTTGCTTACTTTGCCTGCTGTTCTTGACTCTGATGTCTTCCACTCCAACACCTGATAATTAACCAAAGATTCAGCACTTCTTTGGTACCTGCTTCCTAGACTGGCATTGGAATTTGACCTTCTTCTTTGGTAACGACCCAGCCCATGTCTGGTGCAGAACGTGGTCAAACAGATCCCAACATCTGGACACACTCACCAACTCGTAGGTCTTAAGCTACACTGGCCAGGCTCCCAGAGCAGGCTCATGGAAAGAAAAATATCATAGTTTAGAATAACTACAGGTTGGCTCCTTCAGAGAGGATACCACGAAAGCCCCCTCTGAGAAGGTGACATTTGAACCTAGACCATTAATGTGATCCAGGGCACAGTCTGAAGTGGGGAAAAGCTTGCTAGGTAAAACAGCTTTAGCAGACACTTCTGGTGTCTCGTGTCACCCTCGATGTTGGTACAGCTGCAGTGGACATGTTCTCCTTCAAGCACGTGCTCCTAAGTCCCCCCACTGTCGGTCTCAAGGCTTTCTTCTGAGCCTGGGAAGCCGGCTCAGATCTAGCCCAGGGATCTTTTCAAAATAAGAGGTGGGGAGTTCTGGGGACCCTCGACCACTGTGGGATGGGAGCTCTGGGGAACAATATCAGGCCTCTCGTCTTCTGCAAGACAATCCTGAGGCACATTGGGCATGCCTTCTCACAGGGGCCCAGTGGGACCCTGACACACAGCACATGTTGGCCTTTCCTTCCTCCCTGTCTCACTCTGTCCACGTCCTCATTCCTGCATCCTGGGATCATCTCCCAAGCCCTTGTCTCGGGCTCAGCTTCAGGCCCGATAAGCTGAGGAGGAACCTCACCGCAGTTACAGTGAGAATCAGCCGAGCTACGTAAGATCCAGCCTGTGAGATAAGACGGTGCATGGGCCATGGAAAAGCTTCAGATTTCAGACCTCACTGCCTAGGTGGTCAAGATGCTGGAGCCTGGCCTGAGAACACAGCCAACAGACTTTCAGGTGGCAGTAGTGGCTGGGGATCTGGGCTCACCAGGGCTAGATGGGGTCTTTGGGCCCCTGCCAAGCTGGCTAAAATTCAGGAAAAGAATTGGAGCAGGCAGGAAAGGGACACTAAGGCAAAAGTGGCCTCAATCGAAATGGGGCCACCAGGAAAGCCACAGGGGAAGTTCTGACTCAACCCTTATGCAAGTGCCCAGAAGTCATCTCTAGCACATTGGATATGGCATGAAAATAACCGCAGCTTTCCTGAGTGCTGCTTATTTTCAATCTGCTAAGCAGTTTTCGTAATGAGCTCATTTAGTTGTCAAAAACACCATATAAGTCATTCTCCCCATTTTATAGATGAGGAAAACGAGCCCACTAAGGCCTAGAACTAGGACCGAGACTCGAATCCGGACTTATTAGATTCCAAATTCCCTGCTCTGGCCAACCTACTATGATTCCAGGGTCTAATGGTGCTGCAGCCCAAGTTCAAGGTCAGCTATTGGCCTGCTACAGGTAGGAGGGATGGAAGGGACAGGAACTGATTCTCCATGTCACCTATAGCCTGGGTTCACCAGCATCGTCTGGAAAGAGATGCTCTCTGTGACTTTACCTCATGGCAACAGTGACCATGTCCTACACAGTTACATTGCAGCTGTCCATCCATTCCAGAGGAATGTTTCTCAGATTTATCATACTTTCAGGGCCCGAAGGGGAAGGGTTCCAGATTGGAACAAGAAGGATGCTTACTTCCTTGTCATTTAGAAAAGAAACCACAGCCATGCTTTACGTGGGGCATGCTCCCATTTAAAAACTGTATTGCAGCTTGAAGTCACAATGCTGAGGATGGGCAGAGCAGGCTGTGTGATTCCCACTTGAGAGTAGAGCAAACAAGATCAGACATACTGAAAGGCAAGACACTGTGGTGGAAATCCCAGCCACCGGCCGTGGAACCAAGAATGCCCACTCTAGCCCAAGCTCCTCCCCTTTGGCCTTGACTCCCCACAGGTTCCCTATTTACCCTGGACACTGACTTTGCAGGTGGCATGTTAGAGAGGGAAGAGTCCAAAGCTGGACAGAACCTAACTCTCTGAACAACCCCATAAGGCAGAGCTCAGACCCACAGTAGCACTGGACTGAGATGTGAGTGAGCAGCCAATTGTTACAGTATTGTGCCAGCGAGCATGTAGAGTTGTATGTTCCAGCAGTCAGCCAACCCTGGTCAGTACAGACCCTCTGCTGTCAAGGTAGCTTTCTCCTCGGACCTCAGTCCAGCAGGTTCAGCATCACTTGGAGCTTCCATGTGGTGCTTCCTAAGCTGGACTTCATATTTCCTGGTTTCTATGATGTCTGTTCCTGGTCTCAGTCCTTGCCACTACACTTCTTCATTGCCTCTGAAATCAGTGAGACGGCAAAGCCATGTACCACTCAACTCTTCTCTCTGTGGAGAAGAGCCAGCCCCATTTGTTAATTCAAAAGTCAGATCGAAGGGCACCAGGCTCAGTCACAGAAGACCGAGGACTGACCTTAGCTTGGTTTCTAATTTACTGTGGCATCTTAAGCATGTTTCTTCAGCACCTCAGTCTAGCCTTCCCATGTCTAGATTTATGGGGCTAGTCTCACTGATACAAAGCATCCTGCTAACATGTTAGGATTCTAACACGTAAACTCAAAGCCCAAGAGAAAAAGATGCCGGTTAATTAGTCAAAGCTGTGGGATAATGAATGAAGGTGATTTCCCCAGACTGTGAGGGGGGAAAAAAGATTTCATCGAAGGGGAGAGAATTGTCAAAGCAGGTGTCACGGGTATGAAGGCAAAAGATGACACTGTTTCCATATTCACAAATCTGGCTGTTTGACAGGTGGCATAAGAGAATGGAGAGGCCACAGGCTCTGGGTGTGCATAGATCTGGGTTCAAATCTCCCCTTTGCTCTTAACTGTGTAATGGCAGGAATTCACTTCACCTTTTCTAAGCCTCCACCTTATCACTTGTAAAATGGCATGTCTCAAAAAATTTGTGGTAATTAAATGAGATAGTGCAAGTAGCACACACTGTAAGTTGTGGCAGAAAATTCCCTGACTCTTGTGATGACAGGCTGAGGGAGAAAGCTAGTTTGGGAAGGGATGGAGGCATTTTGTTCCCTCTTCATTTATCTTAACATCATGTGTCAGGTACTGGTAGTACAGAGATGAATAAAACACAGCCTCTGACCTCTAGGAATTCATCATCTAGGTGAAAATACGTCAAGTATGATAACTACCTCATACGAGTACAAGCAAGCCAGCACTTCCACTTCTAGAACATGCCATGGAGAGATGTGGAAACATGTTAAGAGATGACCATTGAAATTCTGGCTATAAATTTTAAAATTAAGGGGATAAAATGAAATGTCGATCAGTAGGAGAGCAAATAAATTATAGCAGATGAATAATAAATCAATAACAGGTAGTCTCATTAAGACCGAAATGAAAAATGCAGTTATCAAATTATATATACAATCATGTACTTTTGCTTAGATTTTAAAACACACACAAAACATTCTGTATTTTTCACTGATGTGTTCGTTTGTGTGTATAAAAGCATTTTTTTTTAATAAACTAGAAGGATCCACATCAAATTCATGAACCTGGCTGATTCTGGGGAAAGAGAAAGAAAACATGTAGAGATGACAGTCAAGGGAACAACAATTTCATCCCTAAAAGGACTAGCAACGAATACAACAAATTAATGTGGATAGTAATGTATGTAATATTATTCTTAATACCTTTCTGTATTTTTTTAAGTTTCTTACAATAAATATAATAGAAGTATAGCAACGTGTTGGACAAAGAATGATGAAAGTGTCCTTCCAAGCCCAAGTTGACCTTAGAGTAAATGTTAGAAGGCCATGGGTAGATGGTGAGATCAAGACTGGCAGGAGTTAGCCAGGGGTGGTAGAAGACCATGAAGCATGTTGGTTGACACTACCTGGGAGTCTGCGTGAAACTTTGAAGAAAACAAGACCTAGTTTTCACTTCTGGAGTCACCACTTTTAATATAACATGGTCACAAATGGAATCACATCGACTCTGAAATGTATTGCTTTCTCTAATAAATCTAGTTCTTCATACTCATTAGTAGACAAAATGTGGACTTTAAAATTCTACATGATTTAAACTTTATTTCAGGCAATAATTTAAATAGACCTTTTAGGAACATCTCAGTCTCTCTAAGAGAAAAGGTCCAGTCTCTAAAATGATGGCTTCTTGTCTGTCATCCCCAATTCCAATCCAAGATAGTGCCTAGGCATGGCTTATACAGTCTTATGATGGAAGCAAAATACTGGGGCCCTAGGGCCAAAATTCAGTTGAATGTTGGTGTCAGAAGTAACATCCTTTGTCTAGCTAATTGCATACTGACCTGCTCATCATTCAACTGAAGTTTGTGACAGATGAAGCTTGAATTCTGCTGTTTCTCTCAGTCTCTCTCCACTTGGGACAAATCCAGGTGCTCCCTGGCTAACTCAGCACCACTACCTCTAGACCTTTTTGAGGCCTGGTTGTGAATCCATTCAGGCTAAGCTCATATGGTTTGTTATCTCTGCAGCCATCTCTACAGAATGCCTTGGTCCTACTATGATGGACCTACTAACCAGTACCCCTCCCCAAAGCACACAGGAACTGAGGGAAGCTTGAGAGAGCTAAACCTCTAAGCCTCCCTCAGCCTCATAAATGCTACACTGCCAAGTTTATTTTGAGATGGCTGCTCTGACATTAATGCAACATTTTGTGAAGTGGCAGCTCCCCAAGCAGGAAGAAGTTAAATGTTTTTTTCATTTATCTGAAATACTTCCCTTTTCTTCATTAACTTCCCATCACAAGATGGTTCAATCTCCTCTCTTTCTTCTCTCTCAGGCTTCTCTTTTCCATAAAATTCTAGGTTGCTGAAATGGTTAATTTTATGTGTCAATTTGGCTAGACCACAGTACCCAGATATTTGCTCAAACATGTCTGGATGTTGCTGTGAAGGTATTTTTTTAGGTGAAATTAACATTTAAATCAGTGGACTCTGAGTAAAGCAGATTGCCCTCCGTAATGTGGGCGGGCCTCATCCAATCAGTTGAAGGCCTTAAGAAAAAGAATCCCTCAAAAAAGAGGACTCTCTGCCAGCAGACTGCCTTTCGACTCAAGCTGTAGCATTAACTTTTCCTTGAGTCTCTAGCCTGCTTGGTCATCTTTTCCTTCTTATAAGGCCCAGTTTGCAAGGCTACAGTCTTGCTACAGTCTTACTGAGGAAGCCCAGTACTTGTCCTCTGGGACAATAAACTTGAAGGAGGTAGGAGGCTGCAAGGAAACTATGGCTAAAAGGAAAAGATTTAAATTTGTTATTAAAAACTTTCGTCACCATTACACTGTGTGGTCTTGGATGAGTCTTTTCACATTTCTGAGCTCCTAGCTATCTCACAAAGTTGCTCAACTAATCAAGATATTATCTTTAGTAGTAATAGTCATTCTTTCTTTAGTAGTAATAGCCATGCACTAGACAATGCAAAGGTCAATGGGGATTGCGAGTGTGGAATTTCGGGATTTGCGGGTGTGGGGTTCGATGATAAGTCAGAGTTCGGGGCCAGAGATGGGATCATATGAGGTGGATGTGAGCAAGTTAAGTTCAAGATGGCCAGATTGTGTCTGGGTTATAAGATCCAGGGGGCGGGTAGCGTCGGGAAGAGTATGGGTCAGGTATGATGAAACTAGTGATTTGGGGGCAGTGGGATGACAGTTGAGAGAGAGTAATGACAGCTACTTCTTCCCACATCTCTTATTCTAAGTGATGTGATCCTAGTAAGTTTTTCTTTGATTCAGAAAAGAAAAAAGAAAAAGAAAAAAGTCTGTGCTGGAGCCAGCTTTAATGTCTGCCCTGCCAGGTAAGGAGTGAACATTCTAGCAATTTCACCCATGGAGTCCGAGGAGGATGGGAAATTCCCCTGGAAGCCCAGAATAAACTGAGGCCAAATTCTGGGCTTTTTCTGAGCAAACATTTTGAGAGAAACTGAAGTGATGATGATGTGGGAGAGCCACTGGGGCTGTCCCCTCGCACAGACGCAAGGCTGATGAAAACACAGGGATTAGAACAGATGAATCATGGCCAGGCCTCTCCCTGACAGCATTTGCTAGTGGCAACCTAATAAATACCAGCTCTCCGAAAGCGCTGACAAGTCACCCACCGGGCCTGGGAGTCAGAGAGATGGCTTCCGAACTTGGTGGGAGGAGAAAGCGGGGAGTGGAGACCTGGGGGCGTATCCCCCTTCCAGAATTCACGTTCTTCCTTTTGGTGAGATAATGTCCTACTCTTTCAGAAGTGTGGGTGATTCTAGATTCTAGATGAATTAGCGCCCACAATCCTGACCTTCCGCGCCTCCTGTGTGGGTGGGAATTCACATCCCTCTATGACTCCTGCCCTTGACAGCCAGGAACGGGATGCTGTATCTACTGGGAAGCTTGGGATGCTGCCTTGCTTTAGGTTACTGACGGTGAGGACAGCCTAAAGGTCTCTGGAGCACCACCTCAGACAGAATCTAGGGTGAACAGAGCTGTAAGACGTAATATTCCATCAGTCGCTTGACCAGGGTAGTAAATAAAGACCTACACATGTGATAAAATGTACAGAGCTAAGTACATCCATACACACGTACGTACACACACACAAAATTAGATGAGAACATCAGTGAAATCTAAACATTGGTGGATTCTCAGTCTTAACATCTGGTCTTGACATCCTATCACACTATAGTTATGCAAAATATGACCATTGGGGGAAACTGGGTAAAGGGTATACAGAATCCTTTGGTGTTATTTGTTTTTTTAAGAAACAGGTTTTTTGAGATATGATTCACATACCATACAATTCATGTGAAGTGTACAATTCAATGGCATTTAGTCTATGCAGAGTTGTGTTATCAATCACCACAATTTTAAAACATTTTAATTATTTCAAAAGAGAAACCCCACATCTTTTACCTGTAACTTCCAAATTCCCCCATGCTCCGAGCCTTGGGCAACCATTAATCTTCATTCTGTCTCTATATATTTGCCTGTTTAGGATATTTCATATAAGTGAAATCATACAATAGGTGTCTTTTGTGACTAGTTTCTTTCATTTAGCATTTATTGTAGCATATATATCAATATTTCACTTCTTTTTATTGATGAATAGTGTTCCATTTATGGATATACCATGTTTTGTCTATGTATTTGTTAGTTAATGGACATTGGGGTTGTTTTCACTTTTTTTGGCTATTATGGACAATACTACTGTGAAAATTCATGAACAGGTTTTTTTGTGTGTGGAGCTATGTCTTCAACTCTCTTGCATGTATACCTAGGAATGGAATTGCTGAATCATGTGGTAACTCCATGTTTAAGCTTTTGACAAACTGCCAGACTGTTTCCCAAAAACATCTGCATCATTTTGTCCTCCTACCAGGAGTGTGTGGGGGTTCCAGCTTTTCCATATCCTCACCAAAATGTATTAACTCCCCCCTTTTTTTATTATAACCATCCCAGTGGACATAAAGTGGTATCTAACCATGGTTTTAATTTGTGTTTCTCTGATAGGTATCGAGGCTGAATGTTTTTTCGTGTACTTATTGGCCATGTGCATATTTTCTTTGGAGAAATGTCTGTTTGAATCCTTTGCCCACTTTTAAGTGCAATATTTATCTTTTTATTATTGATCTCTGTATTATGTCTTACAATTGTAGATGACTATAATTATCTCCAAATGAATTTCATTTTTTTAAAAAAGGACACTGGGGAAAAACTAAAACTTCAGAGGAAAAAAATGAAGCAGTATTCTCCAAAGAGAATATATAGGAGGCAACCCAAGACATGAAAAGATGTTCAATAACATTAGCCATTAGGGAAAAGCAAATTAAAACACAATGAGATATAACTACACTCCTATCAAAATGGCTAAAATAAAAATTAGCGACAAAATCAAATGTCGGTGAGAATGCGGAGAAACTGGGTCACTCATATATTGCTGGTGGGGTTGTAAAATAGTACAGCCACTCTGAAAAACTGTCTGGCAGTTTCTTACAAAAATAAACATGCAACTACCAGACAACCAACAATGGCACTCTTGGGCACTTATCCCAGAGAAATGAAGATTTCTGTTTATACAAAAACCTGTACATGATTGCTTGTAAAAGCGTTATTAGTAAGAACCCCCAAGTGGAAGCAAGCCAGATGTCCTTCCATAGCTGAGTGATTAAAAAAAAACTGTGGCAGGTCCACACCATGAGATGCTACTAAGCAATAAAAAGGAACTATTGATACACTGAACAATTTGCCTGAGCCTCCAGAGAATTCAGCTGATGGGGAAGGGGGGGATGAAAAATCAAAAGGTTACATACTATATGTTCCTATTTATGTAACCCTTTTAAAATGACAAATTTATAGAAATGGAGAGTAGATGAGTGGTTGCCAGGAGTCCGGAATGGGTGGAGTGCAGGAGAGGGAGGTGGGTGTGACAATAAGGGGGGTAGATCTGTAGAAATGGTCTGTACCTCGATGGTCTCGGTGTTGGCATCCTCGTGGTGACTTGGTGCTATACTTCTGCAAGATGTGACCAATGGGGCCATATACCAGATCTCTTGGATCCCCCTATAGCATTTCTTACAATAATGAATCTGCAATAATCTCATAATAAAGTTTAATTAAAAAAAAAAAAGAAAAATGCAGTGCCTTCATGGGTGTACTTATGGCTATACCAACTATTAATTGTATGATTTGGGACGGATTAACATTGTCAGTTTTCCACCTGTAAAATAGGGATAATATCCATTCGTATGACTGTGGTAATGGTCAAATGAAAATAAAAGTGAAAGGACCTACAACTAACAAAGCAATTACTACTACCACCGCAACTGTTACTAGGGTATTCTCCGTCCTTAATATACATCCCTTAGTAAATGTCACAGTGTCAGTAATGTTCACTCACCATTAGTTGACTTCTCTATTGCTAATGTAGCCTTTTGGAGAAAGGTAGCAGAATACGCTAACTCACACTCAGGCAGGCGTGGTAGGTGTTTGCTAATAAGAAAGCTGTGAGCAGCTCAAGATTGAAAGGAAGTCGGACAAGAACGAGGCACACCCCAAGGCCTCTCAGACAGAAGGGGCAGGACACGGGGCCATGCCGGAATCAGGTCACAAGTTTTACTGACTTTTGGTACCTGGGAGTTGGGACTTTTGACCTACTCGCCTGAGTAGAAATGCAGTCTTAACCTTGTGTCCCTTCCCAAGGCTACTTCTCCTCCCTGCCTGCCAAACAGGAATAATCACAGCTCCCTTACAAAGCTGGTACGAGGGCCACCCACCTGAGGTAATTCAGTGTTTCCCAAACTCCAGTCATTCCCACACCAGCATCCTCATTTCTATCAAATTCATTTAACACCAAAATTGTCATTTATTTACATTTTTTCATTAAATCAACACTCTACTTAAATAACCTTATTTGTTAAAAGAAACAAAAGCAGATACACATATTTGTTCACATTTTAATATCTTTGAAAGCAGCACACTTCTTACAATCAATGGTGTATAATGATTGGATGAGTAAATTATTTTTCTTTGTTAATGGAACATATAATAATGTTTGATAATAAGGAACATTTTAGGTTCTATTAAATATGAAATGCCATTTCTTTGAGTAGAAAACCAGGTTGCTTATTAAAAACAGAAGAAACCATTTAAAAAATATATTTCATTAAATTATACTTTAATTAAATTTCCAACATAATTAAATTTCAGCTAGTGTGCTGCTTGCAAACATGTTAGCCTGAAGCCTGCTCCTAATCTATTTAAAAAAAAAGAAATTTAGTGAGCAAAGGTTAGCAAAGACTTATGCGCACCGAACGGATAGGATCTTCATGATACAGTATAGCATCTCATTCCGTTCGTTAACAGCCATACTGCGCAACACCTAAAACTATCTGCATTAGCAGCAAGTGTCTGCCTTTCAAAAGCACTGGGGACAAAGCAATGCTACCCAGCAGACATCCGGGAATTGGAGGCAATTCGCTTGCCCTTCCTAGGAGAATGAAGTACAGTGTAGTGGTTCCACACTGAGATATTATGTAGCAGTTAGAAACATTTACTAGAAATACACCTATTCATATAAATAGAATCTTCAAACGTTGAGTGAAGGAATAAGGTGAATGAGATGTAAATCACAGATGTATATCATATAAAGACATTAAAAGTTTACACATTCACCATAAAGACTACGCATTTTCGAAAATATACACATGTCCTTAGGATAGGGTAGAAGGAGGGTGGACAGGGAAGAAAAATAATATTATAAAATAAAAATTTTACAAAGAGAGGCTGTTTGGACTGATGATGATACTGTGCCCTGAGAGTATCTGAGTAACTCAACTATCTGTACAAAAATATGAAAATAAATGTAAATCATATAAATGTATACAGTGGTCACTCAATGATAAATAATTGCTTTCCTTTAAGGTAGTCTACAAAGGCTGTCTGGAGTATACTCAAGAATTCCAAGTGGTGGTGAATTTCTAGTGACTGTCCCTAGGTAAGTGTCACATATCCCCTTAGCTTAGCAGTCCCCTGGTGCCCCAACCCCTACTCACACACACACACGCACAACCCAGACACCTCCAGTTCAGGATAACCCAGCACCAATAATCATCCCTACCCAACACCATAGGGCGTCTGAAACCCAGCTGACTCCCCTGAAACAGACCAGGTGGATGCTGCTTAGGGCCTGAGTTTTGCCATCCCATTATACAGATAGGAAACTGAGGCCAGAGAGGGGCAGAAACTTGATGGAGTCACACAATGAGTAAGAGGCAACCAGAACCAGGTTGCTTTCCTTTCATATGTGCATACATCCTCCCTCCCCACACACGATATTGGCAATGCCCTTTACCTGACCTACCCATATAAACCAGTGGCAAGGCCACTGAGATAGACTTTCCATCCTTGAAGGGGCAAATATTTGTGTCTAGGGTGCTGCTCACCAGCCACTGGGAGACAGAGACATTAGGAGGAGGTCAGGAAATTAGTACAAAGGCAATGAGTACCCTAGCAGATGTGACAGAAGTGATAACAGCCAATGGTGTCATTTCTAAATGCCATCATCACTGAAGATGATCTAGTCCCTGGAAAATATGCTGTCTATCATATTTCTCCAGAGAGCGGGTAGGTGGCAGATGTATTAAAAGTGGTAGCAGGGGCACAAGCCATTTTATGAGAATTGTTTCATGTTCCCAAAGTGTAAACTATTATCTCCTTTTTACAGATACCCAGAGACTCAGAAGGCCTAAGTAACTTGCCAAGATTCAAAAAGGTAGTAAGGGGCTGAAAAGGGATTTCAGCAGAGCATGTCTGTCACCAAGGCCTTAGCCCCCACTCCCCAACCTTGCGCTGCTTCCTTGTACACCAAGAAAATAAGAGGTTTAGGGAAGAGAGAGCTAAGGTTTGAAAGGAGGTGAATCCAGGAGGATTTCACATGCCTCCATCACCTGACACAGGTCTTAAAGGAAGAATATGATTTCCACAGGTGGGTGGGGGGAGGGCGTTTCAGGTGGGGAGAATGTGTAGCAAAGGCATCCGGCTAGGAAAGCACAGCACATGCTTGGTGTGCCAAGTGGGTGGCTGGGCGAGAACCTTGGGCATGTGAAGTGGAACAGAGACAGGTCAGGGTGAAGGATGACTCTGTACAGAAGGAGGGAAGTGCCAGTCATCAGGTCAAGGGGTTTGCAGGCACCCCAGTGGGCACTTTAGAATTCATGGAAGAATTTTAAGGTGGGGCTCTGTAGCTGAGAGAAGAAGGGGAGAGGGGTCAACAGCACAGGTTTGGGGCCAAACTGACTTGAGTTTGAATCCTAGCCTTGCCATAAATTAGCTGCAATCTTGGGCTAAAGGCTGATCCTCTTAGGTAACACTTAGGACAGGCCATGAACCTAGGAAATACTCAATTTGAGTTAAAGCTGATGATGGTAAAGAAGATGATGATGACAACATGGAAGGCAGAGGAGGGAGGAGGAGGAGGAGAAGAATTTGTGGTAATATAGGCAGGAGGATGGCTTCATGCGTCAGGACTTACTGAAGAGTAAGGAGTCACTAAGTCTATCTAGCTAGTAGGATTCTGATAAAAGGTCTGGAGACATGGCCAGGGATTTCTCCATGGCCAAGATGCCTGTCTTCTGCTTTGTCTGTTCTCTAATCGTTCCCAGTACCTTGCTGGATCTACTTAAAAATTAAACAAAACAAACGAAAAATAAACGTGTCAAATAAGCCCATGTGCTAATCACCATGCTGGGCACTGGAGGCCCTGAAATGAATAAGGCCCCATCCCTGCTTTCAAGTTTACAGTCTAGTGGGTGGAGGCGGGGAGGGGCATGGACATAAGCAGTGACCTAAAGCAGAAAAGCCCACCAACCTGAGCGCTAGGTTGAGCTTCAAGTGAAGAGACGAGTGTTAGGGGTTGGAGTGGAGCTGGGGAGGAGGTGGCTGGGTGGGTGGGATGAGAGCCCTTCCGACTGGAGGCATCTAGGAAAAGAGAGCAGAAGCTTTGGCTCACTAAACCTGAGAAAAGACTAGAACATCAAGTCTGAAAAGAATAGACCTGGACAGATCCAGAGTTCTAGGTGGCAGGAAACAGCCAATAGTTTTCACCAGGCCTTGGAATGAAGGCATTGCAACTATTTTTCCATCTTTGCCTCTTGCCCGGGATCCAGACTCCTGATGGTCCATTCTTTGGTTTCATGAAGGCAGACAGCAGGAACTTCCATCATGGGAGCAGGTTCATTTCCAGAAAGAAAATTCAGTCAGTGTTGCCAAACGTGGGAAAAAGATACAGATTACGAAAAAGAAATAAATATCAAGTATAATTTGGGCAGATGCAGCTAGTGTACCACCCAGTCTCCTCTGATTTGGTTCAAAGAGGCAAAGTGCCCAATTTAAAAATCCTTCTCCTTCTCCCCAGACATCATCACAATGAGGAGTAGAACCTAGAGTGAGATCCAGTTCTAGCCAAAGAGATGCAGGCAGAATCCAATGGGTGGAGCTTCTGGGTAAACATTTTGAAAAGAAATGCTCCTTTTGGTGGTCGGTCCTTCCTTTCATTGCACCTGAAAATAGTCGTGATGCCTTGGAGGAGCAGCAGCCCTTCTATGACCTGAAACTGAAAGCAATCTTCGAGGGCTGGAGATGGAAGGGTAGAAGGAAGGGGCTTGGGTCTTCAATGGCTTGGTAAAACTATTTCATAGGGGAGACAGATTGAAATCAAGTAGTCAGACCCACATTACAATTAGTTTGACAAATGTTTGTGGAAGGGGGTTGGGGAAGGGTAGGCTCTTTTCTCTGGAGTTCACCTCTCACATGACTCTATGCAGGAAACCTCTCCTGACCCCCAGAATAAATCAGGATTTGCCCATTTATAGGTTTGTAGCTCACTAGTCTTTTCCCCATGGGCAGTTACCACAATTATTTGTGCCGTTGTTTACATAATACCTGTGTCCACTACCAGGCTCTGAGCTTTGCAAGGCTCCAGTATATGTCTATATCTACATCTACATCTATATCATCTATATCTATATCTATATCTATATCTATATCTATATCTATATTTATGTCTATCTATATCTACATCTATACCTATATCTATCTATACCTATGTGTGTCCAGATCCATATCCACATATCTAGCTAGCTAGCTAGCTACTTAAAACCACCGAATCCCCAGTGTCCAGCACAGTGCCTTGCCTAACAGAGCTCTTCAGATCTTTGCTATATAAGTGAATGCATGAGTGTATAAATGAATGGATGAGTTGAATGAAAGCCGGTAGTTGAGATTATATCTTCAGCCTCCTCCATCACCTTGTTTCTACAAAGAAAAGCAAGACACGAATAGGCAAACGGGGGATTCCTCAGTATGTTACAAGAATTCAGATGCCTCTGAAGATTCAGGGGCTGATTATTCAATGTTTTATCTCTCCAAGGACTTCTTTTGAGCATCGCCTGGCTTCTCGGGGTGCACATGGATTCTAAAGGCCTGTCTGTTTTCCTCTTGAAGGGAACTTGGGTGGAGAGGAGGTTAGTCCCCCTGAAGTCTGAGGCATCCTCTGGGTTGTGATTATAAAGGTTCAAGTTCTGTGCCATTTCCCCACTGGACATTCTGATTGCACCCCTCCACACACACACATCCTCAGTCCGTCGGGTCAGTGGCAGCAAGTAGCAAGCTTTCCCGCAGCTCTGAATCATGTCAAAGCCACATCAAAAGCTAGAGCTGGGTTGCCAGGTCTACACTGAAAGTCCTCAGGAGCCACAGCTCAAGGGACACGGGGCTCCTGAGGCATCCGCTGGCTCCCTGGTGGACCAGGTACTTTCCTGCAGAGAACACATCATTCAGCTCTTCCTGTGCTTTTACTGTAAACTCATGGTTTATTACGCACCTAAGAGGAAGGAGAGAGGGGAGGAAAGAGAGACAGAGACAGACACAGGGGAGGTTTGATGTGAAAGAAGCACAGCAAATAGCAACAGATTCTTATCCGTTCAGAACTGTGAGAAACAAGCCCCCATCTGAGAGGCGAGGGCTGAGGCCCAGAGAGAGAAGGTGGCTGCCCATGAAACAGGAAGCTGAGAGGGCAGGGATGGAAAGCCAAGCCTCCCGATTCTCTGCTTCCACACACTTGGACAGCCACCCGCTGAGACGTGTCCAGAATCCAGGTCTTCAGGATCAGGGCAAGGGGAGCCCTCAGGAAGGAGAGGCAGCAGTCAGGGCAAATCATGCTTGTGGCACAAAGGCACACAGAGATGTCATCCATTCTACCAAGTGCCAGTCACTGTGATGGACATCTGAGCAAACATAGACATGAAGAAGCCTCGGGCTCTGCCCTTGCAGGGCTCCCAGTCCAGCTGGGGAGACAGATACATGCTCAGCTCCGTCCGACCCCAGACAGACGGGAGAAGGGTTAGACGTGCACAGAGGTAGGATCTGAGGTCAGGATGGGGGAGTAGAGCAGGCAGGGAATGCACAAAGGTTTCCCGGCCTCCGGGGTGAGCATGTGTTCACTGCAGGAAGGAAGGTCACCTCAAGCAGACGAACATATGTAGCAAAGGCTTTGAGGTGGGGAAGTATGTGGTATAATCCTGGTGCATCACCCTGTGACTGAGGCTTAGCCTGTTTGTAGGAGACAGTTGCAGAGAGCTGACGAGGAAGGCAATTCCAACCAGCTCTGAGACCCCCAAAGCCAGAAGCCTGGCTTTATTCATGCCTGTGTGTCCAGCACAAGGCTGGGCACAGAAGAGCCAGCCATCAAGTGAATGGCAGTGAGACCTAATTGTGAAAACTTTGGGCCTTAATGAAGCATTAAAAACATGTTAACAACATCTTTTACTACCTGGGAATGTGTGCAGAAATCCTGCCCAGAGACCACCCACTAAGAAATATCTACCAAAGAGCCTATACTCTGAAGCTTAGAAATTCCATGCTAAGTAAGACATGAGGACAGGTGGCCAACATCGCCCACCTGCAGGCTTTATGAAAGAGCTTACAATGAATCCTTCCAGAGGATAAAGAGAGCAAAGAATGGAGGCATTTTTAGAAAGAATTTGCTGGGGTGTTCTGCTTTTCTTCACTCCACACCTCAACCCAAATCAAGTGATGTGCGAAAAAATGCCCAGGCTCATGGGTCGAATTGAAGAGAAAATTACTCTGGAGACTAAGTATGATTTGCAACTTGGACAAGGACCTGGACCAGTGACTACATTATTACAGATGGGAAAAACAATCACAGGGCTCTGCGAGACTGGGCTACAGCAGCGCCACCACGTGGCAGGAAGAAGCAGGTACTCAGAATCCAGCTCCTCCTTAAGCTTGAAATTTAGAAAAGGACTGATCGCTATTTAACTGAATAAGCATCTAAAATTCGTGAAAAATATGGAAAAGTGAGGGGAACCTTACACATACACAAAAAAGGGATATACTGCATTTCAAACTAGTGGGCATGAGTGTTTGAAAGTAACAACCTGTGACCTTATCTACATTCTGAGCAGGACAGAAGGATTTTAGAAAAATCTTTTCCCTATCAAACTCTTCTTTTCTTTCACATACCTTTTCCAATTTATTTCAAAAGTCAAAAAAAAAAAAAAAAGAAGTGGGAAGTGGTTGACTAAAGTCACCCTCATCCACCACCCAAAAATAGCTTTAAAAAGGAAAAGAAAAATACAAGAATATTTTGTTGTTTTTGTGAAATTTCATGCATGTGTCATTCAGTTAACATTGGATTATGACATTCTTGGATTATTGATTCCTGAAATTGAAATGTAGAGAGTGACAGAGAAAAAAACTTAAAAGCATTTAGCCCTGGGAAATGTTCAACAGTAAATGCCACTCACTTCTATGATGATTTGTATAGTTAAGCGTTTTGCATAGCGAGGCATAAATTCTGCTCACGTCTTTCTGCCTTTTTTGCCCTCTATCTTCACACCACCTGCCCTTGATGTAAAGAGTTTATAATAGGAAATCTAGCACTGATGTTGTCCTACCATACTGTGGCTAATCTACAAATCCGAAATGTCATTCCTCATTCAGACAGAGTAAGGTAGAATGGAATTTATGCAGCTACCTCTGAATTCTTGCTTTGCTGTTGAGCTCTGTGACCTGGGGCAACTTATTTAAACTCTTGGAACTTGTAAAGGACTATAGTCACAGAAATTATACTGTGCCTGTCTAAGCATTATATGAGATCACACTTACTAGAACAAGGTGGGCGCACAGTAAATAAATAGTGGATACAGGCAATGTGCTTATCTATTTTCTCGTCCTCATTCTTCTCATTCCTCTGACTCCACCCTGGAAAATCCATTTGTGGCTTACAGGCTAGGCATGAACCATTAATGAGGGAAGGTAGGTAGCTATGGCAAGGTTTCCTGAACATTCCTCTTGGGTATGCTCTCAATGGGGGCATACCCAGCACCCACACAGCTCTAGGGGAGCCAGGCTCCAAGTTGGGGGTCTCCAAGCCAGGTCCTACTGGTGCTGTGGCCAGGCCTGGAGTACTCCAAGATAAGATGGAGATCCCCAAATACCTATATCTCTGCCTCAGGCAATCCCATAGAGCTAAAGAACCCCAGCAATTAAATTAGGTGTGGGCTGATTATCCTGTCAAAGAGACATTTGAAAATTGAGAGAGATTCTTGCAATACCATGCATTCCAACTCTTTCCTAAACATGTGTATCTCCATATCTCTTCTGTTCTTTACAACAAACTTATGAGTTTCACTAGGCAGGTACAAGTATCTCACCTTTGCAAGTAAAGAAAGAAACTATAGTCAAAAGTGAAGAAAACGTTTTGCTTATGGTCTGTCTCACAATTAGTAAGTGGTGGAGTTGAAGCCAAACCCACAGTTTTCTTCTTTACAGTGACCTACTGGATCAAGGACGACTCAGCTTCCACATCCTTCCATGTCCCTGGGGATCAGTGGTATTATTTATTTTAGTGGCTGGTCATACGCCCATAATTTTCCCACTACTGAGTGCATTTACTAGTAGCATGAGATTATTACAGAAACATGAGGAGAAAAAAGAAGTAGTTACAACCCTTTTCATTCATGCTTCAGACAAATACTTGGTACAAATGACACACTCCCAACTCCGTAGTAGTTTGTGCTAGTCTTTCCCAAACTGTTCAGAAGAAAGAAGGGTCCAACATCTAAGTCTGCAACTTCTTTGGCACTTCCCCAAAGCCAATATCCTGGCTCTCACAGTATATACTAGAAGAGAATTGTAGTAACATATTATCCCAGCTAAAATTAAAACAGTAATTACTTTGATGAGTCAGAAGGCATTTTCATTAAGAATAAAAATGTAAATATGGACAAGTGTAAAAATGAAAGAATCCGTAATTCCACTATGTGTATGTGTATACTTTTCTTCTTTTTTTTTTCCCCCCATGCTTATAAAACTCATCATGGCCCTGGAACAACTGGTAAAGTCGTGTTGGGCTTCGGCTCCCATTCCTGATCACTGAGCTCCAGGGGTGCAGGCGCCTCCATTCACACTGGAAAGCAGAGGACGAACCAAGAGAGGAATGACTCATCTGTACACTCAAGGTGCCCTCCTCCCCCACGGCAGGAAAACTGTGCCCAAGAACATTCCAAGGAGGAAAACATCTGCTGTGCACATAGACTAATCTAGCTTAGAGAATTAATATTTGTGTTATATCAGAGTAAGAGGATGCATTCAAGTGGTCTTCTGTGCGTATGGGAGACACGGAGAGAAAAACCAGGAAGAATCCTCAATTTCCACCTCTTACTGGCAAGAATAATTTAGTACTCACCGAATTTAGATAATCACCAAACTGAAGGAAGGAATATGTGGTTTAGCCCACAAGGGGACACTTGGCAATGTCTTGAGACATTTTTGGTTGTCTCAACTAGAGGGAGGTGCTATTGGTATCTAGTGAGTAGAGGCTGGGATGCTGCTCACAGAGGACAGGACAGCCCTGTGCCCTGCTGCAACAAAGGATCATCCAGCCCAGAATATCAATATCAAGAGTGTCAAGGTTAAGAAATCCTGACTTACAAGAAAATGAAGATTCACTCTTCATATGATGGAGGAAAGGAGAGCAGGGACCAGAATACAGGACGACAAGGACAGAAACCATGGGAGGACCCTCCAGTCAACTTAAAAAGAGAGTTGGAATTATATCGTATGTATTATTAGTGATTTTTTTATGATTCAACATTGTAGTGAAGTGTTTCCCTATATCATAAAATATTCTTTGAAAATGTGGCTTTTAGTGGTTTAATAATATCTTTACATATACCTGTACCACATCTTTTTGACAATTTATTTTTTACAGCCCGAGTATTTCTAATCACCTCTCGGTGGCAGTAATAGAGTGATGACATCTTGAGTAAACAGATCTTTGTGGATGTCAGATTGTTTCCTTAAATTCTCAAACATAAAATTTTTATATGAAAAGAGGTGCATATTTTATGTCTTTTCCTACATGTTGTCGAATGGCTTCCAGAAAACGTCCTCAATCTACACTTCCATCAGAAAAAAACCTGGAGGTTTGTACAACCTTTATGCTAAAGGCTCACTCGCTCCCATAAGAGATATTCCTACCTGATCCTTCTCACTCCTTTTAAGGGACAGGTCTATTTACAAACGTCATACTACTCTGGATGTCTCCACCTTCCAGTTCTCAATTCCCTCTTTTATAAAATTATTGGAATTAGTTGGAAATTGAGAAAGCCATCATCTCCCTACTCATATCCTAGAAATGTGAATATTTGAGTTTTACTTTAATGTCTAGTGATTCCATTTGAAAAGAAGTATGATGAATAGGTAAGCATCTAATACATTCCCCCCCCCCCCGCCACTCTACCCCCCAGCTTCAAAATGTGAAAAATCAGATCTGGAGAGAGGATGAGATTGGTAATCTTCCAAAGTCAGGGGAATGTTCAAGCTCCAATCCAAATCCTTTATACTTGGTCCAGTGTTATTTCTGCTAAGTCCAGCTTCCAAAAGATAATTTAAAAAAAAAAAAAAAAGATACCACAACATGCAACAGTTTTGCAGGTAAGGACTAGGGCACAGAGGAATTACGCATCTCACTTGCAATGACATAGCTGGGAAGTGGCAGAGCGGGAGTCCACCCAGGTCTGCCTGACTTTGCTGGTTGGTATGGGCTGGTTAGACCTTTGACGACCCACAAAGTGACTATGCTATGGTCACTTATCCGTTCTTTCATATTCACGTAGACTATAATATATACTGAATTAAATCTGTATTAATTAGCAGAAACCTTTTATAACAAGGTAATTTATATGTGCATCAACGATGCAATTGTACTAGTGAACTCTATTGATAACTGTATCGTCATAGGGCCACTACCCACACGTGATTATCAAGCACTGGAAATTTAGCTCGTTCACATTGAGTTGAGCTGCAAGTTTAAATTGTAGACTGAATTTTGAAGACTTGGTATGAAAACAGGAGTGTAAAATATCTCATTAATAATATTTAACATTCCTTACATGATTGAGTTAATTAAACATATTATTAAATATAAATATTAAGATAAATATATTATTAAAATTAATGTCGCCTGTTTCTTTTGCTTTCTCTCATGTGGCTACAGGACATTTTTATATTTCTATGGGGCTCACATTATGTTTCTATGTTTCTACTTGCTAATTCTGTGATCAAGGCATCCTGACTATCAGGCAGGGAGAAGGCCCTATAGATGGAAAATGATTTGATATATGATCATCCAAACTATAGACAACACCTAGAGCTCTATATTGTTAAGTCTGGAAGGAACCCCAGCAGAGACTTCTAATTATTCTATGATATCCATTCTCCTCTTCTCTCACAGTGAGGAAAACCCCAGTTGTTTGCTGACATTGTAGCAGCTAAGTATAAAAACTATATTCCCCAGCCCACTTTGCAGCTAGGTGAGGGCATATGACAACATTCTAGCCAATGGATGTGAGTTGAAATTCTATGTGTAGCTTTCAGCTTATATATTCGATTTTTAGAGGTGGTACGTCCTTGCTCTTGATACTTTCCTGCTCTCTGGACAAACAAAAGGATCCTGGATCCTTGAGGATTTCCTAGAGTAGCCCATCTCAAGACCTCTACATGAAGAAGAAAAACATTTCTACCCTATTTAAGTAATTGTTTCATACAACTAATTTAGTCCATTTTTATTTAACACTCCTATATCACAGGGAAATTATATCTCAGAGAGGGCCAAAGGGTACCCAAAATCACACAGCAACTTAGCGTGAGAACTGGTCTTGAACCCAGGGCTTCTAACTATTTACCCTTCCATACCATGCATCGTACTCAGCTGGCTCATCCAATTACAAAGTCTGCAAAAATACATTCCAAAAGTTATGGTGCATAAATGAATTACTCTCCTTTGTATGCCAGAGATAAGAATCTTCATTTGCTCATATCATTGGTGTTTTAAACTGCATCCTTAAAACCTCAATGATTTGTGTAAATTACCTGTGTGATACAATAGCAGCTTACTTGAGCAAGAGACAGCCACAAAATAAACTTATCAATGACGTCTTGCTAGAGGCACCAAAACAATGAAATGTCATCCTGATTTGCTTCTTCCCTGCCCTTTAATATCCAGATAATATTGGCTCAAATCATGAACTTCACACCTGTGGAAAACCAAAGCCTGTAAGATTTCTGCAAATTTTGGGGCAGGGTGTGGGGGTCACTCCTATGTTTCCAAATCTAGGTATCTTATTCTGTGAGTGCTGTTTATTCCACATTGCTACAAACCAGGCAAGAAATCCAGCCCTTCCTCAATTTCTACACATACATACACACATAGATAGGCAGCATCTCATAGAGCTAAATATAATACACTTACTTGAAGATTTACATAGGAGATAGGAAAGAGATTATATACCAACAACTTCAAATTGAGCATTAGGCATTTCTCTTGTGAAACTTTCCTTTGCTCACCCTGTGGCAAGGGAATTCCCATGGGATGCTTTTCCTGGGGTCACCACGAGGCCATAGAGGCACCCCCTGAATAGACGATATGGAGAGCAGAACCCTGGTTTAATTGCAGCCCCAACTCGGCCCCTCAGCCAACCAGCTTGAGTAGTGGCAGCCTGCAGAACCTGCACATGGTGGCTCTGGCTTTCCCTCCAGTAGCCCTCAGTCACAGACCATCTCTCTAGTCCCTGCTCCCCACTCTCCCTGATATGCCCTGATCTCTCCTCTTTCTCACTGACATAAAGGTAGAGACATCTATAAACTCCCTTATATTCTCAGGCGGGACCACAACTGCCAACTTCCCACTTTTTCTTTTGCTTGAGCTCTTGCCAAGCCCCTTGGGGTCTTAGTTGCCACTCTGTGTGACTTGACATATGTTCTTTCCAAATAAGAAGGATTCCTTCATAGATAAATTTTAGTACCAATTATTAAGATAATTTAAAAGTTCACTAAGTTAGAAAGCAAACATACCTCGAACCTTCATTCAGTTTCTTTCACAGAGGGAGATACATGAAGACACCTCCCTAACAAGCTGAGGGCTGGGGCCATCCTTTGGGGTAGAAGGAATCATAAGGTCCTGTCCAATGCCTCGTGAAGTAGTTGTCTCTCTTTGATCTAGCTCCAACAAGGTACTAACCAGCCTCTGCCCAATGAACAGTCGTTCTTCCCCAAGGCAGGTCTGACCCACTGCACCTACCATTACTGGTTGGGGGGTAGGTGATACCTTTTAGGACAGGTTCAAGTGTATTAGCATAGAATTTGAGATTCTTTACATTTTGGAAGCCATCTAAACCTCTAGCCTTCTCCCCCTCCTCTGTCCTCTACATAATCTATTTTTCATGCCTCTGAACTTCATATATGTCATTTTTCCTGCCTGGAAGTCTCTTCGTCACCTTCTAAGCCTGGGAAGGTTCTGTTAATCCTTAAATTCCATAGCACCTTCCCCAGGCACAGTAGTTCATTTGCTCCTTTTTTTTTTTTTCCTGGAGCTCTCCTCCACACCTCTATTATATAGCATAGATCAGACCACACCGAAAGGCTTTGTTAAACCCTATATCTTCCCCTGCTACCTAGGAGAAACTCATCATCTGTTTCTCTAGCTCTTAGCTCAAGGCTTAGGGCATACTGCATAATATACATTGGTCTGAATTATTATACAAGTGTATCCCCTCTTCTCCCTGACAGTCATTCAAACCCATGAAGAGAATGATCTTGCCCATCCTTAGTTGTCTCTTTTCCTACTAGACTCCTAGGGTCACTCACTAATCCTTCCGTAGCATGGACCCCAGTTCCCTTTCTGTCCTTGTCTTCCTCCTTTGTATATGCTCCCACTTTCCAAGGTCACTCTAGCTTTTGAGATTCAATGTCATACTCTAGGGAGACTACTGCAGGTTCTCAAGAGCCTGCACGTGGAAGAGGAAATTGTTCTCATGGAATCATCTAGGACTGCAGTCCCCTACCAGGGCAGGGCCAAGACCCTAGGCCTACCTCAACAGAAGATGGGGCCCTAGGTACACTTGTCACACACCTGGCCTCCTCCAAAGTCCTCACAGCTCTGAGTTCTGTCCTGTGCACCCTTCTTGCACAATTACCAACTTTCGATCCCCTTCTGCATAGGTAGAAAGATATTTACATTTTTCCTCATAAAATTTTATCATCTCACACATGCCATTTTGTAAACTGTTTTTTCATGCAAAAATTATGCTGCACACAAATACCTTTTTAGGTTAGTAAAAATACATCTAACATAGAGATTCTTAACATAGTGCTTCATGGACTGGCTTTAGGAAAATTAAGAAGCCTTCTGATATTGCAAGTTAAAATTTGCATGTACGTGAATATATGGACTTTTCTGGAGAGAAGATCTATGGTTCTTGGTCTCAAAAGGGTGCATAAGCTAAAAATTACTAAGAACAACCTACTACCATTTTTCAGCTATATACTAGCCTCTTTGAATTGGGCTTTGTCTCAAAAGACTTCAGTTCAAGCTACATCTTTGTCACATATTATATGAATAACCTTTGTAAATTCACTCAGATCTGCATGACTGGAGAAGACAATTCTTGCCCTGCCTAAGTATACACAAGTGTCCTATTTTACAAGTGAAGAATTTGACTTAATATAACTTAATCAAAAAAATGACCTTCTCTTCACCCAAGGCCCAATGGGGACAGGTGAGGACTTAGAAACAGAGGCATCTCCTGGAATTTCCTTGAATTCTTTTGCCATTTTCCTCTGTCCCACCAGAGGGATAATGAAAAGCTCCAAATTTTCAAAGAGACATTTAATGATGCGAAATAGTTTGAATCACACCCACAATGCTATTTGATGCTGGACTTATTGGTTGAGAGATCATTTCGAACTTTCTCAAAAAAGAAAAAAGAAGACCTATTGAACTGAAAAATCTGTGTGCATTTTTTCTTCCTCTTCTCCACAATGAGTTATGTCTGCCAAAGCACTAAGCAAAAGCCATAGGGTGAGCCCTGAGCTGCAGGAATGCATCTGCTGAGAGATGTAACCAGGGAGAAGGAAGTTATGACTCCTGGAACGAAGCTTCACTCAGTGGCAAAGCTCTAGCTTCACAGCCTGGTCTTCTATAAACAATCCTAGTTGTCCCAAGATGACATATCACCTACCTGCTTTATGACTGGACTAGGTAGACTATAGGATTTGACTGATGTAACATAGACCCACCGTCACATGTTATTTCTCTTTCCAGGGTTGAGATGGTACGTCCATAATAATCAGGGATCCAGATTCTATTTTGCTGCTCTTTCATCTTTAACAGGTAGTTTCCACTTTGTCACCAAGATGACTGCTCCTGCTCCCACTCTCACATCTGCATTCCAGTTAGCAGGGCATGTCTTTTCCTATAAAGCACTCAGCTTGGAAGTAGTGCACGCCTCTAAGTTCCAGTTCAAAATGTTTTTTAGTTTCTTTTATATTATTATCTCGTGGACCCATGGATTATTTAGCATGGAGTTGATTAATTCTCAAATATTCAAGTACTATCATTTTGTTACCAATTTCTAACTTGGTTCTGGAATTGTCGAATAATACATTCTGCATGATTTCGGTCCTTTTAAATTTACCGAGAATTGTTTCATGTTTCAGCATACAGTCTGTCTTGGTGAATGTCCCATGGGCTCTTGAAAAGAATGTGAATTTTGCTATTGTAGGTAAACGGTTCTATAAATATCATTTATGTCAATTTGATTGATGTTGTTCAATTCTTCTATATCTTTAGTGATTTTCTATTTTTATGTCAGTTATAAGACAAGGAATATTGAAAACATCAAGTATAATTGCGGATTTGTCTGATTCTTTGTTTAGTTCTGTCCATTTTTGAGTCATATATTTTAAAACTCTGTTAATTGGGTTTAAGATTGTTGTCGTCTTGACGAATTACTCTCATTTTCTTATAAAATGTCCCTCTTCAGTCCTAGTGATATCCCTCATTTTGAATTCTACTTCATCTGATATTAATATGTCTAGTTTTCCTTCTTATGATTAGTATGTGCATGTAATATAATTAATATCTTTTTTCAATACTTTTAACTTTAACTTGTGTCTTTATATTTAAAGTGTTTTTTATAGGCAGCACATAGTTGGTCTTGCATTTTTATCCAGTCTGACAACTTCTGCTTTTTAGTAGGAATGTTAATCATTTATACTCAATACAATTAATAATATAATTGGGTTTAAATTTACTTTCTTTTTATTTGTTTTGAATTTGTCTCAAATGTTCTTTGTTCTCTCTTTTCTCTTTCCCTGTCTTCTTTTGAATTATTTTTTTTATCATTCTATTTTAACTCCATTATTGGCTGATAAGCTATACCTCTTTGTTCACTAGAGTTCACAATATGCATCTCTAACTTATCACAATCTATTAATTTGATTAACCTTATACCACTTCACATCTATATTAAAACCTTATAAGAGTATAATTTCATTTACCCCCTCATGTACTTTTATCATAAAATTTATTTTTACATACGTAAAATCCACAATACGTTGGTATAATTTTTGCTTTCATTAATCAATTATTTTAACAGAAATTTAATAAACTTACAATTAAAAATTACTTGATTTTTATATTATTTATATTTGTCATTATATTATTTACCACTTCTGTAGCTTTTAATCTTTTTCTATAAGTATAAGTTTTCATTAGTTATCATTTTCCTTCTACCTGAAGAACTTTTTAAAACATTTCTTGTATTCCAGGTCTACTAGCCAAAAGTTCTCTTGATTTTTTTTCTGAAAATGTCTTTGTTTTGCCTCAGTTGTGAAGGAAATTTTCATCAGATATAGAAATCTGGGTTTACAGTTTCTTTTTTTCCTTTTAGGACTTTCAAGATATTTTTGGATTCTTCTGGCATGTAGTTTCTGAAGAGAAATTGGATTTATATATTTTTTTGCCTCAATATGTAATTTCTCTGGCTATTTTAAAGATTTTTCTCTTTATTTTTTGTTTTCAGAAATTTAATTAATATGTTTCTTTGTGTGGTTTTCTTGTGTTTTTCCAACTTGAGATTTTTTTGAGCATCGTGATATGAGAATTTATGTTTTTATCAAATTTGTAAAAGTCTTAACCATTATTCTTCAAATGTTTATATGCATATAAAAATTTAATATATGACAAATGTGTTTTTTAAGTCAGTGGCAAAAAATAAATCCTATGGAATAAATGGTTTTGAATAATTGGCTGTCCTTTTATTTTTTCCCTCTACCTAAGTCCATTCACAAAAATAAATGTTTTTATATTAACAACCTCATGTCAAGAATAGATATATAAAAGTTTCAGTGAAAATAAAAGGATCGTTTAGGAACTTAATGTAATATATTTAAGTTATTGCCCTAGCAAACCTTGTATGTATTTATACAAAAATTACTGACCCTGCTAAAAATTAACTACTGGGCAACTAGGTAGGCATCCCTCGCCCATCCCCAAATCAGATCTGCCATACATGATTTTAAAGTTTATGGCAACCACATTCGAAACATATTCTATGGAAAAAATTATGAAGTTCATGTGCTTTTTCTGAAAATGTTCCTGTGTATTAAATTCAGCTGAAACAAACAGTAAACCAGAAACAATGATGTTTTAAACAAAATAGAAATCTATTTCTCTTTTATGTTTATGTTTACATAGGCATTCAAGGTTTATACTGGGTCTTGAATATCGTCAGATATCCAGATTCCATTCCTTTTACATTTCTGCTATTTTCAACATATAGCTTCTAGCTTAAGATCCAAGCTCCAAATGTGTTATCCATTTACCTATTTTATCTAAGCCAGTCAGAAGGAGAAATAAGGAGAAAGTCACATCTCTTTCTTTAAGAATATTTCTTGAAATAACATAAATTCTAATTCCATTTACATCCCATTGGTCAGAATTTCATTACATGGCCACATCAAATTACAAAGAAGTCTGAGGAATGAGGTTTGGGCCTGGGCTCCTGTTTCCAGGTAACTTTCAGGTGATGCATTAGTGAAGGAGAAGGGAGGACAGACATTACGGGACGGACAAGTAGCCTTGCTGCATTGATCACTCTTTTCTTCAACAAAACTGTTTGGCCACCAATATAAGGCACTAGTGGCAGACTTTAAGATGTAGGATGAACAAACACACAGTCCCTCCTATGTGAATCTTACAGTCTAGTGAATACATAAAAGTTGAGTTACTAAGAACATATATCTTCTGTACCCTTCCAATAGCCTACTTTCAAACATATCTGTAATAATATTCTATTGGTTCAATTTCTACAAATCGTCCATACCATTATTAAGCCTCACCTAGGACTCAGCATCACATTAGAAAATGTGAGGGATCCTTGAGTGTTAGAATGAAAGAAAACTTCAGAGATCATTTAATCCTTTGTGGTTAAGAAAACTGAGGTCCAGAGAAAAAGGGACTTACCCAAGGCCCCTCCTTTAATCTCTTTGTTGGCAAGGACTCAGATCTCTATCTGTAATTACTACAGAGTCTGTCAGGACTCTAAAATTCAAAAAATAAAAGCTGAGCTTCCCTCAGGATTCCCCTGCTGTGTATGAGTCATAGGGAAAACCCCTGGGAAGCCAACAACTAATGGCTATTGTAAGAATGTAGCTTGCTAGGCACCTGAATTTCTCACATTAAATAGGAACTCATCCCACCCACACTGCTGAAATGCCTTTTGAACCAGTCTCTGTGCCTGGAAAGAAATCAGTTAGTTGAACATGCTGGATTTAACTCCCTGTTCCAATGCTTATTAGCTGTGTGTCTTTGATCACGTTGCTTAACACCACTGAGTTTTACATTTTTTATCTCTAACTTGGGGGTGATTGTCCCTGTACTACAGTACTAAAAGGATCCAGTAAAATACTTTAAGTAATGTTCTTCTCACCCACTTACATTCCTGTATCATTGCTTCCAGACAGAACATACTCTACCAAAATTATTTTGGATGACTCAGCTACTTCAATGGCTCCCCATTACTTACACTAGAAAATCCAGGTGCCTTGGCAAGATTTTCAAGCTCTTCCCTTTTTTAAAAAGGCAAATCAGAGATAAAAATAAAACGTAAGTCAACTGGCCCCTATGCTAATTATTTCTAAACAAATAACTATAGTAAATATTTATGAATAGTTATTGAACACATAACTATAGTAAAAAGTAGAAAGTTCTACAAAAGATATTAATATAGAGTACTGGAAGAAGAGGCTCATTTCTTATAATAGGGCTTACATCTTCTCAGTCATTCATTTGCAGAGATTGGAAGGCAGTCATCTCTAGGTGGCAGAGTCATGGGTTGTTTTTAATAATTTTATTGGTTAGTTTCCAATTTTTCAACAGCAAAATATTTTTCATTTGTGTAATAAAAGTAAAAGGATGATGCTAGTAAATGTTCCTTTAACTGAAGATTAGACAGGTGAATAAAGTGATGGAGGGGAAAGCTTGTGAATGAAGTCAGATACCTGAAGACTTAATGACAATATAACCCAATTGGCCCTTGGGGTCATAAGCATGTCACATCCATGATCACCACCAGTTTATTCTCTTTCAAGTCTCATGGTCCTTTTTCTGTTTCTGAGACTCTATGACTATATCTTGAGGTAGGACTTGCAATTGAAGGGCATTCCTCAGCTCTAAAATAAGCAACTAACATGAGATTAATAGCTAAAATATATAACAAAATTATGCAATCTGTAAGAAACAGACAGCTGCTCTAATAGAAATATGGTAACAGGATATAAACAGTCAATTTACAGGAAAGGAAGCCTCAAAAGCTAACAAGCTTACGAAGAGATGTTCAAAATCAACAGCAATTAGAGAAATGCAAATGACATTTTGGACTTAGAAAGAAATTATAAACATTTCACCCTAGCAAAAACTATAAAGCTGTACCAAAACACTTTGTTAGCAGGGATGTTAAGAAATCAGATCCCTTATACACTGTTGGAAAAGTAAAATGGTATAACTGCTATAGAAAACAGTATGAAAGTTCCTCAAAAAATTGAAAATAGAATGATCCAATGAGCCAGCAATCCTACTTCTGGATGTATATCCAAAAGAACTGAAATCAGGATCTTGAAGAAATATCTGCATACCCATGTTCAGTGTAGCATTATTCATAATAGCCAAGCTACAGAGACAAATTAAAGGTCTGTCAGTAGATGAATGGTTTAAAAAAAAAATGTTGTATATACATATGACGAAATATTAGTCAATCTTAAAAAAGCAGAAAATCCTGCCATATGTGACAATATGGATGAACATAGAGGACATTATACTAAGTGAAGTAAGCCAGTCACAGAAGGACAAATACTGTATGATCCTGGTTATATGAGGTCCTTAAGTAGTCAACTCATAGAAATGGAGAGTAGAACGATGGTTGCCAGGGGTTGGGGAGAGGAGGAATGGGGAGTGTTTCAATGAGAATTGAGTTTCAGCAATGCAAAATGAGTAAGTTCTAGAGATCAGCAACACAGTGCCGATAGTAATAATACTGCATCAAGCGCTTAAAAAGTTGTCATGAGGGTAGACCTTGAATTAAGTGTTCTTACAAAATAATAATAACCCAAAGAGGCACAAGGAAACTTTGGGAGGTAGGAAAAAAAAAAAGAAACAACACCATCACTGGATTAGCAGGGATATGGGAATATAGTAGTCATCATGTCCCTGTGGTGGGCCATCCTAGAGGCGAAATTATCCATATTTAATCCCGTTACACATGCACATACTCAGCAATTCTTTTCCAAGGTATAAAACACAAGATACTCTCTCACACAGTTTCATTAGAGGACATGCCTAAGGATGTTTACTGCTGTATTTCTTTTTTGGAGCAAGTAGGAGGACAGGATGGAAAATAATCTTTATGTCCATCCCTGGGAAAATGAGTAGGTAAAAATAGGTGGACACATACTATAAAATATCATAAAATATCAGGCAGTTCAAAGGAATGATTTAGATTATTGTCATAGCAACATAGATGGATCTTAAAAATATTGTCTTTGATGAAAACAAAAAAAAAGGAAAACTGGAATGAACACATTTTAACAAACTATCTAGATTTAAAATACATGCATATATAATAATATACATCTTTAGAGAACTCATACAAATAAACACAATAGCATCTCCTTGACTCCCCCATCCCACACTCCCTGTACACCTACACTTTCCATGCCAAAAGTACTGGCTGGTTGTAGTTCCACAAACTCAGCATGCTGCTTCACTACTGTCTCTCTGCCTCTGTATGTGCACTTCCTTCCCCTAGCCTTCTTGTCTAGTTCACGACGGGATGGGCACACTGAATCCTACTCACTGTTGAATTATCAGAGCTTATAGCTTGCTATTTGGTGCCAAAAAGCTGCTCAGTAAATATCTTTGCCTTAAACTCAGTTTGGGAACCCTCAGCAGACCTCTCCTGTACAATAAACCCATTCCATCCTCTCCCAATCTCTCTGTGTAGTGGCTACAGGTTGTTGAATAGCTTCAAAATCCCAACATTATACTACTATCTGGAAGGCTCATACTTGAAGGTCAAGATTCTGGGAGCTTAGTATGGGAAGAGAACTGGGGATATGAAAATTCCATATGTTGACTTTCATTTTATGTAAGGTACCCTCTTCCAACTGTACCTGGTGTCCTCTGGTCCAGAGCCCCTCTGATTCACTCCATTCAAGAGTAAACTTCCAGCTATATGCCAGGGCATAGGGGAGTATGTCACCTGATGTAGCTGGTTAGGGTGATCCAGAGGTCCCTTTGCTTTTACAGATTTTCAAACATTCTTCCTCTTTTGAGGTCCAGCTTCACCTTGTTCAGAAGTTCTAAAATCCAGAACCTTTCTGAGATTCTAGGGTATAAATCTCTTTGCCCTCTTGTTTCTGCCAGCTTATGAATGAGACTTCTCAGGTCTGCTAAAACCAACTGGACCACTTGTCCATCTGCTTTGCAGCTTTTCAGTACTATTATTATCCCTTCTCTGTTTTTCGTCCTTGGGAATCTATGCCACCATACATTATGCAAAAAGTTCAGGCAATGCCATTTTATCAGTATTTCAGGAGATAAATGTATGTTTCATCTATACATGTATGTCTCACCAAAAGCTACCCATTTCCAAGTAACTTAAACAGTTAAAATATCTTGCTTGGTTTGGGGCAAAATGTACAACTAGGCAAGATCCACCTCCCATTCTTGTTTTGACACGACAGATCTTCAGATATTAGAGAATATCTGACTTTCCCCCTCACACTTTGATTCTTCTCTTCTCCAAGATAAGCATAAGCCCTCCTCCAGTATTCACTGCACCCAGCAAACACAAAAAAAGTTTGTGGGGAGATGGGTGAATCAGAAGGAATAATACTGAGATAGCTCAGTTGCTTACTCTTACAATGGTGATTCTCAGTGTATGTTCCTGGACCAACAGCACCAACATCACTTGGGACCTCTCTGAAATGCAAACTCTCAAGCCCCACCCTAGACCTACTGGATCAGAAACTCTGGGGTTGGGACCCAGCAATCTGTGTTTTAACAAGGAGATTCTGATACACACTTCAAATTTGAGAACAATGGCCCTAAGATCAACCATGGCCAACAGCGCAAGGAAATAAAGTACAAATCTGGCCACTGTGTCGCAGGCCATTGTGTTACCTGCAAAGAAGTGATTATAAACAGGAGACCCACTCAGATGATATCAATTATACTTCATTATAATAGCACTACTATGGAAAAGAATGCTAACTTCAAGTCAGTTTGTGTTAAAAAAATGTCTTCCTTCTATTCACACTTTAGTCTCGTGGTTTTACTTGCTCTCTTTACATCCTGTACGTGCGTGTCTATTCTAAGAGAGCTGACCCAGATCTACAGCATCCATTCCATACGGTATCATAATTACAGGCTTGAAAAGAAACAGCTTTGTATTGAGGTGTGGCTGGTAGCCTTCTGAAGAGCTCAGCTCTCGGGAGCTAATGCTTTAAGGTTTTTTTCCACCAAAAGGTAATCTACAACGAAGATGGTGAATCTCTGGCCTTTGGTTTGATTTCATTCCAGCCTTTGAAAAGACAGAGGGAGATGCACCCCAAAGGAAAATATCAACATTGATACCCGAGTTACTGTGACTCAGGAAAGTTTCTGAGAAGTTTCAAGAGGAGAATTAAAAAGTCATAAATAATACAGAATCAATTTTTTCACAAGGGATAGCTTCTCACCTCCGACTCAACTTGCTCAGAGCGCCCATAGGATTAAGACTCTACTACACCACAGATCCAATATATTAAAATAAGAATAATGGTTTCAATTTGAAGGTCTACTGTGTATCCAACAATGCACAAAGTCTTTACATGTGTTGTGTCAGTTCACTTAAACTTTACAACATTTCTGAATTTTACCCTCCTTTCAAAAATGAAGAAGCTAGAGCTCAGAAAGAATGTACAGTTTGACCAAAGTCACGCAGCTAGTAAATCAAGATTAAATCTATTTTCATTTGCTTGCAACATTTATGATCTTAATCACCTGCCACACTACTCCCTGAGCGCAAACATCTGTGTTTCAAATAAGTCAGTCCCCAGCTCAGACAGGACTAGGTCATTCCAAAAGCTAATTAAAATTTTTCTCTATCCAGAGTGTATTCCTCATCTTCCCCACCCCCTCCCCGCCCCACACCTAACAATCTTGTCTGCCTAACGAGTTACTGCATTTCCTTTGGACCCAGTATAGGATTACTCCTTCTGTAAAGCCTTTCCTGCCCCCCCAAATCCATAGACACCAGTGCTTAAACACAGTGAAGCTCGTCCTTGCTAGGTCTTTTATTATCTCTGCTGATTTTGGTCTGCCTCCCCTTTCCCCTTCCCTTTTTTTCCCCTTTTCTTTCTTCTCTTCCTTCTCCTCCTTCTCCTTCTTCTCTTTCCCTCCCTCCTTTCTTTCTCCTCGAATGCCTATAATATAGAACTAAAACCATCTGTGTAACATTTTTGTTGTAATATATGATTCAGATTTAAATAATGTTTCCCATTTTTGATTTCAAAATCCAGTGGATGGAACATTTTTGTAATATCTAAAAATAAGGTCCAAAACACAAACACCCACAGTTCTCTCCCTTGAATTAGCAGCATACAGTAAATTAATTTTTTGGTGAGTCAGTGACTAGAAATAGAAAAAAAATTATCCAATCTCATTCAATGGGAGGAATTAACACAATTTCAGCACCTAAGTACCAGCAATGCACTAATCATATAAATACAATAATTAATCATATATAATACATGTTAATAATCAATTATATATTCAGTATATTTATGTTTATATTCTCTGTGGTCTTATCTGCATTTATAGGGAGACAATTGAGTCTCAGAGAAGTTAAGTAATATAAAGTACAGCACAAGGAATATAGTCAATAATATTATAATAACTATGTATGGTGCCAGGTGGGTACTAGATTTATTAAGGGTTCACTTCATAAGTAATATAAATGTCTAACTATTATGCTGTATACCTGAAACTAATATAATATTAAATGTCAACTGTAAAAAAAAAATTAAATTGAAATTGAAAAAAAGTTAAGCGACTGTCCCAGTATTACACAGTAAGGAAGAAGAGGAGGTGGGATTCAAACCGAGATCCACACTTTCTCACTAGATTAAACATTCTCTACATGAAACCAAAAGAGAAAAAAAATATATCCCTAGTAAAATACACAAATCTAGGATTAAGGAACACTTTTTCAAAGAGAATAGCAAGGTTACTCGGCCAGAGTTTTGTAATCAGAGGCGCACAGTTTGTATGCCGACACTTCCTATGATTCAGCTCTGCCGTCTTGGCTCTTTACGAAATTAAACCACATTTTAGAAGAGGAAACAATATCACACCAATAATTTCTGTTTAAAGTCTGATAATTTAAAACAAAGGTGAAAACCAATGGAATGACATAGATTTTTATCTCACCTTCTAGTCATAGAAATGTTGAGTGTGAAAAACTTTGAATTCCAAATTCCAAAAACAGAACTTTTTTTTTTTTTTTTTTTTTTTGCTGGCTCTGGAGGTTTCTCATATTGTTTTAGAGCCTACACACCCCATACCCCTACTCTCATGGCACCTGCTTCCTCTTACTTCCTCAAACCATGCATGAACCCTAAGGCATGCGACAGGGAGGGGGCCCAGTGGGATGAGCCCAGAAGTCCTTCCCTATGTGGGACAGTTCTGAAAATCTCTAAATGCCACCTCCCCAGGATTGTCTTAAGCTGGCCTGAGTTGACTGAGAGAGAGGAAGAAAACACTCAGGACGTCAGCCCTGCCTGGGTTCTGAGAATAGCAACTTGGCCATAGTTTTCTCTGGCTTGAACCATAGTAGCAGGCAGGGTGGAAAGTGTAAGTAAAGAAAGTACAGCTGATGCTTTGGGGGAAGTCGTCAGAGTGAAAGCAGGTGGGGTCTGCGGCAGACCTCAGCTCCAGCCAGGCCTACCAAAGCTTCCAGGTCTTTCCCTCCTATTCAGACTCTGAGGAGTCTTGTGGCATCAACATCCTTCTCTCACATCTCATCAGTTTTCTACTGCATTTTTCACCTTCATTCTTAAGAAGCCACATGCCCCACTAAACGTGAATTTTCTCAAGGCCAGTCCTAAGCCTGCTCTTTCTGGGCTGCATCTGGACAAAGTCTTAGTACTCCATTGTGGCTGAACATAAGAATGGATTTAGAAATATCCAACTTCAAATTCTGGGTCTGTCTACTGTCATCCATGTGACTTGAGCACGTAATAATCTTTCTTCATGTCATTCTCTCCTTTGATTTCTCTATAAAAATAACTTCCTGATCTATGTTTCCAGTCTCTACCTCTAGTATAGCCAACTGCCAGCTAAATATTTCCACTTGGATGTTCCTTTATTGTCTCAAATATGACAAACAAAAACCATTATCTACTCTTCCCCATCACCCACAATCCTTTCTACTGTTCTTTCTACTAATGGTACCACCAGTCTTTGAGATTCATTTCTAACTCCCCATATTGAATCATAACATAAATGCTATTGATTCTTTCCCTACTATCCTTCTTTTTGTACAGGTTCTTGTCAGTTCATGACATTCTATTCCCCTACATGTATATTCCTTTCAAACTAACCTTTTATACCACAGCCAGAAAATATCCTTCAACTACCACTTTCCACAATGGAAACCGTCAAAAATCTTCCAATTGGAAAAGCATACATTCTTTGGCCTATTGCTCAAGGCTCTTCATTAATCTGGGCTCAGATTCTTTTAGCATTATCTTCCAGGGTTTTCCACCTGAAGCCTCTGCTCCCATCAAACCATTTCACTAAACGCATAGTCATCCCACTCACTAAATATTTGTATAAGGCCCACTTTGAGCCAGTATAAATGGACAAGAAATTACATAATCAAATTTGGGAGGACAAGATATACACAGATGAGCAATGATTGACTTAGTGGAGTGGAGAGAACATTGATTTAAAGGGTCTAGGAAGGCATTTACTGAACATAATCATGAACCCTGCAGAACACCAGCAAGATGAAGCTCCCTTGAAGCAGGAGCCAAGACATGAAGCTTCACATCTCAGAACAGGAAGAGTTAAATTCTTAGATGCCTTGCTCCCCGCCCCCCCCCCCCAGTTCCATAGAACCTGATGGTCACTCTACAAGCAAAAGACAGGAGAGCTAGTATCCAGGAAAACTGAAGAAGTTCCAGACTCACATACATCAGACACAGGAAAGGACAGAGATGAGGCATGGAGCTGAAAATAATCATGCCAAGACACATCCCCGTGGTATTTCAGAAGTCCACAGATGACGATCCTAAAAGCTCCGAGATGGAGGAGGGGGAAGAGAAGAAGATCACACACAAACAATTGGAAATCAGAACTGCAATCAGACTTCTACCAGAAATACCAGAAGTTGGAAAACAATTGAAGAAAGCCTTCAAGCTTCTGAGGAAATTTTTAATCTAGAGTCCATTACTTAGCTACAATATCAACAAACATAAGGGAAACATATAAACATTTTCAGACATATGAAGGCTCAGAAAATTTACCTACTATACACACCCTGTTTCTTAGGAAGTTACTTGAGAACATCCTTCAGCTAAATAAAGGAATACAACAAGAAAGAGGAAGATGCAGAGACTTAAGAAACAAGGGGTCCAAAATAAGAAGACAGTGAAGGGAAATTCCAGGATGCCAACAGGGCAGCACACAAAGAGAATAAGCAGTATAGACAGCAGCAGGGTAGAGAACTCCAATACAAGGGCTGCAGGAAAATAGAAAATGGGACAAATTAATAAGTGATACATTTTACCATTTAGAACACAGGTTGGCAAACTCCAGCCCATGTTCCAATTCTGCCTGCTACATGGTCTTGTAAATAAAGTTTTATTGTAATACAGCCGCACCTATTTATTTACATATCATCTGTAGCTCATTTACACATTACCTATGACTGTTTCCCCTACAACAGCTGAGTCGAGTAGTTGTAACAGAGACTGTCTAGACTAAAAAGTGTTAAATTTTTACTATGTGATTCTTTACAGAAGAAGTTTGTCAGCCTCTGATTTAAATAGGAAACAAAATTGCTGATCTCATAGACTGGGTAAAAAAATATATAATAAGTGTAGGAGGAAAAAACCCACACTAACTGGGGGTAAAGAGGCAATTGTTAACTCAAAGAAGTACAAAGTTATACAAGAAAATAAATGATCATAGGATATTACTTGGACTCTGCAGTGAACAATATTTTCATGATTATAAAAATATAAACACTGATTCTAATTCATCCAAGGACTGTGATGTAAATATTAAGAGGAGAGGAGAAATGAGACGTATAAAAGCTCTGAATTTCCATCTACTATAGCAGGAAGACAATGGAAGTGTAACATTAATAAATCAATAAATAATAATATAAGCACATTTGCTAGAAATATAGAGGCATATGTCATAAGAAATAATTAAAAGAGTTAAAAAGTGATTTGTTTGGTGAGTTGGACCAAATTAGGTAAGGATTAGTAAACAGGACACTGCTGTTTTCATTATAAATTTTTCAATACTTAAAAAAACTTTATAAACATATTATTTGATAAAGTGGCAAAAAATTTTCAAAAATACGCATTCTCAAAAATTACAAAAGATAGTAGGTATTATGAAGCCCCAAAACAAGATGCCAGGAGAAAGAATGGTGGAAGTGGATAAACTATAAATTTACTTAATTTTCAGAGAAGTCGGTTCCAAAAAAATGACATTTAAATTGAGAACTTGAAAGGTAGCCAGCCAGCCACTTCAGGGAAAAGAGCTGTGCAGACTGAAGGAATAGCATGTGCAAAGGCCCGAGGGTGAGATTAAACACAATGATATAAAGAACTTGAAGTGGATGGGATTGGCTGAAGGAGAAAGTGTGGATATAGACATGTTCCAAACTAGCAAAGATAGCAAGAAACAATGATGCCACTTTGAAGCATCCCCAAGGCATTGCTGAACACTGGCTGATGGTATCAACGGCCTAACAAGAACATGTTGCAATACTGTTAGAGCACGTTTCATCCTTTCATAATTTTTACATAAAAACAGATTCAAATTCAGAACCTAACAAAAAAAGTTACTGTACAGTCAGAAAGTTGAGCCAAGCTGTATCTGTTTCCTTCCAGATGACATGTCAAACTCATCTCTAAGTGACAAGGGGACTCCTCAAATCCTTGCTAGCTTTAAAAGTGACCTATCTTTCTCAAGTAAACTCTTGGTCCCACATTGGCCTATTCCATCCCCTTAATCACCCCCTGGAGTCTTTTTGTCTTGAGTTCCCATTTGCTCCCCTTTAACAAAATCCAAAGTCTTGGTCTTCACCATCACTCAATTGACTTCCTGAGTTCATCCTCTCATCATTTGGCTCCTGATGTCTCAAAACAGACTTGGATCTGTCAAGGACCCAACAGATGCTGTCTTCCTGCCTCTATGAGGAATGGACCCCAGGGAAAGAAATGATTTTCCCCAACATCAGGCAGATGATGTCGCTTCTGGTTTGTGAGGCCCTCCCTTTAACACTCTCCAGACAAAAAAGCTACTACGCATCTGTGGGCAGGAGCCTGAGATTGAAATTCCAAAAGGTGAATTTCCTCTTTTTTTCCCACTCTATTAACAGAGGGTTTTTACTCTTTTAAAGAAATAGCAATTAATATTTAGGAGAACATGTTCTAGTTACATTTTACAATTCATGATCTTGGGGTAAAGTAATACCCAGATGTAATTATTTTTGTGAAATAGCACTGATGTATGCTTATTAGCTCTTGCTTCCTTTAGAAGCAGCAGGAAGCCTCCACATTATTCCTGCTGGCACTTTCTTGCAGGAATTACTAAGGATTAATTACAAATTATTTTATTATAGTAGGACAAGGCAGCACTAAATTAATATTGTGTCTTAAATATTAATCAGTGATTCTCAGTTTTTTTAGTCTCAAATATTTTTAGCTTTTTAAAAATCAAGAATCCTGTAAAACTTTTGTTTGTATGGGTTTATCTATAAATATTATTAGAAATAAAAATGAAGAAACATTAATAATCTTAAAGTATTCATTTTTAAATACCAATAATAAACCCATTACATGTTAACATAAAGGACATTTTTATGTTTTTTTTTTTAAAAAACTACATTTTTAAAAAATACTAAGAAGAGTAGCATTGGTTTTGTAGTTTTGTAAATTTCTTTTATGTCTGGCTTCATAGGAGATGACTGGATTTTCACACCTGTTTCTTCATTCAGTCTTTTGTAGACACATCATGCAGCCTTTGGAAAACTCCACTTATACTTATGAGAGAATGAAAAAGGCCAAAAATATCTTGGTACTGTGTACATAGTTACAACATTGTGGGAACCTTAAAAAAGATCCAGTGATCCTCAGGAGTCCCTGGACAACATTTTGTGACCCTTTCATTTCACTAAAATAAAACAACGAAATATATCTATTTCTTCAAACATTAGTGTTTTCACATAAAGGGTTACATTCAATCCTCCCAACCAAGCAAAGCGGAGATGTTTATATTCCATTATATGTAAGAAAGTGTTTGTTAGTAAGGACATTGGCTAATTTGTTTTTAAACATTTGGGTAAATAAGCCATGACTTAGGGTCTGTGGAAATCTTCACATGGACAAAGTTATGTCACTCAAAGGTCAGCACCTTACCTTAGTAAATATTTCACCCTGTTTTTAAATATTATTGTGAGCAACTCATCTGGATCCATAATTCATTCAATAGCTTATCTCAATTCTAATCTGTCTAGAGTGTAGATTCCTATTTCAGGAAGAAGGGTATCTTAGTTCGATGCTTCCTATTTTCTCTTTTGTACCACTTCGGAGGAGAGGTAATGCCCTAAACCTGGCATCTGCTGAGTAAAATTATAATCGTTGCAATAATCAGCCGAGCATACACCAACTTGTATTTTGCTGAGTGCCGGAGTTGAGTAGGAAGAAGAGGATCACAGCAAGAAGTACTGTGTACAGTATAAGAACTGATGTTGTACGCTAAGGTGGAACTGGTTTCCAATTCCTTTCTATCACTTACTAACTATATGTCTTGGGCAAGTCAAGGGACTCTGTGAACCTCAGTATCTCCATTGGTAAAATGAGGGTGAAAACCCTTCCTAGGGTTATTGGGAAGTTCCTATAAGATAATGCATGGAAAGTGCCTATCACTGTGCCTGATGCATAGTGAACATTCCATAAATGGCAGCTGTGATGATGTAGATTATAGTAATGATGATGCACAACACTTCTGAGGTTGGCACAGCCTGTTGACTCAACGACCCACAGAAAATCTTCTATGCAGAAGCTATGGCCTCACTTCCCCTCTCTGTATTCCAACCAACTCCTTACCCAGCCGTTTGCATCCTTCTGGGATCTGGGTGCATCCCACATTGTCAAACTTCTCTTTCTTGCTCTACTCATCCATCTCTTACCTACAAATGTCAGGTGGCCCCTTGTAAGACTCTCTTGATAAAGGAAGCAATGCACTTATGTTCAGACACAAGTTCCTTATTTCATTGGTACTCAGACCAGCTACTTTGAATAGCACTGCCTAATACAGTTCTCTTTCCCCGGATTGCTTTTCCATTGTTAATATCTAAGATCTAGCTATCCTTTAAAGCCCCATTCAGATGCTGCCACCTCCAGGAAGTCTTCCCTATTCATCTCCACTGAAAACAATTGTTGTTAGTGCTTCCTCTCATGCTACTTATACCATGTCTTATGTTAGTATTCTACAAATTCATATCTTAACTCTTTTAGTAGGCTACTTGTTGGAAGGGCTATGTCTTATATGACTCTATACGTGCCTCCCTCTCTCCCATACTCTGTGCAGGTCTTGGCATACAAGAAGTATCAATTAATAACCCTAAGCAAATTAATAAATAAATCAATCAAATTTGATCATGACACTCTCTTACCTAAGCTTCTTCAATGGTTTCCTTTGCACTCACATTAAATCCAAATTTCCTAATAGCAACTACAAAGACAGTGATTGTCCCTGTTCACTTTTTTAGCATCATCTGGTACCATCTCCTTTGTCCTACACTTATATATCTCCCCTATATGAGCCTTGAATGTATAAAATTTTTTCTGGCCTTGGAGCCCTCAAATACGCTCTTCTCTTTCTAAAATCTGCTTCCCCATTAATTTATTGGTCCAAAATTTCTGACATTTCAGGTTTCAACTTAAAAGCCATATCCTCAAAAAAAATATATATATATATATATATATATTATAAAATATGTAAATATATATATACACACACACCCTTAAATATATATCAGTAAGGGCCCTGGCAAGAAACAGATGCCACATACTAAGCGGAGTAAAATGTTAATGAAGGGGCTATATACAAAGGTATGGACATGATTTAGAAACACCAACAAGAGATAACACAATGCCTCATAGCTAGCAACAACAGGTAGTAGTCATTACCTTATTCAGGCCAGAAGCAGGAGAGGAGAGAACATGTACAAGATCCTGGAAAGAGTAGTTGTAAGACAGCTACCTTAAAAAATTGGTGGCCTTCAGTAGAGGGTCAAACTAAGCAGGAAGATGTGGTAGAGAATGAACTAAGAAAGTGAATACCCCAGCCTCTTTTTTATCCCATTCTCCCAATGGCCAATTCTCAACTAGAAGCAGAGGAACCCTTTAAGGCATTCTATGCAGGCCAGCCCCAGGCAGTGGGGAGAAGAGTGGGAGGAAGGATGACAAAGGTGAACAGAAGCTACCCGGCACATCATTCATTCTCAGGTAGATCCTCTTGTTATTTGGCCTCATAGTAACCTGTGCTTTTCACTTGAGCATTTAATACATTTTTATTTCTCTATCTTTTTTGCTGAATGTCTATAAACACCTTCAGGTTGTAAATTCCATGACCATGAAGAAATGAGCCTTGCTTGATATGCTTACCATAGTATTCCCAGAATCTAGCATATAGTAGGTGCTGAATAAATACTGTGAGTACATGCATGAACACAGGCATCAGTCTGAGACATAATAACAAATATAATAATACATATACACATCTCAGTTTCAAAGGGAGAAATCTCCTCTACAGAATTAAGGAATGCCAGAAAATTTCACATCAAAGTCAATTCAATGAAAACAAAATGCTGCCTAGTGGAGAAAATCAAACTCCAACTTTTAAAAGAGCTGATCTCGTTTTATAAAGCGTATTTCCTGCTTTAAGCCAGACTAGATAAGCTATCACTGCATTTTAAAAATTGTTACCAACCCAAACCTACACCACAGATTTAAATAAGGTCAAGTAGGAGTATTCCTCCTTGAACTCTGTTCTCTACAAAAACTCGGCAACCCCAAACCCAACCTCATAGTTTTAAAAGGAGGAAATGCTAGCAAATTCTACATTATCTCCTCATGGTTTTGAAATCTTATGCATCTACTATAAAACCAGATTTCTCTGAGCTGTTGTGGGAATGTTACGAGGAATCCATAAACTTTTAAAATCAAATTCTCCATAAATTTGTTAAGGCAGTGTATTTTATAGATAGCTGAATTTTATACCCAATGACAAACTTCTACATTTGCTTCTCTTCTCTATCCTTCAAAATATTCATTCTTTTATGAGAATGGTGAAGTCCTTCTTCCTGAATTTTTACAGGAAATAATTCCAAATATTTTATCATTTTTTCAGTTCCTTAAATGTGTCATGTACCATGTGCTTTCCAAAAAGAGGAGATGTATATTTGCTGCTCCCTTTTTCTAAGGTTCATCCCTTTTTTCTCCAACTAGTTCTGTAAAAATGAATGAATATTAATACCTAGATAATACTGTGGTTGTGAGGAATAATCAAGAAAATAAGATAATTGAGATAGTATGTCAGACACATTAAACATCATAGAGCACATAGTAAGATCTCAAAAAGTGTTGTCATCATCATCATTAATGATTACTTCCAAACTGGGTGCCTTTCCTTCATAGCACTAATTACAATCCATAATTACATTTGATTCAAATAATCATAAAAGAAATGTATATGTCCCTGACTAGACAAAAAAAGCCTAAGAGGATTTGTACAGCTAGCAAATGTGTTATTGGTCAACATCTTATCTTCAGTTTCTAGGAAAATGTTTCACACTTAGTGCTCCAAATTTGTGTTAAATAAAAAAATAAACATACAACTTCTCTCCCTCTGGTGGCATAATAATCACCATTTCTTTCCATACATTTCCTTCATGTTCATTATTTCAAGAGCTCTACAGGTAGATATTTGAGGAAGCTGATGCATCAAGAAGTCACATTACTAGAGACTCCAGTTCCCAGAGTCACTAGTGTGCCAGAACCCAAGGATTCATATTTTTAATCATATGGTGTTCTGGGTATAGGCAGAAAATGGCAGAGGTTCTGTAATGGGCTAAATGTTTGTGTCCTTCTGAAATTCATATATTATAGCCCTAGCCTGCCCCCCCAAATGTGATGCTGTTTGGAGATGGGGCCTTTGGAGGTTATTAGGTTTAGATGAGATCATGAGAATGTGGTCCTTATAATAAGAAATTAGTGCCCCTATAAAAGATCAGAGAGCTTGCTCTTTCTCTCCATCATATGAGGCATAGCAAGAAGGCATCCATCTGCAAGCCAGAAAGAGAGCTGCCATCAGAACCTAAACATGGTGGCATCATTCTCCAGAGCTGGAAGAAACAAATGTCTGTGGTTTAAGTCACCTAGTCTGTGGCAATTTTTTTATAGCGACATGAGCAGACTAATACAGTTTCCTATGAAGGATGAGAGTAGGGGTAGGGATATTCTGCTACACTCCTGAGGCTCTTAGTTTTACTTATCTAGTTTTCTATACAATTGTTAAAGCACAGTTCTGACAGTGTGTGGATAAAATGCTTCATGTTTGCCACACTATTTCTTCTTCCTGAACACACAAAAAGACTACATTTTCCAGCATCCCCTGTATTTAGCCTGGGATCATATGACCGAGGTCTGGACAATAAAAAAATACAGGCAGCAATGATATAAGCCACTCCCAGGCTTGTCCCATAGAATATCCCATATGCAGTCTTCCACACTGTCTTCCCTCTCCACAGCCACCTTGAAGCCCCCAAGGGCTCCCTGTCAGCCACTAGACTTCACATAGTTGAAAAGTAAATTTTTATTGTATTAAGACCCTGGTATTGCAGGACTAACTTGTTACTACTGCATATCCTAGTATTACCCTGACTCATGTAGTGAGGTAGAGTGGAACACTGTGAAAAGAAAGAGACCAAGAGTTTGAAGTCCAACTCCGTCAACAGCTTATGATGTGCCATTGGAAAGTCATCTCTCTGACTCTGAATTTTCTCCTCCATGCTACTCAAACATGACTAGATCACCATGGTGGTCCTTGATTTTGTCCCTATCTACCTGGAAACTGGGCTCATTGCTTCACTATATCCCTCTCTCCCACACATAAATACAGCTTTCAAAGCAACGGTAAATCACATTGTTTTACTGAAGAATTTGTTGGGTGCTAATAAAATGGATTACATCTAGAGTGACCATAAATGGTATGATTTGGCTAAGATGTGCCCATTTAGACCTATTGTTCCAGTGTAATTCAGTGTAATTATTAATATTAGACATCTCTCTGTTCATACTATTGTTCTCCAACCACCTTGAGATTCCGCCATGCCCCAGAGGCCTTCCCTGGAGTCTTTTACTGGATCTTTTGCACCTAACTCATTAGCTGAGAATGAGATCAGAGAAATATGCAACTCATAACTCCTCATTGTATTTCATCACTTCAAACTAGACAAATGGCTCCACTCTAACTGCAAGGGAGACAGATTATTGTAAACTTCGTGGTGATCTTTGTAGCTCAGAAAAAAAAAAATATTCGTGAATGCGAGTAAAGGTTTAAAAATATGCCTTCAAATTCTCTATGGGAAAATGACAATGGATCCACTTCAAAGCACTATTCCCTGATAAAGGTGGACCAACACTGCTTATGGGGAAAATGACCCCTGATTGACAAACTGCCTCTAGACTGAACAAACTGTGAATGAACTATGAACACCTGGTGGAAAGGGCTTCTCACACTGTGAGACCTGGAAGCGGAAAAACAGATATTGGTTCCAATGGAGCTTAGGGCGTTTAAACCAGACTCTAATTACAAGGTCAATACTTGTGTTTTGGGGAGGTGACAGACAATAGCCCTTGGACTCCCATCAAGATCCCCACTGAAGGGACATGCCTGGTGCTGCCCTCTTGACTTGCCATACTTCTGCTGTATTCTTCTAAGTGAGGTACATGTAGGTTTGATTTTGATCTTTGCTATTCAAAGTATTGCTCTTGGAGGGACAGCATTAGCATTAACATAACTTGTTAGAAATGTTATCAGCCCAATCGCAGACCTACTGAATTAGAATTGACATTTTAACAAGATCTCCAGGCAACTCCTATGCATAATTAAAGCTCCTGAGGCATTGGTATAGATCAACCCAGGACCAGAAACTGGTGGCCACACAGAATGAGTGGAACAGGTGATGCTAGCCGAGTTCTGTCCTCTTAAGCTCATACTCATTCTCAGGTTAAATCCACATTCAGGTGTATTTTTTTCTTGTTTTCTAGTTTTTACTTGTAATTCTTTAATCATACTACTTATGTTCTCCAGTGGACTCTGATAAAGAAATTAGATCCTCTTATTTTAACCTATGATTAATCAATTAGTCCTCAACTCCAGTGCAGCAAGGCAACAACTTCCTCGATGTTTGTTTGTTTGTTTTTTGGCTTAATTAACAGAAATTTATTTTCCCACCATTCTCACGGCTCTTTCTTTATGACCTCATCTAAACCTAATTAGTTCCCAAAGGCCCCACCTTAAAATATCGTGACATTGGAGGATAGGGTGTCAATGTGTAAGGGGGTTGGGGCACAATCGAGTCCACAGCACTTCCATTCCTCCCTCCCTTTAGCCCCTGGCAATTACAAATCTGCTTTCTATATCTATAAATTTACTTATTCTGGATATTTCATATAAATAAAGTCATATATATAGGTGACCTTTTGTGTGTGGCTTCTCTCATTTAGCACACACCCTAAGCGTGCATTCATATTGTAGCATCTATCAGAACCTCATTCCTTTTACAGCTGGATGATATTATATTGTATAGACATACCACAATTTGTCCACCGATAGACATGGGCAACTTAAATTATAGTGAATAGTGTTCCTACGAACACATGTGGACATGTGCTTAATTACCTGTTTTTGATTCTTTGGGGTATATGCCTAGAAATGAACTTCTATGTTGAACTTTTTGAGGAAACAGCAATCTACAGCAGGTCTTTAAATCACATCATTTAGTTCAATGTCATTTCCTTATAATGTTGACGACATATTGCAGGAATTTACTTCTTGTTTATATTATGTGCCTATGGCAAAATTGGTTTCACTATATGACAAGTGAGGAGTTTCTGTATTTTCCACAGTGGTTGAACAATTTTACATTCCCACCAGCAATGTATAAGAGGTTTGATTTCTCTTCTTTTCTTTTTTGATTATTATAGCCACCCTAGTGGGTATGAAGTGGTGTCTCACTGTGATTTTGACTTCCATTTCCATAAAAACTAATATCTTTTCATGTGTTTTTTTTGGCCATTTGTACATATTCTTTAGAAAAAAAATGTCTATTCTTTTGTCCATTTTTAAAATTAGGTTGTTTGATTTTTGTTATTGAGTTGTAAGAGTTCTTTGTATATACTGAATACTAGACTTTTATTAGCTATATATATGGCTTGCAAATACTTTCTCCTCTTCTGTAGGTTGTCTTTTCATTTTCTTCTTAATGTCCTTGATGTACAAAAGTTTCTAATTTTGATTAAGTTTAATTTATCTATTTTCCTTTTGCTGCTCATGCTTTTGGTATATCTAAGAATTCATTGCCTAATCTGAGGTCATGAAGATTTTATGTGGTATAAGTTAGGGGTCCAATATCATTCTTTACTTGTAGATATCCAGTTGCCCTAACACCATTTGTTGAAGAGGCTATTTTCCCCGCTGTGTTCAAAATTAATTGACCATAGATATATGGACTTATTTTTGGAGTCTCAATTCTAGTCTAGTGGTCTATCATTATGCCCATACCACATGTTTAGATGACTTATGTTGTAGCTTTGTAGTAAGTTTTGAAACCAGGAAGTGTGAGTCCTCCAACTTTGTTCTTCTTCAAGATTGTTTTTGCCATTTAAGGGCCCTTGCAATTCCAGATGCATTTGAGGATTAGTTCTTCAAATTTGGTGGAAGGGGCTTCAGTTTTCACCAGCTAAATGGCAGTCTGGGGAGGCCAAGATTCACCAGGTCCTAGAATACAAGGTCACCTTGGGACCAGTGTCCCATGCTCCACCACATGCCTTACTGCAATGGGGTGAGCATCCCTGGTGCAACAACAGTTCTGAAGGTGAGTCTCCTGGCTACCGGATCCCTTCTTCTTCATGTCCCCTGCCTTGCAGACAGCTATGAGGCCTCTAGACCCAGCGCAGGGGCGTGGCTAGCCACCCACAATGTTTTAAATGTATTAACTTTTATTTCCTCTCTCCAAAATTGCTTACCATGCTTCATCACATCAAAACAAGAGAAGAAGAAAGAAAGAAAGGCAAAGCCATGGGGCCTCAGAAGTGGGATTCCCTGGTTCCATGAAGTTTAGGAGAGCTGGGTCAGTTTTGTTCAACCTGGATTCTCTAAGGGACATGCACAGGGAAACCAAAGGCAGGACTCCATGGGGGTGGGGCTTGCCAATCTGTGCCTGTGTTCCTGTCCTCTAGAAACAGGAGAATTATCTTGTAAGGTTTTGCCACACTGACAGATGAGTTCCTTGGACTGCTACCTTGTTCTCTCTCAGTTCCCATAATAGATTTTCTGCCCGCTCAGCTATTTGTCAGCTATGCTTCCAGTTTATGATGTGGAGGACAGAGGGGCTACCCTAGAGATCAGTGTTACAGAGTGAGAAGAAAAGGACACACAGGGCTGTGTCAACCACTCTGTGGGCTGGTTTCAGAAGGAGAAATTTAATTTTATTTCTTATACATTTCACATTCTTTGGAAAGAGGTATTGAAAGTTAGTGCATGGTGTTCAGACAAGGAAACAATGGATTTTCCTATGGCCTGCAGGAAACTACGTATATTTAAATAAAGAAAGCAAGAGTATAACATATATCCAATGTGATCCCAAGATATTACATGTGGTCTCCTCCATGGGTATGGATTATGGGTTGTTTCTAGTATCTTCTTTACAAAAAGCAATACCTATTCATTATAAATAATATGAGACAAAAAAATAACAAAAATAAAAGAGAGAAGTATACTTGGTAAAATTGCAGCTGGGCGGGCAGAAGGGAATAGAGGAACTAAGACTAGAACAAGAACAAATGAGAAAAGAAAGAGGGAAAGAGCTTGGGAGTGAAAAAAGGAAAAAGAAAAGGAGGAATGGACCTCTTTGGTGATTTGACCAGCAATGATTGAGGGCTTTTGTTTCCTAGATGTGTATCATCCGATGGTTTATTTAGCTGGATTAGTGTCTAACAATTCAAATCAACAAAAGACTCAGATCCTTTCAACAAATGTAAACCGAGTGCCCACTATGAACCAGGAGCTGTTTTAAGGTGTTTTAAACATACTGTCAATCTTTTCACCACCCTAAAAGTGGAATTGATTGTTGTCACATTACCACTGGAAACAATTGAGACATAGGGTAACTAAGTAGACCCCCCTCCCAAAGGTTACAAACACCTATCTTACTGTGGATTCTCAATAAATGTTAGTTCAGAATAGAAAGAAGGGGAAGAGGGTTTGAAATAAGGTCTGTATTTCCAGGTCACTTCTCTGAACCCTTCTTCAAACATCCACACTCTTCTCTACAATAATTCCCCCCCCCTTTTCACAGTTTTGCTTTTTTATACTTTCAATTATATGTGGTTGACAGTGATTCAAAAATTAGGTTAAATTTCCCCAACCCTCGACATCATCTGTTTTTGACAACCATCCATCAACATGGTCATGGCTCAATGATCCTTCTTCTGATCTGATGCATGATCAGGTCAGTAGTAGCCTAACACTATGTCACAATACCTATGTCATTCACCTCACTTCATCTCATCACTTAGGCATTGTATCATCTCACATTATCACAAGAAGAAGCGTAAGTACAGTATAATAGAAATTTTGAAAGAGAAAATTACAGTATATTGTTATAATTGTTCTATCTTATTATTATTGTTGATCTCTTACTGTGCTTAATTTATAAATTAAACTTTATCATAAGTATGAGTGTATAGGGAAAAATATAGAATATATAGAGTTTGGTACTATCCACGGTTTCAGGTATCTACAGGGGATCTTGGAATGTATCCCTGTGGATACGGGGTTACTATTGAATTTTTACTGAGGATTTCCCAAAGAGATGCTCCACTACACATTTTTCCATTTTTTAGCATCTTTTGTGTTTCCTTTCTTGATTATTTGAATATTCCCTGTACAGACTCTCACATTTTAGCATTTTCAGTCAGGAAAGCCCGCCTTTGTTTGCACAGCTGAAAGTTTGATGTTAAGAAAGCAAAGTTAAGTTGGGACTTTTTCATTCTGTTTCCCAGTAAAAATAATAACTATGAAAAATGAATTGGTGCATTCTTGTGATTTACATGTTTTCTCCTTTACTTGTCTTTTCACAACTGAAAAATTGTGGCATTGCATAGCTACAGCACCTGTTCAACTTGAAATAGTTTATTCCAGGGATAAACCAAGTTTTACTTCAAAACCAAGACCCATCAAGCTTCAAATTTCATAGAAATTGAAAAAAAAAAAAAAGGCCACTTTAAAGAGAAAAGAAAATGTCACTTCCTGATTTTGCTAACATGAAGAAACAACACTTTAGGACAACTTTTAGTGTCAAACTCCACCCTCAGTACAGTCTAAAAATCTAGCACAACCAGAGAAAAGAGCCATTCACTTTCTCTCCCTCCCCTCTTTTTCTCCAGATAACAGTGTTTATCTCATTCTTTGCCCATCAATCATGTTTCAGACACCATTCTAAGAAGACACCAATTTCCTTAGACATCTATGTGCCACAATTTTTATCTGCTTCCATTTCAAGACACGCGTGTCCATATACTTAGAGGCAAGGAATTTGGAGGTTGGAAAGGCAGCAAGAGGGAAGGGGTCAGGGAGAGGACCAGACCTGGGATCTGTTTTCTGGGACAGGCTCATGTTTTGACCTTATTTATGAAAATTTAAAAGGAAAGGAGTATCTTTTAAAATTTGTGTTTTTCCTAATATATATATTTAAATAGATTTATTAGGTAAAAGTATAGTTTAAACATTTATAGAGAGCCTGATAGGTGTGGATACATGCAAGTCATTTATCCCAGGGACATGTTGTATTCTCAAGTTTCTTACAGTACAGTTGGAGCCCGAGGTAACCACCTAGAATCCAGGTAATATAATTGCACAGAGGTTATAGTAACTTGCTCTGCATTCAGGCAGATCTGTGTCAGCTTCAAGCCTCAAGTTCCTTATCTGCCAAATGTGAATAATAGTACTCATGGGATAACTATAAAAAGTAAGTGAAATGATGAATGTAATGTGCTTTGCACACAATATGAACTCACTAAATAGAGGTGATGGCTGTAATCACAGAATAATTATTATTGCTCTCATTATTATTAACTGGAGGTAGAAGTATGCTATGAAAACCTGCAGAGAAAAGAGAAATGTATTCCTTACTGGAAGTTGGGGGTAGATAGAAGCTCAGAGTAGAAACAACATTTGGACAGCAACTTTTAAAAAAAATGTTGGATTGCTAGACCAAGAGCTGTAAGAAAAGGCATTTGATTGTGCGATAAGGGTGCCACCTGAGCAAAAAACAAACAAACAAACAAACAAACAAACAAACAAAAACCTACTAGACTTTGGGTGGATTTTTACTAAACCTAGAGTAGAAGTCAAAGATTTCACCTTAAGGAAGCCCTCTAGAAAATGACAGATGAGCTCGAGTTTTCCCACTGCACACATGTAATGTCCTGAATCATCTATTACTAGTATCCAGCATATTGTTATAATATTGTTATAAAATTACTTTTTTCAATTGCCCACTTCACTTACCCAGTTATCAGTTTCATGAAGGTAGGAATGATGTCTGTTGTGTTCATTGTTGTATTGACAGTGCCCAGCAAGAGTAAGCTCTCAAATGCCCAATGAACATATACATTATCCTGCGTCTTTCTATATCTATTTTTTATTGATATGAAAGGACCTTACCTCAGCTTTGTGAAAAAGTGTAGACTCATCTCCCTTCTCTAAATGACAAGGAAATTCTTAAGGGCCATCTGACTTATGAGTTTTCCAGTCCCTCAATTCTAGTGGAAGCCCACAGAGGCCAGGAAAGTGATGTTCTGTTGTTGTTGTTGTTGTTGTTGTTGCTGCTGCTGTTGTTGTTTTTCCTTGAATCTCTCACTTTCCTTGTACTTGATTATCATTTGGTCCGGATCACTGAAAATCATAAAACTATATTTCTTTTTAAATCTTTTGGTATTTTCAGTTCTTAAGATTAGCTCTTATCCTAATTCATTGTTATGGTATGCTTTAAATTCATAGATTACAATCATCTACCATTTCAGAATATGTTATATATTTCAAAGCACCTATACAATCAGCAAAGGGTCCATTTCTCTTTTTGAACTCTTCTGCTAATCATGATCAAAGAGAGTTATGCAACCCAATGTGTTTTCTTCTTTGCCTTAGTTACTAGGAAGCTCAGAGGTTTTTACACATTGTGCTCAACTGCTTAAACTATCATTAGCCAGGATTTCTTAATCCATTCACTTTTCCTCTGCTTTTCTACCTTGGCTCCTACTTTTTGTTTTGTTTTAGTGGCTTCAGATCTTATATATCTGTGCCTCAAAATATTTTTAAATTAAGCAGGAATAACTTTTTAATGTAAGTATGTGTATATGTATATGTGTGTATATTTGGATATACATATATTCATGTATATGTATATATATTCATATATATGTACCTGTATACTACATATTATTTATCAACACAAACACATATATCCCATACTGAAAGTATACCTGTCTATATATTTCCCAGAGGTGTTCCGCAACACCTATGTCCTCTTTAGAAGTGTACTTTTGTCATGTACATATCAGGACATCTAGCTCCTCTGCAATGAGTGAATCTCAGATGAAAATCTCCTCACATGAGTTAGCAGTGTAAACATAAGGAAGATTTTACAGAGGGGTCTTAGGAAACACATTTCTCTTCTTTTTTCCAAATGCCTGTTTTGGTTATCTTGATGTGAGTTCATTTTAATACTCTAAATCAGGAGTGGACAAACTTTTTCTGAAAAGGCCAAATAATAGTATTTTAGACCTTGTGGGTCATGAGGCCTCTGTCTCAACTGTGCTGTTATAGTGCAAACTTAACAATAGATAGCATATAAATGAAGGGACATGACTATGTTTTAATGAAACTTTATTTATAAAATAGGTGGCAAGCCAGATTTGGTCCATGACCACAGTTTGCTGGTCCTGCTCTAAACCTTCTCTGTACTGTATCTGTCTTCACGGCACCCTCTCAGTGAAGTGTCTGTTACTCTGGCCAACTCGAATGTCCAATATGTTCAAGTTAGTCCCAGTAAAGCAGAAGGCTCTTCAGTTAATGTCAGTTAATGGGGCAGGACCTTCCCTCCACAGGAGGCCGTTTTATTGCATGTTTTATTGCTTGAAAATGCCCTAGAGAGAGTTCATCCTTGTCTTGTATATATCTATAGTTTTTTAAAATATTTCTTCCTACTGCATACAGTGATCACCGCAAGATAACTTTATTTTTTTTAATTAAGTTTATTGGGGTAACATTGGTTAATGCAATTATATAATTTTCAGGTGTACATTATAATTTGATATCTGTATATCCTATTGTGTGCTTACCACCCAAAGTCCATTTTCCTTCCAGCTACCATATATTTGAACCCCTTTCCCCCATTTACCTCCTCCTTCCTCCCCCACCCTCTACCCTCTGGTAACCACTAGTCTATAGCCCATGTCCATGAGTCTCTGTTTGTTTGTCCTGTTTGTTTGTTGCTTTTAGGTGTATATCCCACATGTAAGTGATATCATGTGATTTTCAACTTTTTCTGGCTTATTTTGCTTTAGCATGATTATCTTGAGTTCCATCCATGTTGTCACAAATAGCTGTATTTCATCTCTTCTTATGGCTGAGTAATACTACATTGTATATATGTACCACAGTTTCTTTAGCCAATCATCTATCCTAGGACACTTCAGTTGCTTCCATGTCCTGGTCATTGTGAATAATGCTGCTATGAACATTGGTGTGCAAATATTTTTGTGGATATGATTTTTTAAGTCTTTGGGGTAAATACCCAGTAGAAGGATTGCTGGATCATATGGCAGATCAATTCTTAGTTTTTTGAGGAACCTCTATACTCTTTTCCATAGTGACTGTATCAATTTGCAGTCCCATCAGCAGTATATGAGGGTTCCTTTTTATCTGCATCCTCTCCAGCATTTGTTATTACTTGTCCTGTTGATTATAGCCATCCTAACAGGTGACACCACAAGAGAAGTTTAGATAAATATTACAAATATATCTTCATCTGCATAAGCAATAGTATTTTTAGAACCTACAGCCATATTTGAAGTAAGGAAGGGGCTCAAAAAAAGGGCAGAAAAATGAGTCTTTATGCCAACATTCCCCAGCTATATGACCCTGAACAAAAATTTCTCTATGCCTCAGTTTTTTCATCTACACAATGGGGGTAGGAGTTCACCTGCCCAAAAGCCACAGTCTGGACCAGATAATCCCTTGGATGTTCGTTCTGGAACTTAGGTTATTTCCTTTAAGCCTGTGATTTGCAAATGTTTTCAGGAATCAGAACTCCCTCAGGCGCTTGTTAAAACACAAATTGCTGGACCCTAGCCTTAGTTTTGATTCAATAGGTCTAGAGTAGAGCCCAAGGATTTGCAGTGCCACCAAGTTCTGCTACTGTTGGTCCAGGGACCAAACTTTAGGAGCCACTAGTCTACATGATAGAGATTTCATAGTCTCTTCTATGGGGAAGCAATGGTGGGGCATGGGGAGGGAGTCTAGAGCTGGTTGTTCTTTTTGAAAACGGGGGTTCTTCATGAAGGGATAAGAAATTTGTTCTGCTTGCCTACTGAGTTCCAGATGCTTCAGCCATACCTCTCTTCTAATTATAGCCTGAAAGAAGGCTGGTGGTCAGTCTCATGGGGTCACACTGGAATATAAAGGCTGATGGGCAGCCAGCCAGGTGAGCCATCTGGACAGGGAAATGGGGAACAGTTTAAAAGAGGTAAATGTGTCATCATACAATTCCTTTGTATAAGTCAACCTTCTAGAACTTTCTTTCTTTTTTTTTTTTTTTGTCAACACAAGCATTGACTGAGGGTTGATCAAACCTATGCCCAGCTCCAAGCAATGCAGGGTGGGATGCAAGGAATCAGAAGAAGACCGGGAAGGTGAAGACTGCCTTCAGGGCCTCTTGGTCTTATGGGGAAGGCAAAACTCACACATGTTCAAATACTTGATAGTCATATGTCAAGATAATTAGTAGACAATTAGATGCAATGTTAGGTGGCATAGAGATGGAGATCTCTGGAAAAAGGATGTCAGTGGACTTGAGCAATCTGAACGGGCTTTACTGGAGGAGGTGAGGCAGGCTGGCAGGGTCCTGGGGGAGGAGGGGACAAGGAGGACCTAAAGCAATGGAACAGTGAGTAAAATGTGGAAAAAAGCCTGGGCGTGCCCGGAATATTAGCAGAGAAGGAATGAGAATGAGCATAGGAGACTCCAAGCTTGTTTCTACCTTCCCCATGTGAACTCCTACAAGTCATTTCCATTTCTTTGTCTCAGTTTTCTGATTTGAGCAATGAAGGTTTTGAGCTAAATCCCAAGTTTCCAAATTGTGTCCCATCTTGGAGAGACCCCAGGCCATTCAAAAGTAAAACGAGCAGTCTGGGCTCAACCCTTCTCCTTGTCCTGTCTGCTTCTGCCAGGGGAGCTCTGCTTTCTTACACGTTTTACTCCCTGCACAACCTCACTTCTGGAAAGGATTTGAGAATCACTCATCAGGAAATTTTGTGACAGCTCTTTCTGTTTGTACATCGGGTAGCTGAATAGAAAGGAGAAAGAAGGCAGTTAGCCCAATGGATGGGCCACTCGGTTGACCAGGCTAGCTTCTGGAAGTAGGAAGCAAGGAGAATTTTCGACCAATGAGGGTGGGAATTAGGTAGCCATAGAAGGCTTATGAGTAGAGGAGTGCTACAGGGGGAGAGGTGAAATCAGGCTCACAAGCTGCTAGGAAAGCGAGCTGATCTGAAAATCTCAACTGCTCAGAAGGTTCTGAGTAAACACAAAGGTTGATTTTTCCCCCGTGTCAGCCTTCCCTCCCAGAACATTGTACTGTATGCAAAACGGGTAACTGTAAGACAAACATTTTTTTCCACTGCCTTTCTCAGCCCCACGGGCCTTCAGGAAGACCTGCACTTCAAGCAAAGCCTCTTTCAACACCCACAGCTTCTATTCAACAATTAGAAGTTTTCCACTTTCATCAAAGAGACTGAAGAGAGAGGGAGCAGCCTGTTCTCAGCAGCTCTGGGCAGATTACAGAGTCCCCTACTACCCACTCACTGCCTGTGGCCACCGCAGGACACAGCCTTCTCCCCAAACCAGCCAGGTACACACACCAAAAAAAAAAAAAAAAAAAAAAAAACCACTGGCTTGCTTAATTCCCACCTTAATTACAAGACCAAATGAGTGTGAGTGCCCACTTCTTCCAAAACTAAGGGCCGATGTTAGCTGAATCTACTGTGGTAATCATTTCACCATATCAAAAAAAAAAATCATACTATATACCTTAAACTTATACAGTAATATATAGTACTTATTTTTCAATAAAACTGGTCGGGGGGGGCACAGAATCTCAACTTGGGATTAAGGGGTCTCAGCTTCCTTGACTGTAAAATAGGTATACAGTCTCCCACTCTATATAGTCCCCTCAAAAAAAACCCATTTTTTTTTTGTTGATGACTATTCCATATCTAGGATTTATGATTTTATGGATTCACTGGGAAAGAATATCCAGACCAGTTCCTAGAGTCTGACTTAACTCAGCTGATGTTCAGTAGTTTGGGTTCTAAGCAGAGGCAGCAGTAATAATCTAAGCTTGGCTTTGGACACAAGACATTTTCTTAGGAGGATCTGGAGTTTCTGCTGGCTCTCAGAGATATGCCACAGCCAAAAGGTGAGCAGGAAGGGGAGGGGTGCTATAGAGAATTGGGTATATCCAAATGAAGTTTTCAAAGAGCTACATCCGGAGCCACCAGCTCTACAGTGATTCACATTTCAAATGGCATTTTGAAATGGAGACCATTAGTAAGCACAAATGTAACCAGCTCTGTCAGCCAGAGAATCTATTTGTTGAATCTGTCTAAATTCCAGACTGGGCCCTGGGGACCACTTCGGATATTTAACGGGAAAGGCCCAACACTACCGCCAAGTCTGTTCCCATTCACGGAGTGCTCTTACATCACTGTCCCATTTGATCTTCATGGTGGCTGTTGATGCAGATGGAGAAAAGAGAAGGCCATAAGGATTTGCACAAGGACTCAAAGTCAGTAAGGCGCAGGGTTGAGACTGGACCTCAGGTTTCAGCCTTCAGGTGCAGTGATGGATGAATGATTTAGCATGGGCTTGGGAGCCAGCCAGGTTTGGCTTTGTATGCAATTATCTCATTGGTCGACATTTGTGACTTTGCCTAAGACAGTTTTCAATCTTTATGATCTTCAATTTCCCCATTTTGGAAAAAGAACCATTACCTGCCTCAGACAGCAAAGGCAAGGGTGGAATAAAGCAATGTTAAAAGCTCCTAGCCCTGTGCCTGAAACGGTAGAGATTCAACTGTAATAGTCACATGCATACACACACAACACACAACACACAACACATTCGTATACACACGACATGCATTGCACACTTTCTACACAGCAACTACCCACACGCAGCACGTGCATACACCAAACAGAACACACCCTCTTCCTACATTCTGCACCAGACCACTTCCCTGCCCCCACCCTCACTGCAATTCCTTCCCCTTTCTGTGAGTTTTATGGCAGGCCCAGGTTTATCTGCAAGTTTAATAGATCCTGATACACTCTGTGGAAATTTTTTGTTAAAAAGATCAGGGTTTCCAGAATCCTACCCTGAAATGGTCTCTTTTACCTGTCCCAAATTTCATGCTGCCATGAGCTTATTTCCGTTTGGATAAATCTCTACATTTGTGGGCTCTTTCTTCCTATATATCTGGTAGCATTCCAGATTTTCGCAGGAGCCGATATTGTCAAACTGACTCATTTTGAATCATTCTACTGCAGTCCAAGGAACACAGCCTCCCCGAGGCCCCCGACAGAGAGATATTTTCCGACATGGTCTTCTGAGCCACAGGCCTCTCTGAAGACAATGTGCAGCTTCTCTAGCAGGAAGGCGTTTTGTGGCTGAGTCTAAATGAAACAGAAGTCACTCTGTGCATGTGCGCGCGCGCACACACACACACAAAGACACACATACACACACACACACACACACACACACACACACACACACACACACCCCAGAATAGGGAACTGTCATTTTCCTACTCGCCCTCTGACATCAGCCACCTTCTCTGTAGCTACAGTTTCTCTGCCCTTAAATTAATCCCAGGAGATGAAAAATGAGCCTCTCCCCCACCCTTGCTGCTGCCTTTCACCTCACGCCCCCAGAGAAGAGTTTCTTCACGAGGCAGCCCGTGAAGGTTTTTTTCCAAGTCACATGATCCAGGATGCAGGGGAGAATCCTTCTTGGAACCGAGATGGGCCCAGAACCGAATCAGATGAGGAGAGATAAGGTGTGATGCGGGGAAGACTATATAAGAATGGACGCACGGCTACAACAAGCACTCAACCAAGTGGCCCCTGCTCAAGACGCAGCCATGCATGTGCCAGCTGGCTCCGTTGCCAGCCACTTGGGGACCACGAGCCGCAGTTACTTCTATTTTACCACAGTCACCCTGGCTCTGTGTCTCGTCTTTGCTGTGGCAACCATTATGGTGTTGGTAGTTCAGAAGACGGTAAGTGGACTTCTCTTTTTGCCTTTCTGATTTATGTTCAGTTTTCCCCAGAGAGGGAGCCTTGGAGATAAACTAATAAATTAATTTAGAGGGGGGAAAATACATTTATCATGTAGAGAAATGGAGAAAAGAAACGGGAACTTAACTCTCTGAAATATTTTGGCCTTTTGAGAGAAAAATTTGTTGAGCTATGCTCTCAAAACTTTCCAGATTCACATGAGCCAAAAGAGGGCAGAAGAGCTATTAGCTTTGAGAAATTAAGATTTGAATCTTGCTGAGCCAGACACTGGTATCAGGGAGGAAGCAAGAAGGAAACCTGGTAACATATTTGCACAACTTATTATCACATCTTCAAGATCTTCAGACCAAATTCCAAGGTTCTATAGTCTCAGTCCAAATGTTCCTGAGACTTCTGAGGCCCTTGGCCATTGTCAAGAGCTTTTTAAGCAAGGAGCTAAATTTCAGAGGACAAGACCTGGAAGGGAAGGAGGCAAGAGAGGAGAACAGGGCTGCTCAGGGCTTTGGGCATTTCAGCGTTAAAGCCGGCAAAACAAATTGAAAGCTTCCTCCTGAGTCACTGCTTTGAAGAGGTTAATGTCACAAAAAACAGAGCGTAGAGGCAGAAGAACATAGAGATGTTTTTAACACCTAGTCTCTAAGACTGCTCAGAATACTAAACCTACAAGCAATTATGGAGATGCACTGTGGAGTCAAACTATCTCAGGAGATTTACTATTTGAAATAAATGGTAAGATTAGTCATAAAAACAGAAGAGATGAAGGAGGAAGCTTCTTCATATTTTAGGAAATTGATGTTTGCAGAGAATCCACCAGTATGTATTATAGAAAATACTGTACTGAGAGTAGATATATATTGCTCACGACTTTTTTTGTAAAGTTTTTTTAATTTTATTAGTTTAAGAACTGTACCTCCTTCCCACCCTGCCAAAGTGAGAACATTTCTGTTTATTTCTTCATAGCTTCCATTTTTTATGGTATTACAATCCTACAGACTCTGTCCCGGTTTCCTTCAGCTGTCTTAGGCTGAATGTTCTATAACTTATAGATTACTAAAAAGAATCAGGCTTAAAAAGGCTTTGGTATTTTTTTCTCAGTGCCCTCAAGATTTGAAAGTTAAATGAAGCTTTTAGGTTCATATCTCCATAAAAGTGAAAGAAAACAACTGTGAATGTTTAATTTAGATAGAATTTATAAAACTCATAATTTAATGGCTTTATCTACACCTACTAAGAATAATCTCTTGAAAGCATTTTAGGGTCTTTTTTGACCCTAAAATTGTAGAGGTTTATCATCTCTGTAATTCTAATTTGATGTAAACTAGAGGTGCATCATTTTATAGCAATGGCCAAAGAAAGCAAATTGAATTGGACTTTAAGAAGGTTTTTAGTCAAAGATTGCCCAGAACGAGAGAGAGAGAGAGAGAGAGAGAGAGAGAGAGAGAGAGAGAAAGGAGGAGGAGGTGGAGGAGGAGGAGGTGGAGGAGAAGAGGAGGTGGAGGAGAGGAGGTGGGGGAAGAAAGAAAGAGAGAGAGAAAGAAAGAGAGAGAGATGATGGGGTGGGGCGGGGTGATGGTGACATATAAAGCTAGAGAGAGATCCAGAGTGGTTCTTATCCAAATCCCAATTTTAGTTGAATTGATTCTTTTTCATGAAGGAACTGAAGTAGATCTTTCTGCTTCACTTTTGTAAATGTGGAAAATGAAGAACAGAAAAGCAATAGAGTTTGAACTAAGTCATCCTGGAAAAGTGGTAAAGTCAGTACTGCTAGTTTAATGAGCGCAGCATTCCCCTTTCCAATTCAGATAGCCACAGAAGCACTAAGAAACTGTTCCCAATCTCCTCTCTAGAACTTTCTCCTCTTGTGCATCCATTTCCTTGATTAGCACTCATGTTTGGATGTGAAAAGATTCACAATATGATTATACAGTCTGGTGTATTGTGATTTCTTAGACTGAGAAATATCAGTTGCTTACTTAAAAGCATTGTGATCTTAAGTGTTAAATGTTTTACACCTACCGTTTCCAATAAATTATTCAGATATTAACTAATATAAGTGATAAGAAGAGTTATCTCCTTGAGTTCAAGCTATCAGAGAAGGCTTCCTGCAGGAAGAAGGGATGCAGGCTGACTTTAGGATAGGTAGAACTTAGACAAATAAAGAGACTCTAAAAGGACTCTGGTAAAAAAAAAAAAAATCAATGGGAGATACCCAAGGAACATAAACTCACATCCCAGTTATCAAAAATGGAATGGGTTGATGGCCACATAGCACACTCAAAATGTGTGGTTAGATGGGGGCAGGAGTGGAGAACCATGAGAATGGTTATACTTGCCTAAGAAGGCACAGTTGTAGGTAAAAGGCACATGTACAGACAAAATTAAAACAAGATAAGTCATTATATATATATATGTGACTAAAGGTAGGGCTACCACGAGACCCCAGGTTTAGAAAATAGAACAATTCTCCAGGCAGGTCTAAGGAAAAATTCACTGGAGGTGGAATTTCAGGTTGGTTTGAGAAATGTGTATAATTTCAAACAGGTGGAGAAGGGAGATCAGAGGAGAAGGCACTCCTGGCCAACAGAACAGCATGAACAAAGGAGTGGAGAAGCGAAGATGTAGGGCAAACAGAAAAATCAACAAAGGTTGCATTCAAATTTGGCCTGAAGATCAAATAACTCCAAGGTCAAATTCCTTGGGTGAGAAAAAGAAGGAACTTAGGTTTTAGCCTCAAATATTTATTGAGCATCTAGTGTGTGCACCAGTTGTCTCTAAGTCTCTAATGTCTCTAAGTTGTCTCTAATGTCTCAGTCTTTGTGGTTGTTGAACTTTGTTTCATTTACATTTAAACCAGTATACTTGTTATAGAACATTATATTCACATGATTTAAGGAAAGTAAACAGGAAACAAGAAAAAAGAAAATCAAAAAATCTCTTACACCCTCCCCAGCCAACCACTAATCCCTCTTTCCTGAGATAACCACCATTAACAGATTCTTCCTTGTCCTTCCAAAAAAGTCTGTGTATCTACAAATATATAATACCCACATCATTACAGTAAACTTGACATTTTGCATCTTACTTTGATAACTTGACAGTATATCATGGAGTCCCTTCCTTGCCAATACATGGAAAGCCACTTCATTCTTTTGACTAGTCGCCTATGTATTTTAAGGTATTACTACTTCATAACTTATTTTACCTGTGCCTAGTGAAGGACACCTATGTTTTTCTCTAGAATTTTGCTCATTGTGCATGTCTGCAAATATATCGGTGGGATAAATTCCTAGTCATGGGAATAGAATGTGAAGTTTTCACTTCAAGAAAATATTGTCACTCAGCTTCCAAAGAGGTTGTACCTCTATACTCTTGAGAAAGTAAAAGTACTACCAAGAAAGAGACACCTTTGTCTCAATATGGAAAGAAAGACAATTGATTGATTATTGAGTAAGCAAGCACAACGAGTGTACAGATATATGTCAGGATGAAATTTCACACAATTTATACAGCAAAGCAAAGAAAAAACAATAAAATTTCTTTTATCTCCTCCAGAAACAAAGGGTCAGATAAGGAGAAGTCTTTAAGGCTGACTGCCAGAAGTGTTTACACTTCAAGGGGCTATAAAGGTCTTGAGTCTTAGGGACATCTATCTATTATAAACCTGGAGACAGGGCTTATCCAGCCCTGAAAATATCCATTTACATTCCAAAAGGTTAGAACAAAGCAAAAGGGCTCAGGATCCTTAGGTTTTCAAGGAGACTCTTTCTAGAAAGAGAAAGCAGCTGTCTCCTTTCTTTTTATAAGCCAAAAAATTCTTTTTTAAAGTAATGTGTCCTTGTAGTACCACTCTACCTCCTTGCCAAGAGAGGAGCTGAGTGCCTTTTCAGGGGTAGTGATTGGCAGTGGTGGTAGCTTGCTTTTAAGTTCAGATAAAATATAGGGGTGAGATGAAATGCCCTGTGATGCCTCCTTCTACACAAGTTACTCTCTTCAGTGCATTCAATTTATCAGTAAAAAAATCCTCTGAAGATTTCAGGGTCAAGCTTTATGCTGGGCTATGACGGGAGGATCAAGTGAATAGGGCAGGATTTCTGTCTTCTGAGAATTCTGTAGGTTGAGGAGATGAGGCCAAATACCCAAGAGCTTGAATTTAGAGCAGAATGGCACAGAATGTCATAAACCAGAGGAAAAGTTGACAATCTCTACTTGGAGTGAGGGAGAGGTTTGCAGAAGAGCTAGTATAGAAGCTGAGTCTCCCCCAGGAATTGGAAGGATCATGTTATACCCAAAGTTTTATTTTGAACATTTTTCAAACCTACAGTAAGAAAGAATAGCAAGACTCATATAACATTTCACCTAAATTTGCTATGTTAAAATATTGCTGTATTTGTGTTCTTTCTAGATATATGAAAGTAAGTTGTAGACATCACGACCTTTCATCTACATATATTTCAGCCTCCATCTCCTACTTACTGCAATGATTTATCACAGCTAAGAGAGTTGGTTAATTCAATAACATTATCTAATAATAATGCACAGTCCATATTTTCATTTCCTCACTTGTCCAAAAATATCTTCTACATCTGTTGTGCCTTATTTTATTTGAGGATCCAGAATCCATTCTCAGGTCACATACTGCATTTGGTTATGTCTTTTTGAATTTAGGATATTGCTATTTAAAGGGTAGTCCTGAGAGCTTGTTAGAATGCAGAATCTCGGGGCCTATTCTAGACCTACTACATCAAAATTGCATTTTCACAAGGTCTACCGGTGATCTATATGCACGTTAAAGTTTGAGAAACCATGAGGAGCAAATCTTCTATGGCCTTCATCTATTTTTCATGACATTGATGTTTAAAGGGTCCAGACTAGTTTTGGTATAAAATAGTTGATTTTTTGGATTTGCCTTAGTGTTCACTCATGATTATATCCAGATGAAACTAGTCACCTTTAGGTGGAGGCCACCAACTATCTCTTTTGTAAAATACTTTTTTCTTTCTTATTTATAAGTAATCTATGGGGTAATACTCTGAAGACATGTACATATATATTCTTCAGTCAGAGGTTTTAGCATTTTCTGATGGCCCTTGTCTGAATCAGCTAACAGACTGAGGATCGAAGAATAATGATTGCTATTCCTCCTGCATTTATTAGCTGGCATAATTCAATGGAGATGACGTCTCCATTGGAAGGATGGTGGCATTAAGAATTGGGGCAGGGTATTCAGGTGAAGCAAAAGAGTGAGCAGAGGAACATTCCAGAGGAAGGCAACCCCAGGTGTAAAGAGAGGAATGGCAGAGCCAGAACAGTAGACAGTCCCAACAGCACAGGGGAGCAAGCAAGAAGTAGAGCTGGGTGATAGAGAAACACCAGAGGATAGATTACAGCAAATTAGGAAATTGTCCTAAACCCATATATGAGCCCAGCTCGACATTCCCCATTCCTTGGTGAAAGAAGACCTCAGGTGTTCTGATTGCCTGTGGAGTGATGTCCTTAAGGCCTTCCTATTCAAAGTAGTCAGTGACCCAGCAGCACTGGCATCATCTGGACGCTCATTAGAAATGCAAAACCTAAGGGTCCATCCCAGACCTACTTAACCAGGATTAGCATTTTAAGAGGACCCCCAGTGGAAGAAGCACTTCTTTAAGCCACTCTATTCCAATCCCCTTTTTCACTAACCATACCAAGATGAAAATAAAAACGTCCTCCAATAAAATTCCTCCTGGGAATTTTCTATGACCTCCATCTACTTTCTCAAAGTCTCAGGAGAATTTTCTGCCCCAGCTTTAGAAAGGCAATGTGGCATGCCTTCCAAATCAACACACCTGAGTTTGAATCTTTTCCCCGCTATTTACCATCTGTGGGATTTTCTGTAATCATTGTCACTTCTGTAAGTCTTAGTCAATCCCTATCTCTTAAGGTGAAGACCAAATTAAATAATGCATGCAAAGTGTTTAGCCCCAGAGAATTAAGCACCCTCATTAAATGCTTCATCATGTCACCTTGAAAATAAGAGAGGCATTCCTGGCAAAGATCTTTGTGGACAACCTTACAAGACAATGTGAGACCAGCAAGGGAGGGGATAGGAGATTCCCCTGGCATATTCCAAACATTAGTTGCCTTTGGCTATTTTCAATCAGAAAAGGCATCTTTGGTCCAAAGCAAATTTAAGAGCTGATTATCCCTGGATAGCATTGTTCTGTGAAAGAAAATAGCCTTTTAAGGTATTGAGGCAAATTAAACATATCGATAGGATCAAGAGAATAACCAAAATAGGTACAATTTTCAAGCACTTGCTAATGCTTTATATATAATCTTATATCTGCAACAACCTAGTGGAGGGAAGAATTATTAACTCTGTAATCACAACGATTAAAGAAAATAGGAAAACAGAGTCCTAAGCAGGAAAGATGATTGTGATCAGGTCATTTCACCTTGAGATAAGCAGTTCTTCCCTCCACACACAGAAATATTGTTGGAAACACCCAACAGACATAGAGTCTGAACCAAACGAAGTACACTGAAGAAAGTGTAGCTCGTCAGGAACCATGGAGAAAAAGTTTCCTGAGCTACTCAATTGGCTGAGAATGACAACCTGGGAGGGGGCATTTGCTTGTGTCTGTGTCAAGACTATATACTTTTCAGCTCAATGCCAAGTCACTGAGCAAGATGATTCACTTTCGCCAGCTGGGGCCCAGATCCCCAAGTAAGATTTTGCAGAGAGTGCTGTGGATGGAGAGCAACTTAGCATAGTACCTAGGGCATAAACAGTCCTCAGCAAATCTGCAAAAAATCATCATCTCTTTCTACCTTGATTTTCTATTTCCAAATGCAAGAATTGCTAATGGAAGGAGTTATGAGAGTTCTTATCCTTGGCTTCTGAAACTAAATAGCCACTTCTAGGAAAGTGGAAAGAGCACCAGAGAACTTCAGTCCAGGATCCGCCTGCCCTTATGAGTCCAGTTTCCTCTTCTGTAGATGGACTGAAAGATGTCTAGGTTCCCCTCTGGCTCAGATTTTTTTTTTTTATCTTGTCTAACGTGGGCATCCAGAGTAGCTAGGAGACCTTATCTCTTCAAAGAAGAGCTCTTTGAAACAGAAATAGTCACACTTCGGTCTTGGATGCCCTGAGTCCTGGGTAAAGATTTAAGCAATAGGACTTTTTCCTATATTAAGATGCTTTGTTTTTGAAGTTAGGAAACCAGAAAGCCTTCAAATGACAGAGATCTCTGCTGACCCTCATGTGAATTAGGTCCTCCTTCCAGATAGTATCTCATACAACCTTGCTACTCAAAACGTGCTCTGTGGGCCAGGGACATCAGCAGCACCTGGGAGCTTGTCAGAAATAGACTCCTAGGCTCCACCCACACCTGCTCAGTCAGAATTTGCATTTTAACAAGTGCCTGGGAAGTACAGCAGTCTATCACCCTCCCTTATCTGCAGTATCACTTTCCTCAGTTTCAATTACCCATGGTCAACCATGGTCTGAAATATTACATGGAAAATTCCAGAAATAAACAATTTATAAGTTTTAAATTGTGCTTAGTGGCCCGATAAAATCTCATGTCATCCCGCTCTGTCCCACTCTGTCCTGCCCAGGATGTGAAGCATTCCAGCATCACCGTGCTGTATACACTCCCTGCCCATCAGTCATTTGGTAGCTGTCTGTGTGATCAGATCCACTGTCACAATATCATACCACTTGTGTTCAAGTAATCCTTATTTTACCTCATAATGGCTCCAAAGCCAACAGTAGCAATGCTGCGATTCCTATATGCCAGAGAAGCTGTAATGTGCTTCCTTTAAGTGAAAATGTATTTGTGTATTGGAAAACCATAGTATATTAGGGTTTGGTACTATCTGTGATTTTAGGCATCCACTGCGGGCAGGTGAGGGGGCAGGGCGGGGGGAGGGGGTTGGAATGTATCCCCCTCAGAAAAAAAGGGGGCTACTGTATGATCTTGAAACATTCTGACTCTTTTCCTTCATATCTGTGGCCACAACTTGCAATTCTAATTATATATTTATTTGTATATTTTAAATAACTGCTTTAATGACTAGGCCATAAAATCCAAAGATGGCTTCCAATGCTTAACAAAGTGCCTGGCACACACCAGGTGCTCATTCAATATGTGAATGTATGATTCTCTTATATTTCCCCAGCTGCTAGGGCCTCTGGGCTGGCTCCACTGATGGTTTTGCTATTCTAACATTCTCTCACTGTACCTAGATACTTTCCAGGGTAGCCAGCAAATTCAACGATCTTAGCACCACATTTAACATAGATGTTTTCCTTTGTACATTTGAACAACACACTAATCAATGATCACATTTGGCTGTAGATCAGGTGTCAATTAAATTTTTAGATGCTGTTTGTGGTCTCACAGAGGTAACCCAGAGGGGAGTTTTGTGATGTTGGATTTTCCTATGAACTGCATGCGTAATGGAGAGACCACAAATGTACACCATTGATAGGTAAAGAGATTTCTGCTAAAGTGATAAAGTCATAGACCATTAGAGCAAAAAGGGAAGGAACTTTCAAGTCAAGTTCACCTTCTTTCCCCAAAAGTTTATACTGACTTCCACCATCTCCAGATCAATGCTATGCCAGGGCTTTGACTTCAGGAGAATTCCTGGATTCACTGGCACCCACTTGGGCTGTAGAAGAGATCCACTTACCAGAGAAAGAGCCATCAGTGAAAGGCAAAGGACAGAGACCCTAGAGAAATGGTAGAATAAAGGGGAAACTCAAGACGGTCCTTGGTGCTTGTAGTGAGCACTGAGAAAATAAGATAGGTAACGTCTTGTTTTAGTAGAGGTTGGCAAGGTAGTGTCATCCATGTAAATGTTCACACCTCTCTAGGTCTTAATTAATATTTCACTCCAATGCACTACAGGATATTCCCAACTTGGACAGGTTGAAAGATGAATAAGACGTTTCATTCCCTCTTAGCAGGACACCTGAGGGGTATTTCCATGGCTGAGGTGAGAGAAGAGGGAGGGAGACCAGGTGTGGGAAGTTAGTCTCTGAAGAATGTATCAGGGGTGAAGAAATGTGTCCACCTACTTCTGTGTCCTACTTGCTCAGTGAACCTCAACGAGACCTCCCTTTCATCCCCTCCTATCCCCCGGCTCAAGAGGACCCTCCTTCAGAAGACAATCTGTTTCTATCAACTTCTTACTTACCTGTGTAAATATTTTTGTGTATATTTATGTTTATAACAGAATAAATACTATAAAATATGAAGTGAATATATAAACATATAACATATTTATGTTATATGTTTATAAATATTTAGATATTATATTCAAATTTAAACTTGTAATAAATACAGAGGGCAGGGACTCAGTTTAATTATTTATGGTATCCTCACATTGCTTGGCATAGAACATTCAATTAATTCAGACTTTCCAACCACAGGAGAGAAAGAAATGTACCTTCCCAGGTATGTTTACAACCTATTTATACTGTTTGATGAATCAAAGATGGAAAAAAACCCCACATATATTTATATACTACATTTGATTTTTCTTATGTTGACCAAAGGGGAAAAATAACACATATAGAGATTAAAAAAAAAAAAAAAAAGCACTGGACTGGGAGTTGAGTTGCAAATTCTGATTGCTGAGCTGCTATAAACTTTTCATTTTACCTTTTTCATCTGATTCTTCACCTGTGAAATATGGACAGTAATCTTCAAAGTCATTTCCTATAGGCAGGTTGTCAAGCAAAAGGATGACCAAGCCCATTCTAAATTAATCAGTGAATTAATTTTTTAAAATTTAAGAGTCAGATAGAATGTGGTTTCTAAATTGCATGGAGGACAACCAAAATGGAAAAAGAAAAAGGCTAGTCATTTTCATTGAATGTCACCCTTACACTGTTATTTTTCTTCTTCTTTCCCAGGAACCTATTCCTGACCCACCGGGCAAATTCCCCCTTAAAGGAGGTAAGACCTTGGGATTTGGAGTAAATGTGTAGTGAACCATCCACGTCACATTGTAGTTCATCAGCAACCAGAAATATCATGACAGTGCCCAACAGAAAAGTAGATGGAGACAGAGGTGGGGGCCTCTCAGGGCAGAGCTAGTGCACTTTGACTCACCTGAGCAGTCTCTGATCTGCATTCTCATCCCCACAAGTCTCCCACCAGCCCTCCTCCCTCCCACTAATGGAAATTCTACCTCCGGCAAAGGGTGTCACAGGGACCTGAACAGGGATGCAAAGCAGTGTTAAGAGCTTGAAATCTGGAGACAGGCAAATGTGGATATGAATCTTCGCTCCACATACCCCCTGTGAGCCTCAGTTCCTTGTCTATGAAATAGGAATAATAATTCCTACCTCATGAAGGTAGTGGAGAAGCCAATCAGATCTCTATAAATTGCATAGTATGGTGACCAATACATAGAAATCATGAGATAACTGATAGCAGCCAAAACACATAATGCAGTTAAAGATTTGTGAAGAGACTGTCTCCTTACCCTCCCCACAACACACACACACACACACACACACACATTTCTTATCACTGAAGTCACTAATTAATGCATTGTCTCTACTAGCCCCAGAAGGCTTACGTGCAGAGTTAGGTTGAAAAACTTTGAGATCATCTGATTAATGTTTTCATTATACAAAGGAGGTGAAGTAAGATCCAGTGAAGTGTTGTGTCCAAAGTCATACAGAACCAAACTTAGAACCCAGATGTCCTCATCTCTAATCCAATGTCCTTTCTGCCCAAGAACATTAAGCAATCTCAGTCCTATAAACTTTAAACCTAGATAGCAAGCATTGCTGGAAAACCAGACAGCTTAGAGGGAAAAAAGTAAAAGAGAAAAGGTGGGCCATAATAGGCACCCAGGTAGAGACACCAGGGAATCCTTGGGACCAGAGGACACAGTGTCTGGAAACACTCTCACAACAACAGTGTTACACTTAGAGTTTCCTTCGAAACACCCTTAGCCATGCCTCTCCTGCTATCTGTCACCCAGAGACTTAGAAAGTAGGGGCAAAAGGCCCCAAACAGACTACCATTCTGGATCTTTCAAGGCAGACTAATAATTACAGCTTTAACAATCATATATTAAAACTTGGCTGGAATTACTTAGCGTGTAATCTCAATTCCCATAACACTTCTGTAGATAGTCACATTAATGTAAAATGAAGCGTGGTAGAATACAGATGTAAACACATGCTTTCTGTAAAGAACCAGATAATAAATCATTGGGGCTTTGTAGGCCATGAGGTCTCTGTTGCAGCTAGTCAGCTCTGCCATTGTGCAGAAGCAGCCATGGACTCTGTGGAAATGAGCAGGCATGCCAAGGGGCCATGAAACTTTACTTACAGAATGAGGTGGTGGTCTGCCTTGATACGCAGACCAGAGTTTGCTGAAGGTCATCTTTAACAGGAATGTGATTTCAATGATAAGAACAGCTTTGATTAGGTAAGGTGATCTCTGCCCTCTGGATCTCAGTTCCACACCTGGAGAGCAGGCACATGGCTGGTTGACAAGCACAGAGACTCTAATCAGTGGTTCTGCCCCTGTAATAGTTTTCACCAGTCCAGAGTGGAATCAGAAAAAGTAGCTAAGTAGCCCCTTTGTCCCATAGTAAATGATTTTTTTTCCAGTTTTATGCAACTATTTTTAATATAAGCAGCGTTTTTTTCTTCTGAGAGTATGTCTTTTCCTACACTGTGAAAATGTCCTTTCTTTTATAGCATGAAGCTGATATGCACAGGAGTTAAGTTGGTTTGCTTTGGGTCTAAGTTGTTTGTTTTATTTTAATAGTCACAATGAGCAAAACTGAAAGCTACTCACTTTGTATTGGTCACTGAATTTCCCTTTTGTGGTAAATTGCTTCAGTCTGTGTAATCCAAAATTGTGCATGCCAAGGACAAGATCATTTATTAGATCTCTTCTAATCTTGGCCATCGCAGTGCATATCAGAACTTAAACTAATCCAAAACCAACCTCAGTTTACGACTTGATTTTTCAGCATCCAGTAACAAAATGCTAATAATCATCCCCACTCAGGCTACAAGACTTTTTATAAGACCTTCTTGTACCACTCTCTGGTAGAAAGTAGCCTCCATCTCCTGAGCGAGCAACATGGGGACTAGTGTCCCATTTTGCAGATGAGGAGCTGAGGCTCATGCAATCAAGGTGACTCGCCTAAGGTCATCCAAGGAGATGAGGGCAGAGCAAGAACCGGAATCCAAAGCTCCTCTCTATTGCCCTGTGTGATGCACGTTAGCCATAAATGTCAGTAACCTGATGTGTGCTGTCCCTGGTTTTCTTCTGCTTTCGATGCAAGTCTGCACTACTTCTCTTAACGTGGCAAGCTGCAGACACAGTAGGAGGGCGAGCTGGAAGGAACACTACCGTGGAGTGAGCCCTGGGCTCCAGGGCTGACCTTCGCCCCAGCAGGCTGTTTCTCTGGGCCAGTCTTTCCTCCTCTCGAGGACTCATCTGTAACCTAATGGCAAGGTACTAAATGAACTGGAGGGTCCTTCTGCTTGGACACTTTATGATACTCTAATTCTCTCATTTAATATGTAAATAGAGAAGAAACAAAGCCTAACTATAAGCTTGAGGAAATCTGCAGCCATGACATCCTCTCCCAACAAGACCCTCTTACACAGGCACAAGCTGCAAATTTTCCCTTTCGAAAAGCCATTGCAAAATATTCCAGGCAGAGGGTAATCATCTCCCAGAAACTCCTAGGAGGAAGCTCCAGAGACGGCATGTGGTTTGTCACTGGCGCGGACAAGGGCAGATGCCAGATGCTTTCCAGGGAGCCCTCTGGCTCCAACTGAGAGAAAATTATCCACCATCAGCGGGAAGCCAGTTAGCAACCCAGAGGCTGGGAAGCAGGGTCATGTGTGAACACTGCAGTCACTTAGCACAGGATGACAATTAGCTGCAGGGAGACCACAGAAAACTAAGCCTTTTTTGTAGTGAAAGGATTTCTGAGTTGCAAGACAAGCTTCCTCTTCCTGGCCAGGCAGTGGTCAGCAGCACACTGCCCCCTCCTGCCTGTTCCATCCTGCAGAGGACTCCGGCCATTCTGGGGAATCGGCAGACTGTGGGCCAGGAAGAGCGTTGGGAGGATTCACCACATCCTTTTCCTTTCCTCTAGAAAACCAGGTTAAAAAAGACTCCTGCACAGAGCTGCTTTGAGTGTAGAAGGGGACAGCAAATACGACCCTCGCCTGTCACCTGGTTGAGCCTATGTCCTTCAGACACAGGGTCATTCTGTTCTTTCATCTCTAATCGAAAAGGCTCCCTCCCACCTCACACACCGGGAGGCACCCAGGAGGGCTGCAGGGAGAGCCGGGCTTGTGCTGCTTCTCCGCATCTCTTATTCCAAGTTCCTGTTTCCATCACATTTTGAATCTCACATGTGCCCAGGTTATTATGGCTTCTTTGTCCAAACCGCAGAATACAGACACCTGTGCCTTGGTTTCCCCAGAGTTTCCACAGCATCGGACTTTGTGCATAGTAAAGTTTATAGCAGGCTTTGGGGTACAGGGAGAAGCCAGTGAGGCAGTGTATTCCATCACAGAGGACAATGCAAATTGAGTGTTGTACCCCTCTGTCCTTGTAAGGCCTTTGCCATTCCAGCCATGGAGTTTCTTGAGGGACCGCTGTTCTCCCCGGGGTTCAGCTCTCCACCACGCACACTGACCCATTCTCCTTACTACCAATTTTTATGTCCTTCTTCTCCCCATTTTCACCTCCCCCCCCACCCACCACACACATTACTTCCCCTCACAAACTGCAGAAATTCAAATTCTACTGACTTTATTTTGCAGAAAGGTTCTGGTCACCTTGGTCTTACTGCCAGGTCTCCCAACATCTCAACAACAAAATGACAGTTCTTCCCTGTACTAGAGGAGTTCTATAGATGACTTTTAAATGTTTTTCTTTTATTCCCTCAGTACGTATGAATGAGGACCTTGCAGAGTGAAAATAACAAACATTGATGGGGCATGCACTATGTGCCAAGGACTGGGCGCCCTGTTTCCTTACTCACTCCTGCTGTCCTCAAAAAAAGCCCCAAGTCTAATTATTATCTCTATCTTTTAGGCATGGAAACCAGAGCACAGAGAGGCTCACTGACTTGCTTAAGACTGTATAGTTAACAAGGACTAGGACGAGACCTCACAACCCAGGCTGACCCACCTTGGAGGCCTTTGCTTAACCAGCATTGTTATTGCCGGAGGCTCAGTAAAACACAACTGTGCCTCCTTCCAGTGCCCCACCAGTTCTCCAAGCCTAGGAAAGCTTCCTACACTCTGTGTGGCTTCCTCAGCACCTGCTCTGGCAGCTGTTTCTTTGCTGAGCTCCGGGGCAGAGAGGGCCATTAGGGCAGCTGCACACGTGGGTTTGCATAAGAGGTGGCGTGGTGGGGAGCGTAAATAGCCCATGACAGGGGATCAAGAGATTTAGTTTAAGGCCTAGCTTTGCAGGTTAGTAGTCCTGAAACCTGGAATGACTCCTTCCCTCTCACAGCCTGCCGGTTAGAAGAGGTTTGTCTTCCCTGTGAATGCCAAGTGGCCCCAAACATCCAGAGGTTTCCGGAGGCCCTGAGGAAAGTGGATAGTCCATATGTGGGTCCTGACAACCCCTTTCTTGCATCCCCCAACCTCACCTAAATTCAGTCTCCAGCTGAGGACGAGATATAAAAGGCAGAGAACTGGGTTGAACTTTGTCATACCTACATTTCAATCCTAGAACTTGAAGCAGCTTACTTTCCCTTTCAGGGATTGGAATTTCCTGTTTTCTAAAATATCAGGAGTGAGGGGGGCAAGCCAGATGATCTGACACTGGTATCGACTTTGCTTGAAGTATAACATTCCAGGAATCAAGCAAATATCTTAAGATTTTTGACCATTTAACCATTCTAACCATTTATGGTTTTTGCATGGCTTGGCAAACTACCTTCTCCTGCAGCCCCCCTGCTAAAAAGAAAATGTGGACATTAAAAGAGACCAAGTAAGGTTGGCTCTCTAATTGTACCTAGTGAATTCACCCCCCCCACTCCCGCCAAAAAAAAAAAAGCTGCCTATTGAAAGCAATTCGACTAAACCACTGAGGCTGGTGACTCACTACTCCCCAGCTACCCCTGATGTCACATGGCTGTGATACAGGTGGTCACAGTCCCAACAGGACTCTACACTGGCAGCAGAGGAGGCAGGTAGAGGAGCAATAACCCTCTCCCCTAGAAAGACTGAAAACAGCAAAGAGACCTCACTGCTATCAGATTGATCCAGATCCAGATTGCCCAACCCACCAGTTGTTGTTGCTTCCCCTCCCCCCCACACACACAGCAAGAGAGGGTACGTCTGCTCAGGAAATAAATTGCTTTCACATACTCAGGCCTCCGAGAGCCTATTTGCTTCTCTATTTATTTTAAACACTCACTCCAAACCTACTCTTAAACTCACTGTCTTTTTCTTAAGGCAGACCTAACAGGAATCAGGAATCTCTTTACAAATAAAAAATAAATAAATAAATAAATAAACTGGAAACTGGGCCACTCAGAATAAGGTGGAATAGGGTCTTGTGGAGGCCAGCCAGAGTGCAAAAGGATCTGCACCTAATCCTCACCACCCTGCCAAGAGGAAAAGAAGAGAGAGGAGAGAGGAGACACAGGGGTGAGAGGAGAGGAGAGCAGGTGGGAGTGGGGAGGAGACGAGGAGAGGAAAAGGAAAAGAATATTTAGATCTCTAAGGAACATTAAAATGTATACTTGAATTTAGCACATACAAATCACAAATCTCTAAATCCGTAGAAAAACCTCATTTTCCAAATACTTTGGGGAAGGAAATAGGAAAAAAAGAAAGAAAGGTGGAAGAAGGGAGAAGAAACAGAGAGAAGGAGGAAATAGGGAGGGAAAGCAGGCCGTTCCTCAAACTGGCTTTATTATTGATTTTATCCAAGTCCTCCAGGCACCACATGCATTGGCTTACATTTTTACAAGCCCAGCCGTGCAAGCTCTGGACCAGGGCATGGGAGCCAACCCTTATGTAGTATGCTTTGTGTAGTGGACACAAAACTCATTATTATGCATTATCTCACTTAATCCTCCCAGCAGCTCTTTAAGGGAGGTTATTATTATCCCCATTTAGGGGAGAATTTAAAGAGGCTGAGTGACTTGTGCAAAGCCATGCAACTTAGTAAATGGCAGAGGTAGAATGTGAACTCAAGCCGGTTTGATCCCAAGTCTAAAATTAAAGTGTGCTATTATACTTTTGCCTAGAGCATCTAGGAAGAGTTTTTAAGAAGCTGCTTAAAATGTTAGCAGATTTTATCATATGACTCCAGATTCACCTGGCCTTTTATAGACTTTAACGGTACTTCTTAAATGCTCCCAATAATATCAATTCAACTTGCATTTACTATAAGTGAATTCCAAGGAAATACCCATAGGATCAGATAGGTTTATCTTACATACTGCAACAGGTTAGGATTGAAAATACCCCCAAATCCTAAGGAAACTTAAGTGGTTCCACTGAATTCCAATCTTATCTCAATTTGTGTTGATACCTCTTTCTATGTACTTAACACTGAGCATTCCAGGTGGGTCACCTAGTTGTCCTTTGTTTAACAAATAGTTTGTACTAGAGTGTCTTCATCATTAGTTGGGCTGGTGTCATCAAGGAAACAGTCACATTACAACCAGTTGAAATGACCCTTAAATTAAGGATTCACTTTGATTCCAAATTCTACTGATAATGGAGACTCTCCCTAGATGTCACTGTTGGGACTCTCTTAGATATTCTGCCAGACAGATGGAACTAGAAGGTAGGACATGGTAGATGCAGGGTCATTAGAATAATTCCTTTCTTTCCTGGAAGTATTAAAATATTTTCAACAGATGGAAGGAGGGTTCTGCACACTTTTCCAGAAGCATCAGATGGCCTCAAACACTTACGTACTTAATTGAGAAACTCTAATCCAGCAATAATGTCATGAGCTTTGTCTTAATGAGCATTTTATCAACCAGATCATTCTGCTAATTGGCATTGCTAAGTCATGCACTATAACAACTAGGAAAAGAGGAGTAAGGGAGAAAAGGGACTGTCATTTCCTGGTGTCTCCTCTGTGCCACATGCTGCACTGGCCACATAATTTTATCACACCTTGCAACATCCATATACTTAGGCTGATGTTATCCTCACTTTATGGATGTAGTAATTGAAGGTCAGTAAGGGGAAGTAACAGATCTGATGCTAAGAGGCATTGTCCATAACCCAGGCGCTTATTTTGAGATGGACTATGTCTGTCTTGTCTTGCTATTAACCTGGAAGGTGCCTGGCACTCAGACCACACACCCTCTGGTTTCTTTGGCCACCTCGAGCATTGTTGCATCTTAATGAAAGCCTAATGCCCCTGACTTATGACTTGGTAGGATTCAGCACACAGGCCTGAAGTCACCTGCTGTCATTCTCCCACAAGAGGGAGCCCAGAAGGCTCAGTAGTGCTTGGTTTCCTAGCAGCTCCAGCAGTCTTGACAGTTTTTGGTCTCATGTGTATGGTGGCTACAAAACCCACTTCCAACAACTAACGCTCTCTGCTCCATGGGAAGACCAAAAAAAAAAAAGAAAAAAAAAAAAAAGAAAGAAAAGGAAAGGAAAGAAAGAAGAAAAGAAAAGAAAAGAAAAGAAAAGAAAAGAAAAGAAAAGAAAAGAAAAGAAAAGAAAAGAAAAGAAAAGGAAAACAGGAGACAGAGCCCTGGACTAGGAGTCAGGGGCCCTGTGCTCTAAACCCAGCTCTGCCACTATCCTACTATGTGGTCTTGGGCCAAACCTTCAGGCCCTTTGGGTTCAATCTCCCTACTTGTAAAACTAGGGTCTTGGTTAACTTGGCTTATAATGGCCCTTTCTGGTCTAACATCTTGAGATCTCAAGGTGGAGTCCAGTCTTTGGGTTGCCATTATTCTGACTCCTAGAACATGATCCTTTCAACCACCTTAAGCTCCTTTGTGCAACTGGCTGGGAGGGCGTTATTGTCACTTATTTCTCTCCAGCCTCAAAAAAAGAAAAAAGAAAAAAAAAGAAAGAAAGAAAAGAAAAGAAAAAGAAAAAGAAAAGAAAAGAAAAGAAAAGAAAAGAAAAAAGCCCAAGAAAGTTCATGATTCTTCCAGAAAAGTCCACAGCTTGAAAATACAGCTTACAAATCTTCCCCACCTTAAGACCTTGGTCTTCAAAAGAATTCATAGAGTACTTGAGTTGCCCAAAAGATGAAATGCCCCCACTGAAGGAGTAGGGAGTACTTGGCTCTGATCCTGCCTTTGTCACTAACTCATGGGGTGACCTAGGACAAGTCTGCAATGCGGTTAACATTAGGGAGCATATGTGTTACGTGGTTACCAAGCCTGGACCAGGCAACTTCTCAGGGAACTTCTATTTCTATGAACCATGCAAATCCTCATGGAACCAGGCTCTTCATAACTTTGATTCTCCCTAGAGTTTTAACAAAGCAGGAGTCTGGAAATCTAAATACGTGAAGACAGTTTCCTAGCCAGGTTACAGTGACATGCTTGCAAAGACAGACAGACAGTAGGAGCCGGGACTGACTTTATCACCCTCCACACCCCCGGGAGTGGGCCTGGCAGTGTACAGCGGAGTCTACACACCAGCTAGAGTAAGCTAGAAGGGCCCTTCCAGACCATCAATCCACACTCTCATCATCTAGTTAGAGACACTAGAGCCCAGAGAGGCAAAATTCCTAGACTAACTCCCAGGCCATCGACTCAGCCATGACTTGCAGATGTTCTCATTTCCCCCAGCCAAGAATTGGGTTCTTCAAACTAAACCCTCCCAGTCTTCACATGCAGCTGGGAAATAAATGAAACAGGGGTGTATTTTGCTCCCTATGCGCCAGCATTTAAAATTCCAGGGACATTATAGGATTCTAGCTGCATATAGCACCTCCTATCTATACGACACTTTTTTCTATGCTCATGATCAAAAAGAAAGCCATGTCATGGACTCACAGGGTGATGAGGAGACTCAAGCCACATGAAACCTTCTTGAGAAAAGCCTCACCACCCTCAAAGCAGTTTAACACATCTTCGAGCAGCACTAACTGGTCAAATATTTGAGCTGCCAGCACTGTGACTTCTGGTGCAATTTGTAGGTTCTTAATGAAGGTCTTTACATAGCCTCATCAGAGAAATGTCGATTGAGAGGAGGGTTAGTCATTAGCTGAGTGTGTCATCTCCTTAACATGCATTTGGAGCCTTGGCCTTTGGGCGCTGCAGAGCGGTCTGCACTGTCTTCCTGCTGACAGCCTTGTCAGATGGTACAGGCCTCCTCTGGGCTCCTCTCCAGGTTCAACCACCCTATTCTATCTACAATTCCTCTGGTGTCCTGGGTCCCAACTCCCTTCCCTTAGCCAGCTCTAGCAATGCCATTCTTATAGAAGGTTGCCTGTGTTTTTCCTTTCACTTGAAATATCTAAAAGATTCTTCAAGAAAAGTTAAAATACACCATGCCATTTGACTTCAGGAAATGCAAATGCTTCAAAATAAGTTGTTTTTTTTTTTCCATTCCTTGGGTTTCTCAGAATTATAGCTGAGGTCAACCCACCAAACATGCAAAGATTAAAGGGGAAAGAAAAAAAGAAGCTGCATGTGTGAGAGGCAAGCCCAAGTTTGTACTTTTTACAGTCAACTGTTTACAGAAGCTCACCTGATAAATGCCACCACAAGTGGCATGGTATGAGAGAGCCTCTGGCCAACGAAGCAGAGCCTGTCCTGGGTGTGACACACTGGCCTCAATGTAGGGCGCAAGTCTTATCTTCCCGTTTAATCTAACCTAACCTGTAGAGCCAATGGGAGAATTAGGCCAGGTGTTATCTCAACCCTTAGGGGAAAGGCAGGCCAAGCATCCCCTTGCCTCGCACATCCACTGAAGGAAGAAAGAGATACAGACCAGATGATTCAATGCAACAAACACGTGCAGAGCATTTTCCGAGGTGGGCAGTGGGGATATTTAAACAGTAGTCTCTTTCCCGAGGGTTCAGTCTAATGAAGGCAAGTAGGCAGAGAGGGAAAGGTCAGAGAAGGTTTCCTGTAGGAGATGACTGCCAGGCTGTGCTTTAAACAAGCCATTACTTGTCTAGTGAAGGGTGGTTCCCAGGGGAATGGCAAATCAACGCCATGTGTTGAGGGGTACCAGACGCCCCCAAACTGCTGGAAAGTGGTAAGCAATCCACTCAGGCATTAGAGTCAGATGGCCTGGGTTTGAATCTCCACTCCACTAATGATGACTAGCTGTGCAAATATGAACAAGTCATTAGACCCCTCAAAGCCTTGGTTTCCTTATGTAGAAGATAGAAATCTTTATAGTACCTTTATTGTGGGGTGGGTTTGAGACTTAAGTGAAATAATGCATATAACATGTTTAGCAGAGTACCTAGAAAATAGTCATCACTCAATATGTATTAGCTATTATTGTTATTACTGCCACTACTATTACTACTACTATTATTATTGGGACAGCGCGTGCAAGGCAAAGAGGGAAGGCGAGGGGTGAGAACACAAAGGAAGGAGCTTAGCCTTGATCCAGCACACAGTAGAGTCAAAAAGGGACTTCAAGCAGAGGAGAGATGCAGACAGATATGCCCCTCTGTGATTCCTTCTGGCTTGATTTTCCACATGCAACAAAGAAGAGGCTGGGCCAGAGCGACTCTCAACAGTAGTCACAGTGCATTAGAGAGTAAGCAGCCCTCAGTGTTGTGGTTCTGAGTCTACACACCCAAAGAATGTGGACTGTGGGCTCAACTAGACAGGGCAAGAACGCAGGTTGGAGGATGAGTGAGAGATGGGATCAGAAGAATAATAGCTGGCCTACCAGCCCTCATCACTAGAGACATTGGACCAGACCTCTTTAAGGGGGGAGGGCAGGTAAAGATATAAACTAGCCCCTGCTTTTGCCTCTAGCAATGAACTTGTGCAGACAGCAGAGGGAACTCTTCCCTTAACTTTCAGCCATTCCAAATCCCCAGGGTGCTGTGATGAAGGCCAGGAGAGGTTGTCTTAAGCCTGAACAGAGAGCTCAAGGGGGAAGACTGTGAGCATGACAGGGACTAAGCGGAGATACAGTGAGCCAACATACCAGGGTGTGGTCACTTCAACTGAATTGGACTATAGCTGCCTAGTTTCTGATAGACAGAATGAACAGTCATTTATGGTGACATCATCCAAAAGATGTCAATGTCAGGTCACAGATTTTCTAGTTTTACAGCTAGGAAAACCAAGGCCCAAAGAAAAAGGAATTTGCCCAGAATAAGTTGAATTTGAAAGAAGTATAACTTGATTCTTTGGCAAGCAAAACATTTTCTATAAAAAGAGGAAGCTAAGCCGTCGTCACCAGTGAATATATTTAAAATATTTTCATTTCTCAAATGCTCTGATGACATAAACATTTTTTTTTCCTGCCAAGGCAGCTCCAGATAGCAAGCTCCCTGCTTAGATCTCTTTGATCCCCTATCCTCTTAAAATTGAGCACAAGGGTATGTTTATCTCCACCGGCTAGCAAAATGGCCTCAAGCAGGAAACCTGGACTCTGGAACCAGATCCACTTGGGAGTGAATCTCAGCGTTTCCATCAACTTGCTTGACCTCCTATCATTGAGCTTGTCTAGGCATCAGCATTAGTTTTGCAAAGTTGTTTTGAAATGAGATTAGCTGAAATATGTAAAAGTACACAGACCAGCATTCGGTGCACTCTCAGAGGAAGGACAACTACGGTTACTATTGATATTCTTGTTCTGGCTACCACTGCCTGGCTGAGTGACATGGGGTAATGTACTCAGTCTGTCAGGCCTCCAGCTTGCAGAGCAGAGAAAGACAGTTAATATGTGATCTATCTTATTTTTAGGAAATTGCTCAGACGCCATCTCATGTATCCTGGAAAAGGCTATATACAAGAAGTCATGGGCCTACCTCCAAGGTCAGTAACCAAACCCAGGGACCCTAGCCATATGAGGACCACTTCCTATAGCCCTTCTGAAACTTCTAAGCTAGAGGTTACAAGTAGAGGCTTGTGCCAAACGTGACCTGCAGATGTGTTCCGGCCTGCATGTCATTTTTTGTAATTTGAATTGAAATGCTTAGGAGTAAGAAGGGAAGAGAGTTACTCAAAAGCTATGAGGCTCTTCTTTCCATAGCCCTATTCACTCCTTTATGTTGCCTGCTTGACCTCTGAAGGCATCTGTGTGCTGCCTCAGCCAGCCTCTCTATTCTATCGCCTACAAGTTGTGGACTAAGTGCACAGCGCTTTTCCTCATGCCAGTGGAAAGGGCTCTTTATCTCTGCTTCTATCAGGTTATTCACAAGAGAACCACAAAATTGCCTTGTCCCCAGACTGACAGCTTAATGAACATGTTGGCGCAGGGCCGATTTGCATATTGCAGCATGCTTTAGGTAAGAGGCCCCCTATAAATGAAATGATGAGAGCCACTTACACTGGGAAAGATGAGATATGGAGGAGATGGGCCAAGATTCTCTAAGTAGCCACTCTGCTCATTTTAGAAATTCAATTTTATAGTTAGATTAGTTCTCACCCTTCAATTGAATTACAATGAGGTTCAAAGGGAAGGCAAAGAGGCAATTTAAACTAACACATCAGATTCCCAGTTCTGAAAGTCACCCTTGCCAGTCAGCACTGATTTTTACTTACTAGGGCCAGGGAGACCTGGCTTCCAATATGAACATGTCGACTTAGAGGATCTTCTAATTCTCTGCTTTTCTATAAATCCCATCTCAGAAGAGCCCCTTAATGTGCATGCAAGGGGTCTGCACAGTGATGTTTGGCCGCCCTGCTAAAGAGAGGAAGACATTCAACAGTTCAGGCAATGAGTGGTAACAGGATGTATCTTAATGTGAAAGTGAACAGACTAAGATTCTCTTGGACATCTTCATGCCTAAATTCTTTACCAACTGAACAAAAATGAATGGCCTATTTCTGATACTTTGTGCAATGTCTACCAAATAGGAGTCCCCCATTGATCAAATGTTCATTGATTGATTGAATAAATGAACATGATTGTCCAGAACTTATGGGGAGTATAGTCCAGGAGCTTATAGTCTGAAAAGGCAAAGATAAAAATTATAATAATTACAGAATAATATAATAATTAAGTGGAAAACAATTCTATAGGAGGTAGAGGTCCAACACCATATGTGTTCTGACCGTTCAGCTTTAGAGAAAAAGGAAGAAGGGTAGTTTTGTGCCTGGGCCTTGAATATGAAGCAGCACCTAAAAGGGGTAACACCGAAGATATTCTGGATGGTTGGGATATTATAGAAGACCTGGGTCTTGAATGGGGAATCTTGAATAAAGACTTCAAATTATCTAATCTACCCAATAATTTTTTTTTGTCCTCTCTCCAGTATCAAAGCATATAAACAAAACCAAGTTGTCTTGGAACCAAGATGGTATTATCTATGGAGTCAGGTATCAGGATGAGAATATTGTGATCCAGTACCCAGGCTGGTACTTCATTATTTGCCAACTGCAGTTTCTCGTGAAATGCCCGGGACACTCTGTCGACCTTAAGTTGGAGCTTCTCATCAACAAAGATGTGAAAAAGCAGGCACTGGTGACAGTGTGCGAGTCCAAAGGGCAAACCGAAAACATATACCAGAATCTCACTCAGTTCTTGCTGGCGCACCTCCAGGTCAACACCACCATATCAGTCAAGGTGGATAAATTCCAGTATGTGGATACAAACACCTTTCCTCTCGAGAATGTGTTGTCCCTCTTCTTATACAGTAGTTCAGACTGAACCATTTCTCCTGACCTTCTGGAAGAAAGCAACTCTCTGCCATACAGTGCTTCATCCATCCAAACACTTGGACAAAAAGAAAACTTTAGACCAAGATTGAAACCACAGAGTATTAAATAGTATGCTTCTCCTTCTGTCTCTTGGGAAGATACCGCTCCAGGGTTAAAAAAAAGAGTTTTGAGTGAAGTATTTTACAGACAGAAGGCAACGTAGTGTGGTGGACAGAGCCCCATGTGGGAATCAGAAGGGACGAATTTATGCCCTAGTCTAACCACAGACTCACTGTATGACCTGGAGTTATTCCTTTCCCCTCCCTGGAACTCAGGATCAACATTTGAAAAATAAAGGGGCTGGATTTGAATCTCTCCAAAGTTTCTTTTACCTCAGAAAACCAAGCTCTTTCATCACAGATCTGTGAACTAAGACTTCAGGTAGTGTTCTGGAAGCCCACGACCAAAGGAAAGGCCCCCGTACCAGCATAAAACCAATGGAGCTAGTAGCATCTGGCTGCATGTCACCTCGAAAGAGTCAGAATTTGGGGACAAGGTTCAGGGCAACTTGCCAAAGGAAAAGAGCTGTAGGATGTACAATGTGCAAAAGAAAGAACTGCCAAACTGACCATCCCAAATTTAAGAGGCCTTCTGGTGTCTGGTAAATCATACGACCAGGCTTGACTCCACTCCAGTTAAGATTGACAAGAAGTCAATCTTAAGACAGTTTTTGTTTCCCATCAGGAGAATGCTGTGCATTCGGCAAACACAAATCGATGCGCAGTGGTCAATGCGAGGCTGTCATTTGGTCGGCATACAGCTGCTGCCAACTCCCACATTACTTCTTCCTGTTCCCTGCTTCAACACCTCTCAGGAAACCACTGCTGTGGAGGGTTTTTAAGGCCCCACGAAATTGCCGATAGACAATGATGACCCTGAAAATGGTGAAAAAGACTTCTGAACAATGGCAACCTCCTCTCCTGATTTGGGTAGCCAGGAGATTTCTCTAGCTATATCAACCTTTACATCATCTTTGAAGGAACATCTTATTTGTTTGAAAGGACCGTTGGACCTAAAGTGTAAGCCCCTGAGGTTACGTTTCAGAAAGGAAAGAGACCCTTAATTGCTACGCAAAAAGAATGGAGCAAAATTTGAATTTTTCTCAAACAGGAGGAGGGAAAAGAAAGGAGTAGGAATCCAAGAATTTGTCAGAGAAAGATTAGGTAAGATTTAAGAGAACTAAAATACAGCAGTAGTGGTTTGGATGAGGACTTGGGAGAACAAAGTGACTAAGGGAAAATTTTAAGCCACTTGCTGAATGGCATGTTATGTCAACTGCTCCCTGGTCAATAAAATATTCAGTAAAGACAACATTCTCTTTAACATTTTCTGTTGAGTAGATTCTTTGGGAGAAGAGGGCATTGGGAGAGGCATTGAACTCAGCAAGTCAAGTAGTATGTGGTAAAAACATAGACAGGTTTTGAAGACCCAAAGACAGAAAATAAGGGGGCATCTAGCATTTGTGTTATAACCTGATTCTGCAGGATAAATGAATCTTGCCTTAAAAGAACTCATGCATTCTTGAAAAGGTATCTACAACCCACGCATGTGTAAACTAAGCAAATTTTCTACCATCTCATATTCTAACTCAAGAAAGATTCCATTTTCACTCCTCATCAACCATCCTCTGAGCAGATGTACCTAACTTTCACACCGAGTCTCAGTCTTAGTCAAGCAATACTTTGAAAGCCAAGAGCTGAAGACACGGGGGGCACAGCATTAAAAAGAACCTTGTAGCAAGACAAAACAGTAAGGGAATAATCATTAATGACTCAACTAATAGATACATAGGGAGCGGACAAGCTAGGAAGCTTAAAACTAAATTCTGTTACCCCTTAGGGTTAACGAGCCCCTGTAAATGTTAAGAGCAACAGACACCATCTATACAAGTAAAATAAATGATTTTTATAGCTAGGAACTCAGGCTTTCTGAAATATAGGCCACTTAGGTAAAAACTCAGCTGGAGCTCACAGAAACTCCCTTCTCCACAGCTGCCAACACACACACACACACACGCACATGCACACACACACATGCATACATGCATACAAGCACATATGCACCCATACAGAGTATAACTTGTAGAAATTATAGAGGAGGAATATAGGTTTGTTGACGAAAAATGAGTCAATGTAAACTAAATGTATTTCTGCCCATGGGAACATTCATAGGACTTTCTCCACATTTGGTAAGGTTTTCTTCATCCAGTCTAGTCTCTCCATTGTCCACTACACCCCAGTAACTCCTTTATCCAGTTTTTTCTTGGAACTTCCCAGTCACACAAAGGATGGCTCAGTGTGGGGGTCAGCAGCCCAGGAGGGTTGATATAAACAGGTTATAAAGAGAAGAAGTACTGAGGGAAACTGGGCAGAATTTACCAAAGAAGAGAGTCTTCCAGAATCCCTGGAATACCACTAATTATTCTGGCACCGGGACAAAGTCCTTAAGAGAATGGAGCAGTCAGTCAGTGTCATCTCTGCAAAGACCCCGAGAGATCAGCTAAGCCGAGCCCTCAAGCCAAGCTAGGATTTGAGCCCAACCTCTTGACTCCTATCTCCACTATTTCCCGCCAGGCTTTATTGGTCCTCTTCTGCAGCCCGGCTGTAACCCCACAGGTCACATCTTTCAAGCCCCTTTGGAGCAGTTCCCAGCATTTTGGGCTTCCCTCCGTTCTGCCTTGCTGCCACTCCAGTCTCTCCAGGCCCACCATTCTAACACTGGATGCAGATTGTCTGTAGATTCAATAGATACATGGTCAAATCTCAGAGAAAGGTTAGAGTTCCACAGTATAAAAGTTCTATCACTCAGAAATTGAAGAAATATCTAAGGCCAGTATTTTTTCCAATAAAAAAATTAAAAGCTTGTTTCAACTTGAAGTTTCAAAGTCATGCATGTTTGCATACATATATGTACATATGTGTATACATCTGTATGTGTATACATTTGTGTATATATATACATGTGCATTATGTACATGTGTGTTATGTATAAATACATGTACATGTGAATCTGTGTTTTCCCTTAGTAATTGTTTTAAAGGTCATTTGCTTCATCTGGGGTGAGGGGAGGAAGCCTGATTTTTGCTCTAGGCATTACAAAATTTATATACAATTGTATTTATTTTTAATTATGAAAAGAAAAAAATTATTTCCCCCAAGCCTCACCAGTTTATTTAATACCTGTTGATATTTTGCTATATCTGCCTCCGCTTTTTATAAAAATAAAGCAATACATATAGAACCAAAGTCTCATTTCTCCATCCATCTCCCTACATCCTCCCAGAGAATAACCACTGCCTGGATGTTTGTGCATCCCCCTCACTTCCATAATGTTATGTTTGTTCTCCCATAAGAATGCAGGAGATGATTTTGTATGGATTTTAAAATTTCAATAAATGATATTATACTTTATGTAACATTTTATGACTTTAATTTTTAATGTACTGTTAAGTTTCTTAGATTTATCCAGACTGATAATGTAGATCTAGCTCCTTCATGTAACTGTTATATACTAGTATTTCGTTGTTTAAATATACCACCATCTGCCTGTTCTTCTATGGATGAATGTTCAGTTTCCCTCCCAATTTTGTTGCTATAAGTATATCTTCCTGTACAGCTCTGCTCCCTTCTTAACATTTTTTCTATACGACAAGAACACTCTTTAAAACTTATAACTACAGTAGTGTTCCCTTATCCACAGTGGATGCTTGAAACCACCAATAGTACTAAACTCTATATGTACTGTTTTTTCCTGTACATACATACTTTTTTACTTAAAGAGAACACTTTACAGCTTCTCTTTGGTGTATCTGAATTGCCAGCATCATTACTCCTGTGCTTTGGGGCCATTATGAAGTAGATAAGAGTTGTTTGAACACCAGCACTGTGATGCCCCTGACAGTTGATCTGATAGCCAAGACTGCTACTAAGTGACTAACAGGCAGGGAGTGTCTACAGCATGGAGATGGTGGGCAAAGGGGAGAGTCACGTCCCTGGTGGGATCGAGCGGGATGGCTGGAGATTTCATCACTCTACTCAGAAGAGCCCGCAATTTTAAGCTTATGAATTGTTTATTTCTAGAACTTCCCATTTAATATTTTCAAACCATGGTTGGCTGTGGGTAATGGAAACCGCGGAAAGTGAAACCACGGATAAGAGGAACTGCTGTAGCTCCCTAAAGCTACTGAGTCATCATTGGCTGATGAGGTTAGATCTCTGATCACAGCTGATGAGCTGGAGCTTTGGAATCTGAAGAGCTCTTTCCATCTTTCCTAAGAACTTCTCTGCTCTGCTCTGCACTTCCATTCCACACGCACGTCATGAGTGCCAGTGTGGTGTCCAGCCCCATGCCAGGTGCCAGTTTATGATCCAGCATGGTGTGTGTGACGACTCTGGCAGGCTATTGCGAAATCAGCTCTTGTTAGTAGGCGTTTGAAACACCTTTCCAAAGCGTTCTGGGGCACCCCCGCAGCCAGCTCTCTTTCCGGAGAGTAAACGAAAACTACCAGAGTAGAAAAAGGACAAGCACGACCACAAAGGAAATTTCTTCCCTAAGATGAAATGTCTGTTCCAGACCTTTCCCTTTACACGCCACACTGTCTCCCTGGGTGACTTAACCCCCATGGCTTCAGAAGACATCTTCTTGCCATCAACTGCATGCATGATCTGTATCTCCAGCGCTGATTTTCTTCTAAAATTCAACTTTCTATATATTCAATAGCCACTGGGCTCTACCCATTAGTTCTCGCTGAGACCTTGCTATGGAAGACTGGCACTCAACCTCTGGTGCAGTGACTTTTGAGGGTTTGTATTTTTTTACCATGACAGAGAGGAAGGAATGTTTTACTTTGCAAATAATGACACACACACACACACACACACACACACATCCCACACATACATCTCTAAGACAAAAGTTTCATTACATTAATAGTTACTCTTACCATTTGTAACCTAGAAAAAAATTTGTTGTGATCACCTGAACTGATTTTATGATGCTCTCATGAGCCACAACCCACAATTTGCAAAATACTGTTCTCAGGTGGCTTTCTCTGCTCCAGAAGTTGGAAAGCTAAAGTTATACTTTCTTTATTCTCTTGTAGTTTAGGATCTAAAACACTTTTATCTGAAATAAACAAGACTGAGAAACTTGTCCCTTCAGCCAGCAAGCCCAGCTGTTGAGGCATTTGGTTTTTCTATCGCTTCCTTTGCAGAGGTCTAGTGTTCAGACACTAGCTTAATAGCTGTGACAAGTCTGAGTGTAGGGAGAGAATCATCCATTCTGCTGACCTGGTCTGTTGCAGACTTCCATTAGTTCTAGAACTGCAGCAGTGGCAGCTTCTTGATTGTGGTGGTTTCCTGTTCGAAAGAGCAGTGTTGTGGCTCTTGAGGGGGCAGCTTCCTGATTGCAAGATTATTGAAGAGACAGCAGCTACCAGAGCAGCCCAGCTCCTGGGAGTGGTGTTAGAGGTTGCTCCTGAGAGCTCAAGCTGGATTCTGTTTCCTCAGCCCTCTTGACAATCCTATAAGCCACTCAATACCCTGTGATAAATGCCTGACTGCTGAACAAGCTAGGGTGAAGTCTGTCCTCTGCACCTGATCCCTGGTGGATTCAATCTCAGCATGTACAAAACTGACCTCGCTATCCTCACCCCAAACTTGTCACCATTCCTATGTCTTACATCTCAAGGACTACATGAGTTTTGCATTACCTTTCTTTCCTATTTCCCATCCAATCAACATCTGTCCAATTCGTCCAATTCTCTAGTCTCAGCCATCATCTCACTTGCATTACTCTCATCACCTCCTAACTCACATTTTTGACCCTGTCTTTCTCCCTACAAATCCATCTCTAGACAGCAATAACAACCCTCCATTATTCCTGGAAGTGACAGTAATAATGATTGTTTACCCAGCTCTTACATGTTATGCACTTTTCAGGTACTTACTTATTTAATCCTCAAAACAGCCCTATGAGGTTGACAATAGTATCCCCATGTTGCAGACAATGGCATCGAGACTCCGAGACAATGAGTGGCACATCACACAGCCAGTGAGTGGTAGAGCCGGGATTCATGCCCTGGTTTGTGAAAATCCACATTCCAACATCCCATGTTCCAATTACCACAAATTCAGCCTTCCTAAAATCTAAGCTCTCTAAACCAGCTCTCTCTCCATCTAGGTCCTGCTCTTATCTCTCTAGCTTCTTGCCACATCCCACCTCCTTGGGCTCTGTGCTCAAATCACATTGAACTTCTCCCAATTCTTCCAACCTTCTGTGCTCAGCCTTGCCTTCAGGTGTTGCAGATGTCCTTCCTCTGCCTTGAATACTTGTTTCACTCTTTTTTGCCTGGATAACTCCTATCATTGCTCGGATCTCAGAGAAGGCTTTTTGGCTCCTATCCCCACCTCATTTCCTGCAGTCTCTCCCACACTTACTCCACTCTTAAGCACATGACAATTACTTGGTCAGCCCTACTTCCCATTACAGTTTCTCTCCAACATCCAAACTCCTCAAAGATATGTACTCTATCAATTTTATTCAGCACTGGGTCCTCACAGCCCAGCACAGCTCCTGCGACATAACAGGCAGTCAGTCGTTCAATAATTGTTTCTTAAATGAATAATCAAAGAAAATCTCTTTAATCACAGGCCTCATTCTAGGGAAAAGGTATCACATAAGCCATCCAAAGAAAAGGAATAAAAACTCATTACAAAATATGGAAATGTAAATTGAAAGCCATCATTTTTTCTTCAAAAGGTTTTTCAGCACTTGAGAGAGTAAGAATGCTGATTAAAGAAAGGGAAATTTTCCAGAAAACAAAATCCACTGGTGCCGTCTGAGAATTTGAAAGGAAAAAATGACAAACACTCACATAGTTTCTTGAACCCTTCTTACAAGCCAGGTGTAGTATATTCTCCACATGAGCCATCTCTCTTCCTACCCCTTGGAGATGGCTATATGAGATGGAGATGTTTATTTTAGGGAGTTTAAGTAAAATTTTAGTGCACCTTAGGATCAACTGAAAGACTTTTAAATGCTCAGGACATATCTCAGACCAGCTAAATTAGAATCTCTGGGGTAAGAACCAGGCATCAAGATTTTTTAAGCTCTCAAACGTTAAGATAATTTTGAGAGTCAGTGGTTTAAATCCTTGCTATCCAAATTGTGTCCTGGACCGGTGGCCCTGGCTTCACCAGAGAGCTTGTTATAAATGCAAAATCTCACACCCACGCAAGACCTATGAAAACAAAACCTCCATTTTAATAAAATCTGCAAAAAGATTCACAGACACCTACATCCGGTGAAAGCTATCCGAACTCCATTTCCTCAGCCCTCTTGAAGATTCTACAAGCCATCTAATTTTTGAGGAATGCTGGCTTCTTTGGTTCTCCCTCATAAGTGGAGATTTCACTGATGCCACTACGCTTCCCAAGCTGACTTCTGAAACGGATTCTCCCTCCTCTTCTGCTGCTTATGCAAATGTGAGGGTCCTGACACTACCAAGAGTGTCCTTCAGTCACTATGATGGTATTCATTTGTAATTATCATCGCTGATTTTTTGGGGATTTTTTTTTAACTGCTTTTGGTCCAGCTATCTCCCTCGGGAATTCTGGGCAAAATCTGGGGCAAGGTTCTGGCCAATATGTTGAAAGTTTGGGATACCATCCACAGTGGGAAATGTGCTTTCCCTACAGGCAAGGAAAGAGAGAAAATAAGTCTGGGGGTGGCAGATGGGAAAGGTCAGCATGGAAACCTGAGTATGAATCCTAGCTCAGGCAATCACTAACATTTTAGAATCTTGAAGAGCCACGAACACTCTAAACTTAAATTTACTCAGCTGTAAAATGAGAAACATAATCTTTCTCAAAGTTGTAGGGAGAATAAATTCACAGTAAGCTTGAAAAGTGAACAAATGTGTGGTATTTTTATGAGATTCAGTATCCACAAAGGAGTTTGACTGTGGGAAAGGAAAAAAAAAAATCAATGGCAGATTTGAGAGGAATAAAGTTTCCTCAAATTCACCGAAGCAGAGAAAACCAGGCACTGGACCAACAAAACTGCTCAGAGGCAAACATCCGGGGGATGCTTTCATGCTTTGGGAACACTGGCCTGGTTAAGCTAATTGACTGTTGGGAGGTGGAGTACTGAGGGTCCCTTCCCCATCTCCTCTAGAGCAGCACTGGTCACTCTGGAATGTTTGTGGTTTTGTGTCTTTTATCCACTTAGAATGGAGCACCTAGGGCGCAAGAATCCCCTCTGAACCCCAGCACCTAGATCGGTGTCTGGCGCTAAATCAACACTTGGGAAATCTGGAGATTTCACTCACAGCAAAGACAGGCAATTACCAAGAGGGTATCAGCACAACCAGTTAAGAACATGCTGAACTGAAGTCTCCTCCACCTCAACTATCAGAAGACTCCAAGAGAAAACTGGCCGAGGTGTTTCATCATTTCATCCCTTTGCTGGGTACACAGATGACATAACTGCTGTGACCTCTGATTTTGCCTACTGTTCTCACGACTAGTTTCATTTTACCAGCCGGCCTGATGCACTCAGCATCAGGTGCAGAAGAAAGGCCACAATACGTCATGGGATTGAGAAATCAAGATGTGGAAAGAGCAAGAAATGCATAAGGAAGCTTGATTCCTACTGCTAAAGTGAAATTAATACACTCACATGCACAGACCTCAATTGTATCTCATCTTTTCATGTTCCTCCTTCATTAACTATGGTGTGTTTATTTAAATAGCTTTATATTATACAAATATATATACTGAATGCTACCTTACGGCTTCAAATACTGCAGTCTATTTCATTCTCACAACACCTTATGAGAAAGACTACCATTCCCATGTTACAGATGAGGAAACACAGCCTTGAAGAAATGCATAAGCACGTCTAAGTTCAAGCAGCTTGAAGCCAGGATGTAAATGCTCAAAGTCTGACCCCACCGCACATCCCTAAGGACACTACACTGCTCTGCTGTAAAGCCACCTGACTGCACATGCTGTTTCTTTTGCTTACAATGTGTCTGTTCTCCTACTCAGCTTGATGAACTGACCTCCTTCATAAAACCTCAACTCAGACGCTATTTCTCAAGAACCATTCTCACGCTAAGTTAGGCATCCAACCTGGGTGTTGATGTCCTCACCTGTATCTAAACACTCTTGACTCTGTGCTAGAATTGTATGATTATGGTGTTTGCCTCCCTTGCTAGATTGTGCACTCATGGTAAGGATGATATTTATATGTAGTACACTTCTCCTACAAGTGTCTACAAAATAAAAGGATTCTTGTTTCCATGTGATTTTGGCGTTATCCCCCACCATTTGCACTCCTCTGGACTCTGAAAGGGACACTGTTACCTTGGAGTCATAACATTACAACCCTGAGCCTCCATGCCGACTGCTCCAGAAACGTCGGCTGTTTCTCCTTTTGGTTGCTGTCATGACTTAGTAGAAAATCATAAACTTAATGATACCAACCAATCTAGGCCTAACTTCACTTAGCCAGGAAGCATCTCATCCCCTACAATCAGAATTGCTTAAGCCTTTCCATGACTGAAAATCTTGGCCCAACTCTTCCTGGCCGCAGAGAGAGAAAGAACTATGACCACCCCAACCCAAAGTGCCAACTCATTTCCTGCCCAGAATTAACCACTTCCCAAAATGAGTGATTGTGTGAAAATGAATTCCCTTTAGAGAAAAACCCCACCTCCATCTACCAGGCTGTCATCTTACCTTATGACCCCAACTTGATAATTACCCAACATTCTGATATTGGTGGAAAGTTTATGTAACTCATCCTTATCTACTACCAACTTGTTATTCTAGGACAGTTCTTCACACACAGTAGGCATTTGATACACATTTGTTGAATAGATAAAAAATTGAAAGAATACCGTCTTAGATGTCTGCATAGTAAGTTAAAGTTTACAAAATTATTTTTTCAAGTGACTAATAAAGGATTAAGCTGTGCAGTCAGCTCATAAGGGGCTGAGGTGGGAGCCCTGGTATTTTGATTTCATGTCCATACTATACTATATTTTGGGGTCAGCAAACTGCAGTCTCTTGGGCTCCTATATGTTTTTGTAAATAAAGTTTTATTAGAACACAGTTTCATCCATTCATTTGTATACAGTCTATGGCTGCTTTTGTGCTACAGTGACTACAAGTTGAATAGTTGTGTCAGAATGCAAGAGAGACTATATGGCCTGAAAACGTAAAATATTTACAATTTGGTCCTTTATAGAAAATGTTTGCCAATCCTGCTCTATATTAATGGTGACTCCATATATGTTAAGATATATGGGCGGCTGGGGAAAAAGAAGATGAAGGAATTAAGAAGTAAGTATGAATTGGTAGTTACAAAATAGTCACAGGGATCTAAAATACAGCATAGGGAATATAGTCAATAGTACTGTAATAATTATGGGTGGTGTCAGGCAGGTATTATGGGGGGATCACTTCGTAAACTATATAAATGTCTAAGCACTATGCTGTACACCTGAAACTAATACAAAATAATATTGAATGTCAACTGTAATTGAAAATTTAAAAAAATTTTTTTCCTTTGTTTTCTCAAAATAAATCTTTCCTTTTAAAAAAATAAAATCAAATCTCTTTCTCTTAAAAAAATAATTACATATCTTATCACAACAATCCTAAATTCACCCACAAAAAGAAAGATTTGGCCACTCCATCTGAACTTCTCGATATTGTCAGCAGTAAAAGGAGAGTGTCGAGTGTGTTAGAATCGTGTACAGAACACATCTGTGAGTGTGAGTAAGAGGTCCTGTGGGGAAATGAATGAGCTTTGACCATAGTGGTATATATTGTAACAATATGGAGAAGTGACGAACTAAGAGAAAAAAAACCTCAGAGGCAAGTTCACGGAAAGTAGCGAGAAGGATGGCTTCCAATAAGAGGAGAACCATGAAAAACAGAATAATTTAAGATCACAACTTAGCTCAGGGTAAAAGCCCTATACACTCTTATAATGACACAGTTTGGTTCAATCATAATATCATGGCTGAAAAAACACATTTCTTGTATTATTATTATTATTATTATTATTATTATTATTATTTAATCTTGATAATAGGAGTTGCAGGAAAAGCTTCCAGGAGATTTCTAACTTCAAAAACATGAATTAACCTTTGAGGACAAAGAGTTTTTTGGAAAAACACATTAATGGACCTTCTTATTATACGAAAACAAAGCAAACATAATGTTCTAAATAAAAGTTTTGAGATGTGAGGATTTGAACTTATTTATAATAATGAAAGGTTTTTAGTGAAATGCGTCTTTCTAAAACATGGATTCAGAGTATACTGCTCTGGGAAAATTATTGTTTGCTCTTAGATGTGTATATTTTTCTTCAATCAGCTACCCAGGGGAGTTTGAAAGCAGTGACCAGATGCTGACTGAAGGGATATAAAAATGTATCTTCTATTTACACTAGTAAAGGAGACTTAAGTGAATTCTATGTGAATTATGGAATCTCATTTATAGTTATATTCCATACTGAATTATCCAGACTTCCAGAAATATACTATCAAACATGGTTTGTTTGTTCTACTCAGACTTGGGGCCAAACACAGCACAGTGAGTGATGGAACACTACACAGATCCAATAAAGAGAGATGTTGTTATTATTCCTCTTTAAATCACATGGTAGGTACTTATGAAATATTTAAAATTTGAATATAAGTTAAAATCATCTTTTTAAAGAAAACTTCCTATATTGAATTTTTTTTTAGTTTAATCTCTTTTCAAACTGAAAATATTCTATTCAAGAACTCATTAAATGAGCTATACGTCTTATATTTTTAAAATAATTAATCCCAGGCTCCTTTTAAATAAAGGATTAGCAAGAATAGCATTTTTTTGAGAGAACATGTGGTACAAGGAAAAATTGTGGAAGACTAAAATTTAGTGAGAATACTGCCTAGCTCATGAATTTGGATTATTGAAAGCTCTTGATGTCTCTGAGATTTTTTTATACCCTGAAAGTTGTCAGAAAATGATAGTAATGCAAATAACTTTTGGTCATAAAAATGCAAATGTGTTTCATTCAATGCAACGGATTATTTTTCTGTGGCTATTGACCAGTTCTGCAAGATTTTTTTTTTAATCTATTTGTAACTCCCTCCCCCACCTGTGAGCATCTATTATCATCTCTAAAGAACCATCTTTGGTAAACATTTGTCTATACTCTGGCACACCGTGCATTCTGGCACCACCCTATTGTTAACTCAACAATACCATCTAGATTGATGGATGGATAGCTAGCTAGCTAGCTAGCTAGATAATAGATAGAAATCATATCCACATATGCCCATGCACTAGTAATTGCAATGTAGATTAGAGTGTTCTCATGGTCTAGCTATTTCTAAGCAGTATTTTTGTTGAAGAAATATGATTATTATAGTATTTTTAATCTGAAAATTAAAATATAGAAGAAAGTTAAATGCTGTGCTAAAAAGGCATTTTGGTCCTTCTTTTATTAATGTAGAGAAACAGAATCGGAAATGAAAATTGTCAGCTAACTATTAAATGAAAAAATCAAAACTCCAAACCAGATTTTCAGCAACCAAATTAATTTTCATTTTATTTCTTCATCTCCTTCTCTAAATACTTAAAGAAGCAAAATCTCCACATAATAGAGGTACATCCATTATCCCCAAAATACCACCACTTCAAAAAAATCAGGCTTCTGGTATTTCAGAAATACATTTGAAAAAAATACTGAAATCTCAAAATTATTATTTTGCTGCTTATTACAGATAATAAATTTGACTAGCACAAAGGAGGTGCAAGAATAATACAAGACTCAGATGTGTTTTTATAGAGCTTAAAAGTAAGTTATATGTACCCAAAACTTCCTGATAAAATTATAAAATGATTTATTAAAAAGCCCAACCAATGCAACAATATCAGCTAATAATAATAACTACTATGTAATAAAAGCATACTAAGTGTCGCATACTCGTCTAGGTATTTTACAGCCAAATAGCTCTTTTAATCTTCATAGGTATCCTATGAGGTTGGTCCTATTGTTATCTCTAATTAAAGATATGGAAATGAGGCCTTGAAAGGTTAATTTCCTTCAGGTCCTGTCATGAAAATGTGTAACTAAAGGTAGAGCTCCTGTGGTAACTGTGGAATTTGACTTTGGAGGGCTTCACCCTTGGCCTGGCAGGGAAGGAGAAATTAGCCGTGCCTACAAAGTAGTGCTGAGAAGTTCAGACCTTCAGAAAGGAAAGGATTTTAGGTAGCTTCCTGATGGGATAAAGCAGGGCTAAGACACAACAGGAAGGCAGAGGAGAAGCAAAAGGTAATCCAAAGAGATGGGGGACAGGCAGAATAAGGAAAGATGTTTAAATTGGTCATGAAGATCTTATCCCTGATACCACTGTTGAAGTTTGGCGAAGGGAGCATATAGCCAGCTCTTCTTTTCTACATCCAAACTCTGGAACAAATAGAAAATAAAAATGAAGTTTAAGACAGATGGTAAATTAAAATATCAGCTTTGTAATTGTGAAAGGCCAAGCTGGAGGGTGTAGCTTACTTTGAGAGCCAACGGGCTGGCTCTGCTAAATAAATGCCAAATCTAGACAGACGTGCCTGTCATTGAATGACTGAAACCTAAACAAGAAAGGAGGTCCCCCAAGAGGAAGGTACAGAGAGCAGCTGAGAGGAACAAGCCTACTGAATTCTTCCAGATAAGTTACTCCACCATTTCTGTGGCAGAAAGAACAAATGAGCACAGAGAAACACGAAGTTATACTAACTGAGCATCTTTTATGTGAAAGAAACATCTAGAAAAGAGAATTGTTCCTCACTAACATCCATTTTTCTTTTAAATATTTCACACTAAAATATATATATTTACAAAAACCTATAATTAAAATCATACTCAGTGATGAAATATGGAATGCTTGCCCCTTGGTTGATAACAAGACAAGGATGTCCATTGTCACCACCTCTACGCAACACTGAAATGGAGATCCTAGCCAGAGCTTTAAGGGAAGACAAAGAAATACATTGTGCAAAAATCAGAAAAGAAGTAAAATTGTCCTTACTAATAAGTGATACAAATATTAAAACTTAAAATCACAAAGGGTCTACAAACAAATGAATTTAGCAAGATTGTTAGATACAAAGTCAACATATACAAATCAATTATGTATACTATCAACAAACAATTAGAAAACAAAATTCAGGAAAATATACCATGTACAATAGCACCCAAAAATCAAATACTTAAAAATAACTCTAAAGGAAGCTATAAAAGACCTCTAGACTGAAAATTATAAAAGATTAAGAGCAATTAAAGACCTGACCAAAGAGATATTTTAGATACATGAAGTAGAAAACTCAGTATATTATGATATAAATTCTCCCCAAATTGATCTATTGATTGAAAGCTAACCTAATTAAAATCCCTGTTGGCAATTGGTGTGTGGAACTTGGCAAACCGTGAAATTTATTTGAAAATGCAAAGAATCTGGGTTAGACAAGATAGCCTTGAAGAAAATAAGCAAGTTGCAAGACTTACTCTATCAAATTTCAATTCACTATAAAGTTCAGATAACCCAAGCAGTGTGGTCTAACAATAGATCCACACATATCTCATCATTTGAATAGTGACAACAACCTCAGTGGAGAAACAATTTTTTTTTAAGGAACAATGTTAAACAATTGTATGAAAAATGAACTTTTACCCCCATCTTGCACCATACATAACAATTTATTTGAGACCGACCATTGACTTAAATGTAAATAATAAAACAATATAGCTACTGCAATAAAATATAGGAGGATATTTTCATGATCTTGAGGTAGGTGAAATTTCTTCTGTCTTCCTGGTTAAGCTAATATGAAATGCACAGCCATAAAAATGATAAATTGGTATTCATTTAAATTAAGAATATCTGTTCATCGAAAGAGACTATTATAAAAGTGAATAGAAAAGCCACAGATATTTGAAAAGATGTTTGCTACATATATATTTCAAAGGATTTACATCCTCAGTATATATAAAAAAAACCTATTATTCAATAAAAGACAAATCAATCTAAATTTTAAATGGGCAAAGGAATTGAACAGGACTTCAAAAAAGAGAATACCATAGAACCAAAAAGGATATAAAAAAGGTGTTTGGTATTATTAGTAATCAGGGAAAAGAAGATTAAAACCACAATGAGATACCACATGCACCGGAATTGCTAAAATTCAAATGACTGACCATATCAAGTGTCAGTGAGGGTGGGAAGGAACTGGAAATCTGATAAATTGCTGGGGGAAGTGAAAATGGTGCAATCACTTTGGAAAACTGTTTGGCAATATCTACTAAAGCTAAACATATGCTTGCCTTATGACCCAGCCACGCTACTCCTAGGCATATTTCTAAGAGAATTGAGGTCACATGCCCACAAAAAGACAGGTAGAAGAATATAGCAGCTTTATTCATAACAGTCCTAAAGTGAAAACACTTCAAACATACATTAACAGAAGAATAGTTAAATAAGTAGTGGTATATTCATACAACGAAATACTAGGCAGCAACAAAAGGGGAAAAAGCTACTGCTCCGAAATATACAAAGAACTCGTACAACTTAATAAAAAAACAATCTAATTTAAAATTGGGCAGAGGACCTGAACAAACATCTCTCCCAAGAAGACATACAAATGGCCAACAGACATGTGAAAAGATGCTCAACATCACTAGTTATTAGGAAAAGGCAAAACAAAACCACAATGAAATACTACCTCACATCTGTTAAAATAGCTATCATCAACAGGACAAGTAATAACAAGTGTTGGAGAGGTCAATAATACATCATGATTACATATTTGTAAGAGAAAATGTATATGTATTATATATGTGAGTATGTGTGTATACTTTACCAATTCTAAAACTCACATTTTTCATATTTTAATTTCTCCGGAATAAGGTTGTATCTTATAATGTTACAGTTTAATTGATGATAGTATCTTTTTTCTTTCTTGGTAGTACAGAAATTAATGGTGCATTTACAAATGACAGACTTAGGTGCACTGAAATACGATAGGTGAGTAGAGAGAAAGATAAAAATGTATAAGCATAGGAAATTGAATACACATCGAATAGTTACTAGAGCTGTTTTTAGGGGTGAGATTGAAATGACAGTGGGTAGGTTTTTTTCCCTTCTTTAAAATATTTCTAAATGTAATCTTGTGCCATCCTGCTCTGTCCCATCTGGACATGATCACCCCTTTGTCCACTGTCTCCATGCGTATATGCTCCCTGTCTGCTAGTTCACTTAGTGGCCATCTTGGTTATCAGATTGACTGTACCTATATGACAGTGTTTGTGTTCAAGTCACCCTTATTTTACTTAAGAATGGCCCCAAAGCACAAGAGTAGTGATACTGATGACTCAGATATGCCAAAGAGAAGTCATAAAGTGCTCCCATTAAATGAAAAGTTGAAACTTCTCAACTTAATGAGGAAAGAAAAAAAATTGTATGCTGAGGTTGCTAAGATATATAAGAATGAATCTTTTACACTTGAATTGTAAAAAGGAAAAAAGAAATTTGTGTGAGGTTTGCTGTCACACCTCAAACTGCAGAAGTTATGGCCACAGTGGGTGATGAGTGTTTAATTAAGATGGAGAAGGCATTAAATTTGTGGGTGGAAGACATGAACAGAAAATGTGTTTTGACCAACAGCAATACCTGCCCTGGAAAGTATTGAGCCTATATGGAGACTTCAGCAAGAGATTCCCTCAAAAGAGTGACACCAAGGCATTCATTTCAAGTAAGAGACAGTCACAAAGATTCAGGAACAGGTTTGGGCTGAAAGATATAATAATTACTGGAGAGGCTGCATCTGCTGATGAAGAAGCTGCTGTCACATTTATGGCAGAGTTGAAGAAGTTGATTAAGGTTTTGTACTATCTGCAATTTCAGGCATCCCCTGGGGGGCTTGGAACGTATGCCCCATGGATAAGGGGGGATTACATATGAAACTTTAACCAATCCCAGCCCCTTTTCAAAACAAGTCTTCTCTACACCACTATCAGTAGCTTATGTTTAACCATATTTAATTAATATGACAGTATTGTTGGAGTGTAGTTCATATTAGTATTGACAATTTCCAGCATAGAGTTGTGATTAAGTTATTTTAAAAGTGCCAAATAAAAAGTCAATAAAATGTCATCTAATCCCCTTAGGCTAGCAAAATTAATAAGGATTGGTAGTATCCAAGGCTGGTGAAAGTTTGGAAAATGGGCACCATTAAACACTATCAGATGGACAGTGAAATGGTTCAAAATTTGTGGAGGAAAGTTTATAATATCTGTTAAAATCTTAAATGCTCATATCTATTGATATCACATTTCACTTCCAGGAATCTAGTTTACTAAAAACCATCATTGTATTTTAGGAGCATGAAGATGTCAGGGATGTTGATTGCGGTACTGTTGGAATAGCAAAAAACCATAAACTATTTCTTTGTCATTAGAGTATTGATTGGTCTAGGGTCATTGGAGAAATGTATGAAAATGTAGAAAAATACCTCTAGAACAGTGTCATTTTTATTTTTCTAATTTCTTTCTTTTCTATATTTCAACAGCCAGATGTGAATCATAGCTACCATATTGGCCAGCCCAGATGAACACTATTTTTATTTGAAGAAATTATTAGGGTATTTTTAGGCTTAAAATATGGTAAGGGTTTGTCCCATTGTTTCTTTACCAAAAAAAAAAAAAATTTACATTTTGTTTGTAGGCTTCAAAACACTTTGACTAGAACTATCTTATAAATTATGTTTATACCTTCTTTATCTTTGTATCCATTGGCTCTGCCAAAATTTCAAAGAAGTGTAACAAATTTTCCCACTATAAATTTGATGTAGTTGGGGCTTTTTTTTCTGAATATTGTGCTTTCTATATTTTAGGGTTATGTTCTTGGTGCATTACTTTTAATGGCAATATATTCCACTATAGATGCACTCCCCATCATTATAAAACGTTCCTTTTGACCTGTTTAACATCTTTTGCCTTGAATTCCACTTTCTTGATATTAATACTGAGATCCTTCTGTATTCTTTTGGATTGCCTTGGCCTGTATACCTGTACCTAGTCTTATAATTTCAATTCTCCATGTCTTTTTGTTTTAAATCTGTTCTCTGAATCATTTTAGTGAGCTCAGTCAGCAGAGAATTTGTGGGCCTGGAGATCCTGAGTAAAGAATTCCCTCTCTTTTAGAGCCGCAATGTCTATTGAGCTTTGGAGAACCATAAAGTCCCTTGGCATATTTTTTTTAATATCATTAATTCCCTACATATTTACATCACAGTACAGCCTGAAAAATCACTTTTTTATCTATTTTCCCCTTAATCTTCACGACCACCTTTGAAGTAGAAAGGGCAGATATTTTCACTTATGCTGACTCTGAACATAAGGTGCCAAGCTGCTCAAGTATTATAGTCCCAGGTAGACATTAGCTCACCTACTTCCAGGACAAACTTATTCGATGGAAGGAAGGTGGGTCAGGCAGACACGCAGATCAGGGAACAGAGTGTGACTGAGAGTTGACCCTTTCCTCTTTCTTGATAAGTAAAGAAGTTTGGCCTTGTATTCATTCAAGAAAACATTTGTTGACTGCACTGTATACTAGAAACTGCATTATGCAGTGGGAATACGAAGTTGAATAAGACATAATCTCTGTTCTGTGGTACTCTCAGTATAGTTTAGAGATTCACAAATTAGGCTGATTATAAAAATGAACTAGAAGAAAATGTTGTTGTTGTTTTTTTTTAAATTACAGATTCCTTGGTCTCCCTCCAAGCACACTAAACAATTATAGGGCTAGAACCCAGAAATCTGTATGTTTTAAAGCTCCACAGTTCCAGAGAAAATTGAGAACACTGGATATTCAAGTAAAATAATAAACTATCAGCACACTTAGCAATTCTTACAATTACACCATCTCATTTAGGTCTCACAGCAGCATAGTGAGGCAGGAGCTGGTTACATTCATTTTATAAATATGAAAATTGAGAAGCAAAGTGGTTTCCCAAAACCACAGCCAGTGAATGTCAAAGATGAGTCTGGACTAAAATTCATTCCTCTAAGTCCTAAACTCTGTACTCTCTACCCACACTTTATGAAATCAAAGGAAGGAAAAGCAGTACATAAATAAAGAGCAGAGGAGGAAAGAGGGAAATTCCTATTCTGGTTTCCAAGAGTAATAAGTTTGGCCAAGAGCCTAGGATAGTGTCCAGATTGTACTAGAAGTTCAATTGATGCTTTTTAATTGAATTGAACTGAAGCTCCTGTGCCTACTACTGATGGGAAAAGGTGAAACCAGATTAAAGCTGCAACTCCCCAAGCCCAGAAGCCAAGCCCTGGGATGACGATAACAGCCAGTCAGTCAGTCAGAGCTTACCAAAAGCCAGGCATTGTTAATATGTTACATTACATACCATATGCGTGTTAAATGTACATATGTAAAGACATACACGCACATCCACACAAATGAAATTTTAACTCTCACAACAACTTTTTGAGGTGCAAACCATCATTAATCCCATTTTTCTAGGTGAGAAAACTGAGGGATAGAGAAGTCAATTTACCCAAGGTCATAAATCTAACAAGTGTGCTTGTACTTGCAACTCTGTACTACACTGGATTTCCAGCCTTTAGCCATTTTCATGGCTAGAATTAAATTATGATTTTACTTTCCAGTTGTACCATACCCTCCATGGCCCCAGAATCATTACTCAGCTAGGAAAATCACATTGGCCACAAACCCTTGGCCTTGGGCTCATCTCAGTACCCATCAACTATTTCACCTACATGGCCAATTCTGCCTATGCATGTCATGAGGTCCCTCTGCTTTTCTGCCTCAGGGATCTCTCCACAGCCACGGAAGCCTGCTCGACCCTGATTCATGTGCAGCCTTGTGCTTTGAGAACTTCCAAGAGGCACTCTTTACCCAGAGGGCTATGGGAGATGAAGGATAGATGCTCAAGGCTAACCATCTATAAGTGGGATGATTCTGAGGCAGGTTTCTCAGTATTAGTGCCATTGGGCTAATAATTTGAGCAGGATAATTCTTTGTTGTGGAGGACTTCCCTGTGTATCGTAGTATGTTTAGCAGCATTCCTGGATGCCAGTAGCACCTCCCAATTGTCAACCAAAAATGTCTCTACATATTGCCAAATACCACCAGGAGAGAAAAATCACTCTTGGTAGAAAACCACTGAACTACATGGATTGAAAGGGCGTCCCCAAAAGGATTGAGCATCAACTGTCCATGACAATGACCAATTCAATGACTTTGTTGGTTTTATCCCTTCCCTCCTTTCTAGTTCCTGAGGTCACCTCCTGAATAAACTTCTCACCTAAATCCTTGCCTCAGGCTTCGTTTCAAGGGAATCCAAACTCACATATTAGATTAATAGCAAGTATCCCTCAACTGCATAAAAAACATCAACCTATGGACATGTATGTCATTAACCTTCTAAAAGTAAAGAAAAGACTCACATTTGATTCTGTCTGAGACCCTCAGACAGACCCTCATGGCTCACTGGAGACCTATAGCCTATAGACCTATAGACCAATACTTTCAGAACCACAGCCTGGATGACAATCCTGGGCAAGAAGAAACTTGCTTGAGTTCTCTCACATTCTAATAAGTAGGTGTGTCATGCCACATATCACAAATAGAAGACATCTAGGATCTGAACCAGGATCTCTGAAAGTGAGGTCTAGAGATCTGTGCATTTTTTTTTAATAAAATACCTTTGAGTACTCCTGATGTATCGAACCGCACGTTCCTTCCAGGCTGCCCATTCACAGGTGCAGAGTCTGAGTGAGGCTGATAGGACAAGAGACCCACTCAAGGAAACATGGAGGATAGGAGGCCGAAGAACCAGGATGAAATCCCAACTCTGTACCCCCAGGCCTGTCACATAGCAGCTCTGTTGCAGCTGTGGACTCCTCGCTATCACTATTCCATTCCAAGGGACTTGGACTAGGAACAAGAGAGATGGAGGAAGAGATGGAGGAAGAGGAAAGGAAAGCTTTGACTTGTTGCTCTGTCCCGAGAAGCTGCCTGAGAGAGAAACTGAATGTCCTTTGATTCACGCCAATGGTTTGCACAGAAGATTCTTGCTCAGGAAATGAAGGTAGTAAAATACGGTTCTGGGAACAATTCCTCATCCAGAGACCTGCTCTCCTTCCCAAATTTTGGACTCTACCTCTTTTTGACAGCATAAAATACTGGTTTTTTTCAGCTTTGAATCTTGCCATCCAGCTTTGTTCTTTAAAACTCAACTCCATAAAACACCCCATTTCCTTCTTTCTCTTAGGTGAACCAGGTCAAACTAACTACAAAATAGAAAGCGAATAAAAATGCATTAACAAAACTATGCTATAAAAATACGATGGGACATACCGAGGAAAGGAAAAAACAACCATTGGGGCCAGAATTATGAGGAGAAAATAATATAGCTATTTTTATTGAGATTCCAAGTACATTATCTTGTCTACTTGTTAGAACAACTTTATGAGACAGGTATTATTATTATCCCCATCTTATGAATGAAGAAAATGAGTCACATAGAGAATAATTCATAAGCTCAATAACACACAACCAAGCATGGTGCTCAATTGAGAAGGCCAAGCTTCAAAACCTTCCTTTTGAGGATATTGGACATGCTTTTCTGAATGCTTAAGCTATCTTCTAAGTTCTCGCACAGATCCTGTTTAATTTGACCACATAACAAGTATAGTTATTTCTACATGCAGTTCAATTTTTTGCCTTTGTTTAAAAATGTGCTAGAACAATGTCATGAAAAAGCCTTTTTTTTTTTTTCTGCAAAGTTCCAGCTGGAAGGGTTCATTGGATTAAAGTACAACTTATTCATTCATTCATTCATTCATTCATTCATTTCTAACAGATAGGGAAGCTGAAGCCCAGAGAGAGCAAGGGGCTTACCCAAAGTCACTCAGCAAGCCAGTGCCAGAGGCAGATCAAAGCTCAAGTTTCCTACTACCCAGTCCAGCTTGTATGAGGAAGAACAGAGTCGGGGGGCGGGGGGAGGAGAGAGAAAGAGAGAGAGCGAGCGAGAGAGCGAGAGAGAGAGGAGAGAGAGAGAGAGAGAGAGAGAAAGTAGTAGAGACAAGTGGCTTCTCAAATGTTTCCTTGGCTCTGTGACCTTCGGAAACCTGGAGTCCATGATTTCATAAATGGAAAAATACAAATACTTTCTCCAGTAAAACCAAAAATGATTTTCCTGTGGTACCAATAGCACATACTCCACATTAACTCAAAATTCTCAGGAACAATGAAAGAGAGCCCCGAATAATTATGGGGCTCTGCATCCTCCCTAAGTTTCCAGTTCAGTACAGCCAGGAGGATTATTTCTCACTTGGCTTCAGTGGGCTGCTCTTAAAATATACTATGACCTGAATAGACAGACATTGACAGCCCAAAGCAATCATTAAGTTCTTTTCTTTTTCTTCAAAGTAATCTCTGTTACTTCCCTGCCTCCAGAACCACCAATAATCGCAAACCTAGCTTGCAATGCTGTATTCATGGCATCCAGAAACCCTAAATGCAGCCTGGTGTGCAGCCTCAGGCTTAGAACCATAAGTAATAGGTAGAGTTACATTTCCTAAATCCGCCCATAATTTTATAAATGGAGTCAGATATGATTTTCCTAGCTCATTCTGGGGCTATGGAAAATATGACACAACTGAAGGAATAATTATAAACTAAAAATTTTACTAATTTAATTCCAGTCATGGTTAGTTTACCTTTAGTTTTATCATTTTGCTGTTATTAAATTAGGGTACTACAATAGGGCCTGAGCAGAGGTATTTTTTTTTTAAGTTTCCTGGTGTGCAGCCTCAGGCTTAGAACCATTAGTAATAGCTTGAGTTGTATTTCCCAAACCCGCCCATAATTTTTTTTAAAAAAGGAAAATCACCTGGCATGCCTAATAAAGATTCAACACTGCAGGCCCCTCCCTAGATCAGCAAGCACATCTTGAATGAAGCTCTGAAATCTGTGTCCTCGACAAGGACTTCCCAATAATTCTTGTTATTTGGGAACATTTAGGATATGGCAAGTTTGGGAAACACTGAATGATGGCATAGACAAAATTTTAATCACACCCAAGAGAGACATCTGATGACCAACCAGTGGCTTAGAAAACATAAGGAAGTTTTCGTCATCTGCAGAAGAAAACCCAGTCTTGGACCAGGAGTTCCCCTCTATAACACTGTTTTTCCATTCAGGAAGGCCTTTGCTTTACATCCCTAGAGTAAAGGGAGTAATTATTTTACCTAACGACAGTGAGCAATTATCTCACCTCCACAAGCCTGCTCATCTCTTCCTCCACCCAACCTGACTCCTTTCTCTCAGCTCTGTTCTCTTAATCCTGCTTATCCTTCTGGGTTTAAGTCCATTTCCAGGACCCCTTATCATATCAGTCCACACTGATTCCCTAGATTATAATATCCTTGGGGACTTTGCTGAGCCTAGAGTAAACCCTGAATATAGCTGCTAAAGGGAAAGCTGCATGAATGAATGCCAAGTTTAAGCTCTGGGAGAGCAGGCTGTTTTTTCCCCATTGTCCCCCAATGCTTCACCCATCACATGGCATACAGCAGGTATTCAATAAATATCCATTGAATATATGAATAAATAAAGAAGTACATTTCAAACTATAAATATTTTAGCATAGACACAGAGCTGAAATTGTGATATTAGGATCCAACCTAGACACAATTCATGACAGATCTGTTCTAGTTTCTTTATACCAGCAGTTCTCAAACATTTTGGTCTCAGAAACACTTTCGCTCCTCAAATTTATTGAGGATTTTAAAGAGCTTTTGTTTATGTGGGTTATATCTATTCATAAAGACTGTATTAAGAATGAAAACTGATCATAGGAATATTTGTTTATGCTAAAATAACAGTAATAATCCCATTATATGTTAATGGGTTAACACAAATAACATATTTTTATGAAAAATAAAAACTTTTCCAAAACAAAGTAATTTAATAAGAAGTGGCACTATTTTACATTTTGCAAATCTCTTTGATGTTTGTCTTAATAGAAGTCAACTGGATTCTCAGGTCTGCTTCTGCATTCAACCTGTTGCCTCTGGAGAACTCTACTGTGTACTCATGAGAGAATGAGAATGAAAAGTCAAATAATGTCATAGTATCATCATGAAAATAGCCTTGGCCTCATGGACTCCCTAACAGGAACCCCCCCAGGGGTTCCCTGACACACTTTGAGAATTATTTCTCTACTTATTTCAGAATAAAAGTTCTACACAAGTCTGGAAAATTAATCAGAGGACTGTTTTCTTGCTTTGAAAGAGATATAAGAGTTTATCCCATTAGAATAAATCCTTATATGCAAGGATATCATAGCAGAGAAATTTGAATGCACATTCTCATTAAATGACTAAATAATCATAGACATTAAAATTCACGAAAAGCTTATCTTCAGGAAACAGAATTTCAAAGCAGCAGCACAAAGCTGTGGGTTCTTTAATGGTCCTTCTAATTTGTATTTTATCGTCCTTCTGCATCTTTGTGCCTTCCAGATCAGCAGTTGTTCGGCAAAGGAAGCCAGAAGCAGCATAGGACTGCTCATAACTGTAGTAGAGCCCCCAATTTTCCCATCGAACTCTTTTCTTTTTGTCCTACTCCCCCTAAACCAAACCAATAATAGGTTATTGAAAAAGTCATTTATATTGAATGGTTTTTAATTAACTACTTATCTCCTTGGTAGTCAGTGAAAATAAAACTTAAAACTCACTTCTGGTTACAAGTTCAGAAATCCAACTGCCTAAATTTAAATCCTGGTTCCTCCATTTAGTAGGCTGTGTGACTTAAAGCAAATTACTTAAACTCTCTTGCCTCAATTTCCTCATGTCTAAGATGAAAATGATCAACATATGTATCTTTTAAACATGTTATGAAGGTTAAATAAATCAATACATGTGAGTGCTTAGAATAGCGCATGACACAACAAATTGTGAATAACTGTTGGTTGTTATGTACCTTTGAAAAGGAACTAGAAAAGTAAATTTCTACAATTGATCATTTCCCATCATTTAGCATGACTTGTAAAGGTTTGTTTACAGTAGTCATTTTTAGGCCAAAATCACTTCAAATAGTCTTACCCTAAAAGGACCAATTACATAATAGCATATATAGAGTCTTCTGCTAACAAATTAAAGATGAGGCTTGAAAATCCTTACTACAGGCTAGAGAAAATACTTCCTTTCCCAAGTGTTTGTACAAATAGTGGTAATCAGCCTTGCTCTAGTAAGTGCTTGATGGCAATTAAATTTAAGTTGATCTCTGGGCTAATCATACACCAAGAGGAACTGTTAATATTGAACATTTACTGAGCACTTGCGGATTCAACAAGCACACACTGAACATTACTCTTCATAAACCCTAGGAGGTGATGAGGACACAAGCTTCCATGAGACAGAGTTCAGTCCTTCGAGGATGGTAGAGAGCTCCTCATATACGAACACTGATATAGGCAAGATGTCCTAAATATTCCAACACAGACAGTAAAAGCTTATAAAAGAGTAAAGAAAGGTCATTCTGACTTGAGGAATCTAGAAAGACTTTGCCAAAGTGGTAGCTTTTGAGGTAGGTGTTGAAAAATGGTTGAGATTTCACCAAAAGGACATGAAAGAAAAGGAAATGACACTAGCAGAAAGCATAGTAGACTGCTATAACAAGAGCATAAGGCAACAGTGGAAAAGGCTGTTAGAAATGAATGGAGCAGGTCTTACATGCTGGGCTAAAAAGTCTAAACTTTACTCAATTAGCAAAAGGTCGGCCTTAGCAACAATGAATATAAAGCTGTGTCATCCACACTTCAGTGTTTTGTCACTGATATACTGCAAGTTGAATGAAAAAGAAAGTACAAGAAGAGAGGAAACTAATTATGAGGTCATGGCAACCGTCCAAAGGGAGAAGTAGTTGGGGCATTTACAATCAGAAGAGGTAAGGAGGATGTGACATTTATTTTAAAGAAGACTGCAGAAGATTGGAGACTAACTAGATATTGGTGGGAAACTACCTTGTGCTAGACCAGAGCTGTGTGTGTTATAAAAGAAGGAATATTTTAGATATCTCCAAGAAGGTAAATTTGGAAGTTATATTGGACTGAAGAAAAGAAAGAACATGGAATTAACTGATTCACAGTTAAAGAAACAGAGAAGAAAATAATAACCCCACTAGAAAAATATAAGCCAATTCTTATAAATCAATAAGAAAAATGAATATACCAAGAGAAAAAAATGAGACATGGATATGAATAGGCAACTCATAAAGGAAGAAATAAAATGGCCAAGGAGTATGGGAGACAATGCTTAGCTAAATTAAAAAGGTATTGGCAAAAATTATAAAGTTTGTGATATAAACACTGCTGGTTGCCTGTCCAACAACCCCTTCCTTGCCAACAGAACTCGGGATTTGCTGTTATCCGAGCTCTTCCAAGTAGACTTTATTTTTCTAGGGCCCAGCCCAGCCCCATTCCAGCAGGGAAGAACTTCAGTCAGTCTGAGCCAGAAGTGGTGATTCCATTCTTATCAGTGATTGCTTTCGGAAAGGACATATGTTCCAATTCTGACTAATGATATGTGACAGAAACATATGGTCAAGAATATAAAGATGAAGAACAGTGAGAAACAGAAAACTGTTTTAGAAACAGTTTCTTAGGTCTTAGAAAGAGTTTAAGGCACTTCAATATTCACTGAACTTGCCCCGAGATCTATTAGAATGTAATGCCTGGAGCTATGGCAGCTATATTGAGAAATTGAGACCCAGCTAACATACTGAGAATGGCATAGAGGAGAGGCAGAAAAAACCTAGTATTTGATGTCATCCAGCCACTGAATTAACCTATTTTGGAATCTATCTACCTTGGAACATCTTGTTATATACCTTCTTTTAAAGTCTTATTATTTAAGCCATTTTGGGGGGCAGATCTTAGTATCTTAAAGACTCTTCAATATCATTTGAGCTAGTAGTGAGAACAATTTTTACTTACACGGTAGCTGCTTAATAATGATTTGCTATTTAAATAAATGAATGTCTGAGGTCTTATGAGGATGACAATGAGAAGTGCCTAGAAGGATCACAAAGTTCAAGTTGGAAAAGGATTTTGGATATATCCTGTAGAATTTGAGTATGTTCAAATTCACCAAGGAATCAGTGGGAAATTGGAAACTAGAATAGGTTTTGGACTTACCCGGATCAGCCTTCATCTAACTCACCACGTTCCCCCAATATTGTTGCTCCCAAGGCCTCGTTTTTGTTTTGTTTTGTACTGACTAAGCATATAAGGTTGCAGAGTCAAGATTTTCCCTCAAGTGTCTGAGGACTGGCTACTCACCAAAGACACTAAGCCTAAGAGGGGATGGATCTCCACCCAAGAAAATTAAGTAAGGCCCCACATCTGATATGCATAGGATAATCCTTTCTTGGTTCTTCTCTGGGTGTTTCAGCAGAGCACCCTGGCACCTTCCCAGAAATCCAACTGGGAAAGTCTGTGGGAGTGGCCCTCTGGGTTCCCTTTCATCTCGCAATTTTGTTCAAACCAGTTCTGTAAAAAAATTGGCACCCACTGGGGTAATCATGAGTGCATTCACTTTCTCTCACAAAGCACTTATTTCTTGTGATATCCTTGGCATTCCTCCAGATGAAGCATCTATTTCTCTTTATATTATTGCATAATCAATTCTCTTGGATTCTGCAATTGGACATTAAATATACTTTATCTTCCCTCCAAATTTAAAGTTCAAATGTGAGCTAACTACTCAGAAAAACAAAACAAAACAATAGAACCTTATTTCATGCCATAAGTCAAAATAAATTCCATGGCATTAAGAATTTGGACATAAAAAAAAACCTAAAAACAGTAATATAAATAAATATTCATAACATCATGTAGTAATGATACGCTTTCTAAATATAGCATTAAAGGTAGAAGCCCAAAAGAAAGATGAATGGACTTGGCTCTAAACAAATTTTTTTTAACTTCTGGACTAGAAAACTGGTGACTAACTCACCATTGTACTGCTTTGTATCTGTAGATTAGATTTTCAGATAACAAAATAATAATGCAAAAATTCAAACTTTTGTAGTCAGAAAATTAACGGTAAATGATACATTAAAATAAAATGTATTTGCAACATCTACTACAGGCATAGGCTACTGTGTTTACTATATGAAGATCTAATAAATATGAATAATGCTGTGTAGCCTTTTGTTCAAAAATGAGCTTTGCAGACAGACAGATTAAATCAGTTCCAGGACTTCCTTTTGCCAAATGTATGAGTTGGGCCCTATTCTCTCTTTCTCTGCAAAATAGGGATAATAAGAATAATGGCACAATAAGAAAAATATGTGATATTTGTCCCAATACTTGGTACAGAGTTCCTTAAATCTTGTGCACTTTCCTGAGTAGTACATGTAATAGAAACATCTTTTTGCTCTAATGAGGCTATCTTGGCAAGCCCTTGGACAGCTTCAGGATGGGAGCTGGTTACTGCAAAGACCAACCTTGATTAGAAGCTTGAAACATTCAGTCCCACACACCCACCCCCAGCACCCAGGAAGGGAAGAGGGACTCAAGATTGAGTTATTCACCAACAGCCAATATTTAATTAATCTGCCTACATAATGAAATGTCCATAAAAACTAAACATGGGGCTCTCAAAGCTTCAGAGTTGGCACAGTCTTCACGGTGCTAGGAGTATGGTGTACCCCGACCCCACAGGAACAGAGGCTCCCTGCACTCCTACCATTCTGGACCTCACCCCATGTACCTCTCCATATATGTACCTCTTCACTTACATCCTTTATGATAAATTGGTAATAGTTAGTCAAGTGCTTTCCTAAGTTCTGCAAGCTACTCTAGCAAACTACCATAATTGAGAAGGAGGTTATGGGAACCTCTGATTTCCAGCTGGTCAATCACGACCCGATCCTTGTAACTGGCGACTTAAGTGAAGGCAGTCTTGCAGGACTGAGCCCTTAACACCTGGGGAGTCTGAAATTAACTCCAGGTAGTGGCAGAATTGAATTAAATTGTAGGACACCAATTGGTGTTGGAGAATTAAAGAAGTTGTATTGGAAAAAAAAAAACAAACATGTGTCTGGTGCCAGGAGGAAAAGAATCTCTTACCTCTTTACAAAGTTATTGTGAGAATTAGAAGAAAGAATCAATGCAAGACATTTAGCAAATAGTTGAACTCGATAGAGGTTTAGTATTATCATTGCTAGTAGAAAATTAAAAAAGATGAACCCAGCAGTTGGAAAATGGACAAATATCATTAATAAGTAATTCGCAAACGAAGACAAGCAAATGATCAGTCAACCACATAATACTGAACCTTTTCAATCATCAAAGAAATGTATCTTAAAATATAATTTCCACTCCTTTAACTGCCAAATATTAAAAATAATGGCAACGCCCACTATTGGGAAGGGGTCTCTTCAATGAGAGACTAATTGGTATGAACTGCAATGTCAAAGAGGCAATATGTGTCAAAGCTTTAAAAATTAATGCATACTCTTTGACCTCACATAACATAAACATGCACAAATATTTAGCTGCAAAAATGTTTGTTATAGCATTAGTCATAATAACAAAAAAAATGAAGCCATTTAAAAGGTCTACATCCAGGGGAATCATCAAAATAAATTATGATTCATCTTTAGTATAATATGATGCAACTATTACAACAAAAAATTAAAGATAGAAAAGATTTTCATGGTATAGTAAGTGGTTAAAGGGAGTTATAAAAGTTTATAGTATTTGAAATTTACACAGTCATATTTGTTTGATAAAATATAAGGGTATATATCAAAATATCTAAGTGGCAAAATTATAGGAGGTTGTACTTTGCTCCTTATTGGTCAACTTCAAATTATTTACAATAAGCAATTACTTTTGAAAATTATTTTTAAACAAGAGACTCTTGGATGCAAGTTTTGCTAAGCTATTACAAAGAGTGAAATATATCAAGAATATTCTTTTTAAAGTGTTCTAAGAAATCAATAGAACAACTATTCTAGGTCTTCTTCAGCCTATTCTCAATTGTTTTGTTCACAAATTTATTTATTTATTCTTTCCATCTTTATACACTCATGGCAATTGGATTACAGACATCAGTCCCATGGGATCCCTACCTGCAAGGAGTTCCAAGTTAGTGTTAATCCGGGAATGCAGGTCAATGTAGAGAGGCTGTATCAGAGAAAGTCATCCACGGGTGGGGAAGGTGAACAGATGTGGAAGAGTGTTGGAGAAGAGCCCTGCCTGAGCCCTATCACGAGGCACAGTCAGCATAGGAGCGAGCCTTATGGGGAACAGCATGTGGCAATGGACAGTCCAGGTGAGGGCAAAGCTCGGGCAACAACAAGGAAGCATGAAAGCAGGCACCTGTAAGTTGACATGGCCTTATCGAGTCCCTGCTTTCTATTCATGTTTGTGAATAGGGTGATATTAATGGCTCCACAATAGTGAACTGATCCCAATGCCCTGAGCTAGTGACCCAAAAGCCTTCAGAGAAGAGCCTGAGGCCTCAGTAGTAAAAAGTGGGCACTAGCAATGGATAGGCAGTCTTAGTCTGTCAGGCTGCTATAACAAAGTACCACACACTTAGTGGCTTTATAACAACAGTTATTTATTTTTCACAGGTCTGGAGGCTGGAAATAAATCAAGATCAGGGTTCTAGTGAGAATCCTTTTATCAGTTGTAGACTTTGTATGCTCATGGGAAAGAAGCAAATGTGGGGTCTTTATGAGGGCAGGAAGTCCTTTCATGAGAGCTACCCTCATGACCTAATGATTCCCAAAGGCTCTACCTCCTAATACATTACATTGGTGGGGAGGGGTAGGATTTCAAATATGAATTTTGAAGGGATACAAACTTTCAGTCTATTTCAGGCAGGTTGCCTCCCCGGGTCCCTTCTCTCTTGTAAAGACTAAAGGCATAATTTTTTCTCTTTTTAAACAATCTACACATCCACAGTCAGCCACTCAGTTAAAAAGATAAAAACCACGAGTAGAATTTTTGGCAAAGCAGTACGGCACCCAATCAAAAACATTGTATAACACTCCTTCCTACCACCATCACCCTGAAATGCACATTTTTATTTCAGGAGATAAAACATCAGGACAGGAAATTAAAACTGGAACAAGAACCAAGAGTGGCCTTCAAGGAGACATGTCTCTGTGAAATCTCTCAGTCAAGGGTAAGGAACATCTCCTAGTGGGGGCCAAACCCCTGCAGAGATTTCCAGTCTATTCCACTTGAGCCTAGGCAGGGCTGAGGTTTATTACTGAGGTTGAAACCCAAAGAATAATTTCTCTTTTCCACTACCGAGCCTTTGGCTACCAACAATGTTCCAGACACTGTGCTCAGCCAAGGCTCTCTCCAGTGTGCACTCTGGAGAAATTTGGAGAATTTCAGAAACCTCCACCTGCAAGCAGCAGTAACTAATTAGTTAATTAACAATTCAAAGGTAATGAATGATAATAAAATCTGCCCCTTTCTGAGCTCTCCACATCTGCCAAGCACTGTGCTAGCTGGTCTGTAGGCTCATCTCATTTAATCTTCACACCAACTCCGTGCAGCAGGGTCTATTATTGTCGTCGTCGTTGTTGTTATCCCCACTTTAGGATGAAAAACTGAGGCTCAGGGGATGTCAAATAACTCATTCAAGATCTCGAGGTTCATGAGTGGCAGACCAGGGATTCTTATCATTTCCCACCTCCCGGTCTCTGTACCTCCTCCCCCCAATTTATATTCTGATCTGGCTGAGCTAATTGTAGTTTACGGAAGGCACCAGATATTTCGTTTCCTCTGTGCCTTGGTTGAGGCTGTGGCCCTGCCCTTCCAACCCCTTGCTGTCTCACTATCTCCTACCTATCATTTAACACCAGCTCGACCGTTAATGCATCCAGAAAACCAACTAAACCTCAAACTCCTCAGATTAAATTACACACAGAAAGACTCTTTCCTTTCTTTGAACATGCCACAATCATGCTTATTTCTAGGTTTGATAGATATGATATTCCCTCCCCCTAAAAGTCTTTTTTCATGTGCACACATGCACTTGCACATGCACACACACATGCATATACATGCACACACATGCACACTCACACACATACACACAAACACCTTCTTCCTCTCATCCTACTCATCCTTCAGGTATCCCAGAAGTTGATGACTCTGAGAAACCTTCCCTGAGCTGTGCCCATGCCCTCCTCTCCAGAGGGTAGTACCTCTGCTCTACAGTCCCACGTGTGGGGCTCCCTTATAGCACACTCTTTGCGCTGGTTTGTTATTGTTTCCACATCATGAGGGAATGCGTTCAAGGCAGCAACTGTCTCATTATCCCCTGGGTCAGAGCCAGACACATAACAGGTATTCAATAAATATTTGTTGAATAAGTGAATGCTCACCTGTCTGCTTCCTTCGTGTCTCTGCCCCGAGACTGTGAAAATAGAGAATTATGTTCCCCAATGTCATTCAGCTTTGGTTGATATTGTCATTGAAGCCAGAGGCCCCATGCTTTTATGGCAGGGAATGAAGAATTCTGAAAGAATAAAAAGGAGTGCTTTTAAGAATGAAGTACACTGCAGTAAATAATATCATTATTCCAAAGATTAGAAGTAACTTGGGGAGTCAAAAAACATTAGTCAAGAGAAGGAAAGAAAGATTTTACTGAAAATTAAAGCTCTGATCTTATATCTAGTCAGCAATAAAAAAGAGTCACTTATTTACAGGAAACTTTCACGTGAGACACTACTTCGAATGCAATTGTTCTTAGTGACATCGTCTTTAACTTGACACTAAGATGTTTCTTTTGTTCATTTGCTTTGGGAAATTATAGTTACTCACCTTATATTCGTTATGAGACATTAAAATTATTTGGCATGCTTATTGACTTAAGATCTCATACATTTTGTCATATTTAATCTAAGTGGTAGTTAAAATGATACAGGTTCTGTTGAAATTAGGAAAGAAACATTTGTAAGTTTGTTCTTTATAAAGTTTATGTAACTAAAAATAAATTATTATATGATTCATTTTTAAAACTCAATGCAGATTAACATCAATAGTGATAAGTTATGTTGATACCATGTACCCTTGATAAGATATGATGAAAATGACACTTTACCTCTGTGGCCTTCCTCACCCAAAACCATAACTCTAGTCTAATCATGAGAAAAACATCAGACAAACTCCGATTTAGGGTATTCTACAAAACATCTGACCAACACATCTCAAAACTGTCAAGGTCATCAAAAACAAGAAAAGTCTGAAAAACTGTCACAACTAAGAAGCAGCTAAGGGGATATGGTGACTAAATACAATGTAATACCCTGGATAGAATCCTGGAATAGAAGAAAAACATTGGTTAAAAATTGAGGAAACTTTATTAAACATAAGCTTTAGTTAATAATATCATGTCATAATTGATACCACTTGTCACAATTAATGAACCAATATTATTAATAATAGGGAGAAATTAGACACAGGTATACGGGAAATCTGTACCGTGTTTGTAGTTTTTCTATGAATCTAAAACTATTCTAAAAAACCTAATATTTCTAAAATAAAGGGTTTTTAAATATTCAGTCCAGAATCATAACTTTTTTCTATATCTTTTCATTCTCCTCACTCCATAATGAACAGTGTCCTGTTTTCTTTTCTTGCTTTAATAAGTCTTCAAGCATCTTCTTCAAGTGATCCTGTAACTACCTTGTAGCTGCAGGCTGAGAGCAGGAAAACATATATGGTAGACTGACTGGGTTAATGATTCAGTTCCTCAAGCATTCATATATCATGCCCTTTGTCATTGGCTTTTTAGTTTATTTCTCTGCCCTTTAGATCTAGGCTGGCCCGGTGACCTGCTTTGGCTAACGAGAGTGTTGGCAAATAGCATGCAATCAGAGGCTTGAAAAAGGACTCGAGCGTTTCAATTTGCCTCTTTTACTTCTGTCATTGCCATGTGACCTGTCCTGAGCTAGTCTGCTGGAGAATTGAAACTTATGTGAAGCAGAGCTGAGGCACCCCAGCCTATATCAAACAACAGTTGGCCTACTCCCAGACATGTGAGTAAGCTCATCCAAGATCAACAGAGCCACCTGACTCACAGCTAACCACAAATGCATGAGCAAACACAGCCAAGCTCAAGTGTAACCCAGATGATCTGAATCCCACTGACTACTGAGTTAAATCAATATTTTGTGGTTGTTACACAAAACGTTTGTAGCCATAGACAACTGATATAACATCCAAACAAAACACAAGGATTGGTCCATTTCAACTGGAAAGAGATGCCTTGGTAGAAAAGAGAGATGACAAGGAAAATTCCATGAGCTCATTCCCCCAGAAGAAAAGAACAACAGGACTCTGTGACCTGGCCTTTAATTACCAGCTCTGGCTTCGTCTTTAGCCACTTCTAGCGCTTATCCTTACACTCAGTATACCAAACTCTCTGAATGTTAGCTGGTAGTAGTAGCAGTAGTAGTATTCTCAGATTAACTCCTCTACCCAGAATGTTCTTTCTGCTCTTCTTTACCTGGATAATTTCTAATATTCCTGTTAGACACTTGTCATCTGCTCCAAGGAGACTTTCTGCACCCTAACACAACCCATCCTTATACCCTTCCTTTGAACTTGTAGGATCCAGTACTTTTCCTTTCTCCTAGAGCTTGGAACATAATTTTGAAACAATCTCATTATGTAATTGCCTTTCCTTCTAGGCCATAAGTTTATTGAGGATAGAATCTGTACCTTGTAATTCTCTGAGGAACCCCAATATCAAGTTCAGAGCTATAAGCACTATACCTCTTCAGATCTAGATGAAATTGTCTTGAATCTCTATCACTCATGTTGGGGAAAGTTCGAAGACCTCCCAGTTCCCAGGGAATAACATTTTCATAAACCTTCTGAGTCCTAGCTTCTATCAACTGGATCAGTTCACTTTATATCCTGTCCTGCTTTCTCATATGCACTTTCTCTCATCCCTAAAAGTTGATGCAGATCTGAATTTGACTCATTTCCTTACTTGTAATACATGAGCTCACAGGACCTTTGTATGTACAGAAGACTCTGTAAGAGGGTTATGGAGATTATAGGAGTGAAAATGATGTCACATTCCATAGCCCAAGCATGTTAAAATTCTGTGGTAGATAACCTGGGTCTTCAAAAAATTTCTCAGCTGCTGCTCCAACATCAGCTCTTATGCCTCTCTTCTCTTCTTGCCCTTCCAATACCCAAATTTCTGCTGATTTCTTATACAGAATCCCTTAGCTCCTTCTCTTTTTTTATTCCCTAACCAGACCCCTTGGGGAGGGGTTACTCACAACCTTGGATCATATGTATTAAATTAAGTACCTACCCTAGGAGGAGTTCTGGGGCTAGTTTCTAATTCTCCTTCTATACTACTACCCAAAACAGCATACAGCTCATGGTAGGTACCCATAAGTATCAATTTAAGTCAAATTTTCAGAAGACTTCTAGAGAGTTTCAGATAAGAAAGGACTTGGAGAAGAAATATAAGAAAGGCAATAAATGCCAAACAACAAACTGTTTGCTCGTGAGTCTCATAAACCTCAGTCTTATTAAACTTTTAATCATCAGAAGGCAAGAAATCTAATTTATACTGAGCTATAGGCAATGTAGGGCAGTGGTTAAAAGTAAGGTCTTTGGAGTCCAGCCTGGATCTATAACTAACCATCACCATCACCAAGCTATTTAACCTCTCTGAATCCCTGTCTCCTTATCCACAAAATACAAATGATAGTACATAGGTTATGACCTTGTCATAAATAATAAATGAGATGTATGCAAAATGTCTCCTTGCCCATAGTTAGTACAGCATCAATGGTATTTAATGAGAAAATGGGATCTTCATACATAGGAATGCTGGGGAAAAAAGAACCCCCACAGATAGAATAAAGAGACCTTAGGTGTCTTTTAGACATAAGCCATTAACTTTTCTCCTCTGCATCCAGACTGGTAACAGTTATGACATTTCCACAGGAGAAATGAGGAAATAGCCACTCAAATTATTTTCTGGGTTCTGCAGCTCAGATGAGGCTTCCAGTGGAAAAAGGCCAGAATAGAGGTAGGCAGATCTAAGGAGCTGGATTCCTAGCTACATGGTATGAGAAGGAGGGTTTCTTGGATATTTGAGGTGTAGGAGGAAGGGAAGGATCTATAACTTCAAATAGTTGAAGTGATATCCTGTGATCATTGCACTTAACCCTCTCCTATGATTTCTCTTCTCTCAGGAAACCACATCAAGGCCTCAACAGGAAAGGCCTCAGATTCATGGAGGACCCACCATGTAGTCTTTTTGAACTTACTTTCAATTATGATTATATATCACAGATCAGTGGTGTCAGGATTAAAGAAGGTACTTAATATACAACTTTTAACTTGTGCCAATAATCAAACCACACTTCTGAGAGAAATCAACACCACATATGCCCAAATATGTAGGAAGAGGCCCCATTTCCTGAACAAAATACCAATAAAAAATATTTTTGCCTAAATAAATATATAACCTTTTAAAGATATGCAAGAAATAGTTATATTTCTATTCACAATATTTAATACAGCATTAAGTTATACAAACATATCAAAAAAACCCCTAATATATAAATTTACATTATATTAATGTGGAAATTCTGCTTTCTCCCACTCTCATATATAACTTTTATTCAAAGTTTTCACATGCATCTTCAACATCAGTGTCTTTGTCATCACTAGAGCCATTTTTGAGTTATCTAACAGTTTTTCAGAGTATCTCATCTGTACTTCTAAAGGGCTATGAGTTAACCTACAAATTGTACACCACAAATGCAATCCCAAGTAACAAGTATCCCTTTTCAGGACATTAAAAGATATTGTTTTCATTTGTCTTCCAGTGTATATTTGTGATATTCAAAGCATAACCACGTAATTCTATTGTTTTATGAAGCCATTTGTTACACTTTTGTTCATCACTTACATTTGGGAAGGCAGAGCCCAAGAAAAAATTATTGAATCTGGGTTACTTTCCTCAGCCTCATTCAAAATGACTACATCAGTTGATCTGTGTAAACAGCTAAAACTTGCTTTGCTTGATATCATTTTTGGCTAATCGTCTTCCTCCAACATTCTATTGATGACAGAAAAAAAAATTCATTGTGAAAGCATCCCATAATCTAAGATACTCCACAAAGACTTGAATATGAAGAAACTCCCTTTTCTCAGGGGTAATCAGGGAGTGGGATGGGTGAATACCTTGCCTTATATTTGGACATACACTTTTAATAAAGTCTGTTTCATCCTTTGAATAACACAAATGTATTGCAATACATATTTAGTGTTATGAGTTCCAAAGTGTTCAATTTCTACATTTAAAATGATATATAAATGCTATATTTTTGTTTTTTAATCTTTACTTAAACTGCAAGGCCCTCAACATGTAAACTGTCAGCTCTGTCATTCTTTCTCTTCATATGCAAAGATCTCCGTCCTTCTTGTCTTACCTTTTTTGCTTTCTCCTTTGCCACTCTAAAACTCATTCATTCACTCAAGGAATACCTTGTAAGCCCCTGTGATCATTTAGGCATCTTATTAGCTTATGAACATCAAAAGCAGACTGACCTCATGGTGCCACAAGTCACTAGCATGTGATGTAAATTCATTTTATAATATTTGTCATTCTCATTAAATTTAATGTTTTTCTTGTTCTAATTTAAATAGAGTTAAGTAGTTTCTCTTGCTCTCTAAACAGTGCTTAAATTGGTTTCCTTTACCAGTCTCTTGAATTTTGTGATAGTTATCGGCATGACCAAAAACAAAAAGGCTGGAATGAACCAAGCATTGAAAGGGTATTCAGTATTCTGGCCTGGCCCAAGAAGGAAACTCATGCCATAAAATAGTGAAAGAGAATGCAAACGAAAACCAGACTAGGCATTCAGACATCACCTTTTAGGCAATGAGAAATCACTGAATACTTTTTAGATGGTAACAGACTTTTTTTCTTTCTTCATTTTTTTAAATATGTAGGCCATTTAGCATGGTAGTTAAGAACACAGTCTTTGGAATCAAAGAAAACACTACACTCAAATCTGTTTGCCACTTAATAACTTAATACAAGATCTTGGACATCTCACCTCCCATAAACTTCTGTTATTTAGTTGAACATAAACTAGTTGTTGGGTACATTTTAAAAGGCAATAAATATAAAATGCCTAGTATAGAACATGACATATAATAGGTGCTCAGTAAATAGTGACTGTCAAGTGATATTCCAAAGTCATGTTTGGGGAAAATTAATCTCTAAGAAGTACGTAGGCATGATGTAGTAGAGGCCGGGGGATGATTATAATAAACAGGAAGGTTGGGATAATGGTCTGGAATTCTAGAAGACTTGGTAATGAAGAGTCCAAATGGGACGAGACAGAAGAGAGACTAAAGATGACCCAGATAATCAGCCCAGCTAACCAGCTAACTAGGGAACATTAGTGCCTTCCAGAAGAATTGCAGGGACAGAGAAAAGGATAAACTTGTTTTTAGACCCAATGAGTTTTAAATGATGGCAGTACAGCCAAGGCAATGCTTACTAGGGAGTCAAAAACATGAAACTCTCAGGAGATAAGTCACAGTGAGAAAGAGACTCTGGAAAAGCTTCCACTTGAGCAAGAGTTAAGATGGTAGAAAGAGAATTCTCCACCAGGTAAAACACCTGAACTATGTGGAGTTGATGAGATACACTCTCTTACATACTGGTTTTATTCTAGTTTGATATTCTTCCCTGCTCAGTTCAAAGCTCCAAGGAAACAGAGACTATGAACAGGGATGCTTATCACTGCATCCCAAAAGCCAAGCTCGGTATCAGCACAGAGTAGACTTTCCTCGAATATCGTTCCTCTAATCTATCATGCATGAGATAATCAGAGAGACCACAGCAAGTTCAAATTCAGTGGTAAGCATTTTATATCAACAACTCTGAGGTGTATATTACTATATTATCATTATGTTCACCTAAATAACAGAAGTTTATGCAAAATGAGATGTCCAAGATCCTGTATTTATGTCAACTTGCCATCATCTCTCTGATTACCTCATGCAGTTCAGAAGCTCTAATCATCCCTTCTTAGATCTTTGATTCATGTAAACTAGAAAAGTGAATTGCTAGTAGAAAATATATTTCAAAACATTGAGGTTTGGGGGCAGCAGAACTGTGAAATAGTACAACCATCCCTGATGGGGAAGAGTTGGGAGCTGCCGTGGGCAGGGATTTTAAAAGAGACAGGTGGATGAAATCAAAGCAACAAAAAGGTCAAGAACTCTGAAGAACAGAAATGCTGCCACTCCCTGTGTGTGAGTCCATCTTGGAGAAGCAGCTCCATTCTCCTGCAGGACCCTTTCTGGGGAGTCTTATCAAGGAGAAGCTAGGTCTGTCCATGGTGGAAGGGCAAGCAAGGCAGCCTGAGGAGGAAGACCTGTCTGGCTCAGACCAGACCTGCTCCTGCAGCCCCTCCCTGCCAGGCTGGGGCTCTCCGTGCTCACACCTCACCAGCTCTGCCGGTGCTTTCCTCTGTTTCTTCTCTAGAGTCCCAGCCTACCATTTTCTAGTGCCAATGTGCCACTCCCAACATCCCTTTGGAAAAAATGCCATCTTCTATGCATACTTTTCAAGAAGACTTGATACTCAGCTCTCCTTACAAATGGCAAGATGAGGAGAGAAGGCAGCCATGAAAAAAATCCTCAGATAACTGAAAACCAATCACACTTGAAGGAGGCTGTGGTCGGACATGTTTGACAGTCATGTTTCCCGAGGGACTTTCCTCTGTAGGCTTCCAGGCTTTTCAAGAGGTTTCTAATGCCATCACGATAGGGGGAATCACTCCAGCTTGCCTAAGGAAATCGACATTCATAGATCAAAATGATTGCACCCCTTCTACCTGCCAAAAGGGTTCTATTGTCTGTTTGCCAGCCAAAATATAGGCTTTAGGAAATAGCACCATTAGGCAACCAGAGTGGAGCTGCGGTAAAGCATTCAAGAATGGCCTGAACTTACCCTCGAAGAAGCAAAAAAAAAGAAAAAGAAAAAGAAAAAGAAAAAGAAAAAGAAAAAGAAAAAAGGAATCCCCAACTACTAGCTTTGCTTTCCTTCCTTGAAAAGAAGGAAGAAATAATAAGAAATCAGACTCCTCCCCCAACATCAAGTCTGTCCCATGAACTATGGAACAGGCACGGCTGCATGACTGGCCAGTCTACAGCAGAGATAACTGCCAAAAATAGGGATTTTAAACCACAAACCCAAACTGAAAACCACAATCTGAAGAAATCATGTACATATTCAAATCCCCTTACCCCGGAAAGGGAAACAGTCTGTGGACAATGTCCAGGGCCACTTTCTCTTCTCTGTAGCAGTGCACTTAAAAAATGCTGACCAACCTTATTTTAAAAGAGGGGAGAAAAAGGGAGTTTTGTTAACCCCAGAAGTGGAGATTGCCAGGCCTGGTGACTGCAGGACAGCACATGATTGTCACCTGGTTTTTCTGAACACAGCAACTTAATAGTATGCTCTGGGGATATCTTGGGAGGATGCCAGGCCTTTGAGTGCCTCTCCAGGCCTAAAGTATACTCCTGAATGGTTCATAAGCTCCTTGAAAACAAGGATTTTCTGTCTGTCCACTGCTGGATCCCAAGCTTCTAAGGTTGTGCCTGGCACACAATATTCACTCGAAAATATTATTCAAATAATGCCTCAAATTAAGTTTCTATTTAGAATTGGTGATTAATCTTCACAGAAGACACCTGGCATATCATTCACCAATAGCAACAAAAGAGCTTCTGGAGGTGGGAAAAGATGTACAGAGCAATCCATAGGGTTCCCAATGCTTCCCTTTCCACCAGCATTTCAGAAAAAGCCCTGGTCTGGTATCAGACAGAACTGGCCTCAAAGCCTGATCCTACCACTTTCTCTCTGGGTAAATTTAAACAAGTTATTTCTCCTCCCTGAATTTCGGGTTTCTTTCTGTAATATGGGGATATACCTCATATACCTTTTATGAGAATTAAATGGAACAGGGCATGTCAAATGTCTAATATAGTACCTGGCTCATAGCAGATGTTAAATATTATATTCCATTGCTGGTGTTTCATCATCACCCAGAGAGAAAGAGGGGGAAAGTAGTGAGTGACCTTCTAATGCCTATTACCTCCATTCCTCTCTGTGCTCAAGTTCATGCTGGCAGGAAGGAAGATCTAGCTGGGCATTCAGGATTCTAGAGGCCCAGTTACAAAACTGTATCTATCTTAGCCAGTGCTAGGATGATAAATGTTTAATAACCCACTCTATGAGGGAGAAAGAGAGCCTTGATTTATAGTTTTTTCCAATTTCCATGGTGTAAATATTCTCCGTGGCCAATATCAAGCTGCTAATGTAATATCACTGAATTGAAAGTTGAGAAGAAATGAGCAATAACATATCATTATACAGTAATTTTCAGCATTCAGATATATGTAAATACCCTCAAGAGTAAAGTAATTATAATAATAAAATGTAGTAAAATAAATAAGAAGTGATGTCTTAAATATTCCTTACTTTGTTTTTATCTGATTATTTGATCATACATTTAGAAAATTTTAAATAATGGCTGTGTTTCACAACCAGCTTGTGAAATTCCTGAAAATTTAACCAACGAGCTGATGTGAACCGGCTCCAGCACACCACCGATTCTAGCTTATTTCTGCCACAGTAGCGATTTCATCAGAATGGAGTTCGGGCACATGCATTGGGCTTGAACTTGAATATAAAAAGACTCCAATGACTTAGAAGAGGGTTTCTTCAGAATTCAAGACAAATATCAGGGAGACTTTGTGTCCTTTGACCTTCTCTAAAATCTTCGCAGGAGAAAGTAGCCATCCTTTAGGGTCCTTAGCTATTTGGTTCCCCATGTTTAGGAAAAATCCAGGGCAAGTCAGCACACTGGATTGCCAGAGACATGATCGGCAAAGTTGGAGGGATGGAGTGATGTTTGGAGAAAAGAACATGGGGTTCTCACCTGCCTCTGCCACCATGTGATTCCCTTAGCCTCATTTCTATCATCTTCAGAATGGGGACAGCACCTCCCCATAAGTGTGGTTGTGGGGTTGATGAGGTCATGTGTTCCAACCGGCTTTGTGAACTCTGAAGCATCATAAAAACAGAAGGCATTGATTCTGTGTCGGGAATGAGACAGAAACTTGGAGTGAGAAATAGCTGGGTGTGGAAAGAAGAAGGTAGTCAGTTTAGATAGAGAACAATGGAAGAAACCAAGGAGAGATCTGGAGTAGGAGGAGGATAAGGGACATGGGGGTGAGAAAGCAGTAAGCAGCCAATGCATTTATAGTTATTGCCTAAGTGTGTTTCCATCCCTCTAGTCACACTCACTGCAGCAGGTTACTCTTAATTTCTTAAAGCTTCCATGTTAATCCTAGGACAAGGTTTCACACCATTCCAACCACCAAGAGTGGATTTGGCTTTCTCAGCCTATAAGCTATTTTATTCATGCCCATAGGGACCCCATCATCATGGAACCATCTCAACTGCAATGTAGGCATTACAATTATAAGACTCCCAGAGCTCTATTTTGGCAAAAATCCTTCGTGAGCTCAACCATGTTTCTGTCTCTGACAAGTAGCTTGAAATACTACTGGGCCTCAAATGGAAAAAATAAAAATCAATTTTGATCAAGGCAATAGCTTTCTTTTGCAATGCCTTCATTAATCAGGCACTTTTCTGCAAGTTTTTAAGACAAGCCTCTCAAAGACTCCTTTTTCTGGCCAAGGCAGGATAGAAATGGGACAGCTGGTTTGATGTTCAGTGTTGAGACTTTTCAGCACTAGAACAAACTCTTCAGGAGGTGACCATCTTCTCATTATAGGTAGGCCCAAGAAGAGACTGAGCAACCTCTTAGTGAACATGTTGTAGAGGTGTTGAGAGTACCCAACAGGTTGACTTTGAGACTTTCTTACAATCTTTCAAATATACCCAGTCTTCAAGTTTCACAGCAGAGTTTCTTTGCCCTTTAGCAGGGCTGCTATGAAAATTAGAGCACTTTCTTTCCTCACCCTTCCTCCCACATACACAGCCAATAACCTGATAAGAAGTCTACAGAATGGTACTCCTCATGTGGATGCTCCCTTCCCAGGGGATTTCCAATTCCAGCTGTAGTCACACTCCATTTTAGACTTCGAGGCCATTATAGTACTTGGGTTCAGAAATATTTAAATTTATTTAACTTTATAGATGAGGAATCTGAGGCCCTGATTATTGCATCTTTTAATTTTCTTCTTACCTCTCTCCCCACTCCATCTCTCTAGCCCTGACTTAATCACCTCTCATCTGGACAAATGCCGCAGGCTTCCACTGGTGGCCCGGCCATCAGCCTCTCTCACCTCTAGCTCATCCTCCACACAGTGCTGGAATGGTTGTTCTGAAATGCAAATGCTCCTCCTCTGCCTGCAATTTTCCATAGCTTATCACAGGCCACAGGTACAGAAGTCCCAATGAGCTTGATAGACTGGGTCTTTATCATCTGTGCTCTCTTCTACCCTGTTTTCCTCTCCTATAAGCTAGAGCTGTGCCAAATCACAATTCACTGCCCAAAGACACTATGCTACCCCACTTTCCTTCATGCTTTGAGCAAGCTATCCTCCCCCTTGAGAAGAATGCCACCTGACCCTCCATCACTCCCTCTTCACCCAGTAAGGGTCTGTTCTCTCAATGTCCATATCAAACACCACCTCCTCTTTTAAAACTTCCCAGAACCACTGAGGCAAATTCAATCAACTCTCCCTTTTGCTTTCCCACAGAATCTTGTACACTCCTCTGTCTCAGCAGTCCTCATTCTCAATGGCATCTTTGTTTTACCTATATGCTTCTCCCAGAGCTGAGAGCTAAGGGCCTGAAACAATCTTTTAGAAATGACTTCTCTCCAAAGTTTCACATCTAAAAGAGGTTAAGTGTGAACTAGCTCCTGATAAACTCATTTCCTCACTTGCTTCCTCTCAGTCTCTCAGCCTTAACCTTTTTTACCTTTCTTCATTTTCTTTTCCATCCTTTGTGAACATAAATCTGACTTAAACAACCCCAATTTTCAACTTTTAGCTTTACTAATATGCTCTTCCAAAGCAGTGCAGTTCACATTTATGCTGCGCTCTCTGCCTCTCCATCTACCTTAATGGTCCTTGGATGCTGCTCAGAGTATATTCATCAGGGAGGCATACAACACTACCATAGCATAATTTTCTGGAAAACACCTCAGTCTTTGCCACTTACATATATCTCATTTGGTTAAAACCCAACAGACACAAGACACCTGGTAATGTCTTCAAAATCCACCTTGATGTACAGCTGTTTGTCTGCTATGGTTCAAAAACAAATATATGTGGGTATCTTCCCATAGAAAGATTTCAAAGAAGGCAAAATGATGAAAGCAATGTATATTTTCCCCAAAATACTTTCATATCCATCATTGAATTCAATCTTCTTCACACCCATTCATCCCACCCACTTCATTTTACAGACCAACCAGCAACTCATAGAGGGTAGGTGCTTGCCCAAGGTTGCACAGGTAGTCATCATAAGCAAGACTACAGATATCTTTAGGGTCTCCCAGCATCAGCCTTAAGGTGCTTTTTCATTCTCTAAGAACAGTAGGTTCTTTCTTTTTTCTTTCTTTCTTTTTTTCTTCCTTTCTTTTGTCCATCCATTCTTCCTTCCTTCCTTTTCTTCCTTCCCTCCCTTTCTTTCTCTCCCTTCTCTCCCTTCTCTCCCTTCTCTCCCTTCTCTCCCTTCTCTCCCTTCTCTCTCTCTCTCTCTCTCTCTCTCTCTCTCTCTCTCTCTCTCTCTCTCTCCTCCTGATATACTATTCTAGATGTTAGAAACACAGTAACAACAAAACAAAGTCCTTGCCTTCATGCACCTTACATTCTAGTTTCTTATCTAATTTATTGTGGACCCCTCTGAGTCATAGGACAGATTCATTTTTCAAAGAAGTCATGAACCAAAGGAAATACAATGAGTTTATAATCAGAAAATCAAAAGAGTGTTTGACTCCAAACTATTGTTTTGGACCCCACAACATACCTTGATACTTTGTAAGGTAAGACTCTGGTTCCCAAGGAGAATGCCTCCAAGAAAAACATAACTAGCTTGTTTAACACGACTTGGGGGCGGGGGGGGGTAAGGGGTGAGGGGGTAGGCAGAATTTGCTATAGAACTCCACATGGTACATAAAAGTCAAGGCAAACAATGTAAAATAATCAAGACTTTTTCTTACCAAACCACACAGCTTAATTTAGGAATGTACTGAATCTTTTTTCAAAAGAACCCAAACACGAATGGGTTACTGTGCAGATGTTTATTCTCCTTAAATGCTTTTTAAGCTCTTTCATCTTCTAGTTGGCTTAGCTCTTGCCAATCCCTGAGGCATTTAGGAACTACACTTTGGAGCACCATATTGAGACCTTACAAATAAAGATGAAAAGAAACTTGCCTTTCAGTCCCCTCATTTTGGTCTGGAAATAATGTGACTCTGACCCTATCCAACTTTTTCATACTTGCCGTCATGGCTATGAACAGAAGAAATTTAAATCAGATGAAGACCAGGTTGTGTCAAGCAATAAAACAGTGACCTGACAGGTTAAAGGGCACAGAGAGTCCATGAAGCTGTGAACAAGAGTGCTTCAGGACAAGGGGTATGTAGGAAAATAATGCTGGCTGGGTGCTTTGGGGCAAACCATGAACAGCTTTAATGAGATCTCACTGCAATTTGGCTGAAAATGAGTCTGAAATCCCAGAAACCATACTGCATGGGACAGAAGAGGAATGGATATGAGTGTGAGTTAGAAATATACCAAGGACAAGCAAGACTTGACTCCAGTATCTTCAAGGCTTAATAGAACTCAGATGGTCCTCAAGGCATCAGCCTTTCAAACAAGAAGAGAGCTACAAATTAATGTAGGAATTGGTTTTTTTAGTCTCAAAAGGCAAAAACCATGATAAGAGGATAACCTAGGGCATCTGAGATTTTCTGAAGCTCATTTGTGGCTTTGAATAGTTAGAAGGGTGAGCATAACCCAGGGGGGCAGAGCTCCGCCAGGCATGAATGCAAATCTTGACTCTGCCATTTCCTCGCTGTTCGATATCCATTGTTTCCCATATCTCTCTGTGCCTCAATTTCTTCAGTGGGAATAGGGGGAAATAATACTAACCTCCACTGCATAGTTTTTGCAAAATTAAGTGAAATTATATATTTCACTCACTTAGCAGTTTGCTCACATCAAGTTAGCACTTAGTCAAAACATACTGGCCTCTCTCTCTCTCTCTCTTTTTTTTTTTTTTTTTTTTTTTTTTTTTTTTTTTTTTTTGCCAAATTTAATCAAAAACAGCAACCCACATAACCAGGAAATTCCATGAATTCCAGGCAGTATAATTACTAAAAAATTACTAGGCACATCATATTTAAATTGCTGGGGGAGAAAAGACTTTTAAAAGACTCTTGCAAGCCGCTGAAGGGGAGAGAAAGAATATGTGCGATATAAAGACCGTGACCATCAATGATTAAAATGGAAATGGCAGCATTTCAGGGTCCCTTGGCATTCCTAGTCAATGTGGCAATGCAGGACACATGGGTCCCATGGAGTCCACAGACACCAGTGGACAAACTCCAGACCTCCCTCTAGTAGCTTATGGACTGGGCGCTGCGGGCCTCACGACCCTGAGGAGCTTTTGTCCAAGACACAGAGGTCATGCCCTATACTTCTCTCTTGAAGGAAGATGGGAGGTGTTCCTCCATACCAGCCACTCAGCTCTCACCAGGATGCAGACACCAGGTAGCAATCTTCACCCTTTGGTAATTACCAGTGTGGCAGCTCCCTGCAGAATAATGGAGTTCTTAACACCAAGACTCAGTTCCTATTTCTCAGACCCCGTCCAGCAGCCCCAAAGACTAGGCAAGGTTGTATGTGACCTGTGGAAGCTTCTTCCCCTCATAGATCCTCAGCGTGTCCATCCGCTATCTGGGGATATTAATTCCTTCCTGAACAACTTGGCTTGAGTGTAGGGCAAAAAACACCGCAAAAAAGCATTTATCTGAAACTAGGAGTGAGTATTTAAAATATAGTATGAGAGAGAGGTGCCAGCCACAGAATGCAAAATCCCGAGAGTGGGTAAGAAGGGAAAGTAAGGGAAGGAAGTAGGTCTAATTCATCTTTGCATCTCTGAAGTCCAGACCCAGCGACTGTTCCATCAGTAACTGTTGAATGAAATGACAAGAGCGTGTAAACGACAGGCTGGGCTGGTGAGATTTCTCAGGGTTCACATGAGACGGGAAAAAGATTTTTTTAATAAATGGAAATTCAATCCAATTCAAACATTTTAAAATATTTACTCATTTGCAAGGTACCGTGTTAAATGCTGGAAAGTCATAAAGACACTAAGAAAAATAAAGGAAATAGAGAAACAAAAATTCTTGTAGACTCTTAGGAGTATATATTGATTATAAAAAAAATTATTTTGGAGAACAATTTGGCTGCAATTATCAAACTTTTAAATACGCATATCTTTGGTCCAGTAATTCCAATCTTGAAATTTACCCTAGTGAATAAATATTGAAATAAACAAAAACACTTAGCCCTTAATAAATTGTAACTGACATTAGACTAACCAGGGCAACTTGTGCTAAAAAGAAGACTATCAGGCACTCAGTGATGCCAGGTGCTATACCTGCATTTCATTTAATCCTCACAGCAATTCTTCTAAGGAGGTAATATCATCTCAATTTTGCATACTAAAAAAGTGAAGTTCACAGAAGTTATATTATGCCTGAAATTTTTTTGTCCCAGTTTGGTCATTTGTAATCTGGAGCCCAAGTGTTTGGGGTTCAGCTCCTTGCTTTGACACTTCTAACTTTATTACTTAATGTAACTTTGTATCTCATGCTCTGTGAAACTCAGTTTTCTCATCCATAAACTTTCTTCCCACAGTTGTAAGAATTAATAAGATAATATAGGTAATGTGACCAGCCACGGCAACCATTCAAAACACTGTTATCCTTGTGACAAATTTATACAGCTACGAAGAGGTGGAGCCGGAATTTGAACCTATGTTCAAAGCCCAGGTTCTTTCCTCTAAATGACATGATGGGAAACAACCCCAATGTGCAACTTTATGCACAATGTTACACTACATGACCTCCAAGGATGGGGAATTTCCCCCAGGGATCTAGCTGCTCCAAAAGTCTTTCTAAAACTAGCTCACTGTCTCCAATTCCCACTATTTGTTTCATTTGGGTTAAATTTGGGTTAAATTTCCATTAAAAGCCCAATGTTTCTCTTGGGAAGCAAAGTAACCACATTCTTTTTTTTTTGCTAAAGTGTTAAGCTCTTTCTTTGACATTAGATGGCTATCATCTAACACAAATCAGCATACAGAAGTAAAACCAAAGAGATGTAAGTTTCAATGAGAGAAAAAGAAATTCCAGAAAAAGTCTACAACAAAGACCTCCACCAAGGGTTGAACAGATGTGGAGGCGAGTCTCCCAGAGTTAGGTAGCACGAATGGGAGGAAGAATACCAGACTCCTACTCAAGAAACTTGGCTGCAAATGAAACTGATGTATAAGTTCCAGAACTTAATGATACAGCACAGGCCCGTAGCTAACAATGTTGTACTTTATACTTAAAATTTATTAATAGGGTCTATAGTCATGCTACCCTGAACAAGCCTGATCTCATCTGATCTCAGAAGCTAAGCAGAGTTGGCCTGGTTAGTACTTGGATGGGAGACCACCCAGGAACACCAGGTGCTGCAGGCGTAAAATTTTTTGAAAATAAGGAGTTGTAAGCTGACAAGGTCGTTGCAATCTGTGAGGTCAACCAAGGGTTGCCTCATCTAAAAATTTTTTTTTTAAATGCTAATACGATAGGTCTTATGGTAAGTGCGTATACCACAAAATAATAATAATAATAATAATAATAATAATAATAATAATAATAATAATAAAGGGGTGGGAGGAAACTTTGGGAGGGATGGATGTATCTATGGCTTTGATGGTGGTGATAGTTTCACAGGTGCATACTTTATCCCCAGATCCATGAAGTTGCATACATTAAAAATGTATAGCTTTTTACACATCAATCATACGTCAATAAAATGTTTTTTAAAACAAGAAAGAAACTTGGGTCAATAATGAGGTCTTACTCTAACTCACTGCGTGACCTCAGCTAAGTCTCTTCCCTCTTCCTGAGCCTCAGTTTCCCCCTCTGTAACAAAGGGCTCAGACCAAATATTTCTAAGCACTTTGCAGCTCTCACATTCTAAGCTGCTGGGGAGGGAGAACAGTCTAGAAGTGAGGGAATGAGATACTCCTTCCTAGAGCATCACAAGAGGCTCCAGGGTGAGAACTGAGTTGGCCTGTGGAGACAAGCCACCCTGAGCAAGTAGAGGCCTGAATCTCATCACCTGACTGCAGCTGCCAAGTTACAGATCTCTGTCTAAGGCCTGAACTCACTCCATCTCCCTGATCACTCTTGAATTCAAAACTGAACTCGGGAGTATGTAAAACATTCTGGAGCTGCATTTTCCTACTACTACTGATGATAAGGCTGCAATCCAAGAAGGTCCAGCCAGTTCCTCAAATTTAAACATCCTGGTCTTAAACTCATATAAAACTTACAAAAACATATCTTCGCTAAATGGCAGATTTGGCAATGAACTTCAAACCTGACTCTCATCCAGGCTCCCTTGGCTCTCTCATATGGACTCCAATTCTGATTCCTCTGGGGCAGTGGTTCCCACAGGGAACCTCTGACAATGCCTGGAGACCTTACTGGTTGTCGCGGTTGGGAAGGAGGGAATACTACTGGCATCTAGTAGAAGACAGGGATACCGCAAAACATCCTATAATGTGTACAGCAGCCCAAAATTATCTGGCCCAAAATGCCGATAATGGTAAGGTTGAGAAACCCTGCTCTAAAGCATACCAAAGTCTCATCTGCTCTTTTAAGCTACAGCATCAGAGACCGATTAATAAATTCTCTAACGGCTAAGCTAGAAGTGAATCCTAGGTCGTATAGACCCTCTCCATCTGACATTTATACCAAAAAAGAAAGAGAGGCTCTTTGTCAGGCACAAAGATGAGTTCTTATCTATCTTAGTGTCAAAGATAAGGTCACCTTGAGTCACATTTCCGCCTAATAGGATAACCTTTCTGTTGAATTCCTGTAGATGTCAACATGAGAAGAGGGGCCACCAAGCCAGTTTCAGGACTTGTCATGGGTTGTTCATATGTCAGTTTCTCTAACTCACTGCCTTGGTTTCTTCTCTCCTTTTCACAGCTACTTTTTAACTTATGCAACACTGCTTATCATTCATTTATGCTACAAACATTTATTGTAACAAGGCCTATGTTGAACACTGGGATTACAGAAAAGTACACTTGCTACCCATAAAAATTCCCATCTAGTAGGGGAGAGATATCTGTCAACAGATGGTTACAGCACAGCATAGTAATTGCCTTATTGGAGAAGCCCTGAGGAAGTGCTCGACCGGGTTTAGGGATCAGAAAAGAATTCCAAGGGAGGTGGCAAGAGTGGAGGCAACGAGATTGGTTTGATTCTGTGCACTAGAGGATGTTTTGCAGTATCCAGGTGAGAGGTATGGTGACCTAGCCCAGGGAAACAGAGAGGATGGAGATGCAGCCAAATGCAAAGGGGGTCTTAGCAAGTACGATGGACAGTGTGCCTGGTTATGGCTTGGATATGGGAAGCAAAGAGTTAGGAGAAGTCAAGAATGACTCCCATAATTCTGATGGGTGACTAGGGTCACTGAGAAAGGGGACAAAATGAAGGAGCAGAATGAGGGCAACATGACTATTTCAGTTCTAGTTGTACTGAGTATAGATTTTCCAGTAGACCATGGTCTACACTGGTTCAGGGCTCAGAAGAAAGGCCTAGACACCCAAGAAAAGGTGGGACCAGGAATGAGGTGATACACTATGGCAGGAGGTATCTATCCACCCCGGGATCACCAATACCACACCCATGGCTGCTGGGAAGAAATGAAATCAATGTCAGCAGTTTTCCATTGTCGTTGAGCAGATAATTTAGATGGAGAAGGACCTGGCATGCCAGGTGTCTCTGTTCCTCCTTTTATCCTCCAACAGCCTACAAAGCAGGTATGATCTTCCACTTAACAATGGCAGAAATGGAACTCAGTGGAGAGATGATGGTCAGCTTATTAGCACGGAGGTGATATTTCAAACCAGGTCTGCCTGTTTCCAAATTCTGTGTTCTTAGTAAGTAAACCATATTTCCTTGCTCTTCAAAAGTATTTCTAAACTTTTAAGGTGGTGAAGCATTACAGGCTCTGATGTTGGGGAAAAAGGGTTCAAATCCCAACTTCATTTGTTATGCTATCTTCAAAGCAGAAGATATTAACACCCAGTTCACAAGGATATTATGAGGACTGAATAAGATTCTAGCATGGAAATCTCTTAGCACGGTGGCTGGCTAAGAAGTACTTGATAAAAAAAGTACTCAATAATGGTGATCAGCATTATTATGTTTAAGTATTATAACTCTTAAGTCAATCATTCTCAATCAGGGGAATTTTGCTATGTTCAGAGGTAATATCTGGAAGTACTTTTTGCTGTCACACCTTGGGGGATGGGTGTTACTGGCATCTGGTGGGTAAAGGCCAGGACTGCCTCTAACATTCTACAATTCACAGGACAACTGTGAATTATCTGGCCTATAACATCAATAATGCCAAGGTTGAGAAATACTGCTTTAACTCAATATAAAATGTCTAAACTGAGTAGAATGAAATACATTAGATTAGAGGAGATCCAATCTCACCTAATCATTTCAAAGAAGAGAAAATGCAAACCAGAAAGGAAAAGGGACTTGTGTCCTGAGGAGGGACGGGATGGAGAGGAAACCGGCAATGCGGATTGAGAGCTGGCTGTCTGCGAGTTTCTCTGTAAGAATGTTTCTGTAACCTTTCTGCCATTCCATTTTGGGACAGTGGCTGGGGCCATTTTTTCCGACCTCCATAAAGAGGAGAATGGTTGAGCCAGTGGGGCCCTGGGTGAGGGCATCCTGGCTCAGTCCTCCTGGTGGCCACACCCCAACCCAGCTATGTCTGGCCCAATTAAGGGTGACAATCAGGAACATGTGTTGTGCAACATGGCCAGCAATTTATGAGCATTACCTCACTTACTCTTCACAACACTTGTTTCTGTCATTGTCATCCCATTGTGGTCGATGAGGACACTGAGGCCTAAGGAGGCAATATGGTGCCCAAGGTTACACAACTGAGAGATGCAGTGGGAATTGGAAGCCAGGTGATGGGGTTCCAAGGTTCACACAGACACGTCTCTCAAGACTCCAGCCTGAGCTTCCTAAACCACTATTTTATCCATGTTTATGGGAAGCAGAGCCAACTTCCTCCAAATACAGGGTTTGAGTGTCACAAAAATCATCAGAAAGCACGTTTCACTGGATCAACCCATTCTTTTGGTACACAGACAAGAACTATGGATCTGGGTGAGTTCTCAGCCCACTTGTTTTTCTGGAGACCCAAAGATGGAATGCAAAAGACCTGAGGTCAGTCACACAGAAGGTTTGTGGCTGGTCTCCTGACTTCTTATCTGTTTCATATTTGGAAACAGAAAAGCAAAAGGAAAAATGCCACTCTAAATGTTTCCCTCTCAGGAGTGGTCAGAGGCTTAACCTTGGGGCAGTTTCCTTCTGAAAAAAAGACATTTGCATGAAGTGATTTCCCAAAGACCTTGGAGAAAAGCTTTTCTTATCTCCTTCCTCTGCCAGCTAAAGCAAATGGAACTCTTGTTAAAATAGCAACTTAAAAGGGGTAAGAAAACTACAGAATGAATGAAGATCTGCTATTTGCAGATCCCAAACCCAAATAAGTTTCAATTCTGTAAATTGTTAAACCAGGACACAAAGCTCCACTTTCCTTTTTAAAGAAGGAAAGAGAAACTTAGTGGTTCCCTGATTTCCCTTTAATAGCAGCCATCTTCAAGCAAGAATGCTTTTGATTCATTCACTTACTCTATAGCTCACCTCATCCTCAAAGGTATTTTAAGGCAACAAACAAAAGTACATACAATATTGGGTGGGGGTGGGAGTTGGGGAAAAGAAATCAAAGTCATGGGTAAATGAGAGTCAAATAGGAAGATGACCCAGAAAACATCAGTAAACAGCGATGAACAGTTGTTATAAGGAGCTTCCTACTAACCGGGTCAATTAGGAAAATCAATCCATTAGGCTCACAATACCCATAAGAGAGAAAAAAATGTGTATGTGTGTGTGTGTGTGCGTGTGTGCACGGGCACATGTACTCACACACATTGTTCAGGAGTAAAACAGATTTCCCTGACATGGTGTAAAAATAAACTTTCATTGTCCTAAGATTTGGAGTTGTGTATTGCACCAACTAGCATTAATTACCTGAAAAATCCTCACCCCTTCACCACCACTCCCCACCGCACCCTCCTCTTTGAAGGCACCCAGTTAAGTATTGAATGAAGGAATGGCTTTCTGATTTCCAGGTGATGTCCCATAACCTGGCTATTAAGTCGGAATGTTTCACCTTTAATTCTCTAGACCAAAGTTTCTCAACCTTGGTAATGCTGACATTTCAGACTGGACAATTCTTTGCTATGTCCTGTGCATTACAAGCTGTTTAGCAGTATTCCTGGCCTCCATCCATGAGATGCCAGTAGCACTCCTCCCCGAGTTGTGACAACCAAAATTGCTTCCAAGCATTGCCACATGTCCCCCAGTTAAGAATCACTATCCTAGATCTATGATCTGCAAGAATAAAATATATACCCCTCCCTCCCAGCAACCCCGCTCCGCAACATACACACCACGCATCCGAGATACAATGGAGGAACAGGAAGAGGATAACCACAACTGACACACCTGCTTGGAAAGAATGGAAAACATCCAAGAGTCACTGATGAGAGCAATTCTAAAAATCCTGCTGGGCAAACTCCAGGAAACTCCAGAAGGCTCCTGCTCTGGGTGAGGGGTTAGGAATCTCCTCTCGGGGCAGCTTATGCTTGTCCATTGCATGACCCCTGGGTCCACCCTGGGAGCCATGACACATATGAAGTGATATTAGGGATCATGCTCTCCTTGGACATTGCAGTTTTCTTAGTCTTTCATGGAAGGGTGACATCCCAAGTGTTGTTTTAAACAGCAAAGATTTTCTACACCAGGCTCGGTTTGTTTTGGGGTTTTTTGTTTGTTTGTGTTTGTTTGTTTGTTTGTTTTGGTATTGCATTTTACTAGATAACATAATAGGTTTCTGATTTATTTCCAGTGATCACAGCTCAAGTTCTTCTTAAGATATAGTTCTCAAATCTGTCCTTTTTCTTTTCCTTGCTTCTCTCTCTTAAACTAATGGCAGCTGCCTTGAGACTATATGGAAAAATCAATAAGAAGTCTGCTTTTTTCATTTGATCTATGCCTTGAGTCATTTTTCCAACTAAAAAGTTCAACTGGGCCTTTGTCACTTAAATCCTTATTGAATCCCATCTCCTATTGTGTGGCATCTAAAGCAGTATGTTATACTAACTTAAAAGGCCTCACATTTCTGGACTCTCTCTAGTCTTCTTAGTTTCTGCTTGAAATCCACCTAATAATTTTCAGAGCTCATCTCAGAATTGTAATACCGCGCCAAATGCAGACAACTACTATCATCATTATATTTTCTTATCTCTTCCTCTAGCTAGAATGACAAGTTCACTAAGCACAGGGTCTGCCTTTTCAAGTCATCACAGGCAACAATTTTATAAATACCTTGCCACTGACTATCATCTTTTCTGTTTCCAGTTCAGTTTTTTTTTTTTCTATTATCTGTCTCCAGGTCACTAAGCTAACACTATTTTGATGTTTTTGTTATGGAGCACTCTACTTCCTATGCCAATTTCTGCATTAAAATAATTAACAGGAGCTGCCAAAAAATTCTAAAATTTTAGTGGATTAACACAATCAAGGTTTATTTATCACTCATTCAAAGTCCAATGAAGATAAGTTACCCTTTTCCACCTTGGAGCTACAGAGGAGCCAATTGTTTCTAGATCCCAAGCAATAACAGATGAGATTTTTAAAAGGCCTTAAATGATAAAGACCCAGTAATACCTGGGTAGAAAGATCATATTAAAGGTGTGCTTCCTCTCTCTCTCTCTTCTGTGGCCTTGACAAACGTGGTGGATACATATTCTGTATGGTGTAGCTATAAGACAGAAGAAAACCATTCACTGCTATGATCACCTGGTGCCCCATGAACATCACCTGCCTGAAAGTTTCTTGTCCAGCAGTGGCTCCCAAATATCAAGAGGAACATCAATAAACATGGGAGCCTCCATAAACAGGGCCTGGCCTCATTAGAGAGCTGGAAACTGCAGTGTGGGAGAAGCTATTTTGGGTAGATTCGTATTCATAACTACCCACTGCCCCATCCTGAGTAGAGTCCCCTTCCCCACCTCACTGATGGAAGCCTCTAGCCAGTGCAATGTGATTGAAGGTGATGTGTGTCACTTCTGGTAGAAGCTTTTGGGATCATGGTATGGAGACTCACGTCCTCTTTTTTTTCAACCCCCATGATCAACAGTGTTTTGGATAGAAGTTGCTTAATCAGCCTGGTCCTGGAGTGAATATGAATTGGAGCAGTGTTCTGGCTTGCAGTGAACATACAGTGCAAGCAAGTGACAAAAATTTGCTCCTTGGGCAAACTCTACTCAGGCTTCTGTGAACTCTCCTCTAAATAGGCTCTGACTTTTGAGCTTTAGTGTTTGTCTTGCAGTTTTAGCAAGAATCTTGCTAAGTCGGCTTAGTCGGAATCCTCCATATCAGACCATGCTTAATATTTAATCAGGTTCTTCACCCTCCACCGTCCCTAAGGTAATGTCTGATCACCCTGGCCTGCCTTCAGTAAGGATTCTGTTAGGTCAATTTAGCCAGAATCCCCCTTACTCCTGGTTTTTCTCTTAGCAATTTTCCATGCACTGATGGCCAGCCACCCCGTTCCTTAGCCATAAACTTCCACTTGCCCGTGCCGTATTTGGAGTTGAGTCCAATCTCTGTAAGGTCCCATTGAAGTAGTCTCTAACATCACAATAGCCTCTCTTGCATAAAGTCTGCCTTGCCGTTCTTTAACAAGTGTCATGAATCATTTTTTCTTTTACAATTAGAATAACATTTTTTTTTCTTTAACACAAGAAATAAACCTTTGATTCTAAGAGCACTTGAGACCTTGGAATTGTTTGTTGCTACTTAGCCTGTCCTGACTGATGACACCAGTGAGGGTACTGCAGATGACAGTACTGAAGAAGAGATGACATGGTGGGAACACAGTCATTGTCATCAACAACCTGAAAAGCCAAGTGGAAAAGCAGCCCAAGACTTGCTCATGTTGCTCCCACACTGGAAGTCACAGGGAGGTGACCCAGCCTAGGGAAGGCTGTTCTGAGAGTTCGTGCTGAGCAACTGGTCACTGGAGGAAGCTCGAGAGGTGCAAGGAGGTCTGAGAGGGATGGATGGGAGATGGCTTTAAGGCCTCTGGCAGGGCTGAGATACTGTGATTATAAGGAAAGTCTATACTGCAGGTGGCCCTTAACCCCAGAGTTTTCACCTGTCCACAAGGAAAGCACAGACTGTTCAGTACCTTGGCCAAGCCAAAGAACATGCCTTCCCAGGGAGGCCCAAAGAGCTGGGATGCAGCCCTTCTCAGTAAGTCCATATCTATTTTCTCTCCATTAGACATGGCTATCCATGGGTGTTGGCATCATTGTCCCCCTTCTTCTCTGTCTCTATCTCTCTGCCTCCCTGATCGTCTCTCTCACTGCCCTAGTTTCTATATGCCCTTGAATCTTTAGAGTGTTATCTGTTTCTCTAAGTCTTTATGTTTTTCTTTAATTTTTATATATTTCTGCCTCCTTCTCAGTCTGTCTCTGTTTCTGCGCATCTTTTCTCCTTCCCAACCTTCCTTCTATCGCTCCTCTACATGCTTCGCCTCTATCAGTACACCACTCAGCTACCTTTAATGACAGGTGGCCCCCATGAAACCAGTCCCTGGGCTTATCTCTTACCATAGCTGGTACTAAAACCGTTAACTTGTTCAGCTTAATCTTCAGTCTCTAATTCTTTTTTTATCACTTCCTTGTCACCCATAGAATGGAATTCCCCCCTAACCAGACCTTACTCATCTCCAGCCCAATGGCTGAAATCTTGTGCTCAAACTCTCCCTTCTAAATTCCAAAATTACTGTCTCTGGCCCTGGTTCCAGGGCAGTGCTGCCCTCCTTCCCTGCCTGAGCTTTCAGTCCACTTCCAGAAACCTTCCCAGAAAGGCCATGACAAGGGTGTGGCCACTATGAACTTTCTTGATGAGTGGAGGCTTACAGACTCCAAATAGAATGTCCCTGACCACAGACACCACCCCAGCCTAAAGAGCTGCCCAGCCCTCTGCTGCAGCCTCATTCCTGCTCCTCCCCCACACAGTCCCTTGGATGTGTCTAATGGCTCCCACATCCCACCTTGGCTCTCGCCCCCACCTCTGCTAGCCGATGGAACACAGCACATGCCCATCATCTTGGGGGGTCTGGGTTCAACATCAGCTCCAACTCTACCATTTGCTTTTGGGGCAGTTCTGAGAAAGTGGCATCACCCCTCTGTTGTCTGTCTCCTACTCTTAAAAAATTTGGAGTCATGGTGTCACCTGCCAGAGTTGTGTGAGAATCAAGTAAGAGCATGTACAGAAAATTCCTGATGCTGGAACAAAGACGGTGATGGTGAAACACGTAGTCCTTTTCTACCTTTTGTCACTCAAACCCCAGGTGCCTCCTCATCTTCCAGGCTGACCTGCAGGTAACAGGCACAGGGACAGCAATCTGGCTATTCAGAATCTACTCGACTGGGTCAGCGGGCATGCAGTTCTGGATGTTATTTTCTTTGAATATCCCCACTGTCCCTCCTTTATCTCCATCTATGAAACATACTTTAAAGTCCAAACCAAACCATCCCCTCCTCTCTAAGCTACCCTCCTAATAGTGATAATCTGTCCCTGCTTTGAGGTCCCACTCATTGGGCACTGACAAACAAGGTGTAAGGCATGGTGTTCCCCCAAACGTTTATGTAGCATCTACACCGTGCCCTGAACTTGGGAGACTTGGTAATGAAAATGAGTCTACTCTTGAGATGTTCACATCTTTATAGCCTAGTGGGCGGGAGAGCTATATAAATAAACCATGACAATGCAATGTGATAAGATGTCAGTAATTGAGGTGTGGCTCAGACAGACTGAGAGGAGGGAGCTCTAACTTTGCCTGGGGCTGCCACTGTGATGCAGCTTCAAAGCTTAGCCTTCTGTTTCTTTGTTGCAAGATCCACTTAATTCAATTCAGCACCAGGAACCAACACTGTCCATGTTGACAGGTAGGGCTACAACATGGACAAAATAATGGTCTTCGACCTCAGATCTGGGTCGTCTCTGGTTGCTGAATGAGTCTGGGCCAGAGAAGAATAAGTGCTCTCTCTACCTGAGCACTCCTCTCCCTACTACAGTGTCACCTATCCAAAAACAGGTTTCTTCCACTATTCTTACCATAATCGAATGGTCAGCAAAAACACAACCACAACTCCAGGCCTTTTTAAGGGAATGTTTATTAACTTTAACAGTGGACCTAGGTTCAGCAAGACCTCGTTTATCTGGCAACATTGGATGCCTGGACCAGAATCAAGAACTAAAAGAAAATAAAAACATTTCTCCGTGAAGCCAGATTGACACCCTGAAATCTATGTGCTGACATGTGTCCACATGATTCATTGGAAAGCCTTTTGAGACCACACACAGCACCCACTGACTTATTTCTGTTTTCTATTTTTGGATCTCAGAAAGACAGAATTGGATCATAATTCCTGGATCATATCACATTGTCATCATGGTCCACACTTAGACTGCTTTTGATTTAATCAGTTAATTAGTCAGAACATCTTAAGTACCTATTAACCAACAACAAAAATGAAAGCCTTGAAGAGTATCCTATGACACATACACAACCCCTCCCAAACACCCCCTGAACTGCTCCAGCTCAGGGGATCCATTGCCCTGAGTCCTGTATTCATCATTGCTTTACTCTCCTTTTAATTTCATTGTATCCATGTTTGCTTGTGTGTGTGCGCATGTGTGCACACATGAGCATTATTTTTAATTTCATATAACCTTGCCATATATAACCTTTGGGAGCTTACTTTTTCACTTTACATCATCTTCATAAGATTCATATATATTGAGACGCATTGTTGTTGTTGCTCCTTCATTTGGACAACTATGCAATGCCCCATTGGGTGGCTTCCCCACACTTTATTCACTGCCCTTCCTGGTGACAGGCATTGAGTGTGCATCCAGGTTTTCACTACCATGGTTACCGTTACAAGACGAAGGCCCTTGTACGTACCTCCTGCTGAGCATATGCAAGAAGCTCTCTTGGGCAGGTGCCTAGGAAAGGGTGAGTTGGCTCTAAATTGCTTGAAATAAATCTAAAGGGCAGCTAGGGCTAAACAGGGCAGAAAGAAAGAGTAATTAGGAAGGAAAGAAAAAGCAGATTCTAAAAGCCTGACTTGGGGGCAATCTCAGCATAGGAGCAACATTGCTCTTTGTGATTTGATGGCAGCAAAAGACCCAGGTACAGACTTAGCCACGTTCATCATGGAAACAGAATTCTCCAGACACAGTTAAATCTGCTCTGGTATCCCACTAAGTAATGTAAAGAATGTCATTGTGCTTAGAAAATAGCCAATCCTGACAAAAATGGGGTAATATGTGGTATCAATTCTATATAAGAAGAGCCTCAATATGTTCACATCCTCTGTTCTAGAGACAATTCTTTTGGAATTGCATGCAAGATGTAAAATATAAAAACTCTCCTTTCTAAATACTAGTATTATTGTCTCTGGTTTCAATAAACTAATAAGAAACCATCCAAATGCACTTTAAGTAGGTGTTGATTTAGTGAGCTCAGTACTTTTCATTTGAAAGATTTATGCGATCCTTAATTTTATTCATGAAATTTCATGAAATGCTGCTATTCAGAAAGATGAGCAGAAATCAAAATGGGATGTACAAGGTGATCCTAAGAATGCTTAAAAATAAAAGTGGAAATACTTAAAAATTGAATTGGAAAGAAATACTCTTTATGTTTTAATAACAGTTCCTAGTGGGTTCAGAACAGAAGCTAGAAAACTACTGCCCATGGCTAATCCAGTCAGCCCTGTTTTTGTATGGCCTGCAAACAAAGAATTGTTTTACATTTTTAAATGGTATATAAGTACCTACATATTAAAGTTTGCCCCTTGGCTCATAAGTTCTAAAATACTTACAATCTGACCCTTTTAGGAAAAGTATGCCAACCTCCTGTATAGAGATTGGGGATTATTGTCTTTCTTTTTTTATTTTTTCAGTTTCCTAAAGTCAAAATACATTACCTTAACAGGCAGAAAAAAAATAAACTGTTTTAAAAGTGTAAACTGTACTTTAGAAAGATTTCCATTCAAAATGGTTATATTTTTTAGGTGGCTGTGTGTCAGTCATTAAAAAATTCTTCCATTGTATGCAGAGCTCATTTCCCAAGAGAACCAGAAAGGGTGGGGGGCGGGGGAGGGGGGGCCCTGCAGCCATCGACATCATTCCAGGAAGATGGAGCTGTGTCCTAGATTAGCACTCTTGCAAGAAGCCCGTGGATGTTGCACAAGTCAAAACACGCTTAGATGTCAAGAAGTGATTGCTGAAAAATGACTGTTTTTTTTCCCCAATCTGGGAAGCAACAGGGAAAACATTTGCTTCCCCATTCCAGCTGCCCAGGCTAATCCCTCATCGTACATTATGAGGAAATCGCCATGGTACAGTCTGGAGAAAGGGTGACTCGGAAAACAAGGATGTGTAGAGATGGATGGAGGGACAACCGTTGGGCAAAGAGAAGACACAGAAAAGCAGAGAGACCCTGAAAATATTAATGCCAGAAGCATCCTCAGCAGCCACAAAGTTCAACTTCTTGGCCCCATTTTACAGAGAAGAGAATGAGGCCTGAAACTAGAAGTGATTTAGAGACATCCTGTCTCAGTGAGATCAAGAGCTGCGAAAGATGTCAACTCCAATCATCTCTTCAATAATTGAATTTCCTCTAAGAGGTCCCCCAATAAGTGGCTGTTCATATCCCGTATTTACTCATGGGACAGAGAACTTCCACCTTTGGAAGCAACAGGAAGTATTATCAAATAGCACTGACACAGTCTCAAAACTGAGCTGAAATGTGCCTTGGTACTTTCCACTCATTGGCCTGCTTCACCTCTCTGAATATCATACAGAATGGTAAAATAATAACGACAACAGTGATGACAATACAAGTTCACAACCCAAAGTCCAAGAAGTTCTACAAATCTGAAAGTGGTTATGACACATTTGGAAGCAAAAGCTGAATTGAAAGGCGTATGTGTGCATGTGTGCATGCGTGCGTGCCTGTGTATGTGATTGCTGGGCTGCAGAAATATTTCTGTGTTTGATTGTAGGGTGCTGTTCCAGAACAACTGAGAATGTTATTTACTATTAGGCACATAGAGTGCTTTATTAGGGTGAACCATATGAAATTATTACTGTTTAGGTCAAAAAAGGTCAGATAATGTCAATTTCATATGATTCAATTTAATGCTTTTTTCTAAAACCTGACTCCAAATCCCAGTGGCTCTCTCTTCTTCACTAGGGTGAGAGCCTCAGTGTGTCATCCTAGGCTCCTGTGGCTTCAGCTGGTTGCCCCAAAGATTTTGGATTAAGGAATTGACCTGTGATTAAGAAGAGCCTTCATTTTGGAGCATAACTATGTGGTAAGTGCTGTGCCAAGCAAGATTCTCAAATTACCATTCCCCCCAAGCCCCTCTCTGGAACTCTAGAGTCATCCTTCAGCTGCCTCCACGACATGTCATCTCCATTCATGTGTCTTAAAGTTACTTTAAATGGTGCACATCTTGATCTGAGCTCTTGAGCTTTCTTTCCTGTTTCCAGTAATCACATCTCCATCCTTCCAATGTTCCAACCAGGAACCTTGGACCCAGACTTTTCTCTTTCTCTCTCACCTCACATCCGGCGTGATAAGTAATTATGTCTGCTCTACTTCAAAATATATCGAGAATCCGCCATTTTTTGTGATCCTCACTGTCATCACCCTGTCCAATCCACCAACATGACTTGTTGCAGGATTATTACAGTAGTTTTCCTGACCTGTTGTCACAATAGCCTCCCTGATTCCACCCTTCTCTTTCAGGCTAGTCTCAACACAGCAGCCAGGATGATCTTTTTGAATTGAAATCAGAACCTACTACCCTTCTGCTCTACACTTTCCAGAAGGAGAGCCCAGTCCTACCCATGCCCAGAGGCCCTGAATGGTCAGCTTCCTGCAGTACTGCTCTGATGGTGTTGCCCCCACTCTACTTCTTACTCATCACTTCAGCCAGCTTGGCTACCTGGATGTTCCTAGAATACACCTGCCTCAAAGCCAGAAGCAGTCATCTGCCAGACACGCATGTGGTTTCCTGTCATTTCAGGTCCTCACTCAAATGTCTCCTCTCACAAAACGTGGTCTTTTCTGGCCACCTTATTTTAAACTGCAAGTAAGGTTAACTTCTTATCTGCCTTTTCTGTTTTTTTTTCCTAAAGCACTAAAACCATTCAATATACTATAAATTTATTTATTTTATTTACTGGCCATCTCCCCCACAGGAAAATAAGCTTTATCCCCAATACCTAGAATACTGTCTTGCATGTAGTTGACATTCATGTGCAGTAACTCATTTATCTGTAAACTATTGACCTCCTGCCTTAGAATCAACTGAGAACCAAAAAGGAAGTGAGAAGAACCTTGTCACAGCCAAAACAGATGTCTGTGTCACCAGAGAGTTTATATGGATGGAAAATAAACATGCTCAACATTGTTAGCCAGTAGGGAAATGCAAATTAAAGCCACAGTGAAATATCACTATACACCTACCAGAATCACTAAAATCAAAATCAAAATTAAAAAATAGTGATAGCACCAAATGCTCGAGAGAGGCTGTAGAGAGGGAAGAACAATGGCACAGCCATTCTGGAGGAGGATATAGTAGTTACCTACAAAACAAAACAGGTACCTGCATATGATATGACCCAGAAATTTCACTCTTGGGCTTTAAACCAGAGAAATTAGGACATGTTCACACAAAAACCTATACACTAATATTTGTAGCAGCCTTATTCATAGTAACTCCAAACTGGAGATAATCCAAATGTCCTTCAGTGGGTGACTGGTTAAGCAAACTGTGGCCCATCTATACTATGGACTATTATTTAGCAATCAAAAGAAATGAACTTTTAGTCATGCCATAATTTGGTTGAACTTCAAGGAAATGATGTTAAATGAAAAAAAAAAAAGCCAGTCTCAAAAGGATGTAGACTGCATGATTCCATTTATATAACACTTGCAAAATGATATATTTATCAATTTGGAGAGCAGATTAGTGGTTTTCAAGGATTAAGGGAGGAGGAGATGGAGGGCAGTATAAAATATAGCATGAGAGATCCTTGCGATGGAGCTTTCCTGTATGATGACTGTGGTCACAGTCACACAAATCTATACATGGGATAAGTTACACAGAACTAAATATAGATACACAAGTGAGTGCATATAAAACTGGTAGAATCTGAATGTCAATGTTGATTTCTTGGTTGTGATATTGTACTGTACTTATGCAAGATGTTGCCTTTGGGAAAAACTGAGTAATGTATTATTTCTGACAACTACATATGAATCTACATCTATAATTATCCGAATACATATCTATAGGCCCATGACTTAAAAAACTCTTATTCTCTTCCTAAAGGACATTCCCCAGGCACAAACTCAGAATCCGCTGATACTTTAAACAGAAGCATGGTAATCTTAGTTATCAAGTTTTGTAGTAGCTGTATATGTCAGAATGGGGATGTTCTCCTAGAGCGCTCAGGTTCACACAATAGAGGGACTAAACGCCAGGTCTCTAGATCCCCCATCTGGTGTTTTTTAATATTTGCAATCTTTCTAAACCTTTTTATATTGCAGATGATAATATATAGCTCTTCACTTGAGCCCATACATTTACCACTTTTAAGACTCTGGTTTGATCAGGCATACCAACTTTCTGAAAAAGAAATACAAAGGTGAGAATAAATTTGTAAATTCCTTCAAGATGATGAGATATTAAATGAGATTGTGTGTTTAAAAGTTACAACAACACATATTTAGGTTAGTCTTAAGGAAAAGTTTCTTACTAGATTAACCAAGAATGGGTAACCAAGAGACATAAAAATTATCCTATGCTGAGATTCTTAAAAAAAAACATGCCAGATGCGTATTTCAATAGATGTTGGTTCAGAGTCTATTATGTGACAGTCACTGTTAGGTGCTATAGCCACAGGGAAGGAATGTAACCTAGTACTTACCCTCATAGATCTGATGGTTTAATTGGGTGGAGGGGAGGTGATGGAAAAATAGTCAATCACAGTCTAGTATGAAATATTCAATGATAAAGGTCTGCAGTTAGCATTAATGTAACGTCTAGGTGGAGAGCCAGAGGAGAGAAAGAGCAATTACGGGGATCATTTTATAAACTATATAAATAGCTAACCAATGTATTGTATACTTGAAACTAATTAAAATAAAATAATAAATAAAATAAAATAAAATAAAAGAACATAGAAGAGCATCTCACCCAATCTTAGAAGCAGGGAGATGCAGGAAAGTTTTCTACATGAAGTTGAAAATAGAGGAGAGTGGTGATATGAAGGGAAAAGACTGGAAGCTTTCACAGCAAAGGGAAGACTGTGTACAACAAAGCGGCTAGTCCATAGTGCACTGTGGGGCATGAACTGACGCTTGGGAAAGTAGTAAGAGATGAGGCTGGACATGGGTAGGCAGGAGCCAGGTTATAGATGGCCTTTCCAAGTAGCCTGAAGGGTTCAGGCTGTGATATAAGCAGGAGAAGCAACTGAATGGCAATGCTTAGGTGGACTGGTTTTCATCAAATTCCGTGAGATATCCTTGAGCTTGTCTCTTTCTGTTACCTATCTTTTTGCAGGGTCCCCTACTCTCATTTGAGATCACCCTCTCAAAGCTGCAAGGTCTAGTTCCAGGACTGCGCCTCTCTCCAGGAAACCTCCCTACCCCCTAACTGGAAGGAGGACCTCCTGCTGAGTAGAACTGGGGCAGGTGTCCGTGTACACATGCCATACAGCCGCACATACAGGGCGGTATAATGGGAAGGTGATGTGGAGAAACCCTGGCCAAGATCCACTTCTAACTTCACTGCTTACTCTCTATGCTTCATTTTCCTTAACTGTTAAGTGGGACTAATAATATTATTATGTCACAAGGTTATCTCAGGATTGAACAATTTCATTGATACATTGAACTCATAACAGTGACTAGCACAACAAGTGGGTAATAAATGTTAGCCTTTATTACATGTTGTGGGCCTCATACATACCCAACTGTGAGCAAGGCCTGTCACTGGTGTTCAATCAACTTTGGACTAATCCAAAAAGAGAAGTCAATGTCCTCTCCTCACAGAGTGTCACCTCTATGACTTCATACTCTGCCTAGACAATTGGTCAACACAGGCTAGAAACTTACTTTCCTTTCACAGGTAGTTGTGTGGCAGAGGTGAGAACCCCAAGCCATGATTTAGGACATAAGCATGTCCCTAGCTTCTCTGTCTTAATCCCTGGACGACCTAGGACACATGTCTTCCACCTTCCAGAATTTCAGTATTCCCATCTGTGCAATGGAAACAGGCTCTTACAAGGTTCAAAAATGATGAGGGCTTGGCAGCACTTTGAAAAGGGGTGATGCAAACTTGATTTCCAATTTCCAGTCTGCAAGCCACTTCACACACCTCCCCATCCCTCACTTTCACTTCCAGAAGAAGCACACTCCCCAGACGGCATACTGGCAGCCCTCCAGCACAGAAACAGGTATCTTTTAATTTGCTCCACCCACTGACTTGATGAATTATTTTTCTCCTCCTGCAGGGACTTTCCTGACTTCCTTCTGTAAATGAAGGAAGGAGCACATGAGCACACTGTACGTAAATACACTTGGGAAGCTTTCTTCTTCTTCTTTTTTTTTTTTTTTTTTCCTTAAACCAAACTTGGTTTCTGTTGTAGGCGGTGCATTCCCTAGCAAGGCGGGGCACAGTGTGTTGTAGGGTGAGAGAAGGGGAGGCCAGGGGGAGGAGTAGGCAGTAATTAATTCACCCACTGTGAGAGCTGGTCTTCTATTTAATGGGGGGTCTCTCTGCCCAGGAGTCAGAGCCGTCTCCAGGACCAGCAGGAGCATGGCAGAGGATCAGGGGCTGGGCTTTGGGGCAACAGCCAGCATGGAAATGCTGCCGGAGGACGGCAGCTGCAGGCCCAAGGCCAGAGCTGGGCTCGCACCAGGAGCAGCAGCACCTGCTGGGCTCTCACCTGCTGCCTGGTGTTGCTCCCCATCCTGGCAGGACTCACCACCTACCTGCTCGTTGGCCAGCTCCGGGGCCAAGGAGAGGCCTGTGTATTCCAGGTAAGCAAGACTTTTCACTGCCTGGGGGACCGGTAGACCCTCTGCAGGCTTCTGGCAGCTACTGCAACCCTGGACAGAGCTCCTTGACTGTCAGGCTCCTTTTCTTTCTTATGTCCACATGCAAAGGAAACATGGATTGTGAGGGGTGGAGAGGCTCAGTTGGGGTTTTGTTCTCAATATTTCCAGGAAATGAATTGTCCCTTTCTATGTTTATATGGGAACAATTTCAAGCCACACATTTTTAGATAATTATAATCATAGTTCACTGATAATTTGGGAATGTTCCTTTTCTTTGGGGTGGGGGGGGGACCTCTTTAAATTATATAACTAACGCACAGTCATTGAAAAAAGTCAGAAAACACAAATGTGGAAAAGAAGTAATTATTATTACCCATAACCCCATAGAGGTAACCACTCAAAAATGTTAACATTTTGGAGTACGTAATATCATATTTTTAATAAGATGGAATTATTTGGAATGTCCCAATATGTTATCATTGAATTTATTGTTAATAAAGTCACAGCAGCATGAGGATACAGGTGGTTGTATTTATTCCTGTATTTGTACTTGCTATAATTTATTTAATCAACCCCTTTTTTCGGGTTTAGAATACTTTTTCAATGCTTAAGAAAGAACCATATGCCAGATGGTCTTGCTGGGGTTAGGGGTTATGGGGGTTGGGAGGAGCTTAGTCAAAAAATATACATAGGGTCTAGGGAGAACAATGAGGGGGTACAGGTGTCAAGGCTAAAATGTATAATTCTGCACTAGGAACATCAAAATGTTACAGCCGGAAGAATGTGCCATTCAAGTAATACCCCTTTTAAAAAAATGCTCTTGCATAATCTGTTGATGGCTGCTTTAACTTCAGTCCAAAGTATTAAATTCCAGAGAAAAAAACAGAGTTTTCAATGGATTTAATTGGAAACCTGGCTTCTGAGCAATACTGTCCACTTCAAAGCAGAGATGTGGTGAGCAAGCCATGGTGAATGTGTAACTCGCACTGCTCCACCAAGGTCAGCAAACAGAATGTATGTGATTAGGCAGCAGCATCCATGGCTACATGCCATGGTTCAGAAAGTGTAGAAATATGCAGACAACCAGGAAATGCTGTTTATGTTAGAGGAGCCCTGCAGGGCAGGAAGGTCAGGCTGTGAGTCCCGGACCACCACAGTGCTGCTTCCCGGGAATCGAATGGCCACGTCCGGTCAGTGCTCTGGGACTCTCCCTCTACAGCCAGAAGAGACTGTTTTTGATGAGGCATTGAGAGATTCCAACAACCTGAGCTCTCCTGCATTCTGAAGGGAAACACTCCCTCTGCCCAGGATGATGTCTGGGATCACCTGTGTAGGCAGAAGCCAGAGAATACCTTTGTTGATCTAGAAGACCATCAGATAAATAGAGTCCAGAGGGGGCCAAAAATTTGCCAAGTCAGAAAGAGAGTTTGAGACACGAGCTGTCACTTTTCAGGAAGCCTATGAGGGAAGGCACTGAGTGCTGCCCTATTGTAGGTATTCATGATATGAAAGGGTTAAACTTACATTCGATTATAGTTAAAGCATTTCCTGGGAGTGGACATGTGAGGACATTTGGAGCTCTGGTTTGGCCGGGAGATGTAACTTCTTGGTGCCTCAGAAGAGGAAGGGAAATGGGGGTGAGGCACATGTAACAATGAGGGTCCTGAAAAGAAATAGCTGGCCCATTCAAAGAGGAGAGTTTAAAGAAGAAAGTTTAAAGAATTTAAAATGGGTTCAAAGAAGGGTCTGTATGCTGAGATGCTGAGATGCAGACAGAATAAAGGAGTCTTCAGGACTGAGAGCATCTTGGGGTTAGCACAGTGGAAGGCCCGTCAGCATACCTTGGCCTGAAAGGGCAAAAGGAGGGAAGAGATTTCGAGGAACCCAAGGAAACCTAAAATGAATGGAAGGAGGGCTGCCTGAAAGAGCTGGGGGCTGAAAGGGGAAAGGCCTGTAGTCTGCCAAAACAGCAGGGAGAGAGCATAAAAAGGGAGGGAAAACGTGCCATTCTGCTCCCAGCGGGCATGTGTGTCCAGTGGTCAGCCTTGCAGGGCACAGGAAGGGACTGAGAAGGGCAGAGAGGGTATCTGGAGGGGCTAAGGGATAATAACCAACTCAGAGGAAATGAAAGATGGGATTCAAGGAGGGAAACCCAAGTCACCACGCAGAGCCTTATTGGAAGTAACAAGGCCTTTTAAGGTTATTTCAGCCTAAAGCTGGAAAACAGACCACCTGACACCCTGCTCAGTGCTCTCCTCCACAGTGTGGAGCTGCTCCTCTGATTTCAAAAAGATGGCTCCTAGGTGACTGAGGAAAAAAGGCTCATCTGGTCTCCAAGAGGATTTATATACATTTCAAAGAGAAACTTACTTACATGTTTTTCTAAAGTTAAATGCTCTAGGGGAAAGGTGAGATAAGAAATCTCTTCTTTCACTTCAACAGGGAGAACTAAGCCTCTTAGTTTTAACCTGCTTTTGTTCTTACGATCTAGATCCTTCACGTAGTAAAACCTACATCTAGAACTTGAACCCAGATCAGTCTCCCTATAAGTCAGGGACATTCCACAAGCCCTACAAATACCAAGACCCACTGTAATCCCTTTGAGTAGATCCCCTCAAACTTACCTGGGGACAAATAACCACTTCCGTCTCCCCGCTGTGGTCCCCTCCCCTTCATGTCTCAATCCTTTTTCCCTTCTTCTCCTTACTTCCCCCAACCGAACTCCACTGTCTTCTGCCCACAGCCTTCAACTAGACTATGAAATCTGAGATTGTTTATGAGATGAGTTTTCCATCCCTATAGTGGGCCAGGCTCAGGTTATTCAACCCTAACACAAGGAGAATTAAGAGAGGAGGATCTCACAGCCTTTCTAATACATTCATAGCAAGCCCAGAAGCAGAGGATAGTCCAATGATAATAATAACAATAAGAATGACATGGTGTTGACTCCCATTTCACATTTGTAGAGAGCTCTCAAAAAACATAATCCCACTGGATATTTATAGCAACCCAGAGATGCACTGAGGGCATGAGCAGTCATACTTGGCAGATGAGGAACTTGAAATGAGAGAGTTTATGCGAGGACCCAAGGTCACAAGGCTGGAAGGAGACCAAGCTAGGTCTCAGAGTTGGCAAGACCACGGCTCTTTTGGTTCTCATGTTGCTTCCCATTCACAATCAAGCATTATGATCACCGAAAGCACTTTCCATCCACTCCTTTGATAGATGCATGAATGGATCACCCTCATGTAAAACAAGAAATTCCATAAAGATAAGCCTGGGCTTGAGTCTCCATACGAAAGCCAAAATGATCCTCTGAAAACTTTCACTGGATTATGTCATGGCCTTGCCTCTGTGGCCTTGTTTTATACCACTCTCACTCCTCTTCCCTTCCCCATCACTGGCCTCTTAGCCACCCTGGCTTCTCTTAGTTCACCGCACTCAAATATTCTCCTGTTCCCAGTCTTTACTTGGCTGTTCCCTCTGCCAGGACTGCTCTCAGGGACTTCCTCATTCCATCCTTGTACCAACCACAAGAGACTGGCCTTGCTAAGAATCTCTTCTAATCTAACACAAAAAGGAGTTGAGGTTTAAGAGGAGGCTCAAAGGGGCTCAAGAAAAAAAAAAATGAGCCAAGTATATAACCTCTCTGAGGTTCAGTTTTCTCATATTATCTACCTGACTCAAGTGCTGTGAGGATTCCCAGTAATCTCCATAAGGCCCCCTGTGAGTGCCTACTGTCATGGACACGGGGTGCGTGTTTGTCCATTTCATTCCCCCAAGTAGAAAAGAGCTAGGAGAAGGAAACACCCATAGGCTAGGGGTCAGCAATTCTGGCCCAGGAGCCAAATCTCACCCACTTCCTGTTTTTCGTAAATAAAGGTTTATTGGAATGCAGCCATACCCATTCACTTATGTATTGTCTATGGCCATTTTCACACCAGGACAGCAGAGTGGGTAGTTGTGACAGAGACTACACTGCCTGCCAGGTTAATGTTTACTATGTGGCCCTTTACAGGAAAAGTTTATTGACCCTTGATCTAGTCCAATCTCTTCATTTACAGTTGAAGAGACCTAGGATCAGAGATGGAAAGGAAAAGTTGTTCAGGGTCATAGAGCATGTTGGGAGGGCAGAACCAGACCTAGATTCTATTTCTACGGTCGCTTGGCCTCATTCTACCAGAAAGCAGGACTGGCTACATGCTTGCTGGGTCCCCAGATACAGACATTGGAAAAACAACAGGAACTGGTGTGGAGATGTTCCACATTTTTAAAAGCAGCAACAAGAACAGTTCAGGACTTTAAAAAAATATATCTTTTAAACTGGACTCTTCCTTAAGAGTTGTATAAGAAAAGATTCAATGTGAAAACTCATTAACCAGGTACGTTACAGAGTAGAAATCAAACTAAGGTGTGAAAAGGATTGGGATTAATGCCTTTAGGTGATGTATCCATAAATACGGCATCAGTTAAATATATCACTGTCCTTCCATGCAATGGAAAACTGAAGCTGTTGCTGTTTTTTTTTTTTTAAATGAGGCATCTTTATATGTAAGGAAGGAGAGTTTCTCTTAGAGATGTCATAAAGAGAAAGAAGCAAAGTGCATATGGCATATAGAACATGAAATACTTCATTTCTAAAAAAGATAACACGTATTCACATATATAAATATGTTTATAAATGCACAGATTATCTCGGGGAAGACAAAAGAGACTGGTGACTCTGCTAGTGCCCAGGTAGGGGAACCAGGGGAGACATTTTTAAACATGTGCCCTTGTATATGTTACTTAAACAAACAAAGAAACAAAAAAATAGACACGTTAAAATGTGTTAGGTATTTAGACTCCCGGAGAATGTTAGGTAGATTTGCATCTTGGAAAAATCATGAGTCAGAGGTTCAAACCCAGTTTGAATTCTGGCCTAGCCACTTCTTAGCCATGTTACTTAATCTTCCTGGGCCTTAGCTTCTTTATGCATGAAATAAAGATAATTAGAAAGTATTTAAGGTGTCTGGCAGAAAGTAAGGGATTAGTAAATGGCAATTAGGGAACTTCCCTGCTCATGGAAATTATCTCATAGAAAATAACTTCTCCACCTGCTCTGGAATCTGCTATCACCAGGCCAGAGGGCAGGTTTTGGCACTGAAAGGCTTTTCTTGGTCTCTGATGTCTGTGAGCTATCTCCGTGCCTTGTTCTCCACCCTGTCTTGCACCTTCAACCTACACTCAAATCCCTTCTTTACCTAGCTGCACTTGACCATGGCCTGGGCCTTCCTTAGGTCCTTAGTGGCTTCCACTGTGCTCCAGATTGGTCCACAGACCCCACTCAGGTGCCCTGAGGCCAGGCCCTCATCTTCTCCAGACACTGTGCTCCAGGCATAGCAAAATGCGTCACAGTGGCTCGGCCCCAAGCCTGATGCAAAGTGGGCACTCAGTGTTATGCAATGAATTGTCAGGGATGTCATAGGAGGCATTGCTTCTCAGATTCTACCAGTCCCCATCTCCATCCTTCACTTCCAGGTCCTACTAGAATCACCCGCACATGTTCTCTCCCATGTTCTCCCTGGTTTCCTCCAATCTCACTTTCACCCCTTCCTGAAAACCACTGCTGTGCTCTTGGCCCTTAGTCCCTGCACCCCACTAACTCCCCCATACACTCACACACGCTCCTGAGAACGCCTCATCTCCTCCCAGAACAGGATCCCATAGTGATGCTGGCTCAGGATTCACAGGTACACAGACTTGAGAAAAAGCCATGGCTCCACCACGTCACAGTTACGACCTTACAATAATGTATTATAGACCAGACTCTAGTCTAAGCTTTTCATACTTATGGTTTTGAGAAGAGTAAATAAGATCATGTTTATAAAGTCCTCCGTGTGCTGTCTGGCATAAAAACACATGCAACACATGGTTGCTGTTATTGCAACAGGCATCATCTCGGTTAATCCTTGAACTTGCACAATGAGGAAAGGATTACTATTCTCTCCATCTAGAGATGATGAAACTGAGGCTTAGACTAGTTCAGCTGCATGGCAAGTCATACAGTCAAAGTGTGACATTGGGGTCAAACGCACCATATACATTCTTCCTAACTGCTATGCTAGTCTGCCTCTGGATATAAGCCTAACAAATTATTCACTTCCTGAGGTGGTCAGGAGAAGTCACCAATGACACCCTGAAAAGTGCCTGTTACATAGAAAGTACTCAATAAATGTTAGTCCCCTTCCTCCTCCTGTCCCCCCCCCGCCCCGCCGAGAGCACTTAGCTATACCTAGCACACAGAAAGTACTGATTAAGTGTCTGCTGGATGGAGAGAAGAATGACAGAGATGCACAAGGTACCTGACTCCCTAAGCTTTACGCTTTCTGTCTATAAAATGGGGAGGTTAACATGCTGTCTTCATAGCACCATGCTGAGAATTCTGCAAGAAGAAATCCAAAAAGCGATTGCCATAAAACAGTTGCTCACCTTGGGTGAGCCCTTTTATCTCACTTGAGCTATTTCCTCAGTTGGCATAATGACAGTAATAATCCTCTTCCAGTGTTTTCTAGAGGAAACAAACAGATAGTTGAGATAAGTTCTTTATAAATTACAAAACACTAAGCGTTCAGTGATGCTGCCCTTACTGTAGCCTCAGGAAGTCCCAGCATCCCTGGAACAGAAGCCCAAAGGTCAGGCTGTGGGCAAGGGGTGGAGAAACAAGGTAGTGGGGGTGAACTGTATAAGTGCAAAGAAAGGAGGGCAAGTGGAGCTGTGAATGTGAATCTCAAACATCCTCCGGGAATTCCAGGATCCATTCACTCACCGTTTAAAGTAAACACACACATCACTCAATACCCAGTGTTCCTTAGTCCTCAACAGACCACACGCTGCCAGGCTGCAGCAGCATGGTGGCTGCTAAGAGATCCTCTTCCAGCCTGGTCTCTTTAATGAGGCCCAGCAGCTGACAGCAGCAATTAGCTTGGGTCGTGAAATGTGTAGGCTGAGGTGTACACGCCATTCCCTCAACCCCTTTGCATTCTGAAAAGGCAGAAGTCCAGAAGCAAACTGTGGACTGAGGAGGCCTCTCCTGTTGGGAGAAGTAGGAAGCCTTCCAGAACTCCTAAATGATCCAAATCTGTTGGCCATAAAGAAACACAAAAGTGCTTCTGTTTGTCACTGAAATGATAAAGCCAAAGAGAAGCTCTACAGAACCAACAGCACATACCCCAAGCATTTATTGAGCCCAAAGAAAGAAGAAAAATGAATTAGATATTCATTTTATGTGTATGGTCTTTCTTAGCCATCCAAATAGTCCTGGGAGGAAAAAATCATTGTCTAGTTTTATTGATGAAGAAACAATCTCACTGAGGTTAGGTGACATGCCAAAGTCAGACCACTAGGAAATAACAGAGCTGCGATTTCCACATTTGTTCTGTGGCAAACACCATTTATTTGCTATTCACCACTCTGAATATTGCGTGTAAAGCCCTATCTGGTGCACCCTAGCAGATGATGAAATAAAATGGCCTTGGAATAAAACATTTCTAGGTTGGCTTTATCCCTGTGTAAGTATAATCAGGGAAGCAAGAGGAAAAGTCAAGGAGGCAAATGTCTGTTTATTTGTTCCAGGGAGGATATTATGAGTCCTAAAACACTTAGGCCCTTGCAATTGCACAATTTATGAAGGAGAGAAATGGATATGTCATTCTGTATACAAACATACTAGAGAGTGACTATGGAACATGGGAGAAAGGCTAAATAGGTCATTAGTTTAAATAGGCTCAGGAATTTTTCTGGGGAAATGCCAGTAAGAGAACCTCAAAGACCATCTTGCTTCAGGTTCAATCATCCACTGTGTATGTCAACTAATGTTTATGGGGTTCCTGATATGTGCCAGGGTCTGTACTTGATCTAAAGGTTCAGATCCCAAACCCTCCATTCACTCTTTGACTGTTGGCTTACAAAGGCTATAAAAAGGTGAGATGCTCCTTTGAGAGTAGCTGGACTATTAGATAAAGAACACACATAAACACCCAACACAGGACCTGGCACCAGCCAGCACTGTACTAGACAGCAGTCTCCTCCTTTCCATCATCCTTCTTTTTTATTTGAAGTATTAGAGTCATTTCAAAAATGTCTATAGTAATCAGCTATGGTTAGTTTGAGTCAGGTATCACCAATCAACATATCAAAAAAATTAAATTGAGAAGAAAAAAAAATCAAATAAGAGTAAAAATTTCCTGACTTATAGGAAATAAGGAGCAAAATGCCCAGCTTGCTCTGGTCTAAGAAATGCTGGTGGTGGTAGGCATGTATGCCCATGAATAAATGCAGTTGCCTTTTCTGGCTCTGACAGCCAAAGCTCACAACTTTCAACACACTTTTCTGGAGCAATGACTATGCTCCAAGCAGAGCAGGATGAAAACCTGCAGAGGCCCCTGCAGTTCTAAAAGAAATGTTTCAGTTACCTACCTCTAATATTAAAAATAAATTTTTTTTGTTGTTAATTTAAACAAAAAAAAAAGTTTGCATGTACTCTTTCTTAGTTTTTCTGGATTGCAAAACTCTGGCTAAAGTCACTGAAGCTGAACCTTACTCCTTCTTCTGCTTTCTTTTCTGCCTATCTTTCTGATGCCCAAGCATCAGCATATTTTGCCAATTGGATAATCCAACAGAAGTTCCAGGCACTGTCCAAGGCACTAGGAATATAGTGGTGAGAAAGACAGACAGACCAGGTACACGCTTGCATACAACTTGAATTCTACTAGAGAGAGAAAAGCAATAAACACACAAATAAGTAATATCACAAATATCACTTCAGGAAGTGATAATGCTCAGGAGGGGAAATAAAATTGGGTCCTGGTTCTCAGCCAGTGGCTGAGAAGGCATTTAAGGGGGAATAAATCACATTCTTTGGGGGTGCTATTGAATGCTGTGTCTAAACAGATTTGGAAGTCATCCTTTAGGAGTCACTGTTTCCTATATTCCCTGGAGTAGCCCAGAAGCAGTGGAAATGAGTCAAGGCAGGAGGACAATAAAATTTTATTAGCCTGTTGTTGCCAGCAACCATCTGGAAAGTAGGCACTTAGCCAGCTCAAATGCATAAACCTTTCCCCAAATTAGCTACTATTTCTTCCTGTCAAATCTCTTCACTTATTTCTGTTTCCCGAGACAACAATCTTCTTCCAACGATAGAAAGAGTTATTATTAAGAGGAGTAGCAATGGAAGGCTTTAGATGTTGTTCTTGGAAAAAGAGTCGCAGACAATGTTCTGAGGACTGTGGGAATGTTGTGTTCTTCAACACCTGCCAGCTGGCATTATTGCAGTCTCCAGATGTTTAGTGGCATTCTGAGCCCACTAAGATCCATACATATCCATTCATAATTGGAAATAAAAAGTGTGCCCAAGTCACAGAAACCCAGCAGAGCAAATAGGGAAATATACTCACACTCCGAAATACACGTCGGTGACAAGGGGACTGTGAGCCAAAAGGAGCCCTCTTAACTCTTAGCTGAGTGTCTTCTTCACCAAAAATAAGCAGGATGGTTAAGATTTCTCAGCAGAATGAGTGAAGCAGAGAAGACCAACCACGGAAGGTACCATTCTCTACATGAGGGGCTGTAACCAAGCTCCCCCTCCCCTATTTTCTTTGAGAACCCCACCTGCAGCTTTCTGCTTTACCAAAGGACCAATTCTTCATCAGCTCTGTCAATAGCAAGTATGGAAACAGGATACTTTGTTAAATAAGTTCATTTCTAGGCTCCTTCTCCTCACTCCAAACCCATCAAAGTTATTGATGCTGGACAAGTAGTCACATCAGTTGGGTTTAGCTTTTCAAAGATCACTGTACTCATTACCCTATGCTAAATGTATGTTATAATAGTCATCTGGCAGCAGAAATCTTTGCAATTTCCCAACTGCTCCCACACTCTATTGGATCTCCTTACTCTTGCACAAGTTGTTAGCCTTTTCTGAAAAATAGCCATTACATTTTATCACCTGGCTAATACCTATGGGACTTGTAAAACTCAGTTCAGGGGGTAATTTCTCCTGATTCCCCCACTTCTGGGATGGAGATGGTAAATTGGGACTTTGAATGCCAAGATAAATGTCTCAATAAAGTGATGTTTTAGAAAAGGGCTAGGAGATGGATTAGAGAAAAGGAGAGAATTGATGCAGAAGAGATCTCTTAGGAGGTTCTGGGAGGATCCGGGAGAGGAGCATGCTGAGACCTACAGTGGTGGCACAAAAGACAAAAACTGCAAAATAGAAATGAAAGTTTAGGTTTACGAAAGAAGAAAAGCAAATTTAAGTCTGGTAACTGAGGGAAAGCAGTAGTGGCATCATTAGCAGATTAGAAAGCAGAGAAAAGGGAACTGGAGAGACTATAAAGTTAGTTCATCAATCAAAGACAAGATCTTTGCCCTCAAGAGAGCTTAGGTTAGGTTAGGTAATATGGCTTAGATGTAAAAAGAGCCTCACTGTGTGGGTTCTAAGAAAATCACTGTTATCACAGAACTGTTCATAGACCTAGACTTGGAAATGGCACAGCCACATCCACATGGCCACACATATGCTCATAGAGACACCTGTGCACACACCACCACACCACAGACACATGTATATACACAGATGCAGAACCACTCTTTCCTATGGAGCTGTCTTCTCTCAGTCACATAGACACACAATTGCTCATTCACAAGCACACTCACACACATATATGGGCTTTAAGATGTAAAACTGATCAAATGTCCATGGTGACGGTGAATATCACTGTGGGGACTGGGCAGTTACAAGAACCAAATCAGAAGACTTGGTTGAGTCAAAATCATTTCAGAGAAGGTTATTCGGAAATATTGTAAAGTGTAAAATTGTGCTTTTATTCCTAAGCTAAGAGCTTAATGTTACTCCTCAGCTTTCTGTTCAGGCATATACATCATGATTCCTTCCATTTCCATACATTCTCTGTACTGACTCATATTTTCTGAGTTGATCTTCATCTCAAACCTGGGAGTTATCTAGGGCTACAGATGTTATTATTCCTATTTTATAAACAAGGACACCAAAGCTCATAGGAGAAAAGTGTCTTGCTCAAGATCATATTTTAATAAATGGTGGAATGGATTCAAGTCCAGGTCTGACTCTCTCCGAAGCTGTTATTTTTCCATTCCCATGTGGTATCAGAAATGGCTTACAAACTAGGATTGCAATGAAGAAAAACTTATCATGGATTGCAAGGAAACAAGGAAGGATTGTAGAGGCTGATGAGAAGGAGAATATAATCATCACTTCTTTTTTATATCATTTTTTAAACAATAGTTCCAATTTTTTAACTGTGGTGAAAAAAAGAAAATAAAGCAAGTGCCACTGTTTGTTCAAATAATAGAACAGGAAAAGCTCTTAGGACAGAAAGTTAAAGCTGAGCTTCAGAGATAAGCATAACAGAGGGAAAGGTCACTGGGGTGCTGCAGGAGCAAAGAGGAGAGTTTGGTGCAAGAGAATGAATTCGCATTTCCCTCATTCCAGAGTACCCAGGCCAGGTAGTAGCAGCATCTGAGTCATATCCATACTGCGGGCAGCTGTGTGGGTATTGGGGTCAAAAGGATCATAGATGGTCTAAACCATATCTTTCTTTCCCAATAGACTCCAAAAGGACAGGAGTTTGGACCTTCACATCAGCGAGCTTGTAAGTGTATATTCTTATTTGATGCCTTTTTTATGGAGAATAAGAATATATCTAGTAGTTCTGGTATGTAGGCAGTTCAGAGGGATGTAAACCCAGAGGAGAAGTAAGGGGCCTCCTTAGCTGCTAAGGAGGTAAAATTGTGCCACGGCCAAGTGCATGGCCTGTGGAATTGATGACCTTTGGGAAAATAATTTCCTGTGTCTCTGTCTCAGTTTTCTCACCTATAAAAATGGTTATAATAGTACCTACCTCCCAAGGGTAGTTTAGATTAAATTAGTTATTTCCTATAAAAGTATTAGAACAATGCCTAACAAATCAAAAGTATGCAATGATTTTTCCTTTTTATCATCAACATCATCTTTATCTCTGCAGTTAGAACACACTCATCCAATATAATCATCTCTAAGAACCAGAGGGAAATTCTGAGGATTTCTGGAGAACTGATAGAGAAACAGAAGGCCAGAGAGGAAAAGGGACCTATCAAGGTCCTATAGCTATAAAATAGTTTCTACCCCATTGTCCAGGTCATCTAGCTGCCACAGTGGGCATAGTTAAAGGACGAATGAGATGGCAAAAGGCCAGTTAGCTCCCACAGGAGGAAAGCAAAGGCAAGGTGAGCTTTATTGAGCACTGACCATATGCCAGGACACATCCTAAGCACTCTCCATCCATGGTAGGAATTGATGTGCCCATCTTAGAAATAACAAAAAAGAGTCTCAGGTTAGATAACCTGCCAAAGTCATGGGGCCAGGATTCATTCAATGCCCCAAATGCTGTCTTCACTCCAGTCACCCTCTTACTCATAGAAAACTTTTTCTCTTTCATTACAGACGTACCTCCCAGCATTGGTGGAGATAAGCCAAGGGCACATCTGACAGGTAATTCTTGGAATGTTTTCCAGGAGATCATGGGTCATGGGCCTGAGACTTCTTTCTGCATGTTTGCCAAAATTTAATCTAGTAGCTTCAAACTGGAAACCACACCCTTTGATAAGAAACTCCTCTCCTCAGTCAAGGGTTTTCAGATGTCTTCCTTCTTTGAAGGATCCAAACACCCAAGTTTCTTGGGTATTTTCTTTCAGGTTCTGTCAGCCCCCTTCCTTTCACTACTGTTTCTCTCTTTCATTAACACACTCAGTCACTCAGAAATGGCTTTCCTTAGACTCTGAGATTCACGTAATTGAAAATCTGGTCAAAAATGAACAATCCCAAGATGCCAATTTATAGAGTCCATCCATATCTTACTCAAAATGAAGTTATTGGACATTTACATTCAGGCAGGTATTTCTAAAGAATTTCAACTGACATGAAGAGATTAAGAGTAATCTCATAATATCACCAATTGGCCAGCTCCCCAAATCTAGTGTTGAAATTTTGTCATCTTATACCTGGAGTTGTACATACCTCTAAGAATCTAGAAGGAAGAGCAAAACAATGAAGAAAGATGTTAAAACCTCATTGGAAAACTAGAGTTAAAAAAGCAAGCATACTCTCCTGAACGATAAGAAAATTTGCAACCCACAGGGAGATATCCTTGGGCAAGACATTTGTCTTAACATTTAATCCAGAGGAAGCTGTTTGTGGGGAGTTTTGAGTGAAAATTAGGACCAGAGATATGTCAAGTCACCATAAGGATAGGAGATATTGAACAGGCTAGGTAGGGAAATTAAAAACTGAGTATGGAGATGCCACCACCCTTTCTATTAAATGGGAGGAGTAGAAATTGGTAAGAGAATCCAGGTTCTATTGAACTCATAATATGTACCAGACACTGTGGTAGACCTTTTACATCTATGGTTCATTTAATCTGCATATAAGCCAAATGACATGGGGAAACTGAGACTTGGGCAGCTAAATTCACTTGTTCCAAGTCACATAACTAAGAAGAGTGAGACTTGAGCTTGACTCTCAGAACTACACTGTTTCCATCACAACACACTTCCTACCCAAACTCCTACTTGCTGCTGTGTTGACACAGCTAATTGCATGCTAATTTAACAGAACTTGCTTTATCTAGAGACTAAATGACGTTTGCTTTGTATCATCTGAGAAGAGTTTTTCTTTTTTAATCTACTGTTTCACCAACAAAGAAGAAGTAGAGACTGTCACGGGTGACTAATAAAAGTGCCTTTCACAGATTTTACAAAAAAGCAACAGAGTTCTCCAGAGGCCACTTAGTGCAAGGTCTAGGGAAGACCACACACATTCGAACATGTGTCGTAGTTGCAAAAGAAACAATAATCCAGTTGGCAATGGGAAAGATGATTTAGAAAAATCCAGGAACCAGTTTTCTGGTCAACCACCATTTGTGACTAAGTGCTTCTTAAAACATAGTATGTCCCCAAACTGTGACTGAGAGGACACAATGATATTTCTATGGATTTCAAAAACAGTTGTAGACTTAAAAAGTATTTTTTTTTCCTGAAAATTATTAGTTTTATTGCAGATTATCTTATTTAAAATAATGGTTTGATTCTATTCATTTTTCATGCTATAGACATACTTCATGAAAGATGCATTCATGTGTCCTATAAAATGTATATGTGTAAATAATGAAAACATAAGAAAATATAAATATATATAAAATAAATTAGGCTTATTTTTAAATCTGTTAAAATGAAAGATGCTAATTTAATTGAGGAAAGGAAATAAATATGTATTAAGCAATGCTGTATCCAGCTATCATGATAAAAATGTCCATGTCTTTTTCATTAACTTGATCTTCAGAACAGTACTGTGAGGGAGATGTATCTCCAGTTCACAGACAGAAAATTGAGACGAAAAGGAGAAGCTAATTAATAACCTAACATGTTGTAGAGTCAGAATTGCTGAGAGCCCTGTTCCCTGTTATTCCACGACTCAATTACATTGGCTTATATTTAGGCCCTGTCAATGTGGAAGAAAGATTTCAAAAATGTTCTGGATCTCTGGTTCCAATATATATCCTGCATGTTGCTTTTTTAATAATAATTACTGCCTGGGTTTCACATGGCCTTGGACCACGATGTTAAAAGCGAGTGACAGGAAACATCTGACTCTCTATGAAATATCCTCTTTGTAGCAGAGCATGTCTCAGGCATAAAGTCTAGAAAAAGTGAATGTAGTTTAGAGAATATTCCTAATAAATAGGGGTTTAATATGTACCATGTCTTCTCATCCTGTCCACGGTTATTATTATCTTTTTTAAAAAAAAAAAAAAAAAAAAAAAAGAAGGAATGTCAAATAAAAAACAAATCCTGACAGAGTAAGGTGAGAGTTTATGCAAAAGGGTTATTGCTGGATGCGGAAGAGAGGTAGGGAAAGGACTATGGCAAAAGGGAGAGGTCAATTTCAATAGGGAGAGCCCCTAATCATAGTCTGCAAATGTCTCAAGAGTTAGGCTAAGAGGATTTTCCTTTTATAGAAAGGAGTAAACAACGCTAGAAAGAACCAGGTGTAGGAATGCAGGGAGAAAGGTTGTCATGATAGGAGAAGAGGATATTTTAGAGGCCACCCTATAATCAGGAGAGACTATACTGGCTCAGGCTGAGGGTGGGCCAAAGTTCGGGGTCCTAGAGGAAGGAGAGAAGCTTAATCAGTTTGGTTAACGAGTATTTTGTTTTTGATGAATTAGTAAAGATAAAAGAGTTTGGTTAATCAATTATGAGACAAAGAATGGGAAATTGGAAGGTTTGATGTCTGGACTTGTCATAGGTAAACAAGGGGGGAAGGGGAGGCATTCCCCAATCTTATCTAAGTCTTTTGGGGAAGAGTGCTTCCTGATAGAAAGCTGTTTTACAAAATGAAAGAGTGAGGAGATTTCTTAACTTTCATTGTTTTCCAGGATCACAGGGCTAGGTAAAATTTTTAATTGTCAGGTAAGAAAACTCAGGCTCAGAAAGGCAAAGTAAGTTGCCCCAGGTCACCAGCCTAAGATGCTACATTCTGAATAAATATCCACACACATTTTCCACTCGTTCCTCCTCCAACAGCTTGTCAGCTGTGGGTTTTAGTTAATCACTTTACTCTTTAAAAATGATATGAGACAATCTTTGCAAAGTCCACAGGTTCCAACACAAACAAAATAAATTTCTCTCTTGTCTTTGCAGTCGTGAAACAGACTCCCACACAGCCCTTAAAAAATCAATTTCCAGCTCTGCACTGGGAACATGAACTTGGCTTGGCCTTCACCAAGAACCGAATGAACTACACCAATAAATTCCTTGTGATCCCAGAATCAGGAGACTACTTCGTTTACTCCCAAGTCACGTTCCGAGGTACCACATCCAAGTGTGGTGAGATCAGCGAAGGGCACAGACTGAATAAACCAGATGCCATCATCGTAGTCATCACCAAGGTAACGGACAGCTACCCTGAGCCCACCCAGCTCCTAATGGGGACAAAGACAGTGTGTGAAATAAGTAGCAAATGGTTCCAACCCATCTACCTAGGGGCCATGTTCTCCTTGCGAGAAGGGGACAAGCTGATGGTAAACGTCAGTGACATCTCTTTGGTGGATTACACAAAAGAAGACAGGACCTTCTTTGGAGCCTTCTTGCTATAGGGGCAAGGAAGACATCATTGTGTGAAGGTCCTCTTCTCCTAGTTCCTACTTTTCCTCATTTATATAATGATAGCCATGGTTTTCTTGGAGTATTCCAGAGAGATAGTGGTTTAGCTATGAAATTTAGGGACCAAGAGTTCACACTTTAAATGCATTACTGATGAGAATACTAACTAGAAAAAGGCAGAAGAAAGCAGACATACTTGTGGTTACTTAGAAGTGATGAGTTTCTAAACTTTTAAACACTGGTCACCAAAAGAAATGATGAGATCTACTCAAAACACATCCACACCTTTCTACTACACCAGTCGGCCCAGTTGTCATTCAATTCAATTATGAAGCCTTTTCTTCAGTGCAGGAGCCTTGAATAAAATCCAAAACCACAAGAAACAGTGTGAACCTTTCAGAGAAATCCCTGATTGGTTTCCCCAAACATGGACTTTAATGCCTTGCTTTAAAAAAAAAAAAAAAATTTAAAGCTGGTATTTTCATGAATGCTCTCAAAAAAGAAGCTAGTTTTCATGCTATCTATGGCAAATGATAAAAACTACCTTACCCTTTGTTATGTACAGCAGAGTCAAAACAAGTAAATATGAGTTCCACAGGCATATCAAAAATACAATAGCATTCACCACAGTTTTCTTGAGCACCTACCTTCTGGGTGCAACCGTAACCTAGAAGACACCATGAAGAACAAGGCAGACTCTAGTCAAAACTTACATTAACATCACCAGATGGCTTCTGGTCAAATATGCTTAACATACACCAAGGACTCACTTCGAGTCCTAAAAAAAATTTCATCTGACAGTGTTATGTTGGGTTTCTGGAACACTCCTGACTGTGTCAGATATCCATCTGGTTAGGTCACTTGAGAAGACCGAAGACAGATTTCTAGCTAACTAGACCAACTGTTCAATACCCTTGATTGATGCCAGGAAACAATGAATTTATTCTCTAGGGGGAAAAAAATCAATCACCAAGTGGAAAAATTAACCTAGATGTACTTTGAGGTTTTATTTACAACTTTATATGCAGAATGTTATATGGGCATTTTTCTCGTAACATAGTCAACAGGATTTAAATGTAGGATTAGCTAATCAGTTCAGCTGAGGCTGCTTACCTAGAGGGAGAGGCTGGACATTGAAAAGTTCCCTCCTGTGCTTCAATGGGTCTGTATCCTCTAACCTGTATGATTTTCCTGTATTAATATGTCAAGGATGAAAAGAGCATTTCTGCTCTTAGCCTCTGTTGACTTGTCTGTAAAGCAAGAATCCACCAATTTGTTTCCCAGGATCAAATGAGTTCATGGGCATGAAACATGTTAACTTTGAGCATTCTGTGAAGGTTGCAAGAATGTCAGTGAGACATGAGGAATGACCTTCAGCACCCTGGGAGACCTCACAGATGGGTCTGAAAGCAAACTTGGCACTGAAATCATTCTTCCCTTGTTTCCTGGAGAATATAGAGACCAGAGGTGTGCAATGGGGCTCTTGAGCACAGTGATTGGTGTAGCGGTATGTGATCAATGTTTGTTGTTGGAATGAAATAAAAATTTCCAGTTGCTCAGTTGGGAGATTAAGGCTCTAAAGCCTTCAGCTTCTCCAAACAGGAAGCACGGCGCTCAGCGGGAGCACAGAGGAGGGTGTGGTCTCCTCCACCTGGTTCAGAAGAGTCTGCATGAAGGAAGTGAAGCCTGAGCCAGTTCTGAAAGAGGGTGGGGCGGGCAAGAGACAGCCTCAGAAAAGGGCACCTCAGTTGGAGGAAATACCCTTTACTTAAAGCAGAAAGGAAAGGTTTCTCAGTAACTACAAAACCAGCTTGAGAAGAGAATGTTTTCTCCATGAACTGACCAACTCTGAGAAGAATGTTTATTGGTAGGTCAGCAATGTTTTATCAATGACCATCGACTGGCTCCATGATCATAACTAATGACTCATTAAGAAAATAAAATACTCTTTCTGCATCTGCACAAGAGCACCGAGCAACTTGGGATACGGGAAAGGATTTGCATAGTAGAGGCCAGAGTGGCCTGCCCATGTTCTCCACTAAAAGGACTTTTGTGCCAAGTGTCCACCCACTGTTCCACAGGAGATCTGGTGGATTTGGAAGTTTACTCAAGAAACTGGTGCTTCCTACTATCCTAAAACACTTAAGGCATTGGAAAATCCTCTCATATTTATTTTGCTCCTGTCATAAGCTTGTTTATTGAAGAATGTATTGTGCTCAAGTTTTCACTGCCGAATTTGTTAAATTCTGTATAATACATCTTTTACTGTTTGGAAAGGCCCAGCCAAACATTCCTTGTAGGACTCAAGTCAGAACTTCTGTTTCCTAGGCATTATCTCCATGGCAAATATTCATGCTCTAGTACTTAAAGTGAAGTGGAAGAATGCTTTTTAAGAACATGTGGTAGACTTCTAAAAGGTATAAAGGGAATGAATTCAAAGGTTTGCAAGGGAAGCAAAAGCATGCTTTAGAAAATAGTAAATTTAGGGGAAAATGCTTTACTCGTTCAATGTCTCTCAAAAGGCCAAATTCAAATCAATTCCACAAACATTTACTGAGTACCTACTCACCCTGGGGACACAAAGATAAATTATTTTAGTCTCAGATGTGTTTATTCTAACTGCTCAGCACCTCCATTATCTGCAGATTCTTTAATTTACTTTGGTTATATTAGCTAATTAATTAGCTAACTTTAGGCACATGGATATTTTCTCACTATGAAAATGGGTGCCATTTGATGAAGGATGATCATTAACAAAATTGTTTACTCTAAGTGACTTTTTAAAAAGCTACTCAAAGATAGTTACTTATAAATAAAAGAGGAGAAAATAAAGATATTGGTTCTATAGTAGAATCCATTATTAAGTCAAATGTGGACAGAAGTTATTATCTCTTGGATTCAAGTTTGGCCAGCAACACTCTTGAAAATAATATTAGAACTTTATGGATGACCCAGAGGTGCATTGAAGAGCCTGTGTCTCTTGGTAAATACAGGAACCATAATCAAAATGCATGTTACTAGTATTTTGACCCTAGCATGGTTTAGACCCACTTGATAGAGCAGAATTGCTTGTTACTATAATTGCTAAATTTTTAAATTAAGGTTCAATAGAATATGAAAGGGTATGCTGAAAAATATCTGATTCAGTTCAATAGCAGGGCATGCCAGAGCCCTTGGCTCCATTTCAATCTAAGCAACATCACCCTAGAGGAAATTCCACCTCTATGTTCGTCAATAATCTCTCTGGGTTATAAAAGTTCAGTTAGCTCACTGTGCATGAGGCACAGTCATTGCCAACATTCTCTTGCAAGGTATTTTCCAAGTCCTTTCTCAATCGTATTTCCATAATTATGACATTAGGGATTAATCCTTCAGGACAGGGTGGTTTACATTCTGCACCTTGCAAAACATGTGCAGAAGTCTCTTGCCTCAAGATTTCTTGCTCTCTTAGGGCCCAGAACCCTAGAAGTGTTTCGTCATTTTTAGCCAATTTTTTAAAAGTGTGTATCACTATCCTGGATATTAACAGCGATTGCATCATATTGGCAGCTGGGCCTGATGAGAACTCAGTGGACTGTTAACTCCTGAATTCTTTTGCTCCAGTGGTGAGAGAGTATGGGTTAGAGCACTCACATCTGTGTCCTGCCCCACTCCAACAATATTTACAATTTCCTGAGCTCTGAGACATATTTGCCCCTACCCCTTTCATCACCTCATTTTAAGAAGAATATATCATACCAGCTCAGATGAAAGTTACTTGCTCAGGGCCGTACAAGGAGTTAATGACAAATCTAGAGCTAGGATACCATCTTCCTGAATTATAATGCTAGGCTCATCCAATTACCCTCTGCTCTTAGCAAATAGTATTTTAATAACTGGATGAGAAATTGGAAGAAGACATGAGAAGTTTTATCAAATGCCTATAGGATGATATAGAAGGGGAGAAGAGGCTTCTTCCATGTCTCCCTGGAGGAAGGACTACTGAGTTGCAGTTAAAGGGTCACCATTTCTGGGTTGATACTCAAAGAAATTTTTCACCCCAAAACAGAATGTCCCCAGTGATTTCTCAGTCCCTGGAGATATTCTAGCAAAGGGCTTATCTCAAGGGTTTTATAGAAGACATTCCTTCACTGAGGTATGAGGGATTGAGCCAAAGGATATCTGGAGTCTTGTCCAAATCTATGATTATGCCATTTTTTAATTAACTTCTATGTGTTCTATTTGATCATTAAGAACCTGGGAGGCCTTGTTAAGAGTTCAGTGGCTTCCAAGCTAGGAGTGAATGCTATTTCTCACTTGTTCAAAGCATGTCCAACACAAAGTAACTCTGAGATCTTGGCCAATAGAGAAGTCATGGAATTTTAGACTGAAAGGGATCTGTAGAGTTTATCTCTCCAAGTTACATTATTTAAGGATGAAGAACCCAAGCTCAGAAAGATGACACAAATGGCCCAATACTAGACAGTAGCTAGTAGCAGTGTTGAGACTAAAATTCATATCTCCTGACTCCTAGCCCATCAGTCTTTCTATTTCATTCATGAATCAGTTATTTTTGAGCATCTGTCACATGACAGCACTTACCTAGAAATTAGAGAGCCAAAACAAGAGGCAACACAACAGGCAAGCCCCACTCTCCCAGTGCATATACTCGAGAGGAAGGAGACACACAGTTTCAGGTAAATAAAGTAGCTAAATTTAATCAAATGATTTTATTCTTAAAGTCATTAAAATATGTAACTTTCCCCTCTTTTGTTTCAGAGGTGTTGATATTGAATAAATGTAGGTGTTTATGTGGTTTTAGTGATAAGCCCCATATGCTTTCATTGATTTTATGTTTTATGTTAAAACGTCATAATCCCAAGGTAAATTGCATATTGTATGTTGTTGGATATGTACTTCACTGGTACACAGCTCATGTCTTCAGGCACTACTGTGTCAGTTCCAATCTCTGTGAATGAAATGTTGTATGTATTAATGTATTTAACAGATGTAATTTAATAAATTGGCATAGAAAGCCATGGAATTTAAAAAATTCGGTCAATCTTTTGTTAATCTGTTAATTTAAGGTCTCTGAATAACCTCTTGGGGTTTTTAAAATGCATCTAGTTCTTTGTGTACTTCAGTGCCAAATGGCAGCCAATTTTCACAGGTTGTAATAAATCTTATAACAAATTGACTGTGAAAACCCATAGATTGTGCCACTGGTCAAAGGAGGAGGGAAAGGAAGAGAAGAAGGGAATCTACTGAGTTCCTTTTATGAATTAGGAGACTCTGCTTAAGTGGCCTAAACCATATCCAGAGAGGCCAGAGAGAGCCAAGTTAGTATGTGTTGGAGCCAGAACTTGGACCCACATCTGACACTGCACCCTGCTGCCTCTCACAAAAACAGCAACCAGCAGGAATCAAAAGGCTTCAACCCATCCATCTCTCTCCATTTTCCAGAACAGTAACTGGAGTCACTATTGTTGTTCAGCCAATATTAGATTGGTACCTTCTTGAGTTACCATTTCTGTGGGTCAAAAATGGTCAAGTAGAATGTCAGTTGTTTCCATCTAACAGCTGTAAGTAAAGTCGGACGTAGATTAAGAGAGAAGAGGGTAAGGCTCTCCTCAAAAACACCAGTCTCAAAAATTCCCCCTCCCAATGGGAAATCTGCAAATGTATTTATGTCCTTCCAAAATCAGTTCCTACGTTGAGCCTGCACTCACTTCTGGGGGTGATAAAAACAAACATTTTTTACACTTATGAAGAGATATGAATTATTTGCCCTAAATTTATTAAAAGCCAAATATATACAAAACTCACAATGCTGGTTTTCCAGATGAAAACCACTGTTAATCTAATCTAGCTCACCACAGACAACTTTTCAATCAATTCTCAAAGACTCTTCCATCTCTAGGAACTCTGAAGCAGGAAGACAAAACTAACCAACTGTTACTCCTGATATTTGCCCAGTTGTCCATAGTGACCATATCGGGTATCCAATCAGAGCCCAGCTAACATTCAGCCAAGGTGCCCTGGGGCAGTGTCTGGTCTGGTTTGTTAGACATGATTCTGACTGGCCAATGCTTATGGCATACTGGTTGTTAGATATTTTGAATACCAACCCTGTTTATATTGCTCTCACTCACACACACACACAAACACACCAAAATAATAATAACCATCATCATCATCATCATCATCATCACCATCATCATCATCAATAATAATGATAATGCTCCAGGGTGGAACAGTAGAAAACACAGTGGATCTGGAGTCAGCAGACCTGTGTTTCAGGTCCAGGTCTGCCAGCTGGCAAATTCTGAGCCCTTGGGCCAACCACTTTATGTTTATAGATCTCAAATTCCTCCTCTGAGAATCAGGAGCAGAGGTGGATGAAGCAAGCTAAAGTCTCTTGCATTTGCAGTTTAGAAATGTCTTAATAATTCTATGCTTGGCTTTCAAATGAGCTTTCTTTTTTCAGGTATAGGAAAGGGAGAGAGAAGAGAGTTTCTCCAAGAGAAAGCAAAATTCCCCCATCTACTTCGTGCTGCAAAGCTCCCCAACTGGCACATGGGGACTTTTCACCCCATCAGTACAGAAAGTAGAAAGGTAACTGGAATCAAGATGTAAACTCCAGGGCTGGTGAATGCTGTTCCCCTTTGACAACTCTCTTCTTTCCTACTCTGCTCAACTGGCCCTGTGACTTTCACTGGGCTTGGCAGCCCACTTACCATTCCATGTAACCAGGGTGGCACCCTCATAGGCTAATTTTGGGCTTTCACGCCAATACTTAAAGCAGGCATTTCTTGTGTTTCTATGTTAAGTTTTGAGCTCAACTCTTCACATAGTTCATCTAATTCCAAAATGTTATGAGATTGGCATTGTCATCACATTATACAGATGAGGCAAATGAGGTCTAAGAAATTAAGTCCACTTGCCCATAGTTACTCAGCTAAGCCAGATTCAAACCCAGACAGGATAAAAGTGCCCACCTCTCAGAGTTTACAGTTAGAACTAAATAGCATTTACTGGGCTAACATTTATTGGGCACTTAGAGCAATACTTACTTCACCTGCAATATCTCATTTAATCCTCAGAGCCTGGTTTCCTAGCTCCAAGTTAGTAGAACACATCTTTGCTCAGACAGATTGGCATTCCCAGGAATGGCCCTCCAAATCCCCAAAAGGTGACTACGTCTTTCATTCAATGCAGTAACCATCGATGGAACAGCCACACTAACTCAAGCAGGGATTCAAGGATTCCCTCCCTTCCTGAATGCCATTCCTTGGGACCTATAATGGCAGCACTGGCACTGTACAGCCTTACCCAAGCTGGGGTGCCCTAACTCCACCACACCCAGCCCTCACACCAGCCCCAGCTCCCTACCACAGGATCATTTGGGTCTTTTCTCTACTGGCCCCAGGGTCCTCTGCAATGTCATCACCCACCCAGGGTGGCCTCTGGAACCCCATTTTGCCTTTGTCTCTAGTCTCTATTCTGCTTTTTTCAATCACAGGAAGATGTGAGCACCTACCCTGCATCAAGCATGATACTATGCACTTTGGAAACACTATTTACTATCAGCATCACAAAAACCAGGACTGTACATACTACTACCATAATGTCTATTTTGCAGATGATGAGGTACAGTGATTTGCCCAGAGCCACAGAGCCAAGTGTTAAAACTAGACTTGGACCCATCAGTCAGTCTAATTCCAATTTCTTGTTCACTGTCCTGTTCTGATTCTCCGCTTTGCCCATATCTCTGCCTCTTTCTCACTGTGTACTCTTGGGCAAGTTGCCTGACTTCTTTGGGCCTCAATGATGACCTCTTAGATCACTTCCAGCCCTAAGAGTCTATGAGCACAGCTAAGCAATGCCAGAATTGTCATCATCCCTATATTATAGATGAGTAAGTTCAAGTCTTGCTTTTTAAGGGGACCCCCTACCCAGAGCCTTCTCCTCTCCAGGCTATGCATTCATCCCAGGGGTCTCGATGCACCATCATCAAGGTCTTTCCCAAGGGCCCTTGCCTGGTGCCTCCCCCAAGCAAACCTGCTTGACTAGCTCTATGTTTAGCTCATGTTTTTCAGGATAATAATTCTCAATTTTGACTACACGTTGGCGGGAGTAAGGGATGGGGAGATTTAAAAACCTAATTCCCAGGTCATACCCCAGATTAATTAAGTTAAAATCTCCAATCATGGAAGATGAACAACTGTATTTTTTTTAAACTGCCAGGTAGGTCAAAAGTACAGCCAGAGTTCAGAGCCAGAATTTCTGAAACCCTGGCATATGAAGCAAAGAGCAAGGCATTGAAGCTGGACAGCTCTGTTACATCCTCGGCTCAGCTACACTCCATCTGTGAGACCTCTCACAGCTGAGTTAGTCTAGCTGAGCATCACCTTCCTTGTCTGTGAAATGGGAATGATAGTGGTATATGCCTTATGGTGCCCTTGTGAAGATAAAATGAAATAATGCCCATAACAGTGCATGGCTCCAGGTTAGTACTCAATAAATGACAGTTGTCATTCTGTCAGAAAGTGAACTAGAAATTCTGTTTCCTATATTTCTTTTCTGTTCCATTTAAGAAAGCAAAACCAAATTATGGAAATCAAAAATCACAATAAAAATGGGGTAGAGTAAATGATGAGCTGGGGACTTGGTTATTCGCTCATTCAACTGATATTTGATAAGCACCCTCAATGAATCAGGCTCCTCCTGGGTTGAGTGAGTAAAATAAACATGATTTGGCTTCACCAAGCTTCTGCACTATTGATCTGAAATTGGAGGGGTACAATAATGTAATTAATAAAAACACATTGTGATAAGTAATCTCAAGGAAACAAACAGGGTGTGAAGACAGAGAACAAGGGGTACTCCTATTTTACATGAGTGATTCAGTGTATTTGATTTTATTAACATTTGGACTTGTGACTCCACAACACAATTACTAACTGATAGCAAGTGTAACTCAGTCGGCAGGTATTGCTAATTACTAGAACCTTCAAGGGCAAAGAATTAGATGACTGAGCACTGGCCAGCTGCCAGCTGCCAGCTGCCCACAAACCAAAAGCAAATGAGTTGCACCTTGGACTCCTCTGGCATGACTGGTGACAACCACCCTCCGACCCCTAGAACCCCACTCCACACTTTCCAGTGGGAAACATTTCTCCTGCAGCCATTGCATAGGGATCCAGAATCTTTCTTGGCACTCCCTGTTAATTTTCAGCAATGACACCCACTTGCATTTTTCTTCCCTCTGTACCAGGGAATTTCCCAGTTTTCACCCTTCCACTAGAAAACACAATCTGACACCATAAGAAAAAAATTACTAGTCTGTATCTGTTCTCCCAAGAGTTCCGTGGGGAGGAGAATAGGGTCTGGATGACAATATCCATTTTATAGAGAAGTAAACTGAGACTCAGAGAGGAAACCATCATGCCTAAAGATTTATAAGACTAAAAAGAGCCATGTCCAACTGACCCCAGTATTGTGCTCTGTCCCATGATGGCTCCCTAGAGGATACAATTCATGGGTTAAAGGATTAGAGATGCCCTACTCTGAGAGTACACATGGCAAAAGCAAATCCCAAATGCTTGTGGATTTGATGCAAGCAGGAGCAGAGGAGTAAGGCCCCGATGCACTGGGACATTCTCATATCTCCAAGTCATCCTCTCTGTTAATATATTCATGGGCTCGAGCACATGAGGAGCATCATCATCTTCCACTAAGTGTCCAGAGGCAGAACCAACGGTTCCAGACATTTAATCACTCACTAACATTGACCCCGTCTTTTCTTTTTTATTACAATGGCTCCCTCACTGGGCTCCCTACTCCAAGAGAGGTTAACTCTAATCCATCCACTGCACAGCAGCCACAGCAGTCTTACTATAAAAACTGGACCATACAGCTCTGTTTCAAAATGCTCTAATAGCTTCCTGTCTCCTTCAAGGGGAAATCCAAGCTCCAGAACTTGGCATCCAAATCTCTCTGCTTCAACTAGAATCCCCTCCCACTATGTGATAATGAATGTGTAATAACTGGCTCTCCAAAATAAAACTCTGATTTACACTATTTGCCAGTATCCATGGTGCAAATATTTCCACTGTGACCAGTTTGAAGCAGCCAATGTGTTGCCACTGAATGGAGAGTTGAGTGGAGGTGTACAGTAGCATATCATTATATAATATTTCCACCACACAAGTGCAATAAAAATAATCTCAAGAGGATAGATAATAGTAAAATGGAATTAATAAGTTGTATTTATCACCTTTGTTTTAATAATTTATTTAAACATAAGTTTACATAATTTAATTTTTAATCGTGGCTATGTTTAATGACCGGCTCACGAAATTCTTGAAAAGTTAACATTCAGCTCTAACAAGCTGGTACACACTGGCTTCGGCACCACTAGCTAAGGCATTGCTTTTTCACCTTTTTTGGCCTACTTTTCACTCTGGGGAGAATGCCTGACCTCCCTCCTACTTCATGGTGAACTCTTATTTTTTCATCACTTCCTCTGTGGAGCCTTCCTTGAATGACATGTGCAGGAGCTCCCATGACACCACCACCCCTTTGCCCATCTCAGGTTCATTGTCTGCTTGTCTATCTTTCTTCCATTAGATGATGCCTTAGTCACTCTTGGGAACTAGCTTCTAGTGAATGCTAATACATGTTTGTGGAGCAAACTATTAAACATAATTTCAAATGTAGAGTCTCCTTCTGTTAACTTCTATCTTCCAATTTCCAATTGAAGATTATTTTTGTTAATTATTTCTGATTGAAAAGTAATATTATAGGATTTATCCAACCCTATTTATCTCCAAGAATCCTGCCCAGAGCCAAAACAGGCTTTAAGTAGGGGCTGGAAGCTGGCTGAGGAAAGTGAAAGGGGAAGGTACCAACAAAAATTCGCAAAACAGATTTTTTAACATTTATGTTTTTGTAGAAATATAAGTTCAGATACCACCCACATGCCCACTTCAAATCAACTCTCACTAGCAAGAGGAAAGAAGAGGAAAGGAGAGGAAGTCAGAATGACAGGTAGGTTGACCAACCAGGCAGCTAATTCCAGGGCTTGTCCTAGGATTGATCCAGAACTAACTGGAAGAGAGGACCTCAGAGCACCTGCCACAGAACAAACTCAGGTGGCCACTTTTCATTAACTCAATTTTTATTCAATTCTCACAATAATTTTATCAATCAGGAATTGTTCCTCCATTTTAAAGCTGAATAAACAGGCTTGAAGAGGTATTGTGTCTCTTCCAAGTCTCAAAGGTAATGAGCTAGGAGCCAAGATTTGAACTGAGGTCTGGTGATTGCAAAAACCATGTTCTTCCACAGCTTTTTGTAAGTCAATCATAGCTCAATAAAGTGGTCTTTTTCTTTTTTTCTTGAAGTACTTTTAAACACTGTAACAAAATATACTGCTCCTTTTTACCCTGGTGGAAAAAGAAGATCTTCCTTCCATGGTTCACATTTCTGAATTGACTCAATTTTCTAACCTTACTTCCTACAGTAGCCACTCCTAGGGAATGGCATAAACATAAATTAACATCTTAGCATCAACTTAAAAGAATATAAGCCTACAAACAGTTGCTCCAGAAAGAGACCAAGTTAATCATTAGGAGTATTCTAGAAGACAGGAAGGTAGATCCTGATTTCATCAGACAACAATGTCCCATTGTAAATGAAGAAGGAAGCCAAAAGAGTACTGAAAAACACTGGACATTTCCCTGTGTTTCCCCAATAGTCCCCCAAAGTGAATCCCAAAAGGTTAAGTGTGGTTTCATTGCAAGTGTGGGTGTCAATGTCATAAAGGAGGGAAGAGGAAGTCATTTATGAGAACTTAAGCCTTCTTTCTACAAAGTTATGTTGCATGAACTCTGGTACCCAATTCAAGACCACAGAGATAAGAAAATTAAGCGCCATGAATTATAGCATAGAAAAGCCCAGACAGAGACCAGAGGCATAGGATCTATGCATTGTTCTACCATGTGCCCTTAGCCAGGGCACACAACAAAATTATTGTAGACTTATTCAACTAACATCAGTATCTATTTCTAAGCACTAATCTAAGCTCTGAAAAAAAAAAAGAAAGAAAAGAAAAGAAAAAAACAAAGATAAAGAAGACATTGGGACTTCCAGTTCTAACCATACAGAGTAATGGCTTATGGACTTCACTTCTTGTCATAACAGCTATAAAACTAGACTAAATATATAAAAAACAGCTGCTTCAGGGCATTGGACAACAGACAACTAGGATCATGGTCTTGGAGAGAAGCGAAATAAATGAGATGCATTTCACATTCACCTCATAATAATTTTAGCTTTCTGTCTGTGCAGTTTCCAAACAGTGACCCAGAAAAGTGGAGCCCAAAGAGAAAGCAGCAGTCTTAGAAGGTAGAGGAAACAGATATCAGGTTTTGGGACTTCTGAGGCAGGCTCTCAACAGCATATCACCCACAATATCCAGCATACAATAAAAAATTACCAGGCATGGGGGGAAAAAATGACACAGAATCAGAAAGAAAAAAGAAATCATTAAAACATACCCAGAGATAGCAGAGTTGTTGGTAATGAGACAAGGACTTTCAAGTGACTATTAATTATAAATATGTGCAGTTTTAAATGAAAAGATGTCATAACGAGTGAATATCTAGTCACTCACAATAAATAACTGGAAACTATAAAAACAATCAAAAGTAAATTCTAGCAATAAAAAACACCATATCAGAAATTTTTTAATTCTCTGAGTGGGCTTAACAATATAATGTACATTGCAGAAAAAAATAATAATATTGGTGAACTCAAAGGCTGGTAAACAGAAATTGTTTGAATTATGGCATAAAGATTAAAAAATACTAAAAAATATTAACAGTGACCTGAAGGACAAAATTAGGTCCAATGTTTGCTTAATTAGAGTTCCAGAAAGAGAAAAATAAAAATAAAAAGAAGCAGAAAAAATAGGTGAAGATATAACAGCCAAAATTTCCAAATTTTATGAAACACCGCAATCCACGGACCCAAGAAACTCAATAAACCACAAACAGGATACATTTTTCTCAAAAAAAGAAAGAAAACCAAACAAATGCTGATCATATTAAAATAAATAAAGAAAAAATTTTTGAAGCATTCAGAGAAAAATATAGATTACATGCAGAAAAACAATGATAAAAATGACATCCAACTTCTCAATAGAAACAAGACAATTGAATAACATCTAAACTGCTGAAGGGAAAAATATATTGACACACAACTCTATATTGCTCGAAACTCTCCTTCAAAAATGAAGGCAAAATAGAAATTAGATTGCAGCATGGGATACAGGAGAGAACTGCAATAGTCTAGATTTGTCTGTAGATGAAATAAATCATAACTCTCAATTTCTTACATTAAAATTTCAGAGCATGAGAGAGATGGACTTTACTGACCCACCATCAGAAGGGCAATTTCTTCTAGCTGTTCACACAGAAATAGCTTTTGCCTACCTAAAAGAGTCTTTGGGAACCTTAACAAACAAGACAAAAAGGCAATTTTCCCAGGGGATTAAATGGAGAGATACTGCATGGAAAACTTCTCATCATTTAATGTTTCAGCTTATTATGGTACAGAGAAAATCTGGACAGTGTTTTCATGGAAACAATAAAATAAGTGTGATACTGTCTCCATGATTACAAATCGTGTGTGAACTGGGTACTTAGGATTCCCTTCTTAAAATACTCCCAGAGAATTTCACAAAAGGAATTTTCCTGTGATTGACAGCATGTCAACAGAAAGGACCTATGGGCTTAATGTCATTTTAGGAGGCCAATGCATTCAGTTTATGCATTCAATCAAGATTTATTGAGTACTTAGCTTGTGGCAGGCAGTGTTCTATATGCATTAGGTTATAACCATTAGCGACATATGCAGGGTCTCTGTTCTCAAGAAGCTTACATTTTAGTGGGGTAGAGATACTCTAAAAAACACGATTTGGGTAGTGCACATGGTATGTGTGAGCAATAGGAGCAATGGAGAGGGTGAAGGGGTGAGATGGAGATCTTAAACAGGGAGATGATGATGACAGTTCTAAAACAAATCAAGAAACATATCGTGTGTAATGTTGTTGATTTCAAGGTTTTTATTTTACTTCTAGAAGTCATCAAGTCTCCCCAGCTTAAGTAGTTGAACATCTGGGGCCCAGTACTAATTCCCCAGTTAATTGAGACCTCTTCTTAATTCTACAGTTAATAAACTCCTAGCTGAGGAATCTTCAAATCCAGAAACTCAGAATCTGGATACCTGGAACAAGTTGGTCTGGACTCCTTATAGTTTGACGACCTTGGTATTTAGGTACCAAAGAACTTTTCAGAATCTACCACAGGCCTTTTCACCACAAGTCTTAGCAGCAGCTCTTTCAAGGGACTAACAGTTCATCAGTTAATGCAGCTTAACTGCAACAATATGCAATGGTCCAGTTCAGTAGCCACAAACAGGAACTCCTCTAAGACTGAATGAAGGAAACTGATCCCACTGCCATGAGCAAACTGAAACGAATCTTACTATTGCCTCAGATGGCCTGTTGAGACCATCCCTCTCATCAATGTCTTCATCAGAAGTTATTCAAAGCTGTTCAATTCATTGATGACCACCTTGGTGAAGCTTTGCCTGATCATTCTACATAAAGCCCTGAATCTCTTTTGTTTCCTTCATAGCACCTTGAATAGTCTATTTTCATGTGTTTATAAGGAAGAACATCTGGCCTTTTCACTGCTAAATCTCAGCACCTCGCACAGTACCTGTGTATAGTCGGTACATAATAAAAATCTGTTGAACGAAGGAATATTCAACTGGAAAATAGCTCACTGAAAGGAAAAAATGTAGATATTATACATCTTTAAATAATTGCATTGCATAACTTTATAGTTTTTAACTATAATGAGTCTATGAAACTTTAAATTTTAAGCTGAAATTGAAGTATAAAAATATAAACATCCTACTGAAACTATGAAACATAAAAATATCACAGCTTAAATGTCATTACAAAGTCTTGAATATATCTATACTTTCTCCTCTTCAATAGTTCTCCACATGAATTTAATTTTGGTAAGCTTAAGAATTGTCATTTTTATTTAACTAAATAACTGCAGTTGAGTGATAATCATGTTATAAAAAATAGTTAAATCAAGAGCATGGAAATATATAGGAGAGTAAACCGTAACTTTAGCAAAGTTTTGGTGAAGATGGAGAAAACAGAGAGGGTGTAACGTAGAAGGAGACTCAGGAAAGAGGAACTCCAGATTTTCTTGACATTTGTTATGGGATACACTCATGTGTCACACACATACACATATACACTCACATGGGTGCCTCTTGAGATGTGCATTATCACATAAATAAATTTACAAGCATCATCTTGGAACTAAGGAAGGGAGAACAGAAATGTTTCCCATAAATAATCTGAATGCTAATTAGAAATTAATAGTACTGGATATTTTGATGAGCAAAACAGAATATAAACATGCAATTACATAACACCTGTCAATACTTCTAATTTCCTTAAAATGTTATTAACATTGTCTTTAATATACTGCTTTTGCTCATTTTTGTTAAAATAAAAATACTTAAAGAAATAAAGAAAGCAGAATAAACCATGTAAAATATACCAAAACTAGGAGAATTCATCAGCAGTAAATCTGCATTGAAAGAAAAGTTAAAGAAATTTCCTCAGGTCTGAAGGAAATAATACCACAGCAAAGATATACACAAAGGAACAAAAACACCAGAAATGGCAAATATAAGTGGAAATAAAAAATAAATCTTATCTTACTTGTTAATGTTTTAAAAGACAATTAATTGACTGTTTAGAGTAGACGTTGGCAAGCCACCACCAGCAAGGTAAATCTGGCTTGCCTGCCACCTATTTTTGTACAGCCCACAAGATGAGAATGTTTTTCACATTTTTAAATGTTGAATGGTTGAAAACAAATTTTTTTGAAAAAGAATATAATAATGTAATAAGAATTTCCCATAACATGTGCGAAATTATATGAAATTCAAATTTCAGTGTCCATAAAAGTTGTTTATTAGAACATGTACATGCTCATTTGTTTAAGTAGCATCTATGGTGTTTCTACACAGCAATGGCAGAGTTGAGAACTTGCAACATAAACCATATTTGCCACCACCTCTCACTGCTGTGTGGGAAACTACAAATCGCAGTAATGTACTTATAACTTAACAGTACTTTGAGTCTCATACTTTTTAAATTATTATTATCAGCATGAATTCATAATGATTAAGCAAAAAAGGAAAAGTGGTGGACTTCCTTTTCACAAAAGAGAAAATGTCTCACATTAAGGCAAAGTGGTGTGTGAATTATTTTATGAAATAGATGGCAATGCAGAGGTTTATCATGCAATGGCACTACAGCTGTGCTAAAAAAATGCAATATAAGTCAACATTAAGCATTTGTAACAATATTTCCAACTTGTGGGATGGCAATGGTCAGAAAAACTAGGAAATTTAAATATCTCCTCACAGCATAATTTCTTCACAAAAATAAAAACAAAAATGAAAGTGCAATCGAAGGAAGTTTCCAGGTGACTCATTTGTTGGCCAAGGAAAGAAAACCATTTACCAATGCCGAGTTAATTAAATCATGTTTGCAGCAGCTAAAGAAATGTGTTCAAAGTAGAGAAAATAAACTTACGACTATTAACCTTTTGGCAAGAAGAGTTGCTTAAAGAGTTGAGGACACCGGAAGGAACATCAGTAGTCAATTAAAAAGACAGATGATTTATTTTTCTTGGCTATTGATGAGCTGACAGATGTTACCAACATTGCTCAGTTGTTTATTCAAAAAGTCACTGCCAAATTTAAATGACTAAATAATGAGCCTCCATGTATAGTCTGTGGAAAAACCACAGGTTAAGAGTATTATCAAAGAAGTTGAGAAAACAATAGGTCAGAACAATTTGAAGCAGAATCTGCTAAAATGTGTTACAATTGATATGTGTGGTAAAAATATGTGTGAAGTAGAACTCTTAGTTGGACAAATTTGCAAAGTTTGTAAAAAGGTAAGGAGTTTGAGGCCACTGGTTTATGAATTAAATTATTCTCCAGTAGGTAGTTTGTAGAAAATATTTAAATCTATCATACTATTAAAATAGTGTCATCAGTGGTGAAATTTATTCACTCCTATGTGAAAGAAGTTCCATGAATTTTTGTCAAATAGAAATGAATATCTTGATTTGCCCTACCACATAGCAGTTTGATGGCTTAGCAGCGGCAAACATTTATTGCAATTTTTTTTAAGCTCAGGAATGAGATTAAATTTTTCTAAATAAGAACTTTCCTCAACCACTATTATTAAACACTAAGTATCTTCAGAAATTAGTTTTTACTGCAGACACAATAATGTTCTGGATGCGTTCAACACAGCACGCCTCTGTGAAACATACACTACCATAAAGTCATTTGACTAAGACAAACATTGTCTGAATCACAAATAACATCAAGCTGCTTTATGCACTAACCATACTGTCGAAAGTTAAAACAAGAAGCAAAATCTCTACTCCCACAGAAATTGGCAGCATATGTACTTTCTTAGCCCAACCTTTAGTTCCAGCGATATTTTTCAAATCTCCATAAGTGCAAAGGAGATGTCCATATTTCAAAATCCATTCGACTGCAATGTTGAGGAGCTTCCATCTAAATTTCAGTTGGAAGTGATTTATCTAAATTGTAATGACGTGCTAAAAGGAAAATATCAGAGAAAAATCTAAAGATTTTTTAAATGCCTTTCAGGTGGTGAATATGCTCAGTTACAAATATGTTCATGGTTTATTACAGGATTCTGAGTCCCTATCTATGTGAAAAAAAAATTTTTGCCAAAAATAAAATACAGAAAATCTCATTACAGATCAGCATTCACAGATGAACACTAGCAACTGAATCTTATGATAGAAAAAACTAACTGAACTCCAACTAAGCAAAATGTTACTTCTCGAAAAATAATTCTATTCTCATTAGCAGATCTGGATTCCAAAAATTGTACCTAATACTTTGAATTTTGCAAATAAAGTACTGTGGAAATTTGTTTTCTCTCTTATTATATGAGAGCCTAAATAATATTTGATTTTGCCTTTTGGCCCACGAAGTATAAAATATTTACTATCTGGCTTTTTATCAAAGAAGTTTGCCAACTTCTGCTCTACACTGAAAAGTGCTAAACAATGTTTAGAAAACTTGAAGATCTTAAAAAGTGGTTAAATTTACCCCTTCTTGGATCAGAAAACCAGGTATTGTTAAGATGTCATTTCTCCCTATTATTGATAGACAAATCCAATATAATACCATTCAAAATGGAAATCAGTGGATTGATTCTAATGCAGGAGGAATTGCAAGGGACTTAGAATATCTAATACACTCTTGGGGAAGAACATAGATGGAGGATTTATGCTACCAGATTTCAAGACTTATGATAAAGCTATGATAATCAAGACCCTGACACAAGAACAGGTAAATAGATCCATTGAATAGAGTAGAGAGTTTAAAAATACTCTCACATTTTTTACTTTCTATTGATTTTTGATAAAGGGCCAAATCATTCAAAGGGGAAAAGAAAGTCTTCTCTATAAATGATGCAGGAACAACTACATGGGTATACAAAAAATAATAACTCACTTCATGCATCAAAAATCATTTGAGATGAGTCACAGGCCTAAATATAAAAACTAAAAGTAAAAAAGCATATCTTCCCAACTTTGGGCAAGCAAAAATCTTTCAGACACAGGAGTCACTAACCATGAGAGAAAAAATAATAAATTGGACTTTAAAATATATAAACTCCTACAACTCAGAAAAAAAAAAAGTCACACAACACAATAACAATGTAGGCTAAGACTTGAACATATATGTCCCCGAGGGTGATAAATAAGCACATGAAAAAGTACTTAAGATCATTAGTCATTAGGATAATGCAAATAAAACCATATTGAGAAACCACAGCACACTCACTAGAATGGTTAAATATTAAAAATACTGATGATACCAAGTGCTGTCAAAGATACGGACCAAGTGTAGCCCTCACTCATTGGTGGAGGGGGTGGAAAATAGCACAACGACATTGCAGACCTGTCAGCAGTTTCTTATACAGTTATCTTATTTATCTACCTATGACCCAGTAAGTTCACTCCTGGGTACTTTTCAAGAGCAATTAAAATACATATTCCAAAAAAGGATGTATTGAAAAAACTTACTCATAATGGCCCAAACCTGGAAACAACCCAAATGTCCATCCACAAGAGAATGGGTGAACAAACTGTAGTATATTTATACAAAAGATACTTCTCAGCATGTGACCACATGCATGCATCTCAAAAACATTGTGTTGAGTAACAAAGCAAGATGAAAGAGTACATGCGGTAGGATTCCATTCAAATGAATTTGTAGAATAGGAGAAGGGAATCTGCAGGGGTAGAAACCAGAACAATGATTGTCTCTAGGGAGGGGAGAGCCATGAATGTACTGAAAAGGGATAATAGGGAACTTTCTGGAATGATATAAATGTTCTGTATCTTGAGAGGGATGCCAGTTACATTGCTGTACGTATTTGCCAAAATTTATGAAATTGTACACTTAAGATCTGTGCATTTCATTGTACATATATAAATTACACTCCAACTTTTTAAAAAAAATCTTGACTTTTTCATAAAGAGGGTCACTATCAAAAAATTCTTTTAAGACATGAATAGAATCCTTCTTTATCATCTCTCCATTTCATGTTTCAACTGCAACCTAATTGCTCCAAACCAGTTGAGGCTCGACCACTGCAGTGGCCTCCTAACCAGACTCCTAGTCTGCAGCCTGACCTCTCCAATGAGTCCCCTGCACCGCACTCAATGATTAGCCTGAAACAGAAATATTCCAGTATCACTCTCCATTGCCCTTAGGATAAATTCCATCTCCTCTCAGGTACAGTCCTCTGTGATCTAGTTCATGCATACCAGTGCCTCCCCTCCCACCACCCACCCTTTGCAAACTGTCTTACAGTCCACTTGAGATACTTAGCTCTGATTTTGCACATCGCTCCCTCTGCTTTTAATGTTTTAATAGTCTCTAGTTGGTCCATGAATTCAGCATCAGCTGAATTTCAGAACTATTCTCAGTGCTTGACTTCACAGACAATTCCAAAGCCAAGATCTCCAGAAAATGTGAATCCTTAAGGGTTTTTCTGTAAAGATTTTCTTTTACTGGTCTATTAAATAGCAAAGAAGTGAGCATCTTTCCAAATGAAGTCCCACTGTGATTGTAAGTCTTAGAAAAAGTTCAACAAGGAAAAAACCTCAGGAGGTCGTGTTCGCCCGGCTAAGTATACAAAGCCTGGTGTTAAACTGCTGGGGTTTTGCTCTTCGCTCTTACTCCTCACCTACTCAGTTACTGCAGGCGAGCAACTTAGGCTCTAAGTCCCAGGAGTTGTATGACACAGGCAACAGCTCATATCATCAGCCTCTTCATTAGCAAAATGAGGATGAGGTTAATTATGCCTCCTCATTCTATTATCGTGAGCATTAAATGAAACCCTATCTATAAACTGCTTAGCACTCTCTACAGTCTCCAGGAATGCTATCTATTACTATTATCTCTGGGTCCAAATTCTATTTATGTAGGCTGAACACTATTATTTTAACTTCCTCTCCACAGTTGTGCAAAAGGAAAGGCAAAAGAAGGAAGGAAAGAAGGAAAGGCAAAATTTTCTTGGGAGATATATCAGCTCACAAATGGTTTGAGTCCACTTTTATGGCCAAGCCTGAACATTTTTTTCTTTTCTGCTAACGTGAGCACATTCCTATCTTGTGTAGCCTGCCATATAGACTCAAGACCAACAAAGCAAATTAATTTAAATGTTACTACAAGAGTGAAACAAGAGTTCTAGAGAGAGTGAGATAAGCTGCCAGGTGCTTCTCCAGCCAAAGATACCACTTTTATGTAATCAGTATTAACCGTTTAGCTTCTGCAACAAAGTAGGAACTCAGAAAAGTTATTACTAATTGTTTTATTGTGCAGGCTCCCAGCCCTTTTTCTAGTCCCTAATTCCATTCCAACTGCAGATGCAACACATGCACACACGTGCGCACACGCACGCGCGCACACACACACACACACACACACACACACACTCATGATCCCTTTGGTCTTCCTCACAGGGAATCTGCCCCATACATCAGCAGCCTTGCTGACCTACACATTTGGAGAGGGAGCATAATGACCCCCACCTTGCCAGTCTTGTTGCTTTTGATTCTACAAGGTGGTACCAATCAAGTAGAGGAGTGAAATTCATTTGAAAGTTGGGTCTAAGGGACTTTATTCTCAACTGCACCAATTCTGATAATAATAGAACCAAAAGTTATAGTGAAAGTACACCATCCTTCTTGCCACAGAGTGCTTTCTACTCCATTCCCAGAACATCTGCTCACTTTGAGCCACCTGAAGCTCCCTTGAAAGCTCTTAACAACCCAGTGCCTTTGCATGAGATGTTTCAAAGGTCTGTCTGGAAAGCCTTTGCCCATCTTCAGTCCCATCCCTTCCTCAATCTCCTCTGGCTCATTTCTACTCATTATTTGGGACTCAAATGAAATGCCCTCTCTTCCAGGAAGCCTTCTCTGACTCCACTCATAGCACTTGCCTACTCTGCTGCGTCATTTGCACTGCCCTTTTTCACTGGACGGTGAGCTCCATGAGGGCAGGGACTCCGCTTGCCTCATCTCTGTCCCAGTGTTTCTCACCTACTATACATTTTGGAATGTACATCTTTTTACTCAGAAAGATAAACAGGAAATGGGGAGTTACTAGTACATGGCCACTTTCTGGTAAATTTTGTTATGTATTTGGTTGTACTGAAAAACATGAGGATCTCAGGGCTAGAGACCCAGAGACACTAAGTGACATTGTCTGAAGATATCTCTTTGAGTTAAATCTTAAGTAATTAAATTCATTTTTGATGCCTAGTACTTAAAATACATTTAATAAATAGTGTCTCATGAGTAGAGGAATGAATGGAGTAAGTAATACTGCCAGAGAGGGAAAAACAACAGAGAAAGCCCTAGTCTGTGAGAATAAGGCATTCAGGGTTCTAGTTTTCTCTGGGTCAAGGATTCGCTGTTTGAACCGGGGCAATTCCCGTCCCCTGCTTGCCTTAGCCTTTCATCCTGCACAATTAAAGGGTTGGACTAGAACACGGATTCCCAAAGGAGTTCCATGAAGCCCTGGGTGGCCACAGAGCACTTCTTTGGCCTCTATGGAGCAGAAGGGACACAGTACTAACTGGACAAGGGGTGCCCTGCCACTGCCTCAGTTGGGACATCTCACTTTGACTTGGTTTATATTTTGACATTCAAATATTTGATACAGAAAATGGTATACTCCCAGGGGTGAAAAGGTATAAAAACAATTGATTAGATTCTTTATTCAATAAACGTTGATTGAGCACAGCACTATCTAGGCACTGGGGAGGGTAGCAGGACAAAATCCTAGCCCTCACGGAGTTTATAGCCACAGGCAGGAAGACATAAAATTTAAAACGTGATCAAAATAATGTTCAAATAATATGTCCATGAAATAAAAGGAAAAAAATTAAAATAATGTGATAGAGGAAATGGTTTATCAGCTCAAACCTTACCTTCTCAAAAAGGCCTTTCCTGACCACCCAATCCAAACGATGTATCCTCAATGAAGGTGATCAAACTATGATCTCCCCCTAAGTGTGGAAAAAAGCTTAGTGTCTCCAGGAGCAGAAAGAAAGATGGTGTGGCTGGACCTGAAACTTGAAGAGAGTGAAGAGGAAGGAACAATGGAGAAGGAGGAGTAAACAGGCAGGGGCCTCACAGGTCATGGCGAGGAATTTGGAGCAGATGAGCCTGACGGGCCGAATACTTGAAAGAAAACTTAAAGGAGCAAGAATCTCAGTGTGGTGGAAGAGGTCTAGAATTTTCTATATTAACTAGAATAAAATTAAAGTTCTAAAAGAAGCAAAATGTAAAACTCAAGGAACGCATCCTTTGACAAATAGTTTTGAAATATTCATTATTTAGCTCACAAGGAAAGATTCTCCAGTAGCAATGATAGCTTTAAGAGCCAGGGAGAAGATGCTCTTCACCTGGGCCAGATTCAGGAAGAAGAGTGCAGCTTTATTTCAGGACCTGGTGTGGCTTTGGAGCTCAGCTACTATACTTCCCCCGTTGAAAAGGTTAAAGAAGTTACCAAAAGCATTACAGAAGCCAAAAAATTTTAAGAACTTTTGGGCAAATACACTAACTTCCCTTAGATGTAATGAAGACATCTTGGCCTTGGAAATGAAATCTACAAGATATGGGGCTTGGAGATTCTAAAACCATACACCAATATTAATTCAGTCCATTTAATAAAAAAGGAAGGCTCTTTTTCTCTTTGATTATTGCTAAAGAATGTGTGAGATAGATCTTAAACCCAAGACGCAATGGGAAAACAATGGACCGCTCCATGTACGAGTAAGGAACCATCCAGTCCTGTCTGATGCCACATTTCTGCAACAATTCTCTTCTCACCGGAAGCTCAGCCAAACACTCTCTGGCCGTATGAGCTTGGACTTTATCTGCTCTCTCATGTGCTTGTTACAAGGTATACATAGCGCAGAGAGCACTGGCCCCAATAGATGTGGTGCTCAACAAAGAAATGATAGCAGTGTTCAGTTTCTGCCATCATTTTTGAATTTTAACTATTCTGTTGCATTTGCTTAATTATAAGCTTCACTCAAACTAAGCAGGAAAATATCTAATTAATAATGCATGATCTTAATTTCCTATCTTGTAAACATCTGCTGCAAAGGGGGATCAGCTGGAAATGCTGCACACCAGAAACACCCAGGAAGGGGTTAACACTCCAATGTTCAAAAGCCTGACAACTCTGAATCTCTAGGATCAGGGTTAAATGGGTATTACTTTAAGTCTTTTCTGTGACGTGACTCAGAACCTCTGATCTAATCCTTCTGCAGGAGAATAAATTAATGAATCAAGCGAAAAATGAATGATCCCATTCTCTTGCTTAAAGCCCTCCAGTGGCTTCCCATTGCAATTAGAATCAAATTTCCACTTGCTGACTGTGGTCTACCACATCCTACATAACAGGCTCCACCTGCCTTTGACCATGATTCCCACCTGCCTCCTCCAAGGTCCCTCAGGGACTTTGCACTGGCTTTCCTCCCACTCATAATGTTCTTCTTGGAATTTTGTGTGGTTCATTCTTTTTCATCAGTTCATCTCAGCTCAAATGTCACCTTTTTGGAGGGGACTTACCCAACCCTAGTAAGCCTGATCTACACCTCCTGCTCCCATCACTCTCTTCATTGTTCCTGTTGTCCATACATACCACATAGCACTGTTCAAAATCATCTTTGTTTGTTCTTATTGTCTTTCTCCACCGCTACTAGAATGTAAGCTCTTTAAGAGCAGATACCCTGCCTATGTTGTTAATGGTAACAGACCAATGCATGTGGGGTTCAGCCTGCCACAAAGTGAGCACTCAATGGAAATTGGTTGAATGAATAAACTGAATGCATTGGTCTCTTAAAATGACAAGTCCACTGTTCTTTCTGCTGATATGTTGCGAATCACAGGAGAATTCTTCTCTTGAAATTCCCTGGGGCATTTCAACAGGGATCGAAAAATCTAATTACTCAGTTCACACAATGTTTAATGAAGCTGCTTTCAGTTTATTCCATTAAAAATCTTTTTTTCTCTTGACCTTGCTGACTAAATAGCCCTAAACTTTGAGAAGTTAGAATAAAAAGAAGGGGGGAAAAAGACACCTCAATAGCATTCTTTTTAGCCAAAACAGCTTGATTTGATCCTATGGATCCATATCTCTCATGGTTGTATTAATGGTGCAAAGTGATGAATTCCCTGCTTCTAAAACTTTAAAGCAATAATTACACTGTGGGCCTCAGAGCCTCCCTAAGACACAATGCATATGTGTTTTGCATCATGTTAATTCAGCAATTTGCTGAAGTACAGAACACAATGTGTAGAGCTGTGGTTTCAACATGTTAATAGCAGAGCTCTTTATTGAAATGAAATGTAAGAGATTTTGAAAACAGGCAGTCAGTAGGCAAGACTCCAAGCTACCATGGTTACTGCCTGCAAATACAAAATCAGCAAATTAGATCATGTGGGATTCTGCTGATCAGTCCAGCATATAAGCAGGTGCGATGCTACTGGGCCCATGGAGGGTCTCAGCCATGCCTCCTTTAAGAGTGTGAGCAAAAGGTGGCTCCATCATTTAAAAGTGTGTGTGTGTGTGTGTGCGCGTGTGTGCATGTGTGTGCATTATCCATGTAACATGCCCAGTAATGGCAAGACAGTGTTGCTCAAGTAGAGGTACAGCAGCCCCACTAGAGATACTGGCTCTCCCTTACACATTGAGAGTTACTCTTCAGAGCTGTGCCTTCCGAAGGGTTTTCAAAAGCTGACTAAAATCTCACCCTGGTTAGGATAGTAATTCACCATATAAAAACAGATAAAATAGAGCTACTCTGATGAAGTAAGGTAGAAGAAAGTCCAAGAGCCTCCCGTCCGTGAAGCAGCCTCCCCTGACTCTCTCCACCTGTCTAGAGATCAAGCCCAGGGCCATCTTTGAAAGGCATGTAAGGTGTGGTCTCTGCCACTATGAGGGCTTCCAGAGATCATATGACTAAACAGGCTTGACTTGTAGGAAGAGCTCAGTAAAGGTGTGTCAACCTGTTGAGTTGGGGCTGAAGGTAGGTTTTAAAGGATAAGTTGAAACAAAAAGGACAGGCATTTTAATTGTTGGAACAATGTGAAAAATACAGGAATGAGGAAAGGAATTGGATCTTTAGAGATGAGTTTACTGGAAAGAGAGAGCGGGCATAGAGCAGCAATGCGGATAAGACAACAGCAGCAGGTGGAGCTGGGTGTGCACCTTCTGAGTTGGGCTTTATTGTGAAAGTTTTAAGAATCAATGACACCGCTCAAGATGGTGTTTGGGGAGACTCCATTCTTCTAGTGTGCTGCCCGCTTCTTACCAGTGGTTTCCATTTTTAACAGTATTTTATTTATCTGTTTCAAAGGGACCAGACAAAAGGAAAGAAAAAGAACTAATGAATATTTATTTTAATGAAGATTTTTTTGAGTGTGTACTATAGGCCAGAAATTATTGGAATAACCAATAATTAAATCATAATATCTACATTATTCTGGAGACACCATAGTGGGCAGTACAGACAAGACCTGTGGTTTTATGGAGGATATATTCCAGTGGAGGCAACTGGTAACAAATTAACCGCTACATGGAGAGCTAAAATATAGTGATGGAATCAGGAGTGATTGGGGAAATAGAAAGAAATCAACTGTAGTTGATAAAAGAGAGATAATTTCAGGCATCAAGAATCACAAGTGCCAAGGCTGTAAAGTGTGATGAGCTTGAAATGTTCAGAGAGCCAACAGAAGAGGCCAGTGTGGCCCAAGAGGAGGTGGGGGTGGGGAGCAACGTGGTCGGGGATGAGGTCAGAGAGGAAGGCAGGAGCCAGACCATGCAGGGCTCTGGATGAGGAAGAGCTGGGATTCCTGTGAGCGGAGTTTCAGAAGTCGTGGAACTGCTTCTACCACATTCTACTGATCAAAGCAAGCCCAAAATTAAGGGGCGGGGGAAGAGACTTCGCCTTTCAATAGAAGATTAGCCAAGAACTGTAGCCATCTTTCATCTTCCATAGGACCATAACTTGCTGAAATTAGTCGAGGACAATTTGAAGTAGAGAAAAGAAGAAAGAAAACCTTGTTCAATTCAAAATTGTGTGATTTGAAAAACCAACCCAATACTAGGAAACTTATTAGTAAAGTTACTATTTAAAGAATCCTTACAAACCAAGAAGAAAAAACACTTCCATGGAAATAGGCAAAGGATACGCATACAAAAGAAACAACAAAATAGCTAATAAATAGATAAATTATTTAAACTTTATCGGCAATCAAAAAAATGCAAAAAAAAAAAATGCCGAGATGCCGTTTTCTGAAAAATCTAATGGCAATTATTTTTAAGTGAACACCCAAATTAGAAAGCTCAGGGAAAATGGCACCTCCATAAATGCCAGAAAAAGTATAAACTGAAACATGCCTCTCAGGAGGAAAATTCGCATTACTTATCAAAAATTCCATCTGTATAAAGTACTATTGCTCATCAGACACAAACTGTTCTTCCTTTTCGAGCTTTCCGTCTCTCCAGGTTTCCTTACCTAGCACTCCTTCAGGAGGAAAATCCTGTCGTTCAAAACCCAGAACCTAGCTCAGATGTTAATTTCGGAAGCAGGACTCCCCAAATCCAGTTCCACGGTGGGAGCCATCCCACTCTCCTTCTTACTGTTTCTGTGCCTTTCTCAAGTCCACATGGCTATCACACCTTAATATAATAATCTACCTTTTGACTGGGCGGTCTTCAGCAAATCACTTAAATGACTCTCAGTTTCTTCATCTGGAAATAAAGAAAATAATACCTATCCTGCAGAGCAGTTGGAAATTAAGATTCTTTCAGTTTGTTGGTACATAAATAACAATGATTCTAATTTTTAAATTCTTGCTACTTTTATATTCTGTCCAGTTTTTTCTTCCCGCCGGAAGAAAAATTCTACTACTTCTAAGTCACCTTCACTATCAAAAACAGTCCTGTATCTATTATATAATAGCTTGGTCCATCTATTTTTAAATCTCATCCCATAAACATGCTCTTCTTCCCTTGTCCTCCAACCCAGGTTGTGCTTGAGGTTTTAGCAACTTGGGGCAGAACAATATGGTACATGCTCAGCCTCTCTTCTTGCCTGTCTCCCTTCCTCTGCTGCTGGGGCAGGAAGCAGGAAGGAGAAAGTTGATGTTTGTTCTCACCTGACTTTTGGTGGGGAGGGTCTGTCCTCTTTTTCATTGTTCATAACTCCTGTTTTCCCATGTGAGCAAACCCAGGGGGATATGTTGTGAGTTCCCTTCTTTGTCCAGTGTCTCTGCTTCTCAGTCTACCTGTTGAAGCATTGGCTGTTTCTCTCTAGGGACCAGAGTTCAAATGCAGGATCTTGTGTTGGCCCACTCTGTGGTTCTTTGGAGGGCTCTCTGGGAATGGGAGGACCAGCTGAGGCTTGACATCCTCTTCTCTCAACCCTCCCCTCCCTGGGTGGTGCAACCTGCAGCCCCTGCCTATACAGACCCCTTCCCCACCAGGGTCCACTTAGAGGAGTCAGCAAGAAGGTTTAAGCCCCCAGCACCTTCATGGGGTCCACTCCACCCAGTGGAGACTCCGCTGTCATTTCAGTGGAAACACAGCTTGCCCACACTTCCTCTCTCAGATCCACCAGCTCACCTACTCCTTTCTCCACAACCAGCACCATCAGCCTTATTGTATTAAGTTCTCTACAGGTCCAGTTATTCAAAAGATTTCAGAAGTGAAATAATTAGCCCTCCCCAACTTTTGTGGGGAGGGTAAGGGAGCAGATGTTGGACTTTCCAAGTTTAGGAAGGAGAGGGACAAGTCAAATGCTCCTCCATGAAGAGGGAAATATGAGGAAGGGTTGAGAGTCTACAAAACCAGTATTCCCCTCCCACTTACCTCCTCTCAATACTTCTCCTGGCTTTTATGTCCTACTGCTTCACTCTTACTGATAAAGGCCATCAAATTTGCTCAGCCTCTGGTACCTGGAGGCACACAAGAAGTCTTTCCCAAGGAACTAGATCTTTAAACTAGATTTGGAGGAATCTAATAACTCAACAGGGTGCTGTTTCTATAATAAGCCCAATAATACCTGGTAACTTCCAGTGACATGAAAATATGCTATTTTGGACAATCTGTTTCATTTTGAGAGAGAAAACAAGAATATTGCATAGTGTTAGTGTGTGGTAGTTAATGCCAGTCTTTGTCTTAACCAGGGACTCTTTCAGAAAAGAGGCTATACGTTGTTAAGTTCACTTTGGTTCATTTTAACAATTATCAGTTATGTGCCCTAAATGCCTGGTTAGCCATTACCTCAAGGAGCTTATGTCTAGTGCTGGATATAACAAGGAGCCAGATGATTACAGGAAAGGAAGGAGTAAAAGGAGCATCAGAGGCAAGTTTCCCGAAAGAAGGAACAACTGATGACTCCTCCCAAGCTGACTGTTAACCTGAAGAAGAGAGTTTGAAGTAGAAGAGGGAGCCCAGGCAGAGACCTGGAGGTACAAGCCAGGCTGGTGTGTTTGGGAAGTTGAAGGGGATTCAATCTGACTGAGAAAAGCACTGAGGGTTAGAGGGGAGATTGAGGGGCACAAATTGAAATAAGACTGAAGGGGGTGAGGGGGAGCCAAGAACGAGATACATTGTAGGCTGTGTTATGATTTTCAGCTTTCTCTAGAGGATCCTGGGTAACCACGAATAGCCTTGAAAAGGAGAACTTCTATGATTTCCAATTTGGAAAGATTATTTTGGCTGCACTCAGGTGAAAGAACTGGTCAGAGGCAAGACTGGAGTCAGGAAAATCCATTGGGAGGGAGGCTGTCAGTATCATCCAGGGAAGAGATGACAGTGGCCTGGACTAAAGTATTGTCAGAGAGGTAAATGAAGACCAGAGATGTTAAGAAGATATATTCATCAGCCCTTGACAATTGATAGAATGCAGTGGTTGAAAGAGAAGGAAGTGCAAGTAGGATGTCCAGGCTTCTGGCTTAAGCAATTGAGTACATGTGAATGCTACTCTCAAAGCCAGATGACCCTACAGGGAAAACAGGCTTGGCTCAGTTGGCAGGGGGGCGGTGGTGGAGAGGGGATAGGAAAGTGATGCATTTAATATCGTGTGTTATTTATATACCATTTGCAACAACTCTATAAGATAAATAACACTCATCTCATGAATGGAGACACTTCTAGTCTGTAAGGTGAAAGGTCATAAAGTCAGGAAGAAATGGAACAGAACACCTCTTGACTATAAGGGCCCCAGGGACAAGGGAACCCCAACAGACCAAGTTCCCGAGAACTTGGGGCTGATCATCATTAATAGAATCCTGAAAACTCGCACTTCCTTTTTAGGGGAACAAAGGAAGAAACTCCGAGAGCTATTACCTGTAGTCATTTCTGTCCATTTCAAATTCCCCACCAGACTGAGTCGGGGCCTGGACTTCCTATATCTCCACCACACAATTTACCAGCCCTTCACCCATGGTTAAAATGGTCCCTGTGCGTAGGGAGGCAAAAGGTAGCATTTCCTCTTGTGGAAGAAGTGTCCCCACCTACTCCTTAGCCTCACCTTGCATATCCACGGTTCCTTGGCCACTTGTGGTCTTGGTGTCATAGCAATGTCCACTCCCCTCATTGCTTTAAACAATCATACAAAAAGGAAGTAACATGCCACCACAATTATTGAACAACTTCTCTCTGTGCAGAGCTAGACCTAAAGCAACCCATGCTGACGTCTGTAACTTCTGGACTTTCGGAGTATGCAGGCCTCAACCTTCTCCCCTCTCAACAAATGCAAATTATCAACCACCAGATTTGCATCAAACACCTACTCTACGCCAGTCATGCCTGGCATAATGAGAAGCTCAGTGATAAAGAAGACTCATGATAAGCCAGGGCAGTTTCATGTATAAGACCCAAATTAAAGTCATAAATTCAAAAGATGGGAACACTAAACATTTTTGAGAGCCTAATATATGCCAGTGCTATATTAATACTTTCCATATGGTACCTCATTCAATTCTCATAGTAAGCCATAAGATGAACATTAATTTCCATGTTTTATATACAACTGGAGAAAAAACTCGATGTGGCAAAGACTGGAAAACCGTGAATAAATTCATTTCTTTTTTTCCTGTTCATACATGTAGACGACATTTCTCAAACTCCCTTGCAGGTATGGCTATGGGCATGAGTCTTGACCAATAGAAGTTTCATGTGCCATTTCCAGACCTGGCCCATAAGAGCTCTGTGTGATCCTTCGTTTTCTATCTTCCCTATTCCATACCCATGAAAATCTGGGAAGTCATGTGTTGAAGATGACAGAGACTCTTTGGTCTGATTCCTTGAATCACTGTATGGAACAGAGTGCTCCCTCAGTGGACTTTAAGTGAGTGAGAAATTAAATTCTATTGTAATAAGCCACCAACATTTAGAAGTTGTTTTATTACTGTAGCTAACATTAATGAATACGACAGGCTCCAAAGACATCAAATTACCCACACAAATTGAAGCAACTGGTTAGTGCCAGAGAACAGATTTGAATTTAGGTTTACCTTATTCCAAAGCCACTACAACACACATTTTTCCTATAGGTGGCCTAGAGGAAGTATAATTTTATTATGACTATAGCAAATAAGGAAGATTTTAAAAGACAGAAAGAAGGGTGGCAATGAAAGGGGTCAGAGAAAGGAGGATATAAATTATTTTTAAGGAATCTTAATGGAGCAAAGGCTCTATACTGGATGATCACAGGAGAGAAAACTGGAAGTGTAGATCGAACTAAAATAGAACAAGTTTGGTTACATTCTGTTAATGAACAGAATCAACATCTCAATGGCTTAACAAAAGCACAGACTATTCTGGCTCAAACTACATTCCAGTGTGGGCCAAAAAAGTAATATCACCACACTTAACCTCAAAGTTGGAGGGAGTACAATTCTACCATTTCCCCAGGAGGCAAAGATCTGAAAATATTTGGTAAGCAGCACTACTGTCTACTATAGGGTCAAAATGGGAGGGACTTGGATTGCAAAGAAATGAAATATATGTTCTTTTGGGAAATATCTTTATTAGTGGATTAACTATCTAGCACTTACCAAAAGCAAGAATTTTTATTTTTTCTAGATAGAGAGCAGAATTATAGAGGGAAAAAACATGTCAAGCTTTTAGAAAGGCAGTTGGATATATATGAGAGTGTTAAGATATGCATACCTTTTCCCCTCACATTCCTTTTATATACAAGAATTGCATAATATTTAGCCTCTTTTGTTCTGAATTCAGTCATATCTGAAACTCAAATGCAGACTCTGCCACTCACCAAGTGTGTGATATTGAACAAGTTATCTAGCCTGTTTTAGTCTCTCTTGTCTGTAAAGTGAGAATGATAGTAGCAGTTATCTCATAAATTTGTTTGCGGGTTATATGATTTAACACATGTAAAAGCCCCCAGTACATACTTTAGAAAATATTAGCTACTGCTAAACACTCAAGAATTCATAAAGGTATATACATTCTTTTATTACTGTAATTGTAGAAAATTCGAAGTTATCTAATGTTCCATCAATGTAAAAATCATTACATATGTGTGCAGAGAGAAAGAATACCAAATAGTTAATTTTTAAAATAAGACAGAATCATCTATATTAACCTGGAAAGATGTCCATAATACATTGTAGAATTGTGAAACTGGAGAAACCAATTATATAGATTTCAAGTGTACAATTCCATAATACGTCATATGTATATTGCACCCTGATGTTCATTGCAGCATTAATCATGGTGGCCAAGACATGGAAATAACCAATCACATGCCCTTTGATAGAAGATTAGATAAAGAAGATGTAGTACATATATACAATGATAAATCATTTATATTAATGTTTGATGGTAGACAACTGTGGGATGTTTAAATTGGACCTCAAAAGAGTACAGGGAATTGAGTGACATTGCTCTAAAACAATTCTTTTCATTTTCATTTATTTATTTATAGAACAAGGTTTTTCAATGCTTGGATCTATAAAAATATAATCAGATATATAATGGTTATGCCTACCCTTCCTGGCACTAATATTCAACCATGGACACATAAATTAGTTTTTTAAAGCCTCAGTCCTCTCATTAAGAGATACATTTTATGTTTCATATATTATTTTTTATCAATTGTATAGTATCAATAATCATAATGATAAGTTAAAGAAAAATTTTAGTAGAGTCTTATGGCCACATGAAATTAAAATGTCAGTTCTATATGTATTATTATGACAGAGAGGTATAATAAAGTGACAGATAAAAAAGCTCAAGCAGAAAAATATATATGAGATAAAATCTGTAGAGGAAGCAGAATGAGAAAAATGGAATGACAGAAATTTCCAGCTGCTTAAGTGCTTGTTTATTTTTTAGATGGTACTATCATTATCACAACAGCATTCACATTCCATTGGATGTATTTTATTTTTATACTAATTTACCATTGAATGTATTTTGAAAGATGATACAATAGTTCCATCTTTTATATCAATATTTACAATGGGCCATCTTTCACATCCATATACATCTGGGATATAAATATTTTCAGAGATAATATAAAAATGTATATGGTGGTTGATAGTTTTTCAAAGTTTTTTTAAGGGATATGTGAGAAGAAATGTTTGATGATGACAGGCCTATCCAGTACCCATTCTCTCTTTCTTTCTTTTCAGAGCTATAGACAATGTGCCCAGCTGAAAATCCACCCTTCCAAGTCTCTTTGCAGATGCTTATAGCTAAGTTCTTTCTCACTTTTGCCATTCCTCTCGTCCACATGGGGTGTAAACACAATGGCAGGGCTCCAGCAGCCACCTTGGACCATGAGCTAAGAATGGCCATAATAAAGAACAGAAGGAACCTGGGTTTTAGATGACTTTATCACTCCTCTGTATCAACCCCAAACTGCCTACTTCCAAGTTTCTTTTAGGCAGAGAAAAATAAATCCATACATGTATAAGTCACTGTTATTTTGGGTTTTCTGTTATACACAACCAGATCTAATCCTAACTGATAGGGCAGTTATAGCATGTTTCATTTAATCAATCAGTTGTTTCATATAATCAATCATTTAGTTTTTTTCTGGATTCTGTTTATTAAAGCCATACTGTAATTCTTATTAGATGTATTTTCAGACATATTCATAGTTACTTTTCTAGGAGATGGTCTAAGAAGTAAATTCTGAGTCAATAATGTTTTGGTACATGTTGCAATTTTTTTCCTTCATCAAAGTTAATTTACACTCCCATCAATAGTGTATGAGACTTCAGAATTCCACACAGCTTCACCATCATTGGGTAGCCTTTTTTCTCAAATATTGCAATTCGATAGAAAGAAAAAAGGAGATTTATTTGTACATTTTGATGTATATAAAGTTACATATTTTTCGTATTTATCTGCCATTGGGTAATCTTTATTTTTATTATTTTTAAAAATTAAGAAAAAGATAAAAGTGTTTTTGTTCCAGATCAAGCTAAGGTTAGAGAACTAGAGGTGAGACTACTTACCTGTGGAGTCTCTGTTTACATAAAGCTCCATGGCAACAGGGAAGTTGTCTGTCTTACACTGCGTGTGTGCAGTGCCTTGCACATAGTAGGAATTCATTAAATAATTGTTACATGTATGACAGCCACTGTCTTACTATGTGACTTTGAGCAGTTAATTTCCTGCTCGGGCATCAGTTTCCCAGTTAATAAACTAACAGGATCAAATGGATCTATGTCATAGTCTTTTCCAAGTCCAACAAGTTTTAATTTGAAGAGAGCCAGATTCAAGAAATGCCCATGGAGGTAGTGGGAAATAGTCTCTTCCTTTGTGGCTATTTCTACTTGTCCAAAGAACTGGCAACAACAGAGTCTAAATAGATAGAAATAAAAATTTAACATTCCTTCTTTTCCTCTTTTTCCACATTACCAGAAAATAAAAACATTACAAAAGCAATAAGAAACACCATGAAAAGCCCCTCTTCTCCTGAAATTGCCCTCTAAGGACAGCAGGTAGCTGCTAGCTCCAACCCAGCAACTACACTCTCTTGTTCTGCTGGAGCCCAGACTTTCAAGTCAGAGAGGCCTGGGCTTAATTAAATGAACAAGTGTCAGTAAATGAAGGATAATGATACTGATCCTGAAGGATCAATTGAGATAAGGTATATATGCCCAGCACATGGAAGTGGCTCAATCAATAGCAATTCAGTGGTGGTACCCAGTCTCTAACTTCATAGGTGCCAAGCCGCTGTGGCAGTGGTTTTTTCCTACGAAAGCCCGCAGAGTGGAACTAGTCACAGCTTCTAGATACAAAATTTTAGATTCTCGCTCTCTGACCCTCCTGGAGATTCTGAGAATTTCCTAATACCCTTTCAAAAATTCCTTTGCTACTTAAATGAACCAGAGCAGATTGCCATCTGTAACTTAGAACCTGGACCATTATAGCTCTCATCAGTCACCACATTTTACAGATCATTTAGTCTAAATCCAAAAAAAAAAAAAAAAAAAAAAAAAGAGCTCATTGGAAAGAAATTTTTGTGCACTTAGGCAGGTCAGTTTCCACCCTCGGCTCTATTTAATATGGATTTCAATTTTGCCTCAATCACCTTGTCTTCTCAGCTCAACAGCAGCCCCTAGTAAAAGAGGCAGCCTATCAAAGTCCAGTGGAAAATGGCCAGAGGAATGAGTGGGGATGAGGAGATAAGGTTCAGAGGTCACCACTGGAAACCCACACACACAGAAGCAAGTCCTTTCAATGCCCTGGATCCTAGTTTCCTGACCCATAAAATGGGAAGACAGTATTCAGCCCAGGGAACTGATGCAAGATCAAAAAGACAATAGACCTGAAGACCCCTTGTCAACTCTAGACCTCGGGGACAACTTAAATAGTTTCTTTCTTCATCTGCCTCCTGTGGAAGTCAGAGACTAGGTCATGTCTTCCTTTTTCCTTTTTCAGGGCACTGGCATAGCACTTAGGTCTCCTGGGGCTGTGGGAGGAAACAGGGCCAAAAAATATGGGTCTTATCGCCCTCTTGTGGATTAAAATGGAAAGGGTGTGGTTTTCAAATGGGCTACAAAACTACAAAAACAGAACTCACAGAGCCCTGGAACTCCAGAAGTGAAAGGGATTTTGAGATCATTTAGTCTAACATCCTCATTTATAGATGGGATACCATCAAAAAGCCAAGAGAGAGAGTGACTTGCCTGAGGTCATACCAAAACAAATGTCAGAGCCAGGGCCAGACCTTAGTCTCTAATGCCTATCCAGGGCTGAGATCATTCTCTCTGACATGAGATACAGAAGTCCCCATTACTTGTAGTCCATGTCCACATATCTCTAAATCCTTGGCACAGCTCAGCCATGTTGTCAGCAAGTAGCTCTTTAGCTAATTCTCCCTCACCCAGTTAGTCATATTGTCAAAAAGTTATGTTATTTCTCTTTAAAACCTACCATGTTAATGTTTTGATTTTGATATTAACAGAGCTATAACTGTGGCATCTTCGTGGAAACTTAGAAAGAAAACATTCTCAAACATGACTGGATAATTCTAAGAGAAATTTTTTTTAATGAAATGCCTGATTTCTCCATGAACTAGAGAAATCCTTTATTTCAGACACCAATCTCTTCCACAGGCGGTATCTATAAAGATAGAACAGTCCATAAGAAATAAAAGCACATCAACACAGCTGCCAAGCTACATGACTTGCATAAGACCCCACATTCTAATGGTGCCTAATTAGCCATTTAATAAACACCAAAGAAATGGGTCATGTTGGGTCTTTGCAATGGAGAGGAAATGTCCTTTTCAAGGGACTTCTTAAAAACCTTTGTTTTAGTCTCTAAATCCCTTTGAATGCTGAGAAGGTACAGGAAATACTTCAAGGTAGCTCTCAAATAAACCACCTGAGTTCTATCCTCAGAGAGAATAGGTAAGACTCTGAAAGAGTCACTTCCCTCCTCCCACCCCAGCTCACAGGTAGCAGAGGGCCATCTAGCAGGTCTTTCTGGTCTTACAGAGTTACTGAGTGGACTTCATTTTGGGATCACAAGTATCACTAATATGCAGAATTTTAATCACCCATGATGGAGTAACCTGGGTATTCTTCTCATTTCCTGACAAAACTCAGAAGCTTAGACAGATTCAATCATTTTATTATTATTATTATTATTATTATTATTATTTATATTATTATTACTCAACAATAACAATATCGAATATTGAGAGTTTACAGTAGTAATATTCTAAAAGGTTGGCATATATTAACTCAATTCCTACCAGAATTCTGTGGGAAAAAAGCACTATTGATTATTTCCATTTTACAGATGGAAAAACTGAGGTTCAGAGAGGTTTAATAGCTCACCCAAGATCAAAACAGCTCATAAGTGGAAGAGTCAGTGTTTGAAGCCAAGTCCACCTGACTTCAGAGTCCATACTCTTAAATCCAGCCCTACTCTGAAGGTTACCTCCTCGGCTGCAAACCAACTTCTTTACTACTCCCTAACTAAATCCCAACAGAGACTGGAATATCCATCAGGGATTAAAAGTCAAAATTATAAAAGGGTCTGTTGTGATTTGAGCCCCATATCCTCCCCAAAACACCTCTAAATTGAATCTTCATGCCCATTCTAAGCATTTGTGTAATCACTCTGCTTCCTTCTAGCAACACAGGTGCACATGCGTCATCAGAGTCGGATAGGAAGTGACACCACGCTGGGAGCACATTCGGCGTGATCCTCCTGCAAGCAGTGGGATGTTTTTAGAAAAAGGCCTTGAAGTAAGACTTGTATTTGAGACCTAACTCTGTCATCTCTGCCACCTGTTTGACCTTGGATGTTTATTCACTCTATGACTTATTGTCCTCACCTTGGAAAATGTGGATAATAATATCAACATTGTACTGTTGTTGTTATGAGAATTCATTCGGACCCATCTGTGAGTTATCTAGCAGTGTCTGGCAGGCACATAGCAGGCATTCAAGAAATGGTAGCAATTAGTGGACAATTAGTCAACCAAATTCAGAGACTTACTTTCCTCCTATGCTAACTTTAGGAGCAGGAGGTGACAGTGAATATCAAGGGAGAAGGAAACGGACACTGTGACCACAGCATCACGTAGTGAGACATGCATGGGCTTGGACAGGTAGATGCCCATTGTGATTTATGGCAAATCGCTTAATTTTGTTGACTCTCAGTCTCCTTCTTCATAAACGGAGGTGATATATCTCATATTACTTAACATCTATTCAGGAAAGCAGGGCATAGACAAAAATAAAAGATTTAAGTATCTCAGATAAGAATTTTTAAAGACGCTTCAGTGATGTAAGCTACTGAGTTAAAGATTCTGAACTATCTTATTTTGTTAGTAAATGTGATAATTACAGGAAATGCTAATAATATAATAAAATATTAGCCTTCTGGGATGTTCTAAAACCAGAGTGCTATAGTTAAGATTTCTAAATTGTTTCAAACCAAAAAAAAATCTACTTGGTTAATTTTAAACAAATAAAGTAGAATTATTTTTGAACATTTCACATTTCTACACATTCTTTAAATTTTTTAATTATAAAAGTATCATAGGTGCATACCCAAGACACACTCTTGCAATATATATTAGGAGACTTGCACAACAATGTTCAAAACAACATTGTTTGTAACACACACACACACACACAAAAACCTGTAAAGAATTCAAATGTCTACCAACACCAACAGGGAAGGAATAAATTATGGAACATTTATACAATGGAATACTACATAGCAGGAAAATAAAATTATACCTGTAAGTGACATGAATGAACGCTAGAAGCATAACATTGAACGAAAAAAAAAAAAAAAATTTATAGAAATCTACATGATACCACTTTTATAAAATTCAAAAAGAAGCAACCCTAACTTAGATCATGTTTAGGGGTATGTAGAGAAGTAGTGTAGCCATATTTTTTTTAAATGAAGATTATTTTTTAAAATCTCAGATGGAGATTACAGCTGGAAGAGAGGTGGAGGAATAGGATTAGAGAGCTGCACATGGATCAATTCCACAGTACTGAGAAAGTTCCCTGCTGGGTGGTGGGATCACCCATTTGAAGATGATTCTTAACAGTTTACTGTATCTATAACTATATACTTATACATACACACATGCACATGTATAATATTACTTATAATAATATTACATACAATACTTTTTAAACCCACGCTACTCAATGTTGAACAAGAAATCTGACTTCCTTGTTCCTGATCCTGTGCTGTTAATATCGTGGGGATTTTTTTCTTATGTTTACTCTGTGAGTAGACTGTACAACCCAGTTACTAATTTAAAAAGAGGTCCACTAAGAACCGAAGATTAAGGCTATAAACTTAATCACAGGAAGAAGGCAATCCACAAGGGTGCATTCGTGCCCTCTAAAGTCAAGTGACAGAGGGTGGAGATGGTAAATCGCACACAGGGAGGATGTATCTCATGGGAACATTTGAGTTAACACTCATGCCAAGCCTATCAAGACTAGTTCATTTCCACAGGCCAAGACTGCACAGAATTGAATTCCCAAAGAGTTCAGTGTACTCTTGTGTGTTGTAGCAGATCAAAGAAAAGTCACCAAGTTAGTTTGCTCAAGCTTCCATTAAAACAAACAAAACAAAAAAGTACCACGGGCTAGGTGGCTTAAATAACATAAGTTTATTTTCTCACAATTCTGTAAACTAGAAGTCCAAACTCAAGGTGTTGGCTGAGTTCTTCTAAAGGCCTCTTTCCTTGGCTTGTAGGCGGCCATCTTTACCACGTGTCTGCACATGGTCTTCCCTCTGTATGTACCGGTGTCCCATCTCCTCTTCTTATAAGGACACCGGTCAAATTGGATTGGGGTCCACTCCAATGATTTAATTTAACCTTAATTATCTCTTAAAGATGCTATCTCCAAATACAATCATTCTGAGGCAGTGACAGTCAGGGCTTCAACATATGTATTTGGGGGCAGTACACAGTTCAACCCATAACAATCACCAACGGCTCCTTGGAAAATAATAGGCCTGATTATATTTCAAATTAGGTTGTATTTTCCAAGAGGACTTTCCAATGATGGGAGTGTTTTCTATCTGCACTGTCCTAAAAGGTAGCCTCCAACCATATGTTAAGCTATCAAGCACTTAAAATGTGGCTAGTGCAAATGAGGGAATACATCTTTTATTTTAATAAATTTTATTCAATACTAATTTTAATTGTCACATGTGGCTAGTGGCTACTATTTTGGACAACTCAGGATTAAACCAAACATGATCACAGGAGAGAATATTGACAGGCTGGAAAAGATAGAACATCAGAGCCGTACTTTTTAGGGACCATCCAGGCAACCTACCTACTGCCTAGGAGGAATCTGTAGTCCAGAGAGAAAGAGTATTTTGTCCAGAGTCCCAAAGAAGTATAAGAATCCTCTTGCATGTTTATCTGTTATTCTCTCTTTTCTTCATTTAAATTCTTCTTTATATCCACACAGCATTCGTTCCATACATTTGCTCTACTTCCCCTTGCCAATAACTAACAGCCCCGTCCTCCTGCGAAACACCAGCTCCTTCCCACCTCAAGGCCTTTATAGTTGCTGTTCCTTCTGATAGAGGATTGTCCCCCAAGATCTTTTTGTTTGTTTAATTAAAATTATTGGAGTGACATTTATTAATAAAATCATATAGGTTTCAAGTATGCAATTCAATAATACGTTATATGTATATTGCATTGTATGTTCACCACCTGAAGTTAAATTTCCTTCTGTCACCATATATTTGACCCTCCTTATCCCTATCTACTTTCCCCCTCCCCGTCTTCCCTCTGGTAACCATTAACCCATTGTCGGGGTCCACAATTCTCTGTTTGTAATGTTCTTTGCATGATAGCTTTCTTCTTGCCATTCAGGCCTCAAATCAAACATCATCATCCTGATCATTCTGTCTAAACTAGCAACCTTCTCCAATCCTAATACCTAGTTTTATTTTATCATAATACTTCATCTATCTGATATCATCTTGTTTATTGATTTGTTGTTTATTGCCCATTTCCTGCTTCCCACCCCCACTATACTGTGATCTTCATGAAACCAAAAACCTTGTCTATTGCTTGCTGCTTTATCCCCAGTTCCTAGATAAGGGCTAGATCCTCGATAAATATCTCATGAAGGATGATGGATGGATGCATAGATAGATGGATGACGGATGGATGGATGAATCTTTCTCCCTTTCTTCTTGAGAACCACATTGTAGAAGGCCCCTGTCATGCTGTAAGCCCTATGAAGCAATAAAGATCTCCATTCCTACACTCTCACATTTGCCCCTTACAGAAGCAGCTAACAGCTTGGCCACAGCCAGTCAGCAGAATTGAGGGGATCATATCGTACCTAGGAAATTCAAGAAGCCAGAGTATCTGTTCATGTGTACAGAGTCCTATTGCTTGCTCACCTTCACAGTCTCGGCCAAGCAAAACGGTGTCTTCACACAAGTACCCCTCCCTGGATTGTGGAGAGGGTGACCATGTGTGGGAAAAGGTCACAAACCCAACAATTTAGGGGGCCCAACCTGGAACCAGCCACAAGAGCTACGAAACTGCTTCTGCCCTCTGATAAAATAATTCCACTCTGGGGAATATTCCCAAGGAAGTAGTCCCAATAGGAGGAGGGGTTGGTGAGAAGTGATACTTTGCCTAATAGTGTAGAGTTAAAAACATTTTAACACACAGCAACAAGATAGCAGCCAAGCAGCCTGTGTGGTATATTATACAGGTGCACAATCCCTTATCCAAAACACTTAGGGCCTCGTGTATTTTGGAAATCAAAATATTTCCAATTTTAGAAAAATGATACATTGCTTCTGTTCTATTGTGTATTGAGCCCAACAGAGTCTGGGGCAGCATCCCACACTGAAACATTAATATTTGCAGCAAAACAGAGGCTTAACCATTCTAAGTGAAATAAAAGAATGCAAAAAGCTCATATCAGTTCAGGTGAGGTTTGGAAAAAGAACTTTCTTGGCTGAAGAACTTCTGGTTTACAGAGCATTGCAGAAAAGAATGAAGACCTGAACTATTGACAAGAATGCAATGAAGACTTTTAGGTTGATGAGGAGACAGGCCTTCATTATGTGGTGATACTGAAGAATTTAGGGAAAAGGAAAATAGAGCAGCCAATAGGATGTGCTTCGCCAACCTGTAAAATATACGCTAACAAAGTCTGGAAGATGACCGGGGCCATGGAAGTTTTAGTCCATAAGGATGTAAGCATGTTGTTGAAAGAAAAAGCGAGTACAGGGACATGGAGAGCAGGACAAAGCAGAAAAGAGAAAATAGAGCCATCAAAACCACTGCCTTTTTCATCACCATCCCCCTGGCCCCAGAACCTTCTTGTCTCAATGATGAGAATCTTTGGAGTATCTTCATTTCTTGTTATGAGGAAACAATAAGAAAAGATACAGCAGAAAGTAGTGCCTAGATGATGTCAGCTAAGCCCCGAAGGTTTCTTCTTTGGCAGGGATGATGTTTGTTTAATCCCTGGCTGTTAGTAGGATGATTTCCAACTAAAGAGCATGTGCCCGTACCATACTGTTTTAATTACTGTAGCTTTGTGATATATTTTTAAATCAGGAAATGTGATGCCTACAGCTTTGCTCTTCTTTTTAAATTTGCTTTGGCTATTCAGAGTCTTTTGGGTCCTACATGAATTTTTGGATTGTTTTTGCTATTTTTTTTTAAATGCCATTGGTATTTTGATGGGGATAGCATTGAATCTATATATTGTTTTGGACAGTATAGGCAGTTTAGCGATGTTGACACTTCCAATCCATGAACACAAGATTTCATTCATTTATTTATATAAAGACAGGCATATAGACCAATGGAACTAATTTTTTTTTTTTTTTGAGAAGGGTAGCGGTGTGATCTTTAGCAAGTTACTTGGCCTACCTGTGCCTTATTTTTCCCACAGGATGAGGATTAAAAGAAGAAAATCTACAAACAGTGATAAGCATAGTGTGTAGCATACAGTCAGGGCCGCAGAGAAGCAAGCTTTTGTTGTTAATGAACCAGTGCGTAAAGGCTGAGTATAGGTTGCCATCTGAAGTCATGTTGATGCCCAGTCACTACTAACTGGGCCTCTTTCTTTGACTTCAAGCTTCTCAAACAAAGGGACCATCTGCTGAGTCACAGCAACTCTTGGATGTGGGGATCCTTAGCCCAACTTTTAGGGGAGAAAACTGACATTCAATAAAGAAGAGTGACTGGCCCAAAGTCACACAGGTTCTCAGGTCCAAAGAGATATGGGCCAGGTTTTCTGACTCTAACATGCAGGATTCTTGTCACAGCACAGTGTTCCATAGAAAACTCTTCTTACTGGGGAAATCTATGTCCTTGGAGGAGTTCGCTTTCTTTAGAAATACACAATGAACATTTGAAGTCTAGATTAGTGAGTGATATAGATATGTGAGTAGACCAACATAGAATTTTGAACTCTGAATAGAAAAACAGACTTTGGCAAGGCTTGTTGCCAAACTGGGCCTCAGCTTTCTCATCTAAAAAATGCATTTGCTGGACAACATGCCCTGGAAGGGACCTTCATGAAAGGTTTCAACAACAGCCACCCCAGTGGCTTTATGCTTGTTGCCAGATATATGAGCTTAACTAAATGTCATTTATATTAGTGTTAACTTTATTGCAGAGGTGCTTCTGAAACGATGAGGGTAATCACTTTATTTTATAGAGAAAAGAAGAGGACCTAGAGAGGTATTAAATATTATTGAGGTAAAATAAACCCTGACTGTTTGCTGCCTCATCCCCGGTGATGTTCTCAGAATTTGTTTGCTCAGCGACATAATCAGTAACATCTAAAATTAGCACTCGGGCTTCTTGCCTCTTGCACTTCATCATCTCTGAGAGGTTCTATAGATTGGAGAGTTGCTTATAATGATGATGAATTACTCATTTAAAAACTCACAAACTGAGAAAACAAGTTTACTGCCTTATCTGTGAATAGTTTGGGCCTGAAAGGAAAATTCTATCTTCTGCCAAACAAAAGGATAAAAGCAATTATCTGAGATAAGAAGAAAAAAAAAAACCCCAGCCCATCACTGTGCCTCTCTGGAAGATGGAATTCATTGATCAGAGTCAAAGTTCCAGGCTTAGGTGGAAAAAAATAAAGTCCCTGCATCATTAATTTCAATAGAATCTAAAATAATAGGATGCAGCCAAGCAAAAATACAATGAAATCTAATGTTCCCTGTTCCCTAAGTCACCTTCTCCCAGAGTGCAATGGGTAGAAGACACACACACACTTTTCTGCCCAGTAACACTTTTCAAAACTGCTGGGATTTTTTTCTTTTCTTTGAATTGTGATATATTTCAAACTTTCAGAAGAATGCACAGGACCATACAATAAATATTTACACACTAAACCAGATTTAATAAATGTTGACACTTTGCCATATATACTTTGGACATTTTAAGACAATAAAATGTTACCGATATGCAACTAAAACTCCTTCACTTCTTCTATTCCCCTCTCCTTCCCCAAGATAACCACTACCATGATATTGGTATGTGCAGTTCTGCACAAGTTTTTATACATACTAGATATGTTTTCTGCATGATTTTCATTGTGGTAAAACACATAAAATTTACCATTTTAACCATTTTAAAGTATAACATTCAGTGTCAGTACATTCACAATGTTATGCAACCATCACCTCTAACCAGTTCCAGAACATTTTTATCCCCACAAAAGGAAGCCCTGCCCTTTGAGCAGTCACACCCTCCTCTTCCCAGCCCCTAGCAACCACTAAACTTATTTATATCTCTATAGATTGGTTTATTCTGGACTTTTCTTATATACTCAGTCCTACAATGTATGTATTTTTTGTGTCTGGTTTCTTCCATTTAGCTTGATGTTTTCAAGGTCTATCCATGTTGTACCATGTATCAGTACTCCATTCTTTTTTATGGCCAAAAGTTTTCCATTTTATGGATATATCACATTCGTTTATTCATCATCTGTTGATGGACATTTAGGTTGTTTTCTCTTTTTGGCTACCGTAAAAATGCTGATATGAATATCCATATGTAAGTTTTTGTGTGAACAGATGTTTTCACTTTGCTTGGGTATATGCTAGAGGTAGAATTGCTAGGTCAATGATAACTACATGTTTAACATTTTGAGAAATTCTCAGTTTTCAAAACTCCATGTTTTATATCAGTATCATTCTATATCTGCTTTTTCTAATAACTGCTATGTTTAATTTAATGTTTAACTGTAGTTTATTTTAATGGTGGTATAGAATCCCACTGCACAAACAAACCACTGTTCATTTGCCATTCCCCTATTGCTGGATATTTAGGTGTTCCCAGTTTCCCATTACCATAAATAACACTGCCATGATGGGAGTTTCAAAGGTTGAAGTCTACAAACCAAATTTGCAGAGCAAGAGACCCTCACAGATCACATATAGTACCTATTCTTAGTTGACAGCCCCCAAATATCCCTGGGTGATGGTTCTGGCTTGTGGTTGGAGAATCAAAACAAGTGAGCTGAAGGGATGCATCTGACCATTCTCCCAAAATAACTAAAACTCTCAGACAAGAGGGAGCTCAGTGTATTATCATTCCCAATTATTGGCTGGCCTCCCTGGAAGATTATTCATGCCCACTTACTGCTGTGTGACCTGCAGAGCATCCTTGGGGAGGAATGGTCCCCCCTCCTATTCCACCCCAGACATCAGGCACGTCCATATGATTGCTGTAGCCTCAAGATGTGAGTGGTAATGCCATATGCAACATAGGGGTGGGAGTTTGGGGATTTATCTCCTTCCTCTTCCCTCGGCCTGGACCCCAGAATGAAGAGAGCACATGGAGAAGAGCCACAACTGGCCCACAAAGACCTATAAAGTGAGCAAAACAAACTTTTATCGCTGTAAGCCTCTAGGATGTTGGTGTTGTTCATAATTGCAGAATAACTTGCAAAAGCTAATGCAAGGGCTCTCTGCCTTATCCTCATGCCAACTGAATTCTCTGCAATTTTGACCTGAACATACACTGGCCTAATTTTTAAATCCTTTCAAACTTCATTCCAACTAAAATGCATTTACCAAGTTTGGACTCTGCACTTTACTCAGCTTAGAGCTTGGGATTGAAAAACATAGGGAAAATAATAATAGCCAGCATTCATTAGAATCCGCTCTGGCCCAGGCACACTTGGGCAGACAGCATGTCATTAGCCCTTACGCCACCCGGAGGAGGCAAACACTGCCATTATCCTCATTTTATTACTAAGGAACTTGACACTTCAAGGTATTAAGTTAACAACTGTCCTCAGATAACACTCGATCCAGCAAGAGGCAGCTGGGGAAACTGAACCTGAGCACTCTCACTGCTCTGGACCTGTAAGACGCACATCCTGCCTCCAGTGACATCAAAGATGTGTCCTCCTGTCACACCACAGCTGTCTGTCTGTGCCAGGGACTGCCACACTCACCAGCTGGACACCTCATCAGATCATCCCACTTAGATAAGCCCCAACTTCCTTTGTGTGTCAAGGTAACAACTGACCAGGGCCTGACAGTGAGTGGGGCCCATTGCATGCTCTTTTCTCTACCTATGAGCAGGAAGAGCAGGGTTCGAGTCGCAGTCTGACCACCTATTGGTGATGACTTTGGGCAACCCACTCTCAGGGGCTCAGTCTCTTCAGCTCTTGCCTGGGAATAATAACTGCAGCCTCACTGGATTGCCGTAAAGTGGAAATGAGTCGAGGTGTGTGAAAGCGCTGTGTAAACGCCAGAGCGCTCTAGATAAGTCAGCTGTTCGCCTCCTTTCAGGACACAATGCTTCAGAGGTCTTCGTGAGAGGGTGCTCACACCCACACACCCGATTCCAAGAAAAAACACAAGAGGTGTGGGCCATGTGGTTTCATCGATTGTGACTCACAGAGGCCACTCCTGCTGGGTATTCAAATCCTGTGGTCTGAGGAGCTGTGCTTTTTGCTAACCACTCCCTAAGGCTGTAACTCACACCCACTCTTCTCTGGTCCGGAGGGAGAGAGTAGAAGGCCAAAAGGACTTGGAAATGTATTCCAAGGCAGTGCAACCATTGTTGGGGAGGGGAAGTAAATAGGGAAGTCAGGAGGGAGCCTGAGTTTTCTGGTCCATGGGAGAGCAGAGGATGCCCATCCCTGAGAGCACATGTTCCAAGTAGAAAAGTTCAGGAGTTGACAAGCAGTGCTAGATATTTATTTCCTCATAATTCTGGGAACTAGAGGTCCGAGATCAAGGTATTCATTAAGGTTAATTTTTTCTGAGGCCTCTCTTTTTGTTGTTGCTTTTTTTTTCCTGAAGCCTCTCTTTTTGGCTTATAGATGGCCATCTTTTTCCTGTGTCTTCACAACCTCTTCCTCGGTACCTCTCTGTGTCCAAATTTCCTCTTATTATAAGGATACCAATTCCGTTGGATTAGGGCCCATCCTAATGATCTCATTTTAACTTAATTATCTCTTTAAAGACCCTGTCTCTAAATACAGTCTCATTCTGAGGTACCTGGGAGTTAGGACTTCAACATATGAATTTGAGGAGGACACAGTTCAGCCCATAACAGGTATGTTATGTTAACGGGGCATCGGGAGAGATATCCTTGTGGTAATACTCTATCTAAGGTATTTCACACATTGCTGAATTCAAATTGCTGGTATTTTATATAAGATTTAAAAATTCTATGGCCATATTTACACTTGTCTTGCATTTTATTTTATGGTGCCATCCCTGTAGGCTTTAAGTATCAAGGTTATAATAGCTTTATAAAATATGTAATTTCTGCTCTTTATTCTATTCTATAAAACAACTGTTGTAACCACATTTTATGTGTGCCTTGGAGGCCTGGTGAAACTGAACAGTAAAACTCTAGGAGAAGGCAATATCTGAGCTGGGAACTGGAAGAATTCTTCAGGTGAGGTATTGAGGGGAAGGGCAGCATTCTAAGCAAAAGCCCTGAAGTGAGACAAAAGCTAACACATGTGAATCTGTGCCAGGTTCAGGGAGGAAGACAAAGGGGCTAGCAGAGAAGGAACACAAAGAACCTGGAAGACCATGGTGAAGTGTGGGTTCTTTTCTGAAAGCAATGGGGGTGGGGGGGGGGGTTACGAAAGAGTCTGAGTAGGACAGTGACTTGGTCCAACTTGATTAGTTTGTCCCAAGGGCTCTCCCAAACCTCACTCCACTCCCAGGTTCGATTAAGTGCTCTGTGTTCCTCCTGCCCTTTATGCTTCCCCCAACCTCAGCCCTTGCCACTCCATCTCTCCCAGTGCCAAGAGTCCTTCCTTGGCCTGGGCCTACTATCGTGGTTGGTCACACCATAGAAACAATCTTCCCTCATAATGATATGAGAGTCAGCCTTTGTTTTGAAGGCCAAAGCTTTTTTGGCAAGATGATGTCTCTCGAAATTAATCTAAAGTTAAACACTATACAAGTTCTCATTTTTGAGTGAGATGGAGTTGGGTGGGTGGGGAAATGCAGCCCCCCTCCCCTTTCTCTTAAGGCACAAAGCCTAGAGGAGGCGACTTCTTCCCGGGCTGCTTTAGGGCTAACTGAGATAGGCCCCCTAACTCATGGGAGAGTTTAAGCCTCTAACCTTACTGTTACCCTTATCTCTTCTTTTTGCCTTGAATGAGCCTATTCCAAAATTACCCAACTCTTGTTTGAGCCCCAGGGGCAGTCACCCCTTGCAGCGATAGCTTGATAGTATCCCAGTGATCTTGGAGAATATCATTCCCTCTTACATTGTAGCCACAGGGAAACTGAGACTGGAGAGAAAAAGAGACTTGTCCCGTCGTTCTCCAACAGGGGCAAACGCAGGTCTGCAGACAGGGCCCTTGATACCCAGTGAACACTTGGCAGTGTATGTCCCAGGCCCACTGTGATGCCAGGACCCCACTGCGGGACTATCATCTTCCCTTTTTCAGGCCACCTCCTACGAATGGTGCCCCCCACCAAATTTATATGTTGAAGCCCTAAACCCTCAATGTGACTATATTTGGAAGCAGGGCCTTTAAGGAAGTAATAAGGTTAAATGACATCACAAGGTGGAACCTCGATCCAACAGGATCAGTGCCCTTATAAGAAAAGATCCTGGAGAGCTCACTCTCGCTTCACCACTAGAGGACACAGCTATAAGGTAGGTGGCTGTCAGCAAGCTCTCACCGGAACCCAGCCATGTTAGCACTCTGATCTCAGAATTCTAGCTTCTAGAACTGAGAAATAAGTTTCTGGTGTTTAAGCCACCCAGTCAGTGGTACTTTGTTATAAGCCCTCATAAACTAATACAATACCACAGTAAAAGATCAAAGTAGAAAATCCATATATTCTACCAATAAAAGCAGTTGCTAAAATTCAACCCTTTTTAAAAACTTCCTTTGAAGATAACGTACTAACAGAAAAGGATACAAATCAAAAAAAAAAAAATCTATGAATTTTTACCAACTAAACACAACCGAGTTAACAACAGCTAGAGCAGGAAACAGAATATAACAGGGATCCCAGAGGCCTATCCATGCCCTCTTCAAGACTTATTGGCCTGTAATGGTCTGAATTGCATCTCCCCACCCGCCAAATTCATATGTTGAATCATTAACTTCCAGTGTTACTTGTAGATAGGGCCTTTAAGGAAGTAATTACTGTCCAATAAGATCATAAAGTGGGGTCCTAATCCAATAAGGCTGGTGTCCTCAAAAGAGGTAAACACACCAGGGAGACATCCACACAAAGGAACGGTAACGTGAGGACAAAGGAAGAAGGCATCTATCTGCAAGCCAAGGAGAGAGGCTTTGGGAAAAACCAAACCTGCCAATACCTTGAGCTTGGGGTCCCAGCCTCCAAAATTGTGAGAAAATAAATTTACTCACTGATGAGAAATCCACCCTGTCTATACTTCCACCACTAGTGTACAAAGTCCCTGATTCCCCACATCGCTGCTAACAGTTGATATTATCCAACTTTCTCATTTTTGCCAGTCTAGTGAGTGTGAAGTAACAGTACACTATTGTGTTAACTTGTATCTCTCTAATTATTGAGTTTGAGAGAATCTCTTCATATACTTACAAGCCATTTCTCCTTCTGTGAATTGCTTGCTTGTACATTTTGTCCAATTTCCTAATGGGTTCCCTGTCTTTTTCTTACACTCTATAGGACTTCTTGAATATCCCAGGGTTTGGTCACATATTGGTGTTAGATGTAGCATTTGTTTATGACATTTGTCTGTAGCAGGGTCTCTCATCTTAGTATATTAAATTTTGGCCAAATAACTCTTTGTCAGGAGGCTGTCCTGTGCATTGGAAGATGTTTACCCAGACCCCTGGCCTCTACTTCACTAGAAGCCAGTTGTGCCTCCTGCCTAGTTGTGACAACCAAAAATGTCTCCAGATAGTGCCAAATGTCCTGGAGTAGGGACAAATAAACCCCAGGTTGAGAACCATTGATCTAAACAGGTTATCCCCTCTCTGAATTATGGTTATCTAACCTCATTGATGAGAAATTAATAATCTTAATTTAAAAAATGAAATTCATTAATTTTTCATATCATCTTTGTGTTTAGAATCTTGTTTGGGAAGATTTCCTAACTCTGAGGGCATAAAAATCTTCCCTACATTTATTTAATCAGCTTTATTGTTTAATCTTTGACCTTTAAGCCTTTTATCTGGAGTCTACTTTTGTATACTGGTAAAGTAGGGATATACTTTTATTTCTGATTTGTTGTCGACCATTTTTCAAAGACATCGACAAGTCAGTGAAAACTTTCCCATTGATCTACGGTGCTGTGTTTATAATACATCAAGTTCCTATATATATGTGGTCTGTCTCTGAGTACTCTATTCTCTTCCATTGGGCTATTTACCTGTTCTTCCCTCAAACCACACGATCTCCTGTTTCTGTGACTTGTAATATACTCTAAATATCTAGGAGACAAGTCCGTCCTCTTTTTAAAAAGTTGACTCAACTATTTGCAGACCTTCATACTTATTCATTTCAGAATAAGTTTGTTAATTTTCTCAATATACTATCTGGAATTCTGATTGTAATTGTACCAAAATTAAAAATTAATTTGAAGAGAATTGATTTTATCAGGAACATGGAATATCTTTCCATTTACTCAAAACTTCTTTTGTGTCCTTTAACTGAATTTAAATTTTTCTTCTATAGAGTACTTGTTTATTTTTTGATAAACTAATTGCTAGGTAGATATAGCTTTTGTAGCTACTGTAAATGGCGTCATATTTTCCATTATATTTTAATGGTTGGTACTTGCTGATTGTAATGTAGCATGCTATTGCTTTTTAATAGTTGATCTTGTGTCTGGCAATCTTGCGAATCCTTATTCATTCTAAAAAGATCTACTGATTTGATTGGCTTTCCATGTAGGTGATCATAGCACTTGTGAATGATGATAGCTTTATCTCTTTCCTGCAATCTTTATATCCCTTTATTAGTTTGCTAGGGCAGCCATAACAAAGTGTCATAAACTGGGTGTTAACTGGTGAAAAAATGTATTTTCTTACAGTTCTAGAGGCTTAAGTTCGACATCAGGTGCGTCAGTAGGATCATTTCTTCTGAGGCTCTCTCCTTGGCTCGTAGGTGGCTGTCTTTTCCCTGTGTTCCACAAGGTCTTCCTCTGTGCATGTCCATGCTTAATCTCCTTTCTTATAAGGATACCAATCATACTGAATTAGGATTTACCCTAATGACCTCATTTTAATGTAATCTCTCTCATAATGTTATCTCCAAATACAGTCACAATCTAAGGTCCTGGATATTAGAACTTCAACCTGTAAATTTAAGGATTACAACTTCTCATTGCTTGTTCTTGGCTTCAACTGCAGTGATAACCCAAGATTCCCCCATACTTTTCTGTCTCACAGTTGTGCCAGGCAGGCACCAATGGCCCAAGGCAAGGAGTGCGAAAGAGGAAAGAGCAGCAGTCAAACCTGTCCCCTGGTGAGGCTCTCGGTCCCCATCTGCCTCTGGCTCATGTTCCCTCCACATGTTGAGCAGGATTCTCTCCCCAGAGTTTTCCCACTAAAATGTTGTGCTAGTTCTTTCGCACCTGCATGCCTCCCTCTCCTTCCATAGTGACTCCAGAGTTCAGGTTTGAGTGTGGGTGATGCAGGAGAAGGGCAGGGACAAGTGGAGTGAAACATTCAGCCAGAAACTCCCATGACTTGACTGCTTTAGAAAGATGTCTTTGGCCACAGTGTAGAAATTAAATTAAGAGTTGGCAATATTAGAGACTGAAGCTACATAAGGGGCCATTTCAATAAATGAGCTGTTGATTTCCAGACAGAGGTAGCGGCAATGGGAATGGGAAAACAGGTGGTGTTGACAGGGCTTAGTGACTCTCTGTATTTGAAATAGAAGACAAGAAAGATATCAAGAATAAATCCTAGGTTGCTGGTTTGGGCAATGGAGTAGATGGTGATGGCTTTCACTATGATATAGGACATAAGAATAACAGAAGGTTTGGGGTGGAAGGAAGAACTCATGGAAAATGGCATGCCCAAAAGACAAGCCCATCATCGAAACTGAGATGTTTAACAGGCAGATAGAGCTATAGAGCTGGTACTCAGGAGAAAAATATGGAGTGGATGACCTTGGAAGTCATCAACACTTGAATGGTCATTGAAGCCATTGGAGTAGATGAGCATAAGTACACTTCCCAAGATGGTGTAAAGATGGAAAATAGAGGGCCTAGGACATATTTCTGAGGTTCACAAAATTTAAGGGTGGCCCTAAAGAAGAGACAGCGAAGAAGCCTAAGAAAGAGATGCCAGTGAAAAAGGAAGAAGCCCAGGAGTGTTTTAGGAACCAAGGAAAGAGTATGCATTAATATGATCAGGTGAGAAATCAGATCAGATGAGGACTGAAAGGTGTCCCTGGATGTAAGGACATAGAACTCATTGACAGCCTCTGCACTCGATAGGGGTGGTTGTCAGTGGTGATAATAATAAATGGTCACTGGCAATGACATCACCTTAGAACAGCAGTCCCCAACTGGGACCAATGCTCCTATGAGAATTTAATGCATGACGATCTGAGCGAGGGGTAATGCTAGCGCTGGGATGCAGCGGCAAATACAGGTGAAGATTTGCTCGCTCACCCGCCACTCTCCTCCTGCTATGGCAGCCCAGGTGCCTAAGAGGCCACAGACGAGGACCAGTCTGCAGCCTGGCAGGTGGAGATCCCTCCCTTAGAATGATGTGACATTTTATACTTGTGTAAGCAGTTTATATTCCACAATCTTCTTTTGTTTTATGTAAATGGCCCATGACATCATTTGTGAAGGAATTAGGGAAGTTTTTTTAAAGAAAAAGAGACTTGGTTGTAGGGATGGGAGAATAGGGGGAGGTTGAACACCCTGAGAGTTTTTGAATTCATGAAAGGCTGTCCAGAATCTGGCATTTGCAGAACCAGAGCTGTCTGACAATGGAAGGTGTTGCCTTCAAAGCTCAGGACTCTCACTTTACCTATCCCAGCTTCTTGAGTCCTTTCTTTCAAGTTCATTGTTTCATTTCATCCTCAAAGCAGTTCTATGCAGAGAGAGGGGATTTTCTATGTTTACAGATGGAGAACTTGAGGTTCAGAGAGGTTGAGGTATAAAGAAGATTATATAGCTAGGATGGGGAAGAAGAGCCAGCTCTTTTCATTCCAAGAGCAGTACTTTGGCCATGTCTTCCATCAGAGGAGACCTATCTGGGCATGCCTTCCATCGGAGAGGTTCTGTCCAGGCTGGCGGCTGCCTAACAGGGAAGCTCAGGCAAGATACTGTCTATGGGGAGGAAGAGGACATGAAGGAGCTGGGGGCCCCTACCAGGTGAGGCTGAATCCAGCTAGGCAATCAGCAACTATGATTTTCTTCATCATATGGGGGTAACTCACTCTTTACAGATGAAGAAACCAAAACACAGAGGCTAAGAGACTGTTGTTAAAGAATGAAGGTACACCTCCATTAATGCTGACACGTGAACAGCTGTACTTCCAGGGGCCTTGGCCACAGAATTCCAGCCTTACAGGGTGACTATAGCCATGGTTATGATCAGTTTATTTGGGTCAGTGTTTTCTGGGCTGGTGGGATTCTGGTCAGGGAGTCTTTGTCCTTACACCCTGCTTCAGGGACAGCCTTAATGACAGCCCCTACGTGGAATCAGCAGTGGCCCAGGCTCTCACTTCAGGTCACAGCTCTTTAAGTCATACTCACCAGCCTAGCTGTCCCTCTGAGGATGCCACCATATCAGGGAATAAAGAAACAAAGAACCACATGGAACAAGTTTTGAGCAGTGACACCCTGTAACTATTATAGAAAGGCAGCCACGGGCTGATTTGACTCTTGAGCAGAACTCATCTCTTATGCCTAAGAGAGTCATTAAGATTCCTAGCCATTTAGAGGATTAGCATAAGGCCTCAAGGGGGGGATTTAGAAAACTTCCAGCTAATTGGAGCAGGGAGAGTTCCTGCAGTTCATTTGAAAGAAATTATAAACCACCCAAGTATCCATCAACAAGAAAATTAATAAATAAATTGGTATATCCACACAGTGAAAATGCCATAAAGCAGCAAAAAACGGATGAACAAAGGCAATCATGTGTAAAATAGCATGGTGGGTGAAAAAAGCAAATTGCAGAAAAACGCATGCAGTATGACATAATTTAATGCAGTTTAAAAGCCTACAAAGCAGTGCTATACTTTGCTTAGGCTATACACACATTGCACAGTAAGAGTATGAGAGAAGTGATTGGGTCTGATAAAGACCTCATCCAAGGAATTGGTTACTTTTTGGGTGAAGAAGTGATGGGGAAAACGCAATGGTGAGGAATACCCAGGGCTTCCCAAAGGATTGGAAATGTTTTGTTTCTTAGGATAGGTTGGTACACCATCTCACATGATTCTTTAGGCCTTTTTCCTTTAAAAAATATATTCTCGTAATTTTTTGTAACCCTGTTTATATCCAAAGCTGGTAACACAAATCCCAGCTATCATATTTGTTAATGAATCTGTTCCCCTGCTGAGGTGTGTGGATACTCACACGTAAGGCCAGAACCACCCAGCTAATCTGCTCCTAAATTTGTCTCACTAGCAGCTTTGGGGCAATTTGTTACAAAGGCACAGAAAACTGTCACTAGGAACCACAGCTTATTCTTGAGCAAAGCGGGGACATTATGAAAGTGGTATTTTATCAGGCTCCTTTATGGACTCCAAAGACCAAGTAGCTAGACTTATTTTTGATCTTGCAAAGCCCCAGGTGGTTAGCACAAACCAGGAAGAGCCTGTAGCCCCAGCCTTCATGGGCGGGGCAGGCAACACATTAGTAATTTCAGTGAGGCCTCAGCAAACCATTCTTGGTCAACTATGCACTTTTTAAAATCAAATCTACTTGCTCAAGAGGACACGTCCTGAGAACAAAAAGAAGACCTTCAGGCTGCAAACCTCCAGAGCTCAGCTAAGCATAGGGAAGGGGCAGCTGATTTGTGATACTTCAAAGGAGATAAGGAAAACATCCCTATCCTGGCCAGGAGATGCTATGCAGCAGTAAAGGGCAGAGTGGTCAAGAATGGAGCCAAGGACGCCTAACCTTGCAGCCTGGTAAGAATTATCCCAGGTTTGATGTCCCATTTAGCATTTTAGATCCAGGCTTCCTGTTAGCATAGAGGAGAGGGAGGGCTAGTGATGGGAAAAGGGATGCTCATGAACTAAATAGTCATAAAGGGAAAAGACAGTGCATTTACAGAGGAAAGGAAGCAATCTTTTATTCTGGGCTACAGTTTCCAAAGCTGATTCAAAAAGAAATCTCTTGATATGTGGGAAATGGGCTTTTTCCTTAGACGAGCTCTAGAAATTGTCCAAGAATTGAGCACTCGTTGAGAGGGAGAAGGATGAGGTTGACTACAGAAATAGAAACAGGTCACTGGGTGGAAAATGTGTGTTTTCATTCTGATGTGCTGTTAGGAGCTTAGCTCATGACCCAAGAGAAACTTTGTGCTTAATTAGGAATAGTGGCTTCAATGGTAAATTTCTCTTCCCCATTTCTTGGAAGTGGAGTAGAGGAGAATAAGCAATTATATTTGGGTCCAGGCCTCACTACCATATAAAAAAATGCCCTTCCCCCAACAGAAAAAGGATTGAGAGAGGGATTTGTTTGGGGTGTTTCTATAATATTAAACATAGATCGAAACTTAACAGGACAAAGGAAGACAGAATTTACCCAGAAGACAGGAGGCCTCCCCTTCATCCCTTAGAAGCTCCCTAAGGATCTCCTCCATTTGTAGATGGAAAAGTTAAGATCCTGAAAGGGGAAGGTGTGGACCCAAGGTCCTACAAAGATTGTTGGCAATGCTTAGAACAGAAGCTTAGATTTGGCTCTCCAGTGGGCCATTAAAATTCCAATAAATTTTGGAACTAAGAAACCCTATACTCCCCTCCTTCTCCCCCTCATTTAAATCTTTCCTGGCTGTGTCAGTGACCACATAGAAGACAGTGGACAAAAGCATGGGTCCTGGAGTCAGGCGGAGCTGTGTTCAAATCCTATCTCTAAGCGGCTGAGTACACCCTGGCAAAGGGCCCACCTCTCTAAGTCTCGCTTTCCTCATTTGTAAAATAGCAGTGATAATAAATACCTATGGTGCAGGATTGTGGTGAGGTTTAAAAGAGAAATCATTAAAGTGCAGTCAGCCAGTGTTTGTGGTGGTTACTGCTATTAATATCGCACGCCATAATATCAGGGCAGGCTGCGTCTGCAGAGGAGGGAGCTCAGTGGGGTGAGTCTTAGACGTTCTGCCTCTGCGCTGTAGCAGTTGTGTGATCCTGAGCAGGTCATTTAACCTCCTGGGGCCTTCATTTCCTCCTATGGACAATAGATATAATGCTTGCCCGACCTCAGAAGGCTTCTGTAAAATTCAACTAAGAGAATGGAAGTAAAAGAGGTTAGAAAACTGACTCCAAAAAAAGAAAATCGTTATTCAGATGTGACTGGACATCTGTACTTCTAAACTTCTGTACTTCAACCCATAACTACCCAGAATGCAGGAAGAAAATGGATGAGAGCAGTGGGAGAGATAAGATAAAATCAAAGGATTCTGAAACCTCTAATGGCACATAAGTCACTCGAAGTCAAACATCAAAATGCATCTTAACTATTTTTTGTTGCTGTTATTATTTTATTTTGGGTTGAGAGTTTTTTGGTGCTTATTTCCTGGGAGCATGTGTCTTTTTCTTTTCTCTAACATTATTAAACGATATAAATACTCCAGTTAAGAGCTTTAATAGGAAAAATCATGCACATGATTTCTCAGGATCTATAATAAAATTCTATGAAACAACAAACATGAGGCCACTTGAAAGCAATACTGTTTTTCCCTCTCATGGAACGAGAAATCCTCAAAGCCACTTAAAAGCATTAATTTAGAACTTCATTGACTTCCTAAATCTGACAAGGTAGTTAAGAGCAAGAACCTGCATTACATACCTAGGTTCGAAACCCAGTGCCCCAGAGTCTCCTCACGTCTCTCAGAGAGTTGTTATGGGGCTTAAATGAATAAATGATGTAAAGGGCTTACCCAAATTCCTGGCACACAATAAGTATTCAATAGACAGTAGTTAAAAAAAAAAAAAAAAGCTCCACTTCAACCTTTGAGAGCTCACAATATTTTTCTATTTGTAACTGATTTTCCATATAATATCTTTTCTTGCCCTCTCAACAACCCAAGAAACTCTATAGATTACGATCCATTAGTGCCATTTTACTACTAAGAAAACTGAGTCTGGGAGAAGTGAAGTCACTTGCCCCCGGTCACACTGGGAATGAATCAAACTGAAGACAGGGCCCTTCCGAGCACTGCATTAAAGAGCTGGTTTTACAGTCCTCAGAGCAAGAATGGCCAAGAGTGCTAGTCTCCTTATAAAATCCCCTACCCCGGGTGGAATTCAAGACCTCAGTATGCTTATGGGGAAAAAAATGTGACTCAGTTCCCCCACCCTGACTCCCCCGCCTCCCACCTCCACACACACACACCTGAGCCAGGGCCTGGTTATTAGAGCTGCCCAGATGACTGCAATCGGAGATGTTGACACCTGCTCCGGATGAGCTGGCCCGACTGTGACCAGAAAGCCAGAATGTTCTGCCCCACAGTTTCCAGGATCTGACGTGCATGCCTGCTGCTCACCTGCTGAGGGAAATCTCTTCATGACCACGTCAGCAGGTTTACTGTAAAATCATCATCTCATAGCTTCCAGCCCCAGCCCACTTAGTCTATGGTCTCTCCAATCCCCTCCAACTTTGGAATGGAGAGACCACAGAAACAAGGGAAACCACTGTCATTGTTTGAGCCCCACAAGGCCCTGTGCATCTAGGCTACCAAGATCCCTGACTTCTGGACCTGACAGTTGTACAAACCCTCAGAGTCCATCAACCCCAAGAATGGGCGCACTTTTTCTGTAAAGGGCTTAATAGTAAATATGTTAGGTTTAGTAAGTCACATCCAGTCTCTGTCATGTACTCTTCTTGGTTTTATTTCTTAAAGCCCATTAAGATTATAAAAACTATACTTAGTACAGGGACCACGCACAAACAGGCCTGTGGCAGGGTCTGGTTTGAAGGCCATGGTCTGTGGCTCTGATTCATTCAAATTTCTCACTGAACAGATGGAAAAACTAAGGTCCCAAGAATTTAAGTATATTTGTCCAAGGTCACTCAGTGATCAGAACTGTCACTCATACTCAGATCTGACTCCTGGGCCATGCCTCCAAAATTAAGACTATTTCATTCTATTTCTTCAAAAACCTATAACCCTGGTTCTTAACCAAAATATTTGATTAATTGCATTTTTAATAGTCAATAGTGCAAATGGTGTATATTAATGTAATAGAATAAAATGTTATTTAACATCAAAACGAGCTGTTTCTGCCTTCCAAAAACAGGTGAAATCATGTCTATCAGAGGGAAGATAAATCTGTATAGTGCTCTCTTGTCTGTCCATAAATGGGAGAGAGAAAGGAATAGACTGATATTTCAAAGGCTTTCTCTGTTTCTCTTACACTAGTGAAAAGGCAGGGGATGTTGAAGACTGCCATTGCTTTGCAGAATCTTTACACATGCAAGGGGAGACCCCCAGGCTGGGTGGCCTGTAGTATAAGCCTAAATTACTCTCCTTAATAAACGGAGGTAAACTGGGGAGTCTAAAGGGTGGGGTCCTAATAATGGATTTGTAGATGGAGTTCGAGGAGAAACAGGGTGGCAGAGAGACATAACAGCGCAGTACAGACAGAGCGATCAGGTCAGGAACATCTCGTGTCAGCATTAAGTAAATTGCGTTAACAGAATCTAAGCCCCCTTTATGTCCTTTGAACTTCTCCTAGAGTGTGCCGTGCACAAAAGCCTTGTGTGAGCATTTTTGTTGTTCATTTTTCAGCAAATTGAAGAAGAGTTGCTGGGGAAAGTGGGGTAGATGAGGTCAGCACACACAGAGACAACCCAGGGACCGAATGAACAAATAGCAGAACCACCTCCACTGCAAAATCACCCGCCCAATATCCTTTCCTCCCTCGTATTGCTATCAGAACTCCAATTCTGTTCGAGGTCACAAAGTGTCCAACCCTATTCAAGATCCTCATTTTCCTAATTTCCCTTGAAGGTAGGAAGGGCCACGAGACACAGTTCTAGTCAGTAAGACAGACACTGGCATTCTAAGGAAGTGTTTCCTTCTTGATAAAAAAGGAACAACCAGGTAGCATCATCACATTCTATCTGCTTTCTTTGAACATTCCCAATGCACCTACACTGCAGGAGCCATCCTGCTGCTGTCCAATAGAACTTTCCGCAATGATGGAAACAATCTATATTCACATCGGCCCAACGCAATAGCCAGCAGCCACCTGAAATGCTGCTAGTGTGACTGAGGAACTGAATTCTTTTTAATATTAACTTTTATTTAATTTTAATTTATCTAAATTTAAGTAGCCATATGTGTCTAGTGGCTCCTTTGTTGGACAGCTAGGGCTAGAGAATCACAAGATCTCTGACCATGATGGTGAGCCACCTACCTCTAAACTTCTTATGTAAGAAAAATAAATCCTTAATTTTTAGGTCCCTGTAAATCAAATTTACTGGTATGTGCAGCCAAATGCTTTCTAACTGGTATTACCAGGAAGAGAGACTGGGAGAGCACCAGGGTTCCCACTGCCCACCGATGATATTCAAGGGATGATCCCATTTTATTTGCATCTCCACTAGTCTTGCTAAGGGCCAGACAGAGGGGAGAGGAGTGGCCTGGGATTGGGGGAGCCCAATTCTCATCAACAAATATGGGGCAGGCACAAGACTTCAACCCCTTGTACCTGGAATGCCCTCAGACACCTGATTCCTAACTGAATCCTCATCACTACCCCATGGGAGGTATTTCTAACCCCCAATCATGGTGGGTAAAATCTGAACACAGAAGTAGGTAATAGATTAGCAGTGCTTCTAGGGTAGCTTAGAAGTGGGGAGCTGGGAAGAATGGGTTCCCTTCCAGGAAACACAAAGAGAGAAACTCTGGGGGCGGGGTGGGGGGGATTATTTGTAGGAAACAGTTTGGACCAGAAAAACAGCTTCTAGGCTGGAAGTGTAAATGAAGATTTATACATCTGCATCGTCACCTTTGTACCCGTCAACAATGCCAAACAGACTTGTATTGTAGTTAGCTATGTACTGTTAAAGGATTTCTTTAAAAGGATATAATCGTGACCTTCATAGAAATATATAATGAACATGTATCAAGGATTTTATTTAGCTCATTACTTTGTGAGAAAACCAGTAAGATGTCACAATTGTTTCAAAGAATCACATACACACACACACACACAAACGCTGAAATGAATTTACAAATAGATAACACAACTGGCTAATTCCACAAGGGGTGTGGTAAACCAACAGTATTTCCACTGGAAAAAAAATCATTTGTATATCTATGAACAAGAACGATTTGCATTGCTCTCAGATACCTACAACTTAACAGAGTTTTGAAATCGCTCAAAAGCAACGAAAGGCACAGAGGCCCCACAGAAATACCTAGTTTTCCACTGAAGGCACCCAGTAGTCTTTTCAGTTTATTTCAGTCATTCGCCATCTGTTCTACAACATCTAGGTCATATCTCAATCTTTGTAGCTGCCAGATCCACGGTTTCGTGGGATCACCCTCTGAAATGAGTGCCAACATTCCAAGAAGGTTATACAGCCTGTTCGAAGCTAGAGAAAACTGATGCAAGCACTATGAGGGCATGGAATATAGGCTTTTTTGAGCTCAAAGTGACCGAATACCAAAGACTATTTTACAAAAGCAGAAACTGAGGCCCCTTACAGAAAAAGGAATTTTCCTAAAGACACAGAACAGAGTGGAAATGGCAAATTATCCTTTACTGTACATACTCCTTAAGGCAGAGGAGCTGAAAATGAGGTGCCAAGGACTACTCATTCCCCTGGCCTAGGGAAGTGGACCACTGGAGCTGTACCCCCTGAAAGGTGTTCTTTCCCTCCCTGAGCCACACCAGCAAAAAGGAGGTGTAATAATACCTCCTTCCTTGGGCTGTGCATTGTGAGGCTTAAACGGGACAATTTAGATAAAACGCTACATAGCAGATGCTCTGTAGAAATCATTTCCTTTCACCCTCCTGAGTGGCCTCGTGACCCCAGGGTAGTGACAGGGGTCATTCTGCTTTCACTTTCCCAAGGGGTTTCAACGAAACATAAAGACCGCAGCTTTTTGCCCAAGATGAATCACGTACATCTTTCTGGCCCAGATTCAATTAAATTGGACGGGTCTCAGCCCTCTGCTGCATTTCCTGTGCCAGGTGAGCCTGATTATAACAAATTATGAGGAAAACACACAAAAAAGAGGAGAGTACCCCAAAAAATTAAATCTAAAAATCTTCCCCCAGCAGGAGGGACCTCAGGGCAAGGGTCAGAGGGTGGATGGGAGAGATGGTCGGGCAGCAGTGGGCATAGGGAACCCAGAGCCCCAGCAAATCGTACCCTGAGCACAGGGAACCCGCAAACAGAGACACTGCATTTGTTTCCCAGCAGGGCGAGTTGGCGTGACCTTCAAACAGCCCGCAGGGCAGGGCTCTGCGCATCTTCTGGGTCCTGATATGACTGAGCATCCGTTACATAACCGTGTTTTGAGCAACTTGGTCTCAGTTTTCTGCCACATTCTCAATTTCAGGGCATCCCTGATTTCTCTCTTCAGAGAGATTCAAAAGCGGCCCCAGGCTAGAAAGTGGTGGGGTTTTGTTTTGTTTTTTTCCAACATGCACACTCACACCGACATGCAACAGGGCCTTTCCCCTTCTTGGGGAGGAAAGTTTGCAGAAGCATCATAGTCAGACAGGAAGGGACCCCCCAAAGCTTCTGAGATTCAGTCCTCTGCCTTCCACCCGGTCAAGTGCAAACCCCCCTGTGGACAGAATCCTGGCTCTTCCAGGACTGATCAAAACGTAGAAACATAGACCTCAGATGAAGGTCCTTCACATTTCTCTGATGCTTCGGAGTTTCCAGATCACTTTCTTATCCCAGCCACGGGAGAAAATTTAACCCTAATTTACCAGATGAGAAAAACGAAGTTCTAAAAGCCCAGATGAGTAGACTGGAACACACGGCTGAGCCAGGACTAAAACCCCCACCTTCTATCACAGATATCAGTTGTAGCAATGGGGTGCCTGAGGTCAGAGAAGGAAAAATAACTTCCCTAAAATCGCACAGTAGGTAGGCAGCAGCACTGGGGCTGTAACCTGAATCCTACCCCTTGCCTCTCCCCTTGGAGGTCTCAGGACAAAAACCATCTGTAACACCATAGATATTTCCTTTTAGGGAAAGATGACAAATAGTTTTCTTCTCAGGTGGATGGATTGGCAATGGCTGCATAGAGCTCTTTATTGAGAAGACTCTGGGTGCACGTGAGCTCAGCAGAGGACAGGACACTGGTGTAGTCATGTGTGCTATAAGGATTGTAAGGAGACTGGTCACTCTGCATTTCCCGTCCTTGCCTGGATTCTACTCTTACACCTCTTTCTCCTATGTTGAGCAGCATTATTGTAGACAGAACATGAAGGTAACAGAAACAGTCAAACCTAGTGCTCAATCTACTCCCTGAGAATGAAATCAAGACAAATGGACCTGTAATTCATGAGCTCTATCATCTTTAAAAGAATTCTGATCTTTTTTGGAAAAATCAAAGTGCATAGCTTGAGTATGGAGTCAGCTGAGACTTGCTACTCTGCTACAAAATTTATAAAAATGAAACTGCTCTGCTTGAAGCCTGTGCAAGAGGCCAGGCCCCTTTATGTTCAGCCTTTTCCTGACCCCCTGGAGTAACATTTACATGGATATCAGTTTTAGCAGTGGAGAAACTGAGGTCAGAGAAGGGAAGACAATTCTACAGAATCCGATGAGAAAGCCATGGGATTTTAGGGTCTCTGAAGACTCTCTAAATTCCAGTACCCCAAATGCCTTCCAATACAATGATCCAGAGGTAGTCATTTTCATACTATTTGGAAGAACACAAAACATAGATAAAGTAGTAGTTGTGAATCTTGACATAGACATGCTTAATCCTGGCCACTGTCGGCAAGGGAGGCAGGGACTGCTGCTTCTCTCTAGAGAAGACTCTAGCTACATGGTTTTAACTCAAGGAATCAGTAAATGAATCTCAACTGTCATCTCCTCTGTTAAAAGGCATCATTCTCCTCAGAGGCATTATTGACCCATGTGAATCAAAGTAACAGGACTAGAATCCCTGGGCCACGCCCCTCCTAAAATCTACATGGCCTCTGACTGAAGGCAATTTGAGGCACTCCCAGGAGCCCTTCCATCTCACAGCTGTCAGTGCCTGGTGCTGACAGCCACAATCTCTCACCCATCCTGAATTCAAAATGATGTGAAATCATAAACCATGTACCAGGTCAAAGAATGAATCTCTTTGCTATTTCAATGCAAACCATGGAAACCTTGGCTCCATTTCACAAATTTATGGAGGTTAGGCTGAGTATACTCAAGTGATGAGGATGTGAAATAGCTTTTGCTCTATTTTCCCCCAGGGCAACATTATATAACATCTTTTTCTCTCTTCTGAAAGCAGATGTAGAAATATATTTTGCATTAGTGCACCGAGAGATTGGTGAGTCACCACTGAGAGGGACATGAGCTATATAGGATGGAAGGAGAAGATTCTATGCGATGTGCAGAGAACCAGAATGAGGATCCAGTTTTCCTAGTGGCATCCTGAGACTCCCAGTATTCCTCAGAATTTAAAGATGGAGGAAAGATCACAAAGATCAGAAAGACCTATCTCAGGCTTCCAGAATTCAGCTCCTCAGAAATTGGACTGATTTGGTGCCCTTAGCCTTGACCCTGAAAATTCAGCAAGATCTGCAGATGCCAAGGAACTAGATCTAACTTTGCTTGCCTTTAAGCATAGTAAGAAGCAAAGTCTTTACTTATTTTGTGTTGAAGCGTCAAGAAAATTGCCTGAATTACTTTTATTTCTACAGCAGAAGGAAAATGACCAAGTGAATAGTTCATTCTACCACCATCAAAACAAATTACGTTTTAATTTGAAGAAAATTTGGTTCCACTTATGCTAAATTTCTCTCTTTCACCAACTATTACGAAACATAGAATCATTAACTTTCATATTAACAATGTTTTAACTTTAATTTTCATACTAACCATTGTTTTATGATAATTCTTATACTAGCCATCATTTTATGACTTACATAAATGTTTAAGCATTATTTAAAGGTATTGGAAACAATGATTTAAAGGATCTTTGATATACACATATGTGTGTATATATACATATATATAAAACAGAAAACTAAATATCAAATTTATTAGCACTAGAGGAACTGTCACCATCTCAAAAACATGTGTATATATATTATCAAGAGCTCAAAGAATCATGAAGACAAGGAAAAAATATATATCCTTTAAAACTTATCTTAAAGCAATTCCATTTGGGGGTCTTTATCTAAAGAAAACAAAAACACTAATTCAAAGAGTATATGCAACTTCATGTTCACTGCAGCATTACTAATAATGGCCAAGATATGGAAGCAACTGAGATGTGTGTCTCATTCCATCAATGATGAATGGATATGTGTGTGTGTGTGTGTATATACATATATACACACACACACACATATACACATATATACACACATATACATAAATATACATATAGATAGATATAGATATAGATATAGATATAGATATAGATAGAGAGAGAGGAGGGGGAAGAATGCAATATTATTCAGTAATAAAAAAGAATAAAATCTTGCCATTTGCAACAACATGGATGAACCTAGATGGTATTACGCAAAGCAAACTAAGCCAGGCAGAGAAAGATGAATACCGTGTGATCTCACTTATATGTGGAATCTTTAAAAAAAATTAATAAGCAAAACAAAACAGAAACAGACCCACAGATATTGAGAACAAGCTGATGGTTGCCAAAGGGGAGGGATGTAGGGGGTGAGAATAAAAAAAGAAAACTTTTTTTTTAGCCTTGTCTCTTGCCAACAAGTACTGTAGTACTTAGAAACTGACCAAGAAAAGCTTATATTTCCGGAGCGTTTTTTTTTTTTTTTTTTTTTTTCCTGATTTGGCAGAGGCAGGACTGAAATTCAGGTCCCTTTCTTTCCAGTTCAGTTCTCAGGCCACAGCAAAACTGTCCTCATGTTATGAATTTGTTCTCTCTGAAAAGGCATCTCATCTCCAAAATAAGATTCTTCCCAACCACTAAGTAAAGCTTGTGAAGACTTTCATAATGACTCACTCAGAAGCAAAGATTCCCCAGCACAGAAGCAAGTCATTATATTAACACCCTACAGCCTGGGTCTGTTCTAAAGCTCTAGGTCCCCATGTGCAATCCTTAAGCCAAGATGGCCCCAGAGTGTCTAACCCCATAGAGTATTAGACACTTAGGAAACTGCTCTCTACTGACTCATTTCCCCTTGCATTAGACATAGCAAATAGAACTCCCTCTCTTATCTTTTTTCTCTCTTTCCATCTATCCTTCCATTCATTCAGTCATCCACCTGCAGTAGACTGGATCCATTAAGGCCCCAATTCTCATCCCACCCTGCACCCATGCCTTTGCCATGCAAGAGGGAAACACCATCCCACTCTGTCTTTGGGTCCAATCTCACTTTGGCCAATGGGAATTCTTTGAACAAACAGACATGACACAAACAGAGGCAAGAAAAACCTGTGTGTTTCCACTTATCACCCATGGCTTTTTTATTGGCATGGGTTAGCCTGCTGGAATATGACTGACATGGGAAGCAGAGTCAAGTCACCCCAGTTGTCTCAGCCATGGCACCCTAGGTCATCTGGTAGTCAATGCTCCAAACACATGACAAGGCTCAGTCAATTTCAGCAAAGCTGTCTAAATGACCACCCCAGACACATGAGCAATAAATAGGCCCTGTAATAAGCCACTGAAGTTGTGTAATTACTCAGCATTTCTGTGGCAGTAAATAACTAAGACAAGATCCAACATTTACCAGTGTCTTCTATGTCTTATGATGGGTACTGAACTACAAAGAAGAATCAGTCGTGGCCCTTTCCACATAGGATCCCAATCTGCTGGAAGAAACACACAGAGTGCCTCTGTATCTAAGAGATCTTGCCTCATCATTCCCCCAAAGAATTCCCATTAACCTAACTTCTGTCCTCTTAACAATAAGAAAATTGATCTGGAAGCATGAGGTAGTGGATACCAGTAAAGATAAGGTCCAAGAGCATGTGACAAATAATCTTCAAAAAATAACAGCTGCTAAACATACACAGTTTTCAAAAAATAACAGCTGTTAAACATATACAGTTTTATTCTTTCATATAAAAAGCCTAGAGATGTGCATTCCAGGGCTAGTATAGTGTTCTGCAAAGTCAGGCACCCTGGATCCTGCTATCTGGATGCTCTGCCATTCTCCACACATGGCATCCACTTCATAATCCAAGATAGTTGCTCAAGTTCCAGCCATCACCTCCACATTCCAGCCAGCAGGATAGAAGAAGGACAAAAGAATGTTTCCAAAAGTCGCACAGGACACTACCATTTATTTGTCACTGGTTAGAGCTTAGTCTCATATCTATCTCTACTTCAAAGAAAATAGGAAAATAAGTCTTTATTCCAGGTAGTTACATGCCCACCCAAAAACTGGAGGTTCTACTATTAAGGAGGACAAGAAGGATGAAAATTGGGAAGCAAATAGTAGTTTCTGCTGCAAGTACAAATAGTTTTGGATGAAAAAGATCTAGATCCAACTAGCCCCTACAACTAGAGCCTCAACTTGTAAACTTGGGAAAATTCTTTTCTTCTTTGGGGCACAGCGTTTTTACCTGTACAATGGGGACAAGAGAGAAAGTTTGTCTACATGATCGCTTAATCTCCTTCGGACTCTTTCCTTTCCAGAGTCACAGAGTGAAGATTCTGAAGGGGCTGGCTTTCCATCAGAAGCTGGTACCTATTCCTACACCCAGGTGACACAGCCCACTTCAGCCCTGAAATCATTTAGCAAACAAAATGGTAAATGCCACGCAACAAAACTGCGTCAGATAAAGAGAGAAATCTACCTGAGCTCTCTCATTACTGCTTTTCAAGTTACCTAGAAACGGTTGTCTTGGGAGCCTAGAAGTTTCTGAGGCTGACCCTAGCGATAACTGAACGTCAGGTGTCTAGTATTGGTCAGAGAACAAAAATTTAATTATGCTCCTCAATTTTACTCTGGAGTGAGTACAAGGATCCAAAACAACTAAAAGAAGTGAGCAGTCAGATTTGTAAAATCCAGCCAGGCAACATTTATGTGGCCCTGATTAGAGTGAGAATTGAGATCAAATGCGTTTTAATTCACCACCATCAAATTATATAGCCCATGTGTGCACTTTGTAGAAGGAAGAAATCTTTGCTCGGGGTCTAATTAAGGTCTTCTACAAGTCTTATAAAGCCTGACAGTTCTATGAGAAAAGAAACTATCTACTCCCTTGTAAGTTGAGACAATATCACAAGGCTTTTGAATCTTGTGGAGGAAGAATCTCACCCATCTAATAATACACATAAGAACATCTTCCAAAATAAGCCTGGGTCTACAGCTTCATCTTTATCCACTTTGAAATCATTGTTATTGGAATTGTGGTGAAAATTATTTCACTTTTACAAATCAGACTCATTTAATTTACAACTCAGAAATCCTCTTACATTAAAATTCAGGTATATATCTCCCCCCATAGGGAGAAAAAATCAAAATGTCACAGAAGCCCAGAGCCAGCAGAATGTTTCATGTGCAACAAAATTCACAGCTGCCCTGAATTTTGTACAAAATGTATGAGTAACAATAAAAAAGCGACATTAGATATTGAGTGTTTACCATGCACCTAGAACTTTGAGTTCAATGTCTCAAAGAATCCTTAAAAAAACCCTGAGCGTTAGGAGTTATGATCCAGTTTACAGGCACAGACACTGAAGCTCAGAGAAGCCACGTAATATGTCCAAGTCCCACAGCTGACGCACAGCCGAACTGGGATTTCATTCCAGGCAGTGGCCCCAGAACAAGAGCTTAGTACAAGGCCTGGCCCGTAGTCGACAGTCATAAATGTTACTATTATGCTGACTCCCCAAAAAATGATTCTTACCTATACTTGAGTAAGGAGGTCCTAGGGACAGCCTAACCCACAGGGTCTAGCTGACTCCCTTCCATGGGTGAAGCCCAGAAGCTCTCCTGCAGGGTTCCACCACCCCTGCCGAAGCCAGAGAATTTGCCATATTCTATTGGTTTCTGAGAACGTTGGATTTCACTTTTTATGGTTTAACCAGAACAGTCTTAAGAAATAATCTGTTCCATAGCCCTGAAGAGTTAGCAAACCGTCCTGAAATCTGTTAGTTATAGGGCTAAGTGAAGAATCATCATGAAAATGGTGGAACCTCAAAATGGTTATCTCTAATCTTTCTTTACAAGGAGTGGCTACTAATTTATCCCATGTCATATGTTAGAAATGGAAAACTTGCTGTATGTTACATATGAATGCACCATCACTTCTTAGGTGCTCCTCTGCCCATCGGGAGATAGAAAATATTAGAAGAAGGCCATGGACACACTAGTAGGTAAATCTACTGATTTGGAAACTTTGAATCTCTCTTTCTCAACGTTTTAAAAATTTATTATCTTCTGTAAGACTTTGTCCTTTGCCTTATAATGCACTGATTTTCTGTTCCCCTAAAGCTTGACACTGTACAAGACTATGTTTTCCTACATCCCCTCAGTTTATTTTTTTTTCAAGCAGCAAGATAACAATAAATGTAAACTTTTACTCCGATCCAATAAAGTATATTTATGCAACATCCTCCATGTATTCATGGCACTGTGCTGGGATTTGTGTATAATATAAAGAGATATAATAAGCAGTTCATAACTGCTGTTCAGGAGCAAAAATAAATAAAGTCAAGGGTGGGGCCCCAAGCTTACCCATTTATCATTCAGTCACGTTACTTTATCTCCACCTGGGGCAGATAATATGATGGAGCTTTGAGTACAAAAGCTTTCCAAGAGAGCACAGAGAGACGAGTGGCTACATAAAAGCAAGACTGTGTGATATCAGGGAAGACCCAGATGTCCTTCCAAAATACACCACACAGTACAGTTCAACAAGCAACTTCATACATGCTGGTCACCCTGGGCAAGGCGGAATTGTGGGTTCCATTTCAGAGATAAACAGATGAGACTCAGAGAAGGGAATTGATTTGTCCTGAGTGGGAAAGGCAGAAATCTGAATTCATCGAAGGGCGAGTAACCTTTTGGGCCGTGGAATACCAGATGACTTGATGATAAGAGGAAAACATCCTGGGAAGAAATGAGGGAAGCTCCCATTTTAACTCTGAACGACATGCTACCCTAGTGAGTGCTCATGGCTGCTCCTTCTCCACATACACTTCCAAAGACATGGAGGAAGAACAAAAGGCAGCGGCCCACTGGAGTTCCTGAGAAATGACCTGCTCGGTAACACTGTTCCGTGGGCTCCTCTCCCATGAGAGAGACTTGTAAAGGAGCATGCATCACCTCTCTGGATCCAAACGCTTTTAGCTGCTGCCCAGGAAGGCCCAGAATGAAGTTCTCTGGCTCTGTCCCACAGTAAATAATGTCACTGTGAGGTTTCACTGTAATAAAGAGATGAATCAGTAATTACTCAGAGAAACCAGAGTGTTTCAGAGATGTTCTCCTGGACCACAGCATGCGTAGCGATGCGAGCTTTCTGTTCTGGCTACAGCCTTTGCATTTAGTGTCAGATCTGAGTAATAAGTGGCATACTAAATGACTGGTGACAGTATTTACCCTTCCTCCTTCCCCATCCCCACCACACTCAGAAGTCAGCCAATGTGACAAAATTTCAATACCAAACCCTTCACTGAGAACAGTGAAACTTTTAGTCTCTCCATTTTCCCACAAGTCTCAAAATGATACTGGAAATTTTTTTCTTTGTCTCCAGTGTAATCGAAAAATGTGTTTTTATTTAGAAACAATCCAAAAGTCAAGCCTATTTTTAGAATCTGAGATTACAGAGGAGGATTTTTCCAAAAGGTTTTTAAGTATCGATTAGGTAAGAGCCACAAAGTGTTTTATTTGTGACACCTTAGGACTTTGAATAAGTCCAGTGTTTAGGATTCCTGGAAATTGAAAAGTCTAAATCCTTTGAAAGAATAAACCAAATTTCCAGCTCAAAAAGTATGAAAAGAAGTGAGTTTACATCCAAAATGCTGCCCTCCCATAAACTTCTTAGAAATGAAACATAAGTTTATACCATAACATTTATTATAGGTCATAGATATTTTGTATATCAAATCAGTATTTCCTAAACTTCATTTATTCACTTATCATTGTGACTCTGCCTATTATCTCTGTTATTTCCTTAATATTTTTCTTTAAGCTATCATTCTTTTACATTAAAATGTACACATCACATCCATAAATAGAAAAAGTCAACACAAAAATAAGTATAATAAAAATAAAATAGTGTGCTTAAATTCTAATCTTATACTGTCACCTGCTAATGACAGCCTGCAGGCTGTTTTCTGTTATAAAGAGATATCGGCAACTGTCTTTAGATATTACAGTGTGGGTAGCAGCTAACTGGGATTTCTCTCTTTATGTATTTGAAAGAACTAAAAATGAAATCAGTTCTCATGATAGGATTTAATGCTATATAATGCCATGCCCATGTTTGACCTTAAATCATCTCACTTTCCACCAGGGGACTGTGCCCCACACTTTGGGAAGATACTGTATTAATGCCAGCACCTAGCAAACATCCCAAAGTCTCTAATTGATCAGAGCTCTTGTTCAAACAGAAGTGGATTGAACAAACGTAGAGTGAATAATCTTCATCTTTCCTCTGATGTGGACAGTACTTTGTATATATAAAGAAACCTTATGCACTGTGTCTCACTTAATCACCACTGTGTAACAAACCAGCCCCAAACTCAGTGGTAACAGTCACATATTATCGTTCTCTGGTCTGAGTTATATGGTGGTTGGCGGATCTCAGCTGGGCTTAGCTGAGGTGCTTGTCTGGAGTGATTCTGATCTATGCCCCTCATGCTCCTTCTGGGACAAGTGGGATAATGAGGACACACATAGTGGTAAAACACGAGCATAGTGGCAATATGCAAGGAATTTTAAGCTCTAAGCTTAAAACTCTCAAACTGTCCCTGCTTTCCACAAACCACTGACTAAAGCAAGTCACTCAGTCAAGTTCAAAATCAAAAACAGGGAAATAAATACCTCTGCCAATGACGACGCCATGACAAAGTATGACCATGGGCAGGGGTAAAGAATTGAGATGAACAAGACCACTGACCATGCTATATATCTCATTTGATCTTTCTGGAAATTTTCATTTGACTATCCTTTACATCACAAAGGCAACATGCTTAGAAGTAAAGTTCTTGCCTTCATGGTCAATTGATTCTTAATAGGAATGTCAAGACAATTTAATGGGGAAGGAATAGTATTTTCAACAAATGATGCTGGGACCACTGAATGTGCACATGCAAAACAATAAAGGGGGTGCCTACCTCACACCACATGTAAAAGTTAACTCGAAATGAGTTGTAGACCTGCATGAAAAAGTAAAACTGTAAAACTGTTAGAAAAAAACATAGGAGTAAATCGTCAAGACTTTGGGTTAGGGTTTGTTAAGTATGACATCAAAAACACAAGCAGCAAAAGAAAAAACCAAGTGGAACTTCATCAAAATGAAAACATTTTGTGCTTCAGAGTTAAAGGTGGGAGGGAGGAGGTAAAAAAGAGTAAAGGGGGTCAAATATATGGTGACAGAAGATTTGACTTCGGGTAGTGAACATACGATGCAATACACAGATGATGTATTACTGAATTGTACACTTGAAACTTACATCATTCTATTAATCAATGTCACCCCAATAAATTTAATTCAAATAAGTTAAAAAATAGAAAATAAAACAAACGTATGAGACTTACAAAAAATGCAAGAAATATTTGCAAATCACATATCTGATAATGGTCTATTACCAAACCATAAAAAGAACGCTTAAAACTCAACAAGAGAAAGAAAAATAATCCAATCTTAAAATGCGCTTAAGATTTTAATAGCCATTTCTTCAAACAAGATATACAAATGGTCAATAAATATATGAAAAGATGCTCAACATCATTAGTCATTAGGAAAACGTAAATCAAAACATGAGATAATTCACACCCACCAGGATGACTGAAATTTAAAAAACAGACAATAGCAAGCATTATCAAGGATGTGAAGAGATTGGAACCCTCATACATTGCTGAAAACACTGTAAAACAGTGAACCCACTTTGGGAACAGTTTCGCAATTTCAGAAAATGTTAAACATAGAGAGAGTTACTACATGACTCACCAATTTCACTTCTAAAAATATATAACCAACAGAAAAGAAAACATATATCCGTACAAAAACTTGCACACAAACATTCATAGCATTATTATTTATGAGGCAAAAAATGGTAACAACCTACATGTCCACCAACAGACGAATAGATAAAATGTGGTATTCCAGACAATAGAATATTATTTGTCAGTAAAAAAAAAATTAAGAACTGATACATAGGCTACAACATGGATGAACCTTGAAAAGATTATGATAAGTGAAAGAAACCAGACACAAAAGGCTATATATTATAAGATTCAATTTATATGAAATGTCCAGAATAAGGATATCCACAGAGACAGAAAGTAGATTAGTAGTTGTCAGGGGCTTGTAGGAAGGGTGAATGGAGGGTGGCTGCTAATGGGCATAGAGATTTTTTTATGGGGTGATGAAAATACTCAGAATTGAATAGTTGTAATGGTTATAAATACATTAATAACTACTGGACTGCATACTTTATAATATAAATTTATTGTATAAAAATTCTATCTCAATAAAGCTATCATTTTAAAAGAAACTGATTGTAAAACAGAATCCAATTTAAAAATGGGCAAAGCATAAAGACACATTTCACCAAAGAGAATGTATAGGTGACAAACATACACACGAAAAAATGTTTAGTACCCTTAGCCATGAGAAAAATGCACATTAAAATCACAGTGAGATATCAGAACACACCTATTAGAACAGCAAAAATTTTAAAAATAGTGAAAACCAAACTGGAGAGGATGCAGAGAAATAAGAGCATTCATATATTGCTGGTGGGAATCTGAAATGGCACACTTTGGGAAATTTGACACTTTCTTTTAAAATTAAAAATGGATTTACCATGCAGTCTAGAAATTGCATTCTTGGGCATTTATCCTACAAGAACGAAAAATTACTGTCACATGGAAACGAATACGTGAATGTTCATAGTAGCTTTATTTGTAATAGCTCAAAACTGGAAACCATTCAAATATCTTTCACTGGGTGAAAGGTTAAACTGGGGTACATCCATGCCATGGGTTACGAGTCAGCAATAAGAAGGAAAGAACTACTGAAACACTCTATATATAACTTCAATGAACCTCAAGGAAATTATACTGAATGAAAAAAACACTCATGATGATACATACAGACTACATGTTTCCACTTATGTAACATTCACGGAACGACATAATTATAGAAATAGAGAACGAATTAGTGGTTTCCAAGGGTTAGAGATGGTGGGGAGAGGGTTGGGTGTGGCTATAAAGCACAAAGAAGCCTTGTGGTATAGTTAAGTGTCTTGATCGTGGTGACAGTTACATAAGGCCGGACATGTAATAGAATGTCATACAGCCACACACACACACACACACACACACACACACACACAAATGACTCTATGTATAACTGGTGAACTTTCAATAAACTCTGTGGATTATAGCAGTGTTTATTTTCTGGTTTTGATCAGTAGAATTGCAAGATATAAACATAGAGGAGTCTGGGTGAAGAGTTCATAGGGCCTCGCTACACATCTCTTGGTAACTTGCTATGATTTTGTATTTCAAAATAGAATTTTTTAAAAACCTAAAGGTATTCTTATCCCAAACTTGCTCTCTTTCAACACAAATGATAGTAATAATATTGAGGAGGTGAAACAACATTTATTGAATGCTTCTTCTCTACAAGGCACTAGACTTACAGCACTCCATGGCTGGTTTAAATTTATTCCTCATATCAACTCTACTCTTATTCCCATTTTAAAGGTAAGATAACTGAGGATTTGAAGGGTTAATGGCTATGGCTACACTTATCCAGCAAGTTAGAAGAGGAGGGTTTCCCCCCAAAGTCTGACTCCAGAGCCCATGAGATGTGGAATCACCAGATCCAACATCCACCTATCACCAGATCCAACATCCACCTACTTACCTTAGGCCACTGCCTTAGTTCAAGATTTCATTGTTCTCTGCCTGGATCAGAATTAGTACAGGACCCTGCTGACTAGTCTCCTACCTCAGACCCAAGAAGGAAGCAGTGCCGGAATGACACCATACCATCTACGCGTGAATAGTAAATCACTCTAGGCAGAAAATAATCCCCTAGTTTCCCCAAGCAAAGATTTTTTTTTTTAATGTTTTGGTCAACTTGAATACATAAATGTTTAGTGTAATGGGTGAAATGAGTTTTCATCTAACACAGGTTTCCAGAATATATTATCTTCATTTCTAGTTATTTGAAAAAGTCTTTTTGAATCCATATATAATGCTGTCCTTGAAAAAACTAAAAGATCCATTCGTATAGCATCAAGAAAATTTAGGCTTTTTAATTTGCTCTGTAGGTCAATGATTCTTAATGCTAGCTACAAATTAAAATCATACTGTATTATAATTTTAAAGTTGCCAAGAGACTAGATCTTAATTATTCTCAACTCAAAAAAGAAATTATAATTATGTGACATGATGAAGGTGTTGGCCAACACTATTGTAGCAATCATACTACGATATATAAATGTATAAAACATTTATACATTTACACTCTTACACAATGTTTTATGTCAATTATATCTCAATTTTTTTTAAGGGGGAAAAATCACCTGGAGAGCTTTAAAAACTACAAGTGCCACAAATGGTGATTTTACTGGCCTGGAATGGGTACTGGGTGTGGTGCTTTTTTAAAGTTCCTTCCATGATTCTAAGTGCAGCCTGAGCTGAGAACCACTGTTTAAGTGTATAATTAGAGATCTCCACAATGTAATTTAATAGTTCTCGGTCTTGATTACATAAAGTAATCCCCCTTATTCACTGGGGGAATACGTTCCAAGACCCCAATGGATGCCTGAAACCACAGATAGCACTGAACCCTATATTATGTTTTTTCCTATACATGCATACTTATGATAAAGTTTAATTTAAAAATTAGGCGTATTAAGAGATTAATAATAACCAATCATAAAATAGAACTGACAATATACTCACCCTTCTTCTTCTTGTGATGATGTGAGATGATAAAATGCCAAACTTATTCTTGGATCCGTGTAACCGTCCCTTACTTGCAGTAAATGGCTTGGTGTCACTCCTATCAGGGGATCTCTTGCTGAAGTCTTCATATAGGCTTAATGCTTTCTGGCGTAACCCCTCGCTGTCAGTCAGAGCAGGTTTTCTGCTCCGGTCTTCCACCGCAAATTTAACTAAGCACTTATAACACATCGTGCCTAACTTTTGGAGTTTGAGGTACAACAGCAAAACTAGCACAAATGTCTTTTCCCTTCTTCATTCAATTTAATGAATAGAAGGTCCAGTCTTACTGTAGATCTTAGCAAACTTAGCGTACGATTTCTTCCTTAAGTTGGGAACTTTCACCTTTTCACTTAAAAAAAAAAAAAAGTTCTTTCCTCCTTCTCTTTGGCATATCCGTACTGCCAGCCAGCATCACTGCTCTGGCGCTTGGGGCCTTTGTGAAGTAAAATAAAGGTGGCTTGAACACAAGCACTAAGATACTGGGACTGTCCATCTGATAACCAAGATGGCTGCTAGGTGACTAAGCAGGGAGCGTTACAGCGCGGAGATGCTGGACCAAGGGGTGATTCGCGTCCTGGGTCTCGCGAGATTTTATCATGCTACTCGGCACAGCCCATGACTTAAACTTATGCATCTTTTTCCTGGTATTTTCTATTTAATATTTTTGTACCATGGTTGACCGCTAGTAACTGAAACCTCAGAAAACAAAACCACAGATAAGGAGGGACTGCCATACAAGAATCTGGAAGGCGTTGTTAAAACGCCCGCCCAGGCTCTAGGCTACCTCCTTCTAAGATTCTAATTTATTTGGAGTTGGGCCCCAGGGCATTCTTAGGTTTTAATGATGAATCTCATTTACAGCCAGAGTTGAGAACCATCAATACTACCACTTAGGAGTATTGCTTAACAAGGAGGCTTAAAAGACCATTTAACCCACCATCAAATACATTTGATGGTTGATCACATCTCCCTTGCAACTCAACCCTCTACCCCCCATGCCCATGACTTTCAAAACTGTGTAGTACTTTTGCTTCGTTTTTATATCTACAAGCATCCCAAGAGAGAACTGATTAAGAACATTTTAACCCAATTTAGCTTCCCAAATAAAGTAATTGAAAGAGTGCCCAAGAGGTGAGAGGTTTTGTGAAGACTCAAATTAATATGATTCTTCTTTCTTTGGCAATAGATTGGGCAAAGAATTCCACTTTGTTTTTGTACATATTACTAGCAACCATTTCTTGAATGTTTGTTAGGTACCAGTTTAACATTTACCTGATCTCACTTAATCCTAATATATATAACATGTGATTGTTATAATTATTCTTATGTTAAAGAAGAAATCCAGGTGCAGAGTCCATCTGCCTAAGGTTACCTACCACACACAGGTGGTGTAGGAGACAGAAGACTGATGTAAGTCTTCTGCGTCCGATGCTGTACTACTACCTCTTCTGACCAAGCCATCTTCAAAATCAAAGAACACTGTTCCTGTGTCGCCATGGAGTGCAATGTGTCATAGTGGACAGAAAAAGACCACTGGAGAGAGGGTGAACATACCTCCTCCCTTTTCCCTCCCTTTGCAGTCCAGTCAAACCCCTCTGCCCCCATCATTCCTTGGTTCCCCACTCTGTGACATCACAGACAGCCTCCTCTCTGCTCTGCCAGCTGCAGGTGAGTGAGGCTCAAAGGTTAGACCTGAGAGAAAGAGGGGGTCTTTCTTCTGCACCAAACGGCCTCTGTATCTATCACTCCTAGACACCTTTTCACTTCACAACAGGAAGCAGACATTACCTCTAACTTACTAACTTACATACATACTCTTTCTCTCTGGGTCCCAGTCTCACCTACCTGTGCTAAATGACCCTAAGGACTTCTCCAGATCCAGAAGTCTTCCTGTTTGACCTCACTGATTTTTCTTGTCCTGGTCCAAGTGCTGTAGGGTCACTGGAGACCTGAAGTTCAAGCCCATAGGGGACAACCCAAAGGCCCTCTTCTTTGGCTCCTGCTTCCATCTAGAGGAGGACACTGGGACTGCAAAAAAAACACCACACCCCTATCCTGCCCTACTCCAGCCAGCATCAACTCTACATTTTCATCAATATTGGCACTTATGTTTATTAAGCCTTTACAATGTGCCATAAAGCTGTGCTAAGCATTTTCCATCATCATTTACTCCTCACAACCACCTTCTAGGATAGTTACTTTTATTATCATCCCTACTTGACAATAAGATAACCGAGTTTCAAGGTAGTAAATTCTTCTAAATTTCATAGCTAATAGGTAGTAGATTTTTAAAAAGCACATTCCAAAGAATGTGCATGTAACACCTACACTGCTCTCCCTAAGAGCCTTTTCATTTCTGATGAGGGTTCAAAAGTGCAGATCTCTTTACTGCCAACACACAGAAGAGAAAGTGGTTCTACTCCCCTCTGAAATTTCTAGGTGGAATAAAAATGTGGAAAGCATCAGCACTAGATTCAGACAAAGTACATTTAAAAATCTCTGCTGTACTGCTAGTAGGGAATGACCTCAGATACTTGTATATACTCAAACTGCTTTAGAGGAAGAGACCTCCATTCAATACGTGAAGCAAAAAAGTTGTGTTTCAGGTTAAACAAAGGAGAACTATGCTTCTATGACAAAGTTTCTGAACAAGGCCAATTGTGTATATATACAGGGTTGCGGGAGGCACTAAGTTTGTGGGCAGGTGGTATGTCAGAGGCAGTGCTTAGGAATGGGAGACTATCAGCTGTGAAAATGTAACTGCTGTCAGGTATCTACTACTTTCAGGAGAATGGTCGCCAATGCAAAGTTTCATTAATGGATTAAAGAGATTTAAAACAAGTTTTGGTGACTGTTACCCTGGTTACAAAGAAATATCTTTTCTTAGGAGTATGGGAACTTCTTTTTTTTCTAAATCTCCCCTTTTTGGTCCTTCTTCAACCAAAGCTGTAGGAAAGATTGTCCAAATCTTCACCACTGCCATTGACTTTCCTTAAAGACACGGTTCCATTTTCCACTTAACAGAGATCTTTCTAGTTTGAATATGAGCTAGCCTGATGTCTTCTTGTTTTCTTTTATGAATCATCTGTGGAATCATATGCTGAGTCGGTTGCTGCATAAAAATATTTGGCTCTCTGGACAACAGCCACTGAGTGACTATCAGACAAACAAGAATAATTAAAAGTAATAACTAATTATTTAATAATTATTTATTGTCAAATAAATAATAGTTTAAATTTTAAATAAAATTTAAGTTGTTAATTATTTAAGAACTAATTATTAAAAGTAATAAAAGTAATGACATTGAGACAAATAATAATTAAAAGAGCTTTTAAAAACAGTCTGGAAGGCACTCCAGAATCATGACCCATAATTTCCCAGGCATGACCAAGAAATTAAATTTCCAACAATTCCCTGGGTCTACTCCAGATAGCCAGGTTGCCTTTTCTTCAGGCTTAGATACACATTAACCTCATCTGTGGTATTAATCCAGGTACGACGCGAAGTGCTGGCAATGGTGCATGCTCCTCTTGATCAGCCAAAATAATTTTTTTTAAAAAAAGGTACCCTAATATTCATAATTACTTGAGCTAAGAATTGCCAATTGGTCAGTTAGTTGTGCCCTAGGACAGGAGCTATATTATTTACTATGTCAGCCAAGGTAAGGGAAAATGAGCACCTTGAGTTGTCTATCTCCTACGGAGGGCTCCTGCCCCAGAATGTCTGCTCCACCTGGGGTATGGATATCCTCAGAAAAGGTTTACTTCTTCCAATGCTGGGTAAGAAGATGCAGTCCACCAAAGATGTTGGGGAGCCATATGCTTGGAATAATCCAAGTACTGGTCACACAAAACAGTCTTAGTCCTAGTTGGCATTGAAGAGTCTGATTTCCATATAAGAAACAAAACATGTTGACAAACAATCTCATTGTCCTATGTTTATTGACGATTCCTCTTGGGAGTTCAGAAAAAAAGATAAACTGTAGAGTGCTAAGGTCTCCTCAGAGTTGCATAGCTGGATAGATCTGCACTGCTATCTTTCTGCCATTATGAATTATTAGTTCTTCCAATGGTCTTTCTGCTCATGGTAAATACAAGTGTGCTCATCTACAGCCTCCATATTCATTAAGAACAGAAGAAACTGTGGTCCTGTTCTTATTTCAGGAGACAATTGTTTTATCCAAGAGGCCTTAAAGTTATTTTGGTTTTCAGTTGGGAAATCTGAAAATAAAGTCTGTATTGACATTTCCCATTCCAATTTATTTTATCTTAGTCTTCTAGTTCAGGTCTGAGCCATTGCAAGAAAAAGAGAAGAAAAGCCTCCCTTAAGCTGTTGGTCTGCCTTAGAAAGTTCTTTGAAAGTGTCCTAAAGTCTATTGAATCTCCTACTGACTCATCTTGATTTTGTTTGCCATTTTGAATCTTTGCCCAATCTACCTTAAGAGAAAGGCTTTTGAAATCGTTTTATGTGGTGTTTCCTTTTTTTTTTTTTAACATTTTCAAGTCTATTTTTTTAAATTTGTGCACAATTGGGTTACTTAAATCTTCTGGTCTTTTCCATTCTGCTGCTTTTAAACATTTTTCTCCATTTTTAGGTTAACGAATAAGTAACTAACTGGCACATCTATGATAACTCAGGACAATAAGTAACAAAGTCATTAGCAGAACTCTGATTCACACAGCAACTTTCTGTCTTTCTGAATTTCCTAAATTTTCTGATTATTCTAAATTTTTCCTCAACTCAACTCTCACCGAGGGTTTAAATTCAACCTCTCTGGGTTCACCTTCTGGTATAGGGATTTTAGGGGAATATTGTGAGATGCTGATTATTCTTTTCTAGAGAAATGTCCCACAAAGTAAGTTTATTTAGGCAGTTAGGGAAGGGAACATGAGGAGTGTAAGTGAATGGTAAATATAAAGATGGGAAGAGAAAGAGAGATGCAAAAAAAGTAGGTAGGTTTCAGAAGGTTAGAGTAGAAGTTTTTTTCTCTTTCTTTTTGAGGCCAGAGTATGTCAATCAAAGAAGACTTCTATTGAATGTTTGGTCTTTTTGCCTTCTCTCTTTGCTAGAGCCTCTCTTAGATCTCTTTTGACATTGGAAGCTACCCATAATGATCTTGTGATTCTAAGTCACCCAGTGAAATCTTGCCCTTTATTAAGATAAACACATTAGGGTACATAGTGAGAATGCATACATACAAAGAAGTTTCCAGGAAAAGGAAGCAACTTCAGTGTAAATCAGACCATAACAAACAGGAAAGAATACACTAAAATAGATCAAAAGTTTGTACTTATGCATGGTGTCTTCAATTCCTTGGCTAAGGAGAGCTAAAGGAGTCTATATGATTGGCAACCTGAAAATCTGACTCCAGAACAAAGGCTGAGTAAAGTGAGCCTCTTTCATTAAGTTAACAAGAAGAACATGTGCTCATGAAGGTTTAAAGGGACTCAAGGCAAATTTTTAGCAATTACTTTGATATAAATTGATCACTTGCCAAATAGACTACCAACCATTAGTTTTCAGAGCCGACTTATGGTAGGGACTTGTCAGCCCTATGCTTCCATGTCTTCCTTATGAAACACTTCCACATTCAACATACATGAGTCAGTCTAGAGCAAAGCAAAACCCCAGGAGACAGTTTATATAAGTAGCTAAAAAAAAAAATTGAGACTAAAGCAAGCAGCAGAAAAATAAACATATTAATGGCAAGTGTATTTGCTAAATGGTGCATCTCCAAAACAAAATATTTAATTGCCTAATATAAATCTCTATTTGTTCATAAATTCTAAGTAGAATAAATTCACTAAAGAGAGCTCAGTGAAATGTGTCACAGCTCAAATCATTTTGAAAAACTCGCTTGGCAACATATCCCAAAGACTATTAGAGATTGGGGCTAAATGGACACAGGGAGTAACCCTTTTGGCCCCACACAATGGGGACATCTGTATGTGTCTAGTCAGATGGATGTATCTAGCCAAATATATTTATGCTACATTGAATAGCTTATGTGTATGAAGTTAAATATTGTATATTAATTATGAAGAGATCAAGGGTGAAGTAAACAGGGAGATCAGTTAGAAAGCTATTGCCATTATTCAGGCAAGAGATGGTGGTGGCTTGGACCAGGGTATAGCAGTAGAGAAAATGAGAAGCAAGTGCCCAAGAGTGAGACAACTCATAGAGGATATTGTAAGGGACGTTAATCATTCCCATAATAAGAATTTCCTAAAAGGGGTTTTGCCACAGAAAAGGGAGTGAGGACAGGAAGGATCCAGACACAAAGAAAGGAGTCCGAGACAAAGAAAGGGTACACAAAGAAAGAAATTGGGACTAAAACAAGGCTTTATAATTCTGGACCATCAGAATTAGAAAGAGCCTTGAAGAGATCTTCCAGCCCAACTTCCTCTGTTTGCTACTCATGAGGAGTCTGAGACTCAGAGACAAATATGGACCAACCTAAAGCTATACAGTAAGTTAGTGGCAAAACTAGGACCTCAACCTGCAAGACCATGCTTCATGACCATGTCCTCATGGGACCTGGACCAGCTGGAATAATTTGGAGCCAATTAGCCACATGAAGGGAAGAGAAAGGGAGTGGAATGACCACTGACTGGTCACGTATTGTATACACCACAGGAATCACTTTTCATATATTTAACCTTTTACCTCTGCAAAGCAGGAACTGTGATAAAAATGAGGCTCAAGAAGGTTAAGGAATTGACCCAAGAACAGGCACCAAGAAATGTGGTACAACAAAGATCTACCTAAAACCTAAACATGCTTATGTGCATTTCTACATGAGTCGGGAGTGGGGTCCTATCTGGACTGTGAACATGGGTAAAGGACTGGCATTTTTCAGCTACAGTCTCATGTTTACTCAGGAAACAGCTCTGCCCAGGGAACTAGGCTCAAACTCAAGATCAACTGGCTCAACAAGGCACCTCTACAGGCAAAGCTGGCACAGTAGAGGCTTCAACTCCTTTACATGGGTAAGAAAATTATGTAAAATTGGTAAAATGGCCTTAAGAGAGGGCAACCTACGCTGGTCATGGGGAGCTACAGAAGATTTGGGAGAGGGGAAGGCTATTATACTTTGGGAGAGGCTGACCCAATATGACTCCCATCACAGTACATTTCCAACGGGCATCCGAAATTTAGATCCCAGAGACGATGGCCCTCATTCCTTTTCATCCTACAGCAACCCACCAAAAGCTGGCCTCAAAGATCTTCTGTTTATGCTGCAGAGACTGTGAGGAGCCTCATACCGCAGATGACTCCATGATCGCCATTCAAAACCAAGAGCAACAGCCATCAACCCGTGGTAGGTACCATACAAGAACACTCTGCTGGCATCTCTAGATCTCATTTTGCTCATCACCCTTCTGCATATAGACCCTCGTATTTTCTTCAGCTTCTGAGTAATAATTCCAACCTAAAACGAGGTAAGGATTAGGTGGCTATGTACCCAAACCAATAAACAATAGAGCTTAAAATCTTGATACTTAAAGTGTGATCCATGGACCAGCAATATTGGCATCACCTGGGAACTTATTAGAACTATTTCCAGACCCTACTGATTCAGAACCTGCATTTTAACATGACCCCCAGGTAAATCTGAACGTATATTATAGTCTGAGAAGTACAGTTAAGATCACTGCCTTTGGGGCTCTGACTAGTTCTAATCAGCTCTGCCACAGAATTAGACAAATCACTTAACCTTTCTTACTCTAAGCTTATGTCCTAACCGTAAAATGGGCATATTCATGATGTATTATTACTTTCCAGGATCACTGGAATATATTTCAGCATGTAGCACAGGCCCAGCACAAAGTAGACACTCAACAAATGTCAATGAATGGAAACTCTACATGGGTATTGGGCAGAACAGGACAGGCTCTGCTATTAAAACAAGTCAGTCTTGAAATTTCAGCATTTACAGAATGAAAGTGTATTTCGTGTTTACACAAAGCCTATTTAGTACACACCAGCCACCTCGTTTTTACCTTTAGCCAGGGCATCTGGAACACATGGCTTCCGAGGCTACCTGCACATGGGAAGAGGGAGAGAAGGAAGTTTGTAATTATGACCTTCTTGATGATCCAGGACAAATGGTCATAGTGAAGAAGACCGGGTGTCAAAATCAACAATTTCAGACAGAAAAAAAAAATGAACGTTATCGTCAAGATTCAGCAAAACTAGGACTGACAAGCACATGGTGGGGAGTGGAGGGGCAGGGTTATGGGACAGTTGAATGGCAGGAAAAAAATTCTCATAGTGTAGTCTCCCAGAAATCCATGCTATGTGTCTTTAAAAACACTTCCCCTGGAAGTAGTTTCACAGTAAAAACCAAGAAGCTTAAAAATGTCAATCCCTTTTTCCAAGATAATAATACTGATAATTACTGAGCCCCTATTGTATGCAAGTCATTCTCTAGGCACTAGGGATCCAGCTGTGATCAAATGAAGCCTCTACTGTTTCAGAGCTTACCCACTGGTAACTTGATCTTATTCAATCCCTACAATAGCTCTAAGAAGTAAGTATGAACATCCAAAACAGGCATATCATTTTGCAGGTTTGAAAACAGAGGTGAAGCAATTTGTTCAAGGTATGCAGCTAATACATGACAGAATCACTTACACTATAATAAAACACAATTGTCTGGTGACAAAATTCTATGTTATGCTTTTAGGAATCTAGAAATATATAAAAACAAAGCCACATATACAACAATGTTCATCACAACAATATTTATAGTAGTAAAATTTGAACAAGTCTCAACACCCATTAATAGAACACTAATTTATGGATAAATCTAGAATTATCCATAAAATAAAACGTTATACAACCATTATTTCTTAAAATTTTGCAACATGTGAAAAATGTCTATGATATAATGCATAAAGTAAAATGTATTCATGATGTATAGGATGTGAGGCACTATTTAAAAATACGCGTAGGAAAAGACTGGAACTGTGATCAAATCTGGGGCGGTGGTGTTTAGGGCATTTTTTCCTGCTTTATAGTCTTCAATATTTCCTAGCTTTCCTATAATGAATATTCATTACATTTATACACAGGAAAATCATAAACTTTATGTTTTAAAAAGAATGCATATTTTGAATCCAGTACCTGCATATGAGGAGGTGCTCAGAAGACTAGAGGTAGATGCAGGTGTTCCTCGCCCCATAAATAAGCACCACTGGCCTGTGTGCACCGCTTAGAGTAGGCAAAATGCCTCCACTTCCGTCATCTCCTTTGAGCCTCCTCACATGACTGTGTGGAATTATCATTGTCAGGTTTGCAAAAGGATGAGCCTGACAGACAAAATTCTGAGCACTCTATCACAGCCTCCCGCTTGCCTTTGGAACAACCCCTGACCCAACCAGAGAAGAAAGACTCCTCAACCAGCAGCGATGATTTTGAGGGTGAGTCCCAAATTAGGGTCCTAACACTGACCAGGAACCCCCAGGAGAGGGGATCATATCCCAATGACCAAACTCCACTGAAATTTGAGCTAAGTTAAGTGACGTGACAGGAGACATGAGACCACTCCCATCGGGAAGCTGCAGTCATATTCTAGAACACATTGAAGAGGGGCCAAGGGGTCAGGACCTGCCTGCATGATCTTCCAAGCTAGGAATTACGTGAGAAGCAGATCTTGGAGAAAAGGACACATATCCATGCCCCTTCTAAGCTCTGTGGCATTGTCTTATATGCGTATTTTGTGTGATGGTTTGTTCGATGTCCACTCTGGGCACTAGACAGGAAGTTCCAGTAGGGCAGGGCCCACATTAGTTTTGTTCCCCCAAACCTAGCCAGGTGCATGACAAGTAAACAGTGTCAGAAATGCTTGTGGATTGAGCATACCCAGTTGGGGGTGACATGTCTCTGAGTCGTGGAGGACAGAAGCCCAGTCCTGAATGGTGGGCATAGTTCAGGAAGAAGAGACACAACCACATTGCTGGGCACCAACTCTGGAGCCGGGTGACTTCACATAGCTCTCAACCACCCCATGAGGTCAGCTGTTGAGAGCTAAGGATCACCCAGCCCAGTTATTCCAGACTCCTCATAACAGCTAAACCCTCCTGGCAGACAAAAATCCCACACAAAGTCCAATTTTTTTAAATATCAAAAGGGTCCTGCTCTATTTGAATGGAGGGTGGGGGGCTGGCAGCCCCACTAGCTAGCCCATTCCCTTCCTCTCGCCTCCCTACTCCCCAGAGCAATCCGAGGAACCTAGTTTAAAAATCCACCTCATTGTAGAGGGAAGGCTGAGGACCCTAGGGGAAAGGAATGTCCCAAAAGTCCACCAGGGAGTGGTATCCTCGTCAGAACCAGAATGGACCTAATTCTCCCACTTTCCAGGCCACTGCACTTTGTAAGGCACCCTATTGTCTCTGAATGCACCAATAGGGTACCATGCAGAACCTGCTATAAAAGGCTGGGGTCCTAACACTGACCAGGAACCCCAAGGGAGTAGGCCTTGTCTCTATCACAGTGGACTTTCAAGTCCCAGGCTGGAGTCTATGTGTCTCACAACGTGTTGCAGAATCAGACAATGATCAGGGAGGGAGGCAACCAAGACAGTCCAGTCAGGTCCAATGAGGAGGCTTCGCCCAGCCTAATTTTTTTCTTTCTTTTTCCGGACATGAATATTTGGACGTGAAAAGCTTCCCAAGCAAGTGTTTACAGGCGATACCCACACCGCGACTCTCGGAATCTCAGGCCATTCCAGCCGTGCCTCATTGGGACGCTGAGCCTTCTAGTCTGGGACTCCCAAGCTGCTGGAGAGCCCCCAGGAGGAAGAGGGCGGTGAGCAGGGGCCATGAAGACTGATTCAGAAACTCCCCCGGAGGAGATGATGTCTGAGCCATCCCTGTGCCACCGGCAAGTCATTTCAGATCCTAAAAAAGCCACTGGAGGAGGAGCTGCCTCTAATTAAAGCCCTTGTCACATCACAGGACTGTGTACCTCCTCTTTTCCCTTCCTACTTACCAGGGAGTATCTCTTCCAAAAACGTCATCATTTTGAAAGACGCTGTCACATGTAACTCACCTAAAACAAGTTTTAAAAATCTTTGGATAGGTTTTTTTTTTTTTTTTAATTTTTGAGATAACTCCAAACTGAAGGGAAAAGTTGCAAGAATAATAACACAAGGAATTCTTAGTGACGTTTTACCCAGATTTACCTATTGTTTACATTTCCTGAGTTTGGCTCATTCCTTTTTTATCTTTCCCTGTAACTTTAAATGAGAGGGAGTTGTGCACACACGGCATGTCCCTTTACTCCTAAATACTTCAGTGTGTATTTCCTAAGGTCAAGGACATTCTCTTACATAACTACAGTACAGTTATCGAAAGAAAGAAATTCAGCATTGATACAATACTATTCAAATTTCATCAGCTGTCCCAAGAATGTCTTAGAGCAACTTTTTCGCCCTGTCCAGAATCTAATCCAAGATGAAATGCATGTAGTATCATGTCTCTTCAGTTTCCTTTAATTAGGCTTCTCTGTGATGTTGACTCCCCTCCTGTCTATAAAAGGCTTTTCATTTGTTCAAACCTACCTTTTTGTCTTTCATGGCTATTTTTAAATGTTCTTCATATAAAGATTGCAAATTTCTTATTAAATGTATTCCTAAGTACTTTACTTTTTGGTTGCCATTATAAATGGGGTTTTTCCTCTATCATTATTTCTGTAACTAGTTGTTTTCATTTATTAACACTTTTGAATTCACTATGTTACCTTATGTCTGAATTATATTATTGTTTGAGCTAGTTTAGCTATTGATTCCCGATTACTCACCAGAAATCCTATTATACCACTGCAAGTAGATGTACTTTAGTTTCTTCCTTGTGTAATTCTTATATCTCAGATTTTCTGCATCTCATTATAATAGCTACAATGTTAAATAGTGGAGACAGTAGATATCTGCTTTTTCCTGATTTCCTAGTGTTTGTCTATGAAGGAAAAAGCTCATTTTAAGAGAAAGATATTGAGATCGAGAAATCATGTCATATGAAGAAAATCTCCATCCATTTCCTTTTCTTGTTTTTTTCCAGCATTTACAGAAAAAATATATATCTCCTCATATTTAACCAAATTTCCATTCCACAAATAAATTGCACCTGACCATAATGTATTATTTTCATAATACGAAGCTGGATTCAATTCACTAAGATTTTATTTAATATTTTTAAATCAATAAGTGATAGCTACAATTTTCTTTTTTTGTATTTTCATCAGACTTAGTTATCAATGTTATATTGTTGCTTCATAAAAAGAATTTATAAAAATAACTTGGATGTTTTCTTCCATTGTATATGCTCTAGAACAATTTACTCAGCATTGGAACTATCTGGTCTTTGACAGTTCACTAGCATTCTCCTGTGAAACCATCTGGGCCTGTTGCCTTTTGCGGGAAGGGTAGTTCCTTGCTAAATTTCTCTGTTTCTTCTGTAGAAATTGATAGAGTTTTCTATCTCTAATGCAGTCATGTTGATAAACTGTATTTTCTAGGAAATTATCTACTTCATTTAGTTTTTTTAAAAAAGTATTTGCATAAAGGTATATACTCTCGAGATTTTTAAAATTTCCTTTGTCTCAATGGTTATTTCTCCCTTAGCCTAATTTTGTATATTTGTGCTTTCTTCCTTTTTCCTGATTAAGTAGCATAATATTTCTATTGTTAACTTTTTTCAAAAAATAACTTTTATCATCTAGATACTTTCTCTATACTCAAGTAATTTGTTTTTAATCCTTAGTACTTCTTTATCTTGTACATACTTTTGATTACTTTTTCTTTTTCTAGCTTTTTGAATTGGGAACTTATTTCATTCTTTTATCTTCTTGATACAAATATCTAAGGACTGTGGTAGACAAATTCCACCCATCCCCAAGATGTGTTAATTCCATTTCCCAGAACCTGTGAATACGTTACCTCACATTACAAAACAGGATTAAGGATGGAATACAATTAAGGTTGCTAGTCAGCTGACCTTGAGGTAAAGCATTTGTAAAGCAATTTGACAATATCAACCCTGAATCTTTAAAACACTCCAGCCTCTCATCCATCCTCTTTCTGCCAATTACAACCTGTGTCACCTTGACCAAGATACCTAATAAACATTCTGCACCTCAGCTCCCAGTTCCCCGGCTCTCTGTGACATCACAGAGAGCCTCCTCTCTGCTCTGCCAGCTGCGAGTGAGGCTCAAAGGTTAGACCTGACAGCAGGAGTGGGTATTTCTTCTGCACTAAAGGGACAGTATATCCATCACTCCTGGACAACTCTTCACTAGGTGAAGCAGACATTACCTCTAATTTGCCTTGACCCACTATTTTTCTCTCTGTGCTAAATAACCCCTAAGGACGTCTCCAGATCCAGAAGTCTTCCTGTTTGACCTTATTGATCATTCCTGTTCTAGTCCAAGTTCTGAGGGGTCACTGGTGACCTGAAGTTCACAGCCCACGGGGGACAACCCAAGGGACTTTTTCTTTGGCTTCTGCTTCCATCTAGAGGAGGGCACTGGTAGTGCAAGTAACACCACACATCCTTACCTGCCCCACTCCAGTCAGCCTCTCCTACATCACTGTCATTCAAATTATTAAACACGGTGTGCCAGACATCATGCTAAGCACTTCAAATATGTATGTCACCCAGTCCTCATAGGATTCTGGGAAAGGTTTTACCATGCCCATTTTACAGTTAGGAAAACTGAGGCTCAAGGAAGTTAAATTGTTCTAAATTACACAGCCAGGTGCAGCAAGAATTACTTCCCACCTCCACCTAATTAAAAAATGTTTGCTCTTGACTTCTTCACTGTCCTATCAAGCTTCATGGGGAACCTTTCCATTTGAAAACTACCTGCCATCAACTCTCAGAAGGATGGGTACTGAACATCTCTCTCCCCCTGGAATTTCCTGTAGGGAGAGACTAGGCAGCGCAGGCTCTGGCACCAGACAAAACTAGGTTAAAATTCCAGCTGCGAGATCTGGGGAAGTCACCTTTCTGAAGCCCAGTTCTGTCATCTGGAAAATGGGACAAAGTCCTGCCCTGTAGAGTGGAGCCGAAAGTTAAGTGAGCTCACAGATATCAGACCTCTCCAAGATGCTCGATGACTGTCAGTGTCCTTGACACCTTGGCTGTTTCTCTTCCCTTGTTAGAAGTCACCAGGAGAATGATGCAAGCCTAGAATCAGGATGTTTCATGCATTCCTGCACTCCCAAGCAGGGAGCGAAACGCCTGTTAGTGGAAGGGAGAATGGGGGTAATATTGGGCATATTGTTGTCCAACAGAGAAGGCTCATATGTTCATTCATGTGATGTTGAGAGGGCACCTACTATGTGCAGAGCCCTGTGCTCAGTTATGAGATCCAAAGATGAACTAGACTCATTCTTGCCTCCTTGAGTGTGAGAATCTCTAGCCCATGTTCAGTGCCATATCCCTCACACCTGGCATCAATAGGACCCCATCAAATATATGTTGAACAAACTGTCTTATTCCCAAAGTTGAGGTGGGGGAGAGAGGCAAGGCATGTTACCTTGTGAGAGGCTGGCCCAGTGTGACCCACTGCTTAAACAACAATGGGCTTCTGGGATTGGGCTGTAGAGCCAGATGGGCCAGTGCCCTTTCCTCTTCCCACAGCCCACCAAAACATGGCGTCAAAGATCTTCTGTTGTTGCTGTCAGGCCGGCGAGGGGACTTCTACAACAGTTAGCTCCTACAATCAAAGAATGTCCCAACAGCATCACCCACGGGCCTTCGGTAGGTTCTAGACACCAGTATGTGGTAGCTGGCGAGAACACCTCAGTTATTTTTCTGGACCTCAGTCTCCCCAGCCACCTTCTGCTGGGACACCCTCAGATTTCTTTTAACCTTTTGGGGTGTGGAAGGGGCAGTAATTACCCGAACCTGTAACAGTACAGCCTAAAGACTATATTAAATATGAGAGATCAATGATCACTGGCTTTAGTGCTACATACCTGCTTAAATTCTGCCTCTGCCACTTACTGAGCTTGAGCATGTTACTGAATCTCTCTCTGAGCTTCAGCATCCTTCTCTGAAAGATGAAGAGAATGATAATACACTACCTGTTTTTCAGGTTGTTGGGAGAATGGAATGAGGCAACACATGTTAAGTAATTAGAATATGGCCCCACACAAGAAGGCACTCAACAGATGTTAACTGTATATGTGTATTAGGATCAGCTAGGTTATGCTGATGTAATAAGTCAACACTAAGATCTCGAGTGTTTAACACAGTTTGGGGTTATTAGCTCAAGCAACCAGAATTTGTGTCTGTGTGTGTGTGTGTGTATCTAAGAGATTTATTCCACAGGGAAAAACCCACATGTAAGAAGGTACTTTACACAGAGTTGGCAGATAATGAAACCATAAACTATTTTTTCTTTCATTCCAATGTTAACTCTGTGTGTTTGTTTTATTTTGTTTTTGTTAAAGCAGAAGTTTTAAAGCCACAATTAATATGAGAAATACCCAAATGGGATATGACCAAGATTGCTCATTCATGTGTAATTAATGCAAAGCCTTTACCCAGAATATTGTCCTTAACTCTTTCAGATCTAAACACAAATTCTCACAAAAATAGTTTGCAAAAGCGATACCCACACCAATCCGCCAACAGTAGGGGCATGAAGATATGTACTCACGGGAGACCCTGAGCAGTGTTCTAGTTGGGGACTCTCAGTCTGCACAGCTGCTGGAGTGCCCCCAGGAGGAAGAGGGCGGTGAGCAGGGGCCATGAAGACTGATTCAGAAACTCCCCCGGAGGAGATGACGTCTGAGCCATCCCGGTGCCACCAGCAGGAATCACTTCAGCTCCTGGAAAAGCCACTGAGGGAAGAGCTGCCTTCAATTAAAGTCCTTGGTTGTGTCAGAGGACTGTGTCCTTTCTCTTTTCCCCTCCTCCAGCCCTACTTCTGAGATTCCCTTGGATCTGGAGCAATTAGAATCTAGTATCTTAAAAAGAAGTGTGCTTTTTTGTCATTCTAAAATATTTCACAGTCACTCCAACCTAACAAAGAGAAGCCAGTTAGGTACCGGGTGGCTATAAATAGATGCTGCAATCAATGTCTAGAGCCTGAGGGGACAATTCTGCTCACCTATCGTGACTCCACTTGGCACTAAGGAGCATAGTGAACAGGGGGGCAGGTTTTGCAAAAATTCCACAACCAAACAGCCCTAGAGTGATGCAACGCACTGTCAGTGTGTCTGCACTAGAACACAGAGCATGCACACATGAATAATACGCAAGAGACCCCAAGTGCCTTCGATGTTAACCAAGCAGCCTGGCACAGAAGCAGATAGATCACTTTGACATAACAGCACCACAACTCCGGAAGCGAAAAGACCAGAAGCATTTTGTAACCTACTTGGGGATTCAGGGAAGGCTTTCTGGAAGAGCTGGTGCTTGAGTTCTCTGAAGGTTGAAAGGGAGGGAATAAGCCAAGCAAAGACGAAAGGGAATAATACTCCAGAAAGAAGGAATAAAATAAGCTAAGTGGGAAAATAGAGGCACAGCCCAGTGGGGGTACGAAGATAGTGAATTTCAGTGTTTGGAATGACTGAAGTGAACACCTGGGCCAGAGTGTGATGGGAAGTGAGGGGCAGAGCAGTGAGAGCCTAATATCCAAGGCAAGGGAGTTGGACTCTATTCTGAAGATAATGAGGAGCCACAGATGAGTTTTCAGCAACAAAGTGATGTTGCCAGATTTCTGATTTTTGAATATGAACATAGAGAGTCCTTAAGAAAACAACTTATCAAATTAGCATTCCCTGTTCCTGCCCTGACCTCGGTAAAGAGAGGATAAAGGAAGATGGATATTTTAGGCCACACTATTGTAGACTAAAATTGAGACCTACGATGGAAAGCCCATCCCGGCTGCAATTTGAAGGAGTGTTTGAGGACTAACGATAATATCGATGTATGAAGTCTGGTATATTGCCTACTCTTCTAAGTGCTTAAGAAACATCAACTCGTAACAACCCCAAAAGGTTCGTACTATGACTACTCTGGTTTTATAAATTAGGAAACTAAGAAACAGAGACCTTAAATTAAGTCTCTTAAGGTTATACTAACAGTAAATGGCAGAGCTGAGACTTGAACCCGGGAAGTCTGATTTCAGAGTCCACACTCTTAGCCAACCAGTTATGCTGCCCCTGACAGTGAGGGTAGAATAACATTCAGTTATTGCTCTCTTGGCTCCAAATAAGTCATTCATTGCCTGTTCTTTGGCAATGGAGCTGGGTCCTTTAAATCTTTTTCCTTTGGCTGCTGGTGCAATGTCAAGCTTTGTCAGGAGGAGGTGCTGGAGACAACGAAAGAGTAAGGCCTTTTCTTCCTGGTTCTTGCGTGCTCATCTTAGCAGGCTCCTGTATAACACAGTTTCTCCAGCATCTGGCTTCTGCAGTGCATGCAGCTTCTCCAGCACCCAGCTCCTGCAATGCAAACAGCTGCTCCAATATCACACTTCTGCAGTGCAGACAACTTTCTAGCACTGTAGTACATGGTCCTGTAGTACATGGTCACCATTAGCATTTAGCAACCAGCAGCTGCTTCTAGTACCCACCAACAAATGGGGGAGTGTCTCCATCTCTTTGTGATAGCTTTCCCTGTCACCCTAGAGGGCAGACATCTAAAACATTCTGCCAACACATCTCAGAGACTTCTGCACCCAGTACGCCACAGCCACATCCTTCCCAACAAGGTTCAGCTCTAAGCTAGGGATGGGGTATAAGGAATGCTTCCTTCAAGGCCTGTCAGCCCTGAGATTGATGGCTGCTACTTATATCTGCTACTCCTTTCATTAGAGTCCTCTTTACTTCTTACTAACCAATCCTCTATCCCAATCCATTAGTTAACTCTTTATATTAAACTTCTCATAATCAAATTACTATGTGGTTTCTGTCTTGATTGGACTCTCTCCAAGGAGAGGCTGCCTAAGCAATCAGGACAGATATCAATATAGGTATAAGCTAGGACAACAGCTCTGGGGTGGAGAAGAGAGCCCCAAGTTACAATATATTTCTCAAGTAAAGGTGGCCAAGTCTAACTCCGAACCACACAAGGGAAGAAGATTCTGGGAAATGAGATTCTTGTCTTCTTTTATAATGCAGAGAACTGAGAAGGGCTAGTAGTGAGGCCAAGTTGACAACACAGAGCAGGTCATTGCATCATCTTGGGCTACTCCAAGCTGGAGGAGCCTATGGGACATCCAGGTGGCCATAAGCAAGAGTTTGGAAAAATGTGGCAGCAAAAGGTAAAGGAACAATGGCTGGAAAGAAACAAGTGAGGTTGCTAATTGTGTGTGGATTATCAGTTCACTAGGCTATGGCACCACTGGGGACTCTCCAACAGCATCCAGTTGGGTGAAGAGATGGTCCACTTTTCAGGTGCCTTCACTGTCAGGGTCCTCTTCTACTTCCAGTCCTCAGTGCATCCCTTGAATCCAAACTCTGACCTAGATTCTTCTTATCCTACGCATTCCTCACCACCTCCCATGCCAAGGTCCCACTTTCCTTCCCCAGAAAAATCTCATGTTCCTTATGTCTTGGAACTATTTCTTATACACATATAGCAGGTGCTTTGCACATAAAAGATGCTCCTTAAATGTCACTTCCTGCTTTCATCATTTAGAAGCCTCTTCACAGAAGAGATGGTAAGAGGCTCATAACCTATGAACTTGTCAAAGGGCTCTCAGCTTCAGAGTGACAATTAATAATGGAAGCCAGAGCTGGACTTCATCTCCAACTATGGAAAACTAGCTATATATCGACTAACCCTCTGTGGGAGCTGTAGGTTTGTTTTGTTTTGTTTTGTTTTCCTTAAATCTGTTCCAATGCATCAGAGAGCTACTAATGCAGCAAGGACTCGAGGGGCCAAGATCCTGGAGAAAGGAAGTATGGAAAATAAAAATGAACACCGGGGTCTTCTGACCCCCTCAAGGTACCTGCCAATTCCTAAGCAGTGTCAAAGAGGCTGAAAAACCGGGCAGAGATTTCAGGAGACTCAGGAGACTGGAGTAACGAAAATTGGAGATTGAGGGCTCACCCTGAAGGAGTCTTTGGTTTTAACAAGCTTTTTAAACTAGATTTTCAGTTAAAAATCTCTGCAGAGCTATCACCTGCAAGTCAGGACTAACCAGATATAGACCAGGTCTTGCTAGGACCAAAACCCAGAATCAAATCTATCCCAACACTGCTTTTCTCAGAAGCAAAAGTAAATCCTCTCTGAAAGAATATCTAGAGTCTTGAATATCTCTTCAATTTTTTTAAAATGTCTACCATTCAATCAAAAATTACCAGAAATGCCAGAAGATAAGAGTAACTGACCAAAAAAACAAAAGAAACAGATCTACAGAAGAACTAGATACTGGAGTCTGCAGACGTGGACCTTAAAATACTGTTAAGAAAATAAATGAAGATGGATAATTCATCTGAAAACTATAAACTGTTTTTTAAAGTTGATTAAAATGTATATACTGTATACTATGATAGCTGAAATTAAGAACTCAATTGAAAGGCTTAACAACCAATTAAACATAAATGAGGTCAACAATAATGGAGCAGAATATAAGTTAGCGGAAAATATACTGAACCATGAAGAACCAGAAGAATGGAAAACACTAAGTCTTAGATATAGAGTGAAAAGATCTTGACACACATATCATTAGCATCCCAGAAGATGAGAGGAGAGTAGAAGCTATAATAAAAATATTGTGTCACAGATTCAAGATGTGCTATGAACCCCAAACAAAATATAAAGAAAGCTACGCTTAGGCACATCAAAAATAGGATTGCTAAAACCCAAAGAGAACATTTTAAGAACAGCGATGGGACTCAGAGCTGACTTTGCAACAGAAACAATGAAAGCCATGACAGCTCCCATGCTGAAAGAAAACACCTGCAGTACCCTAGAATTCTGACTTACCAAAAAATATATATTTCAAAAATAAAAGACAAAATAGAGTTTTCAGCAAACAAAACTCAATCTGTCACAAGAGCGGTACTAGAAGGAAAATGCCAAAAGTATTTCTAAATATACTAAATACTAGAGAAAAATTCCAAAGGTAGTTCTAGGAGGAGAATGATACATATATTTTCAAAGGCAAATATATGAAAATGCAGAGAGAAACAAATAGTAATGAAAAAGTAATAAGGAGTAATAAAATGTAAACATGTGAATAAATCTACATAATACATTATTAAGAAAAATGTCTGTTGTGGTTTAGAATACAGAGAATTGAAATCTGTGATAACAACAGCACAACAGACAGAAAGGTGAGAAGTTCTAAAATTTCAACTGTCAGAAAGTGGTGGAAGGACTAACATGGAATAGACTTGAATAAGGCCAATATGCACGCTGAAATTTAGGGTAACCTAAAAGAAGAGAATAGAGGAAAAATTACAACAAACAAACAAACAAACAAAAACCTTAATGCAAAAGAAGGCAAAAAAGGGCAGAAAAAAGAACACAGAAAACGACAACCAAAGAAAGTAAATAGTAAAATGGTACATTTAAGCCCAATGTGTCTAATATGTCAGTAAGTACAATAGACATAGTATATAAATACTTCAGTTAATGAAACAGACTGAATTCTTTTTTAAATTCCATATGCCCACAAGAGGGGCACTTTAAACATAAGGATACAAATAAGTTAAAAGTAAAAGAATGAACAATGATATACTATGTGATCGCTAATCAAAAGCTAATGTATCAGACAACAGTAGGTTTTAAGGCAAAAATCTAATAAAGGGGGACATTTCATGACTATGAAAGGGTCAACATATCAGGGAGCTTTACCAATTCTAAGTTAATATACAATATGTAATAACAGAGCAAAACATGTCAGAAGTGAATTAAAATGTACGTTCACATAAAATCTTATACACAATTATTCATAGCATCATTATTCATAAATAGCCAAAAAGCAGAAACAACTCAACTGATGAATGCATAAACAAAATGTGGTCTATCCAACCAATGAAATGTTATTCAGTCATTAAAAAGGAATAAAGTACTGATACATGCTTCAACATAGATGAATCTTGGAAACGTTATGTGAAAAGAACCAGAAAAAGGCTACATATTGTATAATTCCGTTTATAGGAATTGTTCAGAATGAGAAAATTCGGAGATAGAAAGTGAATTAGTGGTTGTCAGGGGCTGGGGCGAGACAGGAAAGGGGGTGACTGCTGATGGGTAGGGCATTGGGTAGGCGGGGGGTGGAGGGCTAGTGATGAAAATATTCTAGAATTAAATAGTGGTGATGGCTGTGCAATCTTATGAATATACTAAAACTATTGAATTGTATACTTTAAAATGGTGAATGTTATGGTATGCTAATTGTATCTCATTTTTTTTTAACTATGTAATTTAACTCCTTCCCCATTTAGGAAAAAAAAAAGGTGCAGCTTGCTACCAGCATTCATTTAACATCACACGTAGAAATGCTACATTTTCTAGGATTTGACATTTTCAGCAATCGAGAATTACTATATTTTGTAAATGGAAATACCACTACTAAAAACAGAATGCTATAAACAGAATGATGTCATTTGTTTCCAAAGACTATTAATATACTAGAGCAATGAGAAATTTAAAAGAGCAAGGTATTTCATGGCAAACGTTGGGGGTGAGGTTAGAACTGTAATGCACGAGTTATCTATCTCAGGGTAAATGCTGTAGCCACAAGCGCTGCCAGTGAGTATTCTCGGGGCAAGTGAGAAATGAGTTAAAAAAAACTTCTCAAAAGTAAAAGGGGAAACAAAGTCTATACTCATAGTTGGAGATTTTCCTACCTTGGTCACGGATAGAACCAATCAGCTAAAATCAGTAAGGATACAAATTTGCACAACTTAAGTAAAAGCTTACACTAACAGACACAAGTAGAAAACACAGACTCCTTGACAGAGCCCTCACTATGGCTTTGTACTTGACAATCATCTCAGTTAATTTACCTGTTATCACACACCCCTTAATGGATGAGGAAATTGAGGTAGAAACGGAACAGAGAGGGTGAGCATCTGACCCCAAGTCACGAGCTTGCTCTTAACCTCCCTGCTATATACTGTCCCCTGGCGCTGAATTTTGAAGAGGTTTGCCTAGAATCTTAATTCACATAAATACACTCCATGGTGCTAGGGTAACTGAGGTCTGCTGCAGACGGAAGAAATATTAACTGTTAATGATCTACTGTGTCAACAAAAATACACACTGGGCACCTACGGTATCCAAGACACAGTAAGAGATTCTTTAATAGCAACAATTTATTGAGCTCTTCCTTGAGCTTGTAACTCAAAGTTGCAAGCCCTTTACATTTTGGATGTCACTTAATCTTCGCAATAACCTGCCAGGTAGATGCTGTTATCCACACATTCCACACGAGGCATGAGACCCAAGGACAGGGAGGAGGCTGCTCCTAAGAGGCAGAAGTTGGATTTGAATCGATGTGACTCTAGAATCGAAGCTCGGAGCTACCCCCTTCACTCCCGCTCCATGACTGCACCGTCTTCGCCACTGTGATGGCTGTCAATCACAGAGCCTTAAAACTTAGGGTGTTGACAATAAGAAAATTAAAAAAAAAAAAAAAAACACCTTAGAGTAAATGTTCGTTCATGGAACCTGATCTTCACAGCAACCGCGTGATGTCGGCAAGACAAGAGCTCGCAGCATGTTCTAAATGAGAAAGCTGAGGTGAAACCGCAGACAGGTACCTCAGGGGCACAGCTGAACGCCCCAGCAAGCGAGACCGTCAGAGAGTGAAGAGAGGGGAGGCAGGAAAGGACACAGCACAGGCGCTTTCACTAAGCCCTAAAATGGGGGAAAAAAAACTGCTTTTTGTCATGTAACACATTTTTATTATACTCTGTTATTATACTTAGCAGGGTTTTATGGTTGGATAAGAACTATGGGCTTCTGCTGATCACATGCACAGCCCACAATTCCTGTGGCAGGTGACAAAGACAGGAATCACCTTCATGAATAATTCTCATTCACAAAGCTGCACTCGGAGCTGACTAAAGAGAAAGGCCTAAAACGGCCATTTCCACTGGCAGAGCTACACAGATTTCTCTTCTCTGGCCCGGAGAGAGTGACAGTCAGACTCATAATGCAGGCAAGTTGACGGCATTACATTTCGCATTCACCAGATCCATGTATAAAGGAGGGAACTAACGCAGAGAGGTTAATGACCTAGCCAAAGTCATAATGCTAGGAAGCAATAGATCTAGGTCTCCTAGAGAATCCAGGTCTCCTGCTAGCTAGGCCACTGTTGTTGTCCCAAGGTGCATCAGATCTGGGACACTCAGCCATGTGGGGTTATAGAACCTTTCCACATTAGATAAAGGCATAACAGAAAGACAGGCCAGGGGCTAGCATAGAGCAGAAAAACTAAAAATTCCCAGATTTCACCTCTGGAAGAGCTATTAAGAATCATTCAATCTGTCCTTTAATTAGATGGGTAAACTGAGGACCAGACAAAAGTTACAGAGCTTGAAGGCGCAGTTCAGGGCCAGAACCCAGTTCTGTGCCAATCTCATCATTCAACTGAGTTTGCAGAGCAATCTGCAAAAGCTACTACAGTGATAACAAAACAATTAATCCACAGGATCTTCTTCTTCTTTAGCAGGACCAGGTTATGCCTGAAAGTATCAGGGATAGTCTCTGTCCTTGAGGAGTTTATAAATGAGCTAGAAAAATAGGCACGAGAAATGAAAACAGAATCTGTAACAGAACATCAGTAAAGGCAGCAGCTACATCAAGAATGTAAAGGAGGCATAGAGGAACAGGGCTGGCTATGTTGAAGGCCTTCCTGAAGGAGGGATAAATAAAACTGTGATCGACGCATGCATCGGAGTCCAACCAGGAGAAAGGAACAGGTATGTTGGTCCAGGAAAAAGTTTGAACTCATGACGGAGTTTTGTGACGATGAAGCCAAAACAGCGGATGAAGGCCAGATCTTGGGGAATGTGAGCCTTTAAGTGCCAGGCTAGAGCTTTTGGATTTGGACCTATGGATAGTGAGTCTTCAGATTTATTCAGGAGCAGAAACTTGGGAACCTCTGAGCTCTTCGCGGAACTCCATGAGAGACAGATTACGATTCATTCCAGGACGGTGTGTCAGGAAACAGGCCTGCTGCTCTACATCTGCAGCATAAAACCACAACCAAAAGTACACATGCCTTTGAACAAAATAAGGCCTCAAATCTGACAGAATGGGTCTTTTCCAAATAGTCCCATGAACAGTTACGTACCATTTGCTTCTTTCCTGTCTCCTAGGAACCTGTGTACTGGCAGACGACAAGCACAGGTGCACTGTTTTTCATAAAGCATAGAGGAAAAACTTAAAAGGGAGAACATTCTGAGAACTGACTTCTTTTCTTCAGACTGGAAAGAGGCAGTCTTATAATTTTAGAGGCCCACAGCAATGCCACAAAGAGCAGCGTCCTCCCAGAGCCTCCGTTTCCCCATCTGACATGAAGGGGCTAGAGATGGAAACATCATCTGAGACCAGACTTTGGACATATTTAGCCTAGTCTGGCCATCTTCACATTTGCTGGGCTGTGCAGACAATGAAAGGGGTGGGAGAGCGGCCCTTCCACTAGGGCCATGGTTCTACGCAGCACGGAGAGTAGCTTGGAGTGAGACCAGCTCAGCAACCATCTGCTTCTGGAAAGGCTGGGGGTCACCACGGAATGTTGACAAGCTATTTTTGTGCAAGGTCCTGAAGTGAGCACAACACCCTATTGCCGACATGACTGACACCCTTCAGATGGTTCTCTCCTCAGCTAGGGCTTGCCATCATCCACCTGGGGCTCTTGAGGCATCCCTGCCTTCTCACCTTCAGTCTTGGAGGAAGATGAGTACCTTCATCCCTGGGTCACCTAGCCAGAAATGGGCAGCAGCCTGTTCCCAGGATGTGGGCTTCTATGAGCTGGCAGGGGCATGGAATACTTGGAGAGTCCGTGTGCCGTGTTCCTGCTGCCTGGGGGAGCTGGGAGGTCACCAGGAGCCGGATGTAGTAGCCACCAAACACCGCCAGCAGCTGTTGGGCCATTTCCTAAAAGAGGCAGGGAAACAGAGTGAGGGCCAGAGAGACACAGCTAATGCATGAGGGGAAGCCCAGTGGTCCTCACAGCCCTGCACCAGCAGTGATGCTCACCAGAAGGACCCAGCCAGGCCCTCACCTGGGATGTCTGCAAGATCCCTGGTCTGGAACCCCTGCTCTACAACTGGCTCTGTGGGGCTCCTGAGGCCTCAGTTTCCTCATCTCCGAGGGAGGTGACCTAACTGCCAAAAAGTGATGATAATATGCAAAAAAGCTATGGAGCCTCAAAGCACTAGAGAAATTAGCATTGATTTATACCAGCCAATCGCACAAGCACACGCTTTTTCCAGTTCCCAATGTCTGTGAACTGTGAAGTGCATGAGGTCAAGGTAATGCACTTAGAGAAAACCACTAGTGAAGGGGGGCAGGTAGCAGAACAGTCCTATGATGACAGGACTCTTCATTCATACAAGGTATCTGCTGGATCTCTTTAGACAAATGTTCCTATGATATTAACAGTTTGCTTATAAAACCTGGATGTATCACAGAAAGATGACTACTGTATGATTCCACTTATATGAGACACCCAGAGCAGAAAATTTCTAGAGAAAGTAGAACGGTGGTTTTCAGGGGCCAGGGAAGGCGGGGTTTGTGTTTCATGGGCACAGAGTTTCAGTTTGAGAAGATGACCACGTTCCAGGGCTGGACGGTGGTGATGGCTGCACAACAATGTGACGTGCTTAATGCCACTGAATCGCACGTTGAAAAATGGTTAAGGTGGTAAATTGTACATTATGGATATTTCACTGTAATGAAAACATCAAACAGTCAAAAAGAATAAAGAACAAATTTTAAGAATCAGATATAATGCATGCTCTTATTAAAACATTTGGTCTCTAAGTTCGTCCGCTGTTCTGGCAGTGGAATTCCAGGGAAAACGCTTCAGTTCCTTACACATGGCAGTGAAGGTCTTTTGTATTATGAACTGTGTCCAGTCTGAATGTAATAAAACAGGGTGTGGTTACAGGAGGCTGTTTCTGTTGGTAGAGTCAATGATTAAGAACAGGCTTCAAATCAAAAAAGCCACACAGAAATTTCAGCTCAGCCACCCTGTGACAGACCTTGAGCAAGTCACTTCACCTTGCTAAGTCCATTTCTTCAACAGTAAAAGAGGGAAAAATCACAGCATCAGTCTGGTTGGGCTCAGGTGAAGATGAAAGGAACTACTAGATAGAAAGCTGAATACCCAGTGCTCAATTAATGTCATCAATATCACAACAGGATCATTATTCAAAAAAAGCAAAAATTACACCTCGCTCTATAGGGTCAGCGTTTCTTCCAAGTTATCCTTTGTGCTAAAAAAAATAATGAAAACTTCAAATAGCCCTCCCCTCACTAACTCAGATTGGTCTTCTGACCCATTTACTCTAAAATCAATAATGTAAGAAGCAAAGAAGTGTGGCAAGAAAAATGGCCAACTTAGAATTACTAAGGCTGGCTCCTGCCCTTGGCTTTGCCACATTCTCCTTTGTTCTGTTTTGAGCAAGTCGGTCGAATTTTTGGAAGCTTATTTTACCATCGGAGATGGAGGGAAAATAATCCATACCACAGAAGGCATGCTAAAGAATTTTATGCATGATAAAAGCTGTTAAAACATAAGAAGTCATTATAACTAATTCACCGTCTTTCACAGGCACTGGTTTCCTACTGAAATATGATGATCTGGCCCATGCTGAGACCTGGGCACTGATTATACTTTCCCTCGCTAAGTTATAAGGGCAGCTACTTTAAAAACATGTGCACACACACACTGAGACTTGATATTCATGACAGAAAATTGTATTACTATTGGTTTGAATGCATTTGAAAAAATAATTTAAAAGACTCATCATATTTAATAGGCTATTTCGCATAAACCCAGACATGCATGCCACAATAAAGTACGTGACCTTATCAATCTTTTCTGCTCTCTAAAAAAAAAAAAGTCAATGGGATTCAAGTGAAGACATCATTTCCTCTTGTAATAGTCCTATTTGTAGGCCTCTCCCACTCCCAACCAGTGCAAAAAGGAAAGTCCAGGCTGGTTTGAAACTTTAATCCCCAAACCTCTTGGCTGAAAAGAAAATACAAGTGCTCTCCTGCATCAAACCATGCCTAAGGCCACCCTTCACTGCATGTCTCCCAGACAATGGGTCTGTCCTCATGATGGGCAGAGGGTAGCACAGGCAGCAAACCACATTAGATTTCTGGTCTACCAGCACTGGGTCAAACCCAAAGATAGCTTAGGTGGCAGGACCCAACAGAACTCTGGGGCTGGAGGAACTGGAATTTAACAGAGATGCATATAAGACTTAGACATTCATTGCGGTTTAAGGAGATAGGTAGGTACACGATAGATTGATGGATAAATAGACAAAAAAAAAATGATCCAAATGTTCATTAAGATATTCATGGTTAGGTAGGCTGAGATCTATCAATACCCAACTATGCATCTGGTGGAACTACCAAAAAAATATCTAAGATATTTAAAAAGGGAAGGGAAAAACCCAATAAGTAGAAAACAACTCCTACAAACTATTTTTTAGTGCTGGGATGAGGGGAAAAAATATTGAAAACTACTAGGCTAGAAGATTTGTATGGTCTCTACCAACTCAGCAAAGCCATAGTTCCCTGGAATTTACAACTTGAGGCCCCCAGATGGACTCTACATAACTCTCCCATGAGAGAAGGTGGCCCTGACTGGCCAAATGCCTGTTACCTCCGGCTCGGCCTCAGGAACGAGCTGGTGAAGCTCAGTCTGCAGGAGTGGTCTCTCCGTGAGATGAGGGCTGCTGGGCAGGAGAGGAGCTTCCTCTAGCAGATTCTCAGGCCCCTCTGCTGTCGTCATGGGGCTCACCCCCGTCTCCAGGACGACACAGAGCTGGCTCAATCTGTTTCTCAGCAAGGACTGAAAAGGAAACGGAGAAGGGGCTTGAATGGTGCCCTAAGGTGGGTGGTGTGTAGGAGGCTGAGTCGCACCCTGAGCTGCAGACCCACAGAGAATGGATGGACCGTCTACAGGCTGACCTTGGGAGAATGTGGAACTGTGTCCCATTGTTAAGATCAGGTAACTCCCTACAAAAGTAGGGTCCTTAATGATTTCTAAAGCACTATTCCTTCCATGCTCTCATTTGATGCTCAGAGTAGCCTGGGACATGGGTATCTTCATCTATACATTGCGGATACACAAACGGAGGTTCAAAGGCCTTGCCCAAAGCCATACAGGAGCTCAGGGGCCAAGATTAGGGCTAAACTACAATTCTAAATTCAAGACCGACTATGACTGATCCCAGAGGAGGAGCCCAGGTCTCAGAGACAGCAGGGCTGGGCCCCAAACCCAGCATCACCAACCGGCTCTGTGACTGCCCACAGGTAGTGACAGAGCTTGTCAAAGCCTCAGTTTCCTCATCTGTGGAATCAGAGCAAGAGCTCCCTAATCTTCATAAGCAGTTGGAAGGCATTTGAGCACGTGAAAGTCGTCTAAGTATGTGGTATTTTCCTCTGCCAGGATCTTTATTATTATTACTGTTACTTATTATTATATAAATAAATATATGCTCGCTATAGGAAATGTAGAAAATACAATGACTGAAAAAAGAGGAGATCAGTTAAAATGCAATTAGTTAAAAGACTTAATTCCTTAGGCAAAAGAACCACGGATTCCATACAGGTGTTCTTCCTTCTACGTAATTTTTCCTTAGACATTTTTCCAACATTGACATAATGCAATCTGGCCTCTTGGTTTATTTTGTTTTTTTCACTTAAGGTATCCTACCTCTTGGCTAGTCTTCATTTCTCGAACATGGTCAGACAAAAACTGCACACAGTTCTCCAAGTCGAAGTAGACAAACCAGAGCTGGGGAGAGAAGAAGCCATGACCAGTGAAGCTCAATGCCAGCCTGACCTTGAACTCGCCATCTGTGAAACCATCCTCCACCTCCTGCCTCCATGCCAGAGGCCTGCCCTTCTGAGGACCACTGGGTTTATGCTGGTCTCTGGCAGGACCGTGCCATTCTGCTCTCTCCCACACACGAACTCTCCTTTATATGGCCTGTAGAAAAATGGCTTTGTGTGCTAACGCTTTTTAAAATGGCTACAGCCCATCTCCAAGTCACTAAGCATCTGAGAGACTCCAAACCAGCCCGGGCATCAGGTATCCATCTAGAGCTACCACTTTATCATCAGGGGCCAGGTACCCTTCTATCTGGAACCCAACATGCAAATGAGTGAAGCTCTCAGAGCTATCACTCCCCACTGCCCACAGCTGAGTCAAGGTAATGAACTTGGGTGCTCTCAGGGGAGAAGAATGGGGTAAGAAGTCCTCACCTCACATTTACCTCCCCTTCCTCTACAACCTCAACAGTCCCCAGAAGGCCGGAGTAAACTTAGTCAGGCTTAAATCCTCCACATTCACACATTACACATCTTGTTGGGTCCACGCAGCTGCCGCACATCACAACCCAAGTTCTACAAGAAACGAGAGGCCCATGTCCCACAGCTCCATCCACCGACCACTTCCCCTGGATCCCAGGCCACCCTCCTCCCAGTGGCTGACCCATGAGACCCAAGGTCCCCTCTGCTGACTAGTCTCTCTCACCGTCTCACCCCAAGGGAACATTTTTTAAATGTTTTTAAACTTTTTATTATGACATTTTCCAAACATACGTAAAAGTAGAGCAAATGAAGCATTAAGTTCCAGCTAACCACCTTGGTCAATGGTTACCACATCAGAGCTTCACTTGTTTCATCTCTCCTCCTACCCACGACTCACCCCGGGCACCTCCATCCCCAACCCACACCATCCCCAGTGATTTTTTAAAAAATCCAAGATATTGTGTCACTTCAACCCAAGATGCTATTTTGAAACAGAAAGAACTCAATTATTTTTTTAAAAATGTGTCCATTCATGAGTCTTCCATCCATGCATGCCTTCAACTAACAGTTGCCAAGTCACCCCTATGTGCCAATCCATCAAGAGGATTCGGAGACAAATGAGGCTGAAAGAACTCCCAGATTCAAGGAACTCCCAAACTCCCATGTCACCCTTGAACTGCCAGAAATCTTGTGATGCCCTCAAGTTCACTTCCTGGTGACAGCAAGATTCCCCTCACACCCTTCACCATCTCAGACATGCTAGGCTCCAAACACGCATGGCTCCTCCTACGTCTGCTCTCTGCTGCAGCCTCAGTACCTAGAACAGTGCCTGGAACATGCTAGGCTCTCAGTAAGTATTTGTAGGATGAGCAGGTCATGTGTCCCAGGTCCCAGCCACACACCCACCACAGGGCTCCCACTGTGCAAGGGCGACGACTGGTGAAAAGGCAGGTGTTGGTGCTGAGGAGATTTAGCAATCTCACCTGAAGAGCCCAGCAGGCAGGAGCTGCCCCCGCTAGGTCCCAGACCCACTGTGTGACCCCATCTGTTTGCTGAATGAATACTGAGCGAGGAGTGAGGCTTGGACAGTCTCTGAGCCTCCCTTCCAGCTCTGCCCCGTGGAGGTTCTGGGCTGCTGGTTACCACCCAAGAGCACCGAGGAAGGAACATTGGGACAGGGAGGAAGGGACAGGCTGCTGACGCCATCTCATTAGTAGACTCTGAGAGACTGTGTAGACTGGGAGAACAAGGGGCCACCTCTCCCCAGCAGCCCAGCCCGAAAGTGGGCCCTCAAGAAGAGGTCACTCTGAGACAGCACCTGAATCACGCTCTGGCAGCCTTCCACCGTGTCTGTCACCCCCAGCAGCACCCGGTGTCGCAGGAGAGCTCCGTTGGCAGCCGCCAGCCTCAGGTCTGTGTTGGTATTGGCCTGTAAAACAAATGCCAGCCCTGAGGCCAGACCTCCACGCGGCCAGGGAGCTCTCGGGCCTGGGCAATAGCCATGCACTGTCCCACCCCTAGACACCAGGGGACAAACCTTATCTTTAAGACATGCCCATTTCCTCCCTATAAAATGGGATTGTGGAGTTGTTGAGATAATAAATTCAATAGTGTCAGACAGCCCTAGGTTGAAGCCCAGCTCTGCTACTTCCCAGCTGTGTGGCCCTAGGCAAGTTAGGTCCCTTCCCTGAGTCTTGCTTTCTTCAGCTGTAGAATAAGGATAAAAAGTGTCCCTGCCTCCTGGGGACATGGTGAGATTTAACTGAGATTGCGTATGTGAAGCACTTAACCCAGTGCCTGGGACACATTCAGGTGCCATAGTTATATGTGGGGAGCAGGGCCGGGGTGCAGGGGAGATGAGGGTTTGAGCATTTATTGGGTAAGCAAAGCAAGTATTCTGTCTACAAGGCGCCTACTTTCCAAAGTACCTAGCACAGTATCTGGCCCTCGGAGCAGGGCTCTGGGACTCCGTCTCCTTCTTTTCCCACCTAAACTAATGACGCTGTAGATTTAGTTGACAAAGTACCTGCTAAGCAGGCCAGGAAGGAAAAGGGAGAGGAAAGGTGTCTGGACCCAAAGTGCTGGTTTGGGACAGACACCCCTAAGGACTGTGAGATGCAATCAGAAGGCAGCCCAATCCAATGACCTGGTTCCCCAAAAGATCACAACCCCTGTAGGGAGCTTTTGGAAGTATGAGAAGGCCCTCTTGGTTGTCTCAGGGATGGGTTAGGCAAAGCTGGCAATTAGGGATGGGGACCAAGATGCTAAACATGTGCCTTCCCATGAGAGACAATCCCACACGTGGAAGAACTGTCTCTCAGCCTACCTAGACTCCCGGTCTCCCACTGTGTGAGAACACAGGTGAAAAATCTACTTATAATTCTCCAACAGGCCATCTAACTCCATTTTACATCTAAACCTAAAGTATTTTTTAATTGTTTAAAATATACTGAATTTTCCAGACATGCCACTACTATGAAAATCGAGGGATGATTGTATTTTGTTTTGCCTAGAATGTTCGTAAGGGTTGTTCACCCCTCAGAATCCAGTAACACCAAGAGTTCCAATCCTGATTTGGGGCAAATTATTCATCATCTCTCTGCCTCCATCTTCACATCTCCAAATTAGTGATAATAACACCCCTTTATATTAAGGGTTATAACAAGGATGGAATGAGTTCACCCACATGAATGAACACTTGGAAGAATGAACCCTCAATATCATTATCATGAGGATACTGAATTGAATTCCTCGTGTTTTCCACTGTACCATGTTGGCCACTAACAAATACTTTTAGGAATTTCCCATGTGCCCAACAATGTGCTGCACCCTGTAAGGGACATAAGGCAGGATGTTGCCTGCCTTCACAAAACTTCCAGTTTTGAGAAAGGATATTAATGCCCCAAACAAGGGGCAAACAGGTAGCATATGCAAAATGGTGAGGCTCTCAAGGATGCTATGTGATGCAGGTAGGACACTCACAGTAGGAGGGCCAAGGTTCAGGAAGGGGGATCCACATGGTCCTGAGTGACAAGGGATACAAGGAGGAAGAAGTCCTTGAGCTGAGGCAAGACCTGAGGAGGCTGTGTGACCACAGACTGATTACTTAACCTCTCTGAGCTTCAGTTTTTCCATTGGCCAACAGAGTCAATAACTGTAATAGTTAATACTTACTGAGCATTTACTGTATACCAGGTATGATTATAAGTACTCTGTATATATTAAGTCATTGAATTCTCCAAACAATGTTGTGGAGGAGCCACAATTATCACCCATTTTACAGATGAGGAAACTAAGGCCCTGACAGGTTAGGTTAAGGCCTTACCCCAGACTGCAGAGCTAGCAAAGAGAAGAGGTATCCTGTCTCCTTGTCAGGTTGTAGTTGGTCATTGATATCAGGCTCCAAACACAGAGCACCTAGTAGGTGCTCATTAAATGGTGGTCATTTCTAGGAAGGAAAAGACCCTGGAGAGGTTCCCTGAATGAGCAAACAGTGAAGACAGGAGTGCCACTGAGTGCCTGGGGCCTCCATCCTGAATCTAAGGGTAAAGGCACAAGGTCTTGTTCATCTCTGAGCCCCGTGCCTAGCACATTACCTGGTACTTGCAGGGGCATCATGAATATCAGCTGAACAAGGAAGGAAGGGAGAATAAGAGGCAGATAGCCAGAGCAGGCATTCTCTGAATTGCATTAATTATATCTGCATCCTTATAGCACCTGCCAGGTGCCAGATATTTTGCTTGCTCCTGCCAAAGCAAAATATACTTTGCTTTTTTCCCCCGCCCCAAGAGAAGTTTCTTACTGCAGGAAAAACCAGCTCAATTTACTTTTTATAGGCCAAGCACGAGGGCCATGAAAGCTTCGACAGAGCCCAAGGCAGCATTATTTTGTCAGCCTTGAGCCAAAGCCCAACAAAGAAATTTTTCAGAATGATTAAGCCATGAAGTTCCTATTCGTCCCTATATGCACAGAACTCGTACCCCAAACCCTTAACTCATTTCCTAACATCCCGCCTTCTCCTCTTGAGTCAGGCAAGAGTGGAGTGTTTGCTAAAAATCTCAAAGTCCAGCTCTGTGCCAGGTACTAGAGGAGCTTCCTAAGCACTGGAAAGACAGCAGAGATGTGGTGAGCAGAAAAATGCCCCTGCAAGATGCCTAAGTCCTATTCCCCAGAACCTGTGAACATGTTACTTATACAGCAAAGGGGAATGAAGGTTGTAGATAGAATTAATGTTATTAATTAGATGGCTTTAAAATAGGGAGATTGTCCCAGATTATTCAGGGAGCCCAGTGGAATCACAAGGGGCCTTGAAAGTAGAAGAGGGAGGCAGACGACTTAAAGATGGGAGAAGGGCTAGAGCGCCATGGGTGGCTTTGAGGATGGAGGAAGGGAACACGAGCCAAGGAATGCAGGTGGTCTCCAGGAGCTAAAAGAGGCGAGGAAACAGATTCTCCCCCAGCAGCCGCAGAGAGCATGTGGCCCTGCTGTGCCAAGCTTCTAAACTGCAGAACTGTAAGATAATAAATCTGTGTTGTTTCGAGCCCACATTGATGGTGATCTGTTACAGCAGCCATGGAATACCAATACAGTTGGGCACTGACTGAGAATGAGGCCTGAAATCTAAGCATCCTGGCCCTGAATTCCATCTCTGCCATTTATTAGCGGCATGACCTTGGACTATTCCTTGAGCTTTTTGGAACCTTGGGTTTCTCATCTGTAAAATGAAGACTCTACCCAGAGATTTACTGGGAAGTTTAATGAATTAACGGTGGTGGAGCATTTAATGGATGACCTACGGTATACAAAGTGCTCAGTAAGTAACAAAAGCTGGACACTGAAGAAGCAGAGTACAATATAGTGAACCTGCATCAATCTCCTTTGTGAATGAGACTGGGAATCTGACGGCTGAGGCTTTAAGCCACTCACAGTGGGAGGGGCCAAGTTACCTAAACCCTCTGACCATCCACTCTGCCTCACAGGTCATTGCAAGGATTAAATGAGACAGGATTTTTAACAGGGTTCTGAGTCAGGGCCTCCCACTTCCCCCATCCCTCAGCCTCGGCACCTTGTGCTCAGTAGCCCCTTCTCACCACAGCACTCTTCTGAGCATCCAAGGGGAGGAGGTACATGAAAGGGCTCAGGAAACTCAAAATCCCTTATAAATATTGGCTGTCAGTGCCCTCCTCCCCCATCCCAGACTCTCTCAAAACAGCTTGCTTCCAGAAAAACACCCTGCAGGGATTAGATAGGAAAGACAGAAAGGATTTAGTCATACATGTGATTTGATTTCTTTTAGTCACTGGGCACATGGGCCATTGTGAATTTTCATGGTTGGAGCAATTTACTGAAGCAGTTAATAGAGAAAAATCTGATTTGGGATCTTCCTGCCCATACAGCCCCTCTGGAGGGAGTATGGCTGGGGTCTCCAGATGTCTCACCTTTCTCTGGTGTCTTTCGAAGATGAGCATGAGAGTCAAGGTCAGGCTCACTGCCGCCAGGGTCACGAGCAGCACACCCACCCAGTGGTTCCCCAGGGCAAACATCTGGCTGGTGGAGTAGATGTTGGCCCACACTACCACGTAGAAAACCTGCGAGAAGCCAGGGCAAGACCATGGTCAGGAATGCCAGTCCTCAAGTGAAGCAGCTCCACTCAAGGGAGCACCCCTGGACACTTCTGCCACCTCCCGGGATTCACAGAACTCGCAGGGCCCATAAGAGACTGATGGGGGCCTGTGAGAAAGAGCCTTTCTTCCCTGATCATAAGCGAAGGTAGAGGAACAAGGTTTGAATGGTTATTCCAAATCCCTGCTTGCCCTGATTTTAAATAAAACAGAAAAGGGCAGGGAGCTTGTATGGGAGAGAAATTTGAGACAGAAGCCCACACTGATCCCTCAACAGCAATGTGACCTGGACAAGTTATAATAACTCTCTGAGCCTCAGTGTCCTCATCTGTAAAATGGAGTTAATACCTACTTCACAGAGCTGATATAAGGGTTGTAATATGTGTAACAGCCTATAAAAGACAGTTGCTATCTCATTCCCTTCCTGAGAAGCAGGACGTGGGGGTCAGGAGTGCTACCTGACCATTTATCTACACAGGGGACCAGCAAATCACAGTGGTTAAGATGCTGAAACCAGGCTGCCTGGGTCCAAATACGGGCTCTACCATACATATGCATGTTTATATGTATGTGTATACATATTTGTACACACACACACATGGTTAGAGCTGACATGGACCTATCTGTTGAACAGATGGGGAAACCATGTTCCAGAGAAGTGAAAAGTCTTGACCAAAGCCAGACACAGAGGACAGAGCCTCAGGGGTGGGTCTGCAAATCCCCAATCCCAAGTTTTGCCCTCAGTCAACCCTGCCTCCATCCTTTACATAGAGACCTTGTTGCCATGCTCTGCCATAAATTCCCTCTTACACCAAAATCTGGGTCCATGTGTACTGCCTTCTTCAGGCATTTGAGCCACCAGCCTCCAAACCCCTTACACGCATCAACAGGCTCCAGGCCACGACGCCAAATGCGGCAGTGCCAAAGCGGGCCACCACAGGGTCAGGGCGGGCCCACCTCCTTCCTTACCACAGCAAAGGCCAGCCGCATAGGTCTTGAGTTGTAGATGATGTATCTTCGCACTTGGGGCTCCAAGAGGGCACTCTCGGCCAAGCTCCTGTACTGGTCGGCCGGGACCTGCTTGGCCACCCAAGGGAAAGAGATCTATCAGCCACAGAACCCCTCTCCATCTCCTTCCCACCAGCAACCACGTCATTTCCAGTTCACATGACTATCATGTGGAAGGGGAATCAGGCATACTCTCTGGGCTAGACCGGAAGGCAGAGTGAGGAGCTCAGAGCACTAAGGGCAATCACAGGACACAGCTCCCAGCCCAGGAAAGGTCGGGCATCACGAGGGAGGTGGCAGAGCTCGAGATAGAGGAGGATATCCTGCAGATGGATCCCTGTAGCCCAAGACCCAGTAGCTCACAGCAGACCCAGGGTAGCCTAATGGTTAAGGCACAGGCCTGGGAGTCAGCTAGTCCTGGATCTAAACCTTTTATGTGCTGTGTGACCTAGAGAAAGTAACTCTACTCCTCTGAGCCTATTTCCTCCTCTGAAAAATGAGGATATGAGGACCCAGCTTGTATGAGTATTGTGCACATTAAATAAGATAATACATATGCAATCCTTTCCTATGCATTATACAGTAAGTACATGTATTTTATATATACATGTTATCTGGACATCTTTGGGGGCCTTTGGTTTGCCTACCACAGTCAGTTATATTTTACTTCGCTAGATATGTGTATCTAAGTGTATGTACATACCAGCCCAGCACTGGTACCACAGTAAACACTAGATACCCAGGAGCTATTATCAATATTGCAATATCAATAATTATTAACACAGTCCAAAGTACTGAAAACTCACATCTTCCTGCCCAAACAAAAACACTGCAGCACATAAAGGCCCCACAAGAGTGGGTCGCTTAAGAAACAGAATTCAACCATTAAAGATGCTATGTAGGAACACGGCAGAACAGTGTACAAATGTTCACTGGTTAAGAAAACCCCACTGTGGACCAATGTTTAAGAAAAGCATTCCTCTGAGCAAAGGCTGAAAGGAAATGTGGGAAGATAAACCAGCTCTGGGGCTGATGTGGGCTTAGTATTATCAATTTGGAAAGTTTCTCTTTAATGGTGATACAATGTTGTTTTAAACAATAATGCGATTCAGTTTTAAAGAGAGAAACTATAAAACCTTCGGTGTAAAATGAGCAGTGTATCTTCCCCATCCACAACCAATGCCCCCTGAGCAGTGCAGGGAAAGGCCGGACCGTGCTACGGGTACTTAGAAACAACAGCAGTAGCTACAGCTTATTGATTTACTGTGTGCCAGAGATGGTGCAAGTGTTCCTCAAGCATTATTTCACTTAATCTTCACAAAACCCTGTGTAACAGGTATCCATAATGCCCTCATATTGCAGATGAAAGTGTGGCTCAGAAAGGTTAAGTCACCTGCCTAAAGTCACACAGACAGTGGGCAGGAGAGCTAGATCTGCACCCAGAACTATGGATCTGTGAAGTCTATGCCTCAGATCATGATGCTAAAAGGGACTGTATTATCAGCTAATGAATTTATGTACCCTTTCCTCTCCTAAAACACCCTTCCTTCCTCCCGTCTACCCAGCAAGCTCACTTTTCCTTTAAGATTCCAGATCAAGTATTTGCTCCTCTGCAAAGCTTTCAAAACTACTGTCCCTGCCCAGGCAGGTTTACCATTTTCTCCTGTGAAGGTCTTCAATGCCTTACACAGTCTTATACTGCAGCATTTATATCTTGTTGTCTGATTTACCCGACACGTGCCCATCTCTCCCGCTGGGCTCTGGCAGCCATGTGAGCACAGGCACTGGGGCCCATTCACCTCCATAGTGCTTAATGGCCAGCTAAGTGCCTGGCCAGAGAAGGCACCCCAAAACATACATCTGTTAAGTGAATTAATTGGGAAGCCATTTCTAATATAGCTTCTTTCTATCCCCTGCCACATCAAGCACATAGTAAGTGTTTAATAAAATATTTTGTGAATAACCAGTTGAAAGGATAGATAGACAGACAGACAGGTAGATGGATGGATGGATGGATGGATGGATGGATGGATGGATGGATGGAAGGATGGAAGGGAAAATGGTAAGGACTCAAGAAAACCAGCACTCACCTGAATGCCCCAGGTCTGCAGCTGTTCTTCTGCAGCCCCCAGATCGAAGGAAATGGGGGCACAGGTATTGTCAATCCGGAGAACCGTGAGGACCTGGCCATTGCGGAGCTCTGAAAGCAGAATGGAAGCTTCATCTGACTGAGCACTGACTATTCTGGATGAGCCAAGACCCTGCTGGCATCAACGCCTCTGGCCACGAGAACCTTCTCCTGGCAAGTAGAGACACGGCAGCTGTCCTCAGATCCCTACAGGAAAAGAACTGGACTTGACAGGAAAGCCCCCAGGAGGCAGAACTGAGGCCAGTGCATGGAAGCTGGTAGGATACAATGCAAGACCATATAAGGAAGACTGCTACAGCCATGCCACCCTGAAGAAGTCTGATCCCATCTGATATTGGAAGTTAAGTAGGGTCGGGCCTGGTTAGTACTTGGATGGGAGACAACCTAGGAAGACTAGGTGCTGTAGGCATAAAAAATAAAAAATAAAGGATTGTAAGGAAGACTTACCCAAAATGAGAACTGGTAAGCTCCCCATCACAGGGATATTTAAACAGAGACTGAACAACTACCTACATTGGGAAGATGATGTAGCAAACATTTATTAGAGGACTGGTTAACTGAGTAACTCTTGCATTCCCCAGTGGGCTCAGAGTCTAAGCAAGAGATAACCCACTGTGGTAAGCAGAACAATGGATCCCCAAAGATGCCCCTGCCCTACTCCCCAAAACCTGTGCGTATGTTGCCGTAGATGGCAAAGGAGAATTAAGGCTGCAGAAGGAATTAAGGTTGCTAATCAGCTGGCTGTACATAGAGAGATGATCCTGGATTATCCAGCAGGGCCCGGTGTAATCACGAGGATCCTTAAAGTAGGAGAGGGAAGTAGCAGAAGCCTCAGGAGGGATGTGACAGTGGGAGAAAGGCACAGAGAGACGATCATTGCTGGCTCTGAAGATGGAGGAAGGGCTCATGAGCCAACGAGTATGGGTGGCCTTGAGAAGCAGGAAAAGGAAAAAACAGATTCTTCCAAGCCTCCTGAAGGAATGCAGCCCTGCTGACACCGTGATGATTTTCGCTCAGTGAGGCCAGTGTCAGACTTTTAACCTACAGAACTGTGAGAGGGTGAATTTGTGTTTTGCAAACCAATGTGTCAGTGGTAATTTGTTATGGCAACCATAGAAAACTCACATACTGACTTACTGGTCACCCGTCCCAGTGAATCTGCAACTCACTCAACATTTTAAAAGCATAAACTGAGTTAAGTGTTACCTCAACATACACACCACATCAACCCAAGGCTGGTCACAAACAGCACCGCTCAACTCTTTGCCTGCACGGCCACGATGAAGTCGGACTGTGAGACCGAGGCCAGCCGGACTGAAAGATCTGGGCCGAAATCCCCTCTGGCCTAGGGAGGAACAGCAGCAGGAGGAAGCCAAACCTCCCTTCCGTCCTGAGTAGAGAGACTATGGACAAAAGCATAAGCTAGCTAATCTGGGGTTCAAACTGTGACCCGCCTCTCACTAACAGAATAACCTTGAAGAAGCAATCTAAATCCCTGGCCAGCCCCTGAGGATAGCCATATCCACCGCAAAGGCCGTTTCAAATAATTAAGACGATGAAAATAAAGCACCTGGCACAAAATGGGTGCAGAATAACTAGCCACTATTGCGGTCATAACTTAAAAGCAAGCGTGTCAGAACTCGAAAGTAATAATAAAACAAGACCGATGTGCTTATGTTTGTTTTTACCCTCCCACAGTGTTCCCAAAAGGATCTAAGTAAGATGGCTTCATTAAAATAAGAAAAAATAAAATTACAAACTTAGACTTGAAAATAATAAGCAAGCAAAGAAAATTAGACAAAAAGAAAAGCAGAAATAGACGAAAATAAGAATAACCTCCAGGAATTGAGCCCTTACTATATACAACCAGGCAAGGGGCTTAGCCTTCAAGGGGTGATTTCTTTTAATCCTCCAAGAGCCCTAAGAGGTGGATACCATTATCATGGAAAAGGAAACAAGCCTCTGAAAGGCTGACGAACTTGCCCAATGTTACCAGGGAAATGAAAGTGAGGAAGAAAAGGAACAAGGAGAAAAGGCAGTGCTCAAAAGGCAGGCAGTCATGCTGGATGCGGCTCAGACAAGCTCACCATCGCGGAGCACCGAATAGAGAGCCCACGTAGGTTTGGACTCCAGACATGGAGAATGTGACCCGCCCCCTAGCCAAACCAGCAAGGCTCTTTGCGCACTGAGCAAAGTGTTTGCCAGAGCAATGCAGACTCCCCACGGTGTCTTTGTTTGCTTTCTAAACCATGAGTTCCTGGATTCTTGGCAATAATCTCTCTAATCTGTTCCTTAAAGTGAGAACAGCAAGTCCTCAGCCTAGAAATACTTGTTTTTACACCTAGATAGGGAAAAAGATCTGAAAAGGTACCAAAAGAGAACGTGTGTGAGCAGGCACATGGGGAGAGCAATTTACCACAAAAGAATGAGAACTGGCCTGCCAAAAATCAATAGAGCAATGTCTTCAAAGTTCTGAAGGAAAATTGTTTCATTCCATTTCACTATACTGGTGTGTGTGTGTATGGCTTTTCTAGTAAGAGAGAGAGAGAGAGAGAGAGAGAGAGAGAGAGAGAAGAAAAGCAAGCCAGCCAGCTAGCCTTGTTTTTAATTAAATAGTTGAGTTTCAAATCATCTAATAACCACCCACATTTCTATGAATCCCACAATTAGGAATGCCATCTCTTACCTGTGCCCAGAAACTCATTCATTCATTCAACAAAATACTTCTTGAGCATCTGCTGTGGGCCAAGCCCTATGCAGATACTGTTCCTTGGTTGAACAAGACAAGACAGAGCCCTTGTCCTTGTGAAGTTTACATTCTAGTGGGGAAGTTGGATGTTCAGCACTTTATTACACTGGTAATTATTTAATTAAGACTGTGGTAGCTGCTATGGGGAGAAGTAGGATTAAATGAGGGTCCTGACTTAGGCTGGGCTATCGGGAGGGAATTCCTATGGAAGGGAGATCAGAACTGAACTCCGAAGATGCATGGAAATTAAACAAGGGAAAGGAGGCAGGAAAAAAAAGAGCATAACAGGCGGAAGGAACAGCAAATGCAAAGGCCCTGAGGCAGGACAGCATAGCAAGAACAAAAACCAGGCGAGGCAGGAGTGATTAAGCCAGGCCTTGCAGGCTGGTGAATGATAGATCCTTGTGCTAAATCCAATGGGAAACACTGAAGCAGAAAGTGACACACTGTTGCTTGTGCATTTAAAAAAGCTCTCTCTGAACGTCATATAGAGAATGGATTTAAGAGGCAAAGAGAGGTCAACTAGGAAGCTACAGCAGGGATCAAAGCAGAGGGTGATGGTGCCTTGATTTAAGGAGGTAATGATAGAGAGAATAGGTAGCAATGACAGAAAATAGCCTAGAAACAAATCCCAAAATGCCCACCCTCGCCTAAAGGCACTTCTGTGCCTATTCATTCCCCTTCCTCGATCATATTATGAGTCCAGGTCTGCATCCTGTGGGAGAGTAGCTGGAAATGAATTGAGAGCCAAGACCTTACCTTGCCCCCAGCCAGGAGGGCTTCCTCCAGGGAGGGCGTTCCAACTAGGGGAGGAGGTAAAGGATGAGGCAGGCAAGGAGCTGACTGCCCCGCCAGGGTCCATCTGCGGTTCACAGGCCATAACAGAAAGCGAGCTGGGCGAAACTTCCCCTTCTCAGGGCTGTGGTTCACTCTGGATCAGCCAGCTCTGCTTCACTTGCCTTCAGAAAACAGCGAAGAAAGAACTTCAGGCCTGGAAGGCTGGGCTCCCTGGCTCTATCAGCCCCAAGTAATCACAAGGCCTGGGAGAGCTACCCAGACTTTCTGCTGACCTTGGTCTTTCTGATCATGCTGAGGAACATCCTCAGAGTGAGGAGGAGCTAAAACTCTCCCAGACCTCGCCTGAAAACTTCCCTTCTGGTCTTGTGTCTTTTCTAGCCCAGATACATCCAGGCACCCGCAGGGAACCCAGAGGCAAACCAGGCCCCACTCCTAGGCGTGTGGGATTTCCATTCCTTACTAAGGTCAGGGCAGTGCATTCATCACGGGGAGACTTCCTTATACTAAGGATTTCAAATAGCTTCCCAGAAGACATTGCAAAATACAAATGAAAAAAAAAAAATCAGGATGGTAGGAAAGATACATTTAAAAAAATAAAAGTGATAACCAAATATCCAGGCAATCAGGGTCCCTAGCAGAGGTGGTAGAAAGAAGTTTGTGTTCAAGAACATAAACTCTAGGGTCAGACTAACTGGTTTAAATGTCAGTTCTACAACCTACTAGTTATGTAAACTTGGGCAAGAGGTTTAACCTGAAAGAGCTTCAGCTTCCCTATATTTAAATAGTGGTACCTTCCCCACAGGGTTACTGCACAAAGGCTCAGAGGGATGATACAGATAAAGGACAAACAGCAGCATCTGGAACAGAGGACACATGCCATAAAAGCTATCTCTAGTGGTTGCTGTTTTGAGGTTTGACACAGTTGCCATGCCTGAGCCAAGAATTTAGTTTTGAGCTTCCAGATGGCCAAAGCTATAATGGAAGTCCTGTCAGTTAAACAGTTTTCTATATGAAGAAAAGAAAACCGAGGGTGAAAGGAGCAATGCATCCTCCTAGAACTTAGGTCTAAAAGACCTCGGAAATGCTTTCGAAGCCTCATAAGGTGGGTCAGTGATAGCACAGCAGGCGTGACCCTTAGCCACTCTGCCAACAAGAGCAGAAGAGCCTTTTGTGGGTATTTCCTTAATGCCAAAACAGAGTCTCCAGTGCCATATACCCAGGATGGAACCTGCACACTTTCTGTGATGTGTCCACTTGGGGCCTAAGAATCACCCCTTACGAGAAAAATCTTGCCTAAGTCTCTGGGATGACAGAGCAGCCCTGCTGGGGTGGGGGGGAACTCCACTTGAATCATCTTTTGCTGCCATAGTTCTTGATGCTGGTGAAGATAGGAAGTATCTGGTCAGCATACATTTGCTTGATTCCAAGGTGGCCTGAGGGCTGACTGCCACTGCTCAGGTCCCCTAAAGCAGCAGTCCCCAACCATTCTGGTACCAGGGACCGGTGCTCCTATGAGAATCTAATGCCTGATGATCTGAGGTGGAGCTGAGGTGGTGACGCTAGCGCTGGGGAGTGGCTGCACATACAAATGAAGTTTCCTTTGCTCACTCACCGTTCACCTCCTGCTGTGCAGCCCTGTTCCTAACAGGTCACGGATCAGTATAGGTCTGTGGCCTAGGGATTGGGGACCACTGCTCTAAAGGGAGGAACCTGACTCCCAACCCTCAACACCTTCCACTTCTCTCAAACCTTTAAAAGAACCAGCTGCATAATTTGTGGGGCCCAGTGCAAAATGAAAATGTTTGGATGCCTTGTTCAAAATGATAAAGAATTTCAAGAGGTGGCAGCAAACCTTAAATCAAGTGTGGGGGCTTTTCTAAATGAGGGGCCCTGTGTGACTACGCGGATCGTGTGAACCTAAGCCGGCCCTGACTTTAAGCTCCAGATCACTTGGGAGCCCTCCTTGACCAACCAAAAATATACAAAAATGAGCCTTTCACTAACAAGTATCATACATCAACTCTGTATCAGCCTCTGAGGTGAGAAAGCTGCAAAATGTTAGGAAAAGAGCAAGAACTTGAGTGCCAAAGAGCCTGGACTTGAATTCCCACTCAGCCACTCCCATGCTCTGTGACATAAAGTACTTAACTCCCTGAGCAAGGTACTTGCTCCTCACCTATAAAATGGGTTCAAGGAGGCATTCCTGGCAAAGCTGCTGTGGGGATAATAGAAGGAAATACGAGTGTGATATTCTCTCCCTGCTCACCAACCAGGCCCCTTTCTCATTTCATAGGAGAGGAAACTGAGGGTCAAAGGTGTGAAGGGATCTGCCCAAGGTGGGGTGGCTAGAAACTGAAACCAGGTGAACCCAAGTCATCTGGCTCTAAAGTCCAAACCCTTAACTCCCATGCCCTAGAGCCTGGGGACGCAGGTCAGGGAGATTACATTTCCCAGGTGTGACCTGGCAACAAATTCCCGTCCACATCTGAGATGCTGTGCTCTGGGAGGGCAGGAACAATCTCTCCCTCACCTAGCCCAAGGCCTGGCCCACAGCAGGCATTCCCAAATATTGTTGAGCATTTACCAGTCAGTGGTATCACCTCTTACTTACTTCCTCTTATCTTGTACCCCTAAGAGGCATGAAAGCAACAACAACAGTCCAAGGATGTCTGCTCAGCACTTGGCAATCACTGAAGCCCTTCCCTGACTCATGTGATCATTTCCTAGGTCCATCAAAAAAATATCGTCCTTAGATCCATCTTCCACTGAAGGCCGTTTAGTGCAATGACTAAAAATAACCTGTAGTCCTGCCACTTCCCACCTGTGTTACCCGGAGCGAAATTACTTAACTCAGTGTCTTTACATGGAAATGGAGATAATAATGATAGCTTTCAGTTGTTGCAAGGCTTAGAGGTCATCCATGCAAATCAGCAGTCCCCAACCTCTTTGGCACCAGAGACTAGTAGCTCCTACGAGAATCTAATGCCTGAGATCTGAAGTGGAGCTGAGGCAGTGATGCTAGCGCTGGGGAGCGGCTGCAAATACAGATGAAACTTCGCTGGCTCACCTGCAGCTCACCCCCTGCTATGCAGCCCAGTTCCGAAAAGGCCATGGACTGGTACCAGTCCCTGGCCCAGAGGTTGAGAATCCCTGATGCAAATAACTCAGAGCAGAGCTGGGCAAATAGAAATCACTGAAGGTACATAGCTGTCATTATTTTTCTCCAGAGACATTCCCTAAGAGACTTATAGTGCCAGGCACCATGCTTTCTTGACTATAAAACCAGAAATAAAATCTCAAGTCCCTCTTCAGCCTTCCTGCTGAGGATCACCACCTGATGGAAAAGACAAACTCGATAACAAGAAATAAGAATGTCCAAATGAGGCAATCCGAGGGAGCAAGCAGCACCTTGGGGTGGTGGGAAGGCGGTAAGGGAAGGGACCACCAAGTAGGGAGAGGTACAGAACAGAGGCCAGGATGGCCCAATCAGAGTAGCCTCTGTACTCACCTCTGCACCCCTTGTCCAACTTACGGCTGCAGAGGCCAGGAGGGGTATTGGCAAGACTGGCCAGGGAAGACACTGACCCATCACTTATCAGTGTGCCCTGAGGCCAGGATCCAGCCCCGCACTGCACCAGTCTTATGGGGGGCATGGGAGGAAGAGACAGACACTCGGTAGAAGTAAAGCCAGACAGTAAGCACAGCCCCGGGGCTCCTGCAAGAACTGGTCACCCACTCCCCAGCTTCTCACAGTTTGTTTAGTCCCTATTCTGACTCTGCATTTAACCAGATCTTCCAGTTATCCATCCTTTTTAGCTAAGTGACACGTCCCTTCATAGGAAGATGTGCTTAAGTCTTGCTAAGCAAAGATCTCCATTTCTCCAGACACTGAGTGCCCAGCCTCCCCAGGAATCGGGTGCCTCACTGAGATTGGGGGTAGGGGAAAGGGTGAGTGGGGGAAGTGAGGGTTGGGAGATAAAGAAAGATCCTAGTTTTTACAAGTTAGGTTTTGTTTTTGTTAAACTGGAAAGTCCCAACAAGAGGCCCTGAGAAGGCCTGTCACAAAAGTTTTGGGGTGTAAAAGCCTTGAGAAACCAAGGGTCCAAGCTCTCCATTTTACAGATGAGGAAACTAAAACCCAGAAACTGAAAGTGAACTGTCCAAAGCCAGAGAGCCAGTCGGGGTCCGGGCCAGAACAGAACCGGGCTCATTCAGGCCAGGGATGTCCACAATACCTGGCCTTGGCTTTGGGCAGCTGTGTTGCCCCAGGCACTGCCCCCAAGTCCGGTTCTCGGTCTGCTGCCTGAGGGTCTCCTTCACCCAGAGATCACCTCCACCGGCTCCCGCCTCCCAGTAGCGGCCAAAGGGCAGCTCCCAAGCACGAGACGCGGAAGAAGGGGCTCAAAGGCGCCCGGAAGAACCCAGGCGCGGCCCCCGGCGCCGACCCCAGGCCAGGGGGGGGGCGCCGAGGCGACAGCGCAGCGCCGGGCCCATGCGGCTCAAATCTGGGCTCGCGACCGCACGAGCCCGCGCGCAGACGCAGCGGCGCGCCCGGGTCCGCGCACACTCACCCGGCTGTGCAGCTGCCGCCCCGCCGCCCCGGGATGCGGAAGGTCGGGGCGCCGGGACCCCTCCGCGCCGCCGCCTCCGGCACTGCTGCGCGCGCCCTGCCCGCCGTCCGCGCCGCGCGCCGCCCTCCACGGTCCCGCCCCGAGCCGGGCGTGCCCCGCGCGGTCACCCCACTCTTAGAAGCCGACCGCCGGGCTCGCCTCGGGGCCAAAGGGAAGGCTTCTCCGCGCGCAGCGAAGCCGAGCTGGGACATGCTTTCATCAGCCGAGCTCTCTCCCGGGACGCCAGGAAGCGCCTCCTCGCCCGCCGACCACGTGCAGCGATTCTGGTGCCCGCGGGCCCCCGCGCCCCTCCCCCACAAGTTCCCGCCCCTCTCTGAGCCTCGGTCTGCCGGTCCGAAGAGCAGCGGCTTAGCTCTGAGGTCCGGCTAGACCATGCCTAATGCAGTTATTGGATCCGATGGATGAGGCAATACCGGGGACTAGGAATTTTTCAGGGACTTGTTTTTAAATGAAAAATTATATGTGCACCGTATTGTTAAGATCATCGGTTTGGGGATCAGGCTATCTGAGCTCTAAGCCAGGTCTCTACTTTTTAGATATCTTTGATAAAGTATTTTAACTTCTCTTTGCCCTAGTTTTCTGTATAAAATATTATACCCTTTCGTGGGATTGTGGAAACCTTTAATGAGATAACCTGTGTGAAGTGTTCACAACAGCCAGATGGTAGCTGCTTCCTAGACTTTACCTGCCACCCCCACCCCCATCAGGATTTCAGAGGGGTCTACAGTGAAAAGTGCCCCCTCCCCTAGGAAAGCACTAACCTTGTCTATTTTTCCATAGAGCATATGTGGACAGATGCACACGTGTTAATTTATACAAAAAGGAGCCTATTCTATTCTGTTGGGCATCCTGCTTTTTGCTTGAAGTTGCTTGGCGTTCACGACACGCCAAAATACCCCTCTGCCACTTTCTTTTTCTGCCTTCCTTTTTTAAGGGGTGCAGAGACCTCCGTAAGTTGTAGGAAGGCTCTCTTTCTTTTGCCCCTCCCCAGTGGACATGTAGGGGGTTCCCACTCCTGCTCACAAGACTTGCTGATGGTCATAGCCAGTGCTGTGTACATGCCACAGCCTGCATTTCTACAGCTGAGTCAGAATGGAGATGCATTTTTAACTTCAGCAGTTACTGCCAAACTGCTGGAGGCCTCAGACCACAGGACTTGGTTGGCTGCACACTCATCCAGACACAGGTGGAGTGCTTGAGGGAAGCAGTGATTGAGCAGACACTGTTCAGGAACCCTCATTCACCAGGCAAGTGAAGATTGACAGGCATTTTACTGGACAGCAAGCACTGAGCAAGACACACCAGATCTCTATTTAGTGAGTGTTATTTCCCAAAACACAATTTGGGGGCACAGAAGAGACTCATGGCATGTTGGAGCTTTACTAACTCCTGAGAGGACATTGAATCTGACAGGTGTGTGGTCTAGTCACCATCTATCCAAATCTTGCCTCTTCAGCCAGGCCTACCTGTGCTAAACTGAGAGATTTGAGAATTAAATGAGATGATGAAGTAAATGCTTAGCAGAAAGTGCTCAGTAAAAGTGAGCTGCTATTCTTGTGCAGCAAGGCATCATGCCTTTTGCACCTTTGCACTACACACACATGGCAAGGCCTGGCACTACAGCATGAGGGAATGCAGACTCCGTGTAGAATGGAGAAAGATGAGTAAAATCTAGTACAAAGTATCTAGTAGTCTGCTGGAAAGCCGACTTCAGTAGTGCTATCTCAATGGATTCACAAGGCTCTATGTGGTGGGCCCAAGGGCCCCCGCACTCCAGCCTATCCTGTACTAATCTTTACCCACTGTTCCCCAACCCCTAAGGATGCAGAACATCTCAGTTCCTCCTACACTCCATACTCTCTCACTTCCTCTTCTCAGTGGTTGCCATCCCTTGCCATCTGGAAGGTAACCCCACACCCCATCCCAGCTTTATCACCTAACTGACATTCTTAGGTCTCAGCTGAAAAGACCCTTCTTCTGGGTTCTTTCCTGTTCTGGGCCCAGGCCAGTCCCCCATTCTCAGTTACCCTTGCTTAACCTACGGCCACACCAGCAGACAGTATAGTGACTGTTCCATGTCCCATTTCCCAAAGAGTATAAACCTTTGGGGAATAGGACTGTTTCTGCCCATACTCATAGCTGTCCTCCAGCACCGTGCCTTCAGTATTTGTTACATGCATCTGAATTAGTGAATAAATAGCTATGAATGAAATCTTAAGGGCCTCAACTACAGATAAATCCAAAAATTCATGTGTCCCGTAACGACAGACCACATACAATGGTGGTCTCAAAAGATTATAATGGAGTCCTAGGTATTAATAGGTTATACCACATAAGTTTTTATAAGTGCTAAGATACTTGCATAGTGAAATCACCTAATGACAAATTTCTGAGAATGTCTCCCCATCATTAAGCAACGCATGACTGTAACCACAAACCCCAGCCAAAGCCGCCCTTACTCAGGCAGTTTCACCATCTGTTGGCTGTTTATTAAGAGTTAGGACCTGTATTTCAGAGCCAGCTCCCAACTACCCGGCAACCTGGATGAAGTCAGCGGCAGGAATGAAATTCTCCCAGCCTGGCAGAAGCTTCAAGCATGGCAGCCCACAGGGACTGGAGAGAGCCTCTGAATCGCTGCATGAGTACATAGCAAAGATCACAAATTGATCTTTTTTGGAACTGGTCTGCCAGTTATAGATTTACTGACTTTCTAATCCTTTTAGAAACATTCTGCTTGAAACGTTGCCATGGCCTGAACAAACTGAACTGAATCATATAGCGATTTAGGCTGGGAAGTTAGACAGACCTGGATTCAAATCCAGCCTTGGCCATTAATTAGAGCTATCTTAAAATGTTTTTCCAAAAGCACGTCCCACAGAAAGTTTCATTGCTAATTAATGGCTCTATTAAATTGATTCCAAACCCTGGAAGTCGCATCACATAATGAGTACCCCACTCCAGTACACATATGAGAACTTCGGACTAAACACACAGTTATCCTTTTCAGGAATGTAAAAGATGACAAGGCACATGCTGTCAGAAAAACTGGGTAAAAATGAGACTACTCTAAATTCCTCAGTGGGCCAACAACCCCCCTGAAGTGTCAAGGATCCGTTTCTACACTATGTGCAGAAAGACGAAAGCCGTGGAGGTGGGAGCACTCTAACCTGCAGGGCTATTGGAGGTTCACATAAAGTGTCCAGCACATAACAGGCCTCCCTCACGAGAAGCATGCAGAGATTCAACACCCAGCCTCTGACAAGTTGCTTCATCTTTCAGAACCTCAAGACTTTTTCACCCAGAAAAAGGAAGTGGTAAATCTTCAGGAACTTGTATAAGACGTTGTTACACATAGGGTCTGGCTCACCATAAGCTGTTTTATGCCTTCTTTCACGAACTCGAGTAGGTCTTAGGTATGGCACCAAATGGAATGGTCAGAGTTTATTAGATGTCCTAATTGAAATATCAAATAAGCACTTGAGAACTCTAGAGTTTTGGAGCCCTAAGTTGAAGATATAAGGACTTTCAATATAGATGGTATTTAAAGCCAGGAAATGTAGATGGTCTCTGCAAGGGAATTAGTGTAGAGAAGTCCAGGAACAAATCCTAGAGAAAAAGAGAAGAGATTGAGAAGCAAAGTAGCATATCACTGTAGAAGCCAAGAAAGTGGATCAAGAAGGAATAGTTAATAGCACAGCAAAGGAAACCATCAACAAAACAAAAAGAGAATCTATTGAATGAGAGATGTTTGCCAATGATACATCTGATAATGGATTAATATTCAAAATATATTTTAAAAAACTCATACAACACCAAAAAAAGTTAAAAAATGGGCAAAGGACCTGAATAAACATTTCCCTTAAGATGGCCATTAGACATATGGAAAGATGCTCAATATCACTAATCATCAGAGAAATGCAAATTAAAACCACAGAGATTATCACCTCACACCTATCATCAATAAATAAAAAAACAAGTGTTTGTGAGGATGTGGAGAAAAGGGATCCCTTGTGTACTGTTGGTGGGAAGGCAAATTGGTACAGCCACTATGGAAAATAGTTTGGAGGTTCCTGAAAATTTTAAATTAGAACCTTATGACCTAGCAATTCCACTTCTGGGTATTTATTTAAGGAAAACCAAAATAGTAATTCAAAAAGATATATGCACCCCTATGTTCACTATAGCGCTGCTTAAAATAGACAAGATATGGAAGCAACCTAATGCCCATCAGGAGACCACTGGATAAAGCAGCTGTTGTGGTACATATATATAATGTAGTATTACTCGGTCATAAAAAAAAAATGTAATCTTACCATTTGCAACAACACAGGTGGACCTAGAGGGTGTTATGCTAAGTCAGACAGAAAAAAGATAAATACTATATGATTTCACTTATATGCAAAATCTAAATAACAAAATAATCAAAACAAAAAGACTCATAGACACCAACTGGTCATTGCCAGATAGGTGAAGGGGTATTGGGGGGTTGGGTGAAAAGGTGGAGGGATTATGAAGTACAATTGGATACTTACAAGAGTCACTGGGATGTTAAGTACAGCATAGGGATTATAGTCTATAATATTGTAATAACTATGTACAGTGCCAGGTGGGTACTAATCAGTAAATCACTCTGTAAATTATATAAATGTCTAATCACTATGCTATACACATGAAACTAATACAAAATAATATTGGTCAACTCTAATTAAAAAATTAAAATTATAAAAATTTTAAATGTAAATATGTTAATCAAAGTACCTTTTTCAAATTGAAAAAAAAAAACAACAAAGGAATAGTCGCCCTGTCAAAAAGTGCTGCAGGTCAGGTAGGAAGAGGACTGACCCTGTCAATCTGGTCATCACTGCTGACCTTGACAAGCAGTTTCAGTGGAGTGGCAAGTGCTGATCAGAGTGCTTTGACAGTAAAAATAGAAGAGTCATATAGATAACTCTTTTGAGGAATTCTACTATAAAAAACGGTATCTAGAGACAGAAGTGAACTGAGGTCATCCAGTCCCGAGTCACAGAATTTTTAAAGGCCATCTAATTCTCTCCTACTGTTTCAGAACAAGCAAAGAAATCCCACAATGTTCTCCTTCAACTGTTTCTACCTACCAGAAATTATTTTGAAGCCAAAGATTTTCAGCTAATACAGGGTCACAGGGCATCTAATTTGTAAATGCTAGTGTGAAGTTCCTGCAAGGCGTTACACATATCAGTTAGCCTACCAGGAAAGAAACAGCCTTGATAACTTGCCCAAAGCTGCCCAGTACAGGATGCTCTATAGAAAAGGCAAACTGCAGACTTACTAGTTGCTATTTTTCAAAACAGCTATTGGGTGAAATCACAAGTGACTCTTCCCTTCCTGCTAAGATGGAGACCATGAATATTTTCTAAGTATGTGTGCAAAACATGCTATTAATTTCCTAAGTGAAATTCTGCAGATACATGGGTCAAAATATACTTTGTATTATGAAAAAAAAAAAAAAGAACCAGAGGGGAAAAATGCATGACAGTCTTTACGTTTAATGATTATCAGTATACCAAGTAATAACATGTAACAGGTTCTCGAATTCTATCATCTACTAATTTTGATTAAGAGATAATAAAAGCAGCCCAAATAATTATACTAGTATTCACTGTTCTAACCCTTATGCCAGAAAAGAATATTTTAAGGCTGGCTGCTGCTTTACATAGGTTACAAGTAACTATTTACTACTTTTTCATAGATAAAGCCCCTGACCTTCAAGAAAGCTTTAGGGGAAAAAAACTGAATCCCTCTTTCTTAAAAAAATTGTTTACTACATCTAAGAAAGAAGAAGTCAGTATTAACAGAGATTGCTTGAGCTAAAAGGCATAGGAAAACAGACAACATGTACCTTAAATTTCTAAAAAACATGAGGTAAAAAGATGAAATCTTTGGATACGCTCTAAGTTTATACAAGAAGATAGACTTTTCTCCGAAAAAGTAAAAGGACCTACTATATAATGTACGGAAATAATTTAATGCCTTTCACATGAGTATAACTCAAGCTTTGCAAAAGCTTCGTATTCCATGGGGCATCTAAAATGCCAATCCATGGAACAGGCACTTCTTTCTTCCCTTATCCATTTATGCGGTAGTTTTCATGGATTTCTGGCCGGATGTCACAGACAAAGGCCAAGAGATTATCCAGGACTTCATCTCTGTTCCGCTGGAAGAAGGTCTGCAGAATGGTCATCTTCTCTCGGGTGTCCTTCTCCACTTCAGTGCTGCAACTGCCATGGGATCCCAGGGCCTGGAATTGGGAAGCAAGGACATACAGGGAACATCAGGATGACATTCTGGTTAGCCAGGAACAACACTTCTGGTAAGCAACTTCTATACTTTTAGAGAAACCTGTTCTCATCATTGAATATATAATCAGCAGTAAGCAATGTAGTCTCATGACTGAGGAGCATGTGGGAAGCTGGAATTCCCAGTTAACAGCATAAACCGATGCAATCACTTTGGGGCCAACCTTAAAACATCCATCAAGAAGTAAACTGCACAGCATCTCTACTGCTAGGAACTTCCCAGACAGCAATGTAGTCACACCTCTGTAGAGTCTAATGCATAGCCTTAGCCAAAGATTGGAATGAACCTAAAGGCCCCACGACTGAGGACTGTTTAAACAAATGATGGTGCATCTACACCAGAGAACACTCTTCAGCCATTAAGAGATAAGGAAGATTTGTCTACCAAGATGGCATAAATTGTAAAATATGCAGTTTTAACAGGGGAAAAAACAAAAATGATATTAGTGTGGTTAGTATATAAGTATCCTGGTATCTTTTTAAAAATAGGAATATATGTTTTTATTTATTTATCTTTTTAACTCTTAAAAATAAACACAAGGGCACAAGGGAATGCAATTTAGGAGGTAGGTACAGTCTCACCACTATTACTAGTTAATGTTTTAGCTCTTAAGTTCAGCAGTGAGTTCACCAATATTATGAATGAATAGCACCTGTTCTTTCATATATAAATATTCTAGAATAATACACAAGAAACTACTAACAGTGACTGTCTCTGAGGAGTGGTGCAGGTCTGGGTGGGAGGTAAACTAACTCACTGATGCCCTGTTTTACTGCTGGAACTGTTTACCATATGCAGGCCTTACCCCTTAAATCTCCATTCACAATTTAACACACACTGATCGATAAAGTTTCTTTTACCTTCTACTGTCTTCACAGTATGGCCAGCTTTTTGGTAACTGCTGTACCTATGTTATTAGCACATGACCTATCAGGTTCTTGAAGACATAACTTTTGTGTCTGACCCTTTATGTGGTCTAACCTGTTAGTGCCTCGTTGCACATATTAACAACTATATCCGTTCATATTTGTATGAACCTATTCCTCCACAATCAATGAGGAGGCTCTCACTCCCCTTTCCACAAATGAGGAAGCCAGGCTCAAAGAGGTCAAGATGAGCATGCTAAGATTCAAACGTAGGGCTCTTCAACCTGCACTGTAACTGTTCATATTATAGGAATGTCCTAGGGCATCTCATAATGGGTAGTTCAGTTGCTAATTCATGTATAAAAATCCATAAACCCTACTGGGGACCCTGCTAGCTCTATTCGATGAATATAGCTCTATTACATTCTCCGAATTTAAACCTTATGCCAAATCCCAGTGAGCTGTCTCTAAACTGAAGAGGTTACAATGGAATGCTTCCAGAAAAACCCAGAACTCAAGCTTACAATACAATTGATACTGTCTCTATAACCAACTGCTGCAGTGATCTAAAAATAAGATGAGATAGCTGCCCTGACAAGAGCATTTCTATACTGTTCTACGGGCAGCCTGACAACTTACAGCATCAATCTGCCCCAGTTTAAGAGTCTGGAAAACATTTCGAGTTTTAATACAACCATCATCATTGAGTGCAAAGATGAACAAAACTTTTGCTATTATTGCTAAGAGAAGGCATGTGCCTTTAATCACTGGACGTGGACCTGGGAGTGTGTGCGCTTGGAACCAGCAATGTAGAACTTGAGAAAGAAACCCACATGCCAAAGACAGACTCAAGAGATGGAAAAGAATCCTTGAATCATTATTTAAGTTTTTGGACCAAAATAAAGTTAGCTTCACCTGGGTTTTTCATTAATTTCCATTTTGCTTTTAACAGTTTGAAATGTTTTCTGTTACCTATATCTAAGAGTCCTGATAGTTTCTTTTCTCTGAAGTGCTCCTCCATCCCTTCCCCTTTCCAGAATTTTCCTTGCTTCCTTTGTATCTCTGTGATCTATTTTTGTACTATTTTCATATGTATCTAATGCATAGCAGTTTGGCCTATACTATTGGTAAGTGTCTTTACGTGAAAGTGGAGCTCCACATGATTTGCATGTATGACTGCCACCACATTTTTCACAGCTGCAGGGGTGGGCTTGATTTCTTTATTGAGTCTCCATGAACACAAAGCTGTAAGCTAAGCTCCAGGAGGGCAAGTCTACACTGTTCTTAGCTCACCTGAGCATCTGGCCTGGGCACGTGTTAACTGTTCAACAGACAGCTATTTGCTAAATAACTGAACAGTGAAGACTAGGATTTAATATCAGTTAAAAATTGATCACCCTAAGAGATTCAGCCTGAGCGCCCAATAAAAACCTATAAAACATATCCAATAACCAAATTTTCAAAATTTGACCAGAAAGAGAATTTCCAAGCTATGCTAGATATTTTAAGAGCCTGAAGGGAATGGAAGGGAAGGAGAGGGAAGCAGTAAGGAAAATAAACAGGGCCCACCGCAGCTTCCTTGGCCTTGAACTCCTTCTCCCTCTGCAGGCGGTACTGTTCAATTTCAGCCTGAGCCTCTTCTTTGGCCTGCTTCAGCCTCCGGTTCTTTCCTGTTTTCAAAGGAAAGAGCTCCATCAGGAAGTGATTAAACGTAGAAGAGGAAGCAGAGATTGAGATGGTAAACAGCAATGAAACCAAAGAAAAAAATTTTAGTCCCAAGAGGCATGCATTAGAGAGGAAATTCAGAGCTAATAGTATATTTTCCTGCCTCCTACAGGCTGGAAAATATACCATTAACTACAAAATGACTAGATAAAAAGGACTGCGCGTTCCATAACTATAGACCATAAAAATGAGGGGAAAAAATGGAATGTGTTAGAAGAGGAGTAGGCAGTGGACCTGTCACTGGCCTGTTAGGAACTGGGCTGTACAGCAGGAGGGTGAGAAGCAGATGGAGCACTGAGCAAAGCTTCATCTGTATTTACAGCCACTCCCCAACGCTAGCATCACCCCTCAGCTCCATCTCAGATCACAGCACATTGGATTATCATAGGAGCACCGGTCCCTGGTGCCAGAAAGGTTGGAGATCACTGTGTTAGAATATTCTCCCAATCTGAACTAAGAACCAACATCAAGTGTATGAACTGATGACATCAGCCACCTAAGGAACTTTTCCTCTTTTAAGAAGTAAACACCTAAGTACACCACTCATTACAGCTGGAGCTCTACTTAGAAGCTTAGCAAGGAGACTAATATGCTCTTGAGGGACATCAACCTACAGTCTAACTAATGAAGCAGATGATGCAATATTGGAAACTAAAAGCCATGTCTGTGCTCAAGGAAAGCAGTAATTGTTATGGAAAAAATCCCCAAAGCTCCAAAAATCAGACCAGTGAAAATCCAAGCAGTAACCCAGAGAGAAAGAGAACTCAGTTTTTTTATGTCAATGGTCCCAGAAGAGCTAGTGCTCTAAAGATCTGGGCACAGAGCTTAGGGGCAATTTCACTTTTATACCCACATTTACAGCTGGTATGGGCTGATTTATAGACCCCTGAAATTGCTATGGGTTACGGGCAGTTACAGAGCATGGGATTTTCTAATAAGCACTAAAGCACTACATCTTTAGAGGAGGGTGAGTTCTCAGTTGACCCCAAGATCTTTGGCCTATGCAGCAAGCATGTTTACAGAAGCAGAAAAAAAAAGAACTGATTAGAAATGTTGGCCAATTAAGTGGGAAACTCCTCTTCATAATGCAAGTGGTACCGGGAAGGAATCCTACATGGACAGCACAGGACAATAAGACCACAGAAGTACCTAAGAGGTGAGGAGACACAGGGTCTGTTTCTAGAAGAGACTAGTTTAACATACAGCTGGAGAAATTCTTTAGGTTCTATCAGAGCCTGTATAAAAAGACCACAAGAACAACCAATAGATAGATACTCTTTACTTTGATTTCTGCTTACCAATCAAACTTCAGACACACAAATGCAAAAAAAGGGGGCGGGGGAGGAAGGTCCCAAGCATTTATTTAATTCTGAGCAAAACACCATCTTGCATCTAAAAGTAAACTTTATTATACACCACTGTGTATCAATTGCCCAAATCCCACTCAAACCATGATCAGGAAAGAATCTTGGACACCTAACGACCTCATGACATCAACACTCCATGAGGCAAGTCTGACACAATCAACACATCTCTCTCTAAGCACCCGAAAGACTAATTCTCCAAGTATATACTTACTTCAGTACTACTGCTGTCCACTCAAACCAACCTGTACCCCAGTTCTCTACATGCTATCCTCCTCATCAGCTATATTCAAAGCCATATTTCAAAGCCAAGGGTCTTTTCCAAACAATCTACAAGTAACATTTATGGCCTGAACATTAAGCAGTAGCTCCACATCATTTCACAATATCATTCTCTGATCACTACCAACTTCCATGGCTCCCTGAATCAATCACTTAAGATAATACATTCTCTGTCAGTGAACATGTCCAAAGTTTTTTGATAGCCTCCTCTGAAAACCAAAACTAAGTATTTCAACAGGAAATCATATTCCTTCTCAATCTTGCTTTTTCATGCGTCCTTACATATGGGAGCCAGTGTTTTGTTACATGCCAATGAAATAAACCATAACACAATTTAAATATATGTATTATGGTCCAAAGCAATAATTTCATGAAAATTTTAAGCTAGACCATTTTACCACATCATGTATTGCCTCTTCCCAATTCCTAACTGGGCAAGTCAACTATAATTACAGATCAAGAAAGGCAATACTTTTTTTTTTTAATTGTAGCCCTTCTCAACACTTCTGTTCCTAGTTATTGCAAATTCTGAAATGTATATTAGCCATAAACTCTTTTAAAACAAATTCATTCAGGAAATATGTAATAGTTGTTGAGCTATACAAGCCCCTGTACCAGGCTTGATGGGATAAAGAAATAAAACCAGACCCATTTCTCCAAGGCACTCATAATTATTCTTAACAAACTCTAAGTATGTGTTCCTACACTCCCCCGCCCCACCCCACATATTCTCACATGCTTCCCTAGAGATACAAATTCAGTTACTGATGAGCCATCACAGCACAAATTCTGAGAAGTCATTCTGGATATTGTGGAAATACTGTATCAAAGGCATAATCAGAAATGTTCTGTGAACACAGAACTTTCCAGTGCCACAGCAAGAACAAAGGCTTGTTCCCATCCCCAGCTCCCTCAAAAGAAATTTCCTATGAATACAGAGTATCACACAACCTAACTGAGAAAGTACAAGAGCCTCTTACTTGGGTATGAGAGTGTATAAATCTTACACTTCGGAGAAACACTAAGGAATTACTAAAACTAATATCCTTGAGATTTTACTCCTGCACAGGAAAGGGGGCCTCTAGGCTCCAGCTATGCTGCTTCCCACGGCATGGTCACATTTCTCTCTGAGCTTCATTTTTCTCGTCTGTAAAATAGAAACAGAAACATCTATCTCACCAGATGGAAAACTGAATACATATTCGATGGAGACTGAGCCATAAGGCACTGTGATGACAAAATTAAGCATCTGGGAAGGACACCTAGCCTGATGCAAGAAGGTCAAGTCAGGGAAGGCTTCTTGGAAGAACTGCTGCTTCAATTCTGAGATCTGAAGGAAAGCTAGTGGTTAGAGAACAAAGAGAGGAAACTGAGAAAAGGCTTCGCCAGTCAGAGAAAACAGCTATGCAAAGGCTTTCAGGCAAATCGACTCAGGTGCTCTGAGGAATCACAGTGGTTCAACAGTCTGGAGGAAGTGACATCAGGGAAGAAAGCAACAAGAGGCATCCAAAAGTGCCTCCTACGACCTAATAAGGAATTCTGACTTTATTCTGCAGGCACTAAATGTCTGTTGGCTGCAAAGGTGGTGGAAACGTCATATTTGCATTCAGAGGTATGACTAAACTGCAGCGAGGAGAATGGGCGGACGGGAGGAGAGGTAACTTCTTCCACCCACCAGTCCAGATTAGATCCACCCATTAAATTCTCCAGCAACCTCGCATTTCTCAACTCCAGCCCTCACCTCACCTGCAACTAACCTATCCAGTATCTGCTTCCTTCACTAGGATTCTGAATACCATGACGATGGAGACCATAAACACAGCGGGCACCGAGCTCGGCACATCTGCCGCATTTAAAACACATTTGAGGAATCAATGAAATGAACCTACTGCGGGAGCCTCAGAGAAGCAAATGTCCTAGATTAACAGACTGGATGGGGTAGGGACGGGGTAAAAGTGAACAGATATATAAACCTTGACGACAAAACGTGGCGAACGAGGGAGGGAGAGAACTCTGTCTCGAGACTGGGCAACTGTGTAGACAGTGGCTCCCTTCACTGAGACCGAGGACCTCAAGGAGCAAGCAGGAGGGGGGAAGCCAACGAGTTCCGGTTGGATAGCCATTTACACGCCTCCGAACACCAACAAAGACGCCCAGCCACTGTTGTGTCCACGCCGGATCTACTAGCCCGCGACGCAGCTTCAGTCTACCTACAACCTTCCAGAGGCTCCGATTCATAAAGCTTCGAAACGTACAAGCTTCCGCGACTGTAACCGCCCGCACCTCCACCCCGCACTGTTTCGGGCCGCATCCACCTAGCACAGCTCGCGGCCTGGCCGCCCCACCCCGAAACTCACGTTTGCGGGCCTCGGACACCTTCTCGGCGGCCCGCTTCTCGGCCTGCAGCAACTGTTGGATACCCTGCGACTGACTAGCCATGGCGGCGGCGGCGGCGACGGCGGCAGCGACCCCGAAGCGGACGTGAGCGGCCTTAATCCGCTCGCTTGCCCCACCGGTCAGCTGACCCAGCCGCCGGAGATCTGCGCCTGCGTCCCAACAGCTGCCACGTGACCGGCGCTGCGCGGTGTCAGCTGACTGCGTCTGGTGTCCTGTGACTAGGCGGGAAGGGGCGAGGCGGAGGAGCGGAGAACGCAGCGCCTCGACTGCGCCTGCGTGGGATTTTTCATTGTCTTTCATTTCCACGGCGGGATCCGTTTTCAGTGCTGTTTTTCCTTTCCCAGTTCGATTCATGTGGGCGCCCTGGCACGGTCACTGTTGCCGTTTTCCCTCGCTTTACATTATGCCCGCATGAAGGTCCAAAGAGGAGGAGCCAAACCAGATCACTTACATCTATTTTGCACAGTATTACTGTCCCCTTTCTGGAACTTTCCTCGATACTCAAAATACATTGGGGGCAATTCGGAAAATTTTGGCCAGGCTCCGAGGTTAGAGTGTGGATTGGAAATGGGGTGACTTAAACTTAAATCTGGCACTAGGCTGTGTGATTTGGGGGAGGACTATTTCCCTTTCAGAACCCAAGTTCAGAAAATGTTTGGAGTGTTTCGATAAATATTTGGTGAATTACTGCTATGATCCTAAACCACTGTTGTATTTACTGGTGGTAAATACAGCAGAGAGCAAGACAAACAAGGTGGTGTGCACATTTTATGGACAAAAAAAATCATTAAAATAAATAGAAAATTACAAACTAATAAAGGAAAAATCAGGATGCCTGAAGAAGGAATAAGGAGAGGGGTTTGTGGGGTGTCTCTGAAGGTCCTCCCAAGGAAGTGGCATTTAAAAATTAATCAGAAGAATGTGAAGTTAATTAGCCAGGAAAGAATAGTGGGTAGTGGCAGGGTGACTGGGATGATTACGGAGAAAGGGATCAGCAAGCCTGGATTGGGGTGGGGCAACTTGGCACAGAGCCACCATCCTCCACCAGGAGTATGGAGATAGGAAGCCAATGGTCGATTTATAGTATGACAGGCACTGTCTTAAACATTTGGCTTACTCCTGACAGCAACTTCCAGATAGTGTTACTACCCCCAGTCTGTAGTGACCAAACTGAAGCTAAGAGAGTTTAAGTGACTTGCCCAAAGTCACACTCTTGTTAACCGTCAGAATACACTAAGCCAGCCAGAGCTGCAGAGTAGAACATCTGACCCACCATACTCTTCTGCTAGAATCTTGTGGACTATGGAAAAGATCTCTCAGAGTCCACCAACTGTTGAGAACATAAAATAATGTCAGAACTATTCTTCATAGAAATATCTCTGCACTCAAGGAGGAGCTGGATTCATGGCTCAGGGCATCTTCATTTGATTGAGTTTAGATTTGGGGTAGGAAAGGAGGCAAAAACCCAGAACTCCTTTCTGGAATTAGATATTGGTGATAGTTGTAGACCCTTATGAATATACTTAAAACACCAAATAGTATGCTTTAAAAGTGTGAATAGTACAGTATATGAATTATGTCACAGTGAAGTTGTGATGAAAAGAGTGGGAGAGAATGGATGTGAAATCCTTGCACAGTAAGTGCCAGAAAATGGAAGCCGTTTTTTGTTTTTGTTTTTTTTTTAATTGGCTAGGGGGTAATTTTTGATTTACAAATCTGGTCCTCCATTAACAAAAGCCTTCACTTCAGGGTTCCTCTAACAACCAGCTTCCTCGAAGCATCTAAATCTCTACAAATTCCAGACATTTTTTTCTCTCACAACATTTCAAAAGTTTATTGTGTAAGACAGAAACAGACAATTTGTTCTCAGAAATTTTCAGACGCGGTTGAACTTTCTGGTTATCTGAGTGGGTGCTTGTTGTCAGAACTTGGGTACACTGTGGAGATGTCCTGCAATAACTAGGAAACGAGGGCAAAGCAATGGCCCTCCAAGGGAAGGCTTGAAGTCTTGAGCCAGCCAGCCAGAACAAAGATTTGCAAAGTCATCTGAAGAGCACAGAATAGATTCCAGGCCTTGTTCTCCTAATAAGGGAATGGATTGCAAGGCTAAGAAAAAACGTGCCATTCTGAGGTGTGGCTGTTCAGATATAAGCCAGAATTCAAGAAAAAGAAGCAATAGTTACCTTTACAGGCCCCAGATCAGCAGAGACTAAAGAAAATGGGGCCTCTTGACCTTGGCTAAGGGAACTAGACAGTCCTGTCATTTACTTGCTGGGTAACTTCAAGCAAATTACTTAATCTCTGTGGGGCCCAGGTTTCTCATGTTAAAAATGGAGTTAATAGTATAAATAGGGTTATTGCTAGGGTTAAATTAGTTAATATTTATATAATCTTCCCTTGGTATCTGTAGGGGATTTGTTCCAGGACCCCCAGGATACCAAAACTTGAGGATGCTCAAGTCTCTTATATAAAATAATTGCTTATAGCACACTCACATTCTCCCATACACTTTCAATCATCTCTCAATTGTTTATAATACCTAATACAATGTAAATGCTATGTAAATAATCAGTATATTGTTCAGGGAATAATGACAAGGGAAAAAGTCTGTACATGTTCAGTACAGACATGTACACATCAGCAATGTAACCTTTTTTCCCAAATATTTGAATCCATAGTTGGTTGACTCCATGGTTGCAGAACCCACATATATGGATGGCTGCCTGTAACTAGCTTAGGCTGTACCACTAACAGTAACATAAATATCTGGATCCCTGTGATAGTGCCTTCTCAACAAAAAATAACCAGTGGGCCTTTTGCTTTAATACATCAACCTAGTGTACTTGGGAATGGAAGTTCACCTCAAAGTGACTGCCCTCAGGAGACTATATAGAGCCCCTGCATATGGTTGAACAGATGTTCACTGCACAAGGAAGAGACACTGTGCTAAAATCCAGCCCATGCTCCACTCTTCCCAGAGGAAGCACCTTTTTCTAATTAATTCAAAGGATCCTTGGAGCTAAGTAGTAGTCCTATTACAAGATCTAGGATGAGGGCCTGACCTATCTCATGGGAAACTCATGGAGGAACTAAATGCCTCATAGTCACCCTAACCCCATCCCCTGGGGCCTCCTGAGAGGCAGCTTCCTGGCCTTTGCTTATACATTTCCACATTAGAATATTAATCCTTCCTTTCCCTTGATTTATACTGAAAATAATTACAAAGAGACCAAGATTATATGCTCAAACTTTACCAGTGTTAGATGTTTATCCCCCAAAGAACCCAGTTAGCTGTGTGTTGCTATGATAGTGACAGAGTTCAGGATATACCAATCTAAAATATGGCACCTTGGCATGTTGAATATTTTAAGCTGAAAGAATTTGAGAAAGCAAGTCCAGAAGGATTCTTTGACTTCCCCTGAAGCAAGTCATAAGACTATCATGTGAGACATGCCCTCTCTATACAAAGACTAAAGGAACATTCATCTCTAAGACCAAGGGACTCCGAAATGAACTTGAACAAATGCACCTTGCTAAGTTGCCCACGTTTACTCCACTTAGCTCATCTCCTTCTTGTCCACACGTTTCCATGACTTTCCACTCATCATCAAACCTAGCATAAAAACACCCAGGTTCAAATACTTTTTGGGGTTTTTGTTTCCTATGAAGGCGTCCATGTACACTGAGCTTAAATAAACTTGGATGCTTTTCTCTTGTTAAACCATCTTTTGTTACAGAGACACAGACAAAAACCTAAGTTGGAAAAAGGAAAGATATTTTTTTTCTCCTACAATAGCATTTACTTTCTATTTCAACCTCTTCACAGACACTATAGAGCTTGTGTGTAAATACTTCTTTTTCTCAGAATTATCCTTTTGGATGGGATAATTCTGAAGCATACACTTTGTATTGGGTTTTCCCAGGGATTTTACTCTCGCAATGTGTTAGCTAACTTAATAATGCACCTGCCCTTCTTTGGGTTACTTCTGTACTTCTCTACCAGTCTTCCCTGCATCTTCCAAATAAAAACTTACACTCAAGTCCTTGCTTCCCAGAGAAACCACACTAAGTACCAAGTCCAACTGATTAGACAAGGTTGGAGCCTTGATCCAAGACAGCCACCCATGATTGGTCAAAACTCTAGTCCGTACATGATTATGATTAAGCAAAGCAACATGATTCTTTTTCTCAGGGAGCAGAGAAGAAAGAAACTAAAGGAAGAAAGGAAAAGAGCAACAGATAAGCTGAATCCTGGGAATAGTAGCCTGTGGCATCCTGAAGGAGGCTGATGGTGACTCTGTCACTGCCACTGAAGTGCTTCCCTGGGCATGTGCATGTCCCTGTGCAGTTTTATAACAACTTCCACCAGCTGAGTCAACCTAAGCAGGTGGTCCTCATAATCTTTATATAAAAAATCCAACTCATAGGGGCCTCAGGGTCAGACAGAATGGCGTTCAGATCAGTTCTGTGTGGTCTTTAGCAAATAGCCTAACACTTCTGAGCCTCTGTTTCCTCAGTTCTGAATGGGATAATTACAGCCATCTCACAGGTATTTTTGTGAGGATTAAAGAAGTGCATGCCAAGCAACCTGGCACATAGGTTGTTGTCAATAAACGTAGCTCTGTCCCTTACCTGAGATATTCTACGGGTACTGGCATCCACAAACAGTTCCCGTCTTTTGCTCACCATGGCAACCCTAGGCAAGCTCATACATTTTCTCTAATGAAGCTGAGATATTTTCACTTTTCCCTGCTGTGCTTGTCTGTGTCTTGAATAGATTAAAAATTCCCAGAGGAGTCACATTTTAGAGTACGTAGTCTGACCATTTATAATCCACATTATCTACAATGATGCGGGCAAAAACAATCAAAAAGAAAAAGTTAAAAAGGTGCAGTTAGGTCCTCCATAAGCCCAAAGATGCCTCTACATTTTTGACAGGTTAGGGAACATCTAGAGGATGGGAATAAGAACAATTGTTCGTTGTCTCTGGCCGGAAGAGTAGCTAGCTTTTGGCGTGTTGGCGTAACTCAAGAGACCACCAAGCAAGCTGCCTGCCTCACTGCCTTTCACTCCACCTTCTCTTCGGATCTGTAATCCACGTAGATTCCTCCCGAGTATCTGATCATACCAGGTTCTGAGCTAAGCGTAAGGGTCTCAGATCTGAATCTGGCACAGGATTTGCCCTTAGGAGCTCAGTACCATCACTTTCCTTCTTTGTAAAATGAAGGCATTGGACTGATTTTTAAATCCCTTCTCACCTTGAAATTCTATGATTGTTATGAATGTGAGGTCAATTCTAAAAGGGAAGCCTGTGAAGAGAGGCTTTACTTAAAGATACAGATAAAGATGGGAGATAATCAAAATGTTATGGATCTTTGTAAAGAATCCAAAGTATCACCAAAATGCTAACCAGGCACCTCTCTTTCTGTAAGTTTAAAAGAACTATCATGTAACCGAGACCCTGAAATGTGAATAAGCTGTGTCCACCTCTGAGATTCAGAATGTCTGAGCCAGACATCTACACTCAGTTACGCTTTAATGCTTGTTTTGAAAATGCGATTTGTTCCAATGCCGTGGATATACTGGAGAACAATTTGAACATAACACACATTTTTATTTCATCCACAAAAAATACTAGGTGAAAGCAGTAAAATGCATCCACCTGAACTGACTACATAATGTTAAGTGAAAAACAAATCTGGACCAAGGCAAAGAGAGACTTGATTTGAAAGATTTACTGTTGGGTGGGGGAATGGAGGGGAGAACAATTTCAATAGGGAGAATACTCACACCATGTGATTTGTAGGCCTTGTAAGGTAAGCAAATAGGTTTTACTTTTATGGAGAGAAGTAATCAAGGCCAAAAGAACCAGGCGTGAAAAGAAGGATGAAAGATTGATATGGTCAGACAGAGCAGCTCAGAGGATGTCAGCCAGCCTCCAGGAGGACTCTAAGGAGGGCTGTTTGCTGGCTCAGGTAGAGGCTGGGCCAAAGTTCAAAGGCCTGGAGGAAGGAAAGAATCTTAAACCAAAGTTTCGTTGACAAGAATTTTGTTCCAATTTATCAATGGGACAAAACAATTCAACTACTCATTTATTAGGCAAAGAATAGGAATTTGGAGGGTCTGTGTCTGGCCTTGTCATAGGTTAACAACAGGGTCATCATGAGCCTTATTTAAGTCAGTTGGGAAGTAAGCCGTTTCTGAAAAACAGAAAGGTGAGCAGATTTCTTGAACTATCATTGTTTTCCGGGATCATAGGACTCCAGTCATATTCAGCATTGTCAGCAGGAATATGAGAAACGCACACATGCATACGATTCAGACATCACCAGCCCCTCGGTCATCCTTGTGTGTTATGAGCCACACCTATGCCCATCTGGTGTTATAACTGCCTCTCTGATCTCAGATAACCCTCGCCCCACCACTTCACCGTAACTCATAAGCTGCAGCCCTTCCCCCCACTTCCACAAGCAAACTTCAGGTCTTTCTCAAGGTAAGGTGCCATATCTGCTGTGGTATTTATGTATTTCTTAATCATGTAAGACTGTGCTACCATATTTACCAGGTTCTTATCTTTTTTTTTTTACTGTGTCACTGATAAAGTTGTTGAGTGTCGTGCGCTAAGCCCATTTTTCTCATAAGCCCTGTGACTTTTAATTGCACAGTTTTACATAACGCAGTGATTTTCAGGAGCACATATGTCATGTTAAAGCAGAACTGATTGTACTGGCAAATGGGCAATGGAGCACGAGTCCAGGGACACGAATTTTGTACATTTTCTGAGGCGTGCTCTACAGGGCTGTGATGATTTGGGGTCCAGCACAGGGGGACCCAGCAGGCATAGGAAGAAGGGATGAGATCCAGCACTGCCCTGCTTGCCAAGCCCATGACACTGTCTGCCTAGGGGGCAGCTCCTGCTCTTAACTCCACACCAAAGAGGAGGAAAAGAGTTTTAATTGCCCTAGAATTGGAGTGAGTTAATTGGATGAACAGGATTGTATCTTAAACACCAAAATGGGACTCTACTAATAACCTAAAGCAGTGCTTTCAAACCTCATAGAAAAAGATGACTGAGCCCTTGTGGCCCAAAGCAATTGGTCAGGAGCTCTGATTGCCCCAGGTACCACTCAGGCTGGTCTGAGGATGCAGGGGATATACATGTCCTTGTACCTTCAGAGTCCAAGGTGTCATGAATAGCTTGACCCATGACGAAGGCAAAATTAAAGAATTTTACCAAAATCATATCATAGGATGACTACTCTGGGAAAGTTGGGAGGTGGGAGGGAGGAAGGGAGGGAGGTGCCAGTTGAAACACCTGATGGAAGAAATAAAGCTCTTCTCTAATGAGATGACCACACATCCCAATGTGCCCAGGACAGTCCTGGTTAATGTGCCCTCTTTTTTTTCACAAAAGGATCCTACTCACCCTATTTATATTCCAAAAAGTTGAGACCATTTAATAAATAGTCATTGAAATAGCCTGTGGTATATAATAAGAAATAAATATATTTGGTCTTTGTCCCCAGTCTCTGGCCTGGAGATCCTAAACCCCTCGGAATTTCTGGAGTGATAGGAGCATCTTTTGTTATTCAAAACAAGCCCTTTTCAATCATATCTGAGTTTATGCTAATAAGATGACTTGGTGAGCCCCTAGATAGCTTTGGATGAAGACTGGTCCCCCAGAGAAACCAACCATATGATTACAGAGTTGAAACTTTCAGCCTCACCCCACCTCTAGGTTTGATTCAATCACCAATGGTCAATGATTTAACAAATTATGCCTACATAATTAAAAAACCCTTAACCGGGGTTATGGGAGCTTCTAGATTGGCAAACATAACCATGTGGCAGTAGGGTGGCTGCATCCATCTCCTTGGGGACACAGGATCCTGCACTGTGGGCCCTTCAGGACCTCACTTGTGTACCTCATCACCTGGCAGTTCATTTGTATCCTTTATAATAAACAGTAATCACAAGTATGGCATTTTTCTTAGTTCTGAGTCATTCTAGTAAATGATTTAACCTAAAGTCAGGGGGACTTGTGTGATTCCCCAAACTCGTAATCAAGTCAGACAGAAGTGGGGTAGCCTAGGAACCCAAGACTTGTGACTAGCCTCTGAAGTGAGGGCAGTCTGGTGTCCTGAGCCTTGAAACTTGGGATGTTTAGCTCTGGGTAGTTGGTAGTTGGAAAAGATTAAAATGATGGACACTCAGTTGGTGTCAGAGAATCAGAGACAGTTCTTTCAAGTTTTAGTTATGGCCTGCTCTAGACCTAAACACTCAGACCAGTGGTTTGGGACAGATCTGCCTGGTAGATGCCAAACTAAGCAGAGCTCTTCTCCGTTGACGACAGCGGTGGCAGCCCTGGGTCATGTGCCTCCTGCCACTTCCACCAAGATGCATCAGGGCCACCATGCTGCCCACCTTCTCAGGCACCATTCACAATGTGTTTTATGTGCAGGTGTGAACTCCATCTTCTTTAACTCTTAGGAAACAGGAACTCGAGTTTGCATTTCTGGAACTCCCTCTGCCTGATCACACCTCACTGTGCCATCTCTTAACAATTTCCTTTTCCCCTGCTCAGGTAATAGACGAGTTTAACAAACCAGCTGGTTCAACAGATGTCTAACTGTGAAACAAAATGTCAGCGTTCTTTCCTGCAGACACCCCAGTTGGAGCCCCGTGCTTGTCTTGGCCTTCAAGAGGGAACGAGGGTATATCCTTGGTTTGTATTGCATCCTGAAAGGTTCTGCAATCCCTAAAAACTTGGAAATCCCCTGTCAAATGGCCTGGGACAACACTCTTCAATTACCCCTAGGCAAACAAGGAGCCAGTGTCCTACGTGAATTGTAACCTAACTGGGCAGCACACCCAGGGCACGTGATTCCCAGGTCTTCTCCTCCCATGGGTACAGACTCCATGTATTCTATTTTTTAAGAGGCCAGTCCAAAGAGTGTTATTATTCTGTCTCCTAGAGCAGCCTGGAAAGAGTCTCTCACAGTGACTCAGCACCATCCTTCCCTGAGCAATGGTCTGTGGGCTCCATCACTCACTCTTGCTGACATGCTGGACTGAGTGAGTGGCTGTGTGGGTATATGGAATGCTGGAGGCAGGGGCAGAGAAAGAAGCTGGGTGGAGGTGAGTGGGTACTCATCATCTAGAGTCACCCCATCCTGGGAGAGGAAAAGGAAGTTTACTTACAGATGCCAGAGCCCGGTGAGCTACCTGTTAAATTCCAAGCAGCCCCTGCTTAGCTGAAAGCTTGTCTTTAGGAAGCTGAGAGAAGCCCCTGCCCTTCTCACTTATCACAATGGAGAGAGTCAGGCTTGGGAGATTGAGTGAGCTAGATGGAGGATAACACCCCACCCCAATAATTCAAAGGGTGCAAGACCAGGCCCAAGGGAATTCTCACAGCTCAGTCTCCCCAGTTTGCACCCTGGTTAAACGCTGGCCTGACTATGCGATCTTGGGAAACTCATTTGGCCTCTCTGATTCTTGGTTGGTTTCCTTACATGGAAAGCTACAGGATTGCTCAACGTTAGTGGTCTTAACTATTGCTCCCAACAGCCTCTGATAGCACAAAAGTAAGTCTGGGCAGTCCACAGAGGCAGAGGGTCCCAATGAGGGACTCTAAGGATTGGGAGGAGAGGTGCCTTAGGGGACTAAAGGAGGCCCCCAAGAAGAGGAAGGAGAAAGACCCCGGCCTCTGAATGTCTCATACCTATGATTCTCCAACATGGCCGCCCTTTAGAATTGAAGAGCTTTGCAAATATTAAGTCTATAAACATATTTCTGAAAGAAAGAAAGGACGAAAGAAAGAAAGAAAGAAAAGAAAGAAAGAAAGAAAGAAAGAAAGAAAGAAAGAAAGAAAAAGAAAGAAAGAAAGAAAGAAAGAAAGGATTGCATATCCCAGACCTACTGACTCAGAATCTTGCAGGGCATGGGGACTGGATCCTGGACTTTCAGAAACTTCTCTCGGAAATTCTGAAGCAGCAGGTGTTGGAGACCAAGATTTGAGCCAACTTATGCTGCTAACCGCTCTCTTCCCAGCTGCTACACTGCCCACATTGCAGATGCTAATTCCAGGAGGCAGCCTCCACTTCAAAGGAAAAGAAAAGCCTCCTGAAGCCGGCAGTCACTGAAAACAGCGGGGTCCTGACCTCAGCAGTTCCTGCCTCCAGGGCAGCAGTCTCCTGCTTCCTGCTGCTCAGAGCACATTCAGCTCACATACATCTCTTGTCCTGCACTTCCAGTCTCCTCTGAGAGGCATAGTTTCCAAAGCCACAAGTCTAACTAGATTTTGAGTGGAAACATCGCTATCATTTAGCTGGTGACAGACACAGTACCAAGAACAGTGTATTTATTATCACCAGAGAGAAATATTGGATGAGTTTTTGAATAACTACAGAATAGCTCACATGGTGAGCAAATTCTTTTTCAAACTTAGCTGGCTTCTCTCAAACTTGCCTTCGGCACTATTGGTTTCTGAAATTTGCATTCCTAGATGGTGAATGTGGATGCAGATATCAGGCAGCTGTGATGGGGTGGGAAAGGAAAGGGTTCAGAAGCGGCTGGGTGGTTGCTGTCTAACTTTTTTGTGGACGTGCGCACAGGTGGCTCAACTCGCTCTCTAAGGCCAAGCCAGTACGCGCGTCAGAGAGCACTTTGTCTAAGATATGTATATATAACGAGCCCAGTGAGAAAACAACTAAGCAAGGACGACACACACACAAATAGTTGCCAGAGCATCACACAAGTTTAATCATACCAGATCCTGATGGATTTCAGTCCTAGTAGAGCACCCGGCCGTGCTGGTGGAGACAAGACACGTATTAAGCAGTGACCGGTCGATGCTCGATCTGCGATAGTCCATCAGCGGAGGCCTCTTCTTCAAAGCAGAGAAGTCAGGAACCAAGAGACCGAGGAACATAGTCCCGGGAGGATAGGGACCACGCTCTCTAAGTCTGCATTAGAGTCTCTTTTGCTTTATGCTCTATGATGATGTCTTTGGTGTCTTATCAACCAGCCACACGGGTGTCTGTTTATCTTATACACTTCGGGTAGCTAAGACATTTTTTGGGATTTACATTATCTGGGTTACACACACAGAGACCACTGCAACAGTAGCAACAGGGAGAAATATAACTTTTAAATTCTTATATCACACGCCACACACACACACACACAACACACACACACACACAACAAATATTATGTTTGCCACTCAGATTACTGTAACAGTTGCTTACCAGAAAAAGATACTGGATGGAATTGTTTAGTTGCAGTGACAGAGTTTAAGTGATTAAGAAAAAAGGAAATTTATTGGTGTGACGGAAGAGCCAAGAGTTGTATCTGGCTCATTGTCATAAGGATTCATTCTTTAGCTCCTGCTTCTGTTTTTCTCTATGGAGCTTTGGTCTTGGCCGGGTCCTCAGTGTGGGGGCAAAGATGGGCTACCAGGCTGATGGGCTACCAGCTTAGCCACTTCGGGGAGGGAATTCCTCTGTCCTAGAAGGTCCAGCAAATGTCTGAGGGTGGAATCTCACTGGCAGGTTTGTGCCATCTGGACATCCTAGAACAAAGCACAGTGGCCAGGCCTGGAGCTGAAGGAGAAGTCAGTCCCACTATAACCATGCATACAAAGTAACAGGATGGTGATGGCTTCTGAAAGGGCAAATTGGGATGCTATTATTAGAAGAAGAGGAGCCTCATAAGCTTTTCCTGACCATCATGACAGGATGAAAAGTGCTAACTGCTACCATAGGTTTTTCTAGATGGTTATTTTCTACCTGCCTGTCTTCCCTACTGGTTACATGCTTTCGAGGAGCAGCTGTGACCCCTATCATCTTTATAAAGATGCTTAACCACTCTTATATCTTAGTAGAATGATGAAAATAACTGGGATTAGAGAATCCTGAGTTTTTATCTTGATTCTAATGTAGGGAGGAGGCAAGAGAATTAAGAATGTTAATAAAGCCACAATCAGAGACTGCAATGTGCTGATCAGCCCAGCAAGACACTTCAGAATAAAGGAAGATTTCTACTGGTATTGCTAACAACCCATTCCCCACACCTGTGAAGGAGAACGGGTAGCCAACAGAGTCATTCCCTATGGCTAAAACCGTGGGGAATCTATGGATTAAAGGCTGGGAAGTGCCAGCCTCTTTTTAATATGCGTATTCTTACCTTTTCAAACTACAACTCTTCCTCTTCCCCTTCTTCACTGAATGTCCATATCAAAGAGAATGGGCTAACAAAGTTTTTTAAACTGTAACTCACAGGAACTAAAGGATGATATAGAAACTGAATTCCCTGAACACTCAGGGCCCTTACTCACTGCCTTTCCACGTCCCTCTCACTGTCTCTCTCGCACTATCTCTGAGTGGAGACCATACTCTGTCTGTGGAGTGTTACCCTGTTTTCTAATAAACTTGCTTTTTGACTTTAACTTTGGCGTGTGTTTGAATTCTTTCTACACTCTTCGCCAAAGGACCCTCTTCTCTCGGTGCATGGCTTGGTCTCCTCCTGACTCAGGAAAATTTGCCTTGTCCTGTATCGATTCTGTCCCTAACTTGGGTGTAACCTCTGAGCTAGTGTCTTCTTCAACCCGGGCCTCTTTCTTTTGCCAATATTTTATCTATCTATCTATCTATCTATCTATCTATCTATCTATCTCATTTATTTATTTATTATTTATTGGGATGACATTGGTTACTAACGGAATATAAATTTCAGGTAAACTCTTTCTGTACAGAGCTAGACAGTAAGTATTTTAGCCTTTGCAGGTCATGGGTCTTTGTCACAACTATTCAACCCTGATATTGCAGCCTGAAAACAACCAAAGACAACATGTGAACAAATGGGCTTTACTGGGTTCCAATAACATTTAATTTACAAAAAAATAGGCGATGGCCCAAATTTAGTCCCCTAGCCATAATTTTCCACCCCTCTAGCAGATGATTGTTCCCTTTATCTGTTGCTATGTGACAGTACACTCGAAAATTTAGCAGCTTAAAACACTAATTATTTCTTTTGCTCATGAATCTGCAATTTGGCCAGACTCGTCAAGCACAGTTTATTTCTGCTCCTGGCTTTCAGTGTCAGCTGGGGAAGCTCAACTGAGGCTGAAGGATCTACTTCTAAGACAGTTCAGTCACATGGTTGGAAAGTTGATGCTGGCTGTCAGCTAGCTGGGAGCTCTTTTGGGGCAAGTGGTATGGCTTTTTGTGGGCTTCTCCATGAGGCTGCTTACACGTTTCTGCAGTAGGATACGGTAACTGTGTTCTAGGAGTAAGTATTCCAGCAGCTGAGAAGTGGAAACTGTCAGTGTCATAAAGCCTGAGTCCAAAAATTGGCAGTTTAATGTCCACTGTATGCTGTTGGTCAAGCAAGCAGTCACAGAGCCCGTCAAGATTCAAGCAGTGGTGATATAGTTCCCACGTCTCAACAGGAAGAATGTCAAAGTATTTGCAGCCATATAGGGATAGACTGCAGGGACAATATGAAGGTCAAGGGACCTGAGGGATTTAAGTGTGGGTTATGGTGACGATCTCTTATAGAGTCAGGTTAGAGAATTGGCCAGAAACTCCGGAAATCCAAGAATAGATTGTTGAGTCTCAAATCACAGGACACGTGAACTGGCAGAGCCCTTAGAGTTCGATGTGGTAGATTACATACTGCTGACATTACAGTCATAGGAGCTGATAGTATCTAACCACTAATTTAGGGACAAGAGCAGAAAATCTTCTAGTTTGGTGGTGGTTTGATTGTTGGCTACCAGCCTGTGGGAAGCCTTTCTAGGGCTGCTGTAATAAAGTTGGTTATGATTTATATAAGGTCAATAAGTTTATCACCCGCTGTGCCAGTTGGAAAATGCCTAGTAATTATTCGAAAGATGAGCTTGGGAAAGGAATTCTGGCTTGGCAACTGGAAAGGGAAAATATTTATTGAGCGCTTTCTATTGCCAAGAAGTTACTTATATGACCTCATTTTACCTCTTGTTGGGCAGCCATGATTACCTCTATTTTACTGATGGAAAAACTAAGAGCATTAGGAGGAAAAGTCGAATATGAACCAGGTATACCTCACTCCAAAGCCCATGAAATTTTTCACTGGAGTACGGTAGATGAGGCCAGCTTAGCACTTGCATGTGCTGTTGGTTGTTTAAACAAAGGAGATTGAGCATAGCTATTCTGGTTGCTCTTCATTAAATTGTATTGAGTGAAATATACAACACCCACGTTCAGTGGCCTCGAATCTTTTCTTGAGTACATAATAATAACCTATCATTCAAATGGGAGAAAAATAATCTGATTCTGAGTAGGACAGAATGAAACAGGTTACTGAATGGATTCTTACTCAGTGCAATTTCCTTTAAGCAAGTACTCAATCAGGGTACTTGCACATTTGTGATAATTCATTGGGAACAGACTGCCCTGTCCCCGCAGCTTGGAAGTGTCTCTGAAACAATTTTTCAAAAAAAAATTTTTTTGCACATTTTGTAGAATAAATACAAGTTCCATTGCATTCGTATCCACATCATTAAAAAATAATGGTTATTTGGTTGATGCCGCCACTTCTCCCCAAGAGCCACATGCATAGGTTTTTCATGCCTTAAAGGAGTCCTGTGATAGGTGTAGAGAAGACGGGCCGGGATCTGTGACTGGGATCAGGCAGCAAAGAGGAGGGACCCAAAAAATATCAGACTAGTAAGAAATGACTCATGGGGTCTTTTATTTATTTTGTGGTTGCTGTTGTTGTTTTGAAGGGATTGGTTCAGCTTTCAGTTAAACTTTAAAAAAATATTTAGATTTGCTTTATTGGAGGTTCAACAAATATGTTCAGTTAGTTTTTTGTTTGTTTGTTTCAATTTGCTTTTGCCTTCTTTAAGTTCAAATACCTGCTTTGATGGTAGGATGAAATGTAAAATTATGTACAGACATACATACAACAATATAGCCAAGGACTATAATTTTATTAATCATAATAAAAATTATACCACTTACATCAGCTATCTCATTTTAGCCCCTTGGTATTCCTGAGTATCACCATTCTACAGATGGGGGGATTTATCTTAAAAATCAGTTAACTGAGTTGTGGCTTGTTCAATATTTATCCAGTGGTTCTCAGTCTTGTGTGAGAAGATGCCTTGGAGTCCTAGAGTTTGCGCAGGTCACTTGGAGGAATTAAAAGAGTTAACATAATAAGATATGAAGGGTTAAAGAAATACAAATTAGTAGTTGATTGATGGTTACGGGATGGGAAGCATGGCATAGGGAATGCAGTCGGCTATAATTAATGGCTAGGCAGAGAGCCAGAGAAGAGAAAGAGCAATCGGGGGATTGTTTTATAAACTATACAAATGTCTAACCAATGTAATGTATACTTGAAACTAATAATAAAATAAAATTTAAAAATGATAAGGCAAAGGGAGCAGTAATTACTGTACTGTGGCCGCTAGAGTGGGGGAATTATCTTAGAGCATAATTAAAGAAAGCAGTTATCACATTATGTCCTGGAATGAACCACCCCTTACAACTATGCCCCTCACCAAGTAAATTTCTATATGCTCTGACCATGACCCTTAGATATTCTAGCCCTGACCTGTTCAGTACAGTAGACACTAGTCACATGTGGCTATTGAGCACCTGGAATACAGCTGTTCTGAATTGAGATGTGTTGTAATTATAAAATACACAGGATTTTGAAATTTTAGTATAAAATAAAGAATATAAAATATCTCAAAAATCATTTTTTCTATGGATTACATGTTGAAATGACATTATGGGTATATCGGGTTAAATAAAATATAATATTAAAATTAATTTCACATGTTTCTCTCCACATATTTTAATATGGCTAGAAAATTTTAAATGATGTATGTAGTTTACATTATATTTCTATTGGACCAAGCTACTCTGGAGACCAAGTTCTCCCATGCTCCAGAAAATAAACAATACCTCATTAGAGCTGGCTTGATGTTGACCTTTAATTCTTACCTCATAACAGGGCAATGCAAGGGACATGGTTCTTGAAGATTCAAAACAAATACTGACCAAGGAAAATGGGTACTTCAGTTAATCTTGCTTAAAGGTATAGCCACGAAACAATAGTGTAAATTCAGAATGTAATTCATTCCAGCCCATTTCCAATTTGGAAATCATTCTGTTCCCCCCCCCCCAATTTAGGGTAATCTACATTATTCCAAATTTTATACACAGAATGACATTAATTAATATTTTATATCACAACATTTGTAGTTCACAAAATTCAAATTCACATGAAATGTGTCCTTGGAGTGCAGGAAGAGGTGTGGCCAACAGACAATACCCCGCGCAGTCTTTTCTCAGCCATAACAAAGAAAATGTTTTTACATAGTAATTAAAGCTTTGCACGACGGGTAGAGACAATCCAGTAGCTGAAAAATGTTGAATTTATCAAGATAGCAGACAGGGCAGGCAACACGGCAAAGACGCCTCTTCACCCCTCACCTTACATATAACAGCACCAGTGTTATAGACGTGAGCTGAGCACTCCTGTTTGCAGAGAACACCAGATCAGGAAGGGACCTCAGAAGCTGTCGGGCTGGCCCCCACGCCACGTGGAGTCTTCCTTTGCATGATTATTGATAGCAGCCATCTGGCCTCTGCTGGAACCTCCCTTGTAATAGAAAGCCCCCTCCCACTCCAAGAACCCAGATGGCTGACCTGGGTTTTTTCTTTTCTTTTCTTTTGTTTTTTTTAATAGCTCTGACTGTGTAAAGTTCATGCTTATATTGAAAAAAGTGGTCAGGTGTGTTCACTCTGCTGTGACCTAAATGAGATGTAGAATTCAAAGCGACCGCCCCCGCCCCCACTCCCCTCCTCCTAGGATGAGCTTGAATGCAGGCTTGGCTATTATGTTTTTCCATGCCTCATAACCAACTTCAGTATCAGTTGTCTCATCTAAAAAAAGAAGGGGTGATGAGAAGACTGAGCTTACTGAGTTGCTATAAAGACACCAATGAGGAGAAATGGTTCTCTATATGCTAAATGCTGCATGCATGCTGGTCTGTTTGTCTGATTCAGAGTGCCTATTTCTTTAAAACAGGCAGGGGCTGCCTTCCACGTGCTCAGCAAGCTCTAGCTTTCACAAAGATGAATTGGCAATTACTCAGAGCCCTGAGCTCTCCTAGGCATTTACAGATTGAATTGTTTCCACATTTCCAGGTTTAGAAGATAAGCAGCTGAATAATGATCCAGGGGTGAGGACTGGGAGTCCAGGGTGGGCTTTGTATCTGGAGGAAAAGGAGTGGAATGAGGAGGAGGTGACTCAGAGTTCTGTGTGAGAGCAGAAGCTGTGTGTATGGTATCTACAGACTTCAAATAAACAGCAAGTACTCAGAGAATGGGACATAAAGAGCACTCTCTGTCATCTGTAAAATGGGGATAATAATAACTACCTTGCAGTATAAAGTAGTGCTGAAGAATGTAGCATCCAGAACCAGATTGGGATTTATTAGCTGTATGACTTTTAGAAACTTGCTTGGTAACAGATTTATGGAGGTATGATTGACATAATGTAAACTACACCTGTTCCAAGTATACAATATTATAAGTTTTGACATATGTAAACACGTGTTAAATCATCAACACAACCAGGATAATGAACACATCAATTACGTCCAAAAGTTTGCTTCTACCCCTTCCATCCCTCCCAGTTACCCTCATGCCCAGAAATTCACGGATCTGCTTTTTGTCATATTAGATTAGTTTGCTTTTTGTTTGTTTAGTTTTGGAGAGTTTCTATCCCTACATCATCAAGTTCACTAATTTCTGATGTCTAATATGAATCTCATTGGATGTATTTTTGTCTCTGATGTTGTATTTTCATCTCCAGAACCTCAATTTGGGTATTTTGTTTTTTAAAATGTCTTCCTTGTATCTACACAATGTGTCTAATTTTACCTCTAGCTTCTAGAACACAAGGAATAAAGTTATAAAGACTTTTATGTCCTTATCGTGCCATTTCTGAATCAGGCATGATTGATTTTTCTCTTTATTTTTGCTGCTTTTGCATACCTAGTCATTTTTTATTGGATGCCAGACATTGTAAATTTTACCTCGTCGTGTGAAATTTTACTTCATCATGTGCTGGATATAATTGTATTAAACAAACAAACAAATAACTTGAATAGAGACTATTTGAATTTAGTACACTTATAATCAAAAATGATAATACATATATTTTAACTTTTTAACTTTTTACATATTTAGCCATCCACTTAAACATTTTATCTGGCCAGGTCATAGTTAAATATTTTTAGAATATATTTTTGAGCTGTTATTCAGGGACGCCATTCAGGTACTTGGAGGCAATTTGATCCTTCTAGGACTTTCTTTGAAGTTCTATTATGCATGACCAGAGCAGTATTTAGTGTAGTGTTAATGTTCTCCACTAATGAGGCAAGACATTTTTAGTCCTCTGATGCACCACAAAAAAATGAGAGTTTTCCACTCTGGCTGTTGGGAACAGGCACTATTCCCAGTCCTGTGTGATCTCTCAGCCAAGTTCCTCTAATTTGTTTGGGTGTTTTTTTCCCCTGGTCTTGGCAGTTTCCTCACACACATGCCCTGATCAGTAAACTGAATACTTGTGAGTGACCCTCTGCAGAGCTTTAGAGTTGTCTCTCTCTGTTAAGTGCTTCCCTCTTTGGTACTCTGCCCTATAAACTCTAGCTCCCTTGACTTCTTGGACTCCCAGGTCTGTATCCTCAGCTCAAAGAGTATGCTGGGTTCTGCCTGGACTTCCCCCAACTGCTCTGTGGACTGGAAATTTTCTGCAGGAAGTAAGCTGGAACATGGGTGAGTCTCACCTCCTTCGTTCCTCATCTCTCAGGGATCTCTGTCTGTCATTTCTATCCAATATCTCGAGAACTACTGTCTGTGTTTTTCACTTGTTTCAGCAAGGGGAATATATCTGATCCCTATTTCTCCAGGTTGGCCAGAAGTGGAAGCCAGGAAAGTTATTTAAATTCTCTATGACTTAATTTCCTCACCTATAAAATGAGGATAATACTGCCCATGTCATAGAGCTGTTACAAGGAATAAATGCATTAATACTTGTATCTAATAAATGATAATTACTCAATAAATAGAAGCTATCATTGCCGCTACTACTACTATTACTACAACAACTACGACTACTACTACTACTACTACTACTACTACTACTACTACTACTACTATTATTATTATTATTATTATTATTATTAGGGTCTATGGGTGAGTTTCTGGGATTGGTGAAACTCCTTTATTTTCAGTCCCAAGCACACTACCTTACACTTCATTGGTATTTAATATTTGTACCTTAACTACCCTAACCCAGGCCACTCCAGAAGATAGCTACTCATCCTCTTAACTTCAGTACAAGCTAAGAATGACCTTTGAGATCTTTAACAACTATAATTCCTATCCCTCCAAGATTTAATTGACATTCTCATCTAGCAAATTAGCATTTGCAGCAAACATATTTCAATCTAGATTTGTTATGTTCTTTCAATTAATGTAACAAGGGTATTCTGAAGAGCAAACCAGAGTTCATTTATATGAGTCTGGAGGTCGGTCTCAGAGTTAGCTAGAGGAATTCAAGGCAGGGAAAAAAGAACTTATCTCAATCCGTCTCAGGCTAACCATGTGGGCAAGTGGGATAGAGAACTAAGATCTATAAAAGGAGGAAAGGAGTCCCTTTGGGATGGGCAGTTGAAACAAAAGAAGCAGTGTCTCCCGCCCCTGGACTCTCTTTAATTCCCAACTCTTGGCCTTCAGGCATCTCCCTTAAGTGTTGATGTGGCTGGTGTCAAATGCAATGTTCACAACTCTTCATGCACCGGACATCTGATGAGGTCCTCCTGGAGGCCTGAGGAATGCCAGCAGTGTGAGGCAGGTCACAATGTATCACTTGAACAATAGGATGTGCTCCAGGGCAGTCTTAAAGTACATGTTGCAATCTTCCTATAAGACCTCTCCCTCTTCACCTGCTTCAGTCATCAGAAGTAAGGTTTGCTCCCCACTTCCATCCTGCCCAAGTGGCTCAAAGGCTTATGACTCGGGGCTTTTTAATGTCCCCAATGCTCTCTTAAGGAGCAGGAGCCCACTCGCCCTGCTCTCTCTTGTTTAAGAAAAATAGTTTTATTGTCATTAAGACAATGTGCTCCAATCAGCAGTGACCACCTGGTACACTGGTTTCTCATAATGATACTTGCAGTTCCATCAGCAAACGGACATTTGCCTTTTTTTCATCTCTAAAAGCAAGATTGTCACAAATGGACTTTCTACAAATATCGATACACTAAAAAGGGCCAAATTCGGTCTTGGAGGGTGTATCAGGGTTGCTGGGGTATGAAAGAATCCATGACATTCAGGAAGCATGTCTGCCCCTAAACCTAGGGCCATAATTTGGAGGCCTGCATTAATTTTTTATTCAGCGGCTATTAAGAAAAGATCTAAGATAACCTCCTATTCCCAGAGGGCTGCAGCTGAATAAGGGGATATAAGGCAAGGACATAAATAATTGGAACTCATTGTAAAAAACGCTTATTGTTAGAAAGCTGTATCGCATAGTGGTTATCAGAACTGGGTTCACCTACTGCTTATGACCTTGACTAACTGTAAGTCCTTGGGAAAGTCATTTTATTTCCCCACTGGTTTTCTCTCTTTGTAAAATGGGGATAAGAGCAGTAGCATGAATTAAACAAGGTGAGATATGTAAAGTACTTTGTACATCGCTTCAAGTCAGCACTCAGTCAGTGTGAGCTATTATTAGTAATCCTTTTTTTTTTCAGTCCAGGGGAGGAGAACGTCTTCTATGGTTTCCCACAGGGGGTATAGCCACTTGCTGGCTCCCTGGACCAGAGAGAGAATGTAGGGCTTTGGAAGCTGGAACATTTTGCTTCTACTCTCTGTAAGCTACAGTTTCAAGGAAAATTCAAAATGATTCTACTTCTACAGCCTCCATGTGGAGTATATAAACTCTATGTCCACTGTTTTTCTTGCCTTATGCTCCTTAACAAACTCACTCACCCCTGGAGTTTGAACTCCCAGCTGAGATGCTAAGATTTCATAGTTCTGGACAAAGTAGCTTGTCCCGAACTAAATGTTCCCTTCTCTGTGGCTGCAAATTCGTTTATGACTGACCTCATCCTCCCAGAGATTAAAGCCAGAACTCTGACTGACACCCCAGACAGCTCCTTTTTCTCCTTTTCTTGATCCCATATCATCTTCCATTCTGCCCATTCCCCCATTCTGATCCCATACATTCGATCAAGTCTTGTTAATTTTATCTGCTAAGTATTTCCTGAAGTCATTCCACACAAGCACAACCCTGTGCAGATCATTGTCATCTTTTAACCAATGGGCTGCAGCAGCCTCTCCCTAGTCCCTCTGCTTCTGCCCTGCCCATTGTCAACCCATTTTCTACTCTGCAGTGAGGATGATTGACATCCTCCCATGGGGCTACCCTGCTGAAAAGTCTCCCTATATGCTCTCTATGCCATCTCCTTCCTACCTCACGTCTAAGCTCTCCTTTTCTAACAGATCTCAGTTTTGCTTGGGGCAGCAACGTGCTCCGTTAAAAATCTAATTTTCCACTCTTGAAGCTTTGTGACCAGGTTCTGGTCAAGGAGATGTAACTAGAAGTCTACGATGTGGAGCTTTTAGAGACGCCACGGTTTTCTTGACAAAAAGGTGCGACAAAGCACCTTTGCCTCTTCCCTCTTTTTGTCTAACACACAGTTTGATGCCTGGAGGAAGCGAAATCATCTTGACACCAAGAAGATGAACATCATACATTAAGGTTGGTAGAGCGAGAAGCTTGAAGGAAACTGTTTTCTTGATGACTCCCTGGGGCAGCCACAATAACCCAGGATGATCTAAATCCAGACTTCCTGTTATAGATCGCTATTTGGTGAAGTAATAGCATCTTGGTTTCTGTTACTGAAGTCAGACTCAGTCTTAACTGATATACTCACCCATCAACTAGGAGAGTAGCTGGCAAACTTTAGTGAACATCTAGATCACTGGGGCACTTGAAAGAAATTTAGAGTGAGGACCCCACGCCAAAAGATTCTCTCCTAAGTGGAAGTGCAGTGGGGGCCTGTGACTCACATTGTTTAAAAGTCCCCCAGGACCACTTGTTCCAGAAATTCCATGTAGAACAAGTAGAGAAACACCAAATTCTGCAAACTACTCTTTGACAATTAAGGAAACATGCAACTTTTGGGTTTCTAAGTAATTTTATAAACTGGCTTCTGACACTTCTCTAACCTCATCTCTGGCCACTCCCACTGCCTATACTTGCCCAGAGCTGACCATTCAGTGACTTTACTTGTGCCGTCCCATGTACACAAAGCCCTTCCCACCTTTCTGGACCTGTACGCTTCCCAGTCCACAAGATATAGCTCAGACATCACCTCACCTGGGAAACCTTCCATGAATCCTCAGGCTGTGCTTGTTGTCAACCATTGAGGAGCCCTCAAAAAGTTCTGGATGGAGAGAACATTCTGGGACATGGGGGGTGGGGAGAGATGAAAGGATATGTATGCGTGGTCAGATTTGCAATCCCACTTGCTCCCACTACTTTGGCTTGAATGATGGTGGGAGGGTGGGAAAGCAGCCTTTGGGGAAGCCTTAAATGCTGTTAGTTTTAATTTCAGTCCCCCTTCCCCGCCTTATAATAACTCCTTGAAAACGAAATCTGCAGCCAGAGCTGAATGCCTGCCTCCGAAATGCATTCATTTTAGTGGGCTGTTTTCTCCTTTCCACTTCTCGGTTACATTTTAAGAGTTAAAATCAACACTGGGCAAAATAGAAGCAATCAGATAGGCTCTGGTAGAAACCAGGAATAGCTAATTAAATCCTTATATTTGCAGGTCTAGCTCTCAAGGGAGGAAAAAACATTGATGAGTTTCATATTTATGGAACTCATTCATTTATGCAACCATGCATTCACTCATTTATCCACTCCCTCACTTTGCACTGACAAGATTCTCTTGGTTACAAGTAAAAGAAACACAACTCAAGCTGTTCAAGTCAAGGAAAGGAAATTTACTGGCTCATGTACCTGGAAAATCCAAGAGTTCTACTGGCTTCCCACACCGGGGGCTTAAAATCATGTTCCCAAGTGTCTGTCCTCTTCCTCTTTTCCTTCTTCTTTCTTCCTCCTCCTCCTTCTCTCTTTTCCTTTTTCACTTCTCCTACCACTCATCTTCCCATCCTTCAGTCAAGCTTTCTCCTTGTGGCAAGCAAAAGAGCCTCCAGCAGCCTGAAAGAAATATCCTAGCAGCTTAGCAACCTTAGGAAGAGAGGCTGTCTACTGCTGGAGCCAACCCAAATATCCCCAAGGAGGACTCTCACCTGGCTTGTGTTACATGTCCTTTCTTGAAACCAATTTCTGTCATCTGACATTTGGAATAGTCTGATTAGCTAGGCTGGGGGCGCATGGCCAGGGCGGAGAATGTAAGGGGTCAAGTTCAGCCCCATCTAATCACAAGAAATGTGTACAAGATACTGAAGAGACATACCAATAGATTTTCATCATCCCATGCCTGCATGCATCCATGCATTCATCCATCTGTCCATCTAATGAGAATTTTTTAGAGCTTTTTCTGTGCTTGGCACTATACAGGCACTCATGTATAGGTTGTCTACCATACAGCTAAAGGGCAGGATCAGGGCTTAGCACAAAACATGGCCCAGGGTAGGTGCTCGACAAGTATTTGAATGAATTGATAGATGACTCTGAGCTTTAAGCCTGGTCACTAGGACAATGACGATACCCCTGGTGGAAAAATGTGAGTGTGAGCAGGAATAGTGGTTCTAGGTGAAAGGGGCTGTGCTGGGGTGAGTGTTTGAGTGTCTCCTGCTGCCTCCACGAGTGGTGGTACACCACCTCTCTCTTGGCAGCAGGAGAGCGAGGCAGGGATGGGAATTATCCGCTGCTCTGCCCTGACAGTCTCAGAGACTGGAGACTGAGGAATTATTCTGAACCATCAAATGAATATTTGGGAGTGAGTGTCAGCAGGGAGATGTGATGGGATTTAAATGATGATACAATATGCTGGGCTGCTTTCTGGTGCCCTAGTTAATGGGATGGAAGGACTGGGAACACAAGAGCTCACCAGCCAGGGCACTAATACACTAGCAACTTCATTCCTACTTCCCTTGCTCTTCCTCGGGAGATGCTCCCAGGGAAGAAAAGGACACTCTGCCTTGTTCTCTTTTCGGCTGCTGTGTCCACCAGCATTTGGATCGTGACAATGGGCATCCTGTGTATTTGCCAGTGATGGGATATTTCTTGGTGAGGAGAGATGGATACAGCTAAAAAACATCGAGCATCACACTTGTCACCCAGCATTAAATAAGCATTAGCTCCACGCAGTCCACAGGCAGAGTGGGGTGGGCGCTTGGAGTTGGTTGAAGGACAGCATTTTCAACTTTTAGTGCATTTATTCGTTTGTTTAATTGTTAATTTACTCCTAAATTTCTTCATTCCTTCTTTCCTTTGCTCAACAAACATTGGCGAGGCATATTATTCACGCCCTGCCAGATCCCTTCTTCCTGTTTCTGTGCTCACACCCCTCCTTAGGTGCATCTTCCCTTCTAACAGCCACACCTGCACCATGGCTCTTTTACATGGTGGGAATTCACACCTCCTCACCCCTAGGGTGCTTTAACCAGTGCCCAGAATGCAGGAGTCAGAAAGCTCCAGGCCCCTGGCTCCTCCTCCGGAAAACTGTGAGATGCAATTTACACTCCAGGGGCCCCCACAGGATTAGACTGAAACTGCCCTCCAAGGGATTTTGTCTGACATCATATCTTTGCCCAAAGCTGAGATTGAGGAAAGGCAAGTGAAGTAACTGGGGCACAGAATTTAAGAGGACATTGACTCTCAGGCTCATGCATAAATCTCTGCTCATTTTGCACCACAGGTGCCTAACTCTGCTCCCTGATCCTTGGCCCTGCTGTCTGGTTCCCCTCCTCTTCCCTATGGGAAATCTGACCAAAGTCAATTGAGTGAGTGCCATGTGCTGGAAACTGGTCTGTGTGCACAACAAGGAATAAGACATGGTGTCTGGTCTCCAAGAGCTCACACAGTCTGGTGGAACCACATGGTTCTGGGCCCCCATCTGCAAATAACCTGCCACCTCTGGGTGTAGCCAGAGGAAAGGAGAAGACTGAATGCTCAAATGACCAGCTTCAACTGCCTTGCTACTCAAAACTACCCCAGGCTGCTGCTTTGAGGAGAGTCACAGCATATGGAAAATTAAAAGCACTTTTTAAAATAATTGGCTTTGCATAGTCAATTGCTGCACTCATCCATGGATTTGCATGCTGTAAAGGCAAAAGATTTGTTTTTAATTAACTTATCTTACAGTGTTTAGATTTGGGTTTAGTGCAATCCCAGTTGTGGGGCACACACCACTTGTCAACGCAGAGCCTCAGTGTAGAGTTAGGGCATGAGGCCAGGGTGCTCCGATGCATCTGTGCAAAGGAACTTGGAGCCAACAGAGGGAGTTTGGTCTTGGAGTAAGTTCCAGGATTTCTCCCACCATTCATTTCTGTAGTGAGTGAGTAGTGTCCCCCAAATCCATGTCTACCTGGAACCTCGGAAGCTAAGCTTATTTGGAAATAGTCTTGCAGATGTAATTAAAAATCTAGAGATGAATCGTCCTGGGTTTAAAGTGGATCTTAGATCCAATTGCTTGTACCTTTCTAAAAACAGGAAAGGACACTGTCAAAGAAGAAGCCATGTGAAGATGAGGCAGAGATCAGAGGGACGCAGTTACCAGCCAAGGAATGCCGAGGATTGTGGACTAGAAGCTAGAAGAGGAAAGGAAAGATTCCTCCCCAGAACATTCAGGGAGAGCACTCTCCTGCTGACACCTTGACACTTCCAGCCTCCAGACCTGTAAGAGAATGAATTTCTACTGTGTTAAGTTACCAAATTGGTAGTAATTTGTAACTATGGCCCTAGGACACAAATACAACCCAAAGCCCCTTAAGAGGGGGCTCCAAATGAAGTTACAAACCAGAGACCAGGCAAGTTAGAGCTGTGGACTGGGAGTCAAGAAATTGAAAAATAGTGGCAACTGACTAGCAACCCCAATGTGGTTCCTCCTAGCTTCTCGCAAAATCTTTATGACTAGGCAGAAAAAGAAAGAAAGAGAAAAGAAAGAAAAGAAGAAAAGAAAAGAAAGAAAGAAAGAAGAAAAGAAAGAAAAGAAAAAGAAGGAAGGAAGAAAGAAGGAGGAAAAAAGAAAGAAAGAAAAGAAAAAGAAAGTTCCCACCAATGTGGGAGACGAAGATGGACTCCCAAACTGAGATCTGGATCTTTGGGGAACTGGCACTAAGCCAAGGCTGCTGGTGCAGGTGGACTGGGTAAAAAGCTGCCCAGGCTTAAATGCAAGGTATACTCTCCTTTCCATTCAGGTAAGAGAGACGGCCGGTTATGGTTTGTGTAAAGAAGAGCTTCTCAAACCTAGGGACCTTGTTAAAACGCAGATTCTGGTTCAGCAGGTCTGGGGTGGGGCTGAGAACCTGCATTTCTAAGGCGCTCCCAGGTGATGCAGTTTTGGCTGGACCACACCTTAGATAACAAGGCTTTAGACTTGCTTAGAGCCAGGTACTGGGCATAGGAGGAAGCTCCTATAGAAGCTGATGGGATGCTCCCCAGGCAAAAGCTGCTAGAATCTGAGAGCTGAACTGAAGTTGTGATAGACTATTTCAGCTATATTGGATGGCCCTTTGTGAAGGAGGATGTTACACTCCTGCCCATGACTTGCTCTGGCCAGGCAGCTGTGAGAGGTGTCACTGCTGGTAAAGGCTTTTAGATCAGAGCACCCCTCTTTTCTCTCAGCCATGAAGTTGGCTGTACTGGTTATTAGCCCTAAACCCACCCTTCTCTCCTCTGATCTGTAATGCTGGGGTGCCTTTGCTAGTGCTTCCCTTAGGTTTTGCCATTTGCAATGGACTGAATCCCTTCCCTGATTCGTATATTGACACTCCAATCCCCAGTGTGATGATATTTGAAGGTGGAGCCTTAAGGTCATGAGGGCAGGGCCTCCTTATAAAAAGAGGAAGAGAAGCAAGATCTGCTGTCTCTATGGTATAAGGATATAGCAAGAAAGTGACCCTCACCAAGAACCTGACTATGCTGGCATCCTTATCTCAGATTTCCAGCCTCCAGAACTGTGAGAAATAAATTTCTATGACTCAGGCCACCTAGTCCATGGGATTCTGCTATGGTAGCCCAAATTAAGACACCATTAGTGGGCACTGGGGAGGTTGCAAGACTTGGGGAGGGGAGAAGGGTCGGTCTTCCTTACTCCTGTTTGTCTGCTGATCTTGTCAGTGCTGCCATAGCAACAGTCCTTGGTCCTGCACTAATAGCTAGTTCCAGTTTCTAGATGTTCTTTCTCTCCCAGAACCAGGCTCTTGTACCCACTATGAGGTGCCAGCAGCAGCATCCACTCCCCGACGCCTGGTACCAGTTCTGTGTGACTCTACCTCCAAGGGGCTAGGCTCTGATCACCCCAACAGCGCCCCTTTGCTCCCCCATACTGAGGGACGGTCCTTGCTCCTGCAGGACTCTCCGTTCTCTTCGACCTGTCAATCTTCTAGCACTCATTAAAACACTTCTCTGTATTAAATTCTCTCTGTTAAAACAGCAGGGCGATTTCTGTTTTCCTGACCCTGATGTCCAAGATAGGAGCTCTCCTGCTAGCCTGGATCCTGGACTGATGATGTGGGCAGAGTCTTGGCCAAACTGCAGTGGACACATGATCTGAGCAAGAAATAAACCTTTGTGCTGTGAGCTGCCAAGACTTCTGGGGTCACTCTTTAATGTGGCACAACCTAGTCAACCTTGACTAACACAGAAGCCATGAACATCACGTTGTCCTCTAGCTGGGCTATTAGGAGAAGATTCTCTCACTGTGCCAGTGGACAGAGAGCTGCACCCAGAGGAGGCTATACACTCAGGCAATTTTACAAATATTCCAAAATCTGGGAGATATTGCTGTGTTTGAAATTTAGTAAAATGGGAAAGCCTGGGGTTTTGTTTTTGTTATATGAAGTTTTATAAACAAATGAGGAAAAGATAAAACCCTCATATAAAAATGACATAAAGAAAATACTCAATTTTTACCAGTATTAAAAAAAAGAAAAATCAAAGTATGTAATACCATTGTTATAGATTGAATGGTGCTCTCCACTCCCCTCAAAAAGGTAAGGTGAACTCCTAACTCCCAGTAATTCAGAATGTGATCTTAGTTGGAAATAGGGTCATTGTAGGTGTAGTTAGTTAAGATGAGGGCATCCTGGAGTAGGATGGTTCCCTAAGCCAATATGACTGGTATCCTTACAATAAAACGGCCATCTGAAGACAGAGAAATAAGGAGAAAACTACATGATCATCAGGGTAGAAACTGGAGTTAGGTGGTGTAAGCTAGTAAGCTAGTAAGAAGAGAAAGGATTCCCTTTCAGAGGGAGTGTGGTCCTGCCCAATGCCTTGATTTTGGACATTAGCCTCCAGAACTGAGAGACAACAAATTTCTATTATTTTTATCAACACAGTTTGTGGTTCTTTATAAGAACAGCCTTAGGAAACTAATAAAACCATTTTTTACTTTTCACCTTGGAAAAGGATAAAGAGAATAATTTTCCCAGGGTATAGTAGAATGTTCATGAGGGATGGGTAATAGGCATTCTCATACACTACTGATAGGAGGCTATACTTGTCCAGTATTTTTTGTTGGGTGAATTGGCAAAATGTATTAATAACAGCCTTAAAATAATATATCTTTTGATTCAGCAGTTATATTTCCACAAATTTGTCTGAAGGAATAAGATTTAAAATGGTTATAGCTATGTGGTTAATAGAAAGTTAAAATAATCTAAGGTACAATAACAGGGGATTGCTTAAGTAAGTCATGCATGTTATATACGCAGTCATTAAGAATAATAACGAATTTATGATGCTATAGGAAGGGATTTACAACATATTGTTAGAATGAAAAAAAATTCAAATTACAAAGACATATATAGGATATCCTGTTTGTTGAAAATGTAGATATTTACACATATACATGTGTTAAGTACTTGGCAATTGGTAGATATGCACTAAACATTTACCAAATAAATGAATAATTATTAAATTAATATGTTATAAACCAAAACATTAACATTACTTTTCTGTAGGTGGTAAAATTATGGGTGATTTTTTTAATGTGTTTTATTTGTTTCTGAATTATACCATTTTCTAAGTTTTATACAATAAGCGTGCATTATATCTACAATAAGAAAAAAGGAAGAAAAAACACTTGTCATTCTGTTTCAATTCTGCCATCAACTTATTTTCTGAACTGGGACCCCACAACCCCCACCATTCATCTTGCCTTAGTCCCCAGCAAGAAGTAAGGGGTGGTGAGATGACCTCCAGGCCCTTCCCCAGTGGCCTTGTAGGATGTGGGGAAATGGAAAGTTCTACAGAAGAGGGAAGCAGGAATGGAATGGAACCAGGAACAAGAGATTCTCCAGGAGCCCATAAAAACGCGTGGGAGAGGGAGCCGTAAGAGCTGCTGGGGCCTCGGAAGCCAGCAGGTGGCACAATCGGAGCTGCCCAGACACTGCTGCTTGACTGGGCCTGAAGCCACATCACATCTGAATTCTGGTTTGTAAAAAGCAGCCAAAGAAACAGAACAAACAACAATAGCAAAGCAGGAACTAGAAGTTACACGAACAGATGTTAACTTAGAAATACCCAAAAAGCTGACTTTTAAGGGCTAAAACTAAGGCTGAGTGCAGCCACTTTGGAAAGCAATCTAACAAAAGGTTAAACATAGAGTTACCCCATGACCCAGAAGTTCTGCTCCTAAGAGAAATGAAAACATATGTCTATACAAAAACCTCTACATGAATGTTCAAAATACCATTATTCTTAACAGCCAAAAGGTAGAAAACCCAAATATAATCAATTGGCACATGGATAAACAAATTGTAGTACATTCGTATAATGGAATATTATTCGCCTATAAAAAAGGATGAAATACTCATAATATATGCTATAACATGAAGGAATCTTGAAAACATTATATTAAGGGAAAGAACCAGTCACAAAAGGCCAAATATTGTATGATCCCATTTATATGAAATGTCTAGAATAAGCAAATCTCTAGAGATAGAATGTTGCCTAGAGCTCAGGAGGATGGTGGGTTAGGGGGTTGATGGTTAAAGGGTATGGCGTTTCTTTTTGGGGTGATCGAATATGCTCTAAAAATTAATTGTGGTGATGATTTGACAGTTATGTGAATACATTTAAAACTAATAAATTGTTAACTTTAAGTAAATCATCTGGTAGATGAATAATACTTTAATAAAGCTGTTATATAAAAAATAATAAAGTCTCTAAGGCAGCCTCTTTCTAACCCATGCTATCAGTTCATCCTGTAAGCAAGTGCCATAATAGCTCTCATTTATTAGGAACATCCACTATACCAAGCATGGGTGTTAAGCATGGCATGGAGCTGGAGGACAAGTGACATGTGGCCCTGATACTCATTTCACCCCAGCCAACAGTCAGCAAAACAGCATACATCTGAGTGAAGCCATCCTAGATCATCCAGCTGCCAGCCAATCATCCGACTGACATGAAGGAGCCCAGCAGAGATCAATCAAGCTGGGCCAGATCAGAATTGCTGCCCAGCTGACTCACAGCAGTGTCAACTAAGAAAACGATTGTCGTTGAGGCACTGCATTTGGGAGTGGTTTATTATGCAGCAAACACTGACACCCTTTTTATATGAATGTGTGAGAGTTCCTCCAGGAAGTATATCAAGCTCTAGAGCTACTGGAATATAGATTTGGCATGTCTTTAAGTCAAGTAGATATTGCCAAGAAGTTTTTCACTATGGCCATGCCAATTTACACCTCTACTAGCCCTGTAGGCGGGTTCCTCTTGCACCCAGATCTTGCCAAGACTGAGTAATGTCAGATATTTTGATTTTTGCCAGTCTGATAGCTGTGAAATGGTATCTTGTTTTTATCTGCAAGTCCCTGATCACAAGTCAGGTCGAATATCTTTTCTGAAGTTTATTGGTTGAACGGGGTCGCTGCAAAGAAAGGACCTTGGTTAGGTTTGCGTTTTCCCACCTTCTTGGCGCGGCAGACTCCCACTCATTCTTTAAGACACATGAAGCAAGTCAGCTTCAATCCAGAGTGTCTTCTCCAACTCTTATTACCTGCCTTCTCCTTTAAGAATCAGCTCAGGCACTTTCCTGACTTCCAACCCCAAGGCTAGATTAGGTGGCCCCTCTGCCCAATTTGCCTCCCTCTATTTGAGTACTCACCTCATTGTATTTTTATTGTCGAACTTCCCTTTTAGAGCAGGGCTCAGGAAACGGAACTAGTGCCTGAGCCCCACCTCCTACCCTGTGTTCTAGGACCCAGCCAATCAGCTCAGTGCTGGCCCTGTGTGACCCCTTTCTTGATGCTTCCTGAGAAGATTTCTGAGAGGAGGCGTCAAAAACAAATAGGAATTGACTTCATTTACTCTGGCACCATTGATCTTCACATTTCTTTGCTGTCTTTAGAGTTTTTAGCGTGCTTCCAAGTTCATTATTTCATTTTAATTTAGCAATAATAATAATAAAGATATTAATAACTAAGTTATTCAGTATTATATTTACATGGCAGTTATTGAGAAATAACCATGTGAGGGGCATTGTGCTTGGCACATTACATGCATTATCTCACTGAATTCTGAAAATGACTACACGAGGAAGATAGGTCCATTTAATGAATGTGGAAACTGAGGCTTTCAGAAGTGGCTGAATCTGGATTTAATCTAAAGTCAGTCTGACTCTAAGGCCTGTGTTTTGCTCTTAATCATGGGGCCACACTACATGTAAGAATCTGAGACTGTGAGACCCAGGGAAAGGGAAATCGTCCCTGCAAACCTTCCGTGGACCCCACACGGCTCATCCACACCACCCCCACCTCCACCCCCACCACTTCATTCATCTGAGGTGGTTGGGAATTGCCATCCTCAGTTTACTTACGTGGTGAAAAGTGAAGTGATTAAGCCACTTGTTCTTCGTCACACAGGAATCAGTACCGAAATCCTGAAGCTAGATCTTTAGTGCTAGGTGCAGGTCAGCCACGACACCTTCGCTGCTCAGGTGAGGGTCCATGGACCACAGCAATGGAGTCATCTGGGAGCCATCTTAGATCTATAACTGAGATCAGCAGCTGAACAGGTGCCCTGGAGATTCCTGCGTGCATCTAAGTGTGAGAAGCGCCGCCTACAGCACGATGCTTGAAGTGGAGTCCCACTTCCACCGCTATTAGTTTAGGAACTTGGAGGAGTCGTCATGCCTTTTAACTTCAGTTTCACATCTCTAAAATGGAGAGACTCAAATAATATAACACTTGAAGCACAGCAACTTTACATGATTGTTATTAACCATGTATATTAGTTTCCTACAGCTGCTGTCACAGAGTACCACAAATGAAGTGGCTTAAAACCACGGAAATTTGTTTTCTCTCAGTTTTGGAGGCCAGAAGTCCAAAATCAAGGCATTGGCAGGGTTGATTCCTTCTGGACACTCTGAGAAAGAATCCGTTGCATGTCTCTTTCCTAGTTTCTGGTGGCTGCTGGCAATCCGTGGTGTTACTTGGCTTCTAGAAGGCAGCTTAACTCTAATCTGTGCTTCTGTCTTCACAAGGCCCTCTTCCACGTGTCTCTGTGTGTCAAATTTCCTTCTCCCTCTCTCATCAGGACATCAGTCATTGGATTTAGGGCTGACTCTAAGTCCAGGATGATCTCAGCTCAGGGTCCTCAACTTAATTACATCTACGAAGACCCTTGTCCCAAATTAGGTCACATTCTGAAGTTCTGTGGGAGACATGAATTTGGGGGGAACTCACTGCACCATGTTATGTGCAGATTGATTGCAAAAATAGTCCCCATTGTTTCCTTCCCGGTATCTGTGCCCCTTGCAATGTGACTTTACAACATTTCCCATCAAGTCATACTACTCTCAGGCTCAAGAGCCTACTCTCCCTTTCCCCCACCTTGAATCTGGGCAAGCCTTGTGGCTTGTTTTGCCAACAGAACGTGGTGAAGTGATGGAGTTTCAGTTCTGAGCTTAGGCATCAAGAGTGGTTCTGCTCTCTCTCTTGAATTGCTGCCTCCACCATAAGAGCCAGGCCAAGTTAGCATACAGGAGGATGAGCAACCACATGGAGCAAAGACAAGGCATCCCAGCTGAGGCATAGCCAGCCATTCTCCAGCTGATCTGCCCACTGATGGCAGACATATGTAATAGCCTCAGATCAGCAGAACCACTCAGCTGACGCCAGAATAACTGTTTGTTATTATATGCCACTGAAATTTTGTGGTTTTCCATTATGCAGCATTATTGTGGCCAAAGATAACTTTTACGTATTATCCTATTAATAAAAGTAAAATGGTATAACGGCACATTTCAAGCTAGTGGTTATATCAATACAATATTCAAATCGAGAATGTAAGTTACACAAGAACAAAGACTTTTTCTATTTTATTTTCCACAGTACCCCCAGTTCTTAGAATGATGCATGGCACTTAGTGTATATTCAATAAATACTTGTTGTATGGATGCATGAAATCTGGGCTTTGCTTCAGTTTCTTTATCTATTAAATGAGATAATACAGAGACCTGGGAGAGTTAACATGAATGTTAAATGACAAAAAGAACATAACGTACTTGATACATAGTAAACACTTAATACATAGAAGCCAGAATTATTTATTATAGGGAAGTCAATTTGGGGGGGCATGAACCACAGAACTTAAAAAAAATAAATATTGACACACAAACACAACACACACATAAAATATTGTGCACAATTCCAGGAACTTCACAAATGTGCTGAAGCAAGAGCCTCAAATTAAGAACCCATAATTTAGAAATATTTATAAATGTCAGTTATTTTTTTATTATGTCTACCATCTGCAGCACCTAAGAGATGCTAAAGAAGAAAGTGCTGCTGAACGAGTTAATGTTGAACGTGGATCATCCCTTCCTGAAATTCTTTGGTCAATGACCATCTCAGCCCATGGTCAGGCCTTCCTGGCCCATCATCTGTAAGGAAAGAGGAATGACCTTGGCTTTTTCTGACAAGCAAGAAAGATGACGCCGAGCCTTCTCCACGTGACCAGTGGAGGCTCCTCCATCCCCCTCTCTCACACACACCACCCCCACCCCCCTGCTCCCCGCCTTCACAGTCTTTCTGGGTCCCTCTGCCCAGCCCTCTCACACAGTTCAAGAAAAACTCCTTGTTTCCTCCAACCGCAAAATCATAACAATGTGATTCTGAGATGTAACTGCAATACCCTTCTTGGTACAGTGAATTTTAATTAGGCATCAAAAAGCCCTGGAGATCATACTAGTCCCTTGTAATGGTGTGTTCCAGAAAATTACTGCCATTTGATTAAATTAAAGGAAAGCTACCTAACTCGTTAGGCATATTTTAGTGGTTTTGGGATGGCATCGTGACCATCGTTGCTGTTATTATTTCCAGAGCAAGAAGCGAGCATGCAGCCTTCTGGAAGGCTGCTGGTGAGACAAATGAGTTCTCATGGAATAGTAGAATAGGAGAGGCTGAGAACTCATGCTTAGAGCTGGGACATAGAATATTCACGAACTGGAGGCAGAGGGGAAAGTATCGAACATTAGTGGAGAATATACTATTATGGGCTGAATTGTCTACCTCCAAAATTGAAGTCTGAACCCAAATACCTCAGAATGTAACCATATTTGGAGACAAGGTCTTTAAAGAGGTAATTAAGTTAAATAAGATCTTTAGGTTGGGCCCTAATCCATTGTGACTTGTGTTCTTACAAGAAACGAAAATTTGGGCACATATGCACAAAGGGAGACCATGGGAAGACACAAATAAGATGGCCACCAACAAGCAAAGCAGAGAGGCCTCAGAAGAAACCGACCCTGCCGACCGTCACCTTGATCTCAGACTTCCGATCCTCAGAACTGTGAGAAAACAGATTTCTGTTTCAGCTCCCCAGTCTGTGGTTCTCTGTTATGGTAGCCTGAGCTAACTAATACCCATACTGTATGCCAGATGAGTGCTTAGCATATATAATTGCATTTCATCCTCACTGCAGTTAGTCACTTGCTTAAGGCCTTATCAGCTGGCAAGGGGCAGAACCAGGATTTGAACACAGGTCCCTCTGACTCCGAGGCCTGTCACACATTGCCAAGCTGCAGCAAATTGAGATGAGGAGAAAAGGCATGAAATTTGAAAATTCCTTCCAACGTAAACAACCTAGGATTTGGTACATGGTGGAGGCTCGGACATATTTTCAGCAAGCTCTGGTGTCTATCATACTCTTGAAAGGATGCCACTCTCACTGAGGATTCTTTATGGAGTACGAGTGCTTCTATAAATCTTTGAGAGCTGTTAGAGAAGGTGCCTGATGCTTCTCTAGGAAGAATCAGAATCTGCACCTGCAAATTGATGAATCTGTTGCCTTCAGACTACTGTCAAAATTGCTTAGCCCAGCATTCCAAGTCTGTCATGATTCACACCTGCCTATCTCCTCTCCAGCCAAATCTCTGGCCATATACCTACTGAACCCAATTATGTAAAACTTCCTTGCTGTTCCCTGAATAATCTGCTCTCTTTCCTGCCTCCATGTCTTTGTTCTTGCTGTTCTTTCTGACTAGACTATACTTCCGACTTTGTCTACCTGGTGACCCCCTAACTTATCTTTCAAATGTCCTCTCCTCCAGGAAGCCTTCTTGACCTCATCTGAAAGAATCCAGGGCTTCCTCCCATGAGTACTTGTTACACTTTGTCCATCTTCTATGTAACAGACATACCCTAGGTGACCCCCACAATGAGTTCACACCCTTAGAGAATCCCCTCCCCTTCAGAACCAGTGACTTGTTTCTAACAGATAGTGCGTGGCAACAGGTGATAAGATGATGCTCCCTTGATTAGTTTCCCTTATATGGTAAAGATGATGAGATGGCACTCCTAAGATTATATTGTTATAAAAGATTCCATTTTAGTAGACTGTAGAGACTGATTCCCTGGCTTCCAAATAAGCTGCCATGTGTGGGCCATGAAACAAAACTGTGAGTGGCTTCTCAGATCAGAGAATGGCCCCCAGCCAACAGCCTGCAAAAAGGTAGGCCTTCAGTCATACCGTCACAAGAGATGAACTCTGCCATCAACTGAAAGAGCTTGGAAGAGAATATTTCTCTAGGCAAACCTTCAAAAGAAAACACAGCTCTGCAAACATTTTGACTGTAGAGCCTTGTGAGATACTGAGCAGAGGAACCAGCTAAACTATGCTGAGACTCCTGATCCATGGAAACTGTGAGATAATAAATGTGTGTGGTTTAAGCCATCAAGTTTGTAGTAATTCGTTACAGGACAGTAGGTAACTAATAACACTCTTACTACACACAGCCAGTATTATTCATGTGTTATTCCCAACTAGATGGGAGCTGTGAGAACAAGGGCTACAGTTCAGCTGCTTCAACCCCACACAGTGCCTGGCACACAGCAGGCACTCGATACATATTTGTTGAATGAATAAGTGAATATGGTCTTTAAGGTTCCACTTGATGTTGAAAAAATATCACTATAATTCTAGGGCGTTGAAACTCCATTTACTGTTACCTTCAAGGAAGGTCAACGAGAGCATCAAATTTCCAAGGAATAAAGAAGAATGCAGAGAGCAAACATTCTTCTGTAACAGTTATAGATTCTTTGACACAATTTGCCAAGCAGTCGGGCACACTGGGCCCTGTAAATATCAAAACGATGTCTGCCAAGTGTCTTTGAAGGTGGTCAAAGTCAGAGGCAAAATCACAAAACCTGCTGAAAGGCAGTAGCACTATTAGCTGCTATTTGGAACCCAGAGGCAAAGAGACATTAAGAGCCTCAAACCACTCAGAGGAAGAGTCATCAGTCAGCCGTAGAGCGAGGGACAGAATTCTAAATCTAAATTTGGCCAAAACCCCCAGAAAATTGTTCGTGTCTCTCCCCTTGTCCTTGTCTTCCCCTCCTCTCCTCCTCTGCCATAAAAACAAAAACATCACTCTTTGAGCCAGAAAGGCCTGCAGATCACTGCCTCCAAGACCCATCGTTGTAAAGATGGGATGACTGAGGCACGCGATAAAGGACTTGGTCCGCAGTATACAGGTGGTCCTGGGCCCAGCATTCTTTTTAAAAATCCCCTGAAGACTGAAACTAAAAACAAAAACAAAACAACACAAAAGGTTTTTTGAGGATCAGTGAAGAAATGGAGCAATTAACCAGAAATTCTGGCACCTCACTATTTAAAAAAAAGTTGTACAGGGTCTATAGAGATCAGCAAAGCTAAGGAGTTATTTTCTCAAAGCAATTCTTACAGCAGACCAGGGCAGCCCTGGTCCCAGGCAAGGTACTATGTGCTTTGCATGCATTACCTTCATTAGCTTTCCAACCATTCCATTTCATAGCCCTTTTTATAGCTTTTTTTGTTGTTGTTGTTTGTTTTGTTTGTTTTTAATGAATGAGGAAACTGAGGCTCAGAGAGGTAACATGATTCCTCTCTGAGGTTACCTAACCAGGAGTCATTTAACTGAGTCTGTCTGCAGCACTGATCACTTTGCTGTGATGCCCAAAGGAGTGGGGAGTGAGATCTGGGAAGCTGTGCCTGGCACCCTCTTGTCAGAGCTCATGATGCTCCTGTCCAGTCACCCATTAGCACGTTTGGTGCACACAGCACAACAGCTCCTGACTGTCAGTTACAAGAGATGGAACTGTGGTGGTCTTGTTCCTGCCGAATCCCCCATAACAGTGCCTGCCAGAACGAAGGAGGAGTCAAGTGAAGTCTGAATGATGAGTGATCGAAGGAGAGTGAATGCATGAATGGATGTCCCAGTTCACCATGCCGATGTGTGCCTGGCCAGGATGTTTTCCTGGGGGCTCTTCTCTAATCTGAACCAAGCTAGTGTGGGGAGTGAGTGTCCCAGTGCAACCAATAAATAATCCCCTGATTAAAGAAGCTCTTCCAGACTTCATAGCAATCGGATTATAGCACAGTAGGCCTGATAAGGTCACTTCCACTGTTCTGCCTCTTTCCAGCCCACAAATTGGCTTCCTGCTATTTATTATTGCAATTGTTATAGTTTGCGATTTCCCCCACAGCTGTGGGAGAGATGTCAGCTTCAATTCCATCTATCTTAATACAAATGCAATGAGTGTGTGCAGTGGGGCTAGTCTGGTGGGTGGTTAACAGTACAGACTTCGGGAAACCACCTCATAGCGCAGACATTTAGCGTCCTCATCTGTAAGAGTAAAGGTAGTCGTAATGTCCATTTCTCAGGACTGTTGTGAGGGTCAAAAGAATGGATGCCTATAAAGTGCTTAGCTGTCCGCAAGTACTCAGGAAATTTTCCTTTTTGCTGCTAATGAGAGCCTGCTTTGGCACCACTAGCTCTCGCTGGATGGTCGATAAGGCAGTAACTTTCTCTGGCCCTTGACTGTCCTATTTGTAACACAGAATCAGGGAGGGAAGGAACTGCGGATTCATTCAACACATAACTAATGAGCACACACTAGGTGCTCATCCTGGAGCTGAAAACCAGAAAAGGGCCTGTTCTCGAGGGTCTCCTGTGTGGGAAGAGCTTTAACCAAAGTGGGTGCCAAGCTTTGTGGGAGCATCTGGTATGTGCCAGGCAGAGGGATAAGCACATTGCATACACAATCTCGGTCAATATTTGTAACAATGCTAACAATGCCACTGTCCCCATTTTATAGGTAAAGGCTCTCTGGTGCAAAAACCCTCCATGACTTGCCCAAGGTTACACAGGTAGCGAATATCAGAGATGGAATTTGAACCTGGAGATCAACTCTGTGCTCTAACACTCTTCCAGCACAAACATCACATGATTCTCTGTGACCAGAGACAGACTCTGGGGATTACACCAAGACCAAGATAAATACTTGTATTTCTCCTCTTTTTCTGAAGTTTTTCATGCTTTCTCTTTTTCTTGCCTCTCTCTTGTCTCCCTGCACTTCCATCAACATTGTCTGCATTATCTACCAGTCAGAAGGAAAACGTTTCCGTTTTTCCTGCTGATATCATGCCCACTGACACTGTAGCGAAGAGACAGGCTGTGGTCCTGGAGCACAAGTGATAAGTCCAGTTGCTAATCTCCTTTCTCTAGGGACCTCGACACCTTACATCAGATAGCTTTGAATCCCCTCCTTCTTTACTAACTCCCTGCTCATTGTCCCCACTATAAAAATGTCAGCTTACCAACCAGGGATCATTCGTGGGCAGCGACTCGAAACACAGACATTCCCAGCCCAACCTTCAAGAGGATGTGGTTTTCATTACCATTCCCATCTAGGACCTTTTAGAATCTTTGAACTAAACATTTGACTGGGTAAGAACTCTGGAGCCAGGCTGCCTGGGTTCAAATCCCAACTCTTCCATTAACTACCTCTGAACTTAGACGTATGTCCCTATGTCTCATTTTCCCGGCTGTTTTACCAGGATGATGATGATGGTGGTGGTTGTGGTGTCTCTGTTTACAGAGGAGTTGGAGGATTGAATGAGTTAAGATACAAATGTTTCAAAGATATCTGGCACTCAAGAAACATTAACTCTACTTTTCTATATGCCCCATAGGAAATGCAGCTCAAATTAAATTAATCTCTATTGGCTTCTAAGGATATATTCCAGTAGGTAAGAGAGAAGGGAAAGCTCCAAATGACTATGAAATAGCAAAAAGACTTTTTAGGATTGCCATAAAAAGTAGAAAGAATAACAAACAACTTTATGATACCCTATGAGTAGCAGTGTGCCTTCTTCATTCACTGCACAGGACGCGGCGCTTACAGCTACCTCTGAGGAGACGGGGGAGTTGAGGAACTCCATTTTACAGATGAGAAGGGAAGTCATTTGCTTGGGTCACTCACTTAGCAAAGGGACATTCTGAGAGTGGAATAAGGGTTTTCTGCTTGATATCCCGAGTACAACCTGATATGTTGTCTCGGTTAAAAACAAAAATAATCAAACTACCACCAAAAATGCAGCTCAACACAGAGCACTTCGGAGCTGAGTAAAATGCATTCTCTCCCTCTGTCTTTACTAATGTGTTCAAAGTTTTGCAGAACAAACACAGGAGATGGGCATTGATTTGCCAAAGGTGGGCAAATAATGAACTATTGAAAGTGGCTTTGGTAAAGACAGCAAAGGGAAGCCTGCAGCACACACGAGAGAATAATATTTTCCTTCTGAAGAGGGCAGTATGCAGCAGAGCCAGGTCCGCTCATGGACTCAGGTTTGCCTTCTAGGTCTTGAAGGCCAGACGGAGGCAGTGCAGCCCTCAGGAGCCCAGGCATCTTGGATTTCCAAGAGCTTACTTCTGAACGACAAGCACATCTTCAGACATGAAATAGGATTCTTGAGGTTTGAGCACAGTTACATGCTGCGTCTCACCGAGGGGACACACTGCAAACTGATACGAAGGTGGTTATGCAAGATGGATGGAAGAAACCCCAACGAGTTATTTTTCCATGCTCTTGTACTTGTCTGCCTTCCCAAATCAGCCTCTATGAAATTAAATAGCTTCCTATGATGGTTTCTGATGTTTGCAGAAGAGAGTGTTTCTTTTTCTGCTAAGACCTGTGTGCAAGGTAGTTTCTGCAAACATCTTGTGCACAGAAATAAAATGCTGGGAATGGGGATCTTCGCTCCTGGGATGCATTTATCAAGCCAATCACAGTAATTATAATTAGAACACAAACTAAGTGAAAGCTAAGCATGAAATACATTTGCAGTAAACCTGAACTGCATACAATTAAGCCCTGCTGGTGGCATTTTGAGGTATGCCATTAATATATTTGGGGGTGGGGAAGATTGCTTTTTTTCTTAAATATCTTTTGCTGGTTGCATCGAAGGCTTCGACAGCAGTTGAGAAGTATACACATTATTAACCACTAAACTTAAAGCTGTAAGACAGATGTAACTTAATTGGCTATTTAAGACACCCTGTTCATTGGGCATTAACTTAATCTAGGTCTGTTTTAGGGAAGTAAAGAAGAGAACTGAGGATTTGGGGGAAATGATAATATACCTTCAAATCCTAGCCTCAGTTTTGGAAATGCACTAAGCCAACAGTGTTGAAAAATCCTCATGGTTCCCCATCATGTAAAAAGAAAGTCCTTTCCCCTTAGGCACCTTCATTCAGATGTCACCTCTTTGATTAATAAAAGTCTTTACCATTTTCTCCTCCCTAAACCTGGGCTCTCTCAGCGATTAATGCAATTACCATAGTGGTTTTTATATAGTCTTTTCTACAAGACTGTGACCTCCTTGAGGTCAGAGATTTCATCTTTTTAACTGGGGTCTCCAGCGCAGAATAGGGGTTGGAAAATATTAAATAAAGAGTGATCAAATAAGTGAATGAATGAATGAATGCTGCAGCCTTCCAGGTCCAGCTCAAACCTACTTTTTCCAGCGAGAACACGACTCTCCCTCACCCAGATAGAAGTCAGATGGTTCTGCAATGGCAATTACAGAATGTTTTCAGGGAAAATATAGCTTTCTATAGAAAATAGCTTAGGAGATGCAATTCGGGTTGGAGCGCATGTGTGTGGGTGTGTGTGTGTGGTGTGTGGGGGACACTGCTGGCTCCTTAGAAAACCACCTTTGAATAAAAGCAGATGCTTTCGCTTAGATTGTATTTAAGGAAGTGGGATGGGAGGTGAGAGGTTCTATGCCATACCTTGGAGGATCTTCCCATTTTGTCTTGGATGGGAAGATATAGAATATCTTTCCCCAACCCATTTTATATATTTAAAAATTTTTTTGAAATAATTGTAGATCCACATGCAGTTGTAAAAAACAATACATAGAGAGTCCATGTACCCTTCACTCAGTTTCCCCCAATGTTGACAAGATCACAAAATGAACACTGACATTGATACAATCCACCCACTTTATTCAGATTTCACCAGATTTATGTGCACACATATTTGTGTGTGTACGCGTGTGCGCGCGTGTATTTGCACACTTTATTTTTCCGAAAACGGCTTTCTCACCCACTGGAGACTGGGAGGAGTCCAGTCTGGTCTATCACTGCACAGGAGTTGGCTCCCGCAGGCACCAGTATGTGCTTGTATATTATCTCTTGAACACAGCAGGTGCCGAACGGTCGTCCACATAAACACTTGAACTTGTATGTCAGTGCGTGCCAGAAGGGAGAGCAACGTTTCAAGGTAGAAGACGGAGATCGAAGCATTCGATATTTTAGAGGCAAAAAGTTGACTATTTCCCACTACAATCGTGAATTGGCTAATTGCTCCGAAGCGATCTGATGCACACGCTTCGATCGCGGGAGAGCACAGTTTTTGAGGCTTGCCTTCGATTTGCAAGGGGCTCGCAGTGCCCCCAGAAGTCCTCCCACCCCTACCCCCACTTTCACCCCTTTCTTCCCTGGGGCTGAACTGTTTCACCCCGTCTCCAGGCAACCGCCAGGCGCGAGGCGGGACGTCATTTCCTGAAGAGCCCGTGGGGGAAAGGGGCGGGAGGGGGAGGGGCAAGGGGGTGGGGCCGAGGCTGGGTTGGTGACCGCGACGGCGTCGGAACTCGCTGGAAGATCGGCCTCGGGCGGCTCAACAGTTCGCAAAGTCCGGGCTCGAGTCCGCGCGGCTCTGTCTGCGCCCGGGCGCAGGGGCGTGGGGGTCCCCGGGCTGCTGCATCCCGGGGCTGCCCCGGACATGCCCCGCACCCCTGCCGGACGGCCGCGCGGCTCCACCGGCTGCGATTCGGCGGAGTCTGGGATTAGAGCGCCCCCGACCCTAATTTAAGACTTTGGGGTCCCCCAGCCCAAGTGGAACGGGCGGCCCGGCTGGGGGAGCCCCGGGCATGGTGTGACGGGGCGTTCAGCTTTGCTGCGCCCCGCACTCCAGCCGCCCCCGTCGTCTCTGTGCCCTGCAGAATGTAGCTGCTGTCTCTGCGTTCACTCCGGACTCCAGCCGCAGTCACCGCGACCTCCGAGCTCCAGCCGCCAACTCCTCGTCACCCGGGATCCCGAAGCCGTCTCCACCTCGCGCGGACTCCAGGCACCGTCTCTGCGTCCCGCAGACTCCAGTTTCTCGACTCCCTCTGTCTTTGCGTGCCCGGGACCCTAGCAGCGGTCTCGGCGATCTCCCCAAGATTCAGACGCTGTTTCCGCGCCCCCGGATCCTCCCCGAACCCAGACTCCCAGCGGCGAAATCTGCGCTCTCCAGGATCCAGCTGTCGCGCCGGTGCCGGCGAGTGCAGCAGCTGCCCCACCGCGTGCCCCGAGTCCGCCCGGGCCTCGGCGGGAGATGAACGCGCAGCTGGACGGCCTGTCGGTGAGCTCGTCCTCCACCGGCTCGCTGGGCTCGGCGGCCGGGGAGCGGCGGCGGAGGGGCGGGGCTGCGATTGCTGTCTGCCAACGTGCGCCAGCTGCACCAGGCACTGACTGCGCTGCTGAGCGAGGCGGAGCGGGAGCAGTTCACGCACTGCCTGAACGCGTACCACGCGCGCCGCAACGTCTTCGACCTGGTGAGCACTCTGCGCGTGCTGCTGGACAGCCCGGTCAAGCGGCGCCTGCTGCCCATGCTGCGTCTGGTCATCCCGCGCTCGGACCAGCTCCTCTTCGACCAGTACACGGCCGAGGGCCTCTACCTACCCGCACCGCCCTCTACAGGCAACCCGCCTGGGGCGGCCCCGACGGCGCGGGGCCGGGGGAGGTGCGCCTGGTGAGCCTGCGTCGCGCCAAGGCCCACGAGGGCTTGGGCTTCAGTATCCGCGGGGGCTCGGAGCATGGCGTGGGCATCTATGTGTCGCTGGTGGAGCCAGGCTCTCTGGCTGAAAAGGAAGGGCTGCGAGTTGGGGACCAGATTCTGCGTGTCAACGACAAATCCCTGTCCCGGGTGACCCACGCTGAGGCCGTCAAGGTATGGTCCTGGTTTGGGGATGAGTTCAAGGCAGAGTGGCGCAGTGATGCATGGTGGTAGTAGCTCCATGCTGTGTGTCCTTAGGCAAATCACTTGACCTTTCTGGGCTCCATATTTCTTAAAACTGTTTCTTTATTAAAACAGAAACATCTAGTTTATTGAACAAACAGACCCCAGACAATGGGGATATAATGATGGGCAAAGCAGATGCGGACCCTGCCTTCGTTGGGCATAAAGGCTAGTAGTGGATGAGAGACAGACATCAAATACTCGAGCAAAGGTATGATCACAAAGTGTGAAAGGGATTGTGGATTCTTATGAACATTAAAAGAGATAAGGTCTCTGCTTAGTATATGGTTGGTAATCAGTGGGTGTCCTCTGCTTCTGCTGTTGTTATTCTCATTTTGTAGGCTTTTGCCCCTGAAAGGAAGTTTTATTAGCTCCAAGTGGCCCAAGGAGGCTGTTCTGGTGATCAACAGAGCTCTGGCCTGACTTAAAGTTTATGGACCAGAATGTGTGTCCCAGGATAGTCACTTGTCCTCTCTGACCCTCCAGTTCTGCGCCTGGGATATGGAGCAACAGGACTAGTTACGTGTCCCTAACCTTGTTGGCAGTGAGGCCCCTGCCTGAATGTCAAAAACAAATCCTCCACTCCTTTGAGAGTAGTTGTTCTTTTTGTGTCTGTTAATTAGAAAAATAACCTTATGACAACAAGCTCCTAAGGATTTAACTGTGCTGTTTGAAGGAATATGTGTGTTTGCTAATCACATGCCTAGGGCTATTGGAAACCAGTTGGAATATGAGATGGATAATTTGGGTCTATGTGTGGACTCAAAGGTGCCTTGCAGGCATTCACACATATACGCACACACACATGCCACCTTTGCGTGCAAGAAGGAGATTTTGGGAAAACAAACAGTGACACACTTTGCTTCTGCAGACAGAATGCTTCTTTTAGAGGTTTGGGCTGGCCTGTGACCCAGCTTCTCACAACCCTGTTCTTTACCCCCTGCCACCGGTCCTCTTCAGTACAGGTGTCTTGAATGCCCACTGAGGGCCTGCCGGCTGCTGGCAAACGCTTAGGCAGCAGAGATCCAAGGCTGTTTCCTGTGTGCTAGTCAGTGACCTGTGGCCAGGTGCGTCTTGAACCCAGTTCCTGACTATTCTCCTGGGATATAACTGTCTCATCTATGACCTTGACTTCCCTTATTTTGCTTCTCAACCCATCTGCTCCTCAGGGAGATCCCTGGGGATTTTGGAAACTTATTTGCTGCTTCCGGAAAAGGGCCGATTGGTTTATATTGTTGGAGGCTGGGAGGAGGGTGTTGCAGTGGACCAACCTCCTTGTGGGTTTCATGTACCCATCCTCCTTTCTGTCTCCCCCACCCCACATCAGCCTTTTCCCTTTAACTGATATTCAATTCATTAGTCTTTAGCCCTAAAAGATCTGGAATTCCCAGATGATAAATTTATACTCGAAAGCTACTTGATCCGAATGGTCATTTATAAATGTGGATTCACTTTTAGTGGCCATTTAAAAAAGACTTGGGTAACTTAATCATCACAAGGTGGTAGATTTGGGGAAGGCCTCAGGTAACCTGGACGTTAACGACACGCACTTTCCCTTCAAATCGCACCCCTGACTCAGCCGTGCCTGTAAGGATGGAGCTTGAGCGGTTCAGCTTGGCCCTCCCTCCTTTTGTCAAGGATGCTCTGCACCTTCTGTCCACACCTCCCTGAACTCCACTGAGGTGCTGTTACTCTGTGACTCACAGCAGCACTAGGCCTTACTTAGCTTGTTGGTTTACTCTTACTGCTTCCAGGCTAAAACCCAGCCTCTCCATGGCATGGGTTTTGAAGCCCCAGAACTAATCCTTGCCAAAGGGAGAGAGAGGTTGGTTGATGGGAACAGAACTGTCCTTGAATGTGTGGGGGCCTGTATGAGCTGAGCAGCCTTCTTTGTCCTGTCACTTATCCTCTGGAGGTGTCTGCTAAGGCATATTGAGGTCCTTCTTCAGGAGTGCCCTTCTCCTGGCTAATGCCAGACACATAAGCTGCCTGAATGCACCCCTTTGGACCCTTCAGAAGCAACAGGCAAAATGAGTGCTTTGTGTCACCTTAACTCCAGTGAGAGAGGGAGACAGACTTTCCGTGGGTGGAATTTAAAACGGAGGAGGCGGAACCTGTTTCCCTGGCCTCCACCAGCACCTCAGGGTTGCAGGATGGACAGGCAGTCTCAGGGACAATGTAGAAGAACACCTGGAGCTGTTGACGCATCTCCCTGAAATTTAAGGGTATTCAGTGCCTTAACTGAAAGCCAAAAGAGGCCCGGCTTCTCTAAGGGACCGACTGCCCTTAACCCGAATTTCCACTCCCAGCCCTTTTTATAAACTACGGTGCTCTCGGGCACCACGTCAAGGGTTTTATGGTGAAGGTACATTCCTATTAACTAAAGTTCAGACTGTATTCAAATGTCACCACTTTTCTGCTTATATCCTTTTTCTATTGCAAGGCACCACGTTGCATTTAGTAGCAGATGTGTTTTCTTCTTCTTCAATTTTGTTTTATTTATTTATAGTCATCCTTCTGTATCCATGGGGGATTGGCTCTAAGATGCCCCGCAGATACCAAATTCCCAGGGTGCTCAAGTCCCTTAGCTGGCCCTTCTTTAAAAAATCTTTTTTAAATTTAAGTGTAGTTGGTATGCAGTAGTATATTAATTATATTAGTTGCATGTGTACAATATAGCGATTCAACATTTTTATACCTTACCATGTGATCATACCACTAGTTCCAGTAATCATTTGTCACCATGCAAACTTACTGCAATATTACCACTATATCTCCCTTCACCTTTTTCACCCATCCCCCCTTTCTGGTAACTGTCCCTTTGGTCTGTGTTTCCATTACCTATTGGTTCCCCATCTGAGGATACAGAGGGCTGACTGTGTTTGTTTATTTATTTTGCTTCCTCCCTCAGCTTCATTGAGGTATACATGAAAAATAAAAGGTGTATATATTTAAGGTGTACATGTGATGATTTGATATACCTATACATTGTTAAATGGTTACCATAATCAAGCTAATTAACATATCCATCACCTGGAGATGTAAAAAAACATAATTATTTTCTTTTTGTGTTAAGAACACTTAAGATGTATCCTCTTAGCAAATTTCCAAGTATATAATACAGAACTGTTAACTATTTTGTCACCATGCTGTGCATTAGAACTTACTTCATCTTATAATTGAAAGTTTGTACCCTTTGACTAACATCTCCCCACTTCCCTCACTCCCTGTCTCCTGCAACCACCATTCTATTCTCTACTTCTCTGATTTCAACGTTTTTAGATTCCTTATATAAGTGAGATCTTGTCTTAATGTGTCTGGCTTATTTCACTTAGTATAATGTCCTCCAGGTTCATTCATGGTGTCACAAATGGCAGGTTTCCTTTTTTATGGCTGAATAATATTTCTGTGTGTGTGTGTGGGTGCATGCGTGCACGCGTGCACACATGTATGCGTGTGTGCCACACTTATTTTCTGTCAATAGGTTGTTTCCATGTTTTAGCTATTAAGGAGATGTTTTCAACCTAAACATCTGTTTTCCTTCTGCAGGTAAAAAGAGGGGGAAAAGATCCTCTGAGCTTCTCAAAGGAGAGATTAATTGTATGTGTATATAATAAAAAGAAAATTAAATTTAGGAATCAAGTTACTTAAGAGTTTATGAGTTAGAAAGAGTCATCTCCTCCCAGTGAACAGAGGGGATTGAACATACAAAGTGTTTCCCACTTCTCTCTGACAAGTCAAGCATTCATTGTTACCCAGAACAGTTCAGTGAGGATTTTATCCACTGTCCTTTGGGGCTCCCATCCCTCCCTTGAAGCCTGTTTGCTAAATCAGCAGTGACAGGTCCAGATAAGGCAAGCCAGTTACTATTTGCAATTATGTTGAAACATTTGATTTTTGAAAACTCTATCTTGAATGAACAGGAGCCAAACTAATAATAATAAAAAAGGACTTTTCAAAGTTTTTCAGCCAAAAATGCTTGATAAATTGGCCAAGGAGTCCACAGACCAGAGATGTTGCATTGGGCTCTGCCACATGCTTGCTGTGTGACCTTGGGCCAGTCACTGACCCTCCCTGTGTCCTAGGGTGGGTGGGCAGGGGGCTGCCGAATGCCTTTTCCAGCTCAGTCTGTGATTTGCTCTGCAAGTGCTCCATAGAACGCATTTAGAATGTCTAATGCGTTGTTTTCTTATTCTTTTGTAATTGCTTTCATTTACGACAGAGTGAAGAAAGTTGGCTAAAGATTAGGAGATGAGAATCTTGGCACTTTGTGCAGCCTCCTACTAAATTAGGAAATTGATGGGTTACACACTGTACTGATGAGAACTTGACTGCTGTCCCTCGACCCAAGAACACCAACCCTGGTGCCATTCCAGAGTAAATGAGGAAATGACAATAAGATTGTGGCATGCCCAGCACTACCCTGGGAGCATTCAAAATCAAATTCATTTGTCCCGCCTGTTTCCGATTCCGCAGGTAGCGGGAAGTAGAACGCGGGGTATCCAGGTGCTGCTGGGATGTGTGTATGTATCTGCGTGTTTCATCTTGATAAAAATTAAACGGCTTCGTTATAGCCTCCACATCCCCTGGGTACACCCAAGGAGCATATTAGCATTTGAAATGTTCTAGAAGTTAAAAATAGTGGCTGGCGCTTTCACTTAATTAGGGTTATCAGACCTCTGTTCCTTTGCATAATAGCCCAGGAAGAATCCATCCATAGGAATATAAAACATCGTATTTGGTCCAGCGTGTTCTAAACGAGACATTTGTCATTTTTCTATTGTACTTGGCTAGCCGAGGCCACCACAGATTTTTAGCACTTCCGACTTTGTATCTGAAACGCAGCTTCCCCCCCCCACCGTGTCATTCCTGTATTCCAATTTGGAAACGAGGGGCGATATGTTCATGGGTGTGCACAGACTTTCCTCTGCTCTGCACTCCTTCTTGGGTCCTGTGGGTCTGGTCAACAGCGGCAGGTTGAAAGCTCACTCTTAATAAACCCTTTTTTGAATAGATGTTGTGCGCTGGACCCAGGATGTGATGCAGTACCTTTGAGAGGGTCCATTTCTTTAATTTAGTCTGGTCTATTTGGCGCAAGCTGATCCTCAAGGTTTTAGAAAATGACAGTGCCTCTGTAAAAATGCTTTCAGCTGGTTATTTGTTATTCAAGTCAAAGAAGCACTTTGTCGGGAGGAAGAGAATGCCTTTTTTTTTTTTTTTTTTTTTTTAAGAATTGATATTCTTATAGTAGAAGATTCCTGCCTCCTGACTTTAAGCTGGGCATGAAAGAAATATAGAATCACTCCGGCACTAGCTTCTAGTTGTTCTGTCACCCCCGCCCTACTTCTGACAAACCCAGTGTTGTTTATTACCTGCCACGGAGTCATCATTTGGATGGAGCCACAGAGCTAAGTATGATCCTTTAACTCCCAACCAACTGGATTGTGTGTGTGTGTGTGCATTGTTGTTTCCCACCTCTGCCTACTTCAGCCACATGGCACACGTAGCCTCTCACATGCCCATCTGTCTGTGCCCACAGCCCATGTGCATCTACTCCAAGTCATAATCCCCCCTCTACCCGCAGAGGGCTTTGCACCGAAGCAGCCATCCATGGGGCATTAGGCTCCAATTGGCTTCCCAGCAAGGATCTTTGATGTCCTCGAAGTCCACTGCTCAGGACCCCAGACTAGAGCCTGGCAAGGACCAGAGACTCTGTTTAGAAGGAATGGCCTTAAAATGGCTGGAGGTGGCTGAAAACTGAGATACAAATTTTCCAAAACCAACCCTTTCTCCTTTTTTATTTTTAAACCCCCCAAGCAAGAAGCCGATGTTAACACTGTGCTCTCCCGGACTTCTAATTGTGCTCCAGGGTGGGGCAGCCTTTTAGGTTCCTGTGCTGCATTCCACTTTACTTCTATAGGAAAGAGGGCAGGGAGCAGGAATCAGACTGTTTACAGTGCACCCTGGGCGCCAGCTGCTGGAGACAGCACCATGAGCCAGTGAACTTTGCTTTACTGGAACTTATTTGGGAAGAGAGGAGGCTGATATTAGTGAGCCTACTATGTGCCAGGTGCTTCCTCTCTCCCAGGGGAGGCAGGGAAGTGAGGAGGGTCAAGCTCAAGGAGGTGGTAAAATTGACTAGCCCAAGTTCACTACTGGGATGAGGAACTAGGCAGCCCTCCTGCCTTACTTCCTTGTGGGAACCCAGCCCTAGGGTTTTGTAGCTGGCCTCCTGGAAGGCAATGCCAACCCCTTGCCGGAAGGTAGTCAGGTGACACGTTTTGTGCTTGATGTTTTGGGGCCTTTTAAGAGCCATCCAAAGGCTTCATTTTACTAGGTAGGGAGTCTGATGCCCATACATCAAGGGCGAGTGGCATGTGTTAGCCCAGCCCATTGTCATGTACAACCATTTTGTCCATACGTGCTCGGAGTGGCACTTACCACTGTAAGGCCTGAGGTTGGTACTTGGGAGTCAGAGATGAACGGGACGTGCCCCTGCCCTCGGAGAGCCGTAGGGGACGCAGAGCCACTCAGAGAAGTCACCCAGTGTTGTAAGTGCTGTGACTTTTGCATAGCTTCACAGCCCTGTCTCCCTCTTCAAGCAGCACCCCTCACCCAAGCCTACCCTTCCATCCCCTTACCCTGATCCAACGTCCTTCAGTGCACTTGTCTAAGGATGTTTCACTATGTCTGTTGTCTGCCTTACCTGCTACAAGTAAGCTCCAAGAACTGAAATTGTACCTGCACTGCTCCCTCACATAACCCAGCACCTCCACAGTGCTGGCCACATAGTAGGTGCTTTAATAAATAAATAAATATTTGCCGTAATGAAATGACCTCTCAGTGCAGTGCTGGTGAGTTCAGGATGCCTTGGTTCCTGAGTGTGATATCTGAAGGAAGTCTGTGGATTGCAATGTAGTGGACGCTGTATAGGAAACTGAGGAAAGCCATAGACTCTAGTATATGCTTTACCGTGAAGCTGGCCGTGTGGCTGTGGGTACATCATGTGGCATTTCTGAACCTCAGTCCTTGGAACTGTGAAGGCATAGCCACCTTCCACCTGCCTCCTTCCTGGGGTGGCTGTGAGGGCCAAATGACTTAATAGGTATAAAAAACTTGGTAAATAGGACACCTTCTACTATTGCAATTGACCCTTGAACAAGGCTGGTTTGAACCATGCAGGTCCACTTATACATGGATTTTTTTCATTTGACGTATGCAGTTCAAACCCACCTTGTTCAAGGTTCAAATAGTACAGGGAGGGCTGACTTTAGTAATACTTGGATTTTCAGCTGCACAGGCGTTGGCCCCCCTAACCCCAGCATTGTTTAAAGGTCAACTATTTTAGTGAAAAGCCTTTTTTAAAATGTGGTCTGTGCCCAGGTGGGCAACAGCTTTTCTCATCCTCTGCAGCCCGCTCCACCCTATGAGACCCCTTTGGTTATTTCATTTGTCACTTTGCTCTTAATTTTAAAGCCACATTTCTAAAGGTAGGTTATTTACCAAGCCTGACTGTGCCTGTGATTTCAAAATATAAACATTTATTCTTTCTGAAGCAATCAGTGAACCAATTTTGGGTGAAGTATGTTTTCTGGCTTTTTGTTTTTTTAAAAGCAACAATAACACTGTTCAGATTTTAAGAAGCCCTAACATGTCAGGTGAAGGCCAAGTTCCTGCTAATCATTTGTATGTTTAAAAGCTGCTTATTCTCTACCGAGAATGCCTAAATGGGTTTATTTTTTCTTCTTTCCAGTCCCAGCCCCCTTGCCTCCTTCCCCCCTTTAAGAATTTGTGTTCCTTCTGCTAAATTGGCTGTGGTTTTGCTTCAGCTGGCAGCCAGTTTCCTAGTTATGTTTCTTCTCTACCTGAGTTTTTGTAATATCAGCATCCTCTCAACTTTGAATGCAAAGCAAATATATCAGCCTCTATAAGCAAGTCCCAAGATGTCTGTCTTCTTTACCGAATTCTGAAGCTGCAGGCTATAGGGAGGCACATAGTGCAGTGACATCAAAAGGGGTATTTCCAGATACCTGGGTGTTGGGACCTTAGAAGCAGTGGTTCACATGTGCAGCTTGCCTGAAAATTAACAAGGCCCCAGGCAAATCTTAACCAGGTCTGGAGGTACTGCCTTTCTTCAGGATCCGCGTCCCCTTCCCCATTTAACCACATAAACTGGACCAGAGAAGCAGACCCACTCTGTCCTTATCCTTAGCTGTTTTGGAATAGAATCCCAGCTGATATATCGGAAAGTCTAGGGAAGGGAGGTCTGTACCCAAGAGGTTAGAGATGGCTCTTAGAGATGGACTTGTGTTCATCTGACAGTGTACTTGGCTGTGACCTTGAGCGGCTCTTTTGCCTCTCTGTGACTCAGACTCCCTACCCTTGAACCTGCCTCATAGTCCTCACTAACAGTCCTTGTTGCCGTTGCACATCTAAGTTTGAAAAATATGGCTGTGGAGGTCCCGCTGCAAGCATTGTAATGAAAATGTTATCGACTGCATTCGCTTGGCTTTGAAAATCTTCTGTTGTGCCTGCTTAGTTGGAAGAAAAAAAAAAATGCCGGTGGAGGAAAATACTGGGACTCAGGGCCCTCCCGATCAGTCATAGCAGTTCGAATTACAGTCATTTACAAAATGTAGTTGAGGTTCCCACGTTGACACAGTTTATTTAAAAATGTCTCCTCTTGGATTTTCACATCTGCATGTTCATGTCACAGCAGTATGCAAGCCCAGGGGTGGGATGGAATTGTGTGTCCCACCACCCTTTAAAAATGTGGGGAGGCAGGACAGATTCATGGTCCAGAGGCCAGTGTGTGACAGCGTTATCCAGGTCGGCTGCTGCATCCCCAACCTTGTTTTCCAGCATCCTCCTCCCCCCTCCCCCCCCATGGGCTCCGCAGGGGGCCTGATCGGAAGGGGGAGGGGGAAGCTATTTTCAGAACCCATTAGAGCAATTAATGCAGGTGGAAGTGGTGATTTGAGAACATGGGCATCTGCACTTAAAAAAAGCCCTGTAATTTATTTGAACCACGTTTGAAATGGCGTGTTAGGCTTCATTAAGAAGTTTCTGATTAAGAAAAGAAGAGCGGTCCAGCCTTCAGAAATTACCCTCCCGTGTAAAAGTCTTGGGGAGAGGGGAGCTTCTTCTAGCCCCAGATGGAAGATGTGGTGTCTTTTGTTGTGTCTGGATTCAAGTGCGACCTTTATCCTTTTCTCTATCTTTCTCTTTTTGCCTCCCTCCTCTTTCCCCTTGGGGCCCCAAACCTTTCCTGGATTTCTCCCAACTCTCCTGAATCCTCTCCCACTTTCAACTCTCCTGAATCCTCTCCCGCTTTCGAGAGTCTTTCCAGACCTGCGATTGTAAGTCTATTGGGAAGGTCAGGATGCTCAGATGGCCCTCAAATTCCTTCCTCACTGCACCTGAGTGTATCTTCACCCATCTTCTAGCCCTTACTGTCCGTGAATAGGATCTGTGCCTCTTTTTAGTGTCTTCATTTGTTTATTCTTATTTCTATATTCAGCTCTTCTCCAGTATTGAGAATGATCTTTATTTGTACTGAATCCTGGTTCAGTGCTGACCTCTCCTCTCACCTTCCAGTCGTGGTCATGTCCCACGTTTGTAACCTTCACCTGCTCCTGTTCTCCACGGTCTCCGTTGGGGATATGGTTAGACCCTCTAGGTTTGCTCTCTCCTTAGCACTTCACAGACCACACTCACTCCCTCCCACCTCGCCACTTCAAATAGCATTGTTGGTCTCCTCACTGTTTCTCTGTCTCCCCTCTTGCTCATTTGCCCACCAGTCCTTTCAGCATCCTGGAGGCAGGGCTAACCTTCTAAATTTGCATCTGATCAAACCATGCCCTGCATTAGTGCCTTGTACTGGACCTGGAGGCCTGCAAGGCAGAGGCTGAGCCCCTTAACCTGTCCTTTGGGCTGCTCATAATCTATCTGATCCCTGTTTAGCTACACACTGGCCTTTCGGTCCACACTTGGCCAGACAAGCAATACACTGTTCTGCAAAACAAGGCTTTATTTTTCTCCACCTGTATATACCTACAGCCCCAGTGGGCTGGGCCCCAAAGTATCCTGCTAGCAGACCTGCCCTCATACTCACAGATGGGGACAGCTGGAAACCTTTTCTTCTTCCTCTCAGTTCCCTCAGTGTGGAGGCCTGCTTCAACTGTCATGACACAGATAATATATGTCCTCGTGTTTTCTTGGGTTACTCCTTGTTCAGTAATAACCTTTGCATTGAGCCAGACACTGTTTTCAGTCCTTTGTGTAAACTCATTTAAAACTCTCGACAGCCCTATCAGGTTGGAGGTAGGTACCACTTTTATCGCTTCATTTTGCAAACTTGAAAAGAGTTTGTCACTTGCCTGTTGTCACAAAAATGGAAAGCGGCAGAGGTTTTGTTGGCTTGAGGAAATGTGTTCATCACCCCAACACCGGAGAGAGGGGATATCCTACGATGCTTGAGTCTGGGCCCTGGAGCCAGACACTCTGGGTGTGAAGCCCTGATCTGCCACTTTACACCTGTGGAAACTTGAACAAATTTCTTAACCCCTCCAGTTCTGAGATTCTTTTTCAATAAAATTGTAAGGAAAATAGTAGTCAAATGACAGGCAAGTTACTTTTAATTTCTTCATCTCTAAAATGGGAATACTGATGACCATATAGGGATTGTGTTAAAGCACTGGGTGCTTCTATTAACGTGAACATTTAATGATTACCACTGTGTTGGGGTCTGTTTTCCTCCTGGACAATGCTCTACCTGGTTTAAAATCCATAACACACAAGATGCTTACAAGTTTATGATACTGAGCACATTAATAAATATGGCCACCAGGGAGGGTCTTTGTGCTACCAGGAGCTCTGCTTGGGCTTCTTGTGAACCACCCCCCCACCCACCAGTTCTTTACCACAGCCCATGGGGAGGGGAAGCTGAGCATCAGGAGGGACCAGTGACCAGCCACTAGCACACAGGTGGAGATTGCAAGACCGGATTCGAACCTAAGTCTTTCTGCCTCCAAGGCTCATTGCCTCTGCTCTCGACTGCTTCTCATTGAGAGGTTGGGTGTGCAGCCCAGGGCAGTGCTGGCCAGAGCCGGCGTTCAGTAAATGTCTTTCCTGATTTTCATCCTCATGGAAACGACTTTGCAGCATTTGACAAGAAGAGCCACGAGGAACCAATCAACGCAGGCCATGGCCGCCCTGCTCCTTCCTGCGCAAACTCAACGCATCTTATTGACTAGACTTTAGGGACAGAGGCGGCACTGGGCACTCTTTGCCTCTTTTTTTCCTTCTCTCTGATCTCTTTCATCATGCCCCAACCTTTGTCAGGATTTTATTTTGTACATTTTCTGTGGAAATTCCCTAAATAGATAACTGTGACCTTAACTCAACCCCCATTAGGCTAAACCCAAAGCTTATGACATCATCTAATTGAATGGTGGAGTCTGAATCTGTCTACACTGTTTGTTGTGTGGGCAGGATGAAGACAGGGTCTCCTGGGCCTTGTGTAAAAGGCTGGTGGTCATCAACCCCATCACAGACTGGACAAATAAAGGGCCATATTGTCTGCGTTATAAGAAACATGAGGAGTCGAGGCGTCCTTGGACTTTTAAAATAAAATGTATGCTTGTGTTTTAATTACCTAAGACACATAAGTTCAACTTAGAAAACTTAGAAACCTCAGAAAAACACAAAGGAAACAAAAATCATAGATAATTTCCTCCACCCAGAAATGATCACTATTGGCAATTTGATTCCTGTCTTTCTAGTCTCCTGTGTACCTATAAGTGTGAATTCATAGAATTTTCTACAAAACTGCCATTCTGAATGTAGTTATGAAGTCTGCTTCTTTCATCAAATAGTGTGTTGTGACTATTTTCCCACTTTGATAAATGTTTTTAGAATGATTTTTTTAATGATTGCGAAATATAGCAAAGAGGTACATGATTTCTTTAACAAATTTCTTCTTGTTGGACAGTTTGGTTTTTAAATATTATCAATATTGCTACTTTACACGTCCTTCACATTAATTGCTAAGCACATTTCTGGTTATTCCTTGGGCTCTCTTTTTACAGGTGGCATTGGCTCAGGGGATGGATGGATTTTAAGGCTTTGATAGCTGTTGCCAAATGGTTCTTGGGGAGTTTGTTTTTTCACAGTCCCTCCTACCAACATTAGCGGTGTATGAAATGCCTCATGTTTTCTCAGCCTTGCCAGCACTGGATATTATATTTTTTTTCCATTTTTGCCAATCTGATAGACTAAAAAGTTATTTTATTTTAATTTGCATGACTTATATAGTAAAGTTGAACTCCTTTGTATATTTATTGTTCATATAGCTGTATGTATTAAATGCAATGTATAAAATATATAACATATATAATATTGTACATTATATACACCATTATATACATGTATAATGTCTATCATATCTATACCATATTTATTTATTTTCGGTGTATAACTTATCGATGTCTTGCACCTATTTAATCACAGGAGTTTTACATTTCCATGTCATCAAATCTGTCAGTCATTTTCTTTGTCATGTCTGCTGAGTAGTTGTTAGGAGATGGTTGATTCATCCACACTGAATTCTGACTCTTCAGTCTGAGGGTAAGTTAAATTGGAAGCCTCTTCCCTTGTTAACTAAGAATGCACAAGAGATGACAAGGGACAAAAATGTAAAGAGTTGGCAAGGAGAAACAAACACCCCAACCATGTAGCCACTCGTGGACTGAGAAAATGATATTGATACGAATAGATCTTCCTGATGGATGGTTGTGCTGTAGGCATTGATTCTAGGCAACAAAACACTCTATTGCAAACCCATTGAGGTTTATCTCGAATGATTATATTTATGACTCCCAGAATCTTGTTAGTTTTTCCTAAAGAAAAAAAGAAAAGAATAAAGAGATGAAATTTAAAAGGACATTTGTAAAGGCATTTACTTAAATTATGAGAGACTGAAAGCCAAGCTTAGTGGATAATTGAAGAATTGCATTAAAAAGGAATCAATATCTGGAATCTGCTCTGTCCTCATCTGGTGAGTTATTTTGCAAAGGGATGGTGACTGTCTTGCAAATTTCTCATACCATTATCCCCAAGGACAACGTTATTTCCCTCTCTTTGATCCTTCTGTGGTTTTCCTTTTAGCATAGCCTTAACTCACCAAGACGTTTAGGAGCAAAGATACTGGAGAGCAGGAGCTTTAAAATGTCAGGTCCCTGTTTCAGCCTCTGGGATCCTGGCATTGCCAGCAGTGGAGCAAATGTTTCTTTCTGTATCTTCACACTGAGCCTTTGGAGAAGGTCAAATTCATAAAGAAAAGAGAGTGGAGGGAATAAACAGTTGACTTTTTAAAAAATCTACTTTGTGAGGCCCAAATTAAATGCAAATTTAAACAGCATTAAAGAAAACTGAAAAAGGGAAAAGAAGACACTGATACTTCCCACCCCTGGCCATCTCCCTTGGCTGTTATCCCTGTGCGTGCACATTTCCTCAGTGGTTTAATCATCTGCTTCTGTTGGTCTTTGCTTTGTGCTTACGCTGTTGGGTTGTTTCATGATCCTTCTGTTGAGCTGCCTTTCAGATAAGGGGTCTTGGATGGGCTCACACAGCTGCTGTGCAGCCCAATTGATTGTCCCCAGGGAGCAGCAGCTTAAGGAGGTGGGGTGTCTACAAAGAGCCAGAGCAGATGGGCTACTTCGTGGCACAGCTTTACCCCAGATCCTGGCCCCCCGATGGGCACACAGATGTCAGGGGCTTCACAATGAAGCCACCATGCTTTAAGATACAGTGAGTTCTTACCACACCACTACCTGCTATGTCACCATTCCAGAAGAATAGAGACTAACAAATCTTGGACTTTTGTTTAAAGGAATGTTTATAAATGACATGTGTTCTTAGACCAAAGTCAACAGCAACTCCTGGGGAGTAGAGGGTGAGAGGTAGGATAAGAAAGCAGAGTTGTTACCCAAGTGTTCGTGGAAAGTATCTCTGCCTCAAACTTCTTGTACAAGGTATCTAATCTTTGAGACTTTAGTATCCATTTATCCACTTGACAGTTGTTTTATTGAGTACCTCCTTGTGACTGGTGTGCTATAACATCCTCTTTAAGCTCTACATAAATGATTTACCTATTGTTTATATGTTTGTAATTAGTATTCCTTCCCACCTCAAAAATAATTGAGTGACTTACCCTAAAAAGCAAATCATGAAAAAAGGCGGAGAGATCAAAAATCATTTTGGAAAAACAGAGAGAGAGAGAGAGAAAAGGGAGAGAGAGAATGTGTATGTATGTGTATTGCCTTTAATATGAATAGTATTTTATATTTAAATGGAATTGTGAGCTTCCTAGCAACCAAGACAGAAAGGGTAACTACTACATTAATAGATTCTACAAAAGAACTTCTTGTCACTTCAGGAGAGGTGTTATTCCTCACTGGTGTTCAGTTTCAAGAGGAAGGCATTCAATTTCATGGGGGGAAGGCAATTTCAATTGCATTTCTTCATTGTTTCTTATTTTATGTGGAATCACCCACAATCTACCTTTCATATTGATTGATACATCTGTGACCAAACCAGAAGTTTTCTGCTTTCTCTATCTGTTGAGAAAGATGTGAATAAAATAATCACTCGTATAGGTATGTTGAGATATGTTCTTTCAGGGACCGGGAGGAGCATGTCCAAATAACTTGGAGCACTTGATATTATAAGAAGGGCCTGGTGACAGCGGCAGAAAACAAGGCTGGCCAAGCAGCAGAGCCAGCTGCACAGGCCTGAGATGCACTGCGGAGGAGTTTGCATTTTCCATCAGAAGCAATGGAGAGTTTGGGGGCAAGGAAGGGACAGGGTCTGCTTGCATTTTGAAAGGATGTGCTGACTGCCCCGCAGAGACTGATTCTAGAGGCTGTGAGAGGAGGCTGGGAAGCTGTTGCAGTTAGTGGCCCCTGTAAGAGGTAATTAACACAGATAAGAACATGATGCAGAGGAAAGGGCTCTGAAGACAGGGAGCTAATTAGGGCTTTACTTTCTCATGACATTAAAATATGCCACTGGGGCAGAGAGCCCACATCACCAATTCCTGTCCGTCTTCCCTCGAAATGGAGCTGAATGGGGAGGGTCTTTCCAGCTCATGTAAGCGCAGCTGGCACCAGCGAAGGGAGGACTTCAGGGTCTCTCGCTTGTTCACAACCCATAAATCCACATCCCTCTGCAGACGCTCTCCTTGTCCATCTTGTGAGCCCATGACATAGGGTTGGCTTTGTGTTATCTGAACCCCTTTGAACTGCTGGTTAAAGAGGCACAAGTTTGGAGAGTCCAGGATTCAAATCTAAGCCCTGCCTCTTATCATCCTCTCTGTGACCTTGCATAAGACACTCTGCCACCTAGAGTCTCTTTCCTCATCTGTGCGTTGGGAAGAGCCAACCAAGTGGTCATCACTATAATGTTGCTATTATCAATAATATTAACTACCAGTTGCTGAGTATCTACTATGCACCAAGCCCAGTGTAAGATAACTTTGTGTCCATTATCTAGTGCAGGCCTCATTTTGTCTGCATGACAATCCCCTAAGGGTAGGCATTAATTGCCCCATTTAACAGGTGAGAAAGCTGAGGCCCAGAGGGTGTAAGTAATTTGTCTAAAGTCTCATAGCTAGGAAGAGGTGGACCTTTTTGGGGGAATGGCTTTCTAGTGCATATACCTTCCACTGAAAAACTCTCGGGTTCCTCAGCTTAAGACTCCTTTTTATCTTGGTGTTTTGCAATACTTTAGTCCCCAGAGGATGTTGGAAGACAGGGCCAAGATCTTCCTACACTGGAGATTTCTGGAGCCTGTGGAACAAAGCGTTTCTGGAGCCTGTGGAACAAAGCGCGAAGGAGGGCAGATCCCTGCACCAGAGTGACTCCGCTTTGGGAAAAGATCCTTGGAAAGTCCCCTGCAAAGTCAGACCTATAGGCCCAGATGTCATAGTACTGGTCCCTGTAGGTGGTGGTTGTAGAAATCACAACAGGGAGGACATGGTTGTGTGAGAAAAAACACTGCCCACTGCCTCAGTAGTTCCACCTTTCTCTGATCTAGAGAATTAGATGCACGTGTGCTCCAAGATGCACATAAAAGCATGTTGTTACGGCATTGTTTGTGTTGGCGATAAAACGAGAAACAACCTAAATGTCCAGCAGTAGGGGAGTGGGATTAAGTGGTGCTGCATCTCTCTCTGCCAGGGAATACTATATAATGCAGAAAGAAATGTGCTTAATGTCATTGAACTGACAAGGAAACGTCCTCAGAATACATTTTTATAGTTGAAGAAATGTCCGTGAAAATGTTAAGCATGAGTCAGTTTATGGAAACAAAATAGACAAGATAGTTTTGTATATGTACATCCATGTGCTTTATAAAATAAATAGAACAAGTAGGAAGGACAGACATCAAAACGTAGCAGTGGTTACCATGGATGGTGGGTTGGGAATTCCACTCTTGAGCTTCTCTATAATATAATTCCCAACCCTTGTAGCTCTTACCTATGTTCCAGGCCCTAAACATTTTGTATATTAACTAATTTAATCCTCATGAGATAATACCAGTATTATCCTGTTTTATGCCTGGGAAGCTGGGGCACAGACTGTTTAAGTAACTTGCCCAGGTTGCTGTTGGCAGGTGGCAGAGCTGAGATGGGAACCCCTGCAGCCTGGCTCCAGGGCTGTAGCTCTTAACCTCTCCCTCTTCTGCTCTCTCTCCAAATTCATGTGAGTCTGAGGTGCATGCTCACACAGTGTGGGGAAGCACGGCGTGGTGACCCAGGGCTGCCTGAGCCCTGTCTAGTGCATTGCTCTTTCTGCGGCCCATTTGAACAGATTCCTGGGGGCTGCCTGGCTTATAGAAAGCTCAGTAAATATCTTGTTAAACGAATGAATGAATAAATGAATGAGTGGGAGGAGTGGATGAGAAGGAACAGGGAGAGGTTATAATGATAGAACATGCACTGTGCCTCAAGGAACTTGTAATCTTAGAGACAGGATGTGTGAAGTTGATTCAGAAGCTATGGTCTGCATGACGACAAATTCATAGAAGTGTGCTGGATGCTTTTGGAGAAGGAGAGTCCATTGCAATCTAGAAGGGCTTCCTGGAGCTGGTGGGAGAAGGGCTAAATATCAGAGGTGGGACAGATATGACGAAGTGTGGATTAAAGAAAGAAGGATGTTTATGAAGATGAGGAAAGTTGGGAGAGAGAATTTAGAATTGCCCATTTATTTGCGTCCATAAGAATTAGAGGTCTAGAGAGTTTCTAGGGCTTGTGCTTAGGAGACGGAGCTGGCAGACTCAAGAAAGAAATTCATATGCATTTATGTGCCAGGTACTATATAGACAGTTTACATTATCTTAATTATCTTTATAGCAGTTTCATTTTTTTAATTTAATTTTTCAATTATAGCTGATATACAACATTATATTAGTTTCAGGTGTACAACATAGTGATTAGACATTACATACCTTATTGAAGTGATCACACGATATATCTAGAACCATCTGGTACCATACACCGTTATTACAATATTATTGACTATGTTCCCAATGCTTTGCTTTACATCTCACGACTATTTTTATAACTGGCAATTGTACTTCTTAATCCCTTTTTCATCCACCCTCCAACCTGTCTCCCATCTGGTGACCATTGGTTTGTTTTTTGTATCTATGAGTTTGTTTGTTTTGTTTGTTCATTTATTTTGTTTTTTAGATTCCACATGTAAGTGAAATCGTACGGTATTTGTCATTCTCCATCTGACTTATTTCACTCAGCGTCATAGCCTCTGGATCCATCCATGTTGTCACAAAGGCAGGATATCATTCCTTTTATGGCTTAATAATATGCCATTGTATATATGCACCACTTCTCTCTCCTTTCATCCATCAATGATGGGCACCTAGGTTGCTTTCGTATCTTGACTATTGTGAAAAATGCCCAGGACTTGCAGAAACTGGCAGAGAGAGGTTAGGTAATTTGCTTTGTGTCAGACAGCATGTTAGTAGCAGAGACAGGGTTGGTAGCCAGTGTGTCTGGACCCAAAGCGCTACCTAGGCAAGGTGGGGACAGGAAGAGTGGGCCCCACGCATCATCCTTTTCTCTCTTCCTAATCACTAACCTGGATCTCAGACCAGCTTCCCTTCCTGAGGTGGAGAATCTGTCTCTGTTTTCAAGAAGGACAAGCTTGTTCCTCAAGATTTGTGCCCTGAAACAAGCTGAATGACTCACCGTTATGGGTCTTTACTCAGGACTTTTGGTACATGCCCCAGTAGTCTGGTAATCATGCAGACTTGTGGTCCACTTCATGCTCACACTTTGGTGCATGTTTTTGAACAAGGAGCGTATGCACACCTGCCGTGTTAACACACACCCACTAGTCCCTTTACACTGTAGCCTTCTCCAGTCTATTTCTCAGTCCTCTGCTAAGCCGAGAATCACTTCAACCTGGTCTATGATTTGGGGGTTTCGGAGTTAGCTCTGAGGAGCTGAGTGAGGCAGATTTGCTCCCTAAAAAGCATTAGTCCAAGTGGCAAGTTGTTGACTTTGAAGACATACACATATAATTTACATTTCTGTAATCATAACACGCTGCCTGAATCATCATCTGGTGATGGGTAATATCTTAGCCATGCCATCTGCCCGGTCAGATGGAGATTTCTCCGATCTGACTTGGTGGAATGCAGGCAAGCCCCTAGGTCGAGTTTCAACAGTAAACACATGATAAAAAGCATGGGAGCATAGCATCTGATGACTGCTCTGCTTGCAATAGACTCTCCCTAGATTTCATGTTTTTTTTTTTTTTAGCCATAGCTCATTGAATTCTTAAGCAATAGGCACTGTGTTGATAGGGCTCCTCTACTTAAGAGAGAGTGGAATTATGATCTTCATTTTACAGGAGAGAAATGAAAAGATTCAGTAACTTGTGTGAGGTGGCACAGCTAATAAGCAATTAATGCAGGAGACTGGCTGATTCTACAGGCTGCCACAGTGGGAGAGGGGTGTAGATGACAGTCACCAACATGCACAGGCAGAGCATGCAGGTTCCTTTAAGGTGGAGGTTGGATGTGGTTTATCACCCCATTGGAGGGGTGTCTCCCTACCTCAGGTTCCTTAGAAGGTCCTCCACTGCTGATAATAGTACAGAGTGGGGTGTGCATCTTGCCACGCCTTGAGATGCTCCATCCTCCCTTCTGGTATTTTCTTAAACTCTCTTGGCGCCACCCAAATGGTATGGAAACTCAGAGCCCTCAGGTTCAAGATCTGGTTCACGGACCTGGTAGCAACCCAGCCAGTGCCCTGGGGAAAACAGGACTGTCACTCTGGCACAGCCCTCCGGACTGCCTAGAGTCTATGTCTGCATGCCACAAAGCCCCTGATCTCTGTGCTACCATGAGATGTGACCACTATGCGAGTCAATCAAGCCTTTCCTTCTAATTGCAGCCACAAACTAGAAGACATTGAAATTTAACTTGGGGCAGGACCTCAGCAATCAGCGAGTTCAAACTGCTCATTGCCAGTTGGCAAAACCGAGGCCCAGGGAGAAGAGGCTATAGCCCCAGGTCACTCAGCAAACCAGTGGCACAATGGGACTTAACTCAGTCACTGCTTCTCAGTCACTGCTTCTAGGGCAGAGCTCTAATTGCTCTGCTGCCTGGGGCTGCTTGCTACAGAGGCTTGGAGACTCGCCCTGGTGAGAGAAGCCCTTAGTTCTTTTGAGAAATGGGTGGCCTGGTGCACCTAACAGTGAGCAGGGACTGCATGATCCCTAGATGTCCTGAGCCTCAGGGATCAAGGTGGCCGTGGGAATCGGAGTGGAAAACTGGTGGAAGGGTTAGTAGGGAAGCATGCATCGGCCAGCTCTCCTCAGGGATTTCCTTCTCCATTCAGTGCCCCATTTAAAATAAACAAGTAGTTGTTTGTAAATATGGAGATGAAGGGGCAATTAAGACGGGTAGAAACAGACTTGTTAGAACATCCCCAACCTCCATACCTTCCCCTCATGAAACACACATTTTAGTTAAGTTAGAGAGTAGTGGATGGAGCCTTCGGCAGGGTTCTAATGGCTGCCGCACCAAGACCGTATTCCGAGAGGCTGTCCCAGGAACCTTGGTTTTCTTCAGGCTCTGCGATAGGGCAGAAAAACAAAGAAAGCAGCAGTGGATCATGATATTCTTGCTCTCTAGTATCCACTGAAAACCCACGTTTACCTCCAAACAAGCCAATAGCAGAGATCCTGGAATGGTGTAAGCTTGCGTGGCTGTCAGATTTTCTGATCCCACAGGCTTGTGACGGGGAAACCGAAGTGACGAGGGGAAGGGCTGGCCCAGGACTGGCCTCCTATGCCTCCTATAGCAGTACCCTCTCTGTCCCTGCCCACCTCAGGGCCCCTTTTGTAAAGTGTTGGCGGTGGGCAATGCGGGGGCGACTCAGTGACCTCCTGGGCCCTCTCCGGCGCCAGCTCTCTGTGGTGTTCTCATCAAAGGCATTAACCTCCTCTCATTCTCAAGGTTGCTGCCTTCCTATTTATAGAACTGACCAAGAGAATTCCACTGTTGCCAGCAGTGCAGAATACAAATCATGCTCTACAGCGTTCATTTCATTCTCTTACTTTCTTTTTTAACTCCTTGGACAAAGCTTTTCTACACCTAGTTTCCTTTCTCAATGGGGACTCTCCAGAGAAAAGAGGAGGAGAGGGGGCTCTGCCACTTGCTGAGCTCCTACTGTGTGCACAGGCTCTGGACCTCATGCGCATTATCTCATTTAATCCACGAGACCCTGAGAGGCGGGTATTCTCCTTTCATGCAGGCGGCTTGGAGAGAGGAAGCGGCTGGCCCAATGACTGTCAAGAGACAAGTGAAGGAAGCGACTTAATTCCAGTCCTGCCTGAATCCCCAATCTATGCTCTTTTCACTTGCGTGCCTCTGTTCAGCTAATTCTAGCATTCTTCCAGATCAAATGAGTAGGGGGTTGAAGGATGATGCCTGTGGATGTTATAGTTTCTTTTGGGACCACGTATTTAGTTTCTCACCCAATCAGACCAACTTAGCTTTTCTGGGGACCTACTGTGTGCCAGGCGAAGCCTTGTGTGTCACCAGGCTGTAAGTGCCATGAAGATATGCCCACTTTGTTCTCTCCAGGCCTGGCACACAGTAGGCCCTCAGTCAACCCTCATCAAACGAATGATGGGGCTCAGAGTCACTGTGTCGAGGGAAGAAGCAGAGAAGTGGCGTGCCAGTTGGAACAGCGCTGAGCAGCCATCATCGGAGGAGGGAGCAGTGGGCAGGGGACAGGGGTCAGGAAGATTGTACAGAGAGCTCGGTGGCCTCAGAGGCTTCTGCTGAGACTGCTTGTGTCCTGAGACCCGCTTCCCACTCTGGCTTCCTCCAGCCTGCATCTCGAACTCAACTGAAGTTTCTGTTTTCCCAGCTGTTCTGTTAGGGGAGTCCCAGGGAACGCTGAAGGAATTCTGTACATTTTGCCCTTCTCATCTTCTCAGAAATCCTTTTTAAAAGCAGAATTTTGGAGAGCCGCCATCCTCTCATTATCCCTCTACTGGGAACTGGTGTTTAGCTGTGGGATTGCGAGAACAGTGCCTCCCGCTCACTCTTCCTTCTCCAGGAGAGGTTCGATGTTAGTGTCTTACTTTGACAGGCGCCTCTCAGCCAGGCTCCCCATTCTCCCATAAAGCTCAGCCCTCGGCCCCTGTTTATTGAGAGTATTGGGGAGTCAATAATGAGTGTGCACTGGATTCAGGCAAGCTTGGGGAGACCAGAGAGCTAAGCACTCCTCTCCCCCTTTTAGGCGTATCGTTGTTTTCTGATATTGAAAGCAATATACCCTCATTCTGGAACATTTGGAAAATATTGAGAAACAGGAAGAACAAAATAATAACCACCCATAATCTGCCACCCAGAGAGAAGCACTGCTGGCATCTTGGCACGTTACGCCTCAGGTTTTTGTTGTTTTTCTTTCTGTGTGATTTTTCTTTGAACACAATTGGGATTAAACTGTAAGACGTGATTTATATCCTTTTGACCCCACTTAACATTAAAATAGATCACATAGCCTTGGCATTACAAACTCTGAGTAATGATTTTAAAATGTGGTTTTTAATGGCAGCGTGAACTTTCATGTGTGTAAGTACTATCATTTGCTTAAGTGGCCCCCAGTTTTGGGGTGTGTTTGCTATCAATCCTAGTTGCTAAATGACTGTCTCTGGGGGTGGGGGGAAAATGCTTCATTTCAGCTACAGGTGCATTATGGGAAAGCAATATGGCCGATCTCAACTTCTTTCCTTGTGATGAGACCAGCTCCAGACTGGATAGTGTAGAATAAAGGGGGCATTGCATTCAAAGTTAGTTGCTATGTGAGAAGAACTCCTTACTAGCTGTGTGGGTAAGCAATCGCCCTCGGTTTCTTCATCTGAACAATGGGTTTTCCTTCCACACAAGATGGGATGCCATGAGGATTTCAGGAGCTAAAGCATGTGAGGTGCAGAATGTCATTAAATGTTAAGCTGTCATTATTATGAAGGTTTTTATCTCTTGACTCTCTTGTATTTTACTGGAGTTGCCAAGACCACCCCCAGGTTCTTTGACATTAGAAGGGCTTTCGGGTTCAGCGTATAGTTGTGATCGTGACTAAGATTACGGTGAAAGGATACCTAGCAAAATGAGCAGAGGGAAAGGTACGGAAGGCAAAGTCTGAAGGAAACCGGGTACGAGCTTCCAAGTCCTCCCCCTGTGCAGTCACACAGGATGAGCGTAATTCCTCCAGCACTGAATTGTGACAAAGCGTATGAAAGATTGTCTACCAGGGATGCTCATTTGAGACTCAGGGCTGAGGGTTTACACTGGGGGCTGATCATATAGACACCTTCTGCCTGTACCCCCACATTCCAGATCTTCAAAAAGAGAGCAGGTGTTCAGCATAAACTGCATCGTTTATGCAGGTGACCTGGGCATGGCAAGCCACCTGTGTCAGTCGTGGATTGGTTGGAATATTCAGAATGCAAGTTCCCAGATGCCAGCCAAGCAGACCTTCCTAAGGACGCAGTCTCAGGCCTGCTGTCAGCGCTTCTCTGCACAGCTATGCTAAGAGACCGTATTTCTAGTGTTTGGACTACTTCAAGAGAAGGGTGGGACAGATGTTCTCGTTTCCACAGGACGAAATGAGTGCTAGAAAGGAAAGGGATTTAGAGACCAGCCTCTATCCCGTGTGCGGGCACTGAGAGGAAGCACGTTCTGGGTAGTGGGAGAGTGTCCCTCACTGGCCCCTTCCTGCTAATCCTGTATCCCTCTCTCTCTAGGCTCTCAAGGGCTCCAAGAAGCTGGTGCTGTCGGTGTACTCGGCGGGGCGCATCCCGGGGGGCTATGTCACCAACCACATCTACACCTGGGTGGACCCGCAAGGCCGCAGCATCTCCCCACCCTTGGGCCTACCCCAGCCCCATGGCAGCACCCTGAGGCAGCGCGAGGGTGACCGGAGGAGCACCCTGCACCTCCTACAAAGCGGGGATGAGAAAAAGGTGAGCTGCCCAGCTGCCATCCTTGGCCTCAGCAGGCCGACCTGAGGCGGAGAGCTGGTGGGGGAGGCTGGCCCACAAGGCCCCATTCTTCTCCCGAAACCCAGAACAGGGACGTTTCTAGAGGCTGTAAGGAGGGTCTTGGTTCCATCTGGGCTCTGTTCTTTCTTTTTGGCCGGTGCAGCCTGTATTGCAATGCAGGCTAAGCTGCTGCAGCAAAATTGCTCAGACTAGGATTTAAATAAGAGCAGCTGTCACTCCCATCATGGCAGAAGAGAGGGGACAGCGTAGGCTGGTGGGACAGCTCTGCTCCACATCTTATTCAGAGACCCGGATTCCCTCCAATACCTTCCTCTAGGAAATGGCCCCCTTCTGATGGCAGAAGCTTGGCCAGCCAGGTCCCCATCCGGCCCCTAGAGTGGAAGGGGATGGAGAGAATTCAGTGCTTCTCTTTAGAGACGATTTAACCTCTCAGCAGTCCAGATCCGGATGCATGGCTGCACTCAGCTACCAGGACTTCGTGCTCTGTAGGAAGCCTTTCGCAGTGCTGGTCTTGGGTTGTAAAGACAGAAACCGGTCCTGGTCACATTCCACGAAGTGGAAATTTACCAGCAGGGTGTGGGCAGTTCCAAAATTGAAGCGGAGGAACTCCGGGTGAAGCTTCCAGGAGGAAAGGGATCTCCACCATTTCAGTTCTCTGTGTTCTTTCCCTCGAAAATTCATATTCCAGGGAGGAGCACCGGACTGGTGGGAAGCGCTGGGCACTTTGACGGATGGGACTACCGAGACTGTAGCTGGTGGGAGAGGGTCTGTTGCCAAAGCGCCACGGGATGTTGGAACTTGAAGAAGAGGGACAGAGGCATCACCAGATGCCCTTTACAGAGCCCTCCTCTCCCCGGACCATGACCGTCTCCTAAAATTTTTTTAAAAGGAGTGAGAGAGGGTCCCCCTGAAGTTTTAACCCCCACTCTGGGCTCTGTTTGCATTGCACCTCATGGTTGCTCCTAGGACCAAGAATAGACTTCTGCAAGCAGCTCTCTCATGTTTTAGGACCTTGACACTGACAGCCTGAGGCCACACAACTTGGGGCTCTGGGCCAAAAGCCTTCCCTCTGGAGACTTTCATAGCTTTTTTTCCTGTCTTATAAGACCGTAACATTTATTTAACGTGTTTTGTGTTCTTTGTGTTCAAACGTCAATATGCAGGGAGAGGCAGAGATAGCAGCAGCTTCTATGCAGGCGAGAGGCAGCGAGGTAACCAGCGAGGTACAAACTGCCAGGCCACTTAGGTCAGGACTGGGTAGTGCAGGTGCAGATTCATAGCCACCTTCCTGCCAGGTGACCTTGCTCTGTGGCAGTCTTGAGAAAGCAGCACTGTCTGTGGCATTGAGTCATTACCAAGGTCGGCCTTCCAGGGTTGGACCGAGAACTTGCTTTATCATTTTCTTGAACCCTTCCCTGTGTAGGGTGTGATCACAGACTCGTGATTATTGCTGGTGGAGAGCTGGCCCGGTGCTGGGCTCTGCTTACAGCATCTTACTGGATCCTCATAGCCGCCCTGTGTGGTAGGCATCCTCATCCACATTTTACAGATGAGGGATCCGAGACTCAGAGAGCACTCAGGACCCAGTCAGCAAGTCATCCGTACTTAGTGGGATCCCGTGGTGTGCCTGCCACTCTTAGGGGATGTAGGAACAGAGAAATGGACAAAAGAGATGAGGCCCTGCTCTGGGGAAGCTTCCACTGAGTTTGGACATCATGGGAGGAGTGAGACAAGAATCCAGAAGTGAACATAAGTGAGCAATATCATTAGGGTGGTGAAGATTGGCAGAAGGAAATAAAATCAGGAGAGGGGACAGGAGAGTGATGGGGAAGGAGGCACTACTTCCAATGAGGTGGTCAGGGAGGGCATCTCTGAGGAGATGACTTCTGAGCCAAGCCCTCAAGAGGAAGAAGGAGCCACCATGTACCATTCTGGCGACTGAAAATCCCAGGCAGCTAGGGCGGCACGTGCAAAGTCCCTGATGTGAGAACAAACGTGCATCTCAGGGCTTAGAGAGAAGGACCTAGTTGCTGGAACTGAGTGAGTGGGAAGGTTGGGAGGAGATAAGGTGTCCTCTCGCTTTAGTCATTTAGGAATGCAGAAGGCAGAGGTTGAGAGAGGACCCAACTACCTCAGGAGCCAGGAAATACCCCAGACCACCCACAGAGGCCCTCACCGATCTCACAGCTCCACACTGAAGCTTCTGCCCTCCCCACCCCCATCCCTCCTCTTCCTGATACAACATAGAAACCCCCCTTTCCCTGTTGAGGAAGGGCATGAGGAAAATGTTTCTGGAACCTTCAATTCTGCTCCCTGGGCCTGATTCTCTTCTGTCCAGGGGGTTGGTCTCATCTTCTGATATTTCAGATTGCCATGAGCAGACTCCCAGAGGGACTTCCCACGCCAAACTTCAAAAACCCTAACCCAGCCCCAGTGAGGACACACCCTCTAGGGAAGTGAGACATAAGACTCACACATATAGCAAAATTCCCCTTGAAGCCCCGCAGCTGTCCTCTGAAGCTAGTTCTGGTTTTGCAACCTTTCCGGTGATGCCCTTCTCCACACTGAAGTGTGAGAACCATCCCTTACGGATGAAGGAAGGATCAGGAGGGAAGACCCTGTGTGGCTCTCTGGGACTCAGACCCATCCGCTCTCAAGACAGCATCACATCGTCGGGAGAAGAAGGGCAGGGACCCATTCCTCATTGTTCTGGTTCCCATACTGTGTCAGCCTCCATAGCCGTAATAAACTAGAATAGATTTATGTATGGGGTTAAATGGGATAGTGTCATCGTGGCAGGGAGGGTAAGACACTGGAGCCATGCTGCCTGGGTTCGAATCCTGGCTCTGCCACTTACCAGCTGTGTGACTTTGGACAAGTTATATAACCTCTCTGAGTCTCAGTCTCATCCTCTCTAAAATGGAGACAATGATAAAGACTACTCTCCCTGCCTCTGTGTAAGCTCTGTGGTGGTAAGGATTTTGGTTTTGTGCCCTGCTACACCCATAGTGCCTGGATCAGTGCTGGGCACAGCATAGACACTCAGTAAGTATCTATTACATGAATGACTGAATCGAAATGAAAACACCTGACCGCTATATAGTAGAGGCTCAATAAACATTTGCTGGGTTTGAAAATAAGTCCTATTCGATTGGATGTTTGTACGCACCATTCTTTGCAACCCCCTCCTCGGGTTCAGTTAATTTGCTAGAGCTGCTCACAGAACTCAGGAAAGTGTTTAATAGTTTATTTTAAAAAGGGTAGGATAAAGAATACAGATGAACATCCAAATGGAAGACATATGTAGGGTAAGGTATGTGGAAAGGGACTCGGAGCTTCCACACCCTCTCTGGGTGTGCCACTCTCCCCATACCTCCATGTGTTCACCATCCCGAAAGCTGCCCAAACCCCGTACTATTGGAATTTTTATGGAGGCTTCCTTATGTAGGCATGATCAGTTATTATCTCCACTTCCAGCCCCTCTCTCTTCCCTGAAACATAGGGGTGGTGCTGAACATTCAAGCTTATTATTATGGCTTGATCGTTCTGGTGGCCATCCAGGAGCCAACCCAGAGTCACCTCGTTAGAACAAAAGATGCTCCTAGTGCTCTAGTATTTAGAAATTTGTAAGGGTTCCAGAAGCTCTATGTCAGGAACAAAACCAAATATACATATTTCTTCTTATAAATCACCTGGTTTTATAACTCCTTGACTGTGACCTTGGGAGAGTCATTTAACCTTGAGTGAGTCACGTAAATTCCCCTGTCTAGGATTTGGAGATGGTCACAGCCACATGGGGAGATGGAGGCAGCCATGTAGGGCCGTTTCAAGGATTAATAATCAATTGTGTGTAAGCACGAAGCACGGTGCCTAGGACGTAGTCATTAATTTCGGTGACAGCCATTGTTTATCAGACGCCAACTAGGTGATAGGTACCTTTTATATCTTTTTCCCCAAAATGCTTATTGATGTCATCTCCTGGGGCTGCTCACATCGCTTCCTGGACAGGGTTAGGGTTCCAGGGCAAGGCAGGAAGGGGGAGGGTTGCACCTACTCCTGGTAGTTTGTGCGATTTGTATTTCACTGAGAGGGAAACTGAAAATCAGAGAGGCAGTGAGCCTTGCCCAGAGTTGCCCCAGAGGAAAGGGCAGGAGGAGGATTTGAACTGAGGCCTATGGGAGTCAGCGTGGTGCGTTGGTTAAACACCTGGGTTCTGCCAGCTGTTGGCCATGTGACCTTGGCCACATCCTTTCATCCTCCAGCCTCAGTTTTTTCATCGGGAAAATAAGAGAAACCGTAGAGAAGGAACGAGATTTCAAAGAGGTAATGTATGTGAAGTACTGGACACAGGGCATGGGATTTAGGAAGCAGTTTCAGTGACCAATTAATTTAGGGAGTTATTACTACATTCATATGATTAGCGGGAGTGGTATTCTTTTCACGGTGCTAGGCTTCTTCTCACAGCTTAGTGTCCTTTCGCATCGGTGAATTTTGTTTCCTGCCAGACGCTGGTTGAATTTCTGGCAAGTGATTGAGTTAGATTACCCTGTGGTTGATGGGACTGTTATTACAGTTCTGTGATAAAGACTCTATTTTATTCCCATGTAAGGGATTTATAGGGGGATGGCAGGGAGGCAGGAGGTGTGTTTTCATCCTTAGTATTCAGAGGGGCTGCCGCAGAGGACTGCTGCCATCTGTGTATTTCTGGGCTCCTCCGGGATCTCCCTGCCCCAAGAATCTTTGTCCTGGAGCTGGAGGGACCAGGTGGAGGTAGAGACCCGAAGGACAGGAGGGTGACCTCAGGTCACCCAGTGAGCAGGATTGGAGTCCAGCTTGTCCCAGACCCTGAAGGCACAGCATGGAAGAGGGGGTCTGTCCTGCTGGGCACAGTAGGGGTTCCAGGTAGGATCTGCCCACTCTGTCCTCAGGCTGCCTCACTGACCTCCCCCCTGCTGTGAGCCCTGCCATTTTCACCCTACTGCTGTCTTAAGGCTCACACCCTCTCCCAAAGGATCTCCAGAAAGGGCACCCCTCTGCTGTTCCCCCTTCCCAATAGTCCTCCTAAAATCCCAATCTGATCCCCAATCTCTGCTGCCTTCTTGGCCTGGCTCAAAGTCCCACACAGGCTAATCTCGTTCCTCTTCCTCCCTCCCTGCTGCCCTCCTTCCGAACAGAACCCTTAGGTGACCCCAGGGGACTGGGCTCTGTCCAGGTGCTGAGCTTTTGCATGTGCTGCCATTCTCTCCTTGCCCTGGCTGACCCCCTCAGCCTTCAGGGCTCTAAGATCATATCTCAGAGAGGCTCTGCCCGAGGTCAGGCTCCCAGGAATGCACTCCTTGAAAGATGTTTGTAGCAAAGGCCCTGCATTAAAATAATGACTCCCCAGCGAGGTCCACCTCCTGATTCCTGGAGCCTGTGAAGATGTCACTTTCTGTGGCAAAAGGGACTTTGCAGATGTGATTAAATTAGAGGCTCGAGATGGGGAGGTTCTCTTGGATTATCCAGAGGGTCCCACTGTGATCACAAGCATCCTTAGAAGAAGAAGGCAGAGGTATCAGAATCAGAAAAAGGTGACTTAATATCAGGAGCAGAGAGATCAGAAGACGCTGTGATGCTACTGGCTTTGAAGGTGGAGGGTGGGGCCATGAGCCGAAGAATGCGTGTGACCTCTAGAGGCCAGAAAAGGCCAGAAAACAGGTTCTCCTCAAAGCCTCTGGAAGGAATGCCGTCCTGTCTGTGTTGTTTTAAGCCCTTAAGTTTGTAATCATTGATTATGGCAGCAATGTAGTGCCCTGGGATCAACACTGAGAAAGACATGCGGCAGGGCTGGGCAGAGAGGGTAATGGACTACGATGCCCTCACTGAAGAGGCCTCAGCCAGTCCCATGGTGCTCTGGACATTGGGTGGCCCTGAACAGTTGTCCTGAGGCAGAGGTTGGCCTTTCTCTCTCACCTACTCATTGGATGGAAGCTGCTCCAGGGAGGGGTGTCACCTCAGGGGAGGCAGGTCTCAGGAGGATCTCAGCTGTGAGCCATCAGCAGTCAGCACTCCAGGCCTGGGGCTCCTCTGAGGACAGGGGCCAGGTGAGATTCTCCTCTGAATCTGGGCCCAGCACAAGGCCTGGCACAGACTTGGGGCTTGGTTAGTGTTTGCATGGAGTACCATTGACCTTACATCTGCACAGCCTGTCCCAGCCTGTGGAGTAGCCTGTATTCATCATGTCCATGAGGAAGACCTCGTCATTCTTTACAGGTCATGCATACCTGCGCAAGCTTAGCCAGATGGCTTGCCCGAGAGGACTATTTGGAAGAATATAAAAATCACCAGTGCTTTTTGAGCTTCTGCTGTGCCAGGCATGCTTCTAAATGCTCCGAGTACACAGACCCGTTCTTTCCTCACAGGAACCCAGTGAAGGGCTGTGCTTGTTTTCCCCATAAGAAAACAGGCCCAGAGAGGGGAAGTGTTAAGATTAAACACTAATAGTCTGGCTCCGGAGCCTGCGCACATAACCACCACACTGTCACCTCCCAGTTACACAGCCCTGCATGTGATGGGGGACCAGGATGGGCCTTGAGCCCGGGTCGCCTCAAACCTATCTCAGTCCTAGAGCTGGCGCTAACCTCGGGCAGGGAGGGACAGGTCACAAGGGCTGGGCTGTCGTTTCAAGTCCAACCTCAAGGATCTAAAGAGCCTCCTGTTTCCAGGAGAACATCTGTCTCTCTGACACTGCTGGGTGACAGCTCTCAAGGGTCCCCAAGAGCTCTGTGGGCCTCACAAGTGCTCTCCTTACTTATGTTCTTTCTGAGGAGCAAACTAGGAGCTGGCTCCGGACTTTTGGGGCTGGGGTCACCTCATTGGGCCGTACCGCCTGGCCCTGGCCCTCTGGGGATGGGCCTCCCCAACATGCCACAGAGTCTGTAGTCTCAGAAACAAACCCACAGAGTCTGTTGGGCTCTCCTGGGCTCTCTCCCAACAACAGTCTGCCAGTTGGTGGGAGTCAGGTGTGGCCATGTGGCCTTGTCTGATTTTGTCATGTGCAATGTGGCACCAACAACCGCTAACATCTATTGAACATTTACTGTGGGCCAGAGACTAGCCTGTTTGTCTCTTAATTTGATCCTCTCCACAGTAACCTTATAAGGCAGATACTATTTTCATCCTCATTTTGTAGGCAAGGAGGCTGAGGCACAGAGAAGTTGTTAGTTAAGTAACTTGCCAGAGGTCACACAGCGGAGCCCCCAGCTGGGCAGTTTGGACTTGACCACCTCCACCCTGACCTCCAGGGTGGTCGAAGAATGAGTGACTTTTGTAATAGTCTTCTCCTGGTGGCTGATACAGAGCCCTTGGTGAATGACTCAGGTGAATGACTTTTCGGAAATAGGAAGTTGGTGGGGTACCTTCCCTAATTCTGTGACATTTGCCCTTCCCCGATGCCTGAGGGCACAGTGGGCTCTCTTTGGATCCCTTGTATGTTACTGAGTCTTACCGTTTTGCGGGATGTTTTCTGCCCCTGTGGGTAAGTTCCAGCTGTTCTGGCCTCCCTCCTTTTCTGTAAATTCCCCTCCATTCCCAAGGCATGGTTGGCCCGCACATTTCCTGAAGGTTCCAAATCTGACCCTGGCCTCTCCTGCCTATCCTCCCTAGCCTTGACCCTCACACCTCAGCACTCCCAGCTCTGGTCACAGCGACGCACCTCCACGTACCTCCACCAAAGCATGTCCCCCACATGCTGTCCTGTGTCCCTGGAAGGCCCCTCCCTCCTGCCCTGCCCCAGCCTGGTGACTCCTGCTCGCTCTCTGATCTCATCGAGTCATCACTTTCTCCAGGAAGCTACTTTGACCAACTCACACACCCCCCCTTCCAGTCTGGACCAGTCAGGACCAGTGCCCCTTCTTTTCACCCACACAGCCCCCGAGCTGTCCCACCATGCTCTGATCACACTGTTTACTGGTCTCGCTGCCCCTCTCGACTGAGGCCCTCTCGAGCAGGATAGTGTCTGGGTCATCTCCTGGTCCCCTGGCCCAGCACTGGGTCTGCGCTTAGCAGGTGCTCCCTGCGTTTGTAGAACTGAGGGCTGCTGAAGCGGCCACCGTGGTGCATCAGGATGGCGGCAGAGCGGGAGATGCCCGAAAGGCACGAGACCCCCGAGGAGGTGGAAGGCCCTTGGGAAGGCAGGAGGCCTCTGGGGTGGCAGGTTGTGGCACCTGAGCCTGGACTCAGCCTTGATCCTAAGGAAGGAGAACGGAAGCTATGGGAGCCTGGGTGGAGACCCCAGGGCCTGAGCAGGCGCTGGCTGACGGAAGGGGCGTGATCAAGGGCAGCCAGCGGAGGCCAGGAGAGTCTGTGGTCCCCCTGGGGTCACGTGACACCTGAAGCATTAGGCACTCTAGGATGTGTTAGCATCAGGAGGCCCCTAGAGGTCATCTCCTTCAGCACCTTCCTTTTACAGCTCTCCTAACTGTGGCCCGGGAGAGAAGAGGGACTTTCTCAAGGTCACTCAGCAAGTCAGAGCTGGGGCAGAAACCAGAATGTTCCAGGGGATCTTGCAGGCCTGAATCGGTTGCCCTTCAGGGCTTGGGAGGGGCCCTGCAGCCAGCTGCCCCCGAAGTTCGTGGTGCCCTTCCGGCCTTCGAATGCTGTCTCCTGTCCCTCCTGCAGGTGAACCTGGTACTGGGGGATGGCCGCTCCCTGGGCCTCACGATCCGCGGGGGAGCAGAGTACGGCCTGGGCATTTACATCACTGGCGTGGACCCGGGCTCTGAAGCCGAAAGCGGTGGGCTCAAGGTGAGAAGCTCCCGACTCCCATGGCAGGAGATGAGGTGCCGGGCTGCGTGCCCGGGTGGGCGAGGGGACCATCTGTACGTGGTGCTCTTTGCAGTCAGACTTCCAGCAGAGCAATCGGCACCCACCTTAAGGGCTGGTCCCAGCCGGAAGCCTTCCCCTGGCTGCCTGCCTCTCATTCACAGCTCAGAGCGAGCAACAGGAGGCGTGCCCCCATCTCCCACGCCCAAATTCTCCTAGCTGTCCTCAGCATAGGGTGGCCTCCCACGTGGTGCTGGGCAGTGGGCCAGCCCAAGCTCTTCGTGGGAGCTGTTTTGCAAACACTGCTAATGGACTGTGATGGCCTGACTCAGGGTTTATTATGGTGCGTGGAGAGGGAAGAGGAGAGAGAGCCGCGAGCAGGGTTGGGGTTGCACTGGGGCAGCTTCAAAGCCGGCATTCCATCCAGGGCAACCAGCGATTACTGACCTCATATGAGTAACTCACATTTTAAAGAGGGCTAACTGTGCGTCCAGCATTTGTAATTGACTTCACGCAGATCATATCACTGAACCTTCGTGCTACCCTGTGGGGTAGGTTGTTATTGCCCACATCTTTCAGTTGGGGAAACTGAGGCATAGGGAGTTTAAACAGACTTGCCCGAGGTCACACAGTCGACAGATGCAGAGCAAGATTTGAGCCCAGGCAGACTTAATTCCAAAACTATGGCTTTAACCACTACCCTGCACTGCCCTGCTGAGGTGGGCCTCGCTCAGAGCTTTGGGGAGGTGATAGGAAGTGAGGCAGAGACTGCTCACAAGGACACTGGACCCAGGACGCAGATCACCTAAATGTATGGCAGTGTGTGTTTGGACTAAATCCTGATGCCAAGGATGCCAAGGCAGCAGTGACACGGAGCAGTGACCTTGGCACAGGTGGCATTTGAGCCAGGCCTTGCAGATGAGAGAGGCCGATGGATACAGGGACTGGAGAAGAATGATTGTCACTGAAGGAGCCACGTGGTTTGACCGTGGGTGACTAGATGGATGGCTAGCCTGCATGCGAGGTCGGGGAACGAAGCACAAGGTGAGATTGTACCTTCGTAACAAGGGGCCTTGAATACCCCACAAATGTGGGAAATCTGGTCCTCTACACAGATGTGAAGAAAAGGCCAGGATGGATCTGAGTGGAGTTCAGGGGGTCCCCTGAGCCATGGCATGATGGACGGACTAGAGTGGTAGGGAGATGGGGCAGCTGTCAGATTCTGTTAGGAAATACATTGCAGTGGGAAGAGCTCTGGCTTTGGAGTCGGGAAGATCGGGCTCAAATCCTAGCTTGCTGCTTTTGCTTTAATAGCTGGGTGACCCTGGCGAGTCCCTTCACCTCTCTGAGCTTCCCTTCCTTTCCCAGGTAATCATAATTAAGTAATATGTTTTTCTCAGGATTACTGGAAAGATGAAAGGAGGGTGAACTAACAATAACATTAATGACAAAGGTTAAATTTATTGAATGTCTAAGTTATGGACTGAACATATGTGTCCCCCTAAGATTCGTACATTGCAACCCTAGTTCTCAGTGTGATGGTGTTTGGAGATAGGGCCTTTGGGAAGTGCTTAGGTCATGAACGGGATTAGTGATCTTATGAAAGGGACTCCAGGGAGCTTTCTAGCCCTCTTTCCACTATGTGAAGACATAAGAGAAGTCAGCAGTCTACAGCCACAAGAAAATTCTCACCAGAACCCCACCCTGCTGGCACCCTGATCTCAGACAGACAGTCAGGCTCCAGAACTGGGAGAAATAAATGTCTGTTGTTTATAAGCCCCTCAGTTTGGGGTACTTTGTTATATAGCTGGAACTGACTGAGACGATCTGTTCTTTCCCAAGACACCCCTGCAAAATACGTTATTTTGTTAGCTCATTTTGCAGGCACAGTATCTGAGACTCAAGAGTTGCACAGCTAGTAAGAGGCAAAGCTGGGATTCCCATCCAGGAATCAGCGTTAGAGAGGCCATGCTAGGTTCTGGCCTGAGATGTGTGTATCTCAAGGATGTCCATGTTTTTTTGTTAAGTGGGAAGCACAGGCTGCAAAAGCACCTGACAGGATCTTATTTGTATTGTCTATGGACATAAAAATATGCGCAGAGAAACATCTTTAACTACTTGTACCAAAATGTCAGCGGTGGTGATCTTGACATAATGAGATTACGGGTGAGTTTCACTGTTCTCTGCATCCTTATGCGCTGTCTCAATGGAGCGAGTATGACTTTTATAATCATGGAAACAGCAACAATAAAGCAATTTCCATTTTGAAACAAGGCAGAGGAGAAATATTCCATAGAAGTTTTCCGGTCACTTTAGTTGCTTCTCTACTGCAAGCCGTCAAAGGCTTTATTTGCTCATAAAATGCCACCTTCAGTAAAGTCCTTTCCATCTTCAGTGCCCACTGCAGTAAAGCACTTTATATCCTCTGCCACTATTTTACTTTCCCTTCCAAGGTCTTCTGGTGTGCAAACACCTGCCTACACTCACTCGGGCATCTAGGACTGATTAATTCCGTTTCTTGCCAATGCATTTTCAGTAGAATTAGGCATATGGAAATGGAATAAAGGGGCTTGGCTGTGTGGGTGGTGGAGCCGAGAACAGGCTTTATTTGTAAATAGAGCTCCCTGCTGCTGTGCAGAGTGTTCTAGGGGTGAAAGTGCTGCCTTCTGCGTGGCTTCCAGCGCTCACTTAGCTCCTGAGGGCCCAGTGTGGGCCCAGGGGAGGGGCAGGTCAATTGCTAGGAAGAGAAGCTCCGTGGAGAGGGGTCAGGCACTGCCCAGCATGTTCTCCATGGGTGGCCGGGTGGGACTCCCACTCTCCCGGTAGGGGCTGGCTCCCCCTTCAGCACTTACCTTTAGACCTCTCTTATTCCTTTGCACCTGCCCCCACCCCACAGCTTCAAACTCCACCAAAGAATGGACCATGAAACCGTGTTCGTTCCTTTGAGGACAGCCAAGATTGACTAGCATTTAAAACTAATAATAATGAGAGCACTTGCTATTTGTTAACCAGTTATTATGAATCAGATTCCGTGCTAAACGCTTTAGCTACACTTTTATTTATTCCTCCCAAGGGCCCTATGGTGGGCATTAATAGTGGTATTTAATAGGTAAGCAGCTGAGGCTCAGAGAGGTACAGTAAATTTGCTCAGGATCACACATGGATTGGGCCATAGCCCTTCTGGCCCTTCAAAGGCCATGTGCTTAGCTCTACCACCTTCTCATACTCTGTTGACCAAATTTCAAAAGAATGCAGAGAGAGGAAACGAAGGACATTTAGTCTTCTTAAAAATCACCAAGCTTCTGAAGCCCAGTCTGGTGGTCCCAGATCTTGCCCTGTCCCACGACCTCCACCCTGAGGTCATCCCAGGGTGAGAGGCCCCTTTTGTTTCGGCCCGTGGTCAGAGCTATCAATATGGACTCATTTACAAAAAGGAGAAAATATATACGTGTGCACACACAGCTAGATACAGACGTAAATAGAATTTGTGTATGTGTGTGTATGTGTGTGTGCATGAGCGAGCATACATATAATTCTCTATCCATAGAGAGGGGCTAGAGGCAGGAACACCCCAGTTAAAATGGGTACACCTAGCACCCAGCTCTTAGTTTCTAAGTACTACTCTCAAATAAAAAGACCCTGGGCTGTTTGTAGGAGTGGTTGATTCCAGGTCTAGGGTAGAGAAGGTACAAGATGAGCCTGAAGTGGTACAGAAAGTGAGGATGTGCTGCCAGATCAGTCAGCCAGCCAATCAGCATATCAAATGTGTGTAGTGCTCACCTGAAGAGCTCCCAGTGCTCAGAGGGGAATACAATAAATATCTATGAGTCCATGCTAATGTAGTTACATAAAGAACTGAATGAATAAATAAATAAATGTAGAAAAAACAAGAGAACATCACCATTACAGTGATAATTGCCAGAAGCAAAATGCACCCATGGATGCTGAATAGCAGGCAGAAGTTTAAGCAGAAACAGGATTTTTTTTTTTTTTTTTTGCATGGTTTCAAAGGACCTCTACCAATATATTTTGTAAGTGGAGAACCCTGGAGGTACCAACTCAGGCAAATGTGATACATATTTTTTTTAAATCTTTATTATATTTTCCCTCTAATTGTAAACATAATACTTGCTAATTGTACAAAGGTCAAATAAGACCCTGCCTTGTGTTGCAGACCCTTCCTCCCCTGCTGCTGTCCAGCCCCAGGACATGGCTCTGCAGGTGGCATGTCCTTCCAGACCCTTTTCTGTCTGGCCTGTTGTACACACAGTGTCCTGGGGAACCTGCTTATTCATTCTGTTCCTTTTATGACACAACCATCGGCTTCTTAGATCAAAACCTGGCACCTCTGATTTACAAGACTTTGACTAAGTCGTTGCCACTTCAGAGTATGGAGACGGGCTTCCTCAAAAGTAGAAGCGCAAAAATGTAGCAAAAGTGTATTTCAGAGCTGCTGTTATTATCATTCTTCACTATTGCAATTTCATACCTATAATGTTCTTTTTCTGCAGTCAGAGAGGGAAAACACATAAAGGAGAAATGACAAAATGTCTCCTGTGCCCATTGGTTTTCTCATCTTCCTAGAGCAGGCTTTGCAGAGAGCCTTGCTGGCTTTGTGGCAGAGGGGGATGGCTGTGTCCCTCCCCGGCACCTCAGGGCCTTGTGGATCCTTCTTGTTGATGGAGCACCACAGGCATTTGTCTGGGGAACAGAGCGAGGTGAGTGCGATGCAGCACCTGGACACGTGGTCCTCCGTGCATTCTGCACGGAAATTGTGTTGAACAGGGTGGGCCGGGAGTGGGAGACGCAGGCAGTGAAGCCTGCTGGTACCCCGGGTGATGTACCTACCGACTAAGCATTGGTGAGAGAAATGGTGACAGCGAACGTTCACTGGGTGAGAAGTCTAGACCTGCTAAGCATTTTTTTTTGGTCCCACCTTAATGAATCCTTAAACAATCCTGTACTTCACTGAAAGATGAGCAGCCTGAGGCTCAGAGAGGTCATAACGTACTCAAGGTAACACAGCAAGGAAGTGGCAGAGCTGGAGAAGGGAGCAGCCCAGAACCTCTCATTGGTCACGAGGCCTTAGAACCCTGAACTTGTGTGATGGAGAAAACAAGTGGCTGCCAGGCATTCGGCTCTCTGTGACTCTGCCGTCATCAGAGTAGCGACACTGGCCCAACATCTCCGCACACTCTACGTTTGGATTTGAAACCTGGAGGATTCTTAGGGCCATTCAGAATGTGTTTAAGTAAAAGCATGGTGGAAATGCCGAAGATATGGCAGCACGAGGGTAGTCATAATGATAATAGCAGGAAGTAAGTGAAGGCAGAGCAGGCTTCCAGTTATTTCTAATTGATGGTAATAATAATAGTGATCGCAGCGTTTGGGGACTGCTCCCTCCGTTCCAACCTGGTACTCAGTGGGTGCTCTGCCTGCCCAGAGTCGTTTAGTCCTCCCAGCAACGAGGCATTAGTATCATCCCCATTTTCAGGATGGCAGTCGAGGCCCAGAGAGGTTAAGTAACATGCCCAAGGTCACACAGCTAGTAGGTGGAGGAGCTGGGATTGGAACTTAGGCGGGTCCACTGCTCAGTCACGGAAGTCCTGTTCCCACTTCTTTCCTCACACCTTCTCCTCTGGCCAACCCCAGTGGCTCCTACAGAACTTTCAAAGGGCTTCCCCTTGCAAAGTAGTTCTCAGGCACACTGATGGAAAGCAAAAGACACAGTGTGATGTTTCTGAAGTCTACGTAATCACCACGGCGTGAAAGCAGTTACTGGCCAATCATGAACAGCCCAGCTCCGTCCAGGTGCTTTCTGAATCATCTTGTTCTTTCCTCATCATGACCCCAAGAGAAGGTTCTGATGGCTGCCATCTCCATTTTATGGATGAAGAACCTGAGACTCAGTGAGGTTAAGCAACTTGCCCCGAAGCATGTTCTTAGTTGGCAGAGAATCTGTGATTTGAATGCAGGGCTCTCTGAGGCCTTGTGCTTGCCGCTGTGCATTGCGGGACAGCTGAGCACAGAAGTCAGAACGCCTAGGGGTGGTAAGGTGGTTTTTATTTTACATTGGGAAGGGTTTTGTCCATATTTCTCTGCCTTCAAATCCAATGCTCGTTTTCCCTAGGGCAGCAAATAATACATATCTTGCATGCCAGCTCCATTTAATTAGTGTGGCTGCGGAAGTATTTGTACTGCGCGGTTGCAACTGGGCTCTGCGAGGAATAGTGCTTAAGTCAAGCTCAGGATCACTCAAGAATGTCTGCTAGGGGCAGGAAGAGAGACCTGTGGCCAAGATGGTTGCATGTGCGCCATCACCACGTGAGAGCAAGAGTCTAGCTCAACTTTTAAGATTATTTAAATAAGAATCTGTGACTAAAGCTGTACTTCAGCAAGAAGCGTTATCTGGAGAAAATTAATAATAATGATAATAATAGCACCCATTTCTCATACCCATTGTCAAGGTCACAGGAAGGTGCTGGCCAGGGTCGTAGGCCTGGCTCTCCCCTCTGACACCTAGCCCTGCAGTTTCCACCCTGGCTCCTGCTTCCTGGGCATAGGGGCAGTCTCGTGTTACCCCTCCCAGAGGGAATAAACCCAAGGCTGTTCCTTCCAGTTCCTCGCTGGTACGCCGCCAGCCCAGGCCCCACAGAGCCCCCTCCTTCCCACCCTCCTCCTCCCCGCACCCCGCCGGGAAGAATCACGGCAGAGCAGCCCCTGCTTGTGATGGGGACTCGACAGTCCCCTGGTTCTTTGAGCAAGAGGTGGGATAATAACTTTCATGTGATGGCTGAGCTCCAGCTTGGAGGATGGGCTTGCCTCCCTTCCAGAGCTTATCCTCGGGGCTGCCTCTCGCTGAGGCGCAGTGGCCAGCCACCTTGTGCTCCTGGGCAGGGGTCCATGAGCCATGAGCCTCAGAGAAGGCATCTTGCATCCCTTCCCTTCTCAGGGACGGTGGAGGAGGAACTGTGCTGCCCATGGTTTCCAGACTCTCTACAATAATGATAATAATAGTACCACCACCTATGTCCCAAGTACTACATTATCAGGGTTCAGTGACCTATACATGTAAAGTCCAGCCTCTAGCACATGATAAGCACCCCCAAAACGGTAGCTGTGATGGTTGCGAATGAGTTTCATTATCCCCGGGTGTGCGGATGCTGGTGGGTGAGACTGGCCTGTAATGGCATCTGATAATGAGTCCGCAGTGACGATGAACAGCTTTCCCAGGGAGTCGAGAGGTGATTTTTTTTCCCCCGAGGAACCTGGCACAGCTGGGTGACTGTTTTAGCGTCTCCCCACTGGCTGTGCCACATTCTGCATCCTCTGTAGGATATTCTCTTAGCCGAACTGGCCTCTTTGTGAACTGGTCTCTGAATTGGTGTTTAATAAATTGCAAGAGTTCAAGTTGCTTAGTCCCACCGCTTGGTTTTTAAAGGGCCCCCGCCAGGCCAGGGCAGTAATTGCTCCCAGGCAGGCTATTTCCCAAAAGAGAAACGCTTAGTGTCCACAGGGAGGCTCTTCAGAGGAGGAGCCCAGCTGTGGCTTGCCCAGGTCACAGAAAAGGGTGAGAGCATTCATTCAGGTACCCAGGGCCACCAAGACCCGTGCTGTCCCTTTGAGGGAGATGGTTGGCAGGGCTGGCTGCAGATTTATTTCAAGTCTCTCCTTCCCAAGTGACTGAGCAAGGGGCCTGGAAATGCTAAGTGGTGGCTGACCAGTACGGTAGGCAACCAGTCAGCTGCCCTTCTGGCTCCACACGTGGCCGCCAAGGTCAATGCCTGCATGTCGGGGACATACATGGTTTGCTGGATCTGAGGTCAGCCTGTTCCTCCATTTCATAGGAACGTTCACTTGGTCAGCAGCTTTCAGAGGTTGGGTGTCCAGCAGCCTGGGCGGGGCCATGCTCTCGAACTATTAACCAGACCCTTTGGGGAACGTAATTTCTTTTTAGTCTTAGTAACTTTTCGCTACTGAACTAATAGATTCAATGCATGATACAGACACATACACAGAAAGTAAATGGACCCAGACATCCTACCTCCTCCAGTCATCCTTTATTAGCATATTTTTTAGATACAATTCACATATCATAAAAATCACCCTTTTTGAGTGTACAAAGCAGTGGGTTTTGGTATATTCACAGGGTTGTACAACCATCATCACTAATTTCAGAACATTTCATTAACCCCCTTCAATTCCTGCACGCATTAAGCAGTCATTCTCCATTTCTGTCTCTAATTTGCCTATTTGGGGTATTTCATATCAATGAGTCATAGTAATGTGGCCTCTGTGTCTGGCTCCTTCTACTTAGCTTAATGTCGTAGCATACATCAGTAAATTCCTCGTTATGACTGAATAATATTCTGTCACATGGCTATTCCACGTTTTGTTGATCTACTCATGAGCCAATAGACATTTAGGTCGTTCCCATCTGTTAGCATCTTCGGTTTCTTTCTCTGTACACTTTTACATGATCGATGTTATATGGCATATACTATTTTGCATCCCACATTTTTCACGTGCATTTTCCTACGTAATTAAGCACTTAAGTGTGCCTTGTGATACCTGCGTGATGACATTCCATCTCATGGCTGAGTTATAATTTACCTAACCATTCCCTTGCAATCAACTGTTTAGTTGTTTTGAATGGAAATACGTTTTTAAAAGGAGCAACAAATGAGAGAAACCTCAGAAGATCTTCCTACAAAGAGTTAAACCACCTTCAAGTCTATCTGTGCTAGCAGGTTGCGCAGTCCAGTAGGGGAGAGGAGTGACTTATCCCCAGTTACCACGAGACATGGATTGGACTGGGTGGTATACAGAAGGCGCTTCTCGGAGGTAGCACAGCACAGCAGAGCAGTCGAGGGCCTAGGCCGTTCTTCCCCAAACATTGAGGGGGATGTTTCATGTCATGCCCTTCCTGGACACATTTTTACTTTTCTTTTTAGGTTTTTTTTTTTCTTTTTGCCCTCAGTGTTATGGTCTTTATATACAATCCAGAGAGAAGAAAATGAATCAGGAGCTTGACATCAAAACTGTTCAGTATTCACCACTCAGAGGCAATCCTGTGAACATTTTGGCATATTCCTTCCCAGCCCCTTTAATGCAGTTGAAGACCACATTAGATGGACAATTCCAAGATAAAGCTAAAAAATCCGAATTCAAAAGGAAAGCATTATTCATTGTAGAAGATGTTCCAAATCCTACACTTAAAGAAAAACTAGTGTAACAGGTTTGGTGTGTGTCCTGCGGGACTGTTACACTGACATGGAATGTGATGTAGATAAAGACAGTTCAGCAAAACTGGGGTCAGACTTTTTGCTTTCCCCACAACCCTCCATGACAATGCGGCATCACGATCTTTCCACGTCAGAGAGACATTCGCAAAATATGAAGTTACAGAGTGGTGTTGTATGATCTCATTTTTGGTTTTTTCAGAAATACATTCATTTGTACATACATACGTGAAGAGAGTTCATGAGAAAACGTCCAAGAAATTGTAAATGGTGTTACTTCTGGTCTCATGCTGAGGGCCTGAGATGTGTTATTCAGGGTAGGGGGCTTTGGGAAACTAAGATTTTTATGGTTTGTATATACCTCCTTTTTACCGTTCGACTGTTTCTACTAGGTGGTTATGTTCGTTTTTAAAATTTTAAAAAAGATTTAATTGGAAAAAATCGTTATATGTCATACATATTCCACAACATTATTTTTTAAGGACTTGACAATATCACTCTATGGATATACCACATGGTATCTGACGGATCAGTTCCTAGACGTTTCGGAGGAGGTCCGGATTGTTTTTGTAACTTCTTGTTTTGCATCAACATGATCTTCTTGGAGTTAATTCCTTGAAGCAAAGTTACAAAGATGTTCGCACCATTTTGTCAAATATTTCTTAGGTTTGAACCAAGGTGTACTCCAACTGACAACAAAGTGCCCGACGCCTTGTTAACCCTTCCTCACCCAGATGGAGGTGGGGAGGCCTTTTGCTGTTCATTTCTATTAGGCTAACCATAAGTGTCCACCATGTTTGAGCACCACCCATATGCTAGGCAGAATAAGGAGCCCCAGAGATGTCTAAATCCTAATCCCCAGAACCTGCGCATATGTTACTTTTTAAGGCAAAGGAAGTAAAGATTACAGATGGATTAAGATTGCTCATCAGCTGATTTTGAGATAGGGAGATGACCCTGGATTATCCAAATGGGCCCAGTGTGATCAGAGGGTTCTTAAAAGTAGAGGAGGGAACCAGAAGAGAGAATCAGAGAGATGGCCATGAGAGGAGGACTTGGCCTAAAGATGCTGGCTTTGAAGGTGAAGGGATGTGGCCACCAGCCATGAAATGTGGGTGGCCTTGAGAAGCTTGGAAAAGGAAGGAAATGCACTGTGCCCCAGAACCCCCAGAGAGGAACTCAGCCCTGCTGACATCTTGATCTCAGCCCACTGAGACCCATGTTGGACTTCTAACCTCCAGAACTTCAAGATAATAAGTTTGTGTACTTTTAAGCTACTAAGTTTGTGGTAATTTGTCACAACAACTATAAGAAGCTAATACAGTACATACTGTATCCTCAACACCAAGCATAGTGCTGGCCCTTAGGAGGTACTTGGTTCTCTTCTAGATGGTTCAATATATTTACTCACTTGCCCCACCTTACAAGACACAAAGATAGTTTCATAATTGCCTAATGCATACCCTTCTGAAAAACAAACCTGCTAAATTGAGTTTCAGATTTGTTTGCAATTCATTTTGTCTTTAAACCATGGTTTTAGAGTCAAAGGATTGTGCTATTTGGGCTAGTTACTTCTTTTTCTTCTTCAGCGTAGTTCTGTTATTCATTAGAAATAGGTTCATTTGTTTTTGCTTATATTCAATAGGGCTTCCCCTCATCTTTTTAAAGTTAATTTTACTTTTTGAGTAACTACAACATCAAAATTATACAAAAAAGGTAAACTCAGAGTACCACTTCTCTCTCATGTCAATTTTACCCACTCTTACCCACTCCTTGCTAGTTATCAAAATAAATTAGTTTTGGGGTTATTCCTGTTTTGTTCTGAGGTTCTGTTTTGTTGCAAAAATAAGCAAGTACATGTATACTTTCTCCTTTCTTATTTGAAAGGCAATATGCTATAAATATTTTTTTGCACTTTGATTTTAAAATTTAACCCTTCGACCTTGTAACAATTGCTTTGGCCTACATTATAATTAACCCTTAGGAAAAAAATAATTTAATATTCTGGAATTCACTTCCTGCCAGTGCACAGAAATCTTTGCCGGTCTGTTTTTTTTTTTTTATAGCTGCATAGTGTTCCACTGTGTGTCTCTACCATACTTTATTCAACCATTTTTCTCGGTGTGGGCATTTAAGTTGTTTTCAATATTTTACAATTACAAACAATACCACTACGAGTAACTATGCGTATACATCTTACTTTTGGAAGTGTATCTTCAGGGTAAATTTTTAGAAGTGGGATTTCTGGATCAAAAGCGCAGTATTGCCAAATTCCACTCCATAAGGGTTGTTCCATCCTGACTTCTCACCAGCCATGTATGAGCACGCCTGTGGCCTCACAGCCCCCTGACAGGCTTTGTCAGGTTTTCAGATGTTTCCAATCTGATAGGTGAGAAATGATATCTTGATGTAGCTTTATTTTGCAATTTAGTATGAGTGAAGTTGACCATCTTTTCATATGTTACCGTTTTTTATGTCTCTTTTTGTAACCTGTTCATGTTTTGTTCGTTATCCTTTTTCTATCAGGATTTTTTATTTTTTTCCCCCTAAAATTTAAGAATTATTTATGTATTAAGGCTAATTAGCCCCTTATCTATGATATATATTGAATATATTTTCTCATCCATTGTCATTTTTTTGACTCTGCTTGTAAAGTTTTTTTTTACTGTTACCTAATTTAATTATCAATCTTTTCCTTCACTGAATCTGAGTTCTCTGTATGGCCAGAATAGAGAGTTTTATCCATTTTTTTTCCTTTAATACTTGTAAATACATTTTTCTCTTTAGATCTCTGATCTGTTTGGCATTTTTCTTGCGTAGGATATGAGATATGGATCCAATTTATCTCTTCCCAAGTGGCTACATAGTTATCCCAATGCTACGTATTAAAAAGCTCATCTTTGCCACAGAGATTTGTGATGCCACCTTCATCATACTCTGCATTTCCATGTGTCCTTGGGCCTGTTTCTAGTCTGTTCCCCTGTCTGTCTGTCTGCTTAGGAATCAGTGCCACCTGTTGGAATTACAGAAGCTTTAGAGCAGGTATTAGCATCTGGCACCTCCTTGTGCAGCCTTTCTCTATCAGGGTTTTCATAGTCATTCTTGATTTTTTTTTTATTAAAAATATTTTTTTAAATTAATAGACTTATTTTTAGAGCAATTTTAGATCAACAGAAAGGTTGAGCAGAAAATACAGAGTTGCCATATACCTCCTCTCATCCCCACCCCTGCCCACACACAGTTTCCCCTATTAACATCTTGCAGTAGAGTGGCACATGTATTACAATGATGAGCCAATATCAATACATTATTATTAACTAAAGTCCATAGTTGACATTAGGGTTCACTCTTGGTGTTGTAGGTTCTATGGGTTTTGACAAATGTATAATGTCATATATCCACAATTACAGTATCATACAGCCCTAAACATCCATCCCTTGTGCTCCACCTGTTCAGCCCTCCTTCCCCGAATCCTGGTGGTCTTGGACCTTTTTACTGTCTCCATAGTTGTGCCTTTTCCAGAGGTCACATAGTTGGACTCATACAGTGTGTAGACTTTGCAGACTGGCTCCTTTCAACCTAGCAATATGCATTTAAGCCTCCTCCATGTGCAGTTTTAATTTTTTCACATGAACTTTTATATCAGCTTGTTTAACAAAAGCTTATTGGTGTTTTTTTGGGCGGGGTAAGGTCAAATTTTCAACCAAGAGAACTGTCATCTTGATGCTGATCCTTTCCATTCAAGAACAAGGTTTGTGTGCGTTTGTTTTTCTATTTTTTTGGAGCCCATTTTGAGTGTTTAAAGTTTTTATCACATAGGTGCTGCACATTTATTATTATTTTCATTACCAAAAATTTTATCTCTTCTGTTGCTATTATAAATGGGGTTTCCCCTGCTAGTACAGCTTCTGACTGGTCACCGTTCGTGTATATGAAGGCTGTGGATTTGAACTTGAGAACTCTGATTCTTGCAGGTCTGCAGAGCAGCACGAAGCAGGTGAAAAGGCTGGGTTCCGGGCCAGTCTTGCCCTGACTGTGGAGGCCTTGGGTTCATGATATCTCTCCCCCTCACCCCCGTTTTCTCTATTCCAAAACAAGGGAATGGGCAAACATGCACCATTTTTCAGAGTGTGGTTCCAACCAAAACAAAATTGCAATTTCTGTTTTTACCTCTTTGCCTTCCATTTGATTGAAAAAACTAGATACTCTTTCTTTGCTGCGGTGCACAGAGCCAGGCTGTGGGTACCCAGCTCCCTACATTCCCTGGCCTTGTCAAACTAACCTTTACATAAATGGAAAATGTCTCTTACCTGTCTGCAAAAACCGAAAGGGGCAAGGGAACTAGCTTGCTTATGTGTATGCCCGCTCATCGCTGGTTCATTTAATCATTTCTTCGCTCGTTTACTGATGCTGTCAGGCATTTGTTGGGTGCCTCCCATGTGCCATGCAAGGAGGTTGCAGTACATAAGCCCTGACCTTAATGCTTACAGTCTACCATGATCTCAAGCCATGATGAGGGCTGTAGGGTGTGCTGCAGTGTGCTCTGGGGTGGGGGTTGGGGGCTAGGGATACCTGCCCTAGAAGAGGTGGTCAGAGAAGGCCTCTTGGAGGAGATGTTATTTGAGTTGAGATTTGAAGGTTGAATAGAAGTCATCCAGTAAGGAGTGGAAGGAGAAATCCTTTGGGCAGAGGAGCAAAGGCCCTGGGGTTGGAAAGGGCTCCATCCATTCATAGAGCTGAGAGATGACAAGTGGGGATAGCTTGGAAAAAGCTGGAGAAGTATGATGAGATGGATTAGCGGGGTAAGACCCCTCTTAGGCTAGGTAAAGGAGCTTAGATGTCCTTGAAGAAAGGTGTGGAAGATCAGATTTGTAGTCAAATTGATCAAATTAATCTCTTTGCTACACAGAGAGGTTTATTATTCAGTACTCTCCAGAGAGACAGAACCAATAATGTAGATGATAGATAGATAGATAGATAGATAGGCAGACCAGACAGACCAGACAGACAAAATTTATTATAGAAGTTGATCATGCAATTATGGAGACCAAGAAATCCTACCACTTGCTGTCTACAAGCCAGAGAACCAGCCAAGCTGGTGGGTATAATTCAATCTGAGTTAGAAGGCATGAGACCCAGGGAGCTGATTATGAAAGTCTGAGTCCAAAGGCCACAAAACGGGGCCGATGCTGTAAATCTCGGTCCGAGTCCTAGGGCCTGAGAACTTGGAGTCCCGGCATCCAGAGGCAGGAGAAGAGGGATGTCTGAGCTCCAGCAGAGAGAGTGAATTCTCCTTGCCTGCACCTTTGTGTGCAGGTCAGGCCCTCAGTGGATTGGACGATGCCCCCTCACGTTCGGTGAGGGTGGTCTTTCCTCAGTCTACCAATTCACATGCTGCCCTCTTCCAGAGACACTCTCAGAGACACATCCAGAAATAACGATTTCCCAGCCATCCGGGCATCCCTTAGCCTAGTCAGGCTGACCCATAAAATTAACCATTGGAGGGCGTTGGAGGGTGGTAAGGGTAAGGGTGGAGCAGGGAGGCAGGTCAGGAAGGCCATGACAGTGGTCCGGGTGAGACGCTGTGGTGGCTGGGACCAGAGTGAATTTAGTGGAGACAGAGGGGAGTTAATGGATTAGAGATCCTTTTGGAAAGGAAGGTAAAATTCAGTGGGGTTGATGATGGACACAGTGGATTTGGAGGTTTGGGGCCTCGAGCACTGAGGGAAGGGGGATAGGAAGAGGTTAAGGCTTTGGTCCGGGCCACTAGCGTTTAGAGCTATGCTGCTCAGTATGGAAGCCAGTCTCATTTGGCTATCGAAATGGAGCTAGTATAACTGGGGAAATGAATTTTTAATTTTATTTAATTTTCATTAATTTAAATAGCAGTGGCTGCTGTATTGGACAGCGCAGATATAGAACAATTTCATTAGCGCAGAAAGTTCTTTTGACAGAGCCGGTTTAGAGAGCCTTTGAGTCATCTAAATTGAAATGATGAATAGGGAAGTAAAAGTCTGGGGCTCAGCATAGCAGCTGGGCTGGATTCAACTCCTACTCTGCTACTTGCTTGCTGGGTGGCTTTGAGCAAATGACTTTACCTCTCTGAGCCCCACTGCCCTCATCTATAAAACAGGATACCATTCCAAGCCTTGTGTGGTGCTCGTTAAGTGTAGAGCTAAATTGTATGAGGTCGTTGACCTCGGGAGGCACTCAGCGGGGTGGGTAGCTGTTATTCCCCCTAAGTTTGACTTCTGTGATTGCTCTGATGTATTTTCTTGGAAGCAGGACTCTCCTATGCGAAGAACTCAGGAGTGGCTTCTCTGCCCTAGCTCTGACCTTGAAATGACCTTGGGCAAGTTCTCGCTCCTCTCTGGGCCTCAGTTTTTCCATTGGTGACCTGGGGGTTAGAGCAGGCTTTCATTGAGTGCTGTTTATGCCCTGAATAGAGTAAGCAAGTACTGACAATAGATGTGCTAACATCAGAAGAAGGAACCAGAAGGAAGCAAAAGTCCTACTGGAAGTTAGCAAGCATGGGCTTTGCCAGTTTTGTCCATGGTGTTTCTGATTGGCTTTTGCGTGTGGGGCATTGACCCAGAGAGTGCTGTATGAAAGGCTCCCCTAGACCCTACCTATAACTCCAGCTTGCTCCAGGAAGCTTCTTAGCTTTTACCTTAATCCTTTTTTTTTTTTTTTAATGTGGGTGAGGTTTACTAACTTTGAACTGTTGAGAAAGCTAATATTGTCTCATGAAAACTACATTGCTCACTTGTACCCCCGCCCCTAAAAAAAGCCCATTAAAGTTTCATACCTGACATGGAAGACTATTAAAGATTTATAATTGCAATAAAACTCTTCAGTCGAATTTGAATTTTCATTGCACTATGGCCACAGTCCGCGGGGTTCTGATTTGAAGCCTCAAAATCTGATAGGTCAAGCCTTGGGGAGGAGGTGGAGATGGCCTAAGCCGGCTTCTTTCAGGCCCCTGTCCCAGCATGCTAGCACTGTGCTCCGTGTCCAGGGAGGACGGGTTCCTGTCTCCCAGCTCAGCACATAGATCAAGTTGTCTGCTGCAGGTATCTCTCCTGACAGCCTCTGGCAAGGGAGCTCGGAGCTACTGCCATCCTGCCACAGTTCTTTTGGCTCATTTGTTTTCAGTTCCCTCCATCAGGCATGACTAGAGCACCTACTGTGTTCATGGCAGGAAGCCTGGAGCTGAGAGGTCATGGAAGAGATGGAGGAAGAATAGGCTGGTTTTTCTTGAAGGCGGGATTAATACTGGTTGGAACAGGATGGCAGAACAAAGGCCAGACCCCAGCATTTGTCACTTCATTTCCAGCTTCAGTCTTCTCATCTGTAAAATGGAGACGTGGTCAACACATGTGGATCTGTTAATGCCAAGGCAGGGCCCAGAGAGGAGGAAGGTGGAAAGGCGGGGGTTATGGCGCTGACAGACTCAGGAGGCAGAATCACAAGGTTTGGTTGGTGAGTGACTTAGGGGTCACTTTAAGAGTAAGCATAGTGTTTCAAAAATGCACTGACATTTATTGAACACTTACTGTATGTTAGATACTGTTTTACATGCTTTTCTAGGTATCAGTACAATAAATATTCATTGAATGCCTACTATGTGCCAGATGGTGTTTTAGGTACTGGGGATACAGTGGGGAGTTTAACTCATTTAATCGTAAGATCTGTGAGGTAGACACTGATGCTATCCCCATTTTCCAGAGAAGGTAAGTAAGGCACAGAGAGGTTAGGAAATTACCTTAGGTCACACAGCTAGTCAGTGGCAGAGTCTGGGATTAGACCCAGAGGGCAGACTCCTGGGTCTGTGCTTATAACCACACCCACATGGCCTCTCATTTAGTTCATATAACAGTTGGTGGTCTCATTCCCATTATTTAAGCACTTAGTGCAGTAAAATTATTTTCTATGGGACTCATAGGGTGTAAGACAGGATCCTTCACTGAGGTGGGCTCATTCCCAAACCTGCTGAGAACTTTCCACTGCTCTAAGGGTCCCCTCAATGCTCCTCTGCTGCCTCAGACCCAGAGGAAGTAAATTACTGCTTCCTGGTGGCTGGCCAAGTCAGGGACAATCGGTGTCCTGTCCTTGTTGAAGTCCCTTCATGCTTTCCTCAGAGCATCTCAAATCTGAGCCTGTCACTCGATGGGCTGTGGATGATGGAGGAGTCTTTCCTTAGCCTTGAAATGAAGGGCATTCCCATGGTCCGCCCTCCACTCCTCCATCACTAGTGATAAATAGGATGCCGTGGTGACAAATAAAATAAAGCCACCTTTATTCGTTCATCCTTCCATGCCCTCCCCATTGGCTCCCCAATGGCAAGCTGAGCAATATTAGACACTCGATCACTGTTTGCACTTGTCTCTCCTTTCTCCAGGGGATTGTGTCCCAATACGTTCTGGGTGCTGTGGTTGTCTGCTTGGTTAATTAGCCTCAGAATCTGAGCCTTGGCCACAGACACATCTCTGTGCTTTCTGGGCCTCAGTCTCCCCATCTTCAGGGGACCCCTTGGAAGGCCTGATGGTTGCAACATCTTTGCCTCTACTTTTTGCCTTGTTGACTGACCCACATTGTCTAACTCAGCATTAGCTTCAGTAGGTAAGAAAATGTAACATTTCAAGGAATAAAGACAAAGAGCTTTTCTGTTGTTTTTTTTTTTTTTTCTGGTGGGGAAAAGAGCCAGTTTGAGAACCTTTCAACATGCCACCTCCAACTTCACGTCACACAAACCAAAGGAAAAGGGATGGTAGGAAGAACATGGGAAAGCTGGGCTCAAATGCTGGCTCATTGTTCACTTCCTGCGTGACCAGCGAGTGACCTTGAGCGAATCACTTGAGAGCTCAACCCATCCCCTCCATTTGGAAGGGAAGCGAATGAAAAGCTATTGAAAGCCTCTTGTGTGGTGTGTCAGGCTCTGTGCCAGGTGGTCCCATTTGATTCTCGTAGCCGCCAGGAATTGCTGGTAGTATCATGCCCACTTTACAGGTGAGAACACTGAGACTTGAACTGTACTTGGAAGCTGTGCAGGACCACACGGCTACTACGTTGGTTGCCTGGCTTCAGGGGCGTCTTTCTGTTGCACCATACGGATGGGACTCCATAGCCCACTGGCCCCACAAGTCTGCTGGGAGCAGAAAGGGGACACTGGACTTATGAAAGTGATCTGTGGACTCCGAATGACAGTGAGCATACAGACACCTGTCCTAACAAGGCTCCCAGACCTTGGGAAGCTTTACAACAAGCAGAGATTCTGAGAGAGAACTGACATGGAGAAATGGGAATAACTCAGACCAACCCACATATTGCAGAGGGCTGTGTGGAGACCCCAAGGCCAGCTCTGCCTAGAACTTTGGTTTTAAAACAGGCCCTGAAGGAAGAAGAAAGACAGGAAAGGACTGGAAAGAAATTGGGAAGTTGGGCTCATATACCCCCATTCATTTGGGTTTTCTTGATTATAACTGTTATTTCACACCTGTTCCCCAGGTGGATCACACGTGACCCCCACACTGCCTCTCAGGAGGGGAAAATGTGACTAGCACAGCAAATCTGTGATTTAGCAATTATTAATGCTTAGGATGAGGCAGAAGCAAGTGGTGTGCTGGTCATTTAAGGACTGCACACATGACAGGTGCCAGGCTCAGGGGGAAGGACAAAGTTTGGAAACCATAGCACTAAATCAGCCCCCACCCCAAGAACCATTGTCCCAGTGATTGCTGACACCCCACTCCAGAGTTTCCAGCTTTAGCTAATAAAAATACAGGATGCCCATTTAAATTTGAGTTGCAGATAAACAAAGAATACTTTTTTTTTTTTCGTGTGCCTGTCCCATACGGTATTTGAGACGTTCTCTCCCTAACCCCGCTGTGGAGGGCCAGGTAGATGCCTGTAGAATATAGTTGTCCCTTCCTTTGTTCTCCTAGGCCTGGACCTGTAGGGAGAGGCTTGTACAAAATGATGTCCTCGCAGATCTTGTCTCTCAGATGCTACTTCCTTTAATTAAACTCGGGGATGAAATCATGTATATGGGAAAGATTAAAATTGATTCCTTTTGCTTAACGAAAGCCAAAGCTATTGAGAGGGATACTTCTCAAAAAAAAAAAAAAAAAAAAAAGAAAGAAAAAGAAGAAAAGAGCACTTTCGGCAGATGACAAGTACAGCCTGGGCTCCAGCTGTGGGGGCAGCTGGACGGAGGGGGAGGCAGAGCTGCTGCAGGAGGTTGGGGAAGCTCATGACTTGGGCGCAAATGGGCCCAGCAGGAAGTGAGTTTCCCCTCCACTCTCAGTAGTCTTCTTTGCCACAGCCCTGCTTCGTGGCAAATCCACCTGGAGAGACGCTGGGAGAGGGCTGCCGAGGCAAGGTGGGAAGTGGCAAAGTTCGTACCTTCATGCATAAACAACTCATTGAGCACTGGGTGTGTGCCCAGCCCTCTCCAAGGAGTCTAGCTGGGGCTGCTTAAGTTTTCAGGGACCCAGGTCCTCGACCAGGGAGCTCAGTGAGACAGAAAAAGAGAGAATCATGATATTGTTGGTGGCAGGAGAAATAGATGCTGATGACTAGAAATCTGGAGGACAATCTGGGCTAGCCGCTCCCTTTTTATACCTGAGGAAACTGAGGCACAAAATCTATTGGGGGATTCATTTGAGCTCACAAGGCATTGACGTTGCAGATGCAGTATTTGAACCCAGGTCTGATGGTCTGCGAAACCCTTAACCACACTACGTTGCTGTCTTCTGGATTGGGGGCGGGGCAGTCATTGGAGATTTTTAAGCAGGGATGGATGTCATGAAAATTAAAAGTCGTGGGCGTTCAGATGGGGTGCTGCGGCCAGGGCTGGCGAGTGCTGGCTGGAGAATGGCTTTGGACATGCTGGGTTTGAAGGGATCCACATGTCCCGAGGCAGAGCTCCTGACAGCAGCCGAGTAGGAGAAGGCAGTAGGGCCTTGGGGCCAGCCTGACCTGGGTCTGCATCCTAGCCGTCCTCTTCACTAGTTCTGTGGCCACCTCTCTGAGCCTTTGTTTTCTCTCCGGCAAGATGGAGAGCAAGGATACCTGATCTGCAGGATGTTGGGGGACATTAAATAAGGAAAAATGTGTAAAGAGACAGACAAGGTGCCTGGCACATAGTCAGCATCTGGTAGGTAAATAGCAGTTTGAAATTGGGGGCTACAGGCTGATGTCGTGTGCTGGTGCAGAGATGGCCTCAGACTAGGGCTGTAGGGGAATGGGTATCTTACTTTTGATTCGTTCGATGAATTTTCATTAAATTCCCACTGCGTACCAGGCCCTGGGGATACTTTGTGGAGAAGCTGGTGGGAAAACCCAAGTATCGTACAAAATCGAGCTCTCTGTGGACTAGGAGCCGCATGAGAGCAGGAGCAGGTCCGTCTTGCTCCCATGGCAATCGTCTCAGCCGAGCCTGGCACCGAGCAGGTGTGCAGGAAGTGCTGCGGAGTGGGGTCGTGGAGGCCGAGGTGCACAGGGCCTTCGCTGGGCATGTCAGCGCTGGTGCAGGGAAGACGGAAAGTCGGAAAGTCTGAACCACTCGTTGTACTGGAAACCCCAACTGCAGGCGAGGTGTTAAAGACAGGAAACTGGGGACCGAGGTTTCAGTTCTCAGCCTCGTCACCACATCTTCTCCTCTTTTTCTTCCAAATTCTCATTTGGCTCATCTTTTCCAAATCTTGCTTTGAAAAATGCTGGAAGAACCCTCTAGGGGTTGATCATGTGTCAGCAGCAAGCCTGGGAAGCTGGGGAGAAGGCAAAGCAGCCATGAATCACTGGCATGATGAGGCTGCCCTTCAAGGCCAAGTGGGAGGTGACCCTGGGTAGCTCTTTCCCAGCCAGGGGCCATAGTCACATCTCTAACAGGAAGAGAAACACAGGACCCTCCAAGTTTAAACATGCTCCAATCTTTTAGATACGCCCATCTCACACTGCAGCATCTTCCCATCCAACCTCTTCTATTTTTGTCACATTTTTATTGGAAGCCTAGGGTTTTTTTTTTCTTTCTCACTTCTTTATCCTTTCATTAAAAGCGTGTTTTTACATTACAAAATAAAACTCCTTACTTGTAAGAATCCAAGCAATATGTTATCCCTTTAACAGGAGGCCGGTTTTCTCATTTATTGCTTTTTTTTTCTCGAGTAAATTAAAACCTTGTTTACATGTGAAGGTAATATAAGAATGCATACTCGAGGTAAAAATCTCAACAATGTAGAAGCATAGAAGGCAATATCGGAAGTCTACCTTCACGCCTCTTGCCTCATCTTACCCAATTCCACTCCCATTCTGGCCTCTGGGATGATTGTTTGTTTTCTGGATAAGGGGACATTTTGGAATCTCATTGTAAACCCATCCTTCAAAGCCATTGCTAGGTTGAGGGGAGATGGCCCATTCTAGTGGTGGGAGCATGGGCTCAGGCACACTGGCTGTGTGACCCTCAGGCATCTACGTAACCTCTCTGAGCCTCAGTGACTGGCCAGGAGGAGGATTGGGATCAAGGCTCCAAAGCGCCTGGCATGAGTTGATGTCATGCAAGCAGCCAGGTGATTGTATTGTGTTGTGTTCTTGGCAGGTTGGGGACCAGATTCTGGAGGTGAATGGGCGGAGCTTTCTCAACATCCTGCATGACGAGGCGGTCAAGCTGCTCAAGTCTCCCAGCACCTCATCCTGACGGTGAAGGACGTTGGGAGGCTGCCCCATGCCCGGACCACTGTGGACGAGACCAAGTGGATCGCCAGTTCCAGGATTGGGGTCACCACCACGAGCTCGGCAGGGTCAGGCCACATTGCTCACTCTGAGCCCCAGGACCCTAGGCCTTTTCGAAAGCCATGTCCCTATCTGTAAAGATTGCACGAGTCCTCAGAGCCTTGGGTTCCAACACCAGGGTCTCTTTTGTTTTCTGAGCGTGACCACGGCCACATTCCTTGTCCTCTCCTGGCCTCAGTTTCCCATGGAAAGCTGAACTGCACGATAGAGCTCTCATTCTGTATTTGCCTCTGACAAATTACTTAACTTATTTTTGGGTCTTTAGTTGCTTTGTCTGAAAAACGAGTCATAAACTCTGCCCCTCTTCCAGATCTGTGAGCGAAGATCTCATGAGTTAACCTGGGCGAAAGGGTCTTGGACATCGTAAAATGAGACTGAGTTGCCAGATGGCCCCATAGTTGCTAATATTGTAATGTGTCGCCCTTGAATTTCCATCAGCAGTCTCAGACAGGGTAGTGGCCTCCCCGATCAATACGCTCTAGAGCATCTCTCTCTTCCTTCCCTCCCTCTCACCCTTCCTTTCTTCCTTCCCTCCCTCCTCTTCTTTTCCCTCCTTTCCTTTCCGGCGCGCTCTCTTTCCCCTGCACAGTATTAAATTTTATTTTTAATTCGTTGCCTGCATTTAAAAAGATATCCGATTTTCCATTTTAAAAAGAAAAAACCGGATTTCTGGCTGCTCCTTTAAAGTCAGAGATTCGGGCGGCCCGAGCCCACGTTTTATTTTTTGTGAAAACATGGGCCGGAGCCGGGTTGCACCTGGGAGTTGCGTCTCCAGAGCTCCAGCTCGCCCCTGTCCCACTCTCCTAAGGACTGGCCTGGCTCCGAGGCCAAGGCCAGTTGCCCCTTATTCTCTCCTCTCCTTGTGTTACCTGCCTGGTCCCAACTCGGGAATCCACCTTGCCTGGTTTTCAAAGTGCTTCCAGTGAGCATGGGAAGCCAGAAGCCACCCATCGGTCCTGGGCTCATGTTCCCCTGCATACGGTTTTCTCAAAGCATGGCTCATCCCGCTGCAGGTCAGCCTTGCCCTTGGCCGTGACTATCTGAACTGCTCAGACGTGCAGCTGAACATGCTTTTCTTTCTTGATAGGTTTCCTGGGGACCTCACCACAGAAGCGACAGACAAGGTAGGGTCCCTCCGTATGCGAGTATCCTCGGCTTCTCCTTAGCTTCCATTCGGGGGGCTCTGGGCCGGCAAAGGGTGCAAGTGACTCACTCACACAGTTTCATCCATTTGGGCAGCCCGTTGGCCATCCATATGTCCATCCTCCCTTCCACACACGCCTGTGAGAGCTGCCAGGTTCCGGGCGCCGCCTTGGACATTTGGGTCAAGGCAATGAACAGAACTGATCAAATCCCTGCCCTCACGGTGGTCACTCCCAGTGAAGGAGACACACATGAACACAAAACAAAGCTACACACACATCTAATCACAAAAGATGTTCAGTGACATCAAGGCAAGGCGCTAAGCAATAGGAGAGGATAACAGATGAGACTCTAGATGGGGGAGGGGAGAGGAATGGGCAAAGGCTGTCTGCAGTGCTGACATGACGTTTGGGCTGTGAACCGATCGACGTTATGGAGATCCAAGTCTGGTGAAGGAGCGGGAGGGCGCAGACGTAGTCAGAGGGCACAGCATGTGCGGAGCCCTGAGGCAGGCAGGGGGCTTAGCTTGTCGGAAGAAAGGAGAGTGTGAGGGAATGCAGTGAGTGAGGGGATGTTGGGACCAGGGGGACAACAGGTGGAATGGCCAGAGCACACAGGGCTTTGTGGACCACGTGAGAGGTTTGGCTGCTCACCTGATATCAGGGGATGCTTCAGCAGGGAGCCAGAGGAGGAGATTGTATCTTTAGAAGACCATTTCAGCAGTCCTGTGCAGGTGACACAGAGAGACAGAGGAGAGACCAGATGGCGTCTTAGACACAGCTGAGGATGGTAGAGACGGTGGTGGGGAGGGGGTGGAGTGTGTGTGTGCTCATCTAAGCTCTATTTGGGAAATAAAGTTACTGTATATCCCCAGTTTATCAATATCCCCAAGGGAGATGTCGAAACCCAGAGACTAAAATGGGAACCTTACTAACATTGCTCGCCTCTGAATGGTCACAAGGCTCTGATGAGATAACATACGTAAGAGTGTCACATAAGCCATAAAGCACTTTGCAGCTGCACCAGGCCACATACGCTGAGAGGTACGGACAACGTCCCCTGTGGGTTTGCTGGGAGGACCAGCGCCACTGAGGACCAGCTTCATCTCCTCAAGCGGTGTGTTCGCTGGCTTGTTTTGGCCACTTGGCTCCTGAGCAGCTCAGAATCCTCAGGCCTCTGTTTTCCTCTCTCTCAGCTGGGATTTTACAAGGGGCCAGCCGGCTCCCAGGTGACCCTGAGCAGCCTGGGGAACCAGACGCGCGTGCTACTGGAGGAGCAGGCCCGGCACCTGCTCACCGAGCAGGAGCGCGCCACCATGGCCTACTACCTGGAGGAGTACCGTGGCGGCAGTGTCTCTGTGGAGGCCCTCGTCATGGCCCTGTTTGAGCTGCTCAATACCCACGCCAAGGTGACCTGCACCCCTCCTTGGACAAGGCAGGAGGCTAGTGGGGCCTGGTCGGGGGCTGGCAGGGCCTGGCTTCAGCACTCGAGGGCTCTGCATCCCTCCCTGCTTCCCTTAGTCCCCACTGCTTTCCTGAGAACCCACAAGGGGTCAGGCATAAACTGTACCCTGGCCAGAGACTGGTGACCAAGACAGCCCTCTGCCCTGGGGAAAGCCCACAGACTCCTGGGGAGAGACAGTCAAGTCCCCTGTGATCGGGGCTCTAACGCCGTGGCTTCCAATGCTGAGTGCACGTTTAGAATCATCTGGATGGCTCTTTCAAAAGCACTGCCCAGGCCCCACCCCGGGTTGGTTGACCACACATCTGTGGAAGGGAGCCATCCACGGGCAATTTTTACAAGCGCCCAGGTGACTGCCATGCTGCCAGCTTTGAGAACCCTGCTCTAGGGGAAATCTGAGTTTCCGAAGCTGTGTAAAGGAAGAAATGATTAAATCTACTGGGAGTGGTTACATTTGGGAAGACTTCACAGAAGAAACACAATTGGGAAAGAGCTAGGGGGAAGGGCATTCTAGGTGAAAGGGACAGTGAAGGCTTCCGGTGTGTTCAGGAAGTTGCAGTCGTGCATGCTAAGGTGCCAGGAGGAGGAGTCAGATGATGCTGGCCCAGCATCCAGGGGAAGGTGTTTGGAGTGTTCCTGAGGGCAATGGGGAGCCACGGAAGGTTAAAGAGGGGAGGCCAGTGGCCAAATTTGCATGCAGGTCATTTGGGGTAACAGGGCCATCTCACCTGCTAGCAGGGCTCCCTGATGAGTGCCCTGCTTGTCCTCACCTCCAGTTCTCGCTACTCTCTGAGGTGAGAGGCACCATCTCCCCGCAAGACCTGGACCGCTTCGACCACCTGGTGCTGCGGCGGGAGATCGAGTCGATGAAAGCCCGGCAGCCCCCGGGCCCTGGGACTGGGGACACCTACTCCATGGTCTCCTACAGTGACACGGGCTCATCCACAGGCAGCCACGGCACCTCCACCACCGTCAGCTCGGCCAGGGTAAGGGCTCCTGCCCTGTCACTGGGGTTCATGAAGTCTGTGAAGTCAGCAAACCAGGGATTAAAAATAATTTGGAAAGAAAAAATTCCTAGAATGCTCTAAATGGCCAAACTTGAATCTGCCCTACCGAGCACTACACTGAATCCATGAGAATGAAGTGGTGTGTAGGCGTACCCTGCTGTGGCCCATATGCAAATATAGGTTATATGCAAATACTGTGCCATTTTCTATAAGAATCTTGAGCCTCCACAGATTTTGGTGTCCATGTGGAGTCCTAGAACCAATCCCTATGGATACTGGGGGGCGACTGTACTGGCTTTGAAGTAAGACCACCCCTTACCAGCTCCGTGCTTGTCTTTCTGAGCCTCGGTTTCTTCACCTGTAAAAACCTCATAATTGTTATGTGCCTGCTGCGTGCCATGCACAGGCTCTAAGAGATCAGATGTGGCCCTGCCTCATGGGGCTCACAGTCTGGGGAGTCGGGCTGAGGGAAAAAGGTAAAAAACACAAGTAATAAGACAAATATTAAAAAAATAATGGCAAGCTATGGGAGACTCCCATAGGAAACTGCTCAGTGCATTCATGGCAGTGGTCATGTGATTTGGGTCTTCTTCCAAGACACGCCCTCTTGTCATGGAGCCCCAAGTTCATCCTGATCTTCTCCCAGACTTGCCAGCCCCCCAGAAAAGCATCTGGTCTATCTCAGGGTGTGGTTCTGCCCCCAGAATGCTCAGAGGCAAATTAATCCCAGGAGGCCTTGCGAGGAAAGGGCAGTGAAAGTGCCTTGCTATCCATCACGGGAAACAACCAGTTATGACCATCCAGGCAGTGGGAAGAGCCGGGCAGGAAGTCAGGAGAGCTGGCTGGACTCCATATTCTTCTTTCCTGTCTGGATCATTTCATTTCTCACCTCTTCTATGGAAAGAGAAGGGAAAGTCACGTTTCTCAAGCACTATTGCTCCCAGATGCTGAAACGGGAGCTCTTACGTGTAGCATCACAGTTAGACTTGGGACAGATGTAGTTAGTGGGCCTGCTGGAGAAGGAGCTGCTCTGAGGGCGTGCTCATGTGCGGGGCTGCCGACACAGGTGGTCAGTGGGCGCAGATGAGCTTGCACCCACCAGGAAACAGCCCTGGAGCACGCATGCCTTTCTTTTGTAAACCCCAATTCCCAGTGTGGCTTTTTTTTTTTTTTTTAAACTCTGGGAATCTGAGTTTGTGGGGGAACTTTAACACCTCTTTCTCCTACTCCTATGATCCCCAAGAGTCCTTGTCCCTTCCTGGGGTGACCAGGAAGCTGCCATGCATTTATCCAGGATCTGGATGTGGCTGCAGGGGAGGCAATGTCACACTTCAGGATAAGCAGGTCACTTCTGGTGCAGGGTGAAGGCTGTCCCCTGCCTGGGGCTGCCTGTTTGGCTCTGTGCATATGCTCTTGATAATATCCTCTTGGGGCTTCAAGAGCCCTGAGTCATCACTCTGAAACCTGGGGGTTTGCAGACTAGTTCTGGGATGGTCCCTTTAGAATCCAGGACGTGAAATCCAGTGGGTGGGATGGGGTGCATTCTAGTCTAAGAGGCGGGACATTTAGGTTTAAGCCTCTTTCCTTTGGGCCTCAGTTTCCAATGGGTAAAATGGCCTGAGGTCCTTGCTGGCTCTGGTCAGGCTTCAGGACTAGGAGGAGTGACTATTATTGCCACTAGGGAGGGTGACTATTATACCTAGGAAGGGCTCTGGGCAGGCGTCCCAGCCCTAGCTCAGCGCTGGCCTGCGATGACCTCGTCCCACCCAGGGGTCTCTCCCATATCTGAGAAGTGCTGCCCCTGGCCAGCCTGGGCCCCAGCTGTGGCAGTTGTCTCTGACCTGCCAGAGAGACCCTCTCTGTGAATTGGGGCACCATGGGGAAGGCAGACTTCAGAAAGCCCAAGGGATGATTTCGAGCAGGGGGTTTGGGGGAATAGGTGGAAGGGGTCCCCAAGCTTCTAAGATATGAATAGCGGTGGGCGTCTGTGACCTGATAGCACTTGCACATCAGGTCAGGACTAACCACGACCAGGGGGAGCCCTCAGAAGTGGAGTCTAAGAAGCCGTGCAGGCAGGAGAGGCAGTGTGGGAAGAAGGTTGTTGCTTCACCCCTCGGTGCCTCCGTTTTCCCACTCGCTTCCTTGACCCCTCCCAGTAACTAAAAGTGGCAAGTACTGCCATGATCTCCATCTTTCTCAGTGGTGCCACTTTTCCCAGCTTATTGGGAAGATGAAACGGTGAGCGCCTCCCAACTAATGCCTGCACCCCAGAGATATGCTGCCCACACCCTGAGGACAGGTGAAACCTCTGTTCTTTCAGCCCTCCCCCAACCTGACTGGGAAAACCACCCCGAGGATTTGCATCCAGGGCCTTACAGACTCTTGGAGGCTTCTGGAAAGCGCTGTGCTGAGGATCTACCACTCCTCCTCCAAGCTTCATCCTACCCTAGGTGCCCTCCACAGCAGGGGCTCCCATTCTCAGACTCGGAGCTTCTCTGCCACTTCAAGACTTAGGCCTCCTGGAAATCCAGGTCTTATCCGATCAAATCTTCTGAACGGGGTCTTCCTTCGGGCTCTGTCTTTTATTAGCAGGTGTCACCTTGGACAAGTCACTTTCCTTCTCCGTGCATCAGTTTTTCCATCTGCCTAATAGGAATAATGGTCCCAGCCTCCCCCTACTGGAAAGTCCCAGAGTTGCCCCTAGATGGATGACCATCTCCTGAAAGCCCTTCTCAAGGACCAGCATCCTTTCTGCTGAGCAGTGGGGAACCCTGGTTTCCTTCAAGTTGGCATTAGAATGAAGCAGTGCTGACTATAGCAACAGAGCCTTTTCTTCCCCATTCCTCCTTTACCCAAAGCACTCCAAGTGAAGAGAAAAGAGAATTGTGTTTATTCTGCCTCTGCGTGTGTGTGTGTGTGTGTGTGTGTGTGTGCATGCACACATGCATTTGAGAGGTTTTGCTGTGCCCACCTCATCCCTAATATTTATTTGATGTATTTTTCTTTTTGCCTTTTGCCCACCCTTCCTCCCCAGGAGCGGCTGCTGTGGCTTATAGACCTGATGGAGGTACCGTCCTTTCTGCCAGGTGGGGCTGTGGGAGTCCCTTAGCTGGGGCAGAGGTAGGGGCCATGGCCCTTCTCGCCACCCCCTTTACGTCTGCACCCAGCCCCAGAGGGGACCCGGGTTCTTCTTGGTGCTCATTACCTCTCCCATTCAACAGTTCATCAGGTTTTCTCAGGCTCTGGAGTGAGAATGCCCTCTCTTTAAATCCCAGTTCTGCTACTTCCTGGCTATGTGACCTCAGGAAATGGTTTCTCCTCTCTGAGCTCAGGTTTAGGATCTGTAAAATGAGGATGATAATTTCTGTGCTGTGCAACTGTTGAGAGACTTCTTAGCCTAGGATCTGTTAGACACCCTGTCTGTCTGGATGTTTTCCTTCCTACTTCACATGCCCTGGCTTGTCTGTGTGTGCTTCAGCCCTAAGCTCACATGCCACCACTTCTAAAAAGACTTCCCTGATCCTCTGAAGGGGGCAGGGAGTGACTTTCAGCGCCTGGCCTCTCCAATCTGTTGGGCTTCCTGTTGTCGTGGCTCTTGTCTCATTATACTCTAATAATGTTTAAAAGCCTGGCCAGTTACCTCTCTTGACCAGGGGCTGCTTGGGAGCAGCAGCTGTGTCTGGAGTCACCACTGAATCCCTAGTGCTCAGCACGGAGCCTGACCCATATTCGTAATTGGGGCCTTTCTTAATTATAATAGTAGCTTGCATTTGTCAAGAGTTCTCCGTGGCACTGGGATCATGCTTCCCAATTGTATCTTCCTTGACCTTCCCAGTAACTAAGAGTAGCAAGTACTGCCGTGATCTCTGTTTTACTCAGAAGATTGAAGCTCAAGGTGAAGGGACGAATTGCTCAAGGTCACTCTGCTAGTGAGTGAGGAAGTCAGGATTCAGCCCAGGCCTCCTGGCCTCTGAGCTGCTGCTCTGAACCCCGCTGTCTGTCTATGCTGCCTCCCTGAAGGAGCCCAGCAGCTGCTTGTTAACGTCATCTGTCTATCTGTCTGTCTGTCTGCTTAACTGTCTTCTCCCTCCCCCCTTCTCTTCCTTCTGTCCTGTTAACAAATACTGGTTGAGTGCTTGCTCTGTGCTATATACAGTCGTGGGTGCTGGGGTACAGTGGTGAACAACACAGAAGTCCTTTCCACATGGAATTTAGGAGTTGGGCAGGATGACAGACAAATAACTGAAATATGCAGCATAAGTGGTAAAAAGTGCTAAGGAGAAAAATAAAATAGGAAGAAGGAGGAGTTGGGATGGTCAGGAAGTGACACTTGAGTAAAGACTGGAAGAGGTGAAGGAGACGGTTATGCCCACCTCTGGGGAAGAGCCTTCAAACAGAGGGAACGACAAGTGCTCGCCGAGGCAGGAGCAAGCCTGGGGTGTCTGAGCAAAGTCCAGGGGGTTGTGAGGCTGGAGCAGGGTGAGTGCAGGGAAGGGCAGTGGCAGATTGTGTGCTCAAGACTTTGACTTTGACCCTCAGTGAAATGGGAGCCGTCAGCAGGTTAGAGCAGGGCTGACATGGTCTGACTTAGTTTGAACAGGATGTTGCTGATGGTTGAGACTAGATGAGGATGGGTTTGTACCAAGAAGAGTTTGAGTCCCAGGAAGAGCCTGCGATGAGGGGTGGGGGGGGGGTTGTGCAACTTGAGCTGCTGAGAGATGATGATGAGCTCTGCAGGCACCAGCTCTTGCTGCTGCCTGGTCGCTCCTGGCTTGGTGTCTCCTGGGAACCCGCTTCTTCCACACACACACAGAGGGTTTCATACTGAATACCCCATACTGCCTGCGTGTAGAGCCCCGTCCTCCTGGAAGCCCCTCCTACAGGAGTACAGGGCACCAGGAGACATACACGTCCTCCACTTTGTCCCTGCCATGCAGGATGCCCTCAGGAAAGACCCTCGCCCACCGTCAGCCTCAGTCTCCCCATCTGTACGAGCAAGGCAGACCACCTCCATTAAGGCTCCTCTAACTCGGAGTCCTCTCTCTGTTGGGAGATGCTGGGAAAGATTCCAGGGACGTCTGGCAAGGAATGGCAGCTCTATATTCCCATCACTCCTCTGTGCATTTGGACAAAGACTGCAGCATTATGCAGAGAGAGAGTGTGCAAAATAATATTTATTGTCTACCAAGTGCCAGGCGCTGATCTCCAGCAACACCATGCATTAGCGAGTTTTGCTGCAGTAATGCTGAGTAACAAACAACCCCCAAATCTGGGTGGACAATAATCAAAAACATTTCTTTCTTATAGCCAAAATCCCTGCCCTCATGGAGCTCATGTGCTTTTCACATCTCCATTAAAATGACTGTCACAGTGCTTTAACCTCTTCCTGAGTTTGCCTCCCTCAGTAAGCAGGGAGAGGTAGTGGGGCGTGGTAAGGGACCACATCTTTCTCCTATCGGTGTCTCTAGTGCCAACCCCAGGGCCTGGAACAGCCCGGGGGCCCAGGAAATGTGGAGCAGAAACTGAAATGAAACTATCCTCCTGGCCACTCACGATCTCTTCTAACGTCTGGCCTTCTAAACATCACCTCCTCCTCAGCGTAGGAAAATGTCCTTTGTCCTCAGATACTGGCTATCAGTGACCCAGATGCCCCAGATGGTTATCCCGAATGGAGCTATTTTCCATTTAGCCTGAATTCCCTGGATCATGCTGCATGGTTATCAATCTCAGGTTAAGTATAGCTCCTTCTACAGCCATTTGCCCTCAAACCAGACACAATCAATCAACGCAAATCAGATGCAGCCTGTCCCCGTCGACAAATTGTGTTTATTTCTCATTTGTCTAATAGATGCTCAGCCCTGGGAATTTTTTGCTGCCTCCCAACAATATCATGCCTCTCCCATAATGGAGTCAGCTAAGAGAGCTGAGCGGCAGGAAGGAAGGCCTGCCCATCAATTCTTGAATTCTTCATCTCGTGCAGGCAGGCCTGTGGCGGAGGGGCTTAAGTGCACGAGCTCTGGAATCCCATGCATGACTCTCCTGACTAGTAGCCATGTCACCTTGGGCAGGTGACTAAAGTTTTCAGAGCCTCAGTTTCCACATCTGTACCTTGGGCTGATCAGACCAGCTATCTGTCCTGAAGATTCAGGGAGGTCAGGAGTGGGCTTGCAGGTGTGGATTGTATCGAAACTCTAAAGGTTGGCAGAGGGCACTGGAGAGAATTACAGAGGAAAAGGGGTTGTAGAGGTCAAGGCCAGTCTTGTCCCCACAGAGCAGACACCAGTGAGGTGGAGGTGGGGTACGGGGGCAGCTGGGATTTGCCCCAGCATTAACCACAACACTTTTTCACCTGGATTTGAAAAGTTTTGCACTTCAGGCCTCCTGTGTGCCTGGAAAGGGACACCTTGGGCCTGCCTCTGAAATCTTTCTGCTTTTCTCCCCCTGCAGTAAGGTGAGAAGGGGCGCTGGGCATGGCTGTCAGCTCTTTGCTGCATAGGCCTCCCTGCCGTGGCCTCCATGCCCCGCTCCTCATCCAGGCCAAAAGCTCAGGCTTGTCTGAGACTCCTCTAGCCACAGAGATACCTGATTGCCAAGGCCGCTTTTTCCAGAAACAGGAAACAAACTGTTCGAGAGCCTTCTCCCAGTCGCTGCCTTGGTCCAACCTGATGGATTTAGAGAGTCCACTTCGGGGGGCAAGCCCTCCCCCTGTCCCAATGGGGAGTAGGAGAAACCCATCTATTCACTCCCTCATTCACTCAGCCACTCCTTTATTTATGCGGCAAGTATTCATTTGGTTCCTCCCACGTGCCAGACTCTGAGCGGGGCACTGGTCCCCATGAGCAAGAGACAGCAAGGCCTGCCCTTCTGAGCTTCACAAGTCCAGTCTGGGAAGCAGCTTCAAATCAAATCATCTACATAATTCCTACTCTGATAAGTGGGTTGAAGGGTGGTGTCAGAGCATGGGATTGGGGTCCCGACCAGTCTGGGGCATCAGGGAGAGATGTCTGAGCTAAGAAAGAAAGTCATTCTCACCAATGAGGCAGTTTAGGGGGCCAGGGGAGGGCCCCGATCTTCGAGACCCAGTGGACGCTCAAAGGGACTGCAAGAGGTCGATGGGTCCAGAACGCTGGGACTGAAAGTGGAAAGGGGGAGGGTCAGCAGCCGGAGGTGCCAGGGACGTGAGTTTAATTTTAAAACCGTGGGACACCATTGACGGTCCTCAGTAAGGAAGTGACACGATCTCATTTGCATCTTTTAAGATGTCTCTCCTATGTGTGGAGAGAGCTCAGAGGGGCACGTGAATGGGGTGACTGGTGCTGTCCAGGTGTGGAGGTATACTGTCTGGTGCCATCCAGGTGTGGAGGTATGTTGTCTGTAGCCCTATCCCAGGAAGCTGCCTGGTGCCCCAGTGGGGCCATGGCGAGGCTAGAGTTTGCCCTTCTCCTTGAGCCCTTTCCTACCTGAGAGAGTCCTCAGCTTGCGTACCCTGTGGCCTAGAACCATACATTCACCAGAGCATTGGTGACCTGCAGGGTGGCTGCAGCTTTGCCTCAGCTGGCGTCTGAAGTAAGGACTGTTTCTCCCAGTCGGTCCTTTGTAGAACATCAGCCCTTTTGGGTGAGGACTCGAGGGTGCTGGAAACTGTTTCTGCCAAACAGAACCAAGTCCTCAGGGGTCAGAGCCTATTGGAACATGGGCCAGCCCTTGCTCCACTCGGAGCCCCCATTTTCCCAGCTGTAAAGTGGCAGAGTTGGACTAAGCATTGGCCCAAGACTGTGGGGAGCCCTTCATCTTTCCTGTGCCAGGGATGCCTCTGGCAGGCCGGCGGATCCTGGCGACCCCTTCTCAGAAAAACAGTTTTAAACGTTTAAATATAAAATATGTACATAGGATTATTCCATAGGCAACAAAGCATAATGAAATGCCGTTTTTCAAATACCGAAACAAATTTTCAAACGCGTGCTTCCTTATTTGCACGCCCAATAACAAGGCCTGGCAGTGGTGGGTAAGGGATGTACTTGGAAGTCCCGATGAGCAAAAATGGGCTTTTGTGGCATCTGCAGCAGCGGAATGTGACGTGAAAGATCTGTGACTTCGGTTGGTGACAGTGTCACAGGCACTGCTGATTCTGCTGGGCTGTGTCGCCTCCATTCATTCGTAAGGGAAGGAAATGCTACCTTTCACGTAGAGGTGAATGGAAGTAAGGATGCAGCGTTTTCGCCCAGCCGAGTTCACAGTTCCCTGCGTTCCCTCCTGGAGCCCTGGTTTCCGGTTGTCCTAAGGGCTCTTCCAGCCCTGCCCTGGAGATTCTGGGTCACGTCTGTCCACTGAATGACAGCTTTTGCCTAAGACCATTGGGAGGGAGATGAAACGGGGCAGAAGGAAGCACGGTCTGTCTACACTGCACAGGCTTCACGGGGCAAGGCAGTGACCCCTCACCTCAGGAGGCTTCCCAGGGACTTTTCTGCCTCTCTGGTGTGGTGGTCAAACAGGACAGCAGGAGCAGACAAGCTGGCAGCCCACCCAGCGAGTATCCCCTGCCGTGGGGCCCTGTCCCTCCCAGTCCACTCCTCCGACCTTCCCTGTCAACCTCCAGACTTCCTCCCCACTCCGTTCTTGGAGAGGTTGGGCGCAGGATGTCCCGTCTCCCCCAGCAGTGACCCATGACCCTTTTGGACCCTTAGACCTGTCCCCTGCACTCCGGGTGGCCCCACTGTCCCCCACCCTACCACCCTACCCCCACCAGGAATGCCAGGACTTTCTGGCTGTGCCCAGCTCACATGGCTGTCATACCACCCCGCCACCCTGTCTTTCCTGGGGTGACGAGCTCCCCTTCCCGAGCCCCAGCTCTGGCCGCCCCACCATGCCCGGCTTTTCTCTCACCTTTTCTTCCTCTTTCTCCCTTCGCTCTCCCTCTCTTTTCTCCCAAATCCTCTCCTTTTTCTTCTCTCGTATTCTCACTCTTCCCTCTCGAGTTTCCCCTCCCTCTCCCTGTGTCCTGTGACCTTCCAGAGGCCTTTTGACTAAGTTTCAAAGTTTGCCCATATCCTCGTGCATTTGCTGGGGGCAGAGGTGGGGGGGCCTATTGTCCTGACATCACAGTAAAGCAGCAAAAAGAACAAAGAGCTGAAAATAGCACCTTTATGTAAGAGCCCTCCCATTATCATGAGGGGATGGAGGCCCAGAAACCCGGGAATTGGCCTGGAAGGAGGGGAGGGGGGAGGGGAGGAAAGGGAGGGGCCTCATTTTGCTGTGGTGGCGCCTGGGCCATGCAAGCCGCCATTTCCAAGATCAGGAGTCTACCTGGCAGAGGCCCATGAAGGTGACTGCCCCTCATCACTTCATTTCATGTTATCCCGTGGTTCCCTCAAACCAAACTTCTGGGGTATCTGGGCCCTGTTTGAGCCAACTCAGACGAAAAGGAGGGTTTTTTTTTTTTTTCTCTCTCTCTGAAAAGAAAGAGATTTTCTGAACTGCTGCAGATTGGAGATGAAAGAGTTGAGGGACCAGGTCCTTGGGGAGTATCCTGGATCTCGTGGGAAGCAGTCTGGATAACAGTCAGATCGTAAATAAGGTTCAGCTTCCTGCTCTATCTTTGCTGTGTGACCTTGGGCATGTGGCCTTCCCTCTCTGAGCCCTGGGTCACCTCAGCTGTAGAATGGATGAAGGATCCCACCTGGTAGGATGAATTGAGCTACTGGGTCTATTCCCTCAGTTGGGCTCTCTGGCCTGTTGGTGCAGGAGGAGGAGGGGGCCAGGATCCTGGGGGTGGGAGAGGGCCAGGATGCACAGGCCAGTTCCTGTGTGAGCTCTGACCTTGATCCTCCTCTCAAAGCCTGTTCCGTGAGTGTTTCTGCTGACACATCCCCCAGGTTCTTAGCCTGCTGTCTGCAGCTATTTCAGATGCACAAAGAACATGGCTCGGGGACTCGGGGCTCCTGAGCGTCTGGATTCGGCAGATGGAGTCTGGCAGGGCTGGGCTCCGACCCGTCTGCCATTTGCTCCACTTCAAGCCTCCCTCCCAGGGCTGGACGTTTGTCCCTCTCCACCCTTCCTTTCCTCCCTTCCATCCCTGCCTTCTGTCTCCCCTCCAGGATGTCATTAACAGCAGAGAATGGCTGAAGCCAGGGGCCAACGATGGCTGTGTTCTCTCTTGGTTCAGAGATTGTTGCTCCCAGGGCCCTCTGGTTCCTACAGTACCAGGGTCCTATCCAGTTCTGGAGTCGGGTAGGGCTGGCTGCATGGGCTTTCCGACCTGGGTTAGAAACCTGATTAGCCGTAGAATGGCCTATGACCTTGGACAAGTCACTTCCCTTTCTGAGCTTAAGTATGTGAGTTGATGTGAGTTGAGGGGAATCATAGCGCCTGCCTTGCTCTGAGAATCTCATGAGATCATGTAAGGGGAAAGCCTAGCAGGGGGCCTGGCACATATGAGGTCCTCTAGTTGGTAGTTCTCTGATCTCCTTTCTAAGAGACGGTCGCACCCTCCCTGTAATGCCCGGCAAGGATGGCAAGGACGTGCTTGTGTTGTCAGGCTCTGGAGCCTTAACTTCCCCCTCTCATGGGCACTTTGACAACTGCCAGCCGCATCGGTGATCCCGAACAGGAGTTTGTGGGCAGCTTCTGTGTGCGTGGCCCTCTGCTAGGTGTTGGGGACACAGTGACCTGCTCATCTTGTATCCGCATGAGCTTTCCTCATAAGTCAAGGCTGCCTGCCTGATAAGTGTTTGTTGAGTGACTTCTAAACAAATGCTTGAAACTCCTAATGTGCCAGAACAGGACAGAATCCAATGTCCTTGGTCCCGTCATAGACTATCGTCTGAGTCCCCAGGTGCCTGCAGGTTGAACCCCAGGGTCAGGCGGCAGTGCTGCGCTTGAGTGCGGTGGAGGACCCCCCCCCCCCCGCCCTTGTCTTCGCTGTAGGCACTTCTCAGGCTTCTGACCCTCTCCAGGCCTTCTGCCAAGTCCTGGGAAGTCACTGCATGTAACCGGCCCCGCCTTGCCATTCACCTTGATCCTGGATGGTCCGTGGTGCCCAGCTGGACTACTGCCCAGGGGCACTGGCGTTTGGTTTTGGAGCTTGGAGGGGTCGTACGGGAGGGCTGCAGTTTCCTTTCCCTCAAGGTGTTCACGCAGGCCAGGCAGGGCACATTTTGCAACTGTTTGGTTGCTGGGTCACGTTTGCGAGGTCCCGGGCTTCTGATGTGTGTAACAGTCACCCCCGCACAGGCATTGTGCTGTGCTCTATTCTGAGAATTTTTTTTAGGTGTTAATATGTCAATCCCACGAGGGAAGGGCTGCTGTTAACCCATTTTACAGATGAGGAAACTGCAGCACAGAGCACTTCAGTGATTTGCTCACCATCAGTCAGCTAGAAGTGGCAGAGCTGGGTGTGATCTCAGAGAAGCCAAACCAGTGTCGCCAATCAGTGGGTGAGAGAGCTTCCCCATTGCTCTGCCTCCCAAGGATCCCCCGCTGTCCTTGCGTCACTGAGGCTGTCAGCAGCAACTTCCTGTGAGGCCCTGTGCAGGAGATGGGGTCGGAGAGAGCAGGCACCCATCAGGAGGGCTGAGGTTCGCATGCAAGCCTCAGCTTCGTTGGTAAATGGGGCAGTTTTCCTGGCCTGACTTTGCCCCAGAGGCATCATGAGAGCAGATGGGGAACCCTGGGAGTGAGAGGCTCAGAGCAGGGCGGAGGGGTGGGGGCAAGCATCTTGTTAGTTGGCGGGTTCCATGACTCGTAGCCTCTGTGATCCCGTGCCCTTTGCCACCCAGAATGCTCAAGGCTTCGGGAGGATCCCTGGAGATGGGAATCAGTGTAGATGACCCAGTGGCCTCTGCCCTAGAGGATATGGAGTTGGGAGCACCTTCCATCCCCAACTGTTGCCCTCACCCTCATTCAAGCCACCATGACTGCTCACCACAATGACAGCAGTAATTGCCTTGCTTAATTCTCCGCCTGCTCAGGCCTCCTCCCCGTGATGACCAGAGTGATTGATTCATTGACCCATTGATCCATTCGTGGATTCATTAATTTGCTTAGTAAATATTTACCAAGCAGCCATTGTCCTGAACACCAAGGACAGAGTAGAGACCAGGTAGTCACAAGGCCTGCCTCTGAGGAGTTTTTATCCTACTGACAGATAATAAGCAAATTAATAGTATGACATCAGGTAGTGATAAATTTCCTATAGAAAAATGAGGCAGCATCAGAGGTTAGACAGAGCGGTGTGTAGCAGGGAAGGAGTGCTGTTTTAGACAGGGCTGGTCCAGGGAGGCCTCACTGATGTCAGAACTAAATTAGGTGAGGGAGTGAGCCAGGAGTAGAGTGGGCAGGGCGCAGTGAGTGCAAAGGCCCTGAGGCAGAACTATCCTATCCAGTTGGAGGAGTAACCGGAAAGGGCTCAGTCACTAAGCACAATGAGTGTGGAATTTGACATTTTCTCCAAGTAAGATAAAAAGGCCCTGGAGGATTATGAGCTGGGGAGGGACATTATCTGACTTATGTTTCAAGGATTACACCCTAGCCACTAGGTGAAAAATAGTGATCAGTGCAAAGGAGAGAAAAAAAGCAGGATAGGGGCTGGGCATTGTGATTTTAGGTGGGTTGTCAGGGTAGGCCTTTTTGAAGAGGTGGTATTTGTGGAAGGTCTTGAAGGAGGTGAGCAAATGGAACAAGCTTTGTGGCTAGCCAAGGGGACCAATGTTCCAGGCAGAGGAAACAGCCCCTGTGGGGGCCCTGGTATGCCTGCCTTGTTCTAATGTGGCTTGAGAGGATTTAAGCAAAAGGGAGCTTCACAGAAGGCAAATTTGACCACATATCCATGGCAACCCACTACCTGCAGGCTTTTCAAGCATCTCCATGTTTGATTCACGTGGAACCACTGGATGCACCTCAAACAAACATTCTCTATCCTTTCTGCTTTATGTACACTTTTCCCTCTGGAACACCCATTGTTCCCTCCTCTGCCCAGCTCATCTACAAGACTCAACTTTTAACTGTTCTCCCTCCTCCAGGAAGTCTTCCTTGATAACCCTTCCCCAGCTACATTATATGCCTGTGTTTCCTCACTCTGAGCAGAGTCTCCTCTGTACTTGTTTGTGTCAGCCCCATTTTCTTTAAGCTACCAAAGGCATGGGTCGTGTCTCACCTCCTCTGTGTCTCAGGCCCTGTCTCTCTGGAGCATTGAGACTGGCCAGTACTGATCTCTGCACTTGAGACTTGAATCAGGCATTGGTCACGGAGGCTTTGCCATCCTCGGCTCTGTTGGGTGGAGGAATGGCTTCCCCGAGTACTCAGGAAAGACCAGGATAGAGAGGAGCACTGCTCAGCTTCCCAGGAAAGCCCTAGAGATGGCCTTTCGGCAGCTCAGTGTCACCTGAGGGAGCATTCGGCTTCTTCTGGTGATTCAGAGAAGGAAGGAAGAAACTGGCAGTTTTGCAAAATAAGGTTCGTTTAAATCTTAACCACCCCCCTCACTATTAAAACCATTAGAATTAGAGGAGAGAGAGAGACTTTCCCCTTCATTTGCATCTTGTCATATGTACACCTTCCTGGGATTCTGTCAGCGAGCAACGAGAGAGGACCCTTGGGATTTGTTTAGCAGCACCAAGCTTCAGAAATTTCCTGCCAAGGCCAGGCCACCACGTGGCATCTCCAGGTGGTTCCTGGGAGGCCTAGAAATAATCAGAAAGTCTCAAAGAAAAATTGATTTTAAAATGACCAGCAAGGAAATTGACATTAATTTTAATGCATAAAATAAATCCCAGTGGAGCAGGGCATGTCAGGAGTCACGTAAACCACGTGGAGATGTCACAGAGCCCATAGGTTTTGGAGTTCTAGAGAGCAAACTGCTATTTTCTTCTTGGTGTATATTTGCTCACATTGCCTTCTTCTCAATTCATAGAATACTCTGGACCTGGAGGAAACTGGAGAGGCTGTCCAGGGCACTGTGAACACCCTCCCAGATATTTCCCTGGTAAGAGGCTCTCTGGCACCTTCCTTGCCCTCCGTGGTCTGCCCGAGACCCCAGGGACTGTGAGCCACTGGGAGGGGACAGAGGATCTGGCTGTGAGCTCTAGACCCAGCCCCAGACTTGTGCACAAGTGCGTCCCTCCGTCACCTCCAGCAGGGGCCAGGATGGCTCTTTCCAGGCATTTAGGTGGGACCGGCAAGCTCTTTAACGCTTTGCCCAGTTGGCGTTATTTTTGATATGTTAATCTGAACGTGATCATAGTAAATACTGAAAGATGAAGAGAACCTCCCTGAAGAGGTCATATGACTGGGCTGGAAATAGAAGTTAAATGTGACCTTGTATCCATGTCCACAGATCAGCAGCTTAAGGCCGTGTCATTTGGTACTCTGACCCAAATAACTTTTGAATGGCCTAGGCTCTGGAGCCAGTCTGCCTGGGTCCAAATTCCATCTGCCTCTGACCGTGACTTTGGGCAAGTTTCCTAACCTCTCTGCCTTGGTTTTCCCATCGGTAAAACGGGATAAGAATAGTGTACCTACCCTGTAAGTTTGTACAAGGGTTAGTTAGTTCTTTGAAGTGAAGTGTTTGGAACAGCGCCTGTGCCGCCATCAAAGCTTGCAAGTGTCGGATGTTGGTGTGGGCAGAGAGGGTATTATAATGACAGCACTGTGCCTTGCCCTGGGCTGCATAGCACCCTGGCCCATGTGTCCTTCCTCCTCATGTCCATGCTGTGCCCCTCAGGTCCGGGCACACTTCATATCTCTAATAGCCACGATAAGCCCCTAAAAAGAAAAGTCAAAGAAATGCCTTTTTTGTTTTTCCATTCTTCACATCCCAGCTCTAATTAAGTCTTGTTCCCTGCGACAAGCCCCGGCTGATGCCAAGAACTTCAATTCCCCAAGGTAATGATGCTGTCCCCAGAGATGCAGCCAGGATCCTGATGCTTATCGGCTGCTGAGACGCTGGGAGAAGTTTTCCACTCGGTGTTGCATTATTCAGAGCAGTGTGGCCAAGAGCAGACAGTGTGGGGACAGAATTCCAGCCGGGCCTGGCCCACTTGGCTGTCAGGTCTCCCCTCTTCCAGCTGCAATGGGCTCTGACTCCTTCTACTCTTGTTGGGTCTTTTGGCAGGATGATGTCAAATCCACGGCCGAGGGGCTGCCTAGCTACAGGCCGCCACCTCCGGCACCAGCTCTGGCTCAGCTGAGGAAGCCGGGAAGCCAGGACCTGCAGCTGCCTTCCTCCGCTTCTTCCCACTCGGGCATCGTCTTCTCGGCTCCACGGAACTGCAGCCCGCCAGTGGGCACCGCACCCACCCCAGGGGCTCCCTCAGCACAGGACTCGCCCTCCTCCCCCATCTATGCCTCCATTTCCCCTGCCAACCCCAGCGCCAAAAGGCCGCTGGATGCCCATCTGGCCCTGGTCAACCAACACCCCATAGGCCCCTTCCCACGGGTCCAGTCCCCGCCACACCTGAAAAGCCCCCAGCAGAGGCCGCACTGGCAGGAGGCTGCCTCCCGCCACCCTCCCCGTCCGGCCGCCCAGACCAGACAGGCACAAACCAGCACTTTGTCATGGTGGAGGTGCACCGCCCGGACAGCGAGCCTGATGTGAACGAAGTGAGGGCGCTGCCCCAGACGCGCAGTGAGTACTGGCAGACCCTGGGGGTGGGACCAGGGTGCCCAGCGTGTGATCACAAGGGGCCTGTCCCCTGGGCTGATCTGCCCCTCAACACAGTGAAGGCAGGACCAGGTGCTCTCCCAGCGAGGGGTCTTGTGGCCCAGGCATTCCCCTGCTCGGGTCAGGGTGGTTGGGGAAGAGGGTCCTGAGCTCCCATTTACGGGCTTGGGAGTTGGAGATGTGAGTGCGAGTCTTGGCTCTACCATGTACAAGCTGTGTGGCTGTGGACCAGCTGCTGTTCCTCTCCGAGCTGCTTTTCCAATCTAGAGTGGAGATGACAGTGACAGCCCTGCCAGGCCCCTATGAGGGTTGGGCTCCTCCCCTAGCGCCCCCAACCCTGGTCACCCTGCGTTCACCTACCAGTCTTCCCCCACATAAAACTAAACTTTTTGATGTCAGGGTGACTCTGCTCCCAGGGCAAGGCACAGAGCAAGTGCTGGGGGACAGGTGGACCCCTGGAGGTCTCCTGACTTGGGGCTGCAGGGTCAGAGTGCAGGATGGACTTCCTGGCACCCAGGAGGCCCGCCTGGGATTGATGGCTGGTTAGAGGGAATTTAAATCTGACCCGCCAGACTCCAAAGTGTGTTTGGCCCCTGTGTTTGCAGAGGACACCCTGCCGAGAATGTCCTGGTTTCTACTCCAGGACGCCCTGAGCCCTCCCCAGACTCTGGACTGCCTCCCTCCTGGTTTCGGGTTGGGTACATTTTGTTGGATTCTGCTGCCATCTTGTGGCGGAAGTGATACAAGGGGCCTGCTGTGGCCAAGTCAGGGTCCCTGCACTCGGTTGCTCAGTGAAGGGGAGCGGGCAGGATGTGGTGACAAACCGAGCTATGACTGACGCATCACTACTGCCTCTAGACCTGGCACTGAGCCGGACACACATGATAATAAGAGCTAACTCGTATTATACTGTGTGCTGGACACTGTTCTAAGGTCCTTGCCTGTATTAGTAATTCCTCTAATCCCGCAACGGTCCTGTGAGGCAGCTACTGTTATTGTCCTTATATTATAGATGAGGAAACAGTCACAGAAAGTACTCGTGGAGCCAGTCTAGTGGCTGTGGGCTGAGTTTGCCTCCTGACTTGACCTCTGTTTTAATATTACGCCAGGGGCAATCAAGGCAGATGTCCTGGAAGTGTCGGGCCCTGGAGCCAGGCCCATTTGAAAGGGCAGGTCTCAGCAGGTGGAAGAATGGTTGAGAGTCTCCCTGCCCTCCAGCTCCCCCAATTCTCCCTAGTTTTTACCAAGAGAATCCCCCCAGCCTTCCAGCCTGCAGCTCCATCACCTCCTCCAGGAAGCCCTCCTTGACCCCAGCCGTATAAACCACCACTTTCCTCCTATTTCCCCCTCCCAGCAGCCTCCACGCTCTCACAGCTCTCAGACAGTGGGCAGACTCTGAGCGAGGACAGTGGGGTGGATGCTGGCGAGGCAGAGGCCAGCGCCCTGGGCCGAGGCAGACAGATGGTATCCGCCAAGAGCAGAAGTAGCAAGGAGCCACTTCAAAACGAAAGGAGCACAGAGGCGGCCACCAAACCGGTGAGTAGGATGGAGGGGGTGCAGAGGGTGAGGGGAAGGCAGGCCTCAGGTGAAGAACAGGAAGTCCTTGACCAGGGTTCAGCTTGACAAGTAACCACGAAAGACAGAGAGAGCACCCTCAGCGAGGGATGTGGGTACCAGGGAGGGATGTGCGTTAGGCTGGAGGCCCAGTTTAAGTCCTACTCTCACTGTGACATGACATTGATAAGCCGAGCACTGGAGGTTGGTCCTGAGAATCTTAAAGCTCAGTTCTGTCTTGTGTGGTGGCTGAGGCAGTCGGGTCTGGATTCAAGTCCTGATGCCACCACCAGGCAGCCTTGGGCCACCCCTTAACTTCCCGAGCCTCAGGGATTTTGTAGCAGTTAGAGATCTGAGAACACCAAGTGCTGAGCTTCCTGCCTGGCATACTGGAGGCTCAAACACTGGGCTGGAGTCCGGGCCCTGCTGAGAAGGCCTCAGTCACTGGTCTCCTTCCCCCCGCAGCCCGGACTCCTGGAGCCCACGTCCACCCTGGTCCGCGTGAAGAAAAGTGCAGCCACCCTGGGCATCGCCATCGAGGGTGGTGCCAACACCCGCCAGCCCCTGCCTAGGATTGTCACAATTCAGGTACATCCTCCGGAGCCCCACTTGGTCATCTCTCCCTACCCCTGAAAGCACCTCTCTCAGCATCCCCAGGGCTTTGCCACCCCCCGAGGTGAGCCGGCACCTAAGCGCAGACCCAGGCTCATACCACCTTTGCGCTCACTGAGCCTCAGTGTTGCTACCCAGGGCGGTGGACACCCAGATTGTAGCTGCCTGGTTCAGTGTCAGACCTGCTCAGCTTAGCCCTCAGATGCCCCTATGTGCCCCTGCCCTGTGTCTCGCCCCTGCAGCGAGGAGGCTCAGCCCACAACTGTGGGCAACTCAAGGTGGGCCACGTGATCCTGGAAGTGAACGGACTGACGCTTCGGGGCAAGGAGCATCGGGAAGCTGCGCGCATCATCGCAGAGGCCTTCAAGACCAAGGAACGTGACTACATCGACTTTCTGGTCACCGAGTTCAATGTGATGCTCTAGGGGCCGAGGCCTGAGGGCCTCCCACTGCTGCCTGTCTCCTGGCCCTGGTTCCTCCTCCCTCCTTGCACTGTTAAGTTCCTTGAGGGGCCGGGGCTGCATGGCCAGGGTAACAGGAAGACATCCCCCACTTCTTCCCAGCCCACTGGACCAGGACTGGTAGAAGGAGCCAGGCAAGGCAAACAGAAAGTCAGGTCAGGGTCTGGTGCCATGGCTGGTACACAGCAGGCACTCAATACAAGCATGGGTTTCAGGAAGGGGAAAAAAGACAAGGAAGAGTGGGGCAGCGCCTCTGCCTCAACACATCCTCCTGAGGCCTGTTCCTCTGGGTTGGTTGGGGGCATAGCCGTCCTCCAGCCCGCTAGGGCCTCACCTATCCCCAGATGCCTGGGCCTTTGCCTGGAGTGAGGTCGCATGAGAATTCACGGACATGGCCCCCAGCCAAGGGGGCATTTTGCAGGACCTTTAGTGCCACAAATAAGCATTAAGCATCCACCCTCATTCACACCTCCATTCCTCCTAGCTCCTTGTTTCCTATGGTATTTATTATTTATTTTACTTTCCACACCCCTGGGGCCCCCAGGATCCCAGCTTCCCACTGCACCCCTAGTCTATCCCAGAGGCCTTGCAGGTGACCAGCGACGTCAGTGTATTTATATACAGAGCTTATGACTTTAATTTTTCAATAAAGAGATACGAACAAGGTTAGGGTCCAGCGTGTTGTGTGGCCTGCCCATGTGGCTGGGATCTTGATCGTTTGATAGGGCAAGAGGGTAGGATAGAACAGATGGAGGCACCCAGAGCACCACACACCAGCACCCATTTCCCCACTACCCGCCATGCCATGGCTCAATCTGGGACCCACAGGGTGTACGAGGGCATTTGAACCACACCCGCATCTTGGAACCCGAAGGTTATTTACAGATAATACTTTTAGATTCAAAGACATTGGTATGTCATGGGGCAGAATGCACGATGTATGTGGGTGTTTTAAGACAGAGAGGTGGCCCATCTCAGGGCAGGTCCCAGAAACTGACTCAGAGCTGAGGATCTGTATGCAAGTGATTCATTAAGGAAGTGGGGAAGGCAGCAAAGAAGTGGGAGGTCAGGAGAGGAAGGGAAAGAAACCAAGCAGGGTGGGATTTCAGGTGTAGTCCAGAGAAGATGGCTGCTGGCTGACCCCACAGGTGATGTGAGAGTGTAAGTTAAGCCTAGACTTGTCCCCACTCCGGGCCAGGGGACAGGGCTTTCGTTCTGTCAGTCTTTGGACAAGGCCTCAAGGAGAGAGGAGAGGCGATAATTCCAGCCGCTTTCCACCCTCTTCCTGTGCAGGCCACACTACTCTAGGAGTCAAGGACAGTGGGTGTTGGAAGCAAAAAATATATGGAGGGGGTCTTGGAGAGGAGGGTAGCAAGAAATGTTTTGATCCCCAAAGCCAATGCCAGCCCCAGTGCCCATTCCCTTCATCCCCAGGGTTCCTCTGGGGCAAGAAGAGTTTGAGAAGCCCTGCTTGGTCTAGCCCTGTGTCCAGGGGTCTGTCAGAAGTGGATTAGGGGCACTTGATTCCACAGACCTACACCAGGTTCTGCTCTTAGTTGCCCCTGTCCTCCTCACCCCAAGCCAAAGAGGTCCCCTGAGGTCAGAACCCTGGATTCCACTTGACCCCTGAAGCAGCCAGTATCCCTAAAGACTCCAGCTCTTCCCAGGGCACTCATATGCCCCTCCCCAGCCCTAATACTCCTGCAGGGACGAACCCTCACCTGACAGCAGGAGTGCTTTGTCAAGCCCTAGATCTCCTGGCATCGAACTCCAAATCTTATGTGGTCAAGGGGAAGTGATATCACCTTTCTGAGCCCATTTCCCATCTGGAAAATGGGTGTGGTAGGCTGAATAATGGCCCCCAAAGGCATCCAAATTCCTGGAATGAGTGAATATTACCTTATATGGCAAAGGGATTTTGCAGGTATGATTCAGGCATTTAGATGGGGAGGTTATTCTGGATTATCTGGGCCAGTCCAATATTATTACAAGGGTCCTCGTAAGAGGGAGGGAGAGGGAGATTTGACACAGAAGAAGAAAAGGTGTTGTGATAATGAAAGTAGAGATTGGAGTGATGTGCTTTGAGGATGGAGGAAGGGACTAAGAGCCCAGAAATACAGGTGGCCAGTAGAAGCTGAAAAAGTCAAAGAAATGAATTCTCCCTCAGAGCCTGCTAAAAGAACCTGTCCTGCTGACACCTGGACTTTAGCCCGGTGAGACTGATTTCGGACTTACAACTTCTCGTAAGAGAACAAACTGGTGTTTTAAGCCATGAACTGGTGGTAATTTGTTACAGCAGCCACAGGAAACCAAGACACTGAGATACTGCTACTTGCCTCTGATGGAGGTTGGGATGCAGTGTGTGGACCATGGCGCCAGGCTCGGATTCAGCCCCAAGGAGATAATGTGCAGTCAGGATGATAATGAACAAAGAAAGGGCCCCTTTAATCTTATAATACCACACCTTTCCCAGGCCCAGGGGACAGAGAGCCCCCAGCAGCTGTTCCTCATGGTGCCCAGTTTATACTCTGAAAAAAGTAAGATAAGAGTGAGTTTCTGGAGCCGTTGCTTCTGAAATTCCTGGACTTGACTCTGGGGCTGTGGAATTTTAAACCTGAAGAAAAAATTTTCTTTGCAAGTGGGCTTAGGAAGGTCAAGTTTCTCGTCCAAAGTCACATAGCTAGCGAGTGGTAGAGGACAAATTTGGACCCATCATGGCTGCCTGAGATCCACCACGTGAAGCCCCAGGACAATCACATGTGTCCTGTTGTCTTTCAAAGGGACCCAATACACCACCTAAGGCAGCTTTGAATATTGGGAGGAGGAGAGGCCAGAGGTCTACCTGGACACATGTATCTGTAGCCTTAATGTCTTATGATGCTAGACCTGGAGGGTGAGGTGCGGCAAGAGAGTCTCAGGGTCTGCCACTACATGAAGGCAGGAAGGGAGCGAGATTTTGGGTTAAGCCGGGGCCTGCCCAAGCAAGTGCTGAGTTGGCCTTGAGATCACCTGGAGCCCCCTCTGCTTGGGAGAAAACGGGAAAGGGGTTGGAGTAGCCCAGTGTTGGGAATAAAGGACAGAAAACAAGTCACAGCTCAAAGAGTCCGCACCTCAGTGTCTGAATCCTGGGATCGAATTCAACCTTACTTCCACCACTTCCTGCCTGTGGAATCCCGGGCAAGTCAATCTCTCTGAGCCTCAGTTTCCACACCTCTAAATGGGGAACATAATACTAACTTAACTTGAGAGTTATTTTAAGAGTTAGCTAAAATGTCCCTAGGACAGAGAGGGCCTTTAGTGAAGAGAAGCTGCTCCTCTGATTACTGTTAGAGATATGTGTAGGGAAGTCACTGGCAACCTGGGGAACTGGGAAGAGATTTCTGCCAAGAGGAAAGAACTGGGCTGCCACACGGCTGGATGGATGCAGGACTTTGAGAAAGTCACTTTCTGTTTCGGTGTCTATTAATCCACACTAAGAAACAGAATTCTTCGAGGAACTCTTTAAATTAGTGCCATTGGTTTATTTCTTAGGCGGGGTGCTGTTTATTTACTCCCCTCAGCAACCCTGTGAGGTGGGAGTTATGAATCCCATTTGCCTGGAGCTCAGTAGCAGCCAGTGACAGAACTAGGGCGAGAACCTAGGCCGGTTGGACACCTGACACCACCATCCTTCAATGTCTGCTTTCAGGGGACAGTAGATTAGATTATTTCTGTCCTATATTCACTGAGGGACCTTGGGCAAGTTCTTATTTCTCTCCAAGACTGGGTTTCCCCGCTTGCTTAAGGGTGGTTTGGACTAGAATATCCTTGGGGATAATGATAATACCTACCTACCTCATAGGAGAGAATCGGGCACAGAAAGAGATTACGGCACTGTCTGACACATAAGTGCTCAAGAAGAGTTTGTAGGACAGTATTATTACTACTGTTACGAAGCAGTCCGTTTCAAACCCCTGTGAAAGTTTGTGGTTTTCTTCTTCACTGCGGCCTTCCATAAACGTGTTAACTCTCGGCTACAGTCTCGCGCCAGCGGTCGGAAGGGTTCCAAGAGGGACACGCAAACGCCCAGATTTGAGATTTTCCGTGCTGGAGCTACGCGGGAGTCTCTGGGGGCGGGTTGCAGGCAGCCGCCTCTCTGCGATTGGTGGAGCTTCTTCGGCCCCGCCCCTGGGGCCGCACCTCTCCCATCAGAGGCCGGCCTCGGGGATTATGCAAAAAAAATCACTGCCCCGCCCCGCGCCCGGATTGGAGGCCTTTGTTTGCCGCTCAACTCCAGGAAACCACCCCGCGCGGCAGCGGCCAGCAGGTGAGACCTGGGGAGGGGCTCACGGTGGGTCTGGGCGGGTTCCGGCTCCTTGATGGGTCTCAGTTTCTCTGTCCGGGTAATGGGGAGGGAGGGTGGACTGCGCCGATGGGCCGAGATCCACAGGGACCGTGTTGCTCTCCGTCTCTCCCACGTGGAAACCCCACGCGCACGCGAAGGAGAAGGATCGCTGCTCCGGGAATGGGAAGGAGTCCTGGACTGGTGATCCGGTCCGAGTCCACACTCAGCGGGCGGCGGGGTTCTGCAGTCGCCACCCTCCGGCCTCGGTCTCCACCTCCGCACAATGGGGGCGTTGGCTTTTTCTCACTCCCTCGGGCTAGGTCCGGTCGCCGAGACAGGAAGGGTCCCGTGGGAATCCAGGGGTGGTCCTTGGCGGGGCCTTGGGCTGTGTTTGGGCTGGAGGTGTGGCCGGGTAGCTGTGGTTACCGGGAGGAGGGACTTTCTGTCTTGGGATTTGTGTGAGGTTTGCTCGCCAGGCAACAACAACCCGCGCACCCTGACAACTCGGAGCTGCGCACTCTCCCCGGACACCTAACGCAAGTTTCTTTTCCTCTTTTTGGCAGTGGGGAGGGAAGTAGAGCAAGGGCCAGCATGCGGGTGAGCATCTCCGACAGTGGTAGGAACTGGAACGACGGCAGATATAAGGCCAGCCCCTCTGGTTACACAGATGCGGAGACTGAAGCCCAGAAAGGGGGCGCGGCTTGTCCAAAGACACACAGCAGGGCAGGTGCAGAGCTGGCCTCTCCCTAGTGTGATGGAGCTGGCATCGACAGGAGTCTGCGTTTTTGTGCGACCTTGGATGAGACTCCTTTTCCCGGCTTTTGTGGAAAGAAATGACAGGTTGGAGCGGCTCATTGCCTATGTTTCAAAAGCTTCTGCTTCTGAGTGAGAAAGGTGGAAACGAAAGTCGCTGATAACAAACGGGCTATTTTGGAGCTAAGAAGAGAAGCTAAGATAGGCTGCAGTGAAAAGAGACATTGTTCCTGTCTTCTAGAACAGAATGAGAAAAAAAAAAGGCCTAAACTGAAGCATGAAGGACTGAGGTTAGCTGTATACAGGGAGTTCCCAAGAGAATTTTCCTGGCACCTCCCCTAGAGTCGGTGGGTTTTATTTTTTGGCTGTTGGTTTTGTTTTGTCAAGAAAACAGAATTTCTGCCCATATGTTTGAGGGGGCCTACGTCTGGCTTACTTACCAGTAGGAGGATGGCTCCCGTGGTATTTTGGGGGACTATTAGGGTTTATTTCCTTCCGGTAAATGTCTCAGTTCTTCTGTAAGAGGGAGCATGTGCCCACATGGGACCTTTGCCTCCCAAAGGCCAGCGATTTGAATTTGAAACATGTGATTTAGGCTGTTTCTTACAAGGAAATTTCATCAGCTCCCACCAGCCTGCACTGTCCTCCAGGGGCGCCAGGTTGGGGTTTCCAGAGAGTCTAGGAGTGGTCCAGACACTGACGCTGTCACACTGAGAGGGTATTTTGGAAACTACTGCAGGCCAATGACATTTTAATTTATCCCCATGGGGGTGGGGAGAGAAAGTATTTTTAAAGCATCCAGCTGAATCACCAGCTGAATTCCAGGGCCTTTTTATGTTTTCTCAGTCATAGGAGGTGGGACAAACTGGAGACAGAGAGTTAGAAGATCTTGGTTCAAATCCCCAGTCTGGCTTCAGTTCTTAGCGCCTCAGTTTTCCCATATATAAAATGGAATGGCAGTGCCTACTTCAGTGTTGCTTTAAGAATCAAGTTAGGCGGCATCATAGAGAATTTTGTGCAGCTCACATTCTAAGTCTGGAGATGAGGAAACAAAAGCTTAGGGAAAGGAAGGAATAACAACAATACCATTGGTAATAATAGTTAATGATTATTGAGTGCTATATTCGAGCTGCCGTGCCAAGGATTTTAATGCAAGGAGTGCAGTCTGGAAAGGCAGGAGCCCTTGTCTATCTTGTTACCAGTCACCCTCCAGTGCCAGTACAGAACCCTAAACATAGTAGTTGTTCAATACATTGTTGATCACCTAGATTATATCGCTTAGTGTTCACATCGTTGCCATGTGTGTAGTGCAATTGTTGTTATTTTACAGATGAGAAGCCTGAGGTTCAGAGAAGTTAAGTCATTCACCTGAGCTCACACAGCTCTTCCCTGAGGTTAGAGGTCCTTCCTTTGGATGTTGCAGGTGTGCGTCATCTAGTACGAGTCTATTGTGCTCATCTCTTCCCAGTGTTGTGCTCAATGGTATGTTGTTAGCTTGATATTGGCCATAATAAGGGTATTTGCATTATGGAAATCAGCATAAATAAATGCCACAACTCTGGCTTTTTCTTTAAAAAAAACTTTTTCTTTAAGAGAGTGAAGGGTGTTAGGGGGACGGAATGCCAGTTTTACTCTGCATGGCAGCCAGGAGATGAAGTTTCCTGGCCATGCAAGAAGCTCCAGGGGAGCCAGGCCAGAATGCCCGCGCCCCACTGCAGCTCCCCGAAGTGTGGGGTTTGGGAAGAAAACCCTTAAGGATGAGGCTCCTCATCTGTGCTGTGAGCTGGGCAGTGTACCTGACCTGGTAACAGGTAGTATGAACCTGAATTCCAGGCCAAACTGTCTGTTCTTTAATCTGAAAGTCACAGCAGCCATCATGGTCTTTAAGCAGGGAAAGGCTTGACCAGAATGATGCTCTAAGAAGATTTATCCGGCAAAGGGATTGGAGGATGAGTCAAGGGCAGGGTGACTGGGAAGAGGCACAGGTTGACCAGGGGAGTCTGGAGGAGACCAATAGTGCCCCTTCTGTGTGTTCTCAGCACCTCCCGTGTGCTAAGCTGCACACATATTGTCCCATCACTCTACATATACAGCCCTGAGGGAAGTGTTACCCTAAGACTGTAGATGAAGATATCAGGGAGGTTTGGAAACACATCTAAGGTCCAAGCTACCAGATCTGGATCCAGGCCATTCTGCCCCAGACTTTTGCATTTTTAATTCTTCAGTCCCTCCTCCATTCCAGCCTATAGTCCCATCTTGGCACTGATCTTGCTTGCCAAGGGCCAGGCAAACTCCACCTCGGTTGTGTCAAGAGACACCCCTGCCCCATACCCCCAAGGGTTGTCCAGCACTGGCCTCTAGATCCTTGCCAGCATTCTCCCTCCCCAGACCCTTCCCCAAGACTGAGCCTATTCTAGGCTAAAGTGGGATGCTCAGCTGTCAGTCTTTTGGAATCTTGGGACCACAGCCAAGGACCAAGGACCAAGAAGGTCCTCAGTGTCAAGGAGGCTGCACTCAGCCCTGCTAAGTCAGGGGTTCACTTGGAGGGTAACGCTTTACTTGTGAGCGCAGATCCAACTCTGTCTCTAATGCTCTGTGTGATTTGGGGCAAGTGTGTATAACCTCTCTGTGCCTTTCCTTATCTGCTAAATGCCTGGTTATGAGGATCCAATCCAATAACATATGCCATGCCCTAAAATGTTGAGTGGCTAAGGCTAGGACTGCTTCCTTTTTGTGATTTTCGCATATTCCTACTTGTTGCCTAGTGGCTATATGTGCAGGAAAGAACACATAGTGTCAGAGGTTAAAAAGAGGGGAGAGAAGGTGTGGGATGGGAGTTACAGAATGTCACAGAATGTCAGAGCTGCAAAAGGCCTCAAAGAGCCCAACCACTCTTCCCATCTGGAGGAGGTGGGGGACCGAGGAGGCTATGCCCCAGGTCTTCATCAGAATGAAGCACTACACATGTGTGTGGTGGTGACTTTTGTTGTTAAGACTAATACATGCTCATTTTACTCTTATTTTTAAAGCAACTGTTATTTTTAGAAGATATACATAGGAAAAAAATAAGCTTGCCATAGTCCTACTACCTAATAATAATTATTATAAACATTTTGGAGCATCTCTTTCTCTTTTTTTTCTTTTCCCTCTCTTCCTCCCTTCCCTTCCTCCACATTTTAGTGTTCAGTTAACATATCACATTTTATATCACTTCATATTCTTCTACAGTACGACTGCTAATAGCTGCATACTATTTCTTTGATTAGAAATACCATAATTTATTTCAGTGATCACCTATTAGTGGACACTGAGGTTGTTTCCATCCTTTTTACTTACTGCAAGGTTCAGTTGCAAAGTGATTAAAATTACACTGTCTCGATTCAGACAGCTTGGTTCAAACCCAGCTTCCCCTCATGTGAAATGGGCATAATAATCCTTACCTCCTTGGATTGGTATGAGGGTTAAATAATGAGACCCTAATCCAGGGAAAGGCCCTTATGTAATAGGTACCCAATAAAGTTTTGCTGTTAGCAGTGCATTCTTGGCACATGCACACTTTTTGTTTCATTCTTTTCATGGAGCATGCATTTAGGAGTATGTATATGTCCTACATGTGTGTGTTTTTTTAATATGACCACACCCTCCTTATAACCCGGGTTTCAGTTGGCTGAGAAAGGCTCATTTCCTCCTCTCCTTAAGTATTCAGGGTGGGGACAGTTTCTAGCTGGGTGGGTCAGTGATCCCTGGAACTGTTTGGGAGCCACAGGGAGAGGGTCACAGGGAGATGGCAGCATTTCGCTCCACTTCGGAAGGCTGGCTCTTTTTGTGTATAGGACCCAAAGCTCGAGCCAGGAAGATTCAACAGCCTTGCAGGGAGCTGGCCATCTGGGCGTTTCACAGTAATGACCAAAGTCTTTTTGTGTGAGCTCTGTGCCAGCTGGGCCCTGGGCCAGGACTTTAAACACATGGTCTCATTTATCATCCCAAGCATCCTGTAAAGTCACTATTACCCCCATCTTACAGATAAGGAATCTGGCATTCAGAGAGGTTAAGCAACTTGCCCAAGACCACACAGCTTTCCAGAGAGAACCTGGAGGTCTCCGACTATCCACAAAGCTCATGTGCCCTAAACCCCTGTACCCTGTAGCCTCCTATCAGCATGGTGTTGCTGCCTGTGTGGACAAGTGGAATCAAAGAACCCAGGAAATTTAGTGCTTAGAAGATCATGTCTGATAACTTCAGGGATAATCTCATTAAACCCTGAGGTTCCAAGGTTAAGAGAGGGGAAAGCGCTTGTCCAGTGTCACTCAGGCTGGAACTTGGGTCACCACCTTCCAAGCAGGGCTTCCATCAGTTCTTCTTGATCCACTCCTGAAATCCTCACCTGCCTCCGCTCAGCCCCAGACTCCCTGTGGATTTTAACTATAGGGGTAAATTCAACAATCTGGGCATGAAAGAGTGGGTGGCCTTGGGGTGGGTTTTCATTTCTTTCCCAAGGAAGGGAGATGTCGGGGAGCTTAAGGAGGGGTCGAAGACAGAATAACACAGTCTTTGGTTCCCTGAAGTTGCCAGCCCCTGGTTTTCCCCAGGATGGCTGAGAAGCTTGGGGGTCCCATTGTACTCCTTGGGCCTCAGGACATCCCGTGAAGGAGTTACTGACTATCCAGGGCCATCATCAGCAAGTGATGCCCATCCCAGTCCTGGGCTGCACCAGAAGCATTGAAGAACCACAGACTCACCTTCCAGACACTTAGTTGGGGCTCAAGAATGATTGAGGATGGGAGGGAGGGATGGCTGAGTGGGTGGGCAGTGGGAATGTGGGTAAAAATGGCCACTGTGGTGTTAGAGCATCATGACCCAGGGGCTGGAGGGAGCAAATGGCCAAAGGCTATGGTAAGATCTGGCAGGGTCACATGGACACAGCCGTATGTGGGCATGCTTCTGGTGAAAGTACTCAAGCCTTGGTAGTGGGGGCCATAGGAGTTTTTTTTGTTTATTTTCTGTTTTTGTCGGGTGACCAGGAACTAATCTTTTCCCCATTTCTGGGCCTCAGTTTCCTCGCCTATGTAATGCATTCACACTCCTGTCCTGCCCACTTCCCAAGGCTATTCTTCAGCATCTAGTGTTATGTGAAGGATGAAAAAGCATGTTAGAAAACTGAAAGGCCCTGTGCAGTACCAGGACCTTGTTATAAATTCAGAACATGGGCTTAATGAATTGCAATTAGTTGGTAATAAGTTCCACTCTGATTTTATTGTTCCCGGGTTATTATCTCTGGTGGCTGCAACAGTGAGAGCACCGAGCATGGTCATTAAGAGTTGGGTCTTTGTGTGTTTGAATCTCTATCATCTCTATCATCACTCATCAGCTTTGTGATCATGGGCCAATGGCTTGGACTCTCTGGGCCTCTGTTTACCCACTGTGAAACGAGATGTCACATCAGCCTCACTGGGTTGTTGTGAGGACCGCAAGCCAGGCTTGGGTGACCAGCTAGGCTCTGTAGCTCATTCATCTTGTATCACTGTGCATCTGCCGTGTGTCAGCGCCTGTGCTGGGCACTAGGGATGTAATGCCGAGGACTTCACAGAGCTCCCAGTTGTCAGAGAGGCAGACCTAGCGTTGAATTCCAAATGGCGAGTCCCTGCGGAGGGCGCGTGGGGCTGAGATCTATAGGTTGTTTGGAAGTTAACAGGGAAAAGTGGAGGTGGGTGATGATGCGGAGCATGGCACATTTGTCCCAGGAACAGCAAGGAGCCTTGTGTTGCAGGGACCACTGAGGGAGGGTGAGGATGGAAGAAGCCAGAGCAGTGGCCAAGCTATGGAGTTTCATCTTCTTTCTCAGAGCAATGGGAATCTCCTTTCTCAGAGTGTTTTTAGCGCAGAGTGGCCGTGTTTGGATGCTTCTGTTTTGGAAAGACCCCTCTGGTACAGTATGGGGAATGGATTGCAGGGATGGAGAGCTGACCAGGAGATGCCGTTGCAGGAGGCCGTGTGGGGATGCAGAGATGGGACAGATTCCGGTGAGATTCGGATATGAACTCAGCAGAAGTTGGTGAGGGATGGGTTATGGGGTATGAGGAAAGGGTAATGTCCAGGATGGCAGTCAGTTCTGGCCTGTGCTCCTGGGCTAGGGAGGGGTAGGTTTGGAGGGGGCGCTATAAACGAGCTCAGTTTGGGGCATGTTGCTTTGGTTAAGTAGAATTTGGCCTGTGTGTGGAAATCGCGTGCCAGGAGGGTCACCGCAGCAGAGGCAGGGAGGAGGAGGGTTGGTAAGGCTTGAGGGTGACAAGGATTTGAAACAGAGTATACGGAGGCGGTTTTCCTTGATGTTGGATGGCTGCTCCGAAGATGGGCTTGGGGTTATCCAGGGGCCACGGGGCGTGCCAGGCAGTAGCAGCCACCTGGCATTGATTGGCAGTGCTGTCTAGGTTAATGATCAGGGAGGAAGAGTGAGTGAGTGACAGCGTGTCGGGGGAGCCCGCCTCTCACACAATGGCCCACATGGTCACCAGAGCTGGCAAGCAGGGGCCTCATCGGAGTTTGGCTGTGCTCCACGTTAGGCTAGAGGCTGCAGGTAGAGCCCTATCACCCAGATGTGGGCAAAAGGCAGGGAAGGGGTTGGAGGGGTGGGATGATTACTGGGATGAAAGCACCTGGTTCTAGCCCTGGCTTTGCCAGATACAAGCTGACCTTGGGAAAGTCCATTCACTCATTCGTTCATTCATTTGTGTTCCAGGCGCTGGCTCTGTGCTTTGCAGGCATTACCTCGCTGGATCCTGGCAGCAGCCCTGTAGGGTGGCTACTCCTCTTATCTCTGTTTTACAGATGAAAAAACTGAAGCGTAGAGAGGTGAAGGCTCAAAGGTCACAGAGCTAGCAAGAGGTGGAGCTGGGATTGGAGCCCAGGTCTGCATTGACTCTAAGATTCATTTTTCTTCCTCCTATACCACTTGCTCCAAATCTGGCTGCTTATCAGAATTACCTGGAGGGCTTTTTGGACAATACAGGGGCCAAATTTTTCTTCTTCTTCTTCTTCTTTTTTTTGGTTTGTTTCCTGAATCAGAATTCCTGTATCGTGAGCAGGGCCAGAGCTGGGAACCACATATGTGAGGAGCTTGCATCCTGAGCCTGGCCCTCCACCCCAGCTCCTGCCTCTCCTTGGTTTTCTCTGCTCTGGGTACATAGCCTTGCTGTTCTCAGGGAAAGCCCAGCTGCCTCCCACCTTGCCCTTGGAATGTGCCCTTCCAGAATATTCTGCCACCAGCCCTTTTTGTGGCTCGCCCCTTGCTACCAGTCCCTTGATCAAATATATCTTCTCACAGAGACCTTTCTGGCCATCCCACACCCTCCCTAATCAGTACACTTAGACCCACAGATTCTCTGCTAGGGCCACATATCCCAGTCACCTGGGACACTTTTAAATTGCTGAGGCCCAGAGACTGATTCTGGTGGTCTGGGTGAGCCCTAGGCGTCAGTATTACCAGAAGCAGCCTGGGATCTGGATCACTGCTCCAGCCCACCCTCTCCATCTTGTTCACTCACACCTGTCTCTGTGTTTGCTTGTTGTCTGTGTCTTCACCAGAGTGGAGCCAGGGCTTGGCCTGTCTTGTGCCCTGCTGTGCTCCTAGCACCTGAAAAAGCACCCAGCATACTACAGGAGCTCAGTAAGTACCTGTCAAATGAATGAATGGGTTGAGGGGTTTGGGGGGAAAGCAGCTTGCCCTCTGATGAGCCCTGGGAATAACAGGCGAAACTCACCTGAGCAGTCAATTCCCCATCTCCATGCTGCCTAGAAAATCCCACGGTAGCTATAGGCCTAGCTTGGGGCAAGGACAGTGGGTGGGATGGCAGGAACCACTGCAGTCTCGCTGAGATGATGGGTTGCATATTGGCAGACAGGACAGAGAGACCTGGAAAAGTGCCAAGCAAGCATCCGGTCTGGGCTCTTGTTTTACAGATGGGCACTGAGACCTAAAGAGAGAGTGAACCTTGGCCAAGGTCCCATCCTAGAGGGTAGGGACTATGGAAAAAGCTCCCAGAGGGCTGAAGCTGCTGGAGGTCTCCTCCAGGCTGAGTGACCTTGGCCAAGCCTCTGATCTTCTCAGGGCTTTGGTCTCCCCACTCTGTACTTTGGTTGAGATGGTCCCAAGCCCTGACCTCAGAAGTTTCCATGAATCCTGTAGTCGGCTGGCTAGCGCAGACCCGCAGAGGGCCTGCAAGGGGTTAAGCTCCTCCCGCTCACTCTCACTCTACACTCAGACAAACCCCTCCTTCTGACAAACACTTGTAGGAAATCAGGCTGGGCGCTTCCTGCCTAGGCGAGGCGGCCTCAGCCGCAGCAGGGGCGGGGAGAGGTGGGGAGAGATGCTTGTCTGTGAGCAGCAGCTCGGGCTGGCAGAGTGTCCTGGAGGCGGGCCAGGGCGCCATGGAGGCAGGGGGCTCCCCAGATTTGGAACAAAGACCTCACACTCAGGTCTTCTGAGCCTGGGCCAGCAGGATGGTGGAGCCTGAGAGAGGTAAGGGAGTGGAGGAGGGCAGAGGAAGCCACCTTCCCTCTGGACAGGCCAGTCACAGACTCTGGGACAGTCCAGGGCCGCTGGACCAGCCCAGCCAGGAAGTTGCAGCTGCAGCAGCTGTATTACTTCTCTCTCAGTTTAGGGCTGAGGGAGCCCAGCCCCTGGGGCAGGGTGGATTTTAAGGGGATTTCTTCCAGCCTCGGGTTGCTGGATTCCAGTCAGAGCTCTGATTCTGGTCTCTGTGAACTTGGACAAGCTCTGGTCTCTCTCTGTGCCTTGGATGTCCTCATCTGTGTACACAGAGAGTTAGTCTCACTGGCTGCTAAGGGGCCTCAGACATGGTGCATGGATGAGGAGCAGGCCAGGAGGCAGCAGAGGGTGTCCATGAAGGAGTGGCCCCTTCTGCCACCTAAGGGCCTGGAAAGGAGCTGGGGACAATCCAGCAAACCCAGCCCATCTCTTCAAGCTGGCAGGACTAGAGTCCACAGCAGCCAGGGCACCTTTCCACTTTCTCCTGGGCCTCTGCCACTGGAGAGAGCTGGGGGCTAGAAGGGGCACATCGGAGAGGACGCTGGCTGGTGCTTCCTCATGGGTCTATTTTTGCACAGCTGGTTTCTACTTAGCTACATAGTTTCTACATAGAACAGCAGGTCTGTGCCCTGCCCGCTGGTCGGAGGGGGTGGCCGAGTTTGGGGCTCCGACCCTAACAGCCCAGCCTTTTTGGAGGGGGGAGCTCGGTCACTTGATAGAGGAGATCTTCTTTCCCCTTCTTCCTGCCCACCCCCCATAAGTGTGATGGGCTTGGTTTCAGTCACAGGCCCTGGGTTTCAACCCTGGGCCCCACTTCCTGCCTGCAAGGTCTGTGAGACTCCGCCACTCTCTGTGGCTCCATTTCCGAATCTGGGAGATGTCATGGTCGGGGTCGAGGTGGGCCAGGGCACCATGGAAGTGGGGCTCTGGCTGGATGGGAACGAGCCTCTGAAAGCAGGGGGAGGTGGAGGCGGGCTGCACAGCTGTAGCTGGCAGAGGAGAACCAGGGAGATGGAGCCATAACAGGAAGGAAGGGTCCTCAGTTTCGGAGTGGCTGAAGGGTCAGAGAGGCTGCTGAGTCGGGGTGGCTGACCCACTCAGGAACTGGAAAGAGAGACCAAAAGGGTCTCATAGACCCTTGAGAGGGCCAAGGGCGGGGTGGAGGGATGGATGTGGGGAGATGAACAAAAGGAGAGCCGAGTGGTTGGTGCTTCCCCGTGGGGCTAGTTTATCCAGGACTGGCGGCCCGGCTCTTGAGGGGACTTAGTGCTAATGGGACTTTCCTGGTCCCGACCCCCAGCTCACAGGGCTGGCGCCTTCACCCAACCCCACTGCCTTTTGGGAGCAGCCCTGCTGCCCTCATGGAGGCTGACTAGAGCAACCTGCCTTTGGATGCCATCGAAGGACCGCTGCCCACAGCTTTCCATCAAGTTCTGTCCGTACTTTCAGACCCCCGTGCCTTTGCCTATGCTGTTCTCTCTGGCATGCCCTCCTCACTTCTCCCCCCAAATTCTCTTTTTCTCTCAAGGTCAGCTTATTGCTTCTTCAATAACCCTTCTGTATTGTCGTTCCCCTCCCCCACCTTCATTTGAAATTTTGGAATGCTTTTACTCATTTCTGTATTCCTGTATCTTATATAGTGCTTGGCACACAGTAGGAGGTCATAGGTTTTTTTAAAAGTTAATTTGCACCCACCAGGTGCTGCATATATATCTTTGTTCCCTTGTTGCCCTCAGAAGCCAACCGGTCACCATGAACCTCCAAGTTCATTAAGCTGTCTCCCAGCCCGCCCTAGCAAGGCATCACCGCCTTGCCAAAAGCAAAAGCAAGTGGTGTTCTCTCCATTTTACAGTGAGGTAAACGTCAGCCCGGCACTTCGCCATGGGACGGCAGCACCAGGCTGGGAACCTGGTCGCTGAACGCCCAGCTTGCTTCTCTGTGCTTCTCTTTCCCAGCAGCCCAGTGAGAGCGTGTCCTCATCCCAGCCTGAGGTTGTTATGTGGTTGGCACTCATGTGTGCTGCTGACTGACCAGCTGACTGGCCGGTCCCGGGCTCCGTGGCACCGAGGGCCGTGGCTTGTGTGGAAGTCAGGAGGTCCTGCTCAGGACAGGCTCACAGGTTTCGGGGCCTGCTGCGCATGTGCAAAACTCCAGCCAGTGGCCGCCGCTGCGCCGAACATGTGGCCTTTCCCGGTCACAGTGAGATTTCTGTGATGACTGAGTCATCCCAGGGGACAGGATGTTCCTCTTTGTGCCGCAGAGGCCTCTGTGATTGGGCAGGCTGCTCTGTGGCACGGCTAGAAAGAAGCCCTTTAAAAAGTAAAAAAACCGCACGCCTCCCCTGGCCCCTTCCTCCTGCGGACGTTTCAGAAACAGAAGAGCAACGGCTTTTAGCGCCTCTCACACCTGCCTTCGCAGCAGGAATGCCCAGTCAACATACAGCGCAGGCCTTGCCTGGGGCGCTGGCTTAAAATGCAGGTTTCTGGGCCCTGTCCCAGGGCTACCTATCCCAGGGCTATCCCAGAGTCCAGCTCTCTTTGGGTCAACCTAGAAATCTGCATTCTTAGAGAATTCTTAGGCGCACTCAAGCTTAAGCCCACTGGCAGGGATTTCTAAGAGGGATACAGCCCCACAAGAGGGTATGGGAAAAAAAGATTAGACGGTGTTTTTAAAATATTTATTTTCTATGGTATATTTTAAAAAATTCATTTTTAAATATATATTTTTTCTAACGTGTAATGTGATAACATGAGAATACATGTATATGAAGTTATGAAAAATACATATTAGGTGTGCAGGCAAACAAATATTTTTACTGATGAGTTGTGTCATCAAAAAAAAAAAAATAATGGAGACCACTAGGCCAAAACTGACAATCCCAAATCTTGCTCTATCCCTGAGCCGCTGGGCGATCTTGGCCAGCTCACTACTCCATGTTGAGCTTCTGTTTTCTCACCTGAACAATGGTTTTCCTGTGACTCACTCACCTGTTTAGGGTGAGGGCGGATCGAGAACATTCAGGTAAAGCTTCTAGCCCAGGACAGCAGGAGTGGGCACAGCATATGCAGTAGGATCACGAAGAGGCTCACAGGGTGATCTGGAGGAAATTCTGGGGGAGAGAGGACTCTGAAGCGGGGAGGGTTGTAGCCAGAGAGGCAAGAATGTTAGTCCCCGTCTCTACCCCAGCCCTTGTTCCCCGGGGGAACTTTCTTTCAAAGACTAGTTGCCTGCTGGCTTCTCATCCATAGAAATCGAGGCTCTGACCACGACTCAAGTACTCATGAGACTGCAGTGATAGGCCTGTCTGTACCTCGAGGCCTGGAGTTATACTTCATGTCTCCACAGCATGGAGGGAGGAGCCCGGGTGGACCTGTGCCACAGGTGACCTTTCATCCCAGCCTGTCCTGGCGGATGCGTGGCTTCATGCAAGGCCTCTCAACTCTCTAGGCCTCAGTTTGCCCACCTGTAGAGTGAGGCCTTTGTTTGAGCTCCTGGAGGCCCCACCTGAGCTCCTTGGGAGGGACATGCCTGCTGCTCTGCCAGCTTTGTGTTTCCAGGACTCTCTGTAACACTTGGCACACAGGAGGCGCGTTGGGAGTGCTGGCCATAGCAGGAGGATGAGGAAGAGGGAGGTGAGAGGAGATGAGCGGGAGAAGGAAAAGAGGGAAAGGAAGAGGGGATAGAAAGCAGGCAGGGAGGAGCCCTTCAGCTGTCCTTCGATTGCCACAGTTCCCTCTGCGGCCAGGCTCCCCCCTTCTGGTTCATGCTCCCCGAGCAGCCAGAGAAGACCCTGTAAGCCACAGCTCCATGCGCTCTCCTTCGTCTGGGATGCCCTTCACGTTCCTGAATACGACCTGGGTCTGGCCACCACCTTTCCTTGCCCACACTCTCTGCTGTCAAAACACCCAGCCCCTGTCCCTAATACCACAAACCTCCATGTCTCTTCTCCTGCCCTCAGGCTTTTGTATTCCCTGATCTCCCTGTCTGGAATGCTCTTTTCTTTTTCTTTCTTTCTTTTTTTAATTGAAGTCAAATTCATATAATATAAAATTCACCATTGTAATGTGAACGATTCAGTGACATTTTGTATATTTATTATATTGTACAGTCACCACCTCTATCTAGTTCTAAAGCATTTTCATCCCCACCAAAAGAAACCCATGCCCATTAAGCAGTCACTCCTCAGTTCTCTGTCCCTCAGTCCCTGGTGACCACCAGTCTGCTTTCTCGTTCTTGCCTTTACCTATTCAGGATATGTCATACGAATGGAATCCTACCGTGTATGACCGTTTGTGTCTGGCTCCTTTCACTTAGCATAATGTTTCCGAGGTTCGTCTGTGTTGTAGCACGCGTCAGCACTTCACTTCTTTTCATAGCTGATTAATATTGCGTTGTATGTGCACACCACACATTGTTTATCCATTCACTGTTGATGGGCGTTTGGCTTGTTTCCACCTTTTGGCTGTCGTGAGCAGTGCTGCCATGAACGTGGACAGGAGAGGTGGTGGCCAGACCCAGGTCCTAGTCAGGCATTTGAAAGGCATCCCAGACGTGGGAGAGCACAAGGAGATGCATTTGTTTGAGTACCCGTTTTCAATGATTTGGAGTAGTGGAATGCACTTTCCACCATCCCCCCAACCTGACCTGAATTCTTACCCAATGGGGGTCAGGAAAGTGGCTTCTAAACGGGACCTTCCCTGACTTCCTAGGCCTACACTGGACTCCTGCCATCCCCTTTTACCCTGCTCCCACCGTCATCGCCCATCGCTCTGGGCCTGCGCCCAGCAGTCACACACATGGAGCCTGGCACAAGGTAACAATTACTAGCACACATTCAACACCTGTCCGTGCATTGGCGCCTGGCTCCTTACCCTGTATCTCAGGTAATTTTACACAACTCTTGAGGGAGAGAAGAATTATTATTCCAGTTTTACTGATGAAGAAGATGAAAGCAGAGTGACTTGCCCAAGGTCACACAGCTTCAAGGGGATGGAGCCAGGAGCGGAACGAGGGCTGGAACCAGGGCTGTCTGATTCCAGAGCTCCTGCTGGTAACTTTTTGTTCTGAAGAAAGGAGGGGCCTCAAGGATTAATGCTGTCCCTTGATTGTGTCCCCGACAGGTCTCAGGCAGGATGGTTGGTGCTGAGAGGAGCTGGAGGTGACTCTGGTGCCCATAGTGGCAGCTCCGTCTGAAGATGAAGTGGCCCAGGTGAAGTACAGGTCAGGCCCAATGGCCAGCTCAGGGACAGAGGTCCACTGGGCCGAGCCAGGCCTGGGGAAGGGGCCCCAGCGGCGGCGCTGGGCCTGGGCTGAGGAGGAAAAGGATGCTGATGGCAGCGGCCCACACAGCTGGAGAGAAGAGGGGCCCTTCCCCAGTGCCACCAGCCCTGAGCTCCTGGAGGACTTCCGCCTGGCCCAGCAGCACCTAAAGCCACTGGAGTGGTACCTGGAGCTGCAGCCTGATGGGCGCCAGGATCCTCAATCGGGAGAGTCTGAGGAAGAGGGTGAGAGTGACCCCCCCCCAACGTCACAGTGGTGTCCCCTAAACATCCCACTTTCTGGTGGGAGGTGGGAGTGGGAGGGAGTTTTAGAAAACTTTTAGTTAAAATTTATGAAGTCTATAGTTTAAAATTTTTAAAGTTTAAATTATGTAAGTATTACTGTTCATTGCAGAAAAATCAAAATACAAGCAAAAAGGGGAAAAACTAAAAATTACTTATTATCCAGATAACTCTTTTCCATATGTATATATACAAATGTGATATGAATATGAAACAGTATTTTACAAGCTATATTGGTTTTTTGTAACTTAATAGACATGAACGATTTTTCAGTTCATCAAATATTCTTCCGCAAGTCATTCCTAATGCTTGACTAGGAATTCCATGGCACGGGTATGCTGAAATTTGTCGGGCCCATCTCTTACTGCTGGGAATTTAGGTAGCTTCTGTTTCTTGCTATTACAAATAATGCAGAGATGAATATCAGCACATCTTTGTACGTTTAATTTACTAATAACCTTGGTAATTTAAATTGCTTGGTCCAGGGTTTATGCCCATTTTTAAGATTTTATAGAATCCCAGTTAGCAGTGGGAATGCTGGCATCCCTTGTTTTCCAAAATAGCTCTTCCGTTTGCACCAAGACTAACTTAGATTAACTTCCTAGTGTGCCTTGGCAAGTCTCTTCTCCTCTTGGAATCTTGGTTTCCCCATTTGTGAAACGAGAGTAATAACACCACTGAGAACAGTAAGAGCTTGATGCATGATGCTTATTGCACTTAACAGTATGAATGAAACGCCCCTGTCTTGAGATTCTGCAAATCAGGCAGGTCCCCGTGCATGGTAGAGAAGCCGTAAGCTGGTAATGGGTTGTGCCAAGACCTAAAGTCCCTCATGTCAGGTTTGCCCACAGCTACCTACTAGGGAACCACTTCTGAACTCTCCCTCAGAGGATTGTGACTGGGATGTACTGGGATGAAAGGGCAGAGACATCTCTTCCTGAGGTCACATGGTAACCCCCCTATGATATAACGGCTACTGCCATGTCCTGTGCCCTTACTGTGTGCCAGATGCAGGGCTAGGCAGAGCCTGGGACTTGTTTCTGTCCCTCCTCACCACTCTGCCAGGTAGGAGGGACTAGCCTCCATTCTAGTAAGGACTACCAGAGAGGTCAGCTACTTGCCCCTGACACCCAGTGAGGGATCACAGGGGCCAGGATGGAACGCAGAGCTCCCTGGCTCCAAAGCCCACTCTCTTCATCCTACAGCATGAACCTCAGTGGCAGAAACTAACTGGCCTGCATGACTGGAACCTGGATTCCAGGTCCAGGACAGTGTGATCTTTGGCAAGATGCTTAAACTCTCTGGATTTCAAACGTGCCACTGTAAACAAGAGAGACTTGCTGAAGGAGATTTTAAGGGGTTGAAGGATGTAGAGGTGCCGAGGATAGGGGAAAGATCCTACAGGAGCAGTGAGTGATACAAGGGTTATGACAAAGGTGCTCACCAGAGTAGAGAGTCTGTGCTTGGTGGCATGCAGACTGTGTCTCACGAAGCTTTGGCTCTATCCCAGAGGCTGACATAGGATCTAGGACAGAGTAGATGATCAGTAAACACTGACTGCATGGATGATGCATGGATGGATGGATAAATGGGCCATGGGTAATGGGTGGGTGAGTGGCTGAGTAGATAGGTGGATGGATAGATGCACAGATAGATGGGTGAGTGAGTGTTGTATCGGTGAATGGATAGGTAGATGAATGGATGAATATTTCTTGGCTACCTAATATGTAATAATTACAACAACTATCCATTTCCTAGGAGCTTTGCATTCCTTATTGTATTCTCTCCTTCCCTTCTTTCCTTCTTTCCATTCTGTCAACTATTGAGCACCTGCTCTGCAAATACAATAGTAAATAAAAACAGAGGGTGCCCTTTCCCTCCTGGGAGAAAAATATTAATGATACAATCACATAAATAAGTGGAAAACTGCAGCTGTGATAAGTATTTCAAAGTAAAGGTATTCCATGAAAGTCTATTAAGGGAGGATGTGATCTAGTAAGGGAGATCTGAGCAGACTTTCTTGATCAGATCAAGTTTGAGCTGATGCCTGAATAACAAATAGGAGCTAACTAAGCCAAGGGAAAGAAAGAAACCCTGGTAGAGGGATCAGCATGTGCAGAGGCCCTGTGGTAGGAGAGGATGTGGCATGACTAGAGCAGGGAGACAGGGAGACACTGGCAGTGCGGGGAGAGGGGAGTAGAGGGGTGGGGGTGGGGAAGAGGGTCCTGGAGAGAAATGGATCAAGAGAGGTAATGGGGGTTGGAGGCAGGGACCTCAGGACCATATTAAAGGTTCAGCTCTATCCTGAGAATAACAGGAAGATATAGATGAGTTTTCAGATAGGGGATAAGGTTGAGGGGTGAGATGATTATGTGGCTACTGCAGTGGTCCAGGCTAGAGAGGTTGTAATCTTGGGCAAAGGTGGTGGAGCTAGACTTTAGAACAGTAGGTAAGTTTGGCAGCTCTATAGGATGTGATGGTGACAGATTGGATTTGGGGGCTTAGAGGAGACAGATGATGGCAAAGATGCCTCTCAGATTTCTGGCTTGTACAACTGGATAAGATGATGTTGCCATTCGCTCAGACAGGAAGCATGGGGGACTACCAGGTTTGAGGTTTGAATTCGGAGGACCTTTGAGTCAAATAGAGGAGATGTTAGGTAAGTATTTGGCCATATGGCAGCTCACTGTGAGTCTTGCCATCACCAACCACTATGATGAGGAAATGAAAGTCCAGAAGGGAGAAATGACTTAGGCAACATTCCACAGTGAGTCCGGACCTGACATATGCTAAGCAATGACCTGTCTTTCTAGAGTTTGAAGCAGAGGATGTGGACAGCCCAGAAGGTTCCAGCTTGCCTCTCAACTGGCTCCCCCAGCAGGATCCTCAACCAGACATGATAGAAGAGAAGCCAGATGGGGCCATTGAAGATCAAGAGGCTGAGGAAGCTGGAGAGAGCTTCCCAAGGTTGGGGGATGAGACTGGTCTCTGCTCCAGAGACAGTGGAAACACCAGCCCTGAGGCCTTGGGGTGGGATCAGGCCACAGGATGGGTAGCCTCTGGCAAACGAGCTGGTAGAGAAAAACTTCCAGAACACTCCGAGGTCAACGCAACCATTGACCTCAACTCCGCAAGGTGCTGGAGCAGCGGGACTACGAGCCTTGACCAACCTAGTGACAGCCTTGATTCTCCCTGGGAAGGAGAGACTGATGCCCCCAGCCTACTGCCCTGACAGAAACTTTACCACAGAGCCCAGTCACCACCTCCTAAACCCAGACGACAGAACCGGAGGAAGTGTTGCTCTGGCAACCCCCACAGAATTCCAGGACTCCTCAGCACCGGTACCCCAGAGCCTCCAGTGTCCTGCAGATACATGGAGGAGAGAAACTACCAGCTTCTCCTGCCCCCAGCCCGGGGACCAAGCCTGGAAGCAGAAACGGACATCACCTAAGGCTCTCCCTTCCCGATTCACCGGCTCCATCAGCCCCTTGAATACTCCGCCTAGGCCAGCCCAGCAGAAAAGGCCGCCGCCCAGGCAGGGAGCCACTCTGGCTGGCTGCTCATCTTCTGATGCCCCCAAGTACGGCCGGGGGAGGCTGAACTACCCTCTCCCTGATTTCTCCAAAGTGGGACCCCGGGTGAGGTTCCCCAAAGATGAGAATTACCGCCCCCCAAGGCTAGGAGACACAACAGGCAGCCTCAGGACCCTGTTCGGCCACTGATCTTCAAGTCACCTGCCGAGATTGTGCGGGAGGTGCTGTTGAGCAGTGGAGAAGCCTGCCTGGGAAAGGACCCACCTCCTACCCACCCTATCACCAAGGTACCCCAAGAATTTCGGACGCCCGAACAAGCTACCAAGCTAATCAATCAGCTCCAGGTAAAGTGGACTAATTCCTATAGGTGTATCATCAAGGCATCTGTGGGCCTCGGTGCGTTGGAGGCTAGTTGGGATGGGAGGTTGGCGGAGGCCTCCGGCTGGGCTAGGAATCCCCTGCTGGTGGAGAGAGGGTTGTACCCCAAGCCATGAAGATAGCCCCAAGCCCTTTGCTCAAAATGAGCAGGATTGCACTCATCCTGGAAGGATAGATAAGTCTGCGTTTGTTTGTTTTTAACTTCTGCTGTAAAAACATTTGAAACATTATACAAGAGAGAAAATAGTATAATGAGCCCCCGCCCCACCTCCACCAGTGTATACCCAGCCCCCAGCGACCTTTTTCCATCTATGGCTTCGCCTCTTCCCCCACTTTCCCTACTGGAGTATTTTGAAGCAAATTTAGCCATCAGGTCATTTTATTTAAAAATATTTTAGAGTGTACGTCTAAAGATAAAGATTCTACCTTAAACATAACCACATCACTATACCTAAAAGTTAATGCCAGTTCATTAATATTCTCCAAGATCTAGTCATCGTTCAGATCCCCCGAGTCTCATAAATGGCTTGTTCATTCCAGTTGATTCGAATCAGGATCCAAACACTCATATACTGCATGTGGCCAATGTGTCTTTCAAGTCTCTCCTCACCCCCCCCTTTTTTTTTTTTTTTGCATTTCTTTTCAGATTTATTTCTTCCTTGTAATTTATTCGTTGAGGAACCAGTTCTGTCCTGTAGAGTCTCCTGCATTCTGAATATGCCGATGTTCCCTCTAATCTGATGTCTCTTCCTATGTCCCATTGTCTTGGCTTTGTCCTGCATGTTGTCAGTTTAGAGCTAGAGGCTTCTTTTTGGGGTTGTAATCACCTATTTATTTCCCCTCCAGACCAGGGGCACCACATGGGTAGGGAGTTTTGGCAAGAGCACAGCATGGGCGGTCCCTTCAGGAGGCAGGGGATGCCTGCTGGCCTCTCTCATCTGTGATGTGAGTGGCCACTGATGTCCATTGCCTGGATGTCCTTCATTCAGGGTGAAAATGATGGTATCCTCATGTTATTATCCCTTTTGCATTTATGTGATGGGAATTTTCTATAAAGGTCAACTTTCCCTCATCAACTCTTTAGTTATCAAGGTCTTGTTTACGTGGAAAGATGGGGGAGAATTGCTTGATTCTTCCTTTTTAACTACCAGTTTTCAGAACCGTGTGTTAGTTCCCTAGCATCCGTCAAGAATTACCCGTGACATTTGTTTTTACTTTTCCCCGTAATGACTTGTTTCAATAAGCTCTTCGGTTTTAGGCAAGTAATGACTGTAATTTTCAAGTCTTCTATTTTTCTACCAAGGAGACTCTTGATGATTCATTCATTCATTCAGCCATTAAAAAATACTTATTAAGCACATACTGCTTAAACTGGGAATAAGACAGTGGGGAAGACAGATGTGGGCTTACCCACGGAGCCCACACACAGGCAGGTAATTTGGAAGCAAGTAGTTGTGGTCCTCTGTGTGTGTGTGTGGGGGGGGGCGTTATGCATCAAGGTAAGGCCGCCCAGAGTCCCCCATCCCTGACTCATTTTCTGGGTTGATGGAAGGGGACCGTGGATGAGTTGTCCTGAATTTGGCCATAGGGGTCTGCATTGCATGTGAGCCTGAAGGGGTCTGCTCAGCTCATATCACTGAGGAACCCAGAAACCCCTTTTGGGGCTAGGTTCCCTGCGAAGGGCCACAGCAAGGAGCCTGAGTGGGTGACTGCTTTGCTCTCCCTCTCCTGCAGGAGGACTACCACAAGCTCCTCACCAAGTACGCTGAGGCCGAGAACACCATCGACCAGCTGCGCCTGGGGGCCAAGGTACCCAGCAGGGGAGGGGCGGAGGTGTGGGCCTGGCCCCCTAGCAATAACACTTTCCCGTAGTTTTGAAAGGGGCCACTGCCTCTTGCCGCCTGAGACACTGGGGGTAATGGAACCCAGTCCTTCCTTGTTCTACCACAAGGTCACTCCATGACCTTGAGCAGTGTTCTCTGGGCTCAATCTCCTTTACCATCGATGAGTTTTAATAACCTTGATTCCTAGAATTTAGGGTCCCTAGGAATTTCACCAAGAGCTCTCTCTTTCTCGATGAGCTCTGGGGTAAGATCACCTGAACACACTTTCTAGCTTTATTACTCATCAGCTGTGTGACTTCAGGATGTTACTTGGGCTTTCTGAGCCTCAAGGGAGTAGCACAGAATTTCTGCTTAGACCCTGGTGTCTGTTTCCTGGGCCTGATCCTTCCTGGACCACAACTTTGCCTTTCTTCTTCCTCGCCATGCACCACAGCCTCACCCCCTCATCCCCTGACCCAATGCTGAGTGAGTGCATGCCAAGCGTGTGCTACAGGGGGAGCATGGAGAAGGACATCCATCCATGATCCCAGTGGAGCTGACTGCCATCCTGCCCAGCCCCCACTTAGACTTGGGAGGAGGCTGTGAATTCTGCATGTAGGACCTTCCCGTTTTCTGGGGTGAGGCAGGAAGTGAGACCTGTGGCAGCCCCTTGTGGCTTCCTGCCTTCCTCCCACCCTACTCTTGCCTCATCAGGTAGCAGAGGAGGGGGGGGTGGGAGCTGAGGTGCAGGGATGCAAACCCACCTCTCACTTGCCTCCTCTTCAGGACCCCCACATGGGTCTGCCCCTGTCGTGCTTCAGGGCCCCTCCCCCTGCCACAGAGCTGCTCTCAACCACCTAGAAGGGCTTCTATAAGTGTGGGTGGAGGCAGCCATGTGCAAAACGGAAGAGGCCCTGTTCTACGAGCAGGTCTCTGTGTTCTAACACTGGCCTCACACACAGGCAGGTCCCTTCCCATCTCAGCCCCCTGGACACATCTGTAAAAGGGGCTTAATCAGACCTTCCTCCTGGAAACCAATATCTTAAGCCTCCGTCCAGCTCTAAACTGCTAAGCAAGATTCTGGGGTGGAAGGGTTGGGGGAGTTGGGGAGCACAGTAGAGGGGGCTTCTGGGGAAACCACATTCTAATGGCTCAAGACTCCTAAAAAGTCCAAGGAGAAAGGAGCTAGTCATCAGGTCCAAACCCTCAGTTCTCCATCTTACAGGTTGGGGAATTGGGACCCCAGGAGAGGCAGAGGCTGCCAAAGGTCATGGTCAAGGGCTTGAGGCATCTTCTCCCTCCCTCCTTTCCTTCTTTCCTCCTTTACTCATTTAGGGAATGAGTCAGTATATGGGAAAGCACAGACCTGGCACCTGGCAAGTCCTTCCTTAGAGATAGGGAATATTATTATTATTATTATTATTATTATTATTATTATTATTAATAGCATTAACATGAAGGTGTTTTTTGGTGCCCATGTGCCAGGCACTGTACAGGCACAGACAGGGGTAGACACAGTGGGAGCACAGTGGTGGTGGTGCCTCCCCTCCCAGGTGCTCTCCCGACCCAGTGGGGACTTCCTCATATGCAGTCACCTCAGCCAGTGTCCTGGCTGGTGACTCAGACCCATCTCATGCGTGAAGGAACATAGGAGGGAAGGTAGGAGAGGCTGTGAGAGGTTCAGTGCCACATCACTCAGTCCTACTTTCTGGAAAGATGAGTCCTTGGCATGTGGGTTCTTCTCAAGAGAAGGGTGAGCACAGGTCATCTGGACCCTTCTGGGAGCAGGACAGTATGCTCCTGGACCCCCGTCTCTCAGCTGCCCTGGGGAGCAGTAAGGCAGGGCCCACAATCCCAGCATGCTGAAGAGGACAAGGAGCCCAGGTGAAGCAGGGACTTGCCCAGTCCTGCAGGGCCTAGGACTTCCCGCCAGGCTTCTCACCCTGTCCAGAGTTCTGTAGAGTGTGGAGACCCTGAAGAGGCTTCCTGCTCAGAGCCTTTGTCAGGGAGGTGGACATGACCCTGCTCCCTCAGGCTGAACTGGTGGGAGTGGCACCCCTGGACCTGTCAAGCCCCTCACTCTGCTCAGAGTCCTCTAGGACAACTGGACCCATGTGGGAGGGGGCCAGGCTGGGGATGTGGCCCTGAGCACCCAGGCAAGGCTGGCAGTGAGGGTCCAGCAACAGCGGGGATCCAGGGGAAGGAGGTTTTTGCTAAGTGGTGAAAAGGTGCTGCTAGACCCAGGCTACGTGTGCTAGCAGGGTCACCTCGCTTGATCCTCTTCATGAGAGGAAACTGAGACTCAGCCAGGTGGAGTGGTTTGCTCAGCATCTCACAGTGGGTTAGGGATTAAAAGTCAGGGTTAAACCTAGGTCTGCCGGACTCCAAAGTGGGTGCCCTTCTCCCCATGCCTGGGTGAGCCCGACTCCCTGTATGGGCAGAGTCTGTGGTAGACACATGGAGATGAGGCAGAATGATGGTGTTTATAATGATAATAACAATAGTAATAAGTGAGGTTTACTGACCATTGTCCTAAGTAATTTACCATTAGGGAAACTGAGGCACAAAGAGTTTAAACAATTTGCCCAAGGTTATTCAATAAGTAGGTGCCAGAGCCCACTATTTATAGCATAGTCTCCAGCAGAACCAGACTAGGCAGGCTCCTGCCAGGGAGGCTGACCAGGGAGTCCCAAGGCCTGGCCTGGAAGCATCGCTCAATCTGGACTGGGTGGGGACTGGGAGCCAGGGCTGGTCCGGAGTCACTCACTGCTGGCTCTGTTTTCTAGACCAGCATAAGGCCAGAGTTTATGGTGATCTCACACATTCTCTGTGCTTTTGTCACCTCCCCCCAGCCGCTGTCCCCCATCTCAGCTGCTTCTCAGCTGCTGGGGGATCTAGGAGGCCTAGGAGACCAGAAATTACCCCAGAGAGAATCAGGGGATGGCATAAAACTGCCTTTCCCAAAGCGTATGTTCTGATGGCCACTGGTTGGTCCACCCCTAGTGGAGGTGGGATAGGGTAGGGGTAAGGGGGCAAGAGAAGTTTGTTAAGAGGAGCTGTAGAAATATTTCCTATTCTCTCCACTCCCTCCCCCTCCATGCCCCATTCATAAAGTCTATTAGCATTTTAAAGGCTGTGAGAAACCCATCTGTGCAGGGAACAGTCAGTTATTTAACCCAATATTTCCCACACTCACTGATCCACCCTTCTCTGGTTAATGTAGCTAGTCTAGCTTCAAGAAGCACCATCGGACATCCTGGCTTAAAAGGGGTGCCCTGAAGCCCAGGAGTGGGTCCCAGATGTGTCCTAGCAGACAACTCAGCTGCTCACAGCTACTCTCAGCTCCTGACTTCAGGGTATCTGCACAAGCCTTTGGCCCCTCTGCTTCAAGCTCCTCTGATCCCTGAGACAATGGGACCTCCTCATGCTGGAAGCGGCTTTTCCTGTTGCTCCGCGGGTTGGGCCTTGGGGGGCAAGCCAGAGGCTGAAAGACGGACAAGTGGGACAGGGGAAGACATGAAGGGCTGGGCTTCCCCCAGATTTGGGTCACTGTGGGAGGAAAGGGGTGCTGGTGGGCAAGCCCCCACAGGCGGGTCTGAGCAGATGGCTGAGGGGATTATTAAAATCCAGCTTTGTTCTCTTCAGAGGCTGGGCCTGAAAGAGGAGGAGGCAGCTGGAGGCAGGGTGGGGGTGGAGTGTGGGGTGGGGGAGAGGTTTTTGTCCTACCACTGGGATGTGAAGAACAGCTTAAGTGGAAGAGACTGCCTGCCTCGGGCTAGGGACTCCCTTTACCAGGCCTACCCTGACCTTGGGGCAGCAGCAGGCAGTCAGATAAACCACCTGACATCCTCCGGGGCTGGAAGTGGGGGCACCAGAGCACCACCCACAGGGGAGTAGCTTTTCCAGGGACCTGCCTGGAGGGCAGAGGATGGCTATATAATGACAGCAGTGATGGTGATGGTGGTGATGATGGTGATGGAGACAATGATGATGGTAATAATGGTGGTGATGGTGATGACGAAGGTGAAGGTGGTAGCTGCTGTTTATTGAGCAGTTTGTGCACAGAAAGGTTAGTTAAGTCAGCTGCTCTAGGACTCAAGGTGGACATGAATTCAGGCTCTGCAGAGCTCCCATGCTAAGCCAGGGATGAGCAGACTTCCTTTGCAGAGGGCCAGATAGTGAATATTTTTAGTTTTGTGGACTACACAGTTTCTATGGTAACAACTCAACTCTGCAGTTGTAGCATGAAAGCAACCATACACAATACCTAAACAAACAAGCATGTCTGTGTTCACAAAAATCTTAATCACAAAAACAGACCATAATTTGCCAGCCCTGCTCTAAACCACCATTTGGCACATGGGTCTCTTAATTCTGAGCCTCAAATGGTCTTCCTTGGCCATCTGCCTCCCTCTATCGTCTTCTCTCACACACAGGGCTAGTTACAGGTCAAATCCATCCCCAGTGATGCAGAGAGTAGTTCATTCATGTGTTGGTTTACTCATTCACCCAAAGAGCCATCAATTGCTAATATTAGCAATATAATACTTATTATTGGAAATGTTTTATTAATACATATTGATTATATATTATAATATAATTGCACTTATATGTGTTAAATATATTAATTATAATATTGAGGCTATATTATACATTATAACATATTATTAATATGGAAAACATAGACTTTGAGGTCAAAGCCAGGTTAAAATCCCAGGCCAAGGATTTATCAGCTGGAGATTTTGAGTTAGTAACTTAACCTCTCTGAGTCACAGTTTTCTCTTCTGTAAAATGGGGATGTTGGTCTCTGCCCTGCCTCCTTTTTGGGACTGCCAGAAAGAGAATGAAATGCAAACTCTTCGCCCAGTGTATGGCCCCCACCCAAGGGCTCCATTCAAAGGTAGCATTTATTATTATAGTCATGTTTGTTGAGTGCCTAAGTGATGGCATGAACAAAGATGAGGCCTTTTGAGTGGGTTTGCCTCAATCCTGACTTGGCTCTGCCTGTGCCTCTCTCCTGAACAGGTCAACCTGTACTCAGACCCACCCCAGCCCAGCCACAGCATCCACACAGGGACGGTGCCCCAGGGGACCAAGGTCTTGTCCTTTACCATTCCACAGCCGCATTCTGTGGAGCGGTGGCCAGGCCCCAGTGAGGCCTCGCAGGCCTCCGAGGCCTCAGGTGAGTCTGGGAGAGGAGACATGACTGAAGGCTTCATTCTGCTTGTGATGCTGCTCTGGGAACACTTGACTCACACTGGGTTCAGGCCAGGGGAAGGAGGGAGTATGTGAGGCTCCTCTCCGGGCCCTTTGATTTGAAAAAGTCAAATGGAGATGTGGAAAGTATCCCACTCTGAACCACAGCAGCCTAGGGGAAGCTGTTATTCTGCCACTTAGCAGCTGGGTGATTGTGGGTGAGTTGCATGACAAAGAACATTGTTACTGTAGAGCCCATATGGGGTCCAGACCCTGTGCCCAGCCTTGCCACGTACATCCCAGTTAACTCCCATGTCAGCCTGGTGAGGGGTATCACACCATGAACAGCTGAAGAGCCCAAGGCCCGGATAGGTGAGCTCATGTTGAAGGTCACATCACACTACAAGGGGCAGGGTGGGATTTGAATCCACATCTTTCTGAGTTAGAAGTCACACTATCAGCTGGGAACCCAGAGGCCTGGCTTGGCTCCAGCCGTGTGATCCAGGGCAGGTTCAGACTTTGTTCTCTCCTGTACATGAGGACAGCACTGTCCAGCCCACTCCCAACATACCTGTGTGAAGATGGCGTGATTGAGAGATGACGGAGCTGTAACTTGACGTTGGGGGCGGTGGTTTTGAGTATGGCATCAATCTTTCAGCCCCAGGAAAAACTGTTCTTGGCCCCAGTGTTCAGTGTTGTGTATTCCAGGGTGGCCATCAGCTCAAGGAGACCTGAGCCCCTCCTCACCTACCAGCGCACCCACCCCAGGGTGGCCTCTAGAGAAGCCAGGCATCACCCAGGACCAGCCCCCAGCGGAGAGGACCCAGGTGCTGGCTTCTCAGGCCAGCCGGTTCCTGGCCAAGGTGAGTGGAACCCCAGCTTTGCCATGTGAGATATATGTCACCCAGAGAAAGCAGAACCTTGGCCTGCTTGGATGAGAGGCTCTCTGTGAGGCTCACTTGTCACTCTCTTGACAAAGTTAACTTGATTATCTCAAAAACATGAGTCTCTCCCCTAGTTTTAGAGGCCACTTGGCTCTAACCACCTCCTTGTTACCCATGATAGATTTAATTCCCTTTTTAGCATTATATCTCATCAAACTCTCTCCAGTTGTGCTTAAAAATGTCTTCTGGTTCACCGGCCCCTGGGGGCACTCAGCTCTCTCAGGATCTGGAGGGGTAATAGAACCTCCACTCTGTTTTTCCTCCTCAAGATAAATCACCCCACTTTCATAGTTCATTTCATTACAGAAACCAATTCTCAGTCACTTCTCAAAGGGCCTTTATATTTTCATCAAATAGTCCAAAGAACTGAGAATTATTTGCAGGTCTGTTTATAACTATACACTTGACTTTTTTCCAAAAGTGCTTTAAAGCAGCTCAGAAAACGCATACTTTATAACCACATTCTGCAAACGGAAGTGAGGAAACTGGGGCAAAGGGGAAGTAAGGGTGAAAAAAAATGAACTTAGAGTGAAGTGCATAAATAAATATGTTCTCTTGGACCCTGAACACTTTACCAGATTCATGTTTGGTTTTGAGCTTTCTAGCTGTCAATGCAAAAAAGTGAAGTGAAATGCAATAGTTCATATGTCACCATGTCCATAAAATAAATTTCTTCAAAGAAACACCACCCTTTCTTTCTTTCTTTCTTTCTTTCTTTCTTTCTTTTCTTTCTTTCTTTCTTTCTTTCTTTCTTTCTTTTTCTTTCTTTCTTTCTTTCTTTCTCTTTCTTTCTTTCTTTCTTTCTTCTTTCTTTCTTTCTTTCTTTCTTTCTTTCTTTCTTTCTTTCTTTCTTTCTTTCTTTCTTTCTTTTGTCCTTTCTTTCTTTCTTTCGTCCTTCTTCCTTCTTCCTTCCTTCCTTCCTTCCTTCCTTCCTTCCTTCCTTCCTTCCTTCCTTCCTTTCTCTCTCTCTCTCTCTTTTCTTTTTTCTTTCTCTCTTCCCCTCCCTCCCTCCATTCCTTCCTTTATTTTTTTCTCTCAATTTCTTTCTTTCTTTCACAACTTTATTTAGAGATATAATTCACATGTATTACAACGAGCTCATTTAAAGTTAATGCTTCCGTGATTTTTACTGTATTCATAGTCGTGCAATCATCACCACAATTACTTTTAGAACACTTTTGTCACCCAGTATCTGTTAAGCAGTCACTCCTCATGCACCTTCCCCCAGCCCCTGGAGGTTGCTCATCTAATTTCTGTCTCTTTTGCCCATTCTGGACATTTCATACAAATAAGTTCATATAAAATAGTTGTCTTTTTTTGGCCAGCTTCTTTCACTTAGCATAATGTTTTCAAGACTCATCCATGTTGTAATAGCGAGAACAAATACTTTACTCCTTTTTTATCACCACCATTCTGAGTTCTATAACTGGAGAGACATTTCTTCTTGTCCTGCATTGTTGTAAAATGAAGCAAAGCCAACAACGTCCTTGCACTGAGCAGGAGTGGGGACACCAGCTGACCCCTAATGATCCAGAGCTGGCTGTACTGTCCAATGCGGTAGCCACTAATCACGTGGCTATTGAGTGCTTGACCTATGGCCAGTCCAAATTGAGGTGATCTGTAAATAGAAAACACATACTGGACTTGAAGGACTTAGTGTGACAAAAAGAATATGAAATATCTCATGAATAATTTTTATATTGACTACATGTTAAAATAATATTTTAGGCTTATAAAATATATTATTCAAATTAATTTACCTATTTCTATATTTTTAATATGGCTATTAGAAAATTGAAAATTGAATTCGTAGCTTTCATTGTATTTTTATTTTGTTATGTAGATTATATAATATAATTACATAAATTTATATATTTCAGCAATGAACTAGAGCTGTCTTAAAAATGATCCCCAAATTAGCCTTTGCCTTTTTTTCTTACTTTATTTTTTCGTGAGGGTGATAGATGCATGTGGGAAAGACCCTCACACAGTACAAAGTCTTTTTTCTCACTCTTGCCCTTCTGTTCCATGCAAAAATGCTCAACACACACACATGCATTTATAGAAATGATCACATATGTATGTACGTTATACAATTACAATGCCTTTAATGTCCCAAATTTAAATAATTGTTTCTGGGTAGGCAATAAATCACTTTGTTCCAAGTTCAAAGGGTACATATAGTAGAAAACCTCCCTCCCATCCCTGTTGCCCCGCCACCCACTTCTCTCCAGAAGCAATTAGTGTTTCCGTTTCTTGCATCTTTCTAGAGACAGTTTGTCATATACAAGCAAATATATATTTACATTTTTTATTCTCCACCTGTTTTCTACAGATGGTAGCATACTAGAAACACTGTCCTGTACCTTGATTTGATTCTGAAAAGTAGATCTCAGAGGCATGTGTACATCAGAACATGCACATGTGCCTTTCTCTTCTCAATGTCTGCTTACTATTCCACAGATAGGTATTTAAACTGTTTCCTCCCCCAAACCCACCCCATCCCCAGCCACACTGCAGTAAATATTCTGCCTCATAGGTCTTTATGCACATGAGTATGTACACTTTGCTGTCGATAAATTCCTGGAGGTTCCTTCCCCTTTAATTTTTCCCAAGGCTGCGACGGCCGAGGTCAGTGGTGAAGTCAATTTCTGGCACATGCTTCTCAGTGCTTGGCAGAAAACCCCCATCCCGAGGTGGGACCCAGTTCCTTGTGCCAAAGCATGAATGTGGCTGAGTGTGGGTGTCTACAAGTCGCATCTTCCAGGGTCTGGATTAATGGAGCGTATTTCCTCCCCCCGCCCCAATCTCCAGGTGGAGTCCTTTGTGGGCCTGATGCAGGCAGGACAGCTGACGCCCCAGGATCAACTCAAGGTAGATGGCCTTGGAGCTGCCAGATAACTGTCTCCCATCACAGAGTCTCTGAAGCCTCATTTGCTGCAAGACAGGCCAGAGAATCCCAGACATAGTGTCTCCTTTTAGAACAAACAGCCTCTGCTTAGCTTTCCATGATAATGACCATTTTATTGCAATAGTTACCATTTATAAAGCAACAATGGTGGTATGTCAGGTACTGTGGCAAGCTCTCCATGAATATTATTTAATTTTGTCATCATAAAAACCCAGTAAGGCAGTTACAGTCATCACCTTCATTTAACTGGGATGGAACCGAATCCCAGAGAGGTGACTTGTAGGCTATACAACTAATAGGCGGCAGAGCCTGGACCTAGGTCATCTGATTCCGAAGTCCATGGTCATAATCACGGCCCTGCATGGCTTCCCACCAATTATCCTGCTGTCAGCAACCAGAAAGAGCCCTTTTCTTTTTTTATTATAATAGTAATTACCAAAAAAAAAAAAAAAAAAAAAGAAAAAAGAAAAAAGAAAAAAAAAAGAAAAAAAAGAAAACTAGGGGCAAAAGTGGAGGAGACCCCCTGATCTAACCATTATTAGTTTATTTCCTTTCGGACTTTGGTATTTCTAGGTAATTGTCATCATACGTAAAATGAAGATTTCTGCTCTATGAGCCAGATCCCAGGAAGGAGCAGACGGAGCTCTCAAAGCTGGGAGTGTGGGGTCAGTAAAGGGGCAGTTAGCAGGGTGTGGCAGCAACAGGGGCCTGACAAGGGACACAGAAGCCCAGGGCTTAGTGCCTGCCCAGAGCCATTCCCCCTAGGTCTCTCTCCTTTCGCCCTGCGACCTCTCATAGATGTCTCCCGCTGGACAGACCCCACAGGAAGCCAGCGGGTAGGGAGCCCAGCTGACACTCAAGGGCCTAGAGAGGCAGATGCAACACATCTGGTTTGTAGAAAATATTATGGTTCAAGTATTTCTGTTATTATACAGTTCTCACATGCATTTTCGATTTACAAATGTGTGATATGTATTATATTATCTAATTGGGTAGATGATCAAGGACTTTGAAAATTAAAACCACTCATTTTCTTCCTCTCTATCCTAATTTCTTCCTATCCAAGGAAGTTGGGCGCTGTTGGAAGATCAGGCCTGACTGGGGACTAAACTCTAGATTGTCCTTGGCCTCAGTCTGTCATCAGCATAGAGTGGGTAGGATGGGATGATACAAAGCCAGGGATAATGATCTCACTTCCTGTAGTTTTTACCTATTATCATGTTTACTAGGAACTCTGGAGGCCAGATGGCCTGGGTTCAAATGCTTCTCTACAGCTTTCTCACTCACTGTGTGAGCATCTCCAACTTAATAACTTCTCAGTGCTTTAGTTTCCTCTTTAAATGAAGATGCTGCTGCTCCCTTCTCATTAGGATAATGTTAAAGGTTAGATGAATAACACAAAGTGCTTTAGCATAAAGCCTCAATGAACAGTAATATTAGTTATCATTATGAACAGTACGATGGTGATAACATCATCTGTGCTGGTTGTCTATAAGCATTTGGGAAAAAGAGTGACTAATATTCCTAAACCCACATGTTGCGAATCAAGGATGAGGACCCATGGTCTCTCAATTACTAGGTCCTTATGGGGAACATAGTGATAGTATATTTGACACTACAACTGTCATGGAACATTGGGGTTCTTGTAGGTCTACCCAAGAAAGACTGGTGCTCTTTGGAGCTGGTGCCAAGTCTCTACGCTGTGCCTCTGCCGTGCCAGCCTGATGGCAGAGAGCTCGACCAGGATAGGCAAACTCCAGAGGGTCCCAACCTCAGCTTCCCAGGGGGCCCAGAGGCCTCTGAGACCCAGAGTGAGTCCCATGGCCCTTTCATGGGCTGTCTCGTCCCTGGGGTCTAGGCACTGAGGCCTTCCTGTCCTGCTTTGTTTCAGGGCTTCCAGCTGCTAAAGGCTGCCCACTCGGCCCTGGAGGAGGAGTACCTGAAGGCCTGCAGGGAGCAGCAGCACCCAGCTCAGCAGCTTGCCGGCTCCAAGGGGACTCCTGGGAAATTTGATCCTGGCAGGTACATGCTGGGGAGGGAGGCCAGGGAGGACAGATAAGGCAGGTCCCCGAGTCCCCAGGACGGGCACACTTCATCCTCATAATTGATACACCAGGGGAACAGAGAGGAGCCCTATTCTAATTAACCACATATCCAAATGAAGGAATATTGAAAGCTGAGATTTGTGTCCTTCTGGACTCACTGCAATAAGAAGTGACGTTGGCAGTATGAGCTGAAACCCCCCTCTTTAGAGAATGGGGGAACTGAGGCCAGAAAGAGAAGGGATTTACTCAAGGTCCCACACCTATTGGTGGCAGAGGAGGGCTTGGGTTGAGGCCTCTCGATTCCAAGTAGAGTCTACTTTCATCTTGTTTATTTCAAGTTCTCCACATAATCCAAATCATGGTGTTAAATAGACCTTCTATGGGCATTCTCTGGGGTTTCTGCTCTGAGGCACAGCCTCCCAGACCTGCCTGATGGGGCTGCCATCCTTGCTCCCAGCGCTGATGTTTCCCTATTCCAGGGAGCTGGAGGCAGAGATATTCCAGCTGGGAATTCGCCTAGAAGAGCTAAAGGACCGCGTGGACCAGAACCAGCAGGAGCCTGAGCGAGCCGGGTCAGACTCGCCTCTGGACAGACCCCTGGCCACACCTTCCCCACACCAGCCACCGCACCTGCCCTCTCCCTCAGCAGAAGCCCCCACGCCGGCCATCCACACCCCCTGCCCTGAGGTATCTCTTTGCCCAGTCTTCTTGTTCTGTTCCTGCCTTCATTCTCTCCTTCATGAATTGACTTCTTCACTACACACTTATGAAATGTGTACCATATGCCAGAACCCATGACACGTGGTGGGAATGCAGTGGGCAACAAAAAAATTGGTGGCTTCTACCCTCATGGAGTTTTCTGTCTACTTGAACTAATTACACAGTTATTTAATTAAAATTTTGAGCGGTGCTCTGAAGGAGGATTCTGGAGTTCTGAGTAGACAGTACATAACTGAGTTTGGGGGGCGGTCAGAGACACTTTCCCTGAGGTGATAATTGCTTAAATGAGATCTGAAGGTGAGTAAGAATGACTAGGTGCAGAAGAGGAAAAGCCATCCAGAAGGAAAAACAGCCTGTCCAAAGGGCCTATGGCTAGAATATGGAAGCGCAGGGCAGTTGTCTGAGCGGTGCGGTTGGAGAGACAGGGGCCCCATGACATAGGGGCTGGTGGGTCACATCAAGTATTTGATCTTAAATTGCTAGATTTTTCAACAGGATACCACATGAGAGGATTTGCAGGAAGGCCAGTCAGAGATGTGGAGGTGGCAGGGCAGATGGAGAGATGAACATGGACTTGAGAGAGATTTAGAAGGCACATTTGACTGGACTTGGAATTGGGGCGAGAAGGAAGGGAGCCGAGGACGAGCTCTAGGCTTCTAGTTTTTGGTATCGGATGGATTTGGGGACAGTTCACTGTGACCGGGAGATGTCGGACAAGGGCCACACTTGGAAGGGGCTTTGTCAAATGTGCTCCATTCGACATCACAGCCCATAAGAGACCATCACAATCTTTATTTTGCAGTGGAACAAATTAAGGGTAGAGTGGTCACATAGGTGACCAAGGTGGAGTCTCCATTGCCTTGCTGCCTGTGCTCCTGCCATGTGTGCTAAAAGGACTCGGGGAATAGAGCAGGAGAAGGGGCTGTATGTTAGGTAGGGCAGGGGCTGGTGAAGAGCTGGGCATTGGTAGAATATCCGTGATAGCTGACATCTTGAGTGATTTAGGAGAAATTCTCTCACGCCATGCTCTGCCCAGCAAGGTAGAAAAACTACTAGGCACTATGCTATCTCTTGTACTAATGGTGAAAACCTGAGTGCATCATCTTGAGGGCTCCCATGCCCCTGCAGTGAAAGTGTTGTAGCAGGGCTGAGTGTCCATACTGGAATCGAGGGGGTCAGGAGAGGTGCTTTTGGCAGAAAATCTGGGTTCAAATCTCAGCTCTGCCCTTTGCTTCTCTGTGACTTTGGGCAAATCATTGTGACTCAGTTACATGTCTGTAAAATAGGTCATAATAACCATATGTACTGGTGGGATTGTTGCGAAGTGATATATCTACAGTGTCTGGCACATAGTAGGTGCTCAATCAGTTGCAACCAGGATTGAAGATCACACGATCTGGTCCCTACATTTTGCACGTACATAAAAGGGTGGTGGAGTTGATGAGTCTAATATATTTCTTTCTCTTTCAGCACCTGGCATGAGCTTGACCTGAGGTAGGTTCTTAAAAAGTGATGTTTAGGTATCTGCTGAATCTCTGCCCTTCTTCCTTTCTGGCCCTCAGCCCAATGCCGCCAGCCTTGGTCCCTGCCCATTGCACATGAACGTGGAGGTGAGCACTGTTGGCGGTGAGGTGGAGGATAGGCCTCTGGGCACAAGGCACCAGGAGCTACAGGTGAAGCAAGACTTCCAGAGGCTCTTAGAGCGGTGAGTGTCCACCAGCAGGGAGCCAGGGTGTCTGGCCCAGTGGCTGGATCTTGGCTAACCCATCTGGGCAAAGGTCACACCCCTCTGTGTGTCCTTTGGCAGGTACTTCAGTGTCAAGTCCCTCCCGGAAGCCATGAAGGCAGAGGAGGAAGAAGAGGAGGAACAGGGCCGAATGCTGGAAGTTGATGGGCCGGCTCCAGCTCCATTAAAAGCAGACACAACCAGACTCCCCGCAAGGCAGACCCTGGCTCAGGCTGAGAGAAGTCACAAGGCCCCCCTCAAGTAGGTCCACGAACCTCCCCTACTTGTCCCACTCCAGCTCTGAAATTTTAAAGGCGGTGATTGTCTCAGTGAGATAGAAAGCTCTTCACAGTTCAGAAATGGCTTTCCTAGGCGTCTCTCCAGAATGTATGCACTAATAGCGCTTGGGTTGTGTGGGATGTGATTTTCAGGAGGATAAGCATTAAGTAACATTATTCTCCTTGTCAGCCTCAGACCTTCTAAGTACATCACGGAGAGAGTCTCTGTGCTATTATGTCTTTAATGCCTTTCTTGGTCTTCCTTTAAACAGAGAGAAGAGATAAAAAGTGAGCAGGCCTCAGGCCCATAGCCTTTAGCAGGCAACAGGATCTATCTAGAATATGATAATACTGTTTTCCCGTTTCTTACATTTATTTTCAAAGTTAGTTTCCATTTGTAATGCAAAATACTAGTCTTCTGCTTATAATAGTGACATAAAGTCTTTTCGAGTAGTTGGAAGTTCATGGAAATAGCTGCAATACGGGAGATGGTATGCAAATTCCTTTGTTTCCATACTATTCCCATGTGGTGTATTGGGTGGGTTTTGAGAAAAGCGAGGTTCAGAGAGGGGAAGTGCCTTGCCCAAGGTCACACAGCTAGGAAGTGGCAGAACCAGAGTGGGCACCCAGGGGTGTCTGACTCAGAGCTTGTGGCCTGGACTGCTTGGCTCCCAGGATGGGGCTGCACAGCCCACATCAGGACTTGACATGCTTCTCCTTCCCTGCCAGGGAGACTGGGGAGCAGATGGTGTCCACGAAACCACCAGGCTTCCATGCATTCATGGCCAGAGATGGGCACCCGCTGGAACCGAGCAAAGCTAAGGCAGCTCTGCCTGGCCCCGGCAGGCCATCCTGCCCTCGGGCACCAAGCCTGCAGCCTCCCACCAGAGTAGTCTGACCAGCCTCGAGGGAAGCGGCATCTCTGAGCAAATTCCCCAGAAGTCTCTGTGCCAAGCTGGTGGTCCCCACCTGGAGGTAGGTGTCCACAGGGGCATGGGCTCAGAACCTCAGGGAGCTTTCTGCCTCTGGGGCTTCGCTCATGCTATTCCTTCTCAGAATGCCTGCTTGCACCCCTGCTAATCACAATCCCGCCCAACCTGCAGGGCTTATGTCCAGTGCCACCTCTTGGCCATAACTTCCCCCACACCCGTCCTCTGCCAGAAGCTCTTGTTCCTCCTCTGAGAGCTTGCAGCCCATGGCCTGTCTTTCTCTGAGCCTGCTTAGCATAGCTGGGTGAGCTAGTCATTGACACCATGCTGCTTGTGCCATTAGCGCAGCGATTTTTAAACTGTTACAAGGATCATAGATCACTACGAAAATGTGACTTATGCTATGGATCCTCCCATAGAATAACACATATATATGGATGTATGTACACACACACACACACACACACACACACACACACACACACACACACACCCCACTATAGTCCTCATGAGCCTGTGGTAAGGAATCTGCATCAGACTACAAACTCACAAAGGGCAGGCATCCGTGTCACTCGGTTTGTGTTCTTTGTGTAGGAAGTGTGCGCTTTAGATGGCTTTCATCGTCCCAATTCATTGGGCATTTCTGCAGTTGGATAGGACTGTGGTGTCACAGGCCCAGTCCAGAGGACATTTGAAATGAGCATTCCCTCCCCACAGTGGGGTTGCTTCCTCTTCCTCTTTCTGTTCCTCAGCTCAGGAAACCTGTAGTCCATCTCCCATGGCCCTGGCTCCCACTCCTCAGGGAAGGGTACTTGCTCAGGGTTCTTTCAGGGTGTGGCATCCCCGTTTTTGGCCTGGTGCTCATGCTGGGTCCTGAGGGCCTGAGGACCCTCACATCCTGGGCCTGGCTGTGGCGGGGAGCGAGCTGGGCCAGACACCCTGTCTATGAGCCTCTGGAATGCGAGGCCCAGGCCAGGACTCTAGAAGGTCTTCCCAGTCTGCCTTGGGCACATTCCTCAGACTTAAAGGGACACCGCCTCTTTCAGGAGCCCTGGATGGCATCCCCTGAGACAGACAGTGGCTTTTTGGGCTCAGAAACCAGCAGAGCATCGCCCCTCACCCAGACCCCAGAGCACCGGCTCTCCCACATCAGGTATCCTGGGGACCCCCACGATTGTCCCATCAGTGCCACACACCTGGGATAGCCTGGGAATCAAAGTGCCTGTGAGCCCAGAACAGGGCAGATGGTCTGGGCATTCAGAGCCCTCATTCATTCTCCCTAACTAGAGTCCCTTGTCTCCATCTTATTGGTGGGGGGAACCGAGGTTCAGAGAGCGAAAGTCACGTGGCCAATTAGCGACAGGAATAAATATTTATCGAGCAAATAAATTAGTGAACGGCTGGAAGGGTGGCCTGATGTGAGAAGAAGACAAGGACAAAGGGCTACCTGAGGAAGAGATGGCTGGAACCCAAAGGGAAGAGAGGGTGGAGGGGACTCGGGTGGATAGTAGAGTGACAGAGCTACCATGAAGAGTGGTGGCCTCCAAAGCCATGGAGACCCCTCTATAGACCCATATGGTAACCTAATCTCACATGGATTTGAAATTCGATTTCTCTGTATATTTTTTTAAAACAAAATTGAGCTTTATAATTTTGCATATATTGGGTGGGCATTGTATACAACTGTGCAGTTAATAAAGAAATGCATGTTTAATGGGGGCACTTTTTCAGAAATCCTGTCCTTTTCAGGGTACAAATTTCCCAAAGTCAGGTCTAGAGTGTGGAGGGGCTCAGAGGCCGTGGACTCTCTCTATGTGACCTCAACATGTCCCTCTGTTCATGATCCCCCAGCACCCCAGGGACATTAGCCCAGCCCTTCACTGCCTCTGTGCCCCAGGATACTGCCTACCACTCTCAGATGAGGGCTTTTCCGGTGCCCAGAAGAGCTGCTGAGCCCTGCACACCCAGGAACCAAGCCCAGAGGCGCCCCTCCAACCGAGACAGGCCTCTCTGGAAGAGGGTCCCCAGCTTCCGCCTGGCAAAGGCACTGGCAGCCGAGATGGGTGAGTGGATACGTCTGGATTGTCCAGGACTAGGGGTGGTCAGATTGCCTAGATTAAAAATCAAACAAAAACTCATATTGTCCTTTAGAATACAAAATATCATGTAAGTTCATTTTAGGAAAATTTGAAATTTCAGATAGGGTGGACAAAAGGGAACAAAAGAAAAAAAATGCTAAAAACCATTACTGCTGACATTTTGGTATAGAACCTGTGAGCTGCTTTTCTGTGCTGGGGTGTGTGTGTGTGTGGTGTTGTGTGTGTGTGTGTGTGTGTGTGTGTGTTTACATGTACATAAATGGGACCATGTTGTACATGAATGTTTAATAACCTTTTTTTCACTAAACATTGTATCATGAATACTTTCCATGTCTATAAAATCTATCTGTAATTTAGTTTTTTACCACTAAAAAGTATATGTGAGCTTTTTATTGAAATAAAACATACGAGAAAGAACATAAATTGATGAATTTTTGCAAAGTGAACACTGACCAAGAAACTCAGCATGGTCGGAGCCCCATAACCCCCCAGACCCCGCCAGTCACCCCTGGCCCTCCCAGAGGAAGCCACTGCTCTGACTTATAACACCTCAGATTAGCTTTGCCTCTTTTTAAAGCTTAAAACTGTTTAATTTTTAAAAATTAATTTAAAATTTTACTAATTAATTATAGATTCACATGCAGTGGTAAGAAATAATATGCTGAGACCCCATGGGCCCTTCACCTAATTTCCCCCAGTGATAACATCTTGCAAAATTACAGTGCAGTGTCATAAAAAGATAGGACATGGGTTGAGTCAGGATACAGAACCTTCCACATCACAGGACCCCTCATGTTGCCCCTGTACAGACACTTCCCTCCTTAGCTCCTGGTGACTACTAATCTGTTCTCTACTTCTATAATTTTGTCATTTCAAGAATGTTATATAAGTGGAATTGTATCATATATAACCTTTTGGGATTGGCTTTTCACTCAGCATAATTCTCTGTAGATTTATCTAGACCATTCCATATATCCAAGCGTTGATTGATTTTAATGCATAGGCCAGGTTAGTGGTTTTTAACCTCTGGTTGCCCATTCCTTTGAGAGGCTAAAGTTTTGAACGCCTTCCGCCAAAACATGCACTCAGGTAAAGGTGTGACTATAATTTCAGAGGGAGGTAGAAGCTCTGAAGCCAGTTCTAGAACATCATGGTGAGACTGATGGCAGAGTCTGGGGATGGAGGCACGTGAGGAGCCATGAGCTCTTTGCAGGGGGAGGGTCCTGGAGACTTGGATCTGATGCCAGGATAGTGGAGTGTGGTGGCCGTTCCAATTACAAGGAGCTCAGCAGGCCTAGCTTCACACCCCTGGCTCCCAACAAAAACCACATCTTCTGGTTTTGAGGTTAGTGGATCACAGACCTCATCAAGAACTTCATTTGTGACCTCAACTGGGCACTATGTCTTTGCCCCCGCATCCTTTCACCCATACAGGTTCATACTTTGAGGGTCTTCTCCACCTGAACTCACTTTGTTGTCTTTCTGCCTCCCTAGCTGCCCCTGGCTCAGAGTTGGAGGGGCAAAAGCGGATTTCTGAACAGCCACCTCCCAGCACAAGAGTCAGCCCGCCCTCCACCCCGGCCCCTGCAGCTGTCACTCTGCCCCATGGACTGACAGAGGCCACCCCTACCCTCCTCACCAGGACTGGGCGAGAGTAAGTCAGATGCCTGGGCACTGCAGTTTCAAAGTCATCCTAGAGGTGGGAGAGTGATGCCCAAGGGAGGCAGGGGCTTGCTCAGCCCTCACGTCCCGTGGTGGCTGTGCTGGGGCCGGGCAAACCCAGGGGCCCCGCCTTCCCAATTCAGGGCTGTCTCTGTGGGACCTCATTGATCTAGACTTTGAGGACACATCTCCAGCCAGTGGGGAACGACCTGGAGGTTCACCTTTCTGGTGCTGAAACCTCTCTCCCTGCCCGCCGACATTTCCAAGACAGGGCTACCCTTCCCAGGGATATGTTTTCTGTACTTTGTGCATTCATTGTATGAACTCAGAGGAGTGTTTTTCAGTTCTTTTCTTTTTAATCCAAGCACAATTTTTCTAAGAAAGTTACCCCTTGCGTGGTTGAATAGAAATGAGAAAATAGATTGGTTAGCCCTCTTACTTCTCCTCTGAGTTGCTTTTGGCCAATAATCAATCACACACCTTCGTTGGATTGGGGTGTCTGTGCTAGAATACCAGAATGCACTGGGGAGACTGCTTTGCAGTAACCAATCTAAAAGCTCTATGTCTGGTGCAGCCATGGGGCCATCTGTCACGGGGCCTCCGTGTAAAGTCAGGTCCAGCTGCTGGCATTTAGCTTCTAAGTCTGACTTTAGTAAGCGTACTCCTGCAGTCCCCCTGACATCAGCGTAGGAATTAGAGGCTTATTTGCCTACAACATGCGAGGCCCGGGAATCCAATAGTGGCCAAGACACAGCCCTTGGCCTCATAAGGCTCACCATCTTGTAAAACGGTCAAAGAAACAGGCGGTCACACCCCAAGTTTGATCAGTACGGTGATGGTAGAGGCTCAAAAGACTGTTAATGCACTGAAAAGGAGCATCTAGCCCCGGCAGAGCTTCAGGGAGGGCTCCCTGGAGGAAGTGGTATCTCAGATGAGACCAGAGGAAGAGGCATGGAAGAGTATCGCCAGCAGAGGGAACCGCATGTGCAAAGGACTTGAGATGAGAGGGCGCCATCCCCTCTGAGGAGCCAAACACTTGTTCTAGGCAGATCTTTGAGTGTGAGGTGGTGCGTGTTGAGCAGTAAAGGCAGAAAGATGTTGAAAGGGAGATGTGGAGGAGATCTTGCAGGGCCTCAGAGGCCTTGGCTAGAAGTTTAGATGTGGCTCAGAGAAGGTGTTCGCTGAATATTCGTGAATGCATAAACACTCCCTGGAGTGTGCATAAGCACTCACAGTGAGGGGAATTTTAAGCAGGGGAGTGGTGTGGTCAGGTGTATGTTTTAGAGTTCTCTGGCCCCCGCAGGGTTGATAGTGGAGGCTGGGAGGCTGCTCAGAAGGCTGCTTCGCCCAGGAGAGAGAGGATGGGGCCAGTAGGGAGGGGAGGGGGAATGAATGCATTTAAGAATCGCTGTTTAGATGTTGGGCCCACAGGACTTAGTAACTGGTTAACTTTTATCAGGTTTTCAGGGAAGGAGAAGGGTCTAGAATGACGCAGATTTTTCGGCTGGCCACATAGCTGGATGCTGGCACAGAGATGGGGAGCCCACGATGGGGAGTCAGTTTACAGGAAAAGATAAATTTTAAGTGCTGTTGGCACTCAGTCACTAAAGAGTTACGCTGAGGAGACAGAGTGCCCGGCAGAGAGGACAAGCGGCACCCCAGCGGGTTTTCCAGGCCCCAAGCCCTCAGTGGTCTTCGCCCGGGACAAGAAGCCGGAGCCGCCCTCAGCCTTCACGCAGCACCACAGAGCCCTGGCCCTGCCTCCCAGGGGTTAACTGGTGACGGAGCTCTCGCTGTCCTGCAGCCACCACCCTTACAGCTTGCCTTGGAAACCCCAACAAGCGTCTCCCTGGGGGTTGCTAGGGGAACCAACTGCCCTTGCACGTACACTGCACGAGCGCATAGCTAGGGAGAGGCCTGCTTCCCATGGCACACTCATCTGAGAGCCGCTGTTCGCTGGAGGGGTGCCAGGAGACACTCACCTATGAGTCCCGGGGCCACCAGGCAAGAGCTAACCCTGAGGGGGAGCCCCCACCCCGGAAGCTGGCTCCAAGCAGTAGATGCAGAGCCCACATCAGCTAGAAGGACTGCCATGCCAGGCCACACTCTAAGCTGGAGTGGCAGGTTTGTGTGTAGCAGGGCTGTCTGGGGGGATTGTCTGCCACAATGCCAGCAACACCCTCAGAATGAGACTAGAGATTCAGGGACTGAATTGAGAGAACAATGGAAACAGCATTTACTCCCTAGATGCTAGCAACTCATTGAGATACCTTCCCTTAAGAGATGGGCTGTGGTTGGGGTTTCCCAGGGATTCCCAGCAGCCTTGCAGGTGGCGCCCCTGCCGCTTCCCGACCTGCTCGCGTTCAGTCGGTGATGGGGAGCACCGCGTTGTCTCCTTGTCCTCTCCCCCACGCACAGCCTTTTTGCTCTGCTCCCTCTTGGAGCCCGGGAGTCTCCGTCAATAATGTTCCCTGAGCATCTGTGAAGTGTCAGGGGCTCAGGGTTTGTGAGATGGGAGACCTCTGCTTGCCTGCTGATGTCTCACTGTCCCGTTGGAGAGGCAGATAGATAAGCATCTTCCGCCAGGAGTGGAGAGATGGACGTGAACAAAGCAGGAAGTGTCTGGGGGAACGTGGATGGGGTGGGGCTGGTCAGGGCAGATGGGAGCCAGGCCTGGATGACAGTTAGGGTTTCTACAGACAGGTAGAAGAAGGGAGGGCAGGTAAGGGGCCGAGGCAGGTCAGAATTCAGATTTTTAAAGGGGAGCTTTAGCCAATGCCCTCTTTATTCTGCACCCTCGTTTCTATCATGAGAATTGGTCACTGATGGTTCAGAACAGCTACTCAGAGGCCCTACGTTTTAGGATGGGTGAATCTCAAAGAAAGTTCTGCTTTGTTCACTGAATGTGCAGGGACCTGAACTCAGAGAGGTTCGAGACACATAGCAAGAAGAGAGGACACATGGGGACATTTGAGAATCAACAGCAGAGTTGAACCCTGCGCTTGCGAGGAAGGGACAAAGGCTACTGCATCAGGTGTAGTAGGGGGTGACCGTCGTTAGATTCATGTGCATCTGTTCTTCGTTTCTGTCTCCACTCCACCCCAGCCAGGCCATCCGCGAGCTGCAAGAGGAGGTGTCCCGGCTCCGTCTGAGGCTGGAGGACAGCCTGCACCAGCCACCCCAGGGCAGCCCGGCACGCCCACCGTCTACCCTTGACCGCCCTGCTCGGGCCCGGGACCGGCCAGCAGATGCCCCATCTGCCTGGGGCTCTCACTATGGCAGGTGGGTGACCCCAAAACTCCCACCCTGTGCCTTGGTGGCAGCCACAGGAGGCAGATGTGGCCAGCCTCTTGCTCTCCCCAGACGTGTAGACACGGGCTCAGTAACAACACCTTTCACTCATTTATTTACTCATATTTTTTTTTACTGTCTAAGATTTGATGCAAAAAATATAGTAAACATGTGTTTATAATAAAGCATGATCCGGAACTCGCCACCCAACTGAAAGAGCTAGAAGATTTTCAGGACTCTCATCCTCTCACCCACTCACTCAGCAAGACATTCATTCATGACGATAACGTATAAACTCAGCTAACTTTGAATGGTTCTCCGAGAGGGCACTAGGTTGAGGGTTTTATGGACATGAACATGTCTCACGGATCCTCCCAGCAACACTCTGAGGCAATTGCTCTTACTATCCTCACTTGACAGATGAGGAAACTGAGGGTCCGAGAGGCTGAGGTCCATTCTGTGCTTCTGATTTCAGGGTTTGTTTTGGACTTCCGCGCTCTCCTCCCATCATGTTAGAAACGTGTCTCTCAGTTGGCCTTCTCGCTGGTCATCTTTAAAGGCTGCATAAAACCTCATCCAATGACAGCAGCTCTCTCTCTCTCTCTCTTTTGCTAGTAAATCCACAGAGAGGTTGTCCAGAGAGCCTGGAGGTGCAGAGCAAGCTATCCCCGTAGGAAGGCGGCGAGCCAGGTCCACCTCGGTGCCACGAGAGGTGCCCCGACTGTCCTTGAGTAAGTGACAATCTGCCAGGACTGAGTTCTGGAGGCCACAGGTCTGGGCGTGTTGGCTCAGTTGTCAGGGACACAGCAACAGCGTTAGAAGGAAATTAGATAAGTTTTTGTGCGTGTCTGTTTTAGGCGGTTTTGATGCTCTGAAGTACAATGCACTTCCAATAATAACTACTGTATCTGAAAAGGCTTCACATGTGTGTATGTGTGTGTGTATCTCACTTAATCTTCACTGCAAGATGGGTCATATTATCTACATCCTGCAGATAGGACACCTAAGCCCGAAAGCACGGGGGACCTGCCTAAAGGATCGTGGCTCTGGAATTGGTGGCCGGGTTCAGCCCCAGCTCACTCCTTCCTGGCCGTGTGACCTTGGCCAGGTGGTTTACCTGTCTGTGCAGTTAAAGGGACAGCTAACAGTGCAGGAGTAACAGCATCTGTCTCATGGGATTACCGTGGGGTGTGGGACACAGCGCTTAGAAAGAGTCTAGAGTGGCGCCGAGCACAAGGGCAGGGGTCCGGGGTGACAGCTGTTTTACTGAAGGGTGGATCGGGCTGCCCTAGGGTGGCTGGTACAAGCTGACCCTGAGTTGCGTGACCCTCACTGCCTGCCCCATTGCCTGCCCTCCCGCTTCTACCCCAGGTTCTGAATCTGAGCCAGCCTCCCCACAGCTGTTCACTGAGAAGGGAAGGACCACCAAGGACAACCCACAGGACAGAATGAGAGGAGTGGGCCATACTGGAAGGCCAGACAGGGTCACCTTCCGGGGCCAATACACAGGTGGGCCAGAAGGGAGGGCTGGGGTGGGCACAGTCCCCAGGGTGGTCTCCTCTGTCATGGGAAGCTTTTTCCATTTAGCTGTTCAAATATTGCCATTTTCTATGAGTTCTGTGATATGAAAAACATCAGGGAGCATTGCCTGTGAATCCCAGTCCATTTGTTCACTCATTCATTCATTCATTCATTCATTCATCCAGCAAACAGTTTCTGATGCCTCTCCTTTGCCAGGGCCCATGCTGGTTTCTGGGGAAGCCCATTCGGCTAGTCATAAAGAGGTTTATGAAGCACCTGCTGTTTGCAGGACCTGGGCTACAGGGTGAACACCAAATCACTTACTCTTGGCCCACCTTCAGGTCTGATTGCCCAAGGGGCCTCTCTGCCTTGGGAACTAGGCACCTGGCACATAGTGAGTCTTGAGATGACACACGGTAGGATTTCAAAGTGCTTAATATTAAAACAAATATGGATAGGGCTCCTACTTTCATGAATATGATTCTATAGCAGAGAAGACAATAACAGATAAGCACTTAGAGTGTGTACATTATTACAGTAAGTATGTCATAGATGTGGCTGTCAGTTCTCTGTCTAGCAGCAGAACTGAGGGGGATTTAGTAAAATGACCTCTCCCCTCTGCCTCCAAATGGTTTTAATAGTCTCTCTCTCTCTCTCCTTTTTCTATTCCAGGCCAGGAATATTGTGTTCTCACCCCCAAGATTGTCCCAAGAGGGGGTGGCACAGTCTCCTGTCCCCACTGCCAGCCTGTTAGGACTCAGGATGCAGGTAAGGGATGGAAACAGCCACAGCAGCAAAGCTGAAGCTTCTTCGCTCCAGGGAGGGTCCCACTGGGCCAGACGTAGGCCTGCCTTGGGCGCGGGGTGGGTCAAAGGTACGGACGAGGGAACGGGATCTTTCTGGGCTTCTCAGGCCTCCCACGGTGTCCTGCCCTCACACGTGTTGCTCCCAGTGCTGCTGCCTAAAGCCATCCTCCTTGACCTCATCATGGGAAAACCATGGATGCGATTTAAGAAGTTCCTGAAGGGTCCTAAGAAGAGGGGCTGGGCTGCAGTGATTATGTCTTCTCTCCCCTCCACCCTCCTTCCACGCCTCCTCCTTCCCCTCAAACCCAACAGGGAGGAGCAGTGAGGAGAGCAGTGACCTGAGAATGTGGATACCGGGCTCTAGTCCCAGTGCTACTACTGACTTGCTCTGTAGCCTCCGGCAACTTTTTAACTTCTCTGAGCCTCAGTACACATCCATGATGAAAGGGGTGGAGACCCTTTTAAGCGATGAGGATGATCATGATGGAGCTGTCATTTATTAAGCCCCTACTGTATGCAGGGCATTACGCTAAGCATTTTACAAACTTTAATCTTCATAACTCTGTGAAATAGGTTTTGCTCATTTTATTATTATGCCTGCTTTATGAGTGAGGAAACTGAGGCTCCGAGAGGTTAGGCAATTTGCCCAAGAGCGTATAGCTTACAAGTGGTAGAGCCAGGATTTGAACCCCAGTCTTTGTGATTCCAGAGCCCTGGGGTTTAACTATGTCCCTCTGCCTTGACTATAGTTTCCAATAGTCCTCTCCATTCATTCATTCATTCATTCATTCATTCACTGACCACCTTTCCATACTGGGCCCTGAGTCCTGTACCCAGGGAACTGTCAGCAGACAATGACAAAACAGAGCTGGGATGAGGGAGCCCAGGGCGGGCTCGGGAGCATATAACTCCGCCTGGTGAGTGGGGTTTCCCAGAGGGAGCAATGCCTGAGCTGAGGCCTGAAAAAGTGGAGCGCCCATAGAACTGAGCCAGAGCTGGCATCGAGGATTTGCATAGGAGGAAAACGAGGGTGCCCACTCTCCTCCTGCCAACTGGGCAAATTTAGGCCTCTACTGGCCCTTCTGGTACCCAGAGCCATTGCGGGCCACGCCCACACGGGGAATGATGGTCTGCCTCTCTGTGGGGGAAGGGCCACAGGTGCTGGGCTGCAGTCAGGACTGCCAAGTCTGGGATCAGGCGGAGGACCACTGCTTCCTAGCTCTGAGACGCTGGCAAAGTATTCACCTTCTCGGAGCCTCAGTTTTCTCATCTGTAAAATGGGGGGGTGATGACAGCAGCTAGCCCAGGGGCTTGTTGGATTTGATAAAATAATGCATGAAGGCCCTGAGCAGAGAGCCCGGCTCATTAAACGTAGACTCTCACTGTCATGGTCGCCATCATTCTTGTCACCCAGATGGGGGCAGCTTGTCTCCTCCGCATGGTTCGGAGGGAAGCTCAGTGCTGCAGGAGGCCTGCTTGGGAGGCTCCAGACCTGGTGGTGCAGACGTGATCCTTTTCTGACGTCTCTTTCTCCTTTTCCAGGCAGTGCTGTCACGAGGGACCCACTGGGACCGTCTCCCACTGATGCCCTGCGATGTCCCTGTGTGGTCGAGTTGGGTCCACCCCTGAGGGGGACAGTCCAAACTCAACCACCTCTGGTAGGGACAGATGCTCAGCCTCTCCCCTTAGCTCTCCTCTATGGGGGGTTTGGAGCCTGGGCAGGGCTAGCAGGGCGGCTGGAATGGAGCACACTGGGCAGAGTGTTTGCTTCCTACATCCAGGCATTCCCAGTGTGGCCAGCCTAGTGGCCAACTCGAACAGGAAAGGGCCTGGCAGACCATCTGTTCTCTGTAGATCTTCCCAAGTGGTCAAACTGTGTCTCTCTGGTGTCGTTTTTCCTGGCAGGGACAGAAAAAGCCACCACAAAGAAAAACGCATCTTCAGCTTCCAGCCCCAAGCAGAGGAGCAAGTGGGTTGGGTCACCGCCCCAGCCACCCCCTGGACTGTGGTATCTGGCTTCTGCACCTTCAATACCAGCTCCTCCTGCTTTTGCCTACGTCTCTTCAGTTCCCATCATGCCTTACCCATCTGCCACTGTGTAAGAGCCTTCACCTTCAACCCTCCCCCACTCTTTTTCTGAGTTGCTTAATAATCAGCATTCGGACCTGTGTCAGGCAGCTGCGAACCTGGACATGTGTATTCCTTTGCTTTCCCCCTCCCGTACAATGTGCAGAACAAGTCTGACACTCATGGAGTCGCTCAACAAACCTCGAATGCTCCCTGTGTGCCAGGGAGAGTGCTCGGCCCTGGGGACCCAGCACTGAAGGAGCCTGGCAGAGGGCCCTGGCCCCTGGAAGCTTACAGCCTCATAGGGGTCTAGAATCCTAACCATCTTCCACTTCTTTGTCGAGCAAGTAATGCGCACTTAAAAAATGTTTTTCGAACAGTTTTAGATTTATAAAGAAATTGAGCAGATAGCATAGAGAATTCCCATGTCACCCTCCCCCCCACACACACACACATAGGCACAGTTGCCCCTGTTACTAACATCTTACATTAATATGGTACATTTGCACAGTTAGTGAACCATTTTCAGTGTTATTATTAACTGACGTCCATAGTTCATCCAGGCGTCTTTAGTTTTTATCTGAAGTCCTTTTTCTGTTCCAGGATCACATCCAGGATCCCATATACATTCCGTCGTCATGTCCCCTTAGGCTCCTCTTGGCTGTGACAGTTTCTCATACTTTCCTTGTTTCTGATGGCCTGTCCGTTTCTAAGGAGGACTGGTCAGGCCTATGGTAGGACGAGCACTTGCTTTTGATGTGGATTTGGATGTGACATCAGTCGAGACAGAAAAGAGCAGTGGAAGCAGAAGTGGTTCAGGTTTTAGAGTCAGCGGCGCTAGACCCCATCTGCCACTCGTTAGCACTGTGACCTTGGTTAAGGTTCTTCTTGGAGGCTCAATTTCCCCATCTGTTAAATGGGATAACAGTCTCAATCCTGTACAGCTGTGTGAGGATTCAGGGAGGCACATGGCGAGGCCCACACGAGATGTCTGTGGAGTTGGTGCAGTGCCAGCATGTGCTTGCTCATTGCTGAAAAATGTCACTTTGTCATCACAGCAAATATAACATTGTCATTTGTAAGAAAAAAACGAGTAAAAATGGCTTCAACATGACAGGATTGTTCAGGGTGAAAAAAGGCCTGGGCTGTGGAATTAGGAGACGTGTCGTCTTGTCTCATCACCAGCTAGTTCTGTGCCTCAGTTTCCCCCACTGTGGAATGAGTCGGTTGGGACTCTCCTTCTGTGGCATGTCATCAGAAGCCTGTGTCTGTGGGCAGTGGGGGCCAGAGTCCCTGTGAGGCCTGGCATTTTGTGGGAGCACGGGCTCGGGGTGCCATCCAGCCCCGGTCCCCTGTGAGGACTCATCCAAACAGCGGGGTATCTTGCCGCCTTCTCAGCTGCGTCTGGGCAAGCTGTTAAGACAACGTCCACTCCAGCAGCTACGAGAGGCCTCACTCCATGCTCAGGCCTTTGGCAGAGGCGGTGGAGACATCTACCTGTGATCTGACTTATTGGGCAAGAAAGGTTTTGCCTGGAATTTGGTGGCCCAGCATAAACGCTGGGGTTTCCATGGTAACCATTGGTCTCTACTTCTGAGGCTATTCCATATCCTTCTAGGTTCAGACCTCTGGACAGAACTAACCAGGTTGCTGTTCTCAGGCTTGGATGGGTCATGGGGGAAGAGAAAGGCCCTGGGCTTTAGTGTGGGACAGACCTAGCCGTCGGCAGCCATACAATCGTGGGCAGGTCGCTTTGCTCCTCTGTGCCTCAGTGTTTCCCTCTGTGAAATGGCTTGTGATGAGGATTAAGAAAACGAATGCATGGAAAGCGCATAGTACGTTGAGGGTGGCCAGTAACCACAGTGCTCCTAATGCTGCTAGAGCTTGGCCTGATGATGCCTTTGTTTCTCCCGCTGTAGGACTGAGCATGCTCAGTGGGTGGGGCCTGTGCACCCTTTAGAAAGCTGAATAGGCCTGTGCTGCCACCTAGTGGTCAGCCACCATATAGCCCCTGCACCAGAGGCTTTCTAGCCAAGAGGGTTATTGGTTGGTTTTTGTTTTTGTAGCTCCTGCCCTGGGGGAAGTTTTGGGTAACTCTCAGGCCAAGCTGGACATCAGATTATCAGAACATAGTGGTGTGCGGGAACCCAATAATTACACCAGATAGTCCCTGAAGAGGGGAAGTGGATTCAAGAAGCCCCTTTATTCATCCATTTGGTTCAAATGACAGTCATCAGCATCTACTGGGTTCTAATTAGCTCTGTTGTAAATCCAGCACTGCCCCTTCCAGCTCTCTGACTCTGGGCCTTCATAGCTGACATTTACAGAGCACTTACTGTGGTCAGGCAGCTTACGAGCTTTTTACTTGAATTTTCCCTAAGAGGTGGCTAAACATGGCTGTTTTAGGAAACAGAGCCCTTAAAAGGGGAAGCAGCCTGGCCAGGGTCCTGCGGCCTGCCAGGCAGAATGACCAGGATTTGCGGCAGCCTTCTGCATCACCTAGCTTCTCTGAGCTCCACTTTGCTTATCTGTGAAATAAGGACAATAGTACCGACCGAATAATGCGATAGTGCTGGTGAAGACACTTATCTCAGAGGCTGGCACATGGGTTCTGAGGATGAGGATCTTGGCCCCAGGCTAGGCACTGTGTTTTACTGTTTGAGGGACTCCCAGACAGTTTCCAGCGTGCCTGCAGGATTTTACATTTCCACCAGCAGTGTCCGAAGGTTCCAGTCCCCACATCTTCATCAACACTCATTACTTTCTTTTTGTACCGTAGCCATCCCCATAGGTGTGGAGTGTGTGAAAGGATAATTTATGTGGTTTTGATTTGCATCTCTGTGATGGCTCGTGATGTCGAGCATCTTTTCAGGTGCTTGTTGGCCATTTGTATATCTTCTTTAGAGAGATGCCTATTTAGATCCTAGCAAAGCCCCTTCCCTGTCCCCCACCCCACCCCCCCCGTGTAATAACACAAGTTAAAAAGCGGAGGATCAGGAATAAGACCAGAGTTTACAGTGTGCTCATCAAGATCCCAATGAATGAGTCAGGCCAAGTCCTCCCCAACTCATTCCTGCTTTATTTAGGTGAAATGCTTCTTTACCCCTCTCTCTCCCATACATTTTATTCCACAACCCTAAACTTAGTGACCTTGGATGAAGGCAGTAGTCACTTCTTGGAGAAACCGTGGTTCATCTCATGGCTCATCAGCCCGTGTCCCCCAGCACTTTACAACAACCCCCCACATCCTGCAGGACCAGGCTGGGGAGGGTACCTTTTCATCTGCTGCCCTAGATGAGCAAAACCAGACCCTCCACTCCTGCAGAACCCTCATTATGATCACATTTCTCCAGTGCTCCAAATGGCAGTGGAACTGCCCTACACTGCCCCTCTGAAGAAGGGGGTTTGCTGCAGAGGCTGGGGTGGTCCTGGTCTCCCTCAGATCTGGCTCTTGGATTCAAAGTTCCAAGAAAGCAGCAGGGTCTATGTCGTTCGTTCACCATTAACTCCAGGGCAATGCACACTGGCTGGCACAAGGCCTGTGGTCAATGAAACTTGTGAAATGAACGGGTAGAGGGAACTAACCACTTTTGAGCACCTGTTCTGGGTCAGGCACTTCTGTTTATCTTCCTTCATCCTTCCAACACATCCTTCAAAGTAGGTGTTTATTATTCCCATTTTAGAGGGGAAGAAACTGAGACTCAGAGAGTAGGGGCCAGTGGCCTGCAAGGGGCACAGAACAGGGACGGACCCATTGCTCTTCAGCTCCACTCAGCCCTCTCGTGGGTAACTATGCACTTACCTCTCTCCTCAGGTTCTACGCATCTCCAGGAGGACCTACCTCAGCCCCCTCAGCCCGACCAGCTGCTGAGTGGCCCCCAGCAGCCCCATCCCGGCCGGCCAGGAGACACCGGCACTCCATCCAGCTGGACCTGGAGGACCTAGAAGAGCTCAACAGGGCTCTAAGCCGAGCCGTGCAGGCAGCTGAGAGCGTCCGCTCCACCACCAAGCACATGAGCCGCTTTCTCTGTCAGCTAACCTGCCGCCAGTCCCATGGCCTGCGGGGCTCCTGCCTCTTCTGATGGCCCTGGGGGACCTGCTGTCCCCCAGACCCTTTGTGAGGAGCCCTGTCTCCAGCATAGGACCCTGCCTACTCCATCTCAGCATTTTCGAAACAGAAGTGCCTGGTCCTCAAGAGAAGTAACTTCCCCGGGGACCAGCCCCTGACAAAGGGGCTGGGACCAAGGCCACCTTCTGTCCAGATGCAGTCTCTGGGAGTCTCCTAGTTCTGCACTTGTCCACCTCCAGCTAATAATGTGTATTTTATATACAGGTGGACAGATAGATTTTTAAACTGAGGAGTTTTCCTGAGCTTGGATCCTCCTTAGGAGAAACATAACAAGGGATGGTGTGAGGGTCTCTGGCACAAATCTGTCCACCTGCCTGTGAGCAGCCACTCGGGAGTTGTCATCTCTGGAAGGACGTGGCTAAGGACCTTTCTCTTGGTGGTTGTTGATAGGACACTTTGGGACCATTGGGCTATCTTAGGATGCCAGCCACCAGGGTGACACATATCGGCTTCTCCATGCTTGGAGCGGCCTTTCCTGGGAAGCCTTCCATCATGGTCCCTCCCAGTACCTCGTCCTGAGACCCATGGCTCCCTCCCAGGATCCCTGTGGAATCCGGCTAGTGGCCAACTCCCTGCCAGGCCAGCTCCTGCCCCCCCCCACCCCACAGCAGTGAGTACCTCAGCTTTTCTGGAATGTGTGTGCATCAGTGATATATGTATATTTGAGGCATTTAAAAATTCTATTTTCGTTATGAGGGCCAGTGAAGAACGAATATTGATCTTTAAAAATAAAGGCAAAAAAACACAAATCCCAAAACATTGCCAAAGCTGCCCTGGTGTGTGGGTGTGGTATGTGTGTGTGTCATTGACCTGTAGTTTCTCAAGTCAGGTTTGCGGACTGGAAGGTTGACACGGATCCCTCCCCCAGGGGACCTGTGGGTGCACTTTTCTGTATTCTTTCTGCCTCCCTCTGATGGCTTCTGTTTCTCCCTCTTTCCCCCTCTGCCTGTCTCAGAACCATAAGCCTCTCCACTGCAGGGGCCTGCACAGGCAGGCTGTCTGGCCAAGCCCCAGACAGGGGGGCTTTGAGCAAATTGGAGTGACCCAGCAACTTGGTGTCTGCAGACAGCTGCTATTTATTGAGCACCTACTAGCCACCGATTTTTGAGCTAAATGCCAGCTCTCTAGGGTCCTGCTGTGTCCCTACTTTATTGATGAGGAGACTGAGGTTCCAGTGGGTTATCTGCCCAAATTTGGCTGACTCCAAAGCCCATATTCTCACTGAATTTCTCTTCCTAAATTTCCATGATTCCTCCTCCCCACCCCCACCCCCCCGCCACCGACTCCTGCTTGTTCCTGTGGCTTTTTCATCCATCTTCCCCACTCTCTCATCTCACTTGCTTCTCCCTACTCATCAGGACCCATTTCTATTTCCTTTTTCAGCTGATTCTTCTCAGTAGAGTTGAAAATGGCATCTCGCTAAAAGTAACACTGAGATGGGAGAGATTTCTTGTAGGTTCTGAGCCTCTGGGTCCAATCCTCCTGGATGCCAAGAGGCTAGCCCATAGATATCAAGATGGGAAGATGGGGGCCCAGGGCAGTGTCCTCAGCCTCACAGCCCTGGGCACAGTGGTGGCTCCAGGTTTGAACGAAGAACACTGGAGCCTGGCTCTTTGGAGGGTATCTGTGTATGAGCCACAGGACTGGGTGTCAGGCGCCAGGGTTATGGTCCTGTCACTCTAGATGGCTTAGGCCTCTCATACGTGGAATTTTTTAAACAATCCAGCTCCCCACATTACCTTAAATCACAGAGCACTCAGGTCTGGAAGGAGGCCAGCCTTTCTTGCTGAACTCCCGGCCCCTGTATTCCCAATCCTGCCCTGGCCCAGGCTGCCGCCTCCAGCCAGGATGCTCACAACAGTCTCTGCATCTTCCTGCCTCTAGTCTGACCCCCACCAGTTCACTGCCTCAGGCGGCCAGGATGATGTCTGCAATAAGGTCCATGCCTGGCACCACACACCTGAGTCCTCACCACCTTATCCACCTGGACTCCTACTTAGGGTCCTCTACCCTAGTGTTCCTCAAATGTATACTCTCAGGTCCTTGGCTTACAGAGGGAACAGCAGGTGTTACCAAGCTCCTAATCTCTCTAGACTGATTCATTTGCCCCTTCCAAGAAGCCTTCCTTGACTTCTCCACTGCAGAAGGACCCTTCCTTGTGCTGGGCCTCCCACCACTCTGCATACCGTCGTCCATCATGGCATGTGTGCTGGGCATTACAGCAGGGGCTCTTCCAACCAGGGGCAGGGTCTTACCCAGTGGTTACCCAGAGTTCAACTCAGAGCAGACTTCAACATGAATGAGTAAGTGGATGAATGAATGAGCTAACAACAAACTGCCTATTCCAAGTACAGAAGCTTTATTGATGCAACCGAGGGTAAGAATGAGTTACAAAGGGCAGGTGGGGGGCTGAGGATAGGCCCTGAAAGTCCCCAAGGTCCTCACCCTATGCTGTGTTTTCTGGAGACCCCTCATTTTTTTTCTTCCCTTCCTCTTGTTGTTCCTCCAGCGGCCCACACTTATCCTAGAAGACAGTGGGAGAAGAAGACAAGATGTTGGGGAGGAGGGGTAGGCTGAGCTCTGGACCGCGGCACCACCCAACCTTGGCTCCAGTCCAGGCTCTGCCACTGCTGAGCTGGGTGACCTTGGGCAAGTCACTTTCCTTTCTTAGCCTCAGCTTAGTCACCTCTAAAATGGGAGCTCAATCCCTCAAGAACTGGAATTTACTGAGCGCTAACAACCAGCCAAGCCCTATGTGTTGGTCTGGATTTCTCACCACTGTTTTGCAGTTGACGTGACAGGCTCAGAGTGGCCATATGGCCTGTCTGAGGTCCCCCAGCCAGTCAGTGGGGGTGGCAGGCTACAGGGGATTAACTCCAGTATTCATAAGCCACTTCCCAGGGTTCCCAGGAGTCGGGGTACGACCTGAACCAAAGCAGATGATCTCAGGTGGCAAACAGATGGAGACATTTTTATTTTAATAATCATGAAAGTATGTCATGTATCTCCAAAAAAGTGAAACCAGCTCATCAGCTCTGATTTCAGATACGGGTGCATAGGACAAGACCAAGTAAAGCCTTTGCGTAACAGAGGTTTAAAGGAAAGTACTGAGTAATGCTGCTCTGGTAAAAATCGTCATGGCGATTCTGGACTTGCTGCAGTTTGGGTGACATGGGAAAGCACAATGCCAGCTCCCTATTGCACGGTGTGGTAGGTGGTTGTGACTCTCCCCATGTGGGATTCCCCACGTGTGTGTCTTTCCCAAGTCCCCCACCACCATACCTTGGCTATGCTGTTTCCCTGCTGTCAGCCTTCCCCCTCCTCCCAACCTGCTCCACGCATCCTCCCTGAGTTCCCAGTGAGTCCTTGCTGGGCCCTCGTTCCCCCCACCCCCGCCCCACCGCCACGGGCCTCTGTGGAGCTCAGCTGTCCCTGCAGTGAAGTGGCCACTTAAAAGCTGCATCTCTTGCCTCTCTGTGCAGCCCTGGTTGGCAGCATTTCCTCTCTGGGCCTCTCTCTGGAGCTGCCCAAGGTGGGAGCACCCTCAGGTGGGCACCGCCCAGGCTTCCTTGCACTTGCACTCACCTTTTTCTCGTCGGTGTACATGATTTCTGACTTGTCCATGCCCATGCACGTGATGGTTTCATAGAACTCTCTCATTTGCTCCTGGGTCACCACTGGCTTGTCAGCTGTTTGAGGGAATAAGGGGGCTGATGAGGATTCCAGGGGTGCTATGGGAGGCCAGGGAGGGCTGGGAGCTTGGGGGTCCAGCCTCAGGAGTGGGTGGTCCTGAGGGGAGGGCTGGACGGGGTGGGAGTTTAGGAGGTACTTACCATAGATGGACAGACACATTTTCTGCTTGTCTTCTGGGTAAGTAGCGATCATGAAGATCCCGGGGTCCTTGGTGAATTGCAGGTAGCCATATACTTCTTTGTCTACTACTGGAAGAGAAAGCCACCTGGTGAAGTCACAGGGATGGCCCAATGGTTCCTTCCTCACAGGCGAAGGAAGCCTGGGTGTTCCCAGGGCCACACAGCCAATCAGTGAAGGCCAAGGGTTCGCCTAGGCCACGTGTCGCTAGCTCCCTCCGCGAGCTAGGCCCTGTGCTATGCACCTACGTGCGGGGAATCAGAGGAGCCTCACGTGAACTGTGGCTGTCAGGGCCTTTCTCTCCATCTTACAGGTGAGGAAAATGAGGTCCAGAGAGGAGCCTCAGGGCTCCTAGGTGGTGTGAGTTCAATCACATTGGCATTTGTGTGTTCCTACTATGTGCCCTCTCTGCAGTTATGGGGAAGACATGGGCGAAGTCACTGCCTGCCCAACAAATAGACTGCCACTCTTAGCTCCCAGAGGATAAAGAGCGGTTGAGAGGCAAGATTAATCTTGGGGTTGAATCCTAGTTCTAAATGCTAGCTGTGTGATCTCAGGGAAACTGCTTGACATCTCTGTTTCTCCATTTCCTCATCTGATTAATGTCCTCTGAGGGTTGTTTATGAGTATTAAGTGGGTTAATTTACGTAAAACAGGTCAGTCAGTACCTGGCACCCAGTAAGAGCTCAAGAACGCTGGCAGTTATTCTGTCAGTGTGCAGGCCCTGAGCCCACAGGGACATAAGAAGTCGGCCTGTCCCATGTTCTCTGTGCCCGAAGCCCTCAGGGCCCCAAGTTCCCTCCTTTAGGCTGGCCCAGCCACCATCTCCCCATCCACACTGCAGTTCTTCCCCTGAGGGCTCACCGTATTTGGACAGGGTCCCATTTTCCCTTTGGACCTTCAGGTTGCTGGTGTTATAGATGCACTTGTCCTCACTAGAGCCAGGCAGAAAAGGGGGAAAAACCAGTAAGACAGTCTAGGAGAGGTGGACAATCACAGTCCTTGAGGGGCAAGAGTCAGGAGGCAATTAAAGTCAGCCCTCCCCATTCCATGGATGAGAAGGCTGAGGCCAGGGAGGGCTGGGGCTTGCTCAAGGTCATCTGGCAGCTAAGAGCAGAAGCAGGGAGCTGGAGGTAGGGGTGCGCTGGCGTGTGCAGGTCTTACACGGTCCAGTACTCTCTGGCCAGTACGGTGTCATCCGTATAGTTGGGGGAAAGGTAAAAGAAGGCTCCCTGCAGCGTGCTGACTATCTTCTTAAACTCAGGGTGGCGGATAGCCGAGGCGATGAAAAACCACTTGCCAGTAATCTGTGGAGAAGCCAGGGACAGATGATGGAGGCTGGGAGCTGAATCCTTGACAGTCAGCTTGGAGGAGATTTGGGCAGAACTCTCCCTCTATTGCCACCGGGAGACTGGAGCCCCAGCAAGGAGTGGGCATGCAGAAGCTCACTCTGACGGTCAGGTGTCACTCCTACCCTCTCCTTGCCCAGTACAGCATTGTCTCCTCCTAAGGGACCTTGCAATGAGACTTCTGAGTCTGGAGGCAGCCTATCTCCGGAGGCTGGCCAGAATCTCACCCCAGGGCCCAAGGGAGAAAAAGGGAAGAGTCAGGAGAGGGAGCTGACCACAAGCCAGCAGGGTAAAGGGAAACCCAGAGAGGCAGATGGCGGCATACAGCTCTCAGGCGCTCAGGTACCCACCTGGTCCAGGGTAGCATTGGTGAGAGGCACTGTGAAATTGAAACATTCCAGGTTCTGGGCGGACAGCAGAGGAAAGAGGCTCAGGACTGCAAGGGCCCAAGGCAGCCCCATGGTAAGACAAGAGGTACCTAGAATCAGGCGAACTGGTGGCTGGAGGGTGCAGTGATCTTTATAGCGAGCTGTGGGTGGGGCTCTGGAGACTGGCTGCGACACAATCCAATGACCGTTTGGGAAATTTGCTCTTGAGAAATGTCACACTCCCTGACCTTGAGACCAGGGCCAGAAATTTTGGCTGTTCAATACCAAGGCAGATAGTTATTACTTGGAATGATGTTAGTTAATGTTAATTTCAATAGCGGAGCCTCTAGGCAAGCACTCAAGTTTTCATCCAGTTCCTGTCCCACTGAGCGCTAAGATTTAAGAGGCACTCAGCCAGAAATCAAAGGCAGCTTGGAGTTGCCAGGCTAGTGTGGGGTGTAGGGAACGGTAGGGAGGGGGAGGTGTAGGGGTCAGGGTGAGGGCAACGTGGAATCACTTCCAACTGAGTGTGATAACAACTGTGAAAGAGCAAAATTCCAGAAGTTCCCCCGACCCAGTCCTGGAACCAGGGACATTTCCCGAAAGAAGGGGGCATTAAGTGGAATGTCCATTTGCGGCAAAATGTATTGCTTGAACCATTTCCCAACTTTTAAAACAGGAAATTTTCTCCATGTGGTCTTTACCTGCTGCTCTTTGAGCAGGGAACTCGCCTCTGTTTTCAGCAGTAAAGTCCAATCCTGGAAATACTGTGGAATGAGTGATTCTACTGCCCATTTGCATTTCTACATGATGGTGTCAAATCTTTATCCACATAAATAAATATTCCCCAAAAGTATTATGGTATACTCACAATTTTGTATTTTTGTTCATTTGATACATTTTGAATATTTGTTTCTTCTTTCAGTATAGTTGATAGTTATAATTTTAAAGGCTACACAACCTTTCATTCACTTCTTAGATTATGATTTCTTTTTTCATGTCTTCTTTTGTGTAATTATAGCATTTTATTTTATTTTTCTAGTTTTATTGAGATATAGTTGTTTATAACATTTTATATTGTGACTTTTCTTCTGATGATAGGTATCCAGGAGTAACCAAATTGCTTCCTAAACTTACTATACCATTTAAGAGAAAGAAAAGAATAATATGTTGTGTATAAGACTTTAGCATTATTCAAGGTAGCCCAAAACTGGAAACAAGTCAAGTGTCAGTCAACAGGAAAATGGAAAAAAATTTGTAGCATTTTTGCACAATGAAATACTTAACAAGTAAAAGGAAATGAACTACTGATGTTACGAAAAAAATCCCAAAAGCTCCAAAAATCAGACCAGCGAAAATCCAAGCAGTAACCCAGAGAGAAAGAGAACTCAGTTTTATTACGTCAGTGGTCCCAGAAGAGCTAGTGCTCTGAAAATCTGGGCAGTGAGCTTAGGGGCAATTTCTCTTTTATACCCGGTTGTTACAGCTGGCATGGGCTGATTCACAGACCCCTGAATTTGCTATGGGCTACGGGCAGTTACAGAGCATGGGATTTTTCAAACAGGCACTAAGACAATGCATCTTTTCAAACTAAAGCAATACAAGCACTAAAGCCAATACAAAGGGAAGGGATCTTTGACCTATGCAGCAAGCATGTTCACAGAAGCAGAACAAAGGACTAATTAGAAATGTTGGCCATTTAAGTGGGAAATTCCGTTTCACTGATACATGTACCAACATGAATGAATCTCAAAAACATGCAGAATGCTTGCTTCGTGAATAAGTTTTAGTTTTTCAAAAATTTGGAATGACATTTAATCCATTCATTAAACTTCCAAAACTTAAAATTTTAATGTCAGCTTTATTTAAATACTTCTAATTTATAATGTTTAAGTATTTAAACCAATAGTCTGTGGGCCTTCATTTGTCCATATGCAGAAATGCTAGGGGCAGCCTGCGTGGGAGAAGGGTGAATGGGGAGAATCAAGCAAAGAGCAAGGTTTGGTCTTTCCTTTCTCCAGAGCAATTTAGCAATGACCTAGCTTGCATGTCTCCTGAAGCAAAAACACAGACAGTGAGTGTGATATAGTAAGAAATACAGATTTCATTTCAACCTCCATTTCCTGGCTCCTAAAACTCTTGGAACTTGCAAAGCGTCTTTTTTGTGTGCTAATGAGATGGCAGTGTCTGGGGGCTCCTGACTAGCCTCAGGATGGAAGCTGGTTACCAGGGGAACTAACCGTGTGATTAGATAGTTTAGAGGGTTGGAGCTTTCAGTCAGACCCTCTGACCTCTGGGGAGGGAACTGGGGCTGGAGATTGAGTTGGTCACTAACAAATGGCCAATGATTTGGTCAATGTGCCTGCGGAAGGAAGCTTTCATAAAAATCCTAAATGACTGGGATTGGAGAACTTCTAGGTTGGGGAACACATGGAGGTAGGTGCTGGGTAGGAGGCTCATCAGAAAAGGTGCAGAAGCTCTGTGCCCCTTCCACAAACCTTGCTCTATGCATCTCCTGCTTCTGAGTTGTATCCTCTTATAATAACCTGGTAATCTAGTAACTAAACCATTTTTCTGAGTTCTGTGGGCTGTTGTTACAAATTGCCAGACTCGAAGAGAGGGTCATGGGAAGCTCTGATTTATAGCAGGTCGGTCAGAAGCACAGGGGACAACCTGAACTTGTGATTGGTGTCTGAAGTGGAGGCAGTTTTGTAGGACTGAGCCCTTAACCTGTGTATCTGATGTTAATTCTAGTTAGTGGCAGAACTGAGTCCAATGTAGGAGACCCAATTAATGTCTGGAGTCAGAGATTTGCTTGGTGTGGTAGGAAATCCACACATCTGGTGGCCAGAGTACTCTGAGGAGGATTTTTACCTTACCATGAGTAAATAGACTGCCTCTCCTGGGAAGGACTGAATGGTCTTCGCCATCCTCATTCCCATCACTCGCCTTGGGGGCCTCATTCTCCTCCCAAGATGGTATCCAAACAGTTCCTTCAAGCACAACCAGCACTCATGCTGAAACAGTGAAACAGTAAAATTTTCTATCGTCTTAAATTTCACAGATGCTTTAATACCTCTGTGGACCGAGGTTCTAGGCAGCCCTCCCTTAGCCTGCCCTTCCACCTGGCCCTGGCAAAACCTCAGGAGGGGTTTGGCAAGAAAGAGACAGAAAAGCCGTCAGGGCAGTGTAGAATGGTGGTGAAGTGTTGTCATGGCTCAATCGCTTGCTAGCTGTGTGACCTGGCACAAGTTACTTAACTTCTCTGTGCCTCAATTTTTCTACCTATAAAATGGGGATGATAATAGTACTCGCTTTACTGGATTGTTATGAGGACTAAATCAGTTCACATTTGTAAAATGCTCGTTAAATGGAACAAACTTGCTCCTAAGGGTCCAGTTACTACAATAACCATCACCATCAGTTTAATGATAAGCTGGGGTGGGTAGGAAAGATGTATGCCTGCATTCCATAACTACTTCAGTGATTGCACGTTACATCTCATTTCTAAAGACATCAAAATGCAAAATTAAGTCTATAATAGGTGTAAGAAAATAGACGTTTTCCCTATAAGATGGATAAGGAGACTGATGGCTCAGGGAAGTAAGGTGATATGTGAAGAGGTAAAGCTTAGATATGGAGGAAAAGGCACCCATTTGAAAAGATTCATTTGCTGAGAAAGCCGCTTTATCTTTGCTTCCTCCTCAAAGCCAGGGCTGAGTTCTGAGTCCGATAACTAATTTGTGGTCTTCTGCCTGAGGAGCAACGAAGACTACATTGGCAGAACAAACTGTTCTAATTAGGAACTTGGTGTTTGGCTGAGCAAACACTCAAAAAGAAGATTTACTTAAGTTCAAATCCTGTTTTGTGGTTTTGAGTAACTCATGTGACGACCACTTTGGACTTTGGCTCCCTCATCCGAAGAGCCAAGGTAATAACACGGATCTCAGAGGGTTACGCATGGGCTGAAAACATCACATCCACACAGCTTCTGGTTCACAGTCAGTGTGCAAGAAATTGTAGCCACAATTATTTTGAATGGTACTGTTATTGGTTTGAACCATGCGAAAGTGGATTTTATAGAACAAAAAGCAGTTGAGTATCATTTAATTTCATGTGGTTCACCTTACTGTTAGCTGTCGAACAGTTTCCCTGCCCGTGGTTGGCAAACAAAGATGAGCGCATCATCCCTGTTTTGCAGAGGCCCAGAGATAAGGACTGACCTGCCGGAGGCCATGCCCAGCCAGGAAGCAGAGACTGGAACCGCCTCCCCGCCTCGTGCTGGCTCCTCCCTCACTTTCCCAGCACCAGGCTGCTTGCTGGCGATTGCTGAGATGTACATGAATGGGGCCTGATTCACTGTGGACAGAGCAAACATGTGGCCCAGGCTTTACCTTGGGGTTGGTCGGGCCTGGGAAGTCCACCCGGGCTGTTTCTTGACACTTGGTTGTGCAACAGATCGGAAACTGCGGGTGCTGCCAGCCCAGGGAGAACAGCCTTCTGTCCAGGACTTCCCACCTGCCCCTGCTGGGAATGAACTGTCCCAGCTGCAGCAGCCTCACCGGCCAGGTCACAGAGGCCCTCCTAGAGTGTGGACCAGCTGAGAGTTGCAAGTGTCACAGTTTGAACATAACCCTCTTCTCTTTTCCCTTTGGCCTTTCTTTCTGACTCTCTCCTCCGCTCCCATGTCTTCAGAGCCACACGGATGCTGCTGATGGCTCTGGAGCTCTGATGGTGGCTCACACCTCTTTTCTGTCCTCCCAGCTCGGCCAGCTGCCTCTTAGACAGCTCTGCTCCAGCTCTCCACTACAACCTAAACTCAGCTTGGCCGATCCAAACCCTGCTCTCCTGTGCAAGGCTAGGGCTTGTCGTAGTCCCAGCCCACTATTCCAGGCCTTCCCATATCCTCCCCTGTAGCACCATTTGAACTGCTCACTATTCCCCAAATATGCAGTACTACCTCTGCTTCCAGGCCTTGACAGGTGTTCCTTCTCCCCACAACGCCCTTCCCCATCTGGCTAACCTCTATGCATTCTCTCTCAGCTCACAACCATTTGTCATGATTAACTCTATGTGTCAGCTTGACTGGGCCAGGGGGACCCAGATATTTGGTTAAACGTTCCGGTGTGTCTGTGAGGGTGTTTTGGATGAGATTAACATTTGAATGGGTAAACTGAGCAAAGCAGATTGCCCTCCCAGGGGTGGGTGGTTCTCCTCTAATCTGTTGAAAGCCTGAATAGAATGAAAAGCCTCAGTAAGGGAGAATCCCTTCTGCCTGACTGCTTGAGATGGACATCAGTCTTTTCCTGCCTTGGACATGAACTGAAACATCAGTTCTTCCTGGGTCTCAAGCCTGTCAGCCTTGGGACTAGAGCTATACCAGCGGTTCTCCTGGGTCTTGCCCACTCTCTCCAGATCTTGGGACTTGCCAGCCGTCATAATCATGCGAGCCAATTTCCTGGAATAGGTTTCTTCACACACACACACACACACACACACACACACACACACACACACACACACACACACATCTTATTGGTTTTGTTTCTCTGAAGACCCTGAGTAATACAGCGTGTCACCTCCTGACTATGCTCCCCTCCCCCTGCTGAGATTCCATCAGCTATTCATTCTTTTGCTCCCCCTGCTCCCCCAACTTGGCTTGCTGCACTCTGCTTTCCTAACCCTTAACCACACATGTTCCAACCCCTCCAGCTGCTTCCACCAGACTCCAGCCCCTTAGACGCACTGCGGGTCTCTGTGACTCCAGCTCTCACACACGGCTCAAAATGAGCCAGGTGCTGCTGATAAACGGACGTGGAGGAAATGAAGATGAGCGTTCCTGCTAGCAACAGTTTAGCAAGTTTGAATGCCTTCAGCGTGCTATATTCTGTGGCTAGAGCAGGAAACAAGGCATATCCCCCGCCCTCACAGAGCTTTGGATGGGGGAAACAGACATGAACGTAACTGAACTTTTCCACCTGCAAACAAGAGGCATGGTGAGAGCTGGGCAAGCTCTTTGGAGGTGACAGACCTAAGCGAATGGCTCAGACTGTCTCCATTTCGTTTCTAACTGTCAGTCAAAAAAATGAAAAGAACGTCCTATCTCATTTCTAAGTTTATTTTCCAGAGTTAGGAAATAGTGCTGGGCTGTGATAGTTGGGACTTGAGCAGGTACTTGAATCTTTCGGGAGGCTATTAAAACAGGGAGGGCCCCACCCTCACGGTTTGTGATTCAGTACCTTAGGGAAGGGGCCAAAAATACGCATTCCTAACCAGCCCCCGGAGGCTGCTGGTTCTGATAGTCCAGGGGCCACACTGAGAACAGCTGATCTAATGCGCATGACAGCGCCATCAACAGACTTGGGTTTGAATCGCAGCTTTGTCTTGGCCTCACCAGGTGACCTCAGGTGCTTTCCTGGGTTCGGCGGCCCTTTAAGGGAGGGTGTACCTGGGGCGTGGGAATCTCCAAGCTCCTCCAGACCACGACTCCTGGGCTACGTGGACGTGGACGGGGCTCTTGCAGCCACAGAGGCAGCAGCTCCTGGTGCTTCCCACCTGGGTAGGTGCAGCATTGGGAGGGGAAAACGACCCAGCTGCACGTAAACCACGGACCTAGAAATTTACAGCTAGTTTTCAAAACATGAAATCCCAGGTATGAATTCAATGGCTTGTGATTTATTCTTTCTCTTAGATAAGGGCAGAAAAAGTTCTGTTTCAACTAAGGTCCCTGAGAAGAAGGACCAAAGAAAACTCTGCACCAAATGTCAGGAGAGATGGGGTCCAGCAGGTATGAGTATGTCCCAAATACTGAAGAGGACATGCTTATACTAGAAACATATTTAGTGTTTATCTGAAATTCAGATTTATCTGGGCATCCTAAATCTGGCTAACTGTATCTCCTAGATCCTCACTCACTTCTTCCAAGACAGGTATTGCTGTGGCCTTCCATCCATGGATGAAAAAATAAACAAAATGTGGTCTATCCATACGACGGAATATTATAAGCATAAAAAGGAATGAAGTACTGCTCCATGCTATAAGGATGAACCTTGAAAACATTGTGCTGAAGAAAAGAAGTTAGCCCCAAAGGGTCATATATTGTAGGATTCCTTTTATATGAAATGTGTACAGTGTGCAAAGCCATGGACAGAAAGCAGCTTACTTATAGCTTTCCAGAGCTTGGATAGAGTGTGATGGCTTCATGGGTTTCGAGTTTCCTTTTGGAGTGATGAAAACATTCTGCACAACAAGAAGAATGTACTAAAGATCATTAATGGTAAGTTTTATGTTATGTATAATTTGACCACGCGCACGTGCGCGCGCGCACACACACACACACACACACACAAGGAAAAGGAATTGCTCACGTTAGCCTCAATATACCTCCTCCCTGTATGTTATGGGTTGGATTGTAGTTTCCGAAAGGGTATGCCTTTGAACGTGGCCTTATCTGGAAATGGGGTCTTTGTGGATGTAAACAAGTTAAGATGAAATCGTTAGGGTGGGCCTTCAGCCCATCTGACTGCTGTCTTTATAAAAAAGAATGGGAATACAGAGACACATAGGAAAAATGTCATGTAACTATGGAAAGAGAGCTTGAGGTGCTGACCTGCAAGCCAAGGAACTCCTAGGGTCCCCAGAAGCTGGACGAGGTAAGGAACCTCCTTTAGAGGTGCCAGAGAGACTGTGGCCCTGCTGAGATTTTAATGTCAAACTTCTAGCCTTCAGAACTGGGAGAGAATGTGTTCCTATTTTAAGCACCCAGGTTTGTGGTATTATTACAGCGGCCCCAAGAAACCATGACACTATGGGACTGGACTCTTCGCTTTCAGGACAGGCCCCCACCCCCAACTAAGGTGCCTTGTCACTCTCCCTGCCCTCCCAACCCCTACCACCTATAGGGAAAGCAGGGCATCCCCGAGCATCTTCCCCTGACCCTCCAGCCCTGCCAGAAACCTCCTTCTGGACTTTTCAAAGAAGCACACGGACACAGGTGTGTTGTTCCATTGCCTCAGTTTTAAATATTTATTTAAAACTCAGAAGGGAAAAGGAGACGGAACCCCCTGGGGTTTTTGAACACACTGACATATGGACAGAGACATAACAAGGACAGCAGAAACATCCAAGGACAAGACAGAGACCAGGTTGGGACTGGCAGCATGGGGAAACGGAGCGCTGAGATGAGGCCCGGGCTGCTACCGAAATGGCCTTGCCTGGGCTGGGGCCGGAGGGCGAGGGGTGCAGGAAGTGTCTGCTGGGGAGGGTGGGCCAGCGTGAGGTATTCAATAATGAAAATCAAATCCAATTCCCAAAGAAACACAACTTTAGGGAGGGGGAAAAAGAAGACAAATGGACTTTCACATAAAATCTCCCCTTCTGTAAAAATAACTCCATAGTTAAAATAACCTCAAAATCCAACCTGGATGCTGACTGGTTCGCCAATATAGGACAAGTCAAGTGACACTGAACATTCCCTATCGTGCCGAACTGCGAGATTCCTGTAATAATCTTTCTCCTCGGCCCACATTCACAGTGGGAGGTAATGACAACTGTGTTTCTACAGAACTTCATGACAGTTAAAAAAAGCAAAAGCGATGACAGCATCTTGAAAGGGCAAGCTCCAAGAAGGGAGGACCTGAGTGGATGGCATGAGGCTTCATGAGATGGTTCCATGTTTACCTTCAAGACCAGCCCTGACCCATTGCTACTCTTATAACTGATTTCTTCAAGGTCAAGGCTTCTCCCAGGACTCTCCAGTCTAGATCACACCCTCCAAGACAAGTGTAACTCCCCTCCAAGACCATGAAAGGCCAAGTCAAAATCCTTCATGCTCGGGCCTTCCCCTGCTCTTAAGAGGACAAACATTTCAAAGTCCATAAGTTAAAAGGTAAAATTTTCTACTTCTGTTTCCGGTAGGTTTTTTGTTTTGGTTTTTGTTTTTAGCTTTACTCCCCACCCACCCCCATTTTTCTCCCCCACCCTCCTTAGTAGATTACCTGATAGAGCATAAGAGTGATGCTAAGAAAAATTTTTAAATTTCCCAAACTTTGTCATTTGGAGGAGAGAGAAATATGGAGGATAGCCCACATCAAAATGCTTCTTCAAAATCTATGGCAAAAATGGTAGCACCTTCAGAATCTTAAATAGGGTTTTTTTTTTTTCCTTAAAAAAAAAATCACATACACTATGAGACAATTGTGAGCACCAGCGATTTCACAGTGGGAGGTAGCAAACGTGGGCGCCCCCCGCCCCAAGAATCTCCATTGCTTCCCACCCCCGGCTGCTCTTTCTCACCCTCTCACCTCTTTTCCAGGTGAAAAAAAATAGTAACGCACCTTCTCTGTGTTTGTTTAAATAAAATATATATACTTCTTTCTTCCTTTTCGCCTTTTTTCATGTCTCCTCTCTAATATTGCACATCAAAGCTCCCTAGCAGGGACCAGCTGACGAGATGCCCCCTTCCCTCAAGCTGGCTGGAATGTGGGGCTCTTTGGGTAGGAAGCTGGGGAGGGCAGGGGGTGGCTGCAGCGCTGGGAGACAGGCCGCGGGGCTCAGGTGGGTTGCAGGCCCAGCTTGCTCTAGCTGGCTCTTTGATCGGTCTTTGGAGCTGTGCTGGGATCAATTGTCCCCAAGAACACCCCATTCCCTGCTCCTTTCCAGCCACTTCTACTGGGCAGACAATAGCTGGGGCCTGCCCTAGGATCCTTGGGCAGGTGAGCTGCCTCTCCTGGGCCCACCTGCTCCTAAGTACCCTCCCTTGCCCTCAACCTCCTCCTCTTCCCTCCCCCTCGAGGCCTAGAGGAGCCAGGAGGTCAGAGGTCAGAGGAAGCATGCAGGTCCAACTTCCAGGCGGTACTGCTTCCCTGATGAGGCAGGAGGGAGATTGTCTACGCTGATGATAGGCAGCTGCTGGGGGTCTTGGGTCCGGAAGGTGAAGAGTGTCTGATGCCAGTGGCCATCCTGGATCTAAGAGTAGAAGGAAAAGGGGCCTTACATATCCATCATGGTCCTCATCATATATCATGTGCATTTCCCCATCATCTTTCCTCACAATTTTTAATGGCCACATGGTGTTTCACCATAGCAACGACCTGTATTTGTCCATTGAGATTGCTTCTACCATTTGTATTCCTATGAGTAATGCTGTAATGAACATCATTGTACTAAACTGTCGTGCACAGTAATTATTTCCCTAGAGCAAATTCTAGAAGTAGATTTGCCAGATCAAAGGATAAGGTACATTTCTAAAGCTTTGGGTATATATTGGAGACATACATATGTAGCTACTGTCCAGAAAGCTGTTACCAATTAATATTTTCAAAATAGCTTTCTGTGAGTGTGTTAGTTTCTCCACATCCTCACTAACATTGTATATTACCAGTTTTGTTTCACTTTGTGAAACTGATTTTTTTGGACAACTTTCTCTCTCTCTCTCCTTCCACAACAACCCACCCTGTTTTAGACATTTAAAAATCACCAAAATGTTAAGAGAAGAAATTAGCCTGGCCAGGGTCGGGGTAGAGAGTAGAAATACAGGCTTCTATTAGTAGCCTTGTAAATAAGTACCATATCTACCAGCTCAGATCTCCCCTCAGAAAGTTCCCAGGGAGGAAAGAGAATAAAAGCAATTTTGTAAAACTGTTATAATAAAATAATTACACAATGAAAAAATTAAATATATGCTAATATAGTATAAATTTGTTATATACAATTTTATAACAACACCTTTTTCTACTTGTCTGTGTGTGAGGGGCTCCAAGAGTTACCTTGCAGCCATCCATGGCCACTTCTGGCCTGAACTGACCCCCAGCTTCAAAGATCTGCCCATTCCAAGCCCGGAAGCGTACAGCCTGCTTGGCTGGGGTCCGCCCGGTGCCCTCCTGCCACACGGTCATGTTAAGGCAGTGGATGGTGATATGCTGTGTAACCTCAGAGCTTAGCAGGTGCAGGAAATTCATCTGGACCCGGCTGACGGCAAACTCAACCTGCAGAGCACATGCAGCAGTGAGGTAGCATCAGGCCTGGCTGCCCACAGCTGTTAGAATTCCTCATCTCGTACTGGCGGGCACAGGCATAAGCCCTTTTGGGTAAGCATTTCCCAGTCATGCTCCCAGACATGTGCCCACTTAAAAGACAAGGAAATTGCAGTCAGTATGAGCCGGTCCACAGCCAAGGAGTGACAAGGGAGGGAAGGGACTGAGGCCTGCTTGACCCCACGGCCAGAGCTGTGAGAGTCCTGGTGCAATCCGAGCCATACCCTGCTCCATTTAGAGGAGAGGGGTCTTCGGGGCTGAGGTGGGACCCAGGGCCCAGAGAGGAAGAGGATCGTGCCCCAGATTGAGGGGCTCTAGGAGTGCAGAGGAAATGAGAAGTGCCCTCCCCATCCTTTCAAAGTCCCAAGAGCCTTGTGGGGTGGGTGGGGGCGCTGCTGGGAATGGCAGGCCCGACAATGAACAACAGGACCGGACAGAAGGTTGTAGTATGATCTCTGACAGCTGGGTTTTCTCTATTTTTGTAATGCAAGTACCCGACTTAAGCTTTGATCCCAGCCACTTCAAAGACGGCCATCTCTGATAAGCACATTGCCAGCCACAAGACTGTAAAGAGCCAGATTACCTCCCGCACTGAGGCTCTCGTGTTTTAGAGATCTTTGTTGCTTTCCATAACTGGCCATTTGGGCCACTTGTCTTCTCCTGTGCTTTAAATTCCTCCTCTTATGTTTTAAATTCACCAGAGCGTGAGCCCGCAGAACCTCAGGCCCCCAGACATGTGCCCACTTAAAAGACAAGGATCTCCCCGGGGGGCCCCAACTGTGCTGTATAATGTCCAGGTCTTGTAAGTAATAGATTGCATTTTTCCAAAGTTTCCTGGAAAGGCATCTTGCAATCATAATAAGAGCCGCAAGGGCCAGTCCAACCACAATATTTGTTCTTGACAGACTGAGACCGGCACAAAACAATGGTCCATTGTTCTAAAGCAGAGGACGACTCGGGCGGGCAGTCATGCTGCCAACCCAGGTGCTAATTCCAGCCTCACCCCTCCGCCATGTAGGTTTGCCATGTGGCCCCCAAGTCAGACAGAGAAGGGCCTGCTGGACCGTGAGCTCTGGCTATGGAGGCAGCAGCAAGGTTGCTGTGTTTTGTATTAAGTCCCAGCACCTGGCTCAGTGCCTGGCACATGGTAGGAACTTGACTTGTTGACCAGCTGGCTTGCCTAGAGAGTCTTAAACTCTGGCTGTGAGATGGTCAGTGTAAGACACCCCCTGGAGCCTCCCTAGGGGACTGATGGGAGGGGATGTAAGGTGCTCTGGGTCTCTGCCACCCCTGCAGCCAGAGCAGCATGCATGCATAGTGCAGGGCTTGCTGCAAGTGCAGACCCACAATGCACTATGGGGTTCCCCAGCTCCAGCTCAGGGTTGCCCTGAGCCCCCTAAAATTCTCGGCCCAGAGACAGGCACCTGGTAAGTGGACAGCGAATGCTCGTTTAATATTTGCACACACAATTCCAGCAGCATGTCCCAGGGGAGCCTCACGCTGACTTATTTTGTGCTGATGGCTCATGGTCCTCCAACCTAGGCCAGCTTGGCCAACTACGCTGTTTTAGGTATTTAGGCAGAAAGTTCTATTTGAAGAAAGAACCATTAACATCATATAAGTCAAAAGGGGGTGGAAACCACAGATTTAGAACAATTCATCCCTAACTTATAAGCAAAGTTCAGAAGGAAGGGATGACTTTCCCAAGGTGGGCTGCGGCCCCGGGAAGGGTGGGGGGAGAGGGCTGGCCGGTAGGGGACAGGACAGACAGGTACCTTGGAGGCTGTGATGGGCTTGAGACACGTCTGTCCACCATGCGTGAAGTTGCAGGAGACTTCGATGGTGTCGGACGAGCAGCCAAGGTTTGGATCCACCCAGTAGGTGCCTACAGGAAGCATGGGATGGTGGAGTATGTATGTGGGGAGGAGCCCAGGACTTGGTTCTATAGGTGGACCCTGCACCTTGTGACCTGCTGAGCCCCAGGTGGGCATGAAGTCGGGGAGGGGGGAGCAGAAAAGGGATTCTGTGACCACAGATCTCTAAGCAGAGCTCACAGCTGATAGAGCCCCCAGAGCAGCACAGAGCTGAGCACTTGACCTGTTGCTATTGGGAAGTGTCCATTTTACAGAGGGGACAACTGAGGCTGAGAGGATGAGCCACTTGCCCAAGGGATTTAGGGATCACCTAGAATGATTTCTCCACCGAGGTAGTGATCCTTCTTGGGCTGGCTAGGGATGGGCAGAAGTCAGGGCTTTTGCCCATCAGCCAGGCCCCTCTGCGGGCAACTGGTTTCCCCACTGGGCTTCCAAGGGAGTCAAAGGCCCCACAACTGAAGGAGTAGGACACCTGGCCACTAGTCTGCCTCTTGTGCAGTGGAGGGAGAGGGGCTCAGGGCAGTGTGGCAGCTTGCCCCAGCTCACGGAGCTGGTCAGAAGCAGGGCTAACATTCAAACCCAGGCCTGTCTGCCCCCAAAGCTGCAGTCCTTCCATGGTACCACATCGGCTCACATGAGAGAAGAGAGCCCCATCCTCTCCCTCGGGGGTTTCTTCTGCCAAAGCTCTTGTCTCTTGCACTAAAATGACCATCCCCGGCTTGGCATCTGTGGGCTCTGGAAGGATGAAACTGCTCCTCGGTGTTTCTCACTATATCCCCACCCAGGAAGCACAAGCCTTGGCATATTGGGGATCAGTGACTGTGGAGTAAATAAATGATGGCCCCTGTGCCTATCTCTAAGGACAGAAACTTGGCCAGGATAGCCAAGGCTCGAACACTCCATCTCCCCCCAGCTCCTCCTGGACTCCCCTACCCCCTCCGCCAGCCGCACCCTGAGGACAGGAAGGGCCTCTTTTCAGACCCCACAGGCTCTCGTACCATCAGCCATCTTCTGCTCACAGTCCATGAGGTCCCGGCAGACCCGGGCGGGGTTCTCTTTGGTGCCCAGGGGCATCTTAATGCTCTGGATGAGGCTGCTGAGGTAGTGTAAGGTTTTAAAGATCTCCCCTCCCTGGTCCAGCACCAGCCGGTCTGGATGGCTGTAAACCTATCGTGAGGAGAGAGGGGGGCCATCGGCCCCTTGAGGTTCTGGCCCAGTGCAAGGTTCTTGATACTTGGGAGACATCTCTGAGTCCCCAGGGGCATGGCTGGAGTGGGGATTGGGCATTCTTCCACTTGACAGATAAAGAAACTGGGGGACAGAGATGGACAGAGGAGTGGGGTCGTGAGACGTGAGAGGCGTAGGGGGTGGACCTGGTCTCTGGGCAGGATGGGCAGGCCTCTGTGAGAGGCAGACAAGGTGTGCAGGACACCGAGGAAGGTCCCTAACCCTTCCAGAAGGGGTTGGGGAGAGGGCCGACGGGGCATCAGCTTTCCCTGGCACCCAGCTCAGGGACCAAGAAGAAATGTCTGCAGGAGGTCTGAGCTGGGACAAGCGAAGTTTCCTATCTCAGGAAGAAGGCGAGGCAGCAACGGGCACTCCTGACAGGGGCTCGACTAGAGGACGACTTGAGGGCCTTCTCAGCCTGGGGTCTTGGAGCTGAGTGACCACAGGCCAGGGGTTTAGCAGAGCCCTAGGGATGACCATGAGCTTCCTGCTCCTGGTAGACAGCGGGACTGAACTTCGGGAAGCTGCTGTGGGCTGTGGCCAGGTGAGCATCTCTTCCTGACTCAGGCCAGCAAGAACTCTGATACTGGAGAGGGCTTTGGAGGAAAGCAAAGGCGCTCAAGGACTGGTCGTGTGACTCTGGACTTGTCACCATTCACTTTGAGCCTCAGCAACAACCCTCTCGCATCTATGGTTGCGAAATGCCATCGAAAGCTATGAAACACTCAGCGCAGGCCACGTGGAGGGCACTGACCATACGTGAGCCGTTACTATTTCCCGGGGGAAGGCAGCCCATGAGGACAGGGCTCATGGTGGTACCTCTGCTCTCAGTGCTCCATTAGTGTCCATCCACGTCTGGAAAGCTGCCCCAAGGTCATCGTGTTGCTGTGCAGGGAACAGACAGGGTGTGTATCTTGGCACCCCAGACCCACCAAGCAGGAGTGCCAGGGTCTGAGCACAAGCTCTCCCACCCTGCCTTCCCCAGGAAAAAGGTGGCCACGTCACATGCCCTCTGTGGAACTCCGTCCTTCCTCCCCACCCGCTCTTACAAACAGAGTCAGAGCTGGCCCTTCCAACTCCCTTCCTCCAGGCACTTTGATAGCTCTCCATTGCCCTCAGGATTAAGTCCAAACTCCTCCACGAGGTTACAGACCTGGCCTGAGTGACGTGGGCTTGGGCCCTGCCTCTCTCCTTTCTCCCACATCTGCTCTATGCACCAGACACACTGCTGTCCTAAATTCCTAAGCGCCATGCGCTAGCTAGCCCCGGGGACTTTGCACATGCTGCTCCCAATCCCTGGAACACTCTTCCTCCCTCCAATGTTCCATCTGGCTGACTCCTATTCCCGTGGTACTCAGCCAGGGGCAATGTCGCCCCCTAGAGGACATTTGGCGATATCTGGAGACATGTCACGGCTGGAGGAGGGGTGCTACTGGGATCTAATGGGTAGAAGCCAGGGATGCTGCTAAACATCCTGCAATGCAAAGGACAATCACTCCTAGCAAATACTCATCTGGTCCCCGATGTTAGTAGCGCTGCAGTTGAGAAATCCTGCCCTACACTCATGCCACAGATGTTAGCTGCAGTGGGAACTCTTTCCTGGTGCTTCTGCCCCCAGGCTGGGTGTGGCCACCTTTCTCTATAGTCCCACAGTCTCTAGTTTCTCCTTGTACCATAATTGCCTAACCTATACTTGAACCTCCAACCCTCAGCTGGGCTTTCCAGAAGCATAGCTGCAGTCTTGCCGTGAAAACCGTGAGGGGCGGAATCTGACAGGGAGCAAAGCCCAGCACTGGGACCCAGAGCTGGAACTCTGGAGGCAATGCTTCTCAAGTTCAAGTCCCAGCCTGGCTACTTATTAACTGCATAATCTCGGCAGCTCTCTCAAATGGACATAATGATAAAACCAATAATGAACGGCTGAGAGGAATAAATAAGTTAGTACATGAAAACCAGTCTAATGGTGTCTGGCATATAACAACACGCAAGAGATGATGTTAGTATTTACAAAATTTAAAGTTCTCTAATTTTTCATTTTTTAGAGGCAAAGAGTTTTTTCTGGATCTCTTTGCTTTCTTTTAGCGGGCTTCCTTAGTGATGAGAGGCCTGGGGAAGGGTAGAGGAGAGGCCAGAACTGTCACTCTGTTTTTGTGGATGAGGCAGAAAGAGCACTGAGAAGCTGAGAGGAGAAGAGCAGAGATTCTGAGTGGCTCGTGGCCCAAGGAGTCTTGGCTCCACTCAGTCTTCCCCCCGGGCCACTTCCTGGGATGCTGTCAGGGCCTGGTGATCCTCCCGGTCAATCAGCACCTTGGTGAAATGAGGCAGGACTCCTCGGAGGGCTTGGGAGCAAGCCATGCTTTCAGACAGGGCTGCAGGGCCCTGGAAGGAATGCAGGGATCCTGATCTGCACCCTCTTTGGACTCAGATCTAATATGGAAGAATCCTCAGCAATCAGCTGATCTGTACCTTGTGAACCAACAGGAATCAGGAGCCCGGTGGTTTGGGTGTATTCCTGGGTTCACGGTTAGAGACACACCCCAGGTAAAACCTGGGTTTCCTGCCTCCTGGCTCAGGGCTCTTCTTGCTGCTTCAGGGCCCAGGGTTCAACATGGCGTGACAAAAGGACATGGGCATTCCTAGGCCCAGGTTAGGGTTCTAGCTACTATGGCCAGAGAGGGGTCAGCTGACAAACTACCCCCTTCCCAGGCCTCACCCAAGTAGAGAAAAGAGAATGTTTTCCAACTTACGAAGTGATAGGGCTCCCTGGAGGACCCTGAAAAAGAAGAGTCTGGGTCAATATTTGATGGGGACTGGGTGCTAGAGTCCTGGGGGCTATTAGGAGATTAGAAGGACTATCAGGGCATGAGGACACACCAAGCTGGCCTCTCCTGGAGTCCTGGCCTCACCGTGGATGCTCTATACTCTCCTAGAAGTCTGTATGCTATAAGAAGCTTATGAGTCTTATAAGGTCAAGGCCAAGACAAGTGTCTGCCAGCAAACCCTTGGGTCTCGTTCAAAGAAAGCCCACCTCCTGCCCCAGAGTTGAATGGGCACCAAGCACTCTGTTACCTACCGGTGGGCCAGGTCGTCCTCTGGGGCCAGGAGGACCCTGGAGGAAGAGGAGAACGGTGAAGCCCTAGTCAGAGGCCTTCATCCTCCCCACCCCAGGCCTCCAGGAGGAGACGAAGACGTAGGGACAATGGTGACCATGGCATAGATGGATACAGGTGGGATGAATGAGGTCCAGGATCCCACTCCCCCATCCTCCAGCCCTTGCACCCCAGCCCACTCACCCTCGGACCTTGCAATCCCTGGAGGGAGACAGAAGCAGGAGAGAGAGTTAGGGGACCAAGACTGAGCCGTGCTCTCCCTACCCCATAGCAGCACTGCCCCAGCCCATCCACTTACCAAGTTCCCTTGGCTACCTTTGTCGCCCTTCGGACCCTGCAATAAACCAAGGCCAAGTGAGAAGAAAGCTCAGAGGGAAGCCCCACTTCTCAGATGGGAAACTGAGGCTCAGGCTAGCCCTGGGTCACAGAGATAATCTGGAGCCAGAAAGGCAAGGGGAACCAGCAGTCTTTGGCCAACCTCTTGCACATACCGGGCGTCCTGAAGGTCCCAGGATTCCAAGGGGCCCAATGATGCCTTCCTTTCCCTAAAGGAGAGAAAAAGGCTTATGTGTCCTTGTTCCTGGGCCTGGGGAATAGTCACAGGAACAGGATGGTAGAGGACAGCCTGAATGTCCCAAGGAAACAGAATGAAGACGTCCTGAACCAGGGGCCAGGCCAGGCACCTCCTGAGCCTGTGCTATGTTCCTTGGGGTGGGCTATATGAGTGGGGGGAGGGGAGCAGGTGAAAGAGAGGCAGGATGGCAGCCCGTGTGGCAGGAACAGCATAAGCAAAGGTACGGATGTGGGAGGGAAGACTATGGGTAGAGAGGGGCTCAAGACTGAAGGAGGAGGAAGAGGACATGCATGCATGCACCCAGCCGATGGCTGGCCGGCCTTGGACCTGGGTGATTGTCCCTGCTGGGACAGAGGAGGAGGGGACTCACCATCAAGCCAGGAGGCCCCCGAGGGCCCTGGATGCCTTTGAAGCCAATGTCTCCAGGGGGGCCCTGCAGGAGGCAGAGGAGAATGTCCAGTGGCCACTGGAAGAGGCCCCAGCAGCAGCCCACCCCTGAGGTCTGGCCAACCTTTGCCCTCCCTGTCAAGAGAGGCCTTGCCTGAGAGACCCCAGAAACAGTAACACATGTCCACAATTATTAACAGGTACCAGTGTGTAGGCTCAGTGCAGTGGGGGTGTGTCTCTGATCTTATTACAACGATGCTCTACTGTTACATGCCTATTTTTATTTTTATTTTATTTTATTTTAGGCAAGGGCCTAAAATAGATTGCAAGGGCCTTGTCACCTTGTCAGCTTACAATGCTTTTTTTTCACTCCTCCAGCACCTGGTCTTCCTAAGTGGTCTCCCATCCAAGTACTAACTAGGCCCAACCCTGCTTAGCTTCCGAGATCAGATGGGATTGGGCATGTTCAGGGTGGCATGGCCATAGGCTTACCATGCCTATTTTATAGATGAGGGAACTGAAGCTTAGAGAGACCCAGTGACTTGCCTGGGACACATAGCACATCAATGGTGGAGCTGGGCTTAGAACCTAGGTTGGCCAGAATGCGAGCACTAGAGAAGGATGCTCATGCTTGATTCTGGCTGTGTACCAACCCATATTGTAAGTGCTCAAGAAACAACTGTTGAATGAATAATGAGCAAATGAACGAGTTGGTGGATGGACGGGACCCCGACAGGAACAGTGTGGAGTGGAAGTCTATACCTTGGGTCCAAAGAGGCCAGCCATTCCTGGAAAGCCCATCTCGCCAGAATCACCCTGTGGGGAGAACAGCATGAGAAAGGGTGAGTGAGGCCAGGACAAGGTGCCTGGCCAGTCACCCGTAACCGCTGGGCCTGCCTTCTCCCGGGGACATCAGCTGCTCTATCACGAGACAATCAACTGAGTATGAACAGTTCACAAAAGAGATGCCAGGTCAGTCTGGGCTCTCAGGAGCCTATGCCCTCTGTCAGATAAGAAAGCAGAAGCCAGCTCAGTGAATCCATGAGGAAGGAACCCTCTAGAACACTCAGAATCTCCTGTCCCAGGTCTTTAAGGAAGAGAATGAAAGGATGCACAACCTCTTCCCAACCCATCTCAAAAGCACTATCAAGGCATGATCCCCTAAACGCAACCCCATGAGCTGATGGCGCTATGCAAGCTCCACCATGCACGCACGTTCCCACATCAGCCTGCGGAGGCACAACCTGCCCTCTTCACGTATGAGAAACAGAGGCTCAGAGAGGGCGGGAACTTGCTCAAAGGCACACAGCTGTTATATTGGAGAGTGTGCTAGATGGGAATGATTCCAGAGGCCTGGCTAATATGGTGGGTGTACGCTTATCTTTTAAAGAAACTGCCCAACTGTTTTCCAGAGTGGTCATAGCAGTTTATGTTCCTATTGGCAGAGTGTGAGTTCCAGTTGCTCCACATCCTTGTCAACACGTGGTATGGTCACTCTTTTAAAAATTTCACCATTCTAATAGGTGTGTTGTAGCATCTCACTGTGGTTTTAATGAGCATTTGTCTCATGCCTAATGATACTGACCTTTTCATGTACTTATTTGCCATCCGCACATCTCTTTTGAAGTGTCTATCAAATCTTTTGCCAAATTATTTTTTATTGGGCTGCTTCTTTTCTTAGTTTTGAGTGTTGAGAGTTCTTTATATAGTCTAGATATGAGTCCTTTGCTTGACATATGATTTGCAATTTCTCCTAGTTTGTGGCTTGCTTTTTATCCTCTTAACAGTGTCCTTTGAAGGGTCACACGTTTTAAATTTTGATGAAGTCCAATTGATCAGCTTTTCTTTTATGACTCATGGTTTTGGTATCATATCTAAGAAATCTTTGTATAAACCAAGGCCTCAACGATTTTCTTCTACACTTTCTTCTAAAAGTTTTACCATTTTAAGCTCTACATTTGATGTGATCCATGTTCATTTTTGTACGTGGTATGAAGTAGTCAATTTTTCCAGCACCATTTGCTGAAAAAGACTATTCTATATCTACTGAACTGCTTTTGTGCCTTTATCAAAAACCAGTTGTCCATATACGCGTGAATATATTTCTGGACTCTCTATTCTGTTCCTTTGATCTATTAGTATAGCTATGGCCCTACCATACTTTGGTGATTACTGTAGCTTTATAATAAGCTTCGAAATCAACTGCTGTTAGTCTTCCAACTTTGTTCTTCTTTTCCCAGGTTGTTTTGATTATTCTAGGTCTTTTGCAAATGAACTTTAGAATCTGCTTGCTATTTTCTTCAAGAAAAGCCTGATGGGATTTTGACTGAGATAGTGTCGAATCCATAGATCAACTTGAGAAAAACTGACAACGTAACAATAGTGAGTCTTTTGACCACTGAACAGGGAATATCTCTGTTTATGGTGGTCTTCTTTAATTTATCTCAGCAATGCTTTCTAGTTTTCAGTGTACGTGTCTCATATAGCTATTGTTGGATGTATCTCTAAGTATTTCACATTTCTATGCTATTATAAACAGTATTGCTTTTTAGATAACAAATTCTGATTGCTTGTTGCTAGTGTATAGAAATACATTCACTAGTGCATCTTGAGCTGGTATCCTGCCATTTTGCTAAACTCATTTATTCCAGTAGCTTTATTGTAGATTCCATCGATTTTCTACAAAGACGATCATTTCATCTACAAACGAAAAGTTACACTTCTTCCTTTTTGATATGAATGCCTTTTATTTATTTTTCTCGCCTTGCTGCATTGGCTAAAACTGCCTGCACAAAGTTGAATAGATGTGGTGAGAGCAGGTATCTTTGGTTCATTTTTCTCTTTGGATGTGGAGGAGTCAGTGCCAGACACACGAGCTGGGCCTGGGCCAGAAGCGGGAGACTGCTTACCACAAACCCCCTTCGAGACTGTCTGATAGTAATCGATGTCCATTCTGACATACATCAGCACCCCTCCCACACCTCCCACCGCGGGCTGGTTCCCGGAACTGGCTGTTGTCCTCACCTGGTCAAGCATGTAATTTCTCGTACCTGGTAGCATTCACGCACTAGTGACTATGATTGTTCTTCTGTTGACCCTATATTATTCTTTGGTACCTGCCAAGTGGCACAGGATCCATTTAGTCTCACAGATGCCCAAGACACGCCTCACATGTAAGTTTCTCTTAATAAACTCTATTAATCACCATATTAGAGGAGCCGGCCTCTTTCTTCGGTCCCTCCCTGCCCTCCACTTATAGAGGTAGATTTTCAGTCCTGAAAACTTTCTCAAGGTCTTCATGAACTAACATGAGGGGAAATCTTTGTCATCCACTAAGTATGATGGTGCCCTTTATCAAGCTGAGGCCGTTCCTTTCTATACCAAGGTTGCTGAGATTTTTTATTAGGAATGCAGTTGCCTTTGTCAAATGCTTTTCCTGCATCTACTGAGATGATTCAGTTGGTTTCCTTTTTCAGTTTTTAATATAGTGAATCATATTGATTTATTTTCAAACGTTATACCATCTTTGCATTCCTTAGCTAAACCTCGCTAGATCTTGATGTACTTATCTTTTTTATAGTCTTAGATTTGCTTTGCTAAAATTGTACCAAGAATTTTTAAAAATTTTATTATTTATGCCTACAGCACCTGGTTTTCCTAGGTGGTCTCCCATCCAAGTACTAACCAGGCCTGACCCTGGTTAGCTTCCAAGATCATACGTTGGGCTTCTTCAGGGTGGCATGGCCGTGGACGATGGACCGTGGCTCCACTGGGGCGCGAACCCGGGACCTTCTGCATGTAAAGCAGACGTGCTAACCGCTACATTATGGAACCACATCCTGTACCAAGAACTGTTGTATTTATATTTATGAGGCATATTGGTCTGCAGTTTTCTTCTTGCAATGTCTTTGTCTGACTTTGATGTCAGGGTAGTGCTTGCTTTATAGAATGCATTGGCAAGTATTCCCTCCTCTTCTATTTTCTGAAAGCAGTTATGCAGAATTGGTACTATTGGTACCAGACACGTTTATTGGAATTCACCGGTAAAGTCATCTGAGCCTAGGGTTTTCTTTGTTGGAAGCTTTTAAACTACAGGTTAAATTTCTGTAGTGGATATAAAGCTATTTATCTGGTTATGATCCACCTCTCTTCATTCTGAAGGGACCACTCGGATCTCATTTCTCAGCTTCCTCCCACCCACTTCACTCAGGGGAGGCAGAATGGTATCTGGTGCCCTCAGAGGGTGTTGCTCTGCCCTTGTCACGGAGCAGGCAAGTGGCTTCTGGGTCTGTCTGTGCGCATGTGTAACATGAGTATTTGTGTGTGCATGTGAGCATGTGAACATGTTTACTTCCTGGGATTTACTCACCGGCTGGCCTTTGGATCCAGGCTCCCCCTGGTTCCCAGGAAGCCCTGTTCCACCTTCTGTCCCTCGCTTGCCGGGGGGACCCAGCTGCCCGGGTAACCCATTTTCACCCTTAAAGAAACACAGCAAAATGATCAGTCAAAGAGGAAAACGGTTCTAGGGAAGGGGGGGGGGACCTAGGAGAGACAGAACAGCGATCCCGTAGGGTCAGTTGAGATCTCGGGATGCTGGAGCTCCAATGTAGGCCTGATGGGGTCTCAAAACTTCAGCATCCTTAAGCAGAAAGTCTCTTTCCTTACTGTGGAGGGGAGGTTCCACTTCCCCTCCACTCTCCCACTGTGCCTCTGCTCTGTATGGCTTCTTCCCAAAAGACCATGCAGTTCCCGCCTCCACACCTTTGCTCATGCTGTTCCTCCTGTGAGACTGCCACCTCCTCTTCCCTCGTTTAAATCCTCCATGGGCCAAGACCACCTCTCCCCAGCCTGCAGTCCCAACAGAGGGTTCCACCCTCTCCCCAGCTAAGCCCCTGGCTCAGGAAGGACAAGAACCATGTCTGATTCATTCATCTCAATCTTCCTTCAGTATCTAGCACTGGGCTCAGACTGACTCATGGCTGCCGCCCCCATCCAGTCTCTCAAGGAAGCTTTCTAAAAAGATGCTGTGGAGGAGGGTCCCAGTGGCAAGCCAACATCTGTTGTTCCACAAAGGCCCACAAGAGGGCGCTCAAGAATAACTCAACGACCAGTTGCGGGCTCAAGGCCTGCTAGAGACCAGTATTTATAGTTACCGGGACAAACTCTCCTTAAAGTCAGGTTCAGGTTTGGGACAGGAACCCCTGAGAAAGGTCAACAATGTGGACTCCATTTTCATATAGGCCCTGGGAAATGGGTGCCCACTTCAGCATTATAGCCAATATCACTAGAGTTAGTAACAAGGCAGAAAGACTGGAGGTTGGCCAAGAGGATCAACAAGTGTCTGACCTTGAATCCTGGGGGCCCCTGTGCTCCAGGCAAGCCAGCCACACCTGGATTTCCTCTTTTTCCAGCAGGGCCCATGGGGCCAGGGTCCCCATCGTCTCCCTGCTCTCCCTGTAAAGAAGGAGGGCAAAGGAGGGTCTCTCATGTTTCAGGAAATGCAGCCAAGGAAGCAGGATGGTTCAGAGCCTGGGTGGCCTCTAGGTGGAGCTGGAGGCAGGGAGGTCCAGCTCCAGGATGGAGGTCATACTGCTTTTGTGTGAGGATGGCTGGACCAGCGGGACAAGGGCAGCAGAGGACTTGCAAGGAGGGAAGGGGAGGGATCTTGGAAATCAGCAGCTCATCCACTGGGCAGGGTGCTGGCATGGAGGAGGGACGGTCAGGAGGGCCACGGTCCCAGGTCCCAAGGGATGAGACAACTGCTCACACGGAAACTTCTGGGTAAGCTGGTTTTGCCCCACCTAAGTTTCTAAACTTGCTCCTCCCGGTCCATGGCCCATGGAGGCGTAACCACCCCCACCACACATACATACACACCTCTCATCTCAAACGGACGTGCCATCTGTTAACCCCAAGTCCTGCTCACCTGCTGTCCTGCTTGACCGTCCCTGCCGGAAGCCCATCCGGTCCAGCGACACCCTCTGGGCCCTGTCGCCCCACCACGCCCCGGGGCCCTGGCAGCCCCTGCAGGCCCTGTGGGTACACAAGCTGGTGAGGGCTTTTGGGGAGGGCAGGGTGGTGGGCGGGGGAGGAGCAGCTGCGGGTCTCTCACCTGGGTCCCCCTCCGTCCTGGCATACCGGCCTTGCCTTGCTTGCCCTTGGGTCCCTGAAAAATCAAGAGCACATGACAGCCGCCAGGAAGAGGAACACTAGGAGCTGCAGAGCGGGTTATCGAGCCGATCAGGGGCCACCCCTGTGTGCCCCTCCGCCTTTGGGGCCTCGGCATCGCAATCTGCAAGTGGGGGAGCACCCTGGCCTGGAAGCCCAGGGGCAGTGCTGGCTTTGGAACCTGACAGTGTTGCCACTGACCCTGCCCTGGGCTGGTCCCTCACCGGCTCCCCTGTTACAGAGGCTCTGGGGCCTTGGCAGTTCCCTGGAGGGAGCCTGAGCCCATGGCTGGCTGGTCCACTTTATTCTCCCTGCAGTTCCCTCTGCCCTTCCTGCCCTCCCAGCTCTGCCTCCCCCTTGCAGTGTGCTTGGGCCAGTCTTTTCCCTTTTCGGGGCCTCAGTCTCCCCCGCAGACACCCAGTTCTCTTACCTCTTCCCCTTTCGATCCTTTGGGTCCCGGCCGCCCCCGGGGTCCCGGATGCCCCTGCAAACCAAGGTGAGATGACGCAAGGCGGCCCCAGGATTCTCTGCCTGGAGGGGGAGGGGTGGGGAGGGGTTTGGGGGGTGCAGGCTCTGGGGCTGCCCCCAGGGTCAGGGCAGGAGAAACCAGAATGGGCTGCCCCAGGCCCTCCTGCAGGGAGCATCCCTTTAAACTTTAAAAAGGCCCAGTTCCTTAATTCCCCCACAGCTGCTCCACCCGCCTCAGGGCAGGACAGGGGACAGGAGAGGAAACACCACTCACGGGTCGGCCCTGCTGGCCCGGATTTCCACGGAGGCCGTGTACACCCTCCTGTCCCTAGAAGCCAAGGGGAGACAGGTGAGGGGGCTCATCCTGGAGGAGGCTGGGGGCCAGGGCAACTTCCGACCTGGCTCTTCCTAGCCACATGTTGTTTCCCCCTGAGCCTCAGCTTCCTCATCTGCAAAATGGGTGAAATAATGACCCTGCCAGGGAGGGTGGAGGGAGGCGAAGAGCCCGGTGGGGACCCACGGTGCATTTAGTCAGTGGCTTGTCGCCTGTGTCTTTCTACTGCTTCTGCTGAGAGAGCCGTTCCCGCCACAGATGGAGAGTCAGAGGCCCTCGGAGGGGAGGGGTCCCTCTCCCCAGCCTCATCCTCTCCCTCCCTCAGGAAAGGTCTGACTCTTCCCCTTCAGCATGAACTCCGCCCTGATCCCTCGGTTAGGGGGCTGTGCTTCAAGCCTAGACACCAGCGGTGGAGGGAAGGGCTTGTCTCCTGGTGAAGGCTGTGATTGCAGGTTGCAGGTAACAGGGGTCTGGGGCTGGGAGAGCCCTCTTACAACACTCTCGCTGCTGCCAGCAGGGAGACGCTCGATACTTACAGGGTATCCAGGGTCCCCTGGCTCCCCACGGTCTCCTTGATCACCCACGGGGCCCTGAAGGACAAGGACAACAGCAAATATAGGCCACGAGGGACAGGGAAAACCCGACCTGGGCCTTGTTGGCCACACCCTCTGCAGAGCTAATAGCAGTTTCATCCCTGCTCAGCCTCCCCCTCCCCACACAGCAGAAGCTGGACTCCACCTTGGCCTTGGTCTAGGGGATGGCAGTTGGGGGTTGCCTTACCCGATCTCCGGGTGGCCCAGGGGGGCCCTCAGCCTTGCCGTCCTCACCCTGCTCCCCCTGTGGACACAGAAGCAGCTTTAGGACACACCTCTTGCTCTTGTGAATTTTAGGAATTCCAGACACTCCACGCTGCAGCCAAAAGGGCTTCATCAGAGATGAAGTGCAGCCTGCTTAGGGTTACAGATGGGGAAGTTGAGGCCCGAAAGGAAAGGGGCACACCTGGGGTCAAAGCCAGACCTGGGCTGAGAAGCAGGATTGCGGGACACAGACAGTGCTCTTTACCCTCCTCATACTGGGCACCCCCAAGCTGACGCCCCCAGGCCGTGAGATCCATGGAGCTCTGAGTTGAGACCATGGTCACACCCAGCTTTGCACAGGACTGGCTGCTCGAAACTTCAGTAGGTCCCCCCCCCCGGCCCCCGCCTCAGAGCTCTTCTTCTCAGCTGGGGAATGGGGGCGACGTGGGGTAAAGGAGACAATGGTGATGGCACGAGGAGCAGTGGGGATTCTATGAAATGATGCCGAAGCCCCCGCGTGGAATTCTGACAATTCCAGCAGCTTGCACGCATGGATGCTGCGACGGGCCGGACGCGGGTACTCGCTGAGTCCTCCCAACAACTCTAGGATACAGGAGCTATTATTATCTCCACTCAACAGATGAGGACGCTGAGGCAGAGGAGTGATGTGAGCTGCTCAGTGTCATTCAGAGTTCCTTTGTCTGACCCTTGCTAGGAGAAAGTGGACCAAGAACCAGCTTTAGGATGAACGTCCTACCCTTGATCGGAGCCCCAGAGAAGGCCCTGGACTGCCCTGAGCTGCACTCAGCAGGGGACCAGCTTGGAGTTCTTGTCAATCAGACAGCGTCCTGTCTGCAGAAGGCTGGCAGGGCTGCTCTGAGGATCCGGGGAGGAAAGGCACTCAGCACTCAGCCCACACTGCCGCACGGAGCAGGGGCTCCGCGGGTGGCCGTGAAAACGGCTGTTGTCGATAATAATCGCAGCAGGACGCTGTGTGGCACGGATGTAGCCAGAGTTTAGACCTGAGGTCCTTGGCCATGGCAGGCCACCCTGGGCCCTGTTCACCTGCAGGACAGGTGGCTGGATGCCATGTGTCAGCTACCAGGAAGGTTTATGCAGAACAGCAAGTGGCAGAACCTCAGGGCTCAGAATGTTCCAGCCCCGGACGACTGGTGTCACTTCCCATGGGGGCACATTCTGGGCAGGGGGCGCAAGTCAGGGTACCCCTGGGCCCCTTCGCGGTGAGCAGGGATTGAAGGGAGGCTGGAGAGGCAGAAGAGAGGGGGAGCTGTGCCTGGGGCTGGAGCCTGTCCCAGGCCTGAATCAGACCCTAGGGCTGGCAGCTGGCAGCCTTGGCTGAGGGCCTCTATGGCTCTTGTGGGCAGAGATGGAAGGTGGGAGGGACTGGGCCTCACGCCTAGAATGTTGTACACAGGGGGTTGGCCCAGGGAGTGGGGATTCCCTCTCTGCCCCGCCCACTTCTTGTGGCTCTTTGTCCCACTGTGGAGTGAGGCAGCCGGACTAGGGGCCTGGGGGCTGTGTTTACCTAGGGCCTTCAGTGCACCAGGCTCTGCATGAGGTGTGCTTCATACATTCGTTCACAGAACTCATACTGCACCCCTAGGCTGCTGTGACCATTGGCCCCATTTTATAGATGGGGATGCTGAGGCCCAGAGAAGGGTCTTAGCCAAGCCCACACAGGGGTCGAAGGGCAGTCTGGGTCGAAAGCCAGCTGTAGAGATGCCCCTCTCTCTCTCCACATTGTGGTTATAGTTTAATGATGCATTTTTAGCACCAGAAAGTTGTTTGAGCCCCCTCTACCCTCCTCCCTGTTCCCAGAATCTCTCCCCAAGTCCTCTGGCCACTGCATTTGTAGACACATGCCCCACAGGGAATTTCCAAGCATATTGGCTCATCTAAGTGTCCGTTTCCAGCTAGGAAAGCAGGGCCTGGCATCAGATACAGTCTGAATCCTGGTCCTGCCACACTCCAACTAATCCTGAGCTATTCCCTGAGCGTTGTGAGGACTCAGTTTCCCCACCTGTCATGTGAGATACTGATACCTCCTTGTGGGGTCATGGTGAGAATTAAGAAGAAATCCTGGGGAAAGAGCATGCACGTGGCCCTCCGGCTTTGGGGGTACCTTGGGAGTCTGCTCTCTCCCTTCCCAGCACCACTCAGCTTGTGGTTGGCTATTCATTTTGTGACTATTTTTATTTTTAAGCTCTATAGGGCCTCATTCCACAATCCCCTGCTCAAGGCCAAGAACACACTAAATACATCACTAGAAATCCATAAATACCTGTTGCATAGCCAGACGAATGACCAAACTAACAGTACTGTGAAAGTCAGAAAATGCATCTGGCAGACACAGGTGACGTCCTGCTTGGCCTTCCCGAGGTACCCACCCACTTAACAGATGAGGCAATCGAGGCTCGGGGAATCCAGGGACCCCCTCCAAGGCCCCAGCAGGCTTACGGCAGATTTGGTGTTAGGGTCCCATCCTCAGTAGCCACAGGGACTACTTCTGGAGCTGCACATGGCTCAGAGTGGAAGCTCCCCGTTTTTTATGGTCCGTGTGAACCCCTCATGCCCAAGCCCTGGAGGCTGTGAGGGATGAGGAACGACTCTGGGTATCGAGTGGCACTTTCTGCGGCTTCCTGTGGGATGTCAGAGCCTGTGGGCTCGCTCTGACGGCAGATCCCCAAACAGGAGGAATGGGCCGGCTAGACAGCAAGCCAGGCCAGGGTGATTCACCCACAGCAGGATGTAGTTAGTGGGGTGCTGACTCAGCAAAAGAAAAGAGGGTTTGGGCAGCAGTGGGGCGAGGAGGCAGGAGCAGCCGCCCGCCAGAACTTCGAGCTGAGCAGTCAGGAGGGGAGGGAGGGAGGCCGCAGGGGCTAATGTAGGACCCAGGCCAGACGCCCCGACCTGCACAATGGGCCAAGGAGCGACAGGCAGCAAAGTTCCCCTTAGCACCTCCTCTCTCTACTGAAGCTGGGGCCTCGAGGTAGGGAACGGACATGCCTCCCCTCTGCCTCGGTCATCCCTTCCTGGCCCTGAACTGCTGGTGTCCCTCACGCTCCTTCCTGGGCCCTCCCCGGCTCTCCTGGGTGGTCTCATTCAGCAGCACTGCTCCAGTCCCCACGTTCGTGGAGGTGATGGAATCGCACAGTTTTTAGTCATTACATGACTGATGCCCATTTCCCCTGCTGGACTGGACGCCCCGGAGGGCAGGAAGTGTGTCTGTTCTGTTCCGGTGCTGGGCAGAGACAATATCTGATATATCTGTGTTGAATGTAGGTCTAATGGCTGCTGCCTCCTGGCCACCTGTGGTGTGAGCAGGGCTGAGCCTGCCATGGACGCCCCGAGATGTCCCAGCCACAGCGCCCCGGGGGGTTTTCTCCTGCTGACCCGGGTACTGGGAAGCGGCTGCTTCCCGTGACTGAACACCCACCTTTTCGCCCTTTGGTCCGGGAGGTCCAAGGGGTCCCACGATGCCTTTGTGTCCCTGCAGAAAACAAGAAGGCAAGGCGGGAGGTGAGCGCGTGGGGGTGGGAGGGCTTGGGAGGAACCTGGGGTGAAGCACAGGAACTCGGAGAGGGAGACACTGGGCTGCGTGACTGGCTCCTGCCTCTGCCTCCACTCGCTGTGTGACTCTGAGCAGGCCCTGTGCCTCTCTGGGCCTTGGCCTCCCAGACGTGTCATGAGGGCTCCAGATACACCTCTAAGAGGTGAGCCCACCTGCCCCAGAGTAGACCTGGCGGGGGTGGAATGCCGGTCCGCAGGTATCCCAGGCGGTGGCCAGCACCGCACACGTGGTTTCGCCGTGCTCCCAGCACCCCTCTTCCAGTCTCCTGTCCTCTGCCCTCCTCGCTGTCTCTCTCAGACACTGGCTCCCGCCGCTAACGTAACACGCTGTCAGGCCTCGCCCACAGGTTTGTGAGCCTCCTGGAGTCTCAGTTTATCTTCTGAGCTAGCCCCGTGCCTCTCTGAGGGCTGGTTTCCCAGACGCGTGATGCGGGTCTGGCTCAGCCCCTCTCAAGAGTCCCAGCTTAAACACAGGCCACGTCTCTCCCCTTCCACAGAGCGCAGTCGTACAGCTCAGGGATGGGGCATGTGGGGCACCCACCCGCGGAGGAAGGACTCACCGAAGGCACAGAGAGCGGGGGTCTCTCTCTGTCCATTCCACCCCTCGCCTGGCCACCAGTGGCCCTTGACCCCCACCCTGGTCTGCGGGCCCAGCTGTTCCCTGGGGCGGGTGAGACCACAAATCCTCAATGGCCGGCGGGCGGGCCCCCAGCTGGTGGGTGGTAGGGGCAGAGGACCCAGGCCTGCAGGACAGAGTTCCGGGAGTGGGAGGGGGCGGGGCGGGGGGAGGTGACGTTTCCTTACATCGTAACCAGCCAGTCCCGGTTCTCCTTGGGGCCCCAATCGTCCTGGAGAGCCCTGTGAGGGGAGACCCGTGTTGGTACGCAGCCTCACCCACCGCGCAGACTCGGGCAGTCTCGCCACCCAGCTCCAGCCCAGTGCATTCAGCCCAGCGGCCTGGCACGTCCACTCCGGCCAGAACCCCGGTGCAGGGCGAGGTGCCGAGCAGGTGGCACCCTCCCTGCCCTCTGGAGTTGCCCTCCTCCCCAGCCCTTTCTTCCCCCAGCTCCAGTGCTTCGTGAGAGCCCATGGCTCCATTTCCCCCGATTTTGCGGGCCAGTTGTTCAATTGAACGGTTATAAAAAAATGAAAATTATATGAACTCCCACTTAAACCAATTATATCAAAAATAAAGATGCCAAATATTTAAAACACTCTTCTCGATTATTTTACAGTTTCCTAGTTATCGCCTATGTTCGGGAGGTTGTCACAGCTTTTGAATCTCTGTGGCGGAAATACGAGGCCGTGGAGTGCGCTCCTACGCTGCTTCTCCCGTCCTCACGCTCTGCGACGTCATGCAGTAGCCTGAATCGGCCCTGGTGGCTGCCTTTCTGCCACAGCAACACGCGCAAGTGCCACAGACCTGCTCAGCTTTCTATCGGCACAGAGGCCGTGTCACCCTCATCTGTCCCCTCACTTGCTTCCTCTTGGGGCCACCTTCCCCCTGCAGCTGGCACAGGCCTGGGGGCCCTTCCCTCGGGGAGGCCAGCTATGGCCTGGGACACCCTTAGAGCGACACAGGGAGCTATAGCAGCTTCACCTCATCCTCAGGAATCTCTTTCCAGAGGGAAAACTCCTGTTCAATTAAAAACATGCCCAAGGGTCTGGTCCCCTCTCTCCGCCTCAAAAGCAGGGCTTCAGGAGACCCCCGACTCCTTCAAACTGCAAGAAACACTTTGTGTTTTGTGCACATTTCCAGGAGAAGGGCTGTAGCTTCTGTGGGTTCCCAAAGGGATCTGTGATTCAAAAGAAGTGGCTGGGACAACGGACACCCAGGGGTTCAGCCAACAGCCGGGGTGGGCAGTGCCTCCCTCTTCGCCTTTGGCCCCCTCTGCCCCATACCTGACCCCACCCCCCCCCGCCCCAGAGAGTTCTCACCGTTGGTCCCAGGCTGCCCCGGGACCCTTTAGGGCCTGGGGTGCCAGGGGGTCCGGGGTCTCCAGGGGCGCCCATCTCACCCAGCTGTCCTTGGTAGCCCTTGGCACCCTGCAGCAGGGGAGAGACAGGCTGTCACCAGGCCCCTGGCGGGGAGGGGGTGGCATGGGGACGAGGGAGAGGAGACAGGAGGATGGGGGCAGGAGGAGGGCGTCCTACCTTGGCCCCGGCCCGGCCCTTCTCGCCTTGCTTCCCTGGTTTTCCTTCAGGACCCTGGAGGGAGAAGGAGGGCAAGAGAGGGAGATGGAAGTGAGGGGCAGTTGAGCAGGTCCACGCAGCGTGAGAGTGATAGCTCTAGAGGCAAACGGCCTGGGTTCAAAACTGACGCTGCGGTCAATATCCGTGCCCTTGAGTGTGCCTTACTTCTTATGATCGGTACCTTTGTCTGCCAAGTGGAGACACTGGTTTGCATTTGCCTCACAGAGCTGAGGGTTCCATCTGGTGATACAGTAATATACTTACAAGGTGCCTGGCCCATAGTAAGTGTTGGATAAATGGCTGTTTTCCTGGTTACTGTGAGGCACCCAGGCTGTCCCAAGGGGGACAGCCCTCTACGCTGAGCTCTCTCCATGTGCACGCACTATTCCCCCCCTAGCAACCTTGAACCTGAGGCCTGATTCAGACCCCCTTCCACAGAAGTGACAGCTGAAATACCCAAAGTTGAAGTGACTTGCCCAGTGCTCCTGCTGGTCCATGGCGGGGCCCTGACGCCATTGCAGATCTGTCTAGAGTCCCTGCCCAGGGCTCAGGGCGCCCACTGGTGACATGAGGCAGGCAGAAAAGGTGTTCCGGATCCCCTCATCTCTGAAATGCTGGGTATCACTTCTGACAAGCTCTGAGGTTGCATCCTTCTGGCAGGGTTCCCCTTTCTCAGGGGCTGGGGCTGGAGGGCTCCTCATAGCGGGCATTGTTCTGGAATGTCAGTCACCCTACCCTACTCTCCCGCTGGGGCACCCAGGACACTCCAAGAGGCAGCTCGCTCCCTCCCTGACCCCAAGGCATCCCCAAAAGCCACTCTCCCTGCCCTGCTCCAAGGGGAGCCAATCTAGCTTTGTCTCCACAGTCGTCATGGAAACTCAGTTCAGTGGGGGTGATTGAGTGTGTGTAAGTGTGCATGTGTGAGTATGAGAGATGAGAGAGCAAGAAAGGGAGAGAAAGGAGTTCTGACCCTGAGCCACACTAGGTTGGTAGCATTTTTGGCTTGAAAGGACATCTCAACTGCCCCTAGGGGACAGTCCCTTCAAGGCCCAAACCTAAAGGGTGCTGGGAAGAACATCTATGTTCTTGGAAGGCACTGAAGAGCTGGTTTGATTCAATCCCTTTGGCTGTATTAACAGAGGCACATGCCATAGGATGAGGGAGGTGATGGTTCCATCTTGGAATAGGCATTACACTTGAAGAGGAGGCACTGACTAATTGTGATGAATGATGGGCACGAAGGGCATCCTAGAGGAACAAGGACATGGCTGGACTAACCCAGATGGACTCAATTCCTATCTGCAGTATCAGCAGCTGCCCTGAGGGTGGTCAGCAGATAGAACTCACGGGGAGGCGGATGTGATTCAGCACAAGGGAGAATGTCTGCTCAAAAGGCACGACATGGCAAAAGTGTATTGGAGAAGATGACTGTCTCAAAGGAAAGTGCCAGTCAGACCACCCTGGGGCCCTCTGGAAGGAAGGGAGCGGTGGCCCTGGAAGCACAGACTGCTCTGTGCCCTAGCGGTTGAGTCCCCATGTGACCCTGGACAAGTCCCTTCCCTTCTCTGCCTCAGTCTCCCCAGCTCTAACATGAAGGTCTTGAACTAGCCTCGTGCTGTTCAGTATGGTGGCCACATACGACTACTGAGTGCTCGAAATACGGCCATTCTGGAGAACCGAACTCTTAATCCGATTAAATTTTAATTCGCTTAACATTGAATGAAAAAAATAGAGAATTCGGTTATTGGAAAACTTGGAACAGTTATTGGGAAATTCAGTTATTGGAACAACTTGGGATACAAATCTACATTTCCAACTGTATATTTTATTAGATCTAAATACAGATCACGTTTTTCCAGTAGAAAGTTAGCATCTGAATTGAGATGTGCTATAAGTGAAAACTACACACTGTATTTCAAAGACGTAGTATAAAAAATGCAAGATATCTTTTTAAGAATTTTTATATTGATTACATGTTGAAATGTTAGTATTTTGAATATACTGAGCTAAATAAAGTATGTTACTAAAATTAAGCTGACCTGTTTTTATTTACCTATTGAAAATGTGACTATCAGAAAATTTTAAATTGTACACGAAGCTCAATTCTGTTTCTATCAGACAGCAATGAATTGACAATCTCAAGGTCTCTGGCTCCTCTAGTAATACTAAATCACAGTCTCAACCATGGCCAGGCGCTGTGTCTACACTCTACCACATAATTCAATTCTCTGCATAGAGCTAAGAGGAAAAGATTATTTATCCCATTTTAGAGCTAAAGAAACAGGCTCAGTGAGATGATGGGGCTGTCCGCAGGTGACGCAGCCAGGTTAGAAATGAGACATGGAGCCTCAGTTTCTGGGTACCCTGTGGCCCAGGCTGGTCCTGGTGGGTGAGTTGTGAAATCAGGATATAAGAGCTGGTGGAATCTGCTGGTGGACTGAAGTGATGGCAATGGCGGGTCTCTCTTGAGAAGGAGGAATGAGTCAGTGCCAAAGTATTCAGCACAGGGCTGGGGAGACGGAGTCTCCCCGGGGCAGGGTGGGCAGCCGGCCACTCTTCTGCTGGGCCCTCCACAGCTGGGAGCACCCCCCACCCCCGCCCCCGGTGTGGGAAAACCTGAGTAAGGGCGGGTGCGTCCAGTGGGGTGAGGCTCTTGGGCCAGAAGGAAGACTTTCGCTTGGCCCCTATCCATATAGATGTATTTCTGGAAAGGCCCTGATGGCTCATAAAATTCTATTTTTAAATATAACTGTTTCCAGGCTTCGGAGTGAGAGATACTTGTCCTGCAGCCCTGATGCCAAAGAGACTCAAACACAGGGTTCTCACCACCTCTGTCACCCGACACTCGGTCTGGCCTCAGTGAACCTTTTTCTCGTTCCAGGATGTGAGAACTGGGAGTGACAGCGAAACACGGACATGACACTGCTACCGCCAGCACCACTAAAACCACTCGCCTCACCACACCCACTGTCATCACCTCTGCCACTGCCCACTGCCACCAGCATCACCCACGTTACCGCCGCTGTGATCATCCCGGCACACAGTCAGCACCCCACCGCCGCCACCATTGTCGCTGCCGCCAGCACCGCCCTCACCAGCCACCTCCACCATTCACACCATCAGCTTCGTCACTACCGCCACCAAGACCGCCATGACCACCATCAGGACCACCACCATCGGCTTCCAGTCATTTCCTCCTCCACATCCGTCAAAGCAATCCGTTATATTTTTTGGTGCATTTGATAAAGCGCCTTCCTACCAAAGTCTCATCAACTCTTCATAGACGAGAAAACCAAGGCTCAGAGAGAGGCAGTGATGCGCTCGAGGTCACACAGAGTGAGTGGGTGATTAAGCCAGACCTCACTCTTTGGCCTCTGGGTCCAGGACTACTTCTGCCTCATGTTGTTGCCCATCACATGGCCATGATACTCAAAAGCTCACCAGGAAAAGGCTTCTGGAACATTGGAACTCAAAGCGATTTCAATACACATCCCTTCCAAATCCTTCATCATACCTAGGGCAGGACCCAGAGAGGGCAAGGACAAGTGAAATGTCACACAGTGAGTTACTGATGGAGACCGGGCCAGTGTTCCTCCTGCTGAATTCTCCCTGCTAAATTCAGGGTAGCTGAATATGGGGGTTGGGCAGGACCAGGTCCGCAGGGGCCAAGTTCGTGCAGGGCACAGAAGCCAGGCTAAGGGCAGTGATCTTACTCTGAGGGCACTCAGGAGCCATGGGCGGTTTAGGCAAGGGAGGATGGACACAGCAGAAGACCCTTAGGAAGCTGCCACCAAAAGGCCTCCCATCCAACTGAATAAGCTCAGTGTTATTTGCTCCCAGGAGCCCCAAGTCCTGGCACGTAGCCATGCACACTCACCCGGACTCCAGTGATGCCAGGGGGCCAGGGGGCCCGTCCTCGCCCATCAGTCCCTCCTGGCCCTTCTCGCCATGCTCACCATCAGGCCCTGGGTCACCCCTGTCCCCCTGGGCATGAGGAGAAGAGAGAGAGAATAAATTAGTCACCAAGCCTAGCAGAGGGCCCAAACCTCAGGGTTCTGTTCAGATGTCCACAGCCAACCAGCTCCTAGATTTCCTCATGGTTCTCTGAGGTGGTGAAAGGATCGGGCTGGCATGGCTCCGCTGGCACAGGGGACATCCCTGACATGACAGTTTCTAGTGTCTAAGCCTGGCTCAGGGAAGAGAAGGAAGACCCTGACCATGCCTACCCCACAAAGTTCACAAGCAAGAGCCAGGTTCAGGGGACTAGGGCCATTTCTCTCCAATGAGGACACACGGGGAGGACAAGAATGGTAATAGGCTGCAATAAATTTTTATAAAGAAAAAAATTAGCCCATTTCTGCCTCTCATAAGTTTTCCCGCTTTTCTGAATTGTACTTTCAACCGTTGCTCACACGAAAACGCTTCACAGCATTAATAGTAAGAGATAATCGTATCGGTTGCTGTGCACTAAGCTCAGAGCAGTGAAAGGGAAGGAACCCAGTTAGCAGTAAACTAAGCTTAAAAAAGCATAACTAATCGGACTGAGCGGTTTCCATCGTTTTTTGTTCATGCCTTACTCTGCTGTGAACACGTTCTCCCACTGCTGTCCGCTCTGTGTGGCCGTCACCCTCACTGACTGCAGAACACTCCCTCTGCCCAGTGGACGGCATTTATATAGCACTTGCCATTTCCGGGCCATGCCCAGGAGGCGGTACGGCTGTCAGGACAGCAGCATAGGCTGTGGCCACAGGGGGACAGGGCAGTGCCTGTCGGGGCTGGCAGGCCTGGTGGGACCTGCAGCTAGTCTAAAAGCGGCTCAGCCGTGACTTCAGAGAGGTCCTCGGGAGAGAGTATAAAGTCATGGGCACCAGGAAGGGGTGCGTGGGGAGCAGGCTCGAAGAAGCAGGGCGTCTTTCCTAGTTTTGTTTCCTGGCACCACACTTTACGAGGGACACCGAGGAACTGGTGTGCATCCTGGAGAAAGGGCGGGCTCAAAGGGCATGAAGCCGAGCGTGGGAACAGGACCGTGGAGCATGCGCCCTGCGGGACAGCCCTGCTGGCGTCTGGACTCTGGGCGCAGGGGGCTGGTGCAGAGGCTTGCCAGGGCAGTTTCCGGCTCAGCCGGGGAGAACTTCCCAATGGAGAGGTCCAGGGATGACGCAGATGAAAGAGGGAGACTATAAGCTGAGGCATGGGCCGGTGCAGAACAGATCTGGGCACCAAGAAGGAGCCAGGCAGGTTGGTTTCTGAGGTCCCTTCCCACTGAGAGTCTCAGGTTCTAAGCGGGGCCTGGCATGGAGACAGGGGGCTGGCCCTGATGATCCTCTCACAGATCCCCTTGGCTCCAGGATTCCCCTTCTGGCCTGTCACCCCTGGCTGCCTGCTCTTCTAGCTCTCAGAGGCAGGCGGCCGATTCCAGGTGGCTGGGCTAGTTTTCAGCAAAGGGCCCTAGCCTGGGTCCTGCAGACCCCCACTTCCTGGGCTTCCACATAGCTGGAGTGGGTGTCCTCGTGGATTCTATGCAAAATGGACTCTGGGGGATCCTGGAGAACCCTCAATCCTAGGATGTCTGCCAATGTTCGGAAGAGCCTTATAGGTTGCCCAGCTCAACTCTTTCAATTAATAGACAGGGAAACTGAGGCCCAAAGAGAGTCAGAGACTTCCCAACACCACACGTAAGTCAGTGGCAGGGCACAGGTGAGGGCCCGAAGTTCTGATTCCTTCCAATTCCAAGATTCCATGCTCAGGGATAATACCTCCCTCAGCCCTGGTGGCACCGCTAAGTCTAAATCTTGTTGACACCTCTCAATAGTTGTGCGGCTCTGGACAAGTTTCCTCATGTGTAAAATAAGCGCCATGGTGTTACTGTGAGGACTGAGACACTCCGTGTAAGCAGCTTAGCACAACGTCTGGCGCACGCCCTGGGTAAAGGTTAGCTGTGACTAAGAGTCACCGCCACAGTCACCTCCATCAGCTAATTGTCAGCAAACTCTGAAGAGATAATCAGCAGAAAAGCACTCTATAAAGTACCACGTGCCATGTTTTCACCATAAAGGTGATTCTCAACAAACACCATAAAGAAAACAGGCTCTCTCCTGGGCTCCACGTGAGGACCGGGGAAGATGCTGCGCACTGCGCCACTGCTTTGGCCCAGGGGCTGGGGGCAAACTGGCTTTGGAGGAATTTAAAGAGGAAGCAGCTAGGGGCCAAGGGGCCGCAACAGGTGGGCAGGAAAGATCATGAGGCACCAGGCCCGGAGACCCCTCCCATCCCACCTGAGCCATGATTCCAAGGAGAAGAAAGGTGGCTGCCCAGAAGGGGAGCAGGCCTCCACGTCGTGCCTCAGTTTCTTCATTTGTCAAATGGGGATGCTAATGTATCTAGCTCATAGGGTTGCTGGGAGGATCAAATGGGTTAATTCACGTAAAGCTCTTAAGGCAGGTGGTGCAAGAACAGGGTGAGTACAGAAGCACTTTAGCCAGAATGTTCTTAAACATCACCAGACAGTGAGCAGACACCTGGCAAAGGGTGTAGAGGGGCCGTCAGATGCTCAGGTTATGCCCTGGGATGCAGCAGGGTTGGAAGGTAGAGAGGCAAACAGATGGCAGACAGGGGGTGCTCTCCCCTTTGTAAGAGAAACGCAAGCAGCTGCAGAGCCCTCCAGGGGCCTGTCACCAGGCTTCCTCTGAGAGGGGGAAGCCCCTGACCCAGAGCAACTGTGGGGACAGGGCAGCGGAGGTAGAGGTCTGGGGATGGGGAAACTCAGGCCCCGAAAACAGTGGTGCTTATCTGAGGTCACATGTGAGTAAACAGATGACAGAGGGAATCTTGGGACATGGTACTTGGGACCCTGGGCTGGGGAGCTGACATACAGTGTGACAGGTCAGCTCTGGGGAAAGCCCGCCCTTTGTGTCAGAGATGGAGGCCAGGGAAAGGCCTGAGCTAGAGGGGGTGCTGGTAAGTCAGAGCAGTGCCCGCCTCCTCTGTGCTTCAGGGGAGCTCCAGCACCCCAAGTTTCCAGCATCTGTAGCTGACAGATGAATCTCTGGGAGGCGGCAGGTCTGGGTTAGGCCCATGGGTTTTGAGGTCAGCGAGCCCTGGGTTTGAGTTTTGGATCCTCCACTCATAGCAACAGATGCTGGATGAATATACCTCTGCCTCCTTCTGAGCCTCAGTCTCTTCACCTCCAGAACGGGCATGTGGTGCAGAGACCAAGCCAAGGCTTGGCTCTGTGGTCAGCTAATTACTAGCTGTAACCTCTTTGAGTCTTGATTTCCTTGTCTTAAAGACAGAACCTACGTGGTAGCGTTGATCAAGGTGATTCATATAAGACTTAGCGTAGTGCCTGGTACATGTGTGACTAGTCCTCCATAAGCAGTGGCTTACAGGTCGTGGGTGGTGATTATTATTTTCCTGATCTTTTAGGGTGTTTAGGAGGTAATCAATAATAAAGGCGCTGGCTCTGGGCCTGGCACAGAGTGGATGTGCAGGTACCACCACTCTTGGCCAAGAGAAGCTGCAGTTTCGAGGAGAAGAGAAGCAGGGAGCAGAGGGAGGTGATGGTTGGGACCCCCCTGCGCAGGGTGAGGGACAGCAGGCAGGGTGGGGGGTGAGCAGTGGGCGGGCTCATCCTCACCCACCCTGCTCTCAGTGGAAGCCAGCCGGAGGTCTGCTGCCAGAGCTTCTTGGCAACATGCGCTTCCAGGAGAAACTCAGGTCTTAGATGGGAGGGGAGTGGGGGCACAGGTGGAGGCAGATCCAGAACACCCCCTCCTCCCCAGACCCTGCACCAGAAGGACACTTACCTTCAGCCCGTCGGGCCCTGCAGGGCCATTGTCACCCTCGAGGCCTGGCTCTCCCTGGAAAGGGTGGTGGGGAAAGACAAAGATACATGACTGGGGAGTGGGCCCCACACGCTTTTACTTCCTCCCCCTCCCTGGGGCAGGACACCAACCCCCGGTCTCTAGGCAATGCGGTCCCAGAGCGCCCGGCACACACACAGTGGGTGATCGGCTGAATCAGTGAATGAACGGGAGAGTTGAGTCACCCACTCAGCTCCCAGAAAGGGGGTCCAGGCCCTCAAACAGCCTGCTGTCTGCAGGGTGGGCTGAGGTGGAGGCAGCACAAGGTCTTGACTTAGGGAGCCTGGTCGTGGAGCCATCCTAGATGCCGGTGTCTAGGCTGGCTGGCTAGCCTGGAAGGCCTAGTGGCTGAGACAGGCTTGGACGTCAGGCAGACCTCAAGGTCCCCACCGGGTTTCCCATCCACTGGTGGTTTGACCACAGGCAAGCCACTCAGCCCTCCTGCATCTGTTCTCTTAGTTTGCCCATCTTGCGCCTGTGGCAGACACCACTAGAATGTGGCTCCACGAGGACACGGCCTTCTGTTACTCACTGCTGTGTCCCCAGTGCCCTGGGATGGGCAGGGCACACAGTGGGCTCATCATTCGCTTTCCTACTGCGCCTAGATGGAGCCTCAGGCCCTTCTCAAGGTGGCGTTCCCAGAAGACTGTGCTGATGGGTCTCCATCGACACACAAGATTTGCCCTGTTAAGGCTTCAGGCTCCACACTCATCCTCTCTTGCCCTGTGGCCTTCCCCTCCCCTTCTACATCCTAACTCAGTTTGTGGAGTCTCTGTCACCTTTGGGCAGAGGGTAACATGAGACATTGGAAAAAAGGAAAGATGAGAAATGAGACTTGGCGTGGGGGGTTCAACGCCCCATCAAATGAGACCCAAACTAACTCCTCCTCACTCTTGGGCCCCACCTCCCCATCCGTTAAGATGCTAGAGGATCCCTCACAGCATCCCAGGGGTCCACATTCAGGCAGGGACCTTATTGCAGGGCAAGAGCATAGAGAGGTGGACACAGAGGCGTGCAGGGCTTCTAAGAAGAAGACAAGCATTGTAGGTGTCTTGTGGAAAAGGGGAAGACAACCTTCCATGGGACAGTTTTCAAGGAGGATGGGTGTTTTTGAAAAAAAAAAAGCACTGGGAGGCCAAATAAGTTTGGAGATCCTGGATTAATCCCAAACAAACCAATTTCTTGGGCGCAGGCCTTCTCAGAGCCTTGAAAAATGCTACAGCTAATGTGTTAGAGGGAACACAGAGCATGCAGTGAGTCCCAAACATTTCGACCATAGAATGCTTTTCTTCGAAGGGCACCTCTACACTGTGGAAATGCTGAACCACCAAGAGAGACTAGACGAGACCCATGGTCTATTTCTGCAGGCGAGGAAACTGAGACTCAGGGAGGTTGAGTTAATCCCTTCTCTCTACCCAAATACCCCTGGGGGTTGCTTTCCAGGGAGAATGAATTTGTTTTGACTTACCCGCTGCCCAATGAGGCCCTGCTCCCCAAGGGTGCCCAGAGGCCCAAGGTCACCCTAGGAGAAACCAAACACAAGTCCATGGGGAGGTGGGCAGGTCTGGCCCTAGTCCTCACCATCAGCTCTGATTTGGGGCGGAATAGCAGTGGGGGAGCTGGCCAGCTCCTTCTCCCCAAAACCAAAGAGAATTATAAAATGCCAGCCAGAGCCCCTCTCCTAAATCAGCCCTGGCCACGAGGACACCACCACCACCACCATCATCACATTTGTATTTACACAGCAAATTAATTCTCACAAAAGCCCTACCAAGATAGGTATTTTCTTTCATAAAGAAACTGGCTAAATAACTAGCTCAAGTTCATGGCTAATAAGTGACAAGTTCAGGATGCAAACCCAAGTAGTCTGGCTCCAGAGAGTATCAGGTGCAGAGATGGCCACTTGGCTGGCCACCTCCTTTACGCTTCCTGAAAACCTTGGCAAGACACCCAACGATGTAGAGGCCCTAAATGAGCCGAATCACTGCCACGCACACCTTCCTTCCCCACCAAGAGACCCAAAAGGGTCTTCCTCCTGCTGGGATTTGCAAGTTTTACTCCCTCCATGATGGCGTCTGGGGCACGAGGAGGAGATGGAGCTCTGAACCCCCAGCTCCGCCCCAACCCACAGTCCCACTTCTATCCGTTTCATAGGTGGGGTGGTTTTCTGCATTGTTCGAGCACAGGAACCTGAAACTAAGCCAAGACTGTTAGTCCCAGGCCTGATCCAACTCCCTCTGAAAGGCTGAGACTCAGGTGCAGGTGGGGGGTGATCTGCCTTAAGTCCCACGGCCTCTCGAGGGCTCCCCCAGGCCCTGCCTCAACAATGCCCTCAGGCCGCCAGCATCACTCATCAGCTCCGGGGCCTGCATAGAGAGCAGCATCCTCTTCCAACAGCAGGGAGGGGGCTGCTCTCCCAGAGCCCATGTATCAATGGGCACCTGTTTCCTGGCAGGTAATGAGGGGCACGGGTGCTGAAATGCAGATGGTATCATGGGAGGCTGAGGGTACTGCCGACCTAGCGTGGGGGCAGGGGCGGGTGCCAGAGAAAACATTGCTGGGTTGGGGGCAGGGGTGAGGGCTCTGGGCCGGCTGGGCCCGCCGCTGTGGCCATGGCCAGGACCCACTCCCCACCAGGTGCACAGAGAACCCATTATCTTCGGCACAAGAAAAGCTTGTTTCTTGTCTGGGCGCAGCAGGGCAGGAGGGTGGGGGTGGACGTGGCCGCCAGCGGGGAGCTGGTTTCTGCAAGTCATTTTGCTCTTCTTTCATCCCACCTTACCTTCATCCCGGCTTCCCCAGGAAGGCCCGGTTCTCCCACTGCACCCGGTGGCCCCTGTAAGAAAATGCTATTGGTCCCTGGACCAGAGGCTGGCCCCTGAATGTAAGGACAAGGGATGCACCCGAGGTCACACAGCATGGGAGACACAGAGCTGTCTTGGAGCTTGGAGCTGAGATGAGGAGAAGATGGGTAATTGGGCCCGGGCTGCTGAGCCTTGGGTCTCCGCAGAGGCTGCTGGAGCCTTCTCCCTCCTCCCCACGAGTGTGGCTTACCACATTAGGAGCCCCTTGGCAAGCATGAAGAGGAAAATTTCATGATTCACATAAGGCCAGGGGAGGAAGCCAGTGGATGCTGTGCTCAGGGCTGAGTGATTCCAGCCCTTTTCTTTGCGGCCGAGCCAGGAGGACAATGGCAGGAAGGGGTCCCGCGTTATCACCATCGTCATGGCTGCAGCCCTTGTATAAACCCTGGGAATCAGTTTTCTCCTCTGGATAATGCAGGGGTATCTGAGGGCCCTTCCAAGCTCTTCGATACATGACAGTAAGAGGTGAGGTTCTGCAGTCACACCTGGGCTGGGTTGAAGGCCCAGCAGGGTCAGGGCAGGGGCATTGCTGCTTTCCCTGGTGCCAAAAATGAGACACTGTCAACTCTCCTTAAGGCACCCCTGCATTGCACCTACTGTCGCTGGGACTGGGAGCCCAGCTCCTCGCCCTGTGCTATTAGGGTACATTATCCTCTCTGCCAGGTGCCTACCCTTCCGTCTCTGTAGCACAAGACATGACCACCTGCCCGGGCAGGACAGGGACCCCCTAAGGAAGCCAGCTGGGAGGGGCTGATAACTTTCCAGCAGCATCACGGGATACACAAGGGTCCCTCAGCACTCACCTTGGGTCCCATTTCTCCTGGAGGGCCAATTGGTCCCTGTGGTCCCTGAGGGCCCTGGAAGACAGACAGACGCACAGACAGTTTGGGAGAAGCCAGCCTGGGCCCTCTTGGCCTGAGGTCCAAGACTTGATAATGCATCCAGAGGGGTAGGGAGAGCGATCACCCACAAAACCTGGGACTCTGCAGCCCGCACCCCGACCCTGGCCATGCAGAGGGTCCTGGTGTCTCCAGTACATCCCTCCAATCCTTCTGCACGTGCTCCTATTCACCTACCGAACACTGAGCAGAGTCCTTCCCTGTTCAGAAACCTTCCAGCTCTGGAGCCTTGCTCAAGTCTGTTCCCTCTGCCAAGATGCCCCGCCATCACGGATCCACCCCAGGAAACCCGGCCCTGCCCCCGACCAAGCCACTCTTCTAAAGGGCATCTGCCGGGCCTGAAGATGCGGAGCTGCATGGCCCAGCGGGCAGAAGCCTCTTGCACTCCCCGCTGCCCCACTGGGGACTCCTTCTTCGGAGTCCCTGGAGAATGTCCTCTCCTCTCCGTCTCCAGCAGTGCCACTCCACAGCCTCCTCATGGGTCTCCCTGACACTTGGGCTGTCCCCCAAATTCATGCTTCTGAAGGGTCCCTCTGTTTTGAACCTCTCAGTGGTTCCCGTTGCCCTTGGGATAAAGCTCTCTCCAAAGCAGGTCCTCCTCCCGCCCTTCCCTACCCCATGTCCGGCTCTCTCCCCTCCAGCCATGCTGGGCTCTGCAGTTCCCAGTCAGCTTATTAATTTGCTCTCACCTTCCCTCCCTCCCTTCCTCCAACGCTTCTCCTCTCCCTCCACTTTTCACTGTGCCAAGCACGCCGAACACATTTTCTCACTTGCGCCTCATGACAGGATATCAAGGGAGGGCCGTTATTCCCATTTTACCGGCCAGAAAACTGAGGCTGGAGGGCAAGAACATTTAGACTCAACCCGGAGCTCCAGAGCTCCCCTGCCAGGGCTCGCTGCACCCTCCACAGCCTGTCCCATCAGCCCCAGCACAGTCGCTCTCCAGCCTCTCTCCTTGTGTGACCCCCCTGGCCCACACCTCGAGGTGAACAGCCTATCTGAGACCAGCCTGCCAGGACAAAGATGCAAAGAGGGAGAGAAAGGGCACTCACCGGTTCTCCTGGGAGGCCCTTGGTGCCTGGCGGGCCAGAAGGACCCGGGATGCCCTGCAGAGACAAAAGTGACCTTAGTCCCTGCATGGTCTCCTCTCCACTGCCTGGCCTGTCCCCTTGGCCTCAGTCAAGCCATCATAGCATATGAGGGTCCTACCCCCATCCTCTGCTGGGCAATGGATGGGAAGACTGAGTCCCAGGGGAAGAGACATGCTGGAGGGTCTTCAGTGAAGAGAGTGGGCAACAGGAACCTTTGGGGTTTCCACAGCAGGAGGGGAATTTGGCTAAAAGGGCTTTTATCTCCCCCACATGGCCCCACGGAAGTTTCAGAACCAGGGCTACTTACGGGAAAGCCTCGTGTGCCCGAGTGCCCTCGCTCGCCAGCCGCACCCTGGAAGCACATTTGGGTTCATTAGAGGCACATGTCACAAGGCAGGGAGCGGGCGGGGGGCTGGCAGCCGTGGCCTGACGTACCTGCTGCCCAGGCTGGCCGGGTCTGCCCTGCGGTCCTGGAGGCCCTGCAGGAAGCAAAGCACTCCAAGGTGGGCCGGGTACTTGGGAGGCCCCTTCAAGGAAAGGGGACCCACACTCCCATGGGAGAGACAAGGAACCTCAGGATCCAGCATCCACCATTCCCCAGCGTGCAGGTGGGAAAACTAAGGGCCCAGCAGAGGGAGTGGCTCGCCATCCCGCCATCGTCACCACCGTCACCAGGTGCTCTGGGTGGAAAACCAAGGGCCCCGTGCTCCTGATGGAAACAGGAGTGGCCTCGGCCCTCAGGGTCCCTGGAGAAGTTTGGGAGTCCCAGTGACGGGCCAAAGGCCTCTTCCTCACTCCCAGGCTTCCATGCTCTTTCTCTCACTTTCACTCTGTCTCAAAGCTCTTTCTCCCTTCCCCAGCCCTGGGCTTGGGGCTTGCAGGTAGAGGGGAGGCCAGAAGGGGTGGCCCCATGAGCTCTCAGGAACTACCCTACAGCCTTTCGGAGACTCGTGACTGTCCTCGAGGGGCGTCCTGCGGAGGAGGGTGTGAGCCTTGCTTCCTGGATGCCTGACCCCATGGGGGTGATAAAAAGGACAAGTCACGGAGATCCATACCTTCAGGCCCCGGGACCCCTGCTCCCCAGCTGGTCCATCTGGTCCTCGGGGGCCCTGGAACAGGAAAAAGGGACTAGCACAGTGGACAGCAGGGGTCTCCCTCGGGCTGGGAACCAGGAGGACAGGGCTGCCCAGAGCCTTTGGCCTGTCCCTGTACGAGCCCAGGGCTCCCCCTCCTTCCACTTCCCACGAGTTCCCACCCCGACGTGGTTCACCCCTGTGCAATGTGCCTGCAGCGATGGCTCTGCAGAGGCGCGCACGGGCGGACACGGCTAGAGGCCCTGCCATTCCGGAATGGGGCTGGTGGTGCATCTAAACCCGTTTAGAGAGACCTTGGGGATCAGCCGGCCAACCCATTTCACAGACGTGGAGACTGAGGGCCAGAGCAAGAGACACATGGCCAAGCCCCCACAGCCAGGTCTTCAGACTCTCCTGTTGCGTGTGCTTTCCAGAGCACATTTGGGCAGAAACCGTTGTATGGAGCACAGCCCTTGGAGAAACTGACAGAGCAGGACCTGGGAAGGATCCACATGTGGCCAGATGTGTGGAACAGACCCCTCCCCAGCCAGGTGTGCAAGCCAATCCAGCCTAGCTCAAGCAAGAAGGGGGCAGGAACAGGCCAGGGGTCTGTTCCCTGGAGTTCTGGGCTCAGGTCTGACCCTCAAGACAGGCTTCTTGATCTTTTGAAAACTGGGAGGCCCCAGGGCAGATGGAATCCCCCCCGTCCCCCACGGCACAGATGGCAACCCTGAGGCCAAGGCAAGGGCAGTGACTCGTCTAAGGTCTCTTAGCACATTAGCAGCTGGTATCCCCCAGGACTCTCCCCACCGGCCCATGTTTCCCCTCCGTGGGGTGGATAGGGTCCCTGGAAAAGGAGAACAGTCTGCTCTGTAGGGGGTCAGAGGTGCTGTGTTGGGGAGACAAAGAGGATCCCGTGACAGAGGCTGGCCGACCCAGCCCGGGAGCAAGGCAACAAAAGGGGCCAGGGACGTGCCTGGGTGGGAGGAGGATGAGGGGTGAGAAAACAACAAGGAAAAAGCACTTATTAACGACTGAGGTATAAAAGTGGGAATTCCTCTTATCAGCTGCCTGGGGCTCTGGAAGCTTCAAGTCCACACCATAGCCTTAGACAGTGCCTCACTGATTAAAGAAATGAAACTGGAGCCTAAGGGGCTACAGCCGGCGGTTCAGCTGGGAGTCTGTTCCCAGTGTCTCCAGGCCTGGAGACCAGTGGGGTCCAGCGCCAGGCACCGTGGTGCTCAGGAAATGTTGTGCCTCAGGAACACGTGACCGCTCCTCACTGGGCCTCACTTCTCTCATCTCAGAAATGGGGATGAGAAATCTTGGCCTCAAGGCAGGAAATAATGCCCACGGGCAGCTCAGCACCTGACCTATATGTGCTTAAGAAAACGTGGCTCTGCCAGTGGAGGCTACAGTCTCCCCAGGGGTGGGAACACAGGGATGGCTCAGCGAATCTGGACTCAGTTCCTTCTTCAGAATAAGCAGCTTATATCATGCCACGTAGAGCCAGCTGAGAGTTTTCACCGGTTCTAGATGAAGTTTGATTAGAGGGTGTGGGTGCAAGTTGTAGTTTCGCTGCCAGCTTGCTGTGTGACCCAAGGAAAGCCCTGTTCCCTCTCTGGGCCTCAGTTTCAAGCAGACGCTGTCAGACTATGTATTAGACTTAACACCTCTGATTCATGGACAGGGGCCTAGTGGAGAAGGAGACAGATTAGGGTGGGGATATCCTGGATCATGGGACCAGGACAGATGTGGAGCTGATGGGTGGCCATCTGGGCCTTTCTGAGAGATGGCTTCTGGCCACTAGCCTCTGTCTCTAGCTGAGACATAAACCTCCCTGGGCAGGGAGAGCTCTGAGAGAAGAGTAGAGGCCCAGAGATGCCAAGGGCTTGGCTGGAATCACACAGCACCCTGTTTATTCTAGGAATCAAAGCCTTTCTTGGGGAAAGGTTACGTGATCTATAATAAGAGTAACAACAAAGCAACAGCAACAGTAGCAGCAACAATAGTGAAAGCTATTATCATGATTTCACAAATAAGAAAATAGCCTGTGGTCACATTGCTAATAAGAGGAGGAGCCAGAATTTGAATCCAAGTCAGCCAGACGCCCATTTTTTACCACCACTACCTGTCACTGTTTATCAGTATGAGAGTGAGCTCCTCAACACAGCGGGTGTGCAAGTCAGAACCTAGAAAAGCCTGCCAGGAAGCCTCTGCGCTGGGCAGGGTGTTGGACAAGACACCTGTTGCCTGGGGAACTCTGCTGTCCCTTGGGATCACTAGAGAGTTCAGGAAACTGGGGCTGGCTTGGGAGAAATGGGGCCAAGCTTTGCTGTCTGGAGAAAGGAGGTGGCAATGGGGCCCCAGCCGCCCTCCCTCCCTAGCTGCACTGTGCAGGGAGGGGACCCAGGGCAGGCACACACACACCCTTGTTCTGGGCCACTCTGCAGCTTGTCCCGTGTCCTGCAGGTCCCCCAGTCCTGGCCCCCCTTCCCCAAACGAACACAGGCTGGCCCATCCCACGAGAGGCAGGCCTGGGCTTTTAACAGAGCCACATGTCTGTTGTCTTGGAGCCACTTCCCGGTCACAGCTGAGGCTCAGTAGGGAGGAGCCCCTGCCTGGGACAGAAAATCTGGCCAATCGCAGCTGTTGTAAAAAAGGGACTGATGATGGAGAGGGAATGAGCCCGTGCCAAGCACATCCCACGCGCTGCGGCCTATCAAGTACTCACCTGGTGGGAGGCACAGGTGAAGGGATTTAAGCCCCATGGCTGATTCTGTTGTTGACCCATTTTACAGGAAGAAGCAGAGGCTCAAAGAGGGGAAGTCAGGGTTCGAGGCCAGGTCTGCTGAGCTCTAAGCTCCACTCACAGGAGCATAGTGCCGTGTCAGGCACCTGAATCTCAGGATGCTTCTGACTCCCTCGAGTGGACAGTGGAGGGAAAGTAGAGTCTCTGTCTTCCCCAATACCCTGCCCTGCTACAGGCAGTCTCCTGTAGGCCTTGACCTGCACACCCGCTGATGGGGAGCTCGCTCTCTCACCGATAAACAGTGGCTGGTAGGTAGAGTTGAAAAAGTGGGCATCCAGCTGACTTGGGTTCAAATTCTGGATCTTTACAGCTTCTTCCTGTGTCACCCACCAAGCCTTAAGGAGGTTAAGAAGCTGGAGTGAGGTCCCAGAGCTGGTTATTGGAAAGGTTGAGACTTACTCCTACACCTGTCTGACTCAGAGCCTCCCACTCTTCCAACCTGAGGTCCATGGACCCAGACCCTGTCAGCAGCTCTACCAAGAGCTGAGGGCCTGGGGCCCCAACCTGGCTCTGGCCTTGACCCCTTAGTGCTCATGCATCCCAGAGCAGGGAAATCGAAGAGTTGGGATAGAGTGGGCAGCAGGGCCCATCTTTACGTGGGCAGAGAAGCAGGCAGCCCATTACCCATGGTGCACGTGGGGAAACTATGGCCCAGAGAGCAATAAGGCCACAGAGCAAGCCAGGAATGGCAGGGGTGGGATTGGGGGCAGGGGCTGCCCGGAACTGAGCTTTTTAGCAGCACAATGGATGGCTCTCTGCACCCCCCATCATCTTCAGTTACCCCTTCTGTGAAGTGGTCTAAGGTAGCCTATTAGGCAAGGGACTCAGGGGGCAGATCCCACAGGTTTTGAATTCCTGCCAAACCTAGCTAGGGGAGGGGCTTGTGTTCCTGAAGCTTTCCTTCGGCCCCAGGAACTTTGATGTGGTTAGGAGCCTGGGTTTCCTCAAGCAGAAGATACATTCTTCCAGCCCCTGCTGGGAAGGGGTTGTGGAGACATCTAGAGAGAGCCCAGTGAGTTGAGGGGGGCCTGAAGCTCACATCTGGAGGGGGCAGCAGAGCCTGGGCCAGTGCGGCTCACCCTGCAGTTAATCTGGCTTCCGGAGGCAGGAGGAAATGTGCTCAGGGTCAAGGTGGAATCTGGCTGTCAATGGGCCTCGTCCACTTGCAGAGACCCAGGGCATGGCTCTGGGAGGGGCCCAGCTGAGCCAGAGGAATGCCTCTTAATCTCCTTTTTCCCAGGCCGGCTGCTCCGGCCATCTGGTTCAGGGGAAACTTTTAAACCACTTGAAATTCAGCCAGGAGGAGCATAATCATCCCAAATCCCTGTACGGCGTTTGGATATCAGGTCTGGACTGCCTACATGACCTGTGCCATCTGGTTTTCTTTTTACAAGGCTGCAGGGCCCAGTACCTATACACAGTTGGGGGTAAGAAACCACTCCAGCAGCCCTTCCTGCATGACTGACAATACGGCGGCATTCAGTATGCAAAAGAGGCAGATTCCCTGGATTCAAATCCCAGCTCTGCCACTTCCTAGCTGTGCGACCTGAGACAAGTGACTTAACCTCTCTGTGCCTTAGTTTCTTTGTCTGTAAAATGGAAATAAGAATAGCATCTATTTGTAGATTAGTGTTGAGGATTAAATAAGTTAATAAATGTGATAAGACAGTGCCTGACACATAGAAAGTATGAGTGATTACTTCTGGCTCCTGTGCTCAGGCCAGCCCTTGCTAAACATTCTCATTGACTTCCAGTATCTTTGGAGCATAGCTCATGGGCCTAGCTGCGGTATTTGAGGCCCTGCTTGGCTTGGAACTTGCTAATTCTTGGTCTCAGCCGCACCTCCCCCACACCTCTCCCCTGCAACACAACTGTCCCTCTGCTGAACCAGTGGGGATCCCTAAACATGCCACGGCTTCTCTCACCTTGGGGTTTTTCCTCTGCCTGGAACCTGGCGTCAGCTCAAGCATTGCCTTTTTCCTGACACCTTCCCCGGTAACCTGTCCAGGTGAGGTGCTTCCTCCAGGCTCCAAAGCTACCTGTGCTTCCACCATCAATGTGCAAGTGACCCTGTACTGTCTGTGTGACCAACTTGATGGGCCATAGGGCAGGCAGGAGTCATGGCTGCCCTGTTCTCTGTGGTATATCTACAAAGCCTCCAACAGTGGCTGACACATAATAGGTGTTAAAATAAAAGGTGGTTGAATGATTGAACAAATGAATAGAAAAAGCACTGGTACCAACAAGTCCATCTGTACCCACTGGATGGCAAGGCCTGGTGCTCAGAAATGGGCTGGAAAAGATGGGTGGGTTTCCCACGGTAAGCCTGGAACCCTGCCTGGTGCTGTGAAAGTCAAGGATCTCAGTGCTGGGCAGGGGCAAGGTATAGGAGGGTCTCTGCAGCATGTGATCCCCGCCAGTGTTAGCCCCCAGGGGCTAGGCCCCACTTACCCGGCGTCCCTTTGCTCCCCTCATGCCTGGTGGGCCTCGAGATCCTGGAGGACCCTGCGGGAGGAGAAAGAGTTTGGAGAAGTCCCCTTTTAGGGTGTAAGTGCAGCAGTGAGGGCTCAGAGCAAGGGGGCAATGATTGGCCTCAGGAGCAGCCCCCTGCCTGGCCCAGCAGCCTCTACATTAAACGACATGGCCCAGTAGAAAACTGGTCCCACTAGAAGAAGCAGGAGATAAGCTGCAACCGTGAGCAGGAGTGTGCCCTGGGAACCATCGATGGGGGCGGAGGCATCCTCAACCCTTCCTAGGAATGGGGAGTGGGGAGAGGCCTCCCTGGATGAGCCATTTCCTTCTTTATCTCAAAACCAACAATCAGAAGCTACATGACGTTCCTGACAAGAGGTCTCTTCAAATTCCCATTTCCTCTTTTCTCCCCCATCAGCAAAGAGAATATGGCCGCTGAAGTGCTGCCCCCACCCTGACCCCAGTATTGCCTTGAAAGCTACCTGAAAGCAGTCTAGAAGGAGCCATGAGGTCAGAGGGAGAGAAGAAGACCACAGCCCCGCGGTGAGGTAAGGGAAGAGGAAGCTTGCCTGAAGAAGGGAGGCTGGCAATATAGCCCTGGGATGGGGGCAAAGAGAAGGGAACAGGCCTGGCCCAGGGAAGAAGCCCAGTTATCTCGATCTGACTGAGGAAGGACAAGAGGCACAAGAGAGAGACAGGGAAGGAGGGACAGGAAACACGGGGCTGGCTGAGTTCCTTGAATTCTCAGCACCTGGTCCAGCTCAGGCCTGTGACAGAGATTTAGAAATCTGTTGAAGGAATGACGAATACTGAACAAGTGAAGAGGACAGAAGGTCGGAAGGCAGAGAAAGAAGGTGAAGAGAGGGAGCAGACCATCTCACTGCCTAACTCCTCTCCTTGGGTTCCAGCCCCAGCTATACACAGCAAGCAGTGCCTGCACCTTATGGCTGTGGCCAGGACCCCTTCGACAGCTGCAGGAGCCTCCCAGCTCAGTGGCCAGTCTCAGCCCAGGCGTGCTAATTTTTTACAAGGAAGAGGTGGCCTCAGCCTCCTCTGAATACCAAGGAGAGGCCCAGCTCCGTTTGAGGCCTCAGGAAAAACTGCCTCTGCCCTTTCCCTCTCCCTATGGCCTGGGGGCGTGGACCCTCAGACTCCTGCTGCCGAAGGCTGATGTGAGGGGCTGGGTCCCAACCTGACCCCTGGTCAGGCAGAGCAAGCAGGGTGTGGGCCAGGCTCAGCCCAATAAAATGGCAGATCTGCCTACTGGATGGTGGAAAACATGAGGATTGGGTGAGAAGGGACCATTTTATGGAGGGATTTCAGGCTGCAGAAGGTATGCGATGCGTCACTGGGAGATTTCAGGAGCCAAGTCTTGACTTAGAGGCAGGAGAGTGGAGTGCTTGCACAAGCCAACTGTTCCACCAGAGACCTAGGTTCAAATCCCAGTTCTGCCACTTACTAAGTCTGTGACCTTTGGCAAGTGACTTAAACTCTTTGGACCTCAGTTTCATCATCTCTAAAATGCGGACGAGAAGAGTCCCTGCCTCCTAGAGTTGCTGAGAAGACAAAATGACCCAGAAGGTCCTCGGCAAAGGGTGACTACGAGCTCTCTCAAAGATGGAGGGGGCCAGAGACTGGACGTCCCAGGACCTGACTGTCCCCACTCTCCCAAATCATGGAGATAATAATCTTGGCTGACCACTGGACTGTGGGAGAACATGATTGTTAAAGTGATTGGAGAAGTGGAAAATGCCATTCAGATATGAACAGTATTGTCAGAAATGTTGCTTTAATAGTAATAGGCCTACTAATAATAGTGGTAATTAATGTATCTAACAAACAGTAATAGTAATTATTATTACTCTTACCATTCATTAAGTACTTAGAATATACAGGAAATTTGCTAAGCATTACATCCTGGACTACATCATTTATGTCTCACAACAATCGCATAACGAAGGTAGTATTACACTGGCATACAGATGGGGAAACTGAGGCTCACGGAAGCTATGAGTATTGCCAACAATCACACAGCTAAGTAGGTGGGGAGTCAGGACTTGGCTCACATGTGTCTGATTCTTCATTTGGTTTTCTGGACCTCCTTATTCTCCCGTTTCCCCAGCGGCACTAGGTGCAGCCGGCTGGCCAGAGGAACCCCAAGAGAACCAAGGGACCAGCCCTATACTGCAGCAGTGAAGGGCCAATGGCAACCTTGGGATCTGAACGTGGCCCCGACTGTCTGACCCAACCCACTGAACAGATGGAACATTGGGGAAACAGGATGGAAGTGTCGGTGGGACCGCAGAGGTAGGGAATTCAGAAAAGGCGCTGGCCTGGACGTCCCCATCGTGCCCCACCCCCCACTGGCTTTCCATCCTGTCTCAGTAACTCCTTTCGGGCTTTCCTCTTCCCACTGGACAGATGGGGAGGCTGAGGCCCAGGGAGGCTGAGGTCCAGGGGCGCAGGAGCTAGAGTTTGATGATGGACCCAAGCATCCTTGTACTCAGGCTCTGGCCCTGCCCTGGGCACCTCCCATTCTGACCGCCTCCAATCGCTCCACCTCCAGGAGCATCTGGTACTTAGGTCCCATGAACGCTGGGGAGGGGGTGGGACAGCAGCCTTAGGGTTAGGTGGCTGGGACCCTTGGATTCCAAGCTGGGTGCCTCAGCCCACCAACCAGCCCCTCCAGCCTCAGGCCAGATGTGGCTTTTCTTCCTCTTCATGAACCAGGGAAAAACCATGCTATTGGGGGTCCAGAGTGCTGTCTTCTGATCCCACTCTGCACTGAGTTTTCTACCTGATCAAAAAGAATTGGGGGTGGGGGGTGGACAGAGACACTTGGTACCTAGCACCTCTATCTTTGGGTGATGGTTACTTGTGTCCAGGCTACTTGCTCTGGGCTAGCCTCTCCCAGCACCTAGCACTTCCTGACACATAGTAGGTGCTCAGTAAATTTCTGTTAATGAGTGAGAGAACATTTCTACTTGGCACCCCCACAGTGAGAATCTTAAGAGCAGATCGATTTCTTGCCATTTTTGTATTTCCAGGACTGAGCCTAGGCCCACAGCACAGAAGGTGCCAGGAAACGTTTGAAAACAGACTTGGCCTTGCTTCCCTCATTGGTGCAGAAAACTGGTGTCCGTATAGTTCCCTTAGGTTCAAACCATCAATGGTTCCCGTGCCCTCCTTCACCAGAGCCCAGGGAACCCCTCGGTCTAGTCTTTGGAGGGGCCTGAGCAGCCTGAACTCATCATTCCCCAGCCCTGACCTGGGATCTTGCCTGGGCTGCTCCCCCTCCCCCAGCACCCTTCCCCCCTGCCTGAAGCCCACCCCTCCACCTCCGAGAGTGTGCTCCCAGCCCTGGGCCTGGCCGTGGCTGATGTGAGTGCCATCCCAGTCTCCATGTCCTCCATCAGTTGAGGCAGAGGGAGCAGAAGCTTCCCAGGCTCTGAATGAAAGACTCCTTCTCCCCTCCCACATCAACCTCAGGGCAGCGGAAGACGCCCCTGGATCTGGGTGCTCCTGGCCACAACCCTCCCCCAAGCCCCGCTTCCTGTTCCACCCCTCCCTGCGTTGGGATCTGCAGGAACACCCCAGGTTCCTCAGTCATTACACGAAGTCCGGCACCCTGTGTCCTCAGCTCTGACCCTCAGCCCATTTGCCCTCAGTGTTTTCCATCTTCCTCTCCACTTTCTCCATAGCAGGCGTTATTTATTTATTTATTGGGTCCTCCCCCCCCCCTACCCCGCACTGGAAGGTAAGTCCCTAAAGGGCAGGGACAGCTGTCCGCCTTTGTGATGGCAGGCACCTTCAGCCTCCTGGAGCAGCCTCAGGCACACATCACACAGTGTTTCCTCAATGAATGAACAAAGCCCTGATGGCACTAATAGCCAAGATGCTCCCGTCTAATGAATCACTATGTAATGAACACCAGCCGCACGGTTTCATTTCACCCGTGCAGTCCCACTGTCACAAGCACGATTATTTTCTCTGTTTTTCAGAGAGCAAACTTTCGGCTCAGACATCTGCCCTAGCAACATAGCCCAAGCGGTAGAGCTGGGATTTGAAACTCAGTCTATCTGCCTCTGAGGCAGGGACACCTCCCCCTTACTTGACAGTGGATTTGCGCTCAAAACATGAAGGCTTTGCTTACCAGGGGTCCGGGCTCCCCAGGGTTCCCAACGCTGCCTGGCATTCCAGGATGACCCTACTCAGAGAGAAGAAAAAGAAGGAATCAGCGGTGGAAGGTGTTCTTCCTCCTTCGTTCCACCTTGGCCGGCTCAGCCCCGGCCCAGAGGCAGCAGCCAGGTCTCTGGAGGGAGAAGGAGCAGATCATTCTGAACACCTGGGGTAGGTGGAGGCAGAGGCAGGCTCAGGAGAAGAGAGCTGTCAACACGGCTGTAACAGGAGAGGCGAAGGAATGCAGATTTGCTCCTTACCATTGATCCCTTGGGTCCAGGTGCACCTGGGGTCCCATCATGCCCCGGTCACCCTGTGGTGGAGACAGCAATTCAGAGAGGTTATGGCTGTGAGATGGTCCTGTGGGGGCAGGTGCAGCGGGCCTTCCAGAGGTACGTGCCTGAGGTCTATTGAGTCCCTGCCTTGCTCATGACCATGTCCCCCAGGGTGGTGACAGGGAAGGGGAGGCCTGGAATTTCACTCAGCAGAAACCAAGACCCCCGCAAATCCTGGGAAGCCTCAGTTCCCCTGCAGCATGCCAGGCAGTGGGCTTCCCTCAGGGAAGGTGATCTTGAGGAAGAACGCGTTCATTATGTGTCTCTTTTGATCCGGGCTCACGTCATGTGGTCCCCACTAGGCCTGGCATCCCCTGGCTGGGTATGCTGAGGCAGAAATGGCAATAGAAGACATTTCTTTCACTCTACCCACCCCTGCCTGAACCTTGAGGAGATACTGGAGAATCAGAGCTATAACTCATTCACGTGACCCATCCAGAAAGACCGGGCAGAGATGGTGGGTGTAGCGGACGGAGCTACAACCGGAAGGCAGGGCTCCGGGTTTGAATCCTGGCTCTGTTTTTGCGAGGCCCTGTTTCTTGTATCTACCCAGCTCGGAAACATTTATTGAGCATCTACTGTGCGAGACCAAGAAGATACAGCGGTGAGGAGAAACAGACAGACCCTGCTCCCACGGAGAGCGACACCCAGAGTGTGACGAGCAGAGGGATACCAATCACCAGGATGGAGGCGGACTGGGGTAAGTGCAGCACAGGAGGAGGTCTCAGTGCTAAGGCATTTCGACAGGCGACTTGACCCACCTGGGTGCAGGGGCGTGGTAGGGAGGGTATCCCTCAGGAAGTCTAGCTTGACCTGAGAGCCGAAGGACAGTTACGAGTCATCTAAGCAGAGTGGGTGGAGGGGGCGGGAGTGGGAGGAGGGGACCTGGCCAGGGGAACGGCACGGGTAATGGTCGCTCCGTAGGTGAGGAGGGACATGGAACGTTTGAGCTATAAGAGAAGGACGAGTTGGCGCTGATATCACACTATAGTTATGCAAGGTGTCCCCACTGGGTACAGGGCACCCTGGACTTTGCTGTGCTAATCTTTGCAACTTCTCGTGACTATAGCATTACTTCAAAATAACAATAAAATTAAAAAGAAAGAAGAAGAGGGAGAGGAGAAAGAGGGGAAAGCAGAGACAAAGGAGGAAAAGGTGGTGGCCCGAGGGTCTGGGACACAGGAGTGATGAGGCAGGTGGCACGGGATGAACCTGGAAAGCAGGTGGGGTCAAATGTGGGTAGAGCCTTCCTCTCCCTGGACCTGTTTCTCCATCTATCCAATGGGAATAACATCGGCTCCCCCAAGAGAAATGTACTTCGTTTTTAAAAACATGAATCTTCCTCTCCCTTCCGTTCCCCACCCTGTGCAGCCGTGAGGGGCTCAGATGACATGTGTCAGCCGGTCATCACACAGAAGTCTAACTGCACCTGAGGTTGCTGGGAAAGGGGACAAGGGCTCTTTAAGGGACTAGATGCAAAGGCAGCAAGGAGAGGCCACAAGAAAGAGGTCTGAAACCCCAGGTCAATGCTCCCCCCCCTTTTTACAACTGCAAAACATAAGCTCTATTTGTTTATACATTCCCTTCGACACCACTTACCTTTTCTCCCACGATTCCTGGCTCCCCAACCAGACCAATGAATCCAAGAAGTCCCTGTTAGAAACATTTAGGAAAGCAACAGAAAAGAGGAAGCAACGTGAATTCAGAGATGTACTGAATTTCAAAGGCATTTTCCCTGCTGTTTCTTTCCCCTGGAGCTCATCTCCTGGATCCCCCGGCCTGTGCCTGGTATTCCAGCCAGCAAGGGGCTGTCACTGAGGAGAGCCACCTCCCCACCCCCCCAGGCACTGTCCTGCCTTCCCTCACCCCACCAGATGGTTCTGATTTTCGGAGCCAAGCGGTGGGGCCTGGGGCCGCTGCCAGCATCCCTGGGAGCGCCACACATTCTTCCCGCGCCAGAAGCAGGCTGGGAGGTGGCCACGTTAGAGAGTGGTGGTGGTGGGGGGTGGGGGGGAGGCCCTTAAGCCATGCTGGGAGGAGGCCTGCCTGTGAGAAATGTGTCCCCATCTTTCGTGGCTCTGGGGCTGTCTCAAAGAGAGAAACAAACCCGCTAGCCAGGATAGAAATACCAGAACAGCATCTGCCAAAAGACCTGATTGAAATCTGGGAAGTGGAGGCCTTTTTACTGTCTTGTGAAAGGCTTCCTCTACTTTCTGAAAGAGCACACACTCACACACTGCGGTCCCTGTTGCTCTTTTTAACTCCACTGGGTGATAACTTGCCTCTGTGTTCCAGGGGTTCTTCTAGGAGGCTGCAGGCCTTGCGGTTGCCCTGGGCAGGCAAATATATGCATGGGGAGGATAGAGGGCCTAGAGCAGAAACCCGGGAAGGCAGACAATTCCTTATCCAGACCCCACACTCTTCTCCGCAAAGGAGTATGCAAGCTCAGGAGATCTTGTGTGGTTCAGGGGTGCCAAAAGGCCTTTGTAAGAACCCAGGTTTGCAGCTAAGAGTTTCTGGGAAAGTTAGGAAAGACTGAGGGATGAGTGGGCGTGTCTCATAAAGGCTTCTTCCTGTCCCCAAACTGTATCCAGAAAGGAGTGTGACCTCGAACTTGATCGGAAACAGATCAGAAATTGTGTGCTCAGGCAGTGAAGCTCCAACCTGTCAATCCACTAACGTGACGGAATGGCACCCGGTTCCAAAGCATTAGTTTTGTGGGTCTCAAAGTCAGTCCTAAGGTGGCAGCTCAGGGCAGGACTGTGTGTGACTTGCTGTTGCAGCCTGGGGTTTCGAATCTGGTCTGTGTGACATTAAAGCTCATGCACTTGTCTGTCCACCCAGGGCCTCCAAAGCGTGTGGCCGTGAGCAGGGCACAGATCTTCCTGCCACCTGGCACCGTCATCATGCATGGAGGGTCCTTGTTCTCTAGGATCAGAAACCTTTCAGGGTTGAAGTGTGAGGTGAGAGTGTGAGGTACAAGGTATGAGACCATGGCAAAATAAGTCCCCAAATAACCTAGTATTTGACTTCTGCAACAATTTACTTAAGAAAAATTAATAAATCAGCATTTTCCCATGATAGCAATATTAATTAACAATGACCGGTACTCACTATGTGCTAATCCCTATGCCTGGTACTTTATGATATATATCATCATCATTCAGTTTTTAGGTTTGTGGACCCTGAGCAAATAGCAGAGCCTCATCTGCAGAATGGGGGACTTTAGATAAAGGTCCCTGCCTACCTCCCAGGGTTGTTGTGAGTACTGGAGATGATGCATGGCACATGTAGGCATTCAATAAATGTGGGTTGCCTCCCATCCCATTCCAATTTATTTTAAAAGGACATGGGGTTAAGACAGAGGCCTGAGCTACCCACGAAGGAGCAGTCAGACATTTAGAGGATGCTGAGTGAAGGGAATAAAAGCTGCTCTGTTAAAAGGCCCCTTGCCCAACTGGCCCAGGGAAACAGAAATTTCATAGCTACTTTAAATTTATGAGTTGTTGGGTCCTGGAAGGCAGGCGAGTCATAAACCTCAAACAAGAAGCCAAACAGGATCCTAATGAATAAAGGCCATATAGCAAGTGCCCCATTCCCCATCCCCCACCAATGGGACCCTCCTAGGGCACTGTCTTGGAACATCCTGGCAGGCCCATCCTATGGGTGGAGCTGAGGCTGGCTGGGGAAGCCAGTCGGAGTCCCAGGGTTTCCACCTGGTGGGCTGAGAGAAGCAGCTCTGACAGCCGCGGGCATGGCTGGCTCCTCTCGGGATGGCAAGAGGCCACAGGGAGGAGGCAGCATTGTCACCTATAATGGGCACTGAACAGGCAGGGTTTAAGTCCCCGATTTTGGGGAGGCAGCTGATCTGGTTCTCAGTGTCTACAGATAAAGGGCTGCTGTCCGCTACGGGATTTTTTTCTCTCCCCGCCTCCGATCTCTCATGTGATGTTCTGCTAGGCACTGGAAGGCAACTGAGAACAGGACAGTTGTGGGCCCTCTGTTGGACTAAACATCCCAGGGTTAGGTGTTTACATGCCTGGCTTCCGCCTGGACAGAGCTTCTTAAAGGCAAGGTACATGCCTTCTAATCATCTTTGTGTTCCCAGCACCTAGGACAGGGCCTGGCAAGTCTGCGCCACTCTAACTAGCTGTTATAAAGTAAGAGGCCAAAAGGTTTTCTAGTCCCTCGGGCAGGTCTTGGGAATCCAGCAGATCTGAGTGTCAACCTTGGTTCTGACTGTTTTGTTACTGCCTGGGAGATCTTAGGCAAGTGACTTAACTTCTCAGAGCCTTGATTTCTTCATTTGCAAAATGGGGTAATAATACCTACCACCTTAGGGTTGCTGAGGGAGTTGCAGGCGATGGAGTAGAAAGTGTTTTGGCACAGAGCCTGATACCTACCTAATAGATGCCCATAAATATAGCTGATACTGTGATTAAAAGGAGGTCCTTATAATTTCCCGGGGATCCTCTGATTCTACTGTGAACAAGAAATGTCTGCTCCTTCCCACATCGGGTGGAGGCCAAAGGAACAGCTGGCCTGGCACCAAAGTGTGCCTGGTGGTAGCCAGGGTTCTCTAGCTCTGCCTCACAGCTCAGACAGGTCTCTCTTCCCTTCTATGGTCCAAGCTGGGAGGTCTGCTGACCAAGTGGTCCAGGGACTGTTCCAGGCAGGGTTCCCTCTCCTCCTGGCCCCAGCTTTGCCACTACCCTTCTTGGCCATCTTGGTCAAGCCCATTCTCCATGAATCCCAGATTGCCACGGTGGACTAGGATTCAGGGGTTCTTAAGTAGGGTCCCTGTAAGGCTACATGGATGGAATCAGAAGGTCCATGAACTTGAATGGGAAAAATAACTTTTATTTCCATGAACTTCTAATTGAAATTTAGCATTTCCCTCAAATATGAGTGTAGGTAACAAACCCGCAATACCTGTAACTGTCGCAGATACTGACATGTGACATTACAGTCATTGGTGTAGACTTTAAATGTATCACTAAGGCTTGTTACCACTTCGAAACTGAGGTGTTAGACAAGCTGCTAGAGCTCATTATTTAATGCATTGGTACAGAAGCATATTTGTGAGTAGATCACATTTGAACATACTTTCATAACTGCATTTAGACAGAATTTCCTTCGTAATCCTTTGTTTTATATTTTCTGCATTTAAACACTATATTCTAAGAAGGGTCCCCGGGCTCCACCAGCCCCCCTCCAAGGGAGTCCAAGGCACAAAAAAGATTAGGACCCTGGGGCAGAGTGATTTCCAAGCACCCTCAGTATCCTGACATTATAGGATTCCTAGTATCTATTTCCCGAGGGCTCGACCATCAGCATAACTATGAAATTAAATTTGCTGATCATATTGCCTTTTTTTTTCCAATCAGGAAATCTATCCAAGCCGCAGCAGCCCTTCCAAACTCCCGGGCTTCCCACAGAATGTGCTCGGATGACACTGGAACGCTTTCAAAAATCCAGCCCTCCCCCTGCTTTAATTCCTTTCTTCCCCCCAACAGATGTTGCAGGCCTGGTAAGGAAGCAGCGTGTGTGACTCTCACGCCACGATTGATGGCGATTTTCGGTGGAGACAAATTTTTCTGGATCCTCAGCATCATTCCTCCTTCCAGCCTGAGGCAGCCCCTTGCAGGGTTCAGGGATTGAGGTCCTTCTTTAAAGAGGTGGAAGAGACTGCTACCTCCCTACCTGTCCGCCAACGCAGCACTCAGGGCTGCTTCTCGCCAGCGCCAAGGCCCTAGACCTTGATAATAAAGGTTGTGATCCTCAAACTTCCTTTTTAGTGACTACTTGCAACCTCTTCTCCAACTCATATCTTGGCCTGGCTTCTTCCCTACAGCCAGAGCCACTGGTTTGCATTTCATTCTCTTTATAATTTAGAGATGCCTGACCAAGAGACCCTGGCACGTGGCTATGCTTCTCTGGCCATCGGCTTCTCCATCTCTAGCATAGGTGGTGATTGTTAGTTAAGGGCTCTTCCAGTTTCATTGTTCTGGGAGCAAAGTTACCTCACCTCTTTAGACAAATGCCCCAGAAACTTCCACAAGGTCAGGCTGTGGGGAATAGCCGTTGTGACTATGATTCATGGCTCTGGTGCAGTGACTTGTCCTCCCTGAGAGTGTGTCCCTATCAATGAAAGAGGGAGACAAGGGGACCCACCTCTGGAGCTGGGATGGGAAGGAATGTGGGCTGCATGTGGAGTGCTTACTAAAGAGCTTGGCACAAAGTAGGTGCTCAGTAACGGGAGCCATTATGCTCAGAGACCAGTGTTGGATTACCTGCTCACCCACGGGCCCCGGCCGTCCAGGATTGCCCGGCTCCCCCTGCAAAGAAACAGAGTGGGATCACTTGGGATGCGTGACAGGAGTCTAGGCGTCCTGGAGAACACCCCAGCTGACTGGCCTTAGTCCCCACTGGTGGGGATGGACACAGAACCTCATCGCCAGAGTCTGGCCTTGGAGACTCCAAACAACTGGCAGGGACAAAGGGACATTGGGACAGAACCTTTGGCCCTAGAGATTACCTAAGTCACCCATGTCCTCTTGGTGGCCCTTGAAAATTACTTGGCACCCTGATGTCTACATCACATGTGGGCCCTTCATCAAACCACTGTACTTTGTGGAGGTGGAAACTGAAGCTCAGAGAAGTAAAGTGGCCTGCTCAAGGTCACACAGCAAGCTAGAGGTAGGACTAGAATTGGAACTTTAGTCTGGCTGATTGAAGTCCTCATTCTAGGCTGCCTCACTGCAGGGCAAGTATGGACAGACAAGTGGAATCAGGACACCTAGGTCCTCGACCCCAACCCACCACAGCTCTGCCGCCAGCTCCAAGGTGACCTCGGTCAGTCTCATTTCTGCTCTGGGATCAGGCTCCTCGGCTATAAATAAGGGAGGTCAAACTCATTTATCTCCAAGGCTATTTCTAGCTCTCAGGCTTGGTGGTCTCCGCGGCCCTGTCCGTCAGCTTTCTCTCATGCTGGGGTGGCTCCTGCTTCTTTGGCAGCCACAGCAGCCCTGGTCTCCCCACAGCATGAGCTGGAGAGAGGCGAAGAGAACCGTGGCATAAATCCACCCAGGCTATGTCACCACTCCCGCCGCAGAAACCCTGCTGGCATCCGAGGGAGACAGGCCCAGACCTCAGAGGGCAGAACGTGGGCTCAGCCTGGCCAGGGCTTTGGCTCACAAATGGAAGTGGCTCATAGCAATCCCGGTTCCGGCTCCAGCTCCTCCCTGAGACCTCGCACTCACGCAACCCAGAGGGGACGGGCAGATATGTGGGCCATTTCCCCTTGAGGGGATGGGATGGTGGATGACCTGGCCCCCCACGCTCACCCGGCCTCTGCCCTAACCCTCTATAAACTCGCCCAGCTGCAAGCTTATAGTCCCTGTCCAGGATGGCTGGGGACATCCAGCCCTTCTCGGGGAGTCCCTAGAAAGCCTGGAAGCGAGCCTGGCCCTGTGCCAAGGGTGATCTCTCTCCTACCCAGGCCAGGTCTTTTTTCATAACTTAAAAAAAAAAAAACTGTTAACAAATGTAATATATTAACAAATGTAATATATTATATTGCATAATGAGGAACTACGGAGGCCCAGAAGAAAACAAATCTCCTAGAATCCCAGCAGCCAGAAGTGACCCTGTGCGCATTCCAGCGTCCGCTCTGAGTGCACAGGAACATGGTGCGACCGGCCCCGGTTACGGACTCAGGTCGTAACGTTGTGTCTTGGAACCTGCCTCCTGCCACCACCGCGTGCACCGGCCTGTTCTCGTCTTGTGAAGTCTCCCACCACCCCATCCTTGGCGGCTGCACTGTTTCTTATGACTTGAGCACTATCTCACCGTGGGACATTTAGGTTATGTCTGTTTTTCTCTGTGTTACCAAAACCTGGTGATAAATGGGGACCATTCCCCCACCTTGTCACAATGGGCCATGGCGTTCAAGGTTCATCCTAGGTCATCATATGTTGGCTCCTCTTCTCTCCTCTCTTCCCCAGGAGGTCCCCCCTCCCCTTCCTCAGCCCAGTCACTTCCAGGTCCCCTCACCTTCAAGCCGTCTGGGCCGGGCCTCCCAGGAAACCCCTTCCTGCCGGGTTGACCCTGCAACAGAGAGACGAGTGAGAGTTGCTGAGCAGGGGTCCTAGGACCTGGCACAGGGGATGGGGGGCAAATGCCCAGGGTGGGGGGTGGGGCAGGGACGCACAGCCCCTGCTGTCACCAGGCTGTCCTAGGGATGCAGGGAAGGTCTGCAGCTGTGTGACCTCGGGAAAGTCTCCCCTCTCCAGCTGATCTCATTGGTAAATGGGGATGATGAAACCTGCTTTCAAGGACTGGGAAATGGAAGAGACTGGATGACAGATAACGGGCACGGGGGAACGGAGAGTTCACGCCGGCCGTCCTCAAAGTGCGGTCTGGAGACCCCTGCAGGTCCCCGAGACCCGTTTAGGAGATTCGTGCGGTCCAACTGTGTTCATAAGGCTAAGATGCCATTTGCCTGTGTCACTCTTACTCTCATGAGTGTAGGCAGAGTTTTCCAGAGGCTGCGTGACATGCGCTATGGTCACCAGGCTGAATGCAGAAGCAGATCGGCGGATCCAGCTGACTTTAATGAAGCCAGACAGTAAAGAGATGGGCAAAAACGGTAAAACAATGCAACTCTTCTCATCCGATTACTTTCCTTATGGAAACGAATCTTTTCCCATAAAGCTATGATTTGTTAACATGAAATGGGTTCATTATGAATTTAAAATAGGTTGATAAATACATTTCAAATTTCTCAGTTTTAATAATTAATACAGTTAGAGGTAACCCACACAAAGAAAAGCATTTTGGGTCCTCATTCATTTTTGAGAGTATTAAGAAGTCCCTAGACCACACCATGCATGACCTGCTGGTTGACACAATGGCTGGCGTGAAGATGGGGTGGGGAAAGCATCTTCCGGAAGGCCACACGGAGCAGTGGAGAGGACACAGGTTAGGTTCCAGGCAGGATGTCCCGCTTCCTGGTTGTGTGACGTTAAGCTAAATTCCTCACTCTTCGAATCCATTGGCCTTGAGTGAAACTAAGAAGAGTGAGGCCTCGGCCTCGCTCATGGGACTCAAATAAGAAAGTGGTATAACGCAACAGCACATAGTAGGTGGGCACGGGCAAATGTCGGTTTCCCGCCTCTTGTCTCTCTCCTTTGGGGTCTATTCTAGTCCCCTCTCTGGGTGGCCCGAGGTCCCCGCTGATGTCTGCTCTAGGAGTACCACCCAGATGTTGCCTGCCCGCACACAGCTGGCTCAGTTTCAACAGATCTCACCTCCCCCAGGCCAGCACCACTCACCTCCAAGCCGGGGGCCCCAGGTGGCCCCATGGGTCCTTCATCTCCCTAGAGGTAGGAGACATAGGAGAGAAAAAAAGAAGGCAGTTAATTTGGTGGGCCTCCTGGAAAACTCGCCTTGTAAGGAGGTAAAGGGGTGGGCAGAAGAGAGCCCTAGTAGACCAAGAGAAATGGCACACTCGGGCACCCTGCCTGGCCCCACCCAGGGCAGGGGCACCACCTGTCATGGCCTAGGGGACAGGCCATGCAGGGACTTCCCTGTGAATGGGGCCCTGGAGGTCACCTGAATGTGACCAGCCTGGGTTCCTAGCAGAGCTGGGTAGGAAACCTCATCGTATGCTGTGGGAATAGAGCCCCCGACTGCAGCTCAGGGAGACGGCTCTGCTCTGAGTTCTGCCATTTGCTCACGAGCAGACCTTAGCCTTGCTGTGCCTCAGTCCCCCGCTCCGTAAAAGGGTGCAGAAAGGAGACAATCACGCTAAAGTAAAAGGATTGGCTTCGGTTGTGCTCCTGGAGGACAGCAAGGATTGCTTATGCTTTGTTGAAGCCACTCCCCAAACATCACCCAGGATGGGCATGTGCACAGTGTCTGGTGGATATGTGTGAGTGATGGGAGGCAAGAGGACGCAGGAGATAAAAATGGAGACGCGAATGAAGGCAGGAGTGCATGACTGAATCAATGAAGACGTGCGCAAGGTGCAGGCACGTCGAGTGGTAGCGTGAGTGTAGTTGGGAGCACGTGGCCGGAGCCATTTCCCCCTCCTCTCCCCTCTCTTCCCACAGGCACAGGCAGCCCTCAGACCACCCCGGGCCTGGCCGTGGGGCCCCCCTCCAGAGCTCCCCTCACTGCCGCAGCTTCCAGGAAAGCAGCCCCACGTGGCAGCTCCCACAGCAGCACCGGGACACCGCCAGGCCGAGCCAGCTGGATGCCGCCTGCGGTCATGGTGAGGCTGGGCCTCCGCACCCTCACCAGAGGCTGTTGTGTCACAGGGTCCTGGATCCGAGGGGGTGGCGAAGGGCCTCAACGCAGGGGTAAAAGCTGGGGCCAGCCCCTGGGCTGGTTCTCTAACAGGCCTGCGGTGACCGTGCCAAACCCCTTCGTCATGTGTAAGTAAATGTGCAGACCTTCTCTCCACCACTTACTAGCTGTGCCAGTCACGTGACTCTATGAGGCTACCCCAGGCAGCTCCCAGGAGCCTGTAAGTTAACAGCATAGGGTCTCTGTCATGGGCTCCACAGGCGTCGGGCTCAAGTAGACCTGGGTTTGAACCCGGCCCTGCCTGCCGCTAACCATGGGACGGACCCGACACAGTCTCTTCACCTTTGTGAGTCTCAGGGCTGCACTCGTGAAATGGAGTGGACAATTCCTACCCTCCCATATCAATGCCCTGATACACTGTGCCACCATGAGCAGGACACTCCAGATCATTGGGGTGCAAGGGGGTACAGTGGACAGAAGGAGTGGCCCTGCTGCCAGGCCAGGGCAGAGAAGGCTGCTGGAGGGGTCGCAAGGAGGGCGGACAGGAATGAGCTGGAGGCTGAGCCTGAGGCGGACCTGGGCTGGTTCCAGGACCCAGGACAGAGCAGGCTGGGGGTTGGGGGAGGGTAGGCAGGGCAGCGGGCAGACGGTCTCACCTCGGGCCCCAGCTGCCCGCGGGGTCCCGGCAGGCCTCGAGCTCCAGGCTTGCCCTGGTGAGAAGGGAATGAAAAGGGGTCACAAAGGTGGCACCTCCATCTCCATCACAAGCTGGCGAAACTCCCCCAACCTCCAAGCCAAGTAGCCAGCCTGGGGGCCTATGGTTCCGCAGAGCTGTCCGCTTCTTCAGCTGGAGTCGCCAGATGCAGAGACTCACCTTCACGCCTTCTGGGCCATTGTCCCCAGGGGGGCCAATGTCTCCGGGGAATCCCTGAGGGGAAGCAGAGATCAGAGGTCACCCATGGGGACTGTGAAGGGAAGTGGGCCAACCTGGGTTTCCATCCAATCCTGTGAGGGTTGTGACCCTGGGCAGGTCAGTTAATTGCCCTGATCCTAATTCTAAAACAGCAATGGAGGTACCAGCCCTACACCTTAGAGAGTTGCTGAGAAAATTAAATGCTACAATGCAGGAAGGTCCTTCGCATAAGATCAAGTACATACAAGGTCATCTAACCCAGAATGTTTCAAGTCCTGGCCTGAAGTAGCCAGGGCCCAGAGCCAGCCACCACCTGCTCTGACAAGTATCATCCTTTAATTGTAGGGATCCTGTAGGTGTGAGTAGGTTCTGGGTTTGCTGTGACTTTGAAAGTCTTGAAAAGCGCTGATCTGATGGTTCTCAGTGCCTCCAGTTTGAAGCTGAATGCTCACTCCATCCTGGCCAGGTCTGGACTCTGTCTTACATCTCCAAAGGTGGCTCACTGCTTCTAGAACAGTCCTTCCCACACTGAACACTTGGCAGTGGACGCTTCTTCCCGATGTGGAGCTGAATCCCCTCTCTTCCCCCTCAACAACATTGCGCTGCCCTTCTTGGCCCCACAAAGCATAAGGGGGTCCCACTTTCCACAGCGGTCTATGAATAATCTGGAGACCAGTTACTCCATTCCCAGAAGCCTTCCCTTCTCTGTCCCTTCGACAGTTTCTAAGTCAGAGGGTAAGGTCTGGCTGCCTCTAATTGGTCATCACCAGGACGTCTATGCTTCTCTGGGTCCAAACTGACAAACACAGGCAAGTATAGGAACATCCCCTTCCCTGCTTTAGGTGTAATAGGTCTATTAATTCAGCTTAGAACCTCATTCCCTTCGGGGGCTGCTTCACTACTCTCTCAGTCTCCTGCCAGCTACGACCAAAGTCTTTCATATATGATTCCCTGAGACCAAAATGCCCTCTCCCATCTTGCCTCCATAACGTGCATTTTTTCACCTTCTTCTTTGACCTTTTGGTAAGTCCCATTAAATTTCAGCTCAACTATCCTCCCATCTTTCTCAATGGCAAAGGCAAGATTGGTCTTGAATTTGGAGCTAACATGGGTAGCTGAAGCCCCATGTCTTTTTCTTCAGAATGAGTGGCTAGACATCCCATGCATCGCCCACTGACTGGGTGACCCCAGGCAAGTCCCTGAGCCTCTCTGGGTCTCGGCTTCCTCACCTGTATAATGGTGACAATTCTAAGGCTGAAAGGGAATACTGTAAGCAAAGCACTTAGCTCAGCCCCTGATGCCTGGTAAGTGCTCGATAAAAATCTCTATCGGTGTCCTGGGAAAACAAGTCTGCTTGAGATGGGACCATCTCCAGAGAGAACTTGGCAATGAGGACATTGACCAAGTTCTGATGCTCACACAGTCAGGCCCACAGATGTGTCAAAGAGATCATTCGTGCTGGGGCTAGACAGTTGAGGCTCTCACCCATGGTCTCTGGGAAAAGAAGCAAAGACCCAGGAAGGCGCTGACATGCTCATCAGCTTCTGTCCTCAGCTAAGCATAGCCATCTTCTGAGTCAGCCAATTCCAAACAGAAACACGGAAGCTGGGAGAGGCAGATGGTTCCAGGGACCCAGCAGAGAGCCAAAGTGGGCCTTACTTGCTACAAGTAGCAGTGATGCCGAGGAAGTCACTTCCTGCTCTGTGACTCACTTTACTCCTGTGTAACCTAGTGGTAGCAATGCCTCCCTCACGCTTCGGTGGGGAGTCAACAAGTTCTCACCCTGAAGATGCTACACAGCCTCCTGGCACGAGGTGGAGCCTAATAACTGTGAGGGAGCATGCTTCCCACCCTCACTGGCCAGGCTGCTGGGAAAGCACGGACTCTCAGGAAAGTCTTTTTCCACAGTGACCAGGGGGAGAAATCAGGGCCATGGAAGAGAGGCCAACTCCATTTGTCTAAAGATAGACTGTGTCACGGCCAAAGTCAAAACAGTGGAAAGTAAGAACTTGACTCTTTCAGGAAACACTCCCTCATCCATCTGGGTGTTACCACTTGTGGTCTTTGGAAGGGTCTGGAGCACCTGGCAGAGCTGGACTTTTGTCTCCAAGACCCACAGATGAGCAAGGCCCCAGGCCAGGGAGTGGAGGGTGGGTGGGGCCTCTGGCTGGGGTTAGCTGAGACCCCCAGAGGACCTGGGTGCTGGTGATCCTGGACAGGCAATGGCCTGGCACTGCTCACTCTCTTCTCTAGAACACGTCCCCAAATGAGAGAGAGGAGGCCAAAAACAGCTCCCCCATCTGCCTCGCTCCATTGTCTGTGACGCCAATTGAGGAACATTTAGTAAACCTGTGCTAATTCCCACGTGGATCAGAAACTCACAGGTTCTACTTACTTAACTAGAACTATTATATTAATTGCCATGCCCATCCTTCATTATTTCTCATTCTCCATTCAAACACCAGAATTTTACATTTGCTTATTGCTTCTCATATACTGGGAGCTCTGAGCTCTGAACTTTTTTAGGGTGGGTTTGAGTGGTTGGAAAAATCTCAGAGCTCAGAGGGGTCAGATGCCTCAAACCTCAGGGAGAGAATGGGGGGGGGTGGAATTCCTCATAAGGGTCCAGAGGGATCTCCTGATAGTTGTTCTGGAAACTGTAAAGGTGTCCACAAAGCTGGAGGAGGGGGGGTGTCTCTGAGCCAGCTTCTGTCCTGTTGCCACTTAAAAGAGGCAGGGGCAGAAAAGGAAAGACTGCTGATCTCAGAATTTCTATTCTCAGCCCCATCCCTCATTTACTATGTGACCTCAGGCAAGCATCTTCCTGTCTCTGGACCTTGGTTTCCCAAAGACACTGTCTAGTCCCTATTGTAGCCAGACAGAGAAATAGGGCAGCATATACCTCGGGTCCAGGTGGCCCAGGAAATCCACCAAGGATCCTTTGTCTCCAACTTTTGCCCTGTGGAAGAGAAGAGATTGCAAGGGAGGCAGGGCTAAGTGAGGGCTCACCTTTAACCCGACCCCTTATTTTAACCCCTTGGTCGTGGGTGGTTGGACAAGCTCAGGAGCATATGAATGAAATCCGCCTAGACAGCTAGAAGGCGCTACTACTGTTCCAACCCCACCTTCTACACTTACTAGCCATGGGATCCTGGGCAAGTCACTTCACTTTGTGGAACCTGTTTCCCCATCTGTAAAATGGGAGCAATAAGAATTCTCTAAGCCCTGGGTTGTTGTCAGCCTTCTAAGAGATGCAGTACAAGAAGGATCTGATACATAGTAATATTCAATAAATAAACGGTGCCCACAGATATTATTAATGGTGTTACTGTTGTTTGGAGCCCAGGGCTCTCTTCAAAGCTCTGCCAGTGACTGAGGCCTATCTATGATGCTGGAAAGTTCCTGCCCTTCTGGGCCTCAGCGTACTCATCTGTGAAGTGAGCGAATCTTCCTCTATCCCTGCCCGGCCCTGCTCACCACCCAGGGCTGCTGCAAGAGGAAGTGGGGTCCTGGACAACTATTTGGTGGAGAGTGTGAGGTTTGGGGGTCTTGGAGCAGAAGGTACTTACCAGGGGCCCTGGCTTCCCCCGTGCACCTGGGAACCCTGGCAATCCTTGGCTCCCCTGGAAAAGACCCAGAGCAGGCTGGGGTTAGTGAGGAATAGAAATAGTCAGATGAACAGCTGCTCAGTCGTCCTTGCTAGCCTGAAGCCTGGAGAACTCCTGCCTCTGGGGAGGATGGGCTCCCCCCTCACTTTTCCTGCTTACAGGGAAAAGCACTAGCTCTGCACCCCTGTGGGCTGGGCCCCAGGGATGCAAAGGTGAAACAGCAGCCCCTGTCCTCTAGGTCGTCCTAGAACCCGGGCTCCAGCAGGCACGGCAGTGCCCTTTATGCCTGGGGAAGTCTGGAGACGGGCCCAGGAGCAGCAGCGCGGCCTGCGTGGCTGGCAACCCAGAGACACCGAGGCTGCGTCAGGACAGGAGCCAGGGAAGAGGAAGAGGGAGAGCTGGCCAACATATGGGCCTCACTGACTGGAGGGTGAGGTCCAGACGTGGCCACATGGTGTGGGACGTAGGCAAAGAGGAGCCGGCTTCGGCAGGCTGCCTTGGTTCATCAGCTAGTAAGGCCAGTTACTCACGCACTCACTCGAACGTGCCCTAAATGTTCACTCTTCTGTGCAGAACCGACTGCACCAGGGCAGTCTGGGGCCGTATCCCTAGGGAACATGCTGTCTGGCAGGGGGCTGAACATGAGTCCCCATCAACCAGGGGAGAAAGGTGCTGCCACAGGTGAGGGACAGACAGGCTTCTCAAGCCACTCAGAACAGGAAACAACCATGTCCTGAACAGGGGAAGGGGGAGGGGTGTGGAAATGGCATCTGAGCAGGGTCCCGAAAGGTGGAGAAGGGCCAGGCTGGGCAGAGGCTGGGCAGACAATGTGCCAGGCAAGGCAGCTGTGTGTGCAAAGCCTAGAGAGGCCAGTGGGCAGTTCAGTGAGGCTGGGCACAGGGCCGTAAGGACAAGGGACAAGAAAGTGTCAGAGGGGCCAGCTCACTGGGTGCCAGAGTGCTGGGGTGAGGAGCCAAGACTTCATTCTGGGAGCAGTAGGGAGCCATAGATAGTTTGTGAGCACGGAGTAGAGCAGTGAGGCAGACTGAAAGCGAAGAGGCTGGGGACCTGGGCATAATGTAGAGGTCTTTGCAAAGTCCAGGGAAGAGAGGATGAGAGGGTGGATCAAGGACAGAGAAGACAGGATCCTTTGAAAGGAAGCTATCTTGGGTGGGTCCTGGCCCATATCGGTCCCCAGGAAACGAAGCCGGGGACAGGGAAGAGCACCACATGGGGCAGGGAGAGTCTATTGCAATTACCTTGTCTCCTTGGAATCCGGGATCTCCTGACACACCTGGAACCCCTTGTTCACCCTAAATACACACCAGCAAAGAAGGTTACGATGGAGGGCACAGCGGGTTCCGGAACCTTCCCCACCTCCAGACCCACTGGCAAGGTACGGCTTTGCTGAGACTGTTCCCAAAGTGTTTGCGAAGTGACCAGCAGCAGCCTTGTTAGCGTAAAGGGCAGGGAGGCCTGAGTAGGGAAGGCCATCCTGGGTTGTGGCGGGGGGACTCGGCCAGTCTATCTGCAGATCTACCTGGGGTTGCTCAGATGGCTGAGAACTGTATAAATGGAAGCTAAATCGCCTAATGTCACCACCTGTCCTTTCCGGCAGAACTGACACTTGTGGGTCAAAGGAACTGTTTCCTGACTCTTCCCTCTCTTCGTCATCAGCTGATGCCACACAGGGGTGAGCGCAGCCTGCACGATGGCCCCGCAGGTCTGCGGGTTCTGAGCACTTGCATCTGTTGCTCGATGCTCTTCGCCACCAGACTATGAGCTGTCACTTCTTCCTTCTGTGGGAGTTTCTATGCCAGCAATCAGCGTCAGCCTGCTTCTCACTAGCTGCTTTTCATCAGCTAGAGCCTGAGAAACCAGAGCACCTGGCTCGTTAAGACTACGTGTAAACAGCGAGTCAACTGGTCTCCACACAGTTAGGTCTGTGTGTTTTTCTACGATGACGTATTGCCTAGGCTTGCGATACCGATTCTGGCTCTCGGAGGTTCTCGTCTGCTCCCTCCCAGTTTTCAGCCACATCTTGATAAACGAGCTGTTGCAGCATGAGATCAGGAGACGCTTCTCCTCAGAGCCGGAACCACCTCGCACAGCCCTCATCCTCTCCAGCTTTCCATGGTGGACACATTACCAACAGCACATCAGCCCCAGTGCTCAGAAAACACTCATAGCCTTGGGAGCAGTTGGAAGAATGGGGAGAGAAATGCAGGAAGGATCGAGAATCTTAGAGAATCCGCGTTGTGCAGCCGAGACCACGACCCGGCAGAAGAACTTCCTTGGTAGAACCAAAGCCAGAATTAAAAAAAAAAAAAAAAAAAAAATTCTTTTTGCAACGTAACGTTAGTTTTTTCCAATTTGGAAGATTCTGTACCACGTCTCAGTTTTAGGAACCAAAGAACTTTTTTTTTTCTTTTTTTTTTTTAAATGTCCAAAGGAGGGAGGAGTATGGGGGTAAAAAAAAAAAGGTTTTAAAAGGCACCTCAGAAATCAGGACAACAGATTTGGAGAAGGCTGACCCTGGAGCAGGCGTCTTGGTTCTGGAATGTGCCTCCACAGAGGGAGGGAGCCAAGTGGTTGTAAGTGGGACCGAGGCCAGGCTGGATCATGGAAAATCTACCATTCTAGGCAGAAAGACCACGGAACATGAAGCGATGGCTCTGTCATCCCAGGGAAGGGCCAAGGGGTGGGAGGCGGGGGGAGAGGGGCTGATCAGAACCCCACTTCTCGCAGAGATTTCTTCTTTTCTTCCCCAACCCGAAGACTTATTCGATTCTCCTGAAAACTCTGGGCAGGGAAATAATTTCCTCCTTCTCGTTTTCCTTTTCCAGAGCTTTCACATCTCTGAATGTCCCAGGCACCACCAGTCGGCAAGCCAGCAGAGTTCTATGTAACACATTTATTTCCATGTTTCTGAAGAAACAGTGAGCTGGAGGCCAGCTCTGCCTAAGAGCCTATAAAAAGCTCACTGCCTCGACTCCCATTCCTCCCACTTCCTCTCTCCCTCATCCATGACTTCGACATTTCCTGAGAGCTGAGGTCTCCCACCTCAGTGTAAACAGGTAGCTGGGAAAGCCCCACCTCCAGTAGAAAGCCCCTCCATCTCCTGAGGGAGGGCTGGAAAGGAAGGCTCAGCAGCCAGCAGGGCAGTGCAGAGGGCGGAGCTGAGGGGATGCAGCTGGACGCTTGGGTAGAACAATAGGAGATGAAAGAGGTGGAAACAGGTGGAGAAAGGTCTGGGGTTATCACAGCCCTGGCTACCTAAGGTGGGAGGCGGGGCCATAAGACAATCTGGGTGTGCCCATTGCAGCCCAGCAGTCCAGGAGACCAAGAGATCGCTGAGTGACTTTTGACAAACCTCTTCTCTTGGGGTCTGCTCCCCCAGCCGTGACATGCAGGCACTGGAGGAGGAGGCCTTCTGGTTGAGGTGTCTGGAGGCAGGTGCCTGGGTTTGAATCCTGACACTGCATACCAGCTGTGTGGCCTCAGGCAAGCTTCCTATCTCACAGAGGGGCTGGGGGATGGTCGGGTTAATCCCCACAGAGCACCCAAATGGTGCCCAGCACTCCTACCTGTTCCTGTTACTCCAGTTCAGGAGCAGCATCATCTAAAGACGGGTGCAGAAGGAGCCTGGCCTCTCATCCACTCAGGCTTGTGGAAACGGAGATGCTGCCCGAAAGCCCTCCCACACCCCCTTGAGGTGCTTGGTTTGCCAAGAGACTAAGGGGGGAGAAGGGCAGGAAGATAGCCACAGGGCAGAGCACAAACAGGGCTGCCCTGCACCCTCATGTCGTTGTCACTCAGGTGCTGCGTGAACCAGGCCGGGTGCTGCCAGCTCTGGGCCCTGGAGACCCACCTACCCACTTCCAGCTCTGCTCTGGCACAGGGTAAGACAGACGGCCGTGCAGGGGCTCAGGGTCCCGTCCTGGCTTTCTTTTGCAATTTTCAGACTGCGTGCTCTCTAGGATGGGTTCCCAATTCCAACCCGGGAGGTTTACATGAATTTGTCTTCTCCTCTGTCTAGAGAGGTCTCTGGACCCCACATCATACCTGCCCTGGGGCCCATCATCTCAGTAATGCTTTGCCCTTTGTCCCCCCTCCACACCCCGCTCCCACCCTCTTCATTCCACGGCTTTGACCTCAAAGTCCAGATACATGCCTCAGCTTTGGTCTCCGAGTTTTGACATCTGCCTTGCTTTACACCCCGCCTGTGCCTCAACAGTCCCCCATGATCTAGCTGCCAACATCTGCCTGCCCCCATACCCATCTGTCTGAGCCCCGCCCAAAGGTACAAAGCAGCAGCTGGGAGCACAGATGTAGTTGGGGGAAGGGCAGAGGGAGGCAGGAGGAGTGGAGGGAGTGGACCTGGCGAGGAGTCAGCAGCAGCACCAAGGCGGAGGGGGGTCGCATGCAGATAAAACACAGTGCAATAAGGAGTATTCAGATCACCTTATCACCTTTCAGTCCGGGCTCCCCCATGTTTCCCATCAGTCCCTGCAAGACAAAAGCCAGGGTCCAGCTGTGAGGGAGGTTGGAACCCACCGACATCAGGAGCCCTGACTTACACCCCTGACTTGCTGTGAGCGCCCCCTGCTAGATGCCCCTGCCCAGGGCCAGTTCTCTCATCTGTGTGAAAAGGGGTCATGGCCCCTGGTCCTAGGGCAATGGTGTAGACTGAAGGAGCGCCATTGAGTTAGGGGCGGTTGACTCAGGAACACAGCAGCACTGGACAATGCAGGGAAAAAGAGTGCTGATAGGGAGAGGTGGGCCTACCGAGCAGTGTCGGCCAAATGGCGTCATCCCAGAATGTGGTCCGAGCAGTTTTAGCCCATCTGTCTCTGGCATGTCCATCCCACCAAGGGTGCTGATTTGCCATCACAGTTTCTATGTCTCTGGTGATGTCCTCCACTGGACTTTCAGTGCCCTTAGGTCTAGAACCAAGCCAGGCTCATACTCAGATGCAGGACTGCTGTCCAATAAGGATGTCTGGCATTAGAGACCTAGATATGACTGGCTCTCAGGCCTGAGAAGGACCAAGCTCCTGACCTGCCTGCTTCCACCCCAGCACCCCTCGGAGAGTACCCCCATCCTCTCATCTCCCAACATCGTGTCAGAGCACCCTTCCTTCTGGGCTGAAATGGGTCAGGGGGTGCCTGGCTGCGACAAAGCCTGGAATAGAGAATGGTGGTTTTTACCTTCATGCCTTTGGGTCCTGGGTAGCCAATCGGCCCCAACGCTCCCATGTCGCCCTGGGAAGAGAAGGAGAAGGGATACCGTGAGAGGTGGCCCATAGGAGGCCAGACTGACGGGGATGGTTCCCAGAGCTGGGCTTCCAAGAACATAACTCCACTGGATGGTTCTGGGAATTAGGAACGTTCTTCAGTCTGTTTACTTTCACTGAAATGCTGGAATAAATTTCACATCAGTCCCTTCCAAAGGCCATTTCTTGATTGTTGCCCCTCCCTCAGCCTTCCTTCCACATCATATTAGAGATTAGATCTCTTTATTCCCTATTAGATTCTCTACTTCTCACACTAGCTCAGAGACTCAGGGCCTTTCATCTGGCTTCTTCAGACCTCAACCTCTATAAGTATCTATAAAATAGGGACAATGATCCTTCCCCCTAAGCAAGCTGCTGTAAACGTTAAATAAGCAGACAATGGGGCTTCGATTCTTCTAGCTTAGTGAGGGGGAAGGTGCTTTCTGCTTCCCAGAAGCTCTACCATCTCCTTGGGAAGGCAGCAAGGAAGGAGTGGGGCTGTCAATCAGACACCCAGGAGTTGGAGACAGACCCAGTCAGATGGTAAGATGCTGGACCACAGGTTGAGGACCTACTTTCAGATCAGCTCACATTGTCCCAGGTGAAAACAGCAAAGTTTACAGACCCTGGGGAGTGGGCAGGCAGTACCTCAGTGTACGTCAAAGCCAGACCACCTGGTCTCGCCTCTCCTCCGCTGCTCACTCATTGTGTGATCTAGGGTGAAGGGGTGGTTACCTTTTTTGTGCCTTAATTTCTTCAACTAACAAATGGGGATTAGCTCTACTATATACCTTCTGGAGTTGTTTTGAAGAGTTATGAATTTAATGTATAAAGTATTTGGAACTATCTGGAAGCATTTTTGGTTGTTGCAGCTGAAGAAATGTTACTGGCATCTATCTAGTGGACGGAGGCCAAGGATGCTGCTAAATATTGTACAATGTCCAGGCTAGCCTCCCACAACAAAGAATTCTCTGCCTCAAACTGTCAGTAGTGCCAAGGTAAGAAACCATGGTTTATAGAGTAAAGTGACTGGACTTTCTCTAAATAAGCCTACCCTTTTTCTCTCAAATCTCCTCACTTATTCATCCCTATCGCTACTGCCCACAGCCAGGGCCATAATATTAAGCCCATGCCCAGAGAAAGGAAGCCTTGAACATGTTCTCTTCTCTTCCTTTTCCATCCTCTATGACAGATCTGTGTCTGGCTGCTGGGTGAGTCAATCAATGCATTAGACCTCTCTGGGCCTCAGTTTCCCACGTCCCTGAGTCAGGGTCCATGGAGGCCCCTGGAAAATGCTCTGAAGCAATGGAGAAACAAAGGCTGCCCAGGTCGCCAGGCTCAAGAATGGGTTTCTGTCAGAGCTGCCTGGAGACGACCCGGAGGGAGGCTGGGCACAGAGAAAACTCACATTCCTGCTTGCCACCCGCATAAGAGCCAAAGGGCCTGTGCAGTGGACTGCCCCACGGAGAGGGACAGAGGGACTGTACAGAGGTCACAGCCAGGAGCATGGCCTGGCTGAGTCAATGCCAATTCTCACCCCCCACCCTACCGGAATGACAAGGTCAGCCGAGGCAGATGCTGCAGTCTGCCTGTGGCCCTGCCATGGACTGGCCATGAGATCTTGGGCAAAACACTTTCCCTCTCTAAACCTCAGGATTCCCACCTCACTGGGTCAAACCAAACCTTCTAGTGGAGCCTTTGCTAAGAAAATCTGCTTTCAGTTCCCATGAAGTAATCTTCTCATTGAGAAAAAGGGGTGTCCGTTTAATAGGCGCTAACAGTAATAAGAACGACACTGGTTGCTAAGCCCTGTGCTAAGCCTTACATGCGTCAACTCAATGATTCCTCACACCAGCCCTCGAAGATCCGTCCCCATTTTACAGATGAGGAAACTAAGGCCCTGAGAGGTTAGGGCTTGAGCAAATAAGCCAGGCAGAGCTGGAGGCAGTTCACCTATAGGGCGTCTAGGAAATTCTTGGAGAGGATGAAGTAAAGGAGTAAAGAGGCTGGAATCATCGGTCGGGGGAGTCTGGAGTCAGAGGACAAGCCGGCATCTCAGAGAACAGCACTTCAGCAGGCCGCTTTGGTGACTTTGCTCTCCCTCTCTTTTCCTGGATGAAGGGAGTGGGGGGCGGGGCACGCCCCAACTTCCCCATGGTGCACAAATAAACAGAGGAGGCCCTGCTGGCACACTGGCCCCAACGGGGCCCAGTGCGGGCAGAGGACCAGCAGCAGCTCCGGGAACACAGGCTCCTTCTTTCCCGCTCCAGGCTGAAGGCGGCTTGTTGTGTGGGGACCGAACTCAGCACAGGCCTGACGAACGCCTGTGTGGGGCCACGAGGAGCCCCGGCAGCACCACACCCCCGCACACGCACGCTGCCCCTGCAGGCCTCTCCAAAGGGGTCTGTGTGTCGTGGGGCAGGGAATCATGGGAAAGGGACTCTGGCTGCAGGGGACATGGGGACAAGGTGGCGCTCGCTTAGGGCAGGTGTTCCCCAGGTCGGGGGGACCCCACAGTGGGCGGGCTATCAACGTGTTTAGGGGAAGAACAGAGAAAACTAGGCCACTTTCCTCGCCGTACAGAGAGAAGAGCACCAGTCTGCTCCGCGCTGGACACCCTCGTGAGCAGCCTGGCCGAGCGACACACAGAATGTTGTGTGCCCACGAGAAAGAACAGTGAGTAACGCCCTTATTTTGGATCCTGTTTCCACTTCTGCCTAAGTTCCCAGACACCGCTCTACACACTTGCCCTCATCTTTCTGGCTCCCACCGAGAAGGCTACCAACCGCATCTGCATCTATTTACAGAGCTCCTACTGTGTGCCAGACACCACGCTTGGCTCGACACTTTGAAGTCTCGTCAGATCCTTCTTCTTAGCAAGAGATTCCCTGTGCCAGGAACAGTGTGGGCAGCGCAGACACTCGCCAACTGCTCACGGTAACCCCATGAGGTCAACACAATTCTTAGTCCCGCTCCATTTTACAGATAAGAAAACTGAGGCTTAAGGAGAGGCGAAGCAACTTGCCCAAGACTAAATAAGGATAGGAGGCGGAGGGAGGGCCAGAACCCAGGTCTGTCTGGCTGGCTGGCCCTACAGTCCATGATCACTAGCCCGGGATCAACTCTGTTTATCTCAATAAAGGACCCAAGGATGCCTTTCCTCATCACTATCACTTATAAGTGACAGGGCCTGAGGACAGGCTTCAGATGCAGAAACAGATACAAGTTCTGCTCCTTCGATGTACGCCATGGGGTTTGCCAGGGACTCCTGAAAGAAACCCTGGGGTGCTTCCGGTGCCCACCTCTCATGGCAGAGGTGCTGGCAGGGCCTCCCTCCCTCTCACACAGCTCACCTTCCTGCCCTGCTGTCTCTCTGTAGCTGTGACATCCTTGGCCACTGTTTCCTACACCAAGAGTGTTCTGCCTGTGCTCACGTCGTTAATGGCCATTTAGCCTTCTTCCCACAGCACCAGCATCACTTCCCTTCCCGGGGCCAGGTCAGGCCCCTGCTGCCAAGTCTCAGGGCCCCGCGTGGCTTTCACTCCTTGCCCTTTCCACACTGACGACCGTTTGTGTGTGTGTCTATGTGGCCACCTCCTGCCCCATGCCCCAGAGGAGCCACTAAAAGTGCCTTACTTAATGGGTGAAAAAGAAACCTACACACTGGCATTTATGAAGCCTCTAGGGAAAACTCTGGCTGCAGCGTTTCCTGGAACTGCCTTTGAAGGCAACAGGCCTCTTTCTAGAAACTCTAATAGAGGGTCCCAAGCTTGGGGACTGGTCCTAGGGGCGTGGCCAGTCCTGGCTCCTGTGTGGCCTTAATAAGCACCATCCCTTACACGGAACAGCCCCTGGCATTGCCAGTCCATGCCCTCACACCTCTGCTGTCTCCATTAGCACAGAAGTCATATGGAGCTGGCCACGGGCTGCGATGGTGAAGAATGTGAGCTGTGCTCACGGGCCCAGGTCTTGTTTATCGGTTATGTGACCTTAAACAGGTGCCCCAGCCTCTCTGAGCTCAGTCTCCTTAGCTGTGCAATGGAAATTCCACTCCCTACCCTCAGAGGCTTGCTGTGATAACCAAGTACTTAGCACAGGGCCCCGCACATGAGGGTTCGGTCAATGTCAGTTAGTGGGGTTCCAGATCTTGCTTCATAGACAAGGAAACAAAGCCAGATGATCATTTAGTGCCAGAATACGGTGGGCTTCTCTATTATACCCCACATGTTGGGTTTTTGGCTGATCATATATTCTTTGGGTCTCAGCAAATGGAGGGGCCAAATTCCCTCTGTGTCACTCAGAATGAAAAAGACAGAAATCTTTGTTGAACAGGTTCTGGAATCAGGCATACTTTTCTTGAGAGCCACCCAAAGGGTTTCAATTACTCAAAGGGAGCTGTTTAGAGGCAGTCTCACCTCAGAGGCTGCAGGGGGCCACACAGGCCTAGGGTGCAAGTCTAAGGCTGGCAGCTTCAGGTCCCAGCCTCCCCACCTGGGTGACCAGAGTGCCACGGCCTGCCTCGAGTATCTCAAGGCTCCCACAGCCTAATGCATGTCAAACACACACAGAGCAGACTGACACTCCATAAATGTAGTCTGTCCTCTCTCGCCCTTCCTCCTGGCTGCAAAGACCCGGGGAACAGGGAAAGTTCTGGCTTCAGTCTGCGTGCAAATTGCCTCAGCTGACTAGACAGAAGGCATTGAATAATCTGAATCTCCACTAAAATTATTATCAATACATGGAATTCCCATTTGCTCAGCTAAAAACCCACATCCTGTGGGAAACCGAAGGTGACTCACAGTCCCTCTCCCCCTTTAACTCCTGTTTAAACTCAAGTTCCTTTGTCTCCCACTCTCTGGGGAGGCATTCTCCTCCCAGGCACAGAAGTTGCTGTTCCCCCAAATCCAGGGCTAGAATGGAGCCCGGCCCTGTGACCTGCAAGGCATAAGGAGAAGGGCAACATCACCTTGGCAGCAAAAGGGATTTTAAGATAGCACAAAGAGGGACTGAAAGTGGTGGGAGAAAGACACAGGGGACGAAGGAGGCATGAGGAGGAACTTGTCAGTGTTTGGCAAGTGACATCACAAGGGGCATAGCATCTGAGAAATGCCGGGATGCCCCGGGCTCAGCCCCAGCTAAGGTCCCTCAGCGGGGGAGCAGGAAGAGGAGTGACCTGGTTTAGGAATTGGGACACAGCCTTGGATCATGCCTCCATCCTCTCCTGCCTTGTGTGTGCCCTTGACCAAGAGCCTCAGTTTTTCCATTTGTCACACGGGATTCTCCTAAGAAATACTGCGAATAGGTTTTCCAGAATAAGCAAATAAAAATATAGACTACCCAGTTAAACCTGAATGTCAGATAAACAATGAGTGATATTTTAGTATAAATGTGTTCTAAATGTTGCATTCGAAATTCAAATTTCACTGGGCGTCTTATATTTTATCTGGCAACATTAACCGTGGAGAGAAAAAGCAGCACAGGTGGGACAAGCTTTGCAAAAAGTCAGGAGGGCCCAGGGCAGTGACAGCAATCCTAGTCTCCAGAATCTGTGTGTATTCGGCCAAGCAACATTTTTGCCCATCTGAGAAGCCAATCTAGTGGGCACCGGGACAATCACAAAGAACAATATGTGCCAAGGATGACAAGTAGGAAATGTAAACATCCCTTCAAAAAAGGTTTAGGAATTAGGATCAGATAGCCTGGGGAAGGAGCCTTGGGAAGAACAGACAACGACCATCTTTATATCTCGAACAGCATCTCCCAGGGCAGGACGATGACTCAGGCTCAATACACAGGAAAATGTGTACAATGAAAACTCTGTGAGGATGGACCGGGCTCCCACAGGAAGGAGTGTCTAACACCAGGGTGTTCACGTTGGAGTTTCATGACTGCATGACCAAGAAGGGGACCCTGCTGGTCTCACGGAAGATTGAGCTAGAAGGCTTGGGAAGTCCCCATAAAGTCAGGACCTCTAACACAGATTTCTTTCTCCAGAGTATCTAGGTCAGTGTCTTGTGCCGATAAGGTGCTCAGCAAAGGACATCAGGGATGACAAATACATGACTCATGTACTGACAGGTCCTAATCCCAAGCCAAGGCAGGCATCACTAATCAATCGCAGCAGCCTCTCCCACCAAGTTCCAATGTGACTTTGAAATCTTTTTCAATGCAGCAATCTAAAGAGCTGCTACCAGGCACAAAATACCTTATGCGTGTAAAATTATCATTGTCATCATCAACCATTATTACTATAACTAGTGCTTCTTGAATGCTTAGTATGTATTAGGCACTTCATATGTGCTAGTTTCTTAAATCCTCACAATAATCCTCCAAGTTAGGTATCCACATTATCCCTACTTTAGAAAGGTAAAGCTAGGATTTGAACCCAGGCAACCTGATTCCGGGAACCGCCCTCTTAGGCGTGAGACTGGGCTGGACTATGCACATCTGTGGTCCTAACGAGAGTGGGCACAATGACCCCACCTCACAGAGTGGGTCCTGGAGGTCCCAGGATGCAAAGTCATAACTGAAGGCCACATAGCCAGGAGGAAGGGAGGCCAGGATTCAGACCCAAGTTGATGTGACCCTCTACCCCCACCCACTCAGGTTCTGCTCGCACCGACCTGAGCAGGAGCTCATCGCCACTGGGGGCCTCTGGGTCCTCTTCCCAGGACTGGCCTCCCCGGAACATCAGGGTTGCCCAACGCCCCTGGGCCTTCTCCAGCCTCCCTCTGAACAGAATTTCTCAGCACAGTTGTTGGCGTGACCAAAGCTGGCAGCCTAGTTGCCATACTATGTAACAGTGAGCTTGTGTCCCTCTGTGGTGCCCCAGACTAAAACTTCACAAGGGATGAGCCAGAGGGACAGAGCAGAGGGGGCCTCAGACGCTGGAGAAGCTCCTAGAGTCACCTCCCCGGCTCAGACCTCTCACTGGCTTTTGGGGTTGGGCCCAAGGTCAAGGCTTACCCTCTGAAGGCCCAGCAGGGGGCCCTAGTTTGAGCTAATAGAACCACTCCCCAAGGCCTACCCCAATGTGGATGGAGTCAAGGTCAGATTGCCTCCCACCTCTCTATGTACAGCCCTGGGCATATCAGGAAGCAAAAATAGTAATCAATATAACAATATTTCCCACAAAGTGCACACTTAACTATGGGCTAGACCATGTGCAAGGACTATGTGTGTGATGCCTCATTTAATCTTCACGCCACCCCAAGAGGATTCTACCATCATCCCCATCTCTGAACTAAGGCTCAGAGAGGGTAAATAACTTGGTGCTGGTCTCACAGACAGGATGTGGTAGAGCTGTGACTTGAATTCAGGTGGTCGAGCTCCAAAGTCAATGCTCTGAAGAAAAGAATGAAGAAGACTGCCCAGCGTGGCCCAGAGCCTCAGCTCCCCTGCCAGTCACTTCCTTCCTCTGGACCTGAAGCTCCTCATCTGTTGGATGTGCATGCTCTGACCTGCCTAGACCTCCTTGCAGAGCAATGGACATGGAGTAGTGAAAGTATGTTGGTAGTCTCATGCTCCAAGTGCCCATCCCCATTTAACTAATGAAGAAAGGGGCTCAGAGAAGGTAGGTGATGTGCCTGAGGTCACATAGCAGAGATTTCCTCCCAGGGCCCCCTGCCCAGGCTGGTCTGTACTCTCCCTGGCTCCTCCTGGGGTTTGATAAGGGAGGGACCTTTTCAGCAGGACTTATTAATTACTCCTACATCCTGCCACCTGGCCCTCCCCCTCCCCAGGCATCTGCGTACTTACAATGAGGCCAGGGACTCCTGGGGGCCCTGGCAGGCCCAGTTCTCCCTGTAAATAAAGAGACCAACATGGTTAGTTACCCCGTCTCCCTCTAAGGTCACCCCCTTCACACCATCCTCCTGTGGGTGCCTGGTAAAATCCCTCAAGTTGACCATTTCTTGTTCCTGACCTGTGACTCTACTGAGCTTGTCCTGAGGTTTGGATAAGACCCTTGTCCCTTCTGCCATCGGCTTCCCACATCTGCAAAATGGGAAGGTTGGATTCCCAAGACTGGTATTTTCCAATCGTAAGTATGAAAGCATGGGCAGAATCCTGATCAGGGTAATAAAGATGTGAGGGATGCTTAACTCTGAGGATCCTCCAGGGAGGTTGTCTTCGTTCATCTGTGCAATCCCAGGGCTGCTCAGATAGGAGGTCTTTACTCCAGCCACCAAGAAGAGGAGGAGGTGAGAAGCAGACTTGGTTTTAAAATGAGAGCACCAAGGCTCAGGGAAGGGAAGTGACTTGTCCAAGGTCACTCAACAACTGAGGGAAGCCCCAAGGCAGAGCTGGGACCACACATCAGTTCCTCCTTCTGCTCCTCTAGGCCATGAATATAAGGTCATCCCTGCCCCGCCCCAAGGGGCCTTCCAAGATGACATCACATATTAAACAGTTAATCCAATGATGGACATACTGAAGGAAAGGCTCTGGTTTCTTGCCTCTATGCCTTTCCTGGTGTTCCTTCTTCCACTTGGAATGTCTTCTTACCTCTTTCCTCATCCCAATTCTAACGTCACCTTGTATGATGAACTGGGAAGAAAGCCACGAGCCCCTCGGGGCAGGAACTGTGAACTGTTATTACCTACTATTTAAAACCGTGCCATCCAGTGAACACTTGTCATGGGGGCCCTTCCCAGCCCTTCTCATTTCATTCTCACCACAGCCTTCTTCTGAGCCTCCTGATTTACAGATAAGGAAACTGAAATTCAGAGAGGCAAACTGGTTTGTCTAAACTGCCATGCCTGGCAAGAGGTCCACCTGGCTCTGAGGCCAGGGCTTCAGCCCCCACCCGGAGCCCAGGGGTCCGCCCTGACTGGGTCAGGCTCAGGGAGCATTTGTGGAATTGAAGTGAGCACATAATCAAGTGCTGATTACGGACCCAGCAGCCACCTCTGCAGGAGGCACAGCTGGAGCAGCTGCTCAGGAGGAAAGCCCCAAGGAGAGATGGGGAACATGGCAGGTGTTCCAAGGAGCGCTGGACATGGTCTGCACCCCCAGGCTTCCTCTCCCACCGAGCCTGAGCCTGGGACAGGAAGAGAAGGCAGGCTCCGCTCCCCAGGGCAGGCTGACCTGGCTCCTTGATGGGCCTCTGATTATTTACAAACTCTATAAACATGCCTAAGCTGGAAATTCGGCTCTTTAGAATTCGCTCTTCTCTTCACATAGGGCCTGCAAACCATCTGCTCCCCCAGGCTGCTGCCGTCCCATAAATATTTCTGGGGCTTTGTGAGGTGGCAATAGCCCTGGTTTCCCTAGTAGGAAGTGACCATGAAACTTTCCAAGTTCTTGGGAATGGGGCAAAGCCTGGGGGTTTGGGACCAGGGGCTCAGTGCTAGGGCACTCCTGGGGGCGGGGGCACAGGACATCCACAATAGACAGGAGCCTGTGGTTCAGGGAAGTCATGCAATTCATCCAAGAGCACCCAGTTAGTAGGTGGCAGGGCTGGGATTTGACCTAGTCTGTCTGATCCCAAAGCCTGGGTTCCTCCCTGAATCTCTTTCCTATCCCTAAAGACTTGAAATACTTACAGGGTTTCCATCCAGTCCTGGTGGGCCTCTTTCTCCAAAGTCTCCAGGAAACCCCTGAGGTACAAGAGAGAAGGACAACTGCAGATTAGTGTTTGTTTACGCCTGTGGGTGGCTTCGATCCAGACCCCTGGGGGTGAGGGGAACACGAGGACATGTCCATGCAGTCCCAACCTTTGGTTCTGGGATCTGGACAGGCAGTGGGCCTGAGTCATCCTATGCCCTCAACATTGGCCCACCTAAAGAACGTCTCAGGGACTGACTCTGTGGAGAGCTCACCCACGGACAGCAAGCCCTCTTCTTACCTCCTCAGTCTCTGAAAAGAGACTGGTACCCAGGGCCCCAGCACAGAAATGCCACCCCCCAAACTGAGACCTGGTCCTGATGCAGTGGGGAGTCAAGGAGCTTGGTCTAGCCCTGGACCAGCTGCTGATCTGCTGAGTTATAAGAGGACCCCTTTCACCAGTGGGCCTTGGTTTCCCCACTGGTCAAAGAAGAAAAGGCCGTACAGCATTTTCTGGCTCAGACCTTCTATGATTGTGACATGCTCTTCAAAAGCCACTCTGTGGAATCATGATCCCCATTTTACAGATAAAGAAATGAGTCTCTGAAAGGTTAAGTGTCAAGGCCATTCAAGGTTACACCACTGGTGAACATCAGCACCATTTGCCACAGGTGAGTTTCAGCAGCTCAGAGAGAGACGAGGCTGCCCGGCCCATGCATGTCCCCTCCTGCTGCTCCCTGACCCCGGTCCACACTCTCTGGGGAGACTGAGACTGGAAAAACATCAGTTATGGGGATGCCCCTGTGGTTGCAGGGGGACAACCCCAATCTACATCAAAAGGATAAGAAAGTCCTCAGGATCAGAATTTTGGGAAATCTGGTCTCCCCTCTCCTTGAATTCTACCATTGTTTTTTCTGAGAAATTTAATTAAAAAAAACAAAAAACAAAGCACATTTTTTATGACCAAGTGGACGCCTGAGCTATTCAAACAGTAATGATGCTTCATAGAGAATAATCTGTTTCTGGTTTCTAAGGCTACTGGGGGATTCCAGTGAGCAAATTAAACCCCAAAATGAAACCCAAAACAATTATGAAGTCTATACCGGCTGAGCAGAGACCTTGAAAGATGTACGTGTCCAGGCCTTTGCTTGCCCTGCCCAGCAATCCTACTTCTCTTAAATCCCTCCTCTGTCAGGAAGCCCTCTTGGATCAGAAGGGCAGGGGTTGACATTGACCCTATAGGAGACGTGGCTTCATTCAGACATACAAAGGAAGAAATGAGGACATATTAAAGAGATTTGGACCAAGCTCGTCACTTTCCATGCAAAACTTTATTTGTCTTTGACATCTACCCCTGAAGGAAGGTTATCAGTCCTATTTAATAGATGGGGAAATTGAGGCTTAGAGAGACAACATCACTTGACCAAAGCCAAAAAGTAAGTTTGTGGCAGAGCTGAGCCCAGGTCCCACCTCTCTGGACCGTTCATATGAGCTGCACGTGGGTAAACCCTAGCACGCAGAAACTATTCAAATATGTGCCCAACCAATTTCAGAGAGAGGCACAGGGGTGTGTGCGTGTATGTGCGCGTGCATATGCCCACCTTCAAGTCTTGTGGGGGGTACAGCTGCCTCTATCTAAGGTATCTCTCCCCACATCCTTGGGTCTGCCTTGGCAAATTCCAGCCTTACCCCAGTCCAGCACCTCTTTGCCATGCTGTAAAGTAGATCCCTCTCACCTCCTAGGGCATCAGCCAGGTAGGTTGTGGTCAGGAGAGCCTTCTGAAGGCATTGAGCTCCTGCCTCTGCCTTTGGAGGTTGGGGCTGGAGGCCTGGCGGGAGAGGAGGACAATCCCTCAGGAGACAAGGGGGATGCCAGCCAGCTGGGTACCTGCTCGATTCCACATAGCCCACAAGGGGCAGGATGTGGGAAGTCTCCAGGTCCCAGCATCTGGAGACAGCCCGGACGCTCTCCCTGGCTTGCTCCAGGTTGGTGGTGTGACCTTGGACAGACTCTCACTTGACCCTCTGTCCTGCTCAGGCTGGAAATAGGGTGTGAACTCTAAGAAAGAACCCTTCATCTTGGCCCAAGCCCTAAACAAGGCCTGGGAGGAAGGAGCCTGTTCCCTTAGGTGCAGGAATGCCGTCCAACCTCGGGTGAGATGGAGACCTTGACAGCATTCCCAGGCTCCAATCCTAGCTGCCCTGTCCAATATATTCAGATGCAGCAACAACCAGGCAGCTCTCAAACCCATGGGTCTGCATTCAGAGGCCACGCCAAGCTTGTCTAAAAGCTCCTCTCACCTCCAGCTGCCAGGCTAGCTGCTCCTGTGAGGCTTTGGAACCAGAGCAACCAGATGCCCGTCACGGCTCCATCACCCATCGGCCTCGCTGGGCCTCATTTCTCTGCTGTACAATGGGGAGTACTGAAGATGAGCTGAGGGCGAGCCCTTGCTAGCACATGGAGGCAGCAGCAATGTGAGGGCACGTCTCCGAGGCATAAGCAAGGCGGAGACCATCAGAATGGTCAAATCTCAATGGGAGGCACTTCTGAAGACCGAGTGTAGCCAGCGGGTGACGACGGTGAGATGATAACAATGGTAGTAACAGCAAACTCCACCAGAACCAATGAGATCGGTCCTATTATTGGTTCTATTTTAGAGTGGAGGAAACTGAGGTCCAGGGAGTTAGAGAACTTGTCCAAAGTCACACAGCTATGGAATAGCAGGGCTGGGATCTGAACCTAGGCAGTCTGGCTCCAGTACTCATTCTCTTAGCTATGACTGGAGACTGAACATATGGAATGCACTTCAGCAGCCTGGGGCCTCTCAAGGGGCTCATGAGAACCCTGGGCTAATGTACAAGAGGGAATGGCTTGGCTGGTGCTGAGCAGCGGTTTCTGCTCATACATGCTTGGTGGTCTCAGTATCTAGCCCCTATCTCCATCTTCAGTCTCCTTTCCTTCCAATGAGTCAAGCGGATGACCTCTCCGAATCTAGGGTTTGTAATTAAGAGCACAATGATTGGGGAAAAGAGATAGGAGCTTTCAAAGTACTGGAACAAATCTTTGATTGGAACAATAACAGATGGTCTCAGACGGAAAGACCCTCGCAGTTCCTGACGTTCAGCACCTCATTGCCCCATGGGGAAACTGAAGCCCAGGACATGCCCAAGGCCCCGTCACCCCACTACCTTGGCTCCTCCGTCCACTACTGAAGACACATCCCATTTCTGACACTCGTCCCGGAACCCGTGATGCTTGCCCCTCTGGATCTCAGCCACCAAGCTGAACATGTGGCCCCACTTCCATTCCGCCTGCTTCCCTCTGTCTGGCTGTTCCTGCTTGTGCATGCCGTGCACGCCCAGCCTGGTCAGCAGCGGGACCTTCCTCCACAGGCCCGAGCTCCTGGCTGCAGCAGGCTGGACTGAGGCCCAAGCAATGAGCTTGGAGCCCTGCCAGGGTGCTGGCCACGTGGTTTCTCCACTTTCCCAGGTCAGGTCCCCCTGGGGAACTAAACGCCTTCGTACTTTGAACAGAAAAAGGCCCAGGAGGAGACAGAACCAAGTGCTGGGACCAGACTCCACATTCTCTCTTGGCTATAGCAAGTCAGAGGAATAGACATGAAGAAAGGGACAGTCCTCATCACCACACCCATGGCAGGATGCTGAGGGCCGGGGAGGCCTCTGAGGGCCATCCCACCCATTCCCCTGCCTCCAGGCAGTGTCTACCCAAACAGTCTGCTCCAGAAGGTGGGCTGTAGGGTAGAAGGAGCATGCAGCCTCCAGGATGAGAAGTCCTGCTAATGTCCTGAAGGCTCAGCTCCTTGGCCTGCAAAATGGTCAGCCCTGCCCAACTCACCTGGCCGAGTTGGGCTGAAGAAGAGGTGAGACATTTATAATCCAGCCCCTGGCAGACTTGAACGTGCCTCCATACACTGGTAAGGTTTGAGTCAACCATGGGAATACTTAATAATCTCCAGGAAGAGCCCACAGAAAGGTTTTGGAGACCTCTTTACCACACTTAAATTCTTCAAAGTCAGAAATTTCCTGCATCAGTCTAACCTGCATCCTTCCTACTGCACTTGAAGCAGCCCTATCCTTCTCTAGCAGGTGCATGCACTCCAGGTGCGCTGACATGAAAAGATTCCTGGAGGTCTCTAGCACCCCTTCCTTGCGATGCTGAGCACATTTTCACCCTGCTCTTTTGAAATCTACTAGGGAAGCCATCCAAAAATTACCTCAGGGAACAAGAAGGAGATAAGCAGGTAGAGTTCTCATCAGGATTCCAGAGTCACCAGCAGCTGGGACAACCACAGTTCAAATTGGGGACAATGGGGACCATATCCCAGCTCACAGCATGAACACTGCTAAAAAATGTTCATCTGTTTGGCCTCAGCTTCCCCACTTGGAAACATGAAGTCTCTGTCACTTGCTCCCTGCTCCTCACATCTAAGGACTAGAAAGAGCCTTGAGCTTGAACTCAAAATGAACCGAATTGGAAGCCTTGTCCCACCCCAGACAGGTGTGTGGCCTTGGGCAAGTCCCAGGTGTCCCTGAGCCACACACTGAGAAAGTGGGAGCCAGGGCTGGATCCTTCCAGCTCTATGCTCTAGGGTCTGTCCATCTGACTCACTCCACAAAGACCAGCCTTGGCAGACCTCGCCAGAGACCACGGGGGGAGATGCGAGTGGCAGCTGGCCTGGCCAGGTGTTCCAGTAGTTTGATAGTGAATTCACAGATCACCCAACAAGTGTCTCCCTCACCCCTGTGAGAGACCTTTGGCTGGGAAGCATGGCCCGGTCCCCAGCTATGAGTGTCACTGCACCTTGCCCCGAACAAGCCCAGACAGCTCAGGAGAAAGCCCCTCAGCTCCAGCTAAGCTTGTAACATCTATCCGGATTCTCCTCCAGGAAACCACAACACGTCTCTCTCCCTAGCAGATGATGTGAGCCAGAGGTGAGAGCTGTAGACTAAGCTTTCCTTGGAAGCTGAAGACGTGAGCACAGAGAAAGGGGAAGTGATGTGGAGAGCACCCTGCACTAGCCAGCAAGGGTCCTGGATTCGAGTTCTGACTCTGCCACCAACTTACTGTGTGACCTTGGGCAACTTATTGGCCTCTCTGAGCTATGTCTGCTTATCTGTCTAACAAAGAGTTTGGGTCAGCTCATCACTCATGTTTCTGCAGCTCGGATGTGCTCTTAATCTCCACTGCCTCTTTCTCAGTTCCCATCAGCAAGATTCTCACACATCCTCCTTCTAAACCTGACAGTGAGGAGGCCACATGCATGGCTCTGAGCTTTCGGTTGCTGGAAAGAGATGGACTTCAGCAAAATCATTGCCAGGCCCACCAGAAATGAGGCCAACTGCGATCTGGCACGAGGGAACTCAGCTCATTCTCCTCCTGACATTTCCTCTCGTTAATAAGTGCCTAGAAATCACCGGGCCCAAAGCTTGGGCAAAGGAAACCCCATTTATAGAAGGAGCCCCCAACCCCACCAGCCAGATCAAGGGCTGGGGAACCCTGGCAACAGGGGTGTGGCCCTAAAGACCACTCTGAATGTGTGGGCCAAGGGCACAGCAGACTGGAGGCCCAACAGAGGCAGAGACAAAACTTCAGGGACTGGGTGACCTGAAGTCCTGTCCGTACATATTCAATCATATCCGATGCAGGCCCCGCCCACTTGCTGGCCATGGCAGCTGGACTAGACTCCAGGGGACTTTTGTGACCCTCAGGGGTACTACACAGCTAGAAGGCGGTTTGGCTGAAGGAAAGGGGTTTTCTCCCACCCACATCTGATACCCCCGTGCCAGGGAGCACCCCCAACATGGAGCACAGAATATCAGGAAGTTAAAGGCACGAAGCAGGGAAGCAGAGACGAGTCGTCAGCCACAGGCCTCACAGGTCTCTGAGCAAATGGCTTTGGCTGTCGAAGCCTCAGTTTCTGAATCTGAAAAATAGGTATAATCACTCTCGCTTCAGAGAATCAGTGGGAGAATCACATGTCGTTCAAATACCATGTGCGTACAAGGGTCTCGGTAAATGTTGCTTTTAAGGGGGTCTGTTTTGGAGACAGTACTATCCCCAGAAGCTGGCACATAGTAGGTGCTCAATAAAGTTTTATTGACTGAGAAACGAACAGAGAGGGAAATGGTGAGCACCTCAGACCTGGTGCTGCCTTCCCAGCCATGAGCAGGAGGCTTCAGGTCCAAGAAGAAAACAAGAACAGGAGGTGGTTGATGCAGGGGCCACTGCAGGTGGGAAAGGAGAGGTGGAGAGGCTGAAGGAGGGGGAGGGGCGGTAGGAGAGGACAGCTGAGGCACCGCCCTGTGGGTGCTCCTTGTCGTGGCAGGTGGAGAAGCCGTGGCATGCCGCGGGTTTCCCAGGCCTTGCCCCCTCCATGCTCAGGAAACTACTCTGGGACCAGTGCTCTAAACAGCTACACTCTGGGGCAAGAGGTGAAGTTCTGGCTGCTGCATTCTAACCCAGCTTTGACTCTCAGAAACCATGATACTTGGCCAAGGTGTTCACCCCTGACCCCGCCTCCGCCAAGCCTCAATCTCCTCATCTATAAAGGGGCAGTGCCTGGCCCACTGTGAGGCTCCCAGGATGGCGTCAGAGCGAGTTCCCCATGGGTGGCTCTGGAGGTGGCTCCAGCCTGGAATGTTCTTCCCCAGAGAGCCACAGAGATCCCATTCTTACCTCATTAAGTTTTCTCGAAAAGAGAGGAGGACTTCCTGGACCAACTAATTCAATAGTTCCAAAACTCAAGTACTCACTGCCTCTCTACCCTACTCGTCTTAATACTCAGCACCACCTGACAGTCAATCATTCATTCTTCATTCCCCCATTCAATCACTGTCTGTCTGCCCATGAGAATAGGAACTTTGTCTCTTGTTCATTGCTCAGCACCGAGCACCTTGCCTGACGCACAGTGTACACTCATTACTCATTAAACAAACGAATGAACAAATGAGTAAATGAATAATTTAATGTGTCTCCTTGCCCAAGGTCATCTGGCTTGAGGAACATTTCTGAATGCCAGCCCAGCCTCAGGGACTCCAGGTCCTTGCCTGAAGCCAGAAGCATCAGGTACTGCTCCTGGCCCAGATCTAGGTGTCAGGCATTAGACCTCAGGGCACAGAGGGGTTGTCGGCCATAGTGGGGTCTAGATCTGAGGGTGAGACGCCCCACCCCTGTCAGCTGCTTGCAGCCAGGGCCTGGATCTTGCTTTTCTTTGCATCCCTCACTCAGTCCCCAGAGGACCCAGAGCCATACACTGCAAGAGGTGAGGCAGGTGCCTGTGAACACGCAGTCAATCCCAGAACCATAGACAACCCCCTTCTGGACGCCTTCGAGTGCTCCCAGCTTCCTCCCAGCTGCCTCTCAACTTCTAACCTCCCCACAGTCCCTTCTCCATCAACCACAAGCAAAGGTAGGCCCAGCCCCAGAGGTGATGACAGTTCCAAGTCTGGGTATTAACCTGCAAGGCCACAGCAAAGAGCTCTAAGTCACCAACAGGGGCCAGGTCTGAAAGGAAGATGCCTCGGTTACAGTCCTGGGTCTCCCTCGGGTGGCAGTAGGACCCTGGACAGATCACTCTGCCTCTCAGAGCCTCAGTTTCCCTTGTAAATAATGAGATTGTTGGAATGAATCATTTTCCCCCAGGCAAAAATTCTAGGAAATCCACTTTTATGGCATTATCACTAACCAGTGACCTTGAACCAGCACTGAGATCAGATGCGCTGGAGCCAGAATTCTGGCTCCACTGTTTGTTAATTGTGAAACCATGGGCAAGTTACTTAATCTTTCTGTGCCTTGGCTTTTTCTTCATGCCCCACAGATGCCCAAACAACCTACCATGATAGAGCCATGGGCAAAGCTGGTCGATTGAAGGTTACTACTGCTGAGCCTGCTGTGGGGCCGCCCAGCACCCCACTGCCCTCTGGCTTGCGCATACATGAGTGAAACGGGTGATACCAAGACAACACGGAGAGTGAGTGCTCTGAGTTCGGAGAGTGAGTGCAGGGTCTGAGTTAGGAGCACTGACACTCAGTCTAGCCAAGATCCCCCAGCACGGACACTAAGGAGCCAGACAACAGAAGGCCCCCGACACAGAACTACATTACAGAGCAATTGTTGCACACGTGCACAGAGAGGCTCCATCCTAGAGAGGCCCAGAGCCCACGGGAGCCCCACCCCAGCCAGAAAGCGCCACTCAGTGTTCTGGCAGCAGGACACCAGGCCCAGACAGCTTCACATGCCGACCGACACACTCACAGCAGAGTGATGGCCAAACAGAAAGACGCAAGCGGAGAACGCCCAGGCCACAGGTGGACAGGGCAGCATAGCCAATGGGAGGTCAGGTTCCCCCATAGAGTCTGCGTAATAGACACGGAAAATCTTTACCGGCCTACCCATCTTGCCCCTCTTGCCAGGAACGCCAGGCAGGCCCTGTAGAGGAAGAGATAGGGAAGAGGTCAGGATAGGATTCCCGCAAAGGAAAACCAGCCCCAGAGCTGCCCACAAAAGGAAGTCACAGAGGGCCCAGCATCCAGACCACATATACAGCAGACATCAGTTATGTGCTCAATGGATAGACGTTCCTTGCCCTCTATAGGGTTGGGGTCTGCGTGGACCCGAGCTGGGGAGACGCCCAAGAAGAGCACCCAGTGCTCCGAGTATTCAGCAGGTGCTCAATAAAGGCTCCTCTGCTTTCGTAAGAGGCTCTATACTCAGCTTGTTGATGAGGTTACAGCTGAGTTCCCAAATACAGTCTCAGGCTGAGCGGGGACAGAGAGGAAGGTCCACTGTCCTGTGGCCCATACGGTCTTGTCATACAGCTCTATACCGAGAGTGCAGCCACGGACATCACATAAATAAATGAGCATGGCTGTCCATGTTCAGTAAAGCTTTACAAAGCCAGACGGCCGGGGGGTCCGGCCCACAGGCTGCAGTTTGCAGACACTTGATCTGAAACATAAAATAGCCCCATTTCCCATTGGTCGAAAGCCCTTCAGAAGCTCCCGGTGTTCTCAGAACAGAGTCCCTTTCTTGACCTCAGCCCCTGAGTGCTGTGGAACGTCGCCCGGGGGCTCCCCCAGCCTTGTTTCCTACTATTTCTACCTCGCACTCAGCTCCTGGACTGTGTTGGTGGCTCAACTATCCAAGTTATCATATATCCCTGACTTTGCACTCTGTTCCCTATGTCTGGAAGGTGTCCGCTTTGCCTTGTCCCCTTAGTGAACTCCTATTCGACTCAAGGGCACCCATCCGGGAGGGATTCCATGACTCCTCCAGTCTGGCACCTGGCAGAGGAGGTGGGTTGGGTGGGTAGGAGGTAAACAAAGAAAGCACACTCACTCGCTCTCCATCGGACCCTGGCAGACCGAAGAGCCCTGGGAGTCCAATGTAGCCCTAGGAAAGAGCAGGCGGCGGGGGTCAAAGGGGCAGAGTGGTGGGGTGTGGCTGGCCTGACCCATCCCAGCCCCTCGCTGCCCTCCCGCATCCCGGCTCCTCTTCCTGGCTGGTGGCAGTGGCAGCTCCGGTGGCTCCTCGACGACATAGGCCTTGAGGCAAGTGTATATGCCCATGGACTGCATGGTGCTGGCTTCCACGATGTAGTCCAAAGGCACATACCCTCACGCCAGGGAAGGGCGCGGGTGCTCGTGGGGAGAGGCCCGGGACCTGCGGGAAGGAAGCTCTACGCTGGGTTAGATGCTATAGTGGCACCAGGTCCTACCCCCCCCAGGGATGCTGGCAGGGGCCCGTGGCATCTGCAGTGACTCCTTCTAGGCCATGAAGGCCCGGGATGTGGGGTTCACATCCACCTCTGGCTGCCTGAGTTCCGGCAATAACAGCAGCTGCCACTCCAGCTGGCTGACGTCCTGACAAACACGTGTGTGCCCCTGCATTCAACCCTTCCTGGACCCTGCAGATTGGCTGTCAAACCTTCACTAGACAGACAAAGGAAGCTAAGGCTCTGGAGATGAACGGACATGACTAGTCAGGGCTGGAGTCCACTGCCCTAGAATGCACCTAAGTTTCTGTCTCCCAGCCTTTATTCACGCTGTGCCCCACCAGGGATGCCCTTCCCACCCCCACGACTGCAGAGCTAACTAGTCCTTCCAAGTCCAGCTCTAATGCTCCCCCCCTGGCAAGCAGCCCTGATGCCCCAAGCCAGAAGCGATCTCCTACTCCCTCCACCCTAGCACCACGTTTGCACCTCGGTTAGAAGGATTTACCACTTTCTCTGCTGCATCTTTACTACCTGTGTCCATGTTTCATGTCCTCATTAGCCTGGAAACTTCTCAAGAGCAGGGACCTAGCTCAGCACTCCTATCTGCACTTTCTAGGTGTTTGTGCAATGACTAATAATAACTATAAACAGTTTTTATTTATAAATAATAACTATAACAAAAGCTAGACTGAGCACACCCTCACCACACCCCCAGGAAGGAGGTATAATCAGCTCCCTGTAGAGGTGGGAACATTTCGGCTCAGAGAGGTAAAGTGACTCACCCAGGGTCACACAGCTAGAATGTGGTAGAACTGATATTTGAATTCAAGTCATCTGATGCCTAGACCAGGCTTTTAACCACTCTGCTGTACTGCCTCCCACAACAAGCAACCCATGTAGGCTTACAACCATCTGTCCTTCCCTAGAAGGTCAAGAGGTCACGGAGCCTCCTTCTTGGCACCCAGTGTGATAATAGCCATTATCTTAAAAAGGGACATTTGCTGATTTTCCCAAACAGTGCTTATAACCCAGACTTACAGGTGAGAAAATGGGCTCAGAGAGGTCTAGTAACTTGCCCAAGATCCCACAGCCAGCTAAAGGTCTCAAAGCCAGTCGCGCTGACCCTGAAGCCTGAGCTCTGCCTACCTCATGTCAGGGTTGGAAGGGCAGCTGCAGCTGCCTGACTCACCCAGGATGCTCGGGGCCCTGTGACCCTGGAGCAAGATGTGCCGGGGCCAGACTAACTCTCTCCCCAAACGTGGCCTCAAGCTGCCACCAGCATGGCACACGCCAAGCATCCCTAAATGTCATTAGTCTATCTCACTCCTCCTGTCCTGGAAAATCAGGAATGCTGCTTGAAATGAGAAAACCTTCTCCCTATTCAGAAGGCCACTCTGGGGTCACAGGTTATGGGAACAATTGGATTAAAGAGAGGGGCCCAACATCCTCATCGGCCCCTGCACATCACCATCATTGTCATCATCATCATTATAACCACCAGCACGTCCTGAGGAACTTGTCTACTCACCCCCGTGCCCACCTCCCAGATGCTCTCCTAACAGCTGCCTGTCAGTTCCTGGGATTAGGGCCGAGACTGTGGCCATAAATAGCTTTGGCTCCGGACTGGAAGACACGTCACATCGACCTGGACTGACCGAGGACTGTGTGACCCATTTGCTGAGCATTCTCTGAGAGGCAGTGGGCCCGGCCCTCAGGTCCACCTCAGCTGTGCAGTGCAAACTGGGGCCACTGGGGCCCCACCATGAACCCATGTAAAAGAGATCATCTCTTGGTCTTCCAAACTCCATTTACTTCCTTCCATTCAATTTCCCCAGAACCTCTTCACTACCCCACAGCCCACTAGGTATCCCCCACCCAGCAAGCCCCTCCTTAGCAAATTCCCAGTATTCCCATAACCATGTTAGAGGTCGGATGGACATCACTCCATTATAAGGATGGACAAACTGAGGCTGCTGGCTACTCAAGGGTTTGCTCCAGAGGCCTTGAAGGGGGAGAACAGCAGATGCTCCATCCACTTCCAGGCCTGGGCAGCATTCACTCACCAGGCACCCCTGAGGATTCTACTGACAAAGTGGCCCAGCACTTGGGATGTACTGGGGAACATGGCAAGCAAATGTCTGATTGTGGCAGCTTGACTGTGGTCAAACCCCTAGCAGACTCTTTGCTGCCCAGTCTGTCCAGCCGTGGGAACAGAGCTCGACTCTTGAGTACCCGTCACCTGGCCCTTCTGCTCCCCCTCTGTCTCCAGGGAGTGCTCAGGTGGGAGGGTCTTGGCCGCAGTTTCCCGATGGACAATAGGAGGAGGACTTCCAGCCCTGATTTCTCTCAGGCCCACTGGAGGGACTGGTAATGCCCACCCAGTGCCCCAACTCCATGGCACTTGCCAAGGCCCACTTACCCGACTGCCTTTGGGGCCAGGGTCTCCTACAGGTCCAGGTAACCCCTGAAACATAAAAGACAAGGGCCAGGACATGTGGAGACGTTCTACCTGCTGCCAACAACCCAGAGCAAGTCCTGTCTCCTTTGGGTCTCGGCTGCCCCCTGTGTAGAATGGGAGTGGGTTAGACTCACAGTCTTCGAACCAAGCCCCCCGCCACCCCAAGGTCCCAGGAGGTGGCTTAGGGGAGAGGCTGGGTGGGAGGAGCCTCCGGAGCCCCACCCCCACAGCTCCAAAACTCCTTCTGTTCTCTTACTGAGCATCCTTTCCCTGCTGCCTTGGCCCATCCCCCTGAACAGGCCTCTCTTCAGGGCCCACCTGGCAGATGTAGCTCCTTGGCCCCAGCCCACTGCCTCCCTCTCCCTGGGGGCACCCGTGGCCATCTCCACATCACCATGGCCACAGAGCTTCCAGAAGCCATATACTGCACCTGCCTGCCAGGGTAACCTTTGGCCCCTGGGCTGCCCTCTGGTCCCGGCTGCCCCTGCAAAGGAACAAAGAAAAATATGAGGAAAGGAGAGACCCTGCCCAGCTCCAGGTCCGGGGACAGCAGGGGGACTGGGGCTTGTGATGGACAAAGAGAAGAGCAACAGACAAAGAAACCGGGGCGAGATGAAATAGGAGGAAGGGAAGCCACTGGCCTGCTGGGCTCCTAAGCCCACCCCTCTGTGAAACTGGTCAGACCAGCTCAGAGGAACAAAACCCCTGTGCTGGCAGCCCAGGAATAAGAAAGCGCTGAGGCGGCCTGGCTGGCTCTCCCACACTGGCAGCCACTGCTGTTTGATTTGGGCCAGGGCAGCCAAAATTCCTGCAAACCCCGTGGCGGCGTGTATAATATCCCCTAACATCGCCCGGAACAGGCCAGCTATTCATGGCTCTAACCGGAGTTGAGCAGCGCATGCCAACGCTGGGCCGGCGTGTGCTACAGCTCCTTCAGGCCGATGTGGCTGGAGGAGAGGTGGGGTGTGGGGGCCCCAGCAGGATGGAAGGCAGAACTGCCTGGCTCTGGGGCTCGCTCATGGAGCAGGGCCCGGGGAGGAGGCCAGGGACAGGCAGGCGCTGGAGTGTGGGACAGTAAGCAGGGTGGGACTGAGGCCTTCACCCTCACCTGTTCTCCCGGGTGCCCTGCAGGTCCAGGATAGCCCTTGTGTCCCTGTGGGGGAAGAAATCTCATCAGGCCAGGAAAGCACATCTGGGCCTGTGGATCGCAGGGGCCCAGCATCTCTGCCTGCCTTTTCAGGAAGGCATGTGCTGCTGTAGCAATATAGTATATTTCAATAAATACTTTCCAAATGGCTACATAGTACACATCAGGGTTAGCAGGTTCCTACGGTTTCCTCTCTGCTACTAACAGCTCTTAGACCAGAAGCATCAGAGGCGCTGTTCATTCCTGGGGCAGGGCTTGTCATCTGAACTGAGACATAGTGACTATGACAGAGCGATGCTGTACCCCAACTATTCTTTCCAAATCAGAGAGCAGGTGAGACCGTCAAAAGCTGGGGTTTTGATGGCAGGGATTTCTCAGTGGGTGGATGGGCCAGTTAGGACCTTAAGGTCTGGAATATGCTCAATCACCCTGTGATGCTGAAACCTTCTGTTAGGACGCGTCCCTTCTCAGTAATTCCTTATCAGAAAAGATCTCACATATACTGGCCAAATACATTAACCAAAATAGCTGCCCCCCTTCTCATTGGTCCCAGCAACTATTCCAAGGGGACAGAAGCCACACAAATGCCTAATAGAGAAGGAGTCTGGCAACATCCCACCAACCTTGACCCTCTGTCCCCAGGGCCCAACTACCATTGTCAAAGGCCAGGTCTCTAGGCTGAGAGAATCAAAGTGAGTGTATGCTTTCAGGTGACACTGGGACGACCTCTGAGCCATTTCATACAAGTTAGGAGCCCTCTGAAGGGGAACCCCAGACTTCAAGCTTCCATCAGCTTAGGGCTATGAATAGGACGGAGCAGAGGGCTTCCATGTCCAACAGGGTGGCTGCTCTAACCTCCGTTAGAACCCTTCACACAGGGAGCCCTGGGCCTGGCTCAGACACTGTGTCTGACTTACTGGGCAACTCTGGGTAGGTCACCACCTTTCTTTCTCTGGACCTCAAATGAGGGAGTTAGAACTCTGAGCCCCTACAGCTCTGTTTGAGAACTAGAGTTCTAAGGCTTCCCGGAGGGTGATACACAAGACTCCAGAGTACACACACCTGGTGCCTGCAGGCCACTCAATGCATGGTTGTTTGCCCGGAATGACACCTGCATGACCTCTTCTAGCCCTTACAACAGCTAGATCATGGGTGGATAGGAATTATCATCTCCGTTTTACAGAGAAGAAAACTGAGTCTCAGATAACTGAAGCCACTCCCCAAGTCCCACTGCTAAAGACCAACAGGTTCACATTCACCATGGGGTCCTTCTGATACCTGAGGCCACATGGAGAGCCTTGCAGACATCTTGGGCCTGTACAGATCATGCGCATACACACACAAACACATAGGCACACATGCTCGCCCCTGCAAACCCTTGGGAAGTAGGACTTTTAATTACAAACAGCAGAGTCGGGGTGACCTAGGAGGTTTGGGAAGTTTACGAGCATTCCTCCTGCACCTACTCATGCCTCAGACTGCTCAGCGATATGTTTGCATCTCAATCCTGGACCTGTGAGATGGATTCAACATGGCGCAATGAGATTCTTTGACAGGAGGTGTGTGCTTTTTACCCCAGTGAGCAAACTGAGGTACAGGCCACAGCCAGCATAGTTAAAACCTTATTTCAGATTGTTCTGGACTCCTCTCATTTCACTGCTGGCTGGCTGTGTGACCTGAGGCCACCGATGTCACCTCTCTGAGCCTCAGTTTCTGCTTTTGTAAGCTGGGGATATAAGAGGTGGTGGGTGCATGGATTGCAGGATATGATGTGTGTACAGCATTTGGCATAGTATCTGACACTGAATTTCAAGGCCCTATAAAGACTAGCTGCTATTATCATCATGATCTTCCCATTTCATTCATTCATTCAACAGACGTTTACTGAACTTTTACGTTACCAGCACCATTCTACATAAGGAATGGAGGAGAAGACAGAGTTCTTTGCCTTAGTTGAAACTTACAATCCAGTTAAGGAGATCTAAAAACAAGTAACTACAAAGGATACTGTCTGAGGGAGTGGGAAATAGGAAGCTATTGTTTTCATAGGTGTAGAGTTTCAGATTTACAAGATGAAAAAATTCTGGAGATTAGTTGCACAATACTGTGAATATACTTAACATGACTGAATTAAACACACCTAAACATGGTAAAGATGGTAAATTTTATGTTGTTGGTTTTTTTACCATAATTCAAAATAAAAAATTTTTAATGAGATAATATGTGGTAGTGACCACGAAGAAAAGTAAGCAGAGTTAGAAGACGGAGAGTGGCAGTGCTGGGGAGGGTGTGACTGCAGGGAAGGCCACTCTGAGGAGATGAATGAGGTAAGGAAGCTGGACAGATAGCTGGCTCCTTGGGGAAACACATTCCAGGTAGAGGGAAGAACAGGTGTAAAAGTCCTGAGGCTAGAAAGCTCTCAGATGGGTTCAAGAAAGAATGAGGCCCATGTGACTGGAGCAGAAAGTGAAGGGCGAGGGGTAGATGGGCCGGGGTGGCCAGAGAGGAAGCAGGAAGCCAGAACATGTCGGGTGGTAATACGATGTGCTCAGCAGACTGAGCACAGCCAGAACATGTCGGGTGGTAATACGATGGAAAGCCACAGAGGCCTTTGAGAAGGCATGTGTCAGGGTATGATGCGTATAATCACCATCATTATCTTTCTCCACTTGGAGCTTGCAGATGAGGAAGAAGAAGCAAAGTCTTTTTCTATGAAGAGCTGAATTGAGCCTTGAGCTCTAGGCTGTGTGACTTGGCACATGTCATCACCCTCTCTGAGGCCACTCTGCCATCCTCTGTCTGCTTCAAGGGATTGTAACAAAGAGTCAATGAAATAATGAGCAAGGGTCCCAAGAGGAGTGTGAAAGGTGACCAGGGAGCCCCTCAGTATCATCTGCTCCTTGGGCTTCTTCTGCAGCCATGAAGAAACCTGCGGGAAACCAGTGCTTTAGAGGAGACCTGTGGCCAGTGAAATCCCAGGAGGAGATTTCAAGTAAACCCTTTATTCAGAACATAGCTAAAAGGAAACAAATGATCATCAGGGACATGAACAGTGGCCTGCCCTATGCCTGGCTCAGCACTAAAGCCTTAGATACATCAGCTCATCAATTCCTTGCAATCACCCCTGGGAGGTAAGAATTACTGTGCACACTTGCCAGATGAGGCTCAGAGAGGTAAAGTGATTTTCCTGAGGCCACACAGCTTCCCAAAGGCAGTGCCAGACTATGAGACTTCAATCCCTGTATCCTTAACCACCAAATCAAGGAATGAGACATACTTACTGAGGCCTGAGGCCCACCTAGAAGAGCCACAGGGCCACCCAGGGAAAGACCCCTTACAGACCAACTTCCCCAGGACAGATCACTGCAACATTTTGGTGGCAGAGGACAGTCACGAAACCCTGGAGTATCTGAGTTGGAAGGGACCTTAGCCATCAATTTGACAACTTCTTTTCTCATTGGACAGACTGAGAAACTGACGCTCAGAAAGGGGAAAGGACTTGCCCAAGGTTATTTAGCAAGTCGTAGCCAAGCCTGGACGTTCCCCAGGACTCTGGACCTGCTTGGCTGTGCTATGTCCAGAAGGTTACAGTTCCTAGGTCTTTCTCAATTAGTGGGCCCTGAAGGGCCTTGAACATCACCACGAACACCCGTTTCTCTTGCTGGACAAGAGCAGCAGACTGAGCACAGCCACGGCATGGGGCGGGGGTGGGGGTAGGTTCACATGCTCCTTGGAAGTATCTTAACAGTGTTTACCATGCTAAGGTCAGCCAAATAGCTTCAAATAACAGGGCCCTAGGACCTGGAAAAATCTAAACCATTATCTTCTCCATGGCCCCAGCAATTATGGGGCAGGCACTTGACCGCAAGGTGGACCCACGGGCAGTGATTTCCCTGTGTGTGATCGGTGGCTGACTGGCACTAGGGGAGAACAGATGCTTCAGGAGACCTCCAAGGACCATGGAGTCTGCAAGGGACCTCCAGCTGCCCGGCAGGCGGGTCTCCACAGGACCCGTGTTTATAATAGAGCTCGGTCTATATTTTGGTTTGGAAGCCAGATTAATCATTGCTTACAATGCACAAGGAGAAACCAGACATCACCTCACTGTTGCTGCAGACAGTCTCCTTGTCGGCTGGGATGCTATTTAGGTTTTGGGCAGGGAAGGAAGGGAGGTCCTGTCCTTGCCTGAGGGTCGTGGGGACCAACATGTTCGTCCAGGCTCTACCTCAGCTCATACGAGGTTCTGGCTTCTCCTACAGTAACATGGAACTCACTGCACGTATTTAGTATTCCATGAGACTTCCCTACCACTGCGAGTCCCGTGGGGCAGTCAACAGGACAGAGAGCCCCATTTAAGGAAAAGGATCAGTGAGGAAGAAACACACGCCAAGAGGTAGAGTGACCCATTACATGATACTGGGCAAGTCCTTGCCCCTCCTGGGCCTCTGTTTCCCTAACTGTCCTCTCAAAGCATCTTTCCTGTTGGCTCAGAAATGATAGGATCTTGAATGTGTGGCTTATCCTCAAGCACAGTCTATCATAGCGTAGCCAAGCGCCTGACGCCAGACTCTGCTCAGTGGGTGCCTGAGACAGGTCAGGGCAGGAAGGTACAATTTCTAGATGGCTCATTCACTCATCCAGTCATTCATTCAACAAAGATTTGCTGAGCCCCAAAGAAGAGCCAGACCATGTGTTAGGTACTAAGAATACTCTTGTGAACAAAACAAACTCACTCCCCACCTTCTGGAAGAGGTTACAGATATTAAACACACGTCAAGTGGAAGGAAGGAGAAGTACTGAGTGCTGGGAGAGTGAAGGCAGCCAATCAAAGGGATGTGGACCCCAGAAGCCCACACAGAAGAGAGGCTCTGCATGGAACTGGGGGTGCTACCTATGAGATCATCTCAGGCAGCCTCAATCATGTTCCCCCAGAACATTCCCAGATGAGCCCTCTGCCCTCCCATTTTAGCACAGCTTCTCACTGATGATGGCCACCTCAGGGGGCACAGGGAAGGCGCCTGGGCAGGGTGAGGGCAGGAGGAGGGAGCCGGGGGGATGAGTGCCAACAGGCACACAGGCTTGGCTGGAGTGAGGGTTTCTGCACAGCAGAGTTTCTCAGCCTCGGCACTGCTGCATTGTAGGGCGGATAAGTGTGTGGTGGGGTGGCTATCCCTGCATTGCAGGATGTTTAACAGCATCTCTGGCTTCTACCTGTTACAAGTTAGTGGCACTCCCCCCCCCCCCCCCGCAGCTGTGACAACTAATGTCTCCAGACACTGCTAACTGTTCCCTGGGGCGCAAAATCACTCGTGGGTGAGAAGCACTTCTCTACAGGAGAGAAGGCAGGAGGGTCAGACAGGGGACATCGCTGGACTCTGCCTTCCCAAGGTGTAGATGCCGTTCTGGTAAACTTGGCTGGTGGAGGGTGGTTAACCGTTAACTAAGCAAGACTTAGTTAGGACCAGGCAGGCAAGACCTCAGTGCTTCTGCTTCAGGATATTATGATCATTCACTTATTCAACCACTACGTAAGCAGTGGTTACCAGCCCTGTATCAGGTCCTGGGGATGCAGCATCTCATTTAACCCTCCTAACCACTCTATGAGGCAGCTCAGGTTCAGTGAGGTGAGGCCAATGGCCCCAGCTCACATGGCAGGAGAGGAATAGGGCTGGATTCCATCCAGGTCTGTCCGACTGGCTCTACGTGCTTGCCCAAACCTCAGAAATCGGCTCCGTAAAGCCCCTGAGCAAACATCGCAGGTGGATGCGGAGAGCTGAAACTTCTCACGCGGGAGCCTCTTTTTCACTTGATGGGCCCACTCTTATTTGAGAAGCTGTTTCGATCGGGGCTTTGGAGAGAGAAAGGGCCTGAGGGTCAGAGACCTGGGTTCAAACCCCAACTCTGCCGCGTAGTGACCCTGGAAGGTACTTCCATTTAAGCCAGTAGCTCTTTGTCTCGGCAGCAGATGAGAACCGTGTGCCTAGGTCCCACTCAGACCAACTGAACCAAGATCTCTGGGGTGGGGCTTGAGCTCCCCAGCTGGTTCTACTGCACAGCGGGGGCTGGGAACCACCGCTGCAGATTTCAACCTCTGCGAGGCCCCTCGATGATGACTTCATTTGCATTAAACACCATGGTGGCACAGGGCCTGGTATGCAGGTACGTAGTCGCTGAATGGCTGGTAGAATGAATGAATAAATGTGTGAGACCTATTTGGGCCTTGGCTTTCTCAGCTGTCAAGTGGGCATGATACCGCCTTACCCCTTGGAGGCTCTTGTGAGGAAACGACGTGATGAGGGGCACCTCGCTTGATGCCACCTCTAAGTCACCTCACTATTTACTATGGAAACCTCCCAACCCGAACTCCCTTTCTCTGCCTGTTTTCCCACAGCCGTTTTCACCTTCTAACGTATCTTATATTTTTACGAATTTTCTTTTTATTGTCTATCTCCTTCCACAAGAATAAAAGTTCTGGGGGACAGGAATTTTGTCTCTTTATTCAGCTCAGTGCCTTGCGCGGTATCTGGCACGTAGCAGGCATTTAACTGATTCTGTCGAATAAAAGAATAAACAGGATTGTTGGTGTCACTCTGAAGTGACACCAAAGTTCAACATGCTACTGAGAAAAGAGGATGCTGACCTCACCTCTCACCGCCAATGTCTCCTTTTTCCCAAGGCTCTCAACATGAGATGGGGCAGAAAAGCCACCCAACAGGACCAGGGTAAAGTGGCCACTGATGTCACCAAAGACAGTCGTGGGAGAGAGGCTGCTTACAAAACAGTGATGATCCCAAGGACCGTTGCCCACCCTGTCAGTCCTCCTTCTTGGCCCTGATCACTGGGGACCTGAGCTTCCCCATGCTCTGCCCACCACCCTCTGTGAACAGGCGACACTGGCCTGCCACAGACCAAACTCGCGTCTGCCTGGGTCAGAGCTGAGGAACTCACTGTAAATACCTTTGCCAAATAGTTTTCTAGCCACATGGAGGCTCTCCTTTAATTTCGAAAAGATGCCCTTCCCGGCTCAGGTGAACTGATCCCTCTCGGCTGGGGGCTCTTGGCCTCCCTGGACATCTGCCGAGACCAGGGAGTCCTGGAACCCAGGCAGGAGCCGTTTTCCCATCTGTTTTCCCATCTCCTGCCACCTCTGCTAAACTCCCACCAGCATGCAGAGCAAGACCACCACCAGCTGCTTTATGAGCCGGGACTGGAAGGAGACTTTCCACTCACACCTCATCCGTCAGAAAATGCTGGAGCCCAGAGGGGAAGTGAGGAGAGAGAGAGAGAGTCCCTCTGTGTTCTCCGAGCCAGAAAATTCCATGTTTCCCCAGCTCACAGGCAGCTGCAGATTCCGGTCTGGCTCTGGCCTCTTCAGACTTGAAGTTTGGCCTGTGCTAGCCATGGAGGGTGGAGGAGAAAGGGATGAGGAAGACGTGACGCTCCGAGTAACCTGTGCCATGGGGACCCTTGGAGCAAGGACAGGATGAAGCCAGGAGGCACCACAGCTGTCCAGATGAGAACCAGATGGCCCAGAGAGATGGCAGCTGTGGCTACAGCTGGGAGCCAGGGTAGAAGCTTAAGACATGGCCCTAGGCTGATATATCTACTGGAAAACCCATCAGCAGAGGGAGATTTCCCTGCAAAAAGCAGTTGATCCTTGGCCTGCATTGTCCTCCCTATTTCCCAAACACCTACTATGTGCAGGCCCTGTGCTAGCCTCAGTAGGGAAGGTAACAAACCAGATTCACAGGGCCTGTGTGGTGAGGTTGGACTGGGGATAAGAATAACTCAGCTAAGATGGGCTGGGGGTTCTTGAGTAGAGTGGAGGTTCCTGGCCTGAAGGCTGAGGATCCAGGAGGTCATCCTAGAGTGGGCACCACTAGAGTTGAATGTGAAGGATGAGGGAGTCTGGCTGGGAAGCTGGGGAGAAATCTAGGGGCACTCTAAGTCAGAAACACACCATCTAGGAAAATGGCAGACTTTCCTCCAAGGATGTTTAGAGACGTAACTCCCCCAGCATGGCCATAGCTCAGAAGGCACAGAGAACTATTGCCTCTGCAGCACACTCCCCTTCCCCTGCAGCATACCAGCGTACCAGGGAGACACGAATATTAGACTCAGAGAGGTTATTGATTTTCCCAAGCTCACACAGCTAGGAAACGGTGGAGCTAGGAGTAGAACCCAGGTCTGACTGACCCCAGAGCCCACTTTCCCAGTTTCTTTGCTCCGGGTCCTACTCCAGGCTGACAGCCCAGGCACTAAGAGGTCAAGTGTGGGGGGCTGTTGTCTCCGTCCCAGGTAGGAGGAGGCTGAGGCTCAGGGAGGAAATATGCAGGCCCAAGGCCACTCCATCTATTGGAGGTAGACCGGGACAATGCCGGCCCTCCTGGTTCTGACAATATTCCTGCCACCACCATGGGAAGGCCTCCCAGGAGCAACTGGACCCCTAAAGGAAGGATAGCAAACCAAGGCCACTTCTCTTCAGACATCATTAAGCATGGCTAGGGAAACCTACTCCAAGCCAAGGTGCTGCCTACCCCCAGATAAGCACAGACCCCCATAAACCTCTCACCCCCACAATGTTCCCTGTGCCCAAGAGAGCTGGGGAGAGGCAGATGGGAGGAAAGAGGCTCACAGGGCTCCTGTCCGATGACCCTGCATGCTAGGTAGCCCACTCGCAAGGCAAAGCATTGAAACCAAGGTGTACCTTTCGTCCAAGAGGTCCTGGATTCCCAGGGAGCCCAGGCAAGCCCACGTCGCCCTGCAAAACACAGACAAGGGGGTAAGCTGGGGGAATGGGAGCAGAGGTACTCCTTAAATTGAATGTGTGATTTTATATGGCCAGTTGTTTGTAAATAGGATTCATGGAGGCCCAGAAGCCTCAGGGGACATTGGGGGCCTCTGAGTAGAGTGAGGGCGGCCCGAGTAGGCAGGGTACACAACCTCTTCCCACTCAACCTAGTCTCTCCATTGGATCCATTTTCTATACTGGACTTCAGCATAGGCTACCATTTGGGAAACTGATCCTGCTGCTAAATATTTGAGAACCACTATTTGAAAACCACTGTCCCCAGGGAATATGCAATTCATGTCTCATTCCAATCAGCTCACTCTCTTTGTCTCTCTCTGTCTGTCTCTCTGTCTCTGTCTCTCACTCTCTCTCTTTGTATTCTTCATCTTTGCTGGGCACGGTGGTCATAAATAGGAGGCATTTCTGTCACCACCATGAGACCTAAGAACAAACAACCCAGGGCAAGAGAGAAGCTGAGGCCCCTGGACTCCATCAGACCTAGGTACCAGTCCTGCGCTGTACTGACCAGCTATATGACCAGCAAGCCATCCGCCTCTGGGGCCTCTGTTTTCTCATTTGCAAGCTGGGCCCGTATTCCTGGCTTATTAGGTTCCAATGAGGAGCAGAAGGGAGTATATGTAAACATTCCCCCCCCCACAGTAATGAATGAAGGAACTTATCAGTAAGAATGTGAAGGAATGAGCTACCTGTGTATTGGGGAAATCAAAGGGAGCTGCCACTTCTGTGCACTCAAGCACAGGAGGCTGGGTTGAGAGCAGTGTTCTGCCTGTCAGGGGGGCTCTTACGCTGTGCCCAGAGGAAGCCAGACAGACTGGAGCATTCCTTCCAGGATATGAAGGTCTGAAACGCTGGGGGCCTCAACTGGATTTCTCGGTTCCCCTGTTCCCACCTGTCCTGCACTCCCTCCAGGCCCCTTGATCCGTTTATGGGGTGGATGCTTCAGGAATGGATGAAGTCTTTTGGCCTGAGTATATTCTCTTCCACGGGAGAAGCTTCTAGTTTCATAGCCCTTCAGAGGTAGGGAGCCCTGAATCTCTGGCCTGTTCCCGTCCCTCCTCCTAGAAATGTACAGATATGTCTCCTGGCATTAACAGCCTCAGAGGGAACTTTGAACATCTTCTGGAAGCCGGGTATATGTTACCAAGAAGCTTCTGGATACCAAGGGTCACCTAGTGAGCCCTGGAGAAAGCTATGCAGGGCATGAGGCAAAATGGCATTTGCCAAGAGTGTGTCCATAGGCAAAATCTGCTGGTTTTCCTGGTTGCAGCCCAGGAAGAAGACAGCAGGAAATGGCTTTGGGTTTAATGTGGGAAAAGGCAGAAGGACTTCAAGGAAAAACCAAACCACATGCTGACCTTCCCAGGACTTCCCCGCCTCCCTGCCTTTGTCACACAGTGGCCTCTGCCAGGACGGCTCACCCCAGAGCAGGGCAGTTTCTCTACTGTCCACTCCCCGCTTCGCTGAGCTCTGGGGTCCCTGGAAACCTACCTTTGTCCCATCGTGAGCCTTTCCGGGTGAGAGCCCTGGGTCCCCTTTCTGTCCCTGAAACAAAAATAATTCCACTTCGGTGGCCGAGTCATCTAGAGAGGATGTCACCCCACAGACGTGTGTTCTAAGCCCTGTCTTGTGCTTAAATGCCCTTCCATCCATCCCCACTCACCTAGCTCCATTACCCCCTGGCTCTAACAGCTCCCCACTGATCGCATGATGACAAAGTCCAAACCCTTTGGCGTTCCAAGTCTTTGGTCATCTGGTCCCAGCCATCCTGACCAGACTTGGCTCTCCTTCCACCAGCCAAACACACAGACAGGGTTGCCTCTGCCCCTTCCCCAGACCACAGCCCATTCCTCAGCCGTGCCTTGCACTTTCCTGCTGCCAGGCCCTTGCTCAGGCAGTCACTCCCACCTAGAAAACCATTCCCCAGTCATCATTAGCCAAACCATAACATTCTTCCAGACGCAGCTTGAACGCGTCCTCCCCAAGCTGGGTCCACATGTAGGTGACGTGACCTTGCGTGTGAGCGTTGCTAGGACTGCCTCCAGGCTTGCTCCCCTGAGGCTCTCAGGGGGCTTCCAAGAGACACATACAAGAAGCATGCCAATTCTTTTCCATTTTTCCAATGCTCACCTCACCACTCTGATCGCCTAGGGTCACTGCAATAACACCCACTTACATCTGTGTACAGCTCTTCACAGTTTGCAATATTCCTCATCTCACTAGCTTTTCACAACAGCTTGCTGAAGTGGGCAAGGGAAGTGTTATTACCCTATTAACAGAGGCTGGAGAAGGAAAGGGACTGTTCGAGGCCCAAGATGAGGCATTGGCAGAGCTAAGACTAGAACCCTGAAGATGAGTTAGAACAGAGAGAAACCAACAAACAGCAGGTTCCCAGTCAGAGAGAAATCCCTAGCATTTGGGAGTGTCCCCAACACAAGGAGTCTAGCTCCTAAGAGAATGGGGCTTGAGAAAAGGCCCACAGACAGTTCACTAGCTGCATCTCCTGCAGGGCTGAAGAGCGTGCTCCTGGCTGCAGGCCCGCCCATGTGGCCCAACTTGGTTAAAATACTAAAATACTCTGAAAACAGCCCTTTGGAAAGTAGATCCACCCTGATGTCACCTTTCAAGAGTTCCTGATCACTGTCCTTCACCCTCACTCCCACGTTCCCTCCACCAGCTGGATAGATCCTGAGTCAGAAATCCTAGGATGAAGCCAGGGACTCACAGTGGGACCTCAAGCAAGTCATTTCACTCCCCTGAGCCCCATCATTTCCTCCCTTTAAAATGGGAGCTGTGCAGCACACACACATAGACATGCACACAACATGCGTACACACAGGCACACACACACACACACATGCACACAGATACTCATACACATGCACATGGATGCATGCACGCTCGCACATTCACATAGCACTTGCATACACATTCACATGTGCACACAGGTGCATGTACACACACACTCATACACATGCACACTCATCGTCAGCTGCCCAGATTTCTTGGCAAGGAGCCCGCGAGAAAATGGACATGGCACGTGGGAGAGGTGGTGTGGCCAACTTTAATTAATTCCCATTTGGTTCTTTCCAACTTTCAAATTCTGACTCAGTCACTCTTCACAAGAAATCATCACATTAAAGAGGGGAGGAAACGGCCTTTCACTGCCCACCTACTCTGCAGCCAGTACTGGGCCAGGCCCACTCTACGCAGCAACTCATTAGTCCTCTTAACATCTACGTGATGCAACTCAGAATCCATACCGGAGGGCAGAGAGGCTGAGTCACAGCCTGGGGTGACATGCAGGTAAGAGGCGAGGTCTTACTAGGTCTGACGCATCCCTAGTCTGTCTGAGTTCACAGCTCTCATTTCCAAATGGGAAAGCCGGTACTTCTCCCACACCCTCCAGTTGCTCCAGGCTGAAGGGCAGCCCTCCCTGCTAGGATACCAACTCTCTGTCCACCGGGGCCCCCCAGGTCACTTCTGCAGAGCCCGTCCTCTGGGATCTCACACTGCAACTGCCCCTCACACACTGTCCCACCCTCAGCTGCTCACAAACCCAGCTCCACTGCCTTTTATGACCATGGTGCAAGGCCAGGCACAGGGCTACCCAGGATTCCAATGGCCAAAAAAGGACAACGGCTCTCCCCATCCCGCCCTTGCCCACCTCAGTCTAAAGTTGGTAAAAGAGCTTGGCTTAAAAAGCTTTCATGGGTGGGCTTCCACGTATCCTAGTCATTTTATTAAAGGGAAACGGAGACCTAAGGAGATGCTGGACCTGCTCCCTTGCCTGGGGTCCTTACCCAGGACATTTTAGTTATTTATGGGTATCTCTCTGCAGCCTCAGTTGCAGCAAAGTGCTTGGGATGTAATCCTGGTCCAAGGACAATACCCACAAGTACAGATCTACTATGACCCAAGTCTCACCACGACTATAGGAAATACCACAGTGGGGAACAGACACAGGGCTTGCCCATGGGGAACTTTCACGAGAGAAGCCAGAGAGACAGGTGATGATAATAAGCACTAGAATTTACTGAGTGTCCTTCTAAGCTCTAGGCATATAAATCTATGAGGTAGCAACTATCATTATTCCCATTTTACAGATGAGGAAACTAAGGCACCGAGAGAATAAGTAACTTGCCTAAGATCATACAGTTAGTAAATAGGATTTAGACTAAGGTACTCTGGTTCCAGAGCCCAAGCTCTTTACATTTCAATACACTGCAGATGGCAAATGGAGACCAAGAGGAAGGCAAGAGAACTTGACCCAAACTGAGGGGAAATCCCTAACAGGACTTACAGTTAAGTCTGGAGGAAGACAAGGAGAGAACCAATGAAGTTAAAGCTCAAGGAATGCTCTAGGCACCCTGGTTAAGTGACAGTGTGACTTCTGGGATGGAAAAGATCATATGTCTTCTCAGCCAGACTCCTGCAAATTCCCCAGTAAGAGATATAAGGAATACATGAACTCTAATTAATTGTTTATACCTTGGCAAGGACAGAATCTGGTCACCAGACCTAGCTCTCCAGCCACGAGCCTGTATGACCTTGGACAAGCCCCCTTTTCCCTCTGCATGGGGAAGAGTAGACTGGACTTAGTTAAAAGAGCCTTGCGGAACTAGACAATATTTGGGAAGGTATATTTTAACTATAAATGCTGCAAATATAGTGAGAACAAGAATTACAAGCTCCCTTCTTATAGCACTTATAGTTAACGACGGTTCTTATAGTTAAAGGTAGCACTGGGCAGTGGAGAGAATAGGGGCTCTGGGTAACTGAAGCCCAGAGAGAGGCTGAGACAATGGAGGAACAAATCCCAAAAGGTTGGGAAATTCTGGGCTGGAAGTCCCTGTACAAGTCATTGCTGATCCTGAGTACAAATGGATGAACGGGGTCATAAGAGACAACGCTAGGGCTGGGATTGGGTCAGCTCTTGGCCCCAGGCCTGGAACGTCCTCTGAAGATTTTGGGCCTCTTAGTACCACTACTGCTATTTCACGTGTTTAGGAGTTCTAGCCAATGCAAGCGGGAAGGAAAAACAAATAAGACTACTAACTTTTGAGAAAAAGGAGGTATATCCTTTGCAAACAATATGAGTGCCTATCTAGAAAATCGAAGAGAACTAACTGAAATACTGGTAGAATTAATAAGATAATTCACTAAAGGGCATGGTTATAAAATACGCACAAAAAGTACAAAAATACGAATGTCAACAGTCTCTTCAAAAGCTGAGAGCCAGCTAGAAAATATAATGAGGAAAATATTCCCTCCATTTACAACAGCAACAATAAAATTTCTAAGTATAAACTTAAGAAGCATGCAGGGCTTATGCAATAGAAACTATAAAAGTTTACTAAAAGACATTTAAAAAAACGCAACCACATGGGAAAACTTAATATTTTAAAGATGTTCATTTTTCACAAATTAATATACACATTTAATACAATTCCAATAAAAAACCCAAGAGGGTTTTTAAGGAAATTATTAAGATGGGCATAAAGTATATCTGACAGAATAAATAGCCGGAAATATTTTAAAAGAACAGGGGTGAGAAAACACACTGCATAAAGATAGTAAATGTTATAATATAAAGTAGTATTTTACTAACATAACAAAATACGAAGAGCAATAAAACATATTTGAATGGCCTGAAATAGGCCTTATTCTATCATACAGTAATCAGTGGAGAAAAGGTTATTTAAGAAATGGTTAATTATTGGAAGGAAAATAAAGTTAGAGCCCTACCTCATATCACCCCTCCCATTGAAGGTTAATTCCAGATGGTTTAAATTTTTTTAGTACAAATGATATTATAAAATGACTAGAAATATAAGTGAATACCTATCTGATCTTAGGATGGGAAAAAATGTCTAATTATAAAAGTAAATAACCATACATTTTACCTATGGGTGGAGCAATCCCTAAACTGACATTATCATAAGTTCCTAATCTGTATTAGCTATTATTTTTAGCCCCCCCCCAAATAGATAACATTTCCAGTTGTGAAAATCATCACAAATACTCTTCACAGGCAAACGATAAGCTGGAAAATATTTGTAAGGTAGATGAAATCTTAATAACTTTAATATACAAACATAAATAATTTTTACAAATCAAGGACAAAAGAACACCCCAACCCCCCAAATAAACAAACTCATAAACGGTGAAATACAAATGGAAAACATAGGAGAAAAGCCTTCTTCTCATAGATGATCAATGAAGTGAGGCAAAAACAAAAATGAATTATCGTTTAAAAATCTCCTCCTCTAATGCCAACAGTAGCATGAACTGGTTCAATATTTCTAGACAGCAATTGTTAATAAAATAACAGCTAAACACTTACAACAGCACTTATGTGCGAGGCATATTTTAAATTACTCTTATACGTGTATACATGCATATATGTAGATGCACATATATATATATTTATATCTCTATATATGTTGACTTATATATTGCTTAATCCACAGAGGAAGATCTGAGAGCTGTGGAGCTGCATTGCTTTATATCTAAAAGTATGGGCTTTAGAGTCAAGCCATAGAAGGTTCGAATCCTGCGTCTGCCACTTGTTAGACATGCGACCCTGGGCAAACTACTTAGCCATCACTTGGACCTTAGTTTTCTCATCTGTAAAATGAGGGTAAGAACACCTGTCCTGCAAAGTTCCACACAGGATGCTTGCTCAAAACGCACACAGTACTGATCGCTGGGCAGGGCCACTGCAGGAGGCTAGATTTCTTCTTGATATTCTAGACTTTTCCACATTTTTCTTAATAAGCATGCCTTACCTCAGTCATCAGAGGAAAAGGAAAGGTAGGCTGGAGTCAGAGCCTGAGAACCTCGTCAGGCTATCTCCACCTCAGCTCCCACCAGCTTTGCTAGCAGTCACGTAGGTCACCCAGCATGTCCTGTCCCACCTGCCTATCCTCCTCTGGTGCCCAAGGGCCCCAAGTAATCCTGAATAATTCAGTGCAGCCAAGTGGAGCACACCAGGGTGGAGCAGCCAGCGGACAAGAAGAGTGAGGCCCTCATCATCTGATAGGGGCCGCACTGGCTTTCCTGCACAGCTGGAGCCCCGCCTGCCTCTGACCCGCAGCTCCTCCCCTGCACCAGGGCCCTGCATCCCACCTGCCTTCACCAGCATCAGCATCCCCATCAGGGCAGCCCCAGGCCTCCCCACTGACCAGCCCTCACCCCACTGGCCACGGGCCAGGCCTGCTTCTCAAGCTACCTGAGTGGCCTTACCAAACCTCATCTGATCATGTCGCCTCTGCTGAAAATCTTTGCATGTCTTCCTGCTGCTCTTTGAATGAAGTTCAAAAGTCTTACCACCACCTGCAGGACTGCTGACCTCCCCAACCTCCTCTTGCCCTTTTGCCCAGTCAACTACACAGCACTTCGGACCTTAGTTCGACCCTCTGGGAAGACCTGCCTCACCTCCCAGACTAGAAAGGTGAGCTCCTGAGCAAACTTGGCCATTCAAAACAGCTGCTGGTCCTCAGCATCTTGCTGTACCCCAGGACCTGGGAGACCTGAGGCCTCTGCAAAGCAGAAGTCTCCAAAGGAGGTCCCTTCTAGAAAGGAGCAGCAGGTCCTTCCAGGGGACAGGTCCTGCTGCCATCTCCCAGACAGTGTCTCAATCGGCCGGAGCCTCAATTTCCTCATCTGTAAATGAATAGAGTATCTCCACCCATATCTTAGGTCTTTGCAAGGATGGAATAAGACAAGCTACATAAAGTGTGTGCATAGTGCCCAGCACAGAGCAAGGGCACAACAGATGGTGGCCATTATCATCAGTGTCTGCCTTGTTAAAACCCAGAGCACCTCCAGGCACCTGCTGGGCACCGGGCACCTTAAGCCTCTGTGCTCATTTTCCGAGGAAGGAACCCCAGCCCAGCCCTGGCTGTGGAGTCACGAACCTGCAGGGGCTGAGGCCGGTGCTCCTGCACCAGCCTTCTAGTGCCCTACGGTCACATATCCAGGGTTACCTGTGCATGACCTTTGTCTCAAACTCCTGACAAAGCTGATGGGCTGCAGCAGCTCTGTTCTAGAAGTCAGCACTGGCCTTTGGAGGCTGTACAGCTGTCACTCACTGCCTGACCTGGGGCCAGTCATTAATGGCTTTACTTAAGTCCCTGGACCTTTGCAGTTGAGCTGCAAAGGTCCAGAGAATGACCCGGGGCTTGGGTTACCAAAGCCCAGGGGTCTTCACCTGGTTACCCCACAGATGACAGGCTAGGCTGGGTGGCCAGACCAGGAGTCCCTCTGCCCTTCCTGGCCTGCCCCCATGCTCCTTCATCACAGTCACTGAGCCCTTGGCTTCCCTGACCTTCATATTCCTTTCACTCCTATTTCTCCAGCCATTCTGTAAGACTTCCCCCCGTGACCTGGCACTCCTTTGCATTCTTGCTTCTCACTCCACATACCATCCTGAACAACTCTGTTCCCTGCCCAAGCCCCAGGAGCAGACAGGAGCTCTGGGGTTGGAGGTCCTCGCAGTCCAGAGCACTGGTCACTTTGTGCTCTCATTTAAAAGTTAACTGGGGCCTTCTAAGAAGGGTGAGAAGGTGGCATCTCTGTGTCAGCCACGCCTCAAAGGCTCTATCTCCAGCTCAGAGCTCTTCTGAGTCTCAGAATGTCTCTCCATGAATCATCTCTTCTAGCTGGGCTACAAGGTCCCAAACCAATGCCATCTCATTCCTTCTCCTGGGTTCCCAGGTTCAGTCACCTAGGCTAACACGGGAAGTCACGACCTTTCACCTCTAGTCCATTACCAGGTCCTCTCTATCCCACCCCCACATCATTGTGCATGTACCACCGTTTCCTCCTCCCACAGCCTGAGCTGGCCCAGGCTGGCCTCATCTCTGCCCTGCTCGCCCAGGTCTCCCTGCCTCCACTCTGCTCCCCACCGCCAGTCCATCCCCCATTTGGTATCCAGTGATATATATCACACGAAATCTTTCCACGTCCCCTCTCAGCTCAAAATTCGACATGCCTCTTCAGGTTGCGTCTTAGGACCCAGTAAACCTCACATTCCTAGTCAGCGTTCAAGGCCCTCCTTAGTTAGCATTAAATGACCTTTTGTCCCACTCCCTTTGAGGGCTCCAGTTTCCAGCCGCCCTCCGCCCCAATCACTCCCAACTAGAAGCTAAACTCCTCAGGCCTCGCTGTGTCCCCAGCCCAGCACGGGGCCCGGCACTCAGGAGACATTCGGCCCAGTGTGGATCCTCTGCAGTGATGCTGAGGACCTCCCACCAGGAGACCCTAGGAAGCACCCAAAACATGGCCCTAATTTCAGCATCCGCTCCATGGCCCTATCTCCAGACTCCACAATAAATACTCACTTTGGCTCCGGGAGCACCGGGGAGGCCTGGATTTCCATAAGGCCCAGGAGGACCCTGAAAGGGAAAAGAAACAAAAAAGTGAGGGAAAACAGGGCCGTTCCACTTCCCGACAGCAGCGCCAGCCTGTTCCTGCATACACTCGGCCTTCTCCCCTGGCCAAATCTTAGTCGTATTGCGACGGTGACTCTCTTTTAGGAAGGCCCCCCGGATGCCTGGCACTGTGCTAAGCACTATTTATACATCATCTCATTTTATCCATTAACCCATGAGGTAGGTACTGTCATGATTCCTGTTTTGAATAGGAGGAAGTTGGCGTTTCGAGAGGTTTTTGATTTTTTAGGTCATGCAGCTGCTAAGGGGCAGAGCTAGATCTCAACTTCAGAGGTGTGATTTCAGAGCACAAGCCCTTAACAGCTGAATTTTACCGCCTTTCCACACTCTTCCCCAGTCGGCCCCATCATCCCTACCCAGCTGGCTTCCTTAGGCTCAAATCACACTCAGCTGTTTGCTTACCTGCTCCACGCCTGGTACTTACTCCCTTCAGCACCTTTGCCATGCTGTTCCCATCATCTGTCATGCCTTTCCCATCCAGTCCCTCCAGCTGAAACCCAACAAGGTCTGGCTCAAATGCCACCTCCCCCAGGGAACCTCTGGGGACTTTTCCTACCTAAAAGAACCTCTCCACCCTTCAGACTTCAGACTGACTGTTGTCTGAGCCTTTGGAGTTAAGAGTTCAATGAAGGGAATGCTTGGCCTTTTCTGAACAAAGGCATAGCCCTGCTGTGGCCATGATACATAGTCATTTCTCTCCCTTGGATTCCTACAGGCTCTGAGCTTATGGCATCCTCCAGGGTCCTTGGAGCAGCTGGGAAGAATGGGCCCAGAGAGTCAAAAAGTCTTGGCCAGTGTCACACAGCAGAGTAGTGGCTAAGCAAGGGCCAGAACTGGGGTCTGTTGGCTTCAAGTCCAGGGCTTATTCATGGCACTAGATTTTCCCAGGCCATTTCTGAATCCGCTGTAACAGCTGGGTCCAGTTTGTCCAGCAAGCGCCCCGAACTACAACCTTGCAGACCAGTCATATAAAAAGAGCCCCAAGAGTCAAGTAATTCCTGGTGGTCTTTGTCCAGTAGGAATAATCTGGGGCATTGGGGTTGGGGAGAGGAACCTCAAAAGGCCCCACAGAACCCCCCACCACGCCAGCCTCCAGACACACTGCCCTTGTCCCTGACCCCTCTTGACCCATCCGGCTAGCTCTGTATAACTTGTTGCCTTTCTCTCTCTCTCTTGGAAGCCAACTTCCCAGCTGCAGTCTGTCACATTCTGACCAAGGCACCTCCCTCTTCCTCGATGCCTGAACTGGGACCCTCTCCTTCTCCAAAAACATCTAGAAAGAACGGTGTTCAGAAGCTCGCTCAGCCTGAGGGACTTATAATGGTGTCATGGGCGATCTTCCCTCTAAAACAATCAGCCTTCCAACCCCTCCCAACATCCCACCAAACACTGTCTGTTGGCACAGGGCTGCAATTAGGAAGTGTCAAGACCTGGAATCGCTCCTGAGCCTCCCCTCCCCCAGCCTCAGTCTCTCTGTCCTACAGATGACTGGGACCCAGTGGTCTCTAAGGAATCTGGAAGACCTCAGATATTCACCCCAGCCCAGACTTTTGGGGTCTAATCTCAGAGCTTAGCCTGAACTGGGCAAAGGTTGGGTGAGGGTGTTCGAGGAGGGGCACCTGATCACACCCCAGAATGAGGCATGGGCTGTACAAGGTCAAGGGTGGCCACGTCTCCCCAGTTGCGCCCCCAGCTGCCCCAAAAACGATGGGCCGGAGCACTCGGCTACCGCATCTGCAGCTCATGAAGGTGGGGGCTTCCTGCTTTCCCACCCCCACCTCCCCACCCCTCTCCAGCCACTGCCTTGCAGAGAAATGAAGCACATAGTTGCGTGGGAGCCAAGCAGACCAATTCTATAAATGCTGCAACCCAGAAAGGCAGATGGGGGCAGGGCCAAGGGATTCCCCAACATCTCTTGCTGAATAACAGGAGTATGTGGAGGTGGGAAGGACATGCCGCTGACCTCAGGTAAGGCCCTGCCCTGCCCTGAGTACCAGAGCTGCCATCTATGCAGAGGGAAGCTGACATTGCATAATCCCAGCATTCTATTATCTTTGGAATTTTATGATCTATGGAATTTCCAGTCCAGAAACAGGATGATGGGCGGGGGTTGGGGGGGTAGGGGCGGTGCACAGAGAGATGTCAGGAGAGTCATTTACTCACTCGTGGAATGTCAGAGCTAGGAGGAACCTTGGGAATGCCTTATCATGATCCCATGTGTTATAGATGGGGAAACTGAGGCCCAGAGAAGGGGAGGAACTTGGCTGAGATAACATGTTCTTGACTCCCAGACTAGAATTCCTCAGTGACCATTTGCCCGGCACCTACCACACACAGGGCACTCTGCTAGGCTCAAGTAAGAAAAAGCAGCAAGCGGGCCTGTCTCTAGCCCAGTGGGGCTCAGCCAAGCAGATGAAAAATTTAGCACACAGATGACAAGACCATAGGCTCTAGAGTCAGACTGTTTTGTTTCAGTCCTGACTCTGATATTTTACTCTGTTCGACTTTACCCAAAACAACCAAAATGCTTTGAGCCTCAGCTTCCTCACCTGTGAAATGGGGATATTGGAACCTATTTCTCATGATGGCTGGGAAGATAGAATGAGATCACGCACATGCAGCTCCGTAAACAGAGTTCAGAGGTCAATATGAGTTTTAGAAAGTGATCCGTGCCATCCGAGGGGCAGATTAAGTGCTGTAGGAGCTCAGAGAAGGGGCTGGTCATCGGAAAAGGAGCTGGCACTTGATCTGAGCTGTGGAGGGAGGAGGAGTTTGCAGAAGAGGGTGTGTCCGCTCTAGGAGACAGCCTGAGCAACACTGCAGAGGCTGGAGGGCTCGGGAGGGTAGAGTGGGGGTCACGGGCAGACTGCCTGGGCCTGAAATGCTAGGTCAAAGGTCCTCGTCCTGGCCCCAGACTGCAAGGTCCCGCGGCCGGCAGTATTGATGGCACCTCTGTGGTCCCCAGCTCTGGGCACGTGCTCCATGGAGACTCCAAAGCCAGGAGGAAATACCACTGCATGGAGCAGATTCCAGAGCCCTGGGCCTGGGGAGCACAGGGCCAGGTCTGGAGGGAACTAGGGCTCGAGTAATTGCATAACCAGAACCATCCGCTGGGCTCGGAGCTAAAAATATGCCCCAGGCAGCTCTCTCTGCCAGGGCCTCGCCAGGCACCCAGCGTGGGAAAGGCTGATTCAGCCTGGGCACAGATGCCAGGCGCCGTGGGTCTGAGGGGATCAAATAAGGCAGCATTAAGTGACATGGGAGGCATAACACATAGGAGCTGTTCTTCATCCAGAGGCTCGGGCTAGTTCATATCGGCCGCTGCAGCCCTGCCAAGCCATCCTTCAGCCTCCAGTTGAACTTTTCAGCACAGGGAGCTCACCCCCTCCCTGGCATGGCCTGTCTAATGGCCTATGTCAGCATCCCTACCCCAGGACGGTCCTGCAGAGGTGGGAAGAGGGGTGCAAGGGTCATGTCCTCCAAAGTCAGTTTTTTTTTTTCCTGGGCAAGCACCAGAGCTCATAAGCTGAGGGATGTGATCTGCAGATACCCCTTCTCAGCCCCGGGTGGCAAGGACAACTGAGACCCTGCAAGAGGTCATCGCTGTGCCATGGCATATCTGTCTACAGTGTACCCTTAAGAGCCCTCAGTCCACTCCAATGGACAAAGTGGAAAATGAATGCCAGAGAGGGGCAGGGAACAGTTTAAGGACACAAAGCAAAGCTGGGACTTCAGCAGCAGTGGGGACGCAGGCCAGAGAGCCAACCAGTGCTCCGAAGGATGGTGTGTGATCACTTACCCGAGGCCCCCGTGCACCGGGGGCTCCAGGGAGCCCAGGCAGCCCAGGGGGACCCTGAAAAGAAAGCAAAACAGCATCAGTGCCAAGCAGTAGTAGAGAATGGGTTCAAGCATTCATTCGACAAACCTGTCCAGAGCTCTGGGCATGGAAACCCCAATGGTTGAAAAGAGGGGTTTCCTGAGGTCCCTGCTTGGGGAACTCATGCTCTTGGAAGCTTTTGGGCCTTTGCAGCTGCTATTTCTCAGTCTTTAAAGCTCTCATCTTTTATTACTCAGCTAACTTAGTTACAGTGTCATCTCCTCCAGGAAACCTTCCATGATTCCTCCTCCAATTTGGGCCAAGTCCCCCTCTTTCTCTCTACTTTAAAGGCCACTATTATAATTCATGGAATTGTCTGCTTAGAAGCCTGCTTCTCCCACCAGACCATGGTCTCCTCAAAGGAACGAATAGGATATGAGTCATCTCTCTCTCCCCAGGGCTCAGCCAAATGTTTGATAAAATAAAACAGCAAAAGACCTCGGAGCTTAGCCAAATTCTCTGCAGAGCCAGAGCAGAGAAGGGACTTGTCCAAGGTGACACTGAGCATCTTTGCACCATGGAGATACAGTATAGCATTAAGAGCACAAGCATCAGACAGGCTTGGGTTCAAATCCCAGTGCTACCACTTCCCAGCTGGGTTTGGACGAGTTCCTTAACCAGCCTGATCTATGAAACGGGGACAATAATATCCTCTTTACAGTATTAATGAAACGAGAGACTGTGGATGTGTAACACAATACCTTGTGTGTAATCGTCACTCAAGTGTTTCATCTATTCCAATGGCCACGGCCTGGCCCATCCTTTCTCACTGCTCCCCAAGAACCTGCAATAGCCCGTTCATTTGCCTCCCCATCGCTGCCCTCTTCCCTCTCTAGCCCTCCACACAGCCTGGTTCACCTTCGCAAGGTACTCCCCTGCTCACCAACAGTTGATGGCTCCCCACTTCCCACAAGATAACAGCCTAACCCTGCAACATGGCATCCGGGGAGCACCCGTCTGGCCTCACGGCTCCTCCCTCCCTACACACAGGAAGGGAGGCAGACGGGCAGACGTACTAAACCTTGGGCTGACCTCTGTTCAAACCCTGGTTTTGCACTTTGTGCAAGCCTTTCGGCCTGTCTGCTTTCCGCTGCTCCCCTTTACAATAGGTTCAGTAGCTACCATCCCATCTACCCCAAGGAGTGCATGCTGATGAACCAAGTGCCTGATCTGAAGAACTGAACACAGAGCCTTTGACGGAAGCCAGGCTTTCGAGGATGTGTGAGGCCTGGGGAATTCATTTGTTTCAAATAACCATCAATGAGATTCCAGGTTTCCTGCCCAGAGTTAAAATCAGTGTTGAAAACCCAGTACGGTTTGGCTGGTAATTAATCCAGACCTCACGCTGGGCAGCCTTGGTTCACAGTTCTGGCCTGCGAACACCACGTGCTTGCTCGTCCATGAATAAAAATCAGAAGAGAGATCCAGACAGGCAGATATGGGTACCAAAGCCCCAGGGTCACTGGAAAGGGCCCCCGGATGGAGCGGGGCGGGCTGCTGCATGACCTCAGGCCAAGTCCCAGCAGCCACCTCGGAGCCTCTGGCGCTGCTGGCCAAATTGGCAGGAGTCTTCTTTCCATCCAGAGCCCAGGGGCCTGGGGGGACCGTCTCTAGTCCTATGTCCAGTTCTGCAGGTTTGGGATCCAGGGCCAGCCTACTTTCCGCTCCTCCCCAGGGAGCAGTTGACTACGGTGTAAGATTGGGGCCCTGGCTTCACTCCGGGCACCCGCACCTACTAGCTCTGTGGCTTTAGGCAAGTAACCTCCAGTCTCCAAGGCTTCGTTCTTTAACTACAAAACGAGGATATAATAGCACCTAGCTGACAGATAACCTATAAAAAGTGCTAATCCTGCTGCCTGGCACACGGTGAATGCCCAAAAAGCTAGCTGTTGTTTCTGTTAAGCAAGCTGCTGGAACCTCCCCAGCTTGAAATTGTAAGCCACCCTCCTCACATCTGTTTTTCAGGAAGAGCAAAAGACTTCCCTTCCTAGAAGGCTCTCCCTGGCCCTATTCTTTCACGTGACCTAGAATTAAAGGGGAATGCGAGGCTGAGGCTAAGCGTTACTGTAGGTACTGAGCCCTTTCAACAGATAAACCAAAGAGAGGCTTGGAAAGGTAACACGATTCATCCAAAGTTGCACAGCTAACAGGTAGAGCCTCAATTCAACCCGAGACCATTCAGCTTGCTCTCCTCCCCTAGGCCACTTCCACACAGAAAATCTTGACCAGTTCTCCATGCAGTACATTCTGACTGGCTGTGCAACATAGGGTAACTCCCTTTCCTTCCATGGGCACCTTTGAAATGAACATGCTAGATGCTTCCCAACATTAGCATTCTCTGAATTGCAGGCTGGTGGTGATTTCCTCCTCTAGGATCTCTGGCAGGAGAAGAAAAGTGAGATCATACCCATCTCACAGAGCAGGCCAAGGCCTGGAGCGGCGACGGGCTTATACAGGGCTCCAGGGACGCTCCCTTGTGGACCCTGGTAGGGCCACAACTACAGAGGCCTGGACACTCCCTCTTGGCATTTCTTCTGCCCCAGAAACGGGGACATCCAAGCTGAGGTCTGACCTCATCCACAACATCTGCGGAGCAGACTCTCAGTGCCAGCTGGGACCCACGGCCCGGCCGGGTGATGTCAGTCTACGGCCTGACTCCTCGCCATGGCAGCCCAGCCCCCAGCTGCAGGTCTGGCCGGTCCTCCTTTCCCAACCTGGGACTGGGATGCCCAGCGCCCAGCTGCAGCCACAGGCTGGCCCTTCCCCCTCGCAGTGCTCTTTGTTAGCAGGTGAGGATGGGCGCCCCCTCTCCCCAGATCTGAGACCCTGCCTGTTCTCCATGCAGTGGAAAAACTCTGCCATTTCTTTCCAGGGCCCAAAGCCTGAGCGGGTGACTCTGGGATGATTCACAAGGCCGGGGTGGGATTTTCCACTCCACGCTGCAAACAACAGGGCCTCTGAGAGGGCCCAGAGCTGAGGGGGAGGGGAGCAGGGGCCTCAGGCCTGTCTGGGGGAGGTGGACAGAGGCCTGGGCTCAGGGCTCATGCAAACAGAACCATGGAAACAACCAAACCCCCACTCTGGGCTTCCCCCAAGGGTCCTGGCCTCCAACAGCCAAACCCAGGGAACCTCGTCCCACGGAACAAGTCCACCCTTGTGTCCAACTGTAAGGGCTCGCCTGCCAAGCCTTGTAGAAAGAAGTAAGTCCTGGCTAGCATGGTCCCTGTCAGCAGGCAAGAAGTTTCACAGGCCTGGGATCTGGGAGACCCGAGTCCAATCCTGAGTGTGCTGCTAACTGCCAGGTAACCCTTCACAATGAACTTTTAGTCTCTGGACCTCTGCTCAGTGCCTGTAGCCTGCAGAGGGGGAGGCAGGAGACCTCAAAGGGTCCTCCCATTTCTGACCACCTGAGCTCACGATTATTCCCAAGGATAGCCCACAGGGTGCTGTGCCTTCCCCTGACTCTGTCCCAGGGAAGGGCCTACTGGGATAGGGCTTCTTCGTATGGCTCTGAGCAAGTCACTTCATCTCCCTGTGCTTTGGGGCATCAGTTTGTCCAGCTGTAAAATAGGGATATAATACTCATCTTCCAAGATAACATGTATGCTGGTTATTCTCCATTTGTCCCCCAGATCTACTCTGTGCCCTGGGAAGCTGAACCCCCCAGGCTTCCTTGCTCTCTGCTTCTGGCTGGGTTTAGCCAGTGGGAGGCCACTGCAGAAGGAAATTGGGCAGGGTATTTCTCTCCCTGCTCCCTCCCTGCTGTGCTGTAGTTAGGCCCCAGCTCCTGTAAGAGAGCCCTGGTCATGTTTTAACTCTCCCAGTTTCTGGTAACACCTTCCCCTCCCCTTGTACATTTAGGTCAGGCCCGCGTGGTTCTTCTGATGCTGCCCACAGCTCTGTAAACGGTCCGTCCCTTCCTTGAACTCCAATTACCCTGTTCCCCACCTCGAGCCGTAAGATACAGCATGCAAACTGCTTAGCACAGAGCCTGGCACACAGCAAAAGCTCAAAAACGATAGGCTAAGAACAGGACAAACTATCCCTCCATTCTCTTGGGTTCTAGGTGATACTAGCGTAAGGAGTGAATTTCTCAAGATCTGGTCCCACTTCGAAACTGCCAACAATATGAAGGTGCCCATGTCCAAACCCTCCCGCTTTTCTTAATGCAACGATGCCCCCGCCTCAACCATCCGCCACGACAATCCACTGGCACCCAGGTTCTAGTGCTGGTGCTTTACCACCCTCATCTCACTCCATCTAGACAACAACCCTGGAAAGGTAGATGGCACCGCATCCCCATTTTACAGAGGCAGACACTGAAGCTCAGAGAGGTTAAGTGACTTGCCAAAGGTCACACGGCACCTGGTACCGAGAAAGCATCAACATTGGTTGAAAGAAGGGACAGATGGCTGGATAAGGGAATGGTTCAAACCCAGGTCATTCCAAATCTAAGGTCTGTGGGCTTTCACATTCCTGTGACCTCCTTCGCCCACCAGCAGCAGAGCTCTGTGTAACCTCAAGGAGACTGGCCTGGGATTCAGAACAACCTGTTTTTTTGGTAAGGATCAGATTCTTTCATTCCCAGATAGTCATGGAGCATCTGCTGTGGGCCAGGCCCTCGGCCGGGTCTCCCCGAGGTGACGCCTGCAAACAGGACAAGCGAGTGCAAATGCCAACAGCCTGATCATGAATAAATAAGGCCTTGACTCGCCTCCTCCCAGGCGTGGGGCTTCTGTGCAGCTTCTGTGCAGCCTCTGTGAACCGCAGCCTCCCCGCCCCTCCCCAGCCCAGGCCCAGCTCAGCTTTTCCATGCTCCCCCCGCTCCTGGGGCTCCCACAGAGCTCCCTCACTCAGTGGCTACAACTCCTGGCAGGCCCGGGCCCAGAGCTCTGTCTCAGCCTCTGCCAGTCTGTTTCGTGCCCCTCGAGAACCATGCAGAACAAGTCAGACACAGCCATGGCGCCCGTCTCAGGCTCTGAAAGGCCGTGCAGTCATTTCTAAGTGGGAGCTCTTCCAAAGCCACGTCACAGAGGGGAGACGGCCCCAGGGAGAGGAAAGAAGCTCCCAAGTCACCCAGCAAACTAGATCTCCAAGGTAGCCTTGGAGATCACTCAACTTGCTGTTATTATCTTTCATTCTACAGAAACTGAGGCTGAGAGTGAATTAGGGCCACAGAGCTAGGTAGGGGTGGGGCCAGGATTTGAACCCAGGTCTGCAGGTCTCCAGCCTGGGGACAAGTAAGCCCTGTGCCCCAGGCAGCATAGCCTCTGCTCTGCTGGGATTAGATTCTGAATGCTTTATGGGGGCTGGAGGCGGATAAGAGAGGACAAAAGAAACATGAGTTCTTGCACCGATCAAAGATAAGACTTTGATTACATAATTTCTGGTATCTAGTGAAATATAAATGACCAGTTGGCCCCCTGCCACACAGAGGACTGGACAAAGCTTCTGGAAGCTCCTGAGTTCCTACTGGGGTGAGTCTAGGTTCCAAGCTGGGGGAGGGTGGGATTAGGGTCAAGGACGGTGCAGGAGGGAGGATGCCACCTGCCAGACTGCAGCCCTCCCTCTTGCCCTCAGGGCTGGAAGGGCAGGAAGAATCTGGAAGTCAGGGGTCTGGAGTCGTAGCCCAGCCTTTGCAAGAAAATACTGGATGTCCCTGACCAAGTCTTTTGTCCCTCTAACCTTTGCGCCCTCTTCTATAGAGCAGGGATTAACACACACATCCTGTCTCTCCTGAACCAGTTCCTGCAAGGTCCTAAAGGGAAATGCCACGCACGTGGAAATAATTCATTAACATAGTGGAAATAGAAACAGAAGATTCTAGACATTGAGCTCTTCCTTTGAGGCCAAGGAGAGGGCCTGATAACATCTCTGAAACCCCCAGCCTTCCAGCTCTGACAGAGTCCACTCACTCTGAGTTTCAGAGTGAACATTCAGATGCATGGGACGGAATATGCTGGAGTGTGGAGCAGGGCTGTAAACGTCAACTCTGCCTCCTCCATGCTGTGTGCCCTTGGGCCAGACCTGGTCCTCTCTGGGCACCTGCCCACTGAGGAGGGTTGGACTGAACAATGCCTGCGCACCCAATCACTGCACAGGACTCCAATTGCAAGGAAGCTCAAGGAGGATATCTGGACGGAGGCTTCCTCTCCTGATCACTCACATCACCACATCCTGGAGGGGAGTATGTGGCGTGGTATCTGCCAGGCCCAAAGGCAGATTCTACACCCTAAAACACCGTTCCTGCTGTAGTGCTGGTGGCTCAGACACGGCCATCCCCTCTCTCCGTACCACACACAACTTGGGAGGCAAGGTTGTTTTCCTCCACTGGGCAGAACGGAGACCCCGAACCTCACCCCCTCTGGTAGAGGGAGAGACTTCACCCCCTTTCAACCTCACAGCCAGCGAGCCAGCGCCCACGCGGCTCGGGAAGTTGCACCGTCAGGGCCCGAGGCGCCTGGTGCCTGAGTCGGGTTTGGAGCCTGGAGGGGTACACAAGGTTCTTCCTTCTTCCCTCGGCTCTCAACTCTCTACCCTGCCAACTGCAGAACACGGGACTTGAGCGGAACGTTGACATCATTGCAAAGCAATGCATACAATTTCCATAAGTCCTACAATATGGTTATAATAAAAACGGGCCCTCAGTCCCCTCGGAGGCGGGCTGAATAAAAATCATTCCTAATGATTATTAAAACTTATGAAGTGTGTTTGTAAGGCCCAGAATCCCCAGCATCTGCCACCTTCTCCACAATGTAGGGAGCCTAATGTCAAACATAAAGCCCGGGAGGAGGAAACCACACAGTGATCAGAGCCAAGGCAGAGGAACAGAGCAGAGGCCCTGGCTTTTGCAAACTGCAGCCCATCATTCCCCGCCCAGAAGAATTGGCCTCCAGCTGCAGAAAGGTCGTTGCCCCTGGAGACAGTCCCAGGCAAGCCAGAGGCATTGACCCCGAGAATGTTTCCTACACGTGGAATGTTCCTTCTTTCCTTGATTACTTGGGTCCATCCTGACCCTCCTCACCCTAAACTCCTCTACCAGGGGCCACAAATCAAATGTCTACAGGAGCTAGGCAGATGATATCCACAAGTGACAAGACCGGGTTAAGAGACCCGATCGGGACTTCTGACGTTGGGGACTGTCCAAAGGGGCGGCACTGACCTGGCCACAGCCCACGGACCATTGCACCTCTCGCCTTCCAAGAAAAGCTAATCACCAGGTCTTTCATAAGAAATCTCTCACATTTTTAAAATGTTAGTAACTTATTTAAATATTTTTAAACAACGCTGCATGCGCCAAACAAAACATTCAGGGCTATCCATGTGCGACCTTTGTCCGAAACTGCCAGACGAGCTGCTGGGCCGAGGCAGCTCAGCTCCAGGAGTCAGGAGCTGGACCAGACAGTTCATGGTTTTCCTTCAGCCACTTGACCTTTACAGTTAGGTTAGCAAAGAATGACCTGGGGCCTGGGCCAACCAAAGCCCAAGGGTACTTTTCACCTGCAGGTGGCCCCCAGACCAATCTGGATCACTGGACCATGAATCCAGAGCAAGACGCGCAGTCACGAACACAGCACAGGTAGGGAGTGAGGGCCTGGGTTCAGTCAAGACTCTGCCCCTAACCAGCTCCCTGCTCTGAGTTGCTTCTCTTCCTCCTCCCTAACCAGGAGCAACCACTTGACCTCACTGGCCCCGTCACCCATTCAAACTCCAAGCAACACGCACACCTCACCCAGTCTTACCGGCAAACCACAGTCTCCCTTGGGCCCTGGCGGTCCCATCAGCAGCGGGAAAGGCGTAGATCCCACCAGGTGGAAGAATGAATAGCCACTGCTCGTGGGCTGGGAGCTGGACAGGAATCGCGCTGGGGCCAGTGCCGGGGCCGGGGTGGTCTGCTGGCCAGGCCAGGGTTGTCTGCGGCTGGGCCTTGTCGTCGTTCACTGAACGGGACATCCCTGGCTGCCTTCCCGGGTCTGAGGGGGACGGGCTTCCGGGGGCTGCTCTTGGGTCTGTCTTTCTTTGCGGCTTCAGATCCAGTGGGTTTCTTGCTTCCAGTGGGGAGTGAACCAGGAGTGAGGGTGGGAGGCATCGCTGTGGCTGGAAGCCGAGCAGTCCTGGTAGAACCAGGACTGGGGGCAGACGATAGGGGCAAAACAGCGGGTTGGGGAGGTCTATGCGTGCTAGTGCGGGCGGGGGCCGGCTCACTGGCATGACTACTCATCTTGGCCTCAGTCTGGACCACTGGGGAAAAGGGCTTTTTAGAGGCACCAGTGGCGGGGGGTAGGAGCGGGCGCTGGGTGGTGGGGGTCTGGGCGTTACAGGGTTCCTCTGGATTGTCTTCACTGTAGGATGGGAGACTCTGGCAGGAACTGGGTGGGAAGTGGGTGGCATTGACTTCTTGGTAGGCAGGGCTGACTTTGTGAAGGAAGGTGGAACCGCTTCTGGGTGGGCGGGGGCTTTTGACAGGGACAATTGAAGGAGAAGGGGCTGAAGGCTTGGTTGGGTGACTTTGGGGGATTTTGGTGACTGTGCTCTTTTGCGATGGCCGGACAGGTGTGGTGGAGCTGGCAGGAGAGGCTGGGTGCATGGGAGAAAGCACTTCACTGGCTGACAGCTTGGCAGGTAGCAGTGGGGTATGGGCTGGGTCTCCCACTGGGACACGCTTGTGAGGGTCTGTGGTGCTAGTCCTTTGAGGCTTGGTGGGTGTTGTGGGCACTACAGTCACCCTGGGACCCCTGCCTGCTGGCCGTGACCCCAGGGCTGGCATGGCAGTGGTCAGGTTCTCCAGGCCCAGCAGGGCAAGGCTGGTCTGGAAGGCGAAGGATGCACCAGAGTCTCGGGGGAGGAGGGGTCCCAGCCGAGGCCGGTACGTGTCAGCCTGTCCACACTCCTTTCTCAGGTGGGTACAGTAATTGTGAGCGACCTGCGTCACAGGGTAGATACTGAACTGGCACACAGCACCTTCAAACTGGACTGCATGTGGGCTCATCTTTCCAAAAAGGAAGGAGCCTTCAGGGTCAAGCACTGGGTCCCTGTGGAAAGCCAGTGGGACAAGCACCCGGCGCTGCCCACAGGCCGTCACCAGGGTGACTGTGCGGCCACGAAGCTCCAGAGCTAGGTGGTGCCAGCGCCCATCGTGCACGTCGAGGTCGAATGCCACGGAGCGCCGGGGCCCCAGGTGGACGACCGTCTTGCCGGGAAGGAACTGCAGGCCCAGCTGCAGCTTGTGCTTCCGGCTGCGGACAGCGAAGAGGAAGGCATGATTCACCCGGTGGGAGCAGAGGCTCAGCACCAGCGCTAGCTCTGTGCCCAGGGCGGCAGGGATGACAGCAGTCGTGGGGGCCTGGAGCCGGGCCCGCTGCGTAACGATGAAGCCTGACTGGAACGGAATGACCCCAGGGGGTGGGGGACTCCGGCCACCCACTGCCTTGGCCCAGCTGAGGCCCAGCCGCTGGAGGACATCCACATCTGGAGAGGGAAGGCAAAGGGGGAGAGGGCACGGTCAGGGCATGGTCCAGCCCCAGACCCCCCTGCAGGAGCACAGGTGGTGAGGACGGTCCACCCCCTGCTATCTGCTGCCTCAAGGTTTTAGCTGAGTGCAGAGCTGGAAGCAATCCTTTGGCTGGCTGCACGACCTTTGCATACAGTGGTAAAAAACACAAACTCTGGAGCCAAACTTCCTGAGTTCAAATTCCAGCACCACGACTTACTAGCCTCCTGGCTTCAGTGCCTTGGTTTTCCCATCTATTAAATGGGATAATAGTAATACCGAACTCAGAAGCATGACGTGAGGATTAAATGAGCTAATACTCTTGGGAAAAGGGACCTGGCACCAAAAAAAAAAAAGCATTTCAAACACTAACTATTAATACTAAAAAAATGATAATCACCAATGCTAGTGCTAAGAGGATTAGAGGCTGCCCAGTGCGTCTTGTTTCCCCTTCTCTCTGCCTCAAAAGCCGTCTCCTGCAAGAAGCAGCTCCATAGTGAAGGAGCAGGGTGACAGAAATGGCCGTGTCACTGGAGGTTCCACCTTTAGGAACCTCCTCAGCCCCCTTCCCACTCCTGAGGTCTATCCGGCCGGCTGGAGCAGGCTCCAGGGAGCTTCTATCTGCACATAAAGGAGAGGACACTTCCAATGACTCCCCCTCCCTGCGTGGCTTTGGAGAGAGCAGAGGAAGTCATTAAGGCACCCCTGCAACCTCTGTCCTCTGGCAGACCATGGCCTGGGTAGGTCACATCCGCCCAGTAATTACAGCTGGGGGGGCTAGCCAGAGCAAGGGGAGGGCTTCCAGGGTGTTTATGGAAAGGCATCCTAACCTCGCCTCACGGGCCATTCGACCTCCTTTGGGCAGCTAAGCTACCAGTGTCTGCAGAAGCCGACTCCAAGCTCCATCTCAGCAGGCAAGGAGAGGCTGCCCCCGGAACTGGGGCCTGGGTCAGGTCCTTAGGCCCCTTTCTTTCCCTGAGCTCAGCACCCTAACCCCTCAGTGTGGAATGTTCTCTCTCTCATCACGCAGTGCGAGGGATGTTCATTGGGCTGAATGCAGCCTGAAGCCCTTAGTAGGCCTGCAGTCGACAACTGTCAGATGGATGAACAGATGGATGGATGGACAGCCCCATGGGCTAGAAGAGACTGAGAACCTGGTCGCTGGCAACACGGCAGCGTAATGGTTCCCTAGCAGGCTCTGGAGTCAGAAGGCCGGGCTGTAGAGCCAGACAAGGCCACCTGAGTCTCAGCTGGACTCCAGGCTCAGCTCCTTGCACCGTAAAACGGGGTTACAAAGAGTGCCTATAGCATAGGGTTGTCGGGAGACGAAATGGTTTCCTCCGTCTCCTCACCCACACCCTGCACCAAGTACCTTTGCCCAAGTCTCTTTCTGACTCTGGGGCCTCAGTTTCCCTGCCTGTAAGCCAAGGGAAACCAGACCTGGAGATGGCCACAAAGTGCTACCACTGCTCTAAGAATTCTATAGCTGCAGGCCGTTGTTTTGGTCGCTTGGATTGAAGACCCTATTCCTCCCTAAGGCCCAAAGGCCTTCATTTCCCTTCAGATTCCTCCTTTCCCCTACCTGTCTAGCCCCAGGTCCTATGCTAAAAGAAACCATTGCTTAAAAATTCTCTTAGTAGTGTATTTCGTTTTAATCACTGAAAAAGCCTATATTATCACAAAGTACTACTCACTATAAACAACTTAAAAAGGAGGAACCACTTGTTTGGGAAGAGGTAAGGGCAGGAAGCCACCTCTCCCCTGTTTTCGTCCCACCTTGGCGGCCCCGGAGAGGCCCCCAGCCTGCACACCTCTCTCCCTGCATGCAGAAGCTTAGGGCCACTTGCAGGCACTGAGGGGAAGTGACAACTGGCCAGGCCAGGGAGCACTGATGAGGTTTCCCTTATCATCCTCTTCAAGTCAGTTTCAAGGCTGACAGCAGCCAGTCTCCAGATGTCCCCTGCAGACTGTCATCAGCTCAGGGGCAAAGCCCAGATTCTGAGACCTGGGGCTGGCAGAAGTGGTCATCGCTGAGCCGCCAGGAGCCTCTGACCACTGTGGGCTCCACGGTGGACAGAGAAGGGCTGCTCTTGCCCAAACTTTCCAGGTAAATAATATAATTAACAATCATAAACAACATTTATTGAGCACTTACTATGTACCAAGTGCTTCACATGCATTTTTTTGCTCGATTCTCTCAACCATCTATGAAGCAGGTACTGTTTATTATCCTCACTTTCTAGACAAGGGTCAGAAAAGTAAGCTATAATAATGTGCCCAAGGTCACGCAGCTTATAATAAAGGGCACAGCTGGGGTTTGAACCCTGACCGCCTAGCTTCAGGGTCTTTGTTCTTAGCCACTATCCTGTGCTGGAGCCCCTCAGACTTGTCGGAACACAGGGTGGAGACACAGCCAGAATCCCATCAGGGGTGAGGAGCTAGGGGACAGAAGAATGAATGCAGCAACGCCAAGATGGAAGGACTCGGCCAGCTGGCCACAGCAAGATCCCTTTATTACATAAACCTGGCTCCGCACAGCTCCGGCCTCTCCCCAACCCCCAGTGCCTGACTCAGGACTCTGGACAGCTGTTCACCTACTTTGTGGGGGAAATAGCAAGCTCGGAAAAAATGACATTTGCACAAAATGTTGACGGGCAGCAGGAGTCTCTTCCGGGCATGACCCTCCCCTCCCGGGGGCCCAATCCCTGCCCGGCAGCCAGGTCAGGCCACAGGGGCTCTGGGAGTGCCCGGCTGCCTGCTCCGCACACGGTGGGTGTGGAGGAGGGGGAAGGGCTGCTATTTTAAGAGGCGTGTGGCTGCTTGACAAACAGATGTGGGAGAGGTTTCAGTTTCAAGGGGCAGCTGTGTAGCCAGCCCACCGCTGCCCAGGCCCCCTGGACAGCTCCTCAGGGATAGTTGGGAAAAGCAGGATCTCACCAGAGGGGAGGGCGAGTCACAGGCTCAGGCAATGATAGTCGTGGCCTCCTTGACTCCTCTCAACAGTTGTCTCAGGACAAGGAGGGACAACTGAGGCATACCAGCCAAAAGTGACTTACTCGAATTGTGCCCCGGAGAGAAATGAAAGAATCACCTTTCCACATTTCTGCACTGAGCCCTTCCTACCACTTATAAAACATCAAATGTGATTCTTTCAAGCCCAGGGAGAATTTGCCACTGATTGACTCCATTCTACTGATGAGAAAACAGAGGCATTGAGTTCCGAACAGGAGCACGGATGTCTCCTACTCCTACATTCTGGGATCCCTCCTGTCCTCCCTTGTCTCCCCCTGGACAAAGAGAAGAGAGAATTACCTTCAGGAGCTCCTTGGGCGGAGGCCAGGTGACAGGCAAATGAAACTAAGATCCAGGTGAAGAGAAACCCCCTAGAGACCAGGAGACACAAGCAGAGGTGGCATCAGCTTCCACCCCTCGGCCCAGATCCGGCTGGGGAGTTGGGAGTGGATCACCCAGCCCCAGCCCCACCCCAGTCTTGCCACAAAGGTGGGAAGCAAGGTGCAGGCTCTAGGACCCCATCAGAACAGTCCACGCTCCTGGGTCTCTAGGTACAACCTCTTGGGGGAGAACTACTTATAATGGTACAAATACAACCTTGCTTTTTACAGAATGATGATCCAAGGCCATGGGCAGGAAATGTGGATAGGAAGCCCTGCCTTGCATGTCAGGAGACCCAAGGTCCAGCTCAAAATTTGCTGCCAACTCACGGGGCCAAAAGGGGTCAGCTCCTGCCCCTCCCCTCCTCTGGGGTTCAGTCTCCCCATCTGTATGGTGGCCTCATGATCCTGAGGCCCAATGGGCAGCATAGCCAAGGCTGATAGGCCAGTGGGAAGACTAGTCGGTCTGCTTGGATGACATGTCCTCAAAGGGCAGGACAGATGAAAACTCACTCTCCAAGCCCAAGGCAGGGAGCAGAAGAAGACAATTTAACCCGGATCAGTGCGTGCTCAGGAAGCTGCTTGGCTGGCTTTATGCAGATGGAAAATGGGAGACGAGAAGAGAGAAGATGATAGAGAGTCAGGCAGGCCCAGATGCAACCTGGCCCCATTGCTTACCAGTTGTGTGACCCTGGATGAGTCACTCAGCCTCCCTAAGTCTGTCTCCTCCTTTGCAACATGGCTGACACTGCCTATCTTGCAGACCATTCATGAGGATTAAATGAACTAATGCATTTCAAGGTTTGGCCTATCGCCAGCCACACGAGTGCCCCTTAGACTACCCCTGCAGCCCGTGCACTCTGGGGACAGGAGGAGTTAACGCTCTGCTCAGGAGCTCCTGCCAAGATGCTCAGAGGCCGTAATCCGATTTCACCTTCCTGTGAGAGCAGCCACTGGTGACACCCGAAGCTACCTGAGGCATCTGATCCTTGAGTAGGCAAAGGGGAGGGCGGCACGTGGCCAGGATGCAGGCAGAGAGAGCTGTGACGGGTGGGTAGGGAAGGCTAAGGCTGGGACACAAAGGCCCAGGACCTGCTTCCAAGACGAAAGCTAGGATGGTGTGCTTCTGGGGAATCACGTAATCCATGAAACCTGTCTGCAGGGGTCGCTCTCTGGAGCGCCAGGTTCTTCCCAGCTCCCTTGGTGACGTGAAAAACAATCTCACACCCTCTGATCGACTCCAGTTTAATTGCAATTGGAATCAATAGCCATCCTGACCTGGACGCTGTGGAAGACACCAGCGGTTATTTACCCACAGCCCTTCTCCCTTCCTGTTTGTTCAAGGAGATATGGACTTCAGAGGACATTGGATGAATCTGGATGAGTCTAAGGGAATCCTGGGAATTTCATTTGCCATGGCAGTTACTGGTTCGGGAATGCATATATGACCCAAATGTGGCCAGTGAGCTGTGAAGGAGGCCTGTCAAGGGCCCTTGGGGGAGTATTTCAAAAGGACAGAGAGGTTTTCATCTAGCCTTTGTATGGTACTGAGTGAGGATGTACAGCCATTTTGTGCACGTGAGGTAACAAGCCCCGTGAGTACGTGAGAGGGCAGAATGAAAAAATAGTGGGTGTTTGATGACACCTGAGATGCTAACTTAGTCAACCCTGTTCCTGCTTTTCTTTTGGACCTCTTGATATGCGAGGTAATAACTCCCCTCCATGTGGAAGCCATGTTGAGTTGGGGTCTTCAGTTACTTGCAGCATAAGGCAAAGTAGCTGAAACAGCCCTCAGGTGCTGACGGTGATCCCCAGAAAGCTTCCTTCAGCCTCTAGACCTTCGCCCATGCTGCTTCTGTTATCTAGACATCGCTCTCTGGCTTGCTCAGTTCCAGCTTGGGCATCATCTCCCACAGCCCGCTGCACATACCTCACTACAGCAAGGATCCCGCGTATGGCCATTGCCTATTTTCCTGTTTCCCTTTGCAGTCCAGGTCCCTGAGGGGCAGGGACCACATCTGTCTTGTTCGCTCTTGTGCTCCTAGCACCTAGCAGGCATGTAGTAGGTATTCAGCATATTTTGCAGAAGGAAGGAACAGTACCTGGTATAAGACTTTGTAAAGTGTCTTCTCAAAGCCTTAACTCTCGCAGATCTCCCCACCTTTTTTTGCCAGAGGTGCTCTTGAATAATCCTTGGTCCCTCATCCTCTCCAAACCTGCTGCTGCTGCGAGAATGCCTTTTGCATGGGGCCAGTCCTCCCTGCCTCCACAGGCCTCACCTCCAGCTCAGCACCAGCAAAGACTAAAGGTCAGAGTGCCTAGCTGCCCTGGGGTTGCCTGGAGGGAAGAGCACAGGTTGACTTCCAGCATGACCTGCCCAACTGAAGCAAATGGCAGCCTCATCAGCCCTGAAAAGAAACAGGCAGTTTTGTTTGATCTGACCAAAACTGAGGCTTAGGGAGGACAGGTACTTCCTCAAGGTCATCCTGGGCAGGCTCTAGGGTCACCGTTCTTCAGTACTATTTCCCAGGTGGACACCAGGTGGTCACCACAGGAAACCATAGCCAGATATATCGGAGAAGAGCTGTCTCTTGCGTCCCAATCCTGGCAGTTCCCAAAGCACAACTGCACATCAAAGGCGCTGAAAAAGTCCTGCAATCAAGAAATTGACTAAACTGTTTCTCATTCAGCAATACCCAAACTCAGAGGACGAGGGAACTCATTTCTCCTGAGAACGCCCCCTCAGAAGGCACTGCCCCTCACTTTCCAGTGTTCCTGCGACCTCACTAGTTCATGCCCCATTTCCTTCCAGCGCCCTCTCTTCCCAGCCCTTGCCATGCACGCACCCTCACGCCTTGAGTCTCACTGGGTTATGTCACATCCACCCGTCTTAGAATGTTTCCCAAGCTGCTAAAGAGAGGCCAGGTAGAGAGGGGTAGGTGTAAGAACCACTAATGTCGTTCTCGGTCAAGTTTACCTGCTGTGGTTACGTCAAGGTGACTACTATGCAGAAAATGAGAGAGTAAATGAGGGGGAAATATTTTTAATACCCAAAGTTCAGGAGAAAGAAGGCTCACAGGGGGAATGGGACCAGAATATTCTCTTCAATTAAGCGTTCTAACACCATGCTTTTTAACGAGATTTTCAGCCCTGAAGGCCTGTTTCAGAAGTATTTGTCCACGCATTTGTTCACCTCAAAAAATGCCACTGACCACTTAATACCTGGATTCTGTCTGTACTTGACCAATAAACTTCCAAAGTATAATAGTGCAGAGGTAGAGTGGGAGAAGGCTTTTTGAGGTCATCTAGAAGCTAGATGTCCCTTCACTGTAGAGATGGGCAATTGAGGCCCAGAGAAGGGAAGTGACTTGCCCAAAGCTACACACCACATCAGTGACCCACATCATCTGACACCACTACTTAACAGACAGTCCTTTACACTTGACTTGCCTCCCATGCAGAAGAATCGGAGACTTACAGGAACTTTCTACTTGCCAGAGACCATCATCCCAGGCTTCACCAACAGGAACGGAGACGCGGCCTGGGAAGCCAACAAGCCATCTAAGTGAGCTCCAGGCCTGGAAAGTTGGCTCCCAGAGGGAGGCCCTGACGATCTTTTTGCTCCCGTTCCAATCCTGTTTAGGCTACTGCTAATAACGTTTAGTGCCTGCGCTGGCTCAGGGCTTTGTTCTTCCGGACTTCTGTTTTCACCACTGACTTGTGGGCCTTGGCTCAGCAAACCCAGGGCTCCAGAATGTCGGGAAGAGCAGCGCACAGGGGCCAGAGAGGCCAGGAGGCAGCCGAAATTGGAGCCACGCGTTAGGAGCCTGACCTTGGAGATACAGCCTGACCACACAGCCCTCCAGGAAGGGAACCCGAATGTTCCTTTCCCCTGAGGAAGGCCCTCTGTCAGTACACCAAATGTGGCCACTCTTGGACCATGAGGCTGTCAGAACCTGCAGTTGGTTTGCATAGTTTTTCCTCTATCCTTGTTACCTAGGAACACACAGGATCTTAGAACCCCATACCAACTTGAACATCCACTAAGAGCTCCGAACTGAGGGCCATGGTGCTGAAACACACAAGGAAAGAGACCCTGAGGATTCCAGGTTGGGCCATGCTCCCATGGGTAAGCTGGGAAGGAAGTTGCCCAGAGGACACAGAACAGCAATGGGGAATGGACCTGTCCCACCTGCCTCCATGGACTGGCCAGGCTCCATGTGGCCAGACGGTCACACCCAAGCTCCTTTCTTCACACCTTATACCTCTTCCATCGGAACACAGACAGGTCATCCGTCTGGACAGGATGCAGCCCAGAAATTTCCAGTTGACTCACACATCCATTCAAGATGAAGTGAATAATAATATAAATAACAGCTGCCGTTTATTGAACACTTACTACAAGCCAGGCACTGTTCTAAACTTTTTACAAGCACGGCCTCATTAATCCTCACAAAACCCTGCTACCTGGGAATCAAGACGCTCATATTGTGGACGAGAGAAATGAGAAGCAAAGAGGCGAGAGCTTTGCCCAGGCTCACAGGGCAGAATCAGGACTCACATTTTCTGATGACAAGGCTCTCTTTGCCCTGCAACCTGCCTCCCACTGGTGCGAGTCCCCCACCACTAACTGATAGGGCACTTTAGTGGTCTGGGAAGAGGTGTGGAGCAGCAAAGCTGGAAAGCATGCAGGGGTCAGAGGGCACAGGACCTGGAGCCCCACTGTGGTGAAGGAGGCAGTGAGACAAGAGAAGGGAGAGGCTTAGCCACCAAGCAGCATATTGCCCACCTAGTTGTCCAAAGCTTGGGCCCCACTATGGGGTGCCCACCTGGCACTACTTTTCTACCAACCGCTGGCATCTACCCTGGCACAGGGTCTTCTGGAGAAAATGAGTCAGCAATGTGCTTACTGGTGGTGTGCGTGCGTGTGTGTGTGTGTGTGTGTGTGTGTGGTGTTGTGTTGCGGTGGGGGGGGGGGATCTCAGCCAGCCAGCTTTTTCCAAGACATGGGAAAGAAGAGGGGGTATCATCCCCCATTCCAGCTCAGAGGGGCAGGGCATGGTGGGCGGGGCGGAGCTACGGCCTAGACCAGCCTCTTGGGAGTGTCCTCTGGTCCTAGGGGCAGGATGGAAAGCCAGCAAGCTCTGTGAATCCCAGGGCAGTGAGCATGAGCCACAGTCCATAGGGCCCCCAGGGGCTGCTCTCATCCTTGCTTCCTCCCACACACACACACACTCACACGCAGTGACTCGCTTTTGCACGCGCGCTCAACTCTGTTACAACTTCTACTCCACAGGCTGGGACTCAGAGCCTCTGGGTCTCAGCTCTGCCACAGCCCCTCCTAGGAATTCCCTGCCCCTCTCTGGCCCTCGGTCTCTGCATCTTTATGTACAATGAGGGATTCCACTGGGTGATCTCCCACGGCCTTTCTGTTCTGACATGCTGGCTCACTTTTTTTCCTCACACGCGGGAAAGTGACAATAACTGAGTCCCTACCCTCCATCCCAGAGAAGCAGGGAAACACTGAGACACACAGCCCCAAACAGACTGACACACACACGAAGATTTCCAGAGACCAAGGACGTGCAAGGACACACAGACACTGAGATAGTAGCAAAAGCTGAGACCCGGAGACCTAGAAACTTGGAGACAGTTTCACAAGAGCCAGAAACGGAGACTTACAGAATCAGGACCTGTGGACACCAGCACTGGAACACACCGAGACAGTAAGAAAGCGAGACCCCTCCGCACTCCCCCCCCCGCCCGCAAGCATCCATAAAGCACCCCCTCTACTCCCCACCCCTGCGCCGGCCGCTCCTGGAGCCACCACCCACCCCCAGTCCCGACCCCGGACTGGCTCTGCACGGACCCTCCCCAGCTCCCGCCTCAGCGCCAACAAGCAGCCGGGCCAGGCAGGGCAGGGCCAGGAGGGGCAGGGCAGGCAGTGCTCGCCAGCCCTGGCCGGGCTGGGGGCGCAGCCCGCTTTAACCCCTGGCGGCCTGCCTCACAGGGGCGCAGGAAGAGGTAGGAAGCCGACGTTCCTCTGGAAGCGTCCGGCGCTGCGGGGAACCCCAGCCCTCCCTGAGGCTGGAGCAGCAGGAAGCTGGGGAGGGGGCGTCCCCGAGCTCGTACTCACCCCCCGTGCGCCGCTGCCGCCAACGCCGCTGTGCCTCGGGCCCCCCGCGCCGATCCCGCTCCCATGGCGGGCCCCTACTTCATGCTCCCGAGCCCGGGGGGCAAGTGTGGGCGCGCCCCATGGGGCCGCCAGCCCCCCGCCCCGCCGCGCCAGGCCGGCTCAGAGCGCGCGGCCCCCGCACCCCCAGCGCAGCCCCGCGCCCAGGGGTGCCGGAGCAGTCAGGCAGCGCGGCTGGGGCCCCGCGGGGGCCTGTGCCAGGCCCATGGTCCCAGGAGTCCCGGAGCCGCGCTCGCCCCTGCCTCGCTCTTTTTCTGCTTCCACCGAAGAGAAGAAGCAGGAAAAAAAAGAGGGATGATCAAACTTTTGGAGGCGGGCTGCTGGCGGTCCCGGGAGACAGAGCGAGGCCGGGCGAGGGCGCGCGGAGGGCGGTGGAAGCTGCCTCCCCGCCGGCCTGGGGGAGGAGAGGAAAAGGAAGGATTTGGGGGAAATGAAGGCGATTTAAAGTCTCGGCCCGCGGCGGCTCTCCACCTTCTCTCCTCCCCGCGCTGGGCCGCCCTCTGCTGCCCCCGGCTGCCCCCTGCCGGCCACAGCCGGGGACACATACTCCGCCGGCCTTCGACAACCCTGCTGATACACCACCCCCCGCCCCCACCCCACTGTAAAATGGGAAATTGAGATTTAGGGAGAGGAACGAGTTGGCCTAGGCAGCATAGCGGGATGATCACAGTTTGGAGATTCGGGACTTCTGGCTAGTGAGGTCCCCAAGTTGGGAGGCGGAGATAAATGGGAAAGGGGACAGATGCTACCGCTGAAAGGAGCCTGGAATTCCAGGACAGATCTGGGACCAGGATCAGTGTCCAGACTTCCAAGACAACGACAACCAGTGTCCTGCCACACATAAACACACACACTCACACTCACACTCACACTCACACACACGCACCTATTTTCTTCCCAGATTCAGCGTGCCCTCAAGAACAGACTCTGGGCACGTAGTGGGGTGGGGAGGAGAAGAGTGCGAAATATTGGGCACCCTCCTCACTTTGCCCTCTCCATTCCGGAGGAAATGGGAGCTTAACAACCCCCACCTTCACCCCCGCAAGAGTCGACCAAAGAGACTCTGAGACCCCCCACACTGGAGCACAGAAGTGCACACTTTGACCCAGCCGCAAACACCCAGCAAACTAGCACACTCACAACCCCAGTTGGCATTAGAAGCCCCCCTCTGCCTCAGCCTCCACAACTTGTTCACTGGTGCACACATACACACTCACACACACATACCCCAACTTGTTCACCGGTGCACACACACACACTCACACACACATACCCCAACTTGTTCACTGGTGCACACACACACTCACACACACATACCCCAACTTGTTCACTGGTGCACACACACACTCACACACACATACCCCAAAGAGACACAGGCTCCCACTCATTCACATGCAAGCACAGTCACGCACTCCTCCTGGGATCATACACACACACACTCTAGGGTGTCTGGACTTGGTAGCACACTGGACTGCATGCATGCAGACACATGCACACCAGTGCTTACACGCGCACAAATGCACACTAGCCTAGCCTAGCCAGATCCCCCCTACGTACACCTCTCATATCACCTTCATGTGCACACACCCATGTACACACCCCCAAGTACACACACTCACATGTGCACACACCCCCACTTACACACAGTTCTCCACTAGTACACAGGCACAAACCATACTCACTCCCCGCATGTGCACCTTCCTCCCCATACCCGCGCACCTTTACGCACACCCACTGGTACCCCCAGTGCTCCAGGAGCTCCGGGACACTTACTGGGTCCCTAGGTGCGAGGCTGGACGGTCGGTCCTTCCTCGGGCGCCTAACGGCATTTGTATTCATGGGTCCCCGCACCCCCGGGCGCGGGCGCGGGGGCGGGGGTGCGGAGTCCCCTTCCCTAAACTGGGCGCGGGCGCTCGGAGCGCAGCGGCACCGGGAGGAACATGAGCGCGCGGGGCTGCGCCGCCGGCCCGGTCCGCCTGCGCTCGAACTTCGGCCGCTCTGCGTCCTCTGACTCCCGCGCAGGCTCCGGGTGCGGGGGGCGGCTCATAGGTGCTGGGGCCGCGGCGCCCGCCGGGCCTTTTGAAGTCTCCGCTGGGGGCGGGGAGGGGGCGCTGAAGGCGGCCTTTTAAACTGTGGCTGCACGCGGGCTCAGTGGAGCAAGGTGTCTGGTTTCAGCAAACTTTAGGAAAAGTCCCAAGCTGAAACGGGGCCGGGGTGAGGAGGTGGGGGAGAGCCAAGCAAGAAAGAAAAAAGCTGCAGAGCTGTGCTTTGCTTCCTGCAGAGGGCAGAGCACCCACAGTTGCCAGGAGGGAGGCCTCGCGTGGTGCTGGGGAATCCACAGGCAGCTGGGTGGCGTGAGGAATCATCTCCACCTTGAACCAGAGTTCTTAACCTCCCCGTGGATGAGCCCCAGAGAGTGCAGGAACACCCCAAAACCTTATAAACTGTGCACGTTTAAGCATTCTTCTGGGTGAGGGGGGCCACTGGTTTTCCTCAGGTTTTCAGAAGCCCATGGCTCTGGAAGGTTGAGAATTCCCAGTCGAGTCATAGCTGACATTTTTTGAGCTGCATGCTTTGTGCTAGGTGGATCTTGTCCATATATATATATAATATATATATTATATATATATATATATATATATATATGTGTGTGTGTGTGTGTGTGTGTATACATATATATTATATATGTATATATGTACATATATATATGTGATGTATATATTTGATATTTTCTTCAGCGAGGACTTTCTTGTGTTAATTTTGACATTTTTAGAATATTGCCTTAAAATATTGTATATCGCGATTAGTTAGGATTTTTGGCACCCCCTTAAATGTAAAACTTCATTGCATGCTGAGGTTCTTTTGGAATTCCCTATACTTTGCATCCTTGCCAACCTTACCCTAGTCAGGTGAGCTGCTTGTTAAGTGCCACCATTTATGGGAGGCCTGTTATCTTTACTTACGGATGAGAAAGCCAAGATTTTGAAAGATTTCCTGAGATCATTAACTGGCAAGCGGCGAAGGCGGGATGGGCACTCCGGTAGTCTGATCCCTGTCTTCTGCGGCTGAGCATGAAGATCTAAATCTTAGCCTTTAGGAGGTTCTGAGCAGATCCTGCCAGCCTATCAGCTTCATGTCCTGTCCCCAAGCTCTCCTCTCTCTGATGCCTGGATCCGGGCTCTGGGCAAGCTGGAATACTTTAAGGCCTTGTCCGCGCTGTTTATTCCCTCTCCCCCAACCCTGTTTTTTCTTTTGTTTTGTTTTGTTTTGTTTTGTTTTTGCCTGTTCGCAGCCTCTCTGACCTTCTAGGTATAGCTTAAAGCTCTATCCCACATGCATATTGTAGCACGCATCACATGGTATTTTCATTGTCAGATCCACCTCTGTGTCCCCATACCCAGCATGGAGCCTAGTACACAATAGAGACTCAAACCATTAATGATTTAAATTAATTTCTTTTAACTCCTACAGCGTGCAAACCCCGGTACAAAGCTGGGGGAGGAGGGTCTGCCACTGGGAGTAAAGACAAAGAAATTTGCATACGGTGCTGTTTTCTGAGCACACAGGCATTTGTAATGTGGACAGAAGTCATGCAACTTGGAGCAAGGAAAAGAGTCTGGATGGGAGACGTCAGACACAGCCATGTCACAGAGAACCTCCTACAATCACATAAAGATAACACAAGGAAAAGGTAACAGATGTTATCGGAGAGATACAAATGAATTAAATTGTTAAGCAGACCAAGGGATCAAGAGAAACCAGGGAAGGCTCCCGGGATGAGGTGGCCTTTGGCTCCTAAAGGGTGTGTTGGATACACATGCAGCTGTGGAGGAAGACAGCTCAAGGGGAAGAGTCACAAAAAGCCAGGAGAGTGGGAGTAGATTTCAGGTATGTTCTGAAGGAGGAGTGAGGGGAGCCCAATGGAGAAGCAATTTAATTCTCCCCTTTGCACCATGTGAGTGATGCCCCATGACTCACCGGCCACAAAGTCATTTCCAGGCAAGGGGTTGCATTTCCTCAAAGGTCAGGCAGCAGGTCAGTGGATGAGTACAAAGGTCTTTCTAAATCTCACTTCCAGATCGGAGTATGCAATGGTGAGCCCCAGGGAGCTCTGCTCCACTAAAGACAGCCCAAAAGACTCATGGGGAACCCTTCGGAGCCCATAAAGATTGAGGATGTCCTCTTCCAGAGCCTTGTTCTCTTCATCTGTAAGATAAGTCCATCGAACATGATACTCTGCATGAGACCTTTGAGCCTGGGAGGATAGGACTGTTGTTCAACAATAAATCTAATCCAGTAGATGATTACTGAGGGCATTGAGGGCTAGCTGCCTTTTGCTAGGCTTATGGCCTTCCAGGAGCTCGTGGTCAGCTGGAAAGAAGAGGCATGAACACCGATAGGCATTCTTAGGAAGAGACCTTTTTTCTTGCCTCTGCTGCCTCTTCACACCCAGTCTTCCTGCACAAGGAGGTTCCTGGCACAGTGCCAGTGATGGCACAAACAGTTCTGGTTAGGACTACCTGGCCTGGTGGGGCTCAAGGCCACATAGTTTACTCCCTGCTCAAGCAGAATCAGCCATGGACCCATCTGAGGCACATGTCTTGGGAAAAACTGTTAATCTCAATAGCCTTAGTGGTGGACACATAGTAGGCACTTGACAAAGGTTTATGAGTGAATCACCAGTGAAGCCTTAACCTGCAGAACCGAGGGTTGCACACAGCCCAGGTATCAATCCCTATCGATTTGTTTACCAGACTTTTTCTGAGAATGCATAGTGCACCAGGCTGTGCTTCCTTCTCTCACGGTGCTGTGGTTTATGAAGGAGGCCAATGGTAAAAAGACAGACAACGCAGGCCGAGAAGTCCTGTCTCAAGTCATGCTTGTTTAACTGGTACTGCAGAACTGGGGCGAGAACTCAGATCCCAGCCTTAGTCTTCACAGTCTTAAACTTAGTCTTCGATTAGTCCCCAGCCTGCCCAAATGCCCTGCATTGCTGGGGACACCAGGACAGGTCTTTCTTTCACATTTGGGCCCCGCACAGCATGGAGCATAAGACGTGTGTGCACAATGCATGCCTAAATGCAGAGTCACTCACTGCCTGGTCACTTGGCCAGGTGGGAGACGCTGCCACGCATCAGGCCCTGAGCTGTGCACTGGTCACAGGCAAGGATAAACTGTGACCCCCACTATGAGCAGTTGCCAAGTTGACTTTCTGGCACCAGCATGAAGCGCAGTGCCTGGCACATAGGAAGTACTCCACAAATGCTGACTGAAAGACGAAATGAAGGAATGAATAAAGGGATGAGTACAAGAATGAGAGTAAAGTTTGCCAGATTAGACCAGGTTGGCTCCCCCTGCCACCTGCTCTTTCTCCTATATCATGACTCTCACCCATGAATGAGTATTTGTTGGGCACATGCCATGTGGCAGGACTGATTTTAGGTGATGCAGGTACCTAACCATGCTCTGTCCCACTCACTGCTGAGTTCCCAGCACCTAGGATAAATCATTTCAGTAAAGTGAATTAAACTGAAGTCCAGGCTGTAGAGAGGCAAGCTTAAATAGTGTCTCCTTCCCCTGTCCCCTCCAGACATTGCCAGTCTAGTCCCTCTCTCCAAGGGTGGTGGCTGGAGCTAATGCTGATTGTTATCATGGCTTGCCTATCTCCTGGGGCTTGGGCTCTGCCTGTGGGGCTGCTTCACTTTGGCCTGGCCTCTGCCAAGACCCCAGAGACAATCATTTCACCAAGAGGAATGAAGACTGAGGCCAGGGAAGCTTCTGGGCCACTATCCAGGAGGGCATATCTTCTGAACACATGATCCCATTGTCTGGGTACCCTAGATCATCTCCCAAGGGCCTTCACCCCTCCTCAGTCTGGCTTTATTTCCTCAGGGCTGGGCTAGGTGGCCAAGGGTTGTGAGATGTCTAAAGCCTACTTTGCAGGGGCTAATACTGACCCAAAATATGGGGGCCCCAAAAGAAACTCAGGCCTGGAAGAGCCCTTAGATTACCTGGCTCAAGTTCCTCATTTTACAGGTGAGATAACTGAGGCTCAGAGACAGGGTACATGATTTTCTCAAGGCCACACAGTGTCATTGTGGGGGCTGGGGCAAGAAGCTTTCAATATCCACAGTTGATATCTAACAGTAGAGTCAAACCTGTCTCTTCAACCTTCAATTCATTAAGCCAACTTTGGAAGAATTAAACCCATTTTCCAGATGTGAGAGCTATGGCAAGTTAAGATCTGTGGACTCTCTCTGATGGTGTGTTTGGAACCATTGGCTGTACCAAACAATCTATTAATGATGAGTTCCGGGCCATCCCCACAGCTGAGAGTGGAAACAAAGCAGTTGATGACTTGGGAGGGTTTCAGGCCTTTACGCCGTTGACCACCTCTTTCTGGAATGTCCTTCTTCACTGGATACCCCCTCAGATTCCCACAGCTCTACCATATGCAGCCCGCATCCTGCCTAGTACTTAGCACTTCGTACTTAGTATATTTCACATTAGGGTATGCACTTGTCTCATGTACCTACTCAACTGGAGCTCCTTAAAGGCATGGCTCTGTCCCAGGACCTACTCAGTGGTAGCACACGGTAGACCCTGAGTAAGTGGTGGATGAATGAGGAAGGAAAGGAGGGAAAGGGAAAGGGACGGTGGGAAAAGGGGAGAAAGTAAAGACAGAGCCGGAGACTGGTCGACCATCATCTTGGGACAGCCCACAACGGGGGCAGATACTACTATTTCATCATGGCTAACAGAATCCCATCTCCCACGATCTTCTAAGCAGCCTCATCCTGTAGTGGAGACTGTGTCCATCCCAACCCTGAAGGCTTGAGTCCTGCTTGGAATAAGCCCACCACAGTAGTCTCCTTCCTCTGGTCAATGAGTAGTTTGAGTGTAGACATAAGGTACAGTCCAGCCTCTAAGATATGAGAGAAGTTGTGTATCCTCAGGCCTTCTGAGAAAATTGTCCTCACTTTTGTAAGTGTACGCAGACCAGTGACATATCCCTTTCTTCTCTTTAAACATTGTTGGGTGAGGATGTGATTCTTGGGGAGGCTGCAGCCATCTTGCCACAAGGAGGTGACAAGCCCCCTAGGTCTATGGTCAACAGACTGAGGATGGCAAAGAGGAAAGGCAGAAAGAAACCGAGTCCTTCAAGATGTTACTGAAATGCTGAATCAGGCACATCTACACTGCCCTGTCTCAAAACAATAGTGTCCCTCAATGTTGAAGCCACTTTTAGTTGGGTTTTCTCTCACTGGCAGCTGAAAGCATCCTAGCGGACACGGCAGAGGAATAGGAGGTGATTCTGTACCAGACAGATCAGGGGATGGCAGTGACAATAGGATAGATATCCCCAGAGAGCGCAAAACACCTTTTATTGTCCACACGACAACCCCACAAGACAGGATGGAAGATCTCTAGTTTAGAGATGAAGAACCGAATTCCAAAAGGGAAGGGTCTTGCCCAAGTTCACCCAGCAGCAAGGTAACAGAACTGGGGCTAAAACTGTGGTCTTAAGTGCTTATTACAATAAAGCCTCACAATTGTGTCAGGGTCAGAGGGCGGTTCCTTAACAGCCCAAGGAGTGGTCAGTCAGAGCCAGCTGGTGGGTGGATTTCAAAGAGATGAAAATTTGTCCAGTCCAGTGCCCATTTTCATGATGTCCTCAGCAAACTCCTAGGTAAGGAGACAGCTATGTTAGGAAGTCATCATTCCCCCTCCATCAGCTGAAATCCACAGCCCACGGTCGTGGCCACCTCATTCTCTCATGGCTCAAACTGTGCGATGAGATACATTTCTGCTTGTGGGGAGTTCCAGGAAAAGTTGGCCAATGCAAATGCCTTTAGATGCTTCTCCTTGTCATAAAATGAGGTCAGAGGAGCCACACACACCACTCTGCACCCTTCCTCCCCATCCAAGAAACCGGTTCTGCCAAGAGCTCTTCCCATGCATCTACAGCCATCATTGTGCCAAAGCCCCTTTACAACAACTGTTGAGAACAGCACCTCTGGAGTCAGCTAAAGCCTAACTCAAAGACTGACCTTGCTCTGAAGGTAACAACCCTGTGCACCTAAATGATTCTTTCCCCAGACCTAGAATTTTCATTTCCTTTATCCACTACTCATCTGGCATCAGTTTCATACCCCCCTGCATGATCTCTTCCAAAGACACTGTGGTTTTGTGGTACCCAGCTGCTGCCAAGTGATCACAGCAAAGCTCAAGAACGTGCATGTCATCTGACCAGCACAGAGTTGAACAGGACTATCACCTCCTCTAACATAAATTTTATGCTCCTGTTAATACAACCTGAGTGCACATTAGCTTTTTTTTTTTTTTTTTTTTTTTGGCAATCACACCACAACTAAGCTGATGTCCATCAAGAATCCCTAAGATTTTCTTATGTGCCTCCTCCGGTGCAGAATTTGTGTCCCCCTGAGTGAAGCCCTTATTAAGTATGGTCCATCCTTTCAGGTTATCTAAATTGTTGCTACTTAAATATGCTTAACTTGTCTTTGCTTAAGGACCTGTGATGGCAAGACACTGACCACTTGTCATACTGATGAATACTGTTGCTTTGTATCCATGAGTCTGAGGCATTTCAGCATGGTTAGTACCAGCTTATCAGCATTGTTATTGATAACAGTGAGACTTATAATTTATACCTGGTCTTGGTGAAATACCCCCAAAAGGCTGGTTTCCTAGCAAGAGTATGCCAATGTGGCCAGGTGGGGATAAGAAAACTCAGGTGAGACTCCAAGGTGTTCCCTGCATAAGTCCATAGTCCCCAATCTAAGAAAGAACATGCAACCTTGTGTGGCCCTTCAAACAGAGGACAATTGGAATTCACACCTGGCCTCTCCCGTCCTCTTGCTTTGAGGCAGCCTTTGGCTGAGAAGGAGATTCTGACCTAAGTGAGGTTGTTGTATTTTACCATTTTCCTGCAAAGAACTATTAGATGTGTAAGCACCATCATGTGGAGTCTTGTGAGTCTTCTTTAGCAATGGAACCCCAACTTCTGTCATTCACACAGGCACAGGTAGAAGGGAAATGGTGATGACTGTTCTGATAGGTCATCAAAGACGGGAAGTTACCACCCCTTTCTCCCAGGGATGAGCAATTTATTCATTGAGGGGTATTTTTTCCACATTTTCTGCAGTTTTTCAAACAGACTCTACCTGGGAATAGTTGTAATTTTATATGAACTCCAAGCCTGCGCAGTACCTGAGGCTGGCTGCAGAGTGAGGCCAAGTTGACTCCCATGAGCTCATGTCACAGCCCATAGGACGCCCTTTTCCCTTCTGAGCCTGTTTCCTCATCTGTGAACCTGGAGTAACTAACATGTGCATCCGCAGTGCACTTCTGCCATCTCTTACCTGAGCCGGCAGTCTGGACATGGCAGCAGCAGGGCGTGATCTTCTCCCCTGGATCTGCAGTCTTGTCTTAGAGCAGAGACCCAAATCTTGCTCAAGCTCAGGGCATCGCTTGGCGATGTAAACTTCTCTGCCTCATTGAAACTTCCTCCTTCTGCAACATCACACATTCCAGCTACTCTCAGCTCCTTGCGGTTTCCTGAAAACAATACATTAAGTCCTCGCTTAGCGTCATTGATAGATTCTACGACTTTAGGTGAAATGACATATAACGAAACCAGTTTTGTCATAGGATAATTGATATAAACAAGAGTTAAGTTCCTACAGCATCTCAACATTACAAAGAAATGACGTTGAACAAAACAGTAGCATTTAAGGATCCGATGTACACTTTGCCCCATTCCTCTGGTGCTACGCACTTTGAGTTGTTTCTTTGGAGGGATGTTCTCACTCTCATTTTTCTAGATTCTTATTCTGCAAAATTAAGAAAGTATCTCCTTATCTGAGAAACCTTTCTTGTGCCCTCACCCTGGTGCAGTCTGGGTATAGTGGCGTGCTGGCGAATATTTACCAACCAACTATCCAAAAAGAGAGGGGAAAGCCCTGATTTTTAGCAGTTGCCAGGGTCTCTGGTGTAAATTATCTCCATCGTGACTTGTGTTAAGTTACCAACATGCTACCCCTGAGTGTGAAGTTGGAAAGAGTTGGGTCAATTACAGCCACCACCAGCTAAATCAGAAGCCTGCCTTTTCTGTGCCACAGCAGCCCCCCAAAATACAGTGCCGTGCTGAGCCATATTGGAGCCTGAGGCAAAAGGAAAAATATGTAATATTGTTCCTGCCTTTATTTAAAAGTGTTATCTTTTGTTCATCCATTACTTTTTTGTGTTAATTTTGATTTTTTTTAAATATTGCAATAAATTGTTATTGGTCTCGATTACTGAGTTTCTTTCTTTCTCTCTCTCTCTCTCTCTCTCTCTCTCTCTCTCTCTCTCTCTCTCTCTCTCTTTTAGCACCACATTAAATTTTATTTCTAAGATGAGTGCCTCACTCACCTCACCCTGATTCTGGCCTTGACATAATAGCCCATGTCACATTGTAATAATTACTATTCATATAGCTGTCTCCCTTACCTGGCTGTGAATCTTGGGGAAAAAATTAATTTCTGTATTCCTAGGACTTGGCACAAGGTAGGTGCTCAATAACTACGGTCCAGCGAGAGAGTAGATAAATAGATGGATGGACCATTTGCTCAGTTCATTTGCCCACGAAGTGACTGATGCTGATAAAATGCATCCTCTTCTTGGTTAGGGGAAGATTTTGAATTTTTTAGTTTCAGCTCTTCCAACTCAACAAAGGTTAACCCTGCCCTTGACCTGGGGTGAGCCAACCCCTGCACTAGGCATCTTCATCAGGCCAGTCTGCAGATGACTCCAGCCTGGGGCAGCGATGGAAGGAAGTTGAATCTGGATAATGTAAACTGTGCCAGGACCAAGGATTGGAAGCCACAGAGGGGCACCCATCTCTTAGATCCCAGAAAGACTTTCTATCAGTTTTCATCACCTACTTCAAGAGGTAATAGGGGTCTATCGCTATGGGTCCCAGGAGACTGCCATTTGGCAGGGTCAATGGAAAGGAGATGTAAGCAGTAAGTAATTCAGGATGACTTTCAGCTGTACCATTTGATGGGTCCTCTGTTATCTGAGGGCAGCAGGACTGTTCCCATGCCTAACCCCTTCCTCACCCTGAGGATCACCAGAAAAGAGGTTTTTTGGGGATGTCTCTCTTTGGCTTCTCAGGCGTCCGTCCCACTGTATTCTATTTGGGGTAGGGGGTGGGAGTTAAAGGGTTCTGTTTCTATAAGATTAGCCATGGCTTCCATTTTTTATGCGCTTGATATATGCTGTGCCCACTGCACAGAACTTCACACACATTAGCTCATTGACTACCCACAAAACCCTCAGTTAATCTACCCATTTTACAGAAGAGAAACGGAGAGTTTGGCAATTTACGCAGTCACCGAGCTGGCAACTGATGGAACTGAAATTCTAACCTAGAACCATCTGATTCTAAGACTCTATGATCTTACTACTTCTATGCAAAGAAAGGGCCTTTATAAGATAGACCCCCTTTGAGCACTGGTGCCTGTGATAATCAAAAAGGAGAGTGGGAATGGGCAGATGTAGTCAGTTTCATCCTTCTTCTGGTCTTGTCATCTACCTCAGACATGCTCCCTGTTCTCCCAACCCACGCACTGCCACATCTCCAAGGAGGAGTGGCATGTTCCCCAAAGGGGATTCTTCAGCTCAAAGACACTTGTAAATTCAAAGGGGCAGGAGGTGGGGAGGAAGTGAACAAGCAGTGGGCATCTATGATGTGCCAGGCTCTACATCCATGTTACCCATCTTTCTCACTCCAGGACTAGGAGCAGGTGCTTTACCCATCTCCTCTTTAAAGGCCTGTATTGTCCAATATGGTACCCGCTAGTCACATGTGGCTTTTAAATTTAAATGCTTTAAAATTTATAAGAAAATTAAAAATTAAGTTTCTCAGTCCCACTAGCCACACTTCCAGTGTTCGGTAGCCATATGTAGCTAGTGGTTACTGTATCGGACAGTACAGAAATAGAACATTTCCATCCTCAAAGAGAGTTCTATTGGACAGTACTGCAGTGAGGAAAAATGGGACTCTGAGAATGACTTGCTTGGAGCCACATAGTGAGTTGCAAACGGACTGGGATGGGACCCATATTTCTCCCTTCCAAAGCCTCTACTCCCAAAGCCCAGAATAAATTTGCCACCGCCTGGCCCCAGAACAAGGAGGATTGTTTGCCTGGGATGGTAGGTTGACTTGGGAAACCAAATAACAGATCAGAAGACTGTGGGTGAATACCAAAGTGGAGAAAAGGAGCCAGCTGTTCTTGAAGGTTATTTTTATCCTGCCCAGATATCCTGGGGAGCTGCCCCCCTCCTCTTACAGCTATTTTTATCTGAAGAGTTAGAATCAGAATGCTGTCTCCCATGGATGGACGGAAAGATCCCCTGACACCTCAGAATTCCAGCATCAGGACCTCTGTCCTGCTCGACAACTTCTAAGGCAGCTTCATATCCATTCTCCGATGCCATTCTATACCAGTTCGGGAGGCCAGCATAGTCAATGGGGAGGGCAAGCCCCAAACGATAGATGGGGAGACTGAGGCTTGGATGGGTGTTAACAGTTTGTACGTGGTAGAGCTGGGATTTAAACCCAGGCTGAGACAGTTCCCTCTTTTCTGAGCCGGGGTGGCTTTTATATGAGGGGTATATGCCAAATGGTAGAAAAACAGCCACAATCTGTTGCTGACTGCAGCTCGCCCCTTTCTGGATGAGTGGGAAAGTTGCTCACCATCTTTGAGCTTCTCTTCCCTAGCCCATGACAGGGAGCTCTAATCTTTTTCTGCCGCCTCCATGGACTTGCTGGGAATCTGGCTAGTAGGAAAGATTGTGGTAAATTGGAAACCACCCAATGCCCCGAAAAGATGATTTATCGTTATTATCATCATCATCACCATTGTTATCATCATCAACATCATCTTTACAAGCTATGAAACCTCTGATTCTATGCGGCCTCCACCCTTTCCCTCTCCCTCAGCCTCAGTTTCCCTGAAAGCTGAGCAATTTGGCCCAGAGGATCTCCACCGGGCCTTCCTTCCAGCTCCGGCTTGCCATTTCTATGACCCATTCATTCAGTCAACAAGTGTTTATTGAGTTCGAGCAGTCTGACACGGTGGGGAAATGAAGGACCGGCTTCTCCAGAAGGCTCTCTGCCCAGGCCGTTTCAGCCACATACGCAAATTTCCTTGTGTTTTCAAAAGGCAAATTATGGGAAACATGTTATTCACCATAACATACTCACCCCATCTCTCAGGAAAAAAAAAGTCTCTTCAACCCCACCAAGAACTAAGCTAACAGAGGACAGAAACCCACCCTTGTTCCTTTGGGCAACCTTCCAGAAGCTCACATCCCTGTTGAAAAAGGGGAAACTGTATGCGGCTGTGTCTCTCTGAGGCCACTATGGACCTCGTAAACAACCTGTGTTTGTCTCAGCTCCCTCCATCCTCAGGGTCAGCCATAGCCAAGGGAAAAAAAAAAAAAAAAACAGCCCTGTTCTGTGCCCAGCCATCCCCAGAGAGAGGAAAATTGTCCATAAATATTTTTATCTTCATGGTCACCAAGGGAGCTGAGAGGAAAGCTTTGATTCTCCAAGCCCCTGGACCACTCCCTTCCTCTGGGGACCCGGTGGTCAAAGCTGACCTGGGCGTCCCATCTCCCACCCCCAAATTACAGGCTGCTGCCCCTGCCGCCTGCCCCCAGGAGGCGGTGGGATTAGAGGCGGGACCACAGTGTACATGATGGCCGGACTCAGGGCTGTTGGAATCACCTCTCCTAGCCAGCTGGTTTCCTGCTGGGAGCTGGGTGGTCAAGGCAAGGGAAGGGAGGACCCAGAGATGATATTGGGGTGGGGAGAGGGCCTCAGGGCTGGGGCAGAGAGAGGCCCAAGGTTGCCATCTGGATCTTGAGCTGCCTTGCTTAACAGGGCTCATGTAGAGGAGGGCCTATGAGAATTACTGACCAAGAAGTCATTTATAGCAAAGTGGATGCTTAGAGGTCAAAGAATTTTCAAGATCAAGGAAAGAAAGGCTTATAATGAAATTTCAGACTCTGTGACAGCCATTGACAAAAGCATTCGGGGTCAGGAATCTCAACCCAGAACTCCTAAGCTCAACACACACACACACACACACACACACACACACACACACACACATGCACACACACATACACACACTGTCCTGTTCTTCTGTGCTGTAACCTTTTTGTCTATTCAAAGAAGACTATTACTTTCTGGAACTTTCTAGAAGGGAACACTGCATCAGAGAGTATATCAGACATGAGGACCTCAAAGGGTCATCCAAGTGCAAGGTTCTATGATTCTGAGGTTCCTAGATCACTTGAGCCATAAAATGTTTGTGTCCAAAGCGCTAGACTTCTAATGCCTTTGGATGCCAGGACTCTGAGGCTCTAAAATCCTGGAATCCTACCTGGCACCGACTTTCAGCTTCTATGATTCCGTGCTTCTGAGACTGAGATTTCTGTGATCCTTCGACTCTGTGACCTACTTCACGGCAGACAAGGACCTTGCACAAGGGGCATTCATTCCCAGCAGGGATTATGTGTAGAAGAGCCTTGTGGGGCCAGCTGACCACTCCTCTGTCTGTGATGGGCACCATTCCATGGCCTAAAGGCTCGTCTCCTTACTGAGCTCACATAAGACTTAAGTCCAAGCAGGCCCAGCTTTGATTTTTTTCAAAATCCAGTGACCAGGACTTCTTAAAGTCCAACTATCTGCTTGAACTGGGAACAAAGGAATAAGAACACAGACCATAGTTCAAATTAGTACCTCCGAATTCATCTCCTCACACGCATTTACTGGAGCAGCTGTTTGGTCCCTTGCTAACAAAGACAAGAGTAAAACCCTAAAAAACTAGAGTACATTATGAGTATGGTTTGTGGGATCAGTGAGGAGGCGGGCTCTTAGCACTGAGGTCCTCTGGGAAATTAAAACTAGGTGTGGCAATGTTAGGAGGGAGGGTCTTAGAAAGGAGAGGGAGCATTTGCAGAGGCCTGATTGCCTCAGTGCTCCCGTGGCCCTGCCTGCAGCCCTGGGAAGAGTTTGGGAGAGAGAACAGCCATACCTTACGAGGAGACAACTGGCACCCATGTAAAAAGCACTGGATTCGGAGTCCGGAGCCCTGACTTCTGGTCCTGGATCTACCACAATTCTCTGTGACGCCTTGAACAAATCCATTCCCCTGCCTGCATCCCGAGCCCTTTGTTCTCCATCTGAAAATATTAGCATTGGGCTGCCCCTCCTGCGAGATTAGGTCCTCATTCCCTGATGCTTATGACTGCACATCCCCAACTGGGGGTCTAGCATCATCCAACCTTTAGTCTCCATTGATTCTCTCCTACCGTCTTGAATACAGCTGGCCAAGGACTGCTGCCTGAGTGGAATCGGGTTCGGAATTGTAGGTCAAGGATGGCTGAGATGGGGCGGGGCACAAGCCCATCAGAAGTGGCTGCATGTCCACATACAATGGAATATTATTTCACCACATAAAGAAGGAAATCTTGCCATTTGTGAACACATGAATGAATACTGAGGGCATTGTGCTACGTGAAATAAGTTGAATAGAGAAAGACACATACGGGATGATCTCACTTATATACAGAATCTAACAAAGATGAACTCACAGAAACAGAGAACGGACTGGTGGTTGCCAGAGGCAGGAGGTGAGGAGTTGGGGAACTGGGTGAAGGTGGTCAAAAGGTACAAACTTCCAGTTATAAGATGAGTAAGATCTGGGGAGGTAACGTCCAGCAGAGAGATTATAGTTAATAATATTATATTGCATACTTGAAAGTTACAAAGAAAGTAACTTTAAAAGTTTCCATCACAAAAAAATTGTAATTATGTGAGATGATAGAGATGTTAATCATTGATAATCATTTATCAATATAAGCATGTATCAAGTCATTATGTTCTATAGCTTAAATTTATATAATGTTATATGTCAATTATATCTCAATAAAGATAGAACAAAAAAGAAGTGGCTGCATCTCCTGGCTCCTTTTTCCCCAGTTGTAGGAGCCAGGCAGACAGCACCGCTCCCGCCCCCCCCCCCCCCCCCACTGCCTGCCAGACACACACACATAAATCCACATGAACACTCATGTACGCATAGCTTGGCTCTCTGGAGGAAAATGAGCACTCATTGCCTGGACAAGAGGTCAGCCAAGGAGATGGTGCTGCCAAGCCTTGAAGGTCACCCTCAAAGGCATCTTGCTCCCCAACAGAGAACAAGACCCTTGCAGTCTTGCCTATCACACCTTTGCAGCCCTATCAGTAGTCCTGTCTACACCCCAAGTGGCCCAGCCACACAGAATCAGGCCCAGCTATGGGCAGCAGCAGGAGAGGAAGGAGAGAAAGAGGCAGAGACACTGAGAGATGGAGGTGGGAAAAGACAGAGACAGAATTCGAGAGAGGCAGAGGGAAAGGAAACCGGGAAGCGAAAGAGAAGAGGAGAAAGAGAAGACAGAGAGGAGACAGAGTCATACAGGGGAGAGAGATAGACAGAGAAAGATAGAAAAAGAGCAAGACAGATGGCAGTGAGAGAAAGACATGTTTTAAAGGGAGGAGAGACAGGTCACAAGAAGATAGCAAGGGAAGGGTCAGAAATACTGAGAGGTAGGTAGAGAGACTGAAGGGGAAATGGAGACACATGGGCCAATAAGAGAGAGAGGAGGAGGATACACAGATGCAGACAAATGCAGGCATACACGCGGTCACACATACATGCACATGAGCGCACAGTCACACAGTCACACGCGGTCACACACATGCACGTGCCCACACAGGTACACAGGTACACACTCACACATAGTCGCCCACAGTCACACACACCAAGGACAGGCCAGGAGAGGAGCTGGAAGACACAGGGACCGAACCTCTAGCCAGGAGGGCCCTTCACACCCAGCCCGAGCCTCAGTGACTCCCGGAGGCCCCTCGGAAGCCCAAAGATGCTGGAGAGCTCCGTTTGCCCACGTCACCTCACTAGAGTGCCACGCCCCTGTACCTTCTGTGAGCCCATCTCAGAGTAATGCAGATCTGGTGGCCTCTCCGGAGAGTTGGCTTTGGAGGTCAGGGTCTGGCTACAAAGACCTTCCTGTGGCTGTGGTGCCATCTACGTGTGCCGCAGAGCCCGGATCCTCCTTCCCCTTCTCTATCCCACTCCGCCAGCTGCCTGCACTCCCTTCCAGGTTTTGTCAACAAATCACACATGTGCGATTCTCTCTCTCTACGATTTGTTTCTAGGCCAGGGGTCCTCATCCCCTGAGCCTCGGACCTACCAGGTGGCGGCCTGTTAGGAACTGGGCCGCACAGCAGAAGGTGAGTGGCTGGAGAGGGAGCAAAGCTTCATCTGTATTTGCAGCCTCTTCCCAGCGCTAGCATCACCGCCTCAGCTCCACCTCAGATCATCAGGGATTAGATTCTCCTAGGAGCAACGGACCCTGGTGCCAGAAAGGTTGGGGATCACTGTTCTAGGGAACCTGGCTAAAGACACTCACCTCTCAGCTTCAACGCTTTCTGAAAATAGGGATAATCGGACTTACTCCTCAGGGCTCTTCGAATGATTAAATAACTCGATATGGGGCCTGTTGGCATTGAGTAAGCCCTTAATAAAGGCTTCCTGTAGTCACCATCCTCATCATCGTCGTTGGCATCACCACCACAATCACCATCATCATTACTATCACCATCATTGTCACCATCACCATCATCGTTACCGTGACCATCAACGTCACTGCTGTCAGCACCATCGTCATCATTACCATCATCGCCATCATCATCACTGCAGAGGAGGGTGGGGAAGTGGGGAAACAGAGGCCAAGCAGGTCCTTTTCCTCTTCAGTGTCGTGTCTCTAGCACAATTGTCTCCTGTGAGCTTCAGGCCCATCCATTCAACCCCCTGTAGGTCTTCCCCATGCTGGGTGCTCCCGTGAACACCACACGCTCCACCTGTCTAAAACTAAACTGTCACCTCTTCATACCCCAGCTTCTTCCTCATCCAGTGTTTCTCTCACAGTTGCGGCTCCCAAGGATAGTAAACACTTTATCATTTATTGATCTTTCTAATAATGAGGATAGAGCCTGGGATAGAGGTGATACTCAATACATGTTTGCTGAATGAATGAATGAATGAATGGGAAAAATCAATAAGGAAGGCCATAACTTGCCCAAGAATGGCAAAAATGAACCCAGACCCAGGGCTCTTCTCTCACAGCCTGTCACAGGTAGAGCAGGCAGCAGGATCTGCCGTGGGCCAGCTGGAGGCAGCGTCCGCCCCTATTCCCAGCCCTTTGAGTCTCTTGGAGCAGCACCTTCCTGCCAAAGCCCAGCCTCCCGAACTATGGAAATACTGAGCAACACCAGCAGTGGCCCAAGGACACTCTCAGGCTCTCCTCGGAAGCCGCCGACAGGCCATGGGAAGCTTCCAGACACTTCTGCGTGGTATGCCCAGGCGCCGGACACGCGGGTAGGTGCCCTGCAGGAGGGAGGCAGCACCTTCTGTCCTGCCAAAGCTCACCTGACTGGGATCCAGGACTGGAGGGCCCTGGGCTACTTCCCATTACCCAAATGGAAAGATGGAGGTACAGTAGGTTTGCCCAAGGTGACCCCGTGGGTTGATGCAGTGTTTTGTCCACCACATCTTCTGACGTCCAAAACAACGGTCACTGTGATAGCTGCTATTTGTTCAGCCCTTTCTTTACCTCAGGCCCCCTGCTGGTGCTCTGGCCCTGGCATCAATTCCTACATGCAGGTCTTATTACCCCATTTTAAATACAGGGACAATTTAGCCTAGAAAAACGAGCAACTCACTCACGGTCACACAGATTCAAGTTCAGGCCAGCGTTTTGAGGGGTCCTGGCTACTCACAGAGTTAGCTGTGACACACCCCTTGATCCTTGTGGATTTACCTCTTGCCCCGGGGGCCTGGGCACAGGTACCCAGCTGGTGCTGGGTGCAGAAGCTTTCCATTCCATGGCCCTCACCCACTGGTCCTCAAAGCCCCTTTCATGGGCCTGCTCCACACCCCACTGGGGAGGCCAGACAAAACTGCTAGTGTTGGGATTATTTTTCTATTTCCAGATGGATCTGTTTGCTGGCTCCATCCAGGGCCTCCCATCACTGCGTGGGGGCCAGGGGCCCAGCGCCAGGTTAATATTAGGAGGCAGCAGGAAAAAAAGGCAGCCCAATGCAGCTTCTCACAGACCTCTGGGCTGTTCCGCTAGGGCAGCCTCTGAGGAATATTCCTGGGGCATTTAAGGGGGCCTGGCAGCCAGGCAGGCCACGAGGAAGAAAGACTATGCTTTATTTTCTTTAAAGATTTTCAAGGAAGCTCTGGAGTGTCTCATTTTGGGCTGGGGACCAACACGAAGTCCCCAGGTGATCTGCGGAGCTGAGCTGGGCTCTCTGCTCACGAGGATGGTATTTTAAAATTCAATCAGGCAGTCCTTCATTTTACCAACATTACTGAGAGCCTGCTATTGTCGGTGGTGTACCATACCCAGAAGAAACAAAAGTTTCTACCCTGGTGGAGCCCAGGGTCTAGCAGGGGGACGGCAGTAAATATGATAATCGCACATGCGAAAGGACGCATAACCACCCTGACAAAGTACTGTGGAAAAGAAGGCCCAGATACAGATGATGGCAGACTTCAGCGGTTTGTTTTGTTTTTGTTTTTTTTTAAACCCTCCAATCTAAACACCTCATTTCAAAATAAAAGTAGTCCCAGAGAGGGATAGAGACTCTGGGGCACCCAAAAAGGGTACCAAAGCTAGAACTATACTCACTCACTTGGGCTGGGCCACGACAGAACAGTATGGACAATAATGGGATTCTGGCAGCCTTGCCTTGATCTTGGGGGATTACGTGGAGAAGATTGGGGTATAGCGAACTCACCGATCACCATTGATCAAAGCCAAGTGTATGAGAAAGTTGTCTCTGAAGCTCACTGAATCTGTCTGTTAATGGAAACATGACTTGGTTACTGTTACAGAAACCCAGCCCAGCCCAAGGCAGGAGGTGTCCTATCCCCCTTCTTGGTCTCCACGCCTAGGAACAAAATCAACAGATGTGACAAACAAGTGTGTGTCTAGGTGCAACATTGGGGCAGGGAGAGATGGGAGGTCTTCTGAAGCCCAGGCAAAGTGCCAAGGGAGTATGACCTGAAGCAGAGCCATCTCAGTGAGGGAGACGGCTTCCTGACGGGCTGTCCTGTGTAAGACAGTTCAGGCGGTGTAGGTGGCCTCAGGGGAAAGTTCCAGAGGGAGATTTCAGCCCACACTGAGAAGAAATTTGTTGCGTTTCAAACAATGAATGGAGTGAGAATGGGAAGTGGTTAACAATCCGTGCTGGGACAGAGGGGACGGGCGAGGGGCAGGGGCAGCAGCAAGCAGAAATCAGCGGCTCCTTGGCAGAAGCTAAAGGGGAAACTTCTGGCCTGGGCAGGGGATTGGATCAGAATCCAGGGCCAAATGAGGTCTACAGATGTTGTCACACTCAGAATCTTGCCATGAGGCAGCACACACTAAAGGGGTCAACCGAGAGATCATTTAATGCTCTGGGCATTAGACCAAGTAGCTTATAAATAATGATACCACCACTACTGATAACTATTTTTAAAAAGATTGGAATAGATGTTCTCAGTGGAAATATTCAAAGCAAAGCATCCACAGGAGGAGTGGGCAGGGTTATGGGAACTAGCTCGGATGGCTGAAGCTCCCTCGGGCTGGTGGCCATGAGGACCCATTGTCATTCCAACTTGAAGGGGCAGGTGAAGAAATGGGGTTGTAAGAGCCAGGTAGGATCTGCAGTCTTAGGAAAGCAGCCATCTCCGGAGCTACAGGCAGGGCAGGCCAGAGGGGGAGCAGACACCCCAGCCTCTCTCTCCTCTTGCTCTCCAGTCAGTGGTGCCTTCCACAGACCAAACCCATTCAGAAGACAGGTGGTGAGGGAGCCAAGGCAAGGCCGTTCAGCCTGTAGAGGTCAGCGTCCTGCGAAATGGACAAGGAAAGGCAGAGGGCAGATGGAGGAGCCTGGGAAGGGAAAAAGAATCAGAGAAGATGTGTTGTGATTGGTTGTCAAATTTGTCCACTTTTTAAAAAAATGCCTTGGGTGATAGGGCATGTAATTTCTACTTAGTCACAGGCCTTGGCGCTCCCAACTGCCTTGTAGTTAAACTGGCCCAATTTGTACATATGTTCCCACCGGCCTCTGTGGGCATTTGAGCTTGTGACCCCTTGGAAAGATGAACTCAGAGGTGCCTTCTAAGACCCTTCTGACTTTGTGATTCTCAGGGGTTTAATGAAAAGGTCACTCGTTCAACACATACTGAGCCCTTGCTCTGCTTGGGGCCCAGCTGGGGTTCTGGGGACCTGGTGTCAAGACAGACCTGTTTTTAACCTCCAGGAACTTACAGTCTGGTGGAGGAGACATGAATATTTTTTAACAAATATCTAGGAGACAAGCATTGATCCTGCTGACCTTATATTCCAGTTAGAGGAGACAGAAAATAAACAAGGAAACCCATACAAGGTATGCTATAATTCTATAAATACTGTGCAGAAAAACAAAGCCCGCTAAGCGGTATGAATATGAGGAAACGAGGCTTGTTAAAGAGTTATCCATTTCTGTATAAAAGATAACTGCAAGCTTAGTGGTATAACACAACCACCATTTTTTTTGCTCATGGATTCTGTGGGTCAGGAGCGTGGGCGGACCATAGCAGAGAGGGCTTGTCACAGTCCCATGAGCCCTGGGGCCTCAGCTGGGAAGACTCAAATGGCCGTGGGTACTCCAGCTAAGAGCTGAAATCATCTGGAAGTATCTTCATTCATGTGTGGTAGATAGCATAATGCCTCCAGATGTCTACATCCTAATCCCCAGGACCTGTGCATATCCTCTCTTACATGGTAAAAAGGATTTGCCGGTGTGATTAAATTAAAGATTTTGAAATGGTTTATCCAGACGGGGCCAATGCAATCATGAGAATCTTTATAAGAAAGAGGGAGGCACGAAAGCCAGACAAAGAGATGTGATGATAGAAGAGAGATTAGAAGTGACTCCTCTGTTGACTTTGAAGACGGAGAAAGGGGCCAGGAGCCAAGGAATGTGGGTGGCCTCTAGAAGCCAGAAAAAGCAAGGAAACGGATTCTGCTCTAGAGCTTCCAGAGGACGGTAGCCCACCAGCACCTTGATTTTAACACCAAGGAGACCCGTTTTGACCTCGACCTCCAGAAATGTACGAGAATAAACTTGTATTGTTTTCAGCCACTGAGTTTGTGGTCATTTGCTACAGCAGCGATGGGAAACGCATATAACATGACTGATGCCTTGGCAGAGATAACTAGAAAACAGGCTCGGTCAGGAGCGCTGACGGAGCGCCCACGCACGACCTCTCCACGTGACTGGGGCTTCCCACAGTATGGGCCCTCGGAGTCGTCAGACTTTCCACAGAGGTTCAGGGCTCCCAAACGAGTATCCCAGCAAAACTGGAAGAAGCCTCCCGGCCTTTTACAACCCAGCCTCAGACGTCCCATGGTGTCACTTCTGCTGTGTGCTGTTTATTACTCAAAGCAGTCACTACCCCACTCGGATTGAAAGAGCAGGGACAGAGACCTCACCTCCTGCTAGGAGCAAGGTCGGAAGATTTGCAGCCATGTTTTTAAAAGCACCACTAGGCTAGTTTAGATAAGGTGGTCAGAGAAGGCCCGCTGAGGAGAGAATGCTTGCAGAGAGCCCGGATGAGGAGAGCGAGCAGAGCAAGGCCAGAGAGTTCCCGGGACGGGGGACAGAAGTGCCAGACCCAGAGGTGAGAGTGAGGCAGGCGGATAACCAGGCAGTTCCGGTCCATGGGACAAGTGATCCACAGGGCTCACAGGGCTGTGGGAACCCGGCTGTGGGCTCTGAACCCAGCCTGATAAGGGTCCAGAAGGAAGGGATACATGAGCAGAGGGCTGATAACTAGAGCTGAGATGGCTCATGTTGGAGGATCTGGCAACGGCTCTCATATAGCCCCGCCCCACGGAAGAATGAGGACTGGTCTCTGCATCTCTCACTCTGGCCCTACTGGGCATTGGGACCCCCTGAACCGAAGCAGACTTGGTAAAGCCTCTGCTTCCTGGGCCTCAGGTCAATCTCTTTCTGGGTCCCCTGTGGCCCACCTTTCCTGGCAGACTTCCTTTCACAGGCTTCACTAGATGAAGTCTTACCTAATTAAGCGAGGGCTGACAAGTGCACTTTCTCATGAAGGTAAAGAGATCCAGTGGGAACACAGGGAGGCAGTGTGTTTGCAGGGCGCCGGCCTCTGGAGCCAGAGCCGGATATCCACCAGGCCTGCTCAGCCACCCATCTTTCTGGGCCCAGTAGAAGCTTTCTTCCCTATGCAGATGCAGCTGGGGAAGTGGGAGGGAGCCCCAGGTCCAGACATCAAGAGGGAGAAGAGGAAAATTTTCCTATGGACCCCCGGATCAGCACAGGGATTCCAGCCCTGGCTCAAGACCTGGTATATAGAAGATGCTCAATAAATATTTCTTAAATGAAGGAGAGAGAGAAAGAGAGAGAGAGAGAGAGAGACAGAAGACAGACAGACAGACAGGTTTTTTTTCTCTGACACACAACAAAGATGACTAAAAATACAGGCTCATATTTCTATGGTGTTAGGTTCAAATCTTGGTTTCACCTTTTACTAGTTTCCTGCAAGTCATTTTTACCTTTCTGAGCCTCAGTTTCCTCATCTGTAAAAAGGGATAATCATACCAACCTTACAGAATTATTGAGTCAATCGAACAGGTTGGTCTCCAAAATGGGCTGATGAGGAAGATGATGTTGGTTGACGGTAGGTTAACATGTCTAACTAAGCCTGAAGCACATGCCAGGCACAGCTCGGAGACCACTCTAAGAATCAGTGTTTTACATCCTCACAGCAACTCAAGGAAGCATTATCCAGATGGGGAAACTGAGGCACCGAGCCTCTAGTTAAGTAACTTGCCGAAGGTCACATAGTTGATATGCCGTATAGTACAAATTCAAATCCAGGCAATGTGGTGCCAAGCGAACACTCTGCAGAGCCTGGCACGTCGCGGGAGATCCTTCAGGGGCAAGACCTCTGCCCACCGGGAACTGTCTTCTCTCCATTGGGTGGTGAGCGCCTTGAGGGTGGGGCTGCTTGTTCCTGCCTCTGGGCTCCTAGCACTGAGCTGGGCCCCTAGGACTGTTGCCTGGATGGGTGTGGCGCCGACAGAAGTGTCAGTCTTGTCAGGCCCTTTAATGGGATAGGGGCTCTGGGGTCAGGCTGCCTGGGGTTGAATCCTGACCCTGAGCCTCTGGCAGGGAGGAGAATCAGAGCGTCTATGTCACGTGGTCTTGTGGCTGAGATCAAGTTGTACCAAGCTGAGCCGAGTAGTAAGTGACAGCTCAATGGATGTTCGCCTCATTACCACTGTTATTCTTATTCTCCTTCCAGACTCCAGCCAGGTTTCCCCATAGGACCCTGGCTGTGCAAGGACCTGACCAGCCTCCCAGGCAAAGAACAGTTAACCGGGCTCTTGCTTTTGACAGGTAACTTAACTCTCATCTCAGATGCAGAGGCAGAGGCCAATGCAGAGGTGAGGCCGGAATGCGAGATTGGCCCTGGACCGTGTGCTCCCCAGCGAAATGGCCAGAGATTTCACCCCAGCTCTTTCTTCTCCCGCCTTCCAGAGCAGCGGTCATAGATATGGCGAAACGAGATCAGCCTCAGGTGGAACTGCAGTTGGGAGGGTGTTGGGAGTCGGCCGGTGGAGGAGGCGGAACACGAGCTCTCCATGGCCCTCTCAGACAACACTGGATCTGCCCTTTGACTTCCCAGAGGCCCAGAGATGTTAAGGTCCTGGGCCGGTATCGCACAGCTTATCTGGCAGCCAGTAGGACTTTCTGATCCTGGAGGTCCTAATTCGAAAACTCTGTGACACCCCCACCCCAGCTCAACCCAAGGTTACTTCTTGGGGAATGGGGGACAATGATAGGGGGTTCCTGGAGTTTTTTACATGGGTGTTGGACGGGGAACCAGGCCAGAGTCTCCGGTGTAGGGAAGGCGGGGAGCCATCAGGCAGCAGGATCAGGTACCAGGTTCTGCTCCTTCTCTCCCCCGGGAGGATCAGTTGCTTGGAGGAGAGGTGGAGGGCCAGGACTCCAGGGACGGAAGGCACTGGAAAGCCATTTCTCTAGTGCAGGCCCAGGCTCTCCCAGCCTCGTCTCCTTTTCTCTCTCTGCCTTGCTTCTCCTGGCCCTCTCTGTCTCGTGGTCTACTTTTCTGCCTCTCTCTGTCTCTTTCTGTTTCCCCCTCTCTATAGTTCCCTTTGTCTCCATATCCTGTCTCTCTGTTTCACCTGCTTTCTTTTCTTGTCACTCTCTCCTCACGTATCTCTTTCTGTTTCTGCCTGTCTTTTGCTCTGACTAGGAATTTCTCCCTCCTGTCTACATCTCTCCCTTCCTGTTTTCCCCTTGTTTCTGCCTCTCCTCCTCTGCCTCCTACCCTGTCTCCCCTCTGTCCGATTATCCAACTCACCTGGAAAGAGATAATGGATCTGGGGTAGGAGAGTGACATGGCAGGGCTGGAATGTCAGCCAAGAGGCCTAGAGGAAGAGAGAGCAGGGCCGATGGACAAGACTACTGCAAAGGTCCAGGGAGGAGCTGCAATATCTGAGGCCCCATGAAAGCTAGGAGGTGGAGAGGAGGCGGCAGCTGTGAGAAAGGCTGCAAAGGACAGAGCATCAGTATTGCTGTGGGCTTGGGAGAAGGGTCAGCAGCTGGAAGAACTTCCAGGAGAAAGAGGATAAAGGGGACCTCATGGTGAGGGGACCACCCAGGCTGAACGACAGGTCTGCTGGGAAGGATGAGGGGGCAAGAAAGGGCAGATGCTGAGACCTGGAGTCTGGACTGGGGCCACTTGGGGAAAGCCTTAAATGCCAACCAAGAGCTTGGACTTCAGTCCACGGAGTGGTGGCTTTTTATGTGAATCTGATGAAACTCTGGAATTCTCTCCTGATAAATGTATATGCCCAACATGTGGCACCCACGTCAAGGCTTCTGGGACCCTCTGAACTTCTTCTATGAGCCGCAGACACCTCAGGATATGCAGGTGGGTCCAGGCCCTAGGGAGCTATTGAAGGTTTCTGAGCTGAGGAGATGGCAGACGTGGAGCTGCACCATAGGAAGATGAATCTGAAGAGGGGCAGCCTTCATTGTTGCAGAGAGACCTCTAGCAGCCTGGCCCGGCAAGCCCAGGGCATCTCAGAGGGTGTCTGCTGAGCTCCAGGAAGGCAGAGGGGTAGGCCTGAGCCCTGAGCCAGTGGCTGATGCCCAGGATGCCTAGGTCAGAGGGAGGGTCTAAGGCCTCTCTCCCTGATGCTGCAAAGAACACTGAGTCTCCGAGTGCCTGGACCTCACTGGAGAGGACTGGGCCTTCACAGCCTTTCGTCTGATCAGCCTGGGGGCCTGAGACAATAAACCTGCCCTGCCAGGCCCAGCTCGTGTAGTCCCTCCTTCCCCCCAATCCACTCACCCACCTCCTGTTTCGTTTGCCCTACGTTGAGTCTAGACCTCCACAGAGAATGTTCTTTTAGGCAGTGTGGGGTCTGCCCTCGCCCTGCCAGCTGGGCTAACCTGGGTCTGCTGCAGTAACCTCAGTCCTCTAGTTCAATACCCATTGGACAGATAGGGACCCCGAGACCTAGAGAGGGGTGAGACTTGCCCAATTATTCTCCAGCAAGTTGGCGGCTTGGGCAAGCCACCAGGATTTCAGTCCCAGGACTCTTCTGCCTGAGCTTACAGGATGGTCCTCCAGCTCCTGTACGTCACTCTGGTGCCCTATTACCTAAAACACCTGGGTCCTGTCCTGGTCACACCTTCCACACAGGCTGCCCTAGCCAGTTGAAGCAGAACTCATTACTGCTGCAATAACACTAATTATTAAGTACCTACTATGTGCCAGGCACTTGATATTGTGCGGTCCTCCCAACGACCCACTATGAAGGTGATGATGTTACCCCACTGTGTGGACAAGGAAGCCGAGGCTCAGAGGGGTTAAGTAACTTGCCTGTGATCACCCTGTTGATAACTGACAGAGCCAAGGTTAGGACCAAGGTGAGCCCGGCTGCAAAGCCTGGACCTTTCTTCTATACCACATCTCTTTCCCTTCTTGTCATACAAAAGGGGCATCAAACTGGTTTGCCGAGAAGCTGGGGAGACCCAGGAAGCTGTCCTTAAAACCAGATGTCCAGGCATCCACCTGGCTCCCAGAAGACCAGCCAAAGGTCAGCTCCAGCAGCCACGGGACCCTCGGCTGCTCCCTTTCCTTTAGCGGAAGCAGCACAGGGGAGCATGAGAGGTCCAGGAACCTGGTCTCCAGGGTTCTAGCTCTATCATCGGCTTGCTGTGTGAGCATGGCCTTGTTACTTCCCCCCTCTGGCCGCGTCTCTGTTTCTCCCTCTCGACCTGCAGGAGTTGGGCTCCTGGCTCCTGGAGGACGATGCCAGCCCAACTGCTTGCAATTCCTAGGCTGGGGGGAGATGCTTTGGTGCCCTTCGGGCAGAAGCCTTTCCAAACTAAAGGTTTGGCATGCCATCTTTGCCTACTTTGTTTAAGGGTGACTGTCTTATTCCAACAAGGAGCCACCCCTAGGGTGGCCCACTCCAAACCCCAGTGAGTCACTTATAGAGTGAGGGGCAGGCGGCGGGAGCTGTCTCTGTGGCTCTTGGCGTCCGGCAGAGCCCACGGGCCCACGAGCCCACGCCGGGCGGGAACTTGTGTCAACCACTGGCTCCTCTAAATCGTAGGGCTAGGACAAGGTGGGACAGTCAGTGGCCCTCAGAGAGAAAGCGCAGCCTGTGTACTCTGGGGAGGTGACCCGGGGGGACCCTGGGCCGCTGCTCGGGGGCGTTAATGAGCACTCCATCTGGTGCCATCCTCAACCACTAGCTGACGCTGACACAGCATTTCGGCAGGGAGAGAGGGCGTGCGTGTTCCAAGGCTAGCAAAGGCTCAGTTTTTCCGATCCGGAAAAATCCGTTCAAAGAGAGGAAAGTTGAGGATGAGGAGCCGAAAATCGCCTGATTTATGTTGCCTTAGTCTGTGACTTGAATGGTTCACAGAAGACTATCTCCCTTGATGTCTAACCGGGAAGACCCAGGCTCTAAAAAGGCCAGGCCCCATGGAATGGGCTATGGCAAGACCAGAATAGAAATGTGACCTTTCACCTCCCAGCCCAGAGGTCCGACCATTCCCCCACCCTGCCTCCCTCAGCCAAGGGCCAGCTCTGCCTTTGGCCCCAGCGGAATGTGAACCCTGATTCTCTGACCCTGACTTGGACTCAGAGTCATTCCATCTGGATACCACAGCTTCAATAGACATTTTTACTAAGAGGCACCCCAGGCAGAGCGGCTGGGGCCCTGCCTTCAGAGGGTTTACCATCCTCTTTAGGAGACAGGAAGGAGTTTAGAAGTGAAACCAGAAAAATAATAATGACCAATGCTTACTTGGTACTTATTACACACCAGTCAGTTTTGCTCTAAGAGCTTTTCGTGTATTAACTCATTTAATCCTCACGACAACCTACAAAATATTGTCAGCCTTGTTTTACAGATGAGGAAACCGAGGCACCCTGAGGTTAAGTAACTTCCCCTCAGTCTTATAGCTAGAAAGTTGTGTAGAAAGGCAGTCTGGTCCTTGAGTCCATGCCACCAAAGAAGACATTGTGTGAGCAATGTTAGCTTCTAGAAGGCAAGTGTTAGCTCCTCCTCTGTTCTAGGCACCCCCTTCAGTATTGGGGGCCACTGTTGGAAAGAATAGACAAGAAGCCAGACTTCAAGAAACTTGTCATTCTTCCTTCACTCATCTATTCATCTATCATCCATCATCCATCCAACTATCATGCATCCTTCTGTGCCTGGTTTTACTCACTATCGCACTGCCCCCTCCCCCCATACTCAGCACAGTGCCTGGCACATAACAAACCAGGATTTGCTGAAGGAATGAAGAAATGGAGGGAACTTTGGGTCCTGTCTAAGAGCTTTGAGTCTGAGTCCCTTACCCTCTTTTGGTCTCTATGCAATGGGTAGTAAACACTGCTTTGCTCGCTCCACGAGATTCTTTGGAGGTTCTGAGGGTGAGGAGGCAAGAGCCTTGCAAACTGTAAAGGCCTGTGAAGACATAGTCAGCACTGGGCTGCCGAGCTGCTGTGTAGGCGCCGAAGCCCGCAGAGCTGCGTCTCTCTCAGGTCTGGCTGGTGAGACCTGTCAGACACTTCCTCTAAGCCTGCCAAGAGGCCCAGAAAGGAAAGGAAATTGACATTTAATGAGCATCCATGATGTGCCAGGGCCTTCACACACGTTAACCCTCTCTTCTCTTTTCTTGTATAGATCAAAGAATGGAAGCCCAGAGAGGTCCATCCTTTGCCCAAGGTCACACAGCCGGCGAGGAGCAGAGCCCAGGTTTGAACTCTGGTCTGTGCGCCCAAAGCCTATTGTTGTGACTGTACCCCACACCACCTCCCCTTAAAGGGACGCTGCTGACTTCTTGCTTTCCAAATCTTCTTAAGCCCCCACTGTTCAAGGTTACACAGCAAGCCCCTGGCAGAGCCTTTTAAAAAGTGTTTCCATTTCGTTTTTGCATTGATCATTTCCTTTTTGCTTTATAAGAGTTTCTCCCCTTTTCTTTTCAAAGAAAAGCCAATATAAATGTTCTTCCCACACGCAGGTTAACCCTTGTCTGACAGACGTGGATCCTGAGCATCCATTCGGGGAGGAGAGGGAAGGTCGGCTGCTTGCCACAGCTTTCTGCAGGATCTTTTCGCAGACACGCACGATAGTTCACACACGGCTGTGTGCTGGCTGTGCTGCCTGATGTCATCTGCGGCAGAAGCCCATGCCTCTTGATGACCAGCTTCTTGTGACCCTCAGCACGGGGCAGTGTTCTAGGACCCATGGGGAAGCCACCCCTTTGAAACCTAGAGCCCAGGGAACAGGCTTCCTGGAGACACGGTCCTGAGCCACAGACTGGGACAGAAAAAGAAATGCCCATAGCCACTGTTCCTGGGCCACCCACCAAGTGCCTGGCACAGTGCTGGGCACCTCACCAACATCCTCTTACTGAGACTTCTAAATGGGAGGGGCGGGCTTGATGACCCCATTTGACAATGGAAGGGAAGGCTGAGGCTCAGAGAGGCAAAATGGCCTGCCCGAGGCTACACAGCTGGCAGCGGCAGACTGGGCATAAGACAGGACCCTGGCTTCCCAGTTCCTTTAAGTCCAGAGCTAAAAATAGGACATCGTACATGTGAAATGACAAAGTGCCTCCGCAGTGCCGGGCACTGTCCTCAGTCCTGGGGACCTGATCCAGTAAGAAACTGCTAGAAAGCAGTCCCAATTCTGCTAGACTGGCTCAGCAGCCTTGAGTTGGTCACTGGCCTTCTCTGAGCCCAGAATTTGCCCCAGGTGAAAGGGGCTGGTTGAGTGTGTCTCAGCTCTTTATGCTCTTCCTTATGTCTGGTGTGGGTGACAATTTGCAAAGGAGAACTTAGGGGGCGAGAGAGGATGGCTGAGGTCGGTGGAGGAGCACCACGTTATGGCTGAGAGTTACTAAAAAGACACCCTTTTACCAACACCCCAAGGGGCAGGATTCCCAGAGGAGTTCAGGTAGGCGGAGGTTGAGATGCCCCTGCAGCCTTGCCCCTCTCCTGACCCGCCCCGAGGAGCTGCGAGCCCCGGGCAAAACACCACCGGGGACTGGGCGGCACCAGGCTGTCCACGCCAGCACACGGATTCTGTCGGAGCCCCCTTCTTCCCCAGCTCCTCCCCCAGCCCTTGTCCCTGGGCAGCCCCTCACCCCAAGACCCAGTGCTCCCGGCCCCGGCCCCCTCAGCCAAGGCTCCTCCTGTAGTCGGTTCTAGCGCCAGCAGGCTGGCCATTTCAGGCTCCACCTCACCCCTTTAAATTCGATTTTTTCAAACCACATTCTTGGACTTGGCAGATAACGTGGCAGCCCGACAAGAGCCCTATTTACTCGGAGAGCCGTGAATGGGCCCTTTATAACAAGCTTCATTAATATTTCTACCTATTGGCCAGCTCTCCGTTTCCTCCCCCTATACAAACAGATTCTCCACACAGAAAGACTTTTCAAATGCTCTTGTTGACTTTCCCCAAACAGGGAGGGCAGCCGGGCTGGCAGGGGTGTGTGAGTGTGTGTGAGTGTGCGTGCAGGGGGGGGGGGCCATGGGCGCACGCCCGCCTGGCCTGGTGCAGGAAGGAAAGAGGCCCGCTATTCATGGGCAGGGGCGGGCAGCCCGGGTGAGTTCAGGTATGCCGCCTCACAAAGGCACACTGAGCCCAGCCTGTGCTGTGAATTCCAGAGTCCTGGCTGGTGGGTCGGGCAGTCCCTCCTCAGCCCCAGCTCCTGGCCAGATGACCCTGAGCAAGTCCCTTACTCACTCTGGGCCTCACTGGCCCGCTTTGTCAGTTGGGTCTACACCTTGCTCCTCAAAGTGTGGCCCATGCACCAGTAGTAGCAGCATGGCTGGGAGCTGATAGGACATGCAGGCTCTCTGTCCAGGTTTGCCGCACCTGAATCTGTGCCTTAAGATCCTGGATGATGCCCGGGCACAGGAAAGTTCCAGAAATGGCAGACCTATAGCACATGCCCCTCCACCAGCACCAGGACTGGCCTACGGCTCAAAGGCCATCACAGACTGTAAACGTGGAGAAGGCAGCCACCAAGGCTGTTTTGCTCTCTACTTTGTGACCACAGGCCTGGCCCAAGGTTGGCGCTCAAGAAATAAACAAACCGAAAAGGGAATTGTCAGAATCTGCAGCTTGTGCTAATGACAAAAATTCTTCCTCTTCGGCATATGAGGAATTGTGAAGAACAGCCTATTCTGTCGTCTAGAAGGACACACGGCATCGAAAGGGAACTCCATCGCAATGCACGGAGTGAGCTCCCTGTCCTTCTGATATATGCAAGCTGAAGCTGGAGGACCCATGAGAGAAGCCGGAGAAAGCGCTGAGCCCCATTGGTGCCTCTGGGCTGAGGAAGGAACAGTGCAGGGAGTGTGGCATCATCACCGAGCACGCTCAAAGATGGCACGGTGGCACCTTTGGAGAGAGGCAGAGCTGAGTTCAAATGTTGTGATGCCTTCTAGAAGCGAAAACAAGGGCAAAGGCCTTCGCTTCCTTTCCTTGCTCATGTGCTGTTTTATTCTATGTGTCAGGCCCTCTGCTGGACCTTGAGGGACATAATGGTCAATAACATAGGCTTTGTCTTTGCCCCCTCAGGAGAGAGAGAAAATCAACAACAGTAAATAACTACAAATGCTGAGGAGGGTGACAAATTAGTCAGGGGAGTCAGGAAAGACATCACTGAAAGGTGGCTTTTTTAATTCAAGCCTGGTAAACAAGGAGCCAGCCATGTGAGAAGCTAAAGGAAGGGAGCAGCATGCGCAAAGGTCCTGAGGCAGGAAATGCTTGGAGTTTTGAACGGAGGTCAGTGTGGCAGTAGTGTGCCTTGTACAAGAGGGAGGGGATGGTAAGTTCCACCTTGCAGCTCTGTTGGGAGGGAGGACTACACAAAAGGGGTGCTCAGAGCGCAATATATTTGCTCTTAACTGATCTTCAGGCCGCTATGGCTGCGTCAGGCCCCTATAGGGACTGCTGCCTACTCTTTCCATCTCTTGGAGAAGCAGGGGCAGCGCCTCAGCCTGGGCCACGGCCCAGAACAGGGTCAGCTGAGCTGGAGGGGGTTGAATGAGCTGCCTGTGTACATCTTGGCTACCTACATCTTACCTTTTGGGGGAGGGGGTTGCCTGCCCTCTCCTGGGATACCAGCCCAGCTTGGCTAGCCTAGATGGCTTGGACAGAAATCCCTGACCCCCTGCCTAAGTCTCAGCAGCCAAAGGCCAGACCCTTCTGAGAGCACAGAGCCCTCTGGCCAGCCCACACCTCACTCCCTGGCCAGCCTTTAAGTACCAGGCTAGAAATAACCAGTTGTCTCCGCCCCTTGGGGCTGTGGGCTCACCCACCACAGGGGCTGAGGTGGCTGGGCAGAGCGGGGCTGGCGGGCTGCCCCGAGAGAGGCCTCTTGGATTCTTCTAGCTGGGAGGCCCCTACTCTCAGGCTTCAAGAAGTAGGGGGTATAGTTCAAATATTGGATTTGCCACTGACATCCAGGAGCTCTTTAAAAGCTGCCTTAACAATTTGAGCCTCAGTTTCCTTATCTACACATCGGAGTTGACCACTCCCTCTGAATGTTGTCATGAATGAAATAACACAATAGATGTGAGAGCTTTGTGAACTGTAAAGTACAATGCATACGGAAGAGTTTGTCTGGGGTGAACAGTTCACATCGTATTCAGGTCACAAAAAGACAGTACAAGGGTATAGCCCTGATTCTACCTCTGGGTAGATCATAGCACTTCGAGAGTCTCAGTTTCCCCAAATGTGACATCTGAATCCTCCTCCATACCTTATGTTCATGAGAATCCAATTAATTCAAACAATATAAGTACCACGCATCTACTGTGTGCATTGCTCACTCTATTCTAGACATCTTGCAAAAGAGTAGTGGGTCCCCTTCTTCAACTTCAGGGAGTACTTTTCTGAGGACTCAAGATAAGCCAAGGATGTACTCAGGAACCCGGACAAAGGACAGAGGAAGGGCAGGATTCTAGATGCCAGACTTGCCCCATAATCGGATTGCCGATCAAGATCTTGCTTCACACTTATTGCCCTTGAGACTTTGGGCAAATTACTTCACTTCTGCAAGCCTCAGTTTCCCCATCCATAAAGTGGGGAGAATAATACCACAGAGGGTTATTGTTATGACTAAATTATATCAATTGATAGACAGATAGTGCTTAGCTCAGTCCCTGGTCCGCTGTGTATAATCGATAATGTTTTCTGTTATGAGAAGTAGCAGTAAATTGTAGTTCATTGTAGTAGCAGCAGCAGCAGTAGTAGTAGTCGTCGTAAAATACTAGTAGTATAAATACCAGTAGTAGCAGTAGTGGCAATGGTACTAGTAGTCTAAGTAACAATAGTTATAGTAGTAGAAGTACTAGTAGAAGTACTTACTACTGATGACGTTGGTGGTAATAAGAAGTACTGGTAGTAATAGAATAGTAGAAGTACTGGTGGTAGTAGTAGTAGAAGTACTAGTATTAGTAGACGGCGGTAGCCATACTAGTAATACCAGACATACTACTGTGACAGTAGTAACAGTAGTGCCAAAGTGGGCATTGTGCCAGGGGAGAAGTAAGGCTGAGAGAATCACCTTTTTTAATTCTGGGGAGGGGTGACAGGGTCCAGTTGATGGAAATTGGAAAGGAGAGGGGCCCAGACAGATGGGGCTGGCAAGAAGAAATGAAGGGTGCAGAGCCCTAGAAACAGATGCTAATCAAATCCTTATTGGCTTGGTGAGGAAAGTGATGCTATCCCCGAAACAGAATTGAGGTTGTGGGGGGCTGCATCTCCCCTTTAACCTCTCCCAGGGGTGCAAGGATAGATGTGAGAGCTTGGTCGTGAAGATCAGTGATTTCAGGAGGAAATTCCAGAATCCCGCAGCAGGCAGGCTCCTACGTGCCTCTGGTCCCTCATGTCCCTCATTCACATATGGGAACACTGAGGCTCCAGGCATGGCTGGGAGGGAGTCTCCCTTGGGTAACAGAGCAGGGAATGATGACTCTGGCTGGGTGACGTGCTTCCTGCTGCTCCTGTGGGACCTGCTCTGGGGTCTTGGGCTGTTGGGGAAGTACCGACTCTGCGTTCCAGGTCCTTCGCTGCCAGAGGGGCGAGTCAGCAGTGGGGCCTGGCACTCACCCAGGCCCTAGGAACTCAGTGTCCTCCGTGCTGATAAGACGGGTGGGGCTTCCTAGGAAAAGTCTAAATAATCACGAGGAGGGGGCATCAGGGCACCTTTAGCCTCACAAAGCTCCTGTTGAGCAGGAAGCCTGGCATGACTGCCAGTTCCCACCAGATACAGCAGAGAAGCCTCCTGAGGCTGCAGACGAGAAGAGCCGGCTGTTTAGAGGAAAGAGTAGCCCAGGGGCACCAATAGGTTACTATGACTCCCCATCTCCTCCTGAAATCACTGATCTTCACTACCAAGGCAAGTGCTGCTCCAGGCTCCGCTGCTCCAGAAGAGTGAGAGAAGACAAGCTCCCGGCCAGGACCCTTCCAGGGCTTCCATGAAAGCTTCTGGCTTTTGGCAGTTTGGAGTACGATTTCACCAGTCTTTCTGACTTTTGATCCCACAAAGCAACAGTTTGCTCTTCAACTTGTCCCACCTCTGGGCCTTTGCTCATGCTCTCCCCTTTGCCTAAATTGCTCTTCTCCCTTTCGCCTGCCTCAATGTCTAGCCATCTTTTCAAGTCTGTCCCAATGCCACCTCTTCCAGGAAGCCGTCCCAGATTCCCCAGCCCTTGCTCTTTGGCCAGGATTCCCTTTTCTCGCCTGTGCTGTGATGACATTTGGTTCCAGCTGCTATGAGTAGTTCATTTTGACGTGCCTTGATTCACTGACCAGTCCCTGCCCTCGGAGAGCTTAGAGTTCTCTGAGGCAGACAGATGTCGATGCACTCACTACCCCACTCCTGCCATATGGTTAAGGTCATGGTGTTGGTAGGTGTGGAAGGGAGTGGGTCCTCAGAGGAGGGCTCCCATCTCAATCCAGGAGGGCTTCCTGGGAGAGGATGCAGCTACACTGTGTTCACAGCCAAATGACACAGTGGATTGTTAGCACCTAGTTTGTGACACAGTGCAGAGTGGGTTCTTTGGGGATGCTTAACATTCCAATAGAATGTGCAGCTGCACCTCCCACATTGGACAGCTTCCTGTCACCTACGTGGAGGAAACCTCGCAGGGAAAAAAAATCTGCAAAACTCTGAATAGTTCCCATGGTCCTTACAGCCAGGGCCTGTGGGCAGTTCTGCTCTGTTCAGCCTATGTTTCTCAGGAGATCCCAAGCTAGAAATGAAAAGAGAATCTGGGGACTAGAGTAAGATGGCTCATCAGGAAGTTTGGTCCCAACAGAAAGATGGTAGACTAGAAAATGCAGACAGAAGGTCTCAAAATGCCCATCGGGATTCAAGAGATCACTCTATAAGAATAGAGCCCAAGTCACACACTGGATGGGATGGTCATCAAGAAAAATCGAAAGCTGCAGTTGTCAACCCTGGCTGTGCATTAGATCCATTTGGGGAGCTTTAAAAACACTGATGCCCTGGCCCCGACCCCCCAGACCAATTAATCAGAATCCTGGGGGCGGGGCCTGGAATCCTCAGGTGATTCAGAGGCCAGGGGTAGCACTCCACTGCCTTAAAACATCACCCGGCGGAGAGGCAGGGCAATGCAGAAGCCAATATGGGAATATCTTTCGACAGAGAAGGTTAAACTAAGGCAAGTTGTGTACTTAAAAGGTCAACTTCAGTTATCTAAGTTCAGCTTTGCACAACAGCTCACAGAAAGGGCTGGAGAACGTAGAGAATGGAATACAAGCATTGGTGACAGTCAGATGCGGACGCCACTTAGTGCGAGTTACTGGGCGAGTTACTGAACATCTCTGAGTCTCATCTGTAAAATGGGGACGATCATAGTTACGGTCCCAGAGGGTTGCTTTGAAAATTAATTAAAATGAAGTAGAAAAAGTGCCCAGTGTTCAATAAATATTGATTCCCATCCCTCTGACTCAGAAGTTTCCAGACACATGCGGCATCATTGTGTAAGAGAGGGTCCTTAATGCCCCTCGACATTCTTACACATTAACATTATTGTCTTGAGAGGAAAATATCCAGCTCATAGATAAGTCATCCCTGGGTGCACAGTGGGTAGACTGACTCAGGGGAAAGCCGGTAATGTTTCTAGGGAGAAGAGCTGAGACCCTAGAAACAAGAGGGAGTTTCAACAATCCTGGGTCCCTTTATTTTGCAACCGTCATTGAGGCTTATCCTCAACAAAAGGCGAAGCTTGGCTTCAGGGCATCTCATTTCTTCTGGCTGGATCTTCATGCCTTCATAGACAGACAGTAGGTGTGCCTCTGTGCCGGGCCCTGGGCTGGGTGCTGGGAGGTGATCTTTAGCCTTACAAAACTCCTTGTAGAGCAGGGAGCCTGGCAAGGCTGCCAGGACCTACCAGACCCAGCAGAGAAGCCTCCTGAGGCTGCAGAGGAGAGGGGCCAGGCATTCAGGGGGAAGAGTAGCCCAGAGGCGCCAATGAGTTACAGTGACTCTCCCCATCTCCTCCTAAAATCACTGCTCTTCTACCAAAGCAAGTGCTGCTCCACCCTGTACTAGTCACCCTTCAGTTTTTCCATCTGTAAAATGGGGATAGAGGACCAGAGAGGGTAATTCAATGATTCCCTAAGGTCCCTGCTTCAGAGAAGTTTGTAAAATGAGTCCTTTGGCCTACATTCACATTTTAATTAAAGATTACAGCAAGCTCTGTTTGGAAAATTTCACAACTGGCCTTGGATCCATCTGGCTCTTCCTCGGGGTGGGTGTAGAGAGGAGAAGTGGAACACTGAATGATGGATGCCATGTGATAAAGGAAGAACTTCCTTTCTCTTCGATCTTCTCATCAGTCCCACCTCAGTCCAATGCAAAGCTGTCTAGCACGGTGAGCTCCAGACTCATCTGGGAGCTTGGCTGGGCTGGGAGATGGTCACCCAGCTTCTGGCCACATTTGAAAGCAGCTTTGTGACAGGAGCTGATGATCTCCATGATAAATGAGTCCCTGAAGAAATCCTTGCATCATGAAGTTGAGTGTTTGCAGTTAGTCTTGAGAGAAGGAAGGGAGGAGAGTTGGTGGTTGGGGAGGGATGCACAAGGCATCCAGCAGCCCTCTCATCGCCTCCTTTCCTCTTTCCTGGCTCCTTCTCTTCCCACTGACAGTTGCTGGGCTCCTACTGCGTGCGGGCCCCTGTGCTGGCTCCAAGACCACAGGCATGAAGCCAGCACAGTCCCTGATCCCAACAGACAGGAAGACGACCCTAGTGTGTTGAGTAGCGAACAGTATCGAACCCAGTGGCAGCAGTATTGCAACAGACGGAAGCCCAGGAGGCTGCTGGGGCACACACAACTCTGACCTGACCTGGTAGAGAGGGGATGACCCGCAGAGCTTTCTACAGAAAGGCTTGCAGGACAAGCCCGCAGGGTTGCAGAGAGCGCTCCTGGCAGAGGGAACAGGAGGAACAAAGGTCTAGAGGAATCAGAAAGAAGTGTAGGAAAGTTTTGGGGATGGAGCACAGGATGGGGGTGGGCAGTGGGTAGTGGAGAGGGACAGCCACAGGGGTCAGCAGGAGATAAGAGTCTAAATAACTTCCAGTCTCAGTGAGGGAGCTCAGACTTTATTCTGAGGCCCCAGGAAGTCAGGGCAGTATTTGCCCACAGAGAATGGCTGGGCTTGAAGGGAGAAGTGGATCGAAGAAGCTTGAACCCCCTGAACTGGAGTGTGCAGGGGAGGGCCCCCTGATTGCTCGATGTTGCTTTTATTCACCCCCTCAAGGAGCACTTCTTGAGGGCCTGCTCATCCCTTCCCACAACACCAGGCTGGTCAGCAGCCCTGCACACTGCTCAAGCTCAGGAGAAAAATGTATGGAAAGGGCATGCCTGCACTTGACAAAGCCTCCTTTGTGATGAGCTGTGGTGACATGGTGCTCTGCTGCCCTCTAGCGAGGCCTGGAGATACACCCCAGTGGGGGCCAGCGGGCTTCCAAGATGCTCCGAGTCTCCCGCATGTCTTCTTCCCCCTGCCCCTCCCTCAACCACAGAGGTTCTGCAGTTCCTAATGAATAGGTACAGTTTGGGAATAGAGGACAGGCGTGGAACATCCAGTGCTTGGAACATCTGACCCAGGTTAGGCCCCTACAAACAGCTCATCACACCCCAACATGCACATATCCCTTGTCTCTGCACTTATCTCAAAATCACTTTGGTGTGGCTCATCTCAGTCCAGTTTGAGGTGGACAGCAGTCTGATGAACTCAATACACACTAAGATGTGAATAACTCATAGTCCTTAACTCTTTTAAGGGAATTTAAAGGAGTCACTTGTTCACTTACTGGGTTTACGCTAAAAAAAAAAGGCAGCCTAAATAGCACCAGGAACTCGCTCATAGTCGCCCACTTGTTTTCTTGTTTGTCATCTAAAAGACAGGAAGAGTAATCCTTGTCCTATCCACTTCAAGGACTCAAATATATATAAATATATATAATAGATTAGGGAATTTCAGAATCAAAAGGAATCTTGGAGATCATCTAGAGATTTTTATTTTGGCTTTTAGATAATCTGTACAATTTATGACTCTCAATTACAGATGCTCCTTGACTTACGCAATAAGGCCATAGTAAGTTTAAAATACGTTAAGTCTAAATGCATTTAATTCTGCACTGTAAAGTGTGGCTGACTAGGAGCTGTGCTCACTGCTGCTGCCACTTATCACTAGCCCAAGAAAAAATGCAAAATGCAAAATTTGAATTACAGTTTCTACTGAATGCTTATTGCTTTTGCACTATCATAATCAAAAAATCATAAGTTAAACCATTTTGAGTCAGGAACCATCTGTATACTGTCTTATTGAAATCTCAGAGCAACTCTGTAAAATCTTTTTATTTTTACAAGAAAGAAACAGGTTAAGAAAGGGGGAAATGACTTGCCCAAGGCTCTCTGGGATGTTAGCAGCAGAGCTGGGCACAGTGGCTCTTTGCTATACCTAACTCTCCCTATAGATCCTGCTAGAAGGCCCTATAACCCTCTAAGACCCTTACCTCCCTGCCCCTACAGGCCTCTGAACACTCCTCCAACCCCCTGCATACTAGATAGCACACTCCCCAGTAAGGCTGAGATTTCTCTGCCTGGTGTCCCGCAGGGAGTCTGGCTCTGAATAGGCGAGTGCCCCACACCAACACAATCTACACACATCTCTGCTACTCTTATCGGCCAGACCAGGAGAGGGTTAAACAACAGTCCTGACCTTGGCATTGGAGAAGCAGGTGGCCGATGTTTAACTGATGTTTAACTAGAGGCTTCCGGGACTGCTGTCAACTAAAGTCAAGAACTCAATCCAGCCATGGTCTTCCTAGAGCAGAGACCTAGCCCTTCCCACCCCTCTAGAATTCTTCCCTCCTCGGTCCCTGGACTATGAAGTAGCTGGAGCTGCCAGGGACTGGGAAGGGGAGGTGCTGGGGGTGTGAAGATTACAAAACTGGAGGAATATGTGCATAGAGTAGGAACAGCCTTGTCCATGCTCTGCCCAGGCTTGCTGTGTGGCCTTGGCTGAGTCCTTCCCACCCTTGCCTTGTATTCCCATCTATGCACAGAGGAGGCTGGTCTGGGTGGTCCCTCCTGATGGCACTAGGCAAGAGCAAGGGCTCCTCAGACTCTGCAACCCCCTAGCTAGGGGTCCTCTAGCTTGGGAGAGACTTTCTCCACCACAGCAGTGGGGTGGGTAAATCTTTAACTAGCTGGCCCTGGGCAGGCCCGGCCTTTCCAGATGGATGGCTGCCTCAGAAAGGGGACAGGGGTGGGGGATGTAAAGTGTGCAGCCAGTCCTAGTGTGGTGGAGAAGGGAGGGTAGTGGAGAGGGAAAGGAAAGAGGCGGAGCTAACTCCGTGCGCAAAGCTGGACATGGAGGAACTTGGGTCCCCTGACGGGTAAGCAGAGATTCTGGGAGGTTCGAGGAGCCCCTTGGGCAGGGATGGTTTAACTCACCTTGCTGCCACAGGGACCCCGCACGGAGCCTGGAGCGGGGGCCAGAGAGGCCGGAAACGCCCATCCAGGTAGTCCTCAGGTGAGTATAGGTTGATAGGAGGTAACCGAGAGAGGAAGGGAAGGAGCCGATGGAAACATCAGGATGAATCATTCACCCTCCCGTCGGACCCCAGGGTGCGCCCCATGAACGCGGCCGAGCTGCGTCGAGGGGAGCAGAGCGCTCTGCATTGCTCAGGGACCAGGACTCTGCAGGTGAGGAACTTCCCCACCCTCCTCCTCCCCCCCCCCAAAAAAAACCTATCTAGAGGACGCCTCCTTCCGTTGCCCCAGATCGCCCAGACCCCGCCCTCCGCAGGCCCCGCCCCTTCTCCACTGCCCGTTCCCCTAGGTGAGCCCCCCAGGCGGGGGCCCAGACGTAGCGTTCCGCTTCGGCGCAGTGCTGGACGGGGCGTGCACGCAGGAGGACGTGTTCCGGGTGTGCGGTGTGCGGCGCCTAGGGGAGCTGGCGCTGCGCGGGTGAGTGAGGCCCCGGGGATGCTCCGCACCCCCGCGCTGTCCTTACGCTGCTGTCGAGCCCGGACCCCCGCCCTCTGCCTGGGTCCAGCCGCACCCCTGCCGCCTGCAGCTTCTCCTGCACCGTCTTCACCTTCGGCCAGACCGGCTCCGGGAAGACCTACACCCTGACCGGGCCGCCTCCCCAGGTGGGCCGAGCGTAAGAGGAGCCCCCCGGGGTTCAGGGGTTGGTGAGCTGGAAGCTCTGGGGAGCCGGTGGCTGTGCAGACTCCCAGAAGGTAGGGCCTTGGACAGGGTAGCCCAACCCCCATGGATGTGCAGATAAGGAAACTGAGGCCCAGGGAGGTGAAGGGACCTGCCCAATATGGAGTTCGAATTTGTCCCCTTCACTTATTAGCTCTCAGTTTCTTCTCTGTAAAACGGAAGGGATAGTTCTGACTGTGAGAATTAAATGAGATGTCCTCTGGGAACGTGGCCTGGTTCCTGGGGCAGAGGAAGGGCTCTCCAGAGCACAGCTATTACTGTGGTGGTGGTGGTGGTGGTGGTGACCCAGCCTCAGGCTCAGTGTCTCTGCCTCCAGGGAGAGGGGGTACCCATACCCCCCAGCCTGGGTGGCATCATGCAGAGGACCTTCACCTGGCTGTTAGACCGCGTGCAGCACCTGGGCGCCCCTGTCACCCTCCGTGCGTCCTATCTGGAGATCTACAATGAGCAGGTGGGGAACTGAGATGACTAGAAAGACAGCCCATAATTGAAAGAAGGCATTTCTTCCCAAGGAGCCTGGGTCAAGGGACAGAAGAGGCGTGTGTAGGGGGCGGAAGGAAGGCTGTGGTCAGTAAGGTCTGGGATGGATGGAACGTGGACTCAGGGATCCTTCCCTCACCCTCCACCCTCGTCACCCAGGTTCGAGACTTGCTGAGCCTGGGATCTGCCCGGCCCCTCCCTGTCCGCTGGAACAAGACCCGGGGCTTCTATGTGGAGCAGCTGCGGGTGGTGGAGTTTGGGAGTCTGGGGGCTCTGATGGAACTTCTGCAAATGGGTTCGTGCTGCTTCAGGGGAGCTTTGGGGTTTAGGGGAGGCCCATCCCTTGACCGTTTCCTGACTTCATTCCGTGCCCCTAGCTGGAGCTGGGGATTCAGAGATGACCCTTGTGGGAGCGAAGGGCCAGCAAACCAACAATTCAGACACAAAGATGGCCCGTCCCACCCCCAGGCCTGCTGATCCCCCTTCGAACTCTTTCCAGCTCCACTCTTTCTCCAGGTGAGGGCCTTGGCCTCAGTCAGGCCTCTTTTTTGCTCCCCGGAGAGGTCATCTCACCTCAGAGCTCCCCTGCTCCAGTCGTGCTGTTCTGTACAGCAAACCACATCCCTCTTCCTCCCCAGATCCTCCGAATCCTAGGCAAAGGTCATACCTCCTTAACCCAGCCTACAGGGCCTCTCTGTTCCAGTCTCATTCATTCGTTCATCAGATATTTATTGAGCATCCCCCCTGTGGCAGCCACTGGGGACACTGGGACTCTGGGTTTTCTACCCCAGTGTTGTGCCACACCTTCCAGGTGATCTTTCTGCTCCCTCTCCTTCCCTCCACACAACAATAAGAGGGACGTTTATCAGACATGAATCTGACATTCTTCTGTTCACTTCTGTCCATCCTCCTCTCACCTGTCTGTGCTAGAACCGTACCCCACCTCCCATCATTCCCCGCTTCCTGCCACTGTGCCTTTGCACGGGCTGGCCCCTCTACCAAGATGCTTTTCCTCCTTTTCCTTCATTGGTGACCACCTGCTCTTCCTACTAGGTCCAGCTCCTGATGCTTTTCCCCTTCAGGTCTTAGTCGTCGAAGAAGCTCAGCTCATACCCTGAACCAGGCCTCCAGCCGAAGCCATGCCCTGCTCACACTCTATATCAGCCGCCAAACTGTGAGTGCTCCAGCCTGAGGAAGGAGCTGGCCCAGGGCCACCCAGCAGGGGTCTTCCTCTGGTGTATAAACCAACTTGGCATGCAAGGGGGTCCTAGTGGAAACCTCGGCTTTGTGACTTTGACGGGGATGGCGCCTCCCAATGCGCATCAAGCCACAACCCCCCCAGTCCCAGCAGGTGTCTTCTGTGGATCCTGCGGAACACCCTGTAGGTGGGAAGCTGTGCTTTGTAGACCTGGCCGGCAGTGAGAAGGTGGCAGCCACAGGATCGCGTGGGGATCTGATGCTCGAAGCCAACAGCATCAACCGTAGCCTGCTGGCCCTGGGTAAGACCTGGGGGCCAAGTCTGACTTCCTGTGTCCCCTTTCTTGCCTGATCTGTAGCTGTCCACGGGGAAGGGGTGGTGAGGAGGTGGAACCAGTGGAGTTGTAGTACGTGGAAGAGAGAGTTAAAGAGCTGTGAGCCAGGAGCCACAGGCCTCCTTCTGGCCTCGGCTTGCTGTTGACTCATGCCTCCCCTCTTAGGACTTTGTTAATGACTTTATAAACCCTATAAACTTAATTCTATTAGAATAAAGCTACATTCCACTTTGGGAGGTAGACACACGTAGGGGCAGAGTATGAGCCCTCAGACACTCAGCTGATCCCTTGTGCAGTTGGGAAGACTGAGGTCCAGTGAGAGGAGAGAACCGGCCTGGCTTCCCACCCCCTCTCCATGTCATCGGCCCTTCCTCTGCATATCCGTGGGGAGACACTCAGGGAGCTCCTCTTCAGTTAATTCGGCAGACATTTCCTGAGCCCCTGCTAAGTGCCAGATCCTTTGTTTGGTATTGGGAATCTGGGCTGGACAGAGCCGTCTTTGCCCTCAAGAACCCTCTGGTGGCAGAGGCCAGTTTGAAAGAGGAATCAGATCATTTGGAGAGAGGGATTTTAGAGTCACACAGGCCTCGGTGAAGATTCCTGCTCCGCATGGACCAGATGGGTGGTCTTGGGCAAGGGTGTGACATTGCTGGGCCTTCCTCTCCCCACCCAGGTCACTGCATCTCCCTGCTCCTGGACCCACAGCGGAAGCAAAGCCACATCCCCTTTCGAGACAGCAAGCTCACCAAGCTGCTGGCGGACTCACTGGGGGGCGTGGGGTCACCCTCATGGTACCTGAGCAGGGCTGGCAGGGAGGGCCGGGGCCTGAGGGAGGGAGGGGCTCCCAGAGAGGAACACTCAGGCCATCTTCCCCAGGTGGCTTGCGTGTCCCCCTCAGCCCAGTGCCTTCCTGAGACTCTTAGTACCCTGCGATATGCCAGCCGAGCTCAGCGGGTCACCACTCGACCACAGGCCCCCAAGGTGAAGGGAGGAAGACACCGGCAGAGGGACAGCATGGCAATGGTTGGGGATCAGGCAGAAGTTGGAGCCTGAGCTGGGATATGATTCAGGGTCTAGCCTGGATCCCAATTGGTATTATTAAGTCTGAGTTGAGTTGGGGCCTGATGTAGGGTCCTATTTAGAGTCAGAATCTGGGCCAAGGTTTGAACAGAACTGAGTGTGTGGTGTGACATGGAGCAGGGTCCAGCTTAGAGTGGGCCCTCCAGCCATGCAGCTAAGGCCATAGGCACTTTGATGAAATCAGGACAAGGTGCCCCCTCCAAGTGGATGTAAGCCCTGTGCCAGGAGGCAAGGCTGATGCGTGAAGCATGGGCTGGTTTTGAGGCCACACTCATCCCCACTCCCAGAAGCCCTTGCAGTGCACGACCGGTACGGCCATAAACGGCAGCTCTGGGCCTCTTTCTCTGCAGCCTCCCATGGCAAAGCCGCCTCCGCGCTTGGAGACTGAGGTGTTGCAGCTGCAGGCGGAGAACCGTCTCTTGCGGCCCCAACTGGGCCAAAGGGACGTCAAAGGTACGCGTTCCTTGGGGGGTCGGATGACGTGTGGAGAGGGTCTGGGGCTCCCGTGAACCCGGCCACCTCCCCACTCCCTGCAGTCTCCGGATTCAGCGGGAGCCGGGTGGCCTGGGCCCAGCGGAACCTCTACGGGATGCTCCAGGAGTTCATGCTAGAGAACGAGAGGCTCAGGTAGGGCTCCGCCCGAGCCAGGGGACTCTGTGCACCCCTCGCTGCTGGGCTGCTTCTGGCAAATCGCACTCTGCCCCGTCCCCCCACCACCCCGCCCCGCCCCGCCCCGCCCCCCAAGCTCCCTTCTGTCCCCACCTGCCTGTTGGAGCTAGTACTACACGCAATGAGGGGCCGGCTGCTACTCCGAACAGCCCTGCCTGGTGTCACCTTCCTGGGGCCTGTTCTTCCCAGGAAAGAAAAGATCCAGCTGCAGAGTAGCCGGGACCTGGCCCGGATGAGCAGCGCGTCCTGACACAGCAGGTCCATGAGCTGGAGCGGTGAGCGTGGCCACCGGCCCAGAGACGGGCCCTGGGACAGAGGGCAGGTGGGAAAGGGGTGGCTTGAGGAATGGTTAAGAGTTCGACCTCTGGTCCCAGACCACTTGAGTTCACATTCCGGCTTTGGCACCTACTGGCTGTGTGACCTTGGGTGAGTCATGTAACCTCTCACCGCCTGGGTTTCATCTGTAAACTGGGGATAATACAGTACCCACCTTACAGGGTGTTTAAAGACTGGATAAAATGAGTTCCTGTGTAAAGCGTTACAAACAGTGCCTGGCACTTAGTGCTCCAGGAGTGTTTGTTAAATGAGAGGACATGGGGGCCAGCCTGGTGGTACGATTGAGGGCTGAGGGCACAGACCCCATTGTTTTCTTTCAGGCGCCTCCTCTCTGCCTGCTGTCTTCGCCAGCCAGGCCTTGGCCCAGCCCCACCATGTCCCTGTGTGATGGTGCCAGCTCCCTCCTGCCATGTGAGTCTCTATCCATCCCGAAGTGGGAAGGAGCAAGGATGATAGGAGCCTCTGACGTGCCCTCTTGCAGGGCCTGCCACCCCTCTGCTCCTGCCCCTGCTGGCATCTCTGCCCCCTGTGTCGAGCACCACTGGCCCACTGGGCCTGTCCACAGAGGGAGCTCCACCTGCCCCAGGTAGGAAAGACCAAGGTAGGGATGAGGGAGACCTGGGAGAGCTGGAGACCTTGATCTGGTGGTCAGTCCGGGAGGCTCCAGAGCTCCAGGGCCTCTAGGGCCCCAGGCTGGGTCACTGGGGTGAGTGGCTGGTTTGGGGCTCCCGCTGTCCAAGGTCCAGAATAGCTGTTTGCCTTGCCACCCCTTCCTCCTCATCCCGCCTTCTTTCGTAGGAACTCACTCTGCCATCTGCTCACTCATTCATTCACTTACCTATTACTCATTTATGCATTTGCTTATTATTTCTGTGTTCACTCGCTTGTTCACTGACGCTCCCTTAAGCTCCTTGCTTTGTCTTATACCTGCTCTGGGCACTAAGGATTCAGGTATAGACCAGACAGGGTTCCTGCCCTTTGAGAGGACATTACAAGGGCCACCACTGCCCACAGAAAGAGCAACCAAGACCTTCCCTCTTTATGCCCACCCGACGTCCTTGGTGTCCTATGGGGCAGGTGGGGCAGGTGGGGCAGGGATGGTGGTGTCGTGGTCAGCACTGGAGAGCAGGGCACAAAGAGGCAGGGCTGAGGTCCCCCAGTGTGGGCTCTGGTCTTGCCTGCAGGTGTTTGGCCCTAAGGCCCCAAATGGCATGTCCCCCTCTGTCCAGCCCTCACCCTGGGCACCCCCGTGCAGCCCTGGCTCTGCCAAGTGCCAGAGAGAAAGGTAGGCTGGGCACTGGAGCACTGGGCTTGGGGAAGAGGAGGCCTGGGAACTTGAAGGTTCACCTCCCACCACCCAACTCACCCCGCCCAGGAGTCACAGCGACTGGACTCAGACCCGAGTCCTGGCGGAAATGCTGACCGAGGCGGAGGTGGTACCCTCTGCACCTCCCCTGCCCGTGGGGCCCTCAAACACATCACCGGTGCTAAGAGGTGAAGAAGGAAAGAAGGAGGAGCCCCTACTGCTTTCTGTGGTCTTGGGCCTGAACCCACCCTTTCCAGACCTTATTCTATCTGTCTTTGAAATAGGGTGCATGTTGAGAGGTGATTTCTAAGACCTTTCTGGTTTCCAAACTTGGAATTCTCTTCCTAGGGCTACCTACAATCCCAGATGGGTATCAGAGCCCATGGTGTATGTGGGGGGGGGCGGAAGGGAGTGGGTACCACCTGAGGCTTCCCCAGAGGATGTTAGGATCCCGATGGGCCTGGGTAAGGAGAGGCCCAGGCAGGGAGGGGCCCAGGGTAGTAGTGCAGGCCTCGAGTCTCACTGTGCCCCTCAGGTGGGGCCACAGTTCCAAACCTGGCCCGGAGGCTGGAGGCTCTCAGAGACCAGATTGGCAGCTCTCTGAGGCGTGGCCGGAGCCAGCCACCCCCGCCAGTGAGAGCACACGGAGCCCCAGCTGAGTCCTGCCTCCCTGCTGAGGGCAAGCCGGAAACCCAGGAGACCACCATGTGACCTTGGGCTGAGCTCTGAACGCCAGGTTCCAGTCTCTCCGTCTGTTCAATGGAGGTGGCAGCTGCTGCTCCACTCGCAGCAGGGCTGGCCAAGGACAGCGCCTGAGGCCGGGGGATGGGGGCTGGAGAGTAAGTTGGGGGTAATGGGAGGGTGCCACCCAGTCTATAAGAAATGAGACCAGATTCAGGAGAAACCAGGCAGCAGGTGAGGAAATACTTGTGTCATAAAGAGAGACCTCAGCTCCAAGTCTGGTTATGGTTAGTCCTGTCCTCCAGATAGTCACTTCCCATGGGGACATCTCAGAGAGGGAGGGCTCGGGGGATCTGAAGAAGAGAAGCAGCAAGACACTGGCGGAGGTGTGTGTGCCCTCTGATCGGAATAGTTCAGTTCCCATCTCATGTTTATGCAAGTTTTAGTTGAACAGCTGCTGTGTCCATGGGCATAGGATCAGGGTGAGAAGAGAGGCTGACGGAGATGGGCGAGAGGCAGGTAGGCAGAATCTAAGGGGCTCGCTTCTGTGCGCTGCACGTGGCTGGTGCAAAAGGGTCACGAGACCTGAGTTCTGATGCCACAGACCTGCTTTGAGACCCCAGGGAAGCCTTGCACCCTCCCTGGACCACTTCCTGGTTTTCAGTCACATGGGGGATATGGCTTCCTGTCCTGTTGCTCTCTAATGAAGGTCAGAGAGGTGAGCAGTCTCATAATTCCTGGTGTAGTGCCCAGGGGGATGCAGCGGGTGTATCATTATGGGGAGGTCCAGGCCTGACATGAGAAACTGGGGTGCCAGTGGAAGAACCTCATTACAGAAAGCCGTGAGGCTAACCTAACTCTCCCATTTTGTAGTTAGGGAGACTGAGACCCAGATGGCTCATTTCTTCATTGGTCCATAAATTCACTCATTCAAAAACACTACCGGCATCAACTGCAGATCCAGGTGGTAAACAAGACCGACAAGGAGCAAGCTGGCTTTGCGCAGGGAGCTCCCAGTCGGGGGCGTGGGGACAGACAGGCTGACACTTAACCACTTAACCTCACACGTGTGCTTTGATGGGAAACCCAGGGGACTGGAGGCATGGCAGAGGGTCACCCAAGGAGAAATTGTCGAGGAGATCAGGGAAGGTTAGCCGAAGAGAGTTATGATTAGGCTCCATCGGTGAACAGCGGCTGGCCCAGGGCAGGATGAGGCTGCGGAGGCAAAGGCCCAGACACCCCTGGGTGCTGAAGGTGGCCAGCGCCAGGAAGTGCACGGCCTTGTGGGCCACATCCAGAGTTCGGGCTTGTCCCGAGGGCAGGGGGAGCCACTGAAGGGTCTTGAGGAGTCACCCGCTTAGATTTGCTCTTAGGTCACACTGGCCACTGTGGCAGGTGGACTGACTGGTGAGGACGAGCTGGATGAAGGGGGACCAGTAAAACCAGCAGTGTGGGGAGGGGTGTGACTAACCAGAAGTGCCCGAGCCAGGCCTCAAGTTGGGATTCTCTTGACATGGGGCCCTGGGTTCGAGCAAGGCCCTGGGCAGGCTGGCTTCAACCTCAGGCATGGGGAACACTAGGGAAGGAGCCAAGGCCAGAGGGCGAGCCAGGGGGACAGTTGGGAGTAGCAGGGGGCCTAGGGATGGCCTTGGAGTCTCAGCCACTATCTGGACAGTGCTCAGACTTGCCCACAGGCCTAGCTTAAGGAAATCAAGTCCCATTGTTCCTGCCCCACTACCTTGTGCAAGACCAAGAAAGAAAAGACCCAGCATTCTCCTACGCACCACTACTCTGGAAAATAGCGCTGGGGATGTTCTCTCATTATGCCCCCCTTTCTCCAGAGAAGTGAGGACCCACAGAGAAAAGCAGAGTGCCTCAAGGGTGCAATCGAGCATGCTCTGTGACTCGAGGCAGACTATGGGCCTTTCTGAGTCTTCTCCACTGCAGGGCCTCTGACTCCTGAGTCTTTCTCTGCAGGGCTGGTCCCAGAAGCTGGGGCCAGCAGGGTAGGCCCAGGTTGGAGCCCCAGCGGCCAGGAATTAGGAGGCAAGATTTTATGGAAGACCAGGGTCCACAGAGGCAGAACCAAGGACGTGGGTTAACGGCAGATAATACAAGCAGCTGGACCAGGCAGAGGCGACCGTGGTTCAGTCCACAGACTGAGCCACACAAGTTCAAATCCCAGCGTCGTCATTTATCCATGAGTGGTCCTGGGCAGATGACTTAACTGCCCTGAGTCCGAGTGTCCTCATCTGCAGAATGGACACACTAATAGTAGCCCCTCATGGAACAGTCATGGGGATTAAATCCACTGAAACATGGAGGGCGGTTAGCACGAGGCTTTGCCTGTTGCAGACGGTTTGGTCACAAGCAGCTTGCAGTCGACATGGCAATTGGATGAGATTGACAATTTGGGTTTTAAAAAATAATAACCCAACAAATATTTACCGTGAACCCACTTTGGTCCAGCATTGAACAAAGCATAAAAATCTTTACCCTCAGAGAACACAGATTAAGAAACAAGAAAGGAGCAAAATACGTGGGAAGTTAGTGATAAATGCTATGGAGCAAAAAAGAAAGTCCACCAGCCAGGGCAAGTGCAGTTCTAAATCGAGGGGTCAGGAAAGATGACATTTGTGCAGAGACCTGAAGGAGGGGAGGAGGAGTGGGCCTGACTCATGCCATACAGTCACTTATTTCTACTCTAGGTCATTTAATGCCACATCAGCTTGGATGGCTCGGCAGGTTTGAGCCTGGGTTCCTCTTCGTCCCAGATCCCTTGTCTTGCTCACTGCATCCCGGCCCTGTTGCTGGGAGGTCTCCAGCCTCAGGCAGGGGAGGCCCCTGGCATTGAGCGTGAGAGCTTTCCTTAGCTGCCTTGAGAGAATGGATGGGGACCACCCAGGGGGACCCGGCTGTTGCTGGTTCACTTGTGTTTGGATGATCCTTTCTCCCACTGGAGTCAGCCATGATTTCCTAGTTTCCCAGTTCCAGCTCAGCAAAACCCCCACTTACTTTCCCAGGGATAGACACAGCACTCAAGGGGATTAGTCTCCACTACTCCCATCTCATAAGCCCTGTGTCCATCTCCCAATCAGCATCCTCACTCTAGAACGGCCACCTGTCCAGAATCCCTAAACCCTGGAGGAATTTGATAGGACCCAGGAACATATCAAGACTCTTCAAATTCAGTGGTCCTTACTGAGAACTCGCAGATTCCAGAGGACACTTCTGGAACCCCGAAAGCGACAGGCCTCCAGAATGCTGGAATTTGGGGGCAGATCTCTGGCCCCAAGAAATAGAGGAGTAGTTCTCCAGAACTGTCAAACTTAGAAGAAGGTTTCTGGTACCTCAGAACATTAGAATTGGGAGCAGCTCTTGGACGTCCTGAAATTCAGATTTCCCCAAATGCCAAATACCTGGAAGACCTCTCTGAAATGTTAAAACATTGTATAGAAGTTGAGGGGCAGGGGTCCTCTTGAATCTTTGGCTGGAGGTAGAAATGTTCACCAGAGCTCGGTGTTTCTATGCATGAGTTTCTAGAACGCTGGCGAATCTAGAGAGCAACCTCGATGTCTGGCAGCCTGGCTGAGTTCTCTGGATCCTTGGGATGCTGACTCTTAGTCCGTGCACATGGATTGGCAGAAAGCACAGGCTTCAGGAAGAGCGCTCCTGTGGGGGCTTGTTTTCAGAAGGCCGTGAGGGCTCATCTGGGCGACCAATCCTGAGATAGACTCTAAGAGGTGAAGTCAGTGAGACCCTCCTGCCAGGAACATCTCGCTCCCATCCCTGCTTCAGCCACACCGGCCTTCTCACGCATCCCAGGATTGCCCTGCTTTCTCTTGCTCAGGGTATTTCTTCCCTTTGTCTAATGATGCATTTGCCTCAAATTCATGTTGATTCAGTTTTATACACAACAGGTTGATTTCAACCGCTTCGAAGGATGTTTTGTGTCTCTTAGATGACTTTTTCCATTTCTGTCTCCTTGTTGAGCTTCTAGACTAGTTTTTGTTTGTTTGTTTGTTTTTTAAGCAAACAAACATGGTGGAGCAGGGGTGGGCAGGTAGAGGTGGTCTTGCTATGGAACAAGGAGCAGCAGCTACTGGAACTTGTGGACGGGTCGGTGCTGGGGTTGGAGATCAGGATTGGAGTCGGAAGACCCAGGTTCTAAGCATGCTGTGTAGACCTACGATGTGAGCCAGACAAGCCCCCTGGCCATCACTGACATCTACTACAGCAGCTGGCCATCAAGGAAGACCTTGGCAAGTTAGCCAGAAGTGTCTTCCTCCAGAACCTTCATTCGACTCATGGCTCTGATGGCGCTGTCTCTCACCCATCACACATTTACTAAGCCTCTGCTGGGAGGCCTACAGGGCATGGGGGACGCTGGCCTGACCCTAACCCACTGCCCTCCTCTCATGGAGCTTCCAATCAAGTGGGGGGCAGGGGGAGGACAATAAAGTGAGTTGCTAGCACTGGAATAACTTACAATCAGCAAATTCCCCAGTACTTGGCATATATTAACTCATTCATTTCTCATAACTTTTGTGAAGTAGGTGCTATTATTATCCTCATCTTGCAGTGAGCACACCAAGGCAAGAAGCGGTTCGGGAACTTGCCCAAGGTCAACAGCTAATAGGCAGCAGAAGTGGCATTGTTTGCCAGAGTGGTCTGGCTCCTGAGTAGGTGCTCCCAACCACCATGCCAAGGGCCACCTAGGTAGGGCCACCGGGGAAGGGCAAAGAGAGGGGCAGTTCCCATCTTGTTCAGGAGCTGCCGAGCACACGGGGCAGCCTCCCTGGAGAGGCTGGTCTCCAGCAAAGCCCAGCACAACTCAGCAAGGCCAGACCATGCAGAGGTCTTCAGTGAGTCTGAAGAAGGGGCTCCCCAAGCTCTTTTCCCTTCACGGAGTGAGCCCTCGCCACCCCCAAATAGAAAGGAGTTCTTTACAAACTACCCAATGAAGCAGAACTCTGGGCAGTCTGAGCTGGAACCAAGAAAATTAGAAATGGGCCCCTGAAGTGCAGCCGCTGTGTGGGGGGGCAGGGCCCTGGGTGGAGAGCTGGGTGGTCTCCGTGCTACAAAACCTTGGGCAAACCCACTCCCACACTGAGCCTCTGTCCGACTCACAGCCGTGGAAGCTGGGGCAAGGTAGTTAAGGTCTCTGAACCTCAGTCGTCCCTCCGTAAAATGGGGATGTGGTTGGTTTACCCTTTGAGAAGTTAATAAGTGCTCATAGGGGCTGATGTAAGGATTGAAAGAGTGGATCCATAAAAGCTGTTTAGAGCCTGGCACGCGGTCAGTGCTAAACAAACCACAGTTGTTATTACTACTTTTTATTACTAGCGGAGACTGTCAGCACAAACGTTCTGCCACTCCTGAACCCTCGGGAGAGGATTGCATCAGTGTCTGGACTCTGGTTACACCGACTCACGGACTCGTTGACATTCAGCCCTGTGGCTCCTTCCTACATATTCTTTCATGGAGGGACATGTCCATTCAGGACTCTTGCTCATCGGAGGAGCCAGGGCAGCTGATTGAGAGACATTCATTTGTCTGGAGCCAGGGCAGCTGATTGAGAGACATTCATTTGTCTTCCTTGAAGAAAAGCCAGTGGGACTTTCCGAATCGGCCAGCTTGCCTCGTGGTCTCAGAAAAGAGCTATTTTATTTTATTTTTTATATTTATTATACCTATAGCACCTGGTCTTCCTAGGTGGTCTCTCATCCAAGTACTAACCAGGCCCGACCCTGCTTAGCTTCCGAGATCAGACAGGATCGGGCTCGTTCAGGGTGGCGTGGCCGTAGAGAAAAGAGCCATTTTAGTCCCTTCGAAGGCATCGGGTGATGTCCACTTGGTCAGCCAGGAGCCAGGCAGATCCCTGAAGGTGCTGCTCTAATGGACAGATAAGACTGGCCTGTGAAGAGCGGGAAATGCCTGTGTCCTCTTCCTGGCTGCTGACAGACCTTTGGAAGTTTATTCTTTTGAGATCCCTTTCTTCGAGAGTACAGAAAGAACCAGACCCTGGACCACAAGTTTTCTTCCTAGGGCAGCTGGCTCTCAAGGAAACTCAACTCCAAAGAGGCTCACTTTCTGCTTCTCCAGGCTAAGCAACCTGCTCTGTGGTCAGGGAGCTAAATCGACAACACCTAAGGGCACCTTCCCCCAGGGCACCTGCACCCATTAGCATTTACTATTCGCTAAGCTCTCTCCAAAGAGCAAGAACACGACCTGTTTCTCGTCATTTAGTACTTCTACATGCTTATGAGCTCTTATTAACCCCATTTAACAGAGGAGAAGACTCAGATTCAGAAAGGTGGAGTCAGTTAAGATCACACAGGCAGGAAGGGGTCACGGCCAGGACTGGAACCCAAGTTTGCCTGGGTACAAAGTTCAGCTGTTTAACCCTCACTCTGCTGGATGAAGCCCTGGTAATCCTCCCCGTCATGACATACAGATCACTTCAAAACTGGTGACACAAGGAAAATCCACCACAGAGCAAGGGCTCTTTGCTTTCGGAAGTGTACCATGGAGTGTCCCGGTCACTCATTCCCTGGTCATTCATTATTCAAGGCCTTGGGACACGGTGATTGCTACTTCCCAGTCTCCCTCAGCTGCCTTCTAGTTGGGTGGTGTTTTGGGGGTCTGATCTACACTTCACATCACAGTTCCAAGTCAGTCACTTTGCCTGTGTTCACTGAGCACCTGCTAAGTGCTCAGCACAGTGCAGGACCCTGAGAAAGAACAGAGGAGTCAGTTCTCAGTGTGGCAGACATTGCACATGATCTTGGCTGTGGAAGGAAGAGCCAGACTCACGTCAGCCTGACTCCAGCTGTGAGGAATCCGGTGGCAAGAGAGAGAGCCCACCTGTCTGCCCCAGGCCTCTGAAGGAACATGGCCGAGGTCCCATTGTTTATCAGGGACAGGGCCTGGAAGGTCAGCAGCGTGACTTGGGTATCAGGGAGATGCATCTGGGATTCAGTCATTACTCACTATCTGGGTACCCTTCGACACTAGATCACCTGATCTCTCGGCCTGCAAAATATGACTCCCATCGTAGCAAAACGATGGAACCTTAACGAGAGGTTTCTGTAAGATGCGCGTGTGGAGTACTCATCCTGGGGCCTGGCACGTGAAACATTGTAGGACCTTAATCAAGTGATTACTCAGGCACAGCAGCCTTGTGGTCTGTAGAAGCCATACCCCGTTCTGGCTTACCAGGAGGATCTCCCAGGGAACTCTTTTTAAAAAGGCTCCACCCAAGCGTCCAACTCTGTAGCCCAGGTACAGAGAGGCAAGGTCGAATTGGGATGTTTTACACTCACCAGGGAATTTGAAGCAGGCTCTGCCAGGGGAGACTGGTTCTAGCCCTGGTCGGACCAGTTCTATGTGCCTTTGCCCTAGCTTCTGTTTCCTGGTCTGAACCATGCCATCTGTGAGCAAGCCCGTGGCCTTTCTAGAAGACCTCTGCTGCCCTCTAGTGGACATGGCTGCTCACGCTCTTTTGCAGCCTGTCTGGGGAGCCCTTGCCTGGTACCAGACAGGGGTTCAAAGTGCCTGTGATGATACTGGTCCCTCCAGTGTGTACACTTGAGGTACACTTCCACAAATGTCTCTTATTCGGTTCTTATGTCATCCCTGTCAAGTGAGTTATCATTACCCTCAGTTTGAAGTCTAGATGAAGAAGGCGAGGCCAGGGAGGGAGGACTGACCCACGGTCACCCCGCCAGTCACAGAGACTGGGACCCAAGTTTCTGGGTAGCCTAGTGCTTTAAGACAGGCAAGGGGAATGAGCAACAAAACTTATAAATCACAGGGCAGTGAGGACATCTCTTCTCCTGTTGCTGGTCCTGGAATCCTGGGTGCTGCTCACCTCCAGTTTTGGACTGGCTTTGGCTTCAAGTCCATGGGAGCTGGGAGGGGTCAGGCATTTGGGGTGAGGCCCGCAGCCGGATACCTCCTCGTGGAGAGGGAAGGTTACCTGCCATCTCCTTCCACTATTATCAGAGGAACCTTGACCCTGGCCTGAGTTCTGAGTTCGGCCCAATGTCCTCAATGTCCCTGCTTGTCCAGTCCCAGGTCCCAGTGCCCCAGGTCCTTTCTTCTTCCTGGAAAACCTCCCAGGGAGTTGCTTCCCTGGGCCTCCCACTGTGACTGCCTCCTCATTCATCCCTCCGGATACAAATCTGACTGTCCGCTCACTTCGGAACACCCCGCAGTGTTTCCTGCCAGGTAACGAGCAAGCCCCTGGGCCTGGCGTCACAGGTCTTACCTGCTGGGTGTTGGCCACCCCCCCCCGCCCCGCCCTGCAGCCTCATTTTGCCACGGCCCTCTGTCCAATCTCCAGACCTATGTGTTTCCGTTTTTTTTTTTTGCATTTCAAACACATTTCTCTCTCTTCATCTTTCTCCTCTAAGCCTGTGCAGTTGCTGTTCCCTCTGTCTAGAACACCCTCTCTCCCCACCGCCCCATGCATTTTTGTCTGGCTAAGTCCTGCTCATCTGGTTAGACTCCCCTCCCCTGGCCTCTGCTTCCCCCGTCACTGCGGTGACTGTCTTGCCGTATCTTCTCTGCATTCCTTCCCATCCCGCCCTGAGCAGCCGCGAGTCCCAGGAGGTCTGTCATATCCTCCATCCTCTCGCCACCAAGTACGGAGTACGTATTTGGTGGCTGAATGAGTGGACAAATGCATAAGAGATGGGGGAAGCTAGGGCTCCAGCTTGACCCCAGCTGGGTGACCTTAAACAAGTCCTGTTCCCTCCCTGAGCCTCTGTTTTCATCTGAAAATGAGGCTTCTATTCCCTACTGCTCAGGGCACCTCTGAGGCTCTGAGGCCTCCTACATGGGGCAGGCCCTCCCTCACCCCTAGAAATGATTCTGGACAGTTCCTGTGGACTCTTGGACCTCTGACTCCCCTGGGAGGGCAGGGGCCCCAGAGCCTCCATCCTCCCACCCCAATGGCGACAGAGGAAAGAGGGGTCAGCACCTCTTGACCACTGTTGGCTGTGCATCCTTGAGGCCAGGGTTAATTTTTAAAAAGCAGCTCAAAGTCCAGTGGCCCTTGGCAGAGTTTACTCCCTCTGTTTGTGCTGGTTAATAATCTCAAGAGAGCAAACATCCCCGGAGGCAGGAGGAGAGATCAACATCCTGGGACCAGCCTCCAGCCTCTCCCCTCCCCCAGGAGAGGCTGGGTGGCTGAATGAACAGTCCTGGCCAAAGAAGCCCAGATTCTTCTGCACTCCATATGCCTTGGGCTCCCCATGAGCCAATGGGGTTGACAACCCTAATAATACAGACCCGCTGGGAAAATCAGAGGAGCCATCATGGTATGCTGTAGACAACCTTAATAGGGCAGCTCTATTCCAATTAATAACTCATTGGGTTTCTTTTTTTCATTCTTATACCAGGCCTGGTTTCTCCAAGACAAATGTCTGAGTTTATCACACAGGTAATGTAGTAGATAGTTTACAGAGCATTGTCACATACATTGCCTCACTTAACCTCTTGGCAGACAGGACAGGGACTTTGACCTTCCATTTAAAGATGAAGAAAATGGGCTTTAGAAAGAGAAAGCCACCCCAAATTCGCACAGAGCCAGAAGCCAGGGGTTCCAGCTCCCAGTTCTCTGTACTCCCCGGAACTCAGACTGCCTCCTTACTACCACCGCTGACCAAACATAAAAGACCGAGAAACTTTGTCAACAAGGGGCAGGATAATTGTCTCCCAAATCTAAGCCCATACAGTTATGATTAAACTTGTACCATGGCTTTGAGCTTCCTGGCAGCCAGACAGAGCAAAAAATAATAATAATAAAATAAAATAAATTTAAAAATTAAAAAAAAAAATGCCATTGGTAGCCAAGCTGTCAGGGTTGGAGCCAAGGAAGCATTCTCTTATGATGAGCAGAGATACACTCGTCCCTGATACTGGGGAAAGACAAATTTGTGTGGCTCTTACGGCAGGGGCATGACACACCATTTGTTGGTGCCACTGACTAGGTGGGGAGAACTCCCAGATTCTCACGTGAGCAAGGATCTTGGTTTTGGAACCTCCTGTCTGAAGGGGGTCCTTCAGGGAGCAAGGGGCTGCTGAGAGTATGGCACGTTCCATGCCCAGAGCGGGTGGGGAGGGGTAAGGACCACAGCTCTGACCACCGAAGAAGAGCATTTCACGGAGAGGGTCTGCGGTGTCCCTGGCCAGGGTTTGAGCTCTGGAGACAGACAGACCTGGGCTTTAGAAAATTCTCTTTAGGTGTTTTAGTGTCATGAATACCACATAGTTTCCTAAGGCCGCCGTAACGAAGTACCGCAAACTGGGTGGCGTCACACAACGTAAACGTACTCTCTCATGGTGCTGGAGGTTAAAAGGCTGACACGGTGTTGTCGGCAGCGTCATGTTCCTGTGGAAGGTTCTGGGGAAGAATCCTTCCTTGCCTCTTCTTGGCCTCTGTGGCTTCTGGCAGCCCTCAGTGGTCCTCAACTTGTAGCTGTCTCGCCCAACCTCTGTCTCAGTCTTCTCTATGGGTCCCTCTGTGTCTCTCCCTCTCCCTCTCGTTTCTCTCATAAAGATACGAGTCATCGGATTTAGGGCCCACCCTCACCCAGTATGATCTCATTTTAATAAATGACATCTGCAGGTAAGGTCACATTCTGAGCTTCTGGGTGCACATGAATCTGGGGGGGGGGTGGGGACACTCTTCAACCTGTTACAAGCTTATTCAGCTCTATGTGCCAGATACTGTCTACGTGCTCTGCAAGTGTTAACGCCTTTAGCTCCACAACGATGCTGTGAACCAGGGACCATTGTTACCACCAGTTACAGAGGAGAACCCGAGGCACGGAAAGGCAAAGTCGCTCGTCCAAGGCCATGCAGCCAGTGAGTGGCACAGAAGGCAGTCTGGCTCCTGAGTCCGTGCTCTCGACGGCACCAAAAGCTGCTTCCTCCGGCGATGCTGCTTCTCAGATGTGAGACCGTGGGCAAGTCGTTTACCTCTTGTGACCCAAATTCCCTCTCTGTAAGGGGGGAAATAGCGCCTACCTTATGGGGTGGTTGTGGGGACTGAATTCAGTTCCGTGGTAAGTGCAAAGTGCTGGCGCAGAGCGGTCACACAGCGGTGCTCAGTGAACGGAAGCGTTATCATACCCGTCACCATCACTATGTCTGCTATGATTTGCCAGGGCTGTGGGAAGCTGGGGTGAGAGAAGGAGCTCTGGGGACAGGACGCCTGCATTTAGTCTCGGCTCTGCCACAGACGTCTCTGGTGAGTTGTTTCCTCTCCCTGGGCCTCAGTTTCCTCATATGAGAAATAGGCCCAATCAGGCTTGTCCTGCTATCTCACAGAGTGTGAGGTCCAGGTGGAACGACACAGTGGGAAAGGCCAGGGCTACTTGTGTCCCCTGACCTCGCATGCACCCTGTGACAGGTGGGGAGTCTCTGGGGAAGACTTGCGGGGGGTGAGCCCAGCCCAGGCTGCATCTGGGCACTGCTGTGTTTGGCCAGTGCCACCTCTGGAACAGACACCCTGGCCCCTCGGACCACTGAGCCCAGCCAGGGCACTGCAAGAGATCAATCAGCCCTGGCCGTGGGGCTCTGATTGGTCCTGGCCGAGCAGGGCAAACACCAAGGTCACTTACAATCCACAGGTCTCTTCCCCAGCCTCAGCTTGCAGCTGCTTCAGGCAGGGAGTGCCTCTGTCCCCAGACTAAGCCTGTGAGTGCCCCCCGAGGTAGAGGAGCCAGAGCCATGCAGAGTCTCGGGGCCCTACCTCTGCTGCTGGCCGCCTGTGCGGTGGTGAGCGCCAACCCGGTGCCGACACTGCCGGACGACATCCAAGTGCAAGAGAACTTCGACATCTCTAGGGTAAGGCTGGCCTCTCCGGGGCGATGGCGGGTGTCTGAGCAGCTGGGTCTTGCCGGGGGTCAAGTCCTGCCTGCCTTGGGGTCTCAGTCTCCCCATCTGGAACTCCGGGGGTGGCTCTCTGCAGGCCCTTCCTGCTCAGACCATCTGGAATTTGTTGAAGTGGCAACTCTATGCAGCCATCATTCTTTGGGCCTCTCGCCTGACATTCTGAGTCAAATGTCCTCACATGCGCACCTGCCCTCTCAGGCTCCACGGGGAATCCGTGTCTCAGTTAGAATCCACCCCTGGGGAAGGCTTTGTCCTGACTGCTGCCCCCCTCCCCACGCCCCAGCACCTGGCTTTCACCAGCTGTTCCTGCCCCACCCCACCCCGGGCCTTTACCAGTTTCTCCACGGACACTTCTCTGTTATCTTGTCCTGGGCATGTGGGGTTATGGGGAGAGAGAAGCAGGACAGAGATGAGGGCTGGTGAGAATAAGCGGCCTGGCCAGAGCACTGTGTGCAGGGAGTCCTAGGGCTGCATTCTGGCCCCAGCGCTGCCCGAATCACTGTGACCTTGAATAGGACCTGTCCGCCCAGGGCTCGGTCTCCATGCAGTATGAGGGGTTCTCAGACCCTCCGAGCCATGGTGTCTTACGGAGATTTTTTTTTTTTTTTTTTTTTACTTTTAGGGAGAAGGAAGGTCCTTGGGTGCAGGGGTGGTGAGGAGCAGGGCCCTGGGGTGGGGGCAGTCTGGGATGGGGCAGAGCGGGAGGCTCATTGGCCCTCTGCAGTGACACGAGGGTTCTCTCAACGCTGATGCACAGTCAGGAGAAAGAAGTGGCAGCCTCGTCCCGCATCAGCTCAAGGAAAGGATATACTTTAACACAGAGCTATGGGCTGCTTGCCATGGTGAGCGCCTGTCCCCAGCGGGGTAAAAGGCAGGACTCCGCTCTGCTCTCGGGAAGCAGTGATTGATGGTGACCTTAGGGCGCAGATCTTGAATCTCAGCAGAATAAGGCCTTCTGCCGGGTGGGTGGGATCCCATCTTGCCTCAATGCTTGAACTTCCACCATTAGGGTTCCACCTTCCCTTGAAGCCCTGTGGCTTCCAATTAGCTACAGGACGTTACCACTGAAAAGGATTAGCCACTGAGAGGAGGGAGGGGAGCAGATGTCTGCCAAGTGTTCTTCAAGGTCTGAGGCAAATCCAGATCCTCAGCACTGTGCTGCCTCCTAGTTCTATGGGAAATGGTTCCACGTGGCCATGGGCTCCACCTGCCCATGGCTGATGAAGTTCAAGGACAGGCTGACCATGAGCACACTGATGCTGAAAGCAGGACCGATGGAGAGGCAGATCAGCACGACCAGCACCCGTTGGAGGTGAGCCTGGGGATGGAGTGGGATGGGCAAGAGGGACAAGGGACCAGGGCGGGCCTGCCCACCAACCCACCCTGGCTTCAGTCACCACCCTGTCCTGGAAAGTTACAGACCTCCACTTCCAGGCAGGCCTCCCCTCTGGGCTTCGGATCCCTGCTCCGCTCCAGTAGGGCATGACTTTGTAGTCATCCCACTGCATCTAGAGGGCAATGCCCCCAACACTAGCCTGTTTTCCAAGCTTCTCGTGCTCCTTGGGCATCCTTTAGCTCAATAAGGGCACTTCCACATGCCAGGCACTCAACCGGGAAACCTGGGCAAAAGCAGGTGGCCTAGAATCCTCTGCTGCCTTGAGCTGTTCAATTCATCGCCAAGCCCATCCATTCTCTTCCCAAATCCCTCCAATCTGTTCACTTCTCCCCTCTTTCCTGGCTGTCTACAGTAGCCTCCCTACATTTCTCTACAAACCTCTATTAATCCATTTTCACCCCGCAACCAGAAAGAGCTTTCGAAAATTCTAATCTGTTTAAACCTTTCCATAGCTCCCTATTGCCCTTGGAAATAAAATCCAACCCCTTTGACATGGCCTTCTCGGCCCCTCCAGAACTCACCATTCCCTGCCCCACTCTCTCCCATGCCGTCTGCGACTCACCCGAGCAGACTTTCTTTCAGTTCCAGGACACTCCATCTTCTTGTACCTCTTGGCCTTTGTACCGTGTGTTCCTTCTACTGGGAAAACCCCTCCCCACCTCTCTGGGCTAGTTCCTATGGATCCTTCAGGTCTCATGGTTTATGTCACGTCCTCCAGGAAGCCCTCCCAGATCCTCCCCTACCCCAAGTTCAGGTTACGTGCCTTCCTTTGCGCTCTCGGAGCACCATGTGCTCCCCTCAGCATGGCACACCGGCTGCCATCCGCCTCTGGCCTGCCCATCCATTCCACTCAATTGTAAGTTCCATGAAGGGACAGGGTCTGTCTGCCCTCTTCTGTATCCCTAACATGTAGCACAGTGCCTGGCACATAGAGGCTGCTCAGTAAATGTTCATAACCTAAATAATCATCATCATCACAACAATAGCTAAACTATGCAGAGCGCTTACTCTAAATGATATCTCATTTGACCTTCACAGCCACCACGTGAGGTAGAAACTGTCATTACCCTCATTTCACAGATGAAGAAACTGGGCAAGAGACACAGAGTAATAAGTGAATTAACACGTTATCTCGTCACTCTGATTCCCCAGTGCATCAGTATAACGTGCAGATTTGGTTAAAGAAGCTGATTTTTAGCGCTGGATTTGTCAAGGATGGCATAGATTAGTCCCTTTTTCTCTGTCCCTCTGGTCCCTCATATGTGAAATGAGTGTCTCCCAGGGTTAATGTGAAGCTTAAAACAGATATTTAAAATTGTTACTTTCCAAATTAAAAACAAAACAAAACAACAAGACATTTGGGAAGAACCCAGTGAGAGAGTGGGGTATCAGGACCAGAATGTCACTTTCTTTCGGTTTGTTCATTTCCAGAAAAGGCGTCTGTGAGGAGATGTCTGGGACTTATGAGAAAACAGACACCAATGGAAAGTTCCTCTATCACAAATCTAGTAAGTTAAGTCGAAGAAGACATCCACAGCTCTCTCCTTTGCTAAAAAATACCTTTATGTCTTAAGCTTTTTTTCTTCCTGTCTTAGCTCTCTCTGCCTGTAGAACCTTTCCTCCCATTTTTTTCTGAGATGTCATTCAGCCTTCCTCCAAAATTCTTCCTCTTTTTCCTCCCACGCATCCTCTTTATTCTTTCTCTCCCTCCCACCCCCCTGTGTTCATGCTCATGCACATCCGGAATTATAGTGACAGTGTGAATGCTGAGGATAACATCAAAATTTCATTCGTCTTCATGTTAGGCATCTCTAATCAGCTGATAAAAACTTGCTAAGTATCTACTATATACAGTGTGTATGGTGCTAAGTGATAGAAGGACTTGGACATGAATTTATTCATTTATCCAGCAAATGTTTGTGGAATATGCTCTGTATGTCAAATAATTGTGTTAGGAGTTGAATACATGAATGTGTGGGTAGATGGCTGGTTGGATACATTATTGAGAGAATAAACAAATGATTGGTAAATGGATACATGTATGGATGGCAGATAGGTGAGTTGGTTAAGCAATCAATTGATGGTTTAATGACTAGAGGAAAGGAAGGAGAGAAGAAAGGAAGGAAGAAGGGAAATATAGAGGGAGGGAGGATGGAAATGGATGAATTTATGGATTGATATATGGGGAAGATGGATAGATAGAATGATAGTGGACAAATGAATGATGACTATATGGAAGAGATAGATGGAGGGAGAGAGAGAGACCGAAGATGGATGAATAGATAAATGAACGTAGAGAGGGATATGTAAACAGCGGATGGCTGAATAGATGATGTATGGGTGAACAGGTGAAGGATCTCAGGCCAGAAGAGCCTTCTGACCACTTAGCCTTTGTCGTCCTGAATCTCCTGTGCAGAATGGAACGTCACCATCGAGTCCTATGTGGTCCACACCAACTATGATGAGTATGCCATCATTCTGAGCAAGAAATTCAGTCGCCACCATGAGCCCACCATTACTGCCAAGCTCTATGGTAAAGGCCTGGAACTAGATAAGCCCACAGGAGTTGGGGGTGGGAGGAGACCTGTGATTTAGGGATAGTGGACTGGGGAGGAGCAGGGAGTTTTGCTTTTTTCCTTCTGACAAAACTTCAATTAAGGGAAAGGTGCGATCGTTTACTCTCCCTGAAGGAGGTAGAGCTGTCTCCCATTGGAGGTAGAATCCTCTTCTTTGGATCTCTTAAAGTCCAGACCCAGAGAATTCTGGAGCCTCCGGCCCTTAAAGGAACCAGTGGACAGAGCCATGTGTGGGGAGTTGGGAGATGTGGGTAGGGGCCCAGGAGGGACACCTCTTCCTCTTCCAGAGCTGATCTCTCCATAAGTATATCGAAGAGAACAAATTGGACCAACGGTTTTCAAACTTACCCAAAATGAAAATCGCTGGGCAAAATAATCTCAGGCCCTGTCAGCTGAGATGCCTGGGGTTCTAAGCATCATCCCTGCTTCTCACTGGCAGGGCGGGAGCCACAGCTTCGGGAAAGCCTGCTGGAGGAGTTCCGGGAGACTGCCCTGGGTGTAGGCATCCCTGAGGACTCTATCTTCACCATGGCTGACAGAGGTAAATGGAACCCCTCCCCACCTCACCTTCCTGTTCCCTTCTCATGCTTACGACCCTAGAGAACATCTTCCCAGCCCCCTGTACGAGGGCCTTTCTCATAACTCTCTGAGATCAGCAGGGCTACAGTCCCCCTTCCTTCTTTTAAGAGAATGAAGCTGGGGCCCCTGGATTTGCTCCAAGTCACATAGCGTGTACCCGGCAAAACCCAGGCGAGAATGAATCCAGGGTTCACTCTGTTGTCACGTGTCTAAATGAGGTTATACTCAGAATCCATAGGCACCTGTTAGGAGGCAACAGAGTGTTAAAGTTAAGAGCATGTGCTCCAGACTTATGGCACCTAGGTTCAGATATGAGCTGTGTGGCTTCTGGCTGGTCAGCCTTCCAGGCCAGCCATCTATTATTTTCCTCATCTGTAAAATGGGGACAATAATTCCTCCCCTGTAAGTTGCTGTTAGGAACCAATGAGATAAAACTGTTAAATACAATAGTTCTGTGCCTGGTGTCTGGTAAGTGCTCAACAAATGTTAGCCAATGCTGTTTCTTGGGATGGGGCTAATGAAACGGTGGGGCAGAAATGACACAGGTGGCATGACGGTGCAGCCACCAGTCTGTCACTTTTCTAATGAATGACCTTCAGCAAGCCATGCGGGTGGAGCCATTCATGAAGTAGGATAACCCATAAGACAGTCCCCAGCGAGATGATGCCCACCTGGCACATAGTCAGTAGCACTATGAAAGCAGCAAAGCCCTCTCTAGTCTAGGATGCCTCCCCTAAACCTCCCCCCACCACTAAGCAGGGCCCAATTATTCACCTGTCTCCTGTCCTCTGACCTAGGAGAGTGTGTCCCTGGGGAGCAGGAGCCAGAGCCCACTTCACTCCCAGTGAGTACCATTCCCCCCCTCCACCCCCTCCCTGCCCTCTTGGTTTCTGCTGCCCTTGCCCTTGCTTAGGTCCTGCTGCGGTGGCTGGTGGAGTCACTGCGAGGGTTGAGGGAATGCAGTGAGGGGCATGGGTTTGACGTCAGACCCACCTGGGCTCAATCTGGGTTTGCGATTTAGGCTAGTTTTGCTCCATCTGGACCTCACTTCCTCATCTGTGAAATGGGGCAATTACATTCCCTTGCAAGGGCTAGAATTCAATGACATAATGGAAAAAGGTCTTAGCATGGTGCCTAAAAGCAGTAAAATACTTAAGAAATAACTATACTCAATAAATGAAAATGCAATGAACTGATCTTTCTAAAAAACAGCAAACCTGAAGAGCAAGCAAACTTCTCCAATTACGTCTTCTCCCATGCTGCTGTTTGATTTTTTGTTTCCTTACTCTTGTTTTATTTTCTTGCTTTTTGCCATACTGATTAAGCTGCAGTCATTCTATTTTCCTCTGATTGTTTTCTCTGATAGGAAAATTATATATCCTAACTTATTCTGTTGATGTGTGTATATATCTATAAATGTGTATATAACTATATGTATTTATTTAGAAGCATATTCTTGAAAATGAAAAAAAAACACAAGAAATCAAAAAAAGTCCTTATTCCTACATAGAAATACTGTTAACATATTGTTTGCTTCTATATTTAAAAAAAATCTCCCTCTCCCTCCCCCTCACTAATGTATGCTCATTTTAAAGCATTAAAACAAAGCAGAAAAACATAAAAAAATAAGAGTTTTTTAAAAAATTCCACCACCCCAAAACCACCCGCATTCACATCATTCCAGGAATCTTGACATGCATACATGTGGGTAGAAGGACAGATAGAATGGGTTTCGGATAGACAGATGCACAGATTTGCATAAACCGTGATTACATGGAATTATATCACAGATGCTATTTCTAATTTTTAAAAGCCTTCATTGTAATTAAAAAAATTTTTTTAAAAGAAGTGGACTTCTTGAACTTCAAGGAGATATTTCTTCACCACGAGCGATTTATTTCCTCAAGAATGCTCTAAGTAAATTCAAGGTTACGAAAACAAACAAACAAACAAACCCATTTGCTAGGCCAGCATCGCCGGATATACTTTCGGAGGAAATCTGTTGTCTCAGTGATTTGAAAGGCAGATGCTGGCACTCTCACCCTTCGTTCCATCCGCATCCTCGTTTTCTTTTACGTTGTCCAGGTTGCTACCGTCCCCATTCTGCTCTGTCGTAACTACCAGTCGTTTAGCAGTGGTTTCATGTTTTAATGATGCTGGGCTCACCCTTAGTGCACGTGGCCACAGCGTCGCCTCCATTCCTGATCTTCATTTCTATTAATCGTTTTAATTGGTGCCATTTCTTTCCCCAGGGCGGTGTTTCTGAGGAGTGCTCATGAGAGTTTTCATACCTGAATTCCTCCCTGCTTGAGCATGTCTGTCAGTGTCCTTCAGACGTGAAGGATGTTTTGCGATCATATTCTCGGGTCATGTTTTCTTTCCCCCAGGAAAGGCTTTGAATGCATTGCTCCATTGTTCTCAAGCACAGATTATTGCTGTGGAAAGCTGGAGGCCAGCCTGATATTTCTTCTCCTTGTAATGACTTTGTTTCTTCTGTCCAGATGCCTGAACAGTTTATCCTTGAAGTCAACATCTTAACAAAGACACGTCTGGGTGTTGAGAAGCCCGTATCAAAACTTCTTGGAATAGAGCATGCGATATCCATCCACAGACCGTATTTCCTCTGTATTTCAGGGAACTCTCTTGCACGTTATGGAATCCATCTTCCGTTCCCTTTGTTGGGTTTCAACACCTTGGAAACACTTGTTCTTATCCTGGAGCATCTTTGTCTTCCACATGCACTAGCTTCTCCCAGATTGCATTCATCTGTTTTAACTGAGATTATCACCAACCTTCCCTCTACGACAGTCATTCCATTTAGCAGCATCCATTCTGTTAATGACAATTTCTAAGTTATTCACTAGCTCTGAAGTTTTGTTGTTTTGGTTCTCAATTTGTGTATCTAGGCCTGGGTTCTCTCTTTCCATCTTATTCTGTTGCTTACCATTTTATCTTTGAGTGTTGCTTTAATAAATATGCTCTTTTAGGTCATTCTATAGCTCGAGGCCATTGAGGAACTTTCTTCTGCTCCTTGAGTTTCTTCTAAGTTGGTGTTACAAGTGGGGTGCCCGAGATTAACACCTGTGGAAGGGAAGGGAGAACTGGGCAGAGGGAGAAGTAAAGCTGTGTTGCAGTCACAATGCCTCACTCAGACCCTCTAGGGAGCTCTGGAACCAGGAGGGGTGTTCTAAGTTGTCCCATGATGGCACCAAGGGGTGGGGCCTTGATACCCCCATGTTCATCTGTCTGGGAAGAGGACATGACCTTGAGCAGGAGGCTTCCCTTAGCTGAGCGGTCTCCACAGAGGCTGACAGCTGAGGGCTGTCGACAGCAGCATTTCCAGCCTCTGGGAATGTTAAGCCCATTGCTGAGAGGAAGTCTAGGCAGTTCACGACAGGCTGTGTTCTCTAGTTCAGGCTGTTTAGTCATTTATTTCTGAAGTGGGTAGTTTCTGAACCATTTCCCGTTACCTTGCTCCTGCTTCGTCAGTTTTAGCCAGACTTTCTGATGTGGTGGGGTGGGTGGTTTCGTGACTTCTTGGCTCTTTTCCCACTAAATTTGAGCCTGGTGGGAAAATTAGTGTAAAGTCTGGGTATTTCGTGTTCCATCCACTTTTTCCAAAGTCCAAGGTTGGTTGCGATGCCCTCGTATTGCTCTCTCTTCTGAAGGACTGCTAAATACCCTATGTGGGCGTTCATTCCACCTGGCAGGCTGGCAACGATGCACAGGTGTCCCAGGTGACACCCTCTGAGCATTAGATTGTGTAGCTTCAGAACCTTCACTTAGAGCTTCTAGTCTATTTTCCTCTTTTCTTCCCACTAGTCATTTTCACTGCTGCTCTACTAGAAGAGGGGGAAAAAATAGGGTTCCCCTTGATTTCCCTCTCTCAGGATTTGGCAGTTAGGGAATTTGATGACTTTCCAAGACTGGGAGTTGGAGGGCAGGGTTAGGAGGTGAACCTTGCTGACCATCCCATTTAGCTCCAGAATATCTCATTTCTTTCCTTAGTCAAAAACTTTAGTTTTTGCTTTAAATTGTGCCCCTCTCCTTGTTTGATGAAGATTTGGGGACTAGTATTTCTGAATTCACATTTTACGAATTGTTAGGTATTGGAGAGGGCAATTTTGAGGGGCATTTCAGTCTGCCGACTTAATCCATATCTCAATGTAATGTCTTTATCAATGTCAAGAATGAAATGATAACTAATGACACCCTTGCGAAAGAGAAAAATCTAGTACATTTCCATTTCTTCTTTCCACGCTTCCCACATCCTTGTTTTTGTGAATATATTCTGAGACTGATGTTTCTATTTTTACCTTTTGCTTTGAGAAATCTTTCAAACATTTACATTAAACTGTATGACCATTTTAACAATGCAATCTTACCTCTATATTATATTGGCTTTATAGTTAACCATCATTTCTTTGCTACACACATCATCCATTTTCTTGTATTTAGATTCTCTTCTCAATTGGTAGGAATATTTCAATAAGTAATTTTTTTTCTAGAAAGATTCATGGGTGGAAAACTGGATCCTTGCATGTCTGAGAATATCTGTTTATATCACATGGCCAACAGCTTGGGTGGGTGAAGAATCCCTTGGTTACCACCTTTTTCCTCTTATAACCTAAGATATTGCTTTGCAGCTTCTGTCATTAAATGTCATAATTTACTCTGAGAGACTTTTAATTCTTTGTCTCTAGGAAGGGTCTTCATTAATTTTGCCTCTTTCCTTTTGAGCTCTTATAATTGGACAACTCAAGTCTTTCTATAACTGAGAAAAGTTATCTGCTATTGTTTCTATATCGCCTCTCCTTTTAGAATTTTTATTATATGAATTTATTTCTTCTAATCTCTAAACTACAATTTATTGTTTCTCTGCGTTGTTAAATTCAACAAGATCTTTTCCATCTCCAGTCCTTTCTACTTCTCTTGTATTATTCATTTCCAGAACTGTTGGCGTCTGTTATATTGATACAAAGCCATCTTGAATGTCATTGATGGTTTAAGTTTTCTCTTGTTTCTCACTATAATTCCGTGTTTAGTGGAGCTATTTCTCCAGCTCAGTCTGATTTTTTTGAGCATGATTTTTCTCCTTTCCTTCATTTTAAGGCCTGTATGTGATCAGCTTGAGATGAGTTCTGGCAGACAATGGAGTCCCGGATCACAGCTTTCACTTACCTTAAAAGAAGGAAAGTTGAAAGTTACCATAGTTTTACTTTTGCAGATTCCAGGTCTTACTTGCAGGTAGGAGGAAGACCTGGTGGCCAGTATTCCCCTTCTTATCCCTTCTTTAATTGCCTTGGGATATTACCTCAGGGGACTCTATACTCAGAGACCCTTTCAACAGCTTAGACATCCTGCTCTGCTCTGCAACCCCAGCACCACAGCTAGGAGTGTCAGGGGCAGTCTTAGGGTCCTTCTCCTTACTCTCTAGATGGCTTTTCCTTTGCCAGCAGCTGCCTTTGTTGGCAGCCCTTCCTACACACCAGTCACCCATACCCCATTGTGCAGAACTGCCTTTAAGTGTCTAGTATGGGAATGTTGCCCTTCCCTGGTTTCCAACTTTGGGGTAGATTTTCATCCCCATTATTTTATTCTTTTGGCATTTCGACGGGAAGTTTGATATGTAAGTATTGTTATACCTTGAGGTTCTGATTTTTCCTTCTGTACCAAAAATCGGTCCTGTGATGCCCATTCTGGAATTCAGGTTGATGCATTTGGGAAAACGGTCCCTTAACCAGTGTAGTGGCTGTGCTTCTGCCTATACCATGATTCTCAAAGTAGATGGTCTGTTTATGTATTCCAGGGGCACAGGTGGGCAATAGCGGCAAGGTCCCTGCAACAACTTCTTTTTCTTCCCCCCCAGAGAGCCAGGCGGGCTGTGCTGCCTCAGGAAGAGGAAGGGTCGGGGACTGGGCAACTAGCAACTGATTTCAACAAGAAAGAAGGTAATGATCACTTGCCTTTTCACCCCCTTCTGCCATACTCCAGAAAGGGCCCGTGGCTGCCTTGCCCCTAGCTGCCCTCATAACCATGAAGTCTCTTATTTTTCTGCTAGACTCAAAGAATGAGCCTAGAACAGGCCAATCAAGTGTTCTGCCTTGTACCAGTGTTTGTGGGGGAGAGAGGAGTTAAGGCACAGCCTCTGAGCTGAGACTCAACTACACAGTGCGAAGCTAGTTCTTGTCCTCTCCGCATCACCATACAGCCTCCTAGCCTCATCTATACAATGGGATAACGGCCTGCTGAGCTGACCATCGGGACTCTTGTGGGAGCAGGTGGAAGGATGTGAGGATGATTTGCATAGTTGACAGTGCTTATGAACATTCATTCAGCATACGCTGAAGCCTGCTCCACTCTAGACCCTGTGCTGGGCACTGGGGTCATGAGGACAAACCACCTACATCTTTTTGGAACTTCTAGTCTGGTCTAGTAGGGGAGGCAATCAAGGAAGAAAGTGATGGACCCAAAAGGGAGGGTTGGCTAAGAGGCTGGGGGAACTCAAAGGACAGAGGGTTAAGGGGATCAGGGAAGGCTTCACAGACAAAGAATTCCTGCTGTGTCCAGGTACCAGGTAGGGTTTTATGGAGGGAGGCATTCTGGGGGCAGGAACAGTGATAGCAAAGTCATGGTGGTAGGACCTCAATGAAGAGGTCAACTTGGTCAGCATGGGTGCTGGTGAACATATCATCAACTGCTACTTTTACAGAGTCTTTGGGCAGACAAAAACAGCAAGTGGGATGGTGGGTCTGTGGGTCGCTGGCAAATCCCATGTTACGGAGTGGAGTGAGCATTGACTTTAGAGTCCAACAGATGTGGCTTCGAATCACAGCTGTGTGTGACCCTGGGCAAGTCACTTCACCTCTCAGAGAGTCAGTTTCCTCATCTCTAAAATGAGTCGATACGCTTTCCTCTGAGTGCAGAGATGAACAGTAAATGACACAACGCATGCTAAGTGTCCAGCCTGGTGACAAGGACACCGGAAGTACTCAGTGAAAACTGATGTTCTGCCCCTCCCCAGATTCCTGCCAGCTGGGCTATGCAGAAGGTCCTTGCCTGGGGACGATCAGTAGGTATTTCTATAACGGCTCATCCATGGCCTGTGAGATCTTCCAGTATGGTGGGTGCCTGGGCAATGGCAACAACTTTGCTTCAGAGAAGGAGTGTCTGCAGACCTGCCGAACTGTGGGTGAGTGCAGGCCCTTGGCCTCTGTGCACGCCATACCCCATAGCGCTGTCCTCCCAGCAAAGCACCTGCCAACTGAACAGGTAGCGTGGAATCCCAGGGCAAGGGTCCTTACGTCATAGGAGTTGCACATTGGGATATGGGCGACCTTAGGCAAATTTTTTCTTCTCGTGGGCCCGAGTTTCCATCTAGAAGAAAGAAACACGGTGGTCTAGATGATCAGGTTGCCTAATTCAGGCCCGTTGCCTCAGGGCAGCCAGTCCTCAGGATTACTAATGCTGTGTGCCTCCCTCCCACTCCGCAGCGGCCTGCAATCTCCCCATAGTCAGCGGCCCCTGCCGTGGCTACGACCAGCTTTGGGCATTTGATGCTGTCCAGGGGAAGTGCGTCACCTTCACCTATGGGGGCTGCCAAGGCAATGGCAACAAGTTCTACTCGGAGAAGGAGTGCAAGGAGTACTGTGGTGTCCCTGGTGATGGTAGGAGGCCCTGCGGGTGCCAGGCTGGGCCAAGGGGTGGTTGGGGTCCAGGGGCAGAGCCCTGATAGGGAGGGGGTGCCTAGAGAGCCGAGTTCTGAACTCTACACCAGGTGACCAGCCTCTTCACTCTCTGGGCTTCAGCTTCGTATCTATAAATTGGGGCCCCAGCCTTGGCCGTACCCCAGGTGGGACGGGGCACCCGGGAGGCGTTGGCCAGGCACCGGCTGAGGGTGTGCAGCGCAGATCGAGGAGCCCAGCCCTGCCCAGGTCTCTAGCTCCGGCGCTGCCACATTCAGGCCACACTGGGCAAGTGCCGATTTGAGCCTCGGTTTCTCTTTGGTAAAAGGGGCCAAAGTATGTACTTCCCAGACTTCACAGTGCCTAGCAGAGTTAGGACTCAGCTAATGGCAGCTGTTACTGATGATGATGGTGGGGCTACAGCGAGACCGCTCATAGCATTCCAGGGCACAGCAGCCATTTAAGATTTCCGTGCCTTATCTCCCCACTGGGAAATGACACCCAAAGTGAATCGGAAGAGGAAAAACATCAGATCATTCTGTGGGATGCGCTTTGGAGACTATCAAGTTATCGGGCAAGCGGAAGCTTCTAGAAGGCCTCAGGCTCAGGCCCCAACTCAGCCCAAGCTGCCTTTCCTCCTCCCTGAGGCATCCCCTCCCCTGACCATCCCCTCAGGCAAGCCCCTCACCTGCTCCCTGAGCCTCTCTCTCTGTCCACAGGGGATGAGGAGCTGCTGCGCTTCTCCAACTGACCAGTCCAAGGCCAGAGTCCACAGGCCAGAGGACAGCAGGGAGGCTGTGGCTAGTGTCTGTCCTAGGGCCCCACATTGGGCGGGCTGGCCCAAGAGACCCGGGTTCAAATAAAAACCAAACTGTAGACGCCTGAACTTCCATGCCTTGGCTGTTCATGGTCCTCATTAGTATAACGTGGTGGCAAGAGGGGCAAGTGGGACCATGAGTGACCCAGCTTTCCCCAGAAGTGCAAAGTGGTTGGAAATACAATAGAACTATCTTCGGACATTGAGACTGGCTATGTGCATTATAAGCCACAGTTCTATTTACTCCATAATAGCACAAAAATAAGATTATTTTGCTTTCAAAAAGCTAGAAAAGAGGCAAAAACTGGGTACTTGTTTCTGGGAGGGGTCTGATGGGTCATCAGCAACCCAGGGACAGGATAATTATACCCTAGTATGCCCAGGCGGCTTAAGGCCTGAAACGATTCCTTTTTTTTTTTTTTTTTTTTTTGCTGCATAGACCCCCTTCCAATGTTTGACTTTAGGCAAAGCCATGTCCCCAGCACCAGCTGCCAGAAGCTGAAAAATCTCAGCTGTTTCTCCACCACGCCTGCTGGTTCCCATCTCCTGGGATCCCCACTCCAGCCCTTTGCCCCAGAAGGAGAATGTTCACTGACCTTCACATTGTGTCTTGACAACGAGCAGGGCCCTTGGTCAGACCCAGTAGCCCTTGGTCTGGCCTGGTTTCTCCTCCCTTGAGAACAGGTAGGCCAGGCCATCCAGGGTGGCTCAGGCACCAACTTGGCCCAAGAACATGACTCTGGGAGCCTCCAGTTTAGACACCTTGGATATGTACATGCAGTTCATAAATATCTCTTGCTAGCTCAATCCACCCAAAGCCCCGGTGGATATGGCTGCTGCCGAGGGAGCGAAGCCCCAGCTTTGGGTGTCTTGGAAGTGAAAAGCTGACCCAGCAGCAGAAACCCAGGGAAGAGCCAGCGCCTCTTCTCCGTGGGGTGACCAGCCTGCTAAGGGCTGGGGGTTCAGTCAGTCAAGGCTTATCCTCATGTCATGAGCCCATTTGCTGAAGATACCCGGCAAGAAGGAAGGAGGGAATTCCACTTCTGTTGTTGAGGGGATAAACCCAGAGGCAAGGATTTGGGTGTAGAAAGCTTTGCAGATCCCTTGGTCAAACCACATCAAGTCCCCCTCCTGCTTGGGGCTCCTGAGTTCCAACGGAGAGGACGGTCCTGAGGGACAGTCTTTGTGGTCATGGCCAAGGCTCTCTGAGCAGAAGTTAGTGGAGTCAGAAGTTGGAGTGCAGTGGGTTCAGAGAGAAGTGACAGGCAGGCTCTCCAACCCGGAAGTAACAAATGTCATCACATCCTGTATCCATATCTCCAGTCATGCCTCATACACCAGGGATGGCCACCTATGGCAGTTTGAAGGTGCCACTCTGAACAGGGATATTCTGAAGTGACCTGAAGAATAAATGTTTAAACCCCAGGGTGCAAGCCACAGGTGCGTGGGCCAGCTGGTGGATGGGGTGTGTAGATTTTCACAGTTCTGAATTCACCATTTAAAACCGAGCTTCCATAGAAAAATCTGGGTTTCCCAATTCTCTAGAAAAATAAGTTCCAGCAGCCCCCTGTCCTGCATTCTGCATGCAAAGGGCTGGGAGCTGAGCTGAGTTGGCCCCTGTAGATAGTACCCACCAGCCCTGCCTGGTCCTGGAGGCATGTTTCCATGACGTTTACTAAAGCCTTCGCAACAGAAAGTTCCATTGGATCCTTATATTAACCCTTAGGGGTGGAGTGGGGTTGAAGCACTTCTGCGACTTCAGTCAGGAGTCCGTGATGCTCATCTCAGGGACTCCACGGTCATTCTCAGCAGTGCTGTCCTGAAAACTCATGATTCACTCATTTCTGTTAAAAAACAGAGATATGGCTGCTTAATAAAGAAACACGTCCTTTTTGGAACTTTAAAATCCAGCCATTGGAAGGCTCTGGGCCAGGCTCTGGCCTTATTGGATCATGAAGTTCCAGAGTGTGGGGAACATGCTTTCAGCTACCGTAGGACTCCCAAGTTTTGTTTTAGACTGCATAGAAACGCAATTAAACTTCAATTGCCTGCTCAGGAATGTCTACACAGTCCATGTCACAGCAGGAAACTCCCACATGGTGGTTCGCAGGGCAGGGCTGATGCCCTTTGGGAGGCTGGCCCAGCTTACAGCCTATACGTTGTTACATGTGCGATTTGATGGAATTTGTTCAGCTGATCCAAGGAGAGCACCCCACATGAGGCTGAGGACAGGGATAAAGCTGGGTGCTGGGGTGTCTAGCATCCCATCAACTTGGTAGCAAGGTGGTGGTTTTCCCTTTGGATGGGCATTCCAGCAGCAGCAGGCCAGCTTTAGGAGGACCTGTCAGCCCTCCCCACACACTCAGGCCACAGTTTGTCTTCCGGTGGTACCTTCTCTCCGACTCGCCTTCAGCTGGACTCATTTAAGTCAAGCACTGATGTGCGTTTGTCTGTAATGTGAAACTCTGGGTGAGGCAGGCAGTGAGGCAAGTTCACCCAGGCTGGTCCCTTGCAGTTAGTTCACCATGGAGGATGCTCGCAGATGCCACTGGGAATTTGACAAAGCCACAGACACTTTTCCCCAGAAAATGGACAATACACACAATACGTAACATCACACATTATCACTTGGGAGGTCAAGGCCAAAGGGTACAAGGTCACAAGTGGCACATGAATTACCACTGGGCAAAGCAGACTTGGGTGTGTCCCTCAGGCACTGGGTCTGTAGGATTCCGATGCAATCCATTCATTCTTCCATGGGATAATGCTCCATAAACAAGGCCCACAGGGTCGACGTCTCCTGTTGGCCGTGCCCCGCCCCCATTCATCAAACAGTGGCTGAGCTGGTCTGGTGCCACAGGTGAACAAGCAGCTTAGATAAAGGGTTGACAGCACTGATCGCACAATATCCCCCTTGGGATGGACTCCAGCGGTCACCCCAGGTGCCCTGCCTCCGTCCATCTCTACTCACCAGCAGATGCTCTTAAGTGGATGACATGGCCCAACCCCAAATCCAAGAAATAAAGCCACACACTGCCATCTTCCTAAAGGTTGTTTTATTGTAAAACCATAAATACAACACTGACATGAAATCATTTAAGCAACTGATCCTCTAACCATTAAAAGGATGTCTTTTTGCCTTGGTATCAACCAACTGGGAAATAATGTTGCAAGAATTCATGGAGTAGAGGGGTTCTGAATTCTGGGCTGGGGCTTTTGGCGATTTAAGGAACCAAGTGGAACATTCCTCTTCTCCCCGGGAATGTCCCACTTTCAGACAAGAACAGACAGGTAAAAAAGCAACATTTAAACAGCTCAGTTTTAAATTTTATTATTTTGTAAAACTCTTCTTTTTCTGTTCCTTTCCTCCATTTGACATCAGTATATGTTTTAAACATCACAAAACTGATTTGGCTGTAAATGGAGAAACGGTACCAAAACAAAGTGAAACAAAAAAAACCAAAGGACAAACAGAAAACCCTTAAATAAACCCTCAAGTTTGGTCTCGGGGGCTTACATATCACACAAGAACCGTCAACTCAACCCCCATGCAATGTGACTCCTTGTAGAATTGTTGGATCCACAGGTTGTTGGATCCACACTGACACAGGAGACTGCAAACAACATCTTTTGTTAATTAACACAGCAAGGGTGACACTAGGTAACTTTTTTTTTTTTTTAAATACAGTACATGGTACACAGAGTCCCAAGATGGCCCTGCATAAACCCCTCGTGGAGACTTGAGCCAAGCACTGGCTGTTTATAAAAATATTGTGTTGCTACAAAAGTATAAATTAATGCTACCGGTATTAAGAAATATTAAACACATAAAACTTATAAGGATTAAGAAAAATATTCATTAATACCTGTAGAAAACTCTGGCCTAAAAAAGATTTTTTTGTGTTTGTTTTTTGTAAATTTTTTTTTTGTATTTTTTAAAGATGACTTGAGTTTCTTGCACTCGAAGAGAGAGACACAGTCCGATGTGCCTATGGTATTGCCTAGAACATCTTACTACTGAGAAAGGATGCAGGGTGCACACACGTGGTTACTGAGTGGGGTGGGAGGGAGGGGGCACCAAGGCTTTCTTAAGGTTTACCTGATGTGAAAGAATCACTGATGTGAAGTTGTGGGGAAAAGAAAAAGGTAGGATCAGAAGAGAACGAAAATAATTTATCCTTTTTAAAAAATAGCTCTGCTTCAGGTGTTTGTACAAAATTATTTCCTGATGCTCGGGATCTGAATGGCCCTGGACGTGTTGCCTGGTGGGTTTGAGAGCCTCCAGCCCCGCAGGCCCCTCTGTCTCCTGGCTGCTGAGTCCCAGCCCCACGCCAATCCACGAGCTTGCTCACTGTTGGGGAACCCAGCCACCCTAGCTGGGTGGGAGGGAGGGTCCCAGGTAGGAAACTGGCTGGCGCCTGGGTTGTGGGAGGAGCCCCTCCTTCTGGCTGGTCTTAGACCCAAAGGTCTCTGCCAACCTGGACTTCAGGAAGTGCCACAGGGATCCCAGGCCCCTGAGGTTGCAGTCAAGGCTGGGCTGTGCCCCTATAAGGAACTTTGGTTTGAAGAGTCAAGGTGCCCGGTGGGACGCGTGGATGGACAGGACCCTCATGGATCCTGATGGTGACGTCCAACTGCAAACCTAGCCAATCCTTCTCTGTATAGGGACTGAATCTTTAAAGTGACACTGTGGTTGCGTCAAGATACTAACAGCGACCTAAGGATCTTATCAAAATGGAAGCAGGAACCTTTTCACACAGAAACCACAGGGCCCCTTTAAGGAAAGGCAGACCTCTATCGACTATAACCCTCAAACCCTACGAGAGACAATGCAAAACGACGACGAAACCCTCCAGAAAACTCTGAAAAGGGGAAAGCAGAAGGGCAACATAAGAGGGAAAAACACTGTTATCATTGGTTCACCATAACTGGCCTAGCAAACATTAGCCACAGTGAAGAGAGGGGCAGGCCCCATCCCAGTTCTCCCGCTGGCCCAGATGGATACAGGTGGCTGGGGCAGGGCTGGCAGGGCTGAGACAGGAGCCCCCCACCTACTGTCTCCAAGGGATGGCCTGAGCCTTACGTAGCCTCTTGGTTCTGTCTAAAGCAGCAGCCTTTCTAGGAGCCTTTCCTCAGGTACATCCCAGGGGCATAGGCATTGTCCTGTTCCCAAGGCAAGGGCACAGCTATGAACTCGAGCCAACTCAGTGTGGCAGGAGGCTGCCCACCATGCCCAGGGCACCTCCTCTTCCTGTCTCTGCAAGCACATACACCATGATGACAAGATCCGGTACTGGCCCCTTTAGGTCATTTCTCATGGGACCTCCCTTCTCCATCTGCATTCCAGCTTCCTTTCAACCTTTCTTGTGAACCTGCGGATCCCACAGAGTGTGTGTTGTATCTGACATCTCTCCAGGTGCTCGCTCTCCAAGGAGTCTAGTCCAAGTCCAGGTGGGAGCATGTGGTCTCCCGCAAGCATAAGGGACTCCTAAAGACACAAGTTTGGCTTACTAAGAGAAATTACGGTTTGTGGAGATTTTCTCTGGTGTTTCTCAAAAGTGCAGGAGGTAAAGGAGCACGCTGAAGGAGAGAACACCTGCCAGTCTACGGACCTGATGTAAAAAACAAAATGTCCTTCCTTGAATCCTGGAAATCCATAACTTCTCAATTGTGTCATCATACCCTTTTCACAGCCAAGAGCCAATCTCTGCCAAGCATGAGGCTGTCAGGCGGGCTGGATGCAGACTCAGGAGGCCCTTTCTTTTGTTTCTCGGTTCCTAACTACCATCAGGAAGGAGGCCGGGCTGCTTGACCTAAGCACAGGGAAGGGATCATAATGTCGGGATAAGAGCATCCACTCACGATGACTGGGATGGCACTGCTGCTCTTGGTGCAGCCCAGGCCCCCGGGCTACTCCAAATCTGAGGGACCACCACGAGGTGTGGTCCTTGGCTTGGGCTTTGGTGGTGAAGCTAACTGACCTTAGATGAAGGGCAAGACCTTTGCAGAGTCTCCTCTGGGGTCTGTGTATATCAAAATGAAGACTAGTGCTGTCCTAGGAATCACATGGCTTGAGACGAGTTGTGTCCAAGTCAGAAGATAACCGCCTTAGGCTGCCCAAAACATGACAGAAATGGTTCCTGGTCTGCCAGCCCCAAGGGCCTGTGGTGGAAACTCCTACCTACGGCAGCCACAGAAGTGGGAAGCAGAAAAACAAAATCCTTCCGAAGGTCAATGCCAGGTTGGGTGCCTGGAGATGAACTGGAAGAGCCTACCTCAATCCTTTGGCTGAACTAGAACTTGAACAAGGTGGATATTGATGGAAATCAGGAGCCCAGTGTGAGATCTTTGGGTTTTGTTAAGCTGTTCGTTGCTGCAGGATTTGCTCTATGGGAATTACTTGCATGAGAAAGGAGGCTGAGGGGGCACCTTCGCACAGTCTCTCCTGCTGGTGGCAGCAGTTTCTGGGGAACCAGAGATTGCAAGAAAAAAACGACCACCTGCCACCTTGTTACCACATCCAGATAAGGCAGCCCAGGAGACAGCTTTCAGAGTATCCAGTGGCTTTCACGTCAAGCCTGCAGAGCAAGTCAAGTCCGAAGGATCGAAGTGAGGTGGAAAGGAAGAACAGAACAGGAGGTGACACATATGACTACACACCTAATGTCTAGTAAGACTTAACTCGAATTTTCATTCTAGAGGGCAGATATCCCATGTTCCAAAGAGAAGAATGCTGAGTGCTCTAAATGCACATCTGGGCTTGGTCTCTGATGGCTGTGCAAGAAAGTGAAATGCCTGCCTTCTAACAGCTGGCCCAGTAACAGGCAATGCCAGTACAGCTCTGCTCTGAGGAGGAGGATGGGCTCCATGGCTCTGCTCCCACTGACCACACAAGGCGGGCAGCTGTGACCCTCCTTGTGTGGTTAAAGTGCCAGGTCACGGACCCTGTCCCAGCAGCAAAGCAAAGCTGAAGGGATCTTTAGCTGTAGGCACCTGCTACTCATCAGCAACCCTGCAGCACCTTCTGGAATGTCCCCAAAGGTCCGGTCAAAAAGTCTGCTGATGCTCCCATACTCTCTAGGGAGTGACATTAGATGACTGTCCAGTGCGGGCAGAGGCTCTTCTGAGGGCATGACCCCAGCTGGAAACGTTGTGAAGGAAACGCCTAGAACTTCTCCAGGAGAGGAAATGGCATGGTGGTTCCTGAGACCATGGCTTGCTGAGAGAGACTGTGGAAACGGGCCACTTGGATGCAATTCAGTATGTCGAGGACTTGGAGGGTCAGTTCTCATGAGGCAAAGTAAGCAGGTTTGGCCCCAGGGACACTGTGTTTAAACCAACGTTACTTCTCCGTCTGCCACGGACCCGGAGGACAGGGCTGTTGTACAGTGCTTTTGTAATCGAGGTATCTCGCAGTTGAGTAATGCTTATTACCAGGAAGGGATGGCGTGGACTCAGCCCCCGCGACGGGGGTCTCTCTCAGCCTGAAGCCGTTGGTGTAACCACCTCCATCTCACAGCCATGGGTACCGGAAGATGTGAGAGCATTGTATTCACTGAGAGGTGGGGTGGGAGGCTGAGCATTGACCCTGACAGAACCACCTCTTGAGAGGGGACAGGGGCCACCCTCTCAGCATTTGGACTGAGTGTGTAGAACCTAAACTGCTCATGGAGAGAAAAGCCTAAAAGTATCTTTCACAGCATCGAGTTGAATGCGGCCTAATGCCATTCCACCCTCAAGACATGAATCGTTTGGCCCACAAGGCACCGTGCTCAACTATTGTCCTGGAAGGAGGGCTGTGGGCAATGGAACCGCCCGAACCCCTAGGGTCCTGGTGGGGAGGGGAGGCCGTGGGTCTGAGGTGTGATGGATGTGAACACGGATCAACTCAGGAGTCCCGGCTGAGCTGGAAGTGTCAGTGATGTGGCGAGTAGTGTAATGCACTCTGGGTATAGAAATCAAACATTCGCAGAACCAGACACAGCGGGCCAGGAGGGCGGGTCTTCCACTTACATTCAGGAAACTCCTAAGCCACATGCTTCCCTATGGCTTCCACCAAACCCCACATCTGTGAAACCTGTGACTCCAACCCCACTCCTGGTTTCCAAACAGCACAGCCAAGTTCATGGTCTTGGCTGTTCAAATACACGAAAACTGGGCTGTACAGGGAAGGCTAATACAAACCTTAGGATAGTGAATATACCACTGAGATGAGCTAGTTTACAGTGTGACTTGAGGAAAAGAGCAATTAAAAAAAAAAAAAAAAAGACTTCCGAAACATAAGTTATAGACATTCAGTGCCTCCTAGCAGAGTCTAAATCAAATTTGAAAAACAAAACAAAAGCAAAACTCAAAACAAAAACCCCCAAAAACAAAAACAAAAAAAAAAAAAGAAAAAAGTAAAAACTGCTAAAATGTTAGAAAAAAGTATTAAGGAGTGGAGACAGTATCTATACTTCTCTGAAAAATGTCTTTTTTTTTTTCTCTCTTATATTAAAAAGCCAAAAGTCAGCTTTATAGTCTTTAAGTCTCCTTTCCTGATTTGGGGAGATAGATAGGTGTGTTTCTAAGGCGGCTGCCTCGTGACACCCAAGGGTGTCTCAAAGGCAGCAGCTCAATGCCCTGAAGGTGAACAAGAACAAAGTCCAGTGCAGAAACTGTCCATCTGATGCAGTTTGGAGAATCCATGGCAGGGCAGCTGGGGTGGGGTGGGTGCATTAGGGTCAGGAGGGCTTGGAGGAGGGGATGGAGGAAAAAGGGGGACCACGGGGTGAAGGACAGAAAGTGTCAAGTCACTTCAGATCTCAGCTGCCTGAACACTTTACGACATCAGCGTTCTACCAATCTGCACACCTGAAGACGGAGTCTTTAAAGCCCCTTACTGAGAAAAGGTGAAGCATCTTCCCTCTTCCCCGAACACTCAGCTTTCCTGACACACCCAGCTTAATGCGCCACGCGCCCAGGAGCAGGCGCGTGTGCATGCACCAGGATAGTATGTGTGTGCATGTGTGCGTGAGGCTTCTGTGGCCTCACGGATGAGCACAGATCCCCAGGCCACGCCCACGGTATGTGTGCTCGCACACATCCGCACAGGTGTGGGTGTGCGCACACATGCACACACACACTGAAAAAAGCACTTAAGTTTCCGGGGGGCATTTATAATGAGGTCCACAGTGTTTAGAACTTAAATTCCTTTTCTTTGTTTGTGACAGTGTTGTGTGTGTGTGTGTGTTTTTCTCTTTTTACCGTTCTCTTCTCTTTTTATTTTTGTTTTGTTCCAAACGAAAGTCTTAAAGCATGTTGGATTTGAGAAACATGAGTTTGTTCATATCTTCCGGACTGAGCAGTCGCCTCCTTTTGATTAGAAGTGCCTGTTCACACATATTTACACATCCGCTCCTGGCCCCCACGGCCGGAACCGCGAGGAGCCAGAAGGCGAGTTTGGCGAGTTTCGTGTGCTTTTGGGTAACGCACGACCAGTACTGGAAGAGATCAGGGGTCGCCTGGAAGAGGGGCTCCTGCAGGTAATCGTATACTTCGTTCTTCCCCAGGCGATCGTCTTCCTGAGCTGTGGGGTTCTCGCCGGTGGCAGAGCGGGGCTTCTTGGCGGCGGGCTCAAAGTCAGCCTCCTCTGTCCAGGACTCCTTGACCTCATTGATGAGCTCGCACACCTTGCCGATGATCTCCTCATGCTGGTAGGGCGGGACAGGGCGCAGCTTCTGCTGCGGGTCCAGGATCATGGCCACCTTGTGTGCCGGGTGCACCTTGAAGTTCTCCTTGAGGGCCTCCAGGAAGAGGTGGCACAGCTTGCTGACGGTGCCCGCGTCGTTGGCCTTGGCGGTGAACAGCTTCTCCAGCCTGACGTAGGTGGGCAGCACCAGCTGCAGGGTGGGCTGGCTCTCATTGCTCAGCTCAATGACCGCCTGCTTCACGGGCGTCAGGATGGCCGCCAGGTTGCTGAGCAGGTGCTTGTTGAGGCTCTGGATGAGGTTCATCTTCTTGGCCCGGCTGTAGAATTCACAGATCTGCTCATAGCGCTCGTGCACCAGCAGCAGCGAGTCCGTGACCGAGTTCCAGCAGGGCGGTGGCGAGGTTTCCTCCAGCGACCCGAAGGTCTCCTTTGCCAGGCCTGTGGAGCCCGCCAGGTCCTCGCACACGTTCAGCAGCTCGATGACCTCGTGCATGCTGCGGGCCTGCAGCGTCCGCTTGCTCAGCACGCTCTGCACCACCGAGTTCAAGGCACAGGCTGAGCAGCGGAGGCACATGCCGGCCTTGGAGAAGGCGGACGCGCTCACCCGGCAGTCCGTCACGTACACTGTCCGGATCTCTGACATCACGAACTCCGACAGCACGTTCTGCACCCAGTGGTGCACCAGGTCGCCACTGTCACGAATGTCCGCGCCCTTCACTCCCAGCACATAGCTCTTGATGTGGTTGCCCTCAGCCTGGTAGGCTGTGAGGATGTAGCAGGAGTCAGGGCCAACGCTCTGTGAGTGGCAGGTGACGCCAATGCCCAGGCAGGCATTGCTGCCCAAGGCACACGTCACCTTCACCTTCACCTGGTTGTACATGCGCGGCAAGTGCTTCAGCGCCAGCGTGTTGAAGTTGCCCAGGATCTCGGTGACCGAGAAGGCCCCGTAGCGGGCACCACTGTCCACCAGCGTCTGGGCCAGTTTCAGGAACTCCTTCCCACTCACCACACTCAGCGCACCCAGGTCTGCGCACATGACCCGCAACAGCCGCTCTGCGATGTTCTGCCGCTCTTTCTCGGGGATCATGCTGTTAGGTGTTAAACCACTGGTTGTGGCTGGCAAGGGACACAAGGGGAGATGTCATTAATCCTGGCATTTGAGGCTCCTTGGTCTGGCAGCAGCTTAATACTCTACGCATCTATTATTAGGAATCAGAAGCTTTGATTTTGCACACAGGCTGGTGGTGCTGGCTGTCTTTAACATACGAGTCTCGTGGAAATAAAGTTTACTGGTACGTGTGAAATACCTGCTACATGTGTCATTCACCTGCACTGTTGAAGCCAACTACTCTAATCTCTTCCTCAGTTTAAACATGGCCTCTAATAAAGGAATATCTAGTGAATAAAATAAAGGAGGCCACAATGTCAGAAAAGAACAGCCAAGAGAAATGGTGAGAGCAGATTCCAGTTCTGATTCTGTCACTAATTTGTGTTCTGGGACCACAAACTGATCACCTCCTCTCCCCAGGCCTCCTCCTGCCCATCCCGTGAGGTTGTAATTCACAAATGAGGCCTTAGATGTGAAAGCGCTTTGGAAACTGTTGTGCTTGGTCATCCGTCATCACGGGAGGCACAGGTGGTGGGGATGAGGGGCAGAAGGGAACAACCCGTGTGGGGGATGGAGGTGCGTGGGGCAGAGCTCCATGAGTCCCCCGGGCTTCCCCCTGGGAGAGACCTACTGTTGTTGGCACTGTTCCTCTGGGCCTGGGGTTTCCACTTCTCTTCCACGACAGCAGGTGGCGATCGCGACTGATTGGAGGCGATGTTATTCTCATTGTCCGCTGTGGGCACAAAGGGAACAGTGTGTGAACCCGAAAACAGAGGAGGCCCGTGGACTGATAAGACGAGAGCTAGAGCATGGTGGGTACAGGTGAAACACAGCCTCGGGGACTCAGGCCTGGGTCCCAGTCCTGGCTCCTCTTCACACCACTAGCTTCTGTTTGTGAAACCTCGTTTTTACCATTTGGAAAACTGAAGACAATGCACAGCTGTGACAAAATTGCTGGACGGAATAAAGAGATAATGCAGCCAACAACTGAGCACAGTGCCCGGCAAGGACTTCGTGCTCGGTGAGTGGGAACCGCTGTCCCGAGTCTGGCTGGGAGGCCTCTCGCCCACACATGACCATGAAGTTCTAGCTCTGAAACAGCCGAGGGGTGCCAGTTACACCCCGAGTGGCCTAAAGCATCTCACACTCACTTCTTCAAAGTGTGATTTTTTTGTCTTTTCAATATATTTACTAGAAATTCTTTTATGCGGCTTGCATTACTCTGAACCCACTAGAGGAATATATTACAAGAAAAGAAACACGACCACTGTCCCTCATAAACGTACACACAAAAATCCTTAACAAAACATTAGCAAACTAACTACAGTAAAAAGAATAATACATCATCATAAGCGGAGTTTATCCCAGAAGTGCAAGTTGGGGTTAATAACTGAAAACCAATCAGTGTAATTCCCTATACTAAGAAAAAAAGAAGAAAAATGATCTCCATAAATATAAATGCACATTAAAATGTGACAAAATTCAACATTCACTCATGACACGAACTCTCAGCAAACTAAGAGAAGGAAACTTCTTCGACTTGATAAAGGGCATCAAAACAAAACAAAACAAGTTTACTAACTTGATAGAAATAAAAAGAATTATAAGGAAATACTATGAACCATAGTATTCTAACACATTAAATAACCTGAATGAAAATTCTTAGAAAGACAAACTCCCAAACCTGATTCAAGAAACAGAAAAATCTGAAAAAAAAAAAAAAAAAAGAATCAGTAATCAAAATACTTCCTACACGTACACAAAAAGTCCAGATTCATATGGCTCCATTGGTGAATTCCATCATCTAATAAAGGAACTCTTCATAAATTTTCTCCCAAAACAGAAGAGAAAGAAACACTTCTTAATTCATTTAATGAGACGAACATTATTATAACACCAAAATCAAACAAAGAAATTATAAGAAACGATAGCCCACTATCCCATATGAATACGAACACAAACATCCTGAATAAAATACAGCAGACCAAATCTGGCTACATATATGTAACAGATAATACACCATGACCAAGTGAGATTTATTTCAGGAATAAACAGTTGGCTCAACATACAAAAATGAACATAATACACCTTACTAATAGAATGAAGGACAAAAATCACATGATCATTGCAATAAATGTGGGAAAAGTATGACAAAACCCAATACCCTTTTCATGATAAAAAAAGACTCAACAAAGGAGGAATATCAAAGGGACCTTTTCAACCTGATAATGGGTATCTATGAAAAACCCACTGCTAGTACCACACCTAATGGTTAAACATTGAAAGCTTTTCCTCGAAGATGAAGAACAAGAAAAACACGTCCATTCTCATCTCTTCTTCTCAACATGTATTATTATTAGGTTCTAGCACGGGCAATTAGGAAAAAAAAGAATAGACTGCAAAGGAAAAGCAGCAGCAAAATGATCTCTATTTGTAGATGACATGATGTTATGTATAGAAAACGTATGCACACACACACACACACACACACAACTATTAGAACTAATAAATGAGTTCAGCAAGGTTACAGGAAACAAGGACAATATATGTGAAAAAAATCAATGTTATTTCTCTCCAATAGCAAATGAACACTGAAAATTAAATTAAGAAAATAATTTCATTTATAATAGCATCCAAAAGAATAAAATACTGAGGAATAAATTTACAAAAGAAGTGCAAGATTTGTACACTGAAAACTAACGACACCGTTGAAAGAACCCAAAGACGTTCCGCGTCCGTGAATTGAAGACAGTCTTTTTAAAATGGTAAAAACCCCAAAACTGATCTAGATTCAATACAATCCCTACCAAAATCCCTGCCGGCTTTTTATAGAAACTGGCCAGCTGATCCTAAAATTAATGTGCAACTAAAAGAGATGCAGAATAGCCAGAACAGTCTTGAAAAAGAAGAAAGTTGGAGGGCTCACACTTTCTGATTTCAAAACTACCACAAAACTACAGTAATCAGGACAGTGTAGTACTAGAAGTACAAAGACAGACATATGGATTGACAGAATTCAGAATCCAGAAATAACCCTCACACATGTGGTTAATTGATGGTCAGCCACAGAGTTACCATATGATCCAACATGTCTACTCCTAGGAATATACCCACAGAGTTAAAAACATCTGTCCACACAAAGACTTGTACTTGAATATTCATAGCAGGTTTATCCATAATAGCCCCAAACTGGAGACAATCTAAATATCCATCAATTGGCGAATGGATAAACAAATTGTGATATATCCAAACAATAGTACACCACTAATAAAAAAGGGGCATTGCTGATAAAATGGAGCAACATGGATGAAGCTCAAAGGTATGCTAAGTGAAAGAAGTCAGACACAGAAGACTAAATACCATATAATCCTATTTATATAAAATTCCAGTAAAAGAAAGACTATGACGAAAGCAAGCAGATAGAGGCTGTGAGGGTGAGTGAAGGGAGGGGCTGGCTGCCAAGAGGCAGGAGAAAACGTCTTAGGTTGATAGTAATGTTATATGTTTTGACTGTGACGGTGATTAAATTATATACCTTTGTCAAAACCCATTCAACGGTACTCTTAAAATTGATATATTCTATTTTTATAAATTATATCTCAATAAACCTGATTTTAAAAATGACTGAAAAAACACCTATTCAATGAATAACAGTGGTTAGCTTTGCGTAGTGAGACTATGGCTGATTCTTCATTTCCTAATTTCTCTGTATTTTCCCAATTTCTTTTAATGAATAGATATTAAATTTAAAAAGAGGAAGTACAAATTTAAACATGGAAACCAGCAGCTGTTCTTATTGACTTTCTTCACTAGAGTACCGGGATTTGAAAGACCTGGGTTGGAACCCAGCTCTCCCATGGCTGTGGGTATGACCTTGAGTTAGTCCCTTCAACTCTCTGGGCCTCAGTTTCCCCTCTTCTCTCCAATGCTGGGGCTGGGCAAGCTGCAGGGTGATTCCCTCATTTTCTGGCTTTCCGCAAGACTGGGAATAGAGATTATTCAACCTAGCAGTATAAAACAATATCTAGTATTGGTTGATTAAAAAAGGGGGAGGTACTTAGTAAATGTTCTGTGAAAAAGCTTGACTTACAGCTTGAGCAGGAAATAAGATGTACTCAGTGTGGCTATCCCCAAGTACCACAGATAAACACACACATGCACACAGATACATACGCATGCGTGCAAGCCGGCACGCACACACATCTGTAAAGGATTGCATGCAAAGCTGGAATAAAGGCTATCTCCCAGGGAGGGACCAGTGCAGGAAGGAGAAAGTGGTCGTTTCTGGCAGCGGATGGAATAGATGCCTGTTGCTGTCTGGTCTTCGAATGTCCCACAGCCCTGAATACTTCTCGTGTTATCTTTAGAACATGCACCCAGCCTGTGGAAAGCACTAGTTAGCCCACTTTACAGACGAGAAGACTGAAGCCCAGAGAGGTGAAGGGGCTTCAAGGGATTAGAAATCAAGTGTGGCCCTTCTCGAATCCCAAGACTGCCGCTGCCAACCTGTCTGCCACCTGGGTGAGTCCCCATGCCTCTGCTGGCTGTGGTCCTCCTCAACGACCTTTACTAAGAGGCTGGCAGGAGTGATCTCCGAGGGGGGCTCTGCCTTTGCTAACCCTCCGCCCTGTCCACCTGGCTGGAGAGGGTGGTGCTCAGGCGCACAGGCTCTGGAGTGCACTGAGGGTTGGAATCCTGGTCCGGCACTGTGACTGCACAGCCTGGGACGAATTACTTAGACATTTTGTGCCGCAATTTACCTATTATCTGTACAGTGGAGCTACTGCAGACACAACTTTGAGGGCTGTTCTGAGGGTTAAAAATGACCTCATATGTGTAAAACCCTCAGAACAAGTCCTGGCACCTAGTAAGAGCTCAAATCACGTTAGCAGCTGTGCAACTCTGTGCCAGTGATTCTGTTCTCTGAGCCTCTCCTGGCTGGTTCTCTCGGCTTCTGTACAATGAGATGATAATGTCAGCGAGCTAAGAGGCTTGTTCAGGAGATATGATGAAAATAACCAGACCTGACACACAGTAATCAGTCACTAAATGTTAGCTATCTTTAGTATCAGTACCACTAAAACGTGCTCCTGAACTGTTAGAGGAGGCAAGACAGGTTTCTCTACAGCACAGGAAGGAAGTTTATTAGCGGGAATTACCGTGTGCCATTCAGCAGCCTCTTAATGAGATTGGTGTTATTCGAGGCTGATCCCCCTTATCAGCGGCACTGTGAACTGCACAGATCATGACGCTTAATTTCTCTCTATGGAGTCAATCCTTTAATCCGACTCAGCCTGGCTGGGATTCTGCCTGGCTTTGCACTGGATTGCCTCCTGCATTCTCTGCTAGCGCTGGACCAGAACAAAGCAGCCCAAAGCTCATTGTAGAAAACAAGTTGAGATGCTTGGGGGAGGGGGGCCAGCACAAGGTGCAGCCTCGATTTGCATTTTAATGGCCTCTGCCCAAGAGCCTGAGGAATACGGAAGTCCAGGTACCCAGACTCTTCCCTAATTAGCCTCGGCTTCCAGAAGCTGGCAGAGGTGCAGGTGGAAGGCTGGGGTTTCAGAGCAGGAGTGAGGGGCTGGGCCCTGGGAGTCTCAGTGTGCTCAGGCAGTGGTCCCTGAGCAGCCTTCCAACTGCTGTCACTGTTTCCTATAAGGCCAAGTCTAAATGCCCTGGGCTGGCATTCACGGCATTCCCTGGCACAGAATGACTGACAGCAAGGCAAGGAGAGGTGTGAGACACGTGCAGATGGAGCCTTGGTGTGAGGAGGGCAGCTGGAGATCGCAGGTTTATGTGCCCTGTGTTTTGGTCTCACTACTCAGAGAGGGGGACAAAGTTTCCTGCCCGAAGTCACAGGGCTTGGTGGCACACCAGAGGACGGAACTCACATGTCCTGACGCCAATCCAACTCTGTCCTGTTTTAACAAGTCCATTAGAGTAAATAACAGGCTCCCCGAAAGATCATGTGAATTAGTAGAGAGCAGATACCTAATAAACACAACCTGAATGAATGAATGAAAAAAATGAATGAAGGTCACACTAACACTACCTAGCCTAAAAGAGAGTCTAGTCTATAATGGTCAGGCCAGACCTAGAAGATTATGTGAAAACTTGAAAATGTAAAAGAGATACAAGCAATAATAATACAAACAGTAGAAAGAACCACAGCTCCTATTACTGAACCTTCCTCTCATCACTTCCAGTGCCTCCAGAGGATTCCTCTGAGGAAGGGGTGGCAGGGACAGGACAGCTAGCTGCCTCCCCAGATTCCTGTTTCCTTTTGCAGAGGGTTGGGCTGTCCCTGGGCAGTGGCTCTGGGCATTCTGTCTGCCCCTGGAATTTGAGCCTATATGACATGTGTCACTTGCCATCTAAAGAGGTAAAAAATGAAGCATGCTCCATTCCCTACCCACCAGTCACAGAGTGTTCCAAAGACCCAGGGGAAAAATGAAGCCACACAAAGGAAGGACCCTGGGCCTCTGAATCACCATGTGGAAGGCCACTCAACCAGGCCACTTGTGTTAGGCTGTGATGTGACTGAGAAATGATGATGTTAAACCACTGAGAAGTCTGGATTTATCTGTTACGGTGCACAGTGCTTCCCTGACTAAAACAGACATTGGACCAGAAGTGGGATGCCACTGTGACAAAACCTAAAACTGGACGTTATCTGTGGGAAGGCTGGGTGGTCTGGAGTGAGGGACCTGATGCTGCAAGTTGGAAAGATGGCGAAACAGCGGATAAAACGGTCATCCGGACAGCAGGCTACGAGCCTATAGCTCGAGCAGTGGTCCTCAAAGCATGGTGCCAGGACTAGCGGCAGGGGACGGCCGGAGGACCAGTCAGAGATGCGAATCCTAGGCCAAATCCTAGACCTACAGAATCTGAAATTCGGGGTGGAGCCTAGAAATGTGTGCTTTAACAAGCCCTCCTGGTGAGTGATGCCTGCTCAAGTTTAAGGACAGCTGCATTGTGGCCCAGGGCGTCACAGCAAACGTGACTGCGCTGAGATGGGGCTTAGGCACAGGCTGCCCAGGCTGATGCCTCCCCACGCCCAACTCCTGCCTCTGCTCACCCTGACCTCACACCACACTCAATGTCCACACTGATGTCTCTTTCCTGGCCAGCTTCTACTTGGCCTTTAGGCTCGGGACTGGAGCCACAACCTTCCGGAAGCCTTCAGGCCACGCCTGCTCTGTGTGTTCCCTCCGAGCCTACCGTGTCCCCAGAGCACAGCCCTCCCCACGGCCCCCCATGTTATAACTGACTAGGGCTCTGTGAGGGCAGGTCCCAAGTCCTGTGACCATTTCCTAGGAAAGAATGGACCTCCCTGGGGGCCTCCGGCTGGCTCTGCTGTGGGCCACTGGGCCCCTTACCTGCGTGGGACTGCATGTGCTCCAAAAGGTTGTTATAGAACTGGAACTGGATCCCACAGGCGCCACAGGTGTAAGGTTCTAAGGGGGACAAACGAAGCAGCTCTGTTAGGGGCAGAACAAAACCGGACATCTTTCTGCTGGGCTTTGGGCAGATTTGGAACTGGGAACCCAAACACACACTGGGGGTCTGGGCCCAGCCTGTCTGTCCCCATCACTAACTAGTGAGGGAGAGGCTGGGGGGAGGAGGGAGCGATGGAGAGAGGAAGACGTGCAGATAGAGAGACCATCTAATGCGGTCAGGCAGCAGCAATTTATTGAGGCTTACTGTGTGCCAGGCACTGTTCTGGGCACTGAGGATGGGCTGCGGGAGGACAGCACTAACGGACCAGGAGCTCTCTTAAGCAGAGACCACGTCTTATTGATTCCACAGCCCATCTCGCTGCCTGTGGAGGCGCACGGATGTCACTGTTTGCTGAGTGAACAAATGAATGAGTATGCAGGAACCAAAAACAAGACAATGGACACAGAGGGCAGGAAAGGGAGGGGAAGAAGCAAGAGAGGAGGGGAAGAAGGAGAGAAAGCCCTAGGAAAGCAAGAAGAGGAGAAGATGTGAAAAAGGAATAGGAGAGAGGAGGAAGAAGGGAAGGGAGAACGAGAGCATATGCAGCCATGCGAACAAGTCCGCCAATGAACCCTTAACGTCCACCTCCGTGTTCCAACACTCGAGTCAGTGCCTGGCAAGAGATGAGGGGTGAAGAAGAAAGAAAGAAGAGGTGCAAAGGAGGGTCAGGAACAGAGAGGAGGGGAATGGCTGACATGATGGGGGGTGTCCTGAGGCTGCCACAGTGAGCAGGAAGGAGGTCTGTGTTCCTGCCGGGGTTGGGGGAGGGGAGCAGAGGCAGGCTGCCCACGGTCAGGGCTCTGCCCCATCCCCGCCCAAACTCCGCCACCCGCCTGGGGCTGGGTCCTCCTCCTGCCTCCACCAGCTGCCCGGTCTGCCTGGGAGTGTGACCCAAGGGCAGATGCTCTGGGGGGGGGCCCAAGAGCATGTGGTCAGCTGAGTTCATTCCCTGCCCTGTCTCGCCCTCTCCAGCCCACCAACGGGACCACGACTTACTCTGTAGGAGAGGGAAAGTATTGGAAATCAGGGGACTTGCAGTTTCTGCAAAAGAGAAACAGTTTAGCTAAGTCTCTTCCAGTTCTGGTGCTCGGAGACAACTGTCATTCTTTCCATTCTTAATAAGTAGTAAGCCAGATGGGGCTCTCGGAGGAGGGGGAGCATCGGAGCCAGGCTCACATCCTGCAGCATCGGGGAGGGCAAGATCAGCCAGGGCCATTCCTCTAGGACATGCTCAATTCTCAAAAGTGAGCTCACAGAATGTAAGAAGAAAACGTCCACGCGTGGCTGCCCACCTTGAACAGGTAGATGCTTCTAGGTCCTGGCACTGGGATGGGAATGTTTGGCACCAAACACCAGAGCAGCCACAGCGAGGGCTGTGCTTTTGAGGGCTTCTGCCTGCCGGGACGTCCCCCACGCTTCCTGGTGTCGTCAGGTGAGCCTCAGATGCAAGAGGAAGCAGAGTGGGGCCCGATGGACTCGGCTGGGGATCCTGGCTCCACCACTTATATATAAGCTGGGGACCTCGGGCAACAATCGACCTCTCCTGAGCCTCAGCTTCCTCATCCGAAAAGTGGAGCTAACACTGACCCCGCCCCCACCCACCCCCACCCCGGGGCTGTGGTAAGGATGAAAACAGGTAAGACACACACAGCTCTGAACACAGGCCGGGCACACAGTAAGCGCTTAATAAATGGTGGCTGCACTTTACACCATCATTCCCAATTCTGAATATCAGCTCGGGTGGAAGGAGAGGCAAGGGATGCAGCCCCGCTGGCTGAGAGCAAAGGCTCCCGGGAGACCATGGTTCTGGTCCTGGCTCTGCTACTTATTCCTCTGCAGCCTTGGGCAAAACTCCATCACTTTTAGGCCAACCTCTGGCAGAGGATGCTGGATTATATTTTTCGAAAGGGTGAAACAGCTTGGAAAAGCCGATGTGCTCTGTACGGTTTAAGGGATCCTGTCAACATTCTTGGGGCTCTCACAGCATACCTCACTCCCTTGCTCGGGGCACTCATCCAATCACTCTCGTTTTTTTTTTTAAACAAAAACAAAAAAACCACCCAAACAGCTCACCATGTGAGTGTTTACGTAATCTATGCAGGGCACTCGCTGAATGTTCACCAGTGCAGGGGCATGTGGGCTACTGCCACTTTACAGTGGAGAAGGAAGTAAGAGGCTAGTCTGAGCCACCAGCTCGCAGGTGGTAGAGCTGGGGTGTGAACCTCGGCTGGAGACGTTAGCTGGCGCTCAGATTACTGTGCAGAAGCCTCCAGGTTCAAGTCTGTGCTCCTGGCTGTTTCAAAAGCCCCTGGCAGTCAACTGCATCTACCATCGATCTACACCCAAGCAGTGCCCAGGACATGCTGGGCACAAGCCGATACCTTATGGCAAATGAACTTCACCTGTGCAAGAGAGTGAGTGGGTGCCTTACCTTTATATAACCAAAGTGGTAAGAATTCTTTTCCCTTCCTGACCTGGCTGTCACTCTGCAGACCACAGTGTTATGCCTTTCTCGGACAGAGGCTGCTCATGACCACCCACGGCCCTGCAGGCTGACCTGGGTCTGCCTGGGGAGAGTAGCCTTTGGCTGCTGTGCCCAAGGCTCTCTAGGCTCTGCCAGGGTCCTGCGGGAGAAAGCCACCAGGGGGAGCCAAAACACCACCGGGAACCTCAGGCAAACCCTGGGCTGGCGGGGGCTGGAAGAGAACCTTTGGATGGCCCTGGTCCAAAGTGTGGCCAGAACTCAGGGCCCTGGCTATTAGGCCACAGCTCTCATTACTGCTCCCCCTGTGCCTCTCCTGGGAAGAAACTGGCCATGGTGTTTACACTGAAAAACATAGTAATGGCTCTTTCAGGCCCAACCCTCTGGGGCCATGTGAGTGGATGCTGTGGGCTACTGGGAGGGGGCAATTCCTCTTTCAGGGACAAGAGATAAAGAGGGGCCACAGCCACTGAGACACCCTGAGGCCCAGAGGGATGTCCCTAAGAAGAAAAGGTTCCTGGGCTTGTCGACCCTGGCCTCCTCCTAATTTCCCAACCCCCTCGCCTCCTCCCAACACCACCACCATCGACACGAAGACCCAGGCCCACAAAGCACCTGCCGCCACCGCGACTGGGAGCAAATGGAGGCGGCAGCCGCAGGACAGGACGGCTAGCATGGGGTGCACTCACCGCTGGAGTTTTGGGAACTGCTGTTCGTCTCTTCAAAGTGGTTTTGTGCTTTGCTTTCTACTCTCCGACTGAAAGCGCTTTCTGCTGGGTGGGGGACAGGAGAGAGCAAGAGAAAATGATGGTGATGGATCAGCCCTGGTCCAGAGGTGGGGCATCCCAGAGGCAGCTCAGAGCCTGGGGTACCCGGGAAGTGTGCTGCTGGCCCCCGGGCTGGGGAGGGCCTGGGGCTCTATGCTGGGAGAACCAGCTCCAGGACCACAAACCAGACTCCCCAGCTCCTCGGGCTCACCTGAATTACCTGATACCTTGTCAGGGCCCCAAGATACCTTCCTGACAGTGCCCAGGAGGGTGGAAGTCCAGGCATGGGGGGATGTGTGGGTGACAAGTCCATGAGCACACATGAAATCCAGCCAAGTGAGCAGATGGCCTGGATCTCCCATCCTTGGCCCCTGGAGAGCCACATTTGTGACACTGAGTAATTTGGACCTGCCCCACCCTTCCCCCCACCAACTACTCCTTCTGCCAGATTCTGCAGCCACAGTCCTCACAAAGGAGCAGGGAGGATAAGACTGGCAGAGCAGGAGGGACGGTTGATCCATTTCCACAAGCTGAGTGGTCAGTGGGTGGCGGGGAGGCACCCTGGGAGGGAAGGCGTGACAGGAAGAACTGGGGCGGCCCCAAATCCTGGGAGGCAAACAACCAGGAGAAGTCTGGACAGCGTTCATCCCAGGGAAGGGACTAGCTCCAGGGTGATGTCTGGGGTGTCTCTGCTCACAGGTGGTACTCTCCTGAGTGGCTCAGCCTCTCCTGGGCGCTGTCTGGAAGCCCCGAAGGGCAGAGATAAGGTCCAACAAGTGTAAAAACATGAATTTAGTCCCCACTCCCAGCCCCACCTGCAGAAGGTACTGACACAGGACATCGGAGCTGGAAGGTAATCTGGCTTTTCTAAGCTGCTCCTGGCACAGTGGGATGCTGGAGGATCGAGGGGGAGACAGGCTTCTGGGAACGACTCAATTTAGAATGAGCAGCTGACCCAGCCCCTTTGAGAAACAACCTGCATAAGGATATTGAAGGCTCTGAGAAGTTTGACCAGAATGCAATCCATTTAGCTTTATTTAACTCAGCCTTCTCAAACATATTTAGCCACTAAAACCCATTTTTTAAATATTGCATTCTTTAATATCCTTCAAAAACACTGACTTCGGGAACCACTTTGGGAAATGCCACTGCCACCCAGTCTACCCCATGCCAGAACAGCAAGTGCTCACTGTGGGAGCCAGGGTTCCAGACCATCAGGGTGAAAAGGATGAAAAGGAAACCAGAGGCGGCTCCTACAGGCCCTACTCAACGCCCTGTCCCTCAACCCCAACGATATTTCCTGATGCGGCTTCCTTTTGGCAGGGGCTGTCCGCAGCATCCCAAGGATAACCCTCTCTTCCAAATGTGTCTGTGGAATGCCTGGGCTGAGAGCTACCCATGTGCCTCCTCCGAGATGCCATCTGTAAACTGGCAAATCCCCCGCGTTCTGTCTAGGGGGGAGGGCTCTTGTTTACTGAGTAGCTGCTATGTTCCAGGCACTGGTCCTGACAGACACCTGACCCTCATGGTTTCCCTCAATCCTCCCGACAGCTCCGTGAGGTTCAAGTTGTCATTTCCACTTCACAGGTGAAAAAAAAAAAAAGAGGAAAGTGAGATGGTCAAGTTCCTGGGGCTGGACACGCCGCTAACCTTCTAAGATGGCAGAATAAAAACGATTTCATTCTCGAGGCAGATGCTTCCTTTTTAATGATGATCTTTTCTCTGTCTTAAGCCTTGTGCATGCAGGGGGATGCTTACCCATCTGCGGAGGATCTTCGAGTAGCCTAACCAACACTCTGGTAGAACTTAGGATGAATGAAGTTATAATTAGTTTCCTATTACTCAGTTGATGATGCGAATGTGGATCAGCTATCCCTGCCACAGGCACCTCGGGCTGCAGACCAGTGGACAGCACCAGAGGTGAGGTCCCACGCACAGACCCGTACGACCACACAGGAAGAACACCTATTCCGGCGTGATGAGGGCAGTGATGACTTCCAGCTCTCACATGCCAGTTCCTGCTCACAACCCGGTGTCCTCTGCCCTGCCCACCGGGGAAATCCAGGTGTGACACCCTTGCCCCCAAGTCTTCCAAGTCACATAAAGGCAGTCAGAGGCAAGTCCCATAGCTTGCTGGGATGCTTCCTTGGAGACACTGAGTTCTGAGAGCTGCCACAGACCACATGGCCCCTTGCAAGCTGGTCGCTAAGGAAGTACAGTCATAAAAACTCCCAGCCACCAGGTCAAGAGTAAAAAGCAAGATCTGAAAGCCATGTTCCCATTATTCAGTTGAACCAACATCGACCACCAATGAGCCCATGATGAACAGTCTAATATGTGACTACTATGGCAAAAAAAAACAGCAGCTACCGGCTTTTCTCAACACAGTACCTGAAAAACCATTACCTTTAAGGGTACTTAATTACTTCCTCTCCTTTTAGGAGATCTAAGCACAATAAGCATATCTCTAGACATTTTTAAGAACGACATCCTTGCCCAAAAGGAGTCTCCTGAACCAAAGAGTAAAGGCAAGCACAACTAGTCACTTGGCTATGTCACTGGTCCAATCTACTGGCCAATAGATTTAACTGTTCTCAGTTTGACTGCTTATGGATTTAATAAATGGCGATGGGCCTCTTGAAAGCAACTGAAAGGCCCACAGTCCCAGAGGGACCACATCATCCCTCTGCCCTACATGCCACACATCCAGGCAGGAGGCTCAAGGCTCGTTCCACCCAGGAATGAATCAGAATTTCTGATAACTGGCACCTAGCGCACAGTGCTGCTGTTAACCTATCACTGCCTGTTCACTCTCCTAGAGTCTGAGCTCCTTTCCGCGTGGACTCGGAAAACACTGGAGCTGGTGTCTATCAGTCTCACACTGGGCTACGGTCGTGGAGTAATTTCTTGGGTAGGCAGTAGTAGGTAGGGAAAGGCCGGGAGAACAGAGAGCGCCAGGTCAACCACTCAGCTTCAAGGAAAGCAGCTCTTCGTAGAAATGAGTTTTTAGACGGGGTTTTCTGAAAAATGGGGGATGCAATCTCATGCCAGAGGGTCCAGGCAGGTGACATAAATGCATGAACTGGGCTGGATGTAGGACAGACAACAGTGTGATCACGATGAGAAATGACACCTGCCACACGGCCACTGTGCTGGGTAGCAGGAAGGAGCGGTGGGGACTGTGGAGAAGTGGGGCACTGCTCTATGAAAGGAGGCAGCCCTGGCTCTGTCCCAAGATGACTGTCACCCTGCAGGAAAGTGGGCCCAGAAGTGCCAAAACGGACTTTTCAATGTCAGCTGGAAATCAAACTGTTACATAAAACCTAATATTCAAAGGTTGGCAATTAATTGAAAAACATTTATTTTTTAACACTTTAGGCCATGACTTGGGAAAAATATTCTCCCGTTTCAAAAAATAAAAAAAAAAAATAAGTGTGCAAACCAAACTCGTACAATTCTCTGATTTAAGATGAGAAACCCTAAGACTCAGAGAGGTTAGGTGGCTCGCCATGGATGGAGGGCCAGCCAGAGGCACAGCTGGGACCCAGATTCGTCTCGGAGAACAATGAGACCTCCACTCCTGCTCTTGCAAGGGAACAATGACCTCGGGCACAGCTGGGGCAGGTGGCTGTAGGGCAGGGAGTGGAGGAAGTGTGGGGTGACAGAGGCCTTCGGTACCTGCGGTTGCCTTGCTTGCCGGAGATCCTGAATTTGGAGTGCGGAACGTCTGGGTTTGGGTGGCTGGAGGGGTGCGATGTAAGAGGGTGGCGCATCGGACCACGGAGGCCGAAGCTTTTTTCCCCGACTGGTTCGTCTGGGTCTTCGCAGCCACGAAGCGTGGAGATGGGGAGACCTCTGGATGGGAACACTCAGAGCCCGTGTCTGGATCGTCCGGTGGCTCCCACCCGGGGCGGTACCTGAGAGGGTCACGCTCTCAGTCCCCGAGGGCCCTCAGAGCTGGCCGAGTAAGTGGCCTCTTGAGCCACAGACCCCCATGCTCGAGGGCTGAAACCTGTCTCAGTCCACAGAAAGCAAAGACTCTCTCACTCTTACTCAGAGCCTGAGAAAGTCCCAGAGTCTAGAACCTTCCTCAGCTTCTCCTCGAGGTAAGCCTACCTCACGCATTATCCTCCCTAAGGCCCCAAGAATATAAGGCAGATGGGGATGCGGAGGCTCAGGGAGGTACAGGCACTACTCCAGGGTTATAGAGTAGGTCGGGGCTGAGTCAGGATGAATTTTCCATGCTCCCAACTCATTTCACTTAATAGACAGACAGGCTGATTACTCTTGTAAGACACGATATATTTTCACATAAAGAGATATTTAAAAACAAGGAACACAGTGGTCTCTTCTTTTTGTGAAGCTGAAAATTTAACTGGAGCAAAACGTTTCAGAGAATAGAAGGATACAAAAAAAGTAACTGCAGCTGAGTGGGCGGAGAGACTCGAGGGTCTCCTTGAAGCCTTTACTAGACAGAGGGGGTAAAAATGCATTCAACGCAAATGGGAATAGTGTGCTCAGCTCAGAGGCTGGAAGTAGACATGAATGAGAGACGTGATGCAAGAGAAGTCTAATTTGAGAAACTCTTCTCGTGGATTTTAGTCTTAGAAAGAGAACGTGGAGCTCTTACAGTTTGGGCCATGCATGACGGAGCAACTTGTATAGGACTAGCCTTCCTCCAAATTCAACTGGAAAGCTGGACAAAATTCATGAAACAACAGTTTTCAGATCCTGAACAGGAGGAAGTGCAGGACTATGATTCATGAAAGACCTGTCGTGAGCCCCGTGACCACTCTGCCTGGAGAGACTTTCTGGACCATGGCACAGAGGTGAAGCCCAAAGGAAGCAGAGCAATCTCACTCAACTGAGGAGACAGTGATCAGAGTTCAGGGCTTCTGAGGTGGCTAGAATTTGTAGGACAGAATAACACAGATAAAAGAACCAGGCAAAAAAAGAACTCCAGAAATGTGCATAGGGGGCCCATGAAGTCTTCGGCTGAATGCCAAGCTGATATGTGCAGAGGGAGCCTCTGCAAAGCCTGGTGACCAACAGGGGCTGTGAGCTGAGTAAGGAGTCAGAGGTTACACAAAGGGCATTTGAGTTGCTACCTGCCATACAGGAGAGACCTAGCTGAATACCTTGGGCATGACCCAGAGAAGCAATGCCTTGGAAGGATTACTCTAACCCTAGAATAGAGACAACAGTGGTCCCCTTTATCCATAGGGGATACGTTCCAAGACTCTCAGTGGATGCCTAAAACCGTGGATAGCACCAAATCCTAGATACACTATGATTTTTTCCTCTGCACACATATCTACGATAAAGTTTAATTTGTAAATTAGCTGCGCTAAGAGATTAACAATAACTAATAATGAAAAAGAACAATTATAACAATATAGTATAATAAAAGTTAAATGGCTTTAGGGCCATTATTAAGCAAAATAAGGTTTACTTGAACACAAGCACTGTGATCCTGTGACAATCAATCTGATAACTTAGACAGTTTTTAAGTGACTAAGGGGTGGGTAGGCATATAGCACGGATATGCTGGACAAAGAGATGATTCACGTTCCAGGAGGAATGGAGCAGGATGGTATGAGATTTCATCAAGCTACTCAGAACAGTGCACAATTTAAAACTTATAAATTATTTCTGGAATCTTCCATTTAATATTTTTGAACCATGGTTGACCACAGGTAACTAAAACCACAGAAAGCAAAACTATAGATAAGGAGAGACCACTGTACTCCAGACTTGCCCTAACACAGCTTAAAAACAAGACCCAGAGAGACTTAAAAACAGGACTTTGAAGTATCAAGCTAATCTGTAAGTAAAATAACTATCTGCCAGAACAAAATTTAACACTTCAAAAGAAGATAACAAAATCCAGACACTCAACAACATTGCATACATAATGTACAGCACAAAATAAAAATGTACTTATCAGGTGTAGCAAAAAAAAAAAAAGTAATAGTCCAGTGGGCGGGGGGGGGGGAGTCAATAGAAACATACAGAAATGACAGAGATAATGGAATTTGCAGACAAGACCTTAAAGCAATTATTACAAATATGCTCAAAGATTTAAAGATGATATGAACATAATGAAGAAAGAATGTAAAAAAAAACCAAGTGGTAATTACAAACATGAAAAATATAACAGCTGAAATGAAAAATTCCCTTTAGAATTTTTCTAATAAAACAAATTAGACATTGTAGAAGAAAAGATCAGTGAACTTGAGGACTGGGCACTTGAAACTATCCAAATTAGAGCACAGAAGGAAAACAAGGATGAAACACTGAAGAGAGCTTTAGTTGATCTGTAAACATCATCAAACAACCTAACATATACATAAATAAAGTCAAAACAAGAGATGGAAGAGAAATTGAAAAAAATATTTAGAAAAATATTAAATGGAAAATTTGCAAATTTGGTGAAAAATATAAACCTATTGATCCAAGAAACTCAATGGATCCCAAACAGGATTAACCCAAAGAAAATTACACATTACACATCCATAATCAAATTATTAAAAACCAGTAATACAGATATATAAAATCATCCAGAGAAAGGAGATACATTAAATATGGAATAACAACTAGAATGATCTGACTTCACATCAGAATCAACATAAGTGAGAAGACAAAAGAATGACATTTTTAAAGTGCTGAAAAAAAGTTTTTTCTCAATCTAGAATTTCATATCTAGAAAATATATCCTTCAAAAGAAAAGGTGAGATAAAAACATCTTCAGTTAGGAGAATCTTTTACCAACAGACCTAAAATATAAGAAACGTTAGAAGTTTTTCAGGGGATAAAGGAAAATGGTAATTGAGGGAATTCAGATTTATACAGAGTACAGAAAATGATAAATACATGAGTAAATATATAAAGCATTTTCTTATTTTTAAATTACTTTCACAATAATTGTTTAAAGTAAGATAAATAATTATTGGGTTTATAACTTATTTGGGTTTATATGTATAAGACTAGAACAAAGGACAGAAGGGAAGTAAATGGAAGTATATACTGTTACAAGGTTCTCACATTATGTGTGATGTGTTATGATATCAATTCGTGGTAGACTACAATACATTAAAGATGTATATTATAAACCACAGAGTAACCACTAAAGAAAGAGAAGTATAGCTAGAAAGCTAACAGGAAAGTTTTTAAATTCTTGATTAATATTAAAGAAGGTAAAAAAAAATAATGAACAACAAGAAGAAAGAGGGTAAACAGAAATACAACAAGATGGTAAACTCAGATCCAAGCATATTAATACATTATATTAAATGTAAATGGATTAAACACTTCATTTAAAAGGCTAAGATTGCCAGACGGATAAAGGGGTGAGAACCAACTATAAGTACGCACTTCAAATATAAAGGCATACATAGATTAAAAGAAAAGGGTGGAAAGATACATACCATGCAAACACGAATCCTTAGAAAGCTATAGCAACGACATTAATCTCGGATAAAGTAGATTTCAGGACAATAGCTATCACTGGAGATAAAGAAGGGCATTGCAGTTTTAAAAGGGTCAATTCATCAAGACATCATGATCCTAAGTGCATGTCTCTAAAAATGAAGTTTCAAAATCCATGAATCAAAACCTGACAGAACTGAAGGGAGAAACGGTGCGCCTATAATTAAAGTTGTGGATTTTTAACGTGTCTCTCTCAATATAAGCCTGAAAGGGTATAGAGGCTGCATTATCAGTCAGTGCAACCTACTTGACACTCCACTTGGAATATTCGTTCCAACACATTCTATGAGGCCAGCATTACTCTGAAACCCAAATTATATAAGAACATCACATGAAAAGAAAAGTACACTGGTTGAAATGTGACATTGCGAAATAGCTTTAAAAAATAATGTGTTTCTTAAAAGTTAAATCCAGCCATTCCACTCTCAGATATTTACCGAAGAGAAATAAAAGCATTTGTTCATATAAAGACATGTACCTGAATGTTCACTGCAACTTTATTTGTATTAGCTCTAAACCAGAACAACCCAATTGTCCATGCATAAGTAAATAAAGGAAATGGTAGTTTCTATACAGTAAGTCCTTGAATACTGTCATTCATTTAATGTTGTTTCATTATAGTGTTGATGAGATGCAGGAGGAACTTAACTCTTGTTTTATGTCAATTAGCCTATAGTAAAATTGGTTTTGCTATGCATCATCCTGCTTAGTCACAGAACCTATTAACAATGTTAAGTGAGGACTTACTGCATCTAGACAATGGAATACTACTATCCATCATTAACAGGAATGAAGTACTAACACATGCAAACATGAATGAATCTTAGCACAATTACGGCAAGTGAAAAAAGTCAGATCCCCCCATACACACAATGAAAGAGTACATGCTATAAGATCTCATGTATGTAATATTCTAGAAAATGCTAACTAATCTGTGATAATAGGAAGCAGACCAGTGCTTGCCTAAGGATGAGGAAGTGGTAAGCAAAGATTTATAAAAGGGTACAAGGAAACTTTGAGAGTGATGGATATGTTCATAATCTTGATTGCAATGACGGTTTCATGGCTGCCTACATAGGTCAAAACTTATCAAACTGAACACTTTAAATACAGGCCCTTTACTGTATGGCAATGCACCTCAATAAAGGTGTTTAAAAAACTTCACCAGACACATTCCCTTGATTATGACCATCATTAACAAACCATTGATTGACTATGGGGCACTCTGCTAATCCTAGGACTGCAGTTCTCAGTCCCTGAAGGGTCAGTTTTGGGAATGATATTAAAACTGGGTAAAATTCTGAGGAATTTCAGAAAGAAATGATCAGAAAACATGTTCTTGAAAGCAAATTAAATTTACTCTACTAACTACTAGCAAACTACTCTAGGTCTTAAACTAATTTAGATACCTAGTCAAGAAAAAGAAGCTTCAAAGAAAGAAGTCATTCTTCTGATAAAGAAGAGGCACACTCCACAATTGTAACCTTCTTCAGTTCATTTCGCAGTTTGACTTTCTGATAGTCTTAATTCATTTTAATAAAGTATAGGCATAATGACTTATTTTAAAAAATCAATCCATGGAATTCACCATATTATCAGAATAAAAAATCATAGAACCATCTCAACAGATGTAGGAAAAACAGGTAACACCAATTTGATGATAAAATAATAAACCTTTTCAGTAAACTAGGAAGAGAAGGTAAATTCCTCAACTAAGGGCATCTATGAAAACCGACTGCAGCTAACATTATACTTAATGATGAAAATCCTAATACCTAATGATGAAAAACTGAATCCTACGACTGGGAACAATGCAGAGATAACCACTTCTTTCTTCTATTTAACATTTTATTGGAGGGTCCTAACAAGTACATAAAGAAAAAAAATTAATCAAAAGAATACATATTGGAAAGAAAGAAATAAAATTGTCTTTATTAGCAGATGACTTCAGTATACAAGGAAAATCCCAAGAATCTAAGAAAAAAAAAAACTATTAGAACTAATACGAGTTATTTTAGCAAAGTTGTAGGTTACAAATTCAATACTGAAAAGTCAATTGTGTTTGCATGTACTACCAACAATGATTAAAAAACACACACACGAAAAATCACAGAATGTCAAAAAATATAAAATACTCAGAGGTAATTTAATGAAATATGTGCAAGACCTCTACTCTGAAAAGTACAAACTACTGCTGATAGAAAATAAAAGACCTAAATACCTGGAGAGAGATACTATGTTCATGGATTGGAAGTCTCAGTATTATTATGCTGTCTATTCCCCAAATCGGTCTATAGATGCAGTGTAATCCTAAATAAAATCCCAGTTAGATATTTGTGTAGAAACTGACAAAAATACTAACATTTATAAGGAAAAGAAGTTCCTAAAATAGACAAATATTCTTTAAAAAGGACATTGAAAAACTGAGAGTACTTGATTCAAGACTTACTACAAAACTCCAGCAAATAAGACCATGTTGGCATAGCAGAGAGAAATAAATCAATGGAACAGAAATAAACTCACTTACTTATACATTCAATTGATTTTCGACAAAGGTCCCGATGCAATGTAATGGGGAAAAGGCAATCCTTTCAACAAATCATTGTGGAACAAACTGGGTATCTGTTCGGAATGAAATCAATCTCAACTCATGCCTATCACCATTTACAAATATTAAGGTGAAATGGACCACAGACCTACATGCAAAAGCTAAAATTACAAAGCTTCTAAAAGACAATAAAGGAGATTATCATCACCATCTTGAGGAAGGTTAAGGATATTCTGGTTAGGATCCAGAAAGTACTAACCACAGAAAATAATAATAAATCAGACTTTACCAAAATGAAAAACAACTGCTCATCAAAAGAAAGATACTGTGTGAAAATCGACAGGCATGCCAAAGATTGGGAGAAAATATTCACTGATAGAGGCCCTGATCTAGTATAAAAAACTCCTGTAACTTAATAATAAAAAGACAAACAACCCAACCAAAAAAACAGGCAAAAGACTTAGTTTTCAAAGCAAACTATACAAATGGCCAATAAACAAATGAAAGTGCTCAACATTAGTCATCAGAAAAATACAAATTAACAACATAAATACCACTGCACACTCCTCAGAACAACTAGAATTAAAGAGCTTATTGCCACCAAATGTTGGCAAGAACGCAGAATTAGTTACCAATGAGAGTGTAATGCTAATCATTTTGGAAAATGGTTAGTGAGTTCTTAAAAGTTAAACATACTCTCCCCTATGACTTTACAATTCTACTCCTTGTTATTTAGCCAAAAGAAATGATCGTGTCTGTCCACAAGAGGCCTCGTACAAACATTTTCATAGCAGCTTTATTCAATAATAGCCTAAAACTGGAAACAACTCAAATTAATAAGCAAAGGGCTAAACAAACCAGTATTTTTTTTTCACACAATGGAATATTGCTCAGCAGTAAAAATGAATTAACAACTGATACATTTAACAACATGTATAAACTTAAAAACATTTTGCTGAGTGAAAGCAGCCAGACACAAAAGAGTATACAGTATGACTCCATCCGTAGTATCTTCTGCAGTCAGTCTAGGTCCCTATGGATAGTCTCACCAGACCCAGCGTTTTTTCAAGGCCTGGACCTGGGTACCACCTGAAGCTGTCAAGTCCGGCCCCTAATTCCATGCAGAACCCATGGACACACAAACCTCTAGAGCTGAAGGTGATCCAAAGGCCACTGGAGGGGCTATTGATCAACCTTGGTGAGTCGGTCATCTGTAGGATCTTGCCTAAACCTCTCATGCTGTATTTTAAACACAGATGATCCTAGAGTCATCAGACTTGAGTGAGTAATAGAAAAGAGATTTATTCAACCAACAAATGCAAAAGACAGAGTCTGTAACAGAGATGAAAAGAAAAGGAGAAATAGAAACAGCAGACACAGCTCTTCAGGAAAGAAGCACCTGGACATTAAGGAAGAAATCAGGGTGCAAGCAGTGCACCCCCTTCATGCTGTACCATCTGACACGTGATGCAGGACAGCTTCACGGTTACGAGTATGGGCCTGGAGCTCACCTGCCAAGGTCCAAAGCCAAGCTCCCCCTCTTATTAACTCCATGGCTTTACCCACTAGTTCCAGAAAGCCATTAGGGAGAAGAGCAGAAGCAGCACTGAAGCCATTCGCCAAAGGCCGAAGCGACGGTTGCATGCTGGCCTTGCGACCAACACCTAAGTGCATTCTGGGTAGTGTCCCCTCTGGGCATCGGGGCAGGTGCCCACACAGAGCTGCCAGTCCTGGCCCATGGAAAGAAGAATCCCCAGAGGGGTCGAGGCCATGGAGTTCAAGGCCAGCCACAGCCCTGACGACTCGCACCAATATCATCAGTGAGTCAAACGGATGGGTAGTATCCACCAAAAGGAAGCTCACAGGACCCAGCGGACATGCTGGTAGAAACTGGATAATCGATACATCCCCAGCCTGGGTGGCTGGGTTGGTTTCTCTAGTTGGGCCACCAGGGACGCCTGCCTGAGGATCTCTTCCTGCTGGAGATGCCTAGAATCCAGACCCTTGGGTTGGAAAACCTCAAGAGCTTCACAGATGGGAAACCTGAGCCCAGAGAAGGGAAATGACAGGCATGAGGTCACGCGGCAGTCAGAGGCTAAGCAGGACGAGAATCCTAGCTCAGTTATTAACCTCAGAATGGAAGCTATTCTGCCCAGCAGGGAGGACTCTCTGGAGAAGCTGCCTGTACCATCCTTTAAGCTCTGTACACCTCTCCCTGCCCATCCGAATGCCCTTGGAGGGGCCATCTGCCTGTGCTATCTTCAGGGATCCAGAGGGTCACGGGCCTCCCGGACCATAATAGGCAGCTTAAACCCCTGCTGACCTTGTGTAACCCCTCCCTGTCTCTGGACCTAAGTCTTCCCATCCAGAGACTGTGGAGTGGGATCTGCATAGCTCTGCCCTGAGAAACAAAAGCAAGGACAAGTCCCGCATCCACTCCTAAGCATCCTGCCCTGCTGCCCTGCAGCTCTGGGTAAGCCCCACCCATCAGGATTTTGCCTGAGGATGGAGGGCCTCCTAGCTCACACACCTGAAGGTCTAAGGATAGAGCCCCCTCTGACATCCAGAAGGGAAGATAGGAAATAAATATCAAGAGAACAAAAGGCCAGGATGTCCCTGTGAAAAGGGCCCTTAGAACCTTTCCCATTCTGGTCAGCGGAAGAAGGAGACATTGGGGCCAGAAAGAGGACAGGGCCTGTCCGAGGTCACATTTAAGTCTATGACCCTCCTGGGATTAACACCCAGGGCTCTGAGTCCCAGCTTAGCACTCCCTCTAGCTTCTTATCCTTTTCCACTACCAAGGGCAAAGAGGGAACTGTCCTGTCTAGTTGGCCTTCCCCTAGCCTGTGTTAGGCCTAGCATGGCTTCAGACTGAGGCTGTATCACACGGCACCAGCTTTGGGGCAAAAGGGGACTTAGGAACCACATGATTTGGAGGACTTAGAGGAGTTGGACAGGACCACTTAAGGACTTAGACGAGAAGTGGCCACGCTCCAAGTCTACCAAGGGAGGACTCAGGCTTTCCTGGCTTAAAGGTAGGGCTGTCTCAGCTATTCCAGCTACTGGAGTAAGGTAGCCCCATGTCACACCTGGCCACCTAGAGAATGGCCCAGAACCAAGCTCACCTTTGCTTCCACACTCCCCTGGCAAAGCCCCAGAGTGGGACTGGCCCACCCTCCCCAACAGCAAAAGGTACTCACTGATGGGGGCGTGTAAGGCCACGTGCTCCTGGTAGGGCGTGTAGTACTTGTACTGCTTTCCGCAGAATTCACAGGTGTAATTGCCGGTTTCTGTCCAAGAAGAAGAGGCAAGTGTGGGAATAGGCACCTGGCTCCAATCCAGCAGCAGCAGCAGCAGCAGCGTGCTCCCTCCCCTAAAACTCCTCATTCCGGGACCATCGACTAGAATCAGGAGCCCATCTGCGTCGACTACCTGGGTTCAAATCTCAGCTCTGCTATTTTGAGCTGCTTGACCTTGGGCAAATCTCTTAACCTCTCTGTGCCTCAGTTTTCCTATCTGTAAAATGGGGGTAACAATAGGACCACCTTATAGGATTGCTGCGAGGATTAAATTTATACTTTAAGTGCTTAGAACAGTACCTGGCACACTCTGTTCTCCTTCATTGCTCCGCCCCCAAGCCCCGGTGCTCAGGAAATGTGTGGTGACCTGAGCTGACCTCCAGTGCTAACCTCTAGCAGCCCCTTTGCAAGTCCTGCCCTCTGCAATGGCCATATTTGGGTCCCCTCATCTCTACATCTTCCCTGCCCCCAAGCAACCCCCACCCCGCCCCCCACAGAAGAGGTCACTTCTTCCTCTCAGGTCCCACCAGACTTTGTCTTTACCTCTCTTTTGGGTCTGCCTAACTTCTTTCTTCTTAAAAATTTCTGATGTAATATTGTTCACTGGGGGAAAATTATAAAATACTGATAAATACAAAATTAAAAAAAAGAAAGAGAAATTTCAATCATCTGTAATCCCCAAAGAGCAGCCGCTTACCCCTTGGGTAGAACGTGCACCTTGCCACTTGCCCCAAACCCGACCCCTCACTCCCATCTCATCTGGGGGCATGCTTCTCACTGACATCATCTGGCTGGCTCCTGAGGGCCTTGAAGTAGCAGCCCTGATCTATATCCTCTTTGTAACCTGGTGCATTCAATCAACGATACTTTGTGGACATCTTGCTTAATCAATAAAGTTCGATCTCTACTGCATGTATTGGCTGCACGGTTCCCACTGGACTCTAGAATGTGCTGAGCCAGTCTCCTATACCAGGGGAACATTTAGATTGTTTAAAAAATTTTTTTTTCTCTCTCTCTATATATAAATGCTGTGATCCACATCCTTGTAGAAATTTTTGTGCATTTGCTCATTCTTTTTGCATATCATTGCAAAATAAAGATTATCGTGCATAATCTTTGCATATTATTTTTGCAGGATAAATTAAGCATCTTTAAAGCTTCTGATAACCACAGCACCAAGTATTATCAAAAGGTTGGTCCAATTTTTATCTCAATCAGAAAGATGTGAAAACGACTGTCTCCATACACTATAGCCATCATTAAGTATTATTGCCTTCTTAAATTGTGATTGATGTGGGGAACTGTATCGCACTGCTGGTTTTATTTTCCACTTTTTTGACTTGTATGGAAATTGACTATTTTTCATGTTTAATTAACTGTAGTTTTTCTTTTGTGACTTTCCCATTTGTGTTTATAGCCAACGCTCCTAAGGTATATTTACCCTTTTTAAATCATTTTGTCCTATATGTTAATTGTAAGTATTTTTTCCCTCAAATTGGCTGTTTCTTCTGTTTATGGCTTTTCTCTCAATCTAAATTAAAATTTTTTCATAGTTAAATAATTTTTGTAACTAATTCATTAACACTGAAAAAGGCCTATTTGCTATTTGTAGTCTTCAAAGTTGTTAGGTCAACTGTGTTAATTATATTATTCAAACCCTATCCCTAATAATTGTTTGTCTTTGCTCTGTCAAAGACTAAACGTGATAAACCCTTCCATTTCACTGTCGTACTAAGTTTATTTTGTATATTTGGATACAACGTTGCCTGGTGCATGTAGGCTCAAGAAATCAAAATCTTCACTGTGAACTGTACCCTTTATTAACATTACCCTATTTTCTAACACAGTAACTTCTCAAAGTGTGGCCTCCAGGCGGGCCAGCAGCATCGGGAACCTGGGAACTGTTGGAAATCCAAATTCTCAGGACCTGCCCAGGACACACCCAAAAGAAAAATTCTAGGGATGAGATCCGGCAACCTGTGTTTTAATAGGCCCCCTAGAAAATTCTGATGCATGGGAAGGTGAAGAACCACTGCTCTAACATTTAATTTACAGTTTGTCTGGCATTACTGTTATTAATTCTCAGTAATTACTTTGTCAGATCCTTCTTCCTACTTGTTTGCATATGCGTAAAGACATTTCCCTAAGTTTTCCTGTACTTTCATTCGTTACACAACACTGTGCTAAAAATAAATGCCAGCACAAAATATTGAGCAAAAAGACTCATGGTTCCTGCCTTTGAGGAACTTAGTCTGGAAAAGAACACAGAAAAATCAAGTAATCAAATAACCACAAAAACTTAAAACTGCAACCATGATGGGTGCTCTTAAGGAGACATTTACTATGCTATGAAAATTCTAATAGGGAATTCAATTTAGTTAAGGAAGTAGCGAAGAGTTTCCTGAGAAAGAGAAGAGGAAAAGATAAGGAATTAACTTGGTATACCTGTAATAAGGCATTATTAATTGAATTATTTTAAATTAACCTGAGAATCTTTGTCTTCTAATAAAGAAGAACATGTCATTTGCTTTTATTACTATAATTGACTTGGTTTTACTTGTTTCATGATTTTTTTACTCCCATGCTCTACCCTTTCTGGTTTATTCACTTAGTTTTCAATTGCTTCATATATGAACTCTCTTCCTCGCCTTTCCATTATTCTCCAATATTGTTATTTTCCAACATTCTTCATTATTTTAAATAATATATGTTATATTTCTCTAATTGTTATACAAGCAGGAAATATTTTAAAGACTATTACTATTGAGAAGGGGAGTTTAACTCGTCCTTCTCAAACTTTAGCATATATAAGAAACATCCAAAGACTGTTACAGTGCAGATGCTGGGCGCCACCCCAGAAGTTGTGATTCCACGGGTGTGGCATGGACCTAAGAATTTCTATTTCTAAGCAGCTGCTATAGGTGCGGACGATGCTGGTCTGGGGACCATACCGGGACTGGTTTAACCGACTTTACTGTATCCTTCACCTATTCTTCCTTCTTGTGTTTTAAAATTCAATTTTAATGTTTCAGAGTAATCTTTGCCTTTTGCATACAATTTTATAATCAGATGGGCAACATTTAAAACTTACTATCAGTTCACCTGCTTTAGTATTCACAAGTGCTCTTGTCCTGTGAATTAATTCCTTATAATTGAGTCCTTAAATGTGTTCTACCACTCAGTTCATTGGAGTGTAACTTCAAATAATTTCTTAAAGATGAGAACATAGGAGATATAGCATGTTCTTGAGCCCTGGATTTTTTCTTTTCATATAAATTACCATTTGTCTCAACATAAAATTCTTAGATTACAACTTTTTCCCTTGAAAACTATTTCAACTACCTTTGTCATTTAGTATTCCTGAGAAGTCTGAGACATGTCCATCATGGAGTAATCTGGAAAAAACTTGCTTTTTAAAATTTCTAGGGCTCTATAAGTTTGTTCTTTATATTTATCATTTTAAGAAGTCTCTGTATACTGACTCTACCTGACTTACGGCGAGCCCTTAAATCTGCACACGTAAGTCTTCCTTTAGCTGAGCAAATTTTTCTTCTGTTGTATCTTTGCAGTATTGCTTCAGTTCCACTGGCACAACACCATCAATTATCTGACACTGGTTCCCAGTGCTCCACATTGATCATGTTTTCCTATTATCTTCATCTGTTCGAATGTGTCCTTTACCTCATTAATTCCATTTCTGCAGATCAACTCTGCTCTTTGCTATCTACAATGGAGGTTTTAATCCTGTTATATTTTCAGTTCTCTGCAGTCCTTCCTCATCTCAGTCCTCTCTCTTTGCCTTTTCATCTTATCCTGTTGCTTTTTTACCATAAAACTCCAGGCCCCTTTTTCACCGGGGTCATCATCCTGTGAACTCAGCTGTACCCCTCCCAAATTCGGATGCTGATGCCTTCCAATGTGATGGTATTTGACCCAAAAGTGATCTCACTGGAACTCAAATGTGCTGGCACCCTGATCTCAGACTTCTGGCCTCCAGAACTGAGAGAAAATAAAATTCTCTTGTTTAAGCCACCCATTTGGTATTTTTTAAAGGCAGCCTGAGGAGACTAAGATAGGTCATATTTCTCATAATCCATTGTGGTTGTCCAACAGAATTTTCTTCTAGATTTTACAGAAGATCATTTGCAGAGCTATTTTCTTCCTTTGGGTCTCCTAAAGTCTCTTACCATGTTATGCGCAATTTCATAGTGCTGATGTTTTATTTTTATTTATTTTTATTTTACAAGTTATTCTTCCTTATAAAAATCAAGTAACCTAAAAATGGGTCCAGGGTTTTAATCTGTTTCAATAGACACGGATGAACTGCCCTTAATCTTCCCATTATCATAGTGGACCATTACCATCGTAGTGATTCTCAGATCTGCAGCTGGTGAGTAACCTGACACACACAGGGCTCCTTAGGCCAACTCTGTCCTTCTAGCTCTGTGCTGGCTTCGGCTCCCTCCTCTGAAAATACCCAGTTCTCTGATTTGCTCAGCTGATGTGGATGTGGAAGGTGTACCTCCCAGCATGCACTGCTGCCAAGTTTTTTCCCTCTTACTGGTTCTACAGAGCACTACTTGTAGCAATTCGTCCTTTCAAGTGCACCATGCCACTACTGGTTCCCCTTATTCTACACCTCATCATTTTGAGGGTTCTGTAGCATTGACCTGCTTACAAGAAGTGACAGAACCCCAGGAAGCAGCATTCTTATCTCACGAGGCAGCTCCTGAGTGGCGACATGGGAAAACATCACACCATTTCTATCAACCTCACTTCCACGGCGTTACTCTGGAGCACGTGAGAAGCCAAACTCAGTTTGGTTTTCTCAATGTGATGTCAATTGAAATAATTCCTCCCAGGACCTAGCATCGTTTGTCTGTGAGGCTTAGTTACTGATATACAGAACAAGTTTCATCTTGTTCTGCACCTTTCTGGGTAATTAATAGGTACCACTTATTTAAGCTTTTGTGTAAGTGTCAAGGACTAATACCTTTACAAATATAATCTCATCTAATCTCCAGGACAATCCTGAGGTGAGTTTTACTGTCATCATTCCATTTCAGAATTAAGGAAACAGTAGACTAGAGAATTTGCAGGACGTAACGCAGGGATTAAGTGAAGCGCCGGGATTCATGTTTGGGATGGCTCTAAAGCTCTCATTCTCAATCATCTCTTAATGACATCACCCATTTGTAACACCCTGTATACAAACCAGGGGCTGGCTAGACACTTAATTGCATTCATTCTATAGAACAGACCTTCCTGCCCCCCACTAATAGATGAGTCAAAGAACACTCAGAGGGAGTAAGCAGCTAGTAAATTGGTGATGCCAGCATTCAAACCAGGGCCTGATTCCAAAGCCTATTTTCATAATTATGATGTCGGAGCCTGAAGGGCACTGCTATGCTGGGCTGTTGGGAGAGAGTTAAGTGGGGGTCCGTGGATCCTGCTGCCCTGTCCTGTAATTGTCCACACATGTCTGTCATGGAACATGTCTGATTCACATCTGGCTTTTCCCAAGGTCTACTTTCTAACAGTTTTTGTGTTGAGGATTTCATCATTTTCTTCATCTTCAGATTATTTTAATGCTACTGTTTATTGAATGTTCACTATGCATACAACAAGCACTATGCTGACCAGTTTACAGATATTACACGGCTGCGGTTTTCTGAGTGCTTTCAGAGTAAACGGAACGCAGAGGATCATCCCCTATGAGGAAAGAGAAAGACGAAGCATTTGGGGGACCCAGGTGACACCTTCCAAGGGCCTGTGCCCAAGACCAAGCTCCCCTCTGAGGAGCACCTCTGGCTTCACTGCCGTAGCTCCCTCGCTTGCCCTGCCCTCAGATTTCCACGTCCGTTCATTCAGTGTTTGTGCGTCTTTCTTTGCAAGCTGCCTTCACCCTTATTGTGATGAGGCGGAGTCAATGCAGGTCTTATCTTACTGGGCAGTAAGACACGCGTGGGAAGTAAAGGCAGAAATAAGCAAGTACGTAAATTTATGAAGGGCTGGACCAGATGAATCTCATCTGTGAGCACGCACCCCCGCCCCCCACCCCTCACCCACCACTTCACAGCAGCCAAAGTGTTCTTCCAAAATGCAAATTGAGTCAAGTCTCTTCCCCATCTAGGAAACTCTCCAGCTCATTCCCCTCAGGGTGAAGTCTAAATGCCTTGGTCTGGCCTTCCAGGCTCTCTGAGACCTGAACTCAGAACCAATTGGCCGTTTAATCCCTGGAACAAGAGCTGTTCTCCTGCCTTTGCATGGGACACAGGGGCTCATTCCCCACCCTGGTCCCCACATGGAAGCCTCCTGGATTCCCAGGTTGGTCAGGTACCCCCCTGGCACCCAAAGTGAGGTACGAGGAGGCCAGTGGCTCACCGGCCAGCGACGATGATGCAGGATGAGCAATGTCACCCTTCAGTGGCAGAATTCACCCTGCAGCCCTCAAACAGCCTCGTGCCTGTGGCTATGCTCTAACTGTTGCTTACTGACCCACGCGCCCACAGGCAGGGCCACACCTGTGTTGCTCACTGCTGTGTCCCCACAACACTCAATAACAAGTTGCTGAAAACAGGCAGGTCCTGTGTGTGGCTCCTGCCCTCAGGGGTTGACTGGGACAAGATGTGTCTGCACCTGGCTCCCCTGGACAGCTTCACTGGCTGCTAAACCTCTTCCGATGACAATAACAACAATAATTTTCCGAGCACCTACTATGTACCAGGCACTGTGCTAATTAACAGGCGATTTACATCCATGATCTCATTTAATCCCCCAACAAACCCGCGGGGAAATGTCATCCTCATGCCATACGTGAGGAGCCGAGGCTCAGGACGGCTAACAGACTGCCAGGGCACCAAGCATGTGCTATTGTCATTGCCGTGACCTGATTCACATTGCCTTGACCTTGACCCTGTGTTGTCCTGCTGTTGCTCAAAAGCTAAAGTCCTAACAAGACTGATCCACTGTCGGGTGGGCAAAGTGAGGTACACAGAGGCCAGTGGCTCACCGGCCGGCGACGCTGATGTGGGAGGAGCAGTGCCACTCTTCGAGCGGCAGAATTCACCCTGCTGCCCTCAGACAGCCCCCGCCAGTTCCCCGACCCAGCCCTTGCCCCAGGGAGAGGCCCGCATACTTGGCCCGATTTTCTGGAATGGTTCCGGGGGTTCCTCCTTCACCTCTTCAGTGGCCACAACACCTTGGTCGAAGGGATCTGCGGGAGAACACACGGCCCTTAGCACCCCGGCAACCAGGTCTCGGGAACCCAGCCGGGGACAGGGGAGGTGAGCAGCCAGCGAGCACTTACCTGCCCGATTCTCGGGGGCCCCTTCCACGCTAAACACTGCGCCCGGGCGGGAGGCGGCGCAGCAGAAGGAAAGAAGCAAACAGGAGCCCTGTTAGTCCCTGCCCACAGCTGCCTCTGCCCACTGCTCCCAGCCTCTGTCCAAGCGCGCTTGCCTTTGGGGCCGACGAGAGCTGTCCTGCCAGCATCGACGCCCCAGCAAACCAGGGCCCGAGGAGGGTGCATCCCAACCAGGACATAGCCTGTGCCTCCATTCCTTGCCCTCCCACAGCATGAGCCCACCCCTGGGGCAGGCGTATGCTGTCTGCCCTGTTTCTGGCACACCAGAGGGGCTGAAAAAAGAGAAATCAGGAGGATAGAAAAAGAGGAGGTGAGAGGAAGGATGAGCCAGCAGCAATAGGCGGTGGGCCCGGTTGTGACAGCTTAAGACAGGCCTGAGATGTGGGGCTAGAGGAGCCCCCAAGATCCTTCCCAGGTCCAAGACCCTATTTCTAGGATTCTTAAGAGTCTAAAAACAAATTACCTAAATTTATTGTTCTAATTTCTAACTCTACTATCTAAGATGCTAAAATACCATCATTCATTTTTAAAAACTGGTTTAATTTCACCAGAGTATATGAATACTCAATATAAAATTGTATAATGAATCGATATGAAATTGTGGGTATTCGACTGATAATTCTGATCTACAAAACCATCAACTTCACATGGGTTACCCTAATTAGAAGTATATATGGAATATGATGGGGACCTTTACTCCCCCAGGATCCTCAGGGATTGGTCCTTCCCATCATGGTCTGGTTGCTAATGACCTTCCGCTGAGGGGCGGGGGCTGGGTGGCTGGGGTGGGGATGATAAGCAGCCGGGGTTAGAGGGCCTCTTTACGTGACTCCACTCCCAAGGAGTGAGGGGCCTGACTCACCATCCACTGCATGCAAGTCTCGGTGCTCTTGGAAACAGCTGTAGTATTTGTACTTCTTCCCGCAGATATCACACGTGTACCTGAAATTGTCTGTGGGGGATGGAAAGACACATGGGGTTACCAGGGCTTCAGTCGTTTAGGGTAGAGTTTTGGGGGCCAGCTCATCTGCCTCAGGAACAAAAGAAAGCACTAGCCCAGAATGGCCCCAACTGGTGACCCCATGGAGAATCAGTTCTTGGGCTGTTAAGATTAGTCCTCTACACAAGGAGACCAGGGAGCCCTGAAGTGACATTCAAATCAACCCCCAATCCTATGCTGTGTGAGATGAGCTCCTAAGGGCCTGGGCCATAACTGGCCCTACCTCCCTTCGTGAGATTTCCCATTAACGATCACTGTAGCTATCACTCCCCGGTGCTGTGTGTGCAAGGTGCCAGGCCAGGGCTTCCCCCACACTTCTTCCATCAGTCCCTGCAACTGAGGGAGGAAGTAGGAACCTATTTCACACTGAGGATCAGAAAGGACCTGCCCCAAGCCCCACAGCTGCGAGGGCCCATGGCAGGCAGCTTTGGAAATGGGTCACAATGACCCTGGCCCCCTGGCATTCACACTTCATGCAATCCCTTCCCCTTGAGCCTGAGCTGGACCTAGTGACTTGCTTCTAAAGTCATGGGATGCAGTAAAGTAATGGGAAGTCATTTCTGAGATTAGGCCACAAAAGACCATGACTTTCATCTTGCTCATACCATCTCGATCTTGCCAGCTGCCATGTGTAAGCTGCCCCACAGAGAGATCCATGTGGCAGCCTCCAGTGAACAGCCAGTAGGGAACTGAAACCCTCAGTCCAAGAGCTTGAGGAGGACCCATCCATCTGCTAACGACCACGAGTGATTGTGGAAGCAGCTCCTGCCCTGGCTGAGCCTTAAAATGAGGCCACAGCCCTGGCTGACACCTTGACTACAGCCTCTAAAGAGACCCAGAGCCAGGGAACCTGGGGAAGGCACATCCAGATTATGAGCACGGAAACAGTGAAATAATCGGTTTGTTGCTTTCGGTCTTTTAAGTTTTAGGGAAATGTGTTACACAGCAATAGATAATGAATACAGGGCCTGAGTTTGGATGATCTCCTAGGTCTATCCGAAGTCTAAAGCTAGACTCACACAGTACATTACCCTTGCCACACGAGCAACACCCTAACATTTGTACTAGCACAAACCTTGTGCGTGCATTCCTTGGGCTGATCTAGAGAAGGCCCTGCCACCTCATCTTCCTGAGGATGCCCAGCACCAAGGGACTGGGCGGCCTCCTCGGGCTGCACAGTGGAGCAGGAAACAGCCAGAATTCAATCACTTAACTTCAAGCCTGAGTCAGGGCACATGGCCCTTCTCTGTGGAGAAGCACCCTCTAGTCCCGGCTAGGGTACCAGCCCTCTGGTCCCTCCCTCTTCTGCTCCTCAGACCCAAATATAGGATCCATGATATAAGTCAGATGAGACCCCTCCATCCCAAGGTTGCAATGCCAGGCAATTCTGTGGGAAGATTTCGACCCCCCATGTAGCTGAACTTGGGACACAAATGACATTAGCCATCTCCCTGCCTCAGCCCCTAACTCTTCCACCATACCTGCAATCCCTCAAAGTGCCTTGGCAGATGCCAGGGCCACGGAGACTAACTGGCCTCTGAGTGAGGCACACACAGCCTCAGCGCATGCAGACACTCTGAGGGTGTGGGGGTCAGGCTGGGTGCAGGTGTGCCACCACCCTACCAGGCCCTACCACTGCGCCTGAACCAGCCCTGGAGTGAGTGGTGGGGAGGAGAGGCCTGGTCTTGCCCTGCTGGCTAGTGCCAACCCACCTCAGGATTCAGCTTCCCCTTTCCCCTCTTAATTTGAGGGGAGGGGCACGTAGCAGAGGAACTGACTCCTGGGCCTCTCCCAGACTGGTGGTTCCAGGATTCAAGCCTGGCTCAGGCTTCATCCTTCTCCATGGCTGGCAATCCAGGTTAGACAACAACCTCCCCCATCCTGTCCCAAGTGGACCATAATCTTTACTTGGTGCTGAACACCTGGGGAACAGAGGTGGAGAAGTTCAGGCCACTTGGTTCCAGACAGGGCCTTGCCCTAAAATTCCTCGCCCATACTGTCCAGTGCCGGTCACCCTCCACAGCTGCCCGCCCACTCACCCCGTCTCTGCCCACACAGCCTCTCCTACCAGCCAGGCCACAGCTACCTCCTCCAATAAAACGTGACCCCCAGTTTCTGTCACCTAGAAGTGCCACCACCCTGTTCCGTCGAACACTACACTCCCACTTCTCTTCAACGTGGATGGCAAGGACATTGCCAGACTGACCAAAGGCAGAGGGGACAGGACAGGAGTGGACAGGACAGGAGCGCTATCTCCAAAGGGAAAAATGCAAAATGATTTTTTTTTTTGTCAGTGAAACCACGGTTTTGGAACCCCAAGAGAGCTCAGTGTCTCCGGGAATGCCACCACTAATCTGTCTGAGGAGCAAGTTCTGGAGTTAGGCTCCAACCCAAGCCTACTGCTTACAAGTGCAAGTGACATCAGAAACAGCCCCTAACCTGTGCCTCGCAGTTTTATCTGTAAAATGGGAATGGTGGTCCTTCATCTCCCAGAGTTGTGATACAAAAAGGAGCACAATGCCCAACATACAATAAATGCTTGGTAAATGTTACCTAACATTACTGTTTTGCAAAGGGAATCGAGGTGACAGTAGCGAGAGAACTAGATGGGGGGTTAATCTTTTATTTTCTTAGTTGAGAGATGGGTAAGTGGATAGATGCCCTACGTATGACTGCACAATTTTTCTAACAAATAGATGAAAAATTCCTGGACGAAAGGCGTGAGACCTGGTTTCTACGTCCACTTTCACCCCTAACAAGCTGTATGACCTCTCTCGGGGACTCAGTTTCCTCATCTGCAAAATGAGTAGGCCGGACTGGCTATTCTCAAGGAGACCCGTCAGGTTCCAGGACTCCGTGGCCAGGATTCGGAAACGAGGCTGGAGTGTGAAGACCCCAGTCCTTCTGAGCTGGCTCTGCTGGCTTGAGTCAGGGCAGGGGTGTAAGACTGGGAATAAAATAAAGCATATTGGCCATGGGGAGAACATTCCACAGGGAGGAAAGAAAAATGATGGAAGGACTAAAAATACCACTAGCTAGAGAGTCTTCAACAGCCAGCAAGCCTCCGGGAACAACGGAAGCGAGACAGAGCACGATGCCTCATTGAGGGGCTGCTGGAAGGCCAGGGCCCAGAATAACCAAGGAAGGAAAGATAAACGAGGAAGTTCTTAAATGCGTGGCTTCCACAGGCAGACCATGGAAGCTGGAAGAGAAGGGAGCTATTGAGGGAGAAGGAGCCGGGGCCAGGCCAGGGCAAGGTGGGGCCTGGGGAGAAGAGGCGGGCTTTTCGCCTCCTGCCAGCCTTGGGCCCTCCACAGGTGTCAACCAATATAAGCCTCAGAGTCTCCTCCAGAAAAGGGAGGAGTAGCTCAGCCCCCCGTGACTCTCACATGGTGTAAGAACCCAAAGAGAGAGCGAGGAAGGAAAAGTGCCTTGGAAGAAATGCCGTTAGGATCCAGCCCATTTAAGGTCTTGCGTTAGCCCCGGGCACCTCTGCGAAATGCTTTCTTTTGGATTTGGGGAGGGGTCGTGTTTACTTCTATTTTAAGAACCTTTTTAAGGTGGTATAACAAACATGTAGAAACACTCGCGACAATCCGTGGCCTGCCACTGTCTGTTTTGGTAAGAAATACATTTCCGTCTCTCTCTAGCTGTGTTCATGCTTCATGGCAGAGTTGAACGGTTGTGACAGAAATGTCTGGCTTGCAACGTCTAACATGGATACTCGATGGTCCCCAACGAAAAAGTCTGCTGACCCGATATAGAAGGGCACAAATCCTAAGCGCTCACTCAATTTCTGTAAACCAAAAACACCTGTGTCACCAACACCCAGCTCAAATACAGAGCCTAGAAGCCCCTTCCCAAAGGTGACCAGGATTCTCACTCCTCCAGCATGTGGTAGTATCACACAGATCTTAGAGGAGGAACTTCCTTTGCTAACAGTCTCTATGAGTAATCCACGGTGCTGTGTGTAGCCCAAGGCCTTTCCATCCGTATGGATACGCCATAACTTATGCCTTCAGCTGGCACTGGGAACTTGGGTGGTTTCTAGTTTGGGTTGTTACAAACAGTGCTGCTAAGAACATTCCAGTTCACGTCTTTGGGTGGACATGGGCACACATTTCTGTTGGGGACACACCTGGGAAGGGAGCTGCTGGGTTCTGGAACTCAGGTTTGTTGGGTCTGGGGGAGGTTCTACCCCAGCCTATACCCATCCGGCTGGCCCTTGGGTTTAGAACTGGAGAAGGCGAGCAGGGCCTATGAGTGGCAAAGCAGAACACAGTCCCCAGCTGTTAAGACCCAGCACGCCGCAGGCTCTGGGATACCTCGCCACAGCAACTGGTGCCCATGGGTGCTCATGAGACAACTCTCGGAAGGTGGCGTTCCCAAACACTGCCTGTGGAGCCCCAGACCCATGAGTGGGGGTTAAAATACAGAGGAAACCGCAGACGCTGGACCCTTCTTGGAGATGCACATGCTTCTCTACCAATGAAGGGCCCTGAGAAGTCTACAGTGAAAACATGCCCATGGTGGCAGAACTCAAGGTCTCCCCGTTATGATACCTGAGGACCTTCAACAACAGATCACCTAAGAGCTCCTCCAGGATGAGTGTGTCACAGAACAACAGCGCTTCTGGAAAAGCTGCTCTGAAGCACTGTCACAATTTCATAAGACCCTTGGGCCCCAAAGCCTGGACCACAGCAACGTGTGTCCCAGAGGCCACGTGATGCACTCGTGGGGGTGAGGGATACAAGTGTCTCTACTTCCACCCCTGGCCCTCTCAGCCCTGCAAAGCCCACAAGGAGGGAAAAATACTCACTGCCTTGGGAGGCTCCCTCTCCTGAGGTGGCTTCAGTGTCTGTAACAGAGAGAGAAAGAGAATGAAAAGGTACTGAATACATGGAACCAGTGGCAGGGCTGGTGCCAAAAGAATGAGAGAAGGGGCAGCCGGTGGCAAGGGGACCCTGTACCATGTGCCCAGGGACACTCTCTCCCTACTCAGATGCAGGGAACTGGCCTTAGTCCTTCCCCGTGGCCCCCACTGTCAGTCAGGCCCTGACCAGCTTCTTTCCTCCCGACCTGCCAGGTTCAGGGAAGGTCAGGACCAAACTCTCCTGTCCCCTCAGCCCCTGTGCCCTCATCTTCAAAATGGAGACAGTCACCCTGCCCTCCTCACTCTAGGGCTGTCACAGGAGCACACAAGATGACACATGAGCACCTTCCCTGCAGGGGCCAATGACACTGAGCAGCACTGAAGCATTCTGGGAGGAAGTAGGCCTATGCAGAACAGGCAAGGGGTACTGGCAGCAGAAGCCTGGTGGCATGTCCGCTGTCCCTGACCCCTGTGTGCTCTCCCAAGTAGAGAAGGCTTCTCCTCCACCCTCAGTCCCCCCCCCCCACCCCACTGTAGAAAAAGGAGAAGACTGGGGCTCTGAGGGCCTCTGAGATCACCCACAGGGGGCCCAGGTGGAGAGACTGGCAGAGAACGCGGAGGCCTGGCCCCTGAACTCTGCCCTCGGGATGTGGTGCTCACCTCGGTGTGCCCGCACGTGGGTCTGGAAACAGTTGTAATACTTGTACTTCTTGCCACAGATTCCACACTCATAGGATCCTAGAAAACAGGAAAGGGACCAGTCAGCCAGCATCCAACACATAGCCACAAGGCTCTAGGACCCGCTGTGATGCCTCCAGGGACCGCAAACTCTGTGTCAAGGAGGCAAGGCCCTTCCAATGGCTGTCTTGTCCCTAGCAAGCAAAGAGGCAGCAAGCACCAGAGGAAATAGAGCTGAACTGGAAGTCAGGAAGCCTGGGTCTAGTTCCAGGTTTGCCTTAACTTTCTGAATGACCTTGGACAAGTCGCTTGCCATCTCTGAGCCTGTTTCCACATCTGTAAGACGGAGAAGGTAATTTCCTTAGGTAACTCTCATACTTGTTCCTCGAGGAAAAAGGAGACGGATGTAAAAGTGTCCTTTCACAATAAGGAATAAATTGCATCCAGGTAAGGAAATCATCGCTTGAATGCATTAGAGTAATTTCTAGCTCCCTTTCCCCCTTGCCAGGATGGGACAGAAGTTAAGAGGACAGGCTTCAAATCAGACACCTCTGGGTCCCTGTTCCTGTTCTGCCACTTACCAGCAAGCAGCGCAACCTTGGTAATTTCTTTAGGTGTACTAAGCCTCAGTCTGCTCGTCTGTAAAATGGGGCTAAAAAGTACCTGCGTCGTGCGGTGGTCCTACACTGCCGCAGGAAGTGCCCGGGCCTACTACAGACGTGCTGAGGTGCTGTCTTGTTCCCTCAGAGGTGCGGACACCAACACGGTGTAAACACCTGACCCCGGCCCTCTGCCAGGCCCTCAGGCAGACTGAAACAGCCGAGTTCCCAGTGGGCATTTCAGACGGGTCTAAGGTGGAGCCCAACATGCAGAGCATGGGGCAAAGGCCCACGGCAGGAAGCCAAGCTGAGCCCACGAGGGGCCTCAGGAGGAGAGGCCCTGCCCACCCCTCACATAAGCCTGACACCACCTGGGTCCAGGCCCGTCCTTCCTAACAGAATGGCCAGGGAGTCGGCAAATACAGAGGCCCTGGCCCTACTCCGGGCTCAATGTGCTAATGGCTGGGGCTACAGGCCTAGGAATCTGCCTTTTTAAAAGGGTCCGCAGGAGATTCTGATGCCCAGCAACCAGGTCTGAGAACCAGTGGCTTAGATGGAGTCTCAGCTCTACCACTTACAGGGTGGGCCTCAGTTTCCTCCCACTCCTGCTGCCTTTGGTCTCCCCTGGGGGCAGAGACCCGTTTACCAAGGGTGAACTCCAGGCACTGGATTAAGGCAGAAGAACAAACAGGACTAAGATTCCTATACCTCATGACCGAGGTCAGGATTAATGAGATACAACATTGAAGTCGGCTGGCATACAGGTGGCATTGCCACCTTTCGACTGTGGGTCACTCAAGGGAACGCTGTCATCCTGAACACCAGTGTGGAGCCTAGCAGTCCGTGACCCAGTGATTTTATACGTGTCTTCTTGTCTCACAGGGAAGGTTATAAATACATGGAGGGCAAAGATCAGATTGTGGATTTCTGTGCCTTTAGTCCTATGATGGCACACAGCAGGGGTTCAATAAATTCATGGTGTCCTGCTGTGCTACTCATCTGTCACTGAGTAATAATGACCCGATTATCCCAGTTTGGTGCAGTGGGATGCTAAAGGGCTTTCTCAGGGACTCTCAGCTCAGATGGTCCCTATCCCAGCTGCCTGATTCCCAGCCCAGCACACTTGCTCACTCTGCTGGGTTCCCCAACTACCTTTCCGTCCTTTGCAATCGTTAGTCCATACTAAGTACCAGGTGCTGTAACTCATTTGAGTCTCACCGATGTCCATGCAGAAGCCTGACCTCTGACCCCTGCACAGGTGAGGAAGCAGAAGCTGGCCAGATGTGTGGCAACCTGCCCATGTCACACAGCCATCTGGTGGGAGTGGGGTCCAGACTCAGAGGCTTCTCACGCAGCAGCTCAGTTCGTCTTCACAGGTGCATAGAAAAAGGTGATTATTATCCTCATTTTTCAGATAAGAAAAGCGAAGATCGAAGGGAAGACACAGTGAGCTAGAGATTGCCCAGGTCTCTCAATCCAGGGCCAATTGTGTACCCAGCACACGATCAGCCTCTGAGAGAGCTCCAAGAAGAGACAGTGCCTATTAATGTTTACTGTTTACCAAGTACAGCCGGGGCTTAATCCTGTCCTCCACCTTCTCAAATGTCCTCAGGTGGTTGGGACAAATCAACACCCACTTCAAAAATGAGCTTGAAATTCTACGGGCCGAGTGGTCCAAGGCTGGGGCTACTTGGTTATTGGTTTGTGAGGAATTGGGTTCAAAGCCCATGCCAGGTCACCTCAGAGGACAAGGTTGCTGTGAGTCTCCTTCAGATGTGGGGCTCGTTCTAACGCTGACAGGCAACAGAACCTACCATGTCTGGTACCATCACAGGGCTCACAGAGTCCCCTGTCAAGAGCCAGGGAGAGTTGGCAGGGGACTCCAGCACACAGGACCAAGCCTTTTCCTCTCCCTGGTCCTGTTGTCACTAGTGACACAACAAGAATCCACAGGTACTGATTGACAGTGCCCGCATGTCCCATCATCACCTGACAGAGAACCTAGCTTAGCTCCCTTCCTGAGAGCCCTGGACAGACCAGAGAGGCCAGGTGGGTCTAGTTCCCAAAGCCATGGAAAAGTGACGTCATGAAGACTGAGGCAGAGGAAGCTGTCTCTCACGACGAGGAACAAGCAGCAATCCTCACCTCTATCATTTGCACCTAGCTAGTTCCACATAAGCTCAGATACCTTTCAGGATACATGAAATCCCATAAGGGAGAAATTCGGAGCAGGAGAAGAAGGGAAGAAAAATACAAGGTGGGGAGGGGAAAGAGAGATGACTCCTTACAACAGGCAGTCCTGTATTCAGCTCAGAGCATCACAGTGGCCACTGTTTACAGCTCAAACACTGAGGAGCATCCAGCCCGCTTGGTTCTAGGATGCAACAGGAGCTGAGCCCAGGGCCTCTTGGAGACAGAGGACCTGGCGAGGTTAAGTTGTGGATGAGTGGGTTTCCTGAGGCTCTCTGGGGGCTTGGACTCAGACCAAATGTTCTTTGAACCTGGGTCTTCCAAGTAGAGTACAAATCCCCTGGGGATATGTGAGCACAGACAGTTTTAAAATAATCCCTAATCACCAACTGCCAAAGCATTCTTCCTAAAATCGCTCTGACAGAGAACATGGCAGCAGGCGGGGAGGCCCCACTCAGCCGGTTTCCTTTCTGTCTCTCCTCTCACCTTCACCCTTCTCCCACATCACAAACAAGACAATTCTTTCACCCACCTAATCCACATGGTACCCTCCATGCCAGATGACCATCTGGGGGATCCAAGCAAAGACATGATGGAAGCAGTGGTGTCAGACTTGGAAAGTAGGCGGATGGATCTACTGACTGGGAACAATTCCTTTTGTGAATCAGATGTTTTCCAAGTCTTTCCTCGCAACAAAATTGAAGATCTGATGGAATGTCCATGGAGAGACCATTGAAAATAATGTCTGACGAGAGACCCTTGTGGGATTTTTGGCAGACAACTTGGATTTCAAAGAACTGAGTGACGCTGTTAATATAAAACTCCACCCCTCCCCCCGCCTCCTTATTTGTGATCAAGCTTCCTAAGCACTTACACTTATAAAAACTGAAAAACAGAAATGAAATTAATGCTGAATCTTGTCTCATTCAACATATAAGAAATATTAATTCACAGAAACATGAGCCAATTTAAAAAGAAATAAAGCCCCATCCATTTCATTAAAAGGTGCTTTTTCGGTATATTTTTTTTTTACCTGTACATTTACTATTTCTCTAAATTTGTTTTTGGCAAATTGTATGCTAGTAATAACTCAATCTGAAGGAAAAAAAATGTTTCAAAATGTAGAGCTTTACGATCCCAACAAATTTTTCAGAAATTCCTATTTCAATTTACGTACATCTTGTTGTGGGAGATGAGTGTGAACAGTCATCAATAAAAGACTCTCAAGCATAAAACATACATTACGTGAGGATAAAAATCCTGTGAGGGCAATGGACTGGAACTATGAATTCAAGGAGAAAAAGGAAAGTTGTAAAATTTCTGACTGTTAAAGACACTCCTGTTCATACCTTTCTTAAATGGATGATAGCAGATACCAAACAGCAGTGGCGTTTGGATTATCTTGGATCCATTTAGAAGAGTGGTTCACAGTTTTATTTCCAAAATGCCACATTTATTTTTACACAATACTCAAGAATTAGATCCTGTGCAAGTACTTAAACTTTGAATTAAAATGTTAGATGTCAGCTCAAAAATGTGAAAGAGAATCTAGTTTCTCGAAATTCTTTTGGGAGGTACTGAACAAAAAAATCTGGGAAGCCACCAGTCTTTCAGGTTGCTATCACTGCAAAGGCAACCCCAGATGTCCACGTCCAAGGCGTCACCTAATACCCATGGTTCTCGGTTTCGTAGTTTTGTCCCCTCCTTAAAAACAATGTCATATCTATCACTTCACTCTGCCCCAATAATCCTACGGAAAGAGAGGCAGATTTATATATACTAATAGATCAAGGAGTATGGCTCAGAGAAGTTAAGGGGCCCATCCAAGGCCCCACGGCAGGGCAGACCCTGGATCTTTTAGCTTACAGCCCATGGGCCCTTGCCAATGGGGCCCTCCAGCGGGGACTCCCTTTCCACTTTGGACCTCCAGATAAAGAGTCATCAGCAGAGACAGAACGTGCATGGGAGGGCCCAACCCCTCCTTTCCAAGTAGCTGCAGTGGAGAGCTTAGTGTTGGTTCTGGCAGGCTCAGGCACCGAGCCCTGCCAACAACCTACTGAAACAGGAAACTATCAGCTGGCACTATGAAGCGGGACCTGGCACCTTCGCTATCAGGTTTGTCACAAACCAAAACCTGCGTGGCCTTGTCTGAATGGCTGTCTGCTCTTCTGCTGCTCCTTCTGGAGCTGTGGCCGAGCCCCTCCCCCTCCTTGTCCTGCCCCTCCTGCCAGGGCAGCCCTGTGCGCCCGTGCATGTGTGCGTGCGTGTGCGTGTGTGTAAACCTCCACCCCTTGGTGCTCAAAGTTCACTGCCTAGAAACATCCTTGCAGGATCTGGTCACCAGCTTGATCCCTGACTCCCCTTCCTGCACCCAGACCAGTGAGTGACCCTCTCTGCTCACCTCTCTGCTCTCCAGGACAGGAACTCACTCCCTCACAGGCTTATATCCAGTTACGGTTCCCACAATCATAGTCTTTCCTTTTGGTGAGTTGAAATCCCTCCTGGTAACTTCCCCATATTGCTTGGAGTGATTTGGAACATGTCCACCCCAGCCCCTCCCACAAAAATACTCTCAGTTGTGAATACTTCTCTCATCTCCCCATCCCACAGCCCCTACCCCCTTCTCCCCCATCCTCAGGACAAACAGCCCTTAGCTCTTCCATGACGCCCCTCCTCACACTGAGAGTTAACGCTCTGGAAATAACCTGTTGGTCTGCACCCCTCATCTGGGTCCTGGACCACCACCAGGGAAGCCTTGGGCCACCAGGTCTCCAGGAGCCTGTGACTCTTCCCTGAGCTCCCTCACATGTAACCTCCTTGGATTAAGGACCACTGGTCTCACAGCACAAGACAGAGCACCCACTGCTTGGTAGTGCATTCTGACCACCGTGATGGGATCTGGGCGTTCTTATCTCTAGGAACCAGAAAGTACTCTGTGGGCTGGATGTCCTCATTGAGGTGAACCCAGCGTGCCTTGTCGTCGTCACCTAGGACAAGGAGAGCAGGCAGGTTTCCATGTCAGATTTGTCAATTCGGGCTGACTGACAGTGACTTTTTGGTGTCCTGTGTTAAGAAGGCTTGAGGTACATTGTTAGGAGTGTGTGCAGTGATTAATTAGTAATGCTAATTAGCAAAGTTGCCATGGACGTGAACCTGGGGAAGTACGGCCGTGCCTTGTGTTTAGCACTCATCACTTGGGAGGAGCTCCCGAAACCTCAGTGGTCCTGCCATTCCTTGGGGCTGTGATGCAAACTTCTGCACGCAGCTTGTCTGGAAAGCAAAGGCAGCTGTTAACTCGCTTTCAGTTTATCCAACAAAGTTGCACAGTCCATCTCTCGCGCTTGCTTTAAATAAGGAAGCTCAAGGTCTTGCCCCCAAACCCCGCACTGGCTCCAACGGCGGTGACGTTCTTTCTAAGACTGAGGGACACCCTTTCCCAGCACAAGGAATTTCTGGGCAGCAGGGAGGTAGCGGCAACTACTGCAAGTTTGGCAGCCAGCCTCCTGAGCACTCCCGACTCTCCCAGCCTGAGAAGCTGCCAAACGCCATCCACGTGCCCATGACCCGGGCTCCTCCATGGGAAGTGCCTCAGATAATGTTTGTGTCATTCGGAACACTGTTTGTCTGATGCCTGTTAAAAGGCTAGTGAGGATGTGGCAGGGGAAAAGGGGGACGGAGCTCAGAGAAAAGGCAAACAGGCAAACGGGAGGTCCCCTCACGGCACGGCACTGGGTGACCAAACAGGACTGCTATTCTATTCAGCGACAGGGCGCGCTCTGAGCCCGGAGCACGGCACTCAAGAGGCCTCGGCTCTGTAGAACCCCGCACTCCCCTGCCAAGCGCCTGGGGACGTGTCAACTCCCTAATGCCTGGTCACCAGGGCACAGAGGAACACTGCGGCACAAGCTCATTGAAGGGGATGGCCCTAACTAGCATTCCGCCCCCGGCCAGATCCCTGGGAATGCGTCCCCTCCTTGTATTACTTCCGGAAGCTGTGAGAGAGCTGCTGTGAGTGGGTGGGGAGCCTGCATAAAGTGAAGAAAATGTCACCGGCCTGCTGTGTGACTCGGGGCAACTCTCTTCCTCTCTGCAGGCCTTTGTTTGGCCTTCTAGAGGGCTGTCAATCTATAGCATGTCTATGTCGGCCCACTGCCCATTTCCACAGCCATGGTAAACATCGATAATCAATCACGCCACACTTTCGAAGCTCCAACACAGTCTCCGACAGCCAGCAGCTATTCCCTGGACTTGGCCCACAAGATAAAATCTACTTGCCATCTTGTGAGTGGATGAGTTCGAAAGGTTCGATTCTAACATTGATTTCTTTTTCTTTCTATTTTCTTGTTCGATGCTTTTCGTTCCCAGTGCTGAGGCCAAGCCAGATTGCTTTAAGCCTGAACCTTGGTGGAAACGACACCCTTCAAGAGGAGGGTCAGCCTGAGCAGACAGGAGACAAGCTGACGTGACCAGCAGGGGGTGCCCCGGGCCTGTCTGGTGCAGGTTCCAAAAAATGCTGTTTCCACTTCTAACGCATCACTGTGGCTTTTACCCTTTTTTCACAGGGGTCTACTGACAGGTTATTCGCAAATTTCACAAGCTCCTCAAAGTTCTAGAATTCTAGGGAGGTGGTATAGAGGGCACGCCAGGGACGGGGCAACTCTGTCTAGTTTGCAGATGAAAACCAAGACCTCACTGGAACCCACGTCTGCTGACACCTCGGCCAGGGCCAAACTTCTTCTCCGCCTAACTTTTTCTCTACATCGCACTGGCTTATTTCTTAAAATTGGGGGGGGGGAGGGGGAAGCAAAAAATATGACCATCCTTTGCCCCTGAAGAGGTACTTTATATTAATACTAGCACTGCTAATAACAGATCACTGTTTACTAAGCGCAGTGTTGAGTTCTTCGTATACATTATTTTGACTGAACCCTCACATAACCCGTGAACATACAACTGTGGCAACTGAAGCCCAAGGGAGTCGAGCGGCTTCAAGGTACAACAGCTACTCAGTCAGAGCCGGGATTCGCTCCCAACCCAAGACACCCAGCTCGTCCTAACAACACAGTCTTCCCTTCCACGGCTCCTTTTGAGTCCCATACCCCTCGGGTAGCCAGGACAGGGTGCATGCTTCACTGAACAGAAGAGGACACTAAGGAACATGGAGGCTAAGGACCCTGCTCCTGAGTCGCAGCTGAGCTGGAAAGCAGTGTGGGGGCTGGCACAAGGCCAAGGGTGCTGGGGCCTCTCACTGTGCAGGCAGCTGGCCCAGGGAGGACTCCCGACATTTCCCTAGCGTGGCTGATCCAGGCTTTTCCTGCTGAATCCCGACTACTGGCTCCATCCCAAGATTCAAATTCAAGTACCCTTCACAGGGTGTCTCCTGGTGAGGGGCGTAAATGGCTTCTGGGTCCAGCGAGTCTTAAATCACACCCCACCCCCCAAGTGAGCAAGGATATGTCTTCTCCTAGGTTAACTAACACATCCACTAGTGGCTAAAAGTCCCCAGCCTTGGAGAGAATGCTGATGGATGGAGGTCAAACACAGGCCCCTGAAAGGAGTCTTCTCTCATTCGCCACTGGCTAAGTCACTCAAGCTCTTCACCAACTAATTTTGGTTCATCCCCCTTCTGTTACATGCTAAGATGGCATTTCCCAGCCTCCTTGAGGTTGAGTGGGCCACGTGACTAGTTTTGGCCAATGACTGTGATGGAATTAATACCTCTCACTTCTGGGTAACAGCAGGTAATTGCCAATGTGAGTCATTTCAGAGCTTTCTTTCCCTTTGTCACATGGATGGCAGCATTCCATATAATGGCTGCTTCTGGCCTGGGTCCAGAGCAGGGTGGAGTTCCTAAATGCCCCAGGGCCCACGATGGACATGTAGTATGACTTAGAAATAAACTTTTGTGGTTTTGAGCTACGGATGTCTTTTTACTTTTAGGATCTTCGTTACTATGGCATAACCTCCCATCCTGACAGTTACACGACCAATGCCAACACTAACTCAGAAGCCAGTACCTCGCTAGGTATTGTGGGAGGGGAATGGAGAGAACAGGGACATAGATCTGACAGGTCCTGGAGCTCCAATCTTGTGGCAGAGACAGGCACGGACAGGACAGTAGATCATGGGAAGTGCCCCAGCGAGAAGCAGGGTAGAAACAGACCCCTTCTGACCAGAAGATTAGGAAGGCTTCTGGAGGAGTTGGTACTGGAGTTGGCCTTGATGGCAGGTTGGATTTGGACATGTAGAAATGAGCAAAGGCATACCAAGAAGAGGCAACAGCATGAGCAAAGGACAGGAAATGCTGCGGAGAAGACTGTACTGGAATGAAAGGTCCGGGAAGATCAGAAATAAGAAATGGGCTAAAAGGCCCAGGTTATAGAGGTCCTGATGCTACGGCTTCGATCCTAGACACAGTGGGAATCCCGAGTTTATAAGCAGAGAGTGACATGGTCAGTTTTCTGTTTTACCAAGGCCCCCTTGTAGCCAGAAGAAGGCAGACGAGGGCAGGGAGCACAAAAGACAGGGCTCCTAGCAGGATGCCACAATGACCCAGGTAGGGCTGACGGTGGCCACAGCCAGCAGAGGAACAGCTGGGCAGCTGGGACATGGGGTTGGAGGCTGATTCCCAGAAGGTGGGAAGAAAAGGCAACAGGTTTTGAATCTAAACTTGGGGAAACAGACACAGAGGAACTTCCCCACATGATCCTACATGCCACACACACAGGACGTGCACCCAGAAGCCGGGAAGAGGTTAGAGCTGGACCAGAAAGAAGAGCTAGAGAGAGGGAGGTGGCAGTACTTCCGAGAACAAACTGAGCACAGAAAAAAGGAGGAGGGCATGGATGGAAATGGAAGTCCAGGACCAAAGTAGGCAAGGCCTCAATGCCGGGCGGAGGCATATGGACTTTATTTTACAAACCAGGGGTTGCAAACTTCTGGCCCACAGAATGACTGATCCACAGATGTTCTGTTTGGCAGATTTCAGAAGCCGAATTAGTCGCCAATGTTTCAAGCCAAAAGAATTCACATCAAAATTCTCATTTTTTGGCGTGTGGTGAGGCCGGAAAGCTGGCCATGCTGAGCTAGCTGGTCTCCCCACGGAGTTACTTACCCCCCTCGTACGTGAGGCGTGGGGCTCTCCAGCTGGACACGCTCCCCACCACCTGCTTGCCTGGCTCATCGCTCCTCACACTAAATAAACACATCTTGCTGGGCCGTGTGGGCATTTGAATGTGTGAGCCTGGCAGGGGTGCAGGCAGCCCGTGAGGGGCATCCCCTGGCTCCTGCTGGGAAGTGATGGGGGAGATGATTTCTAAGAAGCTCGTTTTCACGGAACTATTCTGAGCCTTGCCTGGACCAGAAGAGGCAAGGGAAGATGCCGGTCTGTCACAGCAGCAACAGGACCTGCACTGGGAGCGGCTCCTAGGAGTCCCCAGTCAAGAGGAAGAAGAAATACACACAGGCATGTGGGACATCGGGTGACATGGGCTGTGCTAGGTCTACCTGGGGCATGGGGTCCCACAGCATGAGGGACTCGCCAGGCCTGCCACAGTTCCATGCGTCTGACTTAAACAAAGTCTTAAAGGGTGAGTAGGGTTTTGCCTCGTCAGAAAGAAAGAAAAGAGCTTTAGACCAGGACGGTGGAGGCAAAGCCAAGTCTAAGGAGCCTAATCTCTCCCGGAGGGCAGAGGACAGCCACTGAAGGCTCTCAGCCAGGGAGAAACAGACAGCCCGGTCTCTTCTTCCCAGGACTCTGGGCCCGGGCCCAGCCCCAACCCTCTTGGACAGGCGCTCGCTCACCGAGGGTCTGCTGGTTGCGGACGCCGCCGATCACCACGCAGATCTCGGCGGGCACTTCGCCGGTCCCGTCCTTGCCGACTGCCTTCTTCTCCTCCTTGGCCTCGCCCTGCCAAATCACCTCCTGGATGTAGTCATCAGGTACCTCCGTCTTCACCTTCACCTCCGTCATCGTTCCCTGCTCGGCACTCAGCGAGGCCTCGGCCGGCACGGGCTCTGACCCCTCCACCTTGGTGATCTTCTGGCTGCGCTTCAAGCGCTCCCTGGGAAAAGAGAGAAGTCTGTTCAGTGTGGACCCCGTATTCACGCCCAGACCTACCTGGAAGCCCACCAGCCCAGGGGTTTGTAAACTGTTCAGCTACAGACCCACCTCTCACATGAACCTCACCTTGAAGCACACAGCTCATGGATGCCCCCGAGGGTTCTCCAAGGAATCCTGGGGTTCCAAGGAACACAGTTTAAAACACAGGCTAGCCTGGCTCCAACTCCACATATTTTACAGAGGGGAAAGCTGGGGTCTAACGAGGTCTAAAGAGACTGACAAGGGAGCCCTGGCTTGTTGAACTCAGTTCTTCTCAGGCTTCAGTGTGCACATGAATCAGCTGAGAATGGTGGTAAAGTGCAGATTCTGGTTCAGCAGGTGTGGGGTTTGGCCTGAGATGCTGCATTCTATCGAGCGCCCACTGAGGCTGGTCCTGCTAGTCTCCATCTGCACGTGGAGCAGCGAGAGTTGAAGTGGTTGGTGTGTGCAAAGTGTCTGGTGCAGCTCCCTTGGCTCCTTGGCAGGAGGCCTAGAGAGCTCTTCCAAGCTCATCCCTGCTCCAGCTTTACAGTCGGGGAAACTACAAGCCAAAAGGCTCACTTGTTTGCAATGTCCTGGAGCCAACACTTGGCCCCAACATGTTGGCTTCTACGTGGCTCTTCGAATAACAGAAGACAGAGCTTGATACTGAGATGGGCAGGGCATGTGGACACTGGGGCCTGGAGCGGAGCTGTGGCTTGCCCAGGGCCACACGCAAGACTGGGGGTAGGTCAAGGCATAAGGCCAGGTTCCTGCCACCCACTCCTGAATTATCATAAGGGCCCCTTCACCCTTCTGGCAGGGGATTACTCCGGCTTCTGAGGTGGGAAAGCCAAGACATGCACAGACTGGGAAATCAAATTATATTCTAGGCCTGGGGCTGCTGCCCTGGCCACGTCCAGGCTTCTCCACCACTCCAGAGAAGCATCTGTACCGTGACTTCCAGGGCCCAGCCTCGAGGCCCGCTCAGATGAGGCCTGCTCAGGTGAGGCCCGCTGGCACACCACCTGAATGAAGCACAGTGGAGGCGCCCAGGCCGGGAGACAGGGACCTGGGTTCTGATCCTAGATCCACAATCCATTTGTTGTGTGACTTTGGACAAGACCCTTCTCTCCGGGCTTCAGCTCCATCTACCCCAAGAGTGTGGGTTTTATCACATCTGCTGTCCCTCCCAGCTCTCGGCTTTCTCTCAGGGGGCAGAGAGAGGCCACTGGGGAGGTTAGATTGAACTGTGTCCCAACTCATATGGTGAAGACTTAATACCCAATATGACTGTATTTGGAGATAACGTCTTTAGGAGGTAATTAAGGTTACATAAGGTCATAAGCAGGGGGCCAATTCTGAAAGGACTGTGGCCTTAGAAGGAGGGCCCTCTCTCTGACTCCGTCCCTACCCCATGAGGGCACAGAGAGAAGGTGGCTGGGTACAAGCCAGGAAGAGGGTCCTCACCAGAACCCAACTACGCTGGTGCCCTGATCTCAGACTTCTAGCCTCCAGAACTGTGAGAAAATACCCAGTTTATGGTATTTTGTCATGGCAGCCTGAGCTGACTAATACAGAGGCCAGGACTCAGATGGACAGGATAGGAGTGAAAAGGTAGGCTGGGGAGATACCAGCCAGCAGCAAGGGCTGTCAACTCAACCACTTCCTTCCTATGTGACTTGAGCCAGCTATCACACCGCTTGGTTTTCGTTTTTGCATCTGCAAAATAAAGCTAACAGGGGTTTTTACATGGATTTCAATCAACTAATGCTTGAAAAACAATTAGCACAGTGCCTGTCCTATAACAGCTCTCAGGACACAGTTACCATCACGATTATTAATAAGGACAAACTGTTAAGAGCATCTTCAGCACCCAGTGGGCCCAGCGACGCCTCCTCCTAGTGTGCCTGCCATATAAGGGCCACCAGACACTGTCTGACCTTAGGCCCTTCTCCTCGGCAGGAAACGTACAACTAGATGGTTAAATTGCCCCAACATTCATTTCCTTTATTTATTTAAGAAACATTTAAAAAGAGTTTCCCATGTGCCAGGCACTGTTTTAACATACCGGCTCCTCTCATCCTCAGCTAACAACCCTGTGAGGTAAGTTCTGGTATTATCTCCACTTGACGGATGAGGAAACTGAGACAAGGCGAAGTGAAATAACTTGTCCAAAGTCCAATGGGTACAAAAAAGTGGAATCAAGATTTGATGCAGGCATCCTGGCTCTTAGCGGTGATCACCTAGACTGGGAAGAGAGAAGCCTGCCCGCCCGCACCCACGGCAACCCCGTGCCACCCACTCTTGACCTTCAGCACCTGGAACAGAGTCAGAACCAAGGTGCTAGTAGTACGCAGGAAGACGGGAGGCGCCTCGCTTTTCTGGCTGCTGCTGCCTCCACAGCAATATCGGAAACTAGGGACCCCCTGCTAAGGTCTGGCGCCCACCTGAGAGGGGAGCATGCCTCCCCCATCCCAGCATAAAAAAGGCTGAGTTCGTGGAGACCCCAGGACCACCAGGTCTGAGACATTACCAGGGGGCAGCTATGCCTTTGAGGAAAGAGACTCTTCCTGCCAGCCAGCCAGCAACAGGAAGGACGCGCTGTAGGTGGGGAGGGCGCTCCCTGGCACTGCGGCACAGGCTGGCCGACAGCCCGGCCAGAATGGGATGTGACAAAGCGAGATGGAAAGAGCACCAGGGTTTGAAGTCGAGTTATCCCAGGGCTTCACCCTGGCACCGTGCCTCTTGAGTTGTGGGTTCCCCCGTCAGCGACTTCACACACACACACTCACCCTGACTCGGAATCTCAGCATCCACACCCATACCGTGGGTACACACAGCACCCACCCCTCGGTGTTGTGATGCAGAGACAAGGCAATGTCTGCAAGGAACCAAGGACAGTGGCCCCAGGGGAAATGTTCCATAGGTATCCATGGTCTTGGGGGGGCGGGGGGAGGGGAGTGAGCACAGGATGCAGGGAAAGGGTCTTACATGGTGCAGACTTTAGTGCAGGGACTGTGGCGGTCGACCGACAGGAGCGCAAATTCCAACTCCATTAACACTTCCCAGTCGGTGACCCTGAGCGAGCCCCTGACCCTCTCTGAGCCTGTTTCTCCATCATGAAGTGGGGACCCCCACCACTACTCAAAAGGCCTTGTGAGGATCAACTGAAAACATGCAAATCTAGGACCTTGTCTAAAGTGGCTCATAGAGAAGATCACGCTGGTAAAAACTGGTGACATAAGTGGCTGAAATTCCCATTCCCTAGCTGAGACCACACAGGTACTAAAGGCCAGCCAGTCCTGCTGGCCCTGAGGTTTACTAGGCACAGAGATGGTGTCCAGCCTCACTGCCAACCCAGCAAGAAGGCAGCCCACAGGTCTGGGGGTGGGTGGGGTGTTGGGCAGGCAGGCAGCTGAGGACTGTCCCTGGCCTGGCGCTTGCTGGTTCCACCCTGGCCTCCCTAAGCACAGGGCAGATGTGCTGCCCGGACCAGCACAGGGGCCCACCGGAGTGGTGGTGTCTAACCTGCCATTGTTCCCACAGCTGAGGCGACGGGGAGGGGAAGGGAGGGGAGGGGACAGAACGGGCCCTGCCCAGAATACCCTCACCCCTCTTTCTTCACTGCCTTCGTTTTGCAGCTCAGCCAGCATCCTTTGAGCACTATGCCATCCCAACAGCCCAGTGTCCCTTCCTGCTCTCAAGGACCTCACAACTGTCGTAATGTCCTGGTGGGTGGGAGCCGCTGCTCGCTGCTGAGAGTCAGAAAGGCTGAGGGTCTGTGCACCCTGTGACCTTGGGCAAGACTCCCCGGAGCCTCAGTTTCCTTGTCGTTAAAGGGGAACCATGACTGCTGCCAGGGCAGGGGTGGGAGAGGAGCCGGGGAGCTGGCACAGGGTGGATTTCCAGGGATGGCAGCCGCCATTATGAGGATGACGTCCCCACCTCTGGGAAGCCTTCCCTGCTCCCTCGAGATGGCGTTAAGCCCTCATGTCCCTTCTGCCTTGCCCAGGCGACGCTTACGCTGGGAGCCATCCTCTCGCCCACGGGCACAATGGCACATGACATCCATTCTCTTAAAATGTACCACCCCTGAGCCCCTGCTGTGCCAAGGACACAGGCGACTACTCTTCCCCGGCTTCACGCTTTAGATTTACAAGCCCAAATGTTGCTTTTCTCGGATGCTCTGCATTTAATTAGGTGTCCTAATAACAATGGAATCGCAGAAGTACTTATATCACTTTGAATTAGTGGTGCAGCTCCTTCTAACTTCTTTAAGAATTTTTTTTCATATATCATATTTTAAAATAGAGCTCATTATTTTAATTATATCCATTTAAATGTACAGTGGAGCCCTTGGATATTCTCAGCACGAATCATTAGGTATATTAGTGAAAAGCACTCGGAATCCATCTACATGCTGACACTCCACAATCTATTCTATTTGTGTCGCTGTAAAATAGATTTATATATAGATAACTAGAAAATAGTTGCTCGAGATATGCTATGAATTTTATATTTAACCCGAGTCACACTTCAACATAAAATCTAAAGTCGGGCACTAAAAGAATATGTCTCAGTGAGTACATACCGTCCACGGTCGCTGGCTACTGCTCATGCCAGAAAGCTGGACGAGGAGCCAGACCAAGTGGGTCCCCGCCCCAGGAATTCCCGAAGAGCCCTGGCCTTTCACTAAGGCAATGGTTCTCAAAGGGTGCTCCTGAAGGCCTAGGGGTTCCACCGGAGTGGCCTCAAAGCACCCATGAGGCCTGAATAAGGAGGGTGGTGCTGAATAGGGCTTCAAAGACCCCTACTCTTTGTCTTGGAGTTGCACAGCTTTGCTTTCCGCCTGATGTGTGAGTGAGTGCGTGTATATACATGTATGCATGTGTGTATATACATACACATCTAAATAAATAGATTATATAGATTATATACAGGGGCTTCTTTCTCGATGTAGTGGGGTATATGGTGCCCCCCCCCACCATGCCCTAGTCCCCAGAACCTTTGAATGAGATCTACTTGGGAAAAGGCTCCTTGCAGATGTGATTAATTTGAGGATCCTGAGATGAGATCATCCTGGATTATCTGGGTGGGCCTTAAAGGCAATGAGAAATCCTTATAAAAGACACATGGGATATCTGGACAGACAGAAGACGGCATGGTGTAGCAGGGGCGGGGACAGCAACATGATCAAAGCAGCAGACGGAAGTGATGTGGCCACAAGTCAAGGAATGCTGCAGCCACCCGAAGTGGGAAGAGGCAGAGGGGATTCTCCCCAGAGCCTCCAGGGGTGGACCCTGCCAACGCCATGGTTTTGGACTTCTGGCCTCTAGAACTATGAAAGAACAGACTTCTGTTGTTTCAAGCTACCCGGTTTGTGGTAACTTGTTACAACAGCTACGTGGAAACTAATACACTTTTTGAAGAAATAGCTCCAAAGTGGTTAAGTTTGCAAACCATTGCCCTCCATGGCCCTCAGTTTTCTTTTGCTTCACGCAAACTCATCCCTATTACTGCGCCTGGCCAGTCCAGTGTGCCTGCAAAGCCTGCCGGGGGAGGTTTCCGAAGCAAATCTCTTCCTCTGGGTCTTACCAAACGGCTCCCCAAGTGCTCAGACCCACCCCATCGCATCTGGTGCACAGAAGAGCCCTGTGGTGTCCAAAGCAGACAACAGCCTCCTTCGCGTCCACATCCTACTTTGTGCACAAGGCCTGGTGCGCAGCTGGGACTCAGTCAACACAGACTGAATGGCATGCCTGAGGTCACATAACCTCCAACTACGAGCTTGGTCTGGACATCATTCTTCCGACTTCCATCCTGGAGCCATTCCCACCAAACCCTGCAGCTCGAGACAATGCAACTGAATAACGAATCAGTGGCTCTGAGGCCCAAAGACAAATGCCATTTCTGGCCATGTTGGAGGAAGAGTCCAAATGATGCCAGGTGCCCAGGACTCAGACAACTCCACCTGCACTTCAAGACTCTGCCTGAGAACCACACCGCCCCTCCAAAGGCTACTGCTTACTTATGCTGGTTATTTAGCCATCTGAAATAATGGGAAGGGTAGGGAAAAATCTCTAATCACAGTATGTAATAATGACTTGGTTAACTCCCTCCAGAATAAAACTTCTTTAAAAGACTCTACTCATTAGGAATGAGGGTTAACGGGCCTCAAGTTGAGCTTAAGTACACTCTCCATGAATGCATGGGGTGTGAAATATATTAGCGCATACCCAGCCATGACTTCAGGGGCCATATTTACCCTGCTATAGAGAGGTTGATCACTGACCAAGTCCTCCAGCTCTACCCATCTGCCCACCTACCGATGATCTGAGTCAAATGATTCTCATTTATTTGGAGATATAGGCGGGCCGCTGCTCCCTAAGTCTAAACGAGGTTGTTGCCGCCTCAATGCTCCTCCATCCCACTATCCCTTCTTGGTCCTCACTGAACTCGTCCTGTATCAGCACATTTTGACAAGCTCCTTTCTCCCTTCCATCCAGCTCTCTCCTCACTCTGCTCTGTGCTCGCCCGCGGGCCGTCCACCTTGTGGACACTCCCCTACCTTCTGTTGATTCCTCTTCACCAGTCCACCCCCCGCGCCCCGCTTTATCCGTCGACATGCCCGCCCCAAGGATCAGTTCTAGAACCTCTTCTATTTTTATCCACACTCGCTTCCTAAGTGATCTCGCCCAGATTCATAATTTTAAATATTAACGACATGAAGATGAATCCCAAACTCCATCTCCAGCATGGACCTGCCCCCTGAACTCCAAACCCACACCAACAGCTGCCTGCCTGACACGGCCGCCAGGATGCTTAACAGGCACCCATATGTACCAGGCCCGAAGTGGGCCGCTGCCATGCCCCTTCCCCCGGATCAAGAAACAGCTTCTGACTCCTACCCCAGGGCTCTTCCCAGTAAACCCTGCAGTCCAAGATGCCACAGTCAAATAGCTACAGTCTTCTCCATCTCAGTTAAGTAGCAATTCCATCCCTCCAGCTCCTCAGGCCCAGACCCTGGAATTGTCCTTGCCTTGAATCTACTGGCAATCCTGTAAATTCCCCCTTTAAAATACGTCTAGAACATGACCACACCTTACCACTCGATGGCCAGCACTCTCATCCACTCCAAGCTGCCTTTCTTTCTTGTCTTGTAATAACCTCCTACCCAGTCTTCTAGCTCCATCCTTTGCCCAACACCCCAAAATCAATGTTCAACACAGCAGCCGAGAGCGACCCTATTAAACTAAGCCAGGTCACGTCACTCTTGAGCTCTAAATCCACTCATGGTGCCGCGTCTCACCCAGAGCAACAGCCACAGTCCTCGCCCGACCCTCATGGCGCTCCGTAACACACCCCCTGCAGCCGCTGGCCTCGTCTGCTGACACAGCCCCTCACTCCTTCTCCTCACTGGCCACAGCAGTTTCCATGCTACTCCCTGAGCAAGCAGGCAAGCTCCTGCCTTGGGCCTTCGTACTTGCTCTCTCCTCTGCCTGGAATACTCTTCCCCTCCCCAGAGTCCCTCATGGCCAGCTCTCCACTCTTTCAGGTCTTCATTCAAACATCCCAGGGCTAGGGGAGACGTCCCGGTTGCCTGATCCGAGGCCTCCAACATTCCATATCCCCCCTCCCTGCTTTACGCATTCTGCTCGGTATTAACCTTACGGTTCACTGACATGCCTGTTATCTCTCATCCTCTTCCACTGTCTCCCCAACTAGAACATGAGCCCCAAGAGGATGGGGACTTTGTCTCATCGGTTCACTGTCTCATCTCAGCACCTACAGCAGTGCCCGGCACGTGGGAGGTGATCAATAAGCACCTGTTCAATTTAAGGGTACAAGGCACAAGCCCCGGAAAGGTCAATGCCAGTGCGGCCTTCTAGGTTTCTCTTCCCCTCCTCTCCCACCCCCCAAAAACAGTTGATGGTTTCATTGCTTTAAGTGACATTCAGAACTGAAGACTGGCGTCGACTTACTGAATAAGGGAAGCTTATTCCTAAGTGTCAAAGTCTTATCCTTTATCCTTTCCAACGGGAATTCCTCAAATGTAACATACTCTACTCCCTGAAATGCCAAAATAGAGTAGCCTGGTTATGCTCTGGCACCAGCTTTTTTTTTTCTCCCTCCAGGTGTACTGAGATATTATCGACATGTGCGTTTGAGGTGTATCAGGTGACGATCTGATACTGTGAACTGACACCAACTCTTGAGGATTTGGGGGTGCAGCTGTAGCACGAATTAGCAGACTTGGGCCCTCGGGGCTTGAGCAGGGTGCTGAGGTCTCAGGGAGCCTGCTGTCTCACGCCGGTGGTTCTGGCAATCGCGCCCCTGCTCCCAATGGGCTCCTCCTGAATCCCACCCGGTCTGGGAGGCCTGCGGGAGGCAGGAGCACCATGGTCTGCAGCAGCCCTCTCCGGGCCCGGCCTCTGGCAGGCTGGCAGCTACTGACTGCTGAAGGGCACAGACAGGAAACGAGACCGGGTGTGAGCAGAGCGAAGGAGGGGCTAGTGGCGAGGACGGCAATGATTCAAATGACACAAATAACAGGGTGAGTGAAGACAGGGGCAGCCACGGCCTGCCGTGTGGCTGTGACGTCCCTGACGTGGCGCTTCATGCCGTATTCATACACCCCCTCACTGTTCTCCGATGCTTTATGTGGTACATGGGAGGTAGTTTTGTGGGGTTTTTTTTACAGGAAAGAAAGCCAAGGTTCAGAGAACCAGAGTGACTTTTCCATGGCCACGAAACTTTCTAGTGACAGAAGTGGGGTTTCACCAGGTCTGCCCGAGTCCAGGCCCAGGCCTTTAAGCTTTTAATCATTTGGATGGTTTCTCTCTTGAAGAGAAAATAATAAAAACACTTGTTGAATGAATGAACAAATAAATGACTAAATGACCAGAAGCTCCACGAGATGAGGAATATATTCCTTTGTCTCCTACTGTACCCTTAGTATCCTGACAAAATGGGGCACATCCCAGATGCCTGAAACAGTAGCATAAAAGTAAAAAAAAAAAAAAAAAGAAGAAGAAGAAGATGAGGGGATCCGTCTCCGCCACAGAGAAAAGTGCTCGGGCTTCGTGTTCACTGCTGACCTCCAACTCTCCTTGACGTGTTCTAAAATGGCTGCTATGCTCACACGTCCTTTAGACAGAAATGTTTTTAGCCACAAGGACAGGAATCATAATGGGGATAAAGGTCACAGCTTCCACTAGTCCGGAAGGGCCAACAGAGAAGACCTACAGCAAAACCCCCATTTCCACAAACTCCGGTAACGAGGCCCCGCATCTGTACTGACTATTCCACCCGTGTTTCAAATCTCCATGCCATCATCCAGGCCTTAATAACCCTCAGAATTATCTGCACTTCCATTTCTGTCATGTATCACTGATATATTTTAATAAATAGTCAAGTAGAAAAGATTAGATTAATAGATTAAAACTATTAACCTATTAAACAACTCTTAACAGTCTAGAAATTCAAAATAACCTACAATGCATAAATACATCATTACTTTGAGGTAATTCCTAAGCACTTAATTTTCGTCAATGTATGGTGTCAGTCAGCCACAACACTGGGTAATACTGCAGCTCAGAAAGACAGCATGAAGATTTAAACATTAAGAGTTAATTCCCTGGTTAATTTAGGCCTAAAATAAAAAAAAAGCAGGAGTCTTGAGCAATGCCGTCAAGTCACAGACTCTGACATTTGGCATGTGGGGCCCTCCGGGTAAAGCTGGGGAACTTTTTTCACGGGTGTCATGGCACGTGGAAGGCTGGCCCAGGTCACTGAAAAGAATTACTACTAACAGCATTTAAATAAATGCACAGCCTTCGTCTTCCAATGGGTCTGGCAATGATGCAATTCGGATCCGTCAGCAATGCACGCGGCTGTCTGAAGCCCCACCTCGCCATGTCCCCCCTCACATAATTGTTGGGACACCACAGACTCAGGAATTCTCGCCCAACTACGATCCCCTCACTGGAAAAGGAGACCAGAGCGGGGGTCGTGCCCACTGTGGGGCTTTCCTGGACACCCACTGGTCTGAAGCAGACCCTATAGGGCAGGTAACGCAACCCATGAAGAATGAGGCAGACCCCAAGCTGGTCCTCATGCTGGATGATGTATATACAGAGGATAAATACACTCCTTCTGCCACCAACGTTACTTCCTGCCAAGGCTATGACTGACTTAGCTACCGCCCCTTTCTCTCACAATTCCTCTGGCCACCTTCCCTTGGAATGAAAGGTCCTTCCCAACAGGACCACTTCCCTCCAACATCCTAAGCACACTGATAACTGATGCCCACAGCTGCCCAGCTGCTACCCCTCCAGTGTACTCCCCACATCCTGCCATTTCATCTGGCCTCCTCCCCTCCACACTCCACCCGCCAGGCCTTGAGGCTAGTTGATGACAGAGACTGAGGTTTATAAACACAGCTAGCTCTGTCCACACACTCTGTGGTAAAGATCCAGGCCTGGTCCCTCACTCCCCAGAGGCAAGCTGCCCTCGGAAACACAAACGAAACTCCTAACTATATGGTTCAGGCCTCCCAAGGTGTTGGGAGGGTAAACTAGATGCACGGATTGTTGTCAAGCTTCGCCCTCCCACTGCCCTCTCCTCGTGTATAAGCCAGAGACTTGACACTAACCACTAAGGGTTGTGTAGAAGATTAAAGCACAGAGATGTATACAGGTGCCCACCATGACACCCCCACACAGTGAAGCTCCATAAATGTTAGTTCTTTTCTCCTGTCTTTACCAAGCACACGCCAGACAAAATGTGAAAAGTTTGGCCAAACTGACAAAGATAAGCTCTTAGGCCATGGATGCAATACTCATAAATAAATGTAGAAGGGGAATTTTTAGGCTCTATGGAAACAAAAGGAGCAGAGGGCATGGCACCTGTCCATGCAGCAGCAAATAAGAAGAGAGCTGAGGACGCACAATGCAGCCAAGTTCACCGCAGGACGGGAAGGTGGGAGTGATCAAGAAGGTGGGTTTGAAGAGCCCTGACATTCTTAACCATCATATGTGGCATGGGACCTGGAGCAAGCTGAGGCTGAGGCTCTTCTCTTTGGCTGATGGAGCCAGATAGACGATGAGGTTGTAGAAATTTCTGGAGTTGCTTCCTCAAATCAAGGGCCTGCGTCATTAGGGGCCTGAAGAAGCAACCAGGTAGAATCATTCTAGTTACCATTCACAAGAGTGCACTTCTTCAGGACAAGGCAAGACTTCTAAATGCTCTGAACTGATAATTGCAGCTTCACACGGACTTGAATAATTTGCTCAAGGAGCACAAGTGGGAGACTCGTGCTGGTGGGTGGACTGAGCAGAGGCTCCCTAGGGTCCCCAGCCACTTCACTCTGCTGGACCACCCCAAGCTCAAGAACCACAGTGCCACTCGGCAAAAACATTCATCGATTTTGATGTGCATAAGTACGTTTGCATTTCTGTGGCTGTCTCCACAGGGCAAACCTAAGAATCTGTCTGAATTTTCAAGAATCTGCACTATTTGCAGAGTTTTGGTTTAACGGTAACTGATTAAAGCAGAGAGTGAACTCTGCCTACCAAAATGAACTTTCAAGGTCAGCCTGTAATTTATGATTTTTGTGGTCCAACTTTGCCAAAGTTTGGTAGAGCGCGAATACACACTTCTGGAAACAGAAGAAGCTCCGATAACAGGAGCATAAACCTAGAATCAAGATGTAAGATGCAGCCTGACTAAAATACACCCAGAGTTCTCAAATAATTCATTCTGCTAATACTATACTGCTCACTGACTAGCATCCAGCCTACTGTTACTATGAATGTTTGAGCAAGTGAAGTTAATTTGTTTAGGGCTACTTTTAATTTACTGGTGAAATCCAAAATGCTAAACAAGAATATATTATTCAAAAAATAATTATGCAACCGCACAAATGTGGTTATCAAATTAAATAGTCCACCAGTGAAAAATGTTGGCTTAAAGGACAAGACTCAGCGTGTCCCAAAGCCATTTGACTACTGAGGTGATGTGAGATGACTCTCTCTCAACTCCCTCCCAGGAAGAGGGATGCCAATCACTGCTGGGAAATCAAATGAAGCGTGTAAACTGCCATGACACAGTGGCTAGATTGTGGTAAGCCCTCAACAAATACAAGCTCCGCACCCTCATCCCTACCTCTAGTTCTCGCTCTGAGATCTAGGCTACAAGAACTCAGTGCCACCCCACTGTTACCTCCTCCTATGAAAGGAACCCAGCATGGTGGTGATGTGGTGATAGAAACAGGCATTTATTGAACCCCTACTATACACCAGGGGTTGTGCTAAGGGTATATACATAATATAGTTTTTGATTCACTTATTTACTTAGTTTCAAGTATACAGTGCACTGGTTAGACACGTATATAGTTCACAGAATGATCCCGTTGCTACCCCCCTCCTCTAGGTCCGTCGTCAAATTGTCCACTATATTTGTGAGTCTGTTTTTGATTACTTTGTTCTTTTTATTCCTTAGATTCTGCACACAACTGAAATCATATAGTGCGTATCTTTCTCTGTCTGGCTTAAATACCGTCTAGGTCCATCAAAGCAATATCTTTTTCCATCTCCTTCCTTTTAGTTTGTGTGTGTCTTTTAATCTGAAGTAAGTCTCTTGTAGGCAGTCTATGTAGTATGATAAAGACTCAGGATCTACAACCAAGAATACCTTATCCAGCAACGCTATCATTTAGAGTTGAAGGACAGATAAAGAGCTTCCCAGACAAAAATAAGCTGAAGGAATTTATCACCACCAAGCCAGTATTGCAGGAAATGTTGGAGGGACTTCTTTAAGAAGAAAAAACATATATCAAGAACAAGGAATCAAGAATGGTAAAACTACATTCCTAGCAATAAGTACCTCATATGGAAAAGAATTAAGTGCTCCAACCAAAAGATAGAGTGGCTGAATGAATAAGAAAACAAGACCCCTACATATATTCTTATACTTAATAATATTATTAAAAAGTACTAATATTATCACTGACAACACTATGAGGGAAGTACTAATACAGTCCGCATTTCACAGATGAGGAAACTGAGATCAGGTAACTAGTCCAAGGTCACACAACCAGGCAGTGGAGAGTACCAGGATCCAAACCTGGGCAGTCTGGACTCTTGAATACTGTGCTAAACCACTCAGTCCTTCGTGGGGCTCAAGAGAAGGTGAAGGTGATCCCTGGAAAACTGGGCATGGAAAGCGGGAGCCACAGGAGTTACTGGTCCACTTTGGGGCTATTCCTGGACCGAGCAGGAGGCGATGCACTTTGGATCAGGACTCACACAATGCTTTGCTGAATGGGATTCCTTAGGCCTGGAAAAAACATTTCCAGAAACTCATTTCCAAGCCAACATTCTAAAATCCTGCCTTGTCCTGAACCCTAGGCAACACCTCTTGTAACATCTTGCCTCCTACAGTTTATTCTCCTGATGGCCAGAATGATCCTCTTAAAAACCAAAGCACATCATGCCACGCCTCTGCTCAAAATCACCAGCTGGTTCCCCGTGCCTCATACAGGGTAAAGGCCAAAGTCCCATGAACAGACTCCAAGGCCCTCCACAGCCACATGGGTCTCCCAGCTGCTGCCCTAACACTCCTGCCCCGGGGCCTGGGCACCTGCTGTTCTCTCTGGCTGGAATGTGCTTCCCCTTCAACTGCTTGGCGCAGTCCCTCACCTCCCTCAGATTCTTGTTCGAATGTCACCTTCTTGGTGATGCCATACTCCCTCTGGCCCTATAATCTCCCTCTCCCTGCTTTCCCTCCACAGTACTTCATTTACGTACTCATTTTGTCTCCCCCACTCCCACCAGAACATCAGCTCCACAACGCCAGGCATTCGGTCTGCTTTGTTCAACGCTGTATTTCCAGCGCTAGGTCAGGCTCTGGCCCTTACTAGGTGCGCAGTAAGCATTTGCGGAATGAATGAATGAGACTTGGTTTTTATCTTCTCCCCTACCCGAAAATCTCCCTGTCTACATGATCCTGATCACCTGTTAGGCAACTGGTACACACAATGAACAAATGAATCCCTTCACCTCTTCTATCCCTGCTTTCCTTATCTCCAAAATCAGAGGGTGGGACTAGATTATCTAGAGTCCATCCAACTCTGAAAACCTTCAATTAAAAAAAAAAGGTATAATTCTTCATTATAGCAAGTCTGTAGCTTCATTTACTCAATTATAAAAACTGCATTTCCTTTAGACTATTCCACAGTGAAGGCACCACAGCTCCCGTGCATCTTAGAACTGAGGTTTGGCTGCAGTTGTGCTACGTGATTTGTAACCCGCACACCAGGTCAACAGTAACCTCAAGTGCTGGCATCACTGGTCTTGTAAAATCGACCCAGGTTGGGTTACAGGGAAGTAAACCAAACCACATTTGGTTGTCTCTTAGGATCAGGAACACCACTTCTCCTTGTCCCCCTCAATTTAACACTAATTCCTTAGCAGCCCATGCTGTTGGTTTTGGGGTTTAGCCAGAGGCCCTCTGGAGAAGTAACAAAATTAGGTGTTCCGGGCCAAAAGGAAGGCGCTGGGACGAAAGCAGACCCTGGTGTGTGATACAGAGCGGCCGGGAGCTGGGAATGGAGGCCCACGTCAGCAGGCTGTGGGTCCTTCAAGGTCATTCCTGACCAGGGCCATCTAGCCTAACTCTGACTTAGGGAACTTCAGGCCTTTTGTCCCCATCTGACACAGGGACTAAATGACGCTACTTACTGCTCTATAAAGTATCTATGAGTCTATATACCCCATCTGGCCAATCTAACAGAAAGCCAGGGTCAAATTCCCCAGCGGCGTCAGCTCAGGCCTACGCTGATGTGCTCTTGCTGTTTAATGCATACATTACTTCTCAGACTGAATGTTGGGTCACTATACAATAATATCGCTTTGCTCTTTCAAATATGCTCTATTAGCTTTAATGACAGAATCAATATAAACTTGTGAGCTCCTTCAGACTCCTTGCCTTCTTGACAAGCCCTCAGCCTATGGCACAGCCCTTGGCCTCTAAAAGGCTCCTCTAACATCAATTCACTGATGGCTTCATACCAAGAAGAGGGAAGGTACAGTGGTTAAGCATAAGTATGAAGGACGTGGTTCCATAGTGTAGCGGTTAGCATGTCTGCTTTACATGCAGAAGGTCCTGGGTTCGTGCCCCAGTGGAGCCATGGTCCATGGTCTATGGTCACGCCACCCTGAACAAGCCCGATGTCTGATCTTGGAAGCTAAGCAGGGCCGGGCCTGGTTAGTACTTGGATGGGAGACCACCTAGGAAGACCAGGTGCTATATGCATAAATAAAAAAATAATAATAATAATAATAAAAACCACAAGTATGAGAGAAGGCAAAGCTGGGTGGGGTTCTGGCTGTACTTTTCACTTCCAACTGGCAGCCTGAGCCCTAGAAACCTCTGTGCCTCAGCTTCCTCATCTGCAAAGTGGGAATAATAAGAGCACCTCCCTCTTAAGGTTGTTACGTAGCATACATAAATTAAGTTAATATATATAAACCACTTAGCCCAGATCCCAACACTTGACCACTGACCCATGTTAGTCATTAGTAGAAATTTCTTCTTTATGCCTCAAGTTACACATGACCCTGAGGTTTGAATGGTCCTTCCTGGTATATGTTCTGGCACCACGGTAACATCATTGAGTATATACAAGCCAAGGCTAGTCAGAAAGGACAAACAGATGGCACACACGCCAGCCACCCACTCTCCTGACTGGGGCAGGCATCTCTAATCTATCTCAGCACTTTTCTCTCTCTTCATGCAGCCATGAGCTGATAAGACTCGATACAGAACTTCGGGCAGCCAGTAAGACTAGAGAAGCCTGCCTGTTGTCCTCTATCAAGAGGCAGACATGCTGGTGTGAGAGAGATTCACACTGGAGGGCAAGGACCACGTGTGCATGAGAGTCACGAGAAACAAGTAGAGCTTTGTCTCTTTGTTCACTGCTGTAGACTAGCATCAGTAGACACTCAAATGTTTGTTGGATGAAATAAATTAACAACAAATCCATCTGAGTCCGTAGCACAGAGCACTGGCAGGTGCTCAAAGAATATGGGAGAACAGCGGGAGAGAGGCTGGCTAGACCACCACTTGAGCAGTGTTGCTGAGTAGAGAAAGCACCTGGCTTAGGCAGGTTCAAGGCTTGACACAGCCATTCATTCATCACATGACCCTGAGCAGGGCCTACCCTCCCTATGTGTACAATGTGAGGGAGGAGCTAGACAAGCACAAGGCCCCTTCCAGTCCTGACACTCCGATACAGGAAGCACTTCCAAGCATCACTAGTTTAAGGATTTCCGCTGTCCCACAAACCACAGCTTCTTACACTGCCCTCATGCAAAATCCCACTTCCAGGGTCTCAGAAGAGAAACACAAGGTACTGGGCAGCTGCTGGCCATGACATGGGTCACCACCTGCATTCACAGTCCCAAGTCCAGTCATCCACCCCTCCATTCCAGCCCATACTCCTAATCCCTACACCATCCCCACACCTTCTTCCATCTCATTCCAAGTATTCGGCTTATAGACACCTACTGAACACCTGCTACAGGCCAGTCCCCAGCAGTGAACAAGACAAACATAAGCCCTGCCTACAGAGCTAGCACTAGAAAGGCAGAGAAAAGTTCACAAATAAGTGAAATAATTAAAAAGCATAAACAGGGCGCAAGCCCTTGAAGAAGGGGGTCAGGGAAGGCTTCTCTGGGGAAGAAGGAACAGCATGAATAATGAGAAGATCAGAGAAAAGTACACTCCAGGCAAAGGAACAGCAGTTGCAAAGGCTCTGAGGCCAGGGTCAGTAAACCATGGCCATTTGCATATTTACGTATTTTATTTGTTCAGGGTGGCGTGGCCATAGACCATGGACCGTGGCTCCACTCTGGCACTTTTGCATTACACTGGCTGAGTTGAGAAGTTGCCCCAGAGACTATGGCCCTCAAAGTGTAAAATATTTACTGTCTGACCCTTTACAGGTAAAGATGTTTGACCCTGGGTTTAGAGTGTTAGATAAATATAGAGACGGTCAGGGTAGCTAAAACAGACTGAGCAAGGGGGAGGCTGACATACGAGGAGATTGGGGAGGTGGGTGGGTGCCACCCTGTGCTGAATTCATATGGGTCACAATGACTTCCAGCCTGGGGTCACTGCCTCTGTTCTACCTGCCTCCACTCCATCCTGCACAGATGTCAGGGTGATCTCCTCGTAACACAGCCAGACATGTTACTTTTCTGCTCGAAGAACTTTAACAGCTCCTATGATTTCCCAAAGTGTGTTCCAAAGAACACTCGGTCCATGGGATGAACTTTAATAAAAGGGTTCCATAGTTAAGTTTGAGAAACATGGCATTTCCTCTCTGCTGTTCTTAAGTATACACGTTAGCACATGAAAGGCTCTGAAAAGTTATGAAAGGCTCTGAAAAGTTCCACAGCAAAGAAATTTGTTCATTTTGTTTAATGCATATCTAGATTTATTGGACCATGGAACCCCTTTTTTCCACAAAAATCTATTAATGTTTTGAAACAGGTTCCATGGGCTAAAGAGCAAACCCCTAGTTTGGCATTCATAATCTGACCCTAATTCCAGCAGGCAATCCTAGAGCCTGTTCCAGATGTCATGTGTGTGGCCTGGGAAGCCATCCCTCTTATCTGCCCCTCGCCTTCTTCTTGCCTTCCGTGTCCCCAAATAAGGATCATGTGGCCACTTCAGCTCTGCTCCACTCCAGGGAACAGCAGTAGCGGCCACACTAACGTTTACCAAGTATCTGCCTGGGCCACTGTGGTGGGTGTTCATTGCGCGGAACTGCTCTGCATCTCTTCCCACCTTCTTGGGTAATAACAGCCCACCTTTCCTTTGCAGACAGCCCCTCCTCCCTACCCTGCCAGCTCCAAAGGTGAGGATGCACCCCTGGACTGGTCTGGCAGAGTATGCCGTCCCCCTGCTTTGGAGTGACTGGTTCAGCAGGATGAGCACAAGTCCAAAGTGGACCAATGGATTCCAGTCTCGGATGGGCCTAGCTGCCCCGGAGTTCACAACGCAGCAGCTGAGACGGGGTAGCTCGGGTTTTTCTGCCCAGTCGTATGCTTCACCCCTAAGTTCTCCACAACTTGGGCCAGTTCCCTGCAACTCGATGGCCAGTTCAGGACGGAGTCATCCTTGGTTCCAATCACAGGTGCCCACTTTGGAGAACAAGAGGCCTGGAAAGTGCCACCCACTACTGCCCCGGGAAGGATGACACGTCGCAGCAAAGGGAGCTGGCCCAGACCACCCATCCTTTCAGGTGGACGGGGAGCGCAAGGGAGCGGTGGCTGTTCGTGGTGAGACCAGGGCAGGGGGAGCATACCTGCTCGCCGTGCTTTTCCTTCCAGCCGCACTGGCTCCGTCAGCCTGCAAAAGAAACCCAAAACACCTACATCAGCCAAGGGTGATGATACAGATTCTAGCCACGGCCATCCCACCAAGCTCCCGCTCAATATCAGCCTTCAGACACAGGGTGAACTGGTCACAGGCCCCTGCTCCATTCCTCCAGGCGGGAAAAATCTGCCCCCCAGCGGTAAGAAGAAGTCAGCACACCCCCAACTCACGTCTGCTTGGCCCTTTAAATACAACTGAGCACCCATGCCAACACAAACCCAGCAACCACAGAGCCCTGGGGACTCAGTGAAAAGTAAGTAACCAGCTAAATCTGAGATTGAATTGCACCATTTTTATTTTCAGCTGGGATTTCCAATAAAACAGTAGCCACAGATTTATTCCTACCAACCGGAGTGGGAAAATCCTATTATGTTAAAATATTCTGTCTCCCAAACGCTCCAAGCAGGGGGGAGGGCAAGAGAGTGCTGGCTCTTAATCTCTTTTATTTGGGGGTGGGGGATGAGGAGATAAGGCTGACCAAATGAAATTTTCAGAAATCATAAAATTCTGGTTCGGATGCAGAGACTGAGGCCCTGGGCGAGGAGGGAGCTGCCTGAAGTCTCAGGAGAACTGAACGACAAATACCCCGGGCATCCTGACTCCCAGGCCAAACGCGGACGAAGCTCAACGCGGAGGCTGCACTGAGAACACCTAGGTCTCCACCACCACTGGCTGAAGACGCATTCCCTGGCTTTGTCATAATAACATTCATTATAATAGTTCCAATACTGCAGCTTCAAAACTGGCACACGTGTCTTCCCGAATTCAGAATCCTTTCCCTTTTAGAAAGGTAACGTGGTGCAGTCTAAATTTGAAAACAACCCTGGCAGGGTCTGCGGAGCCCCAAGTGCTCAAGCACACTGATATCTGTGTAGTGAAACTTACTGCAGCCGGCCCTATGTGGGATAAATGAAGATGGCAACTAGCCTCTTCTCACTTCAGGTCAAGTTCTGCCATCTCATCAGATACCAGAAATCTTTTTGTTTTCAAGCTTTTCAAATTTCAGGATTGTGTTTGAGAGGTTGGGAACCGAAAATAAACACAGTGGCAGCTACCTTTTAATGAGTGCTTTCGGGAAGTTGCAAACTGGCAAAGCCATATGGCGGACTTCTATCCAAAGAATAAATATATAAAAATGAAGGAATTTCACCTCCAAAAAAGAGTCACAACTCTGCTTCTCTTAAAAACCCAGATAATCCAGGAACACACAGTCCCACAGGGCCACAGTCTGCTAGATACACCTGGTTCTCCAGTCCCCACCTGTCCCTCCTGCCTTATATCCGGTCCTCCAGCCTGGCCCCTGTGGGCACCCAGACTTGCTCCCCCTGACAAACTTCCCAGCAGGTGCTAATGCATGAACACCAAATGCTTCTTATTTAATCCTCTCGATAGGTCCCCTAACACACGTACACGCTATTCCCATTTTATAGGCACAGAGGGTCAAAGAATTTAAGTCATTTATCCAACACCTCACAGCTACAACTACAGGTCTGGACCACTCTAGGCCCATTTTCCTCAGCTCCATAATATTTCATCTCCTGCCAACATTCAGGAGAGCCAATTGGGAAAATGGAGTGAGAGCCCGTGTAGCCCCATTTCCCACATGAGAGAAATGGAAAGGTGAAGGACACACAGGGAGGTAGAAATATGAAGCCTGGGCATGAGGAATGAATGGGAAGCCCGGTGTGTCACGTCAATGGAAGAAACAAAGCAGAAAATGGTCTGCATATCATTTCACTGGGAGCAAGGGCAGGATCGATTCTAGCCTGTTTCTGACATCTTGCACTCCCCAAATCCTGTTCGTAAAGCAAACAGGAGGACACTGTTTTAATGTCCATACCATAAGAGGCAGGAGCGGTAGAAGGTGGAAACTCTGCCCCAGAGAGCTTAAAAAAACTGTAAAATCCCGAACGGCCTCTTGCCTTTCCGACTCAACTCTGGGCATGTATTTCTATCATTTCATACATATTTTTAATGTTGTCTTTTTTTGTCCTTTTCCTTCATAATTTCACACAGAGTTGACCCGTTCAAGTCCAGTGAACATGTGAGTGGGGAAAAGATTCTGTTTTCCGCACACCTCATCTCTACCTATGCTCCCTCTTATGATGTTTATGATACTTGAGTTTCCTATCACTGGTAGCATCGCTCATGTTTGTTTTCCACTCATTTTTATAAAATGAAGACAAAATGCTAAAAATGTTCAAGTCGTTGTCTAAACGAATCCTTCTGCAGAGACTAAGGGGGTGGCACTGGGAATATGGAACCACCGGAGAAAGGAGTGCTACCTCAGCAGGGTATGAAATGTCCATTTACTGGAAGATACAGGAAGCTGAGAGACAATGGGCACAAGAGATGTCCGACAGCACATGCAATATCACGGCACCTGCCAATCATAACCCTTGGGCCTAGCTGAGTCCAGACCCACCATAAGAACAAGAGACAGCCTCTTGGGCCTCCCCAGCCCTAACTGAAGCCCACACTGCTGAAGGCATCGTAGAGACCCATAAGATGCCAAGTCGGCTTGGTCTATGTCCTCACTAACACATCATAGAGATCCTTACTGTTTGAATTCAGTTGAAACTCTGACATTGCCATTTTCCTAGGTCAAAAAGTCTATTATCAGAAAATTCATGTGATTCAATCTAAACCACAAATTCACCTTTACCCACTGTAATCTGACTGGATTCTCAGTTTGAACCGAAGTTTAAGAGCACAGGGTTTAGAGTCAGATGGCCTGAGTTTGAGTCCTGGTTCTGTCATTTTCTAGCTGTATAACCCTAGGCAAGTCACTTGTACTCACAAGGTCTCAGTCTCCTCGTCTGAAAAACGGCAATAAAGTAATCTCAGGACCTACTCATGGGACTAGCATGAGACTCAAACAAGACAATGAAATACAGTAAAGCACGTTAAAGTACTTAGCATGGACTCAGCTCTGGTAATGATGATCACTAACAACCCTAGTACAGGTACCAAGGCCACCATGCATTGGGTCCAGAAAACTGAGGCACAAATAAACGGAGCGACTTGCATAAGATTACACAGCAGATGAGTGAGTGGCCGAGCCAGCCTGGACTGCACCAGAAGTCTTCCCAGCCTGTCTCTGGCTTGATCTGAAAACCGCCCTGCAAGTCAGCATCTCAGGCGCGTCCACCCGACCCCACAGCCCCGAGGCCGCGCCCGAAGGGCTGGTCAGAACGACGCTGAATACAGTGATGTAGGCCAAGGACTAAGTGCAGGCCAGGTATGTGCAGTAACCGCTTAAGTAATGGAAATTCTGCTTCTGCTGCCGCCACTGGACCAGGTGCTCCTAGAAGACGCAGCTTCCTGTCACGGCCATCTGGGTCTCACGCTGAACCTTGCACGAGCTCTTTCCTTTCCCTGGACCTGAGGGTCTCCATAGGTTAAAATAAGGACAGGAACATGACAGTTAAATCCGATCACCTTCGACCTCCACTTTCATCTCTGTCATTCTATGCGGAATTGACCCCACCTTAACCAAAAACACCTCTATGGCAAATAAATACGATGGTGGACAGTGGGCCCATGAGAGTCCTCCTGCTCACTCTCACTGAGGTGGGGGTAAAGGTATCTAACACCCCCAGCTCTCCGTGAGGGTACCTGCACCCCTTGCTCAGCCCCATCAGTTCCTCACACAGCAGCTTCTCCCTAGGACCTGGGCAAGGCTATTTTTGGTTTCGTTCGACCCTCCTGTTCCCTCCCAAATGAATGTTAAGTTGTTCTTTTCCATTCTCTTATTAAGGATTTTCTTGGAAAGAAAATATTATTCCAAACCCAGAAATTTTATTTCTAAATTTGTGCAAATGTAAGTTGTAATACATTAGCTGCATTTCACATTTTGTGCAAATGGCAGAAACAGGCAATTCGTGTGCTATGGGATGGGGGCTGGCCAACGATTTCGATAAAATAAACCCTTTTTTAATTTAAATGCTAATGCACTGAATTAAAATTTAATAACTGAGGAAATTGAAAAGCCGAGCAGGAATATTGGAAATAAATCCAAGCAGAAACAGCTGAAATTAAAAATTCTAGAGAGTGGGAGGATAGCAGCTAAGCTGTCTTATATGATTACATTTTTTTTTTTCAGAATGAAGCAAAAAAAAAAAAAAAATCCTATCTCTCGCTGGCTCTAGGGCAGTAAATCCACAGTGCTGTGATTTATTGCTCAATTTTCCTGAGGGAAAAAGGCTTTCTTTCATGCTGAAATATTTCATAAATTTCAAGCCAGCATAAATTCTTAATTTAAAAGTTATGGAGGTCACATTTAGTGCACTGGTACGGTTCCAAAATCTTAAAGGAATAGCAGCAACCCAAAAAAAAAAAAAAAAAAAAAAAAAAGGCAAAGAGGAGGGGTAGAATTTGCTTTTCTTTTTTTCTTTTTTTTTTTTTCATTTGGTTTTAATTCACGACTTGAAATTTCATTATTAAAGATTCCTCCTAGATGGATGAAACCCAAGCACGTGGGGAACTGGTTGGTGTGTGTTTGGAAATCTGCTGCAAAAGATGAAGAGATAAAGATTTAATTCAATTATAAAAAGGCATTCTTTTTTTTTAAGCCACTTGAGGAATTTCTGGTAAAAATTTCCTCCCTTCATTGCCTGGGAAGGGGTGAGGGTGGGGGAGGGTGGCCAATGTAATTGCTTCTCTTAGATCTCCAATCTTTTGTGCACACTGATATATTCATTTGTTATACAGCTGTTCAACGGCGGAAAGAATGCTGGGGCGCCCATAATTCTAAGCAAATCAATCAAAAATTAATGATTTGTCATGCTTGCACAATGGAGGAAAACAGCTCCTTGGGTCCTGGCTGCCTGATCTCGAAGAATGAAATGCCTTTCTTCGATAAGACAGCCGAGCCAGAGGTTCAGGGAGGCTGAGGTGCCACAGCAAATGTGGGGGCTCCCACCCCCCAAGCTCTGTGGGATGGAGGGGGCTACCATCTTGGAGGGGGCATCTCCAAGATGGCGCCTCAGCCGGTCAAGCCTGGGACCTGGCACAGCACATTTCCATGGCGGTATAATTAGGATCTTGTCTTGTCCCTCCCCCACTGAATCTCAAAAATTGCTTCCTCTCTGGGGACTTCGATGACTCCTCCCCTCCCCCACCAGATCTGATTTGTCCTTGTTCATTGTTCTCCAACCCTGCTAACGCACCGCACCACCAGTGCCTTTCACCGACTCTATGGGCCTGGGATTACGGTTCCTGGAGCACCTGTCTCCCCTCAACGGGGCAGTCCTCCTGGACCAAGACCACATCCCACATGTGGCCAAGTCTCCAGCACCCAGCTCAGGACCTGGCACAGAGCCAATACCCACCAAATATGGTCAAATTCATTAGTTATTATTTCTCAGGAAATATAGATGAGGTTCTTGAGATGAATGATGAATTCATCTAAATTAATTGCCCCTGCATTGGCAATTAATTATATTTGGATGAAATACAACAACTGATCTTAAATAATCAATCACTCCTTTACTCATTCAACAGGTATTTCCTAGAAAGCCTACTAAGTGTCAAACACTGTGCTCAGCTTTGGGTGGACAACTTCGAATCAACTGGTGGACCATTCCAAATCCCCAATGTTCACTGCTTCTGGGGCTTTCTCCACCCTGGGAAGGGAAGAGTGAATGCAAACCAACCCAAGATGGGAAGTTCTCTGCATGCTCAAATGCCCCCTGAAGTCTTGTGAGTATTCTTGTGAGTATATTCACAAGTGTCAAATGCATACGTACACATGTATGTATGTATGTTAGTTTGAATATATAAATTCTGTTTAGTACACCAACTGGTTCAACTAACTCTGTAGGAAGACTCTCAGCCCCAGGGGTGAGTGAAACCAAGTACACTCAACTTGGAACTTGGAGGCCCATAGGAGGTGCTGCACCTGTGAGAAGCACCTGCCAGAGCCCCAGGCCCTGCCCAGAGGATGATTCCATGCCCCCTATTTACTGAGGACAGGACAAGTGGGTCCAAAAAAACTCAAGTCACATCAACTATCTCTATCTTTTCTAATAGCCATAGGTCCCCAAATTTAACTTCTCTTCTCTCCCACTGGGGTGCAAGATTCAAATCAGCAGTCATTTGCTCATCCAACAATTATTTACTGAGCTCCTTCTACACACCAGACACTATTATAGGCAGATGGAATATACCCCAATGGTGATTACATCAAGTAGGGGAGAAAGTAACATTAGGTGTAATAAATTATTAGTACAATCTAGAGTATACTAGAAAGTAATCAGTACTCGCTGGCAGGGGAGGGGGGCGGAACAGAGAAGGGTAAGGGGTAATTAGAAGGCTGTGGACAAGGGATGAGCTGCGGGTTGCAGTTTTAAATAATGTGATCAGAGTAGGCGTTATTGGGTAAACAATGGAAGGAGGTGGGGAAGTTGGGTCAGGTGGTGTCTGGGAAGGAGAACGGCCAGTGCAGAGATGCAAGGGCAGGAGTGGGTGGGGACAAGTGCAGGAGAGGTACAGGAGGTTGGCCCAGGGCCTTACAGGTCACTGAAGGGCTCTGGCTTTTACTCTGGAGACCCACTGGGAGGTTTTGGCAAAGTGACATAATTTGACTTTCAGTTTTCAAAGATCGTTCCAGCAGCTGTGTTAAGAACAGACCAAAGGGCGAGGGTGGAAGCAGGTGGGAGGAGGTCCCTGCAGCAGCCCAGGTAAAAGATGAGGGCAGCTGGGGCCTGGATAGCGGCAGGGAAAGGCTTGGGTTCTGAATATACTGGAAAGTGGAACCAACCAGGACTTGGTGATGAACTGGATGTGGGGTATGAGAGAAGGAGTCAAGAGACTGCAAACATCTTTCTCCTCAGTACCAAAAAAAAAAAAAAAAAAAAAAAAAAAAAAAAAGAATTGCATCTCTCTGGCTCTGGTACATAAGAATATTAATCACCAGCACAGCACTTAACAGACTGTTACACTGCATTGAATCTCCCAGTAACCCTGAGGCAGAGACATGGCAGTTTAACTATCCCCCCTTTAATCAAGAATTAACCAAGCACCCCAAGGGGCCAAGTGACTTGTCCAAGGTCACACAGCTGGTCAATGGGTTGGCCAGGGATCACACTTTTTTTATACACATCTTCATTCTAGAACCAAGGAATCAAACCTGACCCCAAACTATGTAGAGGAACTGCTTTTCTATATAACCCCAGGGCCCCGATTCAAGCACAAGCGCTCCCCACTTTTATTCAACAGGTAATCTTGAAAAACACACTGAACAATAGCCTTGCAAGTTGTTAAAGAGGATTCCATGCCTAGGAAACTACATATATTATAAATTCCCTAATTAGACCCTGCTTCTTAGATCACATTCAGTGATATGTTTCTAGCATGGGGTACTTGGTTTTTAATTTTGTACATTTGTCTTCCCAAGTGAACGTGGTTACTCAGATACACGAACTCCCCTGGGTTCCAAGCTCGAGGGGTGGATGGAAGCTGCCAGAGAAGGCTCTGGGTTAACAGCACTGGAACTCAGATGCGTGATGCCATTTTTCAATAGCCATATACAATATACAGTTCAGTCTAGATGTGTGATTCTGAGCAAGGCCTTGGGAGATTGATACTAAGATGAATCCGACACGGTTCCTTATTCACTTACCCAACTACGACCTATTAAGTGCCTACAATGTGCTAGGCACCAGGGTAGTTACTGGGGACACAAGAGCAACACAGACAGTGAGGAAGACAAGCAGGGATTGCTTAATGACTCTACACTGTCAGTTTATAACTACCCACTGAGCATCTACGCTGAAGAGAAAGGCCTAGATTCCATGAGCATCTCTGACGATAGAAAACAATGAGACTGCAGGGCTGGGAAGGGCTTCCCTGAGGAAGAGAGGCTAGAACAGGGCACATGGAGCTCCTGCTCAGCGGGGAAATGTAAAATCTAGATGCAAACGAAGTTAACAGCAGTGGGGTGCCCGGCAGTGAGGAGAAGGGTGCCATCTTGCCAGCTGAGAAGCCTGGGGCCCTGAACCCTCATGGCTGCAAACTTCACTGAGGGCCTTCGCCTCTGGAGGAAGGCGCCAGCTCACGGACATACCTGGGCTCAACACAGGGAGCCCCTGACCAGACCCCAGGCCAGAGCCCAGAGGCTCAGGGAGGCCCCAGAGATGCCATCAACTGGCCAAAGTTCTAACTACAAGGTAAATCCATGGAAAACAGCCAATGGCTTCATGCCTCTTAGTTATATTGCCCTCTGCCCCTTCCCAAGTCCCTGTTCTGTCTGAGGTCAAGTGTCAAGAAATAAATCAGGCTTTTCAGGAATGGAACCAGCACAGGCCTTGTCTATTTCATATGAGTTTCCAGGTACGGGCAGTTTCTTCTCCTCTCACTGGTGGGCAGCCATGCAAACTAGAGCAGGACTCCAACACTGACATTATCATCATCGCCACCACCATCGTCGTCTTCATTCTTTGTCATCGCCAGCAACAACTAGTAATTACTGAGCATCTGTACACCAGGCTAAGGAGTTTCTGCTTTACTCCCAGGCTCATGGGCCACCTCAGAAGTCACCTCGGAAAGCAACTGCTGGCTGCAGTACGGAGGGCAGGGAGCCCAACATAAAGGCCACGGTCCTCTTTCTGGGAAGAGGTAATAATGGTCTGGGGATGGCAGAGAGAAGAGAAAGCTCCAGGACCGAGGCTATTGGGAGTGACAAAGATCACCTGAGACAGAGTGCAGACAGCACCCAGGGTGGAGCTGGCACACTGCAGTGGCTCAATAAATGACAGGTTTAAAAACATATTAAACAGCTGCAGCTGTGGTGTGCACAGGGCCTGCTCTCTGTGCACAGAGCTGGGCACTGGGAGGGATGGAAGTAAAAGATGATTTCACCTCCACGCCGGGGACCTGACACGGACCTCAGAAGAAGGGGGAGTCCTGGCCTCAGAGTGGAGGGGCAGTAACCACCTCAGGCTGCCATGCAGGACTCACCACCCAGAACTGGTCACAAGCCTCATTCTCATCCCAAGACACCGGCCTGATGCCACCACAGATGGAGCTCACAGTCCACACTGGACCTAAAGGGTCTGTGACAGTTTCTGGTTGTTTAATGTGCGTGAATTCTATTCGCCCAGCTGGCTGGATCGCCAAGGATTCCGAGGCTGCTTCAAAAAGTGTGAGGTTGTTCCTGAAGTCAGGCCCGGCGAGGTTGTTGTGTGTGTTTTTTTTTTTTTTATAGACTGAAATAATTGAACGTTTAGAGACGAGTTGCAAAAAAACTACGGGAGTCCCTTCACCCAACATGAACAACACGAAGGGCTTTGGACAGGGGCGAAACACGGTCAGAATTCCGTCTGCAAAAGGACTGCTGGAGGGGACAATATGGAGACATTAAGATCAGTTAGGGGGTGGATGCCCGAGGTCTGATCTCCCTTCCTGGGACTAGCAGTCAAAAAGCCTTCAGGCTCCAAGACTAAACCGCGCAGAAGGGCACAAGCAGCAAGGATGGCAGTCTCTGGGAGTCAGGTGGGGCACAAGCCCTGCCACTTGCTAGTGGGACCTCAGGTAAGGGACTTGACATCTCCGTGCCTCATCTCCTTCCTCTATCAAACAGAAGTGAGGCTAGTACCCACCTCACGCCTGTTGTGAGGACTAAGTGAGCTAATCAGTCACATGCTTAGAGCAGGGTCTTTACGTCCACACAGTGTATTATTAATCCAGCATAAGGGCCTCAGAAGGGGATAATGCCAACAATCTTAGACAGAGAGGCATCTACCGAGCACCTCCTACATGCCAGGCCTGGACTGGGGCACTGCATGCACCATCCAACCACGGTAAGCGGTGGGGACTGACCCCCAGCCCCGCTGTCCGGACGAAGACCCAGAGGCTTATGGGGTGAAGGGACCAGCTGGGAAGAAGTTCAGATGCTGTGATTCTAAGTCCCTATTCTAAAACTCTATGCCATGTTGCTCCAAAGTCCAGCAGGGTGACCTTGGCGAGGGACTTTGCCCTCCTTTAAGAGTAGACAAGCTCCTTCGGGTGCATAAATGCTGCTCTGTTTCTTTCTTAAAAAAAAAAAAAAAAGTGTCTCAGTTCTTTACAGTCATACACTTAATCTCTCAATTTACAAAAGAGCAAGTCATGTGACTAGATTCCACAAAAATTCTCTCTCCAGGTTTATGATTTTACAGAAAACTCCAGGGAAAACCGCCTGAAGCGAGTTAAAACCAGATCAGCCATAAACCATGTCCTGGTACAGCCTCACCAAGCCAAGACTCAGATTACTCATTAAATACATGATAAATATTCGCCTCAGATCAGCAGGAAGTAGCAGGGGGAGTGTAAAATAAGGAAAACGTTTTTGCTTCATGCGGGGGGGGGGGGGGGTCCTACAGAGGGTTGCAAGCTCCAAATTAGTGAACCCAGAATCGGGGAACAGGGTTTTTAAGTCACCCCCTCAGGTATTTTTAAGTAAGGTAGTAAGGGGAAAAGGTAGCTCCTCAAACCTCTTCAAGGGACCAGAGTAAAGGCCTTGAGCTTCCTGTGACATGGCCAAGGTGGTGCTGCAAGGTCAGACAGCCTCCAGGGAAAAGTGGCAGCCTCCACGCCGGGAGACCCCTTCCTCTGATTGCTGGCATGGGCCATCTCTGGCCCTCCGTCTGCCCTTCTGTCCAATGAGGCTGCCAGACTGACAGCCTCTCAGAAACCCTCCAACCAAGACATGTGAAGTCAGGCAGACCTGGGTTCAAATTCTGTTTGGGCCTCTAGGAGCTCAGTGACCTGGCTCAAGTCACATCACCTCGCTCAGCCTCAGTTTCCTCTGATGCAAAATGAGAGAAAATTCCCCACAAAACACAGCTGCTGAGTAGATAAAAAAGTTAACAGTCTGTAATATGCTTGGCTAGTGCTAACAATACTACATGAGCCACAGATCTAGATGATGTCATGATTACACTAACGATGGGAACTCATACTTGAAAAAAAAAAAGGATATTCTGATCACTCCAGCACGATTGACTTGGCACAGTCGTTCCCAGCACAGAATCTGAAGCTAGACTGGCCTGGTTTCATACCCTGACTCCACAACTTATAAGCCATGTGACACCGGCTAAAGTCACTTAACCCTTTCAGACTCAGTTTCCTCATATGTCAAATGGGAATAATAATAGTACTCACCTTACAAGATTATTACTTAGGACTAAATTAGCTAACATACATAAAGTTCTCAGAAACACTGGCACATAGCAAATGCTATATAAAAACTACTCATTTAAACGATTTAGCATTTGTTAAACTTTAGCTATATCATTTATTAAAATTGTTTTCCTCTGAGCCTCAGTTTCCCTAGCTATAAACTGGACAGTGATGACCAGACAGGCTGTGAGCACCCTCCAAGTTCAGAAACTTGCTGATTCTGTTGTTTCTGCCTTTGCTCATGCCATCCCACTGCCTAGTCTGCAGTCTACCCTCACCAGCTGGATCCCAGGCCCTGCTCCAGAAAGCCTTCCCTGAACACAGGGATAACCACCTAGAGGCCCAAGGGTGTGCCTGAGCACACCTGAGGACATCACCACTCTCTACAGCCTTGCTGCCAACCAAACTGCAAGTTCTAAGGGCATGGCCGGCCTTTTATAAACAGCAACTCTGTGTCTCCATAGTACCCAGGGTTGCGTTGCATATAGAAAGGGCTTAATAAAGGTAAATTGGTTTAAAACATAAAGGAATTAACTGCACTGCCAATACTTAAGGAACCATGGTGGTGAATGGGATCTAGGGAATCTTCAAGTCCAAGAACGGCAAACAGGCTTTATTTTCATTGCCAATTCGAATTAAGCAGTCGTGGGCTGCCTAGGGCAATGTGCTGAGAAGGATTCTGGGGCCACATCAGAGCTCAGCTGGGAAGAGTGCTGTGATTGATTACTGATGTCTGCTGTGAGCATGGTGAAGCTGGGTATGGTGTCTTGCTTGACTCCCCCAATCTCCTTTTACTGATAGAGAAACTGAGGTCTCCTGACTCCCAACTCATGCACACACTCTCATTTGCAAAAACATTCCTACGTGAAGGAAGAGCCCTGGGCTTTTAAAATTTGGAGTGAAGAGATCTCAAAGAAGAGACAAGACCAGAGACAAAGAAATGCACGCAGAAAACAACTACGTGTAAAACACAGGGCTCGCTTTGGTTGTGAAAGAGAAATTATTACAGAAGGGCAAAGTAAACATTCTAAGAAAGACATTTTTCTTTTTTTAAAAAGGAAAAGTCTGCCACACATGCTCAAAGTAGAAATCGTACAAATTCCAATTGCAAAATAACTCCTGGTCAGCCAACCACAATCTCTATAAATATATCACAAGATCAACAGCCCAGGCAAATAGGGGAAGGGGGAGAATAACTGCATGAATTTTTTTAAAATCAAAATAATTCTTCTCACAGTTGGAAAGGAAGAAGTCACCCATTTTCCTACAAAATGAGAGGCCCTTGAAGAAAAGAAAGACTGTAATTCTACACAACCCAATGAACACCTGCTGAGAAATCTAGACAGACAAACTATTTTGAAATTATTTTACAATTCTGCTTTCTTTGCAGGGGGGGGGGGGAACTGGAACTGAATTCATTAGGGCAGCCATGACCTTCCAAAGGCTTCCATGGACCTACTCGGGGTGGGAGCAGCCAAAAGCTCTAAGGGGCCTGATCTGGGTGGTAAATCCTACAGGATCCGGACTTGAAAAACAGAAGCCACTCCAAGCCTTTAAAATGCAGGCAATTTCATATAAGGAGGATTTGAGTACACGGGTGGTCAACGGGTTGAGAAGTCAAAGAAGGGACCAAAAGGCAACCTGGGATTAAGATATGAGGGAGCTGCCACCTCAGGCCCGTCAGGGGAGAGAAAGGGAAGAGATGGTATTCCCAGAAGTTGTGGCTGTTTGGCGAGGACTGCCCAATGAGGATGGATCGCAGAGGGAGAGGCTGGAGCTACAAAGAAAACACTGAAAGAGGCAGAGTATAAGTGGGGAAAAATACCCTGGGCATTTCCTTTCTTCCCACCTTTCCAATCTGCCTGCTGTACATCCTTCTTGCAACGCAGGGTACAGTAGGGGAAAGTAAGGATGGAGCTGAGTGAGGTCAAACCAACAGCTCTTATCAGGAAATTCCTGGAGGGCTACAGCCACTTGATGACAGTGTCCTGCACAGCTCACCAAGGGGTCCACCTGAGTCCAGCATCCCCATATGGTCTGTGACTTCCTCAAAGACAAAGTCTGTCTTCCCTTTACCTGCATGCTCTTCTACACTACCTAGTAGGTACAGTGCAGAGTGGAAAGAGCCCTAAAAGTCCAAGAAATGGAAGCCTGGCCATCCAGCCCTCATCCTCCAATACATGGGGATGCCTGGAGGGCCTGCCAGCATATTCAGCCTTTGCTGAAAATCTCCTATTAACAGAAAACTCATAATGTGGGGAGCTAGTTGTCCCCAACCCATTGCTCAGAAGATCCAAGCACCCAGTGGACGGACCCCCTAGAAGCATCCCCTAACCAGATCTAGAACACTATACCCATTAGGGTCGGAGTAGAGTCTCTGTGATACCAAAGTCTGATGCCAGCCAGGGTGGCTGACCGGGCAACACTCCTAAGGCCCCAGAACTTTCCACCTTCAGGGCCATTACTCCAGATTCGCACTGGAACTTTATGGTGTTATTTTCTGAACGATATCGTAAAAGACAAGCACATCTACGTCTCACAAGGCATAGACTCAACCCTGTGAACTTCTTTGTCCTGACTGTGGCAGAAGGCTTGCTTTCAAACTACATTCTGCAAAGAAAGAGAGGGACCTTCTCCTTCATCGAAAGCGCCATTCCCCCTCCCCCAAGCCGCAGGGCCAATCTCCTTCCTGTTTTCTTCATGCACTTATTGCCTGGGCCATTCAAACAGTATTGATCAACCAGCTGGTACACTCAGTCATCTTTTTACGGCCTATCTTCCCAGCTGGACCATACATCTTCCCCAGGCAGGGGCTGGCCTCTGGATTCCCCAGTGCCCACTACATGACCCAGCAAACCGAGAGCATCTACACAGTATCCTTAAAGGAGAAGATGACCCAGGTTCCCAGAGCTGAGTGTGGGGTGAGGTAGGAATATCACATTCTATCAACACCCCACATTCGTTTAGTGATTGATGAGATTTTTACATCCATTACTTCATTTAATTCTTTAAAGGCAGGAGTCATGATTTCCATCTCAGAGGAGGGAGGAGCGGCAAGCAACGTTGCCCAAAGCCACTAGGTACTGGCAGGGCCGAGATTCAAACCCAGGTCTTCCTCTAAGACAAACACTGAGTTCCTTCCCACTCCTGGCTCCAGTCTCCCTTTCCAAGGCCCCGTATCTTGCTTCACTTTCATGAAACAAATAGGTTTAATAAAATCATTAAGTAATAAAAAGAGTTAATACATGTGAGGCACTTAGAAGAGTGCCTGGAACAGACCGAGTGCCACATAAGTAAAGGTGACCACTGTCTTCCTTGTTATCGTCGTTGCTTCTCCATTGCTGCGAAACTCATTTCCAAACGTCAACCCATCACACCACCAACAGTTAGCAAACTTCGCAGCCAAAGCAGCAGATGCGGAAAATGCCTATACTTAATTCAAACTGGAAAATGAAAGTCCAAATGACTTATCAGTTAAAAGGAGACATCTGAAGACATTGTACAATTCTAAGAAGTCTGTCCGAACAAAGCACTGACCGTCCCTATACCAGGCAACCACCAACACCTTATTCTAAACTAGACTAGAATCTCCCTTCCTGACTGATAACCTCATGGACAATACCTTCAGTGCACTAAATACAGTACTTTCAAAAGTTGTGATAATAGAAAGCTAAGCAGGAAGGATAAAAATCATCTACTTGAGCCAGGAAGCCTGCTGTTCAGAGGGAAAATAAAGGCCCAGAGCGAAGGAAACATGTGCAAGATCATATGTGTTTGAACATGATCTGCAAGTCCCTTACTGTTACTTACTGCTCCCTTGTCAGGTTAATGGAACTAAATATGTATTTTAGGCCAGACATATAAAAATTGATACTTTGAGACACCGGCTCATTGCTTGGCCCAAAGTCTTTGTGCAAATAAAACAAGTCAGCAGCTACCAACTCCAGCTAAGACAGGATGAGAAGGCAGCATTCTGCTATGTCATCTTTCCCAAATGGGGTTCTTCTACGAGAATTTCCAAAGCAGCTGTGTGCCCTCAGCTGTCACATCCATTGCCGTTTTTCTCTAATTTTAACTTGGCACTGTCACAACAGCCTTACCAACTCCCGTATTCTTTGACCTAGTAATCCACTTTGGAGATATCGTATGAAGGAAAAAGGATTCACGCACAAAGATGTCCATTGCATTATTTATAATAAAAACTGGGAAACAACCTATACGTACGATGTAAACAAATAACTTCTCGAAGCCATTAGAATGGACGCTCCTGAATGGTAGAAAGCTACATGAAAAACGCGAAGTGCTAAAGAGAAATGACAAGAACAAAATCAAACTATATATTTAACTTTAAATGAACAAAGCAATACATGCACATACACAGTATATGGGTATCTTCTCATATGTCCTCCTTCCTGCTTAGCTTTCTATCATTACTACTTTTGAGGAAAAACTCACTGTAGTTTACACATGCTACACCTATAAAGGCAGGTATCGGGAACAAGATGATTTCCTGGAATGATATCCTTCTCCAGATTGAAGACCTGTGTCTCTCCAAGACATGTATGTACAGTCTGTCCTCAAGGATGTAGACAGTTAAGTAGACTTGGTGGCTGGACCCAGATACATACCCATCCACTGGGAAGTTCAGCACTTAGGGCTTTGGAGCGCTACCTGGGAGAGGAATAAAATGACCCCGAGACTATCTTCAAAACTGAGACTTTCTAAGAGGTTCTTGAGAGAGGTCATCTTTAAGCCTGTTGCCTTTTTAATACAGTAGACCTGTGAGTGACATTTTTATATTGTATGTAGTCATGACTACAACAACTATATGACCAATGGAGTGTACTGAGATACATTACATACCAGAGACTCCAAAAGGCTCATTAAATGGCATGTTAGATGAGTTCAAAGACATTAACCAGGGATAATTCACCCACTTTACAACTGGGGAAACTGAGGTCCTGAGTAGCAATGTGACTTGCTGTTTTAAGGAACTAGATCCAAGTGAGGATGCTCAGAGATGAGGAGTCGGACCACGTGTGTGAATGTAGGCAGGCATCTGTAGTAAACTATCTCATTTGATCTTCACCATTTCACTGTGCGGTAAAGAATATTGTTGATACTTCTCTGGGTCTTTCCAAAGGCCCTAATACTATTGCGATTTTATAAAGAAACTGAGACTAAAAGAGGTAAATTTAGTGGCCCCAAATCACACAGCTATTAAGCAGTAGGGCCAGTATTTTTACCCACGCTTGTATGGCACCAAAGCCCATGCATGCAACCATCGTGCCGTACCTAACTCTCCCAAAAGGAAATGAAATGAGAGAGTTATATGGAGTCGGACTACACCACCACGGTATGAGGAAATATGCTCAGAGGCACAGAGTTTGCCTAGAGGCAGTGAACTCCCCAGGGGAGGTGTGCATCAAAGGATGCACAGCCATCTGGCCAAAAAAAAAAAAAAAAAAAAAGGCTGTAAGCAAAAGGATGGATTGGCTACGAGGGGGAGGGGATGGAGAGAGAGGAATAAAATGTGTGGTGTTTCTTGCCAGTATATTCCAGTTCTGGATCCTCCTGGAAGATCCCAGACCTTCCTAACACTTCTTTAGACCAAGAATACTTATCCAACTTTTTCATCCTCTCCATATTTAAAGGCCACCATCTTTTAGTGAAATGTTGCGGACCAAATATTTCATTTCCTTTATTCCCCTCTTCCTGGCTTCACAAGTGTAGTAAAAAGTTAATGAATCTATAAATTGCTCACTGGCTTAAAAAAAAAAAAACAGTTAATGGAAATTTTAATGAAAATGTCCTGCCTGCATAACTGATGGCAAACCCAGGACTGAATACCTGGCACTGCATGGCCAGAAGCGGGTGCCATGAGAGCTCGAACACCTTTCCTGAAAGAAAGGCAGGTCCCAAGCTCATGGACAGCCAAGAGCTGAGGATGACTCCATTCCAGGCTTCCAGGTGGCGAGTAGCATTTACCCCATGGGCAACATCGTCAGCACATTCAATCATCAAACTGGGAAACCCCATTTTGAGGCACAAGGCCAAGGTGTGGGACATGACACTAAAGATGGGAAAAGTCATGATAACTGAAAAGCCACCATGTACTGCTAGGGGTCCCAAGAGGAGTCCATGGACATCTAAGTACCTGAGTTCCCTCCTCCGGAAATGCCAGAGTCCACACAAGAGGGGTGTGTATTTTGGAAAAAGTGTCCCAGGACACCCTGGACATGCTCCCTATCCAAAAGTACCTCTTTGATGTCTACTCTGTCAAACACTGAGCTAGAACCTTTGCAGACTTTATTTCTGATATGCTCCCTGTACCATGGAAAGGTAAACATGACTACCTAACTTAATTGGAAAGGAAATGGAGGCTCAGAGAAGTTAAGTGCCTACCTCAAGGAAACACAGCCAGTCCAACCCCACCACTGCAGGGAGATACTCAGGCAGTCTTTCCAGCCTTCATTCGAGGCCCTGCAATCCAAAAGCCTACGCCTGTAGCCTGTTTGGACTCTGAAAGACACAAATCTGACCCTGTAATTCCACCGTTTAAATTCTTCACAGACTCTACTTTTCCTGTCAAGGTAAAAACCACACTCCTTCCTGGCTGCCATACCTGCTGCGAACACAATCCTCACACCTAATGTTCCCGCCATACCTGCACCGGCTCCCTTGCTCACTGCCCAGCTAACTCTCCTTCCCATCCTTCACTCAAATGTCATCTTAGACATCACTTCCACCAGGAAACTTATGACATCACTACTTTACCCTTACTCTACCCCCATCGCCCTCTGGCCAACCAAGGCAGAGCTTGAGCTCTTCTAATGTACATTCTTCCCCATGGTCCCACTGCCCAACTACCTACCTGCCTGCCACAGGTAGCCCTGAGGCAGGAAACAAGGCTTGTTAACTGAGCACAGGGCCTGATGCAGAGAGACCTGGGAAACGCTGAGAATGGGCACAGTGGCAGGAGATGTCTTTCTGCGGCATCCTTGCCACACAACAGGCTCAAACCCTTGGACTAGGTCCAGCTCTGCTCAGCCTTCTCCAGCTTCCCCAAGGGAAATTACGTGGACCAGCAGCCCATGGTTATGGGAGATGATGCAGTGTTGACATGAGCCAGAGAAATGTAGTTCCCTCTAACACCTTCAACCTCCTCGCCTGTTCATTCTTTTCTCACTCGCTCTAATAAGATAAAAGTGGTTGAAATAGCGTCGGAGAAATAGAGGGACAGGAAACCACATAAGGACGGGAACAGGAGTGCCACAAGCACATGCTCAGGAGAGTGGCGACAGGCACAAGTCTGTCCTAAGGGTGATCTAGGCCAACTGCAAAGCTACGTGGGCACAGACACCATCCCACCGACGACCAGGGCTCTCAAAGAAAAGCACGGGGACAAGAAATACCTGGAAACTGTAACAGCCGCTGTTAGTTTCCAGAGATTTTGAAGCCTCTTTCTCTTTGTTTTTCCCCTAAACCAGTTACAATTAGCATTGAGGGATATAATTACATTGTTAGTCTAATTGCCTGTTTGAAGCAGGATCTACGGGGGTTTAATGGAAGATTTGAGGGGGAGGGCAGAGAAAATGAAAAGTCAGGATAATCACAGAAGAGATGTGACTTTCTTCCCAGGTAGAGTCAAGGCCTGAGCTACCCCAGAGGCCAGGAATTGCGTCCCCGCCACCTCCCTTGCCCAGCTGGGCGGGGAATGGCGCTACTAGGTGGCGTGACTTCACTGGAAATTGATTTTGGAGACGCTGACCTAATTAATCAGGGAAGGATCCTAGAAAGGCCCTCAGATTTGGAGCCTTTGCACTATTACTGGCAGTGACACATTTACACACTGGCAGGCAGTGTTTTCCCCAGGTGGGGCAAGTGTGGTGGCAGTTGACAGGGCTGGGCTCTTGTGGGGCCAGAGACCTGCCCTTCACTCTGGGTGGGTGGTCCCGTGCAGGGGGAGCATGGGTTTGGAGCTCTGGGGACAGAAATTGAGAGGTAGGGTGCTCTGAGCTCAGGATGAAGAGCAACATTCTCCTAAAGACCACTGGGAGAGAGTGAACGCCTTGACAACAGAGGAATTCTGGCTGGGTGACCTTGTGGTGGGGGCACAGAGGAACCAAGATGAGGAAGAACTAAATGCCTCTGAGGGACTGTACAAGCAACTCGTGTCCCCAGACCACAGGACAGGGGTCTGCAGGGACAGTGAAGGAGAGAAAGGTTCCCTTTACCTCAGAAGACCCCTCCTGTCCCCCAGCCACTGACTCCTTCAGTTATGGGACTTGCGCCCTGAAGACCCAGCCTCAAATGTGGGCAGCAATGGAAATGCTCCTTCTCTAATTACTTTTTTCCAATTACAGGTAGCAATTTGCAGTAACCAAACGCCATCTCCATGTGGGAAATGTGAAGCTCCAATGCAGAAGTCAAAAGCAAGACAATCTTACGGGCAATTATGGCCACCACAGTGGCCTTGCCCTGTTCCAGGGCCTTTTTCTCCATCATCCCTCGTCCTATGTAATACAAGCAAAACATCTGGACTGGGAACCTACCCTCAAGCCTAATTCCTGCCACCCTGAGGTTGAGAAGATGGGCAGAGATCAACTGCCCCACTGTCCTTTAGTTTCTCACCTTGGGGAGAAAGGGGGGAATGACTCATCCCAGAGCCTACCCCGCCCCCAGTTCTAAAAGGCGGGAAAGCAAGAGGTTTCCTTACTGAGACAGTGAGTGCAGAGATAACGTCAAGAGACAGGACAGATCTGACGCTGTGTACACACCTCCCTCCTCCACAGGAGGACGCTGCTTTCTGAAGTCATTGCACCTGTGACCGCCACTACGTCAGAGACTCCCATTTGCTCACCCCAGCAGAGCTGGCTTCTAGCACAATACGGCGCAGAGCAGGCGCTCAAAATCAGGCAGGTGGATGAATGGCGCGGAACGGGCACTTAAAGCCACCAGGTGGGTCGATGAAATGACATGTGTCCTTTTAATCTAATAAACACAGAGGCCTTCTAGAACCATCTCATTCCCATGGCCACATGCCTCCCTGGATCTGCCCTCTGACCCGGCACCTGCAAAGCCATGAGGCCCAGGGGCCCCAGCAATATTCTTTAAGGCCCTGAAACATTCCACAGAAAAGTCGGAAGATGTGGGTTTCGAGGCAAAGATGGCCACTCAGGGGCCACAGAGTTCGGAAAGGCGGTCTCGGCTTTCCTCCCTCACCCCGCCTTCACCTTCTGACGAGCTTGTGTCTCTAAGCAGAACTGCCACAGGCCGAATCTCAGAGCCTCCCCGGCAGGGATGAGTTCTGCCAGGTTTTCTGCATTTTCCCACTCAGTGCTGACAATGGCGATGGAGTGCGCTTGAGGCCCTCAGCACAAAGGGAGCAAAAACTTCACCACACCATTTATGAGGTTACACTGCACATATGACCCAGAGCAGAAAGACTCATTGAAATCCAATAAAGATGAAGGGCGGGGGAGGCTGCGCTGTTCTCAGAGAGGCCAACAGCAGCATCTCCTTCCACACGATCTGCCCGGCTCTGCCATCAACCGAGGGGAAAACGAGCTGCCATTCTGACGCTCTGTCCAGAGTGACAAGATGGTGACCAAGGGGACATCCTGGACTCACCCTTCTCCCCCACATCCTTCTAGGCCTTCCACTAAAAACGCTTTCAAAAGTCTGAAGCAGCTGTGGTCTTCTTTAAGGGAGGGGGCAGAAGGTTAAAAGGAAAAAGTTTTGTTTATAATAACACATAAAAAAAAAAAAGCCATGGCACTTGTTTTTCTAGTCAATTATTGGCTGCTTTCACATTCCAAAAGGCTGGGAGACCTACATATCAGAGCTGTTCTAGCTAGCCACAGAAAGCAGCCAGGGGAAGTGAAAGGTCTGGTCCCAAACGGGGTCTCCAAGGGCCTGACCTTGAGCTTCGAAACACAGAGCTGAACTCACAATTCAATTCAGCTTAGTTCAACAGTCACTCAATAATTAGAGGAGATGTGGCCGTGGGAATTGGAAGTTTCTAGGGGGAGTCTATGTGTCAAGCCCTACGCTGGACTGGACTTTGGGGATTTAAGTGATAAGACACTTCGAGGACCCTGTAATCTGGGAGGGCCAAGATGATGTCCCATGAAAAATCATCTCAATGTCACGTGTACTCTGATCACTTGTACCCTTTGAGCGTTCACTACGTGTGCCGTGGTGTACTAAGAACTTTGCACATATCACCTCTTTTAATCCTTAAGAAATGCTGCAGGGTACGTATTCCATATCTTAATTGCCTAGATGAGGAAACGGAGAAATACTAAGGTGCAGCATCTTGTTCAAGAGGAGGAGCGCAGGTCCCCCAAACCCCTGGACAATTCTAACCAACCAATGAGTAAGGATTCACCAACAGGCCCCAGGACAGAGCCCTGTCAGGAGAGGCAAATGGACATGGGCTGGCTTCCTTCATTCTCCGAACCTTCCCTAAGCCCTCCTCTGAACCGGGCACTCTACCTAGATGAGCTGAATAAAGGGCGGTGCAGGAAAACCCGCAGGCCTCCACTTCGAAGGGGAGAGGAGAGGAGAGCTGCCATCGATGCAAGCCTCAAACAGAACCAGGATGAAAGAGCCACAGTGAGGAGGAGGCAGGCCTTCCCCGAGGAGGTACGCAAACCAGAATGGCTGGGCTGCAGGCGAGAAGTGGGCGAGCCCTGCCGCTGGCGACAAGCAGCTTCTGGTCGGGAATCCTGCAGCGGCTGTGGGAACAGGCATCGGGCACGCTTCTGATGACCGGCCGCTGGTCTCCCTTTCAGCTCAGTGAGTAGAGATCCATCCAAGGGTGTGACACCCCCCAGCTTGCACACTGCCATTTCTATGGCACAAGCACACACTCTCCCCACCCACCTGGTCCCCATCATGCTCCTGCAGGGGGTATTTGCACACCCCGTTTCAGAGTGAGGAAACGGAAGGACACAGATCCTCACTCGTTGGCCCATAATCGGTATGAGAACGGTAAGGGCTATAGGGATGATTAACATCCCAGCTTGCTCCCAACCTCATACAAGTAATTACACACTGGCTCAGGTCTGCAGCGCCTCCCCCTAGGCCCTGCTCTGCAGTCAGGGGAATGAAGGTGGGCCATCTTGAAGGAGCAAAGGGCTGTCTGTCTCTGTGAACTTACATGAAGTCCCAGGACTCCTCGTTTCCTTGGAAAACAGTTTCTAGACTCATCGCCTATAAATTGCCTGAATCTCTCTCTCTCTCTCTTTTTTTTTTTTTGGAAGGTTTTCGCCATTTCACTAATTGCTTTCACTGCCTTTATCTCCATAAATTTAATTAACCTGCTATGTGACTTCGGGTTCGGAAAGCCACTGCCCCTCCTCAAACTCAGTTTCCCTCTCTGTTAAATGAGAGTGGGCTCCAATCTCAGAATTGTGACAGCTTGACGATCCCCGGATTCTACGACCAGGCTTGGGCTAAGCACATGAGACCCTGATGTTCCCAGCTGCGTCAGCCCAGAGCTCCCCAGAGCGCCCAAGACCATCCTGCTTGAAACGGCTCCCAGCCGCTTGTCAGTGGCGCTAGCTCTCGATGCCTTGCATTATCCTAGATGAAAAGGCAGGACAGCCTTCCTTGGTAAAGTCTCCTCTGTCCCCGATGGAGCCCCAAAGCTCAAATTTGCCTGTGGCATTTCAGAGGAGCTGCCAGTTCCCGGGTGTAGGAGAAACTCCAGATCGGGGGCTGGATCAAGAGCATAAGCGTGAGGCTGAAATTGTAATAATAATAACTGACATTTATATCACGCCTTTCATCCCCAAATCCCAAATTAATTAACTTTTTACGAGACATTTTTAAACTAGTGCCATTTAATAAAATTCTATTAGGAGAAGTCTTTTTTTTTTTTCCCCAGCCCTATATTTTTATTAACAGCCACCAAAAAATATTTACAGGCAACTGAAAGCCAGTCAAGAGAGAAACAGTAAGAGGCTGATTCTGCTGATGAGAGAGCAGGTGATCCAGCACTGACCACAGGGGCTGACCCTCTGGCCTCACTGTTAGGGGTCTGAGTCCTCCAGGGGTCCCATGAGCCCTGGTTACTCTACAAGACTGAATCTCAGCCCTGCATCATTTATCTTATATTTATTGATCACCTATTTTCTGCAGCCACTATATGAGCTGTTGTGGATAAAAGAAGCAACAAAGCATTCAGAGTCTTTGCATTCTTGGAGCTTACATTCTAATGGGGTAGACAAACCCTAGACCATTATCTCACCGATAGCTAGATAATTATAACTGTGGTAAGTGCTAGGAAGAAAGGGACCCCCTCTCTTCCTTTAAGACAGTATCAAACAGAAAAATGAATCAAGTCTGGAGTTAGGGGTACATGGATCAGGAAATACTTCCTTGAAAAATTAATATTTATCCTGAAAAAAAAAATGGTTTGGCATAAGTCAGGCAAAGGGGAAGGTGGAGGAGGGGAGGCCATGGGAATAGCACACACGAGGCTCAGAGCTGGAAGATGCTTGTCATGTCTGAGGAAGGAAGAGGAAGCCAGCCTGGTGGTGCAGAGGGAGGGGGGTGTGAGATGGGGCTGGACAGAGGACAAAACTGGCGAAATTCCATCCTGAGGAGAATGGAGCGCTGACCAAGGTTCACGCAGGAGAGAAGCATCGTTAAATATGTCCTTTTAAATAACTGGTTCTTGGCTGGCCTGTATATAGCGGCCCCCCCATACCACAGGGATATGTTCCAAGACCCCAGCAGAGGCCTGAAAACATGGATAGTACTGAACCCAATATATATTACATTTTTTCCAACGCATACCTATGATAAAGGTTCATTTAGAAATTTGGCACAGTAAGAGATTAACAATAACGAGTAATAAAATAGAAGAATTATAACAATGTATTAATAATTAAGGTTACGTGAACGTGAGCTCTCTCCCTCTCTCAAAATACCTTACTATACGGTACTGTACATACAGAGTGGACGCTAGACAAAGGGATGACTCATGTCCCAAGCAAGATGGAGCAGGGTGGTGTGAGATTTCATCACGCCACTTGAGAGCACTGTGCAATTTAAAACTAATGAATTGTTTATTTCTGGCATTCTCAATTTAATATTTTCAGATCGCAGTTGCCTGTGGGTGACCAAACCAGAGAAAGCAAAACCGTGGGTAAGAGGGACCACTGTACTCCTTTGCATCTGTGAAATATCACCTTTTCTGTGCACCTGCTTTCTCCACACTGCCCAATGTGGCTGCCACATTGCCACTAGCCACAAGTGACCGCTGAACATGTGAAATATGCTAGTCCTAAGTGAGATGTGCTGTACATGGAAAATACACACCAATTTTGAAGACTTCATATGAAATCAAAAATAGGTAATAGCTGAAAATTTTTTATATTGATTACATGTTGAAATGAGGCCATTTGGGAGATACTGGGTTAAATGTCATTAACATTCATTTCACCTATTTCTTTTTCCCCTCTTTATTGTGGCTATTAGAAAACTTAAAGTTATAGAAGTGGCTTACATTACATTTCTATTTGAACATCTGTGTGTTACGTGTTTAAAAACAAAAAATTTTGAGTAAAATATTCACTCGTCTACTCTGGGGGAAGACGAGCAGTCATAGCTATTGTGGCTAGCCCAGGCCCAAGCGTGTATTTATCTGGTCTTCACCCTGCTCCCCAGGAGGTGGAAGGGGTAGCAATTCCACATGGAATTAGAACTGTGCAGGTCAGGCGCACAGAGGGCTAAGGAGGCAAACCAGTCCCGACCATCACCATCACATTCCCCATCCAGATTTAGTAAGAAAAAGTTACCAGGTGAGAAACTGAAAACCCTTGACTCCCGCTCTGAGTCAAAGTAAAGAAAGGTCAAAGAAAGATTTTTCCAGAGTCACCTGGACTCCATTTAAAAATTGAAGGTCGAGCTCTCTTTCCGGACACTGGTAATAGATGGGACACAATCAAGGCCTGTCAAGGCCTGAGTCCCTCTTCATCCTCACTTCTCTCTGCCCCCTAAAAAGGTTTCAAAAGGTTCCACAGATTAGTGGCCTAGAATGGTTTTGGGGATTCACATTATTTAAAATTTCTTTATGATTAGTTGCCCTAACTTGAAATTTAGTTAGCTTTACATAATAGTCTAGATTTGAAGCTTCTTTTTTAAAAAGAAAAAGAAAAAGGAAGATCTGGACACACACTCTATGTTCTGACACAGCCAGGATGAGCTTTAGGTGAGTGGCAACGGAGTCCCTGAGACAAAATACAAAGCTCCCCAGTCCTACTGCACGGGCGTACACCCCTCCCAGATGTACCCTACACTCCTGCTGCAATAGTGCTCCGGATACCCCACAGGCTTTGGAACCGCTGCACATGTGGTAACCATTGCCCAGAACGCCCTTCCCTCTCATCCACAGCTAACTCCTCCTCATCCAACGCTGTTCTCCCAGCCTTGAGCTGTCCTGACCCCTCCCGCTCTCCTGGGTTGGGTGCAGTTTGCACTTACCACACTCCACCTCAATCATTCTCCCATCCTGCTTTCTCCACCAGATGCTGAGCCATTCGAGGCCAAGGGTTGCGTCCTGCTTTTCGCTCCTGTCTCATCAGTACCAGGTAGAAAGGATGCCCAAGTTTGCCTGGTGAACCATGCAGAGAGGAGAGAGAGCATACTGGAAATCACACCCTACTCTTGTCTCCTCCCCAGCAGGATTTCTGACGTTTCTAGATGCACCTGGGACAGTCATCGACTTAGCGAAACCAACTTAAAATACCCCCTCTAAATTACACTTTCACCAATTACCTGAGAGGCAAAAAAAAAAAAAAAAAAAAAAAAAAAAAATCATTAGAAGTTGAAAATTATATGGAGTCTGGAGTGACTCTGAACCTATATAACCAGCCTAAATAGCTTTTTCTGTTGAGCAACAAGAATTTCTTGATTGCCCTTTTTGAAGTTGCCAAAGCCCTGTCTTGTTGCTATTAAAACGAAGTTTCACAATGGTCCTAAACCAGTTCTTCCAGTTTTCCTGAAAGAACTGTCATTCAACATAAATAAAATCTTTTATAAAACAACAAATACAAGGGAACCTGCCCAAGTGAAATGAGAAACGATCACCTCTTAACAAAAAATGAAGCACTGATTCATTATCTGCTCCATAAGCATTTCCTGAGCACCTACTGGATGCAAGACCTGGGGGCAAAGAGTGAGTTTACAGCCCAGTAGAGTGACAACAGATACAGAGGAGACATCGGAAGACAGGTCAATACAGATCATGCACAAGGATACCTAACTTTTCACTTATTTTGATAAACCAGGCTCAGGTAGGCAAGTCTACAGTCCTTTGTCTTTGGCAAATAAAGGCTCGTTAAATACTGGATCCTGTCCTAACAAAATCACATTAACCATAAAGACCAAACGCAGTGGAAAAAAAGAAGAAGAAGGGACGAGGGAAAAGACAGAGAGGCAAGAAAAAGGGAGGGGAAGAGAACTGAAGAGACCAAAGATTCAGGAGTGAGAAATGTTCTCCTATCAGGCCATTCCTCTGTATGAAATTTTAAAATTATATACTAATAAAACTTACCAAGCTCCATCCTTTTGAGTAGGGAGATTGAGGCTCAGAGAAAGCCCTAACCTGTCCATCCTTCGAAGTCCAGCTCAAAAGCCCACTCCTCCTTCCTCCCTTTGGTATCTCCAAGGAATTATAGAAAGAGCAGCTCCCACTACTAACAATTTATTCTGTGCCAGATACTGTCCTAAATGCTTTGCTAGTGGGTCCTACCGCATCTCCCAACAACCCTATGCGTCATCTGCCTCGTCCAGATGAGAAACGTGAGACTTGGAGAGGGATCCGCCAGCTGCCTGCTGTACTTGTGCCCCAAGCAATCTGGCTCCTGGTGCCTCACTGTCTCTCTGCTCAGGAGACTCAATATTGGCTCATCTCTCCAGAGCCATAGCAGAAATAAAGGGTGGAGTTTTCAGAGCAAAAGGTCTAAGTGCTGAGGAGAAGAAATAAAACAAGAACCCAAACAACTCCAAAAGAAAGACGAATACTAAATGTTTTTCCATAAGAGGGGGGGGGGGGGGAGGGAACCCACAGTGAAACAAGACTCAGGCTAGCATTAGACTTCTCACCTGCACGATCAAGGGCCAGAAGAAAAGACGGCAATAGTTACAAGGTTTAAAAAGGATTTTGAACCCAGAAACTCAATCACAAACCAACCCGACACCCAAGGTGTGAGGAAACATTAATGACCTCTTCGGATACGGAAACTGCTAAATCTGGGGCCACCCCCAGCACCCCTTCTGAAAAACATTAAGAAAAATGGATCCAAGAGAGAAGACAGCAGACAGAATTTAAAAGAAGAAACCCAACGAAACAAAGTTAACTCTAATCCGTGACCGAAAATATAACAGCTGTGAAGCTCAAAGCAGCTCTTACGATAATTCCCAAAACAACATAATGCGTTTTTTTTTTGTAATTTTTATTTTTCTTTTTATTATTTTTTAAACTGGAAATAAAATTCCTTATCATATTAACCAAGAACTGATTCTGGAAGATAAGGAAATTATAATTTAAAGGTCAAAATTATAATTTAAAGGTCAAAAATTTGCGTTGTTGGGGGTGAGGGTAATTAGAGATACTAATTTATTCCTGCTCAAGTTCAAATATGTTAAAAATTTAAGCATAAGTAAGAAATGAGAAATAGGATTATGACTTCTAAACCAATGGGGGTGGCAAGCAGCAGAGGTAGGAGGAAAGAAATGAAATAAGGAAAAAGGGGACTAAAGAAAACTTGACAACCAGCAATAAGCAAGAAAAAAAAAAATCATCATGGGAAAAACCAAAAGCAAAATAAGGTGGCAGAAAGAAGTTAAAACTTAGGTAAGTAGTCACAATAAATATAGATGGTATATAAATTCGCCTATTAAAAAGCAGGGTATCACAAAATGGGGGCAGGATGACGACTAGGCCAGGAGCTGAAACAAAAAACCCAGAATGCCTACAACCGCAGGGACTATAATTATGTAAGATGCTATCAATGAGGAAAGTTGGGCGAAGGGCCCATGGAAACTATGTACGGTATCTGCAACATCTTGTAAAGTCTTAAATTATTTTAAAACACAAAGTTTTTTTTTTTTTTAAATAAGGAATTAACAGAATGACGGCAAGCCTATGTCAACAAAAAGCAGAAAGGTACCAGACTCACCAGTAAAAAAAAAAAAAAAAAAAAAAAAAAAAAAAAAAAAAAAGTAAAAACTTACAAAGGACATAGTTTTTTAAAAACTGATTTAAAATTCAACTACCAAAAGGACATGTAGTAATGAACTTGTACATAGCCCTAATATACATAAAGCAAAACTGGTTGAAAATAAAAGGAGAAACGGAAAAAACGATGAGTTATAATAGGAGAGAATGCAGCATAATTTCCAGGAATGAAAAGATCATGAGGATTAAAAATCAAATAAAAAATGAGGCAATAAAGGACCTTAAAAGCAATTAGCCAATTTTCTATATTTTTATATGTATATAGAAAACAATGCACATCTTTTCAAAAATCCCTGGAACAATGGCAAGCTGATCATGTGATAGGCCACAAAGAAAATATCAACAATTTTTTTAAAATTAGAAATTATACAGGCCATATTCCAACCACAAAGCAATAAAACTAAAATTAAACAAAAAGGGAACCACGAAAATTTAACCATGTGAAAATTAACCCAAAGGTTATTTATAGAACTCCATGAAAGAAATTAAAATAAACTGCAGACCATCTAAAAATGGACAATGAGAGTACATAAACAATGAGAGTACTATATTAATAAACCCATGGGATACTTCCAGAGCAGTCACCCAAAGAAACGAAGGAAAAAAATCAAAATAAACCAAAAGAAAGTAGAAGAAGAACAAAAATAATCAGAAGTTCAAGAAATAGAAAACAAAAGATTTAATCATGAAAGCGAGGGCAGCAAATTCTTTTAAATTACCAGTAAAATAACTACCCACTCCCTCCCCCCCCCACCCATGTCTAGCCAAGGAAATAAAAATAAATTTAAAATATTACAAAATGAGTAGGTGGCTATAACTAAAGACTCAGAAGGAGGGACAAGGCAATAAGGAAAGAAAGAAGACTGTATAGTTTTAAATTGATATGCATGTATTTGAAAATGAATACAAAATAGTTTCTGAATAATAAAATTTACCCAAAATTGACTCAAGAAAAAATAAAAACCTAAATAGACCAATAATCAGAGGAAGAAATCTGAATTATAAAGTTACTGGGAGTGTTTAGATAATTTTCCTGGCAAATTCTACCTAATCCTCAATAAACAGATTATATCTATGCTTTCTAAATTGTTGAGAGGAGGGAAGTATCCCAATTCTGGCTACAAAGCCAGCACACTCCTATTAAAACTGGACAAGGATAATTGAAAAGACAGAAATGATAGTTAAATCTTACATAAATACAGACCCAAAATTCCGACTTAAATGTTAGCAAATGAGACATGGCACTAAATTACAAAAGTAATACAATTCCAACATAAACTTCAACCTAGGTCATCGGGGACAGTTTGAGATTCTTCTTTTCATGATCGATTCACGAGGAATTTTTTTAAACTGCCACATAAAGAGGGTGGCTGCAGGACCGCCTCGAAACACTTGACACGATGCTGGAGTCACGCCACCGACGTCAGGAAACGCCGGAAATGCCCAGTATCACTTCCATGTTGTTTAAAATTAGTCTGGAGATCCCAGCCAACGTAAAAGACTGAAAAAAGGAAACCGGAAGTATACGAATTGGAAAGGATGAGACAAATCTGCCATTATTGGCAGATATGACTGTCTATATTTTTTTAAAAATCCAAAAGAATGAACTGGAAAGCGATTAGAGAAGAATTCAGTAACGTAATCAGATACAGGATAAATACTCACAAATCAGTGGCTCTGGTAGGAAAAAGGCCATTCTCATGAATAACACAAGTTATTAAATACCAAGAAACTCAGTATAGATTGAAGGGTAGTGTAATTAAAACAGCTGAACATGAATGACACAGAATTAGGTAAACCGATCAATTTAAAAGAATAAGAAATCCAGAGTCTGACCCATGTATATATAAAAATTTTCAAAATTGTGACTATGCCATTTCAAATCCGTGGGAACAGGGCAGACCATTCAACAGTAATAAAGCCCCCTGATACAGCACCCTGAGAAGGCCACAGCATCACTTTGGTGAACCCAGGCAAAACCCGCTTAACCTGAATCTAATAAGGGAAACATCAAACAGACCCATATTGAGGGACATTCTACAAAATCGCCAGCCCAAACTCAAAAAGGAACAGGACAATGGAATGTAGCCTGTAATCGAGGGTTTTCTTTTCCTATAAAGGACATTATCGAAACAGATGATAAAACTAAATAAAGTCTGAAGATTTGCTAATAGTATTCCATCAGTGTTCATTTCCTGGTTTTAATCACTGAAGTATGGTTAAATACATAAATGTCCTTGTTTTTAGGAAATACACCCTGAAGCCTTTCAAGGTAAAAGGGTATCATGCCTGCAATGCTGTCTCAAATGGTTTAGAAAGAGAATTTTACAGAGTTGGGCAGAGAGGGAGAAGGGAGGTTTAAAAGGGGAAGGGAGTGAGGGAGAAGAAAAGCAAATGTGGCAAATGTTAGTATTTGGGCAATTCAGGTGAAAGTGATATAGGAATTATCTGTACTAGTCTTACAACTTTTCTATAAACATGAAATCATGACCAAGTAACTTTTTTTAAAAAAAAATGTAAGTTGCAAGAAAGTCATGGTTTCAGCTCCATACAGAATTATTATATAATACAGGTCTAGGAATTAAAAACACCAAATCTAGATTATTGTTACCTCTGGAGAGGAAGGGGACTGAAACTGGGGAAGGGATACTCTGTAAAGTATCAATAAATTAGATCAAACGTGGCCAAAAAGTAAATAAATAAAACATATCGGTAGATAAGAATGAGAGACCTGGAAAAATACATAAAAATAAAGGCCAGATGGATTTAGACAGATAAACAGGAAAGAAAAACACTAAAAAAAATACTAAATAAATACAGGAGAATTTTTAAAAATTAAATTGGAATGAAGAGGTATTTCTAAGCATCTTCAGAAAACAAAAGTAAAACAACAAAAAATAATATATACCAATATGCCAGGTTCTGCTCTAAGTGTTTTACACACATATTATCTCAATTAACCCTTACAAACAACCCGATGAGATCGGTTCTATTGTCCCCAGCATACAGATGAGGTTCAGAGAGAACCACTGGTTACAGGCCCAAGACACTTCCCGGACTCCAAATTCTGTACCAGTTCCTGCTCTTCTCTGCACTCATTCAGAAGGTAACCCCAGTTCTTTGCAATGCTCGCATAGCAAACTGAAGAAAATAATCCAGGAGCAGCTAGATTCTGGAAGGTTCTAGAAGATTCTCATTCTTTCAACAGATATTTACTACCTATTTTTAAAAATAACCTCATTGTATCATCGCTGTAGTATACACACTTCACTTATTTAAGACTCGTACCACCACGAGGTAGCTTTTCCTTACTCGTATTTTCAAGCTGAGATCACAGAAGCTCAGACCCTGGGAGTGAGGTGTTCAAGGTAACAAACAGTTCCTTAGGCCGAGCTGCGATCTGAACCTGGAGCCTGGTTCTATTGAGCACGCAATGTGCCAGGTTCTGTGTGAGAAGCTTCCCTGCTGGAGAAGGAAAAAGGATCCCAGCCTGTGGTTTCAAGCCAATCACCCATTCCCCGAGATTTTAGGAAGAACAGGTCCATTCTGCTTCTGCAGCAACAACTGAGCCTCCGGGTGAGAGTGCTCAGAGCGCAAGTAAGCATGACTCTGATCCACGTGGCAATCACTTGGTGAGCAGCTATCACAGGCCAGGTCCTGGGGACAGTGGGGAATCAGAGACTTTACCCCACCTGTAAAGGGCTCGTAGTCCAGACAACTGACTACCCAGCCACAATTAAGGATGAAAGCAATTAAGACTGACTAGGGGTAGGGAGAGAAGGAAGGAGGTTAAAGGGGCTTCACAGAGGCCCCAACCCCATTTTTTCCAGAAGCAACACAGAGGCCCACAAAGAACTGTTTGTTCAAAGGTCACACAGCCACAAGTGGGAGACTCAAATTCAAGGCTTCCAACTCCCGGGCTGGGACAGTGCGCCTTCCCTGGGGTGAAGCGACAAAGACATGACCAGGGTACAGTTTTAGGTGTTTCCAGGACCAGGCAGAGAACGGGTGGTGTTTCTGTCGCTGCAAACAACTCTCGCCCCAACACAGCCTTGGGGAAAGCTGACCTGCCCCTGGAGGGGCAGCTCCTACTTGAGCTCCTAAAATGATACAATTAACCTGGGTGAGGTGCTCCCCTTAATGAACCTGCTGCAGTTGGCCACAGTGTAGTCTGGGAACCCCATATGCTCCCACGGGGCACTAGCCACGAAGGTCAGGGCAGCCGTGCGAGTCTCTCCATCCTGGGGCCTGGGCCACAGAGCAGCTTCCCGCCAGGCAGGGGACCCTGGCCACAGCCCCACACCAGCCACAGGGGCTCCAGGAGGCCATCTGCACTTCCTCTCCTCCCTAACCAGCCAAATGGCCTTGTGGCCATTCATAAAACCAGGCCCTGGGCCTGAGGCCATTGAAGCCTGCAGTTGGGGGGAGGGCCAGGCTATGAGGGCTTCTAAGCATGACAACCCTTTTTGAGCCCCATTCTCCTCTTCTTCCCAGCATGGGCCTTTCACGGGCTGCTGTAGCAAATAAGCTTATAGAGCATTAAGGGCTGTACAAATGGGATACCCTGGCAGTCCCGCCTTTCCATGCCTAGGCCAAGGCTGAGCACATCCTCACACCCAAGATCTCCCTGACTCCTCACATCTGCCCCAGTCACACACAGTTTGGAAATTAATTTAATCCAGTTTGTATCATCTGTTTCTCCACTATGCACCTACAGACTGATGTTTAACCTACAGGCTAGAAAGCACGTGACCAAAAGGGTGTATCCTCCTTCAAAGTGCGCTCAGGAGGCAGCTCATTCCAAGAATCTCATTTGGGGGACCACATTTCCATATCCCTCCCTGTGAACAAATCCTCCTCATTCAAGGCCTGTTCTGCGTAGATGAAAAGAACCACCAACCTTTGCGCACTTCCCAGAAAACCCAGCACTGGGCTGTAAGCACACTCCGTGTACTTCGTCCAGGTAATCCTTGCAATCGATGGATGAGGCTGGCCTAATTAATTATTCTCACTTTTCAGACGAAGGAGAGTCACCTGCCCAGTGGCAAACACTGGTGGCAGAGTCAGCCTGGGCCAGGCTGACTCCAGGGCATTTCTCCTCTGATCTCCTTTGAAGTGGCCGCCATGCTGAGCACAAGGCCCAGGCAACCCCTTCCACCAGCTTCTTCGTCTCTGTGTACCGAAGGGTTTGGCCCCCAGCTCACTGTCTGTCCTTCCGCCTGCCTCTGTCATCAGTTTCAACAACACGCACAGCCCCTTTGACTCTGGCCAATCAGCTCTGTAGTCTCCTTTCTTCCAGAGGCCTTCAACTTTCACCTCCCCTCCACCAGCTCCGCTCCACTCCCACATTCACACCTAGACCTTGTCCTCACCAATGACGGCACACCGACAATCTCGTGCATCCCGTCCCCAGACTCCCTGACCCATCCCGTCCCAGACTCCCTGACCCTTCCACCAGTCCTGGCCCCAAGAGGATGCCCAACCCACAGCCCTATCCCCCCTGTTCCCCTCCCCGCTCCCCCACTGCTGTCCTTCCCCGGCTAAGACCAGGCCTACCCTGACAATCTCCCCTTGATATCGTCTTTCCATTTTTCAGCTCCCTGGCAAAACTCCAAGGCAACTCTTTGCCTACCCCGCACGAGAGAAATTACACATGACCACGGGATTGTCTCACTTTAAATTTATGACCACAAACCTCAAGTGGGTCCTTACACAACCCAGCCCTCTCCCTCCTCAATTCACTCTCCTGGATGAGTATCGGAGACTTTCCCCTTTCTCCTCAAACCTCAAACAACCTGCTCTCTGCGGGCGGCTACTTTCCCTGAGAAAATAAAATCAGAGGAAAAGGACTCATCCTGTCACCGCTAAAGATGCCACCTGTACTGAAGAGTCCAGCTTCCTGCCCGAACCACTGGCCCAAATGTAGCCTCCCCTCCAAGCCGAGGTCACTGCTCCGACAATTACTCTCCTCCCCCTGCAACATCAGTTTTCCTTTCTCCACCAGATCTTGCCCGCGACACAGAACAGGCTACAATATCGGCACCAGGGCCCATGTCCCCGTCCACTCCTTTTTACAGCAAAACTCCTCGCCACGAGTCCCTGCTCACTGGCTCCACCTCCTCGCTCCCATTCTTTTGATTCCAATCCACTCTTAAGTCACCAACCCGCCGCCAGCACACCACTGAAATCACTCTCCCCAACGTCACCAGTCACTGACCCTTCTTGTTGCCAAGCCCAATGGCCGTTCCTCAGTCCTCATCTTGGTTGATCATGGCTGATCTCTCTCCTTCCTTCCGGAAACGCTCTTTTCTTGACTTCGAAGACCCCTCACCTCCTGGTTTTCCTCCCATCTCGCAGGCCACTTCCCCTTGGCTGGTTCCTCCTTCTCTAGCAGGAGCTCAGTTTTGGGACTACGTTCACTTCACAGGTGACCTCAGCAAGTCCCACAGAGTTCAATGCCATCTGTCTGCTGCTGACTCGCCGATTTAATATTCAGCCCTGACCACTGCTCACCTGAGTTCTGAACTCTCATATCCAACTGCTTACGTATCTCAGAGGCATCTTAAACCTCACATCTAAAGGTTCCCATTTCCCACCCCTACCCCACCAGTACCTGCTCCTCCCCAAGTCTCGCGCCATTTACCAATGGTGCTACCAATCACCCAGTGTTCTAGCAAATATCTAGGCTGGAGTCGGCCTTGATTCATCAGCTTTCCCTCAACTCTAACCAATCTCCTGGGAAGTCCCAATGGCTCTGACACGGAGAGCCATCTCACATCTGACCCCTCTGAGCCATCTCTCCTTCACCTCTCCACGGCCCTCTCCTCCCAACCAACATCGCCTTTTAACTTCTAACTGGGCTACCTCTAAGTTTCACAACCAGTCTCTTCATTTCCATTCTTCCCACTCCCGGCAGCTGGGGCCGAAGGAGGGGGGTGGGGTGGAGAGGAGAGGTGGGGGGCGGGGGGACTGTGTATTTTAAACTTACAGCATGTCTTCATTTGGACTAGGTACGTTTCAAGGACTCAAGAGCCACATGTGTACCACATTAACACAGATTTAAAACATGAACCTGATCAGGTCACTCCTGAACCCCTTCCTGATACCTCACCACTCTCAGGATAAAGTACCAACTCCTCCACCAGGCATAAAAAAATGTCTTACAATCTGCCCCTCTGGGCTCTCCTGCCTCATCTCCCAAGACCCCACTGTACCTTCATTCAGATCTTTGAATGTGCTGTCTGCTCACTCACCTCTGAGCCTTGGCACATGCTGCCCTTTCTGCCTTCAGGCTACTTTTGTTTCCCTACTTGAGCTACAAAGCCTCATTGACTTCCTAAGCTCAGGGGAGGTGCCCCTTCTCCATGCTCCCAAACTGCCCATCTCCCCGACTTGTGTGTGCTCCCCAAGGGAAGGGACCATGCTGCTCACCTGTGCTGAGCACCCAGCAGATGCTCCGTGACTGTTTGATGGATTAAAGACTGAATGGGGCTCCCCTTCCGATCAGGCATAACCCATCCCCACTCTGTTTACCCCATCGCTCAGCATCTGCCTGCCCTTACTGCTTAATGGAGCTGCAGCCATGTTCCTACTCCACGACCTTTCCTATTCCTTCATTTTTCCTTGAATTTTTATCCTGAGAAAGCAAAATTCCATATCCCCCCAATATTCTGATTTGGGGGGAATGGTGAAGACAACCTTCATGTAAAATATGTGGCACGTTTTGACCCGACCTTTGCTTCCCTTCCTTACCCCCTAAAAGGCTAAAATCCAGGCAAGAGAAATAATTGTACGTGAAAACAGCAGTTAAATACCAGCACCAGAGGTACCAGCAGCCACCGCTGTTGCCCAAAAGGGTACTGCCATTGTCATAAGAGATAGATGAGATATCTGAGCGAGGAAGGCAAGGAACCAGAGCCTTCTTTGCTTGTGGGCATCTTCCTGCCAAGCTCGGATGGACATAAACGCAAGCACATTACTATATTCACTAATTCACAAAGCAAATATTAACGAGCTAGCACTTCCTTTTTGCAGGTACCGTGCCAGGTGCTGGGATACAGGATAGAAATTATACCTCTGAGCTTGTTTTCCAAAAATGGCATTAATTTCTTGTCTGTTCAAGGACCAACCTGCTTCTTTGGAATAATTTCTTTTTTGAAATAGGAGACTCCTGAACCTACAAAGGTCACCATCATGGAGCTAAAGCAGATCTTAAAGTCTAGAAAACTTTTAAAGAAATTCAAAACTAGGAGAATTGGGATAATAATTTAAACTAACTGTAGGTTTAAATATGTAGAACTTTTTATAAGCAAGCAAAGCATGCGCAATGCTTTTTCTGCCCCTAAATGGCTTAAATGACATCATACCTACGAAAATGAACAAAAGATAACCCCGACATACATTTCAGTCCCCAGAATTCCATTTTAGAGAAAGAAGACAACTTCCCCTAACTTTGGATTCAGAACCTACGGAGACTGTATAGCCCTAGGTCCCTATGCAAACAAGGATTAATGAATAAAGGCCACTCACTGGTTTATCACACCCTGGAAACCCTCTATTCCCCTCAGAACCTATAGAAGCCCCAGCAGCCAGGCCTGTCATCAGAGGAAATGCTCTTTAAAAACACACTCAACATGGGAAGAAAGTCCAGGATACACATGCTCTGAGTTACTGATTATTCATTTGGTCTCCTGTGACTATCATTCCCACTGTTCCTATTAGGAAGCCACTGTATTACAGGCATACCTTGTTTTATTGTGCTTCATTTTACTGAGTTTCGTAGATACTGTGTTTTAATCAACATCAAGGTAATACCCTCCAGCAGCAAAAATATTATGACTCACTGAAGGCTCAGATGATGGCTAGCATTTTCTTAGCAATAAGGTCTTTTTTAAATTAAGGTATGGATACTTTTTAAACACGCTACTACTGCACACTTAAGAGACTACAGTGCAGAGTAAACATAGCTTTTATGTGCACTGGGAAACCAAAAAAAAAAAAATCTGTGTGACTCACTTTATTATGATATCTGCTTTATTGTGGCAGTCTGGGACCAAACTGCAATATCTCTGAGGTATGTCTGTATTTAACAGCAACAACAAAGACAAAGCTGGCATCTGGAAATACTTCTGTAAAACAAACTCATAAAATCATTTCCTCGTCTCTGGTGAAGCATCAGCTAAGGGCTGTGTTACTCGCATAAGAGCACCAAGCGCTAGAAGGGCTTCCGCCCCTTCCCCACCATGTCACTGGAAAAAACCAAGGCCCAGAGAGCACAGGCTGGACCTGAACGCAGGACTCCCAGCCAGTTTAGTTTCCCATCATTTGTCCCCCAAATGAGAGTCAAGAGTACCAAAAAGCACAGACTGTGATCTACCTGGCTAGGCTGGGCCAAGAGGAAAAGAGAGAGGCAGCAGGAATTATTACTACACGCCCAGGACCTGGCTGTGTTCCTGTCTCCCTAATATCTGACCACCATGTCAAAAAGACTAAAGTATAACAACTGAGAGCTGCAAGACAATGAATCTATTGAAGAAAGAGTTCTTAGGGAAACCTAAAGACAACATGGAAAGGCGGTAAAAAAAAAAAAAATGAGGAGGAAACTGAAGCCTCAGGAACTACAGTTGCAGCAAACATTAAACACAGTCCAGTAGCTACATAAAGCTTCACACTAAAATCCTTATGTTCTCAGTTCCTATTACTAAATATGTCTGACTTTTAACAAAAAATTACAAGGTACACTAAAGGAGAAGAAAAAAACACAGTCTAGAAAGACAAAGTGAGCATCAAAACCAGACTCATTTATGACACAGATTTTTGAATTATCAAACCAGGAATTTAAAGTAACTATAATTAATATGCTAAGGGCTCTATGGAAAAGGTGAACAATATGCAAGAACAGATGGTAATGTAAGAAGAGATGGAAGCTCTAATAAAGAATCCAAAAAATGTGCTACAAATAGAAATTTCCCAAACTGACAAAGAAAAAAAAGGACATAAAAAATAAAAACCCTGAACACCCAAGAACTGTAAACAATTGCAAAAGTGTAACATATATGTAATGGGAATGCCAGTAGGAGAAACAAGAAAAATGGAAGAGAGAAAATATTTGAAGTAATAATAGCTTATAAGTTTCCAAAATTAATGACAGATGCCAAACCACAGATCCAAGAAGCTCAGAGACCAACAAACAATAAATATCAAACAACAACAACGAAAAATCCTACATTTGTTAGATTTCACCACTGAAACCATTTGAGCCTGATGCTTTCTTTTTGAAAGGTTATTAATTATTTATTTGGTTTATTTTATATATACGGGCATGTTTAGATTATCTTGTGTGAGTTTTGGTAGATTATATACTGAAACTGCAGAAAATCAAAGACAAAAAGAAAATCTTGAAAGAAGCTGGATGAGAAAAGTTTACCTATAGAGCACCGAGAATAAAAATTACATCGGTTTCTCTCCAAACACCATGCAAGAAAATAGTGGCGAGAAATACTTAAAGTTGAAAGAAAAAAACTTACCAACTTAAAATCTGTATCCAAACTATCCTTCAAAAGTGAAAAAGAAATAAAGACAAAATTTGAGAATCTGTTACCAGTAGACCTGCCCTGCAAGAAACACCAAGTTCTTCAGAGAGAAGGAAAATTACACAGGTCAAAAATTTAACATACATCAAGAAAGGAATAGTGTGTTGGAGAAAGAATAAATGAAAATAAAATATTTTCTTTTTCTTATTCTTGATTTATCTAATACGTAATAGTTTCTTCAAAATAATAACAATATACTGCAAGATTATAGTTTATGGGTAAGTGAACTAAATGCTAGCAATGTTATAAACGATGAGAGGAAGCAATGGGGAATATTCTGTTATAAGGTGCATGCACTACCTGTGGAGCAGTATAATATTATTTGAAAATGGACACAGTTAATTGTAAATGTATGTATAAAGTCTTGGGCAAGCACTAAAAAATTCCTTTCAAAGAACTGATATGTTGTTGTAAGTGTGTGTGTGTGGGGGGGGGAATGGAATCATATAAAATGCCCAATTATAACCAGAAAGCAAAAAGAAATGGAAGACCAAAAAAAAAGGACAATGAAAATAGTTACAAATGTGGTAGATATTAATACAACTATATCAATAATGATGTTAAATATGAATGGTTTAAATATGTGTACCAAAAAATCCACTTTAAATATAAAGATACAGATATATTTGAATTGCAAATAAACATGGAGAAAGATATACCATGCTAATACTAATTAAAAGAAATCTACAGTAGCTACATTAATTTCAGACAAAGCAGAAATCAGGGCAAGAAAAATTGTCAGGGATAAGGAAAGAAATTACACAATAATAATAATAACCTTTAATGTGTATGTACCTAACAACACAGCATCAAAATACGTTGGGCAAAATCTGATAAACTGCAAGAAAAAACAGACAAATCCACCATCGATATCTTCTACCAATAACTGACAGACCCAGCAAGCAGAAAATCAGTAAAGATAGAGTTAAACTGAACAGCACCATCAATCAACTGGATCTAATTGACCTTTATAGAGTACTTCATCCGACAACAGAATACACATTATTCTCAAGCTCACATGGAATATTCACCAAGATAGATCAAATTCTAGGCCATAACACACACTTTAACAAGCTTAAAATAACAGAAACCATAGAAAATATGCTCAGACCACAATGGCTTTAACCAGAAATAAATAACAGAAAATTGTGGTTAAATTTCAAAATATTTGCTGTAAAACTCTAAAAATATTTGAAGATTAAACAACACACTTCAAATAACACATGCATCAAAGCAGAAGTCTCATGAAAAATTAAAAATATTTTGAACTGAAAATGAAAATACAATTATCAAAATGAGTGGGGAGCAGCAAGTGCAGTACTTAGAGGGAATTTGTACATTTAATTTATAGCATTAGAAAAAAGATCTAAAATCAATAATCTATGCATTCACCTTAGGAAGCTAAAGAAGAGCAATATAAACATAAAAGAATCAAAAGAAAAAATAATAAAAATTGGAGCAGAAATCAATGAAATTGCAAACTACATATCAACAGAGAAAATTAATGAAACCAAAGACTGTTTGCACATCAATAAAAGTGATAAAACTTTAGCCAGGCTAACCAAGACAATAAGGCAGAAAACACAATTGCTAATATCAGAAGTGAAAAAAAGGCCATCAGTACTGATCACATGGATATTAAAAGGATAATAAAGGAGTATCAGAAACAACTCTTGGCAACAAATTTAATAAGTTAGATGAAATGGACCAATTCCTTGAAAAATTCAATCTACCAAAACTCACACAAATAGAAAAAGATAATCTAAATATGCCTGTATATATAAAAGCAACCAAATCAATAATTAATAACCTTTCAAAAAGAAAGCACCAGGCCCAGATGGTTTTGGTGGTGAAATCTAACAAACACTTAAATGACACTAATTTGCTATAATCTCTTCCAGGAAACAGAAACAAAGAAAATACTTCCTAACTTGTTATATGAGGCCAACATTATTCTAATACCAAAACCAGATAAACACATTACAAGAACGGAAAACCACAAACCAATCTCTCTCCTGAACACTGATGCATAAATCATCGACAATACATTAGCAAACTGAATCCAACAATGTATAAAAAGAAATGTCCACCACAACTGAATGAGATTTATTCCAGGTATGCAAGGCTGGTTCAACATTCACAAATCAACTCATATAACCCATCATATCACTATTTAAAGAAGAAAAGTCACATTATCCTATGAACAGATGTGTTTTTGACAAGATCCAACACCTGTTCATGATAAAAAAAAAATACTCAGAAAACTAGGAACAGAGAACTTCCTCAACTTGATAAAGAATATGAACAAAAAAACCTACAGCTAAGATCCACTTAATGATGTTAAATTAGATGTATGCCCCCTAAGATCAAGAACATGGCAAGGATGTCCCCTGCTCACCACTCCTACTCAACAACATACTGGAAGTTGTAGCTAATGCCATAAGACAAGGAAATACAAAGTAGGGAAGGAAGAAAGACTGGGAAGAAATAAAACTGTCTTTGTTCACAAATTACATGACTGTGCAGAAAATCCCAAAGAATCAATTTTAAAAAACTAGAACTAATTGTGATTATAGGAAGGTTGCAGAACATAAGGTCATTAAAAAATAAATAAAGTCGATTGCTTTCATATATACCAACAATGAATAACTGAAATTTGAAATAAAAAAAAACTATTTATATTATCATCAAAGAAAAGAGAAATTACTTAGGATAAATCTAACAAAATACGTACAGAATATATGAAGAAAACACACAAAACTCTAATAAAGGAAATCGAAGCTATAAATAAAGAGATATTCCGTATTCATGGAAGGCTCGACATTGTTAAAAATGTCAGTTCTTGCCAACTTAATCTATAGAATCAACACAATTCCAATCAAAACCCCAGCAAGTGATTTTTGTGGACACTGACAACAAACTAATGTTCAAGTATATACAGAAAGACAAACGACCCAGAGAAACGAGCACAATGTTGAAGAAGAAAGTCAGAAAACACCCTGCTCGCCAACTTTGAGACTTACTGAAAAGCCACGATAAACACGACTTTGGTGCTGATGAAAGGGTAGACAGGTCAGTGGAACAGAATAGAGAGCTCAGCTACAGACCCACACAAATATAGTCAACTGATCTTGGGAGAAAGGACAGTCCTTTCAATAAATGGTGCTAGAACTGGACATCCACACGCAACGAGGAAAAAAAAAAAAAAAACCCCTCTCAGACATGTCCTTGTTCCCCAGCAACCACCACCACTTTCTTTGAGCCACAAGAAAGTGACAGCAATCCTGGCAGCTGCCAATTTAACTGTCCTCTGCCCCATCCAGCCTGTTGCATGCCCAACCACTCCCTATCAATCAAAACTCTCAAAGCCCACAGCAACTTTCACTATCAATTTCATGCCCTTCCTCGGTCCCATTTCTACTCCAATTTCTTTCCTTCCCTTTCGCTACACAAACTGCCTCCTAGAGGAACTATATCTATTATTTGGTCCCTGATTTCTAATACTGTGCACATAAACACTCTGTAAACACTTCCTCAATGAATAAGCTTTTAAGTTATGTACATGTCATACGTCTATTGAGTATGCGAATCAAAATATCAATACCTCAAACGTCAACAACCAGAGTGATTATTTCTGGGTTGGAAAATTATGGATGAGTTTGATTTTTATTCTTTTTTGCTCATCTGGACGTCCTAACTGTTCAATAGTGAACATGTTATTACTTTGGATAATAAAAATAATAATAGAAGAGGGGGGGAAAGTCAAGAAAACACAACATATAAGAAAGGTCAGGCTTATACAAAGGAAACATTACTAGTGATGATTCACTTTATAGAAGGCATTTTTTTTTTTTTTTGCTTTGTAAAAAGCTTTGTCATAAAAATACTTTATGCAGTGAATAGTCCAAAACAGGATTTGATTTGTGGCAAACTTTTCAGGATGGTGCGAAATTCAGAAAGTCTTATTTCCCCCAAGGAGAATGGAGAGCTGTTTCTCTTCCTTCCTTCCAGCCACAAGCTATTTCCTTCTCTTCTCCAGGGAGGTCACAGCACATTCCTGGTTCTGTCAGTTCTGAGCTTAGTGACTCCTGACCCCATTAGCTCCTAGGGTTTCTCCTTTAGATGCGGGTGTTTTATAACTCCAGAATAACAGACTGGATTCTCAGCTGCTATCACCAGGAAGTAACCTTCTACAGACTGGATGGAGACATCGTAATTCTCTGGCCCTCCGGCCTCAGAACAGAATCTAGGTGCATAACACTTACTTGATCTGAGAGATGAGGAAACAGACCAGAGAGGGGAAGTAATTTCTCTACAGTTAACCAGCTATTAAGTGGAGGAAACAGGACTCAGGATGCCAACCTTGGTCGGACATTTAAGCTTCACGACAAATGAAGCTTAAATTGAAATAACTTTTAAAATATGGTAAAGAAATTGAGTGCCAGATCTGTGCCAGGTTCTGAGCCAGAACTAGAGGGAAAGCCACCACCCCTGCCCCAGCTCGCATTCTAGCAAGGAAAACCCCCCACACAGCTCCTAAAACCACACGATTCCTAATGACCACAGACTGACTTCCGCCCGTGCAACAGCCTTCCCAGGTAGAGTCCACACCTTCAGCCAGGTGGGATGCAAACATATGACTAAGCAAAACTGCACCTAGCCAGGTGGCAAACTGCTAAAACCTCCTCTGCTAAATTCCATTAATACTACTACAAACTGTCACTGTTGTGACTCTTTCCGTGTGCCAGGCACTGTGCTTGGCACTTTGGATCCAGTACTGGATATGAATATCCAATGACTGCCTTGAGATGCGAGCTCAGTTATCCCCGTTTTACAAGCAAGTAGACTGAGACTCTGAAAATAAGTGGAACTCAAGATCTGCTCTCTTACAGTATCTCTCCCAACACTACATACAGAGAACGGCCCCTGGTACGCGCTGCACCCTGCAGGCAACCCCTCTCAAACACATACACAAACAAATCAAGGCAAGGAGGCCTCCTGGCCCTGTCTGGAGGCAAAAGTCTCAGAGACCATGAAGGTGAGTTTTGTCTCCTTATGGCAACTGGCTGAGCAAGGCCTGTCGGGAACCCGGCGTGGGGAGAGGGGTGTACAAAGGCCTGAGAAAGGAGAGCCGGGGGTCCCTGGGAGTGCTTCCAGTAGCGATTCTCCACTCTGGATTCAGAGCTGCAAAGCTGCAGAGGCCCCCACACCCAGCCCAAGGGCTCCACCTGCTCCCCAACTCCATCCAGCCATTAGGTCCCTGCCCAGTCCATTTGGGGCAGGACCCTGGCCGCAGGCCCTCAGCCCCCTCACTCAGACCGTGAACAGACGGGGACACTGAGGGGATGCAAAGGCCTCGGCCCAGCTATGCCGTGGACTGACTTAAACTCTGGGCGGTGCTGTCCCTCGCTGCGAGCAAGGCACATGGGCTCCAACCTGGCTCTGCTGCCTGTTAGCGGAGTCACTTCTGAGCCTCGACTTCCTCATTAGTAAAATGGAGATGGTGCAGCACCTCCTTCACAGAGTCGTCATGAAGATGAAATGCACACCACACACAGACACGGAGCACCTCCTACGGCACTGGATGCCCACCGTTAGCACGCTTACCTAGATATTGTAATACCGACTCTTTCGTCATCTGTGAACCTCACGGGGCAGGGGTCCTGCGATCTGGTTCACCCCAACACCTAGAACAGCGCCTAACATACTGAAGGCACTCCGTAAACACTTCTCAGGTGGATGGAGCAATGATTAAAAAGAATGCTAGAATGGACCTCTTTCCTGCTCTGGGCCACTTGTAACCTAGAGGCAGGTGGACATGCTAAGGGCTAAGCTGGGGGCTAAGTGCGTGGCTGGCTACATCCCCAGACTGAGCAAACAGGCCCCCAGCATCCTTAACCAGGAACCACAGAAGGCTTGTTGTCCCTGACAGGTAGTCTCCCAACACCTGTTGGATTCTCTCTATGTCCTTGCCCCAGTATCACATAGTGAGTGCTCAATAAATACAGGTTCGAGGCAAGCTCACACTGCCCTCTCCCTCCCAGGTGGCCTGCTCCAAGCAACTGCAATTTCTCCTCCTGCCCCTCCTAAATCTCTCACAACCACATAAACTTTGGCTGTTGCCCCCAACCCAGGAGAGCTACATAGGTTGGCAAATGATATTCAGGTACCCCCTGCAGCTCTACCCAGGTCCTGCGACATTTTTTTTTAAATGTTCATGATCACCACCAGGAAGATTCAATCACTTCCCTTTTTCCAGGCCTTGGTTTTCTCAGCCTGCAAAACTAGTACAGCCAACCCTGTCCAGCCAGCTTCCCAAGAGGGCCATGCAGAATCAGTGAGAATGCGGATGTCCATGTGCTCTGCAAACCTGATCTGCTGAATCAAGGGGGGTATTGGTATCCTTAACTCTTCCCAGAGGAGGTTCGACCTTGCGAAGGGGCCGGCACCATTCTCAAGAGGACACCGGCAACAGCGGCCAGGAGCCAGCCAAGCCTCTCTCGACTACGAAAAGGCTATACCACTTGCCAAGTTCGCTCCTGGCATAAAAGTCTGCCAGAACGAATGACAAGAAAGCCTGGCAGTCCATTTTCCTCTTCACAGGCACACACACACAATTGGACTCATAAATAAAAATCTGATTACGACTAGCTTTTCCTAAGCCAATGTGACTGAGTTTTAATCTTTTATAAAGAAAAAACTCATAAAATATTCAAGCAAAGCCCACACGTCTCAAGAGACCAGAAGTGGCTCTCGGCAGCCCCCAGCTACAGACACACCAATTGGGGGCCCCAGGACCTGTGCTATCAACCACTGGAGCATCTTGCCCACTGCAGCTGATGTTCAACTGAGTCATTAGCAGTGAGCGGGTCCGGGCTCTGCCAGCCGCAGCTAACTCTCCAGCCAGCCTGCTCCCCCTGGCTGCTCTCCACACTCTTGGCTCTTTCTGCTCTAGAAGACCGGGGATGCCCTGGGCTGCTTTTCAGACTGTGCAGGGTTGAGAACAGGCTGAAAGGGACAAAATAGTACTGTCAGGCCCCAAGGCACACGAAGAGAGGGAACAGGGAAAAGATTCTCCCCTTCTAACTCACGAATCCAGGCTCAGCAGTGGAGGTTAATAAAGGATGTACTGCAGCCTCTGTAACCTGGCCTACTCAATCTCCCTTTCCACGATTCATTCATTCATCCAGAAATTACTGCCTGTGACCCTACTATGTGTCCGCACTGTGAGCACAAGGGATACAACAAAATGAAGGAGACAGACGAAAATCCTTGCTCTCCTTAGTGGGACAAGGGTTAATTCCTGACTTCGGCAAGACAGTACAAGGTATCTTGGAGAATGTAAGGAAGTGCTTAAAGCATGATGGGGACTTGTCCAGAGGACAGAGGAGCCTGATGCACGACAGGGCGGCCACTGGCCAAATCTGGAATAATTTGAGCAGTGAAATAATAATAGTAATGGGTTATAATCCATAAAAGAAACTTATAGTTTACATCAGTATAGACAACCAGGAGTTCACACTGATGTAAATAAGTAAGTAAATGGAAGAGAAAAAAAGAGCTCTTTCCATAGGAGCATGCAAATTAATAAATGTGGAAGGAATGATGGAAATAGAAAATCACTGCTTGGCAAACACCAGGCAAGAATCATCAATGGGTGCTAAAATCTGTAGACCAAAAAAAAGTGATGTGGAAAAAAAGATTATTTGCATAGTTGCAAATTACCTCCCACAAAATACTTATTACTACAAAGGGTCAGAAGCACGTAACTTCACAGAGGAGAATTTGACAGACACCACCTTAACCAAGCATTCAAAGTTCACATCGCCAGAGATAAGTCATATCGACATCCCATACCCACTACACCATGATTCACAGAGAAGGGGACAGCATCGCTTCTAGGGTCCTCCCACCAGAAATGCATAACTGGAATGAAGGGATCTAGTAAACATCCAACAAACCCCCAAGGAGTATTATACAAAATAACGATTCAGGACTCTTCAAAGGGGTCAAGGGCATGGAATTCAAAGAAAGCTAAAGATCTGTCCCAGACTGGTAGAGACTAAAGAGACATGACAACTAAAGGCAATGTGCGATCCGGGACTTAATCCTGTACCAGAAAAAAGGCCATTAGTGAGACCATTAGTAAAATCTGAATAAGGTCTGTATTAGTTCATATTATTGCATTACTATTCATTTCCTGCATTAATATTAACTTCACAGTGATCTGAGCATATTCTATGGTTACATAAGGTGCTAACATTTAAGGAAGCTGGGTGAAGGGTATAGGGAATCTCTTTGTATTAGTTTTGCAAATTTTTCCAAGTCTGAAATTCTTTCAAAATGAAAAGCTGGAACAGAGCAAGCTTCTCTGGTTGAGCACCAGATGAAGATGCTGGCTTGCATTAAAGGACTGCATCGTGTGAAAGATGCACATCTTGCAACACAACAGTCACAGTCAGCCGGGCACGATGCTCTCACTCCGAGAGGAACCAAGAGAACAGCGGCTCTCACCCCCTAGTCATCTACCCAAGGGGCACCGGCCGCCTGCACACATCAGCACATACCTGGTGAAATATTATGCTATCCATTCATCAAATCATGCCACTGCTTCAAAGCTTTCCCACGTTAACGGTTTTCAGACTAGACTGGTACCCTTCGCATCAGCAACTAACAAGAGGGGGACATTTCCTAACTGCAAGGGAATGGCAACCCGGATTCGGTGTTAAGATTTCCCTCTATAAATTTTCTGCTGGGCCCTGTTACCGCCTGTCTTCAGCAGAGCTAGCTCCTCCCTAGCACTATGAAGGAACAAATAGCAAAAGTAACTCTAGCAGAAAAATGTGAAAGAATCGGCTAGTCCTGCCCACTTAGTCAGCCTGCTTGGTTCTCTGGGCCTGAGCTCATGGCTGGGATTTTTTATTGTAGCCATACAGTACAGTCATATTTTCTGCTAGTAAAATTGTCCCTGGGTCATACAATGGAATCAAATAGATCAATATTTCACAGTGCTGTTACCAAAAAAGTTTTCCGGTGTCTCCATGCTTCCCCCCCTCCCCCAAAGCCACAATACACAGACACACATGCACACACATCTAAGAATGGCCCATCTTCATCGGTATAAGGAGACAATACTACCTCCTCATAGGATGCCATAACGATAAAGTGATGAAGACCAACTAAGTACCTTTGTGCATTCAATCAGCGAATGTTTCATAAGCATCTACTATGTCAGGCCCCTGCCTGGAACTGTGGACAGTGATGAAAAGACACACCCAAACGGTGCCCACATGGGGCTCGTATTCATGTCTTCAGTTAGCAAAATTCTCTGCCTGGTTTTCAGGGTCTTCCGTCCATCTATCCACCGACCTCCCTCTTTCTCCACCTCTTCCGTCCCACCGCGTGCCCAGAACTCGCCACTCCCCGAATACGTTCTGTTCAAGGAGACCACCTGCTACTTTCATCCTCCCTCAGAAGATATTTTTAAGCATCTTGAAATACCATTTGCATATAAAGCCTCCACTAATTATCATCTTTCTACCTCTTCATGAGAGCCTAGGATGACCTCTCCTTTCCCCTCTGCGTATTTTAATATTAATCACACAACTCCTCTTGCAGGTGTCCCTGTCCCATCCCCCCACCCCCACCCCGAGCCCCCCTTCCCCTCACTACACACACACCTCAGCATCCCCAAGGCTCAAAGGGAACCAACAGCCTCATATCTCGGGAGTTCACCTCACCCTTCATCTGGTCTTTCTGCCACAGCAGATCAAAAGCAAAGACCACAGCCAACGTTTCAGAATCTTCTGCTCCTATCCAGCACAGGACAGGCAGGATAGAAATTCTGGGCGACACGTGGCTGGTGGCTGAGAAGCATCCTCCAGCGCAGTCTGCGATGGTTACTGTGGAGGGTGGCAAGCTCCAGGGGGGCAGTTTTTTCTCAGCACCAATTCCAGTGTCTTGCACAGAGCCCGATGCACAGTAGGTGCTCAATAAATATGGTTAGTTGTTGTTGAAACTGTTTTATCTTTGAAAGTTTTGCTGAACAAGGCCGAGAAATTCCTCTATGGTTAATGGAAAGGAAATGAGCAATTACATGCTGTGCTCTCACACATTGGGGAACCTGTCAGAAAGGCAGGGGTGTAAATCCCAGTGGGTCACGGGCCATGCAGGTAACTCCCACAAGCAAACAGAAAGGGAGGATAAGGAGGCCAACCCCACCTGGTCCTGCTGACCGCTGCCATTGGGAGTGCATGTCCCCTACTGCCCGGGTGTCCACGCTGTCAGAACGAGTAGGAAATCTGAATTTTAAACACGGGCAACTAAATCGATTCTTGTGGCCATCGTTTAATCTCTGGTTTAACTTCTATTCAAACATTTCTTCCCTCCTCCACTCCCTCCCCCATCTTGTTTACACCACTTTTGAACAGAAAAGGTGTTTTTATAATTAGCACAGTGTTTATATTCCAATGAGAGCGTTCAGAAGGCTTAAAAATAGACTGATTCCTTATACACCTTCGAATTCTTCCCCGTGAAGATCTTGTTTACACTAGCATTTTCCTTGGCAAACCTTCTTTTGAAAAGGTCAGTGCAGTTCAAAAATTCTTAAACTGGCAGCTCCAAATTACTGGGACTTTGCAGGGCACGTTTAGGCACCTTCCAACCCCCGTGAAGAGCAAATTCTACAGATAAATGCTCACAAAGGAACCCCAAGGATAAGTCCAAATTTGAGGGCCTGGCTGCTCCAGGGCTCCTGGAACAGGGCGAGCCTCTAGGTCCTAGGACGTGAACTCTGCTTTAAGAAAACCCAAGTCAGGGGATTTAGACACCACCTTGCTATGGGGCTGCTTATCCATTTACCAAACAGGTGTTCTCATGACAGAAAAAAAAAGAAAAAAGAAAAACAACCTTAAAAAGCAACTCTCCCTTCTAGGGTGATATTTAAGTGACTAAGTCCATCCGCCTCAGCCAGGAGGTCATTAAACAAAAGGTGTGTTTGGAGGAGAAAGAAAGAGTGGCCAGGTGGGGGACAAAAGTCAGCAAAGTTACTCTCTTTACTGCAGGACTCTTCAGTGTCCTTAAAGGTCCAACAGCTGCTACTCCCTTCACAGGTTTCTCTGGCCCTGAATTCATCCTCCCTCTATGGACCCCCATGGAGCATACTGCCTTTAACCAGCTCTCAGAGATGAGAAAAATAAGCTTACACGTCTAGAATTAGGAGAGGAAGGGATTAAGATCCGCGGCTGATTAATTAATGACAGAGGCTACCCTCGAAACCAAAACCACAGTGACCCTCTCTCCAGACCAGCACTGCCTGGCCTACTGGTTTGGCTGGGATCTGACAGTAACCCCAGTGTCCAAGCACCAGGGAGCAATTCCTGCTGAATTCCCAGCCCTGCTCTTAGCACAAACTGCCAAAAAAGTAGAAACCAGCAGCCAGACCCGGAGTTATAGGATCTCGGTGCTAAGAGGCCTATCTGAGCAGTCAGCCAACTGTTACTTACGTACCTCCAAGGACAGGGACGTCACCCCCTCTTTCAGGTTCCTCATGTCAGGATACTGGCCAGAGAAAAAGCACATTTCTGGTGTTTTCTTTCTCGTGACTGCAATGTCGCATGACGTAGGGTTTGGCTGAGAGACAACGCTTTATTTTAAATACATCTGCAGAAGCAAGCAGTTCGCCATGGGGGCTTTGAGGCCTGGCAGCCGTGAAACAAATCTCAAACTCTACCACTTACCGGTGAGTGAGTGGGTCGCTTTGACTCAGGGAGCCTCAATATCCTCGCCCCTAAAAGTGGAGATACCACTTCCCACTTGGAGCGACCTGCACGCAGCCCCCTTAACTCAGCTCAGGTGTTAAATGCAGTCCGCCCTGCTCACTGCCCTCTCTCCACCACAGCCTGAACCTCCCCTTTGGGTCGCCTGTCCTTACATCCGTCCCTGAAAACTGACCCAATGACCGTGACGTGAAGAAGGGCACAGACTGCAGCACGTCTGTAGGAATGGCTGCCTCTAACCAGAAGGGACTGAAACCGCACCCTAATAATGCTTGACACTGAAAGGGTAGATAGATGTTCAAGAACCGGTCCATCACTTAACTGAACAGATGGGGAAACTGAGGCCCAAAGGGGGTAGGCTCTGCCTCGGCACACACGGCAAGGTCGCCAGGGGACACCAGACGGGGCCTCTGACACCCCTTTCTACAGTGCACCCCACTACGGGGGAGGAAGACGACGGCAGAACTCGAGGAAAGTGATGCTGCGTCCCCAAACCCTCATCACGTTCCACTGATTTTTTAATAGACTTTAACAATTTACTGACACCAGCGGAGCTTATAAAGTAGTTTAATTGAATTAATTAGCAGTCACGACTTACTCCGAGTTTCCCCTTTGGCTCCGGGGAGGCTGTTTAACCCCTTGCGTCCTAAGAAGGCTGTCACTCACTCTCATTTAAGACAATTCACCGGTCTCTGTCAGTTTCTTTCCTAAACTAGCTCTTACCCTGGTCTCACCCGTATCCCAGGACTGAGCACGTGTCGGCACCAGACACCTGCCTGCCCTGAGTGGCTGAAATCCCATCCTAATTACACTTTGATGGATGAATGCTGCCTTCTCCATAGGTTCCCACCGCCTGCCTGGCCTGGAAAATGGCCCTCACCCTGCATTCTCCTATGTCCTTAGCCTCCACTCCCTCACCACAAAGGAGAGGCTTGCTGATGCCTCTGAAAGGGTGGTCCCCACACCGCAGCATCGGCACCGCCTGGGAGCCTGGGAGATGGAGACGCAGGCACCACCCTCACCCGCTGAATCAGAACCTACGGAGTGAGGCCCAGAGAGCCGTATTTTCACGAGCCCTCCAGGTGAGGCGTGCACACACCAAAGTTAGAGAAGCAGCAGTTTGGGTGATCACTGAGATGACTTCTAGATGAAAATTCTGGGAAACAATCCAAAACATGAAAACCAATTCACTTACAAGGTATTCTTCACAGCATTATTATATAAAGAGAAAACCAGAAGCAGCAAAACATTCCCCAAACATGGCATTGTTGTGTACACTAGGGTATGGCCACTTCATGGAACCCCATACAGCCAAAACCACAGAGTTTACAATAACATTGGGAAATGCGAATCGCATAACATTGAGCTTTTTTTTTAAGCTCTGAGAAAAAGTGTATCTATTGCACCTATTGGTTCAAAAATAATAATTAGAAGGGAAGCAACCAAAACATCAAAGGTGTAAGCATCTGGTAGGGATCACAGGTGATTTTCTTTCTTCCTTAGACTCTTCTGTGTTTTCCAACTTTTTCTATAAAGTGCATGGCTACTTTTTGTAATGAAGTTAAACTTTGTTTTAAACAAAACAAAGGTTCTGTGAGAAAACATCTCCTAGAAAGCGGAAAGTTCAGCACCAACTTGACATTCACTCTGCACTTGGGCTTCTTGTCTCATGCTAGACCGTGAGCTCCTTGACGGCTGGGTCAGGAAGACGGGTCCTGTGTACAATCGGTATGAAGGGAAGGAGGGAGGGAGGGAAGTGGTTTCAGATGAGCCACTCTATGAAACTGACTTTTCTCTGGCAGATCATTGGATGAATTCGTTAAGTAAAAACACAGCAGTGAGAGACAAAACAATCCTGAAGAGCCAGACCCAAGAAAAAAAATTCATCCGGTGTCATGAATACGTTCTGTCCAGCACTTCACACACTCACGCTTTCTCCTAGACACACCTGGCTGGCAGAGACACAGTCACAAGGCCAGTAATAAGTCACGTTTCCAGGAACTTCTAAGTCCCTGAAGCGGCGCTCAGCGGCAAGTCTACCCCAGCTGGCACATGGTAAGTGGACGTGCAGGAATCGATAACTACAAAGTGGAGAGCAGGAACCAGGTGCGCAAACACCAGGAATATATCAGAAGCTGGAGCAGAGGCCAGCATGGGGACTCAGCCTGCACCCCGCTCTTTCAGTGGGCTGGGAAGCCATCATGCCAACTGCCCTGGAGCATGAACCAGTGTGCAAGTGGGAAATCGTGGATGTATGTAGGCAAGCCATCTGGGACAGCAGAGACAGGGGCAAGCGTAGGGGTCACAAAGACAGGCCAGGCCATGAGTACCAGGGGGCAGGGCTTGGGGAGAGAGCATTCCTCTTCAAGCACCCGCACCTGGGAGAGGCTGGGCAGGAGGGAGAAAGGACAGGATCGTTCCCACTACAGCTCACCCCTAAGCCAGGTCAGGCTTTGGGGCCAGCAAGCCCCAGAGAGGAAAGCACCCAAAAAGTCCTGACTCCCCTCTGCCCAATCTGCATGGGCAAGCGCAGGCACTAGGAGGACATTGGACACCTCCCCACTGGGCTCGGGAAAGGCCAATCTTCCCGAATCTCACGAAAAGTAGAGGCCGAGAAGTGGAGTGATCATCCTGTGCGACCTGACCATTCCATTTTCTCATCCTCGAATTTTCACCCACCTGTTCTCAAGGCCTATAATCGCACCCCACCCAGACCTAGGGGACAGGAACACAGAGCCGCTAGCCCCTGACCTCCACGCAAGAGCCAACAAGCTCTCTATATCCTGAATAACCTGGGCTGCCGGCACCATCTGCTCAAGTGAGCCTTAGTGTCACTTTGGCATCACACACCAGCAGTATGTGAGAGAACCATCATGTCCAAGCCACTCTTTCCCCAAAGGGCGCACCTCAAGTTCAGAGAGGGACTTGCTGGGGTCACACAACAGCAGAAAGACAAAGCTGCATCCCCAACCCCAGACTTCTGACTCCTAACCCAGCTCAGCAATGGCTTGGGGGATAAATGGTGACTGACCCAAGGGTTCCCTGGGTACCATGAAGTCCGACGGAGCTGGATCAGAAAAACTCAAACACGGGAATGAAGTCCTTGTCCCTACAGGGGTTCAAGGAGCTGGACAGGTGATCACCTGGCAGGTATGATGCTTGAGAGATGAAAGAACAAGACCTGGGGAAGGAGGACAACGACTCTGACATTCCATCCTTGTGGTATCGTACGATGCTTCCTCAGTGAAGCAGACTGATAAGCACTGTGTGATAAAGTACAGGGGTGAGTCTGTGCGACAGCATGCACACTGGGTTCGACTCCTCCAGCCTGCTTCAGGAGCCACCCAGAGGGCGGCCCGCAGATTTTTTTACTCTTCAAGGCTGACTTCCCCATCACGCAGAGAAGACACAGTGTCTGGGGCCCACAAGAATGTTTTGATTTCTTTTAAAATCAGAATAAAGAAACTGAACTTTTAGGTCAGAGAAAATGTTTTAACATATAATGTCAACACAGTCACCAATGCAGTCATAAAATGTAATTTTTTTAAATTATGGAAGGGGCCCACAAAAGCAAAAGTGCCAAGGGTCCATGGAAAGTCATGATGTGGCCCTCCCTCCCCGATTTTAAAAATCATTTTTATCGAATATGCTGAGCTCCTATGTAAGACTTCATTTATGAAAGGGTTCTCTGGCAAAAATGACTTTTGAAATCTCACAGTGAGTAAAAATAATGTTTTTCTCTACAAAGTTTTGGGGTCTCAACTTATGAACAATGAAATGTGGTGTCATGAGAGTCATGAGCTTTTACAAGCCAAAGACTCCTTCCTTTGGGACATCTGCGCCCCCAGTCCTCATGACTGATCCTGATGTGCCACTGGCTTTAGGGGTCAGCTTTGCTTAGTAAGAAACACAACACACTGCGCTATCCTTTCTTTTCATGGTATTTCCAATATATGTCTCGAGACACAGAAAGTGCTAGGTATGTGCTAGGCAGTCCTACACTTCAGACTCACTTCCAAAGTCAAACAGTGACATTTCACCTTACTTTGAAAGAAGCAGTTCAAAGATGAGGGAGGGAAAGCCTCAAAAAACTAGATAAACTAGTTAAATAGTCACATTGGAATAAAGGAAAATCCCTAAAAGAAAAACCTAGGCAAGGAAACACTCACCCTCCTCCAAGAGTCACCTAAGTGAGGCTCTCAACCTGCAGTGTGTGAAAGCACTGGGGAGTCTGTTAAAGTCTCAGATTCTCGACCTCACTCTCCCCACGAGCTTCAGAAACAGCAGGTCTGAGGATGCGGTTGGCATCTGCTAGCTCTCTAGTGCAGGAGGTCATCGACTCTCTACCCTCAGAAGAGTCATCTACTAATGATGAGAGAGGGGGTTTAAGGGAATCCCCAGCCTACCGGGCCTTTGTTTCCTGGTACCCATTAGGAGGTAAGGCTCTGCCCACAATGCCTCTTCTTTAGTAGCCTCAAAATAAAATGGTACCACCTCCCCCCCCAATACTCACATACACGCACCCTAAGTTCATTTGCTTTCCAACCTTCAGCCTCCTGGGAGCATCTCACCCCCACCCTGGGCTGAAGAACTGGGGCTCGCACTGAAAAGTCAAAACTTAACATCTACTCCAATCTGCTCAATGTTAAACGGTACAATTTGGGGAAAGTCAGGAAGCCTCACCTGCCCAAGGCAGTGAAAGAGAAGAACTGATGGCCAGAACCTAGGAGGACAGAATCCACTGTCAAACGAGGTCAGATGAGACAAACCACTCAGCAGGTGCCAGACAGACCTGTGACAACCATGGATGACAGAGCTGCAAGGGCTAGAGTGGCCCAGTTTCCTTTCAGAGACCAGAAGGGTGCGGTGGACAAGTTGTTCCTGCTTACTCAGCATCCCTTCTTCTGATACAGACTATCTTGTCCTTTCAGGAACCCACGATCTAAAATGTTTTCAATGGGCCAGCCCCCAACTCCATGAAAAGAATCAAAACCCACATCTGTCCAATCAGAATAACACACTCCTAGCACTGTGATTGGCTTTGGGATAAGCCTGTCAAGCTGGACCAATAGGAGGCTTCCTTGGGACTTCAGTTGAAACCATTGGGAAACAGGTGGAATCCCCTGGGACTCCACTAGGGGTGAGAAATGAGCCTGGTGATACTACAGCCATTTCTGCCACCACCCGGGGACGGCCTGCCTGAAGAACTAGTCAACATAAAGAAACGAGCGCTGAGACATGGATAGCAACACATTTCTGATACCTTTCAGCATACACAAGTTTGAGGTGAGTTTCTGTCACTTCCAACCTAAAGAATCTTGACTAAAATGGATGTTCTGTTGTACGAACTGGCAGATTTGATTCAAAGCAGAAAGAATCCTCGCTTTGACCTTGGGCAAGAAACACCACCCTCTTGGTTTCCGTTTCATCCCAAGCTCCAAGGCTGTGGTGGAGAATTAAGCTATATCACGGTGACTATATAAAGCACTTGGGATATTATGTAGCATTTGTAGGTGTTTAACAAATGTCAGGAAAGAAAATATCAGCCTATAGGAAGACACCCCCCACACACACACGCATACCAGGTACCATCACTTGCTAAGGAAATAATAATACAGTCCTGTAATGCCCAGCCTGAGCATTGCTTGGCAGAACAAAATGGTCATCAGAGACCCACGTCCAAGGAGGAATAGCCGGGAGAAGCCCTTTCTTCTGAACCACAACTTTGGCATGTTCCCCGCACTTTATAGAGCTCAAAGCGGTTTCATATCATCGTCTATCCCCAGAACCCCGCTATTAGAATGAGACCGTCAAAAGTATAAGGTGGCGGCGGTCTTTAGCAAGGCCAGTTTGGCAATATCATTAAAATGCAGAATCTCTGACCCCACATGCTATTTCAAAGATAACCTCGCAAATACAAAATAATGTTTACAGAAGAAGTGCTGGTAGCTCCTAGTCATGATGGAGTAACAAGGTCCACATGTACCACCCACTTTAAACAACCATGAAGCTGGACAAAATATATGAAACAATGATTTCTAGACCTGGGCAACAGGCAGAGCAGGAATAACCCCTAAGAGAAAAAGGAAACAAGTGGGTCATCTACGATTGTCCCAGCTGGATTCCTGGAGGATTTCCAAGCTGTGGAAGGGTGAGGGGAACCCAAGCAGCGTTCAGGGGTCTCCCTGAGTTAAGCAGACAGACTTAAGAATTGGGGAGGAAAAGCAAGCTAGAATATGTAGGGCAGAGAATCACAGGACAGTGAAGTGCCCGGAGGATGAGCTCCAATTCTCCAGATGCTTTAGACAGCACAGGAGGAAACTACCTGAGCCTCTAACAAAGACCACCAGAAGGAACCAGGCAGAACAACTCTCAGTGCTTGCTTACACAGGGCTAAGAGTAGTTCACATTTCCAACAGCCAAAGTGGAGGACTCTCATATGCTATGAACCATTGGATTGAGTACTCAAAGGTATGGCCTCAACAGTATGGAGAAATTAACACTAGAAAGGGAGCTGGAACACCTTTTCTGTAAAGGGCCGGAACAGTCCATCTTTGAGGCTTTGTGGGTCACTACAGAATGAAAACGGCCATAGACAATAGGTGAATGAATGAGCATAGCTGTGTTCCATGAAAATTGTATTTACAAAAATAGGCGGTGGGCCAGATTTTCCCCATGGGCTACAGTTTGCCAAATACTGCTCTATTCTCAAGACTGCTCTGGTCCTGCACAACAATTTACCTTCTGTGGTAGGCACAAGAATGGCCCCTAAAGATGTCTCCATCCTAGTCCCAGGACAGTGACTAGGTTAGAGTACACGCAAATAGAATTGAGCTTGCTAATCAGACGAGCTGAGATGGGGAGACTATCTTGCATTATCTAGGTGGGCTCAATGTCAACGTCCTTCTAAGTAGAACAGGGAGGCAAAAGAGAGAGAACCAGAGACATGGCAGCATGAAAAGGACTCTCTCTGCCCAATCTTGCTGGCTCTGAGGAGAGAGAAATGGAGCCTCAGGCCAAGGAATGCGGGCGGCCACTAGAAGCTGAAAAAGGAAACAGATTCTCCCCTGGAGCTTCCAGAAGGAATACAGCTCTGCCAACATCTTGATTTTAGACCAATGAAACCTATCCTGAACTTCCAATGTCCAGAACTATAAGATAGTACATTTGTGTGGTTTTCAGCCTCTAGATCTGTGGCAAGTTTGTTACAGCAGCAACAGGAAACTAAGACAACAGCAATAACTAGAACGAAGCACAAAAATATTTAAAGGAATACTAAAATATCCCACACTGAACAATGGGGTAAAATTCACAATGTCTGTAACTCAAAAATTACTAAGCATGAAAGAAGCCAAAAAAACAATAGGAGACCCAGAAATGACACAGATGAAAGACTTAAAGGACATAAAACAGCTGTTATGAACATACTCTATAAATTCAAGAAGGTAGGGAAAAATAAGAGCATGTTGGAAGAGACACAGGCGACATAAAAAAGACCCAAATCAAACTTCTAGAGATGAAAAATACAATGCCTGGGATGAAGAACAGATTAGATACTAAAGAAGAAAAGACTGAAAGACTTGAAGACACAGCAATAGAAACTTAACAATGAACTGAGAGAAAAAAAAAGGACAAAGATAAACAGGGCATGGACGAACTGTGGAACAATTTCAAAAGGCTCAAGAGATAGGCAATTGGCGTCCTTGGGGAAAAAAAAGAGGGGTAGAAGTAAGAAGAGAAAAAATATTTGAAGAAATAATGGCCAAGTTTTCCATTTGGTGCAAATAATAAACCCAGAAACTCAATGAACTCCAAGCAAAAGAAACACAAAGGAAAATACTCTCAGGCACACCAAAATCAAACTGCTTAAAATCAGAAATAAAGAGAGCATCCAAAAAGCAGTCAACTTTTTTTAAAGGCATAACATAGGAACATAGGTAAGAATCAGAGCCAATTTCTCAACAGAAATAATCCAAACAGAGAACAGTGGAGCAACATCTTTAAAGTATTGAAAGGAAAAAAACTGTCAACCTGGAATTTGATAGCTAGCAAAACTGTCTTTCAAAAATAAAGAAATATAAAAGCTAAAGGAATTCCTCACCAGCAGACTAACACCACAAGAAGTGCTGGCTCTCTGATTATAATAGCCAGAAAACTGACAACATCCAAAATACCAATCGGAAGGAGACTAATTATATAAACTATGACAGATCCTTAAAATGGAATACTGAGCATAGATTAAAACTAAAACAGATCTTTTGGGGCTAACATGGAACAATCTTATGACATCCTATTAAGCAAGAAAAGCTAAGCTGTAAAACAATAGTAATGGTTCACATTTGTGTCTAAGAAAAGACATAGTATGAATACAACACTGTCACTAGCATTTATCTACTGGAAATGGCAAGCAATGTAAAGGGTCCCTTTCCATTTTTATTCTTTATTCTTACTTCTGTGTCATCTGAATCATTTTCAAAGAACATGTAATCATGTGATTTCAAGTTAAAAAATTTAAAAACAAAAGAGGTCCTTGGCTGGGATTCAAGACAAGCCCAACAGACATTCAACTTCTTAATTGGCCAAGTGCTATTATGATTTACTCAATTTGGGGGCATGCTAACATCCATTCCTTTTGCTTCCTTCAAATATTGTCTATTTCACTCCACCCTGAATTCCACCCCTGTGTACCCATCATAACAAGGTCTCACAGAAGTCCACGTGGGCAGATGTAAAAGGATGTTCACTGCAGCTTTATTTTGGATGGGGAGAAGTTAAGGCAACCTGCTTGCCCATCACCGAGGCAGTGATACGCGGTAGCTATACCCAGAAGCTAGAAGTAATGTGATGGTTCTCAAAAACCTGGAGCTCAGGACAAAAGTGAGAAACAGAGTGATATCTGGACACTACAGCGGTGGTGTAAAGTTTTAAACATACACATAAAACAGCAGCACACATTGTGCAAGAACACATAAACCACAAAGATGCATGGTAAATACATAAACAAATGGCTTAGCGATGGGGAGGAGCAGAGCCAGAAGGAAGGGGGAGATAAAAAAAATGACCAAATGAAGCAAGAAAGGACTATAATGAGCCAAAAATGAACATGCGCCCTAAACTGAGTATAATTAACTTAACCTGCTGCACATGAGCTTGAAAAGGAAGGAAAACAGGCAACACTTCAGTGATTTATGTGCCAGGTGCTTTGCACCTATTAACTCATTTAAACTTCGTAACTAATGCTCTCCTGAGGTTCTCTGATCTTCAGTTTATAAAGAGGAAACAGAGGTACAGAGAGGTTGGGCAACCTGCCCAAGGTCACACAGGAAGGAAGTAGCAGAGGCACGACTTGAATTACTGGCTAGCCTCAGAAGCTGTGCTCTTCACCCCCACTAAGCAGCTTCTGACTCCACCTATCCTACTTACAATGAGAAAATGGAACTCTGCTCAGAATCACAGAAGTTAGAAATTAGCAACTATATCACACCTCCTTGGACTCCTTTATGTAGATGCAAAAACAGGCCTCAAAAGGCACGCAGGAGACACCTAAAGCCAAGATCACCATGGCCAATTTCTTCCCTTAGTCCTGTTGCTTCAACTGGAAACGTAGAGAACAAACAAACAAACAAAACAGAAAGAATCTGAAGAACAGTAACTTAGAACGAAAGACATGATGAGTTAGAGACCAAGGGAGGGACAGGACAGAGGGCAAAATTTGCATCCAGGCTTGTGACCCAGCCCCAAACACAGCAGAAAAGCCCAGGGTTCAGCCACTAGAAGTGGCATTTAAGAGGTACAAGACCCTATAAGAACCCTGTACTTTGCTGGCCCTGCCACTCAGCTGGGATGGGGATTCCAGCCAGGGTACACGGGGCTTTGCTGGGCCTGGGTTCATCACATCCAGGAAAAGCCCATGAGGCTCTGGCACGTGTGCTGATATATCAGCTAATGTCTCATTCAAGTAGTCAGCATTTTGTTAGAGCCAATTCAGTGGGTAATTAAGGAAAAAGTTGGGACCAGATGGGGAAGCAGATGCTAGCTTAGCCGCGTACAGTTCCCTGCAAGTGTCTGGGAAAGCACTGGGCTGGCCAAGTTCACAAGAGAGGGGCTGAAGTGACAGCAGCCCAGATAGGAATGAGAGAAAAAAAGACTCCCATTCTAAAGATAAAATAACTGAAGCCTGGAGAAGTAAGGATACTTGAGGGCTGTTAGAAGGATGGATGATGGAGAATGTGAATGAAAGGAAAACCATAAGCTTGAAATAAAGGGGTGATTCTCTTGAAGAAGAACTGGAGATAAGGCAGGACCCCCCAGACAGAACAAAGGACCTCCAGAAACAAAGGAGGAGGATGGTGTTAGCAGATGGGAGCCAGGGTTTTCTAGCCTCACTTCTGCCACTTTCCTGCTGCCTCACCTCGGATAAGTCACTTTCCCCTCTTGGCTCCAGTTTACACATCCGTAAAATGAAGGGAAAGGTCCCTGAAAAGCCTACTCAAAGGATGACGTTCGCTATTGTGTAAAAGTGTTGAGGACAGGAGCTAGGACACCTGGGTTGGGTTCTGGGCTTTCCTACTCACCGAATGTGTGGCATTTCATTTGGCCTCAGTTTCTCCATCTGTAAAATGAGAGTAACCATACATACCTCACCTGTATGTTTAGAGGATCTAATGAGTTTATCATAATACTTAAACCGTGCAAGGTACAGTGTAAGCACTCAAATGACAACCCCTACTACCGATACCATGGAGCCAATAAAAAATGACCACCGTGACATCCATGGAGCTAGGTAGAAAAAAATACTGACATTTCAATGGCAAACAAAAAAAAAAGCAGGATATAAAGCTGCATGCCCTATAATGACAGTTACATTACACATAGAAAAAAAGACAGTTAAAGAGCAATGCTAACCATGATTTAGCAGTGACATAACGATGATGGATTTATTTACCCCTAGTTCTCAATATATTTCAAATTTTTAATCTATGAATAACCACTTTTATAACAAAAAGGAGGGTTAAATACAATGAGTTTTAAATGTTGGGGAAATGTGAATTTTTTTCCCCCACTGGGCTCCTTTACAACAGCAGGACATAAAAACCACCACCAAAGGCAGTGTTACCCTAACCTGATGCTGAACCCCAGACCTGCGAAAGCATGAAAGGGGCGTGTCCTGTAAGGCAGATGGCATGGAGACCCCTAACACCTCCTCTCCTCTTCCCCACCCCGAGAGACTGACCACAGGAACATAAAATAAGAGGCACGATTTATATAAAGTTCTAGGCCAGGTAAACTAATGTAACACGAAGATAACCAGAACAGTAGTTATCTCTGTGGGAGAAGGTGGCAACTGAAAAAAAAAAAAAAAAAAAAAAAGGACATATTCTGGTAGATGAAAATGTTCTATATTGCAACAGAGGCATGAGCCACATGGGTATAACCACTTATCAAAACCTTCGGCCATGACTGTCCATTTTACTTACGAAGTTTTTCCTGAAACAGCTGTAATAACCACCACCATCATCATCTTCGAGTGGGGAGAGTAAGTAGGTGGAGGTAGAGATGATAAAAAAGTAATGGCAACCTGCTGATGACTGCTGAAACTGGACAATGGGACATAGTGAGTCATACGACTCTGCTTACTCTTCTAACTTTTGAAATGTTCCATAAAAATTTAGTTAAATAGGAGAAAAACAGTATGGTGGCTTCTCAAAAAATTAAACAGAGAATGACTATATGATCCAGCAATTTCACCTCTGCAAGCAGGATTTCAAAGACATTTTTATACACCTGTATTGATAGAAGCATTATTCGTGATAGCCAAAATGTGGAAGCAACCCATCAACAGATGAATGGATAAACCAAAGGTGGTGTATATATACAATAAAATACTATTCAGCCTTAAAAAGGAAGAAAATTCTGACATATGCTACAATATGGACTGAACTTTGAGAACATTATGCTAAGTCAAATAAATAAGGCAGTCACCAAAAGACAAATACTGTATCATCCTTTCATACGAAGTACCTAGTCGAATTCATAGAGACAGAAAGTAGAATGGTGGCTGCCAGGGGCTGGAGGAAGGGGGCTGGGGAGCTGTTTAATGGGTTGAGTTCTAGTTTTAGAAGATGAAAAAGTTCGGACATTGGCAACACAGGAAGGTGCTTAACACTCCTGATCTGTACCTGTGAAAATGAAGATGAAGCCCTGAAAGCTAGAGAGGATTCCACGCACAAGCCACCCACTCAGGAGTTTCTGCTAGATGTTAAGGAGATGGAGACAAACCAAGGACATCATGCTGGCTACCTCGCAGCTGCTGTCCTCACGATTCTGACAGAGAATCATAATAGGAACCAAACAGATCACTGGGATGGTGGGGTACGACGGGACCTACAGGGACCCCCTGTCGCTAGAACTTCTACAGAGACATCCCAGTGGCAGCGAAGCGTCTTCCAGGCAGGGCTTTCCCACTCAACTCTAACTTTATCAGGAAAGAGTCGGAGCATAGACCCCTAAGCATTTCACACTGACGGCAGTGTCACTAAACCAGACGAAGAAGGAACCCAGAGGAGAGACCCTACAGCCCCAACCCGGCCCCATCAACTCTCAGCAGCTGCATCACTCACCTGTCACATAAATTTATAACATCTGAACCTCCCCTTTCAACTCAAGATCTGAGGAAGCAGCTACTGATATCACTTTAGAGTAGATACCATACCAAAATATACCTTTCCTGATTTAGAATAAATAAATGAGGCAAGGAAGGGGGAGGGCACATGAAATAAAATTGTGTAACAAAACAAGGAGATAAGCATTCCACTCCAAATTCAAAGAAAGAACATAAAAAACACCATTTTGCTCTAGGAAGCTGAAATAAATTTTAGACACACTCTCAACAAAGTTAAAGACAACAAGAACAGAGTAAAATAAAAAGGAAACTCAAAGAATTAAAAGAGGTTGCAAGGAATCAAATACTGCTACACTGCAGAATTAAAAGCAGCATCAGAAGCAGTAAATAGCAGAACTGTCAGTGAAGAAAACTGGGTATGTGAGGCAAAGGATAAACTTGAGAAGCACTTATAAAACTCAGAGGAAATAAACAGACTAAAATAATCAAAAGAAGAGATAATTATGGAAAGCAAACAATAGGGATAGATGGATATATATATATACAGATAACTGCTACTCCAAAAACAGATGAGACCAGGGAAACATATGGAACAAAAATTTTCCTATTATTAAGAGCTAAATCTGTAGGCTGAAAGCACATACCATGCATCTAGCAAGCTAAAACATAGATACTGCCAGAAATAACCTTTGAATTTCAAGAGTGAAAAGGAATGATAGGAAGGGTGGGGGTGGGGGTGGGGTGGGGAAATCAACCACAAAAGTAAAATACCATGTGGCCTCTGAATTATCTCCTGCAATGAAAAGATATGATTATACAATATCTATAGAGTTAAATACTGAAAAATAAAATATGTAACCCAAAAATGCTCTATTTATCCAAGTTGCCATTTACATAAGAAGGAATCGAAAATATCTTCTTAGTTACATAAAGACTCCAAAAAAAAGAAAACTATAATTAAATGAGAAAAGTAAAAAGAACACACACATCAGGTATTATAATAAATATAAATAGGAGTAAGTTCCATATTAAAAACACAGACACTAAAACTCTGAGTTTTTAAGTATAAAAAACATGCTATCTGAAAGAACTGTAGCTATTTTTAAGGGCATAAAAAGGTTAGAAGTAAAATAAATATGTAAAATTATACCAAGTAAATTCCAACAACAGAAAGCAGGAAGTGCTTTATAAAAACCACTAGAATTAAAGTAAAAGCAGAAAATATACTTAAAAATTAGGAAAACTAGAACTGAAAGTAGTAGCATCAAACAGATCAAGGAGGGTCTATTTTTACAGATTAAGGGTAAAATCTATAATAAATAAAATGTAGCAGGTAAGTGTTAAATAAAGTATCAATAAAATATATAAAGTAAAATATAAAGATCAACAAGTAAAATCAAAAGAAATATTATAGTACTGAAGGACATTAAACAGAGTCTTGAATTCTTGAAATAATAATGTAAAGACAATATGATTAGGGCCCTATAGGGAATCTGAAAAATATAATTAATGTTGATGACATATGAAATAGAGAAATATATGTATATAGCAAACAATAAACTCTAAAAGCGTAAGTTACTTCTGCAAGCAAATAAAACATTTCCACAAACTAACATTTAAAAAGGATCCAAATTTTTCTATAAAATACCAAAGCAAAACTATTACTGGCAACATTCTCGCAGTAAACTGAAAATAAATTAAAAAGAAAAAAAAAAAGGAATCACACAAAAATTTAAATCATACTTTTCAATAATCTTTAAGCTAAAGAGAACAGCAGAACTAAAACAACAGAATATTGAGGGCAGAAAATAGGAACAGTATTTCACAGTAAGGATAATGGGATGTAACCAAAAATGCACTCAGAGGAAAATTCATTGATTAAGCACTGTTATTATTAAATGGCAAAAAAATAAATAAAGAGAATTAAATTCAAAAAATAAACTCTAAGGAAAGCATAACAGTGGCTTTATTTTACATAAACATAATAATTTGGAAATGTTTTCAGTAGTAATAATTGACAAATAACTCTAAATTTTTAAGAGGTGGGCTGCAAAAACAATAAATAGGCCTGAACGTTAGTATTCAATCAAAAAATAAAGAGAAAAAATACAACTACAAGAAAATCAGATTAGGAAATATAGTCAAATAGAAGACAATTCTTAAAAAAAAAAAAAGGGTCTGTTCTATAAAAGCACAGTTCAAATTCTTGATGAAATGAAAAAACTTCGAAGAAAATATAAATGACCAAACTGATTCAACAAGAGCAAAAGCCAAAAAAATTATTGAAGAAAGGAGCACAGTGGAAAATGATCTCCAAAAGCCTAACAAGATAGACAGTTTTAAGGCAAGTCCTTTTAAACTTTCAAAAGATAGTTAATTTCTATGCAATATAAATAAAACCTGGCAGAGACTACAAATAAACATCTGGCATGCACGCTTAAACACTCATTTCCTACACTCTTACAAAACACTAAATTGTTTACACATGACAGGGCCTCAGAATCCCTCTCAACACAGCAATCTCAGTAGCTACCACCAATAGGTACATAATTTGAAATGTATTTATCCTTCTTGTTCCAGATCATTGAAAATGATAGAAAGCTTTCCAATTTATAACCCACTGTACTAGCATAACCCCCATAAAAATGATAAAAACGCCACACTAAAAATAAAACTGCAGGACAATCTCACTAATGAATACAGACACAAAACACTGCAAAATAGACCCAGGATGTATTAAAATAATGAAACACCATGAACAAAATGGGTTCCTTCTAGGATGGTTTAATATTAGGAAATCTATTAATATAATTCATCACATCAGCAGATCAAAGTAAGAAAACCATATGGCCATCTGGGTACATAATAAAAATGCATTTGTTAAAAATTCATCACCCTTTTTTCTCCTCTCATTAATAAGTAGCTTTATAGTGGGGGGGGGATGGTTCACACCCCATTGCAAAAGAAAAATTCAAATATAGAAAAGTGAAAATCACTCCTAAATCATACCACTTACCTCCACCTTGATTAAGATTAAAATAATAATAATAATAATAAAAACTCTTAGCAACTCAGAAGGATGCTTAGTAATAAAGAATACATCAGAAACCAAAATAAAACTTCGTACTTGATTACAAAACGCTACAATCCTTCCCACTGAAAGAAGAAATAAGACAATACCTGAATACTTGTTATCCCTGCCATTATTCAAATTGCTCCAGAAAGTCTAGTCAACACATAAGAAAAAAAGGACAATATTGTAGAAGAACGGAAATGAGTATTGTTTGCATATATTATAATCTACCTAGAAACCATAAGAAACTATTGGAACTAAGAAGATAATATTGTAAGTTATTCATTAACAAAGCAACCACATAAAAACCAGTAGCCTGCATGATGTATTCACATTAATAAGAAAAATATACAATGAAGGAAATGATCCCATTTACAATGGCAGTCAAAAATACAAAACACCTAGAAATACTCTCAAAAATAAATATCCAAAACTTATGTAGAAAACACAAAACTTTATCGTGGGTCATATAAGGGAGCATGAATGAGTAAAGAGACCATGTCACTAGGCAGAAAAACAAAGTATCATGAGAATCTTTCCTATTCAATTCAATGCATAAATTTAATACAACTACAATCATAAAGCAATTTTTACGTTGGGAAAATTATTCTAAAAATTATTCTGGTAGATTACGAGTAAGACTAATGAAAATTCTAAGAGAGAATAATCAGGAGAGATGTTTACCAAATATTAAAATATTTTAAAAGCAACATTACCAAAACAGGGTGGTACTCTAACTAAAGTTAGTACATAGCTGGGTCTGTTGAGTGTTTCTAGACTGCAATCTAATTATCTGCCTGTCCAAAACTATGCCAGTTCCACCCTCTCTTACTTATTGCAGCTTTAAGACATTTTAATACATCTATTTGGAAAGTGTGGCCTCAATATTAGGCCTCTTAATCCATCCAGACCTACAGTCCTTCCATTGTCTACGTCCTATTCCGCAATGGACTCAGATACATGACTAGATACATGATGAAGTTACCATCTTCAGCGCAAGAAAAAAAAAATTTAGGTGGAATTAGCCAGCTTACCCTTATGTAGGACTTATTATGTGTCAAGCACGGTCCTAGTGTGTTTAATATTTATCCATCTAATTCTCAATCTACCCATTTTACAGATGAGGAAACTGACACTGATGTGTTAAGTAATTCACTGAGATGTTAAGTAGTTCACATGGTCTGAAAAGGGCTGATCTGGGTTTTGCATCTGGTAGTCTATGAAGTGTACATCCTTAGCCACTTTGCTGTATGCTTATCTGAGCGGTAGCCTTATGACTATTTTTCCTGGGGCCACAGAGCAGCATCATGTGCCATAGCTCCTGGCCCCACACTGCACACTCCTGCCAGACCTCATGTTGGACTTTAATAAAATTATGATGTAATGAACATCTTCATATATAAAATACTTTGAGATTTTTGAGTCCCCTCCTTTGGACACACTCCCAAAGAGAAATTATGAGGTCAAGGGCAGATATTAGTTTAACACATTTCCACATTAGACACTCACAGATACATGCACACGCACACACAGAGTTCTGGTCATTCCCTACATAGGCATTCATTGGTACTAGGCTTTGGGAACCTCTATTGGTATGGAAAATAAACATAGTAAATTCTTCAAAAAATATTTTGTTGACTCACTTTATATTATGAAAGAGGTTCATGTTCAATGAAGAAAACATAAGAATATATATGTAAAAGAGGGTGGGGGAAGACATTCTATACCTCTCCAAGATAATCTCCATTAATGATTTCATTCCCTGGGGCACGATGAAACCCCTGAACCTCCTAATCACTGTGGGAAACAGGTCCAAGCCGATCTCCAGGTTCAGTTCACCAACTAAGAAGCTCCACTGCTGCCTGTTTTATGTATTCACATCTTAAATGCTAAGTTACAAAGATCGAAATTCATCATGAGGACGTGGGAGCCAGGCAGACAGGACATACATGCTCTATGACTCACCTGCTAGGCAGGAGCGGGCAAGGGGGCTCCACTTGCTCCTAGAACTGAGAGGTCCGAGCAGGAGAATCCAGGGACCAGGCTTCATTCAAGGGGCTCTAAGCTAGTGGTTTTCAAACAGCAGAACGTGACACATTGTTGGGTCTTAAAATTAATTTAATGAGTCACAGCTAGCAGTTTAAAAAATAATAAAATAGAAGAGAATTAAACATTTCAGAATGTATTACAAGCAGTTAAGTCTAAATATCGTTCCCTGCTTTTGCTTTACTTATATGAATACATATGTGTGTATCAGATGGTGATATAAAATGTACTTCTTCCTGTGGGTCAGTCATGAAAGTCTGATAGCCACTACCCAGCACTGCTCCTCCCTTGCTCTGAGACTTCGAACAAGTCACAGGCCTTCAGAGGTCAGTTCCCTCAGCATACCAGCAGGGAGGAATGAGACTGCATTTGTAAAAGCACTTTGCAAAGTTAAAACGCTGTTCTGACGTGAGACTAGGTTACCAAAGACTAAATTTCTTCCTCTGACTTTCCCACCCCCATCTACCCCACCACTGACCCTCCCACCAACCCCAACCCCCTCAGAGACAAGAGTTCTGATTAAATGAACATTCTGGTAGGGCCACATAAAGGATAATGACATTTGGGCAGAATTGTGTGATTTTACCAGCTTTCAAAGAATTAGATTTACAATAAAATATACTCAATACTAAAGTTACTAAAGATAAGTTCACCTTTCTTTGATAATTCATGCGATATCATTGGCCCAGAATGCTGTGCTCCATCCCTTTCCTTCCACCGACCCAACTTAAGACCCTCAAATCCTATCTGTCCTTCAAAGCCAAGCTCAAATGCCACTTCCTCCAGGAAGTTGCCCCAGATTCCCTATACCAGGTTCATCTTTCCCTCCATCAAACACCCCTGGAGACCAATCTTAGAGCATTGAACATCTTCTACAGTACAGGATCGAGATCTGTGAACAGAATTCATTTTGATTCAGCATCTTGGTACCTATTAAGGGTCACACCCATAGTTGGGACAAATATTTAATGGATGGTTGGGGGAAGGATAAGTCAGAAGCTGTTTAGAATCTTAAAAGCAGGATTATCATCCAAAAATGGATTATCAGCATATATGCAGAAAAAAAATTATTAGGTAGAAAACTCTGCCTAATAATGAGATTTGAAATAATTTACAAAAAATTACTATGTGTTTAAATAACTAATGCAAGGATAAACATGAAATTAACAGAGATCATCTTAGAGAGGTATGGAATTATGGAGTCTTTTCTTTTTTCCATAGATATTCTAGGTTTCCTCATTGAACAGGAACCTCTTGCATAATAATAAATTTAATGAAACTTTTTAAAAGAATTTACTATATTTCTTTTCCAAATCGACAGAGTTTGCCAAAGCCTGGTACCAATAAATGCCCCAAAGGGGGCAAGATATATGGAGATGTGTTAAACTAGTATCTACCCTTGACCACATAATTTCTTTGGTAATATATCTGAAGGGGATGGCTTTAAAATATTAGAATATTTTATATATGAACATGTTCTTTACAGTATAATTTGTAAAAGAGAAAAATAAGAACCAAACTAAATGTTAAATAAATTATGTTCACTCTCTTCTGTGAATACTATGCAGTTTTGAAAAATGATGATTAGGTAGACAAAGCAAAGATGGGGGAAAGAAGAGGCAGAAGGCAAAACTCTAACACATTATGATTCAAAAAATATGCTTATAAAATTACTGCAAGACAATGGACTAAAATTTTAATAGTCAATATAAGGGGACTGGAATTTATTTAGTACAATCTTTTCATTTTCTTATTTTCTGATTTCTCCATAATATCATCAGGTTACTTTAATTACTTAAAAATTAACTTATTAAAACAAACGTTAGCATACCTCTAACTGCAGCTGGGGAATAACCCATTTAATAATATCTGTTTCAGATATGCCACGACTGTTGCTACTCATCCAACTCAACAAGCACATGCTAGCACCACTCTGTCTGTGTGAGGCATAATGAAGGCAGAGGTGTGGAAGGTCTCTGAGGAAAGATATCTGTGTATCCATGAGACCCAGCATGTTGTTAAAGGAAGTGCACAGGCTTTGAGGTTGGACAGACCCAGGCTGTAATCTCTGTTCTGCTACCTCCCAGGTGTGGTAAATGACAGCACCAATTACCTACCTACCTACAGCAAGTTACATAACCTCAATGAACCTCAGTTTCTGTATCTATAATGCCCCTGAGGCCAGTCTGGGTACCAAGGAGTCTGTCCAGTGGAGAAGCCCACCAGAGAACTGTCCCATCTTGGTGAGCACTGCACATGGCAATTTATATGCTATTTTATAAGTCTGTTCTTAAGACATGATTCTAGCGTTAAAGTTTATTGTAAAGTGATCAAATTAAAACAGTGTTATACCTGTACACCCAGAGAACATAACAGAGTCCAGAAATAGACACAAGTATATGGAAATTTAATATAAGATGAAGATGGCATTTCAAGGAGTTAGGGATGGGTCATTCAATTATTGGTGTTAAAGCAAGGAGCTCACTGTTTGGAAAAAAAGTAGAACCTGATCTCCTCTGAAGCAGATACATTTCAGAGAGATGAACAATTTAAATGTAAATAAAACCTATACAAAATAACAGAAGAAATAAGGATGAATATTTTTATAAATTCTTTTGTTTGGTTCCCAGTCACTTAATACTATAAACAATTCTACTATGAGTACTCACACACATCTTGCATAGTATATAGGGACAAGTATTTCCTGAGTGTACAACGGTCCCCTTTATCCACGGTTACAGTTTCCACAGTTTTAGTTTTTTCACAGTCAACCACAGCCGAAAATATTAAATGGATAATTCTAGAAATAAACAACTCATCCATTTTAAATTATGTGCTGTTCTGGGTAACAAGATGAGATTTCACGTCATCCTGCTCCATCCTGCCCAGAAAGTGACTCATCCCTTTGTCCAGCACCTCTGCGCTGTATATACTACCTGCCTGGTAGTCACTTAGTAGCTGATTTGATTATCAGATCTACTGCTCTGATATCAACAGTGCTTGTGGTTCAAGTAAACCTTATTTTACTTCATCGTAGTCCCAAAGTACAAGAGTAGTGATGCTGGCAATTTGGACATGCCAAAGAGAAGCAAGCGTACAGCGCTTCCTTTAAGTGAAAATGTATGTAAGTATAGGAAAAAACATAGCATACAGAGAATTTGGTACTATCCGTGGTTTCAGGCATCCACTGGGGGTGAGGGGGTCTTAGTATCCCCTGCAAATAAAGAAAGATATGTATGTTCCTAGAAGACAAACTATTGATATGTTAGGTCACACAAATGTTTAACTTTTGTTTTTACCATCTTAACCATTTGAAGTGTACAGTTCACTCATGTTAAGTATGTTCACAGCATTGCGCAACTTATCTCTAGAACTTTTTCACCCAGCAAAACTGAAACTTTACACCCACTGAACAACAACTCCCCATTTCCCCTGTCAACCACCATTCTACTTTCTGTTTCTATGAGTTAAACTACTTTAGATACCTCACATGAGTGGAATCATACAATATTTGTCTTTTCGTGACTGGCTTATTTCACTTAGCACAATGTCAAGGTTTATCGATATTGTAACATGTAACGGCATTTACTTCTTTTTAAAGGCTCAATAATATTCCATTTTGTGTATATACCAATTTTGTTTATCCATTCATTCATTAATGGACATTAAGAGTTAATGTCCACTTCTTGGCTATTGTGAATAATGCTACAATGAATATAGGTGTACAAATATCTCTTTGAGATCTTCCTTTTAAGTTCTTTTGGGTATACACCCAGAAGCAGGATTGCTGGATCTTATGGCAATTCTATTTTTAAGAACTGCCATACTGTTTTCCATAGCAACTACACCAACAGTACACAATGGTTCTATTTCTCCACACCCTCACCAACACTTTTTTTTTGATGGTGGCTATCCTAATGAGTAAGAGGTGATATCTCACTGTAATTTTAAACAGCATTTCTCTAATGATTAGTGATGTTGAGCATCTTTTCATATGCTTGTTGGTCATTTGTATATCTTCTCAGAGAAATATCTATTCAAGTTCTTTGCCTTTTTTTTTTTTAATCGGGTTATTTTGTTGCTGTTAAGTTGTAGGAGTTCTTTATATATTCTGGAAATTAACCCCTTATCAGATCTATGATTTGCAAATACTTTGTCCCATGCTATCGGCCGCTTTTTCACTATCAATTCTTAATGTAGGGAAGTTATTTTAAACTCAACGCCAAAAAAACAGACAGAATCCAAAACACAAAAATATATACATTTTGTTTAACCACCACTACTACTTTAACAAGGTTAAAAAAAAATAAGTCTAGAGAAAAAATAGCTGGTACCTATATAACAGAATCAGTATCTCTAAAACCCAAAGAGCTTTTTTAAAATAATGATGATGATAATAACGATAAAGGAAAAAATAAACACCCTGAGAGAAAAATGGGCAAAATGTGTGAACAAGCAATTCACAGTAGAAGAAATGTAAATAGCTGATAAAAATATACCAACAGATGTCTGACATCCTTAGTTTGCCCATCAGGACATCAAGATTAAAAACACTGGCAATAGAAGGGTATGGCCACAACATGTAAAATAAGCACTGGCGATCTCCCAGTAGAGATGTAACCTATACCACATGCAGAGTGTGAATATGCTGTAAGCCAGCAATCAGCCTTCTAGAGTGATGCTAAGGAGATCGGCATACAAGTGAGCAATGTCACATGTAAAAGGATCAGAAATACCCCAAATCCAATAGGCACTGAATTTTGGGACGCGTATACAGTAGAAATACAATGTAATCCGTAAATAATAATAAAAGATCTCTAGTTACTGATGAAAAAAGACATCCATGAGTCTAAAAAGGAAAAAGAAAACAAGTTACAGACCAGCATGTAGAATATCATCTCATTTGTATAAAACTGTAATGATATGTATTTAAATATGCAGAGAGATTACTTGAATAATGTTCATCAAAATGTAAACTACTTATCTTAGTGGTAGGATTTTGGGATTTTTTTTAAAAGAATAATCATATTTTTCTGTACTGCTTTCACATTTTTTGTAATGAACATATTATTTTTATGATCAGGAAAAAAAGAGAAGTGATTTTCACTTGGAAAAAAGAAGACATGGAGAAACAACTCTGGACAGCCATTTCACACTTAGAAACCAGGAAGGAGAGAGCCGGGACAGCGTGGTCAGGAAGTCCTGAGATCCAGTTCTGCCTCTGATACTAACCAGTGGAATGACCTTGGACAAGTCATTTAGCTTGTTTGTACCCTGGATTCCTCACCTATAAAACAGGGATGATAATAATTCTATACCATGAAGTTTCTGAGGATAAAGAGACTAATATTGAGTAGGTTCTCAATAAATATTAGTCTTGTTCTCTCCTTTGAGCTCATTATGGAAAGCACTTACCTACTATACCTGGCACATAGTAGGTACCCAAAATGTGTTGGGCAATTAAATGGGATAGATGAATGGGATGGAAAGATGAACAGATAGATAGTCATAAGGAAGGACATTTAAAGGATGGAAAGATGAAATGGGTGGATGGGTGAGAGGGTAGAGAGAAGGACGGATAGTGAATAGCTAGACAGACAGACTGATGGCAGGTACGGCAGGCTGTATTTTCCAAATGGCTACACTGATATATATATCTCATCCCATATGTTCGATACAATATTGACACAACTCCATAGGAGCTGGGGTTAATTTGATGTCTCTCCCTTGAACTGGGGCATATCTTTGCAATTCCCTCAACCAATACACTGAGGTGAAAGTTACGCTGGATTACTTCTAAGGCTAAGTCATACTTGACTCTCTCTTAGAACATGCACTTTGGAGCCTCAAGGCACCATAGAGAAGTTAAGCCACATATGAAGCCACTGTACTAGAGAGGCCACATGGAGATGGATGGACAGATGCCCGCCAGAGGAGACCCAGCTGTTTGAGTCTTCCAAGCCCTGGCATCAAATATGAGAACAGAGAAGACTTAAGATGACCCCAGCCCCAGCCACCGTATGACCATAACCACAGAGAGGCACTAACCCAGATCAGCCAACTGAGCTACTCCCAATTCCTAACCCACAGAAACCATGAGGGACAATAAATAATTATTGCTGTCTCAAGCCACTGTTTTGGGGTGATTCCTTACACAGACATAGATACTGAATACAGACAGTGAGATGACTATATGTGGGTGGGAGGATGGACTGATGCTGAATGGATGTCTTCTCTATGAGGAGCCCTGGAAATCTGCCACATCTTGCGCTAATATTGGGCCTTATACACCTCTCTGTCTGTTCCAATAGCCTCCTGCCTACCTTCCTATTCCAAGGCCCTCTCACCTCGGCTCTTTAGAAACAGTACTTCTAAAAGCCAGCCCTCCAAGCTCCGATTCTGATTAACTACCCTCCTGCCCCTGAACAAACTAACAGCACGTGCTTTCTAAGACCACGTAATCCAAGCCCTTGTTGTACAGTAGCGGGTACTGAGGCCCAAAGAAGGAAAAGAAATTACCCCAGACCATGGCTGAGTTAGGAGCAGGGCTCAGACTACAGACTGGGGTTATTTTTCCTCCAATATATGGCCTCCAGTATCCCCAAGTGTGAGCCCTGCCTCCGCCACTCACTGCCTGTGATGGTAATCCCATCAGGGCAGCGAGCGATGCCACAGTCCCAGGCTGGGACATGCCAGAGCTCTTGGCTCCAAGTATACCTTACATCTGTCTGGGCATAAATTTGCATTCTGAATCCAGGAGGTCCCGATTCCAAGTATGTCAAATGTAATTAATTACAGCAAACCTTCTGCAACTGTTTTCAAACGTGGTATTAAAGACTCTGTGTGCATGAAACACACAACCCGCTGGTCTGCGGAGGCGCAGTGGGAGATAGGGAATGGGAGCCTGCGAGCCTACACCCAGGCCCTGCCAGAGTGGGGAGGGCAACTTCCCCACACACCACGGTTCAGTACGAGGGCATGGGCAGAGCATCTAAAGGGCCCAGGTCCAAGTCCCAGCGCAATCACCAATTCCATACCTTGGGCAAGTTACCTCACCTTCCTCAACTGTAAAATGGGAATGGTAGAACTCCACACCTCAACGGGCTGTTGTAAGCCTGGCCTTTGCGGACTGACCATCTGAACTTGAATCCAACTGCCACTTACCAGCTGTGTAACTTTGGGCAATTCCTTTCACCTCTGAATCTCAATTCCCTCACATTAAAAAAAAAAAAAGGAAAAAAGAAAAAAAGAAAAATCCCTGCTCTCCAAGGTGATTGCATTAAGTGAGATAATAGATGTTAAATGGTTAGTTAGCCCAGTGCCCGGCATATAATAAGCACTCGGCGAATGGGTAATAATTAGAGTTCAAGGTAGAAAAATTCTATTTTGCAAAAATCAAGTGAGATAAATAAGAATGCTAAATTTCAGCCTTCTAATAGGAAAGAGTTCCTAATTAAAAAAAAAAAATTTCTAAGGTTAAATTTCCAACACATGGCTCAAACTCCTTTCAAAACACTAAGAACAGAAGAACTGGGCTGGAAAGTTAGAGACCAGGGTTCAAGTCAGCTTTGCTGCTCCCCCGTCTCATCATCCCCCTCCAGTCTCTGTCCCAGGTTGGAGGTCAGGGTTGTTACATGACCTCCCCACCCTGCCAGCTCTGTCCCCTATGGCAGTATGCCCTCTGGGTCTTACAGAAGTCTTGCTTCCCAAATCATTACAGAGAACAGACAAAACTTAGCAAGAGAATGGCTTCCAGGTCCCGAGGACCCAAAACCCATAGCCCCTAATGTGACCCGGGTTTCTATGCCCAGACCAGCCATACACTGTACTCATTCAGAAAAACCCCAGTTAAAACCCAAAGACTTTACAAAAAATAGATGTGAGACTTTTTTGGTAAGTACAGAAATTGTTGAGAGTAATTTAGTTTTTTACCTGCCTTGTTGGATTTCCTTCCTTCCTTCCTAAGTGTTTAATTAATGTTTAGGGGGAATGGATAAGCAAAGTGAGAAACAGATTAATTTTTCCATCTGAATTACTAATCTCAATCTCTCAAAATCAATCTCTCTCTCCCTCCCCCCCACACCCCCGCCTCGGTCTGTGTGTGTGTGTGTGTGTGTGTGTGTGTGTGTGTGCACACACGTGCCTCTCTCACTCATAAATTCCCACTACCCCTCCATTTTAACCACCTAGTTATGCTGCCGCCTATACTACTAAATTGTCCATCTTTCTCAATCCCAAACTCTGCTTGCAGTCTTGCAGTCTGTCCAGTTACCTAATGGAGCCACTGTATGTCTGAGCAAACCACTCCCCCTTTCTGAGGAGAACAAGCTGGCTTACATCAACATTGTCCAATAGAAATATGATACAAGCCACATAGGTAATCATATTTTCTAGTAGCCGCATTGTTAAAATAATTTCAAATAAGTAAAATTAATTTTTAAAATGTATCTTATTTAACTCAACATATAAAATGTTATTTCAACCTGTATTCAGTATTTTAAAAATTATTACTGAGGTCTTTTACAGTCTTTTTTTTCCCACGAAGTCTGTAAAAACCAGTGTGGATTTTACACTTACAGTACATCTTAATTCTGGCTAGCCACAGTTCAACTGCTCAGTAGCCACACGCAGCTAGTGGTTACCAAGGCAGACTGACTGGTACAAGTTTAGATAAATCTCTATTTACCTTTTTTTGCTCTAGACTCTTCTGACCCAAAAAGTCCAGCCTCACAACAAATTCCACTTCAAGCTAGAGTTTCTCTGCCTTAGGCTTCATTTCAGGCCAGTTTCAGTTTTATTTCAGATCAGTTTCACTTTCTGCTTTTCTAGCATACAATATAACAAACACCTACAAAAACACTTAAATTTTTATAGTTAGTTTTCCCAGTTGATGAAATTAAAACAAACAAACAAACAAAACTCCAGCATCCAAAGTGCCTTCATCTATGCTCTCTGGGTATTCCAAGTGTCCTGGCTATGTCCACTTGGCTCGCAAAACTCTGCACCCAAAATAAAAACAAAAAGCAAATTCTCTGCAAAATTTCACCCAATGAAAACTCCCACCTTCAATTCTCTAGCAGTGTTGGGGTTGCTGTGGATTTGTCTGGCAGAGGCTCAAAGCTGAGAGGTAAAATGGCTCAGCCTCAGGCGTGCTTGTCTTGGACAATAACATATCCAGTAAACTGGCCAAAACAGCTACTGACTTCGAATGTGCCCAACAAGCCGGGGACCCCCCAGGGGGAAAACTCCAGCCCCCTCTACCTTGCAGGAGTCATTTCCACCCATGGGAGAGATATCGGGTTTTGTTTCTTTCGGGTGCTCCCCACCCCCACCCCACCCCCCACCACCATCAGGACTGGTCCCTGAGAAGCCAAAAGTCCATCCCTGACACAGAGCTCACTTCACTGCAATGTGAGTTTTCCTGTGTGTCATACGGCAGACAGGAGCAGAGCACCACCTGACTCCATTTATTCTCTTTACTTATATAGGAAGCCTCCTTCTGCTTTGTCAGCCAAAATATTTATATCATTTTTCTGTCTACGCAATACCATCCTTGCATCAGCCTCCCCTCCTTTCCTTTTTAAGAAAAGAAAGGAGTTGTCATCAACATGTTTCTCCAGCCCTTCGTTGTTTACGAAGCACTTCTGAGTCCGTTATGTGATGCTCACAGGAAGCTTGTGAGGGGTAGAGGACTGGACAGTTCTTCCACTTAACAGATAAACAAACAGAGGCCCTGTCAGTAGGCCCTGACCTCAGTGTCTCCAGGGGCTAGGAAGGTCATGTGCATGATTGAAATGGGAGGAGAGTGGGAACTGACTCAAACAGGAGAGCACATATCCTGTCAAAGGCCTGAAAAAGCCACTTTTTTTAAACATCATACCAGCAAATAAAATAAAACAAGATAAGGGATCAATTCACCTGTGGGCCCCCATCTGCGACTCTGGGTTTACAGAATTTACCCAACAGGGCACTAAAAACTAGTGATTAGTGCTATTTATAAAAACTAACACATATTTTTTAAAAAATAACATATGTAGGGCTTTAGTTTTAAAAGCATTTTCAAACATGTCATTTTATTTCATTCTTGTGAAAGATTATTTCCATCCCATTTCCCAGATGTAGAAATTAAGATTTCGAGAGACTGAGAAATTCATATGTGATCTTACAGTGCGTAAACCGCAAACCTGTAGCAAACACAGGTCATCACCCAGGAACCCCAGGGCCTGCCTTGTCCTCGGGCCACATCATCTATACTCTAGGAGTGGGTGAGGGTGGTATACCGCCCGACCTAGTGGCCCAGCCACCAGCATCTCCCCTCTGAAACTTGATCACTCCGAGATCAGGCATAGAAGCAGGTCATCCAACCCTGCTTTGATGATAACCCCAAGGGTATCTAATTATAACAGGGAAGGGAGGAGTCGGGAGCCTCTATTTCTCAATACCGAATTAACTTTGATTCCTTCTGACACAGTGTCTGTGCAAATAGTAGGGAAAGCATTGGTTGAGGAGTTAAGAAATCCATTGAGGCTCGAAGGTCCACTTCTGCGTACTCACTTAAGTTTTGGACAAGCAGCTCTACCTCACTCTCTCTCTCTCTCTCTCTCTCTCTCTCTCTCTCTCTCTCTCTCTCTGTGTGTGTGTGTGTGTGTGTGTGTAGATCAAGAATGACAAAATTGGCTTCATGTTCCATGCTAAACCCAAATGACTAGCAGCATCAGACTAAGGAGGTCTCTGAGACCATTGGCCAGACTCAAAGAAAAGGACTAGCACGGTTGATTAGCAATGTCTGCCACAGGCTTGGCAATGGGGAGTGTCAGCACATGCGCTGCTTATTTACCATTCCTGGACTAGATGCTGTACAATTAACATACTGTAAGTGAAAACCGTTTTGCCCTTGACAAAGCTTTTTTCTCACATCCCTCACTTTTTAGAAGAATCCTTTGCCACACGTTTAATTATCATCATCATCATCATCATCGTCATCATCATCCCCACTTTACAGATAAGAAAAACAAAATGCAGGGAAATGAAGTACTTTGGGAAGATCACAGAATGATGATGTAGTGGAGACCAGAGGGGAGCCAACCCTTGTCCTTCGAACTTCAATCTGTTCATTCTACCCTTGGAAATGTCAACCTGGTGTTCTGCATTGGCAAGACAGCTCATCCATGCAGCTGCACAGAAGGACGAGTTTACAAGGCTTCACTGCCCTCCCACGGGCTATTTAAACCTTTTAGAGAAGTAAAGGTATGAAAGGAAACAGGTGCTAACTCAAAGTTCCAGAAGCTTCTTCCCAAGGTCAAGTCCCATCTCACTGGCGAAGCCAAGCCCAGAGATAAGTGAGTTGGGGGCAGGAGGGAAGGCACAACTAGAAATTCCTAAAGTCACAGTTCACCCCACCAGGAACATGACACTCTACTTCCTTAATTCTAAGATGCCACAGACTGTCACATACACCACCAATTTTATAACAGCTCTGGAGAAGAAAAAATAAAGAGGGAAGAACAGCATGCTAACAGAACACATCTATTGTTAACACACATCCCAATTTCAAATACATGAAAATGTGAAAACACGACCAGTGAGGAAATATGGTCTACCTCAAAACGGGATCCTGTGCTCACTTGCTCAGCTGGGCCATGTATAAAGTGTTTTATAAAACTTACAGAAAAAGATTGAGCAAATAAACAGAATGTTCTCAGTTTTCTCCCATCTTTTTCCTTGAATCTTTGGCATCTGCAAACAGAATCCAACCAAAGACGGGTCTGACTGAACATCAAGTGCCACATTCAGCTACTTCACATTGAAGGGGCCCATGTGTTCTGGTGTTCTACAAACAGCGCCCTCATGTCCAGTTCCAGGGCCCATGGCCAAGAAGACCAGCTCCTAGATCAAATACTGGATACTGTCAAGCCCCTTCCACCTCAAGGCTCCCCCCATTTCCACCTCCTTAGAAACGCCGAGTCTCATCACCATACCTGCATCTGTCACCTGGATGAGGACTCTAGATGGCCCGCCTGCCCCCTCCCCACCCCCAGCCATTTTAAAGGAATAGTTTATACGACGGAATGGTGTGAGAACTTTTAAAAATTCCCCCAAGACATGTAAAGCCAAAGAAGCATTATCCTGATCCAAGAAGCCCCGTCTGCTTTATCATTTCAAGGGGGCCGTGGCTTCAGAGCCAGCTCATAAAAACTGTGTTTATGGCTCCCTAATCAAACACTGGTTTTGACCAAATGGCCAAACCCAAATGGTCACCTACTCTTCACGAAAATCCAACTGATCGGAGCTATTTCCAAAAATCAAATTAAGTCATTAAATCTTTATTGAGCTGCTGCTCTGTACCAGACCCTAAAATGAATAACCCATGATCTCTGCCCTCAAGAAACTCACAAGCTGGCTGGAGAAGCCAACCAACTCTCATCTGCGGGTCCACGGCATCTGGGAAGTGCTGTGACATGAGCCCCCTGGGGCAGCTTCGGCGGGGTGGGGCACTCCACAGAAGAGGAGCGGATGTGCAGGTGGTTTCAAGGGGGTCTGGTTTCTCTTGGAGCGGAGATGAATGAGGGCGAGGGCACAGAGACAGGAGGCCCAGCATGAGCAGAAGCTCAAAGGTACACAGTTCACCGGGACAAAGATTTCCAGCTTTTAAACACTGTGCCACAGGCTTTGAAACAAATCCAGAACTATTTGAAGGAGCTAGAGCATCCCCGGAATGAAAGAACTGAGAACACTTTTGACGGGAAAGACGTATAAGACCCAGGAGATGTCTCATCCTGGTCTGTCTTAAACCAGCAACCAAAAACCTTTCCTAACGCTTAGTTGTTACCTACCTTTGCCCATTAAGGATAATCCACCAAGTTTCTAGAACTACCATAGCTATTATTACTAGAACGCGATCTCCCCAAATGGAGACCCACTGGCCACTGGGGTCAAGAGATAACCAACAAGTGTTGACCACCTTCCAAGGACCACTTTCTAAGAACTGGCTGGGTGTTTTCACATGTGCCACTTCATTTGACTGTAAAACAACCCTTGAAGGTCAAGATTATTACCCCCTTTTTCCCAGGTGTAGAAGCTGTGGTTCCAAAACCAGAAGTCACTTTCCCAAAGCAATACAAAGCTAACCATGCAATGAGGGTGGATTTCAAACACTGGTCTGGCTAGCCTCAAATCCAGCCTTCCATTTCACCAACTAGGTGGATGTCAGATAACCATGCTTCTGACTTAAGGCCTATCCTGGGGGGAATTTCCTAGTGGTTCTATGTTTAGTTCAGAAATGGATTTCACCAAGACCATCTTTGCCCCCTCTCCTCTCTCCCCTCAGAACCCAATCCTGGTCCTACCCACCTGCTGTCTTCTTCCATCTTCATCCTTTCAGTCCATACTTTATTTAAAACCCATCTCCTATGACTGCCTCCTGCGCTGGCACTTTTCAACTTCAATGGCACACATGCGGGAGCTTCTAGCCATCGTTTGTCATTTTTAACTACAGCATTCTGGCCTAACCCTGACAGAATACTCACTGCTCTGAGACAAATAAAAGGGAGGTGTGGACCACTTGAGCCAGAAGACGCTAAATGGATGAAACTCATCACCACTATCAGCTGAAATGCCTTCAAGCAAATAGAGCTCAGGAAGGAAGTCCCACCAACAAGAGCTTTGAAAGATGTGTCACCAAACTGCTGAGGCCACCTAGAACAACAACTAGATAGAACACTGGTCTGGCCCTGTGCTGTCCAATCCAGAAGCCACTAGCTACATGAGTCTACTGAGCATATGAAATGTGGCTAATCAGAAAAGGCTTCTATACCTCCCGCAAAGAAAGAATGTAAAACATCGTATCGATACTTTTATATTAATGATGTATTGAAATGACAGTATTGTGGATATATTAAGTTAAATAAACTATGTTATTAAAATGAATTTCATCTGTTTCTTTTTACTTTTTCTAAAGCATTACCAGAACATTTTAAATTACATATGTGGCTCACCATTGGTGGCTCAGATTATACTTCTATCGGACAGCACTGGTCTGACACATGTAAAAGATGAGACTAACAGCAATTCTGGAGCGTTTAGGAAGTGCATCCACACAAAAATACAGACACTCACACAGAGTCTGATTAAAATTTTAAAACAGCACAAACATGAACTCACTAACTCCAGAAAAATTCCTCTGGCAATTTGAAGTAAAAGTGAGGAGTAAAAGTAACTGCTCTCCCTCCCACCAAGACAGGGATTCCACATTACCTAAAATCTCCTTTCTAGCAAGAAAATCTGGCAAAGGCGCAGCCTTCTCTCCAGCACCATTCCTGAAGGTCTCATCCAAGGCCATCAAGCTGGGGAATGAGCCTGACTGCCACACGGCTAAGACTTATTCACAGGTGGCCCTTAAGTGGTAGGCTTGACCAGGGGACAAACATGTGGCATAGAACACCCACCCTACAGGGTTCACGTAAGTCAACTAGAATGAGAAAATAAAGTATAAGCAGTACAGGGTACTTGTAGCACATCATAGCGGATCATCTAGTCCAGTACCTTTCAAACTCTTCTTAATCATGACTTGCAGAAGGAATTTAATTTCTTATCATGCACATACATCAGCTAATATAAATAAAACAAGTTTCATGAGACAACACTTACCTTCAATACTGAACTATTCCTCTGCTGCTCTGTGTTCCCCATAGTCTATTCTATTCCTTTTTTTTTTTTTTTTAATGCTGATTGTCATCCACTAAATTGATTTTACAACCCACTAATGAGTCATGGCACAGCCTAGCCTGTGTACAGCAAATAAGAAGTATACTCCCTGCTCTGTGACTGACACTGATATTTGACCACTGCATCCCTCTCTCCAAAATCTGGGCATATGGATGTGACCTCAGAATCCTTCTCCTCAACACAGTGTTCCAGGCAGCTACAGCAAATCCCTTGGAGTCAAAATCAGAGATTAAACCAATTTACTATCCTTGTTCTGGTCCAAAGCTCTCTTTTCACAAATGCAAAAACTGAGGCTCATAAGGAAAAAGTGATTTGTCCAAGGTCATATAGCAAGACAATGGGAAAGCTAAGACTCCTGTGCACCCACAAATCTACTTCACTTTATATCAGCAAGCAGGAGACACAACCGACATGAAACATTACACCAACATGGAAAAAATTCAAAATTTCACCATGACCATGAAAAGTCAGCATACTTCCAGTGGAACACAGCAAGGAAGTTCTTATCACCCCACCAAGGAGAAGACATGAGGATTCTGAGGTCAAAGGAAGTGGTGTGCCAAGAGCTGAGTCAAAGGTGGGGGTGGGGGGGATGGGATCTGACAATGGAGAGTTTTTAAACTCTGTTTCTCAAATGAAACAAACCATTGGCTATTTATTTTCTAGGCCCAGGGAGAGGTCAGCCTTCAACTGACCAGCCATTTTTGTTGCTTTCCTTCTGCAAAAGCAAGAGGCCTTGTTCAAGTTCACCTCTGTGCAGGGCTAAAGTATAAGCAAACCCTTTTTCCTTGCTTGGTCCAAAGTCAAGCTATAAAGCAGGCCCTTGAAATTTCAAACCTTATTAGAAAAAAAAAAAAAACTCCTTAGGCAGAAAAGCAAAACATTAAGAAATAAGAGTCTCCACTGTGAAACTGAGTACAAATGATCTTTCACCAAAATAACTCAGCCCATCATCAAATTACCACCCCTCAAGTCCAATTTGCCAGATTTTTTGCCCAATATTATAAGAGTGTGGTAAGCAGACATGGGCTAATAAAAATTAGCTCAAATATCCATTTCTGGTTACACATCCACCTAAAATAGGAGGTGAGAGAGGCAAAGCTCAGGTCAGATCTCAATCCTGAGAGACGCCAATAGAAACAAAAGAAAAGTGACCCCACCCCCAACAGTACCATCATGCACCTCTATTTCCTTTAAAAAAACATGATCAGAATAAACAATCTTTTTTTTTTTTTTAAGGGAAAAACAGGTCTACGAAACAAATGATTTTCAATTTCTTGCCAGGGGTTCCCTTTAAAAAACAAACACAAAATTTCAGCAGAATGGAATGAAGGAATCTGAGTTGTGTGTCAGGAGAGCCAGGACACACAAAGGGACGTGCTGCAATATTTTTATTCTTGCACCAGAAATAACCTGTTATCTACAACCCTGACTTTTTCTCAGACGCCTGGTAGAGGTGCTCACCTACCCCTCCCCAGACTAGGACATAGCTCTCCTCCATCTCTTGCTAAACTCAGGCCTACTGTCAGTCTCATGAGGCCTCCAGAGCCCTTGGAAATTATAAATTCTTTGACCGTCCTAGGCATCGGCCTAAATAATTCAACAGGAAAAAAAATTTAATTATGTTACTTAAAAAAAAAAAAAAAAAAAAAAAAAAAGCTCATTCCAAATATGTCAGAATGTGGCCAGTCAGCCCTGAAGGGTTTCGTTACTAAAAAAATAAAATCTCCCAAATGCAATGGCGATGATGGGAAATGTCGAACCTCTGCCACTGTCAAATATATTTCACAGAATTCGTATCCCCTCAGAAATCTGAATTTCCACAAAACGAGGTTGGGAATCCATGGACTGGGGCCACCATTTCTTCCAAGAGCAGCTGGTGGCTGGCGAAAGGGGCACAGGGTTTCCTGTCCTAGCCCTGTGTGACCCACCATCAGCTCTCCATCCAAGATGCCACCAAGATCCCACCCCATAAATGCTCATAATATATACCCTTCTTTTGGATAGAAAAATTAGGACTTTTTTTTGTTTTTGTTTTTGGTTCAAAATCCCCAGCAAATTCAATCAGATACTAATTCATCACAAATAACTGTTCAACTTTGGGTAGATACCTTATTTTCATTTGTTAAATTTTAATTTAGTCAATATCTGTCTTCTAAAAAATTTTTTTATTTTTTTGTTTCACCTTCATTTGATTCATTTTAAGGCCAAAAGACTATATCAAATGCTGTTTGCACATGTGCTTTCATATTCCAAAGGCAAGTACCTTTGGGTTTGGCTTTTGTTTGTATTTGGATTTTTTTCCCTTCAAAAAGAAAAATTAAATTTTGATGCTAGAATCAGCTGAATTGGAGTTTCATCCCATTTTTTTCAGCAAAGTAACTGTTCCACTAGAGAAGGTGAATAAGAATCAGAATTTTCATCTCTTCTCTGTCCTTCCCTTTTTATCTTCCCTTCTCGTTAAGTCAGTAAAATTTGTGCTTTTTTTTTTTAAATCACAGACCCCCTCCCTCAAATGATCAAGGCTAATGGATTTTTCCCCCTTTGAAAGTAATCAAATTTGTGAAAAATACCAAATGTTAATAAACTACCAACCCCACATCACAATCAAAGAGGCCTGAAACCAATCTGGATTTTTAAAAAAATAAATTTTTCAAATTGGAAGAGTGAAGGAGCACAGAGAAGGAAAAAATTTCTTCCAAGGATTCCTCAACCCTTGTCTTTATCAACTGATTCAGTTGCATGCCATAAAAAATGAGCTTCTGTGAATCCACTGTTAGTTTTTTCATAATAATGTTAATTATGCATATCTTATTTTAATGGCGGTCTCTCCTACAAATCTGTGGACTACTCAATTTGTAGAATATAATGAATTTACATTATTTTTCCACTGAATATTCCTCAAAAAAGGTTTCTGACATTTTCTGGATAAAACAACAACAGAAAAAGAAATGCCTAGAGCTTTCAGAAAACAAAATCAGAAAACAGTCTTAATTATTCCATCAAAATAAAATAAGACAAAACCCAAGAAACACACAGAAAAAAGAGAGGATTTCACTCTAACTTTTCCAGTTGGTTTTTCTTTAGAACCTTGGTACCTTAAATGCAGTAAAGTGTAAATGTAAAATTAAAAAAAAAAATCTACAATTTCTGGGTGTGTCCAAAGCCAACATTTTAGGGTCTATTTTGTCTTTTAAATCCTTCCTTCTTGGGAATAGAAAAACTTAGATATTGCCAAATGGTGAAATGAGTCTTTTTTGCCCGCTGAGCTAAACAAGTTCCAAATTACAATGAAGTACAATTTCTAATTGCTTCATAAAGCCAATTCTCCCAGTTTTCCCTAAACTCAACAATTTCCCTTCTTTCCTCATTCCAATTAGTTTTTTTCTCAGACTAAAATGAGTTGGGCAGCCAAATTGACTTTGTTTTTAGGAGACTTTTTGCTTTCTCCCCTTTAAAAACTGAATTCATTCAAATTCCAGCTTAATTTTCATTTACATATTATCTGGATTTGGCTTCAGAAATAAAAATAGTCTCCATGCTCCTGAAAGATCAAAGTAAAAATTTTCACCCCAAAAAGGAGAAAAAAAGAATCCTTTTCCCCTCCACTGCCTTATAGTGCAAACTTTTGAAAAAATAAGAAATAAAAAATATTTCTTTTCAATTTTAATTTCTTTTTTTTTTACAAAATAGTATCCTCTAGGTGGCGTCGTTTTAATGGGAAAAAACTACCGTTTGAAGAAAAATTAGAAAAAAAAATTGAGAAAGGGAAATATGGCCTAAAAAAAAAAAGATTGTTGCAAAGATGGGGCGCCGGGGAGGAAAGACCTCCCGGGGGTCATCAGGAACCCCGAGCTCAGAGAGGGTCAGGGGGAAATTGCAAATTTGAGGGGGAGGGGGGAAAGCTGGAAGGGGTTGCATTTTTGCAAAATGTGAATTGTCCAAACTGAAATGGCTGCTCTGTTCTCTCACCGCTTTGTTTTCTGGGCTCCGGTCCGAGCCCGGGGCCAGCGAGGGCGCTGAGTGGAGGTCCGAAAAGACCCCTCGTCTCCCCCACCCTCTTCGCACCCCGCGGCGCCCGGGGGGGCTCTCCAGACCCCTACCCTTCGGTTTGCGCCCACAAAAAGCCCGCAAACGTGCCCAGGCACTTTGCATTTTGCAAATCTTGCAATGAAGTGGCGCAGCGCCCCGGGTCCCGGCCCCCCGGGGTCCCCCGCGCAGTGCATGCCCCCGGCCCCCGTCGTACCTGCGGAGCCGCCGCGCCGCCCGGCTGGTTCATGGGTCCGTGCGGGAGGAGGCGGCCCCGGCGCGTCCTGCTCCTCCCGGGCCGGGTTGCTGGTGCGCGCACAATGCCGCCGCCGCTGCCGCCGCCGCCGCCGCCGCCGCCGCCGCTCCCTCCTCCGCCCGCCCCGCTCAGGCCGGGGGGCGGGGGCGCTGGGGGCGCGCGGGGGGGGCGCCCGGCCCTCGCCCCCACCCCCGGCCCGCACCGGCCGCCGCCGCCGCCGACGCCGCCGAGCCGCCCCTCGCGGGGCCGCCGCCGCCCCGCCGCCCTGCCCGCCCCCCGGCCGGCCTCTCCGCGCGGCCCGCGAGCTCCGGGCCTCGGCCTCGGCCTCGGCCTCCGCGCCGCCGGCCTCCGCGCGGCACACAAAGCCGGCCGGCCCCCGAGCGCGCCGCTGCCGCCCGCCGGCCAGCCCCCGGGCCGCGGCACACCCGCCCCCCAAACTTTCCGGGGCCGTGCCCTGCCCTCCCGGCGCCCCCGGCGCCCGCCCCCAGCGCCCTTCTGCCCTCCCCCAATTCTCCAGCACCACGGAAAAGTCATTTACACATTGGAAAAAAGTTTGGGGAGCTGCCTCTTAGCGGAGCACAAGGGGTTAATGAGAACTCTTCAGGTACCCCCACTCACCCCCCCAAAAAAAATCAAATTGATTTTTTAAATAAAGTTTGAAGAACTGGCCTTATGGAAGAATTGTAAGGTTCAATGAAGCTATCCCTATCGCCCGTGCCACCCGTCCAAAAAAATATCTAATGTATTTTTAAAATAAAAGTTTGAGAAACTGGTTCCTTGACAGGGAATTCTTTCTAGCCCCCCAATCAGATTGATTTTAAAAATAAATATTTGAGAAGCTACTTTATAAGTATATGAAATGAGGGATGAACAGAGTATTTCTATCTACCCCAATCAAAAAAATTTTTGAAGAATATTTATTTTAAAAATAAAAGTTTGAAGAAATGGCTCTATGTAAGACAGCAGAGTTTAAAGATTAAGGGGGATTAGCCCCAATCAAGTTCAAGTTAAAAAGAAAAACTTGAGAAACTGCTCCTATGAGAAATAGATGGTGAACAAGAATATTTCTATACAACACCCTAAAAATCAGATATATATATATATACTGTTTTTTATTGCAAGAACTGCCTCCCTGTGTGACTTGGGAAGTTTTAAGGGGATTTTTTTTTCTGTCCTCTTCACGTGCCCCAAAATCAAATTTTTTAAATTAAGTGTGAAGGACCTACCTCCTAAAAAAGACAAGAGAGATTACTAGGTCCACCCTATATTTCCCACAATTGATTGATTGATTTTTATACAAAAATTTGAATAACTGCCATGAAAGAAATTTTTCTTTGCCCCTCCCCAAGAGAAAAATATAAGGATACTTTTTTTAAAATAAAAGCATTGGATGTCAAGGGTAAACAGATATCTTTTCTCTGTCCTCACCTCAAAAGTTTTGTCCATGTTTAAAGAGCTGGATCAATAAGAGACAGAGAGGGTTGCGGAAATTTTTTCTCTTCAGCCCCCAGAAAAGTTATCATTTTTTTAAATGTCAGGAAACTGAGAGACTGCAAAGAAGATACTTCCTCTCCCTGAAGAATAAAAATGTGAGAATGTAGCCCTCCATAAGAAGCACAGAATTGAGAGACACACTTTCCCCCCCACCCCACCAAACACACCCACAAGAGATTAAGAGGGATCTTCTAATCATTTCCCACCCCCACCCCCAAAAAAAGTTGGAGAATCATTAAAAAGAAGTGGCCATTTCCCTCCCTGCCAGCCTAGCAAGTATGTTCCTGGCAGAGTTTGGCAGATTTTGCCAAGGCTAGTGTAAAGCAGGCACCCAGAAGAGCAGGACAGCATGCGGAGTTTGGTAGAATTGGGTTCCCCTAAGCCCTGAGCATACCTGATGGCCAGACAGCCCCCACCAGGTGGCTGAGGACTTGTCACCAGAACAGATAATCTCTGACCCTGTGAAGATTTCCGGGCACCTTACTCAAGGCCAAGACCTTTCCTCTGCCTAGTGGAGCTTAGCCTGACCTTAGGCCCTGGAGTAAAAGAAACTGGACCCAAATAATATTGGATCTCAGTTATCAGGCTCAGAGCTATAAGATATCAAGGCAAAAATAAACCCTGTCCTGGGAGTCAGGAAAACATGGGGCAGTATTTATTCATTGAGCACTTACTATGTGCCAGGCACTTTGTGTTTAATAGGGCAGACACATCATAGAGAAGAGGGTTGCTTCCGGCAGACCTTCTCAAACTCGAGGGAGCCTCAGAATCACGGGAGGGCCTGTGCCAACACAGAATTTGAAACCCACCCAGAATTTGCATTTCTTACAAGTTCCCGGGTAAACTTGTTGCTGATCTAAGGACCACATCTTTAAAACTATTGCAATACAGTGTCAACAGCTAAATGCACGGGTGTGGGAGAAAGAGGAAGGCCCCGACCCAGGGGAATGAGTGAGGGGGTCAGCGAAATTTCCTGGAGGAATAACATCCTGCTAGAGGGCTGGGTCTACGCATTTTTCCTCTCCATGTCTTAATCTGATGGCAGGGGCTCTCTAGATCAGAGATTCTTAAATAGAGACCTTGGATAGGTTTGGGGATCCACAAACCAAGCAATTTTATGTCATAAGCAAATTTATGTCCACATGGTTGTTTTGGGGGAGAAAATCTCTGGCTTCATCATTTTCTCAAAAGGGTCAGCGACCCCACCCTGGGATGATCTGCAATCTGGTTCCAGGCACCTCTGGCCTGGAAAATCCTTGTGGGTCCTTCTCAGCCTTCTCTTTTTGGAACTGCAGCAAGCCCTTTCCTCTTCTCTACCACTCACGGGCCACAGGGACTAGGCCTTCTTCCTCTTCTTTCAGCAAATCTCCATAGAGAGCCCGTAGTGTGTTCAACACCATTGTGGGGAGCCATGTCCTCCACAGGGGTGCCAGCCCTGGAGTGTATGTCCCTTCTTCACTCTGTCCCTGCTGGGCCATGAATGATATGCTAGGGGACCAAAAACTGAGCTTGATGTCCTCCTGACAAAATCCAGTTTCTAAATGAATGCACACATTTCCCAAACCATAGTGGAAACTCTCCCGTCACCCGGGGCTATGATTTATCCCTGTTCGGGAGGTTAACTGAGGGTTAAATAAGGGGGAAGGACAAGGAGAGGAGTCAAAGTATTTGATGAGAGCCCAGGGGGCAAGACCAGACCTGCTCAACACTGGAAGAGAGGGACAGTATTGCAGGGGCAGAATGACCATCAGTCAGAGCTGCATAGAACAAATGCTTACCTTTGACAGTAGCATGATCCAGTAGGACCTCCAAGGGCTCACACATCCTCTAAGTGCCCATGATTTGATTCAACATACCTGAGTTTATCTAATGCTGGAAACTTGTGACCCCTTCCATGACCAGCCTGCTGACCCTAGAACCAGAACTGCCGTATTAACACCTATAGGGCTTAATTATTGAGGGCCCAGGCTGTGGCATCTACTGCCTGGGTTGCAACCTTGGCTCTGGCCCTTGTATGCTCTGTGATCTTGAGCAGACAGCTCAACCTCCCCTTACCTCCATTTCCTCATCCTTCAAATGGCGCTGACAACAGTATCTCCCCCATGGGGGTACTCTGAGGATGAAATGAGATAACACATGTAAAGCTTTTAGAAAGTGCATGGCATAAAGAAAGTGCTCCACAGACGTCAGCTATTGGAATCACAGAGACACGGAGACACGTGTTTCCCGTCTCTGCCACTGACTAACTGCATGACCCTGGGCTTATGGCTTAATCTCTGAGCCTAGTTGCTGTCTCTATAAAATGGGGTCCTGAAATCGAACAGTCTTATCAACACTCTTTTACTTGTAACCAGTAGTAACGAAATCACGGTGAACCAAAAAAGGAAACAAAAAGGTGTTATTAAATTAGAAGGTGGATTATGGTACCCAAGGGCAGGAAATAAAACGAAGCCTCAAGGGGATTTGGAACTAGAAACTAGAATGTCATCAGGAACTGTGCTTGCTCTTGCCATCACTCTGGGCCATAGGTCTCTTGACATCTCGTGCCCTAATTCATACTCTGTGTCTCTCTCTCGCCATCCCTTCCTCCCTGCCTCTCTCCAGGTGGGCTTCTCTAGGCACACAGGTAAAATGGTTACCTCGCCATCCTCTCAGTGACAACAGGTGCTGATTAGTGTCTCTCTGTTTCAATCCAGATTCATGGGACAGAGAATGTGATTGACCAAGCTTGGCCCAGGTGCCACAGGAGCCAAGCAAGCATTGATGACCAAGGGAACAGGGTCACAAAATACACAGAGATTTCTGAGACCCACCCCTGAGAGAGAGATGTGGTGGGCTGTGCAGACCTTTCAAATGTGGACCTCGTAGAGAAATATGAGGATTTGCTGAGACAAGGGGCTAAAAATGCCAGGCTTAGGGCCTGACACACAGACACACTCAAAAGGTGTGTTTCCTGCTGCTAGAGTCAGGAGACAGGTAACCAGCGTGGTGAGATTTTGTTGGGTGTGGGTAGTGAAGATGTCAAGCTCATGTCACAGACAGTGAGGGAGACAAGGAGACAAGACTTGTCTCACAGTAGCCTTTGGATCCAAATAGAACCTGGGGCTTGGCTGAAATCTTATGGGTGGATCTTGGTGCAGAGGATGCCTTCAGAGTTAAACAATGGGTTTTAAAGGGTGTGGAACAGAATGAAGCCAGGGACTTCACAAAATGGTGTCTTCTTCCTCAAGATGAGTTTCTTTTTTAAGCCTAAACAAGGAAGGAAGTGCTCTCTTGTAACAGCCCAGCCAGGGAGACTTGGGCTCCCAAAGTTTCTACACGATGAGAGAGAACCACACAATCCAGTCTTATAAAATTTCTTAGCAATTTATCAAACAAGATGACAGCATTTTCTCATTTGATCTACTACTTCTCAGAAGGTGGGCAGAGAAGGTACAATCACCCCCATTTTAAGGATGAGAAATTTGAGGATCAGGTCTTTGGCCAAACTAGCCAGTGGCAGCCCAGTCTGACACTCAAGCAGTGTTCTCCCCATGGTGCAATGGCTGCCCCTGTGGAACTTTCTGGTGATTGGGATCAAAATTGACAGATTCTTTAAATGGTCTTGCATTGTCTCTGGGATTTTCTTCTTTACCTTTCTTTCATACTTCTCTCTCTCTCCCATAAAGAAGTCCAAAAGAGGTGGCAGCAACTTATTTCCTAAAAGGAGGTCCTTGCAAGTCATAGTGAAGTCTCTGGAGAGATAGATATCTGAGGCCTTCCTTGGTAGTCCCCAGGGAGGGAGTTCTGGAGGAAAAGCCAGAAAGACCCAGGACAGAAAGCTGGAGAATTGAAAGAGAGAAATCAAGCTGATGGCACGGACTAAGAATCAGAGTCAAGGACAAATTTGAGTAGCTCATCCCTGGATTCAACACTAATGGCTTATTATCTAAAATGAATGGCATCTTTTTATAAACCTATTCCATGGGTCTGCCATCCCATGAAGCCTCAGTTTCTTTATTTACAAAATGGGCAAATTAAGGTGCCTAACATACAGGGTTATTTAAAGCATTACCTCTGGCACTCAACACGTGGTAGTTATTATTAATTGTCTTGGCCCGTTTCTACTTTACTACATATAAGGAAATTCAGGCCCCCTTCGCGGGGAGGGGAGTGGTGGAATCATCTTATCTGAGCAGTGTTATCTAGCCAGGAAGGGAACAAAGTCAGCTTTGGAGGCAGTTGCCCAAGTCTAATAAGCCAAGTCCCCCAATACAACAACAGTTGTGACCTTAGTTCTGCTGGATCTCAGAATAGAAAAGGACCAGGCCAGGGGCTGGTCCATCTCGTTTTCTCCAAGTGTCACCCAAAGGAGTTTCTAATCTGTCCTTTCTGCCATGAGATACACCTGTGAATGGAATGAGCTGACATGACAGTGTGGCCTGGGGCAGGGCTCAGGCTCTGGGCTCAGACCACACTGGGTTCAAATCCCAGCTCAGCCCCTTTCCAGCCATGCGAGCCTGAGCACATCACATCACTGTCTCTGAGCCTCGGTTTCCTTAACTGTTACACGGGAATAATAACATAGGCATGTATGTTTTATGTGAGGGTTAGAAAAGACAGTGAATGCCAGCACACTGTATCCTAAGTGTTAGTGACGATGTTACTAATCATGATGCAACCTCAATGGCTTGTATCAATGGCACAACTACCCAGTGGGCAGCCCACGTCTGGTTCGACAGAGAGGCCCTGACACCTCTCAGTTATACTCCTCGTCATCACCATGAGCTGAATGAGGAGAGTGAGGCACAGAATGTGAAATGGAATGTACTTTCACCAGTAAATGGACAAATGGACCCGATGTATCTCCTGATGGGAGGCACCAAGAACCAACAGCGCTTACATAGATTCCTGCCAAAATGCATAACCCAAATCTAATCACGAGGAAACATCAGACAAATGCAGATTGAGGGGAGTTCAACCAAACAACTGGCCTGTATTCTTCCAAAATGTCAACGTTCTAAAAGACAAAGAAAGGCCGAGGAACTTTTTCAAATTAAAGGAGACCAAAGAAAATAACAACTAAAGGCAAAGAGTGATCTGGAATTGGACCCTAGATCAGAGTGGAAAAAAAATTGCTATAGAGAACATTATGGCAACAACTGGTAAATTTTTAATATGGTAGGATATTAGATAACAGTATTCATTTGTGTTAAATTTTTGATTTGATAAATATTTTATGGTTGCAGAAGATGCTGTTCTTGCCCTTAGAAAGTACACACTTTCGGTGTAAAGGGATATGATGTCTGCAACTCTCAAATGGTTCAAGAAAAAAAATTGTATATGTACCATATACACATCTACATATACAGTTATAGATGTACTTATATCGTATGTATGTGATAAAACGATATGTGACTGCATCTTAGCGATTAGTGAATCTGGGTAGACGGCATGCACGAGTTCTTTGCACTATTCTTGAAACTCTTCTATATAACTCTGAAATTATTTAAAAATAAAAAAATTAAGAAAAACAATATATCTAAAATGTTTGAAAAGCTAGAAGCCTACACAGGAATTACTGTACTTTCATCAGAATGAATTCTTTTCATTGCATATTTGACAACAAAATTTGATTCATTGATTGATTGGTGGTTTGTCCACATCAAACTTTGCTGATTATTTTTTTCTAACACTATGAGTTTTCTTTTGTGGGCATTATTCCTACCGGGCCCAATTTTCCCAAGCAAATTTCATGATCAAAATTTTGTCAAGCAGATTTAGTCTTCCATCAATTTTTAGTCAATCACAATCTTTACCATGAGCAGCATTAGTCTTCATCAGTTTTATCTTCTGTTGCGTATTTCTACCAAGTGAATTTTTTTTCAAGTTTTGCAGGTTTTGGTATTACTAATAAGATTTAATTCTTCAAACAGGTTATTTCTTTTTAAAAAATTGATTTTCCTATGTGTTGTTTAGAAGGATTCTCAGTCCTGGCTGGGAATCTGAATCACCTGGGAGGAGCTTGTGAAAAGGTTTCCTAGCCTCTACTCACCCCCATGAGCTCCCTACATTCTGAATTAATAGGTCTGGGGTGGGGCCCAAATATCTGTATTTTTAACAAGTCCCCACCTCTCAAGTTCTTAGCAGTCATTGGCCCATGGATTGGCATGGTACTCAACTTCCTTGTATTATTGGTAATAGAATAATTGTAAACTCTCTGGGCCTCACTAATGAGGATTATTTTAACATTCCATTTCCCCAACTTGACTCTGAGGTTCCTGAGAAGAGGGGCCAAATTAATGTTTGCTACAGGGCCAGCACAGCCCATTATGTGTGTTAAGTTAGGCACCAAAAACATTAACTAATTGGTTATTGTCTCAACCAAATCCTTAAATATCAGCAGCAAAGAAGGAACTTCTTTTTGTTCCACGGAAAAATGCACATAATATAAAATTTACTATTATAACCAGGGTTAAACATACAGTTCATTGACATTAAGTACATTCACATTGTTATGTAATCACCGTTATTCATCTCCAGAATTTTTCATCACCTCATTAAATAATGACTCCCCATTACCCTCCTCCCAATCCCTGGTACCCACAATTTTACCTTCTGTTTTTATCAATTTGACTACTCTAGGTACCTCATGTAAGTAGAATCATACAAGATTTGTCCTTCTGTTTCTGGCTTATTTTACTTAGTGTAATGTCTTCAAAGTTCGTTCATGATGTAGCATGTATCAGAATTTTAATCCCTTTTAAAGCTGAATGAGAGTACATCATATGTATATACCACATTTTGTTTATCCATTCATCCATCGATGGACATTGGGTTGTTTCCACCTTTTGGCTATTGTGGATAAAGATGCCATCAATATTTATGTACATGTATCTGTTAAAGTTCCCACTTTCACTTCTTTGGGGTATATACCCAGAAGTGTAATTGTTGGATCACATGGTAATTTTTTGTTTAATTTTTTAAGGAACTGCCATAATATATTCTATAGCAGTTGAAGAGGAACATTTTTAAAGCTGCTTTAATAAAGGTAGAATGAGGATTAATCTTTTCTGAATTCTACCGTAAGTCTATTGAAAAACAAAATCCATACATCTATCTTTAGCAACATCAAAGGATCATGGGATATTCCATTTCCCGCTTTGTTCTGTGGAAGATGAATTGCATTAAAAGCCTCAACTCTGCACACCTCCCTGCAACTATCTCTTTGTCATGTGACTTTGCAGTTCTTCTCACTAAAAAGGTGGGGTCTATTTCCCCATCCTTGATTCTGAGTTTGGCCGTGTGGTGGCCAATGGGATGATGGCAAATTTCATATAAGCTAAAGCTTTTAAAGTGTTTGTGCAGCTGGGTTTGTGCTTGCTACTGCACTTCCGCCTTCACTGTGAGAATATGTCCAAGCTAGCCCACTGGAAGAATAGGAGAGAAAGGTGAAACAGCTCATCGCCTCGGTTGACCACCAGATGTGTGAGCCCTAGCCAATAGCCAGACTCCCCCAGAGTATGAGAGAGCTCAGAGGAGACTAGAAGAGCCATTCAGATTAAATCCCCAAACCACAGACTCATGAGCTAAATAAATGCATATTATTTTCTATAACTGAGCTTTAGAGTGGTTTGTCACACAGCATTATTGTGGTAACAAATAACTGATTCAGGTTCCCTCCTACTCTGCCATCTGCTGTCATCCTGCATCTGTCAAAGGGTGATGATGAGCCAACTTATTTCACTGACTTCACAGAGGTAAATGTCAGAACTGCCCAGGTCTAGTATCTGACAGTTGTAATCCAAAGGCTGATGTCTCTCTTCTCTCTTCAAGGTTACCCATTTCTAGTTTATTGGGAAAGAAGGCTGGAGAGGGCATCTGTTCTTCATTGCTCCTCATTTCAGTGACAGGATCTCAATGCTCCTTGGAGAGCAAGACCACTGCCATGTTCAGTTTATGTGTTCTGAGTGGAGTTGCTCTACTTATTCCTGAGTACCATCAGCAAATGACTCAGGCCTAGCCAATCAGTATGTGCCCCAGATTGCCTCAGGAATGGTCATGCGACGAGCCAAGTCTATGAAGTTCACTTTCAAGAACATGAATGTGAAGTTTTCTCTCCCACTGAGATAATATAGTTTAAGCCTATATTTTCTACCTTGTAGAAAAAACTTGCCTGAATATAACTTGCCAACACAGAGAAAAATAGAGCCTAGAGATGGAAAGAAACAGAGCCCTGATGACATGGTTAGAACCCCTTGATCCAGCCAGGCTTGAAGCTGGAACTAGGGGTTCCTTTGAACTTTTACTTATGTGAGTCAATAAGTATTCATTTGTTTGTTTTGTTAAGCCAATTTGAGTAAGGATTCTGCCCATTGTAACTGAAAAGGGACTTGTTTGCATTCCTCCTGGGTCACCTTCTTGACTGCATTTTTCCTTATCATCTTGGGCTCCTCCACAGTGCTCTTAGCCCCATTGCTGTGACAAATCACTGTGCTCATCACGGCTAGTCACCACATAGGACTCCCAGGTAGACTCTACCCAGTAGGATGGAGCTTCTTTTACACAGGCTCCAGAAGCAGGGAGAATGTTGGCAGGTCTGGGCAGACCAGGCAGCCTACTTTGTCCTGAACAGTTCTGATTTATGCCTATTGTCCCAGCATGAAGCATTCCCTTTCATTATCGATAGTGTTGTTGTTTGGATGATAAATTATATGGTCTCCCTCAGCAGGCCACATTTCTTTTTATTGTATCTTCTTTTTATTCTCAAAGAGAGTCCCAAGATGGCTACAATAATATTTCCCATCCCATACACTCTTCTACAATGTGACCTTACCTCTCCCTGTGAAGTGATGAAGTTGAGTTCTCTTCCATTTGAATTTGGCTGGGCTTGTGACTGCTTCAACCAACAGACCACTGTGGCAGTGATATTGAGTGACTTTCCAGACTGGGGCATGAAAGACAGAGTAGCTTCCACCTTATTTACTAAAATGGTCATACTGGGAGCCCTGACCCATCATGTAAGAAGTCCAACTTCCTTGAGGCTGCCATATTGTGAGGAAGCTAAGCCATACTGAGAGGCCATGTGTGGGAGCTCTGGTAAGCAGCCTGGTGGATGAACTTTAAGATGGCTCTCAATTATCCCTCAGCCTTGGAGTCTCCCCTGCTGGTCCCAGACATTGTGGAGCAGAGATAAGCTATCTCCTTTGTGCTCTGTTTAAATTCCTGACCACAGAATCTAGGAGCACAAAAAATGATTGTTATTTAGGGCCACCACATTTTGGTGTAGTTTTTAACACAACCATAAAGAGTGGACCAAGAGGTGCCATTTTTAACTTCATATTAAATATGACCTTTCCCAGGGTCCATGACAGAAGTGAGTTCTCACCCCCTAACATCACTGCTGGGTCCTCACTCCTTCTCACTCCTTAAGTGCCCCCTACAGGCAGTTTCCCTGGCCTTTTGTCAGTCCTGTGCCAAAGGCAGGTGTGGTCTTGCCCAGGGTTGCCCACTAATAGTAAAATTTCTTAACATCACAAGATCCTGTTAAAGCTTTAATGTTATTGCTTATAAGGACCTGATTAAATTCTAGACAAGGGGCATTCCACTTCCCATATTTGGATGAATGCGGGTGGTTTTATTCTTTCAGTTTTAGACAGTTCAAATCTCTCCAACTATGCATTTCCAAAGGCTCTGGTCAAGGACCTATGTCTACAGTGAAGAGGAGTGGAAGGAAAGGAAAGAGGGGATCAGAGAACTAAGCAAGAAAATGAGGATAAGCTCTTGCCCAAACCACACATTCTCATTTTCTCCCTGGGCCAGAAAGAGACTCTTACTCAGGAGAATAGACTCCTCTGTACACACATCCTCACTCTCTCTCTCTCTCTCTCTCTCTCTCTCTCTCTCTCTCTCTCTCTCTCTCTCTCTCTCTCTCTCTCAACTTGTGCCTTCGCTACCATAGCAGGACCATGAGATTTTGATCTGCATCTATTTCTTTAAAAAAAAATAATACAATAACATTATGACTTGGAAGAGTCTTCAGAGGGAGAAACATTCTCAACTACATCTTTCAAGTAGTTGAGGATCACCTCTCCATGCACCAAAATTTCAATCTCAATAATTGGAGTGGAAATCCTTCCCAGCCTCTTAAATAATGGATAACATCATTCCTGGTGCCCTTCCTGGAATTTCAGATGGAGTGCTGCCCTAGAACCTAGTTAGGTAAGTTATCTGAGCCCAAGATATTCACACAATAGAGTGAATTTTCCAAAGGAAAACTTTTTTCTCAGATTTTTGAGAGCTCTTGGGTATGCATTCGATTCTTCAGAAGTTAATGTTTGACTCAATGAAATGAGAAAAAGCTCTTTTGCGATCCACATATATCCTTCCTACCAAAAGACAAATGTAATCCAAAAGTCCCCAAGCCCTTACTAGCCTGTGGGTATGAATGAAGTCACATTTTATTTATTTAACAAACACTAACCTAGGGCTTGCAATAAGCTATTCTAAGTGCATTAAAACCATTAATCCTTATAACAACTTGATGAGGTAGGTACTATTTATTATCCTGTTTTACAAATAAGAAAACTGAGTCACAAAGAGCTCAAGTAACTTGCCCAAGGACACGGAGCTCCTAAGTAGATCTTATTGTTGGACCTAGGAGTCCAACTCCAGAGCCTGTGCTAGAATTTACTTTGCTATCTTGAATCTCACTGACGTGGATCATTTGATTCTACGTGATGGAAGCATTTGAGCCTCCCTGGTAAGTTTCCTGCCTTCCTCTAACTATGTCAATCTCCAGAATCCTTGGAGGTGTTTGAGGTGGGCTCTGTGTTCCCCTGAATACTGCCCCTGGACAGCAATCTGCCACTACGCTTATTCTATCCACTCTCTATGACCACTACAATGCATATAACAAACAACCCCGAGACTGAGTGGCTTTAAATAGTAAGCATGAGTTTAGTTCCTGAGTCTACTGGTCAGCTGAAAGTTTCTTCTGGTCTTGGCTGGGCTTGTTCATATGGCCAGGGTGGGCTGGCTCTTCGTTGATCTCTTAGTTGGTTTGTGGCTGGGACAACCAGGTCCACATGGGTCTGGTGCATGCATTTCTCATCTTCCAGCATCCTAGCCTGGTCACTTTCACTTAGCAGTGGCAGAGGAGAAAAGTAGACAAGCCCAACTGTGCACACACTTCTCAAGCTTTTGTTTAAATCACATTTCTGAGCATCCCATTGGCCAAAGCAGGTTGTGCAGCTGAGCCCAGAGTCAGAATCCTGCACAGTTACATGACCCAAGGCTTGGATACAGGGAGGGATGAAAAGTGGGCACCATAATGCAATCAATCTACCACACTTATCACCAAGTTTCTTTCTTCTCAGAAATGTCAGAACAAAATTAAATTTCAAAATAAAAAGCTCATTTAGATAAAGCTGCCCAAGATGCCATAAATTAAAGTGGTGGCCTGAGCGATGGTAAAGAAGGAAACTAAACCAGGGGCAACATGCACAACCGGTTTCTTTATAAAGGAAAATAGCAACATTCCTCTGTATCAGTAGGAAATGAAACTGAGAATTCAGAACTCAGCCTGCCAATGTGCCAGGGAGGCCCACATTCTGGTGGCAAAGTGGCAGTCAGCGGGGTAGGCATTGTGCAGGCCTGGTGTCTGAGCAATAATGTTAGCACAAAAGTCACATCAGAGCTGGCCAACAGCAAAACTGACTCAGTTAGCAACTTCTTAGCATATCAATGCCTCATTTTGTTTCTTTGGCAGAAAGCTCAAATATTGGCGTGCCTCATGCAAAATTGACCTGTAGGCAACCCCAATTTTTCCAGGAGGGTATAAGTGAATATATACTTTATTCCCATTCCTGGAAAGCAGGACCTGTCATTTTCTGGGCTCACGCACCCTGCACATAAGCCTGATTATAATTCTTCCTCTGAGAACGAGAGAGCTCTATTAAGACAGCTAAACCAGTCTCCAAATGCAAAACTCTGTGGTCCCTTTCTTCTACCTCGGGAGTGCACTGGAAATATCACCACCCGTGGATAAATATTGACTGATGCTTTTTTGGAAATAGCAAAAAAGGCTCAGTAGACAGTAAAACTTACCCTAAAAAAACAGAGCTAAAAACGTTGGAGCATTCTGCTTTTCATGACAGAGACAACAGGACACTTACAATGGCCTTAGGTGGAAGGCTTAATGGAGAGAAACAGATCACACTCAGCAGGTATGTCAGAGCTAAAGGCACCTCCACAATCCTATGATCCTTTCTGGATAGACTATTTGCTATATATTAGGTGCTTTACACACATCATCTCAATTAATTCTTAAAGAATCCCTGTAAAATAGAGCTGTATGCATTCTCATTTTACAGAGTGGGAAACTGAGGCATGAAGCATCAGTGAAAAGGAGTTGCCCGTGTCACACAGCACATTAGTGCTGAGCCAATCTGATTCCAGAACTAGCCATCTTAGATAGCACTCTACGAAAACTTCCACTCAGGGGTACCTTTCAGGCACCACCATGCCAGTGGCCTTCAAATTAAAGGATGCATCCACTAGAGGTACAATTTCCAAGCGGTCAACACAGAGAGTTTTAAAGAATTCATTTCCAGATTCTTAGCTTCCATTTGTATGATTTCCTACAACTGACCTGCCTGAGGACTTCGATGTGAATGTATAAACCTGCTTCTACTTTCCCACCTTCTCTGCTCTTCGCTCATTTCGTAAAAATAAAAGTATATCCCTTATCATTCAAATCTTTCTGTGAGGTGTTTCCCTGCGTAGAAAACCATGGGTTAGGGGGATGAAGGGTACCAAACAGAGGACTGATACCAAATATTGGGGAACAGAGGTTCCTTGTAATCAAGACACCACAACCCCTCTCCTATCCATCCTATTAGGAGATAAATTTCTATTAATTTTACTTTTTATGTTTAAAATGATCAAAATTTTGATCAACTGTACCCTAAAATTAATCATGCTGATAACTCAATCCAGAAAAATTCTTAACCCTTAGAGCCTTACGATCACAAGAAATATAAACATTTTAAAATTTCCATCGACAAACATTTTTGATTTAGAGACTGTGACAAAATGATCCATATGAAACTTAAAGCAAAAATAATATACTACATTTCTATAAAATTCTGTGGGGGGAGTGGAGTGGAAAAACGATTTGAAGGAGAAAGAGGAACATTGTAAAATTTCTAGTTATTAAGAGTTTGTTTGTCTATTTTTTTTAAATGGATGACAGTGGATACAAAATCATTCCATTGGATATATTTAAAAGGGTGATGTAATAGCTTTATTTTTAAATATTAATATTTATAATATGCAGGACATTACCACCTTTACAACTATTTAAAACCGTGATGGCAAATTTTTAAAATATGTGATTATGTGGTTTTTCAGTTCTTTTGGAGGTACATAAACATTAACAAAAAAAAATGCGCAGAGTCCTCTGATTTTGTCAGACCAGTCTTTTTACAAATAAGACATTTGCAAATTAGAGAGTAAAAGGAATTTACCCAAGATCACCTGGCACAGTAATACAAGAGCTAGGACCGAAAGCAAAGCCTTGGGACTCCCTTATAGACCCTCTTTTCCTTATCCACGCTGGATTTCTCTATCAGTCTGAGTGCCAGCAGGTCTCAGCACTCAAAAGGGGTAAAAGGCAGGAGAGTTCATCTAGCATGTATTTACAAAGGTGACAGCAGGGTTAAAGGAAAGCCTTGGGAGCTGTCAAAGTGCCAGAGACTAGCAAAGACATTTCCACACTTGGGCCAAGGGCAGAGGGAGAGAGCCCCTCCCTCGGCCCTGTGAGACCTGTACTATAGGAGAGAGCCACCAACATGAGGTACACGTCTTAAGTAGAGGAGCATGATCACTGCCAAACCACAGTAACAGGGAAAGAGCTAGAGAAAAAAATCTCTCTCTCTGCCTGCATGTTTTTCCTTCTGGTTCTTCTCATTGTTTAAAGCTACTAGAATCCAGAGAACAAGGGATAGTTGATATAGTCCTTAGCGTCAACCTGCTGGGCACAGAGCAAAGTAAAGGCGAGAAAGTGCATGTGGAGGAACAACTAGAAAATGTCCAGCACGCTTTCCATTTTGAACTTGACATTCTTGTTGAAACAAAAGATTAAGCTTTCCAGTCAAGGTAAGCCACAGCTAAATGAAGAGATTTCCCCCAGAAGAATCCAAAAGCCTAAGTTTATGAGGCAGAAGGAATTTCAGAGAAGTTTAAGATTTTTATTTTTTATTTTATAACTGTGATACATAGATATCTACTTGTTTTAACACTATATTTTTTTTTTGGCATTTCCTTTCATTGGAACAGACTTTCTTTCTCTAAAAATTGCCTTGTTAAATCCCCACTCATAGATGCTTTCATAAACTGCTACAAACTCCAACTAAAACCCAGGAATTGAGGGAAAGTCCTTGAGAAAAGTGATGAAAGTGGACATTTGAAACAGAATTATATTATTAAAGATAGCAATATAAATTATTAATAGTCATCTATTAAAGACATATTAATCCTGCTGTAATTAGATGAAAAGAATGCGTGCAGTTGCTGTGATCCAAAATGCTTTAACATTCACATCACCTTTCTAAGGCAACCTGCGTTCATGTTCTGGGAAGAGCAGTGCCCTCTAGGGACGGGGAGTTCCAATCACCTAAAGCCCTTCGATATGGGCTTTTTCTTGCACAAGGCCATGATGCAGGATGGCATGTGGAAAAGGTGGATGAGAAAAGAAGGAGGGGAGAGTGAAGAGGAGTACTCTTATCCTTCGTCCTCCCCCAAAGGAAGGCAGCCGGGTAATGCACAGAGACCCTCAGCTGGGGAATGGAAGATCCAGATTCTAGTTCTGACAGTCACTGACTCATTGTATATCCTTGGCCAGAGAACTTGCTTCTCTCTGAATTCAAATTTTCTCACTTGTAAATAGTCATCTCCGGTATCTCTTATACCTCAATTGCCTTAACTCTAAAACTAGAATAATAGAAAAAAACTTTATACAAAGTTGTCTTGGGCACTAAATAAAGTTAATATTTGTGAAAAAAAAAATGTCAAGTACTAAACCAACATAACGGATGTCACATGGTACAGTAGAAAGAACACATCAGTTTACCCGGGTTTAAAATTATAGCCTCAAATTCAGACTTTCACTATGGTCAAGTAAGAAATCAGCAAATATTCTTCCCAAAAAGCAACTATGAAGTTGGACAAAACTAACAAAAATGACCCTTTCCGTCCTCTGGAAATCGGCTTAAGTCATACAACAGTCTGAGAAGCATTAACATTTGAAAAACTACTGAACTTTGGATAAGCACAGTAAAAGTGTGGTGTTCTTGCCCGTGACTATTCCCAACCCCAGTCTCTCTCTCAGCTTAGTTGGTGCAGATTCTGCCAGGATGGGCCAGGCCATGAAGCCAGGAGCGAACTGCTGAAATCAACAGGACACATTAATCTGGAACAGTAAGTACCATTGCACTGGATAGATTGCATCCATCCATCTAGTAACCTGGTGAAAGAGGCTATCCTGCTGGCAGATGAACTGGGAGGACCAACAGCTCCACTGGTCTGAGATTCTGGTCATGGTTGGGCCAACCATGTTCCTGGCTGAAGCTACACGTATAAGCAGCAGAGACCAGAGAGGACACAAGCTATAAACACAAGCCTGGCTGACCCTAAGTCTGCTCGCATGTGTAAGATTCCCAAAGGGGCCCAGCAGAAAATAAAATGCTGGGCAGACTTAAAAATGACCTGAATTGTGAATGTACTCCCTTTCCCACACACAGATTTCAGCAGAGGATGGAAGTCTTACTTGCTTGAGGTGTTTCAACACAAACTCTGTCTGATCATTTGCTGACTACTAAGCTATACAGACACAGGGATGACCCTTAGGAAGCCAAGCTTAAAAAGGGAAAAAGAAAACAAAACAGAAAACAAAACAAAAAAAACTGGGCAGAGATGCCAGCAACTGCATACCACTGGGGAGACAGATTTAACTCAAGCAGGTTACTTAAGAAACAAACAAATTTAAAAAATTAATGATAATAACTTTCAGGGGAAAAATACAGCGTCCAGACTTGTTACAATGTATTATCTAGAATGTTCAGGTTTCAACAACAAATAGTATGAGACATGCAAAGAAATGAGAGTGTGCCCTACACTCAGGAAACAGGAAACAATTGAAACTGCCTTGAGTGCCTCTAGGTGTTTGATTTAAAAGATAAAGACTTCAAAGTAGTTATTTCAGTATGTTCAAAGAACTAAAGAAAATGTTTAAAAATTAAAGAAAAGCATGGCAACAATGAATAAACAGAATCTCAACAAAGAGGCAGGAATGATTGAAAGGAACCAAATGGAAATTCTGAATTTACAAGTACAATAACTGAAATGAGAAGTTCATCTAGAGATCTTTCACAGAAGATTCAAAATGGCCACAAAGCATTGAACTTGAAGATAGATAATAGAAATGATCGATTTTAAAGAACACAGAGAAAAAAAGATTAAATAAAAATGGGTGGAGCCTCAGAGACCTGTGGGACAGCATCGGCATACCAACATACACGCAATGGTAGCACTAAAATGAGAGGAGAAAGAGAGAGAAAGGGGCGAAAAAAATTTTTTTTGAGAAATAATAGAAAACTCCAAATTTGAGAAAAACATAATTAGATATACTAGAGGCTCAATAAACCTCAAATAAGATAAATACTAAAAGATCCATACCTAGATACATCATAGTCAAAACATAGAAAGGCAAAGAGAAAATCTTGAAAACAGCAAGAGAAAATGATTCAGCACATGCAAGAAAGCTTCAGTACTTAATAACTGATTATCCATGTAAAATAATGGAGACTAGAAAGGCATATTAAAAATACTTTTAAAAAAGAACCGTCAACCAAGAATTCTATATTTAAAAAGAAAACTCTGAAAAAATGAAAGCCAAACAAAGACATGCCCAGATTTAATGAAAAAAAGGGGGGGGGGCAAGAGAATTTATGGCTATCAGACTTGCCCTGCCCTAGCAGATACTATAAAAAGCCCTTTGAGCCAAAAAGAATTAACACCAGATGGTAATTTGAATCTATAGGAAGAAATGCAAACCATCAAAATGATAGCAATGTAATAGGAGTTAAAATAAGAGAGTTAATGAGAGTCTATTTATTTATTTGTTTCATTCTTTTAACTTTTAAAAAAAGACATGATTGAATAAAACATATTAACATTGTATTGTTAGGTTTGTATATAGATGTATGACAGCAATGGCACAAAGCAGGAAGGGTAGAAATGGAGCTTTGTATTGTAGCAAAGTTTCTATATTTCACAAGGATCAAGTTCACATTAATTTTCAGTATACTGTGGTAAGTCAATATACATATTATAATCCCAAAGTGAGCAATAAGAAATAACTAAAAAATATATAGGATTTAAAGTGATACACAAAAATATTTATTTAATACAAAATAAGGAAGTAAAGGAGAAACAGAAGAACAAAAAAGATAAGAGACCTACAGGAAACAAGTCAATAATGGCAAATGTAAAGCAATCTATCAAAATATAATGTCTAATCACCTCAATCAAAAGGAAGAGATTGTCTGACTGCATAAAAAAAGCATGCTCCAAACGCATGCTTTCCGTAAGAGACACACCTTAGATTCAAAGGTGACTTTAAGACAAAAGATATTACTAGAGACAAGGAAGAATGTTTTATAATAAGATAAGGGTAAACACATCAGGAAATATAACAAAATAAATGACAGCATTGAAAGGAAAAATTCAATAATAGTTGGAGAATTCAATATGACACAAACACCAACCTGTACACTTGAGAAGCCACCACAAAACCCCCAACAAGTCTTTCCTCACTTTCTCGTTATTTTGTACACCAGCTTGGGAGCCTTCCCTGATGTCTCCAGAAAGCTTCATCATACGAATAATAAACCTTCTCCTGCCGTTGTTGGTATATGTGTAGCATCATCAGATACAACATCCAATCCAAATTTTGAGGGGCAGATTCACGCCACAGAAGTGGGTATCTACAAAAATTGGGGCTCTGAATAGAATGTCTAGTACATGATCACAACCACCAGGAGTTTTCTCCTTCTGCTTCGGCTTGCTAACTGACTCTGCTGCCTGCCATTTTGAGCTGCTGTTTGCTGGCTGATATGCCCTTTGGGTTGTGTTGTTGCTGGAAAGCTTGTGCTTTGAGCACCAGCCTGGCTTCACCACCCACTAACTGAGCAAAGGTAGCTGTATCAGGGAAACTCAAGTAAAGAAAAGAGAATGGGGGGATCCCCGCTCTTCTTGGAACTTAAATTTTTTTTTTTAAAAAAAAAAGGCTCGACTCTTGCTCAGAGAGAACATGTGCTTGGTGGAAGGCACTGGCCTGGGAGACAGAAGATCTGGTTTGATGGCCACAACAACAGGCCCACTGGATGATCTTGGACAAGTCACAGCTCCTCTGGGCCTCGGTAGCCTTGTTTATCATATGGGACTTCTCAGGTCTCACCATGACCCAAGTTCACAGGAATCGCGGTTAATGGTGGTGACTCAGTCTGTCTTTCAGTTTTGCCAGAGCTGACTCATCTAATAAATAGCATAGCCACCAGAAAATAATAGCAACAAGTAAAGTCTACTTATTGAGCTGAGTCTATGAACTCCACATACATTATTTTATGTAATAATCAAAATCAAGAGTATGCCCTATTGAGCCCCAAATTTATAGGTGAGGAAACAGGCTCAGATGGGTAAAGTCAGTGGCCCGAGGTCGCATAGCTTTAAGCTGTTATTTGATCCCCAAATCCTGTGCTCTTGGATACTCTGTCCAAATCCTTGGCTCCTCCCTCTTGGTGAGGGAGCCAGGTGGAAGCGGCAAGAGGAAGGCGGCCAGCTCTTTCTCACCCCACGCCGAAACCCCAGCCACCCTGGCTTCTCACTAGTCATTGAAAAGGTTTTTGCCAGCTTCTGGTCGGCACTGTTTAGGCAGAAAAGTAGGTTCAGTGTCAGGCACAGAGGTGTTCCTTGGTGAGTGCTTGAATGAATGAATGGTGCTGGGAAACAGTAGCCACAGTGAAATTTCATCACAAATTTCCAAGGATGAAACACATGTTTACAGCATCTGGCCAAGTAAGTGCTAGGGCCTCAGATATAAACACGGTGAGTTCCTGGGCTGGTGGAAGCCAGAGTGTGATGGAAGACAGTCTCATAAGCAGATAGTGCTGTGGGGTAATAAGTCTCTTGGCTGTGTTCTGAGCAAAGGGCTTGGTGAAGATGGAAGATTTGACCGGCGAACTGAGTGCAGTCACAGTTGCCCTTCTCACTGGCACTGTGGGCCTGAAGGAGAATGGTGGTTGGTCATCCCTGAAACAGAGAAAAGAATCAGAGGGGTGAGTGGGTAGTGTGGCCTGCTGTCTAATCCTCTGGCAAAGAGGGATAGAATCCACAGATTCATGAGATGGAGCAACTCAACGCAGATCGCACCTGACTAGTCTGGGAGTCTGGGGCTTCCCCTCCAACCTGAGGAGAAGGTGCATGGGCTCCAGCTCTCCAGAAGCCTGAGTGGCTTGACAGTCTTCTCTCAATGTACATTTATACATTTATACTGGCCAACAACACACCCTTGAAGAGCCTGAGCCAGTTCTTCTGTGATCAATCCCCTCCATTTCCCTTATACAGAGCTGACAGAGCATGGGTATCTGAAATTAAGTATTGGATCCAAACTTAGTTGGGTAGCAGCCTAAGCAAGATTTTTTAAAAATACGTTATTTCAAAAGTCATCCATGTTTAGCGTCGAAAAAACTATAGATCGGCAAAATACAGAAAAGTAAACTCATCTTTAAGCCTACTTTTAAAGCTAATGAGTATTAGTATTTTACTGTGCAGCCTGATATTTTCTACATTTATATATAATACAAATATGTTATTAATAAGCTTTTCGAAACAATGAAATCAGAGTCTATGTGATGGTGCTTTTATATTGTATCATGAACCTGTCTCCAAGTCAATAAATACATATTTATATCATGTTTAATGACAGCATATTTCATCATATGACTATACCATGCTGTTATTATATGTTACATGTGGTACAATATACAGTATATCAGAACATATATGCATATGCCAAACCTTTATTATTAACAATTTAGGTTTTTTCTGATGTTTCAACTGATAAAGACAATATTGTACAGAGCTTCTTGAACATAGCTTGTTATAAACTTTCCCGAATATTTCTTTAAAAATGGAATTGCTGCATCAGGATTATGAATAATTTAAGAACTTAACTAAATCCTTCCAAATCTACCTCTATCTCATCCAAAAGTATTGGTCCATTTATACTTTTCCTTTCTCCATACACCAACCAATAAATGACATGATTCTTTTTACTCTGGACCAATGTGAAAACTGATATCTTGTTTTTATGTTTACTCTAAGATTACAACTGACTTGAGCATCTTTTCTTATGCTTTCTGGCCACCTGTATTTATCCATAAATATGCTGCTAACCACTTTTCTACTGAATGTTCAAATTTTTCTTATTGATTATTTGTTTTTATTTTTTACTTTATTCATTATTTTTATGCAATTTAAAAATTATTATGTGGTCAAATCTTCTAGTCTTAGACAAGTTTATTTTATTTCAAGATTATACAAATATTTCTCCATGTTTTTGTCTAATTGCTCTAAATATCTCACTTATATTTAAATCGTTAGTGCTACTGGGATTTGTTCTGGTGCATGATATGAATTAGGCATCCAACTTCTTTTTTTCTTTCAAATTGACCAGCTAGTTGTACCACTATGTACAGAATATTCTTCATTTTCCTTTGAATTTGAGATGTTTACCTTATGTACTAAATTGGTATACACCTTGGGTCTTTTGGGGACTTTCTACTCTGTTTCATTAATGTGCCTATTTATTCTGATCTCAAAATGACATTATTTTCATACTGCAAATTTTAAATAAATATTAACACTTAGTAAAACCGACTCAATATTTCCCACCTCATTCTTTCCCCCAGATTTTGTTTTGCTATTTTTGCATATTTTTATCAAATTTAATCCTATATAAAAACTTTAAAATAATGTTATCAAGTTCAAGATTAATAGCATTATTTTGATAGTGTCAAATATATAGGTTAACTTGAGGAGAGTGACAATATTGAACTCTCTCATTTAAGATAATAATATATCTTTAACGTCTCCAGTCAAGTTCTGTTCTTCATATATGTTCTGCATATTTTTATTAAATTTGAATTGTCCTTTCCACATAGGAAAGTGAGATAAAGATGTGGATAGATATAAATGTTGATAAACATACACACAAATATATGCACACACAAGCATTTTTACTTAGCAATAAATTTTCTTACTAGATACCCTTTGAATTTTTAAAAATCTTCTTGGCTTTCACATGTCAATATGTCACTGACAAAGAATGACAATTACAAACAAATCTCCATTTAACGTATTTATAACTCTGAGACTTACCAGTATGGCTTAATGGTCTTTAAATTTTGAAATACTTCTGTACTAGTTGGTAAATAGTGTGCCAATAATAACAAGGTACGGCAAAATCAGTTAATGACATAGATTCTAATGTAAATCCATTAGTTGAAGCTAAGGCCTGTAACATGTGACAATAGCTGCCAATAAATGGACCTCCCATCAAAGCGACATCTGAGCAATTTATGCAGTGTTCCCTGCAGTGTTCCCTGCCAGTTTGACCCATTTCATAGAAGGAAGAATGGCTTCATGGCACACATTTTAGGACAGTGGTTCTCAACCTGTGGCAAGTGACCTCTGGAGGCCTCTGAGACCTTTTCAGGAGTCTCTAAGGACAAAACTTTTTTTTTTCACTCTCATTTTTGCATGAGTTAAGTTGTTCAAGAGGCTAAGTGATGTGTGATATTACAACAAATTGAATGCAGAAGCAGATCTCAGAATCCAGCTGAATTCTATTAAACAGACATTAAAGAGATTTGCAAAAATATAAAACAATGTCACTTTGCTCTTTATTTTTCATTTTGAAAAATAAAGTTTTCATAAAAATGTTATTCCTATTAGCATTCCATAGGTTTATTATTGTTATTTTTAACTGAATAAATACAAAAAATTAAAAGTTCTTCGTCTTAACTTCTAATATCATAAATGTGGATATATATCACCCACACAGACAAAAGATCTAAGGCTGTCCTAAGTAATTTTTAACACTGTAAAAGGGTTCTGAGACCAAAAAATTTGAGAACCACTGCTTTAGAAGAGTTCACAATTTATTAACATGACTAAATTATGTAATTGCCCCTGCTTCTAAATAGTTTAGTTTTTACTTTGGTTTTATTTTCAGTATGCTATAATTCATTCTGTAAGTAGTAATTGTGCAGTATTCTGATGTTTCTAAATTTAAGACTTCATAATTAAATAGAAAAATGAAACCCAGAGAGAAGATACAGCAGAGTTAGGGTAAGTTTCTTAATGTTCTTTTTAAATATTATAAATATGAATCTTCCGACTGTGGAAGAACAAAGAACAAATGATATTAATAATGAATCACACCAAGAATAGCTTCTGATATTATGTAGAAACAAGAACCCAGGATATCTTTTGATACTGTGTAAAAAACAATGCAAAATAAAATAAATAATTTGTATAAATGAAATAAAAACAACTTAGTTATTTCAATAAAAAAGTGAGTGACTTTATATTGTTAATGTGCAAATGTGGCTCAGATGATCAAAAAATGCTCAAAACTTGTATAATTAAAAGTTGAAAATGCTATACTTCTACATTTGCTCAGAAAAGCAATTGTGTTCTGTTAAAACTAATGGTTTAAATAAAGAAAAATTTCTCTCATCAATGAGGAATATTGTAAAAACCTTTTTCATATATAAAACATTAGCTATAATAAAAATTTCTGAAAAAAATTATCAAAATACTGATAAAGGAAATGAAAAACATCTAGAAAATACCATCTGCATGGTTAAAAATAATTGAGAGTTGTCAAACATAAAATATTTAATAGAACTTCAAAAACAGAGCAACATCAATATAGGCTTATCGTAGCCATCTAAATTTATGAACTTGCTTGTTGCAAAATATTTATATAATAATATGAGAAAAGAACTTTTTGGAAAATGTATAATCAAGGCAGTAAAATTTCAATCATTATTGATGGAGCCTCAACTGTTTCATATAAAATAGTTTTAATAATTTATTTAAAATGTGAAATTCAAGACTTTGAAGATAATTTAATGGTTTTTGTTGATCTCATGAAGCAAAGAAGAAACAACATCTGAAATAATTTATCAAAATGTATTGTTGACACATGAGAAAAATGGTTTCAATGAGAAATATTTTCATGAAAACCTTATTGGATTTTATACAAACAGTGCCTGTGAATAGCAAAGGAGACAATCTACAGTTTCAGCCAAAATTTGGGACATTTTTTGGATGTTTTAATTTGGCACTGTCCAAGTCACTGAATTCAATTATCCCTAGATGATGCAATAAAATGCATAAAGCAAGTAAGTGATTGTAAATGTTTTTCTTATTATTCACTATATAATGTCAGTAAAAATTTATAACATATCCGAAGGTTCAGGAATTGAGACAATTAAAAATTAAAATGCTTGGACCAGATGCTAGAATTACAAAAGCAGTTTGAGAATTATATCAAGTTTGTAAATGGAACAAAAATTGTGTGATAGGAGCAAACAATTGGAAAATTTGTCTTTAAAAAAAAGGATTTATTTTAAGTTAATTTATTAACTAAAATATCAATGATATCTTCAGCTTGATAGAAAATTCTCTTAATTATAGTAGCCAGATGAATGCCCCCAAATTAAAAATGTTTGAACATACAAAACTAAAGGAAAATGAAGATTTTATAGAAATAAAGAAAAATACCCTTTTAAATACAATAAAGTATTAATTAAAGAGAAAATATATTAAATTGATAAATTATCAAAAATGTATTTGTTGTTTAATGACAAGAGTTAAAATAACTATTTTTCATTTTCTTTTAACTTCTTTTTTTCAATAAATTGTTCTTTAATTTATTAAATTATTAATGTTGCTTTGGCTATGATTTGGCCAAATAATGTTTGCAAAGCTCTATGGATTAAAAAGAGTAAATGAAGATTGTAAATGATTTTTTTCAATTAAATGCAATACAATAGGAAAAAATATGTGGCTTATTTGATAATAGGAATTAAATATATAGAAAGCCAAACATTTTAAAGCCTAGAAAGAGTCTAGACTAATTGCTGTAAGTATGGTAGAAGCTGAGAGATGAGTCAGCATTATGAGCAATACTTTGGACCCTAAGAGATGTTCATTTACCTAGTCACTCACAGACTACCAATTAATGGTAAGTTATTGAAAGAATTTAGTGTGGCTTGTGTGTCAAATTATAGCTCAGACAGAGCATCATTTAATTAGTGTTGGATGTATTTTTAAAAATTGCACCAACAATTTCTAAAAATCAACAAATGGTTTGGAAATTATTAGAATGATCTGATGAAAAAATTTAACTTTAGCAGCTATTAATTGGCAAGTAATTTTATGACATATAAACCTTAGTTTCCTTGGAGTAAAAGGAGTTAAATTTTAACATTTTAAATAAATGTAATAGTTTATATTACTGAACTCCTTGTTAAGTATTTTGAATATATCCCATGCTTTTGTTACAGTTTATTATCTAATTGCCTTGGCCTGCACTTACATAATGAAGTTAAATAACAATGATAGTTGAGGGCCTTGTTGTTTTTCTGGTTTTAATTAGTGTTTCTACTGTTTTGCCATTAAACATAAAGCTGACATTTGATTCCATATAGGTTTAAAAAATCAAATTGCATATAAGTATTGTCTCTGGTATATGAAGAGTTTATTATGGTTTCCCATCTTTGACATATTAATATGATTAGTTGTAATAGTGGATTTTAAATATTGAATTGACCTTCTATTCTCATAATGAGCCCTTTCTAGTGGTGGTGTACTATTTTTTAATGCACATCTGGATTCAATCATTCTTTTACTTTTTTTAAGATTTTATATCCATAACCCAAAGTATGACTAGTTATTAGTTTTCTTTTCTGCGCATTATCAGACTTGAGTTTGAAATGCCTACCAATGAAACAATATAACTTTAGTGCCTTATTGGTACAACTCTTTGACAGTCATCTCAAATTCAGCTATGGTTTTGACTTTATGCAGGTTTTCTATTTCTTTTTGAATTTATTTTGGGGACGTATTTTCTTACAAAATAATCTAGCTCATTAAAATTTTCAATTTTTGGAGCATTGTATTTTGTCATTTCTGTGTAATATGCAATTACAAATAACATTTTTTTTTCCCTCTAGATCTTTGGTTAAAACAGCTTTCTCATTGCTAACAGTGTAGATTTTTTTAATGAGAGGTAATTCACATAACCATAAACTTACCCTTTTAAAGTGAAGCATTCGCTGCTTTTTAATACATTCACAAGTTTTACAACCATCACTGCTATCTAGCTCAGAATATTTTCATCATTACGTAAAGAAATATAGCACCAGTTAAGCTGTCACCCCCCATTTTTCCCTCCCTCTCAACCTCTGGCAACCACTAATATCCTTTCTGTCTCTATGGATTTGTCTGTCCTGGACATTTCATACAAATGGAATCATATAACATTTGGCTTTTTGTGTCGGTCTTCTTTCATTTAGCATCATATTTTTAGATTCACCTATAAGATAGAACATATCAGTATTTCATTCTTTTTCATGACCTAATAATATTCCATTGTGTGGATGTATCATATTTTTTCTATCCATTCACCTTTGATGGGGATTTGAGTTATTCCCAGTTTCTGGCTATTATGAATAATGCTGAACTGAACATTTGCGTGCAAGCTTTTTTGCATGAGCACATGTTTTCAATTACCTTGGGTATACAACTAGAGATGGAGTTACTGGATCATATGGTAACTCTATGTTTTACCTTTTGAAGAACTGTTGAACTATTTTTCAAAACAGCTGTATAATTATCCATTGCTTTCAGCAATGTATAAGGGTCTCAATTTATCCACATCTTTGTTAACACTTTTTATTGTCTATCTTTTAAATTATGGCCACCCTAATGACTATAGAGTAGTATCTCAATATAGTTTTTATTAGCATTTCCATAAAATATTTCTTCTTTGGAGAAATGCCTTATTCATATCATTTACCTGTTGGGTTATTTTCAATTGGATTATTTATCTTTTTATTGTTGAGCTGTAGATGCTCTTTATGTATTCTGCATACAAGTCAATTATCAGATATACAATTATCATATAATTTGTAAATATTTTCTTCCACTCTGTGGGTTTTTTTCAATTTCTTGATAGTCTCTTTTGAAAATAAAAGTTTTACATTTTGATAAAGTACAATTAATCTATTTTTTTCTTTGGTTGCTTGAGCTTTAAATGTTATACTGAAGAAAATACTGCCTAAGAAAATCACAATGATTTATACTTATGTTTTATACTAAGCAGTTCTTTGATTTTAGCCTTTATATTTCATCTTTGATCCATTTTGAGTTAATTTTTGTATATAGTGTGAAGTAGGGGTCCAACTTCATTCTTATCCATGTGGATAGCCAGGTATTCCTGCAACATTTGTTGAAAAAGCTATTTTTTTCTTATTGAATTTTCTTGGCATCCATATTGAAAATAAATTGACCTTTGATGTATAGGTTTATTTCTGGACTCTCAATTCTATACCATTGATTTATATGTCTCTACTTCCAGTAACAAACTGTCTTGATTACTGTAGCTTTGTACTAAGTTTTGAAGTTGGGAAGTATGTGTCCTCCAAGTTTGTTTTTTTCATTTGTTTTGGCTATTCTTAGTCCCTTGAATTTCCATGTGGATTTTAAGATTGGCTTGTCAATTTCTGCAAAAAAAAAAGGCAGTTGAAATTTTAATTTAATATCAGTTTTTCAAAACCCTAATGTTCATCTCATTCCCCATATTCTCCTTTTAAGCTTTCTTATTTTGTCTATTATTTGTTTCAACTATTATCCACTACCTCAGGAAGCCAGGAAGGTAAACAATTGTTTTTGACAAACATCTTTTTATTCGTTTCATAAAAATAACTTAAAAATATGAATTATCTTTTGAGTATTACCTCAGAGTTCCATAAGTTTTGATACACAGTGTTATCACACCTATTTTCTAGCCTGTATTTGCAATTTTATTTTGTTCTTAAGCTTTATTTGTGAGGGCATATTGGTCTGCAGTTTTGTTTTCTGTACTGTTTTTCCCCCCAGTTTTAGTTGAAGAGAAATACTACCTTTACACAACGTATTCTCTATGTGTTTCATCTTAGATAGTTTCTATTGCTATGCTTTCAACTCTGTTAACCTTTCTTATGCAATGTCAAATCTTCTGTTAACCTGACTATTGTAAGTTTCATCTCAGATATTGTAATTTTCATCTCTTTAGGGTTGATATGGGGGTCATTTTTTATATCTACCATATGTGCACTTAACTTCTCTACCTCAGCTTCTTGAACATACAAAATATAGTTATAATACTATTTTAATGTCTTTGTATACTCATAAGTATCATTCCTGGGTCAGTTTCAATTCATTGATTTTTCTCCTCCTTGTTTATTGTAATTTTTTGCTTCTTTATAGCCATGTAAAGAAGCAGACTGGCCTGAAAATAGTTGTTTCATATGTTCTATTCAGTTTTCTAGTTGTTTGTGACAGGACTAGTTTGATTCTAGTTTTTCCATCATGATCAGAAGTGAAAGTGTGGCTAGAGTGGTGTTTATAAAGCCTCTCATCCTGACTGTTTGCACTGCGTGTTGTAAGGCCATGTTATTTAGTGCCTAAAGTTCATGACATTGTGAATGAAGATTTTACTTTTGTCAAAATAATTTGGCCCTATCTCACTTAAAATTTTGGTTTGAATTCAACCGTTTATGTTAATATTATTCTTGTATTTCTTTTGCAGACTAACAATTGCCTTATATTTAGTTTCTTGATTTTAAACATAATTTTGGTTTAAGTGGATTTTGTTCTTCGACTCAATATGATCATCTTTGTCGCTTGATAGAGAAATTTGGTCTGTTAATATTTATTGTGATGACTAATATTTTTATTCTCAAATCCGTCCTTGTATTTTATGTTGTTTCTTGTTTTCTGTCCCAGTCTTTGGTTATATTGTTCACAATTTCTACCTTTTCCCCCCTATTCTTTCAGAAGTTACGTGTACTCTCTTATTTTTATTTTGGTTGATCTTACCTTTAAAATTCAAACCCTATTAACTCTTGACTCCTTTTCTGTATGTTTGACATTTGGAAATTTTACCAGGATGTGTCTAAATATGGATTCTTTTAATTATTTTTACTTCCTTTTGGTGAGTGCTTTTCTCTTAAACTGTTATTGCTGCTTTTAGATTTCCTCTGATGTTTTTGCTCATTTTTTTCATCTCACTATGGTTCTCTCTGAATTCTAGAAGATTTTCTTTTTTGCAACAGACAATTTAAATTATTAATGCAGTCTTTTTCAATGTTTAATATGCTCTTCACTGCCTCTACTGCATTTTTAAATTCTATGATCACAGTTTTCATCTTAAAGTAAAATGGTCTGAGCTCAGAAAATTATCTTTTCATAAATGCAATATATTTTCAAATCTCATGGAAAATATAAATTCGATATTAAAATTTTCCCTTCTGGTTCTTGGAGAAAGTCTATGTCGTAGGGGAACATTTGTTCAGGTTATATGCTGATTTTGATTCCTTCTTTTGTACTGATGAACATAACAATTTGATGACTGTTCTTTTTTACCTATGCTTTGGAGGCAGGTCTGGATTTAGAAATTAAGTCTGTCAGAGGAGAAACAAGTTTAGTTCTTTTCTTTTCTTTTTTTAATCTCAGACATGGAGAAAAAGAAATTTTGTTTCTGAAGTTTCGGGTTGGCTAGCCAGAGCATTCAATTTATCATGTGTTGTAGTTCATTACTACTGGTAAGGCAGTCATTTGGCAGGAAAGCTCACTTCTTTATGGAATATGTCCTTTCAACCCCTGTCTGTTTAGGCATGGCAGACACAGTTCTCCAAGTCATTCCTGGGCTTAAGATTGCTCACTTTTTATTGCCTCTTGGCTTATCTTCAATGCTAACCCCTGATCCTAGGCAGCCGGATGAGGTCTAAGGTCCAGATGCCAGTGGGAGTAACAAAAAGCCCCACAGATCAGGGACCTTCAGGGTTCAGTCAAGCATATTTGCTTTTGTTGTTGAGTTAGCAAAGGACATCATGCCTCTTCTCTAACTGTTCTGACTTTCCATCTCAGCTTAGTACACCATCTTTTCGTGAACCTCCGAGGAAGATGGGGACAAATGCTGCCGCCAAGCACTCTGAGTGTGGGCCTGTAGCAGTTCCTATGGCCTTTTGATTTGGCCCTCTTAACCACCACATGGGCCTCCGTAGCCATGATCTGTTCAGAGTTTTAAGGTTTTCAAGCTCGTTTCTCCTTGTTTCTCTGGTGGGTTCCTCTTCGTCTCATCCACCTATTCATCCATCCAACCATCTGATATGTATTTATTATTGAGCAGTTCTATATGCCAAACATTGTTCTGGATGCTAAAGAGTCATTGGTGGATGAAGACAGATGTAGGGCTTGTTTATACCACATTATTTTAACGTACTTCAATCTGAGTTTGTTTATACCACATTATTTTATGTCCTTGTGTTCCAACACTGACACAGCTATTTTGAATGCTTTATGGGATTTGAGGAGAGAGTAAACTTGAATTATAATCATGAAGTGTAAGAATCGCTCACCTTTCCAAAGGGGGAAAAAAAGAGAAAGAGAGATACAAAGGAAGGAAAGATGGAGAAAAAAGAGGGGGGAGGAGGAAAAGGAACTTCGACTTCATCACAAAAGTTACTGGGACCCTGCTTGTCTCGAAAAGCTCTATTGTGCAATTAGATTAAACAAGAAGTCCTGGATTTGAATCACGGTCCCATAAGATCTCTAAGATCCCTCTATTTCTTAAATTCTATTATAATATGATGTCCTCTCCACCCTTAGCATAGAATATAACTTTTTATATTTAACATTAGGGAAATTTTAAAAGATAAAATGTATCATTCACCATCATTTTTTATAATATAAACTATGCAGTTTTATTTTTTAGTTAGCATATCATAATCATTTTCTTAGTTCCATCATTTTCATTTTAATGGTAGCGCATCAGTCCATTATGCTGATTCTCGAAACTGTTTAGCTGTCTCCTTGCCCTTTCTGTCGATATTTAGAGGGTTTGAGTTTGCATTGGCACAATTCATAAATGGTTTGATGGACACTTTCTTTGTTCCTTGAGTTTATTTCATGCTATGAATTCCCAGAAAAAGGGCTATTAGGTCAAAAAGCATTGATAGTCTGGGGCGCTTGTTAGGTATTTTAAGTTACTTTCAAAAGGCACCGGCAATATGGCGGTTTTCCTGAACTCTCACCGACATTAGTTTGCTTTTAAAATCAGTTCCATACCCATTCGATAATTTTGCAGACAAACTTTGGAGCACATTTTATACCGGTTGATCATTTTCCTTGCATTTGCTATTTCTGTTCCATTTCGGTGAATTATTTTTATTCCTTTGCTTATTTCTTGGCTTGGCTTGGGCGTTCCTACATATTAAAATGGATTCTCTTCTGTCTAGGCGATAGTCTTAACCTTTGGACCAAGAAAAGGTTTAGTTAGGTCACCTGCCACTTCTACGTATGTATCCATATATGTGTATGTCTCTGTGTGTCAGTGTGAATGTGCATGTGTATGTACTCATGTGTCTGTGTACGTGTGTGTATATATGCAGGTCTGTAAGTATATGTGAAAAGGTCTTAATTTTCCTTATACTCTCAAAAACATCGAATTTGTAAAAGCAGGTAGAGCCCATTTGATACAAATGTTTTCCCTAGTATATTGTTTTTATTTTTTAGATTTGTGTATGCATACATATGGCATTTTAACATAGCTTATTCTGTCTATTTTTCCTCTTTGTATTTTTTTTTCTTCTATCCTTGGCCTTGAATTGTGTTATAATAATTTCTCAAATGAGATACATATACCATTTTATCTTCCACTGGGTCTTCTATAATTTTTTTTAATTGATCCCTTCTAAAACAGAAATTTATTTTTAGGCCTAGACCTAACTAATTTCTCTGCTTACCCTCCATCCCACTCCTTCATTACATGGTGTTTCTTTTCCTTATTATGTGACATTGTTTTTATATGTTAAACTTTCTTATGTCATCAAGTATGTTTTGGGACCTTTGATTTAATCAAAGCTATAGGTCTAATTGTGCTCCACTACCACACCATTTCAATTATTGTTCTTCAATGACTTAAATGTTATCTATTACTATTGCTTTTCTTCAAAATATTATTTGCTGTTTTGCTAGTTCTTTTCAAAAACGCATGTTGTTAAATTCCGGAAAAATCCTTTTGTATTATTTTGAGATTATCTTGTATCATTAAATCAGAAAATTAAAGTATTTAGACTTTCTGTTGAGAAACATGATATGTTTTGCTATTATGCTTTTCAGGAAATTTTTGAAATTTTTTGTTTGCCATGTTTATGTCTTAGTATATAATCAGTTATATATGATAATGAACTGGATCTCATTTTAAAATCTGTTTTCTGTCTTCTTGTTACATTTATTTAAGAATATTGACTTTAAAATATTTATTATATATCCACATCTAATCAGTTATTGAACTTTCGTGTTGCTGCTAATGGTAGATTAAATGAGAACATAAGATTTTTTAAAGATGTAATTATGTCATCTACTAATGAAGCTTTCTATCTTTCTAATAACTGTTCTTATGGTTTCTTTTTCATGTCTTATTACATCAGCCAGATATATCAATACCATATTAAATAATAATGGTGATAGAGAGCATATTTATATTGTTCCTTTTTTAAATAGGAAATCTCTAATGTTTTTCCATTAAAAAGGATGCTGGCTTGGTTTTAAATAGATCCTTTTATGTTAAGGAAGTATCATTCTATTCCTATTTTTAAAAATGTTTTGACATCTATTAAAATGCATTCTTTGGCATCCATTAGGATGATCATATGGTTCATATTATTTAATCTATTGATCTGATGTGTTGTATTAATAGATACCCTTGTGCTGAACTTTCCTTGAATTACTGGAGAAACCCTTTGTGGTCATGGTGTTTTTGTCTCTTAATGTGCTGCTGAACACTGTTCGCTGGGACTGTGCTCTCAAATGATATTGGATCCTGTTTCCTTTAAAAAAAATTCTGTATCAGGGCTTAAAATCAGGACTGTGTTTGCCTTGCGAAATGAATTAGCAGTTTTTTAAAAAAAATTTTTCCTCTGTTAAAGAATAATTTATGTAACGTTGGAAATGCACTGTTCTGTGAAATTTGGATAGATTTCTCCAGAGTCGGGTGGGTACAAACGTCCTTTTCAGGGGGTAGGAAGGGTTGTTCCTTAATAAATTTCTTATTCTCTCAGAGTCTTTCTCATCTGCTGATCTAACCTACATTGCTTGTTGTATCTATTGGATTAGTTTATGTTTTTGTAGACATCTATTATCTGTTTAATTGATGATTTTAAATACATTTGCCATAGAATTATGTACACTGTCCCCCTTCAATATTTTTAATCTTTTTGATTCATCATTGTAATCACTTCCTCGTTTCTGATTTCATTTGGGCCTTTTTTTCCTGATTATATTTACCGGAGGTTGGTCTTTTTTATTAGCTCTCTCAAAGAATGTGCTCTTGGTTTTATTTATTGATTCCACTGTTTTTGTGCTTCCTAATTTGTTTATTCCTGCTATTATCTTTCTTTCCTGTCTACTATTTTCCTTAGGGTTTGTGTGTGTGGTGGGCGTGGGGGAGAGAAATCTGTTTTCTGAGACCTAAAGCAGTAAGCTTAGGTTATTGGTTTTGCGTGTATGCGTGTGCATGTGTGTGTATGTGTCTGTGTGTGTGTGTGTTTTAATTTAAAAAGCATCTAAAACAGAATTTACCTCTGTGTACTAGCTGAGTTGTTTCTCGTAGTCTTAAAATGTCATGTTTTAGAGCCATTGTTCATCAGTCCAGTGTATAATGTGGTATGGACTTGTACATGGTGTTTCAGAGGGGCCATGGGAGGTATCTGACCTAAATGTTCTCATTTGCAAAGGACTTTTTTAGTCACAAGATCCTCCCTGTCCCCAACTCTACCCTGTCTTGCGTCCCCTCTATCACCTTGGGCTCTACAGATGGCTCAGTCTTTGAATGTGTTCATGTATTTGTAAAAGGAGAAATCTCTTCTAAAAAGGCACAGTGGTATAGTGTGGGCGACTTCATTATTAACAAAAACAGTTTCAAATCCCCGCAGGGGCTTTTAACCTGAGGTGTGATTAGAGTTCAGGTATGTAAACTTGGATGGGAAAAAAATGATGACCATTTTTCTTTATTTTCATTAATTTTGTAACAGACATGTAGCATTTTCTTTCCTCCTGAATGTAGACAACAAGCCTCAGCCACAATAGCAGAACTATGACGTGTCACCAATAAAAATCCCAGATGATTTTCTATCACAATACAGCTGTTGCAGGTCTCTTGAAATATCATTTAGATTCATGACTATGTCAAAATCATGTTGGTCATTAGACCTGTTGCTAAAGCTTGTTATTTAATACATTAATAAAGAACATATCTATTGCTATTTTTCATATTTGTTCATATTTGAAAAACTATATTTCAGTATAATTACTATTCTTTGCTATCCTATAAAATATTTTCATTAAATATACATATGCGGTTAAATATATATGCATTATGTCCATTTAAAAACATTATTCTGAGAAGAAATCTATAGGCTTCCCCAGAATGCCAAAGAGGTCAATGCCTTGAAAAAAAGGGTCAGGAATTCTACTTGAAAGCATGGTTATAAGCAGGCGTTCCTGGACTTCTGTGGGATTTCAGGAGAATTCAAAACCTTTGTCAACTTTTCAAAGAGATCAATGATCCAAAAGGTGGGTGGGATGGGGGAAAGGGTGTGCTTCCAAAATCTAAGAAAAGACGGTCGTTACTTTCATTCATTCTTTCTTTCAAAATAGAGTGTCTGCCATGTGCCCAGTGCAGCCAGGGTCCCTTCTCTCATGATGCCGACAGACAGCAGGAGTGACCAGGGAGTCTCCCATTCTCACTCATGCCCCCCTTTACTAATTAAGTCAAATTCCTCATAATCAACAGTAGACCAATAATATCCCAGATTGGTTTCCTCTCCCTGTTTTATCAGCAGGCTATGTCTCCTCATTTCTGTATCCTCGGTCCTCTGGCAGGGGGTAGTCTGTGGTAGGCAATGAGGACATGGATGTTGTATGTTAAGGTGATGAGACTTCGAAGAGATTTGCTTTCTGTCCTGTGGCTTCATAGAAAACCCCTGGCACTTTTACAGACCTTTACAAAACTCGGTCACATACACCATCTCACTTGACAAACTCTTTGAGGGATTAGTCCCATTTTACAGATGAGGAAACCGAGGCTCTGAAATGTTAGAGATGTTAGGATGGCTACTTCAAGGCCGCATTGCTCTTTGTTGGAAGAGTTGGGAGTTAAACTCAGCTCCTCTAATTCCTAGTTGAATGCTTTGCCTATTTTGCTGCAATGCTTTCTGTAAATTTTAATTTTCTCTAATCGCACATGTAACACTATGATTGTGGAAATTTGTCTTCATTTTCAATATTACTGTATTCTTATTTTAAATGGGATGCCCAATATGCTTGAGGCTTTTCTAGGTAATGAGATGACATCCACCAATTTTCATCTTTAACTTGATGTGTCTCCTCTGAGCTCCAGGGAAAATCTGCAGATATGGAAAATTCTCCCTTTGATCTATCTTTGTCTATAGCCTCAACCCTTCTAGTACTACTAAAACTTTCTTTCATAAAAAAAAAAAAAAAGACATCACTCGTCATGCATTTGTTCAAAATTTTTCATCAAACACCTACTATGTTCCAAGGATTCCACCTGTAATGCCATGTTCACTGTGGAAAAATTGGAAAATAAAGAGAAAACAACCCAGACGTCCTTCAACACTAGAATGGGTAAATGAATTGTAGTATAGATATAAAATTCACCACTACATAGCATCAGAAATGTGCCAACTATAGCCACAAGCCTAAGGACATACTTTAAAAAATGTCAATTTAAAGAAGATAGACACACATTCACAAAATAATATAGCGTATTTCCACTTATATAAATTTCAAAAATTGGGTAAATTACCCATTCTTTAGGGATACCTATTTAGGTATTAAATGATTAAAATTAAAAACAGGGATGATGGGCAAAAAGCTGTCCCTCAAAGAGCAGAAATGGTTTCGTCGAAAGGGCACTTCAGAGGCTTCTAAGGGCAATGAACATGGTTCCATACATGTTCGCTTTATGTTTAATATTTGTTACACTTGACATTAATGTGTTATGCACTCTCCTGTATATTTTATTTCATTAAAGATAAAAAAGGTTTAAATTTTCAAAAATAAGAATAAGAGGAAATCAACAAAATTTTGCCCCTGACTGTGAACATTTGGGTGTATTCCCCCAGCCACTTTTTTTTCTGCACATATGTTGTTTTTCCTAACAGAAGTGAGATCACACTTTAATACAATTTTGATTTTTCATTTTGTTCCTTTTTCAAAGACGGTTACCCTCCCTCTTCCCTAGCGGCCTTCCCACCAACCTTGAACATTTATTGGGGGATAGGGTGCTGGATGGTGGAGCTGTCCTTTATCATTGGCAAATAAAAGTACATGAGATGATCTGATCACTATGTGTACAATTGAAAATGGCATATGATTATATGCTAACTATAACTGAAAAAAAAAACTCATTGAATTGTACAATGTAAATATGAGCAACTAATTGTCTATTATGTTTTAATAAAAAAAAAATACATGAGATGGACTGCCAAGAAGTTTAACTTGCTGTCAAACCACCACTTTTGAAATTCCAAGAAGAGCCCTGAGCCTCATTCCCAACATTTACAAAGCAACAGCAAACTTAGACCATTGCCCCATTTTACAGGTGAAAAAAACTGAGGACCAGAGAAGTGGAGTGACTTGTCTAAGGGCATGGAGCACGCAGATCAGTGGCAGAACTGGCACCACTCCTCCCATCTTGCTGACCCCCCTTCCTCACCCTGTTTGACCCATTCTAACCCAAAAGGCCTGTTCTGAGACTTTTGTGACTGGACCCCATGCCCAGTCTTGCTCCTTGCCGGGTCAGGCAGGTTGCCTGCCCAGAGCCTCGGTTGTGTACCATGACTGCAGAGAGGGAGCAGGGACAGCGCCTGGCTCTGGGCCGCTGCCTGACAGGGCTCCCGGTGCAGTTGATTGCATCATCACTCACGCCTTGTCAAGTGTTATTGCTTCAACATCCCTTAAATGACAAAGTTGGATTCATTAAGTGTAAATTCAATCAAACTTGAGAGAGAGAGAGAAAATAAAAGTGACTTGGAATAAGAGAAATGGAAGCACTGGTAGGCAGTTGTTGCTTTTCCTAAAGGCGCCTCCAGGCCTCTCTCTGGTCAAGGCAGCATGAGGCAGCAGAGGGGCAACCTCTCAGTGTGAGACTGATCCTGGTTCAAGTCCTGCCTCCAGCATTTGCTAGCTGTGAGACCTTGGGAGAATCACATCACCTCTCTCAACCTCATTTTCTCATCTGTAGATGTGATATAATGTCTACCACGTGACTGCATTAAGGCTAAAATGTGCACATTATCGGTATAGTAAATAGTGGAAGATATGAGTTTACTAGACTTTTCCTCTATTAAGGAGCAAATTGCTGAAAGTGTAAACATACCCAGGTACCTGGTCAGGTTGGGGATCATCTTGGAGATGTGAAGATGGCAAAGGGCAGGAGACAAGGGTCACAGAATACAGAGTTGGAATTGCCCTTAGATGGGGTTCTCAGAACTGTGGGATGGTGATGCGCAAGACAAAATGCCTTCTGTATCAGGACCCATCACACACACACACACACACACACACACGCACACACACACACACACACACACACACACACACACACTGGATTTTCTTATATTTGTGTACATAAAAGTGGAACAATTTAAAAAAACAACGTTTAGCCGTACTACGGCAGAAACTTGCTAGTATTTTTTAAAATTTTCTTTTACAATTAAACATCCACTAAATTGATTTCATGATCTACTAATGAAGGCTTTAGCCAAGGTCACAGAGCAAACTGGAGGTATATTGAGGCAGGGACCAGATCTCCTGGCCTCTAGTCCATCTAGGGTCTTTCCATCACCCCTCCCTGTCCAGTGTTCAGTTTTGCCTGGGTGAGTACTTATCCCAGTATGTACAGCTCAGGAGGCAGTGGAAGGTGGCAGGCTTGGAGGCTGGATGGGAATCCCCCAGGGGCTTGAGCAATACAACTCATGGGAAAGGTATCACATAAGCACTTGCACTCAGTAGGAACCTTATAAAGACTTGAATGAAGGAATACATTCAGAGTCTACCTCGACCTGCGGTCTGATCCTGGCTCTGCCACTGTGTTATGGTGGGTCCCTGGAAATGGCGCTCCTGCTCTCTGAGCTTCACTTTTCCCTTTTTAGATACGTTTATGGAGTGGGGGCGCTAAGGTTCATATACTTAATGAGGAAGGATTGATAGGAAGTTCCTTCAGGCATCCCGCAGGCTGCTTTGAAGCACTGCCACCTACTGGTCACTCCCTCTCATTACACCCCATCACTTTTAGAGGGCTCCTGGCAATAACTCCTTAAATGGTTGGTCCTTTTCAGGGTTCAAAACTTACCCATATCATGCAAATTCTTTGAACCTGCAGAACAATCCTGTGATAAAAGCAGATCTCCTTATGTCCATCTTACATATGAGTACTTTGGGGGCCAGAGAGGGTAAGTGACTCACTCAAAGACACACAGGATTTTCACATGGATGCCCTGACCTCCCAGTCCAGAGCTCCTTCTGCCCAAATCAAGTAACAAACGCCACCAGCAGGCTTGCTAGCTAAAAGTAGAAAGAGAGAAGCAGGAGCGTAGATCTCCACTCAGAGGGGAGGAGGGGAGGGATCAGCTTGTTTGGACAGTTCCAGGAATCACTGTCAGGTGTAGCACATGTCAGGTTGGCCAGTCCTGCTTTGGACGCTCCAGAAACCTAGACAGAGGAATGATTCCAAAGAGTGACGTCATCAGGCTCCATTCTGTTTGAGGTGGTTTGGGGATGTGACAATCACCAGGCTAGTTTGTTCCGTTGTAGCATCTGAACTGTCCAGTTTAGTCCTTGGCAGATTCTGGTTTCATTTTCTTTTACAATTTGCAGTAAGCAAATAGAGGTGGTATGGTGTGAAGGCTAGGAGGCTGGTTCTAGTGTTACACTCCCTGAGTTCAAATCCCATCCCTCCACTTTACTAGCCATGTGAACTTAGGCAAATCACTCAAGCTCTATGTAAAACAAACATTCTCAGTTTCTTCGTCTATAAAATGGGGATTCCAAGAGTATTTTCTTTTATTGGCTGTTGTATAAATTAAAGGAGCTAATGTATATGACGCATTAGAGAGTACCTGGAAAATACCTGTAGGTATTTAATAAATATTAAATAGTTTTATAGTTGAGAGGAGTTTGAGTATATCTACCTGGATTAAAACCCTAACTTATCCCTGACTCACTTCACCACCTTGGGCAATCCTCTTCCTTTCTGGAAATCACCCTGCTGGGCTCTTCTCCTACTGCTGTGGTTGCTGTGTGGTGACCGCATCACAGCTGAATCTCACACTCAAGGTCAACTGGGTGGTGGGTTCACTAGTGTGAGGGAGGGGCAGGTGAGCTAGGACACCTTTGTTCCCTTAGCTAGAATGGAGCTCTTTTATTCCCCCCTCCCCCCTGGAACTATTTTATGCAGCAAGGTCAAGTGAGCAAGACTACAAATCAATTTAAACAAAAACGCTGAGGCAGATACCCTTGAACTCCAGTAACTTAAAATAGCCTCATCGTCATCCTTAGCCAAATACCCAGTACCTGAGTTCACTTAGCCTGTCATCGCCAACTAATAAACCATCCTATTCATGGAAACTGACCAGACTGAAACCTTTGAATCAAAGTGGATGTGAGGCTTGCTTGGATTAAGAGAGCTGCATCTGGCTCCCCCTATGTTCCCAGGATTGTTAGAGAGGTTGATGCATTCTAGAGAAATGACTGTCTTATTCATTAATATCAGCAAAGACTAGCCCAGCCATCTTAATCATGACCCTGGCTGCTCTGTGAGTAGCCAAGCATAGCATAACCTTCTTTGTAGAGTGCCTCCAAGTTCTACCCCAGAAACTGGGGTGGCTTAAAGAAGGTTAGTGGGTGGGTGGGTTGGGGAGAGTGGGGAGTTTTTATTTGAAAAGGGCGGAAGACTAACACTTAGCATTTATTGTGTACCTAGCACTCTGCTAGGAGCTTTAGATTCAACAATTCATCTCTTCTCCACAATTACCCTGTATGGTGGATGTGTTGATACCAGTTTTTAAAATAATAGCTTTACTGAATATAATTCAAAATAACACATGCTGTATTAGAGTTCTCCAGATAAACAGAACCAATAGGATATGTAGATATAGATAAATAATGTATATGTAAATATATGTATATTTCCAAAAGGTATATTAAAAAAGAGATTTATTATTATTATTATTATTGAATCCCGTGATTATGGAAGTTAAGCAGTTTCGCAATGCACCATTTGTATTCTGGAAGCCCCCAGCCAGTGGTATGGTTCCAGTCTGAGTCCAAAGGCCTGAGAACCTTACCAAGGGTGTAAGTCCAAGTTCAAGGGCAGGGGAATGGATGTCTCAGCTCAAACAGTCAGGCAGAGAGAGAATTCGGCCTCCAGCCTTTTTGTCCTCAGGCCCTCAGCGGGCTGCATGATGCCCACCCACACTGGGGAGGGCCATCTGCTTCACTCAGTCCAGTTCAAATGCTCATCTCTCCCAGAGACACCTCACAAATACACCCACAACGATGTTTCACCAATTGTCTGGGCATCCTGTGTCCCAGTCAAGCTGACACATAAAATTAACCATCTCACCATCAACTCACTTTTGAAAAGTATACAGGTCAGTGGGTTTAGCATAGGTACCGAGTTGTGCAGCCATACCATTATCTAACGTTGGAATATTTCATCACCCTACAAAGAAACCCCACACCCATGAATATTCACTCCCCATCGTCCCCTTTTCCCCAGCACCTGGAAACCCCTAATCTACTTTCTAACTATATGGATTTGTCAAACCTAAACATTTTATGTAAATGAAATCATAGGATATGCGGCCTTTAGTGACCGACTTCTTTTCCTCAGCACGATGTTTTCAAAGTTCCTCCATGTTGTAGCACCTAATGGCACTTCATGCCTTTTTATGGCTGAATAATATTCACCTGTGTGGATATAACACATTTATTTATCCAATTTTCATTTGATACACATTTGGGCAATTTCTACATTTTGTCTATTATGAATAATGCTGTTGTGAACGTTCATGTACACATTTTGGTGTAAACCTATGTTTTCAATTCTCTTGAAATTGGGAATAGAATTGCTGAAAATGGAATTATTGGGTCATATGGTAACTCTATGTTTAACTCTTTGAAGAAATGCCACACTCTTTTCCAAAGTGGCTGCAACCATTTTTCCTACCAACAAGGGATAAATGTTCCCACTCCCTCGCATCTCTGACAATGCTTGTCATTGCCCGCCTTTTTGATTAAGGCCATCCTAGTGGATGTGAAATGGCATTTCATGTGGTTTTGATTTGCATTACCCTGATGACTAATGACGTCGAGCATCTTTGTATGTGTTTATCAGTCATTTGTATGTCTTCTTTTGAAGATATACACATTCGATAAGTGTATATTTCGTATCTTTTGATATCTGATTAAAAATCCAATTTTTAATTGGGTTATTTATCTTTTTATTATTGAATTGCAAGATTTCTTTATGTATCCATAAGACCGTTTCCTTATCAGATATATGATGTGCAAATATTTTCTCCCTTTCTCTCAGTAACTTTCTTGATGCCCTTTGAAGCACAAAAGTTTTCAATGTTGATGAAGTCCAATTCATTTTCCTTTTGTCGCATATTTTTGGAGCCTAATCTAAGAAGTCATTGTCTAATCCAAAGTCACGAGGATTTACTTACACCTGCATCTTCTTCTAAGAGTTTTATAGTTTTAGCTCTTACATTCAGATCTACGATCCATTGAATACTGCCTGTAGTAGGGGTCCAACCTGATTCTTTTCCATGTAGATAGCCTATTGTCCCAGCAGCACTTACTGAAAAGACAATTCTTTCCCCGTTTCATTGTCTTGACATCCTTGTTGAAAATCAGTTGGCCATCGGTGTGGATTTATTTCTGCGTCTCAATTCTATGCCATTGAGCTATGTGCCTGTCCTCACGCCAGCACCACACTGTCTTGATTAATGGGCTTTTGCAGAAAGTTTTGAAATTGGGAAGTTGATATTGAAGTTGTGAGTTCTCCAATTTTACTTTTCCATATGGTTTTGGCTATTCTTGTTTCCTCGCATTTCTATGTAAATTTTAGAATCAACATGTCAACATCTGAAGAAAAGGCAGTTGAGATTTTGCAGAAATTGCATTGAATATGTAGATCAATTTGGTATTACTAGCTTATCAATATTATGTCTTCTGTGAACACAGGATGTCTGCATCTATTTAGGTCTTCTTTAATTTTTTTCAACAATGTTTTATAGTTTTTCGTGTGTAAGTCTTACACTTCTTTTGTTAAATTTATTCCAAAGATTTTATTCTTTTCAAGTCTATTATTAGTTAAATTGTTTTCCTTATTTCCTTTTTTGCAGTGTTGATTGCTAGTGTATAGAAATACAGTTGTGTTTTGTATATTAATCTCATATATTAATCCTGCAACATTGCTGTTAATCCTATTTTACAGATGAGAAAACAGAGGACCAGATAGGAAAGAGTGACTGACCTGAGATTACATGGCTTTTCATCTTCCCAATATCCCTGTCTTTGCAGAACCCCTCTTCCTTCCTACATGGAAATATCGCTCTGACTATGTGGTGGACTGATTCTACCTCCTCTCCCTCACCCCAGGGATAGGCCTCCACCATCTTTCCCCACCACTGTTGAAATCCTGCTGAGGAATGAAGTCAGTATAGAGAAAATCACAGCTAAGAGTTGGACAGAGAAAGAGATCTCTGTCATCACAATCGAGCACCTGGATCCAGCCATACCTAAAGCCAGTGCCTCTAGATTTTGCAGAAACATATATATGTTTCTACATATATTTTAGCTTAAGATCATTTAAATTGGATTTCTGTCACACGTCACATTCTTTTTGTTAAAAGAATCCTGACATGCAGTGAGTACAGCTCAGAGTATGGGTTTGAAACCAGGTCTATATAATTGCAAAGTTTCACTTACTCCACTGTCCCTGCATTACCCTTTTCTGACATTCAGACTAGTTGGTGGATATTTGAATGGCTTTCATGGAGAAGTGGAGTTTGCAGTAGGTAAGCAACAGAGAGACCAGAGTTCAAGACCCCTGGGACCTGTAGGGACAAGGAAAGGCTCAAGAAACAAGGCATACGGACAGCTGGGGTCAAAGGAAGACCCTAACTCTTCTTGCCTGTTGCGTCTTCACCAGTCTCAATCTCTCTAAAGCACAGTTTCCTGGGGTGGGACACCCTTTGCTGGTAGGTTTTTCCGGCCAACCTAGGCACTAAAGGCCTCAGAAGAAATCATAAGAACTCCTGAAATGTACCTGCCTATCACCTCGTGAAGTTTCCTTGAGAGAGCTCTGAGAGGCCAGGAGGGAGGAATGATCCTGACCACTGTATAGATGGGGAAACTGAGACTAGGCAGTGCTCAGTAACTTATTTAGAGATTCCCGGCTCCTGAAAGATGGAGCGTTACCTAGGTCTCATGTCTTTGTGCCCAATATTATCACAGCAAACCAGGGAAGGCAGCGGTGCCTCCTTGGGATTTGCCTGAGGCCTGAGATTTCCCATAATCCAATTAATAAATTGTCCAAGATGGAGGGCCAGCTCCCAATTAGTTCTCCTTCTTCCCTGGTGCCTCTTGGAGTTTGTGGGTAGCAAGTCCCTGGAAAGGGAAGAGAAGCCCCCACTTTGCACCCTCCCTCCTTGGGAATCAGGGGTCTAGAAATTAGCTGATTCTTGATAAGCCCTAATTATAAATTAGCTCTTATTATCTGTGGCTCCTGAAACTATGCTGGATGAATTAAAACTCTACAAAAAGGAATATTTCAATTAACCATATGAACTCAGGTAATTGCCTACCGAGGAAAAGCCCTTATGAACGAGTCCTGGAGCAGTTACGAGGACATCAGAAAGGAAGACAGGGACCATTGCGTGCATGGTCTGTGTGAGCCGGAAATAAGGGGGAGTGGCCCTCCGGGAGCTGCTATTTTCTGAAGACACGGTCCCAGAAATGGCAGGACTTGCGACTGTATCATCACCAGTGCCTTGGTCTTAGAATCAGAGGACCAAAGTTGGAGTCCTCTCAGTCATCTCCTGCTCTGGAGACTCTGTATCTCAGTTTCCCCACCTTAAGCTAGGCAGGTCAGACGAGATGATAGATATGAAAGGGTTTTGTCAGCTAAGGAGTGTGGTGCACACACTAGACATTCTGGTTTGAGGGCGGTTAGATACTCTTAAAAGAGGAAAAGAGAGCAGGGAAGAAAGAGTTGGAAACTTCTGTCTTAATGGACTTTAGGAGGCAAGAAAGGGTGGTTTTTAAAACAGCTCCAGCCTCTGTTGACATTCCTTCATTCAGCCCACGAACGTTCATGGATGCTTACCATGTGCCAGGTACTGAGCTGGGCGGCATCGGGCACAGGTCGAGAAAACACATTCTAGTGGGAGAAACACGGGAGAGCAAGTAGGCAGGGAGCTCCTCAAAGACAGGGTCTCCCAGCAGTGGCCCTCTGTGGGGACATATTGAATGAGGGACACCAAAGCCCATGCCGGATTTGAACAAAGGTCAGCATGGAGTCATGGACAATTTTCCCCAAATGTGTCCTACTTTCCCTTTCAGTTATGCCTGTGGTCAGGAGAGCCGCTGACAGTCCTCAGGCTTTCCCTGAGGAATTCTAGGAATCCCTGAGGTAGTTCAAAAACCATGCTGACATTTGCTGGAATCTGATTCCTGAGGTATAGAAGGAGGCTCAAACGCCAATCTTTTGTCGAGGTTGCTCCTTGTAATAAACACAGAAGTGACTTACTCTACTGAGTCCTTACTCTCCTGACCACTTTCCTCAGGAGGGCAAATCAGAAGAGCAACAGGTCTGACATTTAGAATGAGGTTAAAGAAGATTCAGCTTTACTACTCTGAAGTACAGGCAACGACAAAGCAAATCCCACCATACGGCCGGGCCTGTAGGAGTGAATGACTGGAAGAGAGCAGGCGAGAACATCGTCAGTTAGCAGGCAGATGCCCCTAAAATCCTGGAAACTGGTGATAAGTTCCCCCATATAACCTTCCTTGAAGCTCATGCTAAAAGAAGCCCCTATGCATCTGGTCCACAAATCCCTGTTCCCTGAAAATACTAATTCCTTCTCTAATGTTGGAATCCCCTCTATGGCTCAGCAGTTTACAAGCTCTGCTTGAATTCCACCAGCAATGGGGCACTCACTACCTTGAAAAGAGGTCTGGTCTAGTGCCAGATGATTGTAATCATCATGAAGTTCCTCTTTGCGATGGACTGAAATCTGACCCTCGCTACATCTGTGCGTCAGACAATAGGACCAGGATGGTTGCTGGATGAAGGTACGAAGATCCTTCCTACCCAGTGAGGGAAACTCCCTTCCTCTTATTCACTGATGCAACCAAACATTTAATTATAAAAGCCTCTCCAAGGCAATAGATGTTAAAAATTAAGATGAATACACTCATTTTGGCCAATAGCACAAACTGCTATTACTCTGAAAGTCCCAATTCATTACTGTATATTGTAACGGAACATTAAACTCGCATAACGACCTCAAGACTGGTCTCGCATGCACAATCAGCATGCTCTGCCCAGACTCTTTTATACCCAGAAAAGAAAGAAAAAAAAAACCCAGATGCCCTGGGAAAATTGCCTTTCTAGCGGAAACATTGACAGACCTTTAATTACCATAGCTCGGCCAGCGCAGCCTGATGCCACAACTCAATTCCCAGGCCCAGCCAAATAACGTCGGGGACGGAAAGGGATGCAGTGGGAAGCATTGGGGCTCCAGGCTCTCCAGGTCTTCCAATCCACCTGAACCCCTTCTGCTGTTGTGCCTCTTCCTCTGCTAGGGGGTACCTCAGTCTCCCCACCCCAGGGTGCCTGGGATAGTTGCCAAAAAGTAAGGCAGTCTCCCAGCGACCATTCTCTATGGACCACCCCCTCACCATTCCTCCACCCTAGGAACACCCAGGTATTATAGAGACAAAGAGTGACTCTCAAGTGGACCCTATTGTCCCTGCTTGAAATCCGTCAATGGCTATCAATGCCCTTAGGGAAAATCCCAAGTCCTGACAGAGACCCATGGACTCTGTGTGGTTGGGTCGCAGCCTCCTGCCTGCCACACATGTCCCTTCTGGTCCCCCTGGACCATTTTCTGTCTCTAACTCCTTCCTTACTCAGGTCCCTTGCACATGCTGTTTGTTCAACACCCTTCCTCTCTCTCTGGGCTGGTTAATTCTCCTCCTTTGTCAGATTGGAGGTTTACCTAGAGATGAGGACCCTCCTGTGGGCTCCTGTCCTTTTCCCACTTAACATTTAGCACAATTGGTCATTATATATTTGCTTGTTCCTTGTCTGGTTTGTTTTGTTTTTTTTTTTTTTTTGCCATCCCATCTGAATACCTCCCTCTGTAGCCCCAGCATCTGGCATGATGCTGGTCCAGGGACAAGAAATAAAGATGTGTTGAATGAATTAATGAGCACATTTCACATATTCTAGATGGTTCTCGGGGTTCTTGAAACCCAAATGTGGCCCTGCCTGAATTTGGCTTTCTAATTCTGGCCCAGGTTTCACATATATCTGCAGGTTTTAGGAAGAAGCCAGGGTAGGGAATCATCCTGCAATGACCTCCATCTTTCAGATGAGGATGTAGAGCTGCTGAGAGCATACATTAGTCAGGGCGGGAGAGAGAGAGAGAGAGAGGGAGGAGAGAGAGAGAGAGAGAGAGAGAGAAGGAATTGTGGAAGCTGGGAAGTCCAGAATTGGTAGGGTAGGTTGGCAGCCTGAAAACCCGGAGCTGAGATAATGTTGCAGTTCAAGTCTAAAGAGAGCCTGCAGGCAGACTTACCTCTTTTTTTAAGAGAGATCAGCCTTTTCCTATTGCAATTGTCAACTGATTGGATGAGGCCCACCCACATTATGGAGGGTAATTTGCTTTACTCAAAGTCTGCTGATTCCAATGTTTATCTCATCTAAAAACACTTTCCCAGAAACATCTGATGTTGGATCACATCAGTAGTTACGTGGTCAAGCCAAGTTGACACATAAAATGAACCATCACAGGAGGTAACGTACCTGAATTCCCCCAGGGGAGTGAATACACAGTCATGAGTGGAGGGTCCAGGCCAGGAGGGCCTGTGGGACCATGGTTCAGGCAAGGTTCATGTTCCGTCTCAGCTGGTCCTCTGGAAGAATTGAGGAGGTATTTACGAAAGGAGGGGCCTGGTCTCTTTCACTCCTGAGCACCCTGTTCCCTGAGGCCAACCCACTTCTGGAAATTGAGGGCTAAACGATATACAAAGAAATACACAGGGCCTTAGTCCTTCCTCTGCTCTCAGTAAAGGCAGGGGATGATAGTAGCTAACACTCACCAAGCTTTCAGGCCACGCCCTGTTCTGTGGACTTCATCTGATTTAACTCATTTAACTCGCAACAACAATCAGATGGGCAGCTATTATGATTTACATCTTAAAGCAGGGGAAACTGAGTCCTGAGAGGTTGAGTGACTTGCCCATAGTCATACCACCAGCAAGCATCAGTACTGAGACTTGCCCCCAGGCACTCTGGTTCCAGAACTTAGACTGGGATCCACCATGCTTTATGCCACACCAGCCTCTTAAACTTGCCCTCCTACCAAGGGAGGCCCTTTGCAGAGATGAGGCTAAGCCTAGTAGCACTGAGTCTCATCTCTGCCACTTAGTAGCCGTGTGACCCTGACAGATCACCCCTTCCTTATGCCCCAGTTTACCACTAGAACGTGGAATAATAATTTCTACTTCTTTGAGTTGTTATGAGAATTCAGAGTGAACTTGGATGTAGAAAGCACTTAGAATGGTTCCTGGCAATATACAGTTTTCAATGAACAGTGGCTATTAATAATCATAGCAGAAGTATTGATGGGCATAAAGGCCCTTTGTAACCCATACAGTGGGTTATTCCATAGTGTCCCATGATTCTATGGGACATTACCATAGAATCATTCAGGTTTGGATTGAAATTAGGGTGACCAGCTCACCGGTTTGCTTGAGACTGTCCTGATTTTAGCACTGAAAGTCTCATGTCCTAGAAAACCCCTTGCTCCAAGCAAACTGGTTCAGCTGATCACACTGCAGGCTCTGCTCCTTTTCGGTATGAATGGGCTTGTCATTTTACCTCTCAGAACCTCATTTTCCTCACCTGTAAAATGGGGATAATGTGATAATCAGTGGCCCCTGAACCAGCAGCATCAGTATTGCCTGGGAACTTGCTGGAAATGCAAATTCTGGGGTCCTACTGAATCAGAAACTTGGGCAGTGTTTTACAAAGCTTCTTGGTGCCTGCTAAAGTGTCAAAGCCACCGATATAAAGGATCTCACAGGGTATAGGAGGTCACATCAGACCAGGTGAACACTCAGCATGCCGTGAGCACTGTGGCCAGTAGCCATTGCTGTCACAATACAAGGGAGGTGGTGGAATCAGTAATATGGGGAATGAATGTGGGCTGAATAGTAGGATCCTCAAACTCCAACATTTCATTCCACCCTGGAGCCTGACATGTGTTTGGGTTTGCTGTCTGAAAGCTAGGTTAACTTCTGGACTTCAGAAAGCTCAGTTCTCTCATTCCCATTTGGAAATGACATGCTAAGGCTTTAAGTCAATGCTTCCTAGTCGAGGGTGATGGGCATTTGGGTGGTGTTTTTCTGGGCCACATTTTGACTGTGTGGGTTAAGGTAGGTGCAATGATAATAATGACAACTACCATTTATTGAACCCGTACTGTGGACCATGCATTATACAGTCTTTAAGGGGCCTGGGTCTGCCTCTGTCCCCCACAGAATGCTCCTGCCCAGCACAGCGCCCTGCATCCAATTCATACTTAATACATATTTGTTAAATAAATGATCGAATGTTCTGAGTGTACTATACATCATCTTATTTAATTCTTATGATACCTTCATGAATTAGGTACAACCACCCTCCCCATTTTGTAGATGAGGAAACTGAGCCCAGAAACTTAGATGATTTGCCTATAGCCCCTCAACTGTGAGAAGCTGATCTGAGATTCAGAGCCTCATTTTCCTCTGTGCAATGCCAGCTTTAAAGGAGAATATGCAGTCATGTGCTGGGCTCAGTCCAAATACCACCTCCTCTAAGAAGCCTTCCTTGACTCCCATCCCCTTCCCTCCTACCTCGGTCACACATTTTTATGGCCCCCTCTTTGGAGCTCCCAAGGCTGACATTGCCTTGCTGTTTGTTATGCACGTGTCCATCGTAACCTCTCCAAAAGTGGTCTGTTTATCTCCTTGTTAAAAGTTTGGTGAATGAATGAATGAGCCTGGAGACTGGGAATGAGCCAGGGTTCTGGTCAGGAGGAGCAGGAAGTGAGTGTGTACTACCTAACTTAGCTAAAGAGAAAGTGAATTGAAATCTGGCAAAAAACAAACCCTCTGGTTTCTACGGGGGAGCATCATGAGCTTCTAAGCTCACCTCAGGGTGTTTTCAAAAATCACAACATAAGGTGTCTGGATATGCTTTTGGACTTGGCTCTTCCAGAAGAGATCAGAACTGAGCGCGAAAATTGGCTTCTGATAACATATTGCTTCACCATGACTTTTTAAAACAATAAAAGCAAAATTAAAAGGCCCGGCTGAAAGGGAAAAGATGATTGGGACAAATAAATTCGATTTGGTATTTATTTCTAAGTAAATGGGGGAGTGTTAACATTACCCAGAGCACACTGAACACCGGTTCCTCTTCTTACCCAAGATTTTAGGAGCAGAATGGTTGAACAGCCTCTACCACTTAACTGATTTAAAGATTTTCTAATTTGTAAACAAATATATTTAGAAAAAGATCCCTGATGAGAAAACTAAGTCAAATTCCTTTAGTCAAGGAAACTCTAGTCAGACATAATTTTCCTTGAATTTCCAAAACCAGACTCTTAACCTCGACTAAAAAGTCTGAGAGGTTATAAAAAAATGCAAATATTAATTTTGAGAGATCCCGATCTCATCATCCTCAGGAAAGTTAAATTTGCCAGAATCACTTTCTTCATTGTGTCACAGTTCTTATTTTGCCTCCATTTTTATCTTGCTTTCGAGATGGTTAGCCCCTTGAGCGGAGTCCATTAAAAATTTCTCCTTTATTCTTTATATTTCCTAGTGCTGCCTGAGTCTCATATGCACTGGCAGCAGCAAAATAATGGCATCTTGATGAGCATAGTGGTTGTAAGGTTTAAACGAGACCTCTACTTCACACCACTCGCAGTTTGCCCGGCAAATGCTGATGTTACTTTCGTAACGGGAACAGTTAGGGTGACCAACCCTTTCCATTTGCTTAGGACCGAGAGGATTCCTAGGATGAACAGCCCTGGATAAACCAGGACAAGCTGGTCACCCGGGGATGGTGGTGATTCTCGAGTGTGGATAACTTGTCAGGAATGGAGCTGAAAAATTTTATGTGGATTATCTCATTTAAACCTCACAACAGCTTGGTGAGCGAGTTATAATTATTCTCATTTCACGAAGTCATAAATTCATGCTTTAGGTCATATCCCATCAGCTGCTAACTCCTCCCCAAAGAAATTACTTATTTGTTGTTTTATTGCACTGTTGTAAATTGAACACCTCTCTCCCCAACCCAGTTCTTCACGCTTCCCTGTATCCACACCATTGCTATGTGACTTAGGCTTGGTCATGTGACTTTGGGTTGACCATGTGACTTGCTTTGGCCAAAAGTATGCGGACAAAAGTGATAGTGTACCAGAGGCAATCCCAGGCCTTTCTCATACATTTCTTTACTTACACTCTTGAGCCTCTGCTGTGGCCAGCAACCACTGGCCCAAGGAGCCTGAGAGACATATGGAGCAGAGCTGATCAGCCATCACAGACCTACAATGAGAAGAGGCAGCCAGCCTAGATCAGACAAATTCCAGCTGACCAGCAGATGGGTAAGTGATAATAAAAACTGTTTTTAAGCTCCTGAGTTTTGAGAGGGTTTGTTACGTGGCAATAGCTGATATATCCACCAATTTGCCCTAATGGTTTAGCTGAGTAGACTTTACTGCTGAAGTCCTTTGATAAGCTAAGGTCATGTGTTAAGTCTGGCTAAGTGTTCCTGATTGTTGGGTTCCCCAATAGCATGGTTGCTATTCCTTGCAGGGTAGTTCTGAAAGTTAAGAAGAAGGGAAAAGGAAGGAAAATGCTTATTACGTACCCAGTGCAATGTTCAGTGCTTCCAGATGCTCTCCTGTTTAGGATTAGTTGCATGGAATCTGATGACCCTGAAGCCATCTCAAGCCTCCCTCTCCCTGGGAACAAGGACCTCAGACCTATGAGGGAATTCTAGGGGAGATGGAGTTACCAGTGGGGTACCCTTTGGTGACCTTCTCCAGGCTTCATTTTCCATACACACCAAGGGGCACAGTGGAAAGGACCAGACGGTGAGAAGCAGGAGACCTGGGATCCAGGCCCTGCCCTTGCTATGGCCTTGGGCAAATCCTTCCCCCTCTGATCGGCTGCCTCCCCATTTGCCAATGAGTATTTGGGACTGGATGTGAGGTCTTCCAGGTGGCACGGAGCAGCTGTGTGTGAGGTGGTTTTGCACAAAGGTTTTGGAGTCAGAACCAGATTTGTATGCTGCTGTTGACCTTGTGAGATCTGTGACCTTGGGCAAGCTGCTTCACTTCCCTGACCTCACCCAGTTCCCCTCTCAAAGAGAGTCATTGTGAAACGTGGTTGTAATAAGGTATGAATTGGCCTGGCATGGGGAGGCCCTCAATCAGGGTGTTTATGATTACTAACATGGTATAACTAGTTAGTCTCCCGGAATCAGTCATCTCAAAATAGCGATCAATTACTCTCAACAGAGTATTTTTCTTCTTCAGCATCATTTCAAGCCTTCAGTCTTTAATTTTACAGTTGCATTTACAAAAGAGGTATTTACAGTGCAGATGGGGGACAGGACGGGCTGCCTCCTTGAAATGATTTCACAAATTCCCTCTGCTTCCTGTTAAGATATTAGCGCCCGGTAATTGTCGCTCTATATAAATGTGGAGCCTTGGCTGTGAAGGCGCACCCTGTAGTAATTGTGAGTTGTCTTGACGCTAATTACATAGGGGAGCCTGTTTAATTGCCAGTTAAATTGACTGTGTGTGTTTTCTCTAATCTGTGTTTCCGGGCAAGTTGGATGACTTCAGCTCCTTGTTGGACTAAGCTTGAACTGGGAGGACCCACAGAGGAGAAAGTAAAGCTGGTGGATGGCAGGGTGGGTATGGCAGCCAATGACAACAGGACTGTGTATGGTTCAAAGCGTGATCATCATGAGATTCAGCCTGGGGTCTCCTGGAAGTTGAGGAAAGGAGGATGTCCTGGATGAAATTTGCAGTTTGCATGGGGCAGGAATAGTAGCTTCACCCTGTCCTCAGGACCATGCTCAGCTGAGCCCCACTTGACAGCACCCAGCTCTGCCACAGCATCCCTATACTGGCTGCTCCTGCAAGTCCCCTCCAGACTTCTACTCTACTGATGCTGGTCCTTCTGTCTGGAGTGTGGGTCCCATTCCTCCCTCTCCCATCCATTTAACTTCACATCTGTAGTGTTGTTTAGTGCCTGGCTACAGTGCCTCCTTTTCCAGGAAGCCTGTCTTGATTGCCCAGTGGGAAGAAGGGATCTCCTCCAGCCCAAACCCTAATACTTCTCTGTAATTTCTTGAGTCTGGGTTCACTTTCCCCTTGTATTTGAACTGAGAATCAGACAATGAGCTTCCTGAAGACAGTTCAAACCTCCTGCAGAGTTGGTGCTTAGTAAGAGGATGTGGGGGTAGGGGACAGGAGGTGAGAGAGGAGGAAGGGGAGAGGAGGCAAAATAAGAAAGGAAAATTGAGGGATTAGAATAGCAACTAACACTTCTTGAGTGTTATTGAGTGTGTGTGTGCATGTGTGGCATGCACGCACACCAAGCACCATTCGAAGTACTTCCTCCTTGTTATTTCATTCAATCAGCCCCACAGTCCTGAGGTGGGTTCCGTTATCATTCCCATTTCACGGATGAAAAACTGAGGACTCTGAGAAGCTAAGTAACATGTTAACACTGTCTTAAGTGGTAGGTCCAAGGCACTATGCTTTCATCCACTGGCTAAGCTGTTTCGAGGGAAAGAAGAGAGAGGGTGGGAGGAAGGAGGGAGGGAGAGATAGAGGGAGAGACCTGAATTCCATAGCATGAGCTCTCCTGATGTTTAAAAACCTCTCCAGCCTTCCACACGCGCTTTCTCCTTAGCTCAAAAGCTAAATTAGAGTGGATTGCACTCTCCTCACTTTAGTAATTTAGATAAAAGTAAAATTTTGTCTGAGAGCAGAAGCAATTAAAGCGCGGGTTTTGTGATTAACTTGATTAACACTGTTTCGCTCTAAAAATGATCCCCCCCTCCCTTTGCTGGCATACTGTAATCAGAGACACCATCTTTCAACTGTGCTACAGCTGCTCTTTCTCCCCCTACTCCCCCAAAAAAGGATTTTGACATAAATACTTATTAGGGAGGACTCTAGTCTCTAGCTGGAATGGTTGAGCAAAGAGGAGGAAAATGTCTCTCCCCGCATTAGCATCTGCGGCCAGTTAAAAGGCGGTGCCCACTCCCCTAGTTACTGACAAAGATCCCAATTATGCAGCAATGAAATATACATCCACGATACAGGAGGGCTTATACATTTTTAATTTTTTTTCAAAGAGAAAACGTTCAGAGAAAACTCTAATTAGAGATTCCATTTCCTTAAGAGGAAAATGATATGTGGTTTCTAAAAAGATTATTTGGGGTGATCATTGGGCAATTGTGACTCTTTCCAAACCCAGGATTCTGCTTCTGAGCAAGAACCTAAAGCTGACCGGGCAGTTGTGGAAATGCCGAGGTCTTCTGCCTGGTGGAGCTTTGAGATTTAGATCCCAGGTGGGTTTGGGGTTTGAGCTGGCACCCTGCTGTCTCCTCCCCTGGGACACTCCCTGGGCTCCCTGGGCTCCTGGCACTCCTGCGCTCCTGTTCTGAGTCTGAACCAGCTTCCTACCATCCTTCCCTTCCTGACCATTAGCTGCTACTTCTGGAATCCATACTGCTGGCCGGGTGAGCCACAGAATCCTCTCGTTTAATGGAACCTGCCAGCCTAGAGGTAGGAATTACTACTACCGCCACTGCGACAGATAAAGCAATGAGCTCTGGGGGTCGGGTCGCTTGCCCAAGGTTACACAGCTGCTCGGTGGTGGAGCTGGATGTGATAGCACACATACTGGAGCCAGAGCCTCTGCTTGCTCTGCCTCGCCTCAAAGATGCCTAGAGAATCACAGTGTTGTTACAGCTAGAAGGATGTGGAGGGGGGTGACCACCCTACCCAGTAGTGGGAAAAACTGAGGCCGCAGGAAAGAAAGGGACTTGTCTGAGTCCACAGAGCCTCCAGTCTGGAGTTGACTGGGCAGCCTGGTTCCTGGGCCCCTCCACTCACTCTGTGGTCAGGCCAGCTCTGTCCAGCCTTCCTCTGTACTGAAATTTCTCCCCCTAAAATTCCTGTGTTGAAGCTCTACACCCCAATGTGACTTATGTGGAGGTAGGGCCCTTAGGTGTCCTTCTAGGAAAACGAAGAGACTCCAGAATAGCACCCGTACAGAGAAGAGGCCGTGTGAGGACACGGCAGCAAGGCCACCGACAAGCCAGGAGGCAAGGCCCCCCAGAAGTCGATCTTGGACTTCCACCCTCGAGAACTCCGGGAGAATAAGTTGCTGTTGTTCAAGCCCCCGAGGCAGTGACATTCTGTATGGCAGGCCGGGCTGAGTCACGGCCTCTAAGACTTGCCTGCCTTAATGCCAGGTGCTCAGCACAGGCCAGAGCAAGCAAAGGAGGGGGCACATTTATCTGGGGTCCTCAGGCTTTTCCTAGAGATGGGTTTGCTATGGTGGGCTTCTGGGTCATCTCTAGAACCTTTCCAGGATCCTCTGATACTGCCAAGTGTCCCAAACACTACAGTTTTCCTCTTTCAATGTCTCTGCAGTTTACTTAGAGCTTCTCACTGAAATTGGACTCTTGCAAATTTCATGTCACAGATAGGCTCAGAGTTTTCCGTTGTTCTCCTTTATTGCCTACTTACCTTCCACACAGGCAATCAAATTTGGAAATCTAGAGCCTTCTCCCTCTGCCTTTGCCACCCCCAAGCACCGTGGCAGGATCCTCCCAGGCAAGGCCAAGCAGAAGCGATGTCGTGATGTATCATTGAGAGGAGCTCTGGGGGCTACTGGGTTCCAATCCCAGCTCAGACCCTCGTCAGATGGGTGACCCTGAGCAGGTTCCCTCACTCCTCTGGGCCTCAGTGTCCCATCTGTAAAATGAGGGTGATAATGATCATGTAGACTTCATGGAGCTGAGGTTAAATCAGGTTCTTTGCTGATAACCTGATTTAGGCATAGAGACTAAAGCAGAGTGCGGTGTGCACACTGGCAAGGTCATCACCACCATGTGCACGTACAGGTTGAGCCGTATGAAATGATCCTTGTGTCGGTTAAAGGACCTGGTCGTATCTCAGCAGTTTCATATGTGCCTACCTCGTATCTCCTGAACACTCAATGGACAGGAGATACTGCACCTCACAGGCCCCGCCAGGTAAGTGCACATGCATGGGGATGCCAGGAGGGGGCAGGACCCATAGTTCACAGAGAGAGCAGAGCAGGGATTCAAACCCAGGCGTCCTGGTCCTCAGCCTCCTGGACATGCAGATGGTCATCTGGCAGTCTTAGCCACATCTCTGAGCCCCAAGCCCAGCTCTCTCTGCACTGCACCTCCCTCTTTATGCTGGAGGGAGGCAGCCTGTGCGTGGAGAAACGGAGGCTGGCACAATTCAGCTCCTTCCTCTACATCTCACAATCCTGGAGGGGCCCACAGGGGTCCACCTCCGCTACAAGGGCCCGCGGCCTCATTGGCCCCTCCCATCTAACCCTCAGCTGGCCTCCTGATTTTCCATCCTGTGCCACCAGCACCTTCCTGCCTTTCCCGGGGCGGGCTCAGGCCTGGCACCACTCCAGAACGGCTTAATCAGAATAAATCCTGAGAAAGCACATGTATTATTTATTCCAGCAAAGGTTAAATAATTTGATGAATTTCTTAGGACGCTGCCAGAATGCTGATAGCCTCTTGGAAAAACACACACACGCAAACACAAACAACAACAAAAAAAACCAACAAATTTCTCTCTCTCTCCACACACACACACACACACACACACACAACACACACACACACACAGCAGCTACTGTCACTTGCCCCATGCTGCCATTTGCCCCATGTTGGCTCATGCGGGAGACCATCTATGCAGCCTTCAGTGACACCGGCACTGGGGCCCAGGAGGAGACATAGATTTTCCTTCTCGCTGACTAGATATGACAGCTCCACCCCCTGGCCTCTCAGGCATGATACATTATCTGGAGCTGACTATGTCTTTGATTTTGCAAATGCCCACAGAAAACCTATTGATTTATAGGCCCAAATGATGGCCTTTCCTGAAACAGATTTGTTGATGGAGCTCCTTGCACTTGGGGCTCTGGGGTTGCTGGGATCAAGGAAGGGGCTGTCAGGGAGACAGGAGGTCCTAGGGGGCCGCCCCTGCCTGGAGACTGTGGGTGACTGGGCCCTTCTCGCCCATGGCTGCCGTGGCAGATTGGCTCACCCAAGCAAAGGGAGAGGTCAGAAATAGAGGCAAGTCAGAGCAGGTAATGGGTGTCCTCGTTTTCCTCTTCTCCTCTTCCAGTTCTTCCTCCTTCTCTGCTCCTCGTCTCCCTCTCGCCATCACAGTGGCTGCCATTCATCAAGCACTTACATGTGCCAAGTGCAGGGCTGAGTGTTTCATGTACATCATGTCTTGAAATCCTCCCAACAGCCCCGGTGAGAGCTGAGCACTTGCATTTAAATCTCCATTTCTGAGATAAATAGTCCCAGAGAGGTTCAGTGAGTTGCCAAAGGGCACAGAACCATTGGGCAGAGGCAGCCTGCACGCCGCCTCTCTGGGCACCGGTCCCGCATTCTTTCTGCTCCGCCGTGTAGACGGCAGCAGGAGAGAGTTTGGGCTCTGAAGGCGGACGACCCAGCGGCAAAGCTAGTTCTGCGTGTACACCTGTGTGACACTGTGAAAGTTTCCCAACACGCTGTGCCTGTAAAGTGATGCTCACAGTCCCTGCCTCCTAGGGTTGGGTGAGGATCGAACGGGTTCATATCATGAATGCTGGATGCTCAGAGCAGTGCCTGGCATGGACCGAGGGCGGTAGCGATGTTTCCCACTGTTGTTCTCCCTGCATTGCTTCTAACCAGCAGCCACACCCACAAACTTGGATAATGCTCCCACCAGACAAATGCTTCTTTGTCACATTGATTCATTCAAACTTAATCCTTAAACAACCCATTTTACAGACAAGGAAAGGGAAGTTGACCCAGAGAGGTCTGATGGAGGTCCTACCTATGTCAGAGCCTCCCTCAGGGAAGCAGCAGAAATGCAGGTGAAGGGCACAGCCCTTGGGTGACTCATCTGGGCACATGTCACTACTCTGGCCAATTTGTGGCTGGACCAGGGCCTTGAAGCTTTAGCTCTCCAGGCTTTAAGTTCTCGTCCTCAGTGAAAATATAGGGAAAATACGACCTATGTCACAGGGCTGTTCCTTCCGTGGACTTGGCGCTAGGCTAAACAGGTATTTTTGGACTCGATCTTGTGTACGTGGAGTGTCCCACTGTGCCTGGCATATGCTACTCAGCAAGCGGCGGCTGCTACTATACCCTGTACCCCGCCCATCCCGAGTGTCTGTTGCCCTAAACAGCTGCTCTCTCCCTCTGCCTCCTTGCTTTTTTGAGCCCTGCCTTCCACTTAACCTCCTCATCCTTTCCCTTCCCCACTACCCAACATAAAAGTTGTTCTAATTTTCTGCTCTAGTGTTGGCCCTTTACTTCTATTTATTCAGCCTTTTATACATGACCCTGGAGACTATTCTTGGGTTTGGAGCCTGCTGTGCTCAGGGACACTGCCTTGTGTTCCCTTGTGCTCTGTTCCCTGGCAAAGAAGGGATGTGTCTTCCCCCGGTTTGCTGGAGTTGGGTTGGGATGGAGGTCAACAGAGACGTTCCGAAAGCCTGGCCAGCTGCTGAGGACAGAGCGCAGAGGCTCCGTGAGCCTCCCCCAGACTCAGAACTCCTTGAAAGCAGGCAAGGAGTCCCGTTCACCTCTGTGACTCCAGCATCCCTCGCTGGGCCTGGCACATGGTATGTGTGCAAAAAAATGTTTGTGGAGCCTCAAGCTAAGCTTGGTTCCAGGGTCTCAGCAGGATTCCCACAGCTGTTAACTTTCCCAAACATCCTGCTCCAAACATAGGGGCCTGAGATTTATAGAATTGAAAGCATACATCGGAGTTATTTCAGGGTGTGGTTGTTGCATGTATTTGTTAGTCACGAATACTTCTAAGAGCTGCTGCATGGGACAGGATTGAATGTTAATTTGCTGATCATATGATCAGGGCTACAGCTCACTGAGAAACATCCAGATTCTTTGCCACCTGTGGAGGCCTGTTCTCCATTTCAATCATCCATGAAAGTTAAGAGGAAATGATGGAAAAGCTACCAAGGTGGATATGGAATAGTCATCAGAACAGCATTGATCCATGGGCGTTGTTCCTAACTATGGATGAATAATATATATACCCAGCTTCCAGCCATCCATCCATCCCTCCATCCGTATATGGATGCTGGGTCAGCCACTGTCCCTGCTTGCCACAATGCCTTAATGTCTCAATGCTTCAAAAAGATTACAAAACCCTTGTGTTAGTCAGCTTAGGCTCCCACAACACTATGGACCCAGTGGCTTAAACAATGTAAACAAAGTTTCAGAGGCCAGAAGTCTGAGATTAGGATGCCAGCATGGTTGAATTCTGATTCTCTCTTCCTGGCTTGCAAATGTCACCTTCTCACTGTTTGCTCACATGTCCTTTCCTAGACACATGCGTGTGGAGAAAGAGGTCTTTCTCCTCCTCTTCTTGGGAGTCCACCAATCCTATCAGGTTAGGACCTTACCCTTATGACCGCATTTAACCTCGTTTCCTAAAAACCCGATCTCCAGATACAGTCACATTGAGGGTTAGTGCTTTAGTACATGAAATTTGGGGGAGCACAGTTTAATCCATAGCAATCCCCAAAGACAGCATCTTTTTGGGTTTTCTCTACTCATGCTCTTAGCTTTGTAGGACACAAATGAAAAGTATCTGTTAGTCTACTGTTTGGCCTTGACCAATCCTATCCCAAATATGTGTAACTGGGAATAAAAAGTGCAGGAGGACATATTTGGAATCAGGAAGCTATGGATTTGATTCCAGGGTCTGTCTCAGTTGGGACAGCATTTCATTTTCAAGAGCCTTAGTTTCTCTAGCCGTAAAATGCAGATAATCACAATACGTACTTCTTGAGATGAGGTCCTCCATGTCAAGTGCATGGCATAGATTCTGGAACAGAGTAGGTATTTAACACACAGTAAAGTCGAGTATTATTAGGAAGACCCAGGCCCAGGAAAGGGCATTTCGAAAAGAGGAGAGGCCGTAAGTATAGAGATGAAGGGAGGGGGCTCTAGAGCTAGACTCCCAAAGTTTAAATTCTAGTCTTATTTCTTCCTAGTTGAATGAGTTGGGGCCTGTGCCTCGGTTTCCTCACCCAGAAAAATGGAGCCAATAACAACAGAAATTGCTATGGATTAATATTTATCAAGTTCTTAGAATGAAGTAAAAATAAAAAATATTGGTTATGATTATTTGAGAACCAATAAATTACAATCTTCGGGGAGGGGGCAATATTGCAATACCTTAGACGTACTTTGTTCATTTACAATCATTTTTATCACTTGCTGGTCATTCCCTGAGGTCTAGGGTATATCTCCATGTCGTCCTCCCTCCACACCTACCCTGGAGACTGCTCAGGGCTGGAGGACAGGCCCCAGGGCAGATCCCCTGTGTGCCCTGGATCCCACTAGTCAGCAGGGCCAGGCCCCAGTGGGAAGATGTGATTGGAGAGACGGCATGCTGTTCCCCCTTTTTAATTACTGCTTCCTTAATTGAGTCACAAGTGGTGTTTGTGTTGTCATCAAACCCATGAGGACCTTGTTGTTTACATGAATGACTCTCAGTGGAGTGACAGCTCCAAATGTGCGAAGTTCTGTTTGTACCAATTTTAACAAAGTGGCGGTCGTTGGCTACAGATTTCCTTCTTAACACATGGCCTAGGAGCTACTCAAAGGAGCTGGTCTTTTCTTTGCAAAGAATAATATGAAACATAGAACAGAACCCCAGTGTCACAGGACCTTGGAGCTACAGGATGTGGAAGCCATGGAGCCCTAGGGTCTTTGAGTCACAAAGGGTCTCCCATCAGTTGCTCTGATACTCCTAGAGACGGTGAACTTTGCACTTTGTGGGGCAGCCCGTTCCCTGCTCAGACCAACTAGCTGTTGGAAAGGCCTTTCTTACTCATTAAGCTCCAATCCGCATTTCGCTAATGCTGAGTCCTCTGGAGTTGCCACATCTGGAGAGGCAGCTGGAACGGGAGACAGTTGGAGGGACCAGGATAGGTAGAGCTCACACTGTCTTTTTTTCTGTCAAGTTAAGTCAGTAGCTATTCATTGAGACTTACTATGGTCCTGGGCTTGTGCCGGCAGCTACAAGAGGACAAAAGGAGGTTCTAATAGTGCTTTGTCCTTGATAAATTTTTACTAAAGCTAGCAAGGCCACACACACAGAACAACGGGGATGGTACTGGAGAGAATTAAGAGGAGGTCTGGTGGCATATATTCTCCCGCAACGAGGAAAGGAAGACAGAGGAGGCTTCCTGGGGGAGGAGGAGTCATGCGAACAAGGCCCTGAGGGATTAGCACAGTGAGGAAGGCTGGGAGGAGGAGGCGCAAAAAGACTGGGCAGTATCTCCTGCCCTCGGTGGGTCAAATGCAGCCACAGCTCAGTCACTCTCTCCTCATACACCCCCTAAGACCTTGGCCAGGTAGCAGCCCAGGAAGAGGCTGTATCTGTGGAGCTTCCTACTTATTTATTTATATTTTTTGGTTTATGAAAAGATAATTCAGAAGACATTATTTCAATCAGACCCCTACGCAGTTTAGGAATGCTAATGCTTCCTCTATTAAAAAGGTGTGGAATAATTAGGATGCTGATGAAGACTGGGGCAAACTCTGGAGAGATCCATTACCCAGTGCTCAATGCTTTTCCCATCCCCCCCTGTATCCCCGAGTGACAAATTAACACGTAACAGAACAACGACTGCTAACACTTAGGGCACATTTAGTTCATATTGGAAGCTAGGTTTTTAGAAAATGCCTTTCATGGCTCAACCTAGAATAATCTGGAGTTACAGAAAAGAGCCAGAAGAGGGTGAGTGGAGTGGAGACCAGGAGCAAGGGAAGCACAGGGCAACAAGACCATGCAACCAGCATTGGGTTTGGGGAAGAGTCCTGGGTTTTAATTCTGTGGACTTGCAGTGTGACCTCTTATTGGGGGACAGTGAAAGGGTGAGCCTCACTGGAGGGAAGAAACAGGAGAAAACTTTGAAAAACTTAAACATAATAGTAATTAACATTCATTGGACACTTCTTATGAGCCAGGCACTATTCAAAGCGTTTACTTATACAAAATCATTTAACCCTCATAACGATGCCCAGGAGGTAGTTACTATTATTGTCCCCTTTAAAGATGAAGACATCAAGGCACAAATATAAGTGACCTGACAGATAGCAGAACAGAAACTACAATTCAGAAATAACTGTGGGTGGCATTTGATGGGCTTGTAGCCAGAACTGTGAAGGCACGAGGATAATTCAGGGGGTACCTAGGGCAGGGAATGTGGCCTCAGCCTTTGAAGGACTTTAAGAAATGGGTGTTACTGGTGAATGAACCACCAAAAAGATGTGACTTGATTTGGAAATAGGGTCTTCGAAGACAATCGAATTAAGGTGAAATCATGAAGGTGGGCCCGAATTCAGTATGACTGGTGTCCTTATAAAAAGGGGAAATTTAGACACAGAGACAAGACACCTGTAGAGAGACGGCAATGTGAAGACACAGGAAGGATGTCCTCTACAAACCAAGGATTGTCTAGGCTGCCGGAAGCTAGGAGAGAGGAACAGAACGGATTTTCCCTCACAGCCCTCAGAAGGAACGAACTCTGCTGGCACCTTGATCTGGGACTTCTAGTCTCTGGAACTGTGAGACGACAAATGTCTGTTGTTTAAGCCACCTGGTTTGTGGAAAATTGTAACACAACAGGGAAAGGAGATGCGTCTCAAGGGTCTCAGGCCATAGAGAGCGTTGCAGATTTCTGAACAAGGGAATCACACGTGGTTGGTATTTTTAAAAGATGGCTCCAGTGGCGGCGTGTACCCAGGGTCTTGAAAGGTGGAAGTCCTGGAAGCAGGAGAAAAGCTGCCATTTTCGTGTGTGAGATGATATGGGAACTGCTGGGGGTCGTGTAGGGGACCTTGGGGGAAGACGTGGGAGCAGGAACCATGGGATTGCAACAGGAAAGGGACAGTGGCCCCATCAGGGCTACAATAATAATGGTGTTAAATAACTATTCACTAAATCAACTGCGCGCTTTCGTGGCTTCATCCCCAGAGGAGACTGAAATGCTCTGAGTTAATATCTCAAAGGAAAAAAAATGGAATTCGGGATCAAACAACTTTTTTGTTGAAGGAAGCGTTATTTCTACCAAGCTAAGACATTAAAGCCTGTGAATGGTGGTTTTTAGGTAATATTAGAGTGGGCTCTAACTAATGTTTGACTACTCTCTGCTTTTCAGGGATCACAGTCTATACAGAGGAAGAACACCAGGGATACCCCAAGCCAGCCTCCTTTCCAGGAGGACCCATGGGTTTTCCTAAGAATACAGCACTTGTGTAAATATGGCTTAAATTTCTTTTTGTATTTAGCAGCCCAAGCATTAAAATTCATTGTTCTTGGCCTAACATGCATTTCTGTAGATTAAATTGGCTAAAAGCCTGACAAACAATTCAGCTATGTTTTGACAGTTCTATTCACATGGATGGCCCTTGCATCAGGAGATGTATCTGCATTATGGCAAAAGTCACCTGCCAAGTGAGTTTCTGAAAAGCAAATGCCATTTCCTCATTGTTTCTTCTCATTAAATGGTAGATAACTTCTCCAATCTACTTGTAATGGTTAACTGTTTTCTGTGTAACAAACCAGCCCCAAAAACTTAGCGGCTTAAAACAACAACCATTTCATTATATAGCTCATGGAGTCTGTGGGCCAACTCAGCAGTGTTACAGTTAGCTGGTGGGTTGGCTGGGGGCTGGTGGGTGCGGAATGGCCTCATTCCAGGGGAACGAGGGAGCAGGAGAACTAGTCCACATGTCTCTGTCCATCCACCAGGCTAGACCAGGTTCACTCACATGGCATAGTTTCAGGGTCTCCCAAGTATACTTTGCAAGCCTCAGCTTGTGCTATATTTGCTAATGCCACATTAGCCAAAGCACAACACATAGGCACACCCAGATACCCAAATGGAGACAGATGTGTGTGTGTGTGTGTGTGTGTGTGTGTGTATGTGTGTGTGTGGAGAGAGAGAGAGAGGGAGAGAGAGAGAAACTGCCTCTGTATCAGGGATCCCCAACCCTCAGGCTGCAGATCAGATGGTGCCAGTATGTGGCCTGCTAGGAACCAGGCCGCACAGCAGGAGGTGAGCAGCAGGTGAGTGAGCAAAGCTTCCTCTGTATTTGCAGCCGCTCCCCAGCGCTAGGATCACTGCCTCAGCTCCACCTCACATCATCAGGCATTAATTCTCATAGGAGCACTGGTCTCGGGTGCCAAAAAGATTGGGGACCGCTGCTCTAGGTGGGAGGAAAGATAATGTCACTTTGCAGATGGGAATGCTTACAGGAATGGGAGAAACTTTTTCAATTCACCATATTCCTTCTCCTCTTATAAGAACAAATAAAGGAACCTATCATATTTTAATGTCCCAGTTGTACCAGCTAGGGTTTTTTTGTTTTTTGTTTTTGTTTTTTTTTATAATTTATACCTCATTTAACCAGAGAAGTTATATAACTTCCTCAGGGTCACATAACTAGTCATCACTGTAGTCAAGATGCAGTCTCAGGACTGTATGGGCCTAAATCTTATGCTATTTTCCACTATTCTTTTTACTAGTTGTACAGTTGAGTTTGTCATTTTCAGGTTCTTAGAGCACATTATTGAACTCTTCACTATGTTCTAGTCAGTTACTTTCTGTTCTGTTTTCCCCATTGCTAATCAACCAATCTCCACTTGCCTACCTCCAGGAATGGGGAGCACATTATCTATCTTGACAGCCTAATTCACAGTTGAAAACTTGGTCTAGTCCAAACTTTTTTAAAACCCAAATGAGATGCTAAAACCCTAGGTGGGAATGAAGGGAGTTGACAGACAAACTTTGTTTAAGTTATCTTTTCTGCTCTGAAATCTCCATTTTTCTCTTTTGAGCCGCCTGGTTTTGTAATTGCGGTTATCTTTTTTCTGCGTCATTTGGAAATTGCAATTTGCATTGAAAGAACCAACACTGGAAACTTTTGATTAACTAGGTAAGATTCTTTTTTTTTTTTTTTTAAAGAAAGTGAAGATAAGAGAATAAATGCTTAAAAGCCTTATGAAACAGGAGCAATGATAATCACCTCCCTGGACTCCTAGGGATATTCACCTGTCCTGTCAATTCGAGAAGGCAGGAGCTGTGTGCAGGGGATGATATTCATGGAATCATTCATTCATCCGTTCATTCATTATTCATCAAACATAGAAAGAGTTTACTATATACTCAAGATGGATAAACTAGGAGTATAACTAATTATACACAGCTCTTATTCAAGACTTTCAGGGTCTAGAAGGGGAACAGGCAGATAAATCTGACCTCGGGTAAGAGGTGCCAGTGGTCTGTAAAAGGTACAAAGTGCAGCAACTCAGAGGACAGAGCGATCCCTTCTGGGGGAGGAGTGGGGGGATGAATTCTGCTTCCTTCTCCTTTATCGCAAGACAGAAAACTGCTCATTTAACACACCACTTCAGAAGTCATTAAACCTGGCTTTTTAAAGCTACCCTTTCTTGAAACCCCTCCAAGAGAAAAAGACACAATGTATAATCTTGAAATTAGGCTGTTCCTATGTAAATTCAAAAATCAAAAGGACCCAGAGATGAGCAACCCTGTGTCAGCCTCCCGGGATGGAAAGAGCTGTCCTGGGTGGTGGAGATGTCAGGAAAATCAGTCAGGGCTGGGGCACTCCACCGGCTTCTCCAACTTCCTCCCTGCACATGGTTTCAGATGTTCTCTCAATAAAAATTACCACTGGGCAAACACAAATAAACTTAACGGATTTAACTGACAGAGTTAAACAAGCAGAGGATAGGATTTCTCTTAATGAGAATAAACTACTTGCATATGAAAAAGATTTAGAACTGAGGATCCAATAACTCACCAGAAACTTGGAACAGATTCACAGAACTGGAAGGAAAAAAAAGCCACCAAAACTCCGTCTGGAAGTTGGGCATTGCTGAAAGGCAGGGCCAAAGCAGTAGGGGGCAGTGGGAAAGGCAGGGGCAACGATGCAGAATGGTCCTGGGAGGGCCTCCGGCCTCTGCAACTGACTGTGGCGGAAGGTTAGATATCAGTGAAGAGGTTTAAGCAGGGGGGATTGAATTAAGTCCGTGCCTTTGAACGATCACTCTGATTTCCTGCATGAGTGGAGGCAAGGAAGCCAGTTAGAAGGGGACTGTCAGGCTAGAAGTTCTAGGTTTCAGAGCAACGTCAGAACCTGGCTGGGTGCCCTTGGCCCTTACCTTACCACACGTGGCACTTTGGATAATAATGTCTCCCTATCAAGGTTTGTGTGAGGATTCTATGAGGTAATCTCAATGATTATTTATTCACTTAACAAATATTTCCTGAGAACCCACTCTGGGCATGTCCTGTTCAAAGCACTGGGGATGCAGCAGCGAGCAAGGCTGATACGGCCTGCTCTTACACAGTTATGTTCTAGTGAGCTTTGGATTCTAATGTAATTGTCTGAAGTTTTTTGTTGTAAAAAAAATTTTTTGGAATTGTCTACTTTCTTTTTGTTTGCAATTAATAGAAACTCAACTTGCTTAAGGAATTGATTAAGGAATTGATTGGTTCCTACGGTTCAGTGCATAATGAGGGAGCCCATTAAAGCTGACGAATTTCTGTAGAGACCAGAGCCTTGGCTTCTGTAACTGAGGACTAAATTCTGAGCCACCACAACTCTCCCTCTGCATCTGTCTTTTGTCTCTGCCCTTTGCATGTTGGCTCCCTTCCCTCCTATTGCAGGGAGGACTTTCCAATATGGTAGGGACATGGCCACCAGCAACCCTAAGTTAACAACCCCAAGAAAAAAAGTGTTTCCTTCTCTCAGGATCTGCGTAGGAATCCTAGAGAAAGCCTCTCCCACCTCTTGAACAAATTAATCATTGTTGCCAGGAAGATGGAGAAGCATTATTGGCCAGGCTTGGATCAGGTGACCAGTGGCTGAGGTTTACCGTGTGCTATAATCAATGGCTTACCAGAAACACATGGACCGAAGAAGGAACTTCCTCAACAGGAGGCAAGCAAGGAGACAAAACAGCAGATGTGCTACCATGAAAGGCACTTAGTCTAGAGCCTGGCAGGTAGTAAAGAGTGATGAAGGGTCGCTTGAAGTAGTGGTAGTACTCAGTAAGCAAGCCCTGGGAGGAAATCTGGGGTTTTCTTTATCTGTTTTGCTAATGAGGAAACTGAAGTCCAGAGAAGGAAATGACCTATATTAGAAATAGGGATGCAGTCCTCCTTGGAAAACCCACTTCATAATCTCAGATCTTCCCCTTTAACCAGCTGAGTTACCTGCGGTGCGCCGCCACCGTCTGATTTTTCTTTATCTCATTCCCAGATGGGTCCAGGAATAGCCACCCGATGATACTCACATGGACACCACAGGACGTGACTACAGCACACAAATATAAGGCAGAAACAGTGCTGGCAGCTGTGACTGAATCTGGTCCACACATGTTTTGCTTGGCGCATCCAATGTTTTCAAAGAGTTGAGCCAACATTTAATAATTGGACGACTTTACATTAAAAATGCAGATTTCTGGCTTCTCTTGAAAAAAAAAAAAAGTCAAGCGATCTGACAACACCAGATCTGAATCCCCACATGGCAGCAATCGGCTGAAACTGAGCAGCAACCGCCCCTTTGCACGGGCGTGTGTCCCCCCTTGTTCCAGTTCACTGCAGTCCCCGTTGCTCCCCATTGTCCCTAACACTGAGGCCAAGGTACAATCACCACGCATCACTGCGCTTCACTGTTGTTCCTACCACGAAGAACTGTTTTTCTGTGCTCATTTCTCTTTCAAAATGGAAAATCAAATGGAACGGAGGGGGTCACACAATTTTTCTTACACCCAGCCCACTGCAATCTCCAACCCCTCCAGGCATCTCGGTTTGTAAGTATTGTTGTCTGGGATTACTATTTTTATTAGGTCATTCTTTTCCCAACCAGGAGAATAACAGGCAGGCATGGCAGTAAACTTTCTGGAAATAATAATAGCAAGCAATTTCCCAGCACTTACTATATGTCAGACACCATTTTTCAGGGAATCCTCAAAACAACCCTATGAATGGTGGGTACTATCATTATTCTCATTTGTGTACGAGAAAACTGAAGCACAGAGACGTTAAGTAACTTGCCCCAGGTTAGCACTGTAGGCATTTGAACCCAGATAGCCTGGCTCCAGAGTCCGGGGTCACTTTCATTCTACTAAGATTGCTGATATGCCTATGTGTATAGGTGAACACAAACACACTTGCGTGTACACACACGGATAAGTCATAATGCCATGGGTTGTGAGGGTAGGCATTATGAGAATAGAAAGGACTGAGATATCATGGGTTCGAGAACTGAATTCTACTCTGGAAAGCAACAGCTGGATCTTAGCCATGCGTCCCCTGCTCATGTGGGCGATCTCCCCATCCACGTAGACCTGAGCTTCACATCTTTCAATCAGGTGAAAGGCTAGATGATCTCTAAACGGTCTCTCAGCTCTACTGTTTTCTGATTCTCTGACTTTCTCTCCTATCTTTCAAACCATTACCTGAAGATGAACCATAGCCAAGTCAGAGCCATGTGTCAGATTGTAAAAGGCAGGGAAGCTTCGTTCAAACTGCTGTCTTCATTTAGGCTGTGCCAGTGACCAGAGTGTGCCATTCACTGGGAGAGTTTTGCCATTGCAAATTCTTAGCAGCTGGAGCCCAGTGACTTCCAACTAGCTTGCTGGTTTCTCTCTTATGATTCTCTTGGAAAGCTGGAAGATATATCCTTCACTATTTGGCTTCTGGTTATAGGGAATTTTCCAGATTTGGAAAGAGTGATGGCCTAGTAGTCTAGAGACCTGAGACCTACTTCTGGCCCTTGCAGGGTAACCTCATGCCCATCAATGCTCTCCTTCTCAGTGTGACTTGCCCTCTTTGAGCCTGTTTCCTTACCTACCTTGCTTTAGCAATGTCAAAGTACTATACTGAAAACAAGCGGTGTTTGGCTCCATTTGCTCTGAAACCAGTTTCCCCTTAAACGGGCTGGGACCATAAGTCACAGAGAACCTCCACAGAGCAAGGAAGAGTAAAACAAAAGGGGATGAGAACAGCGGGCCCCATGCCGGAGCTTGTGGAGAGACAGCCGGAGTTGTCAGCCGTGAGGAAGGCTGGGTTCCTGCCATCACTCTGTGGGAGGGCAGAATGCCCTTCTCTCTCAAGATGTCCACACTCTAATCCCTGCTACCTAGTACCTGTGAGGTTGCAGCAACAAAAGAGATTTTTAAAATAGGGAGATTATCCTGGATTTTCAGGTGGTCTAATCTAATCACACGAGCTTTTGAAAACTGAGAACTTTCTCTGGCTGGGCTTGGAGAAAAGCAACAGAAGAAGAAAGAGGTATTGGCAGCATGAGAGAAACTTGGTCTACCAGGGGGCCATAGGAAAAGCAGCAACAACAACAACAACAAAAACAATACAGGCAACCTCTGACATTGAAGACCTGGCCCTGACTGACAGCCAGCAAGAAAATGGGTCCTCGGTTCTTCAGTGGCAAAGAACCAATTCTACCAACAACCTAAATGGGCTCAGAGGCAGAATCTACTCTGGAGCTTCCAGTCAAGAGCCCAGCCCAGTGCCTACAATCTGAGACCTTCAGCAGAGGACCTAGCTGGTGTTGTGCCCAGATTTCTGGCCCACAGCACTATGGGTTGTGGTCATTTGTTATGACAGCCTTAGAAGTGCACACAGATCTCTTGTTGCAGATTCAGATCAATGAGAGAAAATGGCAGTATGTGGTCTCAAGAGGTCACACACCATGGAAAAGTGGCTCAGAAGAACAGCAATGGACACTGGCTTCATGGAGGGTGTTACTCAGGAACTGGACCTTGCAGCATCAGTTGGGTCTGAAGGTGAAAGAAGAAGGGGAGCTCCCTCCATGGACGGAGGGGTGTCTAGTACCCAGAGGGTACCTGTGTTAGAGCCAAGGAGAGCATCTGGGGACTTGAAATGACCCTGCTGAGCAGACAGAGCAGGGTAGGTGACAGGAGAGCAATCTTCCTATGCTGGAAATATCCCCAAGTTCACGAGCTTTCTAGGGAATCAATACCCCTCTTCAAAGAACATGATAAACGATTGTACTAGTATTTTACATTTTCATCCCATTACATATTTCCTCCATGTCTGAAAGCCTATAGAATCAAAACTGGGATGTAAATGATGAGAAAAAGGGAATGTTTGTACGATGAAATTTTTCCTTCATAATCACAAAATTGTAATAAATCAAACCCTGTGTCAATTTTTCCTTTGTTGCGTTTTATCCCACAAGTCTAAGCTGAAAGGGCTTCGGATGAGCACAAGGGTTATAGACCTCTATGCTGATTCAGTTCAATCCAACACACATTTATTACATACCTACTGTGTGCTATGCAATACAAGGAAAGAGGAAGTAGAATAAGGGTATTTAGAAAATCATGACGGAGCCGTGGTTTTCTGCCTGAACAGAAGAGTTTCATCACTGACATGATCTCATCATGACCAGTATCTTCAAGTGGATTAGCAAGGATTGAAAGACACACTGTGCTTCCTGGCATTCATACTTTCAGTATGTGCTGTTTCTGCCTCAGGCATGCATTTCCACTACTCGTATCTTCAGCTCCAGTTGAAATCTGATCTATTAGAATTTGGCAACAGGAACCTGTGCTCCTGTGAGAACCTAATGCCTGATCATCTGAGGTAGAGCTGAGGCGGTGATGCTAGTGCTGGGGAGCCACTGCAAATACAGATGAAGCTCCGCTTGCTCACCCACCACTCACCTCCTGCTATGTGGCCTGGTTCCTAAGACCCACGCAGCAGTACCAGTCCATAGCCTGGGGGTGGGGGACCCGTGGTCTGGAGCCTTCAAAAGTCCTAATATAGTACATATCCTTGGACTCTGCAATTTGCCTTCCAGAAATTGATTCTTCAGAAATAACTATGGATGTGCATAATGATGCATGTCCAAAGTTACTCATCACAAGTTGGAAACCGCCTGGATACCCACCAATAGAAAATTGGTTATACAAATGATCATGTATCCATAGCATAAAATATCTATGTGGCCAGCCATTCAACATAATGTAGATCTACATTTATGGTTATGGAAACAGAGTCATCTTGTAATGCTGGAAGGAATGTAGTCTCCAAAATAATATAGTAATATCACAGTTTTCTAGGACCCGATTGTAATTTACCCACAGCTGAGAATATCTGTGGCATAATAAACTAGAAGTCTTTCCTCCATAAAGAAACATCTAAATACATTTAGGTTCAAAATAGCAAGTGTGTCTCTTGACTCCAAGCACCTGAAATTTGTAGTTTTTCTCAGAATTTCAGACGTCTGATATTGAGGCTCAGTTTTAAAGAATCCTATTTCCAAAATTTATAGGAAGCTGAGTTTGCAAGGCAAAGTCATAGGCCAGGAGCACGGCCACAGGCAGAGCTGAGAATAAGGGAGGGGTAGGCGCCTTCCCTATGGCTTCAGAGTTTATCAATGAAAGGAAGAGAAAGACAGGGAGCGATGGGATCTCTGGTAGAGTAAAAGCCACAAACGAATGGGTCCCCAGACTAAGTGCATCTTTAGGGAAGACAATAGACTCAATTAAGAACCAGAGTCATAAAAGCAGGCAAATTTCCCAAACAAAACATAATTGAGCAGAGAGATGAGGCCTGATCCCATAAATAACCCGCCATAATTAGAACATATCAACAGTTCCTATTAAAGAAACATCAGGCAGTCAAGTACTGGAAGTCTGGGAAAATTGAGTTCTTAATTAAATCCTCATCAGAATTACTAGTACCCATATCTTCCACATCCCATTTCCCCAAGTCTCAAGCGTAGGTGTGTCAGGAAATGGCCTGGTTCCGTGTAATCACATGAAATGAATTCTTCCCCTGCTCAATCTTAACAAGGTCTGATACAGACTGGGTCCCCATTCGTGAGACACTCGCATATAGAGAACTTGGCTGAATCTCAGTATTCCCAGAGAGAAACCATGCATGCAGGCTTCCCCCCTACCCCCCAAAAAAATAATGTTTATCTTCTCTTAATTACCCTCCTCTGCCCAACACCCGCCGTGGTTCCCTGGTGTCCGCAGAGCACAGTAGGAACTCCTAGGACTCTGCGTCTTTCTTCCTCATCCCTCAACAAGGCTCATTCTTCGTTTTCCTCCTTTTGGGATGATCCAATCTCCTTAGCCTGGCATGTCCTTTCTCTCATTCTCCGACCATAAAAATCTCAGGAGAATCCACTAGTTCACTGAAAATATTTTTATCGAGGTCACCTGCCATGTCCACTCTCAGCCCTCCTCAGCAGCGTTTGGTCTGTGGGCCAGTGGACCCTTCTAGAAAGATTCTTTCTCTAGGTCCATAACTCCATACCCTCTTGGTTTTCCTCCCATTTTTCTGGCCACTCCTCCTTAGGATCCTTTTCAACTCTTCTGTCTAAGGAGTTTGGGCTCCCTGGGTGCTTCTCTCTCACTGCCTCGATGACCTGCTCCACAATCCATCTCTATGCTGGGGACTCATCGTTCTGGACCTCCAGCCCCGATCTCTCTCCTTAGCTACAGATCTGTGTATCCAGCTGCTTAATGACATTATTAATTGGACGTCCCACTGCATCTTAAACCCAAATTACAGTAGTTCCCCTTTTACCCACAGTTTCACTTCCTACCTGTAGTCAACCATAGTCCGAAAATATTAAATGGAAAATTCCAGAAATAAACAATTCATAGGTTTTAAATTGTGGGCTGTTCCTAGGAGTGTGACGAAATCTAATGCAACCAGGGATGTCAATCATCCCTTTCTCCGGCATCCCCACAGAGGCTGTCGATGGTCCCTGCCCATTAAGTCACGTAGTAGTTTAGTTATCAGATCGACTGTGCAGTATAGCTGTGGTCATGTTCGAGTCACCCTTATTTTACTTCGCAATGGTCCCAAAGTGTAAGAGCAGTGATGTTGGCGATTCGGATAGGCCAAAGAGAAGCTGTAAAGTGCCTCCTTTAAGTGAAAAGGTAAAAGTTCCAGACTAAATTAGGCAAAATAAATTGTATGCTAAGGTTACTAAGATTCACAGTAAGATGAATCTTATGTCCATGAAACTGTGAAGAAGAAGAAAAAAACTCCTACTGGTTTTACTGTTGCACCGCAAACTGCAGAAGTTACAGCCACAGTGGCATTTTGTCACCTCACATCATCACAAGAAGAAGGGTGAGTACAAACTAATGAGATATTTTGAGAAAGAGAGAGCACTTCCACATAAGTTTATTAGTTTATTGATTGCTCTATTTTATTAGTTATTGCTGTTTATCTCTTACTGTGCCGCATTTATAAATTAAACTTTATCATAGGTATCTATGTATGGGAAATAACACAGTATATATGGAGTTCAGCACTATCTATACTTTCAGGCACCCGCTGGAGGGTCTTGGAATGGATACAACATGAATAAGGAACGACAACTCTACCCAGAATCTTCTACGACTCTCGCCCTGCTCCACTCACTGCCTCTATCACAGTCGCTCTAGGTCAGTGAGTAGCACCCTAACTGTTGAGTTCATAACTCAAGCTTAAAACCTGGATGTCTTATTTGATACTCCCTTCACCCTCATCTCTCATATCTACATCCTGCTAAATCAGGAGTCATCAAGCTTTTTGCTAAAGGACCATACGGTAAACATCCTAGGCTGCGAGGGCTATGTGGTCTTTGGCTAAAACTATTCAACACCTGGCTCTCTCCTACTTTAAAGACCAATGCTGGTCCGCTCGTGCAGAGCGGCCATGTTATATGATTTCTCAGCAAGTTCATTTGAAGCATTTATTTATTTTTTAAAATAGGTAATATTTTTAAAAAAATTAACCATTAGCTCATTCACCAGAAGACCACTATTACTAGTTTCATGTGTATATTTCCAGATAAGCTATGCATATACAAGCATATACCAGTGTTAGCATGTCATATTCACACTTCTGAATCTTGCTTTAAATGTATTTTTCTTATTTTATTCTTACTATCTGCATTGCAATCTCACGTGAACATCTTCTCTTCTCTTTATTAAACTGTAAGGTTTTTTCCTTTTCTTTTATTATTTAAATTTATAAAAATATATATGCATTATCCAAAATGGACAAAAAGGTTTAAAAATAATGTCATGTGTGCTTATGTACCTACCACCCAACTTAAGAAATTAAACATTGCCAACGCAGTTAAATCCCCCTTGTATAGACCCTTCTGGAATCACCTCACCCTCCCTCCTTCCTAGGTAGCCACTATTCTGAATTTGACATTAATCATTCCCAAACATATCTTTGTACATTTTTATGTAGACATATTGTGTTTATTGTTAGTAATCGTTAGTATTTGTTTTGCGTGTTTTAAAGCTTCATAGTATCATTCTATGTGTGTTCTTCTGCCACTTTCTTTTGTCACCTTAACACTTTGTGAGGTGTATGTAATATCAATATCTGTAACTCCCGGTTCACTGACATTCACTGTGATAGAATATTACATTGCTTGACCATTCTACTATTTCTTTATCCTTTTCCTATTGATAGATATTTTGGTCGTATCTAAATTTTACTATCACAACATTGCTCTGAAGATCATTCTTACACACATTTTCTAACATACAAAAAGAATCTTTCTCTGACATGCAGGAATGGGATTGCTGGTATGGAGTATGCCCATTGAGGAATGCAGTTTGCCCATTTCCAGCTTTCTAAATATTCTAATTGTTCTCCAAAGTGCTTGCAACAGTTCGCGCTCCTATAGCAGTGTCTGGGTTCCTATGGTTTTACCTTCTTGCCGGTCCTTACTGTATCAGCGGACTTGGCAGGCAAGATGACACACCCAGGTGGGATAATTAAAGAGAGTTTAATGAACGGATCATTCACATAGTTGGGAAACAACAAGAGCTGGTGAAGCATCACAATTGGAGCCCTTAAGACTCCCAGGCCTTAAGGAGTAGGAGTGGGGAAGTTACTGAAACTGGAGAAAGCTGGAACTGTGGAGAGGGTGTTCTGAAGAGCTGTAGGTAGCCTTTGGGAGAGCGGCAGGGCCAGTATGAACCCTCGCCAGAGCTGGAAGGGAATGGGAAATACATCCCAAATTCATACTCCTCCCAGTCTCCCTTTTCTGGATGGAGAAGCATGGAAAGTGCATCTGGAGGGGCAAAATAGAGAATACTTGGCACCTAGAATTGTTAGACTTTTAAATTACTGTCAGGCTGATGGTGCAAAATTGTACCTTATTGTGGTTTTAATTTGTGTTTTTCTGATATCTAATAAGATTATCTTTTCGCATGTTTATTTTCCGTTTAATATCCTCCTCTGTAAATTGCCTTTTCCTATGCTTTGCATGTTTTTCCTATTGGGTTGCCTTGATAATTGCTGTAGAGATATTATTTATTCTGATAACTAAATTCTTTGTTGGGTGTATGTACATTGTCTTTACCTTTTTACAGAAGAAAAGTTTTCAATTTTAATGTGATTGAATTAATCCGTTCTTTTGCTCATTGATTATTCTTTGTTTACCTTGTTTTAAAATCTTTTCTTTTTCTGAGTTCATAAAATATTCTTTGTTTTTTATAACATTTTCAATTTTTCCTTTTTTATATTAGATTTTTAATCCCTTGGAATCAATTTTTGTATGTGGTGGGAAACAGAGATCAATTTTTTTCTTATGTATTATCAATTATACTAGCACATTTTATTAAATTGTTAGCCCTATCATTCCTTGTTGATCTATACTGTTGGCTCTGTTACATATTAAGTTTTCATATAAGCATTAGTTTGTTTCTGAGTTCTCAATTTTCTTCCACTAATTTATTTCTCTATACCTGTCAGAAAACATTATTTTAATTACTGTAGCCATATAAGAAAATTGGAAATCTACCAGAGCAAATCCCTCCACCTTGTTCCTTTTTAAATTCATCTTAATTATCATGGCCCTTTGCTCTTCCTTATAAACTTTTAGAATCAGTTTGTCAAGCTCCACAAAGTATTCCGTAAGGATTTTATTTGGCAGTCCATCAAATTTATGACTTAATTTATAAGGAATTTATATTATTATGATATGAAGTCTTCTTATCCATGGACATGGTATATGTATTTCTCATTTATTTAGATTTTTTCTCTAATTTCTTTCAATAAAACATTTAACATTTCTCCATAAATGCTATGCATATTTTTAGTTAGATTTATTCTTTTGCTTCTGCTGTCCTTGAAACTGTTACAAACTTTTAAAATTACATTTTCTAATGGTTGTCAGTGGTGTGTAGGACATGAATAATTTTTAAATTTTAATCTTTATATCTAGAAAACTAACTAAATTAATTAATTATAATAATTTGTCTAAAAAGTATCTTGGGTTTTCATAATTGACAATGATTTGTATTGCAAATAATGACAGTTTTACTTCTTCCTTTCCAAACCTTTACCTTTTGTCTTTTCCTTGTCTTGAAGGTTGGCTAGAGTCTTCAGTATGATGCTAAAGGAGCTGTGCTAGTGAGCCCCTTGACTTTTCCTCAACTTAAATGAATTACTTCTAATATTTTACCATTAAATATCATGCTGTATGTTTTTGGTAAATAGCCTTTATCAGGTTAAGAAAATCCTTCTCTATTCCTTCTTTCCTAATTTTTTTTTTGTATAAATGAACGTAAAATGTTTTCAAATGAATTTTCTGCATCTGTCAAAATGATTGTATGACTTTTTCTCCTCTAATGTGAACCTTCTTTGTATTCCTGAGCTATAACCAATTAAATAATGATTGTATGTATTTACCTTGATATTTATATACATTTGGTGTTCAACTATTTTTATTTTTAAATCTATATTTATGAGTAAGAATGGTATGTAATTTATGTTCCTCATGAGATTCATGTCTAATTTGCATCACAAAATGAGTTGATAAATGTTCCATCATCTAATAGTCTCTGAAAGAGTTTGTGTAAGTTTGGGATTATTTGTTACTTGATAGTTTGTTAGAACACATTGCTAAAATTGTGTAGATCTGGTGTTTTGAAGATAAACATATTTTAAACTAGTGATTGCCTTTCTTCAAAAGCTCTATTTCTTCTAGATGATAAATAACATTTTAATTTTAATATTAAATTTTTATTGCATTTAGGTCTTCAGATTTATTTGCATAAATCTTTTCATTGTATTGTGTTACATTTATAAGTATTCTTTTTTTCCATTTATCAAGCCTTTATTTATACCGTCTTTCTTTTAACTTCATCAATCTTGTCAGAGGGATCTTTTATAATACAATTAGTCTCTTCAATCTTCTTCATTATACTGAATCTTCTTCAACTTTTCAACTGTATTAATTTTTGCTCTTTTATTATTTCCTCCCTCCACTTCCCTGCTTTTTGTCATTTTTAGCATTTGTTTTCTTTTCTATTTAAACATTAAAGCTATAGACCACATCCCTGCACACACACAAGTTTTTAGCAGTTTTACTATGATCTGCTTAGGTATCGTTTTCTTCACATTCATCCTAATTAAGAATCATTAAAATTTTTGAATCTGTAAATTTATATCTTTCACCAAAGTTATGAAATTTTAGGCCATTAGTTCTTCAAAAAATTTTTTCTGCCCAATTCGCTCTTTCTTTTACTTCTGGGACTCTAATTACATATATGTTAGTGCTTCTAATACAGTCCCACAGGTCCCCCAAGGTGCTCTTCAGTTTTTTAATAGTTTTAGGTTTGTAGAAAAATTATGAACCTAATACAGGGAGTTCCTATATACTCCGCACCCAGTTTCTCCTATTATGAACATTTTACACTAATATGGAACATTTGTTACAATCAATGAACCAATATTGATATACTATTTTAAACGAAATTCCATACTTTGTTTAGATTTCCTTCGTTTTTTCCTTTTTCTGTTCCAGCATCTCACCAGCATAAACTATTCCATTTAGTAATGTCATGTCTCCTTACGCTTCTCTCAGCTGTGAGAATTTCTCAGATTTTTTTCTTTTCTTTCTTTTCTTTCCTTTTTTATGACCCAGAGCTTTAAGAAGTACTAGTTTTTTTGTAGATATCTCTCAACCTGATATTTCTCTCATGATTAGACTGGGTTACGGATTTAGGGAGGAAGACCACAGAGTTAAAGTGCCATTTTTATCACATCACATCAAGGGTATACACTGTCACCATGACTTATCACTGTTGATGTTGACTTCAATCACCTGGCTAAAGTAGTGTTTTCCAGGTTTCTCTACTATAAAGCTACTTGTTTCCCATATTGTACTCATTGGAAGGAAGTCACTGTGAATAACCCACACTTATGAAATAGGAAGTTATGCTCCATGAACAAGAAGTATCTGCATAAATTATTTGAGATTCTTCTGCACAAGAGATTTTGTCTCTCTTCCTCACTCATTAAGTTTCTCAATTATTTGTATCAGAATGGATTTATGGATTATTTTATACTTGGCTATAATATAATATTACTTTATTTCATCCCTCAAATTGTTCCAGCTTTGGCCATTGGGAGCTCTTTCAGTTAGTTCCTGTGTCCATTTGGCATACTCTATTTGTTTTGTTTGTTTTGTTTTGTTTTGTTTTGTTTCGAGTCTTACAAGATGCTCCAGGCTCATCTTGTATATTTTTTACCCAAATCCTAAAACCAGCCATTTCTCCAAATAATCTTGGTTCCTTTTATTGGAGAAAAGTATTAGAAACTAAGGTCTGAGTGCTGGATGTGTTCATTGCTACGAGGGTGTCATTACTTCTAGGCCTTCTGACAGTCGAGGAAATATGTGGGTGTCCACTCACCCTCGCCAACACCGATGTCTATCAATGGTTCTATATATAACCATCTGTGTCTATATTAAGCTAAACATAAGTTAACACCTGACCTTGTTTTCATTCTATTGTACTAGACTTGATTTAGAAACCAGGTTAAACGTGGAGAGGAGAAGGCGTCAGGCATCCCATTGTCAGTGGATTGGAGCAGGGGTCAGATAGCTCTAGAGCACCTGTTTAATTTCCAGAAGCAGCTTTTTGCTTGTAGCGTGTTTCTGAAGCGTGTCTCTAAAGTTGTTTCCCGTAGTGACAGGAGCAGCAGCTTCCTTGATGGCCCAATTCTGCCATGTGGCTTTGGTAGTTGTTTCTGGAGGCCCATCCTCGGGTTTGTTTTTGCAGCCTTCCCGATGAATTTTGTAACCACGTTCTTTCTGTTTACAACTGGCTAGAAAGGATTTTATTCGCTGCAGTGGAACCATGACAGAAGGTGTAGAGAGCAGATGCTATGCCCTTACTGGAGATAACACCAAATCTTTTGGGTCACACAGAGACTGGAAAAGGTGCTGCTATCAAATGATATCATCAATATAACTAATGTACTTGGAAAAGTGATTGAAAGACGGAGGATATTTAATCTCACCTGCTTCAATTTCCTTATCTACAAAATGGGAATGATAATTCTGGTCTCATAGGGTCTCATATCATTTAAATGAAATAATATTTACTTAGCCTGCAATCTGATGGAGAGTAGGTACTCAGGGAATTATCAAATATTTATTTACTTTACATTTGGGCAACACCTTAGGTGTTAATAATTTAGCCATTTTATTCATCATGGGTTGCTTATTTATAATGAATCTAGATAAAGTTTATGGATGATGAAAAAACTAGTAAAAATTTTTCAATATTACCTGAGTTTATTTTTAAATCAAGGACAGTATCAACTAGAAAAAAAATCAAGACTATTTGTGAAGATGGGATCAATTCTACAGTGGTCAAAGTTTAAATGAGAGAGTTGTTATCAAAGCCACTGCAAAATATGAAGGCAGTAGTAGCTACTGCATCAGTCACTAATAATATTTTGTGTAGAAGTGTTTTTCATTCAATATTTTCAGTGTGTTGGTGAGGCATTTGTTTAAAAAGCAAAATAGCATAGTTTGTCCAAAATAGCATAGTTTGATTCATCATCTTTTTTAGACAAATACGTCATGAAACAGGAAATAATTTTAAAGCTCTCTTAACTACACTGAAACACATTTGTTTTAGCTATGGCAGGGGAGGGTGCTAGACTTAAGAAAAGAAATTTACTAAAAGAATATTGGGTAAGCTCACAGTCTCAAGAGGGCCTGGGAATAAGGCTCGGAGCATCTGCAGCCCAGAGCAGTGCCCCAAGTCAGGCTGCAGAAGGGGTTCATGGAGACATTACCGACATACCTTCTGTATGGACCCTGTAGCTTACATTACTGACCCAATGTCACTGGACCCTCACGCTGTTGTCACCATGCCCCTAGAAACTGGGTACAGCTACTGTGGTTGCTGCCATCCACAGCCAATTTGGATTTCTGTAGCTTCTTTAATTTTTTCTGTTTCTAGTTTCTAATTAAAGCCAGGAGTTGTTTATCTGATTATTAAAAGCTGGGTAACATGCTGTACTCTAGCTGCAAGGGAGGCTGGGAAAGTGAGTTTCTGCCACTCATCTCTTTTTAGTGAGAGGTGGACTCTGTCTCATAAAGATGAAAAATCTCCAACTATGTATAACAGCATGTGGAGTGAGATTAGGCCCCAAACAGAGGATGGCATTAGCATTAAGCACTCTGTAGTCTAAAGAGACAGAAAATACTGGGGCAGGACACCTCAATCAAGGCTTATTTAAGAGACAGCTGGACAGGCCCTACCCCACTCCATCTAAACATTCTTGGAAAGCGGAGGGGCAAAAAATTATTGAGATATATACTTGGCCTAGTAGGAAGAATGATGTTATTTTTTTAACCCCTCTGTTCACTCTTTGAGAGGAACAGGATACGATTCCTCTAACCCCAAGGCAAGTGGTGGGGAAGGCCGCCAAGAAATTCACTTAAGAGATTGAGAGTACTTGCAAAGAGAGACAGTATCTCATGTTCCCTGCTGGTATTACTCAGGCAGAAGTCTTACTAATCTTCCCTTTGATTCTATTTGAGCAGCAAGAAGAGAAGAGAGGATAGGGTAGAGAGAGAGAGCTGCCCAGAGGCATTGATGTTCATCAGGGTTAGCCAGAAGAGCTAACACAGCCAACCGAGAGGATCATAGCCAAGATAATTAAGGAAAGAAAAGGTGGTCATATCTCTTGTTCTCCCCTCAGCCCACAACACCAGAGGCATCAGATCCAAAAAGGGGAGTCAGAGGAAGCATCCCGGAGGTGGATCTTGACTCCTTCTCAATGCTCTGACGCTGGAGCAGGAAGACAAGAAAGCAGACCATGCCTGTCCCCTTCAGGTTACTGGCCCAGGATTGATTGTAGTGAGGTGGGGGAAAGCCCTGACTCAGAAGTGGGCTTGGACCCATACTGACTTCTAACAAGAACCCCAAAAGTCAAGGGGGCTTTCTGAGACATCAGTCAGAGACCGGCTTCGAGGACGGTAAGAAGGGAAAAGAAAACCGCTTCACATCCGCAGTCCTACACATTCACACTGCTCCGTACACCACTTACAGACAGGGAGGGCTTCAGACGCTAGAAGGCAAAATGAAAGGAAACTGCTTCCTACAGTTTTCTCTATGGATAAACTGAAGAATAAAAGGAGAAAGGATGAAACCTTGGGAAATGTGGTTCAAAGATATTTCATATCTAAAATACTTAGCAGACTTTTTTCAAGCCAGTCACTCTCAGACAACTACAAAGCAAACTAAATTATCTGCTGTCCAAAACAATTCTGAGAACTACATGAAGAAAGTTGGTGGTGGGGAGGGATATCATACAGTGAAAATTACAGCATCAGTGGTAAAAATAGAGACCCTCGGCACCCGTCAGATTTCTTCACTAGAAACGTCCTCTGCTGAGCCTCGCCCTGAAATAGGAGAAGAGAATCACTGGGGTCAGTGCTGCAAGCGACTTGATTTTCCAACAGGCAGGACAGAGCCTGCATCGAGAATTCTCCAGGGTCACCATGGTGCCTCATTAGCCATTTTCTGATCTTCTCCCCTTGCAAATCACTGACGAGGCTCATAAAACAATAACTTAAAAGGGAAATCCTTGAATCCACATATTCCCATAAGTCTGGATTCTTGAAATATTGTGACTCTGAGACAGAGAGCAAACTGGCCTGGCATCTACCCTGATGGGATGTCATCACACTTCACGCCAGCCTCTTGCCCTGGCACTGTTGGACACGGGGCTGTAAAGTGTGCTGTTTCCATGTGTGGGGTTTTGGAGGTCTGATTCTGAGTCCTACTTTGTCACTTTCTAGCCATGTGACCTTGGGCAAGTTTCTTAATCTCTCCAAATAAAAAAAAATTTGGCAACTCGGCATAATCCCTGGCATAGACGAAGTGGCCAGTAAGCCTCAGTTGCTGTTGTTATTAAGAGAACTCCCCCCATTCACCTGCAATCCAGGCAGGGTCTTTCGTGGTTGATTTTTGGTTTTCCCCAGTCGGCAATCATTTCAAGCACTTTCATATTATAAACATAGAATATTATGGAGTAGGATACAAATCACATTCATTTTGGCCTCAAGCACAAAACTTCAAAGACATTTTTGCTTTTTGATCGCCAGCTGTGGGCATTGCTCCCACCTGCCCCCAGCTCCGGGTGGGGGCAGGGGGCGGGGTGGGGGATTGGGGGGTGGTATGGGGAAGGCAGCTTTGTGGGTCAAATTCTTCTTGCTCACTTTCCTCAACCATTAGGGAGATTTAGGAGACAAGTTTGTAGAGCACAGGTAGGTAGAACCCTGATGATCTGTTACCATCGCCCCCATTTTAAAGACGTGGAACCAGAGGCACTGAGAGGTCAAGAGTCTCCAGCTTCAGACCCTTTCGGTCCATTGCAAGTGTCACGGCTTTCCCTCTGCATCGCGTGTGGACCCTCTGCCACCGCTGCCAGGGCCAGCTCCAAAATCTTCAGGGTCAGAGACGATTCCTCCGTCAACGTTTACCAAACGCTTTCCTTTGCTCGTCTGAGATGTTAAAGCTCAGCTCCTCTCTCTCTTAAACATTCATTTCTTTCCTGCAAATAAGCAAAACACACTCTTTTTTTTTTTTTTTTTTGAAATTCTGCATGTTCAGCGGGATATTTTTGGGCATCGAGGTGGATTGTAATGCAAATGTCCTTGATTTTCTTGGGACTCTCTTACTCTTATGAATTTCAGTGAGTGATAGGCCCCCTTGAAATAAATGTGCCTTTGAGAGACGAAAATTCCCTTTTCCCTTGTGAAATGTGCTTGGCATCAGATACTTCCATTTGGTGGAATTTGCTTAATAACTTGGTTTCACGTGGGTCTCAGCTGAACAGGCCAGTAAAATGAAATGAGGACTTGGGGCTAAAACCAGGAGAGGGCCCAAGGGATTCCGGTCTGGCCTAAAATACAAGGAGCTAGGAACTGGGAAGACCTGGAGGTGACGTAGTAGGTACAAAGCACACAAACAGGGTCAAGGTAAGCAAGGAGGAGGATACAGATGAGCAGAACTCGGGAGTGGAACCCATACCAGGGCAGCTGCTGTTTATTCTGTTGGTGTGTTGAAGCAGCGTTTGCCACAAAAGCCACTCATTTAGAGCCTACACGCTTATCTATCTGTCAGAGTCCTGGAGAGCATCCTGCTGTTTCTCCACTGGAATTCTTGGAGGTGCGAAGCAGCGCTGTGCAGTGGTTTTCCACTGCCAAGAGAAACATGTTTAGGATTTGTGGCAGGGCTGGCAGCATCTTCCAGCATCAGGGACCTTTCATAGTATAAATATGGTCAAGGGACTGGGGGATGCTGGCCTGGAGAAGGATAAGATGGGAAAAAGCAGAGCTATTTTGAGGGGAAGCTGCAGGGAGGCAGCTTTCAGCTCTTTATAACAAAGAATTCTAGTCAGAGCGACTCAGCAAAGTAGGCTAAGAAGGAGAGATGAACTCCTGTCCCCAGAGGTGTGCAGCCCCTAGCAGGGCTTCTTGTGCAGAGTGGGTGTTGTATTAGATCAATGCTGAGGTCCTTTCTGCAGTCAGGTGCTGTGATTCAGTCTGCCCATGTCATACTCTGTGGAACACTCCTCTTTGCACTCAGAGTCACACCCTGACTTCTACCACCACCTCCGAGGCCCTATGTTACCTGGCCCTTGCCTCATCTCTTGTCATTCCATCACACTGCCAACTATCTGTGTTCCATCTTGAAGGCCCTGAAATCATCTCGAGTGTTCTGTTCTCTGCTGTATCTAGTCCTTAGCCCTTTACCTATTATACTATCTTTCTTTGTCTTTCATCTGGTTAACTCCTGTTCATCCTTCAAGTCCCTTCTTCCTGAAATCTCTTTTCCTTAAGTCCTATGAATGGATTAGGTGCTTCCTCTGGGCTCCCACAGCTCCTTGTCCTTCCCATTTCATGACAGATAACCCTCAATGCTGTAATTGTGACTCATAACACTGGGAACAAACAAAGGGCGGGGAAATGCCTGCCTGTTCATCTATGAATCTTCGGTGCCCAGCACCCTGCCTGAAACCTAGTAAGTGCTCAATGTAAACCTATTGATTTTGAAGTGGTTGAATGTCAGCAACAACTGACTCACTTCCACCCCACCCCCCCAACCTTTCTGGTCAGGCTTTTAGGCTACCTGGCTGAGCCCAGGGTTTTGGCTTCATGGTTAACTTTGGAATACTGAAGCCTGGAGTTTAATTTTCATATTCATCCTATGAGTACAGAGTTTTTTGTTTTTTGTTTTTGTTTTTTTTTTTAGGAGGTTAATTGAGGCAAAAAAGAGTGTCCATCTTACTCCCAGAGTTGATAGTGAACAGAGCACTTAGCTTAGAAAGACCAAAATTCTAATTCTGGATCCTCCAGTTACCTGCTGTCTGACCTTGGACTAACTCTTTGGGCATCATTCGTTTGGCAAATATTTACTATAATCCCACCGTATTTCCAGCACTTTGATATATACTTGATAGAGAGAGGTGATTGAACACAGACATGATCTCTGAATTTATAATCTAATGGAGATATAGACATTACATCAGCAAACAACTAAATAAATAAATTTCTATATATACATTGTGATAAAAGTTACAAAGCAACTGAATAATGTATAACAACAGAGATTAATAGGGGGAAGTGTGGAAGAAACATACTTAGGTACTGAAAAGGTGAAAGATACTGAAGTCTGAAGGATAAAAAAAATCTAATTATAGAATGTTCCAGGCAGGTGGGTAATGGCAGGTGCAATGGTCCTGAGGCATACATCACTGAGAAATAGAAAGAAGGCTGATGTGCCTATAGAATAATTAGTAAGGGAGAATTTCCTCATGTGTGACATGGGTGTGGTAATGTTTGCACTGGCCATCTCTCAGGGCCTTAAAAACAGCAAATGGCAGATCAAACTTTTTTCAGTGCCAAGCATATAATAGTTACTAAATAAATACAGGTTGAATAAATACATGAATGATCCAGGGCTTCCTTTGCAGAATGATATATAATTGAAAATAGCAATTTATTGACCAGTAATCCCATGCATAACATTTCTTTATAAGTTTCAAAGCTTTGTATCTAGCCTCAGGAATGACAGCTTCTTAAATTCAAATGTGTCTATCCTTCTGAAAATCTTACAGAAAAAAAAAAGGGGAGCAAATGAAATTACCATTGACCCATTCCTATGGCATCACTAGGAGTCAAAAAATACTCAAAGCTTCAATTTACATGTAAGTGGGAGCTGATTCTGAGTCCACAGCACAGCATAATTTCGGGCAGAGACTATAAGCAATAGAGAAAAGTACAGCGGGTGACAGAATCATATGATACCAACCAGATATCATCTCAGGAGGGAAAACATTTCTCCACCCTGAGTAAGAAAGCACCACCAAGAACAGTCTGAGACCTGATAGATTCAATATTGATATGGGGTATAAAAAATAAGAGATCGATACAGTGCATAGAACTAGAGGTGGCAGCCTTGAGACTGTTATGCTTCTAGGTAGAGGGAAGAGTCTTGGAAAGGAGAGCAACCCTTGGCTTCTTGGTAGTGAAAATAAAGAAAAAGTGACATAAAACTCTTAAACAAGAGAGTATCAAATAATCAGAATAAGTAGATTAAAAAAATTTTTTGCACAAAATTGTATTGATGCATTTTTCCCGAGGAAACTACCAGAAGAAAAACTTTATCCAATCAGAATATGATTGGAGAAACATTGACAAAACAGCTGATTTTGATAAGTGGATTATTTAACCACAGAGCTATGACCAAAACTTAGATTTCCAAAGGGTGGAAAAGTAGTATGTAAATATTATATGTTTTGAGAAAGTTGAAGTCATGTAACTAAAAAGGGGAAAAGGAGAAAGAAGAAAGAAAGGAGAGTATGTTCATTTTTGCTGTGGAGCTAACAGGTGAGAATCAATGAATATCTTTTGAAGGTAACAAACCAAACAGTAGAAACACAAGTATGGAAAAAGAGAACTAAGGGTGTTAAGTAAAGGTATTAGTATGAACATAACTGCTAAAAAAGCCTTTCTAAACACCAAAAGAAATACAAACACAAAACAAAACAAAAAAATAAGTAAAGAAAATAAAATACATAGCAAAAGACACATAATAAATATAATATAAAATAATATGACAGAACTGAGACTAAAGTTACAACATATCAATACATTTAAATAGGCTTAACTTACTATATTAGTCAGGGTTCTCCAGAGAAACAGAACCAATAGGATAAATATACACATATAGAAAGAGATTTATTATCAGGCATTGGCTCATGTGATTATGGAGCCTGAGTCCCATGATATTCTATCTGCCAGCTGGAAGCCCTGGAAAGTTTATGGTGTAGCTCCAGTCTAAACACGAAGGCCTGAGAACCAGGGGAGCCAGTGGTGCAAGTCTTAGTATGAGTCCAAGGACCCAAGACCAAGAGTGCCAATGTACGAAAACAGAAGATGGATGTCCAGTGCAAGCAAAAAATATGTCCCTCCTCTGCTTTTTTATTCGATTCAAGCCCTCAATGGATTGTATAATGTCTACACACACTGGTGACAGTGATCTTCTTTACTCAGTCTACTAATCTCTTCCAGAAGCACCATCACAGACACACCTGAAAATAATGTTTTACCAGCTCTCTCAGCATCTTTTAGCTAACTCAAGTTCACACATAAAAGTAATCATTGTTAAGTGTTTAATCACCTCCCAAAGGCCCCACATTCAAATACAATCACATTGGAGATTAGGTTTCAATGTATGAATTTGGGTATGGGGGACATAAACATTCAGTATATAGCACTTACCTACTAGAAGCAAAAGATGTTCAGATTGGTTTACAAATACACCTATTTGGAACTAAGTGATTCAGGAAGCCCAAACATAAAGGATTGAGCCAAACTATGCCAGGCAAAAAGAAAACTGATATATTGACCTAAAACAAGATAAAATTTTAAAAAATTAAATGAGATGAAGCAAAACACCTGATAACGTTCCATGCTACAGTTCACAATGAAGGTTTAACAGTTACGGGTATCAGTGTACCAAAACACACAGCAATATTCAGAAGGCGGAAATTATAAGAGATGCAAAGTGAAATGTACAGAAACCACTCATGAAGGGAGATTTTTACACATGATTCTCACTCCAAGAAAGATGAATTAAACAAAAGGTAAAGATGAATAGAACTTCCAAGCAACAGCATAGCTATTATGTATATCTAGCAAAATTTACACTCTGATTGATAATAGAGAGTCTAACTTCTTCTCAAGTGCATATGAAATGTTCACAAAAATGAACGGTACATTAGAGGTCACAATGGAGACCTTAGCAAGTTCCATTAAAAATAAATACAGACAGACTAAACAGATAGTTAATTAAAACATGGAAAATAAGCAGAAAGAACAAATACACAAAATAATGAATGACAAGGAAGAAAGAACCATTGAAACAGAAGAAACTTTTATGGTCTCTTAGCACAATTACATGCATAGAAAATTTAGAGCCTAGACGAAAACAATAATGTTCTGGGAAAATGTCACTTACCAAAATTGACACGAATAGAGATCAATTGTCATAATAAATTAAGTTATAAAAGAACTAACTCCCATAAAAGTATCAGACCCAAATGTTTTCAGATGCTTTCTACCATTCCTTCAAAAATCAGATAATCCCAATGTCATTTAAACTGTTCTAAATAACAGAACAAGACTGCAAACTTCTAAATATTTTACATAAAGTAAAATAATATTGATACCTAAACCAGATAGTGTGCAAAAATGAAAACTATAAACCAATCTCACTTATCAATAATTATACAAAAATCTTAAATAAAATTTTTATCTACAGATCTAGCAGCGTACAGGGTCAAATTTTACTACAATGATTCGAGGATGGTTCGACATTAGGAAATTAGTTTAATTCTAAGTATTAATAACTCTAATAAGAAAAATAATATGATCATCTCCATAGATGTTCTCTTTAGGTAGTACAACTTAATATGTCCAAAGGTAGTATATAAATTTAGCCCAATTGCAATAAAAATATTAAGATTTTTTTTTCTGAAACTGGACAACTTGATTTTAAAGTTTATATGTAAACAAGCAAGAACATCCAGGAAAATGCCAAAAATGTGGAGCAATGGCAAGGGGAACTAGTTCTCTCAGATGTTAAAATTAAAATAATATGTTATTAACCCATAATTTGTCAAAAAAATCAATGGAACAGAATAAAAGACCAGAAATTACACACAGAAAGTTTATGTTATTAAAGAAGGAAACCCAACTCTACAGAGAAATATGGACATTTAAGATAAATGACATAAGACAACTAGATAGTCGCTTGGGAAAATATGAAATTGGATTCTTACGTCATACCTGGATGAATTCATGAATGGATAGAAAAATGGATGGAAAGATAGATACCTGATAAAACACATACAGTAAAATGTGAATGGTAGAATCTAGATGCTATGTATATGGATGTTCACTGGGAAAATCTTTCAAATTTTCTTGATGTTTGGAATTTTCAAAATAACATTAGGAGAAAAAGGGAGAGCTTTTTAAAAAAGACACAAGAGTTGTATTGAAAGGGCTCCCAATCTGACATCAAAACCAATAATGAAAAGAACAGATTATAACAGAATGCATTAATTTAAAAATCCGTGAGTCCTTAGTGAATATTGAGAGAGACAGACTCAAATGTAAACACTGACCAAACAGTGACCATTACTCTAACTTTCTACTCTGAAACTTGGTAATAAAAGGTAAAGAATTAAGCTCCTACTTGATCACTTTAGGAGGGTCTATAATCTATGCCAATTAATTTATGGAAAATACAAGGGATAGAGAAAAAAAGCAAATTATACCAGAAGGAATCAGAAAACTCCAAAATGTACGATGTTTTATAAGACAGAGGCCTAGTATTATTTCCAAAAGCCAATAAAGGCTTATATGTGAGAGATGTTTTAAATTAACAGAGACAGAAGACATATAAGAATCAAATGCAATATATGAATCTTGAGTGGCCCTTGGTTGGGGGAAACTATAAAAGACATTTTGGTGACAATGGGAAAATTTTAATGAGAACTGGATATTAGATGATAATATAAAATTCTTAATGTTCTTGAGTGCAAAGAGGCATTTGGTTACATAAGATAATTTTCTTATTTTTAGCTATATGAAGGATGAAGTATCATTATGTCTGCTACTCCTTTCAAGTGCATCAGCCAAAAAAAAAAAAAAAAGATAAATGGTTATATAGATCTAAATAGATAGGAAGGTAATGGATAACTGCCCTGTTACAGAGGCATTAGGCTTAGGCTCTTCGTTTTATGAATAAATGAAGCCACCATTTCTTGACTAGTGTCACAAAGTGTAATTCAAAGTCAGATCTGTCTAACCTAATGTCCAGAGTTTGCTAAGCTGCAGCCTTATCTACAAAGGGACCAGGCAAAGTTAGTGAGGCAGAAGCTTCAACACAACTCAGAGAGAACCATACAAAAACATGTTAAATGAAAGTCACCCCAAGGCTTTCCAAGCATTCCCAATACCAGGCCTGGGATAAGCAAAGGCAGCGAGCCTGGGAAGTGGAGTATGTTCTGGAACAGCAATTGTTCCTGGCTTTCGGGTGTGTTGGAAGAATGAGGAGAACTGAGCTAGGAAGGATAGTCAGGATAAGCTATGGCAGGCCTTGGATGTCATGCTAAGAAGTATGGGCTTTCTCTGGTTAGCAATGGGGAGCCACGGAAGTTTTGTACACAGCAAAGGACATGGTCAGATAGTGATTTGTGCATTGCTTTCTTTCTCCCCAATGGGAGACCATACTAAAACAAACACAAACAGACAAAATCCACAAAAGGAATTGGAGGAAATTTTAGATGTCTTATTTATGAACTGAGCATTGGTCAAGTGAAAAAAAAAAACCTTAACAAGATTAAAAATTGATGTACAAAGAACAACTCAGTGGCTTATAATAGCCCTTAGTAGAAAGGGGAAAAAATGAAAAGCTATTTCATAAAAGATTGAAGCTCCAGGGTACTCAAGGGTTGAGTGCAGGCAGAAAGCTCTCTTGGCACTATGGTTCTTTAATAAATGGAGTGTTTCTATGATGGGAAGGCTTCACAGGGGAGTAGGCACTTTCTGTGCTGGTTGGAGCACTGGCCATGGTCCAAGGGCTTGGGGAGCCACCAAGCCTGGGGAGGACCCTTCCACCCTTTTACCACACCACTGGGCCAGTGGCCAAAGCTGAGGCGATCACAGAACCAGGACCTCTTAGACTGAAACAGCCCAGCATCTTCCATCTGGTCCTTGAATTATTCCTCATCATCCCCACCTGCATTTTGTCCTTCAAAAAGCAAACAAACAAAGCACTTATTGTTCACTTATTTCTGACCACAAAACTAACACGTGTTCGCTGATAATTTGGAAAAGATGAAAAAGCACAAAGAAGAAAATTAAAATCACTCCTCATTTTACCAACAAGAGATATGCAGTTATGTACTTTTTATAAAATGTGATCATATTGAATATGCTGCTTTGTAATGTGTTTTTTTACCTAATAACATATTATAAAATTTTAGCCATATAAATGAATAATCTACTATGATATCATTTAAAATCATAATTTAACTAATTCCCTGTTATTGGACATTTGATTTATTTCTAATTTCAAAATTAAAAATAATATATATGAACAAACTTGAACACAAATCTTTTTGTGCATTTGGGTTATTTCATAGAAAAATAACTTTTAAAAATGGGACAATCATGTATTTTCCTTCCCTGTGAGTCATATTGCCCTCTAACCCCATTCATTAAATCAGTGACCTTTATTGTTTTGGGGGGACATGTGGGTGCCACCTGGAGTCAAAACCAAAAACGTCATTTTCCCACTTTAAATCCAACTAGGGTTTTGAGGCAATAGCAAGATAGTAGCCCTGAAAGAAAGGCTTTGTTGAAAAGATTAAAGTCTTTAAATTTTAAATTCTTCTTTACTGTCAAGAACAGAGTGTGAGGGTCTCAGATTATGGAATTTTTCTATAAAGTCACATTATATAGAAGATAATTGGTATCAATGAGGTAAGTTCCCATCAGAAGAAAAGGGGAAGGAGAGGAAAGAAGAGGAGAGAGGAGGAAATACATTGAGGAGAGACTCCTGGCTTTCCTTCAGAGTAGAAATCCCCCAGGCGGGGGCTGGGAAGGAGTAGGTGATAGAAGGATCTCCCATAAACTACAAGCTGAGGGCTGAAGCAAAGTGCACTTAGGCCTGTTTTACCTTTTGTTACTTTAGAGGCAACAGTTTATATGGTGCCCCTCTACCTACATGGGCAGCAGCAAGGAAATCTTATGTGGTATAATTAGGCGGGGAAGAGGGAGGAGAGTGGGAAAGAGAGAGAGAAAGAGGGCTCAGTTCCCTTGATGTATCATGTAGGGGATCCAGAAGGTCTCATGTACCTATTGTAGGGAGCAGCTGAGGGTGCTGTGGTATAAGCTCACCACTGGTGCCCACAGTGAAGGGCAAAGAGACTCTATAGCATGGGGGCTACAGGATGAATCTGGAGATTAAATAGCATTTGGTGCTGAAATGCAGGTGATGTAGTACTTGCTAGAACCACTGAAGTCGGGACCTTGTTAGCAGAAGAAAATGGCAGAACTTCCTGGGAGCATCCATGAAGCATTTCCAGGGCACCATCCTCTATATCAAGGTGCCTCGTCTCTCCTGTTGGTTTTTTCCCCTCCTGTTATTAAAGCACCAAGTCACTGTACTTAGTTCTTACAGCGCCCTGTCAGGTGTAACTCCATATTCAATTTCTGGACACTGGAAATGCACCCACCAGGTACCAATGAGGACTCAGATGCTTTCCTTGCCACTGGACGTCATCATGAGAAAAAAGCGAGAGAATTAGCCTCTTCTTAAGCATTGCCGAGAAACTCACTGCCCCCCCCCCCACTCCAGGGAAGCCTACTCCATCTTTGCTTACAACAAAAATGTTTTTTCTTAAATGTTAATGGGCTTTCCATTGTTAGCCTGTCCCTGTGTTCTAGACAAAGTTGTGCAAATAGGTTTTCTCTCAAGTGCCAGCTCCATTTGATTGGTGGGGACAGTGTGAGGCACTGTGTTTGTTGAGCAGGACTCTGAAGCTTGGTCTGACTCTACAGGAAAGTGTTCATGATCAGTTAGTGATGTTTGCCATGGACTTGAGAGGGGTGATTCGTGGCACTTGGGCCAGTTACCTGTAACCCCTGTTCTAAAGCCACATAAAATAAAAGTAATCCAGCTTTAACACACTGATGTTGCCACTATTGGAGACTGAGCTTATTTCCTCCTGCCCTTGTTGTTCAGGTTAAACACCCTTGGTTTTTCCCTTTGCCGCTACGCTGAAGTATATGTTGTCTCCAGATCATATTAGCACTGGACAGTTTATCATCGCCCATCCGTAAAATAGGGCCCACAGAAACCAACATTCAAACCTTCATTCAGACTCTTCACATCCTCACTGTCATGCAATGAGCACCCACCAGGTTCCAGAGACCCTCTTTGGCACCATCGTGAACAAAGAGGGAGACCGCAGTCCTGACCTGTTTCTGTGTGTTTCGACCCGTGTGGGCTTGACCTGTCCTACTCTGGTCATGAAGAGTCTGTTAAAACATCCTGAATCTCTTATCTGCGGAAATCCCTGAGGTCTTTGCATGCCTACTTTGTGCAGCTCTGCCACCTTGACCCTGGACCGCTACACTGGGGCTAGAACTCTAGACAGGGTGTCACTTTATCTCTTTCGACTCTGTCTTACTCAGCTTGACCCACTGCTTCTGGCTATTGTGGTTTATCTTACTCTGGACACTGCCACACGATATGTGTGTTCTCACGTTGGTCCTCATGGAAATAAAGGGACTTGATGTGCCTCCAATTTGTAATGAGATGGAAAAGCAAGCCAGCCACCGCCACCCCCACCCCCCCGCCAAGGGGCCGCACGGCAGTGAATGTATGCTTCGTCACCCCTGGACAATGTCTCACACACTGAGGCTCCTCCCTTAAAGTCCAGCAAGGTCGGGAACCCACAAGCATGTGATAAATTCCATATTCATCAAAAAGTTATTGCACATCTGCTGTATTCCAGGCATATATATGAATGTACAAAGATCCTAGCCCTTCTGGAGCTTATGTTCCAGAGGGAGCAGTGGGAGTGGGGCATGGGTGGGGAGACAAGGCAAGAAACTTAATAAATTATATAAGTGTGTGAGAAGGCAATAAAGACATGGAGAAGAATATATAGATCGGATTATGGTTGAAGAGATTGCAGTGTCTGACATGGTGGCCAAGGTGGGCATTATTGAGAAGGTGACATTGTAGTAAAGACTTGGAAGAGGTAAGGGGTGAGTCATGTGGATGTATGAAGTGAGGGGAGGGCACAACCCAGGCAGAGGGAACAGCAAGGAGGTCAGTGTGGCTAAAGCGAAGCTAGTGACAGGGGGATGGAGGAAGATCGTGTCAGAAAGAAAATGAGGGCAGAACACATGCAGCGTGCATGGTCCATGTAGGATCGGGATCCTTCTCTGGGTGAGATGGGCAACCGTTCTAGGAGTGATGTGATCTGTCTCATGTGCTTAAGGGGCAAGGAGGGAAGCGGAGACTAAGTCAGGAAAACCAGAAGTGGAGTCCAGAGACAGTTGTGACCTGTCCAAGGTCATATAGGAATCAGAGGACAGAAGCAGGAAGAGGACGAGTTCTCCTGACTGCTGCTGCCCAGAGCTCTTCACCCTGCCCCTCACCACATCGGTACCCAACCTTCAGATCAACAAGCCCCTGGGTCAGAGGGACTTCAAACCAGTCCCCAAACCCCGAGTGAGATTTTCATGAAGAGATGGCGAGAGCAGCTCTGTGATTACAGCCTTAATTTTCCTCTGATTCAACACAGCTCTCCCCTTCGGCATGATTAGTCAGGTACCATTACCATTTTGTAATGAGATTAATGAGAGAATTCATTCAGAAGTCATTATCTTACCTAATAATGACCTTACTGATTACTGTATCTCCTTCAACTAGGTTACTGATTTTGATGAAAATATAATAAATATAGCTTGCAGCACCTGGAAATTTGTTCTCTGCCTGGAATAGTTCGGAGGTGAAGACTTATTTTTAAGAATTTCTTGAAAGTGATTAAATATTTTGGTTCTCCTGAGGCGGTATTTCTGTGTTTTCACAGATGACATTTTTTGAAATGTATGAAATATTTGATGATAAAATATTTAATAAGCCTGGCGTTCATATTTTTCAGACATCTGTTTCTACTTTGAGACTGTCTGAATGTGATTTTACATGAAATTTCTATTTGCATGTTGTGTTGGTTTAAGAAAAAGGCTTGTGCTGTGCATGACATATGCGTCTCATAAAATAATGAATGCCCCGCGCCTCGCAGTCCAGAAGATATTGTACAAAAAGCATTGCGGTCTGCATATTAAAATGCATCTAAGCAAATCATTAAATAAAAACACAACCATTTCCAGGGGGGAATAATGCAACTCGACTCTTATTAATCAAGAACCTACTAGGCACAAAGCTACTAGAGAGAATAAGGGATTAGTAAGACATGAGTTTCGTCCTCAAGATTCAGATTCAGTAAAGGTGTATTAAGCTCCTACTTAGGGCCTGCTGCTGTTAGACTCGTCATCCCACTTATGAGAGAGTGATATAAGGACATAGGTTTCTGGACTCAAATATAGGGATTCGAAGCTCTGCTTTATTCCCTGTAACCTTGGACAAGTCACTTAACCTCTCTGTGCCTCAGTTTTCACATCCGTCAAGTGGGGATAAATAGCTAACTCCTTGCTTTGTTGTAAGGATGAACAATAAAATGAGAAAACAGATTCTAAGGGTTTAAAAGTCTTGCTCAAGATCACAAGTCTAGTAAGTAGTGAAGCTGGGTATCCTAGCCCCTCAGACTTCAAGCTTCAAGGTCATTCTGTTGGGCCATCTTGTCTCTTATCCCTGCAGATTACCTTGCTGTGAAAACAGAGCAAGTTTCAATTTGGGGACTTGGTGTAAACTCTTATGTGATTTTCATAAATCTAAATAGCTATCCTATGATACCCTCTTCATTCCCAGTTCTTAATCCACGCATCACCTGTAAAGATGGATGAGCAATTTGGAGGCCTGATTGATGTGGGTTTTGCCTTATGAGTTTCCTGAATTTAATGGGAGCCATGTGGTCCCAGAACCATGAATCACGCCAGCTGGAAATGCCCCATTAGAAGAAAGAGAGAACAACAGATCAGCAGGATGCTGGGAAGACATCTCTGGTAATAAAACTCCACAATTGGAAGTATGGCATAGATACGATGAGCACTGCAGTTGGAGTCAGATCTGGTCCGTGCTGTGCCAGCGTTCTTGCTGAGGGATCTTGAGTGCAAGTCATTTCTCCTTGTCGGGATTTGTGTTCCTCATCTTCCTCACAGGAAGATGAGGAATTATAACATCCCTAATTATTATCAAGTGCCTATAACGTGTCAGGCCTATTTTAAGTGCCTCATACACATTACCTTATTTAATCTTCACAAGGACCTTTTGAAGCATCATTAGCCACATTTTGCAGTGAGGAAACTAAGGCACAGAAAGGTGAAGTAATTTATCCAAGGCCACCCAGATAGAAAGCAGCAGGGGCAGGATTTAAATGCAGGCAGGCAGAATCTGGAACCCTGGCCCATAGCCTCTACCTATACTGTCCTTGTGGTATTAAAGCACTTAATGCACATGTGAAGGCTTGTTAGAAATGCATAGTCTCAGGCCCCATTCCCAAGGCCTACTGAATCAGAATCTGCATTTTCACAAGCTGCCCAGGTGATTCCTTTGCACACTACAATTAAAGAAGCTATACCTAAAGTCACATGCTGACAACTTGAGAGATCATGCTGCAGATCCAGAGATAGAAATCGTGACCTGGGAAGCTGGTGTGATTTGAGAGATTCCTAGTTTATGTTTCTCAAAGGCAAAGGACACAAAGTCACGGAAATTAAGTCACAGACAGTATGGGGCCTTGTAGTATATACACATAAGGGGTGAAGTAGGGGTAAGCCTTGGCGTTTTTACCAGTGTGATGAGAAGTCTGAGAGCAGAGGCCTAGCCCAGTAGGAATCAGACTGACAGGGTCTCATCTAAGCCCTGACACTGCTGCCCCCGTGGGACTTCGGAAAAAGCCAGATTAAGGAGTAGACAGCTGGACAACTGCCCAGAACACAAATCCATGAGGGAAGCTAAAAAAGATTGCTAGCATAAATTGGCAAAATGGAACATATTCCATTTCCACCAAAGTAGACAGCACCCTCCAGTGGAAGATAAAGATAAAATGTTCCTCCCAAAGAGCGTTGTCTTTAGTGGACAGATCTTGGTGGCCTGCAAGTCTGTAAAAGTCTGTTCCATGGAGTTGGGCTGTTTCCTGGGAACAGGAAGCTTATTTCACTATCTAAATATCAAACTCTTTAATATACCTGCTAAGAAGTTGTACAATTCAGCAAATTGCCAAAGACAACTGGAGAGTACCCGAACCCCAGGAGAGTGGGGCATGTGCATCAGATATTTTTCAGAATGTTGATACCACTTCTGCCTGAGGAGGCATATATATAAGTAAGTGAATGTCTTTCTCTGTACAATTTCTATTAATATGAAGCTAGTTTCTCCTCACCTTCTTGAAACAGCTGTTAGACAAATATTTAAGGACATTTGTTGAAGGGTTACCAACGACACCACCAGCCTGAATCACTCATGGTCCTTAATCCCTCTCTGCCCTTAGGAGAGTCTCTTCCCACCTTGTCCTTCTCTCTTCACTGGTGGTAGAAGGCTCAAGGGAGGAAATCGGTTTCCAAAAAAAAAAAAAAAAGAAAAGAAATACACAAAGTGCCTCAAACAGTAAACTCAGCAAAGGAACATCCAGAGACAACAGAGTTGAAAAGGTCTCTAGGCCGCATCATTGGCTCCTGCTCCCTGGTGAATTGTCCTGGTAAAGAAATTTGCTGAACATGGGGCAAGGACAAAGAAGCAACAAACATGGACCAGAACCGCCTTTATACCAAACTCCACCATGAGTCTATTAATACATATTTTGTCAGGCGCTGCTGGGAATGTGAAGATATTTTATTGTAAAGTCTCCTCAAAGGCTTACGAGCTACTAGCGCTAGTGACTAACAGCCAGAGTTTGGAACTAGACAGATTTGGTTCCACAATTCTCTGCCACCATCTATTCATTAGAATGAGATTTCTTTGGAACTATATCTGTACCCCTTCTAGATCTCAACATTAAAATAACTGAATTTCGGTACCCTTCAGAGCTATGTACCTAGCCAATTGATTATTATTATTTCCATTTCTAGAACATTGAGTTAATTCATAAAAAGCCAGTAAGAAAACTTCAAATAAAGCTACTAATTGTTTTCTCATCACTGGACTTTCAATTATATAGTTCTTAAACATTCAGATGCCATCAGAGGCCTGCACTCAGGCCTGCACTCAGAAACGATTCACCGACGGTTGTCAAGCTAGCATGGACCAAAAGACCCATCCTCAAGTTATTTAATTTTCCTCTCCTTTCCTGGTATTTATTCACTTCTATAATTCCCTCAATGCCTATGATTCAAAGTTGCACTGTGTAAAAGTTCAATAAAATTTGGTCAAATTGGATCAGGCTAATCTAGTCCTTGAATTTCTAGTTAGTGATGTTTTTTCACTCAATTAGGCATTATAGTTTTTCATCCAGGTTCATATATGTGCCTATAAATACGATAACAGAACGAAATCATGGTTTTTCTGGGAATTACTTCTATCCTCCACAGAGCCACTTCTTCACCCTCATAAAACATGCTTGACAAAAGAAAGGAAATATTCCTTGTTATGGTGATTGGTGCCTTATTTCTTTGTTTTCCTAGAAAACAAAATCAAGATATATGCTTGCTGCGGTTAGAAAATTTTGAAAACAGCAGCAGAGGTTTTTTCAGAGAAACAGACTCGGGAGTCCTATCCCCAGTGTGCAAGCATGTCATAAATATGCATTGTCATTTTAAATCATGTTAGGCTAATTTCCTCATCTATCAGTGCAGAGAGTCAATAGATACTGACTCCGGTTTTAAAAAAAAAATAGTTTAAAATTTTAAATAATGGCAGATTTTACATAATGTATAGTCAAGATGATGTTGTTCATTGATGCCTTGCCTAGCTCTCTTGCTCCAAACACACGACATTACTAAATAAAATATAAAGAGAGAAAATTAAAAAGACATGGTCCTGCTCAGAATCAAGAGAAGCTCGATTTCCATGGACCAGACATAAAAAGTGGGAAGGGAGGCTATAAAAGTGAGCCTCCAGAGCTCCTGGTTGGAAAGCAAGTAGAAGGAGTAGGAATGCGGATCCTCAGATCTCAAAGAACTAACAGCCTCCAACATGAGATGAGGCTCCAGAGCCAGGCTCATGGCCCCACCCCAGGTGTTTGAATAGTTGCCCTCTGCTCTTAAAAGGAAGCTGAAAGAGTCTTCCAATGGTTTCTAGGGGTTACATCTCATATGAAATTACAAGCTTAGGGCAGCAGTAGGAGGACAGAGGCTTAGATCCAAGACATCAATCAAGCTTTTGACTCAGTGAAAGTATCTACAACATCCCCAATGTCATTACTAGGCTAACATCTCAGGCTGCTAATATAAGAGCTCGTTCTGAACCCAGGGTCCTAAGGCATTGGGTAGAGACAGCCATATAACTGCTAGACTCAGAGGAATGCAAGAAGAGAGAAAGAGATTTTCTACTTAAGATGAGCCTGCAAACTAAAATTCAAAAACATATGAAAAAGTGACCTCAATAAAAATAGCTAAGTAAGGACTCACAAAAATTCTCTCCTCCATTAAAGCAATGAGAAAAAAATTTTTTAATCTCCAATTCGACTGTTTTGTAACTCTAGAAGTTAATCAAAGGCTCGCAGCAATCTGAGGAGCATTTCTGCAAGAAAAAAAAAAAGCAGCTAAAAGACAGAAAATGTTGTGGCCATTTTAATTTGCTCCATTCTCATCTCATATTCTCCAGCTCTGTGGTAACCTTGAAGATCAATTGTCTACAACTATAGAAAGAAAAAAAAAATAGCAGCCCGATAGCCACTAGAGGAGCAAAATAGGCTTGAAGCTCTTCAGATTCCAGAGACTTGTCATCATTTGACCTGTCTGATGGTTGCCTGAGAGATCCCACTTAACAAGCTATCTTTATTTGACCTGAATCAAAGTGCACAGAGAGCTGAGGAAAACAGCAACCAACTTAGATTTCTATACCCAGCAGAACTATCACTCCAGAGGGTGGGCAAAATACAGAATGTATTTTCCAGATGTACTATTTACTACCCATCAAGAAGAAGTCTGAAATCAAAGAGGAGAATGCAAAGAAAATGATGGGCACAGAAATTGATCAAATATATTGGCAAACTTCATTAACTACTGACTGCATAATAATCATCACACCATCTGTGTTTAAACAGAAATGAAACTAAATATATGGACTGCAACAACAAGGAAGATTGGTTAATGAATATGGAAAGAGTGTGCCATCACCCTCAACTTGCCCAAAAAGTGAGTAGAGAGATTAAATAACTATAGACTGTTTTAGAGTACTCATTAAATATAAACATCAAATTTTTAAAGGTAATCACTAAAGGAATATAAGTAAAATCTAAGCTTTCTAATCAGCTGGGGTAAAAAGAGGAAGATATATAGAAAGCTTTATTAATTCAATAGAAAGCAGGAAAAAGGGGGAAAAAAGGAACAAAGAAAAATAATACAAATTTTAAAGATGTAAAATAAGTCCCAAAGCAGGGATCAAATAAATATAAGCAGATTAAATTGACTTTAACTAAAGAGACTATTGGATTTAATTAAAAGAAAATAACAATGGTTCTGACCACTTCGTTTTTCATACCTTTCACCCCTTAACTTTAGAGAAATCTTTAGCAATAAATATTGCTTTTTTGAAGAAATATACATTTGGAGCGCCATTCCATTTCTTCCTCTGTTGTTACATTTAAGTATAATTAAATTTAATTATTTCAATGTTAAATTAGCGTAGACAGTATAAAGTTGTTATTGTAAAATTCTTTCTCTTCTCTCTTTCTCCCCCATTTCTTCCCTCCTTTCTTTCTTGGTATTCACATGCAGATGCTGAAGCAGTTGTAACCCTATGTTTCTTACCCTCTTAAGGGAAAGCCATGATATTTTGCACTGGGCCAGTTCTGAAGTAGGACCCCAAAAGTTCTTCAGGTTTATCGTGAAGAACTATACTTATTCCAAAGGATTTGTGAGCCAAGTAGACACTGCTGATGATTTGCTAGTAGAAACAGACACAGTGCTTACTGCACACTATGCTGCAAACAACTTAACAAATCCCTATTAGACACCACCCATCAAGTCCTTCTCTGCTTTCACAATCAACTAGGTAGGGCTGCTATATCCTTGGGATCCTTTCCTTCCCTCTCAAACTTCTCAGCATCTGGCTCTAGCTGCCTGACTCCTGTTCTCTTAATCTCTTTCCCTTTCTTATTCAGGGAATTAAACTTTGTTGTAGCCCTTCCAGGATTCTCATTACCTATAGGCATTGCCCCACTCAGCAAAGTTACTATTATGTTCTCAGTACCACGATGCCCTCTCTTTAGAAAGTAGTAAAAACTGTGAATAACAATTGACCTTTTTTCTTCCACACAAGAGATGGCTTATATGAACATAAAACTTGTCAAAAGTTCTCACCTTTGACGTTTTCAGTGGAATCATATTGCTGAAAGAAAAATTAAAATAACTCAGATGCCTTCTTTTGGAGAAGAGAGGGAAGAGAGTAAAAACAACAAACAAAACTAAAAAGAATACTGAATAAAAAACTCAAAAATGTCATCACCCTAATACAGCATTATATATTTTCTTCCAATTTCCTTTCCATATCCACGGGGTTTAGATATCTTTACCTACAGATAGTTGTCTAAGATGTATTTACCTATGATTTAAATCCATATTAAATCCGTTTGGGCATCTTAATCTTTGTTGTCACTTTTTGGGCATTTTATACTGATTAAATCATCAACATTTCATAAATGATATTTTTATCTTTTAAGACATTCATCCATATTTTGCTTGATCCATAACTCTAGTATTGAGATTCTAGTGAAGAATCAAGACAGAAGGAGGCTTTACAATTGATTGTACTTAGTGTCTCGGGTACCATTGAAAACTGTGTTAGAAATATCAATTTTAAAGAAAGGATTTTTAACAAATAGCCTGACATGTCCTTAAATTATTCAAAACTAGAATTAAGAGGAACAAATTACACACACAAGGATAACAGCTATCCCATAATCAAGGGATGGTGCAAATGTTTAAAATAACTCTTAGAAATATGAAATTATCAGAAGTACCCCTAGACAATTAAATAACAAATACCATGTCAAAAGATGATAAAATGAGAGAGAATATGATAATTGAATAGATATAAAAACACCTAAAGGCAGAGGGATAAAATTTCAGAGAATTGGTTATTAGATGAATTGATAATTAAGCAAAGTGATTGTCAAGGATTTGGTCTGTTACCATTTCGACCTAGTTACAATCTGAATATTCATTTCATATTCTATTTCTTTCTCATTTCACATTATAACTAAAGCATTTTCTTCTTCGTCACGTATTCTTTATAAAATTAATTGCTATTTCAATGGCATTTGCTTTTTCTGATTATAAAAGTAATATATGTTCATTATAGAAAATTTTAAAAATACATAAAAGCATAAAGGAGAAAACAAAAATCAACCATAATCTCATCATCTGGAAATAACCATTGTTACATTTTAGTAACATCCTATCATCCTAGTCTCGGTGGTGCTGGGGAGAGGTGCATATATATGGCAATTACTATTTTTAATATCAGTTTATTATTCTGTCATAAATTGTTCTATAATTCTATGGGCTATTTCCAATTCATGGGTTAGTTCTTCCACCTCTGCTTTTTTGCCTTTATAGTTGATACTGGGTTACATAGTTTTACACACGTAACCTTGTCTTTGTTGAATTTTTTTCCCCTCAGGAAAAATTCCTAAGAATAGGATTATGAGATCAAAATTTCTTATTTCATAGTATTTCAACCCCTGGATTGCTCATAAGCAAAGAGTGAAGTCCAGAGAAAAGCAGGGACTTCCCTAAAGTTATTGATCATTAAAGTAGCCTAGGACCTAAGTCTTCTAATTCCCAGCTACCTCGTGGTCTTACACCACTCAGCCCATTTAGGATGGCAAGACAATCCAATCCATTGTTGTTTGGAAGGCCATTTTGTTTGTTATCTTTTCCATTAAATTAAAGATACTATAAAAGTTTTCTAATAACCAAATTCTTTCAAAATGAACTGTTTGAAGGTTCTTAAAGTTTTACCCAGGGGCAAGTATTTATAGGCTAAATAAATCTCTGCAAAGCCTTTTATGGGATCCTTAAAAACCTGATTTCTACAACCAAAATGCTTGTTTTTATAAATTGAATTTTTATTATCAGCACAAATGCAAACAGTGTGCCGACATAGTAAAAACATAAAGCGTATTGAGCAGTCATAAATATTCACATACCTATGGCAGAAGTAATTGTTACCTAGAGCAACAGTTTTGGCCAAATGCTGATGGGCACGCCCAGAGAAATGGAGGATTTAGAACATGAGCCGATCCCTGCTCCTCCCCGCCCCCTTTGGAAGGAAAGGACAGAGAGGGATAAAGATCATGGTGGCTCCAACGGCTGCTCTGTGGGAAACATGAAAGCCCTGGGAAGAGGCCTCCTTGAGGCAGCATGGCAAGACTGAGACGGCCAGATGCCGCCGGCTGATTCACCCTTCTTTTATTGTTTAATCGAGGTAAAATCCTCATGACATAAAAGCCACCATTTAGAAGTGTATAGTTTAAGTAACATTTACCAAATTCACAACGGTGTGCAAACATCATCTCTATCAAGTTCCAAAACATGTTCATCAGCCAAAGTCAGAGAGCCACAACAGGCCGAGAGGTGGAAGCCTGGTGATAGGACTCTGGCAGTGTGCCTGGGAACTGCCCCTGCCCCATGGCAGCAGGTAGAGGTAGGGGGGAAGGGGTGGCATGAAGACTAATGGCATGGCCTATAAGGGGTCAAGTGAGCTCTCCAGGAGAAGCAAATATGATGACATCCAGAACATGGAGAGAAGTCAGCTGGCTGAAGTAGGCAGCGGGGAGCACACAGGGCTCCGGGTGCTTTGTCGTGAGGGCAGTTGGAGAACCACCAACAAAGGATTTGAAGCCAGCAAGTGCTGTGATCCACTTGACGCTTTCAATTGATGTCTCTGGTCGTGATGCAGAGAATTGGCAGGAGGGAGGCAAAAGTGAAAGCATCCCCATCTGGAAGCTACTGTAGAGGTCCAGGCCAGAAATAATGGGACTTTTACCAATGCTGTGTCAGGAAAATCGAGAACAGGAGACAGACTTGAGAGCTGTTCAGAGCGGTGATATGACAGCAGAGATTGATGGACTGGACATGGAGAGTGAGAGAGACAGAAGTCAAGGCTATGGCCCAAATTTTTAGCTTGAGAGGGTGGTTTCCAGCGGTACCATGGGAGACAAGGAATCCAAAAGGAGGAAAAGGTGAATATGATGAGGTCAGTGTTGGACACACAGAAGTGGAGGTACCTGGGAGACATCCAGAGAGAGATAGGACCCACAAGACAGCTCCAGCCTCATTTTGCCACCCCTTAGAGCCAACTCTATGTATTTTTGTTCTTGTAAGTGACCTGGCCTCAGTAAATACTCAAGACGTATTTGCTGATTGAATAAATGGGCGACTGATTGCTGGCCACTTACATACCTTGCTCACTTTGTTTCGTTCCCTTCATTTATTTCTTCCCTTTGCCTATTTACATCTTGCCCATCCCATCAAGGAGCTCCCACCACTTCTGCAGCCAGTCTGCAGATCCCAGTTCAGGAGCTATGAGGAGTTCTGGAGATGGGGGTGTGATTCACATCTGTCTGGGTGCTTCATCTCCAGCACAGTCATCCTCTCCCTTGACCTAGACACAGGGACAGCAGAGGGCCTCCAGAGCAGGGTGCAGGCTCTGAGGAAACCTGAGCGGAAAGGGCCAGACCTACATGTTCAGTGAATCAGGGAGCACGAAACTCTCTGGCTGGGATGGTTTCCTGTCTTCCTGCCCAAGTGTAAGACTCAGAGACGGCAGTCAGGAAGCCAACAGGCTCTGCCAAGGCAGCTGGAACTGACCGTGCAGTTGCCTGTAATGTAGGTCAGTGTGTCAGACGTCAAAGCCTGGAAGGAGCCAAGAAGGAGGAACCAAGAATCTCTGTTCCCAGGGCTAAGGTACAGGCAGTGATGGAAGGGAAGGGGATGGCAGCTTGGACACTCTGCCAGGTTCCCTGGCCCAATGTGTACCTTCTGTGCACTTGGCTCGCTTTCCTCATTGCACTTCAAGTCCCGCCTCCTGCGCTGCTTCTGCAGAACTATCATTCATAATGCCTTCTCCACTTTTCTCTGCCTATTCATATCCTACCCCACATTCAGAGCCTGAATCAAGTAGACGTTCAGTTTAACTGTTGCTTATTTTGATTCAGTACCATGTCACCCGGGGAGCCTCTCCTATCTCTTCCTGCATCTTCCAACTTCCCTCACTCTGAGATCCTATAACCTTTCATCTGAGGCAGCCCGTAGAGCCCAGAGTTTAAAAGTTAGACTCTGCATTCAGCTTGTCCGGATTCAAATTCTGGTTCTACTACTTGACAGCTGTCAGAGTCTAGGCACATTACTTAACTAACCTCTCTGTGCCTCGGTTTTCGGGGGATTAAGTGAAACAATGCCTGTAAGTATAACACAGTGCCTGGCAAATGGAAGGTTCTCAGTACCCACTATTACTTAGAAAGTCCATGTTTCCTGGACTTGTCTCTAGGGTGTGTGTGTGTGCGTGTGTGTGTGTGTGTGTGTGTGTGTGTGTGCGCACACACATGAAGAGGAGAGCTTCTCTCTCCAACAAGTGGGTTCCTTGAGGAAAGGCAAAACAATGCTTCTAATGCAGGTCTATAAATAATCCTTTGTGTTGCTTTTTATGAAGGTCACCTGACAGCAATCAGGAGAGAGCTGATCTGAGAGAGGCTCCTTCCCCAGCCAGCTTGAGGAGAGCTGGTGTGCAGGCCTCTGAGCCCAGCCTGGACTATATACTAGATCCAGGGAGACCCGGGACATATTTACCAGCAGGTTCTCTCTGTGGTTCTTGCCCGCTTGCTTCACTTAATCAAACTAATCAGCACTGGACTTTAAGCTCCCAAAGGGCAGAGACTGGTGGCTACACACCCACGTGTCGTCCCCTGCATGGGAAGGTGGCATTTGTAAAGCATTTGCCACAAGCCAGGGAGTGTCCTAAGCATTTTATGTGCATTTTCTCCAATGTTTACAGGAGTTCCTTGAAATGGTGATATTACCCCCACTTGAGAGATGAACAAACTGAGGCAGAATGATCCTGAGATTATGGTGCCAGGAATGGCAGAATGGAGTCCCATCCCAAAAGCTGTGAGTCTTGAAAGCCACCCAGGCAGTGTTGTGCACACAGTAGGTGCTTATATGTACTTGCCTGAGGATGGGCAGACTCATATAGTTTAAAGCAGCAGTTTCCAGTGACCTTCTTGGACCCAACAACCTAATAGTAGCTGTGAGATTCTTTAAAAAGGAACAAGTTATTTGAAATAATCTTTAGAAGATGCTCTTATGGAAGCTGAGCTTAGGCCTGCAGAGGAATTCCCATAGGATATCAAAAGGCCAGAGGGAAAGGACTCAGTGTAGGTATTTACATATGGACCTGGTGAGACAAAGCTCCTACTGCACGCTGGACTCCAACCAAATATTTTGCAGCAGAGAAAGATCAGACTTTCCTCAACAGAGATTGCTAGGGTAATGGCAAAAAGTATTGAAATGGAGCTAACAGGAGGATCGCTCTCCTTTCCAACCCCTTATTGGTTTCTTCTTTCTTTTAAGTTGTATATGTCCCTTAACCCAGTTGTCAAGCATGGCACCCCACCCCCTCCCCAATCCAACCAGGGAGAAGAGTTTAAATCTTACACATTACAATCTGTTGTAGGTAAACCCCTAATGAAGGGTCAAACTCTGGAGATTATAAACCTTGGAGTAATTTAGAGCCTGTCAGGCTTGGATTTGAATCTACTCACTAGCTCTATGAGCTTTAACAGATTATTCCACTGATCTGAGCCTCGGCGTCTTCCTCTGTAAAAAAGTTCTATGAGGGATAAAGAGAAATACTGTCTCTGCTGTGGATGCTATGGTACATCACCTGAGCACCTCTTTCCAGTTGTGGGCTCATACTTCGGGGTGAAGGGAGAATTGGTGGCTGATGGCTCTCAGTTGGAAATATGTCGATCCCCATAGGCAGCCCATATCCAGTGATTGGTCTGTATGGGGGGGATAAGGGTCCAGTCTCCTTGCCTTGATTGGGTTGGAACAGCTCTACAGCTCCCAGTGGGACAAGCTGAGGCTTCTATTGTAACTGCATTATAGCCCACTTCTCTCTTTGCTCTGTCCTGTGTCCCTCGCTCTCCCAAGGTCTTGTTTCTAAGAGCACTACCTTAGAAAATGTCTGTGTGCACCCCTCAGGCTCAGAATCTGTTCCCCAGTGTGGTGGTTTATCTTACATGTCAGCTTGGCCAAGACACCCAGATATCTGGTCAAAAAACAGTCTGGATGTTGCTGCGAAGGTATGTTTTGGATGGGATTCACATTTGAAATAATAGACTTGAGTAAAGCAAATTAGCCTGCATAATGTAGGTGGGCCTGATAAAATCAGTCGAAGGCCTTATGAGAAAATTGACTAATATCCCCCAAGAAAGAGAGAATTCTGCCTCCAGGCTTTCTTCAGACTCAAACTGCAGCATCAATTCTTCCCTGGGTCTCCAGCCTACCCAACTGCCCTGCAGATTTTGGACATGGCAACCTCCATTATCTTGTGAGCCAATTCTTTAAACCTATCTATATCTATGTTTATGTCTATATCTATAACACACACACACACACACACACACACACACACACACACACACACACACACAGTTTCCCTGGAGAACCCTAATACACCCAGGAACCCAACCTAAGGCCTGCAAAGCACCTGTGGGAAGTCGTCCCCAGATGGTCATTTATATTAATCCATTGATGAGCTGAGGGGGTTTTTGTACTTCTCTGGGACTCCGTCTTCTAATCTGTGAAGTCTCTCTCAGCTCTCACGCCCTGTGGATCCATGCCGGTGCCCCTGGATAGGCTGAAATGGGAGGCTAGAATAAGACCCTGATTTTTAACTCAGACTGTAGAATTAGATGAGCTGTGGGAGAGGACTTTAAATCAGAGACCCTAACTCATGTTTTTCCTTTGATTTCCTTTCTAGCACTGTACTTTGAAATTAGTCTTTGTTGAATAAAAATGGTTTATGATTAACAATATTTCTCTCTCAGCAAGTAAGGTGTGGTAGGCAGCAGTCCACATGCTTAGATAACATGCGACCACCATCATTGAGTTTTGGTGTCTGCAATAGCTTCCTATAAATAGGAGTTTTAAAAGACATACTTTAAAACATACTCTGCAATTATGAATATGAACATCTGTTAACATTTATAGAAGACCCAGATTAAGTTAGAAAAGGTCAAGGCAAAGAATGTACAAGAAAACACCCACATCCTTTGGTTTTCACTTTCGTCCACAAACGTGCTGGGATACCCAGGGCACAGTGTTTCTTGCGGATGAGTTCAAGATCAGTAAAGCATGAAGCCGACATACCAAAGGAGCCCAGTATATCAGCTGTCCTCAACACAGGGTCCTTCCAAGAGAAGAAGGCTCTCTTTTAAAGGCTGGAACTTCACCAGAACATAGGTGTTCCTGGACACATGAACCTCACCTAGGAGCACTCCCAGAGGTCTGGAACCTCACCACGCAAACGAGGCCACGCGTGACCCAGAACGCCCGCCGGAACCAGTGCCCTAGAAACGGCTGAGCTAGTGTGAAGCTTTGAAGAAATCAGCCTCAATCAAATGACATCATCTCATCCTGCAACCCTGACGAGTCGTTATAGTATTTTGAGGCCAATCTTGCCAGGCTTGATCAAGCTTCTGGCAAAAGTTTCCCTTTCTATTTATTTATTTGATTAATTTTATTTTGTCAAGAGGAAAGGAAAGCTGACTCTCAGAACAAATGGACAGAAAAGCTAGTTCATTCTGCCTGGTTTTCTTGGTGGCTGAATTTTGTCTGAAGTACGTCTTTGGAGGCCTATTATATTTAATGTGTTTGTAGAAAATGAGCCATTTTCATTAAGATGTTTCCAATGCATGACCATGAAACTGCATGGTGTTTCTTTATCTGTGTTATTTCTTTTATATGGGTAGTTATGCGCTTTCTCATTTTGTTTGTGTGTTCTTGTTTCCTTTGATTAGATTTGCCAGAAGTTTCTATGTTTTAAAATTTTTTAAAAAGATCTAGCTCTTGGTTTTATTTATCCATTCCACTGGATTTTTGTTCTCTAATTTATTTACTTTAATCTTTATTTTTATATTATTCTTATCATTTTCCTTTGGGTTGTTTTTGTTCCTTTTCTAGTATACATAGTTGGTCCTTTTCTCTTTTTGATAACGTTGTTTAAAGTTGTGAATTTCGCTATAAGTGTTGCTATGTCTGAATTATGTAAAATAATCTATTCACTATTTTTGATTGGCCAATGTATGTCTTTGTAGACAAATGAGATCTTTTAGGAAAAAAAATAATGATGAGCAATAAAAAAACAAGCAAAAAAGAAAAAAATTAAATCACCAAAAATCCCATTTTCCAGACAGATATGTTGATTTTAGTCTACATTTTCTAAATTTTTTTCCTTTGAAAACTTACACAGATAGATCTTAAAATCTTTGCAAAATGTGATAACACTTAATACCATTTTGTACAATGTTTTCTTTATCTACATTATAAAATTAGGACATCATTCCTCGTTATTAAAACTAGATTTACACTGTCAATGTTAATGGTAGCCAAGGACTTATTTTGTTATGTGGATACTCTATAATTTATACTACCAATTACCTTTTGTTAGACATTTAGGTTGTTTTCATGTATTTTGTCATCACACGCACACACACAATGTATATTCTTGTTGCTGAATACTTGCAGACCTCCATGATTATTTCCTTGGGATAAAGTGATAGTAATAGAATTGCTGGCTGAGAGAACTGACCGGGGCTTTAAGACTGTTGATGCGTCATCTTTCACCTTCCCCTGGAACAGCTGTACCAGTAATTTGCTCTTCGACTGAAAGCCCATTTCCATCTACTTTCAGCAACATTAAGTATTTTTAACACGGGACATTGGTGGGAGAAAAAATGGTTATTTTATCAGAATGTATTTTATTGTTAGCAAAAGGGAATATTTTCATACATTTATTGTCCACTTGTATTTTTTTTTGACTGCCTTTCATATACCTTAATTTTTCTTCATCATTCTTATTAGTTTGCAAAGGCTGTTTGCTCTTTGTGATCTATAATACAAAATTTTGGCCATTTTATTGTTAGACTTTCAAATTTGTTTAGGTATTTTTGCCTCATGGAATTTGTAAAGTTTTATTTAGTTAAATATGTCAGTCCTTTTGTCTTTGCACATATGTTTAGAAAGATCTTAAACATAAAGATCAAATTATTATGCATTTTATTATTTATTTGCTTATATTTAAATCTTCTATGCATCTGGATTTACTTTAGTGTGTGACAGAAGCGGATTTTATTTCTTTCCAGTAGCCATTTGGTCTCTGTCATACCCCAACCTTTGCCCAAGGATATAATCATTGTTATATAAAATAATTTATATAGATATAGATAAAAGCACATGCTTGCATCTGTTTCCAGCTTTTTATTTTTGTAACATTGACTGTCCATTCATTCACAGAACCAGCTCCAGTTCACCCTAGTGGATGAAAGGGCAAGCTTTGGAGTCATTTTGGTGACACTTGGATCTGTCTCCACCCAGGCTGATAAGCTCTCTCTGACTTGGACAAGTCACTTAAACACTGAACTTTGGTTTCCCCTGAGGTGGTTGTGAGGATTAAGTAGGAGGAAGTGTGTAGAGTTCTTGGCTCTGTTCCTGGCACATTCAAGGATTCAATAATTTAGATATTACTGCTGTTGACACAGATATACCTGGATGTCAGCTGGCCCCTGCCCCTAGGATACATTTGGCTTCATCCCCTAGAGCGAGTGGGGAGAGGGAGCTGTGCAAGTCCAGAGCCCATTCAAGATTGCAGTGAGTCCCAGGGCCATCCCTGCTGCCTCTGCTGATCTTCCCCACGTACCCCGATTGTGAAAGTCTGTCCCTGCTTAGAGTTCTAGCCCTCCACGCCCACCAGAACTTACCCGCGTGGCAGTGATGACTACACTGGACATACGTAAGTCCAGGAATGGGTGGGGCAGAGAAGCACTTACGTTGAGGACAGGTGAGCATATAAAAGTAGAGCAGGAGGCCTCGTCATTAGGGCCGCTGGTCCCAGCATCAGCACCGCAGGTTTCATTCTCCTTCTCTTAACTCTTAGTTCCTCTCCCTCTCTGTGCCCCTCCCTTCCATCACCCCTTCCCTCCTCTCCCCTACTTCCGTCCTTACCCTCAGAATCAAAAGCACAAATGCCTTCCATGCCTCCAGGAGAGCAGCTCTCCCATCTCTGATACCTTAGCTCCTGCCAAGTCCATACCCCCAGGCTCTCCTCCTCCCTCAGAGGACCTGGCAGGGAGTTTCTCCAAACTAGATAGTTCTTTCTCTAAGAGAGGTTCGTTACCAGCTGTTAAGATGCCTGTAGTCTTCACCTTGTTACATTATACTACTACTAATACTACTACTAATAATAATACTACTACTAATAATAACAACAACAATGCATCTGCAGTTGTGCAATGCTTACCATAAGCTAGACACATACTCTATACTGTATCTTTTAAACTTCACAACAATTCTACGAGCAGCAATGTTATGGGAGGGAGACCATTGGGGGTCAGAGGGCTGATGTGACTAAATCAGGCCACAGAGAAATATCAGAGAGGAGCTTAGTGCAGAATGCCTGACTCTAAAACCCGGGCTCTACCGTCCCCAACACTTCTGACTTTTTAAGGCCCTTGATAAATATTTTAATTGTCCATCTTAAAGATTCTATCAGCCTTTTGGTTTCAGGCAGGGGATTGACAGGATCCCATGTGCATATTAGAAAAATCCCTTTGGCTATAACGAAGAGGGTAGATAGACCACCTACCTGCCATTATGCCTGGCCCAGGACTCTGTACGTGGCATGGGTTCAGGCAGCATATTTCAAACATTATTATCTTCTGCCCTGAATTTAAATCTCTATACAATGGGGGTTGTGGCCTTTATACCATTACATCCCACCAGTGACAGAATAGCTAGCTAAATGCATGTCCTGAGTAATAGCCATGGGAGAAACTTAGGGAGGCATCATTATATCCACTTTACAAATTGGTCAGCTGTGAGGTAGAGAGGTCAGGAATCCAGGCCATCCCACATGCAAATCTCTGGCAAATCTCTGGGTTGGTCTGCCCAGGGCCTCTGTTCTTAACTCCTACATAGGCAGGGACAACAACAACCACCTCTTTGCTGTTTCCTGCACACATCAATGTGCTGTCAGGTGCATACATTCTCTCACACTGTTTCAAGTTTTCCTTTGACATTCTACCTGCCCTTCAGAATCCATTATAACTACTCTTCCTCCATGAAGTCCTCCCTGATCCCCTTGCTGATGGTTTTCTCTTCATTTGTATCCCGTAGCTTACTCTCCTGCCTTGGGTGGTGGGTCATTTCTTTTGTTGATTACCCTCCTAGCAAAAAGAAGACAGGATCTATGTTGTGTTCATTTCTGAGAACTCAACACCCGGATTTCACAGTTTACAGAGCACCCTCAGGTCCATTCTCTCTTGATCTATAACATTGCCCAAGAATCAGCAGGTGGAGACAACCATCCAATCTTACAAATGAGGAAACTGAGGCCTCAGGCAGGGGTCCACTAGCCACTTGCATGCTGCTGGCCCAGGCTCAGGCCATAATGGCCTGATTAAAAAGCCCTGTTCTCTGGACTGACTTTGCAATGCAGATTTCATACAAAGGCCGGGCAATGAATGCCTCCAAATACATATTTACAGGTTTGTCAAGTGTTGCAACCAGCCTGCAGATTCTGGCTCCCTGCATAAAGAGACCTCATGAAAGCCAATGAAGTCACACCTCCCACACCCAGAGCCCCTGTGCTGGCACCAGTGCAGTCCCTCCCAGGGTGAATTCCCACTGAATATATTCACATGACCTGAGAGCCAGCAGCATGCTAGGGGCCCAGCAGCTCATGTCCTAGGGAGGGCCCAGCAGACCCCCATGTGACCACTGAGAAAGATGAGAGAGAAGGCTGAGGAGTGCTCCTGAGACTTGGAGCAAGCTCGTGGCAGAGCTTTTCCCACTCTCTGGGGAGAACTGGACTTGGGGTTCGGCGCAGGATGCAGCTGCGACCCCTCCCGTAATCTTTTGCTCTGTCTACGTATTAGTCAGGATGGTGGGTCATTCAGGAACAAACGGTCCCCAGATCCCTGTGCCTTAACACTACAAACGTTCATTTCTTGCTCGTGAAAAATCCACTGTGTTCCCAGTGAAATGACTCTGTGATACAGGCCGCTGTGATCTTGCGGCTCCACACTCAGTCTGAGGTCCCCTCCATCTATGATCCCTGTGGCACAGGAAGAGAGACGCCAGGACATTTCGCTGGAATTACACTGCCACATGCACTTCCACTCATATTTCATAAGCCAGAAATATTACATGGTCTTGATAATTGCAAGAGAGCTGGGAACCGTTCTGTATGACAAGAGAAAAAGTTCCTGTGGACACCAGTGATGTCCATTATCCTCTTTATAGGTACCCAAACACTGGGGTCTCTCCATCTCCCCTCCACTCACATCTCCTTAGAGATACTCATTTAGGGACATAGTTTAGTCAGCAGTTACTGCACTAACGCTGCCTAACAAACCACTCCAAAGCCCAGTTGATAACAGCAAAAAGCATTTCTTTTTTCGTCCATGAGTCCAGATTGCCTGGCGTGGCTGTGCTCCAGGTTGCAGGCTGGCCTAGCCTGGCTGCAGGCATTGGGTTGGATTCGTTCTGTACCTTGGATCCGCAGCTGTTCTAGGCATATTCTTTCATGGTGGATTAGAGGAGAAAAAGAGGCCGCGTCAAACCACGGCAGCACATTTAAGACCTCTGCACACATCGCATCTGCTAACATTCCATTGGCCAAAGCAAGTCACATGGTCAGGCCCAAAGTCAAGTGTTGGGGAGGTGCCTGCCCTCTGCCTACCATGAAACCATAACAGGCATGAGGATGTATAATTCTATTAAGGGAGGAAGTAAAGATTTGGTAGCAATGATCCAGGGAGCCATGAGAGGTCTTTGGAAAAAGCATTGGGCTTGGCCCACAGACAGTGGTTTGAATCCCAGCTCTATTTTGGCCAAGCTTCTCTACCGCTCCGAGCTTCAGCAGCCACTAATACCCTTCTCTCAGGATCTCTGTGTGACTCAATATCACAAATAACAGTTGAGTTCCCATGATTTGACATGTCAAGCCCTAAGAGAAATGCTTTATATCCAACGTCAGCCCTTCATCTCTTGAAAGCACACTTCTCCTCAGTACTCACACATTAGTGTGGCTTAGCCTGTGGAGTAGATCCAAACTGAGGATATATTAGATTTTAGAGCTGGGAACCCAGGCATCCACAAGGTAGGAGAAAGGAAAGCAAAAAAAAGACCCAAAGGTCAAAGTCACCAGCTATGCAGATCCTACGAATGCTTCCCTACGGGCGTTGGAAGAGCTGATGGTTCAGATATGTGGCATTGCCATTTTCTCACTCATGCATTCCTTCCTTCAAGAGATACTGATTGAATGCCAACCTTTCCTAGGCTCTAAGGATGGGGAAACTGAGGCACGGAGAGATTTTTTTTTTCCCAATTGGAATTTACAGCCTGCATTTAGTCAGGGTTCTTCAGAGAAACAGAACCTATTATATATTATAAGGAATTAGTTCATATGATTATGGAGACTGAGAAGTCTCAAGATTTACAGTTAGCAAGCCAAAGACCAGAGAGCCAATAGTGTAGTTTTATTACAAAAATCAGCAGCCTCAAGACTCAAGAAGATGATGTTTCAGTTCAAGTCTGATGCAGGAAAAAAGTCATGCCCTGGTGCTCGCTCCATAGTGTAGTGGTTAGCACAGCCGCTTTACATGTAGAAGGTCCTGGGTTCATGCCCAGGTGGAGCCAGGACCATACCCTGGGTGCGCAGGCCCACCCAGGCCCCGGGTACATGCCACAAGCATGTGAGGGAGATGCCCCACCTTCAGAGATCCAGTTCTTAAGGGAAATGGCAACATCCATAGGTCAGGGGTGGAAGGGCAGGGAATTAAAGAGGGGAAGGAGAAAAAATAAGCCATGCCCCATCTCAGCAGTCAGGCAGGAGGAGTTCTCTCTTACTTGAAGAGTACTAGCCTGTTCGTTCTATTCAGGTCTTCAACTGATTGGATGAGGCCCACCCGCATTAAGGAGGGCAATCTGCTTTGCTCAGTGTACCAGTTCAGATGCTCATCCAGAAACATCCTCCAGACACACCCAGAATAATGTTTAACCAAATATCTGGACACTCTGTGGCCCAATCAGGTTGACATATAAAATTAACCATACACAGCTTAACAGGGGAGACAGAAACTGAAGAAGTCAACGCAAGTGGAATGAGGGCAAGAGAGCAGAAGAATGAGTTTCTGTGACAACTCACAGCAAGTGATCCTTGCCTGGTGTGACAATGTTTTGTCTTTGAATGGTGGAAGGAGAGCAGATACACTGAGTGGGGTTTCTAGCACCCATGAGCAGGTGAAGGGAGCACTTTTGGAGCTGGGAAATGTTCTCTCTGCCATTAATTAGGCAGTGCAGATCAAGGCAATCGAGATCTCCATGATGCTTGGAGGTGAAGGCAGTAGTAATCTTAAAATTTCCCACACATATCAAAATTCTTATAGATAGCATAATTTGTCTTAATGTGACCCAATCTGTTAAAGGATCACTGAGAATCATTAGCAATAAGCCACTTCAAGGAAGGATCCCTAGCATGGAATTTTGCTAGTTCTTGGCTTATATATATTGTTTTTTAATATTGCCAGATTCTTATAATCTTTTTTTAAAAAATTAATTGCTTTGATCCTCACAATTCTCTCATGGAGGTATTATTATTTCTATTCCATTTTTACAGATTAAACATAGAGGGGTTTAGTAATTTGCCCAAGTTCACACAGCCCAGCAGCAATCACACTAAGCTGGCATCTCACCCCATTTTGTCCAATTAGAATTTCAGTATTTGTTTCTAAACAGCCAGATGACCTGTTTCCTCCAGGGATCCAGTTTCGGGGAACCTTCTAAACCAGATTTGGTTAATCATGAATTTGGGACAATCCAAATTTATTCAGCTACCCATTTCCTTATGTGGGCAGCCCAGTGCCAGACACATAGACCTCTAAGGGGGTCCCTGCCCTCAAGAACTCCCCAGATGCCTGAAATTCCACACCTCTAGGTTCCTTCCTTTGGCTAATTGACTCCTCCTGAGAAGAGGCCACTTTAACTGGAGAGTGTTCATTTGCCTAACTAGCTACAACAAGACAAGTCACAGGCTCCATTTTGCATTTAGCACCTACTGCAGTTTTTCTACAAGCATGGGCCCAAGGTCTTCTTGGTTAAGGGTAAACCAATATTTGCTCTTGATTTTGAAAAAAGGAAGGGGATTCAATCTGCCTGTCCCAGCTGTGCCTGGCAGAGGTTATGAGAAGGTGACTTTTCCATTAAAAGCTCAGCTCATGTTTTATGTATTTCTAAAGAGCAACAATTTGAACTTAATTTCTCCTCCTTTTAAGACAAGAACCCAAAGTTAGTATTTAAAATGTCACATGCAGCCAGAGGCCTCAGTGGGTCATGGAGGGCTGGACAATTTATACTGGGAAGTAATAAAATTGACGCTGAATGACTTCAAGACTCAGAGAGTTGCCTAAGAGGTCAAGAATAGAAAATTTGAAACTAAACCATGAATAAATCTTAGAAAAGCTGATAGCAGAGCTTTAAAGAAAAGAAGCTCGTAAATAGGCTGAGTTTAAACTCTGAATCCACATTACGAGGGTTAGCAAAGGAGTGACCCTTAGGTTGGCAGCAAATTGTGGAGGTCATCGTGTGCTGGAAGTAGGCCCTTCGCCAAGGTCACCTCCACAAAAGCAATGTCCTTATTTACCAACAGGACAACTGAGACCCTGGAGCACAGAGCTAGTGAGTAGCAAACCTGGGATTTGAACCCCAGTCTGCCTGGATTAATACCTGTGAAAGGCTTAGAACTTACTGCTGGGCACACAGAAAGTGCTACATCCATAATAAAAATAATAGCCAATCCTGGCTATTATCATTATCATCATTATCAAGGATTATTTCAACACCTAAACACATAAGCTTTAGGGTCTCATGGGTCTAATAGTAGGATCCCTTCAAAAAGACTCTTCACCCCCAAAGTTTCCTCAGTTATTCTGGAAATTCAATTTGATTTGTTGCCAAAAGTGATCATGGCAGAAACTGTTAATGATCATTGACTAATCCCCACCCCCCCCATTGCTACCCCAAAACATTTTATGTGTAGAAATAGCTTTTTATTACCCATCTTGTCTTGCGATGGCTTTCATTACTTTTCAACATATGTGCACATCCTTCCGTATTAGTACACAGAGCTGCACTCATCATTTGTAATGGTTGCTCAGCAATCCACTGCACAGCTGTGTGACAGTTTATTTAACCATTCCCTTGTATTATTGGGCACTTCAGTTCTTTTCCATTTTTTCACTATTAAAAATAATGCTGCATTGTGCATCCTTGTATCATATCCTTGTGCACTGCTGGGAGTATTTTTGCAGGGCAGAGCCCTAGAGTGGGATTATTAGGTCAAAGGGTAGACACATTAAAATTTTGATAATTAATGCCAATTGCATCCCCCAAAATTTCAATTTACACTTTTACTAATAATATTTGAGATCTCCTATTTTCCTCTCCCACCAACCTTCCCAATACAGGCACTATCAATCTTTTTATTTTTTTTAGATAAATGAAAAAAGAGATATATTACTTAATTTATATTTATTTGGTTATTAATGAAGAGCATCTTTCCATATATTAAGTGGCATATAAATCTATGTTGATCCGTATTTCTTCTTTCGAGAATACCTATTCAAATTACTGACCCATTTTTATTGGGTTGTTGTCTTTTTCTTAGTAAATTGTAAGCATAGTTAATGTCTTGTGGATATTAATCTTTAGTTTGTTAGGTGGGTTGCAAATATTTTCTCCTAGCTTGTCTTTTATCTTTGTTTATTGTTCTTTTTGCCATACAGAGTTTTAAATTTGGGAGGTAGCTAATCTGTCAATCTTTTCCTTTGTGAGTCCTGGGTTTTACATCATGTTTTAAAAAGCCTTCTTCACCCCAGAATTATGAAAGCATTTTCCTATATGGCAGTTTTGTTATTTTATCCTGTCCATTTATGTCTTTAATCCGTCTGGAATTTATTATTGCTTGTGACATGAGGAAAGATCTGTTTTGAGTTCCAAATGTATAGCCGCTTGACCCAGCCCCCTTACTGAAAATTCACCCTTTTCTCACTGATCTTAAAATTTCACTTTTATCATCGACTAACCTCTACATATACCCGAGTCTGTTTCTAGACTCCCTAATTCGGGGGTTCCCACGTTTTGCTGCACATTAGAATCACCTAGGGAGCTTTTAAAAATCCTCAAACCTGGGCCACACCCCAGACTAATTAAACCAGAATCTCTCGCCTACGACCAAGGCAGCAGTAAGTTTTAACTTCTCAGGTTGGAGAACAGATGCTCTCATGTCCCAATTCTTTAACCCTGGTGGCAATCATAATCGCCCGAGAGTGTGGTTAACCTGGAGAGGCCCAGGCCCTCCTCTCTTTCAATGCACCTGCGCTTTCGTCTTCTCCATTATCCCTCCAGGTTGTTCTGGCAGCAATGTCTGGGAACCACTGCCCTAACTGGTTGGAGGCCTCCTGAGAATCATAATTCAACAAGCAAGTCCGTTCGTTACCCCACCAGCAACCAAAGGCCTCTGAATCTCAGGATGAGATCTGTTTGCCAAGGTCCCCCATGGTTTGAGGTGGAGCCCAGCCTGAATGGGCTGGCTGCATGGGCCTTTCCTTCTCTGGAAATTCAAGGAAGGTCTCTTGCTGCATCTGCTTCCTAGGGAGCCCCAGACTCTTCTGCATCCTAAGGAAGGCAGTTGGGATCCTGGCAAAGCTGAGAACAGGAACAAGCACCTTGCAATGATAGATTTTGACTATTTATCATTTTTCCCTATGACCAAACCTAATTATTACCAACCTTCAAATTAACTTCTGAGATTGATCAATTTGGCCTTGAAGTTTGAGCATTCTGTGAACTGTTCAGTGAGCTCACATGCCAGGGCACAGAAAGCAGGGCCACTCTTTGTTTTGTTTTGTTTTCTTTTTTCTGTTCTGTTCTGTTCTGTTTTGTTTAAGCATCTACACTCCCAAAGCAATTCTTTTTCATTATTTTCTACCCAAATCATCCACTTAGGTCCTGCACAACCCACCTTCCCACCCACCCTTCAACTGCCTAGAGGGATCTTCATCCTCCATCTCTACCTGGGCTGCACATTTTAACCACCTTGGGGCTTTTTAAAAACCCTGAGGCCTAAGCCACACCCAGGCCATTAAACCAGTGGCTCTGGGGCGGGCCAGCAATCTGAGTTCTAAAACTCTGTAGGTGGCTTGATTGTGTGGCCAGATGCTTCTGTTCTGTGAAGTGGCCTTAATTTCATCTGCTCCTACCCTAACATACACACATACCACTATTATTTTTCTTTTAAATAATAAATGTTACCTTTATTTTGTTGTTTGGAGTAGATAATACCTGCAAAAATTTTTAAAGTACCAAAAAGTTGAGGGAAAAGTCCTCTTCCCATCTGGTTGCCCCCTAGTTCTCCTCCCCAAGGGAAAGGCCTTTATTCTCTGCTCTGAGTGAACTGGCAAAGTCTTTGGGTCACAGAGGCCCGAGTTTGAATCCTATTTCTGCCATTGACTTTCCATATGACCTTGGATTAGTCATTTCAGCAATCTGCCCTGTGTTTGCTTATCTGTAAAGTAGAGGTCACAACCTCTACCTCTTGGAGTCCTGAAGGAGGATTAAAGAGGTGTTTTGATCTTCTGTTGCAGCTTAGCAAATGACCTCAACACTTAGAAGCTGATAAAACACACACACACACACACACACACGCATGTACGCACGCACATGCACGCACTTTATTTGCTCATGAATCTGTGGGTCAGGAACTCAGGCCTGGGTGGTCCTGGTCCACGAGGTGCCCCCTCAGGTCATTCTCCAGGCTAGTTGCTGGGCTGGACTAGAAGGTCCAAGACAGTTTCATTCACGTGACTGACACACTGGGGCCCCCCTCCATGGCCCCATGACTAGCTTGGGCTTCCTCACAGCATGGTCTCTGGTGGTTGGATATAGATGGACCCTCAAGAAGAGTAGAAGGCAGGAAAGTGAACGTGCTGCTAGTCTATTAAGGTCCAGTCTCAGATGTTACACAGTCAACCCAGATTCAAGGGAAGAAAAATAGACCACCAGTTCTTGGTGGGCAAGTGGCGTGGTCACATTGCAAAAGAGCATGGGGAATGGGATGTTGTTTCAATATCTCTGGAAACATAATTTACCACAAGAAGAGTGAATGCAAAGTGCCCAGCACAAGGCAAGTGCCCAGCAAATGTTAGTTCCTATCTTTCTGCCTAGCAGTTGTTTTGCCTTTTACTATAGTTAATTGTTTTTTAAAAATGTCTTTTAAGTTCTATCTCCAGTGCCTGGCCAAGATCTTGGTACAGAATAGACGATTAGTGAATGTTTCTATGAAATCTCAGAGGTAACCATGAGGCGACCACTCACCCCATCCCATGAGTGCCAATGGGGTGGATTCCTAAGGTGCGCACGTCGTGAGATTTCCCTTCCTTGTCCACCACCCTCACTCCACCTTCATCCACCACAGTCACTCTGGTCTGCCTGAAATGTTCTCCTCCTCTCTTGTCATCACAGTGTCTTCTGGTCCAAATCTTCCATGTTGGCCACAATGAAACAACTTAAATGTCACCTTGTCCCTGAAGCCTTCTTCTATCTCCTACGCAGGAAGACAAAGCACATATATTTAAGCACCTACTATGTCATGGGCACTTTGCAGGCACTCAATATGAACAAGATGGAGAGAAGTGAAGGGTAGAGATGAATGAGAACCAGGGGACGGCAAGACCAGAGGTGGAAGAGGTGAGAAAGGCATGGCTGAGGCTCCCATGGGAGGGACCACTAAATGCATGAGAAGGGATTTGGTATCCAGACCAACTGAGTCTCAAATGGAGCTTCATTCTCCAGGCGAAAGGGAACTGTTGCAGGCATTTTCGGGAGAGGAGAGACAGTTGTGCAGGTAGCAGGTGGACATGTTTCATAATGGACTATCTTGGTACTCACAATTCTGAAATCTAAACAGTTGGAGCAAGGCTATGCACGCTGAACCCCCTTCCCAGGGAGAAAGGGAGACAGAAGCCTGGGAGGGGAAGGGGTGGCCCATGGTGGGGACCACTGGCCTGGGCCATGCAGCTGGATGCCAGAGAATATGTCTGCAAGGCTTGTCTGACATTGAGAAATGTCTTAGTGGCATAGGGGGTGATGATTGATAGGTCTAATGAATGCATCCCCATTATTATTGAAATTTATACGTGTTTTGCTGATCGAAGACTCTCGTGCGTGAGTCTCATTTAGTATTCACAGCTGTTGTTTTTCAACTGGGAACCTGGGAGTCTCTTCCCAGGACTGATAAGGCTAAAATCTAGGGGCACCTTCCAGAAAGCGCATTCTGGACGTAAAGCCTCCATTTGGAAACTGCCCTCTGCCGCTAACTTCCATGTGAACTGGGCAAGTTCGCTATTGAATCTGAGCCATATTCTCAGAGGATGAACCCAGTCATGGACAAGATGATCCAGCCCAGACCCTCAAGAAACTGAGAAGGCTCTGGTTCCCTCTGACTCTTCATTTAGTCCTTTACTCATTGACACATATTTTCAAACGCCAACTGTTTATCAGGCACTGCATGCAGTAGGTGCTGAGGATACAGCAAAATCACAACAGACATGGGCCCTGCCCTCCTGTGCCATATCGTCACATGGCGCAGACAGACTATAAAGGACATAAACAACACAAAATAAAAATAAGTACAGCTCGTGGTAAGAGCCCTGAAGGACACAAGCAGGATGTTGTGAGCGGCACGATCCAAGAAACAATTTGGGGGTGTCATTTAATAAACACTCGAGCCCTAGGACACATTGGGCCCCATGCTAGGCCATTACGTTCCACTCGATAGAGCCGACCCAAGATCACAAAAGGAGAAGTGACATAAGGAACCAGACATGGCACATGGGCAGGCATAAGCATAACCAATCTGCATGTCCACCCTGGTTTTGTCCCTACAAATTCACATGTTACCTTCACAATGTTCTAACTTTGCTGCATTCTAGCTGTAGGACCTAAGACAAGTTGCTTAGCCCTTCTGTGCCTCAGTTTCTTCATCGTTGATGATAATAATAGAACCCTCCTCACAGGGTCGTTGTGAGTATGATAAGAGTTTGTACGTGTAAAGGGCTTAGAACGGTGTGTGGTGCTTAGTCTTAGTTCCCCACGTTCTTCGATGAAGCCACCACTGGAGTGAATGTTGAGGGTCTGCTGTGTGGAGTTGGCTGAGGTGGGGTTCTGTCTTGTTTTGGGTACCCCCAGAAGCACAACCTGAGGCAAAGATTTGCACACAAGTAGTACATTTGGGAGGGGAAGGAGATAGCAGATTGTGCTAGCCAGTGGGGGAGTGAGAGGAAAGGGCAGCCAGTGACCCGTGTGTTATCAATCCCATTTGCACTGTTGGTAATTTGAGCTTAATAGCCCTGGGGGACTCTGGAGCCATTGTAGTCCACAGCCTCAAATTTATCCCAGAAAAGGGCAGGGAGTAGAAGTATTCATACATCAGTTCTTTGTATTGATTGAGGGCTATGGTGGTTGTACAGGGGAAGCGTGTATTTTCAGCAAGCCTGTCATCCATCGTGGCAGGCAAAGTGGGCCCTGGCAGCCTTGGAAAGCCCTCAGGGATGTAATGGAGGTTTCAGAAGTCAGGACGTACACACTGCAGTGGTCCCGGTGAGGAGATAGGAATGGGCACAACAGGATCCAGTGCCCATGAATAGAGACAGAGTTAGGCAAGGGTGGGGACAGTGGGTCTGTAACCTCCAGGGCTGAAGAAGAGCAGTGAGAGATAAAATGTCATGCAGGTCCAAGGTCACAGGGGCCTTGAATGCCAGGTTAAGGAATGGGGGCTTCATTCTGTGGGCAGCAGGCAGCCTCAGGAGGCATCTGAGGAGGGAGTGACAAAGAGCTGTACTGAAGATTAGAAACAATAAAATCACTGAGATGTGGGCTACTCTACCCACGAGTGTCCTTGCCAGCGGACCCTGCTCCTGCCGGCTCGCTCCACAGCCCAGTATACTCACTGTCTAATTCCCCCAAGAACCGAAAAGTTTAAGACCAGGGATTGAAAGCAGGGTTCCAGCTTTTTCGAGTAGAATGGGAACTTGAATTCCTTTCTCATGTCTTCCGTGCCCATTATTCCTCCACAGCCTCATTCCCAACTCTCTTGCTTCATTCAAGTCATACTGCCCTCCTCCAGCTCTGGGGTTCACTCTTCCCCTCTTGGGACCTTTTCCCAAGTGCTCTGCCTTCGTAAAGCACTCACTCTCCATTCTTCCTTCTCTGTGACCCCGGCACTCCACCCAGACTTCAAACTTCCCGCTTCTACTCCCATCATGGGGCTCCGCTTAGACATCACGCCTCACTGGAGGTCCTGCTGTTTCATTGTGGGGTTGTTGTTGTTGTTTTAAATAGCTCTAATGATATGTTCATTCACATACCACACAATTCACCCATTTAAAGTATAATCCAACGGTTTTAGTAATTACATAGGGTTGAGTTACCATTATCACAATTTAATTTGGGGACATTTTTGGCCTCCCAAAGAAACCCCATAACCATTAATAGTTACTCCTCATTGCCTCCTCCCCCAACCTCTAATCTCTTTTCTGTCTCTATGGATTTGCCTGTCTTGAATATTTTGCATAAATGAAATCATATACTATGTGGTCTTTTGTGGCCAGCTTCTTTCACTTACCATTACATTTTCAAAGTTCATCCATGTCTTAACAATACTTCATTCCTTTTTATTGCCAAATGACATTTGGCATGTGGATGGATATATCACATTTTAGTTATCCAATCCTCAGCTGATGGGCATTTGGGTGGCACTTTTTGGCTATTATGAATAATGCTACTACGAACATCTGTGTACAAGGTTTGGGGTATATACCTAGCAGTGGAACTGTTTCACTTTCTAAGGAACTGACACACTGTTTTCCAAAGTGGAAAAGTGGCTAACCCATTTTACATTCCCACCAGCAATTTATGAGGAATTCAACTTCACCAAAGCCTCACCATCATTTGTTATTATCTAATGTTTTGATTCCAGCCATCTTAATGGGTTTGAAGTCATGTCACATTGTGGTTTTGATTTGCATTCTCTGATCATTAATAATGTCGAGCATCTTTTTTGTGTGCTTATTGCCATTTGTGTATCTCCTTTGGGGTAATGTCTAGTTAAATCCTTTGCTCACTTTTTACAATTATTTGGTTTTTGTTGTTGTTGTTGAGCTGCAAGAGTTCTTTATATATTTCTGAATACTAGACCTTTACAAATATATGAGCTGCAAATACTTTCTCCCATGCTATGCGTTCTTTTCACTTTCTTAAAGGTATCCTTTGAAACATAAAAAATTTTCATTGTGATATAATCCAATTTATCTATTTTTCTTTTATTTGTGCTCTTGGAGTCATAGCTAAGAAACATTGCCTAACCCTTCGCAAAAATTACTCCTATGTTTTCTTCTAAAAGTTTTATAGTTTTAGCTCTTATGGTTAGGTCTAAGATCTATTCTGACATTCAACAAATATCTATTAAGCAGCTACTATATGCCAGCCACTGATCTAGGGTTGGGTATACTCCAGTGTATCTGTGAGCAAAGCACACAACCTCCCTGTTCCTAAAGAACTAACATCCAATGGAAGAAACAGACACTAATCACGAAAACAAATAGGTTAATTTGAGCTGGTGTCAGACCCCAAATAATGAAACTGCATAGCATATAATCAGGTAACTCCATGAACCTGGAGCTCCGAGCAGGTGTTAGGGGCCGTGGTGGGGGACGGGGGGATGAGGCTAAAGGGCCCTCCTAACTCTTGCCCTATTTACAAACAGCAGACTGAGGTCCAGGGAGGTGAGGTGAGGTGTCTAGTACTGCAGAGAGAGGCAGTGGTCCCATTATTACGAGGCTTCCGGTTCCCAGGCTTGACTTCCATCATTCCCCTGGGGCTGGCAACCGGGCTGTCACTGGAGAACCAGAGCATTTTCTACACAGCAAGGTTTGTGTTTCTATGCTAGCATGACTGGTAGAAAGTAGCAGAAAATGCTCTGATAGTAGCTGAGCAGTACCTTAAATACAAAAACCCTCTTAGATTAGATAATCCCCATGATGAGTTTTATGCGCAATCCCCTCACTGTGAATGGTTCTGCTTTCAGACAGGCTGTTTCTGCCTTTGGTTTTGATAAGATAATATCTCTGTTAATCCATTTCTCTGTTGGGCTCTGCTGAAACTTCTCCTTTCATCTTCATTATCTCCTACCATGTGCTTTTGTTGGGACTTTACTGATGGATTCACACCAATAGTCTCCATGCAGTTCTAAGAAGGGGAGATAAAATTCAGAGCCACTCAGAGCTTTACCTGTCAGGGGTCCAGGTTGGCTGCCACTCACCCAAAGTTTGATCAACTGGACTCTCAGGTTCTTAGGTCATAGGAAAATCCCTTAGCCTGACACATCTTCCCTTGGAGGGGTCTGTGGCTACTTTGTAGGAGGACCCTCCTGGCAATGCAAAGGAACAAAAATCTAACTATTTGTCTACCACATAGGGCTCTTACGCCAGGAATCAGCATTTCAGAATTCTTACAATAATTGGAGTTGTCTTGGTCGAAGACCGCAGACAGGGTCCATCTTGTAGGTCACCAGTTAGCCCACCATGGTTGAGAAAACCTTTCCTGCAGTCAGCACTCCTCCAGGACAATGACACCTGAGCCATGCGGCATTGGGGGAGTCATGCCACTCTCTCTGGGTCTCGGTTTTTCTACATAAAAAATGGCTGATTTAGCTCAATAGTCTCTAAGGCTCCTGGTCTCTTAGCTGGCTTCTGAACCCATGCACAATTGGGTGACAATGACACTTGATCTCAAAGTTGATTTTGGTGAGGGCATGAGGAAGAGATTTGCTTCCTAACAGAGATCATTGCTGTACCTTAGATCTGTCAAGTCCACCCTAGTGGCTGCCAGCACATGTGGCTTTTAAAATTTAAATTGTTTAAATGAAATAAAAGTTAAAACAGAATACTTCAGCATAATAGCAACACTTCAAGGCCTCCATGGCCACATGGGGCTAGTGACAACTGTATGGGATATTGCACATAAGAAACATTTTCATCATCGCAGAAAGTTCTTACTGACAGCACTAGTGTAATAGCATTTTCTCATGAATCATCTTTCATTTTACAACAATTCAGTGAGCTGAGGGGAAGGGCACTGACAGCACTGAGAGACTCAGTCTGCTCCGTGCTCCCCGGGTACTTCGCACACACATCGGCGTAAACCACTCACCATTTTGTCCTAAAAAATGTCATTATTGTCTATGGCCATGCCACCCTGAACAAGCCCGATCCCGTCTCATCTCAGACGCTAAGCAGGGCCGGGCTGGTTAGTACTTGGTTGGAGAGTAACTAGAAAGACCAGGTGCTGTAAGCGTAAAAAGTAAAAAATAAGGGATTGTAAACTCACAAGGTCCTTGAAATCTGTGAGGTCAACCAAGGGTTACTTGCCCTAAAAAAAAAAAAAAAAAAAAAAAAAAAAAAGTCATTATTCCTTTTCCTAAATAGGAAAAACTATGGCCAGAGAAGGCAAGTAGTCAACCCAAAATTACTCAGCTGGTAACCGATCCCACTGCACTGCGAGGTAGAAAGAAGCTAGACAGGGTGCATTTGCCTTCTCCAGATGAAGAGACTGAGGCTCAGGGAGGACACATGGCGTGGGCCAGGTGTCCATGCTCTGGAACGGCTAAGCAAGGTCTCTCCCACTCTAGTCACAGGGACCCATGAAGTAAGGGCCTCCCACAGCTGGTCCTGGGCTCTATAGGAATATTTTTTTGTCTGGGAAATAACAAATCAAGAGAAAATTCATGCTTTTGCAGTGATGAAAATTTCCAATTTGCTAGTCAAAAGCATTTCCCTGTTTAGAGATAAGAGTAAATTTGAGTCTTTGTTATCAGTGATTAATTCATTACACTGCAGAGTCTCCTTGCAGTATCTGGCCCCACTGCGTGGTTTAGAAGCCCATGTACCTGGCTGTAGTAACTGGCCCATCCCCAAACTCCATTTTGCCTTATCTCCTTGCCAACACTGCTTGGTGATTTCTTTTCTTTTCTTTTCTTTTTTTTTTTTTCTGGGGTGAGGGGATTGGGAAGGAGTTGTTTTAAGGGAAGTCTGCTAGGCAGGAAGGGTGTGTGTGTACCTGTCACAGTGTCTGAGGCTATCCCACTAGGTCAGAGAAATGAGGGAACATATCACTGAAACAGCCTCTAACGGATATCTGCGTGCAGAGGACTGGATTAGGTGAGTGTCAAGAGCCCCAAGCCCTGAGCCTACTTTTCTTCTCTCTCCTTGAACCTTCCACATTAATTTAATAAGAATGTATTGTTGTTAGGAAAGTTGCTAGCCAGGAGGGCGAAATGGGTTTCAGCTTTCATGCCACTTCAATTGATTGGTAGTGACTGCCAACAGTGCAAGATGGAGAAGGATTCTGAGGACACAACGGGCTTAGTGGATGAGGACACCCTGATTGATTATTTATGTCTGCCAGGGGCCCAGGAGTGGCTGCATCCTTCAGTAATGAGATAAATAGTAATATTAAATAGTGATGATGATATAAATAATAATCACAGTATTTACAATAAAACCTTCTTGGTCAGGTCATTGGGAATATCAAGTAAAATCATGCTTGTGAAATTACTCTGTGACCTGGACAGATGGACTCATGGTGTCTGGGCTATTATTAATGCTTTGATTGTGAATCACAATTTCCTTGTTCATAATATCTGATCCTTTCCCCCAAAGTATTGCCAGGCCTTGTCATAAGCCTGGAGGCAACAGCATTCATTCATTCATTCATTCATTCCTGCACCCAACATTTCCAGCTCTGTTCATTCAGGATGCATTTTGATGGGTCTTTTAAGATCGAGGTACTGGCGCCCTAGACAATCCAGGTGTCTCCTCAGAGACCTGGGAACGTTGGTCTTTGGTTTCCACCTAGGCTTGTGACCCTCAGAGGCTCTGGTGCTGGACGATGACCACCTGGCAGGACCACTGGAGGAGGACGCCAAGCTCCAGAGCCCAGTGCTTGATTTATTTGGTAGGATCCCAGGAAGCACTGCTAAGGGGAAGGGACATGACTCAGGGACAGAAGAAGCCAGTTCAGGGGTATTCATGAGCAGGTAACCGCTGTGGGTGAGTGGGCTCCCTCGGGCTGGGCAGCTCTGAGAGGCACAGTGTAGAAAGGCCTCAGAATTGCCCCACCTGGGAGTGAGGAGGCAGAGGTAGTTGTCTACCAGCTTTCATTCATCAGTGGTTGAGGGCTGTTCTTGGGGCAATAGTTACCTGACTTTTCAGCCATTCCACATGCAGGCCAAGTTTGCCTGCAGCTAGAGAAAGCTCTAGGGCAGAGAGTTCCAGGTGCCTGAATTAGGAAGCCTTCAGTGTGTGCAGATCTGGGGACTGCAAAAGTGACGTGGGCAGGGTACCCACAGCATCTTTCTCCTTCACGAGAATCACAGATATTTAATCAGCTACAGCATTTAAAGATCATCTGATCAGCCATCTCATTACCAGGCAGAGGAAAACAAAGCTCAGAAAAGATAGGAGAAGCATCCAAGTTCACCTAGCAAGCCACCAGCAATGATGAGAACCCTAACTGCCAGTTGCAATGTTATGAGTGCCATAACATTGGTCCGATGGGAAGGACTTTGCATAATCGTCTCCAAGCCTTGCCATTGCACCACGAGGAAGATGTTACTGTTCCATTTATAGTTAAGAAAACCAGACTCTGAGAGATCAGATATTTGCTAAAGGACACCAAGCATAAGTTGCAGAGATAGGATTCAGACCTGTGTCTGTCTGCCTCCATAATCTGGCATCTTTTCACCTCTCTACAGAGCCAGCAGGAGCCTCCTGGGATAATTCAGAGCCCAAGGTTCTTGCCTCTGCCCCCCAAGGCACCCTCTAGGTCAAGAGACTCAATCCGCATGTCTTAAACTCCCCTGAGAGCCCAGAGCTAGCCCACCACTGGGCATCTCTGCTTCCTCTCTGGCTACACCTCATCCTCAGAGGAACAGTCTGGAGAGGACGCGGGAGTAGGTTGGGAGCCGAAATCTTCACGAAATGGGGAATCCTAGCAAACCCAACACCATGAAGGAGCTGCAGATGGAGTAGGTTGTCAGCTGCAAGCCCTGAGGAAAGGCGCAGAGACCCTGTGCCTCACATCCCCACCTGCAAAATGGGCGTAACAACAATAGCTCCGTTTAACCTGCACGTCTTGTACCAGTTACTCTTGCCAGCACTTCGTGGGTATTAAACCTTGATTCTCAAACTAAATGTAGTGGGTGCTACTGACACCATTCCCACTTCACCTATGAGGTAATTGAGGCACAGAAAAACTCGCCCAAGGTCATTCAGCCCTGGGGTTAGAAACCCAGGTGGCCTGAATTTCCATTTGTCATTTTCACCACTCTGGCAAAAGCTGCAAAGTGAGCCACTTCCCTCAATATATAAACACATAATCCTTGCTTACAAAGTGGTTTTGGCAAACACTCACTCATTCTCCGGGTAAGTACTATTATGGTCTACATAGTTTTCTAAAGAGGAAACAGATCCAAGAGGTGCCAAGGTCAACAGCAAGTCAGGTGTAAAGCTCAGTGTCAATCCCCCAGCCGGGCTCTCCTTGGGTTCAGTGAGGAGAGGTTCCAAGCGAGGGAGGGGGTCGAAGTAGTAGAGGGGAATGGGGTGCTGGCGGCCTGCCAGCTCTCAGCTCTAAGCCTCTTATGCACCCGGTATCCCGGACTCTCACCTGCACCCCGACTGCAGCCCGCAGGGCCGACGGTGGCAGCCGCGCTGACTCGGCAGTTTGCGATCCTCCGTACCAGGAGCAGGGACCGCTGGGCCCTACGGAGCCCGGAGGTGTCCCCAGGGGCACCCGCCCGCGCGGCGAGAACGAGAACCACAGGGAGAGTTTATAAAGGAGCTGGGGGCGGGAAAGATCGTTGTAGAGGGTCCCTTGAGGCCCATAGAAGCAGGCCTGGGTTGGGGGAGCGCTGGATTGGGGCGGGGGGGGGCTGGGCACAGGGCACTGACAGAATTACTAGAAGCCAGGAAGGTGCAATGATGCGCCTGGCATGCCCGCTTCAGAACCGAGCAGCGATCTCCTGAACACCCACTTGGGTCTATAAGAGACATTTCTCGCCCCGCCTACCCCCTCCGCCGCCCCGCCCCCCGCTCACACACACACACACACACACACACACACACACACGCACGCACACGCGCACACACACACACACACACACACACACACACACACACACACACGGAGTAAGAAATACCCCAGACTGGAAAGCAGGGTAGGGAGGAGAGAGAAAAACTAACAGAAAGGACTGGAAGAGGTGCAAACCCACCCTGAGACTGAGAAACTGCCACCCCGGGCGGGAGAGACCAGGTCCTCCAGCCTGACCAGGGGCTTAGTCGCCCCTCTAAAGGGTGAGGAAAGGCCCAGTCGCGCCTCCGCGTCTCCGCCCCCTCGCGTCCGCATCCCTTCTCTGCTTTCCCTCTCCTCCCGCACTGTCTTTGCAGAGGCTCCAAGAGGGACGCCAGTCCCTGCCTGCAAGGACGTCCCAGATTTCTCACTTCCCTCAAGAACTCCCCATTTACATCCTGGCTCGGTCCCTTGGCGGAGACGCGCGGCCTCGGAAGCCTCTATGGTGTCTTTTTCAGGGCTGGAGGGGCGAGAATAAAGGAGCCTGAGCCCGCTGGCCTGGGGCTTCCTTTTCCTCATAGACTCTGTGCTCCCCAGGCCCCGGAGACCTGGCTCCCAGGCTCAGCGCCCCCAAGCCATTCCCAGTGGAACTCAGTCCCCCTCCTTGGTGTAGGGGATGATAACAACGATGAGAACAACTCCCATTGCCCTCCTGAAGAGTTCGCACTCCCGTGAGAGCCTATTTCCTCACAGTTCTAACCCCGCCTCCCTCGGCCTTCCCACCCTTCCCTCCATCTGTGCTCCAGCCTAGGCCACACCATGCTCTCTCCTGACTCCGAGCCTTGGCACCTGCTGTGCCCTGTGCCTGGAATGCTTTCCACAGTGATGGCAAATTAATGATGTTCAAAGACACCCCCCCCCCCCGCCCCACAGCTGGGGGCAGAGCAGGGCCTTGTCAGGGTCTGGCCAGTTTGCAGTGGGGCCTTTCAAACCAGGCCCAGAACTCTGTGCTGCAGTGCTCCATAGAGTCAGTACCCCCTTTTCTCTCCTAAGAGACCCAGCTCCCCCGCCCACAGAGCAGGGACTTCATGAGCAACTTTGCAAGAATGGGCAGGAAAGAGGAGGGAGGAGAGGCAAGAGAGCAAGTAAAGAGGAACATTTCTCATCATTGGGCCACTATCTTCACCACAAGATTTTTTCTTCCTAATTTATTAGGATAGATTATTATAGAAGCAATCCATGTTTAACATAGCAAGCAAACTCACAAAAATAAGAAAAGGAAGAGAAAAAAATTCCCCACGCCCTCAGCACTTACTGATAAAGAGCACTAAGGTTTTGGTGTGGAAACTTCTAGAGGTTTGTCTGCATACATACGTGTTGTGGTGGGTGTGACTTTTACTCCAGAAACTCCAGGTTCAAGAGACAGCGCAGCACCTTATTTTTCTAGAATGGAAATTAAAGCTTCTCTCATCCCCCTGGAGCCCAGCACCCATGGTAATTGCTGTCCATGTTTCCTCCATGGTCTTGAGTCTCAGCATCTGTCTGTCTGTCTGCCATCTATCTATCTATATTTATCTATCTCTTTGTTCAAAGCAGCCATCAATACTTTGCATTCTTAATCATTCCCCGCAAATCTCGAGTCTTCCCTTTCTCAGTAAATGGTTTCTCCAACCGCCTTGTTGCTCGAGCAAGAAATAGGGGCGCACTATTTCCTCACAGCCAAACCACCACCAGATTCCGTCGCATGCACCCCAAATCTATCTCCAGTCGCCCCCTGCTTTCTGTCTCCACAGCCACATCCCGTCCAGCCTCCGCCCCGCACCCAGAGGGACGTGAGACACTAGCTCACTCCTGGACATCGACATCCCTTGAGCCCCGCGTGTTGCTTCCCATCACTCCAGGATGAGTGCTGACCCCTTCCGTGTCCACGTGGTGCGGCCCCGGCCTCCCCCCGCAGGCCACATGCTCGCCTCCCCGACTTTCCCCCTCCACTCTAGTCACAGAGCCTCCTTTAAACACCCGTTTCCTCTCGTCCCAACGCCTTCACACACGCCGTTCCCTCTGCCAGAAACACGCCTCCCCTGTTTCCCCTGCCCCCTGGTTAAAGCTCGCCACTTGTTCAGATCTCAGTGGAGCTGGCACTTCATCAAGAAAGCCTCCCCCACCCCCCAACTGCTACTCCACCCAGCAGCTCAGAGGTCCCTGAACCTCCAGCCTGCCCTCACCCCGCTTCATACCTGTCCTGTCGACCGTTTGTTCACTGATCAATCCCCAGTGCCTAGTGGGGGCCTGGCATAAAGCAGGCCCTCAGGCTTTGTAGCATAGATGAGTGAGTAAGTGCATGTATGAATGTATGAATTCCCAGGTGACTGGGACTGATAACTATATTGCAGTCACACCCTTAAGGAAATGTCCCTTGGTTCCCCTGTTTATTCACCTCCACATTCAGTTAATCAGCGAAGCCATAGAGTTCGACTACAAGATACGCACTGAACTCATCGTCCCCACTTGCACCACGCCCACCCAGTTAAAGCCCCAGCCACTTCTCACAGGAACGGTCTTCCCTCTTCCTCTCTGTCCTCCTCCATACGGATTATTCTCCAACAGATGAAAAGAGCAGGCAGGGGCCCGTTTGAAATAAGCAAAATCAGATTTCGCCAGTGACCCTGCTTAAAACCCCCCAACGGGCTTCCCACTGTGCTTGGAGTCACATTCCACTGCCTTCTGGTGGCTTCCAGAGCCCTCCCTGGTCTCAGGCTGCCCTTCCCTGCCCGCCTCCTCGACCCCCACTGCCACTCAGCTCTGCTCAGCACGCCGGCTCTTGGGCCTTCGGAAAACGTGGTGAACTAGTTCGCATCTCAGGGCCTCGGCCCTTGCCCTTCCCCCAGCCTGGCATGGTTCTCCCCACATCTCCACAGGCCTCAGCTCAAATGTCACTTCCAGGGAGAGGCCATCCTGGCCACATGTCACCCTGTTTTATTATCTTCACAGCAGCTATCATTAACCGACATCTTTGATGTGTTTGTATGCCCGCTGTCTCTCTGCCACCCCTCACCCTCCACCGGGGACCTTCCCTGGTTGGCTCCTAGCTGGAGCCCCAGAGCCTCAACAGACAGCTGCATAGTAGGTGTTCAGTACGCATTTGTCAAATAACTGAAAGGCCCTCCACATGCTTCTGCATCTCCTACGTCTGTTTGGAGTTACGGTACAGACCCAGATGTGTTATTTTCCCTTGTTAATTACCGCAGAGTAATTATAGTAAGAAGTGTAAGTACAGAATGCATTAATGGGGGAAAACATAAAAGATTTCATGCATTGGCTCGCAGAACCCTCGAACTAGATACGGGCCCCCACAGCCTGCTGAATCCTGCAGTGGGGAACTTGGCCTCTGAGTCAGGAGCTGGCGCCCTAAGCCACCCCTGCTTTCTACCCCTTCTTGGAAATCATTCCCAGGCCTGCCTCTGCCTCAGTGGAAGCAGCAGTTGGGCTGGTGGGGCCTGGGCCCTTCCTGGGTTAAAATCTCATCCCTGAAGAGCTGGGGGGGGGGGTGAAGTGATGTTGGGCAGATGGCTCAGTTTTTCCGAGCCTCAGTTTTCTCATCTGTAAAATGGGGATAGTGATACCTCCTCCCCTAGGATTGTTATGGGCTCCAAGAGAGACAGCATGTGCGAAGGGCCGTGATGGGTTTCAGCCAGGTCGATTCTCTGCTCTCCCTTCTCAGAGAAGAGACATGCTCCCTGCTTTCCCACCTCGTGGCATCCTGTGACTCTCCTCTTCAGGAGAAATGGTGTAGGTCTGTCCATTTACTGCTCTGCCCTCCTGTACTCTGAAAAACCAGGTTGACTTTGACTAGGATGGTGAAAAATGCTTTTAACATGATTGTTGTAGACCTGGAGCTTCACAAAGGGAGTTATTGGTGGGGCGCCACATCTCCATGAATGATTTCCCAGGTATGCGGCCAACTGTACAGCTTGTAGCAGGCTGTCTACATCTCTGCTTGCCTTGCTTGCTCACTCTCTCTCTCCCCCCCGCCTTCTGTCACACACACACACACACACACACACACACACACACACACACACACACACACACACACACACACACACACACACACCCAATGCCAGTCCTGCCCCACACTAGGCAAAGAGAGAACCACAAAAGCTCCCAGGAGTGCAAACCACTGAGAGAACTGGCCGTGTGAGGCTGAAATAACATGGAGATGAGAAAGAGCCTAAAGTAAACTGTAAAGGGCGGAGAGGTGAGTAAATGCTGATGTTCCAGAACCAGCTCTTTGGTCCTTTGCAGCTGCTGGAGTGGATCTTGGGCTGGAGTTTTGCGTCCTGATGACCCTGAGACGCCCTCTTGTGGGCATCAGCGGTAGCATCAGGTTTCCCAACTTTTTCTACCTTCTACCAGGTGAGTCTTGCTTTTCTTTTCTTGACTTCCCCTTCTCTAAATACTCTTTAATTCTGTGCCACCTGAATATGCTACCCACAAATCACCACCTACTGTGTTCCAAAGAGTTGTAAGATAAAGATCCAATCTCATTGTTGATCCTGCCTTTAAAAAATTAAGCATCTGTTTCGCTTTAAAAAAAAATCATTATGTAAAATTTTGAAAATACCAAAAAGCACAAAGAAGAAAGGATAACTCAAGAGTAAGCTTTCTTACTAAATCACAGGCAGCAGGAAAAGGGAATGCAATTGCACCTCCAGTTTTCCTGGTTCTCTGGACGTTTATTTAGAAACAATAGAAACATTTTAGCAACACATTTGTCCGTTTGAGCTCAATTCCAAGCTTGGGTGTCTGTCTGAGTTGGGGGAGGGGGGAGCAAATCAGTTCACCCTGTACGTGAAGACTCTTTCCGAGTACCTGTTGCCATACACCTGTTGTATTCCTTCGACTGAGGCGCCCATGTAGGAAGCTTAGTGGGCGGAATGGGCTCTGAAGTATTGAGTTCATTTTTATTCAGCAGTGCGTATTGACCATCTCTTTACTGACTTTAGGGATACAGAGAAAACTAAAACATGGTCCTTGCCACTGATACATCATGGTCTGGACTAGACACAATTAGATAATCAGTCACAAAGCACTCTGATGGAGCAGGGTACAGTGGGAACCTGGAGGCTAATCCTGGCTTTACTACTCCCCAGCTGTGTGACTTTGGACAAGCCACACCCACTCTCTGAACCTCAGTTTTCACATCTGTAAAATGGAGATGATAATAATAACTATCTTATTCAATTAGGATGAAGATTGGATGGCAATAAAGTGCATGTGTAAAACACATACACACAGAGAAGTCCCTTACTAAATGCTACTTTTCTCCATCCATACTAAGTTCTCTTTCTTCAGACTCTGGAGAGGAAACTTGCTCATGATCCCCTGTTAAAGTCTCAATGTTTATTGGGCTTCTGGGCAGATCATGAAATTTCATATGTAGGCAGTGCTGGAAAGGATCCTAGGAATCATCCAGCCAAGAGGAAACTAGGGCCCAGAGAAGGAAGAAGATTGACCTGGGGTCACACGGCACATCTGGAGGTGCACTTCACTTGGTCCTTAAGATTCCAGACTCTGCATGGAGGACCTTGTGCTTGAATCCAAGGCTCCGCTACTCGCTTGCTAGCTTAGACAACCCTCCACATCTCAGTACCCTGATCTGTAAAATGGGCGTAATAACCTTCTTCCTAGGATTTATGGGACAATTATATTAACTCACTCTTAATCCAGAGCTTGGTCTTACTATTCCTAGAATTTACATAGCTCAGAATTTTAGGAAAGCAATTCTTCATTCTGTACATCTGGCATGCAGAATTTATGGGTCAGGACTTGGCTCAAGTCCTTCCTAAATGTAAAGGCCTCTTGATGGAAGCCTTGGGTAAGAGGAGACGAGCTCCCATTCCAGTCAGCCCTGGGGTAAATTATGCTCAAAGAGAATTAAAATCAAAGTGGTGCCACCTCCCCATCTCCCAGATGAACCTCGCTTAACAGCACATCAATGAATATGACGAGGTCATAATTTAAGAAAATAGGCTGCTCTTGGCCACTGATAGTCCGTTGCTTCTCTTGGCCTGCCCAAGATGAATTATACTGGTTGAAGATCAAGAACAAAATGCCAAAGATTGCATCAAAACATCGGATTCAATAAAAATAAAAACAAACGAGCATCAGAAGAAGTTAGCATCTGGGTGAACTATTGCTAATGGTGACACCCCACTGCGTTTCCTCTTTTCTTTAAAAATAGCTCTATGCTCAGAAGCCTTTCAGGGGTCACGAAAATAGAAAAGAAGTCCCTTGAGATTGGTTGCAAACTCCAGTTTATCCATTTCTGCTTCCATATCACAATGGAAAATCACCAAGGCTGCATGGAGATCGGTAATGATTTTCTGTACACTCGCGTAAACAAAGGAACATACAATTTTCTTTTTCTTCCCAGTAGGGCTTTTTATTTTTTTATTTTTTCTAGTTCGGGGAAATGTTAAGATCATTTAGGGGGGTTGTTGGAATGTCTTGAAATCAAAGACGCGATACTAAAGAAATACTTAGAGAAGAAAGAAGCGGGTGGACGGGGGCCGCTGTTTGTAGCAAAGTCAGTTCGTTGTTTCATTGCATTACAAGGTTTCCGGTGCTCTCAGGAAACAAGTGTGAGAGGGATGGGAGAAGGGGAAATGTCAGAAAGGCAAGGGTGCCAGGCTCTCGTGGAAGTCGGGGGCACCCACTTTGGGTTGGTAAGGCAGCCTATATTCCTAAATGATTGATTTATTGACTATTTTCAAAAAGTAGTTATTGCTGACAACATGATCTCCCAGTGGAGAGTGGCAGGCCACACAAGGCCGTGGAAAGAACTCTGCTTTCGGCTCAAACTCTGCTCTCTATTTCATTCTGTCATTATTGGCAAGGGACCCTTGACAAGGTTGTATTCCCGGGAGCCTCGGTTTCCTTATCAGCAACGTGTGGTGTTTATTAGCGCAGAAACATGTCAGAAGTACCTAGAACAGGGCCTGAGACGTGACGTTAACGCTGTCCCTCCTCACTTTACCGTTGTGAACGGGCTCCGACAAAGAGTATCTTGTTGATTTCTCCAAAACATCTGAGGCCCTCAGAGCTGGAATCTTTCTTCCTACTTCAATCTCCTAAAGACAATTCCTTCCTTTGTGAATAGCATGGATGTTTTGAGGGGACACGTAGTCCTGGGTTCCAGTCCCAGCTCCATCCGGTGATGTCCTTAATTTATGACATCCCACAGGTGTTCTACATCTGTGTACCTCAGTTTCCCTCTCCGTGCCTCAACACCTAGCCCACTGGCCTGGTCACTGCGTGAGCAACACACCTGAACATAACAAGCTCTTAGCACATCCTGGACATTAAATATGGTCCCCGTACTTCAGGGCACAGAGTGGGGGGTGGGCATTGGAGCACCCAAGTCATCCACAGAGGCGAGAGACACTGTGGGTCTAATCGAGAAAGCAGACAATGCCCCCGGCACTGAGATGTGGGCCACATGTTCATAAAGTGGCTATTCCCCCCCACCCACCTCATTCATCTTCCCATGTCCCAGTTTGCCTCTTTTCCCAAGGGACAGGCACAGCTGCTCATATCATCAGGACTGGGCTTGGGGAAAGGTCACGAGATGACCGATGTGGTCCGAGGTGTGACGTCTCTATAGCCCCAGCCTGGGAGGCCCCGTGGAGCACAAGGGAGCCCCCAGCTCTCTTCATCTCGAGCATCTGAGTGCATGACAGCCTCCTCCAAGTTCTGGCACTCTAGAGCCAGGGTTGGCTTAAAAAAAAAAAAAAGAAGAAGGAAGAAAGAAAATATGAGCTCAAGGGAAAGGGTGTGCAAGAGCCGTGTGCCAGCTCTGCCGGAGTGACCTTGAATAGGGCCTCAGCTTCCACATCTGTACATTCTCACCTTCTCCCTCCCTCTCAGGAAAAACAGGGCGAGCCCCAGCCCTGTGGCTGGGCAAGTCCCCTGTGCTCCTGAAAGCTAAATACAAATCACTTGCTGAGATGCATCGGACCGCACCTGTGCCCTGGCTGCAAGGTAAACCTAGGGGGTAGACTGGAGCAGGATATGGTCCCTGCCTCAGAGAAGCCCACAGTCCGGCAGGAACACAGGTGCAGATGAAGTCCAGTGACGATACCCTCAGTGGAGCACACAGGCCTGTGGCAGTCCAAAAGTGTACCCCAAAACCCAGCCCACGTGGGAGCTAGGATGGTCTCCCTAAATCATGGCTACTCAGTTCTTTGATTCTAAGTGGGACTTCGTGAGAAGAATCTCTTCGGAGAGAAAGAAATGCCATATGCAAAGATGCACATCCAGGGAGCAACCCAGTGATTCTGAGGGCTACATGTGATCAAGGGGGGTGGGAAGTGCCTTTGAAGAAGGGGGAGCCAGAGTATGCAGGTGTCAAATCAGGGGTCTAGTGCAAACAGGTTGACATAATTCCTGCTAACTGCCTGTAAAGAGAGACCTTTCCGGCCAGAGTGAAATTCCAGACACGGGCTCTGATTGGTCCACTCTGGTTTCATCTGTTCTTCCTTGGGCCAGGGGAAGGAGACGGTACTTTTTCAACGTGGCTACATTCAAGAATCACCTGGGGCATTCTTAACCGCCCCCCCCCCCCCCTGCTCAAGCCATAGCCCAGACCAGTTAAACCCTGACATCTGGGGATGCTCTACCTGCACCACACCAAATGAGGAAGGGGTAGTTCCCCAAAAAAAGGGGCTGGGGCTGCCGTGGGCAGGGAGGGCTGGGTGGACCAGATTCCACCCTACCAGGAGAACAGCGGGGGAGCTGCTATGACAGTCCAGCAGAAAAACAGTGGGAAGGGAGCCACCCAGACCAATAGGACTGGCAGTTCATGGATGGAGAGAGTGCTGGCCTGGGTTCCCCAGCCTGCCAGGAAGAGGCCTGGCCATCTCTTCCTGCCCTGGCGGGTGGCTGGGGGACGGCATGGAGCCCTGGAGAAGTACGGGGCAAACATGGGCCCGTACCAAGCTCTACCCCACTGCAGGGCCGTGCTGCCCCTCTCCCAGTCTCAGTCTCCCTGGCGTAAATAAGGCTTTTTCAGCACCAACAGCCTGTGACCCTTGCTAGGTCTGGCTGGGCCCAGCCTTATTGGGGTTGGATCAGTACCTAGCCTCTGGAAATGGGAAACGTGCTCATCTCCCTCTCACTGCCCCAGGTAGTGGCCCAGGTGAAATCTCCTCTGGAAAGGGTGGTTCGGAAAGAAAAAAGAATGAAATAACCAAGCAAATGCTTTGGGAAAAAATTCAAAATCCTGTATAATTGGAAGGTGGTATTTATGCCAGTCATTAACAAGACAGCAGTAATAAATCAGGGCACACAGATTTCCTTTAATAGGGGTGAAAAAGGATGAAATTAGTAAACTTCCGGGCCTGAGCAAGCACTGTGCAGAGGATCCTGCCCTGTAGGCTTTTGTTAACTTCAAGATCCTGCAGTCTCGCCGTAAAGGTCCGGGCCCTACTGCACTGGGCGCTGGGGTTCTGGGAAGTCCTGGGTCGCTTAGGCTGGGCTTTCATAAGCTTGCTAGGCTCCAAGAGCAGATCCTTTTGCTAATGGGGAACAGCTGAGGGGTTCAAGGCCATCAGCAGATGGCCGAGCTGACATTATTTGTTATTTAAATTAACCATCAGGCCTCTCATTTTAATCCACCTGATGGGGCATCTCATGCATGTTGTAATTAGCCAGAGGGGAAACCGGGCACTGAGAGGGAAGCCCGTGTTGTTGCAGCATTCATCTTGTTTTTATCTAACAGGACCTAACAAGGTCATCCTTGTGTGGAAATCAAGAGACACAAATGTCTGCTTCAAGGGAACTTGCTGAGGAAACAATTGCCATGGCGATGAGTTTGTGTATGTGAAAAGGCAAGCGTTGGCGGAGCACAGCCCCTCCCAGTCCGTCTGCATCGTAAACACTGCTCGTACCTTCCAGCCAGGCACTCAGCCCTTATTTCTGTATCTTAATAATTCTCGGTATTCGGAATGAATTCCAGAATGTGGTGGCCCACGTTGGTGCCCTTTATCAGATCTTTCTCTGTGCACGGTGAGCTGTGGCTTTTTAAATTCAGTCTGGAAGGTCACAGACCTCACGCCACCACCCATAGGAACCTAATGCAGCAAAGGACAACATTTTTGTTCCTTTGAGAGACATTATTCCTTCCAAGAAATGCACGTCTCCCCAGAACGACACAGGATATGATCGCCTCTCCAAAGATGCAAACTCATTTGTTCCCTCATTGTTTGTTCATGTATTGATGCATTGGTTCAACATCTATTTATGAGTGCTGTTGATGAGGCGGGGCTGGAGTCGGGTGCAGGATCCAGCCAGAAGCCAGACAGGCTTGTCTTTCCATTGCGACTCAGACAGTGCAGTTGGAGAGACTTAGAATGAACAAGAAATTACAACGGAGATGAATGTCGTGAAAGATGAGCACATCAAGGGGACAGGTACAAAGCTGGAAGGGGTGGTCAGTGTGTCCAGACTCTCTGGCAGGAGTCCCCAACCTTTTGGGTACCCGGGACCAGTGTTCCTGTGAGAATCTAACGCCTGATGATCTGAGGTGGAGCTAAGGCGGTGATGCTAGCGCTGGGGAGTGGCTGCAAATACAGATGAAGCTGTGCTCACTTGACAGCCACTCACCTCCTGCTGTGTGGCTCGGTTCCTGGAGTCTGTGGCCCAGGGGTTGGGGACCCCGCCATAAGGGAAAGTGACTTGTAAGCCAAGCTGCCCATGATGAGAAGGAGAGGATGGAAGAGCTTTCTGGGCCAACTGAGCAGCATGTGTAAAGGCTGTGTTTGGCATGTGAGAGGAACTGCTTATCCCAGCTGAACAGTAGACTCGTGGGGGTAAAAGAGATAGGAGAGATAAACAGGGTCCAGTGTTTGTGGGCCTTGTGGGCGCAAGCTCTTTGGCTTCACCATGAGGATGATCGAGGAAAGCATGTTGGAGGAAAAGACACTATCGGACTTGCTTTTTCCAGTCATCTCTTTGGTTCCAGGATAGAGGATAGATCGTAGGGAGCAGATGTAGGGGGGAACCCCAGCATTGAAACTGGCTCTTTTTGGAGACTCAGTTGCTATTTCAGGCTATCCAGCTACTTTTGAGTAGAATAAAGGAGGTGGATCACAAAATGTCAATTGGGAAAATGGAGAAGTGTTATACAAATTAAGGAATTCTCTAGTGACATCTGCCTCTGGCCAAAAGGAAATGGTTAAGTCAGGATGATACTTGGTGTAACGAACAACCCCAAAATTTCAATGCAAACACAATTAAAGTGTAGTTTTGCTCATGCAACCGTCTAGCAGGGGTGTTCCTGGTTGTAAAGCTCTCCTGGGTAGCTGGCTCTCCTCCAAGTGGTGACTCGTGGACCCAGGTTCCTTCTAACCCGTGGCTCTGCATCCAGCCAGTACATGATGTAAGAATACAAAGAGTCACGTGAGGAAGTTTTCACGGCTTAGGCTTGCAAGCAAAGTATTTCACTCCCACCTACACTTTATGGGTCAGTACCCAATGGCATGGCAGCACCTAACTACAAAGAGCATGGACAATGCGGGCCATCCGTGTGAGCACAGGAAGAAAGGGAACTAGTGTGGAGGAGAACCAGCCTATTTCTGCCCCTGAGGAACTGCCACTGGGAAACTGAGACCTAAAGAAGAAAACCCATTTGACTGTGGTCACCCATCAGGTCGGAGACGGAAAGGAAACCAGAATCCTAAAATCTTGATGCTACGATCACACCACTTTCCCCGTCACTGTCGCTGGTGTACTTACCCATGTGTGGTGGAGCCGTGCTGCTCTGATGTACAAAGAAATAGAAAATCAATCCAGCAAGCTTTTATTAGGCCTGCTGTTTGCAACTGATAAAAGATAGATGAAAAAATAAATGATTTTCCATCTTCGAGCGGCTCCCTGTTTCCCAAGCGGAGCAAAGCAGGTGCCAGGAGGGCTCGGAGGAGAAAGAAAAGGGCGCCCCGCCTCTCGAAGGGACAAGGTGTGAGCTCAGCCTCAGGCTGGGAGGGTCTGACGTCTGTTTCCATTTCGTTGTCTTTCCACTTTTCTCAGAGAGCAAAGGTACTCAATCTCCTCACTCCCAGCACAATCTCACTGCTGAACTGTGCCAGACCCGTCCCAAAGCTTTGCTTTTTCGTCTTTTAATTCGCTTGCTCCTTCACCCCGATTGCCACTACCATCCCCCTGCCCCCCCGACATCCTCAGTAACGTGGTTGATACCCGTTCTTAAATACGCATGAATACCCGTAGAGCATGTCATGCGTTCTGTGTTGGTATATGCTTTGAATTAACGTGACTAATTCATGCTGTAGCTCTCAGTCTGGTTTTCTCCCCCCACTCAGCACTAAGGTGTGTTCAGTGGCGTGTGATAGTTTTTTTCCCTGTGCACAATATTCCATGGTGAGAATCTGGCACAACTTCTCACCTATTTTTCCTGTGAAAGACACCTGGGTGGCCTCCAAGCTCCTGACCCTCCAATCTGTTGCTGGGGCAGCTTCGCAGGGGTTCCTTTTGTCCTGTGAGATATCTCTGAGGTAGAGCCAGAGTGGTCTTGCTGAGCCTTGGATGAATCCTTAACTTCGCATCCTTAACTATAGGCAAATGGTTTTCTAAAGGAGCCCAGATAATGTCTCTGTGAAAACTAACGGGAAGCTCCCGCTCCAGGTAGATGCTGCCCCACAAACCCCTGGTCAGGCTGCCAGGTATTGATTTGTATGCTTAGAAGGGGATTCCCCTTCCTCGGCCACAGCCAGCCTAGACAGGGGTCATGGCTTGACATGGGGCCGTGACGGCCTTTTGGTACCTTCGATCTCTCAGCCAACTGCCATGGTCACATTGTCCTTGACATTCCTGAGAATGGCTGCCAACTGCAAGGTGTAAGCAAACATTCCCTTCTCCCGCAACCTTGGGGGTGCTGCCTTTCTGTCACCATTCTAAGGTTTAGAAGGAGGCCTCTGCGTGTGGCTTTTATTTGCGTATCTTGGATTTTAGTGCATCTGTGCATCTCTTCATGAGCTTGTTGGCCATTAGCTCTTCTCCCTCTGTGCACTCCCTCATCATGTTTTGTGACCATGTGTATCGAATGTACAGTTTTTTTTCTGCTTTATGGATCGGATGGAAGCCTTTGTATATATAGATAATAATCCCTTTCTGTTTGAAATGTAGTCTTCTCCCTGCTTGGCATCTGTGTGCTTACTCCGTTTGTGCTCTCTTCTGCTGAACAGAAGCCCTTAATTTTGATGTAGTCGCATTTAACAATTTTGTCTGATGTTTGTGCCTCTTTGGTCTAGTTAGGAAGTCTTTCCCCACTCTGTTCCTCAAGTCAGAAACTTGTTATCCCCAATTTCCTTCCGCTCCCTTCAGAGTTTTAACTTTACACCTTTAATCTATCTAGACTCCAGCTTTTGTGTGGAGTAAGGCAGAGTTCGCTTTATTTTTCTCCCTATAGCAGGCCCGTTTTCCCCAGACTAAGGGGGTCCATCCCTTCCCCATTGTCTTGTGTCACCTCTGTACCATACGCTATTATTATCAAGTCTGTGCCACTGTCTATTGACCTTCTATATCTTTTACCGCCCTGCTTCTCTCACTGTGGCTCGACAGTTTGTCTCAATAGCTGATGCATCAGGCCCACACTTTAGAACATGGAAACAGGAAAACGGCAACATCACAGGAAGGCTGTTGCACACAAGCCACGACCGAGAAACCGCCGCCCCGACTCCACTTCACCAGCTCTTTCCTGCCCTTCAGATCCCTGACGGAACCATCGCCGTCCCAGAGAAGTGGCCCTGCCCCCATCGTTCCCTATCACAGTATGTACTCACTCCGTGTCTATAACACACCCCATTTGAAATTAAAATGAGCTTGCTTATTTACAATCTACTTCCCCCTCCAGTCAGCAAAACTCTTCGAGGACAGAAACTTGGTTCATTTTAAGTGGTGCCCAGCACAATGCCAGGCCCACAACTAGAGGTAGCTTTTACTGAGTGCTTGAATGCTTTAGCTCTCTGCTAAGCACTTCACGTGTGTTGGCTTCTTTGCACCCCACCCCATCCCAACTCGATGCGATCGGTACGATTATTATCTACATTTTGTAGACAGAGGCTGGGGCATGGAGAGTGTAAGCGACTTGCCAAAGACTACAGCTGCCGAGTAGATAAGCATGGCTTTGAATTCGGTCTGGCTCTAAAGTTTGTGTTCATGTCCAACGGTTAGACCACCTCTCCGTACACCACGGAATGTAGTGAATAATGGAAGAATGAATAAGTGCAGAGGAGAAAGGAGAGGGCAGATCAGATGATTATACAAACACATTTGTGCACAGCTTCTTTCCCCAAGTTATTATGCTCCTAATGAGAGTTATTTTTTCCTCTAAGATGATGATTTTCATAAATTATGGAAAATTCTTTGGTCATTGCTTTTTATGTTATGGCCTGGGGTGGAGCACAGGGTGTGATGAATGACTTTTCAAGTTCCTTCACAGAATTCTCCAAGACAAGACCACGTGTAGAATCTATAATTAATTATTATTCACACTTAATATAGTTAGATAATGTGAACACATACTTTCCATTAATTTATGTGGCTGATTCCTCATAATTTTCCCATAGGTATAGTTCACTGATTTCTCAAGTTATTAAAAATTAAAATTCATATTAGAGAGTTAGAGGAGCCTGGTGTCCCTTTACCTATTTTTAGTCTAATGTCACAGCTGGGGAGGAGGTTCATGGCAACTACTTCCTTTGGACAATTCTAAACTAAAATGGAGGGGTGCATTTATTCTTTGACTTGTTAATTCCTTAAATGTTAATTCATGACTACTTGGACAGTCCTGCTTGGGGGTCTCTGTTTTCAGCAGGCTTACCCACCTCCTGGGAAGGTAGAGAAGTAAACAACTAGTAAGAGCTACGGGAGGGCTGGGGAGGGAGGGTGCCTGGTCTTGCCTGGGGTCTGGGGCAGGAGTAGGTGATGTCTAAGCTGGCCCATGAAAGAAGAGAAGGAGTTAGATAAATGGAGAGCAAAGGGGAAGGCATTCGGGATTCAGAAATGGCGTGTACAAAGCCAGGGTAGCAAGAAAAGGCAGGGCAGTCCTGGAGGACCAAATAGTTTGCTGGGGCAGTGCAAACAAGGGACGGTGGGAGTGAGTGCTGGAAAGGGGTAGGGGATAAGGGCATCTTAAGCAGGTTACTGAAGAGAAAGAGGGAGGCTGTACTTTCTAGGAACCTCAATATGATATTCTGAATATTTGAGGTTATCGCAGGAACTTAAAGCTCATCGAAACCAACTCACCCGTTTCAAAGGTGAGGAAACTGAAGGCCACCTGCTTGAAAAACAAAAATAAGAATTTTTCAGATCAACCAAATTCATTCTCGCCCAGATATTTGGAGCTAATATTTTCTATATGGAGGGGGTATTATATTCCAGGTCCTAAACAAAACTCTTAGAGGGGACTTACAGGCAGGTGTGACATTGTGGAAAGCAGCCCAGGACCTTCCTACTGCCCATGCCACCAGGAAGCCCTGCAGGTAGAACTTTCCAGATCAGAGAATCACAGGTGCTGTACTGCTTACAGCGCAACCAGAGCCACCCCTGATTTGCATATTCTGCATAACTTTGCATAAAGCATTAACAAGTCTCAAAGCCTGTAAAATAAAACTAATTAGAACAGTGTTTTGCCCTGGTGTCTAGACTGCATATCTAGGAGAAGGCAAGGGAGCATCTTTGTCTTCCTAACTGCTCTCTCAAGCACAACTGTGGTGGCTGATTTAGGATACTGGGCAAGAAGCTGGGTTCTAATCCCAACTCTGCTACTTACTAGCTGTGTAACCTTGACAATCAGCTCAGGCTCTGAAACTTGGTAATAATTACAGCTATACAAACGAGTGGGCAGAGTCATACGCATGAGTGTATCCACCATGCCTGCCAGAATGTCCAGCACAAACTCAACACTCGGCAAATGTTTAGGCACATGGGTTCAACCCAGGTGCAGTAAAATTTCTCTAATATTCAATGTCAAAAATTTTTAATCTTACTTCTGAACCAATTCCTTGCCTATACTCCCAGAACAGGAAAACATATCCCTAACACAGAAGGGGAATCCCAGGTCTCCAGAAAAAGAATCTTCTAGGAGGAGGTTATGGCCTCAGAACCTTTATAGTGGGTAAAATAATCCAACTCAGTGAGAAGACTGAAGCCCAGAAGGGGGAGATGAAAATCAGGGGCTGGAACCCCAGCCTCCAGACCTCCTGCTGCAGCTCCCAGGACTGCCGCATGTGGACCTGGATTTAGGACAGTTTTTCCTCTTTTGACAGTTCTCGGGATTCCAGCCCAGCGCAGATAAATCTGGCTGGAGTTTCCAGAGATCGATGCTGCTTCCGATACTCTCCCTGCGGCAAGCTCACGACGTATTTTTTTTTTTTTACAAGTAATAATTAGCGACAGAAATATCTGACCTACTTACAACTCCATAAATACACACATTTGGCGGCTTCCACATCAGCTCCAAGGCCGTCAGAGGATCCTGTTTGGGAATAGCTTTTTTAAACCTGGTTAAAAGACAATTCCACAGCAGGCAGTTTGGGATGCTAATTTCTGCCCGCAATACCTTTGCTAGGCAGGCGCTGCCCCCCACCCCGTACCTACCTCCTCCTTGTTGAGGTGGCATTCAGCCCCTAATGCCAGTGATTATTTTCACATTCTGTTCCCACAAGCCAGAGGGGGGATTGAGTTTCTGTCTTTGGAAAGATAGATTATGCATAGATCTTTTCAGATTTCTAAAGCAATTTAGAAATGATGTGAGTTCTGCCCTTGAATTTTCTAAACACAGCTCTTGACAATTTGGTCTGAGCCTTCTGTCGGCACCACTGCCCGCATTTAGCTTGACCAAGAGAAAGCCCTTTCCCCTCAAGTACTTTCCTGGATTCTAAAATGTTTCTTAAAAAATTGAGCAAGACAAGATGTGTGGTCCCGAGGCAGGCCACGGGCTGAGCTGGCATTGGTCGGAATGCCAGGAGATTCTCAACTGCCCTGCTGGACGCTGGGGGCCCTTCTGACCGCCCTTCCCAGAAGCCCAGCACCACCAACTGTTGAGACTGGGTCTCAAGATGACACTTGTGTAGTGCTGCCTCCTGGTGGAGGCACGGCTCAGGTCTGCGATGGTAGTGTGGGCCCCTTTGCTCAGTTTTGCCAGTATTGACTGAGTATCTATTACTGGGCCCTGGAGACACAGTGAATAAGACCTACTCATCACAGGACAGTATAAAAAAGGATGCCAGAGTGCCTGAAACGAAATCAAATCCGGGAACTGTGTAGGGGATGAATGGATGAAAGAACGCAGCACAGAGTGGGAGTGGGGGATCTCATCGAATCAGGGACATCAGAGACGGGTTCCTGGAGGGAGGAACCTGAGCCCCATTTTATTAGTCTTCTTCAGGTAGATTAGAGGGAAGGGGAAGGCCATGGCTGCCCAAGGGAGCAGCATGTGTAAAGACACAGAGGTGTGTGGAGAGCGTGGACTATTCGGGAAGCCATATGAAGTTCAAGGGCACTGCAGGGAACTGAGGCTGGAGAGGAAGGCACGGTGAGATCGGAGAGAACCGTGTGAAGCATATCAAGGGATTCAGACTCTAACACGAAGGCAGTGGAGAGTAGATAAATGGCTGAAGAAGTGTCACATGATTCAATTTGGGTTTTTTAAAGACCACTTTGCAGGTTCCCAGCACAGAGAACCATCTGGACGAGGGAAAAATGGGAAGACGCTTCACAGCTTTCCCACCCTCTATTCCCTGATTTGGGGCCTGTGCCAACCAGGACTCTGGTGGCTGTCCCCTCTAACCTTCAAACGTTTCACAAAAGTTAAAGAAAGAGGACACCGTTGGCAATGATGGAACACTTCTGAGAGGATAGGTTCTGAGTGTCCATGGCAGTGCCCTTGAAGGGGACAATCCTGCCATCTAATATTGCTCAGAATGATGGAGAAGCAAACACCGTAAGTGAGAAGAAGTCACAAAGAAATCGCGCAAAGAAACAGAAAATGTGACTGGTGTCTGCAAACATCAACATGTCCTCTCGCTGAAGGACTAGAGGAATAGATCACCCACCCAATAAAAAGAGAGCAGATTGTCCTGTGGCTTCTCCTGAGGTTGAGGAAGGCCGAAAACAAACAAACAAACAAACAAAAAAAACAACAACGTAGAAGTAATGAAAAAGAAAAAAAGATTGGAGTACAAGAGAAAGGGGACAATGTCCAGGAGGTCAGTAACCCTGACAAATAACCCACCACAGTGATTTCAGGCATTGTCGTAGAGCCCAGGAAAACACGGCACCTACACAAAGCAACAGGAAGGGATGCAAAAGGAGGTGGGTGAGATGAGAAAGTGCGGCAAGGAAACGAGAGGCACCATGGTGGGACCCAAGCCACACGGGTGGCAGCAAAGGGCAGAACTGATGCTGCAGATGATTGAATTGGTGGTTTGGAAAGAGAACACAGAAGAAACAGGCAAATGAAGATGGCAATTGATACCATGATCATTTCAGAAAAACGGGGAAGAAGAGACAACCCATGAATGAAAAAATGGTGTTCATGAAGGGGCACCCAGAAGAAAAGAAACAAGCTGTAATCAAAGAGGCAACCCAAACACACTTTTCAGAGCGGCAGAAAGAACTGTGCTTACAGATCAAAAGGACCCAGGTCATTCTAGGCGATATCACAGCAAATTTTTCAAAGTAGAGAATTAAAAAGAAAAGTCCTAAAACATATCTAGGCAAAAAAGGCAGCTACATTGGTGGTGGGGGATGGGGGGTGGGGAGAGAGGGATGGAGAGCAAACAGAATTGCCTATGCAATTCTAAATGCCCAAATATAGGAGCTAAGATTTACACACAGATGGGGTTGCACTGTAGACCTTGTCTGTTTCTTATTTTTTTCATTTACTTCCACTTTTACGATCTATTCCAAGGTGCTAGCAGTACCTCTGCTTGGTTGCTGTCATTTGCAAAATGGCATTCCATAATGTACATCCTCTATGTTTACTCATTCATTCTCCTAGTGACGGACATGGGGTGGCCTCCTATTTCCCATCACGTCCAAACAGTGCTGCCCTGGATGAACATATCTCCAGGTGTAAATCAAGGAGTGGTTCCAGATTGTTCTCCAGAATGGCTGTGCTATATGTATTTGTATCTATAACCCCTAGCCCACTAGTGCATACTGGCCGTTTCCCACGTTCACTCCTAAGCTTGGAACCATCCAACCTGCTATTTTGCTCATCCAATGGGTAGCATTGTTTTAATGTTTCTTGAACTTCGAGTAAGTCCAAACAATTCATACATTCGTTTACAAGCAATCCAGTTTCTCTTTTAGGGAACCACCTGGTCATCTCTTTGACTAGCTATGGGGCTTAACCACAGCCACTTCTAGCCACCCAGTCACCTCTTACCTGGGGCTGGGATGCAGGCCCATAGCCTGTGTCTGCCACATCCCTTATGCTAGCCATTTGTGGAAAGGCCCGCACTCAACAGGAGTCAGAAACTCAGAGTCCAATGGGGGCCAGGTAATATAGATGACTATAGGAAACCTGTGTGAGACAGGAACTCCAGGGCATGGTGGGTCCTTGGCTCAAAAATGACATCACACAGTAGTTTCAAAGTCCATTTCCCAAAGTCAAGGTGATTCAGTCTTAAATTATACTAAGTGTAGACACCAAGAGGAGTCCCAACTCTGTCCTGTGCATGTATATACTGCAGGTAAAATGATTATGAGCACTTTTGGGGGTTTCCTTGTACTTAAAAAACTGTCTACAATAAACCTACATTACTTGTGTAAATATTAAGAATTAAAAAAAGTAAAAGATCTGGTTTAGAGCACACATCAAAGGGTCTTCTTTCTTGCCCACTTGTTTTAGGAGGGTTCACATGTGTCACCTTTTCAGAAAGGGCATTCTTGGCCATGCCATCTAAAACCATGCCCTCATCCTTCTCTGTCCCCTTACCCTGCTTTATTTTGCCCATCACTACCTGGCATAATTTTATACATCTGTGTTGACTCATTTACTCTCTGTCTTCCCTTCTATAATGTCGGCCCCATGAAGGCAGGAATTCTGTCAAAGCTCTCTCCCAGCACCCTGGAACAGAAAGTGGCACATAATGTCACATAGTAGGTGTTCAAATAACATGGTTAAAATTCATTCTTGGCCAAATATAAGAGACGAGGCCCTTCTCCTCGCCTGACTTTTTAAAAGCCTAAATGTTTCTCTTTTCAAAAATTTTTAATTAGTTTTAAGTATACAGTAATTTGGTTAGACACCTACATATAGTTAGTAAAATGATCCCCCCAATTGCTCTCTCCTCCCCTGACCCTCCACCTAGCCAATGTATTAATGCTAATTGCATTCCCTATGCCGTGCTCCCCATCCCCATGACCATCCATCAGCTACTAATTTGTACTTCTTTAACCCTTCACCCCATTCTCCCAGCCCCCCAAACTCCCCTCTCTCTGTCCATCACCAAATTGTCCACTATATTTGTGAGTCTGTTTTTGATTAGTTTGTTTTTTTATTCCTTAATTCTACATATAAGTGAAATCATATAGTGTTTATCTTTCTCTGTCTGACTTAAATACCTTCTAGGTCCATCAAAGCAATATCTTTTTCCATTCCCTTCCTTTTCATATGTAGGGTCTTGTTTTCTTATCCTTTCAGACTCTATCTTTTGGTTGGAGCACTTAATTCTTTTCCATTTAAGGTACTTATTGATAGGAATGTAGTTGTTACCATTCTTTATTCCTGTTTTTGATACATGTTTTTTTTCTTAAAGAAGTCCCTCCAACATTTCCTGTAATAATTGGCTTGTGGTGATAAATTCCTTTAGCTCTTTATCTGTCCTTCAACTCTAAATGATAGCTTTGCTGGATAAATTATTCTTGGTTGTATATCCTGGGTCTTCATCCTGTCAAATTTTTTGCCAAGCCCTTCTGTCCTGCATAGTTTCTTTTGAGAAATCAGCTGCCAGTCTTATGGTGTTCCCTTATAAGTAATTATTTTTTTCTCTTGCTGCTTTTAATATTCTTTCTTTGTATTTAACCTTTGGCATTTTAATTATGATGTGTCTTGGTGTGGGCCTCTTTGGATCCCTGATTTTTGGAATTCTCTGAGCTTCCTGGGGTTTTATGTCCATTTCCTTCACCAGGTTAGGGAAGTTTTCCATCATTATTTCTTCAAACAGCTGTTCAACATCTTGATTTTCTTCTGTTACACCAATCAGAAATATTTGGAGCCTTAATAGTGTCCCATATCTCCTTAAATTATTTTTATAGTCTTGGCATCTTTTTTCTTGCCATTCTGATTGAGTGTCCTGATTGGCTTTCCTGTCCTCTAGATAGGGCATTTGATCCTCTTCTTTATTCACTTTGTTTATTCCTTTTTTATTCCATTTAATATACTTCTCATCTCAGATAATGTGCTCATTTCAGACTGGTTCCCTTTTATAATTTCCATTTCCATTTTTATATCTTTGTTGAAGTTCTCTACACTTCCCAAAAGTTCATTGAGCATCTTTATAACCAGTGTTTTGAACTCTGCATCTGTTAGATTACTTGACTCCATTATATCTGGATCTCTGTTCTGTTCTCTCATATGGTTTCTGCTTCTTTGTCTTCCCATTTTGGCTGCCTTTCCATGTCTGTTTCTATGTACTAAGCAAAGCTCCTAAGTCTCCTGGTCTTATTAGTGTGGATTTGTGAAGTAGGTTCCAGTGGCACAGTCCTGAGAGGGGTTCAGCTGCAGGCCAAATTTAGCCCAAGCCTCTGCCCTCTGGGGCCACCTGTTAAGATTCAGCAAGCAATCCACAGATGCTGTGCTTATAGTTGCCTCAAAAGGCCACACCAGAAACGAGGCCAGCTGCCTCCACCAGTGTGAGTCTTAGCAAGGAGCACCTGATTCGCTGAGGATACACCTAGATGTGACTTGGGTGGGGCCCAGGTTGGGGTAGGCGGGGCTTCAGAGAGTCCTCTGGGCAGAGGACCTCTGTTATCCAGTTTGATGACGCCACAGCTATGGTGGCGCTGTGTCCAGTACACTGGCAGCGGGGAGGGCTCAACAGGGAACAATGGATACTGCCCGCACTTCTGTACAGAGTGAATCTCATCTGGTTCTCACTCCAACAATGTCTTCTCGTAAGGCCCTGGTGCCCCCGACGCGCAGTTGAACAGGCACTAGTGCTCAGAGTGAGCAGGTCCGTCACCGCGAAAATCCGCTCGCTGGCGCAGCCCCTTCAAAGGCGTCTGCCGCTGCCACAGCCTCCGTCTCAGCCACTCAGGAACAGGCAGCCCCAGGTCCTCGCCCCGTCCACCGCAGGGTGCCTTCTTGGATTTCCCCCTAGTCGTGTGGCTTGTTCACCTAGATCCCAGGTGATTGTTCCTTGCTGCTGCTCCTTGTTTCCGTCACAACTTTGATTTGGTCGCCAGGGATGAACATCTACGCCATTTCCCCCCTGTTCTAAACGTTTCTCTTTATGAGACAATGAGACAGAGAGATTCAGACTCTGGTAGACATGCGTGAAAGGGTTTTCCACAAAGTTCCTTCTATCGTCTACTCAAAATACTATCACATAATCATCGAATACAGTCCGCGCTAGGTTGTCAGTCTTCCGCTGGTGAGATTTCGCTCAGTATTTTAAAAGTTTCAGCTGCGAAGATCGTCCCTCCCCCAACGACAGCTCAGGCCACTGGGCTAATTGGTTCAGCCCTAGCCCAGCTCCTGGACCTGCTTCCTTAGCAGTAAAGGAATCCTCCTCCTCTTATATGTAGGTGACGAACACAGATCACATCCAATCGTAACTTTTGCCTTTTGGGAGCATTTAGAGATGAAGATTCCCTCTATTTCTAATAAAAATATTAGCATGCAAGTAGTCACAGAGAACAAGGTAAAAATATTGTGGAAAAATCTCATGCTTTGTTCTCTCTCTGCGTTTAAAACTTTGATCAGTGGTCTCTGGGGATGGGCAGGGCCTACCACTCTCCTGGTGACAGCTTATCAAGCCCATCTTTTCCCCCTGCCCTTCTTCTCTCTCATTCCCTCTCTCCTTCTCCTTTCTCCCTTGCTTCCTTCCTTCTCCCTCTCTCCTCTACTCACTGAGAATCAGTCTGTGCCTGAGGCCCTGTAAAGTCTCCAGATACTTGAGCTGAGCACAGTGAAGCTCCGCCTCTAGTGGGCCCACAGAGCGGTGGGGAGACTGGGAGTGGCGAGTGCTCCAAGCGGAGGAAACAGCACTGAGAAGCCCTGGATGTGAGAGGGACGCATAGAAAGAGTTAGCGGGTAGTAAAGAGAGATGGGCCATCACCCTGTTCCAGGCCCCACTCATCGCCCACAACACTTGGCCAAACCAAGGCTCCAGGCTGGTTAAGAGTTTCCCAGGAGCTCTGTGGGTTGAACCTGGGAGCTTTGCCTGAACTGTAACCTGGGAAAGTCCTGAGGCTTCTACATGCTGCCATCTGGGAAGTGGCCACCAGATGGTAGCAGAGGATCAGTGGGGTTACCTGTTCAGGCCCTGGAGTCCGCAGATACCCAGGTAGCCCTGGCAGTCTGACTATGGCCACACCTGCACCAGGCCCTGGTGCAATGCAGTCTCTGTCCTGACAGGAGGCGGTCAGAGTCTGGGCGTCAGACATGTATGTATGTGTATGGGTGTGTGGGCATATGTGTGCACATGTGCACATATGTACATGTACGAACATCTGTGTATGCATTGTGTGTGCACACATGCACATGTGTGGGCATGATTTGTGCACACATATCCATTTGTGTACATGCATGTATTCATGTGGGGGTGTGTATATGAGTTCATGTGTATAGGCGTGTGTGTATGTCTATGTGTGCCCGTGTGTATGTGTGTGCGCGCACGCTGCTAAGTCAGTATAACAAGAACTCCCTGCCCTTAATATCTAAGTCCTTGGCCTGCCTTTAGCAAGAATCCTCTTAGGCCCATTTAGCAAACACTCCCTACCCTTGACGTCTCCTCTCAGTAATTTTGCATCCCTGGCCCTTCACTCTGCTCCTTGCCTATAAATCTCCAACCATCTTTGCTGTATTCATAGTTGAGCTCAGTCTCTCTCCCCTATTGCAATAGTCTTGAATAAAGTCTTTTCCATTTTCACAAGTGTCAGAATAATTTTTCTTGAGCAAAGAGTGGAGCGACTGGCAGGGATGTTGGAGGGAACAAAGTTAGAGAAGTCTCTGTGAGTCTTTCATCTCTACCCCCTGGCTGTCCCTGCCTCTCTTACCTGGATGCCTGTAACAACCTCTACTTCATCTCCCTTTTTAGGGCTCACTGGCCCCCAGCTCGCCCCTACTCTGCAGCCAGAGACTTTTTCAAGCCCAAATCTAACCACATTCTTCCCCTCAGGGACCCCTAGCCTACAAACAGTCCATCTCCTCAGCCTGGCAGGCAAGCCCTGAAGCCTGAAGCCCCAGGCAGCTTCACTTTTTCTCCCTCCAAGCTTCAGCTCACTCTCATTTTCTCTGCTTCTGCACACATACCCCCCATCATAGAATTATACATCTGAATTCTATTCCATTTTCTAGGCCCAGCCCAGCCCTCGCCTTGTCTGAGAAGACATCCTTGGCTTTGTGCACCCTGAGCTCCTCGTCTTACAGCCTAGCAGGGTTGATTCTGTTCCTATGGCTGACCCCTACATCTCCCTGGAGGCAGGGGCCATCCCCAGGACCCTCTTCTCCCCGCTTTCTCCAAGTTATGGAACAGGAGGCTACTCGGCCATCTTGGGGAGTTTGGAGACAAGGGATTCACCAAGATAGGCTCTTCTGATCCTTCTTGGCTGGCGTGGGAGGAATGAATGACACTGGATTTGTGGCTATTACCACTGAAGCCCTGGATGTCAAAACTCCTAGAGTTTGGGTAGTATAGTGCTAAGAAGACAGGTTCTGGAGCCAAGCCACCTGGGTTCAAGTCCTAGTTCCACCATTTAGCAGGTAAATGACCTTGGGCAAGTGACCTACCCTCTCTGGGCTTCGTTCCCCTATCTGCAAAGTAGGGTAACAATAGTTGCTGTGAGGATAAAACAAATTAACACATATGTCAAGAACACGGAGTTTGGCATATAGCACTGACTTAAGGCTCATATAGTTATTACCTGTGGTCATTACAACTGGGTTCAAGTCTAGCAGCATCTCCGTGACCTTGGACAAGTCAGTTAACATCTGGACCACGAATGTGCTGGCCACACATACACAGACATACATATGCACATGCACACACACACATTTTGTGTGTTTATTTGTTTACTGTCTTCCTTCCTCATCACAGACCTGAAGTTAGTGCCACGAGGGCAGAAAGTTCACCGGCGAAGCACCAGTGCCTGGCGAAGTGCCTGGCAAATAATAGGCACTCAATAAATATTTTCCAAATAAATGAACAGATGTGGGCTTTCTTCATTCATAAAATGGACAACAATAACCCCTGTCACAACGGGCTACTATTAAGAATGAGCAAAACAACACAGGGAGAGCACCCAATTTTCTCCACGAGAGGAAAGGAGGACCTGAGACTGTGGTCTTAGAAGTGGACACCAGGGAGCAGCACAGGACCAAGTCATCTGGCCTCACTTAACCCTTGCCAAAAGGAGCTGGGAGAGGACCTTCCTGCAGCTCCTGGGAGGGTGAGCTGGGCACCACCCTCCCTGCCCAGCGAGGCTGCCAGGGAGGCTCTCCCAGGTCAGGCGCACACATCACTCATTCCTTCACCAAGCTTTAATTGGGTCACAGAAAGTTGAATAGACAGATTGTCGCTTTCACAGAGCTCAGAGCAGCAGGGAGACAGTCTCTGAACAAGTAATTAAAGTAATTACTTTAATTCAAGTAATTAAAGCAAAACAAATGCGTGCTCTGAAGGCGGCGTGCAGGACGCATTGAACACAGTGACCCTGTGTCTCAGGCTGAGATGTGACAGCTGAGCAAGGAACCAGGAAAGGAGGGAAGGAGATGGTGAGAGCTCTCGGGCAAAGAAAATAGCCAGTGCAAAGGCCCTGAGGCGGGAAATGCAGCGCTATTTAATCTCTGGCCCAGAGAAAGAACATGACTCCCTGAGATCCCACAGCCAGAACAGAGCCAGGGCTGGATCCCAGGCTCTGGCTCCCGGTCCAGGGCTCCCGCCCTTGTCTCTGGTTCCCCTTCCAACAAGCTTCATTCCTGATATAGCTGCTGCAGCCGCTGCTGCCGCTGCTGCCCCGGAGCATAGGAATGTTGGCTCTGATGCTGCCTGACCCAACTTCCCCATTTATGAGCTGATAAGAGATTGAAATTCTGATGTCTAGACTTAGACGATAACCAAATATCCTATGCAGATGGAGCCGATAAGAGCCTATATAGGGGGAAATAAGGCACCTTTCCCTGTGATCATGTTGCAGTGGTCTCGGCCAGGGCAAGGGACGGCTGGGCTGGCAAAGCGAAATACGATGGTTCCTAACAGGTGAGGGCATTGGCGGGAGCCAGAAGAAGCCTGGGAAGTTCAAGTTAAGACTGCTTCCTCTAGATGAGCATTCCCCGGAGCCTCAGCCCCAGGACAGGGCAACCCTGCCTCATCATTGGACTAAGAAAAGGTTGTACTGGAAACAAAACAACTAAATCCAAGAGGCTTCAAGCCACAAAGGTGCATTTCTCACTGACTCAGAGTCCATTACCGGGGCAGGCGGGACTCTTGTTGGCTCAGCGTGGCCCTGCTTGTCAACACAGGAAGACAGCTCAGGGGACGCGGAGCGTCTGCAATTAAATGCCTCCACCTGGTGGTCACAGCAAGGCATGCGGCCATGCCTGAGCTCGAGGTGGGTGGGTGGAATCATCGCATGTGCTCGGGAAGCAGACCTAGTAGGAGCGGTGCTCATGTCCGCTGCCCACCTTGGGATGGACGGTCAGAGACGCCTGTGAAGCCACAATGGGGGCCGGCCCTCGCTTAGCTCAGCATTTCCAAAAACGGCTGCCAGGGGCACTCGCGACATTTATCGAGCATCTATTCTTATCAGTCCAGGGCTCCGTGAGCGTGAGCGTTACCACATTTAATCCCCAGGACGACACTGTAGGTAGGCACCGGCATCCTCCCATTTGACAAATGAGAAAGGTTGAGGCACAGAAAGGTGGGAGCAATTCGGCCAAGGCCAACAGCATGTAAATGAGGAAGACTTCACGCCGGTGCCTAACCTTCAAACGAGGACTCTGAAAGAGAGAGAAGGGGGTTTTATGAGGAGCAGCTTCCATAAAGAGGAGACTTTGAGTGGTAGGTGGGTGAAGAGGATATATTTAAGATATTATTCTGTCATACAATATAAGTCTTGTCTTCCTCTTAGAGATATTTCAGTAAAAATGTCTGGCTGTTGGTATCTTTTTTTCTTTTACAATTATTTGCATTTACTTCTTTATTTTGAAATTGTCTAACCCAATAGTTGAAAGAATAGCCCTCACTGGGATCCACCAACTATTAACATCTTGTCACACTGATGCCACACACACTCACACACACGCACTCACACCCCACGCACTCACACCACACGCACTCACACCCACGCACTCATACCGCACGCACTCAACACACTCACACCACACGCACTCGCACCACACGCACTCACACCACACACACTCACACCACATGCACTCACACCCCACGCCTCACACCACACTTTTGCCATACCATCCAAAATTGAGGTGGGACATCATGACGCTTCATCTCAAATACTTCCGTGTGCCCTCCAGGAGCAAGGACATTCTGCTACACAACCCACACCAGCGCCACACCGAAGAGCAGCACCGTTCATTAGGCAACATTGGCCAACACGGTCCACACTCACATTTCCTCAGTTGCCTCCCAGGCATGCTTTGTGGCTGTATCTTCTTCCCAACCCAGGATGCAATCAAGCATCATGTGTGGATTGGGCTTGATGTCTTCCCTATACCATTTCTCATGACGCTAGATCCTTTGAAGAATCAGGCCAGATGTCTGCAGAATGTCCCCGGGATTCCCGTGTTAGCCTCAGGCCAAACGTTTCCAGCAAGGGCAGCTCATGCCGTCAGCCTATCTGCCCAAGGCCAAGGCCCAGCCCTATGCTCCGTGAAGAAAGTGAGTGCCAAGCCTCTCAGCATCAAAGCATGCTCCCTTTGATGGTTAACAAGTAACCTTTGGGGAGACATTCAAGACTGTGACTATTCTGTTCCCCAATGAATTTCACTCCATGGTCTTAGTATGCGTTGATGAGTCTTGCCTGAATCACTTATTACATTGGAGGTTGCAATATGTTAATTTCCTAATGCTTCAGACAGACAGACAGATAGAGAAGGCCTGGCTCTCTTGAATGCAATACCATCTGAGGCTGGTCCTAGGCTGTCCAGTGCTTTCCAAGTCATGCAGGTGGCCAGGAGAAGGAAAGTGGCAAGCTGTTGCAGCCGGCAACCAGCCCCAGCTCCATCATTAACTGGTTGTGGGTACCAAGGGTGGCCCTAGCACCAGCAACATTGACTCACCTGGGAAATTACTGGAATGCGGGCCTCTCAGTAGGAATCTGCAGTTTCAGAAAGGTCCCTTGGGGGATCCACATAGCTGGGAATGTCTGGTTAGGACTGGCCGAGGAACGCCCTAAGCCTGTCTGAGCTTCAGCCTCTCCAGGAGAGACGAAGGTCACAAAGGCTCATTGCTCAGGTCTGGCTTTTCCAGAAAAGCAGATGCTAATTCCTGCCTGTGCAAGAAGGTGATGATGTTGGTGACGGTGACCACCACAACAACTACCATTCTAAGAAGAAAGACCTTAGGATACTTTCTCCCATTTTGCAGGTAGAAAACCTGAGGCCCAGGAAGGAGGAGCAGCTTGCCCGTGGTCACACAGGATGGCAGAAGCAGATGCAGGACTTGAACGAGGTTTCCAATCCTAGTTCATGAGCTGTCTTTCTCAAAGGAGCCCATGGCAAGGTTATTAAAGAAAGGTAGGTTCTTCCTCCCTGGAGATGTGTCTGTTTGCAGTAAATGGCGAAGGAGCCCATTGTGGCCTTGGGGCGAGAGTTAACTTGACTGAAAGGGCAGACACTGGCCATCTTTCCCCTTCTTAGAATGACAGGGGCGTCTCTTCTGGAAAACCTCATGGCTCTGAGCCTGACACTCAGGCAGGGGCAGGAAGAGTCCCACGAGCACCTCTGCAGAGGATGCTGGTCTGGTCCAAACGCCACCCTGATTTGTATAGCATGTCAGAGTTCACAAAGTGCTAAGTGACCTTGGTCAAGTCCCTGCCCTGGGCCTCAGTTTCCCCATCTGTCAGCTGCACCAGAGGTTGTGGTTATCTCTAATTACCTTTGGCTCAGAACCAGCGGTCGTGTACACAACGAAAATGAAGATTTGGCTTCTTTCTTTAAACTGAACAAATTAAAGTATTTGGCTCCAAGACAGCTTCATTCCTAATCCAGCCCCACCTGGCTCTCACAGCACCGCATCCTCCAAGGCCACGGCTCCTCTGGGTCTTCTGGCTCCCAGCCAGACGCAGCCTGGGCACATGCTTCCACTCAGCATCTTTGGCCAGCCGCTCTGCCAAAGACTTGACCCAAGGACTTGACCCATGGCCTTGCAGGCTTCCAGGGGGCCTAGAGGGACTGCTGGGTCCCAGTTACAAGAGTGACAAAGGCCCTGACAGGGCAGCACTTGTAGCTCCCACACACGGCTGGCTCTCCCTGCCCAGTACCAGCAGCCAAGACCAGGTGGTCAGCTGGGGCAGAGGCTGAGTGACCTCAGGGGGCAGCTTGTGGGGTGGCGGTACTAAGAGAGGCCTTGAGTGGTTTACTCAGACACAGACCCTGTGGGGCCAAGTTGCAAGGCGGGAGAGCAGGACTCAGCCGTCTGGCTCAGGCCTTGGTGCTGGAGGGAGGCGGGGAGGCTGCGGGGCAGCCAGGCCGGTGGTAGATGAGGGCATTGGCTTCAGCATTGGATAGATCTGAGTTCAAAATCTTACCCTGTAGCCTCAAGCACGTCCCTTGCCCTTTCTGGTTCCATAGCTGTAGAATGGGTCAGTAATATTACTAAGCCACATGGTCATTTTGAGGATTGTCTGAGCCAAAATGCACAACATGTCTCACATATAGTGAGAAGCCGAGTAAGTTAATAGTTGTATTATTATTATCATTATCATTATTATCATTACTGACATAGTGTTGAGGAGAATGAAGAAAGTCTTAATTTGACATCTCACTTCTAATACATTGCCCCAAATGGTGAGCTGGATCAGCTTCTGGATGTCAACGATGGCCACCACAGAGGGAGCTGGCAGTCGCCTGGGGACTTGGTGGGGAGAATCGGAGCTGGGAGGCAAAGGCTACCCCACCTAAGAACCTCAGCCTGCCTCCACCCCACAGGGCTCAGGACCCACAAGCTCTGAACTTCTAGTTCAGAAACTCCAGAGGTCTTCACTTCACGGGGAGCTTTTAAAGTCTGTTTTAAAAATGAAGATGTGGAGTAGGTCGTGCCTCTGGGCAGAAACGACCGCACCTTCTAACCGAGGTCAGTCTGACTTCCCAGCAAGAGCAAGACCACCAGGTCAGCAGGCTTTCAGTCTGTCTTATGAACCTCATTCCTAATAGTGAGGGTGGTCTCAGGGCCCAGGCTGAGCAAGGGAGCTGCTTTCTGCAAGGCCCCACTTTTGGGGTGTGGCAGCTCAGGACAGGGGACTGACCACCCAGGAGGCATAGCATCATTCTCCTTTCTCTGAAAATGCAGCCATGAAGGTTCATTAGTTGATGCACGAATATTTGCAGCACAGTTAATATGTCAGCAACAGGATGAGTAAATAAGTGATGTCATACAGCAGAATACTATACTGCAATGAAAGGGGATGAATTGCAAGTACACCGCCCAACATGGATGAGTGTCACAACCATAACACGGAGCCAAAGAAGCCAAACACACGTAAAAACATGCGCAATGAGTTCATGCACATACAGCTCAAAACATGTGCAAAATTAAACTCTGTGGTTTAAGAATGTCTGTGTAGATAGCAAAACTATGAAATAAAACAAAATAATTAAAAAAGCAAGATCATGGTTAAATTTGGGGGGAAAGAAAGGCACAGGGGGTTCTAGTTGCTGATTATGTTCTATATCTTGACCTGGGTGGAGGTAGTTAAGTGAGTGTTTAATTTGTAATTATTTGTGAAATTGGACGCATCTTTTATGTACTTTTCTATATGTATATAATATTCTGGAATAAAATTTATAAACAAAATAAGGTCAAAAAGAAAGTGATGAGAGATGTCCAGATGAGAGAGAAATTGTGTCTGAGGAAATCAGGGAAGACTTCATGGAAGAGGGGGTCCATTCAGCAATTGCCTCCTGAGAGCCCTCTACTATTAGATATTAGGTCCTGAGATGACAAAAGTAAACAAACACGGCACTCCCTGCCCCTACGGAATTTACATTCCAGGGAGGGAGACAGGCAGGAGTCAAATAAGCATGCCTTAAATTGTAGACCACAAGAATGGATGGCCTCAAGAGTAAAGTCCAGGGGGCACTAAAATCTGAAGAGTGAGTCTGGGTTGCTCAGGAATGGTGGGTGAAAGAGTTCGGAGGGGGCAGCCCTAGTGACGGTCCTCAGGAGAGAGGGAGCTTGGCCTCAAGGAGCTGCTGAAAAGCTCACGTGGCCAGGCGCAAAGAGCCGGTGAGGAAGCGGCGTGAGATGTGTAGCATGGAGAGCTGGGAGGGGATATTTGAACTGGGCTATGAAGCTTGGGTAGGAGTTCACCAGGCAGAAATTGTAAAATTCTCAAGGGCTAGGATTCCGTGTCTTGCTCGCCCACGCCTAGTGCCTAGCTGTGCTGGGTAAATACGTGCTGATTTCTCTTGAAAAGCAAAAAGTCAGAGAATGGGAGAACGGATTAGAGGTCATAATACCGGGGCCATTGTTCTTGGCCTTAGAGAAGTGGGGGTGCGGCAGGTTTGAGACCTGGGGGCGGGAGTTTCCTTAGCATCTGGGCTCTTTCTCATCCCTCAGCAACTTTAGTGGTACAGTAAAGTCACCAACAAAGAGAGGAGGGAGCTGGAAAGGGAAATTCCAAGAGAAAAGCCATCTGGTCTGGAAGCAGCTGACAGCCCAGCCGCTGCCACCACCACCACAGACCTGGCTTACACCGCCTCTTCCACACCCTCACCCCAAACCCCAGGGTCTCATGAGAGTGACAGCAACAGGGCCCGGGACACTGGAGCCAGACGCAATCAGAGCAAGGAGCCCGTGGCTGTGGTGGCTGGAGGAATCCGGTCGTTAGTGGGCAGCTGAGGGAGCCGCGCTGTCTCCCCTGTGTTTACTTGGCTCTATTGAGGGGCTGGAAATTTGATCTCCGTGGGGACCAGGCCCTGGTCAGCCCCTGCCCAGAGTCTCTGATGGAGCTCTGGCCTCTCGGAGCTGCTGAGGACGTCCTGTTATCTGGAGAAACAGACTAAAGAGCAAGCAGAGAAGGGACTTGCCCCAGCGTAAACTGTATAACAGCAGCTCCCGTTTATGGGGTGCTTGCGATATGCCAGGCACTGGGCTAAATGCTTTATGTAGAACACCCTACGAGGAAAGCATTATTTTTCTTGAAGAGTTGGGGACACTGAACCTCAGAGAGGGCAAGTAACTTGTCCAAAGTTACATAGCACTGGAGCTGGATCGCAGTCCAGATCTGCCCAATTCCAAAGCTAGTGCCACCAACCACCCTGCAATCTGCCTCCCAGGGCAGTGTGCACCGTGGCCGGGAGGCTGCTGGCAACGAGGCTGGCAACGAGTGTCTCCAAGAGGAATCTCCTGCAAGGGCACCCAGCGGTGCCCAATAATATTACATACTGGATTTAAACTTTGACTCGTTTTTGTTTGTTTGTTTGTTTTTGGCTTTGGACTGGTTTTCAGATTCGTTCATCCAGCGATGTGTTGTAAATTTCCGGCGAACAGAGACCATGAACCCGCTGCCAAGAAGCCAGGCACAGTACTGGAAATAGGCTGATTCTAAGAACCTCATTGTTGATTTGAAAACTTACCTTTCCCATTCTTCTCCATTTCTGTTCAGTTTTTGTGGCTTTTCCAAAGCCTTGGTAAACTTGTTTACAACTTCAGGCTGAATATCTCTCAGAGTAAAGGGATCTAAGTGATTGCTTTATCTGGTTGAGCTAAGTGTCTAACCTTGACCTCCCTGTTGTAATTCCAGTCCATTTTCTCACACTCAGTTCTGAGGTGAAGGAAACAGCTGTTCTTTTTCCTCTGAGAGGTCCCGTGCCCTAAGCAGGAAGAAAGGGCTCACCCCTTCCCCAGCCCAGGAATGTTGCTGTTACCTTTCCTACCGGAAATTTCTTCACCGAATTGCTTTCCTTTCCTTTGATGCAATAACGCTTCTTTGAGCCACTTATTCACCCATTAGGCCTTTTAGGGGAATAATCCTGAGTCTTTCCAGCTTGAGAAATTCCAAGAAACTCGAGTCAGACATCCAGGACCCTCCCTATTGCACAGGAGTCTAGACAAGGCCCCTTCTTGTATGGCTGGGGGAAAGAAGGTCACCCAGGGAGGTGGCAGCACAGCAGGTTCCTGACTTATTGTCTCCTGCTCCCAGGCCACTGCCCCTCCCCACCCCAGGAGCTCTCACTCCCTCTGTCTTGAGTCCAGGTACCCTTTGGCCAGCTCCAGAGAACAAGAGTTAGGCTTTCTGTGTAAAGAACAGGGACACAGTGATCACCAGGCCTCCAGCCCTCCCCTGTCAACTTCTTCCTGGATTTTGTGTCCATATCCTATGTCGCCACCTGAGACCTTGAGTGCAGACTAATTCCTTGTGAGGTGACCTCACCAGCAGGGCCAGGATTCTTGAAGAACAAAAGATAGTAGTGCCAATTCAGCACGGATACACACACACACATGCATACCATCCCCATATGTGTAAGGACAGGACAGTGATCTCTTGGGTCTACAGGCTTTCTTAGCACACTCAGGCCCTTAAACCTCATGACCCAGGCTTACAAGCTCACCAGCAAATTCCCACAACCCTTCCCAAAGCCTGAAACTGAGTCACGGAGTTGAATCCTAGAGCCAGACACCATCTGTGTTCCTGCCCAGGGCAGAAATCCTCTTCCAGTTTGCCAAGGGACATGGTGAACATGACCTGTCAAGGCATCTCACCCCACTGTTTGACAGCCCTGGAGGCTGCCTGGAGGAGCAGAAGGAACAGGGCTATGGGGTCAGGAGAACTGATTTCAAACCCTGACTCTAGTATATGCTAGTCGTGTGGCCTCAGGTAAAGTCGCTTTACCTCTCTGAGCCTCCGTTTCTCCGTCTGTGCAGTGGGGAGTAAAATATTTGCCTTGTGGATCTGGTGTGAGAATTAAATGTGAGAACATATATGAAACCCAAATGTCAGCTGCACTGTCCCAGCCCCTGGAGACAATGGAGCAGAGTGATCATTGTCATGAGAATCACTACTGTATCTACTAGTGCATCTACTGAAAACCATATGCGTGGTCAGTGCTCAGTGCCTTACGTGGATTGTGTCATCTAATCTTCACAGTGACCTCCATAGGAAGCATGCCATTGCCCCATTTTTCAGATGAGGAAGCCAATGATGCTAAGTCCCTTAAAGAAGGGTGTGTAACTAACTGGCCAAGGCAACCAGGTAGAGCCTGGGATTTCAACCTAGGTCGCCTGCCCTGGGAACCTACCTGTTTAACCACTGTAATACGTGGCCTCTTCAAACCTGATGTTCACTAAACACTACTAGTCATCCTTAAGATTTACTGCTGAATTGCCATGGACCCTTTCCTCCCGCTCGAAAACCATCTTCAAGATTTCAGCTTGAGAGTTTTCGCTTTCTTGTGCTCTCTCTGCTGTTTGTCTCCAATCTTCTGAGTTAATTCAGTATGGATCATTCAAGAGCCTTGAGCTCCTTGGTGCATCTACTGAGATGCAACACTCAGCCCCTTCCTCAAGCACCATGAAAAACTTGTTCCCCCAAGTCGTCTATGGCTGTACCCCAAATTTAACCGAAGAGGAAATATGGAAAAATGTTGGCGGTACAGAACACAACTTTACATCGAACGTTTGACATCCCTCTTTTCCCTCCAACCCCATAGCTCCAAGAATTGTTCCCTGCTCAGTTGGCCTCACAGGTTCTTGTCTCCACCCATGAGAGTCCCCTCTCTCCTGCTCCCCGTCCCACACCTCCACCACCGCCCCCAAGTCCAGTCTGTTGGGAATAGGAATTCTGCCGCCTCCAGCCCTTTATCCCAAACCCTCCCACGGTCACACCCATCCAGGGACCTTCCAATGACCTAGACCCACTCTCTTACAGGGCAATGGGGCTTTCATCGCCTTCTTCATTCCCTGGCACCATGCCTGGTGTTTGGTGGACGCAAGGGATAATGACTACAGTAGCATAAGGACATTCTTCCTCAGGTTAAGGAGCAACAAGCTTTTTTCCAATCGCGATCCTAAAATATCAAAAGTCGCAGACCTTTGAAATGATCTTAGGCAGAATTTCTCAATGAGGCACAACCTGCCCTTAGGGGGTAGGACTGTCCTGTGCATTGCAGGACACTTAGAATCCCTGGCTCCCTGGCACTATCTGCCACTAGGACTCCACCTCCCTCATTGTGACAACCACAAAGGCTCCCCCGTCTCTCTCACACACACTCATGCACAAGCACGTCAACGCCTGCGCACACGCACATGCACGCACACGCGCGCACACGCACCGGATGGAGGACCACTCCTCTCGTGCCACTGGAAGGGTAGCCGTCATGGAACGCCAATTTCTTTGGGCTGTAAGCACTTGAAAAACAGCGAATGTAGGCAGAGGCTTTCTCTGAACTCCCCGTCTCTGCCTGAAAACAGATCCTCCTAAAGGAACTCAATCATTATCAGTTCCCCTCTCAGGGAGTGTCATCAGCCAGGGGGACTGACTCTTGTCAAAGGAGAGGAGACCAGAAGTCGATTTTACATCCAGGCGAACTTTGTTACAAACCATCACACCTCCCAACCATTCTTCTAAGGCCCCACGCGTCTCTTCTAAAAATCATTTCCCCTCCCTAGGACACCTACATCCCCCTTCCTTTGCCCTATTAAGATGGTGCTGAATTCTGAAACCACCTCTCTGAGTTACTCTCTCTGCGTCTCTTCCACATATCGATTACGTTTAGTAAACCTCTGTGCGTTTCTCTCTTGTTAATCTGTCATTTATCGCAGGGTGTTAGCTTAGAACTCAGAAGGGTAAAGGGGAAATTCTTTTCCTCCCTTACACACATGTGGATTCACGAGACCAAGAGAAGAGTGGCCATGCCTGGGGTCATAGCAAGTAAGGCTGGAATGCAAGATTCCTGCCACAGCAGGAGAGCCTGGCCGGGGAGAACGGTGCCTCCACTGCCCACTGAGGAGGCCGAGACCAGGGACAAGGGCCCTCTTGTCACTCCACTCACGATCTCTGCAAACCAAATTCCCCGTTCCCCCTGCCCTAAAGGCCAGAAGCGTGCCAGGCAGATACCAGCAGAGCAAACACCAGCCTCTCGCATTTCGAGGGCTTACAAACTCTGCCTGGTTTCCAGTCAACCAGAAGCATCAATGTCAAGTGAGGTTAGCGAGGAGTGCTGCCTGGGAAAGGCTGAGCGGCCAGACCTCCCCCTGGCAGCTCTCCACACACAGCCTGGCCCTGGGATTCCTGCTGTCAGCTGCCCAGAGACGCAGGGTGGGGACAGGAGGGGGGATTTCCAGAATCCAAATGTGCCAGCAAGCCATGCTTTCCAGATGTGAGGACGCACCAGGCCAAACACATAGCTCCAGTCCCTACTAGAGCACAGCGCTGGTGGGGGTGGGGCCACGGTAGGCCCAGGGAGAAGGGCTGACCTTGAACTGCACCTCCTACGGTGCTCAGAGTACCTCTCCCCACTCTCTGACGAATAATTATGATGACCCCGCACCCCATTTCACACATGATGAGACGCAGAGAGGCAGGGTGGTACATCACAGAGGCCCACGGACCTGCCGCTTACTAGCTGTGTGACTGAGGAGATGCACTCCAATTTTAGTTTCTCCTGGATCATCAGGAGGGTAGCACCGGCCTCGGGGATGGTTCTGAGACCAAGAGACACTCACCGTTGTTGCAGCAGCCCAGTGCCTGCTTCACGGTGGCAGCTGAGAACATATCTTTCGGAACTGGCAGGTTGAACAAGCCACATTGGTGATGTAATCAAAAGCACAACTTGATTTGAGGGTCTCGTTATCTCTTTAAAATGCAGTCAGTGGGGTGACTCCAGAAAGGGATGATTTTTCGGCTTGGTCCTAGGTAATTGTCTGAGACAATCAGGAGAATGCCTAGATATATGCAGAATTTTCTGGTCCAGAAATAGGGGCAGTGGTCAGCTTCTCCGCTCCTTACTGCCAGACCTCATCATCCAGGCTACAGTTTCAACCCAGCTGGGCTTTGAGCCGTAGTCAAGGGAAAGAGCAAATGGGAGCAACAAGAAAGTCCTTACCTGGGGGTTCTGTGGTAGGCCGGCTCGATGCTCTCTGAGCCTGCATTTGCCTTTCCTGGACAGTTCCATGGGGGTGTCTGAGGATTCCAGTTGTGCCAGCTGTTCTCTCTCTGTCCACATACACAGAGCCTCCTATGAAGACCCTGCCACATAAAGACCTCCCCAAGAAGATACCCCCCCTTCCAGAAGATTCTCTAGGGCAGACACTAGAAGGGCTGTCGCTCACCTCTCCTGGCCCACATCTGCCTCAGGAAATACCCTCTGTGTGGAGGGTCAATCCTCCCACAATCAACCCCCCACTCTCTCTTCCCTGACAGAGGCCACTTGAGCTTTCTCCAGTCCCCAGTGTCCCCCAGCTTCCGGGAACACAGGTGGGGCTTTCTTCAGGTGGTTCGTTAAAGTGAAAAAGGTAGCAGCCCCCTCACACCTTCAACCCCCTCACATCCCTACCCTCATGACAAAAGCTTTCTTCAAAAAAGTTTCTCACAAATCTTCTCTTGCTTTCCCTTTTTTCGATGTGTTATATTCAAGGGCCATGGCTTTCTCTGCCACTTTCTTGTAAATTCTTGTAAATTGTCCACAGGCGTGAAGAGCCGCATCTTAGCCTCCCCTTCCGCTCGGATTGTAACTGGCTTAGGCAAGAGGGAAGGACTAAAGAGGACCTGCTAATGTGGAGAGGAAAGTATTTTTTAGGTAGTGAATGGTAGAATTTTAAATCCTATTTTAAATCAGTAATGAAATATATATTCACTGTAGAAAAATCAAACAAGCATAAAGAAAAATAATGAAAACTACCCATAATTCCATCCCCAGAGACAAATGCCATAAAAATGCAGTCTTGTTTTCTGTCCACATCAATGACGATATAATTTATAAAGATAATTTGTGTCTCTGTTTTTCCCTCTGAATCACCTCTGCCACTTTCTCCATTGTAGGAGGCAGCCTGGCTGTCACCGTATCCCTCCCTGCCTTGGGGTTAGGGGAAGGTACTTTTTCAGGGCTGAAAGACAGAGCTTCCTAAAGAGAATCCCTGCCTTCATCTTTCGTGAAAATCTGAGGTCACAGAGCAGCTTGTGCTAAGCGTCCTTAGAGGGACAAGAGTAGAGGGTTGTGGCTTTAAGACCAGAGAGAAGAGGGAGGGGAAAGGAGGGGATCCCAATCAGAAACGGAGGTGGGGCCCAGAGGGGGTGGCTGTGAGGTTCAGTAAGGCTGAACCCCATATACCCCTAAACCTACAACCCCCGCCAAGGAAATACCAGGGAAGCTAGATTGAGGGGAACATGAAGCCCCACCATCCAGGCTGGTGTGGACAAAGAGGAGAGAGAAAGAGCCCCCAGATGACTGAGATTAAATTTTTCACTGGTCCATGGATGCACTAGGCAGAAGTCTGAGTCAGAGCTAAGGTAGTTTTTTAAAATAGAGACAAACATGAAAGTTCCTACATGTCTGAGTTTGTGGCTGATATCTGCAAACCTGCCACACTCTAGTAAGTTTTAGAAGTTATGGTATACACAGATTATAGCACATAGCGTAGCTAGATTTTGTACCCTGTTTTTCTTTTAATAAGTCACGAGCACTTCTTTCAATCATTGAATACACCATTAATTAAATTTTTGAACTATTAGTCACATAACATAAAATTTACCATTTTAAAGTGTATAATCAGTGGTTTTTAGTGTGTTCACTATGTTGTACAGCTAGCACCACTATCTAATTCCAGGACATTTTTATCATCCCCAAAAGAAACTGGTACCTGGAAGCAGTTAGTCCCAATTCTCCTTCCCCCGTCTCCTGGCAATGACTGACTAATCTACTGTCTATCTCTATGGATTTGCCATTCTGGACATTCACATAAATGAAACCGTCTCTGGCTTCTTTCAGTTAGCATGTTTTCAAGGTTCATCCATGCAATAGCATACATGTTGTTGCATGTAATATACTTGAATAATACTTTGTTGTATGGATATACTACATTTAGTTTACCCATTCATTAGCTTATTGGCATTTGAGTCATTTCCATTTTTGAATATTATGAATAATGGTGCTATGAGCATCATGCACACATATTTGTGTAGACAAATGTTTTCCTTGCTCTTGGATATACACCTCAGAGGGGAATTGCTGGGTAATATGATATCTCTATATTTAGCTTTTTGAGGGCTGCCGTTTTCCATGGTGACCCCATCATTTTACATGCCCATCAGCAATGTATGAGGATTCCAGTTTCTCCACATCCTCACCAACATTGGTTATTTTCCTCTTTTTTTTTTTTTTTTAATGATAGCCCTCCTAGGGAGTGTGAAGTGGTATCTCATGGTGATTTTTATTTGCATTTCCCTAATGACTACTAATGTTGGGCATAGATATGTTTTTAAATTGGAATTTTAGTGGCCATGTAAACTCTATCATAGATTGCTGTATTGTATTTTTTAATGAGTATTCCTTTAAAAAAACCTTTTAATTATAATGGAAATGCAACCATTTGCAACAGCATGGATGGACCTAGAGCATAGTTGCTAAGTGAAATAAGTCAGACAGAGAAAACCAAATATTATATGGTTTCATTTATATGTGGAATCTAAAGAACGATATAAATAAACACGACATAAATAGATCTATTATGCCATAATGCATTTTTAAATTAGCTGTTATTAAATCTTCAAGTTGTTTCTATTTTTCCAATGCATTTATACATCTAAGCCTTTGCATAGTGTAATTATCTCTAATTTAACCTCATGCATTTATTCACTTATTCATTCATTCATGTATTCCACAACTCTCTACTAAGCCAGACCTATTCAAGGTGCAAAACAAAAGTCAATCCCTTCCTTCCTGGAGATCCCAATCCAGTGATTTAGGAAGCAACCATGCAAAGAAGCCTGTCATCAGAAAAGCTGATGAGAATTATGAAGGAAAAGCACAGGGTGCACTGAGCGTGGCAAGGCCCGAGGAGAAAAGTTAGCCAGGGCTGCGGTAGAGGCAGGAAAGAACATTCCAGGCAGAGGGAACAGCATATATGAAGCCCTTGTGATGAGAAATGGCTTTGTCTATTTCAGGAACTAACAGAAGACCTAAGTGACTGGGCAGACATGAGGAGAGAGGAAATCGGGGGGAGGTAGAGGGGATGGAAGTGGAGGGAAGAGGGACCATGTTGTTTGACAGCCAGCTGTAAGACAGCTAAATGTGGAGACAGTTGTTTTCTTCCCAATGTGTCACTTTTAAAAAGCAAAAGAGAGATAAGAGAGAAGGAGTTGGGGAGAAGAGGATCTCTGAAGACAGCACACTTAAACGAACGTGTTCTTGCCCTGTATGTTCCTACACGAGCCAGACTGAGTACCCATCAGTTACCCAGGCACTTCTGTCACCAGCCATGTCTGTGCCCACCTGAGCAGCTTATACAAGGACCAGCACACACTGCACTACATGATCCTTCCACCCTGGCCAGGGCTGCCTGGACCAAAGTGGGTGTTTGAGCTAAAAGCAGCCAATCTTGACATTGGCCAGCAGTCTGAGAAGTGACCTAGTATAGTCTAATAAAAAAAATAAATATTTGTTCTTTGTCCTTGGTTCCTGGCACTGGAGATCCTAAATTCCTTGGAATTCATTGCTCTTGTATGTTAATGAGATGACTCATAGGGGGACCTAGGTAGGTTCGGGATGGGCACTGGTTGTCTGCACTGTGACTCCTGGGAGGGAAGAGAGGCTAGAGATCGAATTCAATGACAATGCCCAGGGACTAACTCTATCATGCCTACATAATGAAACTTCCATAAAACCCTCTAAACAACAAGCGTTTGGAGAGCTTCGGGTTGGTCAACACATCGACTTGCCGGGAGGCGAGATGCCCGCAAGGGCATAGAAACCCACCTCCTGCCATATTTTGTCCTATGTCCTATGCATCTCTTCCACTGGGCTGCTTCTGGGTTGTATTCTTTATAATACACCAGTAACAGTGAGTAAAGCATGTTCCTGAATTTTGTGAGATGTTCTAGCAAATTACGGAACCTGAAGAGGGGGCTTGGGGGGCCTCCAAATTCATAGCTAGTCAGTCAGAAGTATGGGCGACCCTGAGACTTGCAACCGACATCTGAAATAGGGGCAGGCTTGTGAGACTGCGCCCTAAACCTATGGTGTCTGCTCTACCTCTGGGGGGTTGTGTCACAATCGAATTGAATTTGTGGACACCCTCTGGTGTCAAAGAATCAGAGACCAGGTATAAGAGATAATTTAGTCGCCCGGTCGGTGACTTCTAAACCAATAAGTTCCTCGTTTTGTATAAGTTGAGATATATACTGCTCGCTGAGTCTAAGTCGAGAGTGCGAGCCAAAGCTGAGAAACGTGAAGAGAAGCAAAGCGACACTCTGGTGGAGCTGCAGCGGCCAGGAGCTCACAGGACTGTAAGGCAGGAGGAACGATGAGGAGGCAAAGGCCGCATGGAGGCAGAAGCCCTGGACAGAAGGAAAGAAGATGTGGTAGGGAACAGCGGCAGATGCAGGAAGAGGCTGCAAGGGGTGGGGAGGCCTGAGCAGGCACGCACGAGAGAAGGCTGCTGGAGAAGTCCAAGTGTTGGATCTAAACAACTCTCCAGTTCTCTAAAGAGCTTTCCAGACGCCGAGAGCCCTGGATGAGCTACAGTGGAGATTCTGTTTTCCTCATTTCCTCCTGCATCCTGCTTGCTGAAAGTAACCTGGCAGTATCTCTGTTCCTGACACACATCTCACGTTCCAGGCACGTGGGCCTGGGCCTAGCTCAAGAATCCCAGGCCCCATTTGGCAGAGGGGAACTTGGACGTGGGGGAAGCTCTGAGGAAAGGCATTGAGTATCCTCAGCCCAAGTGGATGGGGCAGTAACTAAGAACAGGGGTGCTGGGTGGGCAGAGGGGAGGCAGGGGTACAGCTCAGATCCAGAAGCCAAAAAGCCCAGATCTGACTCTGAGTCACTGTAAGGATCCTAAACACATCTTGTGCCCTATCTAGGCCTTAGTTTCTCTATCTCCATAAGTAGTTGATTTCTACATCCCATCCCAGGGTGAGTATTTGGTGTATCCATGACATAAGGGGCAAAAATCATCTTTAAAAAATCCCTGGAATCTCAAAACTCCAATAAGCCAACAAATATTGTCATCATTTGTTTAAGAAACACAACATCAAAAACTTAAGATGACTGAGACAATTTTGTTTTAAAAATCTGAAATGAAAAACTGCACAAGATCAGGATATTTGAAATACTGGGCTCTGAGGGCTGGTGGAAGGAGAGGGGTCAGATCTGCTGGTGACTACCTGTCTTGACATCAAAAGGGCATCTTCCACCTTGGGACTGAAAGAGCCCCAGTTTAAATCTCTCAGCATTCTAGAAGGTCAGAAGAGTCCAAGATCCTAAAAAGGCTCCACATTTTAAAATTCCAAAGGTTCTAACATCTCCAAGATTTCAAGACTTCTAAAGATTGTGAAAGCTCTAAGGTTTCCAAAATTCTCAAAGACTTCACTCAGCTCCTCAAATGCTAAAACCCTCCAAAAGCCACTTTGGGCCTACATGGAATCTAGCTTGAGGATCATGAAAGGAGCATCTTTATCTCCTGCTTTTGCTATGACCAGGGGCTGCAGCCACCCCTTTGGGCATGGCTATACCTGAGGGTCACGGGAGGGGCAGTTTTTCTGAGTTCAGCGCGGTCTCCATGACAAGGAGTCCAAGGAGTCCCTGAGCAAAGTAGATTGGACCGTAGTCTTTCTCCATGCCCCTCTGAGCCCGCCACTGTTCTCCATGCCCCTTTGGGGCCCTAATTCTTCTCTAGGAAAGGACAGTGTGTCTGGGGCCATGGGCTCAAAGTTTCTCCTTGTCATTTGTTCCAAAGCATGCTGCCTTTAGAGAGCTCACAGTCTGGCTGAAGACAGACAGCTAAGCACTAAGGAGCCCTGGAAGGGATTTAGCCGGGCAGTGACATGGCCAGGCTTGACCCCTCTTGACCTTCTGCCCTGCCACTAACTGCCTCCCCACCTACCAGCTGAACCCAGGTCACATCCCACAGATGCCGCAGAAGGAAGAATATTGGAGGCTCCAGTTGGTAGCAGGCTGGTGGGCCCCCGAGACTATTGCCTGCCTTGGCTTCCTGATACCTTGGTCCTGCTGTTGGTCTGCCCACCCCAGACGTGGTCCTTCACCTTACGCCCTGTTGGGGTATCTCCAGTTCAGCTTCAGCTCTGGTTCTGCTGCTCCCTGAGCTGGGCCCTCTGTTCTATTCCTGATCCTCATAAGATGACCACACCTCTGGGTCTCAGGGAAAGAAGAAAGCCTGCTCAGGCCAGCCCCCCACCCCAGTCAGCATCCCTCCACAATGGGCTGTCCCATGGCAGCTGCAGGTGGAGGGAAAGACACTTTGGGATGGGACAGAGATCCAGAGCCAAAATTGGACTGAATACCCCCTGGATGTGAACTCTGAAAACTTCCATTTCCTCCACAGGAAGAGAGATTTTCATTCCTACCTCTCAAAGTTATAGGGGAATTGGGGGACAGTCTGCTGGTTCCTTATTTGGTAAAGGAGCCATCAGTGCACTCTGCCCCTCCTCGGCGCTTCCCTCACCACACATAATCCCCCCAATCCTGAGTGAGTCTCCCCAAAGTAGCAGCACAGAAGGGGAGGTACCAAGGGGTGGAGAGCCAGAGATTCAGTTTTAACACAAACACTAATTGTGGGTCCCAGAATGGCCCTCCTGGCTCCATTCATGAAAGTGGTATTTTTAGCCCAGGACTGGCCGCCTGCGGTCACCATGGGGGTGGCCAGGCCATGTGTCATGTCTGAGTGATCATGGACTCACTCTGACCAGGAAATAGGCCTGCAGGGACCAGCTGCTGGATCCCAAGGCCGCCTCTTATCTGGGAGGAGATATTCAGCAGGACTAGAAGCTTAAACCTTCTCATCACAGGGCATGGGGGATGGAAGCAATAATTAACACGCACTGAGCACTTACTAGTGCCAGGCATTTACATGAATTAACTTATTTAATCCTTCACTATGGGCTAGATACTATTATCCCCATTTTATAAAGGAGGAAACCAAGGCTAGAGCCCACGCGGTAGTAGTGAATGGAGCAGGAGGATTCGAAGCCTGGCACTTGAGCCCCAGGGTCCATGCTCTTACTGTCTGGCACTTGGAAGCTGAACCCTGGGTGGACAGACAGCTATTGCCACAAGGTCCTCCTGCTTCAGGCTCCAGAGCCCAGCCCCACCCTCAGCCTGTAGAGTTCTCTGGGATTGCAGAGAACATCCAGTCCAGCCTTCCAGCCTTCCTTTGCAGGTGAGGAAATCGAGGCTCAGAAAGGAGTCCAGGGTGATGGAGCGAGTTAGCGCTCATTCCTAGGCCAAGACTCTGCTCCATGAATGATTCCATGGCACACAACCATCTTGTATCTGTCCCCCTCCTCAGCTTATCCTTGGCTCCAGAACTCAGCACCTGTGCTCTGTAGAGCAAGGAGACTGGGCTCTGGAAGCAGATTTGAGCCCTGCTCCTAACTTGCTATGTGACCTTGGACAAGTCATCTTGCCCTTCTGAACTTCATTTTTTTTTTTTCCTGTGTGGACGTGATGGGTATAAATTGTCTGGGGATTCAATAAATGTGGATTGTTCAACTCATTATTTAATTCCTCCTGTGAACAAGACGTATGGTATTCCCCTGCCCAGGGCTGCTTCTGGAAATGGGAGTTGGTAGAATTGTAGGCGCTGTGACCAGCTGTTAGGGAGACGTTGGGAGCAAGTCATGCCATACCATGGCATCTGCCTAGGCCTCAGATTCCCAGCGGAAGAGAAGGTGGCAGAGAGACTGCGGAGACATGGTCTGTCGCTCCTCTGAGCCAGGCGCCTGGATGGGAAAGCAGAACAAGCATGGCAGAGTTCAGGTCCAGTTAAGTTGCTTCCTCTCTGGATGACCTTAGGTCAGTTTCTGCCCTTCCCAGGACTGCAGTCTCCCAAATGTAGGGAGAAGTCAGGGCTCTTTCAGAGTTTTCCTTGCCCTGATTTTCTGTGGCTTGACCAGGGCCTTGGCACACCTTGTGTCTCCTGCTGCCCCACCCCTGACCCCCCCCCCCCCCCCCACCTAAATCTCTGCCCAGGGAGGCTCCACAGCCTGGCTCTGGGCTCATTCTGGGCTTACTCAGAACCCATGAGGGTGGCTCCTTACGGCGGTCTCAGCCCGAGTCACATGGCCTGCAAGTTCGGCTCCACGCAGGTAATTTTTTCAGTTCTAAATCCCAGGTGCAAATTTTCTGGCCAGAGAATCTGATTGGCCCGAGTGGGAGGATCAGGTGGCCAGTGAGCTGGGTCCTGTGTCATGGGCCAGGGGCAGGGCAGCTTCTCCAAGAAGAGGTGTGGATGAGAAGGAAATGATGACATCTCTAATTCAGACACAAAACAAATCCACCTGGAATGTAGATTAGTTACATGGAAAAATTTATCTACACTAATTCCTCATTTTCCAGAAAGTTATCAAAGGCATCAGGAATTAGCCTTCAAATTAGAGGGAGGGGGTGGGGAACTACCTCCTGCTCCCAGCTGCCAAAATAAAAGTAAAAGGTCCATGCCTTTAACTTATTAGGGGATCTTCTCATTCATTGTTTATCAGCTCATACTACAAACAATTCTAATACACACGGGTTATTTGTTTTCCACTAGGGGGCGTTGTCATGATATTGGTGAGAAGCGGACGCGCTATATAAAGAAAAAATAAAAATAAAAGCAAAACAAAACTTTAAGAAACAAACACAAGGATTTAGCATATTGGGGGACACTTCGTGTCCCCCAAGCACAGTGATCATACAATTTAGGAGTCTCTAAAAGTAGCATGCATACAATAGTTGAGGCTCACAGTGACAGCCCTTGGTCATCAGGAATTAGTAAAATTATGTTCCCTGACCTTCATTTAGGACGACATAAATAGGTACACATTGCAAAAGATTTCCACTTCATATAAAAGGAAAGAAAATTTTTTTTGGTTTTTCACAGAAGGAATAGACCTCATCTGGAAAATGCATTCTTGTGGAATAATGCAGTTATAAATGATGTATGACTACATAAGGGTTTACAAGCCAATCTAACCAAAATAATAAATGGCACAATTTCGAAACCAGAATCTGTAACTAGCTGCTAGAGTTTCATCGTTGCAGGAATAAAGTGCTTCAACAGCGACTTCAGTTGGATTGAAAACCTCAGGGACTGTGCCAGGGGCTTGATAGCAGATAATTTTCAGGAGCAATGCCCTGTCCAGACCCACCACATGACTTTTACCCTCTCGCCTCAGGAGTGACCCTCATACTGGGTATGAGGCAGAAATGGCAACCCTGCAGAACTGTAGTGTTGTTCAAACTTGAAGCCTGGAGGGAAAATTCTGGGTCCTTGGGGCAGTGGATCCCAAAAGTTAAGCACATCTAAATTACATGGATGCTCGTAGACCACATTAGGACATCTGGAGGAGGAATCGAGAACATGCATTTTAAACACATTCCTTAAGCAATTTCGATGCAGGTGGTTCATTGAAACGCCGCTCCTCCCACTTCGCAGATGGAGAAGTTGAGGCCCAGCGAGAAAAGAGCAATGACTCGAAGTCACGCAACAAGTCAGAAGTTGAGCTGGCCTCTGGCCTGCCCAGGGCTTCTTTCCACCACATTCCGCCTGCCCACCCACGGACTGCCTCCTGGGGCTGCTCGCATTCCAAGGAACCTTGTAACAGGAAAGGAAATGTAGGCCGTGCCTGCTCTGATGTTCGAGCACCCACGATGACTCCAGGTTCCGCCAAACACAGCCCCGAACACCCCGGTTGCCAAGCTGCGTGAGCTTGGTTTTTCCAGATGGGGTTGGGGATGAGATTACGAAACCCAGCATTTATTTTTATTTCCCCAAGAAAATAAATCAGCAGGTTTGCTCCAAGAAAAGTGGTCAGAGGAAGCAGTGTTTCTAGCCAGGAGTTGGTCCTGAACTCCTGCCAGCCCCTCGCAGCCCCTTTCTGGGCTGTGCTGACATCCTGAAGGTGTCGGTGGGCATGGAGTCGAGTCCTCAGACAAAGCACCTTTGGGCTTCAGATTCAAGAACCCTCTCTCTTGCCCATAGCCATGACTAAAGGCTCAGAAGGTGGAGGGTTACTTTCTTCCTGTGGACAAAGGAATTTTTCCCAGCCTCTCCTCTTTCCCCCACCCAAAAACACATCTAAAAATGGAGGGTGGTGGGTATGTGATTTCTGCCAGGTTCTGCAATTATGGCAGTGGTTCTCAAGGGAGATAAATTTACTGTCTCCTGGGGGTGGGAGGGGGCATTTGGCAATAGCCGGTGTTGTTTTTGGTTGTCACGACTCAGGAGGTGCTGCTGGCATCTAGTGGGTGGTGGCCAGGGATGCTGCTGAACATATTACAATGCACAGGACAGCACCTCATAACAAAGCCCCCTTGCCTAAAATGTCAACAGTGCTGAGGCTGAGAGGCCCTGAGCTATGGGCAAGTAGCCCACGATGTGAGGAGTCTTGGTATGAGTCCAAGTTTTGCCTCTAAATGCTGTGTGAGCTCAGGTAAGGCCCTGCTCTCTGGGCCTCAGATTCCCATCTGCATAAGGAAGAAGTGGAGAGAGGCTCCTCTCTGGAGCCCTCGCAAGTTTTCTTCATTCATGGCTCGGGAAACCAGGATGCCTGAGGCAATGGGCCTGACTTCTGTACCTCAGATGGGGATGTCAGGAGGGGGGTGCTACTCAGCTCCCTATGCTTGAGGGGTGGGCAATCAGCTCTCCTGAGCCCCTCCCCCAAAGCACAATATCTGGAACTCCTGCTCCACCACGAATGGAAAAACCATTATCTGAAGATGACATCACTTTGCAAAAATGCAAGCGAGTGGTTGCAGAGCAGAGCTCCAGGGAAGCAGTGGGAAGAAAGGGCTCGAAGCTCGGAGTGTGCCAACCACTGGCAGCGCCAGCATCCAGCACCTTCACGGATCTCAGGACAACCCCGGACAACTTACTAAACTTCTCTGGACTGTGGTCCTCCCATCTCTATGATGAGAGGCTGGACAGGGGAATGCTAGGAGCCCTTCCCAGAGAGTCCAAGATCCTGTGATTGTCAAGTCTTGGAGGGCCTCAGGGGTGCAGGTGCACAAAGGGGGCCTCTCCAGGCACAGGGAGCCCAGAGTTAGGGGCTGAAAGGAGAAGAAAGTGGCCACCCTGCCCAAGATGTCATAAAAATGCATGAAAAAATACTCCACATCACTAATCATTATAGAAATGTAAATCAAAACCACAATGAGATAGCACTTCACACCCATTAGGATGGCCACTATCAAATAAAACAGAAAATAACAAGTCCTGGCGAGAATGTGGGGAAATCAGCCTCTTTGCGCACTGTTGGCGGGATTGTAAAATAGTACAGCTGCTATGGAAAACAGTATGGTAGTTCCTCAAAAAATTAACAATAGAACTACAATGTGACCCAGTGATTCCACTTCTGAGTATATATCTAAAAGAATGGAAAGCAGGGTCTTGAAGAGGTATTTGTACACCCACGTTCATTACTGCATTATTCACAGTAGCCCAAATGTGGAAGCAACCCAAACATTTGTTACTAAATGGATGGATAAGCAAAATGTGGTATATATACACAGCGGAATATCATTTGGCCTTAAAAAGGAAGAAAATTCTGATGCATGCTGCCACAGGGATGAAACTTGAGGACATTATGCTAGAGAAATAAGCAGAAGACAAAAAGACAAACACCCCCTCTGGGGTCCATCTTCCTCCCCATCTGTCCATCAGGGCATCATGAGCCTATCCAGCACTGACATTCCTGGGAACAGTAGAGACTTCATGGTCCTTTTGAACAGGTGGGAAACTAGAGGCCTAGGAAGGACAGTGCCTAGGAAGGACAGTCATCTACCCAAGGCCACATTAGTCTACAGCAGAGTCAGAACTAGAATTCGGATCCCCTGACTCCACATCCCCGGCACCTCTCCACACTCTCCTCCAGAGGGGCTCATGCCACAGGGATGGACCAGAGTACCAGAAAGTTCAGTTAGAAGATTCAGCTTCCTCTTAAATGGACTCTCCAATAAATCCTCAGCTTTTGTTGCGACCAGACTTCCCCTCCAAATATCCTACAAGCAGCCCACCTCTAAAAGAGGCCCTCCTCTGTTCAAGCACCTTACATGGCTCCCTATCACCTAATGAACATCCCATCCAGCATCCAAATTCCCAATCTACCTTCCTAAACTGATCTCCCTGTGTCCCCTCACCTTTGCCTTACATTCTGGTCACCACACAGTAACCAGTGTCCCCATCTTTAAGTTTTTATTGAAGCTGGTTTCTCCTAGAACACCCTTCCCTTTCTCCTCCCTCTAAGGCCATCCAAGTGTCACCTGCTCCAAGAAGCCTTCCTGCTCCCCAAATTGGGCATGGCCTCTCCTTCTTCTAGGCTACCAGAGGAGTCCCGTAGGTTGACTTTAGGTACCTCAAGTGCCCATCTGTCTCCCCCAGGAGATGGGGAAGTACCTGGAGGCAGAGTTGAAGTCATATACATCTTTGGTCACCTTGTCATCCTCAGCACCAAGAATTAAGAGTAAGCAACCCTTGGTGCCCTGAGCCCACACCAGGACAAACAAATAAGGATTGTTTGGTGCCCATTTAGGACATAATTCTAAGTCAGAGGTTCTGGAGTCGGGTCCGGTGCCTGGACACAGACACTAGCTCTACCTCCAAGGCTGTTTTTATTTGTTTTCTCCCTGCGCAAAGGCGGCGGGGGGAGTAGGAGAGGGGGGACTTTTGAGCCACAGCTGGTTTTTATTGCATCAAGACTCAAAAAAAGCCCGAGCATATTTTTAGAAAGAAGGGGAAAAAAAGAATATTTTCTTTCCTGACCGGAGACGAGGGCTTGCTCCAATTTTCCATCTGCTCTCCCTACTGGGCGGAGCCAGCAGGGAAGTTTCTCTGCAGGAGGACCCTTCAGGACAGCGGTTTATGAGCTCATAGATATGGCGGGGCAGGCCACCGGCCTGATGCCCGCCTCCCTCCCCGACACACAGGGAAGCCCAAATGCACACTCTCGCTGCAGCGCTCAGATTCACGCACACAACCTCAGGTCTGTGATTCGGGGAGAGGGAAGCCATGCACTGGATAAAGGACAGTGGAGGAGCAAAAGAAACTTGGCACCCAAAGTGCCTGGAAGGAGGTCACTGAATGGTGCTCCACCTTTGCACCCAAGTCCTAGGTTGTACAGCATTCCCACTGGGTCCCTAGATCCATAAGACCTGTGCACTGTCTGGGACCAGAATCAAAAATGTGTTTGCTGCATCTTTGAGTGCCTAGTTTTCAACTGTCTGAAGATACTGTTGGGATGAACAAAACTACCAAATCATTTCGGCATCGCTGAACTCCTAGAGATTTGTTGAAATGCATTTTCTCAACTGAAAGGTGCAAAATGCACCAGAGTTCTGCTGGTGTGTGTGTGTGTGTGTGTGTGTGTGTGTGTGTGTGTGTGATGTGTGTGTGTGATGTATGTGTATGTGTATGTGTTGTGTGTTTGCACGTTCATGTGTATCGTGTGTACTTGTGGCATGGTTTGTATTGTGTATGTGTGTGTGTGTGTTTGCTATGTGCTCTGTGTAGGGTAGGGTATGTGTATGTGTATGCGGCGTGTGTTTGATTTGCGCAGTGCGTGAATGCTGTCATCAGGCTGGAGCATTTCTAGAGGGGCGGTTGTGTCCGGGAGGGTGTCCCTGCTTCCCACGCACTTTGTGCAAAGTAGCACCTTTCTGAGATCTTTCCAGGGCAATTTGTTAGGGAAATCAAGAAAGGTTAAGAAGGCAGTTGAGGGAAAGAAGCCATTGTATGAACTTGCTCCCCACCAGACACTGCCCCTAATGTCAGAACTGGACTTTGTCCCTGATGACAACCAGGCCTAAAATCCCCAGCCCAGAAGGCTGCAGGCAGCAAAGCTGAAGTTCAGAGAAGCCAGAGCCCCTTCCTCCTACCCATGGCCAAATGGCCTTCAGTGCCAAAGAGCCAGCAAGCAAAGGCTGTGACAACAGCAAAGGCCATAGCAGTCCTAGCCACGGTGCCCAGAGTCAGCACTCGGGGCCTGGGCTCTCTCCAAGCATGGCCTTGCTTTCCTCTCAACCCATCCATCAAGGGGGAAATCATTGCCAATTTTTTCAGAAGAGGAAACAGGCTCAGAGAGGAGGTAGAGGTGAAGCAGGCCCCTGGCAGCCGCATAAAGAGGGAAGTCCCTGGAGTCCGGAGGGGCAGCCTCTTGGCTCTGCGGATCAAGCAGGAAAAGTCGGGCTTGTAAGGTTTTAGCTCCAATGAGCGGCGTTGCTCCTTTTTCGTCTGCAAAGGATGCAAGCCCTGCCCGGATGAGAGCTGGACACAGCAGGGATGCAGGCTTGTCCCCTGACCAGTTCTCCATCCTTCCCTGGCAGCTCAGCTGAGCCAGGCTCCCTCTTACCAATGTATCCCCTTTATCCCCAGGCTGCAAGAGCTGCTAGAGGCTCGCTTCCTAATTCTTGGAAATTGTGGCAGCCAACTCAGGCCAAGGGGAGCTTCTGGGGATGGGCTTTTCTAGTGGAAAGATGAAGATTCATGGTTTTCCCAGCCCGGGGACAGGTTCTTCTTCCCTGAGCCTTCTCTGTAAAATGGGGATAACAACATCCACCTCTTGGGACAATTAAGACATCATGTGCTGGTGTGTGGAGAACTTGGCACAGGCCTGGCATGAGGGAGGCGCTTCATGGACGTGTGTCTTGTTCCCATCCCTGGCTGCCCTGGTCAGCACAAGTGACAAGCAAGGTTTGATTGCCCCAGGCCCCTCCCCTGCTGGCCCCAGCAGGAGCTGCAGGGCAGAAAGAAACAACAGTTCTTGGAAAGCCACCATCAAGCCCTCCCTGGAACCAGCAGGCCGTTTGTCAAGATGTCTCCTGGCGGCCACACCAATGCTCTGTGACCTCTCAGTTCCCTTTCACTGAGTTCCATGGTCCTGTTCACTGCTCTGCGTCTACTCCTAGACCTGTAAGTGTCATCAGGCACTCCTGTCCCCAGGTCACCTCATCCGAGCCTTCCCTGCCCTAAGCCCCTCTGCTCTACACCCTAGACAGTAAGCTCTTAGTCTGCACTTGAGCTTTCCAGGCCCCTCTCAGTCTGGCCAGGACCCCATGCTCTCTCCTGCACCTCTCTTCACCTTGCACCCCTCAAAACAGCTATAGCCAGTCCTGCATTGCCACATACTTTCATTACCTATGGGAAGAGCTTAGTTTGGGGCCTAGTGCGCAGGAAATTGCTCAGGAAGCCATGAGCCAAAGTCTGCAGAGACACCAAGATCCAGCAGTTTCCTTTGCCTAGAAGCCATTGCCCTCTGTCAATCTCTGACTCACACTTAAAGAGCCCCCTTAATCTTCACCTCCTCCAGGAAGTCTGCCTTGATACCCACCCCTCCGGGCCAGTGTAGGTGCCCTCTTCCCAAGGAGGGCTGCCTGGTGTCCCCAGATTCTCCTGTCATTGTTGTCCTATCTGGATGAGGTAACTCCAGGCCCCATCTCAGGCCCCACATGTTCTCTCCCCAGTCCCTATGTGACCATGAATACCATCAGGCACTACCTTCTCAACCCCTGCGGCTTCCCTCTGTGCCAGTGGCCATGGGGCTCCATTCTGAAGACATCCCACCCTTGCCTTATCCCAAAAGTCTTGCAATGCAGAACCAATTTGGACAACAGAGTTTACTGACATTCTGGAGACGGCAGAGAGCAATTTCAGTGCTGAGCACAAAACAAGTTCATGTTAAGAGTCGTACAGCGCAATTCTTAGGAATTCGTCAATCGCCCTCACCTGGATAATCTCTCACCAGCTGGGGTAGGGGGATCTGACCTCTAGGAGTATTCTGGAAACCCCTCCCTCTCCCCTCTCAGAGCCCCTCCCCCTCCTCATGTTCTGGTAGGAACTCTGGCTGACTCCTGGGAGACTCAGAATGGCCAGCCTCACCTGAGACAGAGTCACTCTCAGCCGACAAGCAAAAGCAGCTGCTGTCAGTTATTTTAAATAGCCATTGTTCTGAACTAAATTGTGCCCCCCCAAGTTCATATATTAAGGTCCTAACCCCCAGTACCTCAAAATGTGACTATATTTGGAGATAGGGCCTCTAAAGATTAAGTTAGAGGTCATATGGGTGGTGGGCCCAAATCTCAGGGGGCTGGTGTCCTTATAAGAAGATAAAATTTAGACACAAATGTGCACAGTGGAATCCTGGTCTTAGACTTCCAGCCCCCAGAACTGTGAGAAAATGAATTTCTGTTGTTTAAGCCACCCAGTCTGTGGCACTCTGTTATGGCAGCCCAAGAAAGCTAATACAGATGTTTTTGTGTACCTCTCTCATTGCGATGTCACCAGTTTATGGGCCTGTCTCCCTTTCAGGCTGTGAATTCCCCAAAGGCACTGGGCAGATCTGACCTGCTCATCCCCAGAGCTTCGGGCCCACCGCCCCGAGAGGTTCAGAGAGCATTGCCTGGGTGAACACCTTCCGGGATGAACAGAATTTGGTTCATGTGCTCTTTAAGTGATCAAACGCTGGGAAGGGAGGAGACTCAATGGTACACATCCCCTCCCCACTCCATCCCCTGCCCCATCTGTGATGGCCCATTGTACCTGGCCTCTGGTTCCACCTTCAGCAGCCCTGAAAGAAAGGCTCCCCTCCACTTTACAGATGAGTGAACCGAGGCTCAGGGAAGGCAAGTGACATGCCCAAGGTCATTCATGAAGTCAGAGCCGTTAGAGAGGAGAGACTGAAGCCCACAGGTCCCAGGGAAGACCTGAGAGGGGAAGCCTCTCTCAGGGGTAGGAAGATTCTACAGTGTTTTGCCCTCTGGAAGGAGATGGAGGATCTAGGTTTGAATCCTGATGGCTCCTCTTGCTTGCTGTGTGTGTGTGAGCAAGTTCCTGACCTCTCTGAGCTGGGGCCTTAGTTTCTACATCTGTACAATGAGACTGACAAATATGAGACAGGACATGTGTCTGGCCACAGAAAGAGCTCTAAAAAATGGTGGCAGTGGTGATGCTGCTTCTAATGAGTCCAGGCTTCTGGAATAACCCAGCCGGCCCAGCACCTAGCCCCACAGGAAATCTAACAAAAAGCTCATGATAGAAGCTTTTCCTGCTGGTCAGCGTAGGGGGCAGGCAACCTCAGTCCCCTGCCTCTGAGCACTGCCCTCCATCCTCAACATACACATTGTCGTTACCTTCCACCAGGCCTCACAGGGCTTGGGGCTGGATAAGGCTCAATGGCCCATTGTTCTCCCTCTAGGCCCCAACCAGGCCAGGCCTGCCGGGAACCAGCTGCTAAAAATAGCCCCAGTGGAGTGTTGGGGTCCAGCTGCTTATCTCACTTCAGGGGTTGGGAGCTGCCCCATTCTTCCTGGCCACTACTCTGGAGGAAGTCCAGCTTGGCCAGCTCCCAGATCACCCTCAGGGGAGAGTGCAAACTCACACCCGGAAAATATTTAGTGGAAAATTCGAGGCCAGCTATAATTCCCTGAGGGCAGAGCCTTGGTAAAGACATTCAGACTTGGTCTGTGGCGGGTCTGGAGGAAGCGCCTGAAGGACAGGCCATAACTGGCAAAGGAAAGAGAAGCAGGAGAAGGTATTCCACGTGGTAGGACCAGCAGAAGCCAAGAGATGAGGGATGGGCTGAACAGAACAATGAGAGGCTTTGGAAAGTCTACCTGGTTGCGCAGAAAGTGAGCCCTCGAAGAACACTCGGTTCAGTAGAACAGGGCCCTGAACACCAGGCAAGGCTTTCCTGATCTTCAAGGAGGTGCCTTGCATGGGGTGGGTCCCATCACCTTCTTCTAGGGCCTCCTCTGAGCGCTCCTCCCTAAGGAGTAGTCACAGCCCTGAGGGAGGAGCCGAGGGCTGGTGAGGACTGAGAGAGCTGCCTTTAGTGTGCCCCTCCAGGCCTCAGGAAGGGAGTGTCTCACCAGAAACACCTCAGGTGGACTCCAGAGGCTCTGCCTGTGGGCCGTGAACACCAAAGTCAGCCTGCATATTCAGGCCTTCAACTGTGAGCTTGCAAGCACCCGCTCTGGACTGGGTGCTGGGAACATGGATGGCCACTCAGCTCCGGCCCTTGAGAGGTTTAAAGTCTAGGAGAGAAGCAGACAAGTGAAGAGGCAACTCGGGCTGAGTCACCTGAGCACAGTGCTGGGGCAACCCAAGGAAGGGCCTTCTTCTTGGCTTGGGATGTCAGCAAAAGGTCTGTGTCCACAGCCCCTGAGTCTCAAAGGTTAAAGAAGAGATGGCCAGGTGAAGAGGTGGCAGGGAGGCTGTTCCAGGCAGAGAGCAGCAAGTGGGGGTCATGAGCTTGCAGAGGTCTTTGGGGGCCAGATTCTGTCCTTCTCTGAATCCCTCACGGACACAAGCACAGTTGTCACCCACAGAAACGTTGGTGAATGAAATAGTTGGGGAAATGGAAATCAACCAAACGGAATAGATTAAATCCTATTTTTTAAACTCAGAGCCTGGAAATTTAATCACTGATAATTCTGTAAGGAAGGCCTTGTACGATTTGTACATTGGGGGTTTTGTTTGTGCTTAAACTGAGGGTGTCTATATTGCACAGGCAGCATCCCGAAGCCCCACCTGGGAAGATCCAGTCAGGCACACGGGGGTTCCAGGGAGGCCAGCTTGCACTGGCCTGTGGGTGCTTGCAGCCTGGAGTGAAGAGCTCACCTCCGAAGGCCTCTGCAATGGTCTCCTTGGTCCCAGTTCTTCACCCCTCCCTCACCCGCTCCCTTTGCCTTGTGAGCTCACAGTTCTGTCTGTTGGAGATCGATTATTCTTCTCACCCTTGACATCAGGAATAGCCACATGACCTGTTTTGGCCGATGGGATATTAGCAGGCAAGCTTCAAACAGAGGCTTAAAACACACTTGCATCTGAAAGAAAAATTTATACAATCTCATTTAGAAAATAGAAGAGTTGGGAGCACTTTATTTTAGGAAGCCAGTATTACCTTGATACCTAAGCCACAAAGAAAGATAGTACAAGAAAAATAAATAAATAAACACCTGAACACACCTGATCCCATCTGATCTTGGAAGCTAAGCAGCGTCAGACCTGGTTAGTACTTGGATGGGAGACCACCTAGGAAGACCAGGTGCTGTAGGCTTAAAAAATAAATAAATAAACAAAAAGCAACTACAAACCAATATCCGTCATATAAATGATGCAAAAATCCTTAACGAAATATTAGCAAATAGAATTTGGAAACATTAAAAATTATGCACCATTATCAAATGTAGTTTATTCCAGAGATGCAAGACTGATTCAATTTTTGAAAATCGATCAGTGTAATCACCATATCTCACAGGCTAAAGTAGAAGAGCTATATGATCATATAATTGATGCAAAAAAAAAATTTAATAAAATTCAACGCTCATTTATAAAAATTGTCAAAAATTTCAAAATCGAAGGCAACTCCCTATAATGAAAAGGAAACTTCCTATATAAACATTTTGTAAATATAAATATATAAATAAACATGCTATATAAATAAGTAAATAAAATAGCTTCCTAAATAAATAAATAACATATACCAAAAACTGACAGCTAATAGCATACTTACTGATGAAAGACCAAAGCTCAATAAGGCAAAGAAGTAAAATAAATGATGCACAGGTCCGAAAAGGAAATATAAAATTGTATCTATTTGAAGATGACATGATATTTATGTAGAAAAATCCATGACATCTACAAAAAAATCTCCTAGAACTATTAAATGAGTTCAGCAAGGTCACAAACTATAAGATCAACATACAAAAACACAATATATTTCTCTGTGCTAGCAATGAACATGTGGAAACTGAAATTAAAAACAGAACACCATTTACAATTACTTAAAAAATAAAAGACTTAAGTGTAAATCTTAAAAAAACAAGATTTGTATGCGGAAAATTACAAATATCTAAATGAATGGAGAGATATACCATGTTCATGAATTGAAATATTCAGCATAGTAAGGATACCAGTTCTCCATACATTGAAATACAGGTTTAATGCAATTACTATTAAAATCTTAGGAAGACTTTTTATAGATTAGGCAAGATTATCCTAAAATTATTTATACAGAAAGTCAAAGAAACTAGAATAGTAAAAACCATTTTGAAAAAAAAAAAAGAATAAGGTGGGACCTAATTTCAAGACTTACAATAATACAGCTACAATAATCATGACCGTGGAGCTTTGGCAGAGGGATAGAAATATAGATCCACAGAACAGAATAGAGAATCTCGAAATAGACCCATGCAGGTATGACTAACTGATTTTTGATAAAGGTACAAAAGCAATTCAATGATAATACTTTAGAAACACTAGGATGGCTATAATAGAAAACACGTTATAACAAGACCAGGCGAAGATGTGGAGAGATTGGAGGCCTCATATATTGCCAGTGGTGATGCCAAATGGTGCAGTTTGGCAGTTCCTCAAAAGGTTAAACCTAGAGTTTGTTTATGCCTCAGCAATTCCACACCCAGGTATATATCCAAGAGAATTGAAAACATATGTCCACATGAAAACTTGTACATGAACGTTCATAACAACATTATTCATAATAGCTGAAAAGCAGGAACAACTCAAACGTCCATTAACTGATGAATGAATAAATAAGATGTGGTATATTATGTGGTATTTGAAATGGGATATACCCAATGAAACATTATCAGGCAATAAAAAGGAATGAAGTACTGACACATGCTACAATGATGAAACTTGAAAGCATTATGCTAAGTGAACGAAGCCAGCAAAGGACCACATAATGTTCCATTTGTACAAAATGTTCAGAACAGGCAAATCTGTAGAGACAGAAAGTAGATTAGTGGTCACCCAAGGCTGAGAAAGTTGGGGTATAGAGAAGGAAATGGCTACTAATAGGTATGGAGTTTTTTAGGTGTTGATGAAAATGTTCTAAAATTGATTTTGTTGATGCACGTACACCTTTGCAAATATATTAAAAACCATTCGATTGTACACTTCAAGTAGGTAAATTATACGATGTGTGGTTATAGCTCAATAAAGCTGGGTTTTTAAAAAACAATTCAATGGATGAAGGATAGTCTTTTCAACAAATAGCGGTGGAACACTTGGACTCCTTATACAAAAAAACAAACTTCAACCTAAGCCTCACATCTTATACACAAAGTAACTCAAAAAGGACCACAGATTTAAATGTAAAACTATAGAACGTTGAGAAAAAAACATAGGAGAAAATCTTCAAGATCCAAGGATTGGTGAAAAGTTTTTAGACATAGCACTGAAAGTATGATCCATAAAAGAAAAAATATACATAAGTTGGACTTGCTCAAAATTAAAAAGGACTTACTTTGCAAAAAAAAAAAAAACACATTAGGAGGATGAAAAGACAAGCTGCAAGCCGAGAGAAATTATTTGCAAATCACATACCTGACAAAGGATTTATACATAGACTGTAAAGTGCTTTCAAACTCAACAGTAAAAAAGTACTCTAATAGAAAATGGCCAAAAGGTATGAAGAGACATTTCACTAAAGAGGACATACAGATGGCAAGTAAGTACATGAAATATGTCCACTATCGCTGGTCATTAGGGAAATGCAAATTAAGAACCCGATGAGCTCTCGCCTCACACCTATGAGAACAGATAAAATAGAACAGAGGGGCAACTTTAAACACTGGCAAGGATGCAGAGAAATTGGCTCTCTCATGGTACAGCTACTCTGAATGGTACTTTGGCCGTTTCTTAAAAATTAAACCTAATTTTAACACGTGACACAGCAATTGCACTCCTAGACATTTATTCCAAATACACGAAACTTGTTTCCACATAAAACTCTCGAGGTAATTTTTCATAACAGCCTTATACGTAAAAGCCAAGAACTAGAAACAACCCAAATGTCCCTCAGCAAGTGAATGTTGAAACTTACTGTTTGTGGCACGTCCATACCACAGAACACAACTCAAAAATAACCAGGACCAATCTGCCAACACACACGACTGGGTTGGAGCTCAAGGGCACGATGACAAGAGGAGAAAATCTCATAAGGTCACATACGGCATGATTCCATTTATATAACATTCTGGAAATGACAAAATTATACAGCTGGAGAGAAGATTAGTGGTTGCCGGGGGCGAGGGATGTTGAGGTGGGACATGGGGGTAACTGTAAACAACTGTTGGGGAGAGCTTTGTGGCGAAATAGTTCTCTATCTTAATTGTGGTAGTGGTTCCATAATCTACACATAATACAGACAACATAGAACTATCTAAGCACATGGGACCTCTGTCAGATTCTGGTTTCGATATCGGAACCAGATATCAAAACGTAAGACGTTAACTATTGGGGGAAACTAGGTGAGGGGTACTTGGCATATAGCTTACTATCTTTGCAATTTCCTGTGCATACATAATTATTTCAAAATTAAAAATAACCCCAAACCACGTTCACTTCAGTGAGAAGTTTCCCAGAGTAGGTGCTGACCCTTCTGCCTGGGGGGAAGAGTCACATGGAGCCATCCAGAGCCCAGTCCACAGGGAGGAGCCAAGTCCAGCTGGCTCCTCCTGCACTGGGTGACTCCCGCTGCCCTGTAGAACACGTGATTATTGTGTTAAGCCACTGAGCTTCGGAGGATTTGTTTTGCAACACGAGTGTGACAAGAGTTAACCGTAGATGCCCTTTGCTTCCCCTCCTATCCACAGCCCTTAGAGAATGGATTTCTGTCATTGGTAACAGTGGCAGAGACAGCTAGGATCCTCCAACATCTGTTTTACCCTTCTGTTACCCGGGAGTAAGAGTAGTTCTGATTTTTAGCTGGTCATGTGCCTATCTGGATTAACACTGCATTTCCAGCCTCTCGTAATGAGTGCCATGTGACTAAGTTCTGACCAACAGGATGTAAGGGAAAGTCATGTGACAGTTTCTGAACACCTTCTCTAAGAAAGAACTGACATTGACCTTTGCCCCCTCTTTCTTATCCACTTCATTCTTCCCATAGATTGGAATGCCGAAGTGATGGCTGGAGCTCAAGCAATTATTTTGAACATGAGGTGGAATCTACATTTTGAGGCCGGCAAAGCAACAGATTAGAAGGAATTAGGGTTTCTTTTGGTGATACAGATACTATACCAGATCCAGGCTGCTTATATCTGAATTTTCTTTATGTGAGAGAGATACAAGCTTCTATCTTATGTTTTCTGCCAAAACAGAACTCAATCTTTTCTTACAATGACTTCTTATCTGTGCGAAGCTACCCTTTTTTCATGAGCTTATCCTGTGCAACCAATTTGCTAGGCACCAAATGCCTTCCATCCACTAAATAAGTATTTATTAAGTATTATGCATTTTACTATATATCAGGCAATGCATTAATGCTGGGGAAGCAATAAAGTGTTTGACATATGTGGTCCCTGCCCTCAAGGACTTTATAGTTGAGAAGAAGAGACGGACGATAATGAAATGAACACATATGTATAAGTAATTACAATCTATGACACCAAGCACTTTGTGACAAGACAGCAGGGTCTCTTCTCTAGTAAGGGCTATCAGGGAAGGCTTCCCAGGGGAAGTGACATCTCAACTGAGCTCTGGGGAGAAATGGAAAAAATATAGCCTAACTCCTAAGAGCATGGGCTCTGAAGCCAGCCAAGCAGGGTTCAAATCCCGTCTCTCTCTTGTCACTGTGTAAACTTGAGCAAGGTCCAATCCCTCTGTGCTTCAGTTTTCTTGTCTGAGAAACAGAGATTTAGTTAATAAAACCCTTATCCAGCATTTACAATGTGCCAGGCACTGTTCCAAGTCTTCCAGGTATTAACTCTTTTAGTTCTCATTATAGCTATCTTATGGTACGGGTGCTATTCCTATCCTCATGTACAGATAGGTGAACCAAGGCCCGGAAAGTGAAGTCACTTGCCTCAGGTCTAGGGGCAAGAGCTGGAAGTTACCCCCAAGCAACCTGTCCAGAGTCTATCCTCAGAACACTACACTCTAGTGGTTCATAATGCCAGCTCTTAACTCATGGGGTTGTTATGAGCGGAAAATAAGAAAATGTAAGTCAAGTACTCAGCGCAGTGCCGGGCAAATACTAAGCGCTCCATAAAGGTTAGCTATTATCATCATCGCCATTCTCATTGATAACTCAGAGTGAGGGGTAAAGAGGTTGTAGGTGAAGGAAAGTGTACATACAAAGGCCTTGAGATAGAAGGAAGTATAGTGCATGTGGGGACCTGAAGGCAGACCAGAAGGGCTGCATGCAGAGCTTGTAGCCTGTTTTTATTCTTCACGACAACCCTATTAGTGGGAACTATTAGCTCCTCTTTATAAATGAGGGCACTGTGGCTCAGAGAGGCTAAGTGACTTGCCTAAGGTCACACAGTGAATAAGCATCTGAACCTGGATTCGAACCCAGGTCTGTCACCCTCCAAAGCCCGTGCTCCTAGTCAGCATCCTCCACTGCCTTGCAGTAGACAGACTCCGGGGATAGAGCCAGTTCCCGCTACCAGAACAGCGGGAGAAGCAACTACAGAGTCAGCTGGCTCCTGGAAAGAACTTTGAACATCCCAACCCATTTTTCGCATGGGGAACGTGAGGCTCAGTGATGGGAGGAACTTGCCACAGATTGGCAGCAGACCGTACCTGGGTGCTGGGTTCCTTCCTCCCGGCTCAGGGACCATCTGCTTTGCCCTTTCCATCCCCTTCACATTTTTATGTCTTCTCCAGGGTGCAACTGAGCCTCTCCGCAACTCCCTACCCAGGGGCTTCTCTGGCCCCGCTCCATGTCTCAGTGTGTGGCAGAGATAGGTTAGGGTGAGGACGTTACCGCAGGGGAAGGAGTTTGTAAATAACCAGCAGATCCTTCCTCAGCTCTGCCTGGCTAGAGGCCATGGAGGACAGCGTCCCAAGGGGCATGAACCATACGGGTTCTGGGCAGGTGGTAAACAAACCACTCCATCCTCTGGGGAAGTGGCTAAAGTGTTTTTAGAGTCCTAACAACTCATGTACACACACACACACACACGCACACACACGCACGCACACACACACACACGCACGCGCGCACGCACAGACACACACCCCCCCCTCATGTGCAGAAACACATTTGGCCTGGATCCCAGCCCCTTCCATCTCACGAAGCGCCGTCTGCCCCTTCACAAGCTCTTCAGACAGGAGGAAAAGCTTGATTTTCCTTGTTTTCCAGAAGAAACCAACAGGAAGGAGGAGGAGCCTCACCCAAGGTCTCAGGAGGGTTTGGGACAGATCTGGGGCAGGCCAGCTGTCTGACAGCGTAGGTGATATTCAGTTGCTCCTGGAACCGCAGATAGGACCCTGCTGAGCCCACACGGGGCTGGGGACCCAACGTCACCCTCTCAGGGCTCTGCTCTTGTTGTTCAGTCACTGGCCATCTCTTTTGAGAAACTATGAGGTGATGCGGGGGGGCTTCCTCCTGCACGGCTGGTTGGGTTTGACCTGACCTCTCCTCCTGGATGTCTCAGTCACAGCCCCAGGCCTCCCTCCCTCTTTCCCTATGTGGGACACCCCGCTCCGTGCATGGCTCTGTGCTGAGGGTTTATACATATTCATTATTTCACTGAGTCCACGTGAATCGCATGAGGTGGATTATTATTCCCCTTTGATAGATGAGATGACTGAGGCTCAGAGAGGTAAAGCGGCAACTTATCATAGAGCTATACTGAGAACTGAGATTCAACTGAGGACCAAATATCTCCACATACCTCAGCTTCCCCACGTCCTTGGCCTTCTTTAGAAAAGCTCTGCCCTCAAGCCCAGGAGAACCTGTGGTGAGAGCCCCCTCTCCTCGCCACTGAATCTCTCAGACTGGCTGGAGGCAAAGCTGCCTGGAAGGTAGGGTGTGGGGTCCCAGTGCCTGCTCAGCCACAGCATTCTTGTCCACTTTCTCTGAACCTGAACGTCCTCATTGGTAAAATGAACACAACACTTCAGATCTTCCCCAGGCCCGTTGTGGGGACCAACGGAGCTAAGGCATGGGACACTTGCTGTGTGGGGCCGTAGCTCTTATTTTGTATCTGCGACCTGGCACTGCCTTCCCTTACCTCAGCCATTCCCTCTTGGAGCAGGCCCAGATCAGCCCAGCAACTCTTCCTCATCCACACACCCCCTCCTCCAACCCAAAGAAGGGACACCTCAGTGGCGGAGGGGCCCAGGGTACCCCCTTCCCTCCCGCCTGCTGGGCCAGGGAGAGGACAGGCAAAGCCAGATGTTTTCCAGATGTTACTGACTATAAGCAAAACAGAGGTACAGGGGTGGCTCCGTTGAGGCCCAAGGGCTGTTGCTTGAGCTCGGGGCACTGTGGGAGAGGCAGAGCCTGGGGCAGGCTTTGGGGGAGGGGGCCCACGAATCAGAGAAGCTTGCTAGGTGAGGATGTCAGTGAGAGGGACCCACAGAGAGGGGGCAGTAAGCCAAGGGACCAGGGAGCAAGGCCTGGAGGTGGGGGTAGGGAGCTCGGAGGAGTCTGGTGAGGGTGAAGGGAGGAGGGAGGATTGAAATGTGAGGATGGGGCTGACCTTCCTGCATCACCCGACCCCCACCCCAGGATCCTGACTTTGCAGAGAAAGACCTTTAGAACTCTTTAGAGGTTCCAAAGCCCTCCTGAGCTGCCTCCAGAGATAATGAGCTCCCTATTAACAGAAGGGATGCAAGCAGAAACCCAAGAAGGGCCCCAAGCACCAGGCAAGAGTTTGGACCAGATGGAGAGTCTGGGAGGCCATGTCTGCCCCAAGCCAGGCCAATAGGCCAAGCGCATGAAGAGTCGGCTGAAGTTGGCACAGGCAGGCCAATGCTGAATCCCCTCCCACTGGCATCCAACCAAGTGGCACTGCTGTGCCCTCTCCCCTTTCCTTGCTTCACACTGTATTTGCCAGCTGACCCCAACTGCACCCAGCCAGGCCAAGACTGGGCAGTGGCAGGACAGCCTGTTCTGAATTACTGCCTAGAAAAGGCTGGCTTTGTCCTCCAGCAAAACCGTTCTTGGAAGGATAGGGACATAGGGTCTGAGACTAAAGGCTCCTTGTCCACTCTGATAGGGTAGAAGCCTGGGCCTGGGCGACTGGAGAATGAGCTTTGCCACCTCCCTGTGACCATGAATAAGGATGTCACTAGCAGCAGCTCGTGTTGAAGGAGTACATTCCTGTGCCAGGGACAAGGCTACACTTGCCACAGGCCTGACCTGGCTCAGTCATCACCACGCTGGGGTAGCTGCCAATATGCACAATTAACAGATGAAAAAACTGAGGTTACATGATTGCTTCAAAGATTTGCAGCTGGTAGTTAATGGTGGAGCCAGGAGCCAAGTTCTAGAGCCTGACTGCCGGCTCTGGGCCTCTCACCTCACAGGGTTGCTGTTCCACTCCCTCCACCTCAGTCTTCCCACCTGTGGGGTGGGCAGGGCGCTGGGCATACTGACCTCATAGCTCTCAGACCCCACACTGACCAGCCTGGGTTTACCAGAGACCAAGCCTGGTCCTTCCTCGCCTGTGAAAGAACAATGGGGACCAGCCCGTTTTTTGAGAGGGGCCTCCGGGAGCCCAGGCGGGGCCCCAGGCAGGAGGATCCAGGAGGCTTTCCGGTCTGCTCTCCAGAGTAGCTAAAGCCCCTCTGAGGTCAAGAGACCAGGGCATGAAAAATGGAAACCAGGCAACGGGGCCCTTGAAATGGGAATTCCATCTGCCTGACTGTGTTCTCCTGGACTTTGGTTTTTATGGCAACTTAAGGGTGGGAAGGTGGACGGCCGAGAGGGGTCTAAACCCCTGGAACAAAGAAAGGGGAAGGTGAGTCTCCTTGCGGGCCGAGTGTCCCTCCAAGCGGAAGATGCCCTCGCTCTCAGGAGCTCACCTCCGTTCCTCCCCGTCCAGCCTCTCGAGGCACTGGCAGGCAGTTCCACAGGTGGGAAAACCCTTCGCTGTTTACGCAGCCAAACCGTGCTCACTGCCCAGGTCCGGTGCTTGGAAGAGGACCCAGCCTCATTCTTGAGATGCTCATACTCCGGTGCTAGAGGGTAAAGGCTGCAACATGTACTGAGCACCTACTGTATGCCTGGCCCCAGGTTAGGCCTCCAGAGACCACCATTTCTGATGCTCTCCTTGTAAGGGAGCATGGCAGTAGCTTTGCCCACCAGAGATCCGTGAGGGGGAAGCAGGGAGGAGAGTGGCTGCACAGCCCATGTGCTTTGCATCTTCAAGGCCCCATTGAGCAGACCTGAACCCAGGACCTCAGGCAGCGAATAAGATCCAAGGAGATGGGGCCCAGCTGCTCTTGCACAAACTCTATCCAGCTTTACCTAAGTCAGCCCAGCTGAGTCAGTCCCCGCTCCAGGTCATGCCTTGGGCCCTGGCCCCGTCCCTGGCAGGTTGCATGCATGGTCATCAGGAGCAGCTTGGGTGTCAGCTTGGCCTGGGTTCTGGGCTCTCTTCCACCCTCCAGAAAAGTGGTCCAGGGCCTGCCCTCACCTGTGGCCTTGGACCGGGCCTTTCCTACATCTGCGTCTCCTGTCAGGAACAGAGGGCAATCCTTCCCCCGAACCACAGAGGGACTGTCCATGAACCCTACCCTGTCATGTTCCCCAGCTGTCCCTTCTTGTCCTAAAGACCTCCGTGAGCCTGCCCATCTGGAGCCGATCCCCTGCCTGACTTTGGCCCCACCCACATCTACCAACCATTCCTGTGCCACCTGCGAGTTCCACTAGAATCTCAGGGCACGGAAGGGCAGAGAGGTGAAGGAACTTACTGAAGGTCACACAGCCAGTTAGTGGCCAAGTTAGGATTCTGTCATGTAGCTGGTAGAGGACAGAGATCCAGTCGGGCTTAGGCTGAACCCTGTGTCTGCCACTTGCCAGCTGTGTGACCTTGGACAACTCACCTCACCTGCCTGTGCTTCACTCTCTTCACCTGTAAAATGCGGATAACCCCCCCTTGCCAGGCTTGCTGAGACGAGAGGATAAACGGAGCAAGCACGGCAGAGCACCTGGCACGGAGGCAGCGGTGGTCAAGGGAGCAGCTCTCGCCAGAGTGTCATGTCCACGGCTCCAGGATGGGAGGCCGGTGATGACTGGAGAGGAGAAGCTGGACCAACAGCAGAACCACCAACCCTTCCCACCCGGGGAAGCTTCAAACCAGGAACACACGGAAAGGGTCAAGAACGAGAAGTAACACAGGCCTTTTATTTGCTCCAGAACTCGGCTGCTGTGTGGTCTGAGGGTATCATGCTTTCCCAGAGCCCCTGAGGGACACCTCACTCGGGGGTGCCGGATTTCCATGCGAGGTCGGACTGCAGCACCCGCCCCTCCAGGCCGCATCCGTCCAGAAGGCCCAGCTGCCTGCCACCAGTGCCTGGGACCGGCAAATCTCCTGAAACTAGAAGACCATGCCCACCTTCTCGGCAAGGTGGCCGTTCACAAGGCGTTGGTTAAAATATTGCACTTGTAAATTAGGAAAACTGATGAGGCAAAGGGTTCCTATTATAGGACGACGTGCCAAGCATCTTACTACTGTTTAAATAAATAAAACTCGAGGCCGGGGTCTGAGCCGTGAGCCCCAGTGGCGCCACTGGAGCGCCCCGGAGCCCGGCCCTTGCTCCGGCCCCACCAGCCAGTTCTTTAAGGAACTTGGTCAACGCGAGGTCTCTGCAGCCGGGAGCAGCAGCTCCAGATCCAGCTCAGCCAGGGCCCCCGGCCTGCCGGGGCCCTTGGGCCCCCTCGTACCAGGGCAGTGGGGACCCAACAGGGCCGGTCCTTCTCTCCTCCAATAGCCTGAACCTCTGCTGGTCCAGGCCTCTCATCCAAATGTCCATCTGTCTGCCCGGAGACGCGGCCTCCGGGGGCTTCGTTGCCCCCTGTTGCAGGGGAGAGGGAGACGTGGGAGGGGGCCCAGCCCGCCTGGTGTGAACGCTGAGCTCTATCCCAGCAGCCCCTAAAGCGGGGGACTCATCTTCTTCTGGTTAATGAGGTCCAGGTAGAGGTCAGAGCGGAGGAAGCGTGGGTACGAGTCCTTTTCCATGAGCCCGAAGATGCGTTTTTGCGCCAGATCGAAGCAACCCCGAGTGACGCTCTGCAGGTTGTCCTTGGTGTGTTCCCGTGTGTAGGAGTCCAGGTTTACCTGCAGGGGCAGAGGCAGCAAGGTCAGGGCTTCAGGGGGCTGACCCTGGGGACTAGAGGCGGGAGGGTGGACCTATCCACGCCTCCGGCCTCCAAGCCCTTCCTTAAGGTTCAGAGTGGAGGCCCTCAGGCCAGCAGACTCAAGTCCTGGCTTAGTCACTTACTGGAGGGCCTGAAAACACCACCTCTAGGTGGTGCCTTGGTTCAAACCCCAGTAGTGCTGGACCCAGGCGTGCGGCTTTGAGCAAATCGTTTAAGTGCTCTGGCCTCACTTGTCTTATCTATATATAGATTAGGAATAACAATACATTCTTCGAAGAGTCGTACAAATTAAGCAAAATCACCCATATTAAATAGACAGGGATTAAATCAATAGCTCATCCCTGTGACTTTGCACACAGCACCTACACACAGTAAGCACTCAATAGATGTTAGCTACTATGATTAGACTCTCTGAAACCTCCCTCGTTTTAAAAATGGAGATAATAATAAAACCTATGTTACAGGTTGTCATGAGGGTTAAATATGAAAGTCCATTCATTAAGGGATTAGCACCTCAATAGGCCCTTTTCGTTATCACTGGAATTCTTCCCAAGGCCCCAGCTTGCTTCCTTTCCACCCTGGGCACATAGTCCCTAAGACTCACTCTGGCAACTCGCCTTCCTGAGCTCCTCCTTGAGGCTGCCATGCACCACCAATCACTGAGGCCATTGGGCACAGGGGCAAGGGCCTGAAGACCCAGCGTGAGGTCCTACCTCCTTGCACGCCTGGATCGCGATGTATTCGGCAAAGATCTTCTTGGCCTTGGCTGCCATCTTGGACTGTGACTTGACCTTCTTGAAGTCCTCGCATGCCAGCCAGAATTCCAGGTTCTCCTCACTAAATTCAGTGCGAAGGAAGGCCTGGAACACCGCTAGCCCATCTGTGAGGAGAAGCCCAGACCCTGGGTGAGAGGCAGAACAAGCCCCTCCAGCCTTCAGGACCCCCAGCTTACCCTCCCGGAGCCTTTAGGGTACAGACAACGGGAGCTTAGTAAGATAACTTGTTCCCAAGAGCCAGCGGCCCTGGGGTGAGGTCACACCCCTCCCATTGCCTCTTTGTGGGCTTTGGCCAGGTCTCTTCCTATCTGTGCCTCAGTTTCCTCATCTGTAAAATGGGGATCATCAGCCTGTCTCCTGGAGGCCTGTGAGGATCAGAGGGGATCCTGCCCGTGAGAGTGGGCACACTTGGCCCAGCGTAAGCCCTCAGTTCATGGGAATGTTTATTGTTATTCTGGGAACATGGGTCTGAGCACACAGGTCCCAATGGCCTCTAGCAGGCAGGCAGTGCCAGCTCCCATGGACAGGGAGGGGCTGGCAGAAGCCAGCTCCAAGGCAAACCAAGGGCCCCCGCCTGGGCTCAGCCTCATCCAACAGCAGGGACACTTGACTGGGCTCAGGGAAGAAAATGGGGATAAGGACGACCCTTCCAGGACCAGGCGTACTCCCTGGTCTGGGAGAGGAGAACAGGAGAGAGGGAGAAAAAACACACAAGGAGGGAGAACGGGCCAGCCGGCCCCCACTTACATTTGTGAAGCAGCAGCTTCTCCAAGGACTCGCCCCACTTGAGCGCTTCCTCTGAGGTGGGCCTGAGGGGAAGGCAAGGGGACAGTGAGGGCACGTGAAGATACCAAGAGGCTCTGGGAGAGTGAGGTGGCTGGGTCTCAGCAGCCTCTTCAGCGGCCCTTGGCTGAGGCAGTGGCTGAGCTCAAATGGGGAACCCAGGAGGGGGCCCACCCCCTTTCTTGGGGCCAGCATCACTTATAGCCCCCACCTCCACCCCTGCCTGGCAGTCCTTCCCCGGGCAGCTGTTCCCCACCGCCGTGAGGGCTGCCGCTTGCAGATACCAGGCTCCCTCTATGAGGGCCTCCATCCAACCCCAAGCTGGATCAAGCCAGCAGCACCCCGTATCCCTTAACCCTACCACCAGCCCTGTCCCCCTGGGGACCGGTGAGTGCCTGAGGGTCCCCGGGGTGCTAAGGAAGACCTACTTGAATGACTTCATCACTTTGTCTGCCTTGCCCGCTGGCTGGGCCCCCGGTGACTCGTTCCGCCGCCTGAAGATACCCAGCTTGTTCTTCATGTCCTTGGCTCTGGGGGACAGAAGCAGAGAAGGGAGTCGGTCAGCCTGGCACTCACCCCTGAAAATTCAGGGTAGGGAGGCCGTGGACTGTGACGAGGGGCACCTACTCCTTCATTGTGTGTCGCCTCTGCAAGTTCCCATTGCGCGTGAGGTACATGCCTCGGAGCATCTCTGGAGGGTCGCCCCACCCTGGGGCCCGGGAAGGTATGCAGGAAGCACCCCTGGGCTCTTGTCTCCCACCCCCGACCGGGCGGAAGGCGAGCAGCAACGGTGCCGGCTGCGGCTGCAGCTGAGCAGTCACTGAGATCCCAGCCGGAGGACTGGACACCCAGGCACAGGCTGGGCTGGGACTCAGACAGGAGGAGCCAGGAAATGGGAGGGACCAGGACAGGGAGTGAAAAAAAAATATCCCTCCTGGCCAACCCAGACAGGGATCCCGTGAAAGGGGCATGTGTCTGCAAGGGGTGGCCTCTGGGGCCCGCCCAGGCAGGAAGCCAGACCCAGTTATTTGTGACTGGCCTCCCCCGTTACCATGGTAGCACCTGGGAAGGAGGAGAAAACAAGTCAGCAAATTGCTGGGAGGGAAAAAGGAAGGGAGGGAAAGAAGGCTCTGTATGCAGGGTGGCAGGACTGGCTATTTTTAGCCGAGAACTATTTTTAGCCTTGCTGAGATTTCAGCACCCAGCAAAGGTGATGGCAGGAAAGGGGTTAAAAATTGCAGGCTCCTGTTCACATCCCCTTCCTCATCCCTAGACCCACTACCCTGGGCACCTCTGGGAGAACAGCTCCTGCCAGCTGGCCGGCCCCTCGGGCTTGAGCACTGGCTTTGGATACTTCCATCCACACACATGCAGGACACCTCAAAAGTTTTAGTCCAGTTTTAAGCTTAAATAACTTCAGAAGTGTAAATCCTATAACCTTTCAAAAAACATCTTTTGAAAGTTGAATTATTAAATTGTTAAGGCACATGTAGTTTTATGATTTTTGAATAATAAATTTCGAAAAATGTTTGGTCTCCAGCCTTCTGATTAAAGATGAAAAATGCTGACTAAACCCAAAGGTTTAAAATGTATGAGCAAAATCACAAAGCTAAGTAAGTATAACAGATATAATAACTCAACTTTCAAGTGCATTTTGTAAGCCTGGAGCTTTGACGCTTCTGAAGTTATTCAAGCTTCAAATGCACTATGACCTATGGGACACCCGGTGTCACCAAGGGAAGTAGTTAATACCCAGTACGTGTTAAGAGCGAGACGCTGGTGCCAGACAGCCTCAGGTTCAAATCCCAGCTTTAGCAGTCACCAGCTGTGTGCCCTTTGTCGAGTTACCTAACCCTGGCTGGGTGTCAAGCGTTCTCATCTGTTAACCAGGAATGATCAAAGTGCCTACCATCTGCTGCGGTTGTTTCAAGGCCAGGAGAAAATGCACGTAAAGCCTTTAGCACAGTGCCATGGGCAAAAGTGCTCGGGTTGAGGAGTGAGTCCCACATGTGTCCGGAGGGTCTGGGGCAGCTGCCCGGAGATGGAGAGCCTGCTCTAGCAGGTGCCAAGCCAAGGCTCAGGAGCCCAGGGATCGGCAGCCCTTTGGGTGAGGATAGGGACCCTCAGAGATCCCTGGGGTGGCCCTCCGCTGTCCCTCACTGCTCCACCCCTGGGAGTGCCATCACGGCAGCTCTGGCCTGAACCTGGTGGCTGGTGCAAAGGACTTTTTTGGTTTGCGTGTTTCACCTTCCCGGAAAGTATGATCATTCCTGGCTGCAGAGAGAAGCCTGTAGTTGCCGCGGAAAACTAGGGAGAGCAGGGGAGCTGGGAGAGTGGACCCTGGCTAAGGTCAAGGCCAGGGAAGGTTGCACGAGGCATCTGGGAAAGACCCCTGTTCTCCTCTCCCAGGCCCAATTCGTGCATAATGGTGGGCTCTACCGGACCTGAAGGGAAGGGAGTTCCATGGGCCCTACTGTCTCCTCCTGTCTCTCTCTCTCTGCAGTCTCCAGGGCCTGGGGGTACAAGGAGACCCAAGGAGATTCTCCACACACCCTATTAATTGGCACCTCTAAGAAACCTCCAAAACAGAAGTGCAAGGGGCCCTGGGTGCAGCTAGCTAGAAAGGCTTGGGGAGAAGGAGATACACTATCTGAGCCAGCAGCGCCCCCTCCTGGCAATGCCAGAGACCGTTAGCATTCAAGAGCTCAGGAGGAGAAAGGGAAACATTATGAACTGTCTGTTCAGCCCTTTCTGAGAGCAAAGAACCTATTGAGGTCACTCGGCCACTGCTTGGCTCAGAAGTTGTTGGGTCTAGGCCAGGGCAATCTGGCTGGTTGCCTCTGCTTGGATCTCTGTGGCTTCCAGGTACTGAATCAGCACATTACTTCACGCTGTGTGGATGCTGAGGGCAGTGCCAGATGCTCAGGACCCTGGTGACCCTGCCCTGGAGCCACTGCTAAGTCCCCAAGTCCTCCTGTTCCCCGGTATCTGTCTGGGGTAGGACTGGGTATAGCACCTTCCCCACCTATACCCCTGGAGGAGAGACAAGCCCCAGGGCAAAGTAGGAAGAGGGGTGCGGGGAGCCTCCCTGATCACAAGGATGAGGACCATGGATCTTTCAAACATACAGGTTTTTGCTCTTTCTCTTCCGAGATCCTTCGTCATCATCCCCAACCATGTCGGCCCCGCTCATCTGCAGAGAAAAGACAGACACATTGCAGCCTGGGTATCCAGGGACTGCTGCCTGAGCAAAGAGCGCTCCAGGATCCAACAGCTCCTACAAACCAGCTCCCCACGCCCAAAGCTCCTACCTCTCACAGGACAGATGAGGGAAAGAGACTCCACTACTGGAACCTACCCACGGAGTGCAGCTGGCATGGCAAAGCCTCCACCCGAAGGAGTCTCCTCCTCCTGTGCTCAGGACCTAGCTCGCTAGGGAAGAGCCAGGGCAGAGGCATCACCGCAAGCAGTAGGGCCGGCCAGAGAGCAGGGCTCTAGTCAGCGTTCTGCTGTGTCGCTTGGCCCGATCCCCGTTCCCCTCCGAGAGCCTCTATTCCTTTATTTCAAAACTGAAATCATAATGACTAACTCAGGATACTGAGGTCTGAAAGAGACCGAGGATTGGTCAGCAGTATGTAAAGCGAACTGTTACACAGGCCTGAGAACACCTCTCTTGCCTTAAAACTTTCCATGGCTCCTAATGCCCCTTGCGAAAAGGTCCAAACACCATGACATGACGTACAGAGTCTATCATCTTAGGATACAGGCAGAAAATTCCATATTAACATCAGTTGCAACTCCTTCAGTCACCTCTCCAGCAGCCTCGATGACCATGCCCTCCAACCGGACAGAATGTCCTTACCCGCCTTGTCCTCTCGGCTCAGGCTTTGGCATGTGCTGTCCCTTCCAAGAGGGATGGCTTTGTGACTCTCCCATCTCCCTTTCCTCCCAAGACACAGCCTCAGGAAAAATCCAGACCTCAGGAAAGGCCTGCTTAAATGTCTCCTCACCTGGGAGGCCCTCCCCGACCCCTAGACCAAGGTCGTGTCCCTTCACCCCTTTTGAAGTTCCCGCTACACCCAAAATGGCTTGTTCCAAATCTGTCTCCTCCACTGGACAGTGAGTGCCCAAGAGCAAGGCCTCTGTCTGTCCTCACCTCTGTCTGAGTCACTCTCAAGGGCCTGGTACACAGTAGGAGCTTAATAAAGACATGTGGAAGGAATAAATGAATCAAGCAAGAAGGAAAGCAGACTGGGGAAAAGGCATCTTGAGGCCCTCGTTGCTTGATTCAAAGCCTGAAACTTTATCCAAGTGTCACGGCAGCCCACAGATTCCACTCGCTTCACCCCATTTCTCTTGCTGGAATGCCTTCTCTTCTTTTCCCCAGTCTCCACCCGCCCCCAGCCCCCCACTTCCTTTCCTCCAGACCACTCCAGACTCCCACCATCTCTGCTGGGGCTGCCCTGTCTCCCTTGCCCTGCCTATGCTTGTCTGTCCTCTTTCGGGGAGACACCCAGGGCCCCAACCATGCCACCCACCCCAGGCAGGAGCCCAGGAAATGCTCTGAAAAACAGAAGAACTAGAGCTCAGGGATGGATGGGCTTAGACACTATGTCCCAAGACAAGACAGAAAGCCACCAGGTGTGGATCTCAGTTCTGACTCCTCATGAGCCCCGGCCTCAGTTTCCTCATTTGTAAAATAAAGAAAATGAGCTAAGCCTTAAAATACTTGTGTTCTTAATTCTGGAAAGAAAAGTAATCCAGATATAGCCAGCAGGGGGAGCTACTAGCCCAAGTGGATGGATGGATGGCTGGGTCAACGAATAGAAAGATGAAGTATAGCATCATTTATAAAACGTGTACTATAGGCCAGACCTTGGAACGAGCATTATCCAGATACTATCTCAGTAATCTTCGGAGCAGTCCATAAAGTAAACAGAGGCTCAGAGAAGTTAAGTCACTTGCCCAAAGATACCCAGCGTTGAACTGAGAGCTGGAATCTAGGTCTGAATTCAAGCTGTGTCCCTCCGCCAGAGGATGCTGCTACTCAAATGCAGGGACAGGACACATTTTGAATGTTTTCAGTGAAAGACTCCGGGGAAATGCCGCCTCCTTCCTGAGAACGCTGCCCCACCAAGGTTGTAAACACATGTGTGTACGTGCACACATAGGCACACGCCCATCTGTGGTGTGGGATTCCGGAGCTCGGTTTGCAGCCAGGCCTGGGTATAGATCCTTCTTCCTTAGAAGTGCTTCTCGGCCCCTCAGCTTCAGCTTCTTTAGTTCTGGCACACGCATGAGGATAACCACACGCCCCACTGTTGGAAGAGTCAGCAGGGAAAAATCTAGGCCCCCATGGCCTGGCCCCGGCACAGGACACCCTCGGTCACCAGGGGCTGCTGGTATTCGTTGCCCAGTGAGTGTTACTGTTGCCATCCCATTGCCATACCGGCGGTGGTCACGCCGGCCTGGCTCGGCCGTGCCTAAGCCCCACCCGTGGGAAAGGGCCCTGGTTGCTGGGCTTCCTCCCATTCTAACCTCAGCTTCCGCACTTTATCGGGCCCACACAATGGGCCTGGGGACCACTCCCACCCGTCCTCCACCCCCGGCTTCTACACTGCTGGGAAATGGGCTCTTCCTTCCACTGCTGGGAGAGGGTCATCTTTGGCAGGGGCCCTTCACGCCAGGCAGTGGGGCCAGGCAGCTCGAGCCCCAAGAGTTAGCCCCCAGAGCAGCCAGGGGAACCAGGTACCAAGGTGTGTGTGGGGGGGGGGGGTGCAGAAAATGAAGAAATTGAGATAGAAAGTCAGGGTTCTGATTTCTAGCCCCAAAGTGTCTCCAAAAACTCTTCTCTCCAGGGGCCGCAGCAAGGCCTGCTCCAAGTCAGCAAACAGAGGGACTCTCCCCCCATTTGCTCCCTACTCTCCCCACACTGTGTACCCCTCTCTGCTGATTGGTAAATGGAGGCAAGCCCCAAACCACTCAGCCCTGCTTCTACTCCAAGCAGCACTCCTTGGGGCCTGCCCAGCCCACCCTGCCACCTCCAGGGACTGGGAACTCACTGCTTCTTGGAATAAAATTATAATTTTTATTGTAATTAAATATAATCATAGTGGTGGTTAAGACTGTAGATTCAAACTGTCTGGATTCGAATCCCAGCTCAGTCATTTATTAGCTAATAGAACTTAGCCAAGTCACATCCCTCTCTGTGCCTCAGTTTCTTTATTTGTAAAATGAGGATGATAATTAGACCCACCTCAAAGTGCTGTTGTGTGGATTAAGTGCTTGGCATAGTGCATGTCCGTGGACGTGCTCCGTAGCTACTAGCCATTGAGGTCACTGCTATTATTCGTTGAGCATTCACATGTACGGACTGAGCTAAAGGGTCATAACAGACTACCCAATTTAATCCTTGCAACAATTCCAAGAGCTATTTGCTGTGATTTCCCCAGTTTACAGCTGAGGGAACTGAGGCCCGGAGCAGTTCAGGTACTTGCCTGGGCTCCGAGCTGGCAAGAAGCGAAGAGTGTCAGGCCTGGCTCCAGAGCGCACCCTTGACTGAAAGCTCTCCTGTGAGCAGGGCCTCACCTCTTGGTCCTGACTGACTCCTGGAGCCACGTGGCCAAACCTGGCTGCTCTCTGACCAGCCCAGCCTGGCAGGCCCCGTGGAACCTTGTAGAAACACTGGATCTAAACTCTACACTTATTTGTTTAGACATAGGGCACAATGTTTTTTTGGCTTTTCTTAAATAGGAGGCCAGAAGGCTTATCACACCTTGGAGCTGGAAGGCATCTTAGGTGCCCTCTTGTGCACCTCTAGCCTATGCAGGAAGCTGGCACCGTCCGCTGATAGCCTCTGCCCAAGCCAGTCCCCTGAAGGAGGGGAGAAGGAAGAATGGCCAGGGAGGAGCCCCAGCCTCTGTCTCCTCACTATCAAAGAATGACCTGACTCTGGGCTGAGCCAGGCTGGAGTGGAATTCAATGGCACCATCCTGGGCCCAGACACTGATAGTCTCTAGTCTCAAGCTTCCCTGGCTCCCAGGAAAAGGGCAGATGCAGGCCTGTGGGTCCACCCTGCATGGTCTCCAGGGAACAGCTGGCAAGGTGGGGGTCTGGCAGCAGAGGGCACTGTGAGACAACTCAGCACAAGGAGCCAGAGCCAGGGCATGACTCACGGATAACTTTGGGGGGTCTTCTCCTCGCTGGACCTCAGGCGGCCCATCTGTAAAATGACCATGGCCCAGCAGACATCTATCAGGTCTGTCTGGTTTGGATACTCGTACTCACAGGAGAAATCGCTCAGTGAACAAGAGGACAGGATGACAGGTTGGAGGAGGGACAACGTAGTGACTGTCACCCTGTGACAGGCAACTTGGGTTCTGGGCAGCCTCAGCTTAGCTATGCAGCAGCACAATGACCAAGCCAAGGCCACACTAGCTCTGTCCGGCCCTCCTGGGTCTCATGTCCTCACAGGATCAGTGCCCCAGGCACGGAGCTTCCTCTAGACTGCAACCTTCTTGATTCCTGAACAACTCTGTGCAGATTTGATCCTTCCCATTTTATCAGAGTAAACTGAAGCCCAGAGAAAGATGTAACTTGGCCAAGGTCTCAGGACCAGAAAGGAGAAGAAAGAGCAGAGACTTGAACCCAGGTCTGTCTGACTCCACAGCCGAAAGACTTCACCCCCTTCTTCTTCACCCTTTGCCTGGCTGCCTGTCGGCATTGGCTGTCCCTCCCATGCCTCCCCAGCTGCCAGTCTCCATCCCCTGCCCCTCACTGGCATGAGGTATGCAGGGTCTGGAGCAGAGTCAGGGAGAACTAGACAAAGGTGAGGCACACTCTGTGTGGCTTGGAACAAAACACTTCTCCCTTGGCCTCAGGCTCCCGCTATGAGACGAGTAGGGCTGGGCCCACCTTGCAGGGGCGCGTGAAGGCTAGGAAAGGGCGCTGGAGGCACTGGGAGAATGCTGGGGTACCTGTTCCTCCTCTTACTGCTGCCATCCTCATCCTCATCGTCAATGTGATCCCAATCAATGGAGCACTCACTGGGAGCTGAGTCCCCAGTACTGCCCTAAACACTTTATCCAAGTTGGGCTATTTAATCTTCCCAGCAACACTACAAAGGACGTGTTATTATCATATCCATTTCACTGATGAGGAAACGGAGGCTCAGAGAGGGGCAAGGACTTGCTCCAGGCCCACTGCCAGTGAGGCACAGACCAAGACCCGGGTGCTTGTCCGCCTAGAACTTACTCCCCTTGACAAGGGTAGGGTAGCTGGCCGGAGGGAGCAGCATACGACTGATGATGGACTCAAGGCCTGGTAAGTGTAAGCCACACAGAAGAGTAGCCGCCACAGAACCGGGGGCAGCTTCTGAGGCCCTGCCAGCTCAGTGACTCAAACCCAAGAGAGGAAGAGACAGGCCAGAAAAAGGCAGGGGAGGACAGGATGCCAGCAGGAACTTTGGGCACCCAAAGGAGGAAGCTGATACAAGAGAAAGCTGGCCTTCCCCTGCTGGACTCCCAGGCGGAACTATCTGCCCCAAATAGGAGCTGAAGTCAACTAATTTGAGGAACCAGAAGTGTAAGCATGAATGTGTGAACTTATCTGTATATAAATATTTGTATTGGAGCAAGGGGGGGAGGGGAGAGAACTAGGAAGGTTCTGGTGGGCGGATCAGGATTGGGGTGCCTCAAGCAGGTGGAGAGGCCCTGGACTTCAGCCACCCTCCAGAGAAAAGTGGGGTCAGCCTGAGGCCTCACCTTGGTAGGACAGAGGTCTGGACTCTCTCCTGTAACAACTGCATCAAGAAATGGCCTAAAATGGTGATACTCAAAACTATGAGAAATATCACATTCCTGTAGGGCTTGTTTAAAATGCAGAGTCGGGGCACCACTCCCTGGAAATTCTGATTTCAAAAGTCTGGGGTTGGAGACTTGGAAAGCGATGTGTTACTAACCAACTCCTGGTGACTTCGGAGCATATCAAAGTTTGAGAACCACCTATATTTACAGATGAGGAAACTGATACTTGGTCCCAATTCCTTCAGGATTTAGTTCCGATTCCTAGACCCAAAGTTTAAGGCCCTTTTCTTGAGGACCCCAGCCTGGCTTTGGGGCCCCACCACCCTTCCGCAAGTTTTCTCCCAAGTGCCAAGTTGCTAGCGGCTGAGAAGCGAAGGTTTCTGAAGCTATGTCCCAACTTGACGGAGAAGCATGCCGGAATCCGTTAGTCACATCTGCCGTGGGCCTGGCAGCAGGAAGGGCAGCGGGAGTGCCATGTGTGTGCCATCCCTGCATTTGAGGAATCTCCTGCGTTAGCTGAACTGGCTTCTACGGACAGCTTCGTCCAGGTCATGTCCTCTCTCACAGAATGCCTGCCTCATCCTCTCTGTTTATTCCAAACCTGCTCAACCTTCAAGGCCACGCTAAGGGGCGTCTTTCTCCAGAAGCCTTCCCTGACAGCTCTAGGCCCCTCGGGTCTCTCTTCCCTGAACTCCCAGGTCTCTGAGGGTCACTGACCACTGACCACTCCTACCTGTCCAGCCTCGCAACAGCCATCATAACAACACCTTGCACCGCACTGACTGTTTACACCTCAACAGCGTTTGCCTAGTGCCTGCACTGACGCCACCACGCCCCAGACTCTTCCCATTCATCCTCGGCCATCCTAGGACGTGAGTGCGATCAATCTCTGCTAGAGGACACTAAGGCTCAGCAGAGCTGAGTGACTCACCCAAGGCCACACAGTAAGTAAAAGACAGAACCCAGACTCAAGGTGGCTCATGGGCTTCAAGGACATGACGCAGTCATTTCACTGTCAGGCCACCTTGCAGACCCACACAGATAACTCACTCTTCTCAGGCTGAGATCATTCTCACACTTTTCTGGGGGCCCCTGCTGTGGCACAGAGCACAGAGCCTGGCACACAGCAAGAAATCAATAACGGTTACTCCTCTATTTATAAATATTTGCGGGAGGCAAACAGCAGGGTGGTTAAGCGCTCCAGCCCTGGAGCCTGATTCTAATTCTGGTTCCGACATTTATAAACTGTGCGACTGGTGCAAGTGAGATAAGCGCTCAGTGCCTCGGTTTCCTCATCTGTAGGGAACGGCAATGGTATCTGCTTCATAGGGCCGTTGTGCGAGAATTCATAAGTTAAGGTGAATTGCCGAGACTAATGCCAGCACAGAATAAAATATGTGTTGTCATTGTCGGTGGCTGACGGATTTCTAGTCTGGCTAGGCCCAGCCTGGACCAAGTCTAAACTGTAACTCTTTCTCTAGCTCCTATCTCGGGTCTTCTAGATCCAAATACACACAGTGTCCTGGGCTCAGCCACGCCTTTCTGCTTCCTGTGGGGACCCCCAGTACAACGGAGCTGTAAGAACACAGCACCGGGAGTCATAAAGTCACAGGTTTAAAAAGTCCAGCTTCTGCCTTCTGGGTCCCTCCGGGGCTCAGTTCTGTCCTCTGTCAAGTGGGCGGAAGGCTCATTGGAAGAGCTCATTAAAAAGCTTAGAAGAGAGCAGGGGATCAAATGACTGCTTCTTCCCTGTGGCTTCTGCGCCCATCCCCCCCACCCCGGCACCCTGGGCCTTCTTACCTTCCTGTGGCCCATGAAGAAGAGGGACAGCTGGTACATGGAGCCGCCATTGCGGCCCAGCTCCTTCTTGAGGGTGCGGGGTGAAGGCAGGGGCCAAGGGGACGTGGCGCCCTCCCGTCGGAGCAGTGCAGGGTGGTGTCGGAGGCGGAGGCGAAGCAGGGCCCGCGGGGCTCCTGCAGCAGGCTGCCCTCGCTGTGTGTCCGGCGCCTCAGCGAGTTCTGCACTCGCAGCGAGAGGCCGCCCTCCGCGCCCTGGCCTGTCTCGATCATGCTGCTGCGCTTGGCCTCGCCGCGCTCTCCGTAGTTGTCATCACTCGTGTCTTCGTCCTCGTCTTCCTCCCCCTCGTCCCCCTCATCTCCCTCCTCAGCCTCTTCTGCATCCCCCTCATCGCCCGAACTACCCCCGCCTGCCCCTGCCTCCTGGCTGTAGGCACTATCTAGCCGGACCTCCGGGATCACAAAGGTCGGCCTGGAGGCCACAGGCGGTCCCCAGTGGCTGCTGGTGGGTCCCCAGAGCTTGTGGTCCCTTCAGCAAGGGGCTCGGCTGGCAGGGGGGCCTGGCTGGAGGGCAAGTCTTGACATGCGGAAGGTCCTGGGCAGTGGGGTCCTGGGTGGCAGGGAGGTCTTGGCTTGGAGGAGGCTCTTGCCTAGCAGGAAGGTCCTGGGAAGGAGGGAGGGCTGGGATGCTGAGGGTTCCTGGCATGATGGGGAGTCCTTGCTTGGGGGGAGTTCTAGGCTTGGAAGCGGTTCCTTAGAGGAAGGTGAGTCTTTGCTGGATGGAGATTCTTGGCCTGGAGAAGGTTCCGGGAGAGAAGAGGGTCCTTGTTGGGTGGCAGGTCTTGTCCTGGAGGAAGCTCCGGGCCAGGAGAGGGGTCGTTGCTGGGTGGGGGGTCCTCAGCACCTGCCCCCTTCCCTTCCTCCAAGGGCATCTCTGTCTTCTCATTCGTCTCTGACTCATACATCTGGAAAACAAAGAGAAACCAAAAAAGGTTCATAAGAGGAGGCTAAGAGATGCTAGGTACCGGCCACCCGCCAACGTTACAGAGGCTGAAACAAAATCAGACAGTGGCCTGAACCCCACAGCCTGCACCCTGCACCCACAGTCTGAAAGGCAAGGCACCAGATGGAAATCGAAAGCCCCTTTGGCTTAGCTATAAAAAGGGACCCAGTCTTACCTCTTTGCTTAAAACTTCTGCCCCATCAAAAACATGGCTGGGCATTTAGGGAAGAAGAGGAAGAGGAAACCACCATTATCTGGCCGCTATTGTATACTAGGGCAATGCCAGATTAAGCCCTTATTATTACATAATCTTCCCAATGGCCCTCTAACACAAGTGTCATGGTCCTTCTGTAGGTCACCTCTACCAGTAAAGGAGGCCCAGGAAGTCTCTGACTTCACGGACCAGAACCAGACCAAGCCCCAAGCCAGAGCAATCACTAAGCCGGAGAATCTTAGAACCAGCCAAAATGTATCTTCTACCTGAACCAAAGCTGTTGTTGTTGTTTTTTTTTTAATTCCTAGGGAGTCATTCGAATAAGAATTTGCTCTAACGTGTAAGTATCTTTTTGACACTAAAACTGGAATGAAACTGTAACTTCAAAATATTGGCCGCTACTGGACGAAACAAGTGTCACAGACACATGGAACCTCACTGAGGGATCATCCACCCAGCGACTTTTCAACCATCTTTGGAGGAACCTCAAAGTTCCACACACACAAAAGAAAGCATTTTTCTGCCTTGCACATACCCTCAGAACGCTCAGCGTTTTTGCCGGGTTCCGACACGTTTCGTGTGCAAAGGGAAGAACAGTGTCCTTGACGACGTCTGCAAAACGGCCACCCCTCATGAAGACCGGGGCTCAGCGAAGGTCAGGAGTGTCCACAGCGCCACAGCCATGCAGAGGAAGCAGGTCTCAGGCCTGGCCTGGGCCCCTCGTCAGAGTCAAGGACTTACTGTTGCTAGGACTATTTAGAGCCCAGGTTTCGTCCAGGAAGAGACCATAACCCACTAGAACTCACGAAAAAGACACTGCACACACCCGGGAACTGTACAGACACATGAGAATGTGTGTGCCTAAATACACAGACACACACACATGCACACACGCCAAGAATTTCAGGAGCACATGCCCCCAGAACATAGGTTAAGAGCTCTTGCTGTAGAGACCCTTCGCGTCCATTTGACAGGTGAGAAGGCTGAGCCAAAGGGCCGTGACTTATCCAGTACTGCACAGCTGCCCAGAGACTAAAAGCCTCTGCCGGAAGCTGAGAACCCGTTCAGCCCTCAGGAGTCTGTGCCAGCGAAGCCCCAGCCAGACCTCACAGCTGGGAGTAAGCGGCCAGCCAAGGCTCAGGGCAGCTGCAGGGTGCCGCGCACATGTGTCATGGGTCACACTGGCATCTGGGAGCACCGGAGCGGATGTGAAAGCACAGTGTGGGTAAGAGCCTCCGCCTGGGAGCGTGAAGGTGAAAGTCCCCGCCTCCTCAGCAGAGAAGGTGGCTGAGCAAGGAAGGGGAAGCCTCAGAGGACTCTAGGATGATGCCAGGGCCTGGTTACTAGGCATGGCCAAAGACAGGTACCCACTCAGCTTGTGGGCTCCCAGCCCTGGAAATCCCACTTGCAGCTGGGAGATGACACCACCCAGGAGCCCTTGGACCTCACAGCCTCAGGCTCTGAAACCTCAGTGACCCCTAGCCCCCATTGCACAGAGGGGAGGCTAGCCCAGAGAGGGGCAGGGGCCAACCTAGACTCACACGGGGGGACTGGGCAGAGGCAGTCACTAAACCCCCTGGGCCTCAAGGTCCCCACGTATTCAATGAAACAACCAACGTGCCCAAGTGACAAGCAGGAGAACGTACCACAGAAAGTATAAAGCTCTCAAGGGGACAATGGGGGTGACTTAAAGCACGGATCGAGAGGGAAATGCTGAGAGCACAGACCGCAAGCGGTGGCACATCTTTCTCACAGACCCCTGGAAGTAAACTTAGCCGGACACCCAGAAGCGAAGTCGATGACTGTGATACCAGGCCCCCCCAATCCAGAAATCTCATCTGGGAACTAAAGGCTATACCTCACCTCATTAGGCTGCTCCCAGGAAAGAGAGACCCTCCCCTGAACTGACAGGAAGACTGCTGGTCCAGCCTGGATGGTGACCTAGGGACTGGCCCAAAGGCACACATCAGAGCGGCTGGGGTCAGAGCCCTGAGCCTCAGGCCTTTCTCTCCTTCTCCACAAGCATAATTCTGATTTCAGTCCCCAGAGCAGCCCAGATCCCTGCCCTTGGCCCCACCCACCAGGGAGCGTTCTCCATCAAGAAAAACAAGCTGCCTGAGCCAGCTCCCCGGTGCCCAGCATGCGCAGCTCACCCCCACCTGCAAGGACCAACGGAAGGAAGCAGCAACCGGTGCCCTCAGGGCACGGCACGGAGTGGCCCCGAGAGGGGACCCCACGCATTTCCCCTTTCCTGGGGGGGTGAGGGTGGGGCCCAGGCCTATCCCAACTGTGACTGCTGCCTGCCTGAGCCTGAGCCCGCCCACCCCTTCGGGAAAGTGCAGCAACAGACCCAAAACCAGAAATGCAAGTCAGCCTGCCTCTGCCAATCTTGCCCTAAACGGAGGCCAAACCAAACAAAGCAGGGAGGGGAAGTGCCTCTGTCCCCAGAGGGCCCCTGCCCGGGGCCGCTGAGAAACCGCGGAGGACTCCAGGGCTCTCGGAGGGCCCAGCACTTTGGTGCTCGGACGTCAGAGTCAGGATTTGGCTCTGCCCCTTGTTGCTGTCACTTTCCAGCTGTGCAACTCTGGCTGAGCCTCCCGACCTCTTGGAGACACAGAGCCACGACATCACACTGGACGCGCAGGAGCGAGTCCCCACCGGGCCGGGCCCAGGTGATGCATTTGATGAAACTGTGGCTATTATCAGTCTAGTCTTATTATCAAGATGGGGAAACTGAGGTCCCAGAGGCTAAGGGAATCGCCTAAGAAATCGGAAGGTGATTCAGTATTAGAAGTCATGTCTCCTGGCCAAGGGTCTCTCCCTACTCCCTTATGCACAAGTGTTTGGGGACCCCAGGGATATACGGGGAGGGGGAGCAGGCTGAGCACTACCAAACCCGGGCCCATTGCACACAAATAGACGCTAGCAAACAAGGACTGGGATTCGCTGGTTCCGTCCTGTGCTCCTGGACAGGCTGCTCAGGCAGGTTTGGTCAGGCTGGAGTTCCCCTTGTAAGACCTGGGGGTAGGAGCGTCAGGGGCGGGGGGAGAGGGAGTGAGACCTGTGGAGCAAATGCAGGAAACCTCAGAAGTCTGGTTGGAGGGGTGGCAAGTGAGAAAATTAGCACAGAAGAGACAAAGATGAGAATATGTCACACAATAAATGCTAGGCATAGGATTGTCCTGTTTGCAGAGGAATGACATTTACAGAGCCATGTTACATGACAGCTGCTCGGGGCAGTATGAGCGGGGCGGGGGTGGGGTGGGGGTCGGGTGGAGGACTGGGACATGCATGCATGTGCACATACATGTGTTTATTCATTCTCCAGACACTGAGTGAGGCCCTGGGGGATAGCAGAGGGCAAGTGAGACATAATCCTTGCCCTCAGCTGAGCAGAAAAAAACAGAGTTTAGATCATTGTTTTTAACAAGTGTGGTGAATGTTCTGATGAAGTGCAGGCAGCTGGGGATACCCAGGAGGCAGCCGTTGCAACTGATTAGGGTGACGAGAATCCAGCCAAGGCACCCCAGAAAGACCCGCCTGCTCGCCCAGGGCCCTGGATCTAGAGTCACTGGTGTGGCTGCCCCTCCTGCGTGGAGTCCTCTCCCATCCGTCGTTTCTTCGGCTTGGCTGGACCAGGGTTAATTCTGCCCATGTCTCGCTTACTAGAAGCACACAGGAAATGAACCAGGCCCTCTAAATGGAGCTGCTGTTTAGGATCTAATCAAATCCTCTCCCCAATCCAATCCAGGGCTCGGAACAGGCTGGGGAAGGGTGGCAGGTATGACACCAGAGCGCCTACTCACACCAACTCCGTCTCATCAGCCCCAGACCCCCACTTGCTGTTGGGGTCGAGAGTGGCAGTGGGCTGCTAGAAGTGACCTAGCCAATGTCACCCAGCTACTAAATATGGAGCCTGGTCAGCTAACCCCAGAATCCACCTGCGCTCTCACTCTGAGATGATTCATCATATCTACCACACATGCCTGGCTCCGTATATGCCCTCAAAACCACTTCCGGCACGAGGTGTGGGGGGGGGGGCGAGGGGTGGGGCTGAAGTGGGGTTGAACTGGGGTTTGCCTCCATCTCAGGGTAGCTCTTACACAGCTAGGATTTCACAGAAAGAGCACTGGACATTAAGCCAGAAGACCTGGGCTGGAATCCCCACTCCATCATTTCCCAGGCTAGCACGTCTGGTTTTCCCTGCCATAAAATGGGGTGAGGATGCCTCCTGAGCCCTGTCCCAGAGAGCTAAGGGGACCAAGTCTGAGAAAGGACAGAAAAGTGCTCTGTGAACTGGAAATCCTTGGAGAAAGGAAGGGGCTGTTAGGATTCCAGCCCAGCATTTGGCCTCTCAGCGTGACTTTTGAGATGGGTTTGTTCCTTCAAGTTTGGCATGCTCTGGGTCTGGTTTCCATGTCCTGGGCTCAATGCTGGCTTCCAGGAACCTCAGCTGCTCAGCTGACACTAGGCTGCCCCACCTTAGTGTTGACCCAGCTCCTTCGGCCTGGCTTCCTGACATCCAGAGGCAGGAGCCCCAGCCCCGCCTCAGGCTGCCAGCTCTGGGTACTCATCCTGACTTCACACTTACTGGCGGGGCGACCTCAGGTGTAACCCCCCTGGGCCTCAGTTTCCTCAGCCATAACACGGGACTAGTATAGCTCCTCGCAGCATTGTGGCAGGAGTGACTGGGCTGACGTACACCCGCAGCTCGGCACCGTGCCGGCACACGAAGCTCTCCGTAAAACGGCAGCCACGACCACCCCAGTATAGCTTAGCTTTGACATCGCTCCCCCTGGATTTCTTCTGGGAGATCCGATGACCTCTTCTCCACTCCGTCACTGCCTGTTCATTGGAACCCATCCCCTGGCGCTTCAGTCCTGCGTGCTTTCTCAGGCACCCGTCCACTCCCCAGGCTACAATCGCCCGCTGCACCATCTGCCCGCTGACAACATCCAGTCCGCGCGGCCAGCCCGGACCTGCCTCCTGAGACCAGTCCCATCAGCAGGTATTCGTGAAGCTCTCGCGGGACAGTGCTGCTCCCAAACAGTGTTGTAGGCAAGGTGCGCAGAAAGAGGAATGAGAATGACACAATCCCTGCCCTGGAGAGCTTACAGGCTGGAGAGGAAGGACTGACATGAACCAAGCTGTCGCCCACAGGAACGTGTAACGCATACAACCTGTGATCATCACATGAAGGGAAACTATAAGGTGCTGTAAGAGAGAAGAAAGGGGCGTGTGGCAAAGGCCACCCTGAGGAACGACCCCCAGCCCCAAATCCACTCACTGGGCCAGGAGGAAACAGCAGACGCAAAAGCCCTGAGCCAGGAAGGCGAGCACCTGGGGAACAGACAGGGTGCCTGTGTGGCTGGAGCCCAGCCACAGAGATGGAGACTGCCCTCTGGACATCCCACCGCTGCCCCCAATTCAATGTGCCCAAACTGAATGTGTGGTGTTCCCCTGAGGGCCTTCCTCCTCTCAGAGTCTCTGTATCAATGATGCCACCACCAGCTGCCCAAGCCAGGGACCTGAGTATCATTCTCCTTTCCTTTTCCTTCCCTTCCACCCTGCTGGCCAATCACCAAATCCTCCCAATCGTCCCTCGTGAAAGCTGAAGAATCATTCCACTGAAGAAGGTTATGCAGGTGTGGGGCCAAGGAGCATACGGGAACTCTCTGTACTTTCCTCTCAATCACTGAAACTGCTCTAAAAAATAAAGATTATTTTAAAAAAATAATAATTTTTCCACTCTCTCCATCTTCACTACTACCACCTCCCTCCAGACAACCATCATCTCCCACAGGGATTCATGCTGACCTCCCAGCAGCCGCATGGTGCCCTCCGCATGGTGCCAGGGGAGACGTCTCTGTGCCAATCTGACCCTGTCACTCTTCTGTTTAAAATCTGACATGGCTCCCCAGTGCCATCCAGATAAAGTACAAATTCGACCGCGCTGAGAGACTCTGGGCTCTGTCCTCCCTGTAGGCTCATCTCTCACCACTCCCCACTTAAGTGTTTGATGAATGAATAAATGGATGGATGGGTGGATAGAAGGATGGGCAGATAGGCAGTCCAATGGACTTCACAGGACCATCTAGACTCTTTCTATTTAAAGTGTGGCCCACAAACCAGCAGCAGAAGCACCAGGAGTTCATATGAAATACAGAATTGTAGGCCTCAACTCACACTTCTTGGATCAGAATCTGCATTTTACCAAGATCCTGGGTGATTAATTTACACATTAAAGTTAGAAAAGACTGATCCAGACTATTGGTTCTCAGCAGAGAGGAACATTGTAGAAACACCTGTGAAGGATTTAAAAAATATCTCTATTTGGGCCCTGTTCCAGACCTACTGGATGAGATTCCCTAAGAGTAGGGCCCAGGCATCTTGATTTTTTTCTGACACCCCCGATAATTCTGGGGAGCAGCCCCAGTTAACAGGTGAGGTAAGGCCCAGAAAAGGTAAGCGACACGCCCAAGGTCACACTGCAGTATCTAGACAGAATCCAGACTAGAACCTAGTGTGGTGACACTGCTCCCTCCGTAACGGGAAGCCCATGAGAAGAGGCATGACCTCAGCAGCCTTTGTCCCAGGATGGGGAGCTGGCAAGCCTGCTGGAGTCAGCTACGCATTCATGCTCCCTAGAAACAGAGGGCCAGCTGCAGGACGAGCGAGAAGAAGAAGGCATTGGACTGCAGACCGAAAATCCTCTGTCCCTAAAGGATAGCACAAAAACTCAAGGGTCTCTCAGGGACTCGGGAGCATGACACGCCACAGCAGGGAGCATACTCATGCAGCAGAAAGCAACACTGAGGCTCAGAGGAGAAGTAGCTCACCCGGTTCAGAAACTCCCCGGGCCAAGCCAACACGCAGGGAAGAGGAATCCCTGAGGTAGGAGAAGAGAGGAAAGTCCTCTTAGAAGCCTTCCCTACTCTTGGCATGATTATGGGGCTGAGCCAGAAGGACATACCCTCAGGCCTGGCTGTTGGAGCCTGCTGAGATGCCCAACACCCTCCCAGATGCCCAGCCTCTCAGTGGACAGGAGGAGGCAGCTCCCAAGTACGGGGTTTCCAGAACTAAGCTCTGTCACTACCTCGTCAAGCGCCTTCTTCTCCAGGGACTCATCCACTGCTTCCTGCGTGGAGGGTGGGGGAGGGGATGGGGGGGTGCTCGACTCAAGTCCCTGCCCCCCACCGCACAGACCTGGAGACCCCTCCATTCCTCCAGCTCTCTTCTCATCTGAAAGGCATGAGAACGGAAAGCAGGGGGTTCCCCCGGCCTCTTCCTGCCCCTGTGGTGACTGACACCTCTGTCAGAAGGAGGGCACCTGCCCCACCCTGAGCTCTCCGCGCAGGAACCAGTCCACCTGCAGGCTCTACCGTATCCCTTCCCACCTGGCACCCTCTTGCTCTGCCTGAGAGAAAATTTCCCTATTATCGCTACCTCCTCAAGCCCATTTCCTGCTCATCCTTTGGAGCCCAGCTAAATGCTCCCTCCCCGGGATGGCCTGGCTAGAGGGCTCTGCTCTCCTGCCAATGCCTGGCCGGCCCTGCTCTCATGGACCTGGGCAGGCTCTGCTTCGGCTCATTGGGATTGAGTCTCTGGCTTACTCACCCCCCACCCCCAGAGTTACTCAGCAAATACCTACCGAGCCCCAGCCATGAGCCAGGGCCTGTGCGGGCAGTGGAGCCCAACAGTGGCAAGACACATTCCCTTCACTCAAGGCACTAGGTAGAACCAGGTCAAGGGCCAAAGCGATCTCCCACCCACTCGCCACCGCCCTAGGGGCTATGGAAGCACAGAGGCAGCAGGAAAGACTGGGTGGCTCTTGGAAAAGGTAATGGGGAAAGGGGTGGGAGAAGATATCCCGGCTGAAGCCAGAGATAGCATGGAACACTCAAAGAAGCATAGGTGGGTCCATGGAGCAGAAGCATGGATACATTAAGGAATTCGGACTTTGCCCTTAAAGCAGTGTGAACTTGGTGCTGTGAAGATAGGGAAAATGGAGCTAGAGGTGGGGGTCGGGGGGAATGGCGAAAAAGATAGGGGAAGAGGGGAAGAGAGACCATTAACTGAGCATCTACTAGACACCAGGTACTGTGACAGTTGCTTTAGATATACTCTCTCACTTCCAGCAGCCCTGCGAGGTCCATATCAATGGCCCATTTTGCAAATAAGGACACTGGGGTTCAGAGGGGTTAAATGACTTGCGCAAGATCAGAAAGAAGTACGTAGAGGTGTCAGAATTAACACCACGGTCTGCCTGGCTCCAGAGCTCTGCTCTTTCTACTACCCCACGAGCTCCTTTCCTGCCCCCTTCACTGCTGTTCCTCCTGCCCTCCCTCCCCTCTTCCCGCAAAAGACTTTACCAAGCACACACCTGGGCCAGGCACTATGCTAGGCCTGGTGAGCAGTACCGGATGCTGGGGTCCTGCTCTTACCCCAAATTGGTAGAGATTGAGGGGCAGATGTCCAACTCACCTGGATGGGAAAGGGTCGGGGGGGGGGGGTAAAGAATTCCATACACCTGATGACCCTCCCAAATTCCCTCCCTCCCAGGACCACTTTACTGGCAGAGCTAGAAATGTGTGGCCTCTCTGTGATATCTGTGCGAGGTTGGTCACACAAAAAAGCTCTGCCAAGCTAGGAGGACCCCGGGGAAGGTCACAAACATCACTGTGGTCATGAGCCCAGGATGTGGACTCAGGCAGGCCTGGGGCTGGCTCTTAACTGTGTGGCTGAGTCAATGTGACACGGGCCTCGCAGGGCTGTGGTGGGGCAGGAGGCAGGGCCTGGTGCATGCGTGCTCAGCCCGCTGCGCCCTTCCTCTGCACTGCCTGACCCTCCCTCATGGTGGGCACAAAATCTAGGGCTCAACTCCAAGCAACAGCTCGGGAACTGGGAGCACCTTCGGAGCTGAGGTGGTGGAGGAAAACCTATTGCTGGTGAAGAACTGGGGTCTGGAGACAGACAAATCTGAGTTCAAATCCTGGCCCTGCCACCTCCTAGCTCAGTGCGTTTGGCCAGGCCGCTTAATCTCATCAAAGCTTTTCCTTATCTGTAAAGTGGTGAGACAAGTTATCAAGTACCCACTTCACAGTGCGGTTGAGAGACAATCCACATAAAGGGGCCTGGTACACAGTAGGTGCTCAATAAACATTCACGATTCCTGCAGTCAGAATTATCACTCTCATCATCATCATCAATATCCTCCCCTGCATCCCACTCTGGAGAGGGCACCTGACTCATTCTGACCCTTACAATAGCCTGAGGGCGGAGGCACCATTATCTATACCTTTTGGGGAGGAAACCAAGGCCCTACCAAAGGCCCTGGAGGGACTCGCTTCCCCTAGGCCAGGTCAGGCTGGCTTACCATGTGGCTGGGTCAAGTTACTGCCCTCTCTGGGCCACACTCTCCCAGAGGGGGTTTGTCCAGCTCTGAATCTCTGCCAGCCTGGGGGAGTCAGATCACAGGGCCCAAGGTGTGGCCAGCTCTCCTTGCATGTGCATCGATGGCAGGAGAAGCAGAGAGCACCTCATCTCCAGAGACCCCCTGGCCTTGTCTGCCTGCCCCTGTTCCTAAATATCTCCTCCTTTGGGGCACTTGAGGGGGAAAGGAGGCTCTTCCTCTTGAGGACACTGGAGTGGACATCTGCCAGTGGACTCATGGGCAACCCTGTAGCCGAAGGTCATTCTCCGTGGCCCCAAGCACACAACTGCCTGTACCACTGCAGCCCTGAAGCGGACGTGCTCTGTCTCTGCTGAGGGGAGATGTAGAGGTAGATCTGGCTGGGTTCACAGTCTGCTCCAAACTCCTCCTCCCATCATCATTCTGTCGTGGGACTGTCTCCCATGTCCCTCACACGAACCTGACTATATTCCTCTTCTGCTTAAAACCCCTCCATACCTCTGAGAGAGTCCCAGCTCCTTATGCTGCCTGTTCTGCCCCTATTGACCAACCTCCCTGCCACACCATTTCTCATCTCTTCCCTCCAGCCGGTCTGAACTGCAGTTGCCCCGAACAACATGGGTTTTAACTGCGCAGGTCCATTCATATGCAATTTTTTTTCAATAAATGCGATAAATGTATTTTCTCTGCCTTATGATTTTCTTAATAACATTTTCTTTTCTCCAGCTTATTTTACGGTAAGAATATAGCATATAATATATATAACATACAAAATATGTGTTATTGACTCTTTGCATTATTGGTAAGGTTTCCAGTCAACAGGAGGCTATTAGCGGTTATGTTTTGGGGGAGTCAAAAGTGATACATGGATTTTCAACTGTGCAAAGGGTCAGCACCCCTAACCCCCATGTTGTTCAAAGCTCATCTATATTTGTATTTCCCCAAACACACTCTACTCTCAGGCACCTCCAAACCTGTGCTTACTATACTTCCTACCTAGAACACCCTGCTCACTCTTGTCTATCTGGTAAACTAATATCCATCCTTCAAAACTCAGTTCATATACACACGTATTGCCCTTAACTGCTGGCAAAGATGATATTGCCCTACAGTGAGAAAGAATGGCCTTTTAAATAAACTGGATATCCACTCTGAGGAAAGGAGTGTCAAATTCTATATCACACCATGCATAAGAATCTATTTCAAGTGGGTTTTAGATCTAAATATGAAAAATAAACAATTAAATTTTTAGAAGGTAACAGAGAATATATCCATAACCTTGTAATAGGCAAAGAAACAGGATTCAAAAAGCATTCTCCATAACGAACATGACTGACAAGTTCGACTTCATTATATTAAGACTTTCTTCAAAAGATACCCTTAAAAGAGTGAGAATAAAAGAATAAAAGCCAGAGAGTGAGAGGAGATATTCGAAGTGTGTATCCAAAGAACGCTACCCAGAATGTTTTTAAGCTCCCACAAATCAATAAGAAAAAGAGATGATCCAATAAAAAACTGGGAGAGAGACTTGGACAGGCATAAAAAGCTTATCCAAATGGCCAATCAACATATAAAAAGGCACTGGACTTCATTAGTCATCGAGGAATGAAAATGAAAACCACAATTAGATATCACCATATCTGATACCAGCAATGTTAGTAAGGGCTGTGGAGCAACAGGAGGGCGGTGTACCGGTGGCACACTTTGGAAAATTATATGATGGTATCTACTAAAGCTAATTATATACAACTTCATGACTCAGCGATTGCAAACTTAGGTGTTTACCCAACAGAAAAGTATATCTAGTGCATCAAAAGACATGTGCAAGAATATTCATAGCAGCACTACTCATTATAACCTCCAACTGGCAACAACCCAAATATCCATCAACAGTAGAATGGATAAACTGTGGTATATCCACACAATGAAATACTATGCAGCCATGAGAATGAATAAAATGAAACTTCATATAATAACATGAACGAATCTTGTCATCGGAATGCTGATTGAAAGAAGTCGGCTTCGAAGAATACATATCAATGGTTTCCATGCGTACAAAGTTCAAAAACAGGCAACACAAATCAATGAGAGAAGTCAGGAAAGGAGTTACCTCTGAGGCAGTAAGTAGTGACTGAAACGGGACACACGAAGGGGTTTCTTGGGGTACTAGAAGGTTCTATTTCTTGACCTGGAGGGTGTGTCCACTTGGTGAAAATTCATAGGCTATATACTTCTAATCTTTCTGTATGTCCGTTAGTTACACTTCGGCTTACAAGTTTATTTTTAAAACGGACAAAAGCCGTTTTGTCATTCCAGTGTCTCCCCTGCCCCTGGGTCGAGGCGGTCACTCCTTCCTCCACGAGCCCCTTCCATTCGTACATGTCTCTGACACATTCCAGCCGACGACTCCTCTACAGAAAGCTGCTGCACCGCCTCCCGTGTACTGAATGCCCACTCTGGGCCAAACCCCGTGCCAAGAGCCTCACTTCACCCACACCACCTCATGCAATGACAGCCACCATTAAGTAAGGTGCTAGTGCACTCCCGCTGCTCGCCAGATGCCATGTCAGCGTGCATGAAGCATGCCAGGTTCGCGCATCATCTCGTTTAACCCTGATGGGCTTGGGCCATTGCCTGAGGAAGTGGAGGCATAAAGAGGTTCAGTGTCTTGGCCAAGGGCACGCAACTGTGAGGTGGGAGAGTCTGCCTCAAGCCCAGAGCCCACGCACTTACATGCAACACATCATACCGCCTCCCCGGGATAAGATGTTACATGTGGCCGGATACACACAGCGATTTCTATGGCCAGGCAGGAATCATATGTACACCTCAGAGGGGTGGACAGACCAGGATGGTGACCTGCTCCTTCGATGGACAGGTGTCTATGCAACCAGATCGAGCCTCACCTCCTACAGGAAGCTACACTGAGACTCCCAAGTTGGATGCAAAGCTTCCCCAGGGTTCCCACAGCTCCTTCCCCAAGCCTCCCCACCAAAGCTGTGTTGTTACCATCCATTACATGCCTATCCTGACACTAGATTAAATATTGGGTCTTTTATGTCTATACCTCTAGTACTCAACAATGCATGCTACACAGTAGGTATTAAACACATGTCGAAGGAGGGAAGTGAAGGAGGGATGGAAAGAGGGAGGCAGACAGAGAGGGACAAGTACAGAGAAGCTCTTTGGATCAGCCAGGAACTTCATTAACTGAGGTCAGAGCAGTGAAGGTTTTCATAACCCAGCGGACATCAGTTCCAAGCCTTGAGGTGTGGGGTGGCAGGACCAGGCCACCTTCCACCGCATGGTCTGTCCCTCTGGCCGCCTCCAGCCTTTTCTCAAGTTTACAGCCAGCATTTGGCTCCCAGCGGCTCTGTTCAGCTCTTCTCTGCCTCTCTCCTCCAAGTGCCTGAGCTCTACACTTAGCCCGAGGCTAGCCCCACCCAGCGATAAGGAGGATACCAGGGAGGGCCCTGCCTACATGGGGAAAAGCATGCCCGGTTCCAAATTACTTACCGCAACCCTGTCGCCTTTCTATGTTGGGAGCCACTGACAGTTCTCCAGCAGCAGCGTGAGCCACAGTGCCAGTGCAAGCAGGCTAGCCCACGGCAGCAGGGTGAGGGGAGAGCCCTGGCCATCTGGAGCAAAGGACACACCTGGCAGCTATCCACATATCTGGAGTGATGACCCAGGTCCATTGCCAGAGGAAGAGGGTATCCTGGGACCCCTTCACCTCTCCTCCATTCCTGCAAGCTTTGATCTCACAAGTGGCTCACGGCCCCAGCACCCCTCTCCCCAACCCTGCCACACCCCCAACCTGATCTTGATACTTCGGTGCAGCTGGTTGTGTAGGGGAAGTTGGCAGCTCCCTGGGGTTGAGCCTGGCTGGCCTGCTGTGAGTGGCTCCAGCCTCTCTGAGCTGAGCAGGCTGAGCCCTAAGCAGCCTTGTTTATCCCTGGGAGGAATGATAGCTTTCCCTGAGCAATGACATCTTGGAAACAGCCTGGCTCCACAAACAACAACAAACATCCCAGCCTCAGCCCCAGCTCCAGCTTGCACGAGAAGTGCCTGTGTAACAGGTTGAAGGCTGTTTCCCTGCTAAGCCAGACCCTGGCCTTGACCAATGACTCTCAGAACCCAAGAAGAGGAAACGGTCTGCAGAGAACCAAAGAAACCGATGGCTGGAAGGAGTTTGGCAATAGCTGTTCTAGTCCCTGGTTGCTCCAAGGGGGAAACTGAACCAGAGGAGGAAAAAACATATTTGCCTGAGATCCTCCAGTGACCAGGGACTAGAACGTGCCTCAGTCTCCAGCCTATCGGCCAAAGGCTTTCTCTACTGGACACACTTCCTTTGCAGAGGAGAGCCGGGCTCTTGCCAGTAAGCCCAGAGATCCTCGAAAGGAACGTGTCACTGGGGAGTCCAAAAAAAAAAGAGAACCAAGACGAAAACCAGGTACTCTGAGTCATCCAGTTGGTGTGATAGGGAGAGACCTGAGCTGGGGAGCTGGAGACCCGGGTCTTATCCCCCTGTGCTGCTGAGCTGCATATAGTTACAAGCAAGCTCGAAGTTTCAAGCAAGTCCTTGCTCCCCTGCCTCAGTCCCCTACCATGTCCAGAGGCAAACAGACTCAGCCATCTCCAGGGCCTTGGAGATCAACTAGAAAAAGTTCTAAGGATCCCCAGAAACCCAGCTGGGCATGGACACTCCCATCCTCAGCTGTGCCTCTTCTGGGGGAGCCAGAGAGACCACTGGCCACCCCCAGATCCACCTCCCTGGGTGGCACCATCTGAAGGAGGCCCAAACTGTGCTCCAAGCCACTGCAGTCTGCGCAAAGGACCGTGAGCATTGCATTTGGACCAGCCGGGGCTGCCCCTTCCACCTTCCCTGGCCCAGGCCATGGTGTGGACACCATGCCAGCCCAGCATGACACCGGGGTGGGCTGTCTCTGTGGCCTCATCCAAGCTGACGCCAAGAGTCTCCCTGCTTCACTTCCTGTCAATTCCATCCTCCAACCCCTTGGTCCTGTGGAAGCAACGCTGACATGTGTCCGCAGAGCCAATCACAGAGGCTCCCCCACCACACCCCCATGCCCAAGCTGCTCTCATCCCAGTGGGTGGCTGCAATTCAACTCGGGGTCCTGCGGCCAACACAGGCTGACTCTGAGAATGCCACTGGCCCCCGGGGGCGGGGGAGCGGCTCTCCATAAGGATTCCTTGCCGGGCCCTCAAGTTGGTCATGCCCACTTTCTGCCAGGCAGGGTTAGGAGATGGGCAGAGAGCTGATTTGGACATCAGTGCTTAGCCTCAAGGAAAAACCTATCCCAGCCCTTTCCTCCCGTGCCCTGAGCCCCAGATCCCACATAAACAGCACATGAAGCAACCACCATGAGTGCCACCACCAATGGACAGACATTACAACTGGAGCGAGTAATTGCTCTGGTTGTGACAGTCCGGGTGGGATGAAGACCTGGAGAGGAGAGGTGAGAAGGGCTTTCCACGAGCAGAAACGTGTGCAAAAGTAAGAAAGCCGGGAGGGGGGTGGTTTCCTTGATACCGGGTACTCGGAATCAGAGGCCCCATCAAAGCCCTAGAGACTTCCCAACAGGGCGCTCGCCTGCGCCGCCTCCATCTTCACCATCTTCCTGCGGCTTCAGATGCCAGGCTGGGCCTGGAGCGAGCCCTGCTGGCAGAGCGTGCTCCCTGGAGGGTCCGATGGGCACACATGCCACGTGCTCGGGCTGGGCAAGAGGGGAGGTGCCCCTTGGCTGGGCATGGAGGACTCCAGGGGCCCTGGTGGAAACTTTGACTATGGCCGCAGTGCCCTGGCTGGGATCCTGCGGGCATTGGTGGGGCAGGCACTGCGCTCCTTCCTTCCAGGAGATACACCCACTCCAGCCATCTTGAGAACGGAACCTGACAGCCCCCCAGCCATTAGGGCCTGAGGGCAGCAGGATGTGGCAAGTTTTCGGTGAGGGGCCTGGGGGCCCCATACTGAGCTAGGCATCTCCAGCCAGGAGAGCCAAATTCACAACTGAATTGCATAGCTCAGGTTGGGGTAATGGCACCCACATATCCTGTCCTCACTGTTTCAGGAGGCAGACATGGACATAGGCTTTCTGTGTGAACCTGGACATGCTCCTCCCCTCTCTGGACCTGGGCTCTTCCTCAGCCCTGAGGTCCCAGGAGCAAGGACTCTTCCTGGATACCTCAGGACAAGAGTAGAAACACAGGGCCTCCGAGTTGAGAAAAGAATTGGTCTCTGCCTGTTTACGGTGGCACTGTGGGGTGAGCAGGTCCCTAACACCTTTCCCAAAGGGCCCGGGAGACAGAGCATCCCTGCTGTGCTTCCAGTGGACATTTTAGTAAAAGTCACAGAGATCAGAGGCAACACCCCCCCCCCCCGCCCCAGGGACAAGCCTCCGGAGACCCACCTCCTTCCCTGACATGGAACTAGGCAAGAGCAGCCATCCCTGGTGCCCGGCGTGCGGTCAGCATCCCTTACACGATCACCAGCACCACAAGCGGAGCGCTCCCTCCCCAGGCAGGGTCCCCACTTCTGGTCACTAAACATTCCTTTCTCCCAGAAGGAAATGCTGGCTGACCAGCCTGAAAGTGGAAGGCAACACACAGTGGAAGCATGGCCCAACCCTGCAGGCCCCCCCCCTCACACACACACACACACACACACACACACACACACACAGCTATCTCAGAGCAGAACACACAGTTGGGTTGCAACATACCCATCAATGGCTGCCCTGGGGAGGAAACAATAGAAACAGGGGCATGGGGTGGCCTGAACCAGAGGCCCCCACCCACCCGCCCACCAAACACAGACCCTGTCTCGGAGGCACCTACCCAGCACACTCCGGCAGGGAGCCAGGCGACTCGGGGCTGCCGCTTCTGCCAGCCCGCCCGCCCGGGTCTCTGCCCAGCTCCTCCTGCAGGCGGACGGGCGGGCGGGCGGGTAGCCGTGTTGGTGGCAGCTCCTGGCGGCCGTGTCAAGCGGCTGCCTTCCCAGACAGAGCTCCTTTGTGTCAGCAGAGCTATTTATGGACTTACCCAAGTTCCCCAGGGGAGCGATACCTGCTGGGAAAAGCAGAACCAAATGACCAGGTTCCACCTCCCACATCTAGGTAGCATTTTCAAAACCCTTGCATCACCCGTCCCTCCTCCTCTCCTCCTTGCCCTCCTCCTTCCCTCCTCCTCCTCCAGCGCCCTTCCCAAACACACACCCTGTCCAGCCGGCGGCGGCTGCCACTCTGGAGAGAGGCTGAATTTCTATCTTCCATCAAATAGAAAACTCTTGTGATTTCCCAAGCCACTTTCATCCAAGAAGGAGTCTGGGATGTCTTGAGAAAGAGTCCTCAGCCAGCTGGTCCTTCAGCCTTCGAGGGGCCCGGCCAGCTCCTGGGCTATCCCCTCACACTCATGGGCTCTGGCTCCCCTGCCGCCCCTCCTCAGGACCCAGGCTGGCCCCCTAAGTGCGGCTCTGGAGGCCGAGGCATCCATCACTCGCAGCGGCACTCTCTAGCACTGGGATCCCAAGCCGGCTGCACCCCACTCACATCCTAAGGGCTCCCCCTGCGGGGGCAGCACAAAACCACTGGCCAGGGCTCTGGCAGGACAGAGCCAATCACGGAGGCTTCCCCCACCACACCCCAACGCCCAAGCTGCTCTCATCTCAGTGGGTGGCTGCACTTCAACTCAGGGTCCTGCAGCCAACACAGGCTGACTCTGAGAATGCCTCTGCTCCGGGGTGGGGGAGCGGCTGCTTCAAGTCACCTCCCGGCAGCCCCAGCCGGTGCGGCTGGACACAGGCTTTTATTTAGCGCTTTTGTGTGTACCAAACTCTGGGGGATCGGAGCGAGACAGAGCTTGGGGCTTCCTCTGCTGTCACTTTACAACAGCCCAAGAGTGAGGGCCACAAGTGAAGGAGACATCTCAAACGGAGGGACCATGGGGAGGCAGAGAACAGAGCACAGGATGGGGAGGTGAGGGTCCCCAATTCTAGTTCTAGCTGCAGCACTAGTTGGCTGGGTTCACTGAGCAAGTCCCTGCCCACTCTGACCGTTGGTTTCCTCAACTGCAAATCGGGACTGACAGCCCTTGACCTGCCCACCTACGGGATTAATAGAAGATTCAGTGATCCCATACCAGGCACGATTCTGAGAGCTTGGCCTTCCTTAATTCATTTAATCCCCACGAGCACCTTGCCAAGCAGTGACTATTATTGCGTTCTTTATAGATGAAGAACCTGAGGTAGAGGAAGGCAGGAAGTGGCCCACGGTCACACGAGTAGTTGGCTGCGGAGCCAGGACTGACGAGCGCTCGGTCCAACCTCAGGGTGCCCACTCCTAGCCACCATGCTGGACTCAGCACTGCAGGAAGCTGCTTTGTCAGTACGGAGCTGTTTGGTGCCATGGCTACGGCTCCTGCGATTGGTTGCCTGATGTCAATCAACACACCTCGGGCTGGGCCTGGGACTCAGGCCGGGGGGTGCCCATCCCAGAGCCAGCTCCACCCTGAATATGCTTGCTACTGGAGTGGCAGGCCCCCCGAGATGGTGGCAGGAAGCACGTCATCCTCTTTCCCATCCCACCCAATCTCAGCCACCCTGGGCTGAAGTGCTGTCCCTCTGGCCCCTACTCTCCCTATTACTAGTCTCAATAATGTCTCCAAATGTCAGTCTCTGCCTGTCTCCTGGCCCCTATCTGTCTGACTCTATTCCTGTCTTTCTCACACATACAAGCAAACACATGCATGGTGGTATAAGTGAAAATCCTTAATCGGAGTTGCCTCAGTACAGCCCTTATCAAGTCCGACACTTACAAACTCTAATCAGCGCTTTGTCTCGTCCCTGGAGGCAGAGCCAGGGCAGTTCTTGCCGGAAGTTTCCAGATTGGAAGGCTGTCATCCTAAAGGCTCCTGGGAAGCAGGGCCCACCCTTGTCCTGGGAAACTAAGAAAGCGAGTCTCAGGAAATGGCCAGTTCCAACAGGAACGACCAATTCTCAGTGGGGCTAAGGGGTTCCAGGATGAAATTTCTGGCGCTTGGAATAAGACTTAGGGTAGGGAGCCTGAAGAGAGGAGAGTTCCACAGCACCAATTATATGCCAGGCTCTGTGCTGGGCCCTGGGGACTGAACTCACAAGGCTGAGCGTCCAGTGAGGGAGACAGACATCAGCCACGCAGTCAGATTAGTGAGCCCATAATCAGACATTGTGCCACGACGGGCAGAGCAGCTCTGCCAGCACAGAGCGCTGGGTCCAAAGCAGATCCAGAATGCATTCATTCGCCAATGCTCTGGACCACAAGGTTCATCAGGGAAGGGCAGAGCAGTCAACGCTCTCAGGCACAGGCATAGTTCCAGACACAGATCAGAGGAGCGGGTGGGCCCTCCAGTGCACAGCCTGGGGCAGGATGCGGTAGTCACTGACAACCAGGCTCTCTAAGCCAGAGGGCCCCGGGAGATCTCTCACTCTTATTCTTCATTTACAGCCAGTGACACTGCAGTCCAGAGAGAGGGAAAGTGACTTTTCCAAAGAAATAGCAATTGAGTGGCAGGGCTGGGACCGGAGAATGCGATCTCCTAGTCCAGTGCTCCCCCAGCACATCCGAACGCTTCTCAGACCTACATGAGTGAAGATGCTGTTCAGTGTAGGAGTAATTGGGATATAGGGAGCAGCAAGATCTAAATGCCCCATAGGCCACAGGGATCGGTGCCTGGGCCCCATTTACTGATCTACACATTTTCTTTACCAAATACTTTTTTGACACTTACTGTGTATCAGCACTGCTCAAAGCACTTCCTGGTTTTTAACTCATTAAATCTTCATAACCTGACCAGATATGATGTCTAATGTCCCCATTTTATAGATGAGTAAACAGAGCATAGAGATATTAGGAAACCTGCTCAAGGTCACACACTAGCAAGTGCATAGCTTCAGATCATCAAGCCCAATCCACCTTCCACTCTGCCCTGCACTACTGCACAGGCACCTGTGGCACAGACGAGCCCCTCAGCTGTCCTGAGAAGCCCTGGCTGGCAGCAGCTTCCAGAGCTGGGACCAGGGAGGGTCAGCAGGGATCCAGTGTGTGTACACCTCATGTCCTGGGGTACAGCTCCCCCAGGCAGAACCCAAGGCTCAGTCAAGGCCCTAGGGATTCATGGCAGCAGCAGGAAGCAACCCAGACTCCCCAGACAGGCCTCTCTGCTGCAGCCTGTGCCAAAGCAAGGTTTCCACCATCTTCCCCTACTGCCTCTACTGCATTAAGCCTGGTACACCCAGGTTTGTGTTCCCAAGATTCCACTACGAGCCCTGCACAGATGAAACCCACCCACCTTTCCCTTACAGACAGCACCTGGGGGAGGCCGAGCCTTGGCAATGCCCTCCTCAAAGAAGGAAGGTACCTGCCAAGGCTTTAATGAACTTCCCCATCCTGGCTCCTGATCCAAAGTCCACTGTGATTTTGTTCCGCGGCGGGGAGGAGGAGGATGCTGTCATGGCAGAAACAGCACGAGCCAAGGAGAGGTGTGGTCCTAGGAATTCCAGAGGTATGACAGACTAAGACCACTCCCAGCCCCCAAGCAGCAGCTGCTCAGGTTTTCATTACCTCTGGACAATGAAAAGGCCAGGCTTGCGCTTAGCCGTCTAGGGTAATGGAAGCCTGAGCCGGGACACACCAGCCCCAGCTTCTACAGAGACCTGACCTTGCCCCAACCTGCTACAGAAAAGGGTGATGACCCTGAGCTTCCCTGTGAAACTGGAGGATTATGTGTATGCTCCCACCCAGCCCGTGCTTTGAATCTGCTAACCTCCTTAGGACGTTCTGGGCTTTTGCTCACTGGGTCTCATAGCCCTGATTTGGGGGTCTACAGGCTCCGTGATGAAAGGCCCTCCCACCAGAGCCCATGGAGAAACATCGATTTGTTATTTTAATAGCCACTGGATTTTAATAGCTAGAGGCTGTCTGTGCTCAGAACTACGGACACAGACTGACAGGGAAGCCGCCTGCTCCTGGGATCTGACTTGGAAAGTGAGCATGGCTGACGCTGGCACGGATGCGGCAAGCAGGGACTGTCTGGCCAAGTCTGGCCTCTCACTGCTTGCCACGGGCATACGCCTAGCTCTTCCTGGTGGCACTTGCCTTGGTGTTGGGGCACACGCTGCAAGTGGCGAGGCGGGGAGGGACAGAGCAGGTATCTTCAGGTGCGAACTCACAAAGAGGTCTGGCTTGTCGTGTGTGGATCCCAGGGCAAGTCCCTTCCCCCTTCTCAGCCTCAGAGGTGTGTCTCTAAAATGAGACCCCACAGGGGTGCCTGAGTCCCACTCCTGCCCTTCCATGGTCAGTCCCAGACGCCTCTGAGCGCTCCCACTAAAGTAATAGTTTCAGCCAGTGGTCTTTAGAAAGAGCACAGGCTTTGGAGTCCAAAAACTCTGAGTGTGAGTTATCTTGGGCAGGTCACTTTAACAGTTCTGAGTCTCAGTGACCATGTCTGTACCGTGGGGCCATGACAATGCGGCCCCACTGGGCCCGGTGGGGACTAAACGAGGCGGTGTGTGTGGAGTGCCGGGCACACAGTGAGTGCTCATAAATAAGATCATCATTGTTGTGCCCTCGTTGTTGTGGCGATCATCTGTGAAAGGAGAAAATTTACCTTAAGAGGATTGGATTAAACAGTAAAGTTACATGTGATGGTATCTGTCAAGGATCTGACGGATGAGGGCCTAACATGGTACCTGGCGTGTGGTGATCGCTGATAATCATGAGGTTATTGAGCAATGAATGGGCTATTATCATCCATCCCCCCATCTCATAGGTGGGAAAACCGAGGTACAGGAAGGTTACATGGCAAAAGAAATGGCAATCAGGCAGTATAGCTCCAGTGCCGATGCTCTTAACCTGTATGCTCTGCCCCTCGACCCAGGTTCTTGAAAAATCTCTCCGCTTGCCATCTGCCTCCTCCTTGGCAACTTCAGGCAGCAAGGACATTCCCAGCCTGCTCATGGGAACTGTATCTCCCAGCCATAGCAAGAGAAGCCCACATACAGTGAAAGCCAGGAGACCAAATGTTCCCCTGGAGAGCTGGCCCCGAGAGCTGTTGCTGGCTAGATTCTGCTCCAGTCTGGGGCACACATCACAGTCACCTCGCTAGCCTCAGCTTGACCTTGGGCAGCTGTAGCAGCACAAGATGGCCAAGAGCCATGAGCATCTCCCTTTCTGGCTCCAGTCCCATCATCCACATGCTGGCCTGAGACTTCGGGCTTTGGGGAGCAATCCTCAATGTGCTATGTTCGTGCCAGCTCCAGGGACAGGCTGTGTCTTGATTACCCGAGTTCCTGGGAAGTGTTCGGCAAAGAGTAACTGACTCAGGCATGTGGAGGACAGTACTGCAACCTTGGCTGCTAGATGCAGTTCACCCACACACGCCCCCACGTCCACTCCCTACTTGAATGGTTCGGCCCAAGCTCAGGCCATCAAATCAGAGGCCATAATCTTGGTACTTCTGGCAGCTATACTGCCACCGCTAAGGGAATGAGCCGACACATAAGCAGGTAGAACCAAGAGATGGAGGAAGTGAGGCCAGTGCTTGGTGATGTTGCTCAAGGCCCTGAACCCAGCTATGCTGCCTCCCTAATCCCATAAATTCCATTTCCTGTCTGAAGCTGATTTCAGTTGGGTTCACGTCACTTGCAACTGGAAGATTCCTGACTAATGCATACTGTATCGCCTGTACTTAGCACGGTGTCTGACATACAATAGACACCTTGAAATTATTCATTCACTTATACAGTCATTCAACAAACATTCCGTAGTGAGAAAGTGACCCGGTTTGCTCTTTAGGAAAAGTCATCTTGGCTGCCTTTTAGAGAGGTGACTAAGGGACAGAAGAAGGAACAGGAAGATTCACAGTTTGGCAGGCAGTAGTCCCAGGGACAGCGATGAGGCCTGGAGGGGGAGGCTGAACAGAGGGAAAGGGAGGAAGGGGAAGATTCCCAACTCTGAATTCACTGGGGAACATTCGATGACCCATCTCCTCTCTGGTCCTTAGTCTCCTACTCGGTTTCACTTCCATGATTCTAGCACCTCATGTCTTCCCACTGTCAACAGTCACATTTTTACTGAAGGGCACTGCAGTCAGGGTTGGATTTGACAAGCAGGGAGTAGAGTGTAGTGGCTAAGAACAGGGCTCTGGAGCTAGACTTCTGGGTTCAGATCAAGGCCTACACCTTCTAGCTATGAGACCTGTACAACCTACTTAACCTCTCTGCTGCTTCGTTTCTTTATCTATAAAATAATAATAGTGTTGGGCAGATGACATGTGATAGCAGAAGAAAGAGCACATTTGACAAATATTAGGTGCCATCATCCTATTTATATTATTATTATTTGTAGTAGGAAATCCAGAAAGAGGACATTGACCCATAGAAGAAAATACACGATTCCAAAAATTGATAAAAAAAAAAAAAAAAATCCCCAAGCTAAGGGAAGACTTGAGTCTTCAGGCTGAAAGGGCTGAAGTTAGTACCAGGGAAAATCAGCAATTTCTAAATTTCAAAGATTAGAAAGAGACCTCCTGCCATTGCCATAAAGAAATGTTAGAGCTTCGAGGGAGCACCGCACTTGTCAGAATGCCGGGTGCTGGGCCAGAGGAGAGCGGCTGGGGGAGAAGGACCGTTAGTTAGTTTAGAGTTCTCTAGCCAGGAAAAGGGCAAATATTTTCAGACTTACAAAGACTAAGAAAGTATGCCACCCACAGACCCGTTCGGGAAAAATTACTCAAGAAAGCAATCCAGACAAAAACGAAACAAAATCAAGAAGTCAAGAGTGAGATGACGTGGTATTTGAGAGACTGACAGGCAATGAAGACAGAAACATTTATACACTTAACTACTGACAACGTAATTGAGAAGTTAAACGCCATTTACATAAATGATTCTTAGAACATAATAGAACTCATGTGTTAAAACGGTAACAATCAGAAAGTAAAATTGTAGATGATTTCAATCATGCCGAGGAGGCATGGAGGAAAGCAAAGAGAGGTATGGGAGAGCCCATGACGCACTCGTTACGGGTAGCAGGGGGTAAGGACACGTTATTTTTATACCTAGTGTCATTCCTGACATTGAAATACGTCGGTGAAAAAGGTAAGAATTAAACACTGGCAGACTAGAATTAGGGTGTACAACCTCAGAGGAAATTTTGCAGAATAATGAGGATTGGCCTGGGGATGTTCACTACTACTAAAACATATGACGAAGCTACCGTCACCAAGGCTCAGCCTGATATCGGATTAGACAGATTAATGAGGGGGACAAGAGCTTTCAAAAACCCACCCACCTGTGCATGGCCTATCACAAAAGGAAGGACCATTCAAAACACAGGTTTGGAAAAAACCGATGAACTGTTTAGGAAAGAAAATTCATGAGAGTTCCATCTGATGCCAGGCATTAAATTAATTGCAGATAAATCGAAAATATGAACATAAAACATAAAAGGATAAAAGTACTTGAATAAAATGTAGAAGAATATTCTTTATAATCTTGTAGTAGAAGAAGCCTTAGAAAGTATTGCCCTCTACTCACACCCCGCCAAAAAAGCTTGATTACAAAAAAAGTGTTAATTTTTGAATAATAAAAGGTACTACAAATAAAGTTAAAAGGCAAGTGGAAAAGATATTTGTAACCTATGTAATAAGGAAATGGTTAATATTCTAACCACATAAAGGGCTCTTACAGATAAAACAAAAGCCCCAGTAGAAAACTGGGCAACTGATACGAACTGACTGACGAGGCAAAGAAAAAATATGTAACTACCAATAAGTGTAAAGAGAAGCTCAATCTCACTAGTAATCCAATAATTGCAAATTAAAATGAAATATAATTTTCATGTCTCATACTAACAAAAAATTAAAAGAGTTGTAACATCTAATGAGGTAGGGTGCAGGGAGACAGGCACTCTCCTTCACTGCTAATAAGAATGTAAATTATACATCCGCTGAACCTGTCTGTACCTTCCTTTGTTCTCTCACCTGTAAAATAGGGATAATAAGAATCGTTTGGGGCCGATGACATGTTTACACAGAAGGAAAGCATTTGTAGGGCACTTTGGTAGTGTGTGTCACAGTCTGTCCTGCAGAAACGTGAGGCAAGATGGAATATACAGGACACTCCCGGGATGTTTAGAGCAGCGTTGCTCATAATATCAAAACGCGGGAAACAACGGACTGTGAGCATGGGAGCAGCTAAATGAATGATGGTCCACTGTTGACTAAAAAGAAAGAGGGAGACCTTAGGTACTGCTGTAAAAGATTTATATGATATAGTAAGTTTTAAAAATTAGTTACAGAAACTTTTATATTATATGATACTATTTAGTAAAATAAAACACACATCTACATATGTGCACGGAAAACATTTGGAGGGCTTACACCAAATTTATAGCAGATAGCAGTGGCTAATGATGAGGAAAGGGCTTGGGAAATACAGGATTTTCTTTATTTTATTCAGTTCACTAACGTTTTGGATTTCCTGTACAAGTTTTATACAAATATATTATCGAAGAACATATGTAATGCTAAATAATATTTCTATTTGTAATATAAATTAAAAAATTTAATTCCCTAAAATAAGTTAAACAAAAAATGTGCAAGATCTTTAAGAAAAAATATTTTTACAAAACTTTACTTGGGGAATCCTAAAAGATTTGCATTAATGAAGAGACATAATCCTATTCCTGGATTTTAAAAAAACAAAACAAAATAGTATTGTGCAGACTTTAATACTCCCCTTTTTATTTATATTTTTAATGTAAGTATAATCAAAATCTCAATGAGATTTTGGGGCAGGGGCAGAGAGGAGGTGGGGACTGAATAAAATTATACTAAATTTCATTTAAAAGAAGAAATATGTGAGAATAGAAAATACATTTTTTTAAAGAAGAATGAGAGGGTACTTATGCTAACAATGTAAAAGCATTGGAACAAATAACTGTTTGGGAAAAAGAAAAAGCATTCTGCCTCTTACTATATGCCAAGGTAAACTCCAGATGGACTAAAACGTTAAAAGTTAAAGAATAAAACCATAAGTTAAGGGAAGGGCAGTGACTATTATATAATCCTGGGGTGACAAGCACAACACCAAAGGAAAAGATATTTTTAAAAATGTGTAGAAATTATATTAGCCATCAGAAAACAGAATTCACAAGCACAGTGAGATACTACTTCCCACCCACTAGGATGGCTATAATTTCATGGAAAAATAAGAGTGGTAGAGAGGATGTAAAGAAAATAGAATCTTTACACAATGATGGTGGGAATGTAAAATTGTACAACCACTTTGGGAAACAGCCTAGCAGTTCCTCAAAAAGTTAAACATAGAGATATCATTTGACCCAGTGATTTCACTCAGGAGAAATGAAAACATACGTCCACATTAAAATTTTCACACAAATGTTGATGACAGCATTGTTCACAATAGCTAAAAGGTGAAAACAACTGAAATGTTCATCCACAGATGAATGCATAAATAAAATGTGAGAGATCCGTACAATGGAATATTATTCAGCCATAAAAAGGAATGACCCATGCTGCAATATGGATGAACCTTGAAAACATTGTTGAGTCAAAGAAGTCAATCACAAAAGACCATATATTATATGATTCTGGTTATATAAAATGTCCAAATGAAGTAAATCTATAGACACAGAAAGTGGATTAGTGGTTGCTTAGGGCCGGAGGAGATGGGGTAATTGGTGGATGACAGCTAAAGGGTATGGTTTCTTTTGTAGATAATGAAAATACTGTAAAATTTGCATCCATCAATATACAAAAAAACCCAAAACATTGAACTGTATGCTTTAAATGGATGAACATGATATGTGAATATCCCAATAAAGCTGCTACCAAAGCAATTTATAGATATGACTTTCTATAAATGAGAAACATCTGTAATTTAAAAAAATAATAAAAAACAAAAGGCTAACACAAATCTTTGTTATATAAAGAGCTAATGAGAATTAATAATTAAACTATAAAGAACCTAATTTAAAAATGAGCAAAAGAATTGAATCGTTACAGCAACATGGATAGACCCAGAGTTCTGAGTGAAATAAGTCAGAGAAAGATAAATACCATATGATTTCACATTTACATGCGGAATCTAAGGAACGAAAAGAATACACTAATCAAAAACTGACTCACGAATATGGTGGACAATTTGGGGATGGTCAGAGGGAGGGGGCTGGGAGACTGGGAGAATGGGGTGAAGGGTTAAAGTACAAATTAGTAGCTGATGGATGGTCACAGGATGGGGAGCATGGCACCGGGATTGCAGTTAGCATTAACATGTTGGACAGGTGGAGGGCCAGGGGAGGGAGGAAGCAGTTGGGGGGATCGTTTTATGAACTATATAGATGTCCAACCAATGTATTGTATACTTGAAACTAAGAATAATTTATCCAGCAAAGCTATCACTCAGAGTTGAAGGACAGATAAAAAGCTTCCAGACAAAAATAAGCTAAAGGAATTTATCACCACTGAGCCAGTATTATAGGAAATGTTGGAGGGACTTCTTCAAAAAGAAAAAACATGTATCAAAAACAGGAATAAAGAATGCTAACAACTACCTTCCTATCAACAAGTACCTTAAATGGAAAAGAATTAAGTGCTCCAACCAAAAGATACTGTGGCTGAAAGGATAAGAAAACAAGACCCCTACATATGAAAAGGAAGGGGATGGAAAAAGATATTGCTTTGATGGACCTAAAAGGTATTTAAGCCAGACAGAGAAAGATAAACACTATACGATTTCACTGATATGTGGAATTTAAGGAATAAAAAGAATTGAACTGGCAACTCAAAAAGAGGCAACAGTAGTGACTGAAAAGGCATATCAATAAATATTCAACATCTCTAGTACACAAAAATGAACCTACTAAAAACCATAAGAACGCACAATGTTGGTGAGGGCGTGGGGAAATGGGCATTCTCTTACCCAGACTGTCTCGCTTTGTTCGGGACTGAGGGGTTTCCCAGGAAGCAGGCCTTTCCGTGCTAAATGTGGAAAGTTCTGGGCGAAGCCAGATGAACTGGTCAGTCTAAAGTACTGCTACTATGGTACCACTGTTCTGGAGAGTCACTTGGCAATAGGTATCAAGAACCTCTTTAATAAATATATAACCTTTAATGGAGAACTTCTAGTACTAGGAATTTATTCTAACGAAATATCCATTCATTCAACAAATCTTTGTGGAGGGTCAATCATGTTCACTGGATGCTGGAGATAACCAAGATATATCTACAAGGATTCTTTAATACCAGGTTTTCGTAACAATGAGAAATTGGAAACCACCGAAACATTGAACTTCTGGAGATAATTTAAATAAATCCTGCTTCATCTACATGATGAAATACTCTACAGGCAGTAAAAATGATGTTGTAGAACATTTATTGACATGGAAACTTGGATATTCTACATTGTTAAATGGAAAAAAGCAAGTTAGAAAATTGTGCACACCAGTAACCCCAATTTGCAAATAAGATATATGCATTTGTGTGAAAACAAATGCCTGACAAGATACACCCCAAGATGTTAACGGTGATTATCTCTGGGCATTAAAATTAAGACTGAATTTCATTTCCTTCTCCTGGTTCATCCATATGAAATGTTTTATTCATAATAAACATGGGTAAACTTTTGCAATAACACACAAAAAAAGTCAACTGCATTAAAAACAAACACACAAACACACACCTGCCATGCCCCCATGGAAGAAGGCCCCAAGGAAGGGGTTGTAGACAGTCAAGATAGTCAAGATACTCAATGTGCCCGTGCTTGATCTAGTAATGACAGTACAGCTACCTTTACTGAGTACCTGCGGCATGCCAGGCGCTTTGCACAGACCATCCCTTTAATACTCACAAGAACGCATTGAGATAAGGCATCCTCGTCTCATTTGACAGACGGATGCTAGATGACCAGTCAGTAACCCACATCTAGTAGGAGACACAGCTGGAATTTCAACCCGGCCTGCCTGTCTTTAAACCCAGGCCCCTGCCTCTACGTGAGCTGCCTCGGTTCCTGGGGCAGGGCAGAAAAAGGTCCCAGTCCACTAGACCCTCTGTCCTGCAGCCCAGTTCCATGCTGGCTCTGGTCCTCCCTCCCTGCAGACAGCCCAGGGGGTCGACAGAAGGACAAATCAGCAAAGGGTGGGGACACTAGCAAAGGGAAGGCGTGGCGCTGGAAGGCCAGCGGGCTGGAGGTCAGGGCTCAGGGCAGACTGGTCGGGGACTCCTCGCCTGCTGGGCGACTCTCAGGAAGCCCGACCACATCCGGCCCCAGGAATTCCCAGGCCCTGTGCTCCCCCAGAGGCAGCGAGAGAGAACCTCACAAGGCCTGCAGCCGCCCTGCTGAAACAGCAGGAGGAAGACAGCCTGCCATCCGGGACCTTCTCCCTGGGCTTGGCGGCTGCTGGCCAGTCCTTTCCCTTCTCCGGGCCCCAGGGCCTTCTCTTCTGTGTCGGGAGGGGGTGTGAGGGCTGATGGCTCCAGGACCCTCCCAGATCTAAATTCTCTTGACTCTATGGCACTTCCTCACACAGGGCCTGGCAGGAAGAGGAAGGGGGTGAGGCGTCCCACCCAACTCCTAAAGATGCCCCCTCCTCTTCCCCTCAGCTCTGTTCCCACTGCTATTTATAGAACAGATTGCAGGGAGCATCTCTACCAGCCCTGCTGTGCTTGGCGCTCAGGTAGAACACAGCAGCCCATTCATTCCGCTCCAGCAAGAACACGGCAGGAACTTATAGACGAGAGAGCCGACCAGACAACCTCTCCCCCCACCTTTAGCAGGGTCATTTCTCTTTCCATTACAGCCCAAAGTGGTGATTTACTTTTCCTAATGACAACACGGTTGAGTGAGATGACGAAAGCATCGCTACGATAATCCGTGTCCCTCCTTCTTCCCAACCTGGCAAACTCTTCAAAGGTTATTGGATTCGGGTGGTCACTTTGTAAGTTATATAAATGTCTAATTATTATGTTGGACATCTGAAACTAACAATGTTGCATGTCATTTGTAATTAAAAATTTTTTTAAATTATTTTTTAAAATTTAAAAGAGTAGTGCTAGCCTAGAAGGTAGAAGGTTGGGTCCTTGTTCCAACAGCTCTAGCCCCAACCACACACCCTTGGCCAAGTTTTTGCCTCTCTCCTGGTCTTAGTTTACAAATCAGCTTATTAATCAGTTGATCTCGGTGAAGGAGGAGGGAGCTTTTCAGCTCCACTTTCGAAGATTTTACGGTTCTATCAATTTTCCAGTCACTCACAAAATCAACACTATATCCCACGATTTGGGGTTTGTGTTGAAGAAAGGTGAAGTAATTTGCCCAAAGTCACACAGTGCGTTACCAGCAAAATCAGGATTTGGACCAGGATCTTCAGAATCCTACTCGGGTTTTCTCTGAGGGCCAGGGGCTCAGTGAGACAGGGAAGAGAACCACGGGAGTAGTGCTGATCCGGTCTCTTTTCCCTCCGAGGATGCACAGCAGTCAGCACAGAATACGGCCGAATCCATGGCCCTGAAGTGAACCTGGCCAGATTGCTTAACAAACCAAGTGGGGACTCAGGCTCCGGTCTCACCAAGTTGAGATGCAACGAAAAAGCTCTGAGCCAAGGGAGTTGGGAGACCGGAGTTCTGTCCTGCCTCTGCCATTAACTTGTCCCATGACCCTGGCCAGGTCACTTTCCCTGTTGAGCCTGAGTTTCCTCATCTACATTCTAGAACATGAGAAGTTTGAACCATGTGATCCAATTTAATTCTACATCTACTGAGCACCTACAAAGGACCAGGCAGTAACAGAATCAAAAATAAATAAGGGGTGACCTCCACTGGCTCCCAAGGAGCTCACAGTGTTGCAGAGAAGAAACGTCTGCTTACAGCTTCTGCTGTGGATGAAGAAAACCCTATGGGAACACAGAGCAGGAAGCACGACTTCTGATGCATGCCTGGGAAAGGTGTATCAGGGAGGGATCAAGCCTTGAAGGTGGAGGATTGCATCTGGCAGGGACAGCAGAGGACGGCAGGCAACACCAGACAGATGAAACAGCCTAACGTGAATTCGCACGGCGAGTTTGAAGGAGGATAATCCGGTGTGGCTGGGGGCAGGTGCAAAGCAGGAAGGAGCACAGTGCAGCCACGGAGAGCCTCAAGAGACAAGCTGAGACCTGGGCTTGATTCTGAAGACGACGGTCCCTACAATGGTTTTGAGGCAGGACTGTGACTTCTCAGCCTCCCCAGCCCCCCCAACTTGGATGGGCCATGATTGCTGGAAAGCAGTAGAACCGAGCAATCAAAAGCAGGTGCTCTGGACCTGGGCCACCCAGGTTCCAATCCTACTAGCTGTGTGACCGCGAGCAAGTTTCTTAACTTCTCTAAGCCTCAGCATCTTCGTTTATCAATTAGGTATAATGAGAATAAAAGCATAACAAGGATAGTGGACCCCATGAGCCTATAGTGAGAATTGAAGAGACAATGTAGGTCAAAAGCTTGGCGTAGTGCTAGGCTTACCAAATTACCTAGCATCATTATTCTACCCTTAAACCGAGGATCTGGGAACAATCTGGAGGACGGTGGCCCTATTCAGAGAAAGGCTTGAGGGAAGATAAGGTCAAGACAGCATAGATGGTAAGGTTGTGCTGTCTTTGTTAAGAGCTAAGAAGAGAATAGTAAGATGGCTGAGTCCAAGGGCAAGAAGCTGAAGAAGGCAGTCTACCCAGCCAGACCTGCAGACAGGAGGGTGGGAGGGAGGGAGACTGGAAAACAGCTGAGTATTTTAGGGATAGAGTCTGCTTCTTTAGAGGATATCTGAAGTCTAGTCCAGTTGATTCTCAGTTAGTTAGGGTTGAAACTCTAAAGCAGTCAATTAGCAAAATCTAAGCCCAGAACCAGGAGCAGGCTCTCCCCATCGTCAATGGGGCTTGGGTTGAAGTCCTCCTTCCGGACTCTTGCTCAGTGTCCCTGGGCCAGGGCCTTCTGACTCTGCCTTTGGCCCATCGTTGCCAGGTATCAAAAGGCAGTGTCTGTTGGTTCTCTTGAAGGCTAGACTCAAAAGTGCCCAGTGCTGTCTGAGGGCCTCTCTTAAGGAGCTCCACCTTGTCTTTCACTTAAGATTCTTCGAATCTTGTGTGACGCTCTTGGTCTTTTCACCTGGGCCACCTCTCAGGAATATGAACTCTAGAAGTTCCTTCTCTACAGTGTAGAGAATATGGCACCTCATCTGTTTGTCCTAAAGCATCCCTCTTAGGCTTAAAGAGCCACAACTTCTGCTTGGAGAGGAGGGATGGCCTCCTCCTGCCTCTTCCTAGAGGAGATGACTGATTTCTCTCACTTCCATCCATAAAAGGCAAATCTTTGCATTGGAAAGAGCAATGGATGAGGTTCACAGATCTTGGTTTGAGAACTAGCTCGGCCTCTTACCAGCCGTGTGACCTTGGTTGGATAAATCTTAACTTCTCTGAGTCCTAACCCTTTTCATCCATAAAACAAGGCTGCTGGGAGTCCCAGGGGAGATGATGTCTCCCCTCGGGGGCCCTCAGTTGCCATCTCCCCCTGGAGGAAGTCCTCCCACAGTGTGAAATTGCCTGCACCGTCACTTTATAGAACCCTCTTGGTAACGTGTGTGAGATGTGAGGACTTTGGTGTCAGAACGTATGAAAAAGAATTAAAAATAAGGATTTTTTTTTAAACTAGACATACATAAATAAATATCTTCATTATTTCCAACAGGTTTCAAATCCCAAAGGGCCAAAAAACCCCCAGGCCAGCAGAGCCCCGGGCACGACTGTGAACAGGAAAGAATCCCAAGTTTCGAAAGACCCTGAGCCTGAGACCCAAGAAAACATGAAAAGGGGATCAGAGGGTGTGTGTTTGGGGTAACCAGAAGGATCACTTTGTATTCAAATCACACAGATGGCCCTTTCAACAATAAATGGTTGTGCTCCCATCCTCCCAGCTCCTTGGCCCTGAGACACCAAACCAAGACAATCGGCCCATCAGGAAAGAGACCATTGTGTGTGCTTCTCGGGGTGATTGATGTAGAGGGAGGGGCTCGGCTGTGTTTCCCGTGATTATGACTCTCAAAGGCCATTTTCATAGCTTGTTCATCATCCTGGATGGCTGGGATGGACAGGGTTGCTGAAGAGCAGTAGCTGCCGGTCATATTTCATCTTCTCAAGCCCATGGAGCCAAATTAATTGTGTCATCGATTGGAGAGGCAGAGCAGCAATGGCACCCTGGCTCACCACAGTCACTGGGAAGACGGGGCCTCCAGGAGCTGATGTCCGCTTTCCCAACAGCCGGCCAGCCAAGGACCCTGACGTAGGCATCCACCCAGCTCAGCAGCTTCCTGGGACAAGTGGGAAGAGAGCCCAGTCCCCAGGGCTGGATGCCGCATTCAGATTCTCCATTTCTCTGTGGCTAGAACTCCTGTCCTCTGCACCTGTCTGGTGGACAGAGGTAGGTCACCAGGTCTCGGAGAGACAAGCTTGCTGCCTTCCCAGACAGGCGATTCTCCTGCGCCCCACATTCCACTTAATATCATTTTGTAAGGGAATCAAATGAAATCAAAGTGCAGCTTGCTGTCTGTGCAGGCTTAGCTGCTCAGCCTCTCAGAATTAACCCGGAGGCTGAGCCCTGTGACGGACACTGTGTACCACTTGTCCCACTTCAGGTGAATCTACTTGCCTGCTGGACGGTGGGGCATTGGACTGGTCATGGGCAGATACATCTCACCTCCTGTTTGACCACTGATGCCACATGCTGATCTCTGCTAGGCTGGGAGGAGGGCAAGTGGGAGGTAAAGGACGAATTCTCTTCTGGGCCCCTTTCACAGCAGCAGAGCAAACTCGCCAAGCACAAGAGGCATCTCCAAAGACACTCAGAAAGTCCTACAGGACAAGACGCAGAGAGCGTCCAGAGTCCGGGGCTTCTCTGGCCTGAGCCACCTTTCTCACCCTCTCTTCCTAGGCAAGCAGCCCTGATCCTACACGGCCCCTTTGTGCTGAGCTCTGTGGCTCACACCTTGGGCTTCCCTCCCTCTAGGTCCTGGCAGGTAGGAAAGGGTGTGAGAGTTGCCCAACCCTGGGTTCCAGAGTGGGGTGCAGCAGGCAGGGAGCGAGTGGGCTGAGTTCTCTAATCACTGCCCCCCTTGGTAGGTCTCTCTAGCCTTGTGGCAGGACAGTCTCCTCTGGAGGGCTGAGCCACACCTAGTCCCAGTCCCGGACCTTAAAAGCTCTTCCAAAAACCAACCAAGTCAATTTCCAGGTGGCTATGTTTCAGCCTCTCATCAGACCATTTCGGCACTGGATGGAGAGACAGCACAGGCCAGCCCAGCTGAGGCTGGAGGCTGTGAACTTCCCCACCTTGGCAGGTGAAGCACTCACTGCTCCCAACTTCAGGGACATCCCCAGAAGCAGCACTGGTCGCTACCCAGGCCTGGCCGGGACGGGGCTCTGGAGGAAGGCCCTGATGGTCACTTGCATCCTCCAAAAGAGCAAGACACAGCGGAAGAGGAGGACACAGAGGGTGAAGGGGCAGAGAATGTTCTCTTCTCATCCCAGAGCCCCCGTCACATGCCAGGGTCTTGGGCATTCACGTCCTACCTCCCCAGCCACCATCTAGGGCAGGCCACCATTGCCCCTCACCTGGAGGACTGAAGGGCCTCCTGACTTCCTCACACCCACTTGGGCCCCTCCTTAAACTGATCTTCTAGAAATGTACCCGAAACTCTGTGACTCCCTTTCTCCAAAGCCCTCAGTGGCTTCCTTCGCATCTGGAATGAAATCGATACACTAGTAACCACCACAGCCCTGTGTGGTCTGGCCCCCACCCACTTTATCTGCCTCCTCACTAAGCTCCAGCCACGCTGGCCTGGCCTCCATCCCTCCAGCATGCCAAGTTCCTTCCCATCTCGGTTACATCTGCCTGGAACATTCTCTCCAAAGTCCCTGGCTGGCTGGCTCCTTTCTGGCCTGCAGGCCCCAGCTCAAAAGTCATGGTCTCCCCCACCTCACCCCACCTCCACACACATAGCAATCTAAATGCCATTCTCTCATGCAGAAATCTGTCCTTTTCCTTTGCGGCTTATCACAGTTTATAACCACGTGAGTGCCTGTGTGTACGTATGCGTATGTTGATTCATTTAATGCTCACTCCCACTAGGGCGGAAATCTTCATAAGAGCAGAGACCACCTTCATCTCATTCTCCACAGCATCCCTAGCTCCGAGCACAGAGCCTGGCATAAAGTAAAGGCCCCCAAAACACCCACTGAATAAAGGAATGAATAAACGAGTGCAGATGAGCGAATGGGTGAAGGTGTCTTCCGGCAGCAGAGGGTCATAGCATTGTTCTCCAGCAGGGCTGACCTCTCCCAGCCTCTGCTGCTGCCCCCGAGGCAGGCGCTGGAACCACCAGAAGCCCAGATGCTATTTCGCCTCCTTCTTCTTTGTGGGGAATGAGTTTCTGTGTTGTCTTCACTTGGGACTTTCTAATTCCAGTCTGCATGGGCCCACAGGGCCTCTCACACCACTGTGGTCCTCCTGAGGCCAGTCCACACACACCCGTGGGGCCACTCTCTTCAAATGACCTTAGGCCCACCATCTTGGTCCTCCTTTCTGGGTCCAGTTGAGGTGAGGTTACTGTGTGGTAGGGGATGCCCAAGAAAGGGTTAAGTTGCCAGAAGCAGAGTCCCGCCCTTGGGTTTGCTCAGCCAATCAGAGTCTGTCCTGATGAGGTAAAGCTTCTATCCTGGGTAGCATTGGTTGAGTTGGCCAGCCCCATCTCCTGCTGGAGAGAGCCATAAGGGTGGAGTTTCTGTGGAACCAGACAGAACTGGAATTAGCTTGCTGTCTACTCAGGCCAGGGCTGCCTGACTTCAGGACCTGCCCCTGCTCCTTTCTCAGAAGCTCAGACAGACCCTCGCGTCTCCAGGGCCCCCATCTCAAGCTGCCCAGTAGAAATGACAAGGTGGCAGGCACCTCGGCGTCCCATCTGGGAGAAGTCTTACAGCCAGAGCAGACCCAGGGGCCTCAGTTTCCCTGCCTGGGCCCTGGCATACAGCTGGTGGTACCAGGAAGTGACATGCAGCAGGCGTCACGTGTGCTCAGGGCAGCAGCATTCAGCTTCAATAAACAAGACCGCTGGCCGAATCTTCCCATATAGATATAACTTTAATAAGAATTCTCAGAATTCTTCTCGTGCGCTACTTTGCTAAGCGCGTGACATGAGTTTAAGCCTCATGAGAACCCTGTTAATCCACACACTTTACCGATGAAAACCCGAGTCTCAAAGTGGCTTGGTGCCTCGCCTGAGGCCACAGAGCAGTAAGAGTTTACATCTCCCATATCGCTTGCTATGTTACTTTTTAATGATCGGTTGGCTTATCTCTCTTCACCGCTGTGATCTCCCACGGAAAGACTGTGACAGTTTCATCTGTGCCCTGCCACCACAGAGCCCAGGGTGTGCCCTGAGAACAGGATAGTGCCTCACGCACTGCACCTCCTTCTCATCCCGATGGCTCGGTCAAGAGCCCGTTCTCCTCAGAGGCTTCCCGCTGCCCAGCCCAGCACTGTGCATGTGGTGGGGCTCAGTAGAGGGTCACTGAGTGGATGACAAAGGTGCAGCCAAGACCCCACTGGACAGACAGCTCTTAGGACCTGTCAGGCTTGGATTGCCACTCTTGTGCCCTTGTCACATCTGTCTAATTAAAGGAGAATTTCATAAAAACAGGTACCAGGTTCATTATCCCTGTGATCCCAAAGGACCTAAACTAGTGTCTGGCGCAGAGCAGGCATTCACTGTGCATATTTGATTGAATAACCAAAGTAATATGTATCGTCTGTCTCTACTAGCTTAGAACCTCAACGGCCACAGGTGGGACCTCCTGTGAGTCATTTTAAATGAGACGTATTGCAGCAATCCCATGTAAAAGTTATTCCAGGCAGAAGAAGAAAGGTAGGTTCCCTCCAGGAACAGACAATGAAGCAAGAGAAGAGCTAGATAATGAGGAAGAAGGGAGTGGTGAGCAGAAAAAAGGGGCCGGGAGAGCAGAGGGAGGAGGCCATTTATTTCCACAGAAAGGAGAGCATGCAGACCAGCCCAGTGGCCTCCTACCTACCACGGTCAGCCAAGAGTGAGCAAAAAAAGTCAGTGGATTCAGTCTGCCTGCTGCCTTCTCATTGTGTCTACCCTACCACAGCCAGGACGCACACCCTGCAACCCACAGGCCACAGGCGCCTCAGAGACAGCCCAGAAAGCCTGCGCCTGCCCCTTTCCATCCTAAGGGAGGAACAGACCTGGCCCCTAAGGCAACAGATTTCACAGGCAGTCAAGTTACGCAGACATCTTCAAGGTATATGGTTCCCTAATGGAGAGACTGGATGACCTCAGGCCCTCAGTTTTCGTGATAACTGCAAAGCTCGACGAGCTGGAAAGCGTCAGCAGACCAATGCACAGGTGGGACCACTGAGGCCATGGCAGGAAGCAGTTGCCCAAGGTCACACAGTGGGTAGTGAGTGGCACACCTGCGTCTCTATCTTCCTCCAGTTCCCTCTGTCCTTCCCAACAAGCATTTCGTGTTCAGGGCATATCACATTTGTTATGTTTTGCAAATCTGAGAAGACTGTTGCATTCCTTGAGATGTTTGAAGAATCCCCATTCCAAGATGTCAGCAACCACTGCTGAAAGGAACAGGGTTAAGCAGCGGCAGCATGGGAGTTCGGGGAGTTGTCTTGCAAACCCTTTTCCCTAGAGAGGCGTTTGGGAGCCAGGAGGGTGTGGCTCGGGCAGCAGTTTCCATAGTGCAGCAGAAAGCAGAGCATTCACAGAAAGGAAAAAGAAACGGCTTTGAGAAAAAGGCAGGCTCCTCAGTCAGGACAAATTGGTCTAGCAGGACATTTTTTGCCTGAAAAGCAAGAAGCCTGGTGTCCAAGCTCTGCTTGGCTTTCCCTCTTCTCGGTCCCCTGGAGGACAGCAACCCTGGTGGAAAGGCTGTGGTCCAACCCTTAGGAAGGGTTCATGGTCACCCGTGAGGCCGCCAGGACCTGACGGAGCGGAGCACAAGTGGATGACCAGTGGCCAGCTGGACAGCCACCTGGGCCTAGTCATCCAGGTTCCTAAAGCATGCCTGCAACTATATGGGGCTGGAGAAAATCATATTTACCAAACGTCTCTCAGGGGGCAAGCATTCTGTGAGTGACCAGAGGGATGAGTTGCTAAGAGTCTTTAAGTGCATATGGTGAGGGTAGAGAAAGCTGGGCAGTGTGACGCCACAAGGGACCTGCCTAATGAAAGATGATGACCTAACTGTCTGATAAGGAGGGTGGGCCAAGTTGGGTGTGCAGAGGAGGCGATCCTTAGATGGTTCCAGTGGTCAGCCTCTCCTTCTCCACTTTTCTCCATCCAGTATACGGCTCCGCATTTAAAGAGTTTTAATTTGAAGAGGCGTCCAAATATTGCCTACCACCACCAGGATGCCCATATATCTTGGTGTGGCCCCGAAGCCAGGCCCCAAACCCTGGGGCCTTTCCAGGGTCGGTCAGCAGGGCCCGCAGCCTTGCAGGGACCAGAGCCTGTCTCAGAAACCCAGCCTACCTTCAGTCAACCGATGATAGAGACGCCCCAAAACACTGAGAAGGCTGATATCAACACATTCCAAGCCCGCACGCTCTGCCGTTGTGGCCGCAAGAACTCTTTCCCCCAGACCAGAAGGAGCTAGGCCCGAGACACAAGAAAGCTAGGGGACGTGGGTTCATCCATGCGACATCCTGGCGACTTTCACAGTGAAAAGGAAGTAGCCTGGTTTCTGAGTATAACCAACCCAGGATCGAGAATGCAAGACAGCCTACAGCCTCCACGCGTCTTTGTTCAGTAGGAGAACCCGACAGTGGGAACCAGGTAGTATAGCAACCAACAGCATTGTTGGAGGCAGGGGCAGTGCCCTGCCCACAGCCATTGAGCGCCTACTGCATACCAGGCACCGCGCTATGAACTGTATGTGCATCATCCCATTTAACCCTTCTCCAGGGGAGAAACTACTGCCCCCAGGTGAGGACGCTAGAACTCCCAGTTCGCACAGCACCTTGCCCAAGGTCACCCCGCCAGTTAGCCTCAGAGTGCAAGGCGAAAAGTCCGTGCTCTTCCCACTATCCTCCCTCATCAAAGTTATTCTTGCCCCTGGCTGGCATAAAACAAGGTGACTGTCGAGTCTGAGATTATGTAATTCTCAGATGATTACTCCCTTAGGGACTGGCTGGGGAGCGGCTGCCCACCATCGCCCAGCCACCTCTACCCCACCTCCTGCCCTCAGCGGGCCTGATTCCACTGCTCCCACCATGTGCCTGCTGCCCTGTGGCACGGTGGGCCCGAACTCATCAGGAAGAAGCAACAAGGCCAACAGGTCCACAGGCTGCCACGCACTTTCACTTTTCCTCTTCCCCCCAGTCTGGCGGACCAACCCCTCTGCTCCTTTTGCAGCCAATCAGGCCAAACCCCAAAATGCTCAACACTTTTAGCGAGAGCAGGAACCTGAGTGGCCCACACCTGGGGAAATACAGCTGTGCCTGTGGCTGGCATCCAGACGACAAAAGGGAAGGCTGTGGTCTAGTTCCCATCCCATCCCCTCCACAGGCACAGGACCGGCTGGAGGGGGCTTGTCTCAGATCAGCCTTAGCAGGAAGCCTCTAATCTTCCCTGATACACCAGCAGGCCGGCCCCCAGGCTCCAGCAAGCTCCACTTGGCTCCAGTGGGCTGTGACCTGCATCGAACTAGAACAGCTTCAGCTGCAAACATCCCCTCCCAATTACATCTGCCTTGGGCCAGTGTTAAACACCAGTGTGCTGCCCCTGGCACAACCCACCCAGTGGCAGAGGGGGACCACATGCTCGGCAGCAGCAGGGAGGCCAGCCCAAATTAGACCTTGTCATAGGCAAACCAAAGAACGGAGCTGAGAATTGATGGGTCATGTTCAATTCGGCTCTGTCACTCGACCCAAGCAATGTGAAACCCACTCGACAGACCCAGTGAAATGCCAACGGGGAGAGACATTCGAGCACAGGCCTCCTTGCCAAGATCTCGTTGTCCACATCCAAGTCCTGCGCTCGGGCTGGTCCCAAGCTCGTAGGCTGGAGGGTCCAGGCTGGCCAAGGGGAAGCCAGACAGCCAGGGCTGCAGCCACTGGCTAGTCCCTTACCTTGCTCTGTGGGGGAGAGGCCGCCAGCTGTTGCTGCTTTGCGATGTTCTCTGACAGGCACCAGCACACTCTCTTCTTCTGCTCCTGTGAGTGCGCTTCCAAAGTGAATAAGCACTCTGCCTTCTGACGTCAGGGAAAATAGAGAAGGGGATGGTCAGGACTGCTCCCTGGTTCAGGGGGCTCCCAGGCCCAAGCCCATCCCTCGGTTCCGCAGGGCGAGGCCGCAGCAGGGAGTGGAGTGCCCACTAAAAGCCACAAATGCACATTAATCCCCGGCGACATCGAGGCAGCCAGAGGAGCAGGGAAGCTGGTTTGGAGGCCAGCTGGTGAGCCTTATGCACACAGGCTGGGGGAAGGGAGGGAGGCAGTGGCTCTCTACACAGTGGAGGCCTGTGGAGAGCCACAGAACAGAAATGGTGAGGTCACTCCCGGGGACAGGCAGCACAAGGCAGCAGCTGGGAGGGCACACAGGGAAGGAACCCAGAGGGCCAAGGTTCCCGCCCCTCTGATGCTCTGCGGAGCCAGGACCTCTCTCCCTTGGCTCACAGGACCCCCTCCCCGACCTAGGGCACACTCAGCTGATCACCAGGCCAAGGTTAGATGGCTGATTGGCTGGACATACCAACAGAACCCTTGGGAAGTCTTTGGTAGGCAGAGTCATGTGGCCTTCCACAGCCCCACTACTGCCTGGCACCTGAGCTGAGTCTGATCAATGGCTGTCCAGCTCCACTGAGTACAGCAACAGTCCCTGGCACTGCTGTCATTGAAATGTTGCTTTGCTGTTTAACCTTGTTAAGTGCCGCAGTCTTGTCCCCCCAACTAGATTAGAAACTCCTTCTCGGAAGGCCTTTTTCAGCTAGACCTAGCATAGTGCTTGGCAAGTAAAGCCTCGGTAAGCTTTGGCTCCCTGGAGGGACTTCCGGGATGAGGTCAAAGCGAGGCCAGCTTGGCCTGAGCACCAGAGAGCTGCCTTGACCCAGCGAGTGGGCCAGAAGCTGTCAGAATGTGCTGGGGGCGGGGAGAGGCGGTGCAGCATGCCCCGTATTATCCACCACAGGACACTCTGATCAGGGGATTAGGAGCTCTTTCTGACTCCGCTGGAATTTGATTATAGCCTCACAGGGCTGCGATTAGATGAACTCAGCCAGGAGCTAAGAGCATGAGCTGGATGGCTTGGAACGGAGAAGATGGTGTTTGTGCGCAATCCTTCCTCGTTTTGCAGTTGGACAGGCCTGGTCTGAATCCCGGCCTTGCCACTTCCTGGCTGAGGACCGCAGGAAAGTCTATAAAATGGAATGATAATGCTATGGCCCACCTCTCAGAGCTATCGGGAGGCAAGCAGTGAGGGCCATCTGACGCCTCACGAACAGCTACCACTGTTACTACTCAGGGCTTCATTCCTTTAACTCATACTCACTGAGCACCTGCTATGTGTCAGAGACTGTACTGGGCCCTGGAGGTGAAGGGGGAAGCAAGAGAGGCAGACTTCTTGCCCTGGGGTTGGAGGCAGACAATAAACCAATAAAGGACTAAACAGTATAATTACAAATGTGGAAGACCGCAAGGGGAGCAGTCTTACTTGAGCCTGGTGGTCAGAGCAGGCCTCTCTGAAGGGGCAACACCCCAGCAAAGGCTTGGATAATAAGTACCAGCAAGGGAAGTGCCGGAAGAAGAAGAAACAGCAACTACAAAGGCTCTGAGCTGGGGTGGTTATGGGCATCATCCAACAGCATTTGGGGACAGTGTCTACCCTGCTATCCAACCCAGCTCTTAGGGGTACCACCTTTGGGGCAGGGCCACCTCCCATGCTAAGTGTTCCCTAGGTGCAGCCCTTCCTCTCCGGCCCAAAAGTGCCCAGAAGCTAATCTTCCTAAAAGCCTCAGAAGGAAGAAAGCCTCACCCCTGGGCTTCTGGGAACTGGGTGGATGTGTGAGGCCTCCACCTAGCTGATTAGGTTTCAGCAAATCCCTTCATCTCCCTGAGCCCCGAATCCTCCCCCGTTTCTTTTAGTTCTGAAGTAGGAATTTTGTCATCGTAATAATTCCTTTTATCTAATTATCCATTTTAAAAAGCACTTTCCCACCCATGATCTCAAGAAAGGCTTCTAATTTCAAGGACCTAACCCCAGGCCTGGCCTGGAGGCGGGCTGTCTTAGATGGGCACACATTATTGGGAAGTGCTTGCTCTCAAGGCTCCTCTCTAGATGCTGCATGGAGCTTTGGAGGCTGGCCTGGCCAAGAGAGACAGCATGAAGCCAGCTCCCTCCAGGGTGGCTGAATTCCTAGCTGCCTAACTATCTAAATGAGGGCCCCAGCGCTGTCCTGGCTGACCCCGCACATGAATCACCAGTTTTAATACACTCTGTGATCCAGCCCAATGCTGGTTGCGGTGCTCATGCAGACTCTGCCCTCAGTACCAGGCTCCAAGGTCAAGGGTGCAAGCTACCCTGAAAGCATTCTCATGTAAACTCATTGGAAGGCAGGGCTTCTTGACTGCAGGGTGGTTAGCCAAGCACAGAGCTCTCTCCAGGTGCAGCAGCACTGGGCCTGGGCCTCTGCATTCGAACATGAGCATGCCCAAATCCAACCAGAGACCCGACTCCTCTTCTCTTCCTTAAAACCCCCATCTTGCCTCACCCACTTGTTCCTGAAATAATATTACCTTTGTAAACACCGAAACCCTTTCTTCAGTGATTTACAGTTGTTCACCTGCTTTGACAAATGTTCTCTCCTTTAAATCTCCCAACGACCCTCTGACACAGGGAGGAAAGAAACGCACAGTTGCTACCACTTTTCAGTTGAGAAAACTAAGGCTCAGAAAGGTGAGGTTGGCAGCCCCAGGAGATCTCAGGAGAGGAGACATTCAAAGTTTGTCTTTTGTCTCCTCCAGAGCCTACTATCTTGCCACATTTGTATAACTGCATATATATATTACAAACAGAGATATTCCTCTTAGCTTTCTCTTTAAAAGATCGATAACTCATGGGCGATGTCTCTAATGGAGAGGAAAGGAATATGAAAAGCTCTGCCCCTGTTATGAAGCTGACGATAATAACAGCTACCATTTGTTGAGCGCTCACTGTGTGCCAGGCTCTGAGCTAAGTGCATTGGACATAGTATCTTATTGAATCTCATTTAATCATTACAACCACCTTGCTAGGTAGGCTTCATCGGCCTTGTTTCAGAGATGAGGATGTGACTTGCCCAGATTGCTTAGTTAGGATATGGCAGAGCCAAGATTCAAATGCAGGTCTTCTTAACCCCAGAGCGCAGATCAAGGTTAATGGAGCTAGGATCAGATTCCAGGGGGGAAATGGTCCCTGGTCAACATGCCCTTTGACCCAATGCCCCTGGTGCTTTGAAGTCATCTGTCCCATAGGTTTGCAGGGGCTGAGGGACACCTGTCCAGAGAAATTGAGAACCCAGGGCCAATGGCTACTTAGGGCGACCCCACCCACAACCTGCTGCTGAGGGGTATAATCAGAAAGCAGCTGCCACCCAAGCAATTGGGACTTTCTCAGTGCCTGGGAAAACCCTCTCCAAATCCTGACTCTTCGCCCTGGTTTCTTCTCCGGGTGCCACCTGCCTGTCAGGCAATGAAGAGAAACCACCTGTTGGAAGTTCCAACTACGATGTGAGTTTGGGGTTCTCCGTAGTGTCAAGCCTGTCCCAGGCTACGAAGCACCCAGGCATCTTGTCTCCCTTCATTACAGAAATGCCTTTCATAAATAGCAACCCATTAGGAGAAAAGAGAGGTTTCTGGCTGCCTGTGAGCTTCAACTCCCCAGCCCCTTGGGGTCAGATCACCTGGCACTTTACTGAAATAAAAAGCCCCAGATCAATATCCCTTCATCAATCTTTGGAGGGCTTAGGAGGTCACAGCTCCCAGGAAACCGATGAGCAGAAGTGCTTCTCTCTGGGAAAAACAACCCCCCTGGCAGGAAGCTCTCTTGGCATTAGAGAACCGGGAGCTTCATTTCAGGCCCTGCCAGAGTGAATCAGAATCAAGAGGGGTGAGGATGGAGGGGCAAACGCGCTGGCTCTCCCAGCCTGGCTCACAGCTTCTAAGCGGCTCGCTGGGCTCTATGGAACTGAACACCCGCTAGCTCTGAAGTGCCTTTGCCAGCTACTTCCAGTGCCTGGTGGGCTGTGCTGACACAGGGGAGGATATCCAATGACTTCTTGGCCCTTGGCTTGCCGTTCTAGGCAGCAAGGGTCCCCAGCTGAGCAATAACAACGTCCACTGCCCTTTGGAACTCTCCGAAGCTAACTTATCAACTCCGTCTTCACCTTCAGGCGTCTTCACCTGAGGGGACTCTCTGGAGGTCTCGTACCTCTTAGCGAGGAACTGAAGGAATGATTTTCAATCACAAATGACACACACATTCCTTCGCAAACGAGTAGATTCCTCTTGGCCAGCCAGTGTGAGCCATGCCCCACCCGCAGGGAATTTCCCACAAGACAGGCAGGTTCCCAGGGCTGTTGGGTGGAACGGACTAAGGCAGAAGACAGGAAGGGTCTAATGAAACCCTGCTTGAAACAGAGAACACCCCGGCTCATATTAACGCAGACATGAGACTGGGAATAAAAAATTAAAGGAAAATCTAAAAGGGTATGATGGCTCAGTGGCTCTCCAATTTTTTTATCACCAAGAACCTCTTTGATTAAAGCCATGGTTTAATGATATTTTATCTCCCATATCATATTGAGCAATGAGTTATTTGCCCAATTTTGCTCAACAAAGGCAGAGCACTGCCCATATGAGCTTCTGATCAGACCGAGATAACCAGAAACACCAATCACAGTGAGCAGGTGTCATTCCAGCCCTAAACTCCGACACTTGATGTGTTCTGTAGCCTATATTATCTGGCCCAGGTAAAGGTAAGATTACCCTCAGGCATTTGAAACACTGACAAGACCTTTAGTAGAGGTCCTGGATAGCACTTCCTGGAAAAAGAGGACAAAAGAGGCAGGCATAAGATTCAGAGCAATCTCCAGAGGAAGAGCTCCCAGATAAATAAATAGGGAGATGCACAGCTGTCAGGCCACACTCTCATAGGACTCCCAGGAGGTCCTAACCGGGAGATCAGTGCCCCCTGGCCCCTCTATGCACTTTCGTGCCCACTGCTCCTCTACACAGAGGTAAGAGACGCAGGGGCAGGGACCACTGTTTCCATCAGGACCTGCCCCAGGACAAGGTGGAGAGGAGGCAGCACCAGAACTCTGGACTAGAACCTCGCCCCAAATCCCCCCTCAAGCACCAGGTCTCAGGTCTCTCTCCTCAAATTCAGAGGGAAGGACTCACCTCTGCTAGATACAGCACACAGAATTTCAGGTCTTCTGAAGAACCTTTGGGGACAAAAAGTAAGACTTGCATTACAATTGGTTACAGAGTCTCAGAGGTTTGCTTGAGCAGAGCCGGCTATCTCTCCCACAGGGCTGTGTGTGGTACTTCCTGGAAAAAAAGACAAAGAAAGAAGCAGGCACAGGGACAGGAAATCTCTGGAGGAAATGCTTCTTAACAACTAACCAAGTTGAGGCACAGCTGTAAGGCCTTTGCCTGCAGGGCAGCCTGACTCAAAGAATGCTGAGATCCATCCCTGTGAGAGGCCGCCAGAGCCTCCTCTGGGCATCAAACAGCTAGGTACAGGGAGCTGTCATCCATCCAGGAGGCCTCTTCCTTCCTGCGATGAGAGACATGGAGGTAGTGCATATTTGGGTTTTCCTTTAAGTATGCCAAATGCCTTCACCATTCTGAAATTCGCTAAGGAGCCACTAAGTCGCTGGGCAGGCTTTGTTTCTCACTAAGGATTGCATGGGCCATGAAGGTCGGGGATCCCCAGTCATGGGCTGGGTGGAGTCCAGAGATGGCCTCCCGGACCAGGCCCAACCCCTCGGTGTGTTCTCCTAGAGCTATCCCATCCCTGCTCTGGAATTCCAAACTCAACCACTCACCAAGCCCTCCCCACCTGGGATGCAGCTGGGAGGGACCGTTGGCTGCTCCCCTGCCCCTCAGCGGAGGAGCTAAGGTGGCATACCTACCCTACCGCAGAAGATGATTCCGTCAGAGTGCTTCAGAAGCACAAGGGCAAGAGATGGCTGCCAGCTGTCGGGGAAGGTTTCCTGGGGGAAGTCCTTTTGAGTTTAAACTCAAGAGAAGAAGAATAAACACACCGGGAGGTGAGAACAGCATGGACAAGGGCACAGAGATGGAGAAGCACGAGACGTGCCTAAGGGATAGCGAGGGTGACGACGAAGCCCTGCCTCTGCTCCAGAACACCTCCCCTGACAGCTGCAGGCTGCTTCTCAGAAACCAGCAACAACCCCCACTGGGCACTATTATCTGGGTACTGGCCGGGGATGGTTAGTAACTTCCTGTATTTCAAGCAATAGACCTCACCAGGCAGACTGTCTGTTTCGAGGGAAGCAAAAATACAGCACGTATAACAGCCAACGGTTCGAGTACCACAGGGCTATGTGCCGACCAAATGCTTTACCTGTGTGAGCTCAACCCTCACGACACCCGCCGAGGCAGGGGTTGTTACCGTCCATGATTCACATGAGAAAACTGAGGCACAAACGGCTTGAGTGACAAGCCCCAGGTAGAAAGGGGAAGAACCAGGATTTATCTCCGCCCCCTCAAGGAAGCCTGGCTCCAGAGCCCACGCTCTGAAGCACTACACACCAGCCTCTCAAATGCCTCTGCCCCCTCAAGGAGCCAGGCCCAGTGCTGGGCTCAAAGCGACCCCTCCACACATACTTGCACCAAAGAAATCGTCAAAGGAATTGCAGAATGTGTTGCAAAATAAAGGTCAACGTACAAACAGGGAAAGCAGGTCAAGCCTATTCCTAGGAAAATTCGTGAGTGAGGACGCTCTGTGAGTGAAGGCCAGGCCCCCTTAGAGCAAGCATGCGGGCAGCCCCCCGAGGGCCAAACCACCCCTCAGGAGCCAGAGGTGTCAACCAGAGCCAGATAAAGACAGCCCATTAGTAAATGGGCTTCACTTTGGCCTTAGAGAGGACAATCCTCTCTAGTTTCTCCCCACCTAGAGGTGGGTTGGGAGGGAGGAAGGGAGCCCTGCCTAAGAAGCCGTCATGTTTAAGGAACCTGTCATTTCAAAGCTTCTGCCAGTTCCTTATGCTGCTGAGGGTGGAAACAAAAGAAGGTGGTTTGTTTTGTTTAAAACACACTGGGACATTTCCTTCACTTTCCAGAAGCAGACCTCGGTGCCAAGAGAAATATAAAAAGATCTACAGAAGAAAATAGAAATTTGGGTTTTAGAAGTTGGCGGTGAGCGAAGAGAAGGCTCGCAGAGGGAGGGGAAAGCCGAAGAGATGGGAGCCTCGAGGAGACAGGAGGCCGAGTTCGGGGGACACAGCCTGGAACACGTTCCCGAGAGAGCGGGACGGCTGACAACGGCCCTGACAACTTTTCCTGTGCTGGTAACGCGCCCGCCACCGCCTTCCTGCATTTACCCCAAACCTTCACTGACGTCCAGTCCACATCCTGGCCTTGTGCAGGCAGCCCTGTGAGAGAACGAAGGAGTGGGGGCAGTGCGTGGCATGGCTCAGAGCCTCATGAAAGGACAACAAGCCTCCAGAGCCCAGGGTGCCAGGAGGGAGCCGCAGCTGTGGCAAGGCAGGCTGCAAGGGAGCTGAGCCGAGGGAGAGAGACCTCGGCCCCACCGGACGCCCTTTGGAACGTTCGCTTGAGCTCTGGCCTCTCCAGCGTGGCAATGGGGCGAGCGCAAAGGAAAAGGAAGGCAGCACACATGCAGGTTTCCCTCCGGCACCCCAAATGCTTTTGCCATTTCGAAAAAGTAACGAGGAGCCATTTGGTTCCTGGGTGGGCCTTGCTTCCCACCAATGACCGTGTGGGTTGTGCAGGGGGAATCCCCAGTCACGGGCTGGGTAGGGCCCGGAGAGGGCTTCCCTGCCCAGGTCTGACCCCTCCGTCATCTTCCCAGAGCCCTCTCTCTCCAGCCTGGCCTGAGACCCCACCCTCAGCTGTTCACCAAGCCCTCTCTGCCCTGCAAGACCAGCCAAGAGGGTCAAGGCCTCCCTTTTTCAGATGCAGCAACTGAAGCCTGGACAGGAAGACGACTCATCCAAGGCAGACCGTGAGAAGGCGGCAGAGCCGAGGTCTGAACCCAGGACTGCCTGCCTCCACAGCCTGGCTTCTGACCGCCGGGTCCTACTTCTGCCCCCAACCAGCATAGTTCCCTGTCATTTCACCAGGCCATGAACTCCAGAAGTGGAAACGTGTCTCTTCCACAGCTCTCGCCTCGGCGGCCCGCGCCGATGTGGGCTGAGGATGTACTCAGAAAATGTCAATCAACTCAATTTAATACCAAGCATTCCAGCAGCTAGGTCCTAAGCATCTAAGTTTCCAAGGCTGGGCACCTGGCTCCCGGGGCGGATGAAGAGGCCGAGAATCAGCTGGACATTGCCAGGCCATCCTGAGAGACCAGAACAGGCCAGGAGAACACACTGTGGGCGGGATGCTGGCCGCCTGGGAGACAGAAACACAAAAAGCAGCAAAGCCAGTGGGTGGCAGAGGCAGGAAGAGACCACAATGGGCCCCGGCTGACCGGAGATGTCCCAATTGTTAGCGCCAGCTCTCCGCCTGTTCCCATTACACTGCCATGCAGCCCTGATGAAGCTTTGGGGAAGTTGGGCAGGAGGAGGGCAGTTGAGGTTTAAGGGACCATCGGCTGAAGCCTGCAAGAGCAGTATACTCCCAGGCCCCAAGCTAACACAGTGCTTCCGGTCTCTTTTTATTCATTCATTCACCCAACAAACTTTCTTTGGGCACCTATGACATTCTGAGCCCAGTGCTAAGCCCTGGGCGAATGCGTTTCCAGCAGAACTAAGCACCCTTCAGAGAAGTCACACAGGGGAGTCCTTAGTCCTGGGGTGGGGCAGATTTTCCCTGGCCAGGGAACAACCCCAGCCCCAGCTAGCAGGAAAGCCTGGGTGTGTTCCTTGTTTACCATCTTCCTTGCCCCAGACTGAACTCTCCATACATGTTGATTTGAAAGAGACAAGAAACCTAGGAGAGTGAGCGATGTTAATCAGAGACCATTCGGCCAACAGAAGCTCCAGCTGAGTCCCAAATGCATCTCTTAAAAGCTTCACTCAGGCCCTTGCTGCCGCAGCACAGCGGGTCTCTGGGGGCACAGGAGAGTCAGGCAGGAAATTAGGCGCCAGGACTCAGGACACTGGGTCCTGTGGCTCCAACTCCAACTGCAGGAGTCACTGGACTTCTGCAAACCCCCGGGACCCACAAGCCTAGCGTACCAGCAACGCGGGGGCGGGGAGGGGCAAGGGCTCTGCCAATGCCTGGAAAGAAATCTAAGCGATGGAATGTGCACCTTGAGTGCTCGCTCAGTGTCACCGAGCCATTTCCTTTGTTCTCAGCAGCTCATGGGTCCCTGGGGAGCCATGTTCACTATTTGCTCACTGCCACTGCTGGAGAAGGGCAAAGCAATTTGTCTGCACCAAACCATTTGCCCAGCAAGTCCAGGACAGGCACGCACACACACACACCCCGCTCTCATGCCAACCCAGCAGGCTCTCATGGCATGGTCATCTCTCCTGAGGAGTGCTGGCCTTGGCCACCATCATGATGGCTGTCGTCTGCAGGGAAAGGATGTGGTCTCCAGCCCAAGGAAGCCATGCCTGCACAAGGCTGTTGCTCGCACAAGCTCAGCATCTGGGAGGTTTCTCTGCAAAACCTCAAGGCCCCACACCACCTAACATGACCGTCCACCACCCACCATGACCGTCCACCACCCACCATGACCGTCCACCACCCAGTGGAGGCTGGAGCTCGCTCTGCTTCTAATTTCAAAGCTTGGGTCTGGGGGCTCTAGGAGGGGACGATCCAACCAATGTGCAGTCAAGGCCCCCTCGAGGGGTGGAGGCAAGACATCCGGGCCCTAGCAAGCTTCTCATAGCACTTCGGGGTCTGTGTGGGGAAACCAGGGCTGGGAGGGAACACAAAGGACTGGCCCAGCCCTTGTTTCGCAGTCAGAGAAGCTGAAGCCCAGCAAAGGGAAAGAGCCAGCGGAGGTCACTCAGCACGTTAGCAGCAAAGCTGAGCCCAGACCCCAAACTCCCAGCTGTTACCCTCGGCTCTTCCACTGCCCCTGTCGCTCCCATCACGAACCCGACCCAGAGCACACCCAGTGTGAGCCCCGCTTCTTTTCTCTCCCTCCCTTTAGCAGGAGGCCGAGCACTGCCCCTCCCCGCCCCGCCCCCACCACCAGTAAGGTTTCCAGTCTATAATCAGTCAGCCCACGTTACCTGGCACTGCCCCCCTAGTACTCCTCACAGCCGACAGAGTCCCAGATTATCTGAGCTGAGGATGGGGAGATGCGCAGAGGAAAGGGCTGCACCGTGTGTGTGCGGGAGGGTGGGTGGGACGCGACAGTGGGCATGTAGGGGAAGCTGGTGTGAGGGAGGGCGGAAAAGACAGAGCAGCAGGAAGCCAAGGGCAGTAGCTCTCACCTGCCCCTCTCCCAAGGGAGCTCCCTGCAATGCCAGGGTCTGAGCTGAACCTGCTCAGAGAACTGCTCCTCGCCTGACTTTAGTCAGATGGAACCCGCCCCGAGGGAGGGGCCGGCCCCCAGCGAGGTGACTTGCTTTTTCCTTTCAGTGGCCGCCCTGGTCAGTGGGCAGGAGAAAGCTAGAGGCAGAGAAGAAGTTGTAAGTACTTCCTGGTTCTCACACTGCCCAGTGTCTAAGGAGGAAGGCCAGCAGGGGCCAAGCACACAGGTCGGGTTTGCAAACAGGCAGGAAGTTTTCCTGGAGCAAAACCCGTCAAAACAGAATTCTTTCGTTGGGTAATATTTTCCTCCCTGCCCCTGTCACTCATGCTCAAACAGGTCTGTTGTTGTTTTCATAATCTGGGAGAGGAAATCAAGCCCCTTTCAGCAGAGACCTCAGGCGCCAAACCAAACCACTCAACAGATACTCTCCCAGCCGGCTTCCCGTTCCCGAGGGGAGGAGGGCATGATGGAAAGTTTGGGGTTGAGGTTCACTCCACGCTCCCATGTGCTCCCACTCGCCAGCCCCCAGCCACATATGCTCCAGATTCCTTGGGCTCTGGCCAGAGCAACGCAGCCGAGAGAGAAGGAGCAGTGGTCTCTTGTTCCGGATATGTGTGGTGAGTGTGGTGGCAAGTAGCATTTATTGGGCACCTGGTGTGGGTCGGGCACTTTGCATATATGACCTAATTTAACCTTCACAACAGCCTTCTGAGATACTACTGCTATCCCACATTTACCTATGAGGAAACGGGTGCAGAGAGGTTGAGTAACTTGCCCAAGGTCACATAAGTAGCGAGGGCAGGGCCGAGATCCGAACACAGGTCTAAGTCCAAAGCTTTTTCCCACTCTACTCTCCAGCCTCCCTAAACATCTCTGGAAAAGAAACCTCCCAGCAAAACTCAGGGTGTATGGGGAAGTCTGCCAGCCTAGAATGGAACCTAAGTGTCTGGGAGCCCACCCGCCCCGGGACAGGACCGGATGGCACACGCTCAGATGCCTCACTGACAGCTAGCAGCTCAGCACCAGAGGGGCTGGACCCAAACTGAGCCTCTAGAGTCCAGAGCGGTGGATTTGGCACAAGTGAGGAGGGCCCGGGACATCCTGGGCACACTTACCTTCCTGCAGCTTCACGCTCTGGAGGTAGAGTGGGTTCCTCAGGACGTTGCAGCGGCCAGGCTCATCCTCCTTGGTGAAGAGCAGCAGGTCCGAATAGGCAAACAGCGTCACCTACGTCAGGCAAGAGCAAACAGAACTGGTTCTTCAGCTGTCCCAGAGGCTGGGAGCCACAACCTCTCCTAGAGGTCCAGATAAGGATCCCTCATCATTTCAGGCAGAACCAGGAACGGACTTCGCGTGGCCTCAGCCAAGGGCGGAGACCTGAACTGCCCCTTCGTCCTACAGTTTTCTATAGCTCCACACCTCACAGTAGAAAAAATAATAATACACGACAGAAATGACCCTCACCCTCCCTGGCAGATGGCCCCTGCAAGCCTGACACCCCACAGGCCCACCTCTCTGGCCAAAAGCCCCTGGAATCTCCAGCCCAGCACCCTTGGCTTAGAGCCACCCTCGAGCTGCAGGATGTTCCACATCTGCTTGGATTCTCCTCAAAACATCTGGCTGAAGAGCACTGGATTTGAAATCAAAAGTCATGAGGCTCCTATCCCACTGAGCAGGCATGAAAACTTGGTTAAGTCTCACGAGTTTTCTCATCCGTATGAACAGGGGCAGAGACCCTGCCCAGTTTCCCCACAGGCTCCTTTCACAAGCTCTGTGCAGACTGTGAATTGAAGCATCATGTGGTGTGAGATATTGTGACAACCCAATTCCTTGCAGATAATTTTAACTGCAGTAATGCGCAATCAGTTCAAGAAAAAGCCAGTTACTTACGCTCCAACACAGACATGTGCATAACTTTTATCCCTTTTATGCACTAGCTGCTCCAAAAATAAAGAAGAAAGCTATTTTTAGACATTATAGGTAAACCAACAGGCATGCTCAGCATTATTTTGTGTTACAAAAATCCCCTTGATCCTCTAATGCCACTAAAGATTACACTATTCTTTGTTGTGTTTTGTAAATCCTGCAGCGGTCTGTAGTCAAGAGCAATAAAATCCAATTTTAGATTCTCTGAGGAAAACAAAGTATAATTAATTATGTGAATTGCCCTTTGAGATGTCAAAATTTGACACGTCATCTCTTCTGAAGTAAGAAGAGTCAGCTAGGAGGGCTTGGCATGCACTAGTAAGGGCCACAGTGAGTGTGTATTGGATTGTCATTGAAGTTTAAAAAGCCAGGGTGTTAACAGTTAGCTATCCGACCGTTAAAGGCGACCTCACAACTTCACCTCTGAGACTATCCAACAGAAATATTTATAAGGCTATATAAATATGAACCTATAAAGATGTTCTTAGCAATATTTTGTGATAAAAGAAAACGTATATAAACTAATGGGAGTGGGGAATGGGGATGACATAGAAAAAAGAATGTAATCAAATAAACAAGGGAAGGGTAAAAGAAAAAAAAAGAACAAATGCTCATCAAGAAAGGATGGCGAAAATAAATTATGCTACCTTCATATGGTAAAATTTTGTGCAACTACTATAAGTATAAAGTAGAGCTACTTAGACAGAAGTTGTAATCTGTCCATCATGAGTCAAAATAGTGCACTATGCAAAAATACCTAGTGGATAATCCAAGCTTGTGAAACAAAACTATAAATCTGTCTATATTTAACATTTTTCAAATGTCTAAGATACCACACTCTTCATTCTGGGGAGCGGATTTTCCTTTATACATTTCTGCTTAATTTGCGTTATTTTGCAACAGGAATCTGTTACTTTTGTGTAATGTAAAAGTATATAAAGATTTTTCAAAGGACCACTTGGCTTCTTGAGTGTAACACAAACAAGAGATTTGAAGAACGTCGGCCACAGAGACAATACAGGGTGTCCTCGAGCAGGAGGCTCTCAGGGCCTCTCGCTCCCCTAATGGGACCAAAACATGAGGGCTCTGGAGCCCTGGGTGGCAAGGATCTGGGAGATGATTCTATCCAAACCGCCTCCCACCACAGCCCTGTCCCAACAGAGCCCAACGGAAGCCTCCATTTGTTGAGCACTTACTTTCTGCTCAGTGGATCCTCTCTTGAAAATAACATCATTGCCCTCATTTATAAATGAGGACCCTAAAGCTCAGAGAGGTTAAGTGACCTGTCCAAGGCCGCACGGCGGCAACTATTGCCCAGGTCTGGCGGACACCAAGTCAGCCAGAGAGACAGAGGGACAGCAATATGCCTTCAGTTGTCCCATCTCTGATTGTGAAAGAATCCAACAAGGACCGAAAAAAAGGAGCAAAGGAGACCAAAAAATAAATGAAGTTGGGCGCGGGGTGGGGGGGGGAGTGGTGGGCGACAATCTGAGACGATCTGAGAATTCAGAAGAATTTGAGGGGTTGGTTGTCTGAGAGGAGGTCTTCAAAGTTCAAGCAGTAAAAAGAAGAAGGCTCTCAACTAACCCAACACAAGTAGACACTGGGCTCCCCGACCCACTCAAGGAAAACCTGGAAGTCACCTGCGGACCCGCAGGGAAGCTGGCAGCGTAAGGGGTGGACTAAGCAGTCTGTCAGAAGCTTAAAAAAAATTTAAAAACAGCCCCAGCCCAGAAAGGGCTGCAGAGATGGCAAGCGCCCATGGGCAAGGTGAGAAAAGCCTCAGGCTGCCGCTCTGGCCCCGCTTCCCAGAACTGGAAATGTGGTCTAGACAGGAAGTGATTAAGGCATGAACGAAGAATTTCCCCAAAGGTCAGGTCAGGGAAAGAACAGAGCTGGCACATGGCTGGAGGCAGGGAAGAGGGGCAAGCGTGCCAGGGGAAGGTAGGTGAGCCCCTCTCCCATCTCACCAGCATCCTGCTGGCTTTGCCCCAGCAGGAGCCACAGCAGCCCGCAGTGGAGTGACGCCCATCTCCATGGCCCAATTATCTGCTGCCTACCAGGTGTCTTCCCTACACTGTTTTCCCAAAGGGTCAAGCGTTGAGGGATCACTTCCTTAGAGAATCCTTGCAACTTGGAGGGTCCTCCTCCCAAGAAGCCCTGAAGAAGCTTCCTCCGGAAAGCTGGCCTAAGGGCAGGGATTGCAGAAAAGACCTTGGTGCCTTAGTTAATGGTAAACTCGGTGAGTCAGTATGTGAGGGTGTGTCTGTCTTGGGCCCCATAGTACTCCTGGAAGCTCAAGCACAGGGCCTGGCTACATTGTAGATGCTCAATAGCTATTATTAAAATGTATAAATGAGGCTACCTTGTTTGGCTGATTTGATTTCAGAGCATATTAATGAAGTCTGTGACTGCTGGGAGGCTGTGTAATGAGGGCGGTTCACAGTGTGGGTCTGGATCAGCTCACAGACATTAGCAAACTGGAGCAGGCTCAAAGCAGAGAAGGAACCAAGAACCAAGAGGGAGCGTTCCGGGAATAAAGACTGCTGTTGAGTTTAAGAGAGAACTTTCTACAATTTAGCACTCTCCAGCAACAAAACCAATGCCTCAAGGGGCCACCTCTGCAGACTCAAGGACTGGCTGGAAAACCGTCAGCTAGTAGTCACAGGGAAGAAATCAGAACGGACGGCTCCTGAGGACTAACCAACACTGAAATTCTGCAAATTTATCCAAGCCCCTCTTGGACTGGTTCATAATTCTGACCTGAATAACACGACAGGACACTAAGATGCACATACTTGCTTGCTTCTTTTGATCTTCAAAAGGGGTCTCTTAGTTCTAAGGCTCTAAAGAACCAGTAGACAAAGAGTTTTTGGACAGATTGTAATCAGGCTACGGCTTCCACTTGTGTTTACTAGTTAGTTTTTAAACAGACAGGTCAGAGGCAGCACAGTATCATGGAAAGCATGCCTAAGCTGGAGATGCGAGTGCTAATCCTGGCTCCATCCCCTATGAGCCTTGAGACCCTCGGGTCCCAGTTAATCTTGCTGGTGCCTCAGTTTCCTCATCTCTAGAGTGAGGACAATTGTGTCTCTGCTTCAAGAGCTAATTCAGATCTAATATGTAAAACGCATGCACAGTAACACAGTAAGCGCTCAAGGTTTGCAGACCTAAAGGTGAGTGGACAAACGAAAGAGCAAATGTAAACATAGGTATATATTTCAGGGTGGCTGCCATTTCTAAATGCCTTCTTGAGAATCTTGTGAATTTATAGCCCCACCTCGCTTTCTGACCCTTGGCCACCCAACTGTATCCACCACACCCTTCTTCACCGAGCACAGCGCCCAGTGACTTCGTGTTCCTAAAAGTCAAATCCCCCTCAACAGATGAAGTTTCACTCCCATAGAGGCGATTCAGAAGATATGCCAAGGTTCTTAAGAAAGTTCCCCACGAGGAGGTCCAGAAATGTAGTGAGCGATGCCAGCGTGGTAGAAATAAGTCTCCCCAGGGAGTTCCCTTGAAAGAGGCGATGTACGTTTTGGAATATATGAGTTCTGGTCTGCTTATTCAAAACCAAAAAAAAGCAGCCACTGCTTTAGCCACAATTACACATACTGTCCCAGAATGATGAGCTGGAAGGACCCTTAGAGAACAACCAACCCCCGGCTGCCTCAGATACACACCCACTGTTCAGATGAAGACTGAAGAAGGAGGAAGAAGTCACGAGCGAGCTGGCAGCGGAGCAGGAGCTGGCTAGGTCCTTCCTGCCTTCAAGTTTCCTGATCTTTTCACACCACCTCAAGCTGTCATTCAATGCAGCCAGGCCACACTGCCAGTGCTGAGTGAGGGCCTGATCTACAGCAAGCCCCTTCCCCTTAGGTGGCCTTGAAAATCCCAGGGCACCAACTTCTATGGCCCAAGTAGAGTCGAGCTCACAGGACTGAGCTGGAGCCTGGCCAGCTCTGGGGACTGTGTGGGTGAGTGAAATTCCTCCTGTCAGACATCAGTAGGGACCAGCACCCAGGAAGGGTGGCAGGATCTCTACACCCCAGACTCTGAAGTTCAGGAGAAATCACAGACTTATTCCTCAGAAGGGGATTTGAGATTTGGCTTAAAACAAACCCAGAAAACCTGGGTAACTGATGCTCCTTTAAAATTCTCACCCACGAGGTCATTCATCAAAGCTGGGGTGAATGGCTTTCTCTTCTGCTCATTGGAGGAAGCTGGGATAGACAATAAGATATTTTTACAGGGCTGGGAAAACTTTCCAACTATCAAATGTGGGCTAAACAGCTTTGCAAGGGGGTGAGATCCTCATCATGACAAATATACAAGAAAAAGCTGGGTCACCATTTGGTAAGGAGGGTATGGAGGGGGATAAAAGACTTTCCAGGTTTTTTTCACCCTGAGATTGTATAATTAAGACCATCCATCGGGAAGAGGATAGCCAATGAAGCCCAACGGAAAACCCCGACTGGGAAGCGCAAGTGTAAGCCTTACCTCGAAGCCTTGTTCCTCCCCTCGTACAGCAGCAGCTCCTCTGACAACAGGAGGGTCCGGGCAGGGTTACAGAGATCTAAAGGCTGAAAACAAAGTGTGCAGTTCAAAGAGGCCTGATGGAGATGGCTGTGGGTGGGGGGAGACAGCTTGGCAGAGCCAGACACAAGAAAAGACTGCCAGGCCTCCCCACACCCCAAGAACCCACTCGCCCCCTCATACCCAGATGGAAACAGAAAGACAGATACTCTTGTCCTGGGCGGAACTGCTGCTGCCACCTTCACCACCAGCCCTCTCTGTGAGCCTTACACTCTCTGGCAGGAAGTCCGACCGCACGGTGCCGTCCTCCTCCCCCCTGCTCCCCCACTACTCTGGGCTCCTGGGACTTCCCAGGCCCCACAAGCCCCCATCTACCCTGTCCATGTCTCCCAGGATGCTCTCTGCTGTAAGGTCCAGGCTCTCAGGATACCTCCGGAGAGGTCTCAGGATACCACACTGTGCCAGATTTGGTCACTTGAGTCCCTTCAAAGCCATGCCATCCCTGCTCTACATTCACAACACGCTGTTACCGACTCCTCAGCCATCAGTTCCCAGGGGCCAGTTCTCACCTGAACCCCTTCCCCTAGCCCCTCCCCCTCCCCCACATCCACTGAGGAGCACCCCCGCCCCCGCCACCCGCTCCCTGCCCAGTCCAGAGAAAGCTCCCTAAAGCTCTGGACTACCCAGCAGGACTTACTCCTCATGTATGCATATTTATAACAGGGCTTCTAAGCACCTGACACCAAGCAAGTGCTGAACAAATGTCAACTACACACAGTGACTTGGGTGGATCTTACAAATAATATGAAGCAGAGGAACCAGGGCCCAAAAGAATACATGCAGTATGGTTTCATTAGATAACATTCGAAAAGAGGCCACACCACACGTGTTATTTAGGAATGCACACATAGATGGTAAAACTAAAGAAAAGCAAGAAAATGATTATCATCAAGTCACGCTAGCGGGTACTCTGCTGGGGAGGGAGGCCTTCCGATCCAGAAGGGGTATACGTGGCCTCTGGAGTGGTAGCAATGGTCTATTCCTTTATCCTCGTGGATATCAACTTTAAAATCATTTGTTAAACTGTACCTTTAAGTGTCATGCATTTTTGGTTTATATATTTTACAACTGAAAATTTTCCATAACTTTTTAAAAATTAATTTTAATTTTTGCAAAAATGTTGCAATGAAAAGAAAAAATGACCCCTAGTGGATGCCAAGACCTTTGTGGTTACATCCCAAGAAAGAGAAGAGACCAAAAGAAAGGCCAAGAGAAATGTGTCACCTGCCAGAGGTGCGCCAGTTCCTAAAAACTGTGAGTCCTACGGTCCACTAGACAATGGCAGGCCTAGAGTGAGATGCCAGGAACACCAGACAAGGAAATAATGGCTGGAAATGAAGCCCTTGGGATGGTCACCTCTATGTTGCTGACGACCTCCAGGATAAACTAATCAAGCCTTTAGGGAAAGTAATTTGTCAATATATTTAAAGAGCCTTTAAAATGCTTATGACCCATAACTCGGTCATTTCACTTCCAGGACTCTCTTCCAAGGAAAATAATCAGAGAGGCAAGTCATACACAAGGGTTTTCATTGCAGAATTATTTACAATAACAGCAAGAGAAGTAGACATAACATAAGCGTCTGCATAGAGGACTGGTTAAATAAATATGGCACATCCACATAATAGAATAGTGTGCAGCCACTACAAAACACAGGCTCAGAAAGTACTTAATAACATGGGAAACATTCGTGCTGCAAACCTTCATTTAAACCTTCATTTAAAAAAAAAAAAGCGACAGGATAAAAAATGGATAGTGAGACACCTAAATGCTCACACTGGTTAGATATGGGTGATAGAATAAATAAAGGTTTGGAAATGGGGAAGAAGAGAAAGAAGAGGGAAAAATAGGAGAAGGGAGATCTAAGGGAATCTCAGGCCACCAGCTTTTATTGGCCAGACATGTTTGCCAAGACCAAGGAGGCCAGACAAGATATCAGAGTTCGAGGCTCTCCCTTGATCATTTCCAAAGAACAAACCACTGGATGGATGAGCCAGGAAGCAGGAGCCTCAGCACAGAGGCCCAGTGACAACACACAAGCAGCCGTAGTGTGCCTGGCTGGTCCCCAGAGAAAGGGGAGGTCAGTGGGTACAGGGAGGGGACCCCTTGTTGCTGGGCTTCCCTGCCCTCACTCTCCTAGAGACCTGGGCTCCCTCAGTACAACCCCGAGAATCCTAAGCGTCTGATGCTATTTGTATTTCCCTAAAAGGGGCCAGGTCCCCAGTCCTGGAATGAGGGACCATCCCTGAGTCCTGAGATGAAGGACCCTCCTCTTTCTCACCTCCCTTGGGGGCACTCACCAGCTCACCTGAACAAAGACAGGAAACACCAAGACCTTGGGGGCCAGGGTGACATAGGTGCCATAGCTTGAGTGTGGGGTGTGCGGCCTCATGACTGGGCAGTTCTGGTAGTTTCCATGGCCCTTCATGGTCTGCACCGTCTTCATCAGCCGGGACTTCTTCCCTAGGCCTGTGTAGGATTTCCCTTTACTGGGACTCCCTGATTCTGTGGAACAGAGATGGCGGACCGTGAGGCATTTCCATCACCCCTGCAAAGAAAGGCATCCCCTCTGCAGAAATAGGGGACAGACTCAGTCAACAGCCATTGCTGTGAGCATCCGCTATGTGCCAGGCCCTGTGCAAGGCGCTAAGAATACGAGGAGGCCTCAGAAAGATCTCAGGCCTCAAGGAATTCTTTCACAGTCTATGAGAGATACTGACACATGAATAAACAACCCCCAGGCTCGGACGGAGCTGGGACGACCATCTGTGGTGGAGGCTACAGTCTGCATCTGGTGACCCAGGGTCCAAATCGGACGTATCAGTTTGGTCTCATACTTTTAAAAAATCGGAAGATCTGACCTCACCAGGACCACAGTTCCACCAAGGACGATCAGTTGGGACAGAGCCGCAACTGCCCAGGTGGCAGAGCACGTGATCTCCCTTTACTTTCCCCGTCCCCACCATTCCCTGCACGCACCTAGCACAGCTCTCTCCGTCCCATCACCTCTTAGGTCCCATGGACCAAAGGACTGGAAACCGGGTCTCTGCAGTGGTAGCAGAGACAGTGGGCTTCCCCGGATGTATCAGGGTCCTCCCTCCATCAGCCAAGGGAGCTGGAGCGACCTGGCTCACTGAAGTCAGTCTGGAACAAGGATCGGCTCTTGCTACTCCATTTCTCAGGGGAGAGCACCAGCCAGAAGCCAGACGGCTGTGCCCAAATCCCACGGCTCTGCTCACTCACTTGGTGACTCCAGCAGCAACTCACTTCCCTCCTCAGAGTCTTGGTTTCCTCAACCGTAATAACAGTTTCAAGCTCACTGGGTTGCCGTGAGGATTAAATGAGATGCTCTAGGCACAGGACCTAGGACCTATAAGTGCACAATAAAAGTCAGCTGCTAACTTATTGTGGTTCTTGTTGTAATTCCTCCGCTTGGAAAGGCAAGTTAATCATGTGTCTCAGGGAGTCTGGGGAATCCCAGGTTTTATCACAGCCAAGAGTTCCTCCTGGCTTGGCCACCAACTCACAAATGACTCTTATCAGAAAAAAGAAAGACAGAGGGTGGGAGACACCCCCAGGGAAGAGAGCAGAAAGGATGCCCGGGGTTCCTCTTTAAGAGGATACAGCCAGACACACCCCTCATTGAACAGCGGTGTCCTGCAGCTCTTTGTCAATAGAGTCCGATGGGCAGAGAAGGAAAACAGAGAGCCGCTCAAAAGTCAGAGATTCTTGGACACAAGCAGGTGGGAGTCATACTCTGCAGCATTCAGGCTCTACCACTCCTGGCTTCTCCAAGGGTTCCTGCTGCCAGGTGGGCAGCTGACTGACTAGCCATCCCTCACCTGCATGCCCAGCCCATGTCACGGAGCCCAGGCATCCCACCACCCTGTCCTTGCAGCCAGGGGGTAAACATGTGGCCTGACTCCAGCTACATTTGGGGGAAGCTCCCCACCAACGCAAGGTCCACGACCTCAGAGGAAAAACTCAACCAGAAGGTTTCACACTAGTTTCCTCCACCCACCTTGTCCCCCTTCTCACCGAGCAGGGTGAGAAAAACAAGTTGACTCCCCCCGCCCCCCAACAAGTGACCACAGATCCCAGCTGTATCTTGGGGCAGCACTCAAACCATAATCATTTAAACCACTTCCTGCCTCTTCGGGGAGGCGCTTCGAGAAAAGTAGAAAGAGCATGAACCCAGGCCAGGGGCAGGGGGAGGGTGGACAGATCCATGGATGTAGTTACACAGCTCATGGTCTGATCCGGCCATGGCATATGCCCCAGGGGGTTCCGGGCTGCCAGGACCTGGCCCCTTGCTGAAAGAACCCATCCTGGGTCTCTCAGGATTCGAGTTGGACAAGACACCTGGCCTTGAGCACCGGCTTCCCCCAGAGACTGGTCGTGCAACCCAGAACAGGGTCCTTCCCCCTCTGAGCCAGTTCTCTCCGCTGCAAAGTGTAAAGCAGACAAAACGCTGCCTTGCCTGTCCCAGGGCTGGTGTGGGGGGCGCACACAAGAGCCCCGACGGGAAAGGGCTTGGTGAATGACACCAGAGTGGGAGTGCACGAGGGACGACTACAAACCCCCAGCTGACGAATAATCCAGCCATCAGGGCTAGGTTTAGGACGAAGCTGCTGAGCCTCAGACCACACTGTGAGCCTGCAACCAGACAGTCGAATTTCACATAGCCAAGGCTAGACCAGAGATGGCAAAACCACAGAGGGCCGACGAGCAGGGACTAAGGCAAAACAGACCAAAATTAAAGAAGGGCACTCTTTGCTTTTGCCAAAATCTGGGCCCTGTGCCCCCTAGTTTCAGACTGGTAAAAGAATCCATCTCTTTCCTTCCCTAGCCTAGCTGTATATGACTGTCACAGAATCTTCACCTTGGGCCTGAAGAGCGATGAATAAGCAACTTGACGTACACCTCTGCCTTCAGGTGTGAAAGATCTGCTCGGCCTCATTTTATAGACAACACAATTTAGGCCTGGGATCGTTGGGTGACTTGCCTAAGATTATTTGGCCAGTAAAGGGTACAAGGTGGGATCAGCCCAACCTACGTGGCTGTCATGCCCATGTGCCCCATCTCTACACACTCCTAAATAATGTGTGGCTGGCCAGTGGACACGGACCTCCAAAAATGATTTTTCTAAGTATTTTTTCTTTAAAACAGTCCAGGTTGCAACCCAGCTACTGAGCTCTGTGACGGCAAAGTCTTTGATTTCCCGCCTGCTACCTCTTATCATCTCTGGTCCAAAACCCCATATCACCCTCTTTGCTCTAACACCTGCTTCACTGACCAAACACAGTAATTACTCGGCTTTGCTCCGGCTTCCGAGGCAAATCTTGGCAGCCATCCTGCCCCAGCAGAGGCAAATCTGAGGCCCAGGCCACCTTCACAGGGCACAGGACAATGCCAAGGGCACCAGTGGCCCTGGAAAACATGTCAACCACAGGCAGGCAGGCACCTCAGGCCCTGGAAGGGCACCAGACCCCATTCAACTCAGGATGGCTCAAAACACCCTCCTGAAAGAAGGCCAGGAAGCCCAGCCAGAGAGGGGAAAAGAGGTCAGCACCCTGGTGACAGCCTAGCCTCGGGAGAACCCCGAGTGTGTCTAAATGAAGCTTGGTACCCTGAAATCCACCCCTTCCTCTGGACCCCAGGGCTGGGAGCTATGAAGACTTGATCCCTGGTAAAGAACAAAGATTCTTGGATATCAAAAAGACTGTTATTATGAAGGAAGGTCAAGTTCTTCATATAATGCATTCAAATAGGTACTGTCATTATTAACATCATCATTATCACTTTCCTCATCCCACTTCCCACGGCTTAAATAACTGTGTCCTTCTGGGGTCACAAAGTACTGTATTCTCAGAAAGGAAGCGAAATGTGGACACAGGTTAGGAGGATGGCAGGGAGACTGAGAGTCATCTCTCGGATTAAGAGGAACCAATTGTCAACCACTGGCCCACCTACAGGTGACACACCTCTCCAGCTCCCTTACTTGGTGACCAGTCTACAAACCCTTAGAGGCAACCAGAATCATTCTTCTTCAGTCATCTGAGTAACAGAAATTCTACTGAGTATCTTCTGTCTTCTGTCACACATCCAGCATTGGACACACGGAGCTGACTCAGGCCCTGCTCTTAATAAAGGCACCACTCAGCAGGGGCATCTCCACTCGAACCTAATGTGCCAACTAAAAGCTTTTTTTTAAAAAGTCAGGGTTGAATCACTATCAGACTCCTTTCCAAAAGGAACACAGATTCATTTCTGACAGAAGAGGCCCAAACGCCCAAATGCTTCAGCCTGGAGAGAATGAAGATCTTTCCCACCAGCAGCACTGAGCCTGATAAGAGCCCTTTCCTCCCAAAAAGACACAAGCATTCCTTCAAGTACCCACTCTAAGCAAACATCATCCTCGCAGTACTGTTAGAGGGGGGCGGCACAGAAGCAAATACAAGTGCCTGGGAGAAGGCCACTCTCAAGGAAGGAGGTCAAAGAGGATCCTGCTGGCACTAGGAGACGGGCTCAGGCCTACTCAAGGTAAGCATCACAGACCACCTGGCAGGGCTGGTCTCGGCTTTCTAGACACTTGTGTCAGAGGTCTCCAGCAGGCACAGAGGGGGACTAGCAGAATGCCCAGCCAACTCCAGCATTAGGCCTGATATCTCGGGCTTCCTGAGAGAAGGAAGTGATCTGAGTGCAGCTTTTTTCCCCTGGCCCTTAAAAGACAGGGCCAGGATTGGAAGGCCAAAGAAGAATCATTCAAACAGCAGAGACATCCCTGAGCTTCAAAGACAACTACCCTCGGGATACAGGCTACTCCTCACAACCACTGCCCCCTTTAATCCTCCCACAGCCCTCTGAGGTGAGAATTATCAGCCCCATTTTATAGGTGAAGAAACTGAGGCCCAGTGAGGGGACATGAGTTGATCAAAGTCACACAGTTAGAACTCCAGCTTGCGATCTCCCAGCTCCAAACTCCATGCCTCCCTTCTACGTAAGCCTGATCGTGTTGCCTACAGCACCTAATATATAGTGGTTGCTCTATAAAATTGGATAAATCTCAACTGAATGCCTGAGTCCTAAACACCATGTCTGTGATTGCTCTGGTTAAGATCTCTCTTCCTTCTTAGGCAGACTCCAAGGAAGAAAGACACTTGTTCAGTGAGGGAGAAAATGTACCAAAGGAAACAGAGTCTATATCACGAAGCAAGGGGATCTTGACTCTGTCGAGAGGGCCTCCAACCTCCAAGGAGAAGGCTGTATCTGACCTCCTAGCTGACCTCACAATCTCTCCAGGGCTTGGGCTTTGGGAGGGCACAGCAGAGGACAGACTCACCTTCAGGGATGGCATCCTCCTGGTACACAGGCCGCAGCAGCTGCAGAGGGAAGATAGGAGAACCACCTCAGCCCCGGGAATAGGGCAGGTCAACTAGACAGGCTGCTCACCCCGAGCCCGGGGATGGGAAGGGAACACCTCAGGTAATGCGGGAAAAACGTCGGTCATGCTACACGCTGAGAGGGGGCTCAGAGGGAACACAGAGCCCCGAATCCTCCAGAATACTCGAGTTGAACAAGGCTTTAGCTGTCATCCCTTGGCCAAGTTCCCAACTTCCTTGATGGCGGTGTGTTCCAAAGTGCATTCCACGGAACACTGGCACTGCGGGACGCTAACAACCCTGCCACAAAGGGAATCAGCAGGGGAGTCTGGGAAATGCTGAGTTACACAACGTTAAACTGCTACTTCACTACAGGACGTCCTCAGAGCCTCAGATCGGCTAATTTGCATCGGGACTCTCCAGAAAAGGAAGAGCATGGGATATTTCTCAAACTTATTTGACCTCAGAACACTTTAATCCCAGAGTACCTCGTGGGACTAATGTTTGGGGGCATGCACCCCACCAGGCCATCATTCAGTGTCTGCTTTCACACCCCTGTGACAGGGGGCTCCCCACCTACCACACAGAGCAACCCATTCCACTGGGAAGAGTGCAGACTGGCACAAAGCTTTTCCTTCTTTCGAGGTGCCATCTCCCCTCTGTGACATCCCCTGGTCTTAAATCTATGCCCTGAGGCCACAAAGTCCCACCTGCTCGCTTTACCCAGAACAGCCTTGCGGCAGCCGAGCTAACACACACCCTGCCTCCTGGTTCAACACTCCCAGCCCCTCTCAGGCGCCTGGCCTCAAGTCTTTTCCTGGCCTCACACAGGGACCAATGCCCTTCGCCTTCTCCAAACCAGCTGTCCATACCTGGCTCCCAGGGTTCAGCGGGGCCAGGATGATGTAGTTGGGGTCGGTGGGGGCAGTGGCACGGGACAGCGCAGGCAAGGTGTGCTGGCCCCCGCGCTTGGCCACCTCAGTGTAGCGCTCCCAGCCGCCGAGCAGCAGCCCATCCGAGCTGTCGCAGACCAGGTGGCAGCTGTGGCGCTGCTCAGGCCGTGCCTGGGCCCCATGGGTGCAGTTCTTCTCCCGCTTGTTGGGGGGCGACTGGAGGTCATGGGTGGACTTGCAAGAGGCCCGCCGCAGGACCCCGCCATCTGGCCCCGGCTTGACCTGGGGGACCATGCGCCACACGAGCAGGATGATCTCACTGGGGCAGCTCCTGGAAGTTGGCGGGGGGAGGGGGTTACATAAAGAAATTGAGTCTGGGGGAGACCAGGAAGTCAGCCAGGGTAGGGGCCTTCAGGGGAAGAGAAGAAGAGCAGTGAAGAATAGCGAAGAGTAGTAACGTCAGGGCAGAAGGGGGAAGAGGCCACGTAAGGCAGAGACAGCGCAGGGATCCCTTAAGTCAACTCTGACTGGCAGAGACTGAGAAAGATGCTGAAACCGAAGCCAGGGTAAACAAGGGTATCAAACTCAACTAGTGGCGTCTGTCGTGAGCAAAGTATAAGCAAAGAGGAGTAAACAAACCACCTACACGCAACCCCTCCAACGGGCCGTGAGGGTTCTCCTCCAGTAAGTCAGCATTTTAGGGGACCTAAACATTTTAAAGAATGACTTTTTAATCATGCAATTGGAACAGCGCAACATCTACACATCCTTTAAAAACAATGGGCTTAGCTCTGAGGTATCAGGAAATTAGCTAAATAAGTAGCTAAAGTAAAGGCACCCCCTGGAGCCCCGTGGGGAACCACAGGGTCGTTTTGAAGCTTTTCCTGCGTTGGCTCTGGGATCCACAATTCTGAGCCTGAACCTTCCATTTTCAGGCCCAAGAAACTGATTCCCTGGGGCAAAGTAAATTGCAACAGCTAGCAAGGAGGAAAGGGTAAGGCTTCATGCCCAGGGTTGAGGAAGAAAGGTGTGCACACCCTGAGGCCCCGGGCCCTGCCGTCTCACCGAATCTCATGGGCCAGCTCTACGCATTTCCAATGCTCCACAGGCCTCTCATTCAACTGTACACCGTGTCCAGTGCTGCAGCCTGCCCGCTCTGCCGGGCCCCCTGTAAGGACAGAAGAAAAAGCCACTCAGAGGCTCTGCAGCCACAACCTTAGAGACCTGGGGTACTTTGTTTCTCCAGCGACCTCAAACAAGGACTGCCCTGTCTGTTTCTTCATCTGTGACTGAGGGGTGACCTTGGTGGTTCTCAGGGCCTTGAAGGAAACACCCTTTGCCCTCGTCTCCTCCCCACCTGCTCATACCTCTCTCGCGGTCCACCCTTCCAGCCCTCCCAGGCCGCCCCGGGGCGCCCACCTCACTAAGAACCCTTCCCTGTCAGCAGGCTCACAATTTCATTCATTCCTTCAACACCATTCGTTGAGCACCAACTCATGCCTCACTCCCGTGCAGGCACTGGGATTACCCAGATCACTGGCCCTGGCTTCTCTGAAGATGTTCACTCTATGATTAGGAGAAGGCTTTTCTTTTGAAAATGGGGAAGGAATGTCTATTTTTAAGGTTTAATCAGTCTTAGAAAAGGATAAAATACTGACTCCAGAGTTCAGAAATGACTCATTTTCCCATGCAGCCTTATTGAAATATAGGGTTAGTTCCTGTTTGAAACGCTTGGAAACAAAATATAAAAATCTATTTCGTTTGATAAAGACCAAAAAAAAAAAAAAAAAAGAATGGGTATATTTTCATAAGCCTCAGTTTTATCTGTAGTCACTTAAAATATTATTTGTTCATTTTGAAAAATGAGGGACACTTTGCTCCAGAGTGGGGCGCCCCTTTAGTTCCAAGGTCTGGTCTGCAAAGCCCAGGTGCGTGGCAGGTGAGCAGGGCTGGCATCACCCAAGACACTCACCGGAATCCACAGCCTGGACTCGGACCGGAGAATCGCAGCAGATGGTGAAGCCAAAGCCGTCCTTCCCCCTCGGGATGGTGATCTAGGACACAGCCCAACCCAGTTACTCCTAGAAGCTGCTCCAAGGTCTGGGAGCCACGGGCCCCACCCAGAGCCACCCTCCTTTCCAAGGGAACTCTGCCAGAAAGGAGTCCAGCCAACCCCTCGCCCTCCCTATCTCAGCCTGGGCATCTTGAGCACCGGGTTGTGGGCCAGGCAGGAAGGCTGGGAGCTCAGGAGGCAAACCCTGGCCCGTGTGAGAGGCCAGGACACACGGAGCCTTGGAAGGGCAAACCTCACCTTCCGCAGCCCAGGCTGACATGCAGTCCTTTGCCAACAGGCTTACTGGACCTGCACGTAGCCACTTTGCCTGTGATCCACTGCCTGCTCTGTCCCTTCCTCTTTCCCCCCAAGGGTCACAGAACTCAGAGATGAAGCCAACCTGGCCGCTGCTCTCCCAGAGAACAGAGGAAAGAAGACGGGGCACACACACACACACACACACACACACACACACATCACAACCTCAAACCAAAGGTCAGGGAACGAGTCCGAGGGTCCTCAGGGCAGTCCACAAGGCATCCAGCAAGGGCTGCCAAGTAAAAGGGCAGGTGAGAACGCTGACCCTGAGCTTGCCACTGACCTCACTGTGCCTGCAGAGGTGCATGTATATGGCAACTCCACAACCCCTTTCAGAAATCCCCTGAAAAGGCTCTGCCATCTGGATGCTCTTTACAAAGCAACAGTCAATTATTAAGCTCCTATTGCGTGCTAGACTCTGCTGAAGTACCAAACATGAGGCCTTGGTCTCTGGCTCCCAGAGGGGCATAAGGGTGCACGGATCTCTCCAAAGCAAAGAAAGACATGACAAGCATTAGAGCAAAACATGAGGACAGTGTTAGGATCAGTCCTTTGTGCTTGGTTTCGAGCACGGCAGGAACTCAGCAAGTGCTAAGTTAATGAGGACAGCCCAGAAGCATCCCACGGGCAGCAGGAAGCTGCAGGGTGCAGTGCAGTCTGCTGGCTCAGTTCAGTTCAGCCTTGCTGTGCTCCCTTTCTATGTGCCCTTAATTAGGCTTTGGGTGGGTACAGAGACCCAGCTCTGCCCACCCAAAGAGCAATTCCAGGCTGCTAGGAGCAGGTGTATGAGAGCAACAGACCTAAGGGAGTGAAAATCAGAAAAGAGGTTTAGTGGAGTCTCAAGAGACTCCCCTGGAAGTGGCTGTGAAGTGGGCCCTGGTGAGGCACAGGGAAGGCGTCCCAGGTAGACTAAGAAAGAAGCCAGTGTGGCAATCCTGAAAAAGGTCAAGGGCCACCAGCCTTGTCAGGAGATCCTGTCTCCTTCATTCACAGTTGTTTCTTCAAGGCTGGGTGCCTGGCACTCGCCTGCCAGCTGTTCCAAAGGCCAGGCGGGTGTGAGGAAGGGGAGGGCCAGGGGACCCAGGGCCATCAAGGCCCCTGGAAGCTGCCGGGAGGCCCCTGAGGCTCTGCTTCCCACCAGCCCTGGGCCTGGATTCAAAGCGAGTTTGTAAAACAGGAAATCTAACAGACAAGGGGAAGGGGGAGGGGGCAGGAAAATACCCCATTCCCATAAGAATTCTGGGAAAACACGTAGCTAAGACAGGAAGAGAAAAAAATGAAAAGAAAGAAAGAAAAACAAACTCTGGAGTGAGTGCGGAAAGCCCAGGCTGAGGCTGAGGGAAGCTGTCAGGAGCCCCGTCTACGACCAACAGGGATTTTAGGGGCCTGGTGACCCACCCTCCATCCAAGCAGATGCTGGGATTCCAAAGTCTTACCAGCACTTCTCCAGTCCTACCCCACAAGGGCCATAGCCCCTCTGGCCCACACGCCCAGCCTGCTCTGGAAACAGTTCCCAGCACCCATGGGCTCTGTGTTAACTGTTTGGGGACTGGCCCCAGAGTCGAATACAAAGAAAAGGCATTTGCTCCAGCAAAACAGCCTCCTGCACCCATGCCCTGGTCCCCTCACCCAGGTGAAACTGTGGCCTGGTGCTCCCTCTGCCTTCCTGGGCACCAACCTATGAGGAGCCAGCTGGACAACAGTCCAAACCTGCTGGGGGTGGGCAAGGGAGGGAAGAGGAGGTTGTATCAGGAAGCAAGCTCCTCTCCTGGCTCAGTGTGATGGGGTGGGACCGCGTGAAAAAAGCAGAATCACATCATGAGCAAAGGCCACATTAAGTCAGTGTCCAAAGAACCTGATCATCCCTGCAGCCCTGAGCAGGATGCGTGTTGGGTTACGCCCATTTTGCAGAGAACGAAACTGAGGCCTGAGAAAGTAAGTGGCAACCTCCAGCTCTCGGCCCTCCTCTCTGACCTCAGGTCTCAGGGTCAGGAGGTAAGGAGAGCCCTGCCCTGAGTCCTGGACCTTAAGGGCTCCTGGCAGAGGCTATCCTTCCTGGGGTGGTTCTTGCTCTTTCCTGTCCGGGGCAGCAACTGCCAGTGCTCTCAGACCTTACCCATGCCGGCACCTCAGTTATGCCTTCCGGCGTGGTTGCTGGCCCTCTGTCATGCCTAGACTTCCATCTCCAACTGCCACCATTTACTGAACCCCTCCCACAGGTGCACCCCAGGTGCTGAACCAGGCACTGCATATACAACATTCCATTTACTCTCCCAGCATCGTCATTGGACATTATCAGCCCTAGTCCCCTGACAGGGAGACTGAGGCTCAGGGAGGTAAAGTGACAAGCTCAAGAGCCACAGATGAGAAGGGCAGAGCTCAAGTCCGACAAAAAGCTGGTGCTCTCACCCCTGCACTGGTTACTAGGGTAGGATCCCCCTTGAACTTGAGTTCCAGAGCCCCAAGCTCAGCCTACACTCATGACTGGCCTCACTCTAATTGGAAGTGTGACCCCATCTTCTGGCCCATAGTCCCAAGATGACCAAGGACTTATGGACTCACATCCGGTGCCCTCTCGGCCTCACCACTCTGCCACTCAGATGTTGGTGTGGCAGGGGCTGTTCTGCCGGGCTGCAGCAGGGCGGGGGGACAGGGTGGGGCTGCGCAGGGCTGGGCCATGCACGGGAGCTGAGAGCTGAGCAGAACTAAAGGGAGAACATGGGGATCCCATAGCTGTGGGGCCACCGCGCAGGAGGCCCCTCTGGGCACCTCCGTGGGATGCCTGTCCGAAGGAGTCAGGACAGTTTCCAGTCTCGTCATTAAAACATACAGAGGGATTTTTCTATAAGAATAAAATCAGAACCATTCCTGAGCTCCCTTCCATTCCCCACATCTAGACATCCCTTGCTTTTGTCCTCCCTGACCCCATGCCTTTTTTTTTATAAGAAAAAGTGTCCATCACAGTTCCTGAAGAAGCTCAGAGGCTAACGGATCATCATTCGCACTCTGCCCACATCCTAAGACTGGAGGCTGAGCGGCCTAGACCCTCTCAGTGAAACTGGGCTGCAGAGCCAGAGGACTCTCAGATCTTACCCATGGCTCTGCAGAGGACTCTGGCTCTGCAGCAAGGCACAACTGGGGAGGAAAAAATCATGTGTGCATACCCATGTGCGAACACATACACGGAAAATCACATCTGTGTACATATACATAGAAACATCCTGTCTCACGTATAAGCACACACCAAAGCAGGCAGAAACACTCACACAATCACACACAAGGCAGGCTAGGTACTGCCGTCCCATCAGAAGGAGGGAAAGTTAGCAGAAAGATAAAGTTAGCAAAAAAACACACAAAACCCAGCTGCTCTGCAACCTAGCCATGTCCATTCTCAGCCTTGGGATGCTTTTTTAACACATGCTCTCCCAAAATAAAAATAACAGAAAATAAACAGATAATCTCACTGTGACAAGACCCAGCCAGTGGCTAGGACAACACAGAATTGGGCCTCGTCTGCCCCTAGAGAGAGGCGGTGGGTAAAGGCTGGACCTTTGGTCCGGCTCCTGCTTCTATACTCCCCCTGGATCAAAATGAACCAGCAAGGAGCAGGACAGGGCAAAGAAGGCCTTGCGGGGAAAGAAGTCCCGCTAGGGTGAACTCCCAACCCTGACCTCCAACGATAACCCCACGCGGCCCCCCAAGGGGCCAAGCACCCACCTGGCGGTAGCGTCGCTCCGAGCACACCTTGCAGAGCCCATTGAAGCGGTTCATGGCTGCGGGTCCTGCCTCAGCTGCCGCCCCATGAAAACCCAGCTCTCCCCCCCAGCAGTGGGAGCCCGCACTGCGCCCCGTCAGCCTGGCATGACCGCCCTGGGAAGCCCGCCCCGCAGAAGAATGGCAGGAAATCACCTCTCACCTCCCCAAGCCCTGTCTGCGCTGTGTGCCTCTGCACGATAAGCCCGAAGGCTTCCTGAAACCTCAGAATGACAAGGAAGAGGGAGAGTTTTATATTAAAATTCTTGTCAACTAGTTAGTATTCCCCGGGCCCGGCGGGGAGAGGGCGCCTTTGTTCTGGCTGCATTCTCCGCCACGGGCCACTTTGTGATTCCAACGTTCTCACAAACACCCCTGGCCAGAGGAGAACCCGGCAGAAAACACAGCCCACTCCATAACAACACCGCCTCCCCCTGCAAATCCCAGGGCCCTCTAGCACATCCAGGGGACTAACCCAGCCTAAAGAATGCAAGGACTCCTTGGGGGGTTGTACCCACAGACATCCTACCTCATGACAGGGAACATGAAACATTTGAATTCGAGGACCTGCCTGCCACTCAGCAGCAACTTAAAAGTCGGTTTCCTCACTCATGTTAGTGGGCTGCTTTAGGATCTAATGATACCTAGTCCATAAGCACAAGTCGGAAAAGGATGACCCAGCCTCCTAGAGCTGTTAGGTCACACAGCAGGGTAGGATGGAGCTGAAACCAGAATCCCATTCTTGTCCCCTGCCTCGTACAGCAGTAGCTAGTGAGCTCAGGCCCCCTTGCATCCACCTCGGAGCCCCTGGGGAAACCCACCCACCCACATCTTTGAGGACAGAGCGTCCCTTGGTCCAGCCCAGCTCTGGGTGCCATGACAATGGGCAGGTCACCCAGGTCTGGGCCTCCATCTCCCCATCTGCACGATGGGTGAGTTGAACAGGTGACCTCTGGGGGCTCCCCCACTGCCCCAACCAAACCTCTGACAATCACTGCCACTTAGCTGAGTGCTATGGACAGCTCTAAGTGTGTAAGCCCAGGAAAAATCAAATGTGCCTCACAACAATGCCCCCTGCACCGAGGACCTGGGTGCAAAAGCAGAATTTCCCAAGCCACGGAGAAACCTGCGGTGTTGCTCTCCCTGTAATTCCCACAAATCACCAGCTAGGCTCCCTGCTCACTGGCCTCTGTGCTCTACAATACAGAGAGAGGGAAGAGGGTTTTTGCAGCTCCCCAGCTAAAGCTAGAAGATAGTTTAAACTCCTAATGAAGCCACAGAAAACAGTAACTGGCAAGTTACTCTAATACCGTGCTATGCGATATAGTAGCAACTAGACACACGTGCAAGGTAAATTTAAATTAATTAAAATTAAATAAACGTTTAGGACCTCAGTCATACTAGCCACACTTGATAACCACAGGTGGCCAGTGGCTATCTCATTGGGCCGCGTGGCTCTAGACTGTACCCTCCAGGAGGGCAGGGACTTTGATTTGTTCACAGCTGTATCCCAGCACCCAGCACAAGGCCCAGCCCATGTAGATATTCAATAAATATTTAAAGAATAAGTGAGGGAGGGAATGAGTGGAGTAAATGAAAGGGAAAGTGTTGTGTAGATTATAATACAACTATATATAAAATATTATTATGTGAAACATCACTGTCATATCTTCCCAACTAAGCCACAATCAGGAAGTGGTGTGGCACAGTGACCAAGGAGGCGGCCAGACCTTGCTTCATATCCTGCCTCCACCACTTGCTGGCTGTATGGCCATGGAAAGTGACCTCACATCTCTGAACCTTACGTGTCCCCCTCGTCTACGAGCCTGGGAAGTAACAACCACCTCGGAGGTGACAGTGAGGATTAAACTCAATAACTACAGCGCCGGACACGGAGGCGCTGCTCAGTCTCTGGGAGTTTGTTTTTCCCTCTCTTAGTTGCCAGAGAAAATCACGCAGCACCTACGGTGTCCTGCAAAGAGATGGAATGAATTTTGGGAAATTCTCCAATCCCTACATGAAGCTCCTCCCTAGATGCGAAGCCCTGACGGAGTTAGAACCATCCGTCTCAGGTTCAGACTCAAGGCTGCTCCCTAACATCAAGCGGGCCTAACCTGAGAGGCTGATGGGACCACAGTGCCGGGGGAAGCAAAGAATCTGAGGGGACCTGTGGGAATCCTCCATTGCCAGGTTCAGGATCTAGCTCTCCCCACCTCTCCCCCAAGCATGAGTAACCGCAGAAAAGCACAAGAAATAATCCCTGACAACTGCACGACTTGCTGAGTTTCCAAGCACCAAGTGAACGTGAGTCTCAGGCACCAATCGCTGCCCTGTTTAGGGTCTCCTGGGCCAATGAGCTAACCTGGAGCAGGTTAGAGCCCACAGCAGTGCTCAGGTCCCGTGAGTCCTGCCCAGGCCGGTCCCACCTACCTTGAGTTTCTCCCCATTCTCAGTGTCCCCACCTCCTGGCATTCTCAGCAGCGGGTCTAGAAGGTGACAGAGCAGCATCAAAAAGTTTCTGCTGGCAGATAAGGGTCCTTTCCACAGGTCACCCAGAGGATGAGTCCAGGGTACCAGGCCCCTGTGGCTGCCCAGGTCACTCCTGGCCCCCAGAATGTGGGCATGCCTGAGCTCAGGCCGGACAAAGCACTCAAGAGCCAGCACTGCATGTAGGAAGGACAGAATAGAGGGGGCACGAAATCCAAGTTCTGAGCCTCAGAACTGTCCACAAAGGCAGGCAGCCCAAGGTCAGCAAGGAGGCCTAAAGGGATCCTGAGACCACTGACCCGGGAAGAGGCCACACAGGAAGCTCCTGAAACCCAGCCCTCCATGAGCTAGGGGCAGAGGAAGCTAAAACCACATAGGGTCAGTCCTACCACTCTCTCCAAGGAAAGTCCCACAGATGAAGGTGTTGTGGGCAAGAGGCTGCCTGCAGGTTACATTCTAGCAGATGTTCATAGAAGTCCCTGGACCCACAGTCTGGCTGCAGTCTGGGGTGAAGCGTGCCACAAAACACAGGGATTGATGCTACTACCCGGGAAGGGAGGGATGGGGGAACGCCTTAGGGGGACAGAGCGTCTGGGCAGAAGCCGAAGGTGGTATGCACCTACCTCTCAGGGGCCGCAGTCGCCGCCTGGCCACCTTCAGGTGCTTGGTCCGACCCAGGGCCTCCCCCAGAAGGTAGTACCAGCCGCTGATCTCCTGTTACAAGAGAAGTGATAGGTTCAAAGGAGGCAGAGAGCACAGGTCAGGCAGCCACCAACCCCCCACCCAAAAGCAGCAACTGGAAAGACTCCCTCGGAAGCAGCATCTCTGCAGAGACAGACATTCCAGCCTCCCTGCCCCAAAGGGTGCTGCCATGCCTGACCCTCCAGGAAGCCTTCCCTGATACTCCTGGCAGAGCTGGTCTGCCTTTCTGCTGGACTCCCACAGCTTCTGATCCCCACAGAACAGTCTATTTGCATGGCTGCCACCCCACTAGGCTGTACACAGACTCTTTTATGTGCCGCCCTGTGCCTGGTACACAGAAGGAGCCAGATAAATGCAGACAGAAAGTAGTGAGGGTAGCCTGAGCTCCTGAGCAGTCGGCAGAGGGGAACATCTTCTCCCAGGAGGGAATAAAGCTGAGGCTGCAGTCAAGACATTTGGGACCCACGTGCAGGATAAGAGGTCCTCAGCCACCTACCCCAGACTTCACTTCCAGGGCCACCTGGCAACACCATGCGGCAGGCCACTAGGACATCCCCAAGGATGTGCAAAAAGAATACGTCCCTTCCCTGCTCAAAAGCCTTCGGGTGAATGCAGAGCAGAAAGGATGGTGTCTCTAGACCCCAGAGTCCCCAGCTAACTGGAAAGAAAGGTCCACAGAGGATGCTCAGTCCATCCGCTATGCACCTGCTAGGCCCAGAAACACGAGGCCTGGCAGACGATGATGACCCCTGGAACAGACCACAGGAAGCGCCCGGCCCTCCTCCTGAGGGCAGGCCCAGGAGTGCTCTGCACTCCAAAGGACCTGCCAGTGTCTTTAACAGCAGACTCCAGACCCAGAGCCTCCTGGGAGGACTTGGGGCCGCCGAACAACTGCTCTCTGACAAGATCGAACCAAGAAGGGGACTCAACCCCCTGGTCACACAGGTGACAAATACAGTGTTATTCGGGCCACATGGCACTTGTCTCAGTGGAACTCCATCTCACAGAACAGAAACACCACTCGAGGGCTTCCAGACAAAGGCCCCACCTGTACCAGCCCTGGCCTAGGTGGGATGACCCTCCCAGAAGCTTCCCTAGGACCTACCTTGTCCGGAGTCAGGAGGGACTTCACCCCAAAGCTCATGCAGCCAATGAGTCCACTCTGTCTGGGAGAGCAAGAGGCCTGAGTCAGCACCATTTCACTGGGCATTACTGAGGGGTCTATTATCAAGTGTAACTTAGGTTTGCTCGATGCGCTGTGGTTTACAAAGTGCTTTTACGCACCTCATCTCATTTGATCTTTCCAACTGTCAGGCTGAAGAGGAATTGTTTCTCTATTTCACAGAGGAAAAAACTGAGGCTTAGAGTTGGTCCCCTCACAAGGTAACCTGACTCATAAGTAGCAGAGTCCCATGGGAAACCCAGGTGTCCTAGGCCATGAGGCAGCACTCCCTCCATCACCCACAGAAGCCCAGAGCTACCTCATAGGTTTTAACTGGTCGGGTCCAGGCAGATCTGAAGAGCTGGTCCCCAGAGGGAATTTCAATAAAGGAGGAAAGTTATAGGACCTCAAGCTCAAGAAGCTCTGTTAAGGTCCAGGAAGGACCTGGCAGTCTTTGGACAGTTTCAGATCAAGGTTCAAACCAACACAAAAGTCTCCGAGGACCAATCCGACCTGGGGGTCCAGCTGGGCAAGTAGCCATAAACCAGGGTCGGCCTTGCAGGGATGTCGCACCGTGGCAACGGGCTGAGAGTTCAGTCAGGTCCTTTTTGGCGAAGAGTAACTCAAAGTTCCTGAAGACTGTCCCACTGTCCCAAAGTCAGGGACTGATTGATACTTGGCAGCTTTCACTAATGATGGTACAGATCAATATCATAAAATGCAAAAGATATTCTCCCTACTGTGAGAGAAAAGGAAATTTACAAATCTGTAGTATAATGAGAGAGACTCCCACAAAAATATTCACAATGGTCGTTCATGAGAGAGACACCCGCAAAAATATTAAGAATGGTTGTATCTGCTAGGCAAGATTAGAGAGGGTTTTGTTTTTTCTTCGGTTTTCAGTGTTTTCAAATTTTCATAGGGAACAAGCAGTACTGTTGTAATCAGGAGAAGAAAAACAGTGTAAATGTATTTGAAAGTCTTTCTGTTCCGCCACATTTTTCTCTATCCTAACACTAGATAGAGGTGTTTTTTTTTTTTTCTCTTCTCTCTTAGCACATCCCCAACTCAGACCCCATCAGAGAATGGCTTACTGTTAATCAAGAAACAACAGGGGTATTTAGACTGGAGCACAACCCTGATGGTTGACTTCAATATCTGAGGGACCCGCATAAATCTGGCACGCTCTGTGGAAAGCACAATATCAGAGCCAAAGGTGGAATGAGCTTCTGGATGGGTAGTAAACTCCCTGGAGATGTGCCTCCCTGAAACCCTGCTTAAGGGTCCTGAGCAAGGCCTGCAGCTCTAGCCAGGGGTGTACCACAGCACCCCCTGAAAAGCCTGTCCCAGTCCTGTGCCCAAGAGAGCCTTGCTCCCAGGAATCCAGACACAGCAGGTCCAAGGCAGGGTCCAGGCTTGTAAATCTGGAGAAGACCCGCCCATGCCTGCCCCAGTCAAGGACCAGTGGTCTAGAAAGCCTCTATAAATACATATTGTTTGGATTCTCCGGAAAGGGTGGCAGCTCACCACCTGATAGTCCTAAGGAAAACAAAACCGGCTTCTTAAGAGCAGCCAAGCCAAGTGAGGGGTGGGGGTGCAGAATGCTGGGGCCTGGTGCTCAGAAAGGTGTGCCTGCCTTGCAGACAAACATTCTGCTCTTGGCAGGGTCCCACCAGCCACTCTCACTCTGCTCTTCTCCCTGCTCACGCTCTCGCTCGCTCAATCGCGCTCTCTCTCTCTCTCCTCTCTCTCTCTCTTCTCTCTCTCTCTCGCCCCACCCCCACCCCCAGTTCCTACAGTCTAGGCTCTACCTACTCCCCCCTCTTCCTCACCCCCTCTCATCATACAAGGCCATATTATATAATCTACCCAGAGGAGAGTGTGGTCAACCCAGTAAAGCAACCCTTCCACATCCACCACCCCAGCCCACCACACAAACATATACTCCTCCTCCTGGCAAGTAGCCAAGTCAGCACTAACGGGAAAGGGGGAGTCACAAGGACCATCAGGAGTGCAGACACTGATAGGAGATGCCATTGTCAAGACACTGCCAAAGTCCTCATTGCCAGTTTAATTGCTGTCAACACATTCAAGAGAGAGCCAGCTGGGATCCAGGTGCCCGCACTGCCTGGCTACATGCTTTTCTTCTACACTCGGTATGGCTGTAACTTTCTAAATCCCCAGGCGCAATGCCTTAGCTGTAATAAAGTCTGCCTCTCTTTGCTCCTCAGTAAGTAGAATTTTTATTTCCTAGTGCTTAGAGAATGCTAAATGGTTAATAGCCTCCTGTGAACTTTGCCTCCTGCTAAGGGGCCTCCAATGACTTTACGGTAATCCAGGCAGAGTAAATCCTCACAATCCATAATCAGAACCCTCTCTCTAAGTGTTCTTCAGTTAGCTACTTCTTGAGCCTGCTTTTGAAAAACCTTTGGAGGAAGAAAGACTTCTTTTACATGCAGCCTGAGTACCAGCAATACACCAGTCAGCTTATAAACTTGGAAACTGCTCTCACCCTGGGGAATGCCTGAAATTTCGCTAGGCACAAAGCCTCCGGGGCTAAGCCTTGGTAACTTCTGAATGCCGAACCCTGAGCTCAGGGCTTGGTGCACTCAGTGAAGGCTTGACAAATGGATGAATCCATCATGCCCATGGTTGGCAGGCACTGGGCAAGGAGCCCAGCATTAAGGAAACAAGATAAACATGCAGGAATTTAAATAGCAGTTCAAGACAGCAATACAGGGGACGTCACTAGACAGGGTGAGATTGACAGATGAACAGTGCAGGCAACAAATGCTGAAAGCTCAGGGAAGCAAGAGGTAGCTTAGGGCCAAAGTGCTTGAGGAAGGCCTGAAGAGGTAAGCCAGAGAGAACGAGTGGAAGAGCATTGCAGGCAGGGGGAACAGCCAGTACAAAGGCTCAGAGGTAAGGCTTCCTGGGGAACAGTACTCGGCTCACTTTACTTTTGAGCATAAAGCAGGAGACACACTGCAAAAAGAAAAGGCATTATTTTGAGGGAATGCACTTTACTTCTCTCTCTCTCTCTCTCTCTCTCTCTCTCTCTCTCAGGGACTTAAACCATTCCTGTTACAGGGTGACTCCATCTCATCTCAATTTATGTTTAATTTGATGGCTTAAAATAAATTGGACACATTTTTCCACTCGGTTTTTCCTTCCTTCAGTTCAGCTGCCATCTCTAGTCTCAAACTTTCTAACCTGACGGCACTCTACTTGGCCCTGAGGTCCTGTTTATACAGTAGGTTATGAGAGAGAGCAGTACACTGAGCCTACCCAGGACAGCGTGTGGCACGTAGCATGCAGATGCTCCACAAATGGAGGTACTGTCGGCACACTACTTCCTTCAAACATATATGTGTGTGCGTGTGGTGGTGTTGTTTGACTTGGTGCATAACATTATAATTCTAAGATGGTTCTCTGGCCACAAGTTCTGAAAACCCTATGACTGACACCAGAAGCTTCAGTTCAGCTTTTACCTATTATCAAACGAAACTTTTCAATAGCTCGGTTCCATGGTCAGGGATATTAAGGAATTACTGTTAAGTTTTAAATGTGATGATGGCGTTGCGGTTGTCTTTTTTAAGCCATCTTTTGTAGAGATATAGAGAGGAGAGGAGAGGAGAGGAGAGGAGAGGAATGTCTGGGATCTTCTTAATAATAATCCATTGAAGGAGGGGAAAGTGGGTGGGGACATATAAAATAAGATTGATAATTGATTAAGCTAGTCTGAGTATCTGAGGGTTTATTATACATTTGCTACTTTCCATGCGTTTGAAAATGTCTATAATTTCTTAACAACTCATAGAACCTTAAAGCTGAAAGTAACCTTTGAGGTCAGTGCCTTTTACAGATGAGGAAACTGAGGCCCAGCGCAGGGAAGGGAACTAATTATTCATGGTCTCACAGAGAGTCAGAGCTAAGCCACAATCAACGGCTCTGAGCCCAGTTCTCCTCAGCTTCTTCGCAGATCATCTTGCGCTCCTAACACAAGTTTATAGCCATCACTGAAAGGGTCGAGAGAATTCACGAACCAGATTCTCCCGTTCTATCTCCTATCGGTTTCAAAATGCAGCTGCCACATATTCATGCGGATGACTTATATAAAACGACATTATAAATGCTCCGGGAGTAGTCTGAGGCCTGAGGAACACGTGTACTGACACAGAAAGAGTATGGCTTTGGAGTCATTTCTCACCCGTGTGAGACGGTCAAGTGTACTGTGACCTGACTGCAAGTGTGCAGCTTTGGTGCCAGGCTGCCTCGACTTGCATCTGGTTTCCACTGTGCCCTGCTGTGGTACCGTGGGCAAGTTACTGAACCTCTTTGCCTCTGTTTCCTCACCTGTAAATGAGCCATAATAGTAATACCTACTGTATAGTTTCATGAGGAGTAAATTAGATAGTGCATGAAATCTGCTTCATGTCCACACATAGTGGACAGTACGTGCTTAATATAAAGCTGTTATATAAGCTCAGGCAAGTTCCTGGGCCTTCGTGCGCTTCAGTTCCTCTTCTCTGAAGAGAGGGACAATAATAATTCCTACTCTCAGAGCTGTTATGTGAATTAAATGAGATAAGGTATGTACAGTGCTTGGCATTCACAAGAGTTCAATAAATGTTTGTTTCCTTCCTTCCTTAATTGTCTTTCATGTGGGTAAGTTGAATGTCATCCTTCAGAAAAACACAATTCGACTTGAAAGCGTTGAGCAAGACAGAAGTTCCCTGCAATCCCTCTGTCTGCCTCCTTCAGCTCAGAGGCTTGCTCAGTCAGAGTTGATGGATCAATACTGTGTCTCTCACCGGCCGAGCTGGTCTCTGTGGTGCTGGCCGCTTAGGCAGGGCCCTCTGTTCTGAAAGCAGGCCTGTCTGAGCCTGATCTGTCCCTTTGGAGCCTTAAGTTGGGACTGTGACCACGAGTTCAACTGTGTTTTGTTTAAGAAGGAATCTCACTTTCCCAAAATAGGCAACAAGTGGAGACACTCACTGCCTCTGTCACACTGCCTCGCGGGGCGCTGACTCATTCTCCCTGGCTTCACTTTTTTCCCAAAAACCTTGAAATGCATTGTTGGCTTCTCCTCCAGCAGCTCTCTCAGCTTGCTCTGGTCTAGCAGAAGGGCGGATCACAGTGGAGCAAGCGGAAGCTCCCAGTTTGGTGTCTGCCTACAGCACCTGCTCCACGCCTTGCCTCCACCCAGTGGGCTGGCCAGCTGTTTCTCTGACACTCTCTCCTCTGGCTCCTTCAGAGCTTTCCCTTCAAGACAAGATTCTGACCCTGCGTCCTTGGCACTCGCTGTATTCCTGGGCAGCCTCACCTGCTCAGAACTTCACCCACTGCCTTGGTGGTCATGGTTCCCACAGACATCTCTCTCCCCTGAGCTCCAGGTCAGCAAAGGCAGATCTTCTCAAAGTTTGCCCCTGGCTGTTTTCCAGGTACCTCTGTCTCCAGTATCCAGAGCTGGTTTCTCCTCCTTCCAAGACACTGTGGCTTTGTAGGGGACACTATCTAATCCCAGGAGTCACCCTCGACTTCTCCCACTGCTCTCACAGCTAAATCACTGCTCAGTGCTTTTGATTTAATCTCCTAAATATGTGCTGGGTCTCTTTCCCTCTTCTCTAACCCTAAATCTTCTTTCTCACAGATCACCAAGAGTCTAGCTCCTCCCCAACCTTTCAAAGAGCTAACAGAATGATAGATCTAGGATACACATCTGTCTTGTTCTTACTCAACACCCTTCAGCATCTCCCCATTGCCAAATTCCCAAACACCGCTGGCTCCATGAGGTTCACCCTGAGAATTGTGTAAATGCAGATTCCTAGGCCCTGCCCATGAAGATTCAGATATGGCCCCTGGGGACCTGTGTTCCTTACAAGCACCTCGGATGATTCTAATGCATATCCAGGACTGACTACCATGGGCCCTTAGGAGAAAACCCACAGTCCAAAGAAAACCTACAGAATAATCGGACTGGGCTTATACCAACTTCTTATCTCATCCTAGCCAGTCCCTACTTTACTGGACCCTCCAGCAACATTGGTAAGTTTGCAGGTCCCTCCCCACTGCTGCCTTGCCCTGCCTTCTACACTCTACTGGTTCTTTCTTCTGTCCTTTTACTCACATCCAAGAGGCAATATAGTTTTGAGAGTGGAGACTCTGGGATCTAACTGCCCGGGTTCCCTTTCTAGCTCTACTCTTCACTAGCTGTGTGACCTTGGACAAGTTACTCCTCTCTTAGCTTCAGTCTTCTTTCCTAAAAACTTAAGACGAAAAACATACTCCTCTCAGAGTTGTTTTAAGAATTAAATGAGATAATCCTGTTAACACCTGGCTTGTGGGAACACCAGGTAAGTTTGCTCCTATCAATGTGACATCCTCCCCTCACCTACACTCCCAAGTCGCTATCAGTGATCCTTGCAAGAGGAGGATAGTCTCTTATTGACCCCACGTGTCCCCAGCATTTAAGCATAGTAGCTATAAAATTCAGGGAATTAAAAAGCATTCAACCCAAAAATATTCTCTAGGTCTAAGCGAGTGAGTTGAGCCAACTTTCATTTACCTCGACCCTTTTTCAGCCACTATTTGGCTCTATGATTGCTTGACAAATATTAAGGGCCACAGAGTCTCTCGGATTTCTTGAGCTACACCAGGTGAATGAGCCCCTGTTGCTCATAGTCAAGTGCCATGGCCATCGGTCAAGTGCTTTTACCCCCTTTCCTTAGCGGCTAATCCTCACCCTCACCTAGCTAGCACCCCTCCTCTGCCTTGTGTTAAATGCTGTTAGTAATGATCACAGCTGGCCTCCTGTGTTTGGGCGCCTGCAGGAGCAGGCTGTTTGGAATTCTCCACACGAAACTTCCACACCTCTCTACTGGCCTCCTTACAGCAGTCTGAGCCCACAAGGAATATTCCTGCTCCTTGCCTTTGCTCGTGCTGTGCGCTGCCTGGAATGCCCTTTCTAACCTTCTCTCCTTATCTTATTCTCGATCTCCGCCCCAAGTTCAAAATCCTCCTTTCTGCACGAAGGCCGACAACGAATGCTCCCTCTTACGTTTGCTGCCCTATTACTCGTTTTCATCCTTGTATTCGTTGAACCGATACTCGCTCACCATCTCTGTGTTAGGCACTGGGTGCGGGGTGATTAAGAGAAAAGTGGACCCACTTTGCATGGCATTTCTACGCCTATGGGACTGGGCTGCGTGTGTTGTTGCTGGAATTTGTCTCCCGGCAGCGTCTGGTGTCCCTTCCTGAAAGTAGGCGCCTTGAGAGCAGAACTCCCATGCAGGCTGGTTGGCATCCCGTGGCCAACGCAGTGTCTTGCTCAACAAATGCTCCTTGCTAACACAATCCTTGGCGTCATCAAGAGTGACCAGGTCTCAGGGAGTAGCAAGCTTAGCATTGCCACTGCCGCTCATGGTTGTGCTACGTGCCGGCCGTCTGACTGCCACCCACAGGCCCAGAGCATGAATTCTCCTCCGGCTCGGGCAGCTCCCCTCACCTGGAGTCACCTGCCCTGTTCCACACAGTGACCAGGAGGCGTTTCCGTTCATCTTCCTCTTGGACAGGACTGCAAAGCAAACCAGATGGTCAGAGTGTTTGCAGGGCCAAGCACTGGCCAGACCCACGGTGTCTGACATAATTGCGATATTTGGAAATAACCTATACATCCAACCATAAGGAGGCGGTTAAAAAACTCAAGCACAAATCCATGGGAGGTGAGTATTGACGTGTGAAAGAGTACACATTATGTTGTTAAGGACAAAAGGGAGGTTACCATACAACGTTATATAATAATTCCATTTTTCTAAACACGCAGACACACACACATTCAGAGGTCTGAAAAGAAATAAACCAAGGCATATCAGTGAGTAGTAGGGCTAAAGGTGTTTTCTCTTTGCTTATCTGTATTTTCCATTATTGCCTTGTATAGTTTGAAAAACAAGAAAATAATAACTTTCACTAACAGGAAAATATAAAATGCCCATTACTTCACATTGGCCCAGAGTTCAGGGATGGAGGAAAGAAATAGTAATAATAATAATAATAACAACAACAATAACAGCTGACATTAGGTGTCTCATTTACACCTCAGCTCTCCCGGGTTGGCACTATTATTAGCCACATTTTACAAATAAAAAAGCCAGGACTCAAAGAGGTTAGCAAGTTTTTAAAGCGGGGCGAGAGACAAGCAGGGAGGTAAAACATCCCTCAGTTTGGAAATCCTTCAGCTAGAGATTGCTTGGCCTGAGGCGCAGTGGGAAATTGCCTACTCCTCAGGGGCTGCCAGCCTCAGGCTGGGCACTTCAGTTATGAGAACCAGCCAAGTGAGACCTTATCTCCGTGGACCTCACCACCGGGGGGCCAGGGATGCAAGGACACAGTGAATGAGAAAACAAAGACATCCTTTAGAAGTCACTGTTTTTCTGCTTAGATCTAGTTCTAGATTTGGCAAACAGAGCTGTTTCCAGATAAACACTCCTTCCCTCTCCTCTGGCAACAGACTTACAAGAAAAAGTGCTCGTGGAAGACTGGGTCTCTGCAGTTTGGAATGGTCTGCGTCTTCTGATGGTGTAGTCGATTATCTTCAGGGATCAAAGAAATCTTGAATTGGAGAAGAGTAAGCGGTTAGATGATTACTCGTGGCTAGGTTGTTAAATAAGCCCAGGGGCTGACCTGCTCATCTCTAAGTTGAAGTCTTTCCAGGTGTCCTTCACACCAGCCTCTGCACAGGACAGGGGGGAGTCCTTAGTCAGATGCTGGGAAAGAAGGAGAAGCCCCAGGCCAGAGACGTTGGAGTCAGATGCCAGGACAGGGCCCCTCAGTAGGTGAGACCAAGAAGGTAGTCACCAGCTGAGCCAGAGATGGGTACAACCTGACCATCTCTGCTCTTCCTCCAAGCACAGAGGTGACTCCCAAAGCACAATCTCCTCTCTTCTAAGTTCCCAGCAGCTGCTGAGTGCTCCCTTCACCGAGGCTCTAGGTCAGCCTCTGCCAAGGCCCCCAATCCATGCTCTCACCCTAGAGCACTTGTCCCTGCCTCAGGCTCCCGCCCTGCTCTGACCGAGTCCTTGCCCACAGGGATCTCTGACAGCCTGGGAGCTTTGGGAAGAATGCGGAGGGATGGATCAGGGCTTGGCATCCCGACTGCCACCACTCTGCACGCCTGGCCTTTGGTTCTGGCTGCAAGTAGGCATCTGACCCATGGGGCCTCTGCCGGATCTCCCAGTCCTCAGGGACACTCCTCCACTCTGGCACTCAAACGTGGACATCCTGCCTCTGGCTTGGGGGAGGAGGGTGAAGGTATTGCTTGTCATGAGAGGAACTGGGATTATCTGCGGATTTACACCAACCACACGCTCATGACGCTCACCTATGTGGATGACCAACATCACCCGTAAGATTCCTGCTCCCACAGAAAGCCCTAAAGACCAAGCCAGGTAAAAGAAGGGTCTATCCTAGCTCAGGGCCCCATCCCTGGGCCTAATTAGTGACTACTGCCAAATGATGAGGCAGTCACTATCACCGGAAATGGCCCCCAGGCCGACAGTTTGCTGGGATCTTGAGACTCTCAGTTCAGTGACACGGCCCCTCATCCCACCCCACCCCACTCATACCCATCCCCTCCAATTCATCATCTACCTTCACGTAAGGATCACAGATGCCAGGATGTTTGCTCATCAGGCCTTTGCATTCTATGACTAAACAGAGAATTAAAATGTTGGGGTCAGCGGGTGGGAAAGATTATTACCAGGCCTTTAATCTGCATAAGCACCATGGGATATTAACCCCTCTCTGGTCTAGTCTACTCCCACCATCTCCACACTCAGGCAGCACCCTCACCAAGACGTTATAAGGGCATAGTCAATCCCTGAATCTTAACAGCTGTAAGAGAACATAAAATTTATTGAGTCCAACCCCTCATTTAACAAGGAAATGAGGTTATGAGGGGGCCCAAAGACAGTAAGGAACTCATCCAAAGTCCCAGAGCAATGGAGTGACAGATATGGGTTTTGATCCATGTCTATTGACTCCCCGGCCAGTGTTCTTTGCATCACACAAGATAATCTCCTGGGAATGGAGGGGCTGGGCCAGAGAACGTACCCTGCACAGTGACCTGACGAACAGTATAGCACAGCAGGCAAAAAGCTTGTGTCCAGAGGTAGACTGACATAAGCATGAATCCCAGCCCCACACTAACTGGCCATGCGAGCCGGAGGAAGTCCCTTTGCCTCTCTGAGACTAAATTTGCAATTTTTAAAATGGATTTGTGATAATAATATCTTCACAGGGTAGTGGTGTTAATTAAATGAGATAATGTGTCAAAGGTGATTAGTAGACAGCCTGGCAAACACATAACTGCTCCACGAAGTGTAGTTAAAGAAAAGAATAATAAATAAAGGCAAGGGGTAGGTGGGGGTGGGCTGCAGGTCTGGTCATGAAGGCAGCATGGCCCATTTGTCTGAAGTCTGCAGAAATCAGACAGCAGGCCTCACAGAAACTGAGCCTCTTTTCTGTTTTCTTTCATGTTTAGTTTTGATGGAGCCCTGGGGTCTGGCTTAGATGGAGCTCCCGTAGTCTGTGTGAGGCCGGGAAAGCAAAGGAGAGAGAGGAACAGGCTGGACGGGATGAAGGCCTCAGACTGGGGCGAAGCCAAAGAAAACTGTGCAGGACAAATGGAGTGGTGGAGGCCAACATGCATTTTGCAAAAACTGTTTGCACAGCTGGAGTCAGGCTCTGGAGGGCAAAGAACCCCCTCTGTTGGTCCTTGGGAACGTCACCTTGGGCCCCCCAAGGCCAGGACCACAGGACCTCAGGCGCCTGCTGGTCTAGCTGCCTGGTATCCTAGTTACTGTTCCTGGCACATGCTTCCCCTTGAGGGCGTGGTCCCTGAGGGCAGGATCCAGGCCTGATGAGCCCAGGGTCTCCCTGGCTCTCAGGGGATGCACTGCCATTCTGTGGGGAAGAAAAGACCCTGGACAGACCAAGGTGACACAGTGTACTCAGGGCTGTGATGAAGACATGGAGAAAAGAAGCAACAAACAGCTCAGGCAGGTAGGTCGGGAGGTGATTCCTAGAAGGAAAAACATGAGGCCAAATGAGCCTTCCGTCCTGAGTCTTAATGATGAAGGCAGGCATAGTTCTTGTAAAATCAGAGGAAGGGAGACTTATTTTTCAAAAGGACTTCAAAAAAGAAAGCAAGCCACTCCAAACACAAGGAACAGAGGGTGCAAAGGCACAGAGGCATGAGCAAGCATGGTGCATTCAAGGGGCAGGAGGTACACATAACTGGATAGAACAGGGGGTGAAGAGTGTCTTTAGTGGCAAGAGACAGGGAGGCCAGAGAGATAGGCAAGACCTTTGGGGCCAAAGAGAAGAGTTCTGGCAGCAGGGGACATGACAGAAGCTCAGTGACTATTTGTATGGTGGATACAAGGCTGAACAAATGGGTAAATGGACAGGTGAAGTGTAAAATCCTCTGGGTGGCACCAGAGGACCTTGATCGCCTGGCTCCAGGTTACCCTTTCACCCATCTTGTGCTGTTCCCCAGTCATATTAGACCGTTCTTCCAATGCATCTCTCTGACTCCCGGGCCTTTGCACATGCTACTCTCCCTGCATGGAACAGTAACTAGGATACCAGGCAGCTAGACCAGGCAGCCTTCCTGCTCCCTTCTGCCTGGCTCAGGCCTCTTCCTCCATCACTGTTTTTGGAATTTACAGCTTTCTATCTTCTTTAACAAACACTAAAATACAGCTTACTACATGCCGGTACTGTCCCAAGTGTTTTACAAATATTAACTCCTTTAATCCTTGTAACAGCCCACAAGACAGGTACTGAGCTTGCCTAAGGTCACTCGGCAGTAAAGTATTAGAGAGGGAGGATCGAGAAGTCTCCTGTGGCCCTGCTTCACTGGAGCCAGGGACAGCTCCAGCCTGCGGGGAAGAAAGGCCCACTGTGTGGACTCCATCATCATATCAGGAGCAGGACCAAAGAGGAGTCCCTAGAAAGAGTCCCAAGTGAATAGCCTCTTCTTTTCAATGGACACATAACAGGACACTATAAAAAGATGAGAGAAGAAGCCATGGCCCGTGGTAACGCCCTCTCCAGGAGGGAAGCTGAGTGGCCCATCCCTTTCTTGGCAGGCCCGGCACACAGCCATACTCACTGTGGAGAAGCAGAACCCGGTCCTGGGCATCAATCGACAGCTTCAGCTGACCTAAGGAAACAAGACCAGACACAACGTCACCTCCTCTCCTGGTTGGGTGAAAAGTGGAGTAATGGTGATGGGAATGCTTTGTTCACGTGAAGAGATTCAAAGATTCAGGCAGTCTCTGGGTTGGAAGGGAGCTCGAAGCCATCTAGTTCAGCCTCCTCAACCCATCAGGAATCTCTTCTATAATCCCTTCAGCAGCAGTTCTCCAGCCTAGGCTGACATCCGTCTGGTGACGGGGAGCTCATTACTTTACAATGCAGCCCAAAACAAAACACCAGGTCATCCATCCTCATGGATCCCCAGTGGACCTCCAGCATTGACAGAAGAGAGAGAAGACCACACTCGTCTTCCTCAGTGACATGTTGAAACATCTCCTGAGTCCAATGCATTCTTCCTGGAACCTCAAAAAGCTCCTGAACCCAATCCATCCAGTGGACACGCACTGGAGCCTTGTGAGAAGAGCGTGGCGGGGCCTCCCAGCCTACAGCGACCCCACGCATCAACTGCAAAGTCCTCACATCTTCTCCATCCCTGATAGCTATGTCTGGCAGTCATCGGCTTCTGCTTGATCACCTCGAGTGATGGGGAGCCCGCTTCTTCAAATGGGAGCCCTTCTGCTTGTGACATAGCTCTGATTGTTCACTGCTCCATCTTTATCAAGCCGAAAGTGGCCTCTCAGGAACTTTCATTGACTGGGTCTCATCCTGCAGTCGGAAATCTCTCCTCTAGACCAAAGTCAACACTTCTTCCACTGTTCCTCGTGGCACAGTGCAACATGCCTCATCATCATCCCAACTGTTCATCTCTGGACGTGCCCCACGGAACTGGGATGGTGCCTGGGGCTTGCGCTTTGCTGCTGGTTGGAGGAAGGCTAGACACAGGTTGGAGAGCAGAAGAGAAGGAAGCTTTGCTGCAGTCCACCAACCACTGCAATGTGGCAACCACCTGCTCCTCGCTGCAAGCCCAAGCAGTCCAGGCTCCAGCAAACCCTAGTCTAGCTCTCCGCCCATCAGAAATTCCTGCTGCTCTCCTGCCCAGGACGCTGATCTCAGAAGCCGGGAGACCTGTTCCAGTTCCAGACCCAACTAATCTCCTATGTCAGAGCCACAACGTCCACGGCTGGGAAACGGTGCTAATAATAGGGGTCATCACACGCTCTGAGCTGTGTGGGGTTCAGGTAACGCTGGAGGGTGAGGAGGTCCTTGGATGAAAGGCGCCAGGAGAATCCGCGGTGTTATTAGCTCAAGGGCTGAGCAATTACTACTCTGGGGCTGAGAAACCTCCTACGAAAGCTGTGCCCCATCCAGTGTGGGGTAGGAAAGGGAGGATGGAAACAGACAAATGGGGCCACAGTCACTGATCCAGTCTCATCGCCCCAGAGGCCTCGCTCTATGTTTAATATGAAACATTTTTTTCTGAACCTGGGACCAGTGCAGCGACCCCACACATCAGCCAGAAAGCCAGCTCTGGCCTGAACACATCTGGTTTCCAAAGCCATGGGAATGACTGACTTTGCTGCACACCACCTACCACCTACAATGGCCCCTTCCCAGAAATCAGGATCGAGGCATCTCCCAACCTGAATGTCACTAATTCCATCTGACAAACATCTACTTGTCCGGTACCTGCACAAGCCCTGAGTGAGGAAGGGCAGATGGGAACAGCCCGGTGCCTGTCCCCAGCAAGCTCACAACGCAGGAACTAGGACAGGGGCGTGGGCAAGGCCAACGGCGAAACTGGAGCCGAGAATGACCCTGGGGTGAAGACTGGCTCAGAGGTCAGGTGAGTCTGCGCAGCTCCCCTCCAGGCCCGCCAAACAGGACTCCTCAGCGAGGGCCCGGGTGCCCTATACCCTGTTACAGCAGAGGAACCAAACTCAGCAGGCCAGGCTGCAGGCCCCAGCGCAGGACACGCCCTTTCCCAGCCCATCCTCGGGCTCACTGATGAGGGCAAGATGGAAAATGAGACCTTTCCCTGGCCATGCCTGTCCCCTGTCCTCCCCTCTTAGGCCATTCCATCAAATGTCTGAGGCTCATGATGTCATTTTGTCCAACCTCTTCATCTGTTAGTCAAAACGGTCATGCCCAGCAATGGAAGGCGACTTGCCCTGAGCCCAGAGGGACCAGAGTAGACCAAGCCAGAACTGAAGACCAGACTCTGCCCTGACTCCAGCACCATTTCCTGTGCACTGAGCCAGTCTCCTGAATACTCACAGCCCTCTGATGTGCACCATTGCACCTGCCAATGCAGCCCTGGGGTTCAGGGGCAAAGAGAGCCATCAGGCACAGACAAGGTGCCACAGCTTTGCTAGAGAATCCAAGAGGAAGCCAAAAGAGGGCAGGCTCCAAGAAATGTCCCCAAGTCTAGAGAAATAAACCGCCAGGAGAAATGAAGTCAGCTGAATCCCTGGGTACCAGCTAATCAGGCCCTCATAGATAACCATCTAATCAAGCTCCTCAAATCTCTGGTCTTGTCAATACCCTCTCTTTCTCCCCAGGCTGAGAGTGTGGCCTATGGGAGTACCCGGGAATGTTCAGGGTAAAAGGTCTGAAGTCATCCTCATCTGGCTGTTTGGGGGCACTAGAGGCTATGTTCCCAGTTCTCATGGGGCTGCAGTAGGGCACTGACTCTGTCTGCAAAGGGTGGTGGTGACAGGTGTCCAGAGAAGCTACAGGAGTGCACCAGGGACCTGGGGCCCAGAGGCAAAGGGAGCTGGTTAAAGAAATTCAATTGGGCAGTCCTTCCTCAGCAGAGGACCACAGGAAGATGAACTCTGACTCTTAGGACATAGGAAGAGACATACTCAGAAAACGAAGTAAGAAGATAGGGCTGCACACCATACTGGACTCGGGTCCGCAGGAACGTGTCCTGGAAAGACCCCACGCCACCCAGGGCACGCAGAGAACACACCTATGAAGAAATTGTCTGGCTAGCATAGAGCGAAAGTCAAATCAAAACCCAATCCAACCCAACAGCCATTCCCATTTTAAGAACTGTCCTGTGTGGAAAGCCGCAGGAAGGAGGAGGATTTCAGGCCAAGTGAACAAAGGCTGAGTCTACGTGAAGCCTAGCCAGCCACTAACCCTTACAGATTTTCCCTCCGTTTGTGGGGACAAGTCTGACCCTCCAGCTGTGAGTGCAGGAGGGTGGGAAGGAGCCTAGCCAGGTGCCAGGCACTTCCCTCCACTGTGGTCCCCAGCTGCTTCACCCACAGAGCAGCCTGACTGAGGCTCAGTGAGGGTTATGCATGTTTGTCAATTTTACTTTCTGCCCTCCAAGAGAGAAATGGTAGGTAGGCTGCAGCCTGATGGGGAGCTGGGAGCCACATAGCTCTTAGGATGTAGCCCTGGAGAATTTCAGGTGCCTGTTGCTTTGAAGAGAGAGAATCTCGAGGTGTTTTCGGAGAAGCAGCCCTGGCTTTTGATGGCGCCCACTGGCAGAAGGAGACCCGCGGAGCAAAAGAAAGCAGGGAGCTGCTGTGGTAGAATAAAAATTATGATGGCTCAATTCAACCCCTTTCATTTGACTCTCTGCTTCCTGTGAAACCTGATATTAACTGTGGTTTCTCAAGCTGTTGTTCCTTCCAGGAATAGACTGCTCTAGCCAGCAATCTATAAGGCAGCTAGCATCCTGACTGCACCCCTGTGAGAGACCCTGAGCAAAAACTGCCCAAACTAAGCCATTCCCAAATTCCTGGCTCACAGAAACAGTGAGATAACAGATGCTTGTTTTTTAAGCCAATAGATACCAGAATAATTTGTGATGAAGCAATGTGGAACTAATACAAACCCATATTGCCTCTGCAGTTGGGTGACATCAATCTGATCAATTCTGAGGCAACTGTCAATTTTAGAATTTGTTAAGAAAATACTGTTTTAAGGTAAATCAGTATTATGACTAAGGAAACGGAAGATCTGCTTTTGAGAACCTTAGTTTTTAATAAAGAATTTTGATAGATTTAAACCTTACTATTTACCACTAAACTGCAAAATCTGGAATTGTCCCACATTAACCCAATCATGTGCCTGAAAATGCTTCACCTACAGAGCAAACACTTTCTTTTTATAAATGTTTGTGCGCAATACGATAAGATATAAAAATTCACATTACTCTGCCTTTCACAATTTTCCTTTAGATTTTATTGTAATTAATTTTAAGTCAGATGTAAAGTCATATAATTTTAATTCCAAATTATCAGTTTTACCTCATTTTGTAAATTACTCAACCTCCTTATCTTTTTCATAGTATAGACTTTTTCTCCATAGTTAAATATGTTATTTTACAATGATGACTGTCGACTATGTGCTTGCAGGTAGCTTTAAGTCACACAATGGAGTCAATAATTTATTTTCATTATCCTTTATATTTGTGTTACTTTTTTCATGGTCAGATAAAATTTTCTAGAAGAATAAGTTTAATATGTAAAAAACAAGAGAAGAAGCGTGGAACCATGTGTGAAGTGCGGATTTTGGAGTCGGTAAGACTTGGTTTGGATCCTGGTTCCACCACTGATGATCCTTAATGACTACATGTTTGGTTCCCTCATCTGTACAATGGAAAGAATATTAATAATACAGTTCTAATAGGGCTGTTGTAAAACCAAGAACTAACTCTTAGTTCTCAGTTTAGTACCTGGAAAATAGAAGGTACTCCCACTGAATGTGGGAAGGAAGGAAGGAAGGAAGGAAGGAAGGAAGGAAGGAAGGAAGGAAGGAAGGAAGGGAGGGAGGGAGGAGGGAGGGAGGGGAGGGAGGGAGGGGGAGGGAGGAAAAAACTCAGAAAAATTAGAAAACATATTGGAGGATTTCTATTTCTGGGATGACAGACCCACTGAGGAAATCTAGAAAAGCTAGATAAAATATTTAAAAGCAGCATCTTAGAGATGTAACGAATAGGGGGGAACTATAAAGCAAGATGTGGGGGAATGGAGGTCTGTGGAATTTAGTTAAATGTTTTCCTGAGCTAATTTTCTCTTGGGGGTGTTTTTAAAATTCCAGAGAGGTGACTGAAAGGCTGAGAGGCTGAGCAGAGTTTCTCTCTGGCTCTCAGGGCTAGAAGAACAGGAGGCAGAGATTAGGGCCTGCGAAGAAGTGGGGTCCTTCTGAGCCTCTACCTTTTGGGCTGGAACCCTCAAGGGTTGCTCCTTAGGAACAGAGTAAACCATGATCAGACACAGTTCCTCAAGGGACTGCAGCTCAACTTCAAACAATCTCAGTCCCGAACATTTAATTAAGGTTATCCCAGATTGCTACGTGACCTCAAGCGCCTGACAGAAGCAAATAAAGATCTTTTTGAAGGAAGATATCATCCTAGGCGTATATTAAGGAGAAAAACAACTCTGTACCTACCATTTGTAATAGACACAGCCACATAAAACATAAAGAAACAAAAAGACTGAAAGAAATAGGGTGGGAAAAGTTATGCCTCGCAATTATTAACTAAAAGAAACCTGGGCAGGTTAATGTCAGTAAAAGCAGAATTTGTCTCCATTAGAAATAAAAAAAGACTTCATAATAATAAAAGTCTTAATTCACCAGAAAGGTAATAATTCTAAATTTGTGTGCTCTTAATACTGCTTCAAAATATATAAAGGAAAAACTGACATAACTATAATGAGAAATAGACAAATTTACAAACACAGTGGGAATTTTAACACACCTCTCTCGGTAACTGATAGAACAAATGGGGATAAAAATCAGCAAGGATGTAGAATATTTTAACAACATAATTAGCAAACTTGACCTAAACCTGACACATACAAAGAACACCACACACAATCACTATGCGATCTCTTCAAGTATACAGAGAACATTTATAAAAAAACTGACCAGGTGCTGAGCTATCAAAGGACTAAAAATATGCAGAGCATGTATTCTGAGAAAAATGTAAGATAAAGAATAAAAATATTACTAAAAATTCCCAATTTTGGAAATTAATAAATATACTTCTAAATAACCCATGGAGTCAAGAAGAAATGACTATGAAAACTGGAAAATATTTTTAACTGAATGATAAAAAGAAAAAAAAGGCTACACACCTTCAAACATGAGGCTTCTGGATACTGTCAATGTTCTTTCTATTTTTGACCCCATTGACAGTTACACAGGTATTTGCTTGTGATAAATAACTGAACTGCACATCATTTGAGGGGACATTTTTCTGTATGTGTGTTATATTTCACAATAAAGAGGTTTTCTAAAAAGAATATATAGAGCAGAATTGCAAAAGTGAACAAAGGCCAACCAAAGGCCAGAAATAGAATTTCTGAATGCTCCCAAGCAGATGGACTCCAAAGGACAGAAAAGCCAATAAATGCTCAGGACTCTGACCAACAAATGATGAGCTCTTGAGAAATAGTTGGATGGCTGTCCCAGTCAAGCCTAGGGAATGTCTCAGGCTCAGAGCAGCAGGTAGCAGCTGGCAGGAGCCTCCAGTTCAGAGCCTGCCTTCACACTGCCCAACACACCGAGCAAGTGGCTGGCATCTGTTCCCAAGCTTCATTCTCACCACAGAAAAATGGATTTTTTAAAAATTCTCTGCGGCCTCTATCGAGAGGCAGAGAAAAGAGTGGGATAGGGCCCCAGCTAACATTATACTTCCACAACAAACAGAAAATGCCTAGCACGTTGATGTCATTCCTTAGTCTACTCTGCCTGAAGAACCACATCTTCCTGACTTTCCTCTGACAAACCAAAGATTCCAGGCACTCTGCTAGAGCCTACACACACAGCTGCTTCCCATGGCCTTCACCTTGCTGGTTCATTTGGGAATAACAGTTCTAGAAAGAGTAGGGTTGTATCACCAATGTCCACAGCTATCTGCAGCCTTCAGAACATGACCAGCCTGCCTGTCTCCTCCTCTCCCAATCACCTTGGAGGAAAGGCAACCTGTTCTCTCCCATGACCCCTTACTACATCCTGGCCCCAGAGCAGAAGTCCTAGGCAGGTTAATAGTATGTTGCCTCAGGTAACCTAATCAGTTGGTATACTGTCAAGAAGATATTCTTTAAATACTTATCAAATGTTTTTGCGAACTTGGGGGTATATTTTCTATATAAAATACCATGCCTAAAATTCATATGGAAACTCAAGGAAATCAAGATAGCCAAAACGATTTTGAAAAAGAAAAATAAAATCAAAGTCATACTTCCCAATTTCAAAACTACTACAAAGCTACAAAGCAACAGTATGGTATTGGCCTTAGAAAAAATACATAGAATTAAGGGTCCAGAAATTGACTCGTGTATGCATGGTCAATTAATTTTTGAGAAGGGTGCCAAGATCTCTTAATGATGACATAATAGCATTTTCAACAAATGATGCCAAGACAACTACATAGTCACATACAAGATTGAAACTGGACCCTTTCCTCACATCATATATACAAAAGTTAACTCAAAATAGATCAGAGACCTAAATTTAAGAGTCAAAACTATAAAACTCCTAGAAGAAAACATAAAGGTAAAATCTTCATGGATTTGGCAATGGATGCTGAAATATGACACCAAAAGCATAAGCAACAAAAGAAAAAATAGATAATTTGGACTTCATCAAAGTAAAAACATGTGAGCTTCTAAGAACACTATCAAGAAAGTGGATCAAAAAACCCAGAGATTGAGAGAAAATTTGTAAATCATCTATCTGATATTTGTAAATCATCTATCTGATAAGGAACTTGTTACTGAATATATATAGGATACGTAAAACTCAACAATAAAAAGGTAAATAGCCTAATTTCAAAATGACGCATAGGATCTTAAAAATGGGCAAAGAATCTGAGTAAACTTTTCTCCAAAGAAGATACAAATAGCCAATAAACACATGAAAAGATGTCCAATGTCACTGATCATCAGGGAAATTTAAATCAAAACCAAAAGTGAGGTACCACTTTACCCATTGGATAGCTAGAATCAAAAAGTCAGATAACAGCAAGTGTTGATGGAATAAAAACCCACATACACTGCTGATGGGAATGTAAAATGGTGCATTCACTTTGGAAAAGAGTTTGGCCGTTCTTCAAACAGTTAAACCTAGAGTTCCCATTTGACCTAGTGATTCCACTCCTAGGTATATAGCCAAAGAATTGAAAACATATGTCCACACAAAAACTTGTACTTGAATGTTCATAGCAGAGCATTATTCATAATAGTCAAAAGACAGAAACAATCCAAATGTCCATCAACTAATGGGTAAATAAACAAAATGTGGTAAATTCTATAATAAAATGTTATCCATAAAATGAATAAAAATGAAGTGCTGACACTTCATTGTTACAATATGAGTTACACATGCTACAACATGAGTTAACCTTTAAAACATTATGCTAAGCAAAAGAAGCCAGTCACAAAAATATATATATATAATTCCACTCAAATAAAATGTCCAGAATAGGCATATTTATAGAGACAGAAAGTAGATTAGAGATTAGGATCAGCCAAAAGGGGAGACTAAGAATTGGGGATAATGAATTCAGGGGGTGCAGTGTTTCTTTTTGGGGTGATAAAAATGTTCTAAAATTGACTGTGGTAATGATTACAAAACTCTGTCAATATACTAAAAACCATTCAATTATATAGTTTAAATGACTGAATTGTATATATGTGGATATATCTCAATAAAGCTATTTTTAAAAATCATGTTAGCAAATATACTAATAAAATTAAAAGATATAATCCTGAAGAAAAAAAAACTTACATACACTTACCAGGACTTATTCAAATTACGTTATTTCTCATAAATAAAAATTTTCTGGAGTAGTTGGGTTCTAGCCCCAGTTTACATACTCTAACCCCTGAAGCCAGGTCACCTCCTTAGAAGGTAGTGTATTGCCAATTAATGTTACTTGAATATGTCCCTTATTGGGGGTAAGGGGTTGTACTCAGGTGCACGTAGGCACACACACACACACACACACACACACACACACACACACAATACAAAACCACAACAAATACCATATAATACTCTCCCTGAAAGGAATTCTAGTTAAAACAATTTTGTCTCCATAGTTTCAGAGATGCTGGAAATTTAACTCCCTTTAAAAGTTTGGTCTTAGCAATACTTATATCAAATAGACTTTAAAATAAAGGCTATAAAAGTGACAAGAACATTTGATATACAATAGCCAAGATATGGAAGCAATATAAGTGCCCATCGACAGACAATTGGATAAATAAGAGGTGGTACATACATACAATGGAATATTACTCAGTCATAAAAAAGAATGAAATCTTACCATTTGCAACAACATGGATGAACCTAGAGGATATTACACTAAGCAAAATAACTCAGACAGAGAAAGACAAAAACCATATGATTTCACATAGGTGTAGAATCTAAAAAACAAAATAAAAGACAATCAAAACAGAAACAAACTCACAGATACAGAGAACAAACTGATGGCTGCCAGAAGGGACGGGAGTTAGCGGGCTGGGTAAAAAGGTGAAGGGATTAAGAAGTACAAAGTGGCAGTTACAAAACAGTCATGAGATGTGAAGTACAGCACAGGGAGTATAGTCAATGATATTGTAATAACTACGTATGGAACCAGGTGGGTATCAGGCTTATCGGGAGATCACTTCGTAAATTATATAAATGTCTACCCACTATGCTATACACCTAAAACTAACATAATATTGAATGCCAACTATAATTGAAAATAAATAAATAAAAATAAAAATAAATTTAAATGGTTATGCTCAGGGAACTACCAGCTAGGCAGCACTTCATCTGGTTCTACCAGGACAAAGCCCACTGCTTAAGGCCAGGGGCTACCTGCCATGCTGGGAGAGGCCAGTGAACTGAAGACAACTTAGCAAAGACCTTCTCAGTAGGGGAGTTGACTGCCAAAATTGACTCCGAATCCAAAGTTTCCAAACCTGCCTGATGGTCAAAATACTTCTGCGGCTTCTTAAAATTAGATTCTCAGGTCCCATCCCAGATCTATTAAACCATGATGTCTGGAAGAAGATCCTAGGAATCTGTGTTTTTAACAGGCTCCCAGGTGCTTCTGATAATTGGCCAGGTTGGTAACCACTGATATGAATCTCCATTCATGAGGAGATGAGCAAAGATCATTCAGTGTGTGAAGAAAGTCACCAGCCTGGAGGAGAGGCGGCATATGTCAAGAAAACAATTAATGTAAGAAAAGAAAGAACTTTCCCAGTGTCAATCAATGTCCTCAGATTCAAGGGGACTGCATACATAGAGCAGGAGGCTCCCACCCCACCAGGTTCCTGCCTGGCTGCTGCATACTCAGGTCACCGTCACTGGTTCAAGCAGCAACCTTCCCTGACGCCCACCCAACCCATGGCTGGGCAGGGTTATCCACTGCCTGCTGTCCTGGACACCCTACTTCCCAGATCTGGCAGGGAAATTAAGTCAACAGAAGAATGTAGACTGATAGGAAATAGTCACATCATAACAATAAGGGAAAGAAGTGCTATAATTTATAAAACTGTAGTTACAATATGATCTCAATTTTGTTAGAATTAGACGCAACATTCCCACACACACAAACACAGAGTCTGGAAAGGATATAAACCAAAATGTCAACAATGGTCTTTTCTGGGGAGTCAAATTACAGATTACAGGTGATTCTTACTTCCTTCTTTTCACTAAGTTTTCAACAATGAATACATCTCACCATGATGATACAGAGGAAAAAAAAAAAACCACTGAAACATATTTTTGTTTTTTAATCAGGACATAGCTAAGGTAACAGGGCCTCACAGCTCCCTGACACTCTTTCCAGCCCCACCAATCAGACCATCCCAAATACCTCCCTTGTCTGGTACAGTTCCACATCCCGGTAGAGTTAACAGGAATTGCCTCTAAGTGTTGGGAGAATTAAACGAGATAATGCAGGTAACGCACTTGGTACAAGGCACAGCACATGGTAAGGGCCCAACCAGTGGTGGCTAGTTAATTACTCTCATTGTTATTGTCCACCAACTGGACCAGTGAATTCCAGGATGCCAGACCACAGGCCATTTCTAGGGGTCAGGACACTGCTTTCCCATTACTTCCCTGCCCCTAGAGAAAAAGGCAGGTTGTGAAGAGTCAGGCGTGCTGACAGAGGTAGAGTAGGGAGGCCAGAACACGAGGGAGGGCCTAGCTCTTCGGTGCTATGTCTTTGAATTCTGGCAAAGTCCAGGTACGTTACAGTAACTGCCCAAACCTTCATACATAAAATGGCATACAAATTCAAAAAAAAAAAATTGTACTGGACAGGTCGTTTCACAAGGCTTGAGCTCAAGTACCAACTCTGCAACTGGCTCACTAGGAGTACGTCCCCTCTCTAGATCTCAAGTCTTCACAGAGGAAATGTAACTCCCTCTTCACAAGGTGTTGCAGAGCCCGTGAGGAAACAAATGGAGAGGGCTGTATCTTTAGTATGGCGACTTGGACGGCTAGACTGTTGGGGAGCTGCTGCCCAGCTATTATTTGGGGGAACCCAGTCCTGTTATCTAGGCGCTTGGGAGCAAGAGCCTACTGCCCATTGCTTTCCACCGCAAGCTCCCAGGGTAGACTTGGGACCCTCCTGAGAGCCTAGTCACTCTTGAAGGAGAGAATTCTCCCATCTCTGCTGTGGGTCAGCGATCCACTGAAGCAGTCACAATGCAGCTTCCCAGGTGAGCCCTCCTCGTGGGCAAGGCCAGTGGGCCAACCTGGCACCTGCACTGCTCAAAGGAAAGAGGACCCGGAAGACGCTGAGCCGGGGTAGTAATAAGACTTTGATTTAAGCCTGAGCCGCTTGCTAATGGGAAACTCAGCGGTGACAAACCAAGTCTCTGAAAGATTAACTGGGGCATGATTATTCCAGCCCAGTGAGGCAGAACCAACTGCACTTGGCAGTGGCCAGGCAGCAGGTGGTGCCCGGCGGCTTGCTTGGCCTGAGCCTGTGCTTGAGCCCTTCCCCTGAGCCCGTCCTGGGCAACCGCAGGAGGAAGGAGCCCAAGAAGGTGCCCCCAACCAGAAGGCTCACCTGTTCCCTGCCTCATCTATCCCGTGGGGGCGCCCTTCCTGGGCGCTGAGTGCAGGGCGCAGCAGCCTTGGAAGCCAGCCGAAGGCACACTTACCAAAGGTGGTGAGGTAGAAGGACAAGCCCGGGTGGGCACGCCGGCTCGCGAGAGAGACGCGGTGCAGGGAGCGCTCCATGGCCGCCCGCTCCGGGTCGGGAGGGTGCGCCTGTAACCCGAGGCGTCTGTGTTGCTCCACGGTAACCGAGGCAGCAGGTTCACCCGCCCCCAACGCAGGGTCTCGGAGGCCGGAGCTGAAGCCTGGCTGAAGCGCGCATTTGAACTGGCGGGCGCGCCGGGCTCTGATTGGCCCGCGCAAGTTTGAATGGGGAGGTTTCCACCTGACCGAGCAGACGCTGGTGAAAGGCGGGGAAGCGCTGGTGCCCCAACTGCGAGGACAGTCCTCGCGGCCTGGGCGGCAGTCCTCCCCAGAAGCTCGCAGGACCGGGCGGGCACACCAGGGCTCCTGACTCTGGGACCGCTCCAGGCTAGGGGCGCCATCCCCACGAGAGGCCCTCAGCCCCTGGGCTGCACACTGAGCGGGCTAGGCCTGCTCGTCCAGTTCCCCCAGGCCAGCAATTAGCCAGGTTCGTAACCTGTTTTGAAGCTCAGACCTGTAATCACTGGACCGAACATAGGCAAAAGAGCACCCTTCCGGCCCAGGTCGGGGGCTTTGGAAAAGAGTTCTCCACACATGGACGGGCCCACCCACCGGGCTGCAGCCCTTCCCAAACTCCGCCATCTCCATCTCCCTCTTGAGCCTCCTTTTAGATGAGTGGAGCCTGGGATAGGTCCAGACCAGAGCAGCTTGCTCTAGCCAGCCTCATGGCCCCCCATCTGCCCTGGGAGAAGAGGACAGGCCCCCGCATCTGAGGGGACAGAAATGCACAGTATGCAGAGGTGGTAGATGCCTTCAGTCTCCAGAGCCTGATGCAAGGAGGCAGAGCTAGAAAGAAGGTCAGCCCCTGTGCCGCTTTGTCGGCAAACATTCACGGGACGCCTCCTGGGAGCAGTTTCACACCAAGACATCTGCTCTACCAGTCTCTGACTGCTGCTGCTGTGGGAGGGAAAGCTGCTGGTCTTATGTAAGTCTAAAAATGGGAAGTGTTGGAAGTTGCCAAATGGATATTTGTGGCTCAGTGATCCACTCAAGACAGGAGTGGGGGACGCAATAGAGAAAGAGGAGAGAAAAGTTGTATGTATTGAGTATCATGTGACAGAGGCTGTGCTGGGCAATTTGTACACATCGCTCATTTAATTTTCACAGTAACCCTAGAAAGCATTAGCCCCAATTTACCAAGGGTAAATCTGAACCTCAGGCAGAGAGAGTAGGTAACTTTTCCAAGGTTGGCAGAGCTAAAATATGAACTCAGTTGTGCCTGCCCCTAAGGGCATCCTCCTTCTGTTCTTCCTTGGCCTCCATACCTGATTCATAGCCAACAGCAGGTGGAAGTAGCAGACCTGCATTCTTGAGGCAGGTAAGGTAACTAGATCCCATAGGGCCAGCTGGTCATCAGCAGGGAGCAGAAACTGGAGAAGGGGCTCTGAAATCAGCAAACTAGTGGTCAAGTGCAAATAAGTCACATAAAGGTCAGTGAATTGTTTGAATCCTAGCACTTCGTGAGACTCTGCTCTGCTCTTCAGCCAGCCCCCAAACCATGAGTACTACCCATAGCAGGGGCAAGCCTACTCCTCTGGCCCCAACCCAGTGGCAGACTTACCTGCACCCTGGATTTCAGTGTACCTGATCCTCCTTCTGGCTGGGGAAGTCTGAGTCCAGGCATCCTTTCTGGGCAGGGAGGTATCCCAGCTCTGCCACTCCATCCAGCCAGGGAAAATGGGCAACCTCAGGCTCAAGCCACAGGATGAAGACAGGACTCTGAGGCCGAAGGTGCTGTAGACCTGCAGGAGCAAGATGGGAACGTGGTTAGGCATGGCCTGAAGATGCCCCCTGAGAGGGCTGTTCTCTCCCAGTAGGAATTAGAAAAGGAAGTCCACAGGAAGGGGAGAGTGATGAGCCCAAGGTCACAGTGGCCCCTTCACAGCTCTGCCAGGGACCACTGTAGAATCCACACTAAAGAAGACCACCCTGAACTCAGGAAGCTGTGAGAAACCTGTAAATACACCTCAGGAGGGTAGGACTCAGCAAAAGAGCAGGGCAGAATTGCAGTATGTGGCCTGGGTGAGAAAAGCCTGAGGACCACACTGGGCACTTCATCCCCACTCAGCACAAAAGTCCCACAGCCTTGTAAGTTCCTGTAAGACGTCTGCAGTGGCACCACCTCCACCTCCGCCACCTTTACCACCAACACTAAGGCCCCTACTCAGTAGAACACTGGAAGCTTCCTTCTCTTAAAGGAGCAGATCACTCTTTTCTCAGGAGAGAGAGGAAAGAAATGAGTGGGAACCCAGGCAGCGCCATTGCAGGAGACACTTGTCCTATTAACCCATACTGCTGGCCACAGGAGACATCAGAAAGGGTCATGGTTACGGCCTTGCTTTCCCCAAGAAGGCAAGGAGTTCGGAGGACCAAGCCTGGCTTTCTGACATGCCCTAAGCACTCTAGCACCCCCTGGCCTTGGGCCTCAGTGTCTCTCTTACTCCTCACACACCCCCATGCACCATATTCACATACACACCACATACACACAATTAAACACACTACATATGTACCTCACACATTATACAAACACACCCCATACACTATACATACATCCTATACACTTACACACAAACACCTAAATACACATAGACACGCAAACACACACAAACACTTAAATATACCACATTCACATACAAAAATTGATTATAGGTATTTTTTAAAGACTGACTCTGTATCTAGAGGAATAAGGGCTATTTGGATTTGAAGGGAAGGGACTAAAGGGATTTATTTGGGTGCATTTCACCTTAGCTATTAAAGAATCTTAGTGCCTTTAGCTATCTTCTGGCCCAATAGCCAAACAACTTTTGAAAAATAATAATAAAGGGGATTTGGACTACCAAATGTTAAACAGTATTATAATAATGTAGTACTAGAAAGAAGACAAACAGATCAATGGAATGGAATAGAAAGTTCACAGAGGAAAATGATTTTATTTAGAATAGAAGAAAGATTTTCAAAAAATTTTAAACTAAAGATTCATTTCAAAAAGTTAGAAGAGGAACTTGCCTTTTATTATTTAAAAGGAAATAATAAAGTTACAGTCTATTTAAAAAAACAAAACAAAACAAAATCAAAGCCTGGTTCTTTCAAAAGAACAATAAAATAGAACTCTGCTAAAACAAAGAAAACTACAAATAAACAAATTTAAGAAAGAGAAAGGCACCTAAGATACAAAGATAATTCTTTAAATTATAAGAGAGAATCATTGCAACCTTATTTATAAATTTTAAAATCTGGCGTGGGGTGGAAAATGAATTATTTTTTTTAGAAAGTATTAATTATGAAAATTGGTACAAGAGGCTGAAATTTTTAATAGCTCACTAACCATAGATAAAATACAAAAGGAAATCAAAACTCTACCTGACAAAATTATAGAAAACCCAGATAATTTTGGAAGCCAATTCTACAAGACCTTCAAGAAACAGATAATGCCAATGTAATTTAAACTGTTTCAGAACTAGAAAAAACTGGAAGACTTTTCAATGCTAAGTACAAGTCTAGGCAAAGACAAAAGCTAGATAAGGTTAGCAACAGAAAACTATAGAGCAAAGTTCAAAGATAAAAATAAGAGTAGAAATTAATGAAATAGAAAACATACATAGATAAGGCTATTAAAAATGTGACTAAACTGGGCCTACGTCCTCCCAGTTTTGACATGTTCCTTTTTTTAAAAGAAAAACCAGAAATTTCTACTTTTTAATAGAATATCTCCCAATTGCTTAATATTAGCTATTAATTCAAAAATTTAAAAATATTACGTAGGCCAAATAAAATGAATCTCTGCCCAGGAATAAGTTTAAAATCTCTGCCATACCTATCTGACTTATGAATATAAACACAAAAATCCTAAATAAAATATTAGCATATTAAAACCAGCAGTAAAATCATGATCAAGTGGTATTTATTCCAGGAATGCAGATATGGTTCAAATTTAATGAATACTTTAGGCAGGAGTTGGCAAACTATGCCTACAAGACCAAATCTGGCCCACTATTTTTGTGCGGCAAGTGAGCTAAGAATGGATATCATATTTTAAAATATGAAAAATCCAAAAAATTAAAAGCTTTTTTTATGTCCATAAAGAATTAAGATTTTTAAATTTAAAAAATGAATTTAAAATATTTTTTTAAATAAGTATATAGGTACAAATAAGACTTACAAATTAGTAAGAAGAATATACATGTACCAAAGAACAGGAATAATCATTGCACAAAAGAGGAAAATAATTGACTAATGCATAAAATACTGGCAACCTAAAAAAGAAAAAAGAAAAAAATCATCTGGTCCCATCATTTCCCTTCAGAAAATTCAATCGCTTGTATTCGTAAATGAGGGTAGTAAAGTTCAGAGTTAATATATGGATCAAGTTGCTAAAGTAGTTAGTAAGTAGTGAAGAAAAAAGAATCCAGCCAAAGAACCACTATGGAACGTCATCTTTCACACAGCTCCTCCTATTCAGAGTGGCTAGGCTACAAACCCACAGCACTGAGACTTCCATGGCTACTGGCACATTAAAATTCAATTCAGCAAATGTTTGCCAATCTAAGCCCTCACGTTGTGCTGAGCCTTATACTTAGTGTTGGGGACATAGGAGTGAGCAAGATGGGGCTCACAATCTAGTGAGACACTGGGTGAGTGTTACGATAGAGGAAACAAGGCAACCTGCAAAAACACAGATTAACCTCTCAGTCTGGGAAGTTTGGCAGAACAAGATGATAAAGGAAGTCAGAGAAGACTTCTCTAAGAAAGTGACCTGATGTAGTCAAGCAAAGGAGGTGAAGGAAGGGTTACAGGCAGAAAGAACAAAATATGCAAAGGTCAGAAAATGAGATCATTGTATGTTTGTGGAACTGAACAATGGGAAGCATGGCAGGGATCTTATAGTGTGAGGGAGGAAGTAATATGCAAAGAGGTAGAGTCAACAGGACTTGGTGATTGATTGGAAGATAAAATGCAAGGAATCCTGGCTTGAGAAATTAAATGTTTAAAAGTGTCCTGTACAGAAATGGAGAACATGGGAGGAAGGGCTGAACTGAGGGGAGACCTGATGAGTTCAACTATGAGCTTACTGAGGTTGAGTTACCCGTGTGCTGTCCAAATGAAGGTGTCAAGTGACCTGCTGAATATACTGGAGAGAATTTCAGAAAAAATACTCAGGCTAGAAATATAGATTTAGGAATTCTCAATCACTCTCTCTCTCTATAAGAGAGCCCAAGGAGAATGTTTAACATGAGAAGAAGGCTCAGGAAAGAGCCAAGAAGAGTACCAACTGAAAAGACAGGCAGAGGAAGAAAGGCTAGAAAGGGAGAAGGAAAGCCAAAGAGTGTATTAAGAAGATTACAGTCAACCATGTCAAATTGAGAGGTCAAGTAGGTTAATAACTGAGAAGTGTCCGTTGGATTTAGCAACAAGGCAATGATTGTTAACCTTCCATCCCAGAATGAAATTCTGGGAAGCAACAGCTCCACATGAATGAAAATGTACCAAATTCACTCTAAAGGAAAAATACCCTGGGCTCAAAGCCAGAGAATATTCTTGGGTCAGGTTTTTTCTTGTCCTAAATTTAACCAGCTGGAATGCTTTGTTAAGTGGTATTTTATTCACCCTTGATATGCAGGATTTGCTTTTAAGAGTATGTCTGCAATTTATCTTCCAGTTAGAATGCAGCATCTTTGGGGTGGTGGTTCTCTGCAGAAGCAGATGCTGGTTGCTGTAAATACCACTGAGAGACTTTCATTTGCTTCAGATGTAGAAGCCTTTGGTGACCTAAATACATAAACAAAGCCTAAGGGAATCAAGTAAAAAATTCAAGATTTTGAGTGAGCTGAGAGATGTTATTTCAAAGTAGAAGAGACCAAAACCTTCACTGCCACAGAGATGTGAAACAGTAAGTTGAGTCCAAAGATAAAAGTCAAAGAGCTAGAAAGAAAAGGGCAGAGTCCTCTGTCTCTCTTAGAATGGCTCAGTGTCCTTGTAGTTATATTGGAAGCACTTTTAGCCTCTTCAGGAAGCACCACCCCCTTTCCTGACCTGATAACAGGCAGCTTGGGTTGGCTTAATCAAAGGCTCCAAATGCCCACAAAAAGTTTTCAAGCACAAAAATTTCTGGCTCCAGCCGAGATGGACAAATATCTTGGGACTGGATCCAATCCAGAAACTGGATTTTCCCTCTCACCTGAAACAACTAAAAGACTGGACAAAATGTATGAAAAGATGGACATCAATCAACAAAGGGCAGTTATCCCTGAGAAACAGAACACCAACAAGGTGAGCCCTATGATTGCCCCCAGCTTATTGCCTGGATAGACTTTCTGAATGGGAGAGGGAACAGAGGCCAACTCCAAATAGGACAGAGTATCAAAGAGGAAAGAGCTGCACAAAGAGAGAGCTTGGGGATCTGCAAAGGGTCTTTGCTCAAATCTTCAAGTAAGTGCTTATGAGCTCATGGATATAAGAAAAGTACTCTGAGGAAAGAACCCACCTCCCCCCAAAAAAAAAAAAATATATATATATATATATATATTAGAGAGAACAACCTTTCAAGCTCCTGAAAGACCAGGAATAATTCTTATTCTCTTAAGCCAGAGTAGAAAAACTTTCTAATTTCGTGGGGCATTGGGTAGGTACTCAGAAGGGTTTTTGCCTCCGTTGTGGGGAATAATTAGCCCTAGACTAAACAAAGCTCTATCCCATCCAAAAAAAGAAAGCTTAAAAGCAAGACCCAAGAGGATCAAAATGTTTATAAGTAAATTAACTGCATCCCAGAACAAGCTCAAGAATATTTATAGAAGTACAAAAATATCCAACACCCAAGGTAAAATTCACAGTGTCTGCTATCCAATAAAAAGTTACCAGGCATGTAAAGAAGCAGGAAAATGTGACCTCTAATGAGGAGAAAAATCAATAGAACCAATCCAGGAATGACACAGATAACAGAATTAGTAGACAACACATTAAAATAGTTATTACAACTGTTTTCCATATGTTCAAGAAGCATTCAAGAGTATTTTAAGTAGAGACATGGAAGATATTTAAAAAGATATTTAAAAAGGCCAAATTGAACACCTAGAGGTGAAAAATATAATGTCTGAGATAATATATATGTGTATGTATATACACACATACACACATATGTACATACAGGATGGGATTAACAGCAGATCAGACTAGACACTGCAGGAAAGAGAAAAAGATTAGTGCAATTGAAGACATCACAATAGAAATCATCCAAAATAAAACACAAAGAGAAAAAGGAACCAAAAAAAAAGGGGGCAGGGGACAACACAGAGCATCCTTGAGCTGCAGCAGCCTAATAAATACATAATTGGAATCCTTAAAGGAGGTAAGGGACAGAAAATATATTTTAAGAAATAATGGGTGAAAATTTCTCAAATTTGATGAAAATTATAAACCCACAAATCCAAAAAGCCCAATGAACCCCAAGCAGAAGGACATAAAGAAACCCATACCAAAGCATATCATAATCAAATTACTTAAAATCAGCGCTAAAGAAAAAATCTTAAAAGTGGCCAGGAAAAAAAAAAAAACCCCGCCTTACATACAGAAGAACAAAGATAAGAAAGACATTGGACTTCTATTAGAAATATGTACCAAAAGACAGTAAAGCAACATCTTTAAAGTATTGAAAGGAAAAAAAATGCCAACCTAGAATCTTTTACCCAGTAAAAATATCTTTCAAATATGAAGGCAAAAATAAAGATGTTCTCAGACTTACAAAAGCTGAATGAATTCATCATCGACAAACCAGCACTGTTTACCTTATGGAAGGTTTGATCTACTCAGAGGAATGAAGAGAACACCAGAAATGGTAACTACGTGGGTACATATAAAAGAGTTTTTTATTATTATTTAAATCTCTTTAAAAGAACAATATAACTAGGAACCAGTGGTTAAAAAGACACCCAGAGCTCCCTGCATCTCGGAATAAATTGTTATATATTGCCTTTTCTAAATTCTGATGAGATAATTGCAAGAAGCAAACTCCAGGGAAGCTGTTAGCAAGTTAGCATTTGCAGTCGTGTGGAATGTGGATTCTACTTATGGAAGAAAATAATATAGATATGTTTAGTATAAAACGCAACAACCGCAGCTGAGATCTGTAGCTCAGCTGGATTGCACTCAAGCTTAAACATAAGGCTTATGTAGCGCAAAGCCAATTTCTGGATCAGTAAACTGTGATGATGACGTGTCCTTCCAGCGGCCAGATCATATACAGGAACAGAGGTCATAGCATCCAGAGATCACAAATATTCTCCAGGGAAATTTCATTGAGAACCGTGGACTACATCGAGGTCGGTTTGACTGGAGCTGAGAGACTGAGAGAAGGGGCATGTATTCCCTTTGCTGCCAAATTTGTACCAAACACTCTTGGACCCCTTTTTCTACCCACCACTCTACTGAAACTGTCCACTGAGAGGTCAGCATTGGCTTCCTAATTATGAAAATCATGTGGTTCTCCTCGGTCCCCGTCCACCTTTCCTTAAGTTTTTCCTTTCCCGCCTTCGATTTCTCTTATGTTTTTCCTCTATTTTATGGCTCTTCCTTCTAGTGAGAGTATGCTACCTAGTTGTGCCCTTTTGTCTCCTTCTTCCCCAATATTCTCCCCCTCTGAGATCTCATCTACTCTTATTGCTACTTTGATCTGTTCTGGTGAAGACCCAGATCTCTCTCTACCCCAGGACCCAGGGTCACCTCTGCTTTGACACATTAACCAACAAACTCCTTCCTTTCAGCATTCATCTCTGACTGCTCACATAGTCTGTATCCCGAATTGTCTGCTTCCACATCTTTCCATCCAGCGAGACTGCCAGCAAATCTAGTGCAGTAACTGAGATATGTCTTCTTTGTAGCTGCCTACTGCCCAGCCTAGTGTTTGGCGCACATTAAAAAAAAAAAAAAAAAAGCCAAATCTTGCTGGGGAATTCATATCTAAAATCAGTATATAAGACATAGATTGTGAATAGCAAAATTACCTTCAAATAAGCCATTAGTCATCCAGAAAATGCACATGGCATTGTAAATCAAAAGAGGAACAGCAAATTTACCTTCCCTACCTCGCACTCCCTCTGGGATGTACTTTCACTGAGTAGCAGAGCTGGAACAGCCCCCAGCACTTGCATTATATTCTCTCTGTCATTCCCTCCCACTTGTGCTTCATTTTTAGCCCCTGCACATTGATTGAATTTCCTAAGTGAAAATCATATATAGCAGTAACTCCAGTGTAAAAGTTTGATGTTCAGGGATTCCAACTGCATCAAAGGTTGATCTTTCTTGAAACTGGCTCTTCCTTTTGACTTCACAGTTCCTAATGACAGCACTTCACTGAATCAGGCGGAAAATTCTTTAACTCCTCCTTCTCCCTCTCTTTTCAGTTTCCAGGTTCCTATTAATTCTTCCTTTGACAATTCCCCTTTGTCTCCATTCCTACTCCTGAATACATAAGCCAGGCCCTGACCACCTCCCATCTTGACTTCTCCTAACTGATTTCGCTGGTTTTGCTCATCTCTAATTCAAGTTTCGTTGACATTAAATTAACATTTTTCTAAAGCACTAATTTAGTCATATAACTCCCCTATTCAAAAGCCACCGATGGCTATCAAATAGAGTCTACTTTCTCTAGCCTGACATTCAAGGCCCTGGACAATCTAGCCACAAGCCAGCTCTAGCCCTACTGCCTACTCTTCCCAGACAGAACTCTACACGCCTTACCTATCCTCCAAACTTTTCCCACCTGTGTCACTTCGCTCCACCTAAAGGCCACCTCCACAAACATCTCCACTTGCCAAAACCTAACTCAGCTTCAGACGGCAGCATCCAAAGCGCCCCTTCCTTCTTCTCATCACTGTAACTCCTTTTCACCACTTGGCTCATACTCCTACATTGTTATGTACCCTAAGGAAAGGAAATATGTCATATGTCTTTTATTCATTGCTCACTCAGCATATAGTACTGAGCATTGACAATGTGTCAGGCATTCAACTAGACGCTAAAGAGAGGCAGTGAAGGCAGATACCACTCACAGAACTCAGCGAGATCAGCGGTGGACGGTAGCAACAAATACACTGTGAAGCCCATAGAGGCTATGAGAGAAGGGAAAGAGGGGAGCCTCACCCTGATATTGGTCAGAAAAAGCTTCTCCAAATAGGTAGCATGTAAGCTGAGACCTAAAGAATGAGTAGAAAGTAGCTAGGCAGAACAGGAAAGAAAAGAATTTTACAGATCGAGGGAAAGTACAGAAAAAAAATAAAAAGTCTGAAGAGAGGACAGGACTCATTAGGAGTAGCAAAAATAAATATATCATTGCCGAATCACATAGAACAAGGTGAGAGTGGGGGAATGGGGGTGAGGGGGGACAAGCAGGGCCCGCTAAGTCACAGCCTGTACTTGTAAGGCTTGTGAAACAAGTAAAAGAGGTTGGGTTTGATCTGGAGGGCAAGGGAGAGTTTTAAGGAGAGGCACATCCGGATTATATTTGCATGTTGGAAAGCTGGGAGAATGGATGGCAGCAGTAAAGAACAGGGGCGAACACAGTAATCCTGATGAATGAAGATGGAGACCTGGATGAGAGTGGGAGCAGAAGAAACAGAGGAGCATGGATTTGGAAACTATAGCTAATACGATTTGATGATTAATTGAATCTCAAAGGGGCCACAAGAGAAAAAGGTCAGAGATGATCACATAGCCTAGATGAGTGCTTTGCACGTAATAGGTGCTCAATATTTGTGGAAGGAAAAATTCGTAACAAATAAATGATCGAATGAACAAATGTTCTAATGAATGAGAGACTCAGAAAAGTGGAGTAAATTATTTTTGGAGCTCTTTTCCAAGATGGAGCCATCCTTAGAAGTACTATAGACTCAAGAAAAATAATTTGAATGTGTTGATTTACACCCTCCCTGTATTTTTAAACAGGTGAAATCTGATCAAGATAAGTTTAGGAGATACAAAGCAGTATTAAAGCCTCAGATTGCTTTTGATGTTTCTATCTTTCCAAGTGCTCCTTTCTTAAATCTCCCCCCAATCAACAATCTGTCAGGATCATCAATAGCTCCCAAATTCCCTAAATCCTAGGCCACTGGGCATGTTCCAGAATTTTCCACACTCTTAAAATAGTTCTTCCAATGACAATTAAACTGTTCAAAGATTAATTCATTTATTTGTCAAGTATTGATTGAGGACCTACTACATGCTAGGGCTAGAACCTGGGGTTGTAACCATGACAATATACACAGCCCCCATCCCTCCAGGAGCTACTAGTCCCCTAAAGCATTTAAATTGGATCACATATGCAAATGGTGAAATGTAGATTTTTTCCCCATTTACTCACAAAGAAGTCTCTTTAACTGTGTAGACATTGACCTCAGAAATAAGCAGAGGCCTCCAGTTGTGAAGGATGTCATTTTCATAACATAATATCCCACCTAGTGGTCACCAATAACTTTACCAATTGATCCAGGAAATTTTCAAGCTATATTCCTGGGAATGACTCTCCACTGTCTCCTCAGATCCTCTCTTTTCTCTATCAAGATAATCTAGGAGTTGATTCTCTAACATATAATAGGTACCCAATATTTGTTAAGTAAACGTATAAACAGAAGGACAAATTAATTTCATACGCCGATACCTTCTGGCAACTGAAAGAGAAAATGTATAAATTCTTTCCCAGATTCCTCTGGATGCCAAAGGGCCTCCAATCATTTGTATCTAAAGGCTAGAGTTATTTCTGTCCTTAATTTAGCAAACAATTCCTTAGGTGCATTAATAAACTGATTTTTCTAAGGGTTACTGCTGTCATGGATGAAACCCTGACTCCTTCCCATATAAGGGAGCTTTCTTTCTTTAATCTAAAAACAATGAAAGACAGAGTCTGTTACCCCAGATGTCAGGACCAATATCAACACAAAAGATGACTGACTCTGCAAGGAGGCAGGTGTGGACACGGAAAATCTGAAAATGCTTTCATTGACTATGCTTCTAGACACACAGGTCAAACTGGGCCAGGTGTCATTGGGAAGTCTGCTTAGAAAATCATGGTGACCCAAACGAAGTGGCCTATACCTAGTAGGGGTCACAAAGAAAGTAGAAAACAGATGCGTTTCTCAGGAATATAAGCCTCCTAGGACATTATTTCAACAGGCTAAGTCTTAAGTCCTCTTGCCTGCTTAAGTGTGTAAAGCTCATCTCTGTGGGATTCTGGCTGGAGCCTTCTGGCTACTGGGCCTTAATTCCCCTAGGTCTTGTGGCCCGGAGGGTGGGGAAATGGCAGTTAGCAACAGTTACCTGGCTCCTCCTCTCTCAGAACACAGGGAGGCTGAAGCAAAGGGTTCATGAGGGCTCCTCTCCCTCCATCAGTTCTTTTCTGCATGGCCTCATCCTTCCTTTCTGATTAAGACTATTGACTATACACTAAAAAGAGGGACTCAGAGAGTATTGGAATCCGGTAGATGAGATAGTGAGGTCCCAGGTTCTACTAAGTCCAACCCCCTTCACTGACTGGCCTTTGATTTTCGGCAAATTATTTAACCAATCCAGCAAGGCCACCAGAAACTGTTGTGAAGGTTGTGGACAAACTCTAGAGGTGCTGCTCATGTTGTAATGACCATAGATTTCTATACTGATTGAGATATTTTTCAGCAGTTGGTAAAACGTGTCTTAAAGGGCACCTTTTTTCTAATTCACTTAAAGGCCCCAAATGGGCTATCATCAGCCCTGTATTGAGCCTTGTTTTCCTAATCTAGAAAACAGAGACAATCCACATTTATCTATAGAGCTGGCCAGAGAACCAACCAAAATAGCGGATGTAAAGAACTCTGGAAACTGTGGTATGTACGTTTTCCTCAATTCTATTCATGATTATCCAAATCTGAGGAATTGGTATAACGAAGATGAAACAAGTTTCAGCTGCCAATGTTTCCTCTCCCTTGGAAAATAGAAGCACAAGCCAGTGTTCAGATGGCAAATATCTTCTCACTCAAAATATGTCATGAATTTTTTCCCCCCTCAGGCAAGGCAACCCTTGGTTGACCTCACAGATTGCAAGGAACTTATCAGCTTAAGATCCCTTATTTTTCAATTTTGACACCTACAGCACCCGGTCTTTCTAGGTGGTCTCCCATCCAAGTACTAACTAGGCCCAGCCCTGCTTAGCTTCTGAGATCAGATGGGATCGGGCTTGTTCAGGGTAGCATGGCTGTAGATAAAATATGTCATGATTTAAAAGGTAACTTTATGCTCATTAAGAGGACTTAAAAGAATGTGCCAATTTCTGGGAGATGCTTTACTAATTAAAGCAGTTGAATTAATTATAAAACAGACTTTCTCAGTCTTCAGATAAAAGAGCAAATGAAAGCTAAGCCCTTCTTCATCCTCAACCCCACTACCAACCACTGAAAATCGGGTTTGTAAAATTTTTAATTAGCCCACAGAAGTCATTCTGCGATGTACATTAATGCCTCTCAGATTTCTCTTACTATGAAGATTCGGCTAAGGACAGTTCAGTCTAGTAACACAAATGATGTCACATAATTTTGATTTGGCTTGGAAAAGAGGAATGGGTAGGCAGCGTTTGAGCTTTCTAATTTAGTCTTGTTTTGAGACAATGTTAAGAAGGAATTGAACATTTAATCTGCCTTTCTTGCATGAACTGTACTTAGGGTAACCAAATAACTGATGATGAATAAGTTTCTCTTTATAAAAAGACCTTAGGCCCAACCCAGGGTTCCACTTCTGGCATAATAGTCTAAGGAGCTCCATGGAATGCTCTCTAGTGAAAATGGGGACATTTTTATTTTTATTTTTTAAGTCTCTGGAAATGACCCTAAGAGCATACAGCAAATTGAAGAAACACTTGTTCAAGAAAATCTGTAAGAGAACTGCAGGAGTCTATGGTATGTGAGACCCTGGACCCATGCCTTCTCTCCCCCAACCCCGCCCCATTTGGTGAGACAAACTCTACTGCAGGCTGCTGCAGCCGAAGAATACAGGGCTTCCTCTCCCCTCAGCTCCAGTCAGAGACCTGTCTTCCCAGGAGGGACAGGACATCGTCATTTCTCATCTTGATCCCAGCTACCTGTTGCCAAGGCTAAGTTCTTGCTAGTGCAGCCGATAGGTAGGGGCTCTCTTCTTCCACCCAGCCCCCACTTGTGGGAAGGAAGCTTGACCTTGGGTACAGAACTGTTGAAAATGCCTGGGCCCCAACTGCCCCTGGCCCGGCTCATGGGGCATAGGGCTCAGGGCTTTTATTGGGTACACGAGAACATTATATTATTGCTTACTTTTATGTAATTTTGTAAATTTTCTGGATTAAAAAGTTTTAAGAACAAAAGCATTAAAAAAAAAAAATCCTTCCAAAAACCAAGTTCAAGCAATACTGAGACTGAAATTCTCAATCTTCATGAGCATCAGTGAAACTCCCCTGGAGACTCAGCAGCTTAGAAGTTAGAGCTTCACTCTTTCAGGTTAATACGAGTCCTGTGCCACATGTACAGGAATATTACACATAATGCATATACACATAACACAATGAATATTATTGGATAATGATGTGGATGCCATCCTCAAAAGAAACCATTTCCAGAGAATGAGGAAAAACTAGGAACATAGAAGGGGTTCCCACAGGTCAAATTCATCTTCCTACAACTGGAAACCTTTCAGAGCTTCAGAGAGGAGATAAAGGTGACTCAGAAAACAGATGCCAAGAAATATTTCCCCCCTCCTCCCAGAAACAAGAATGAGTCTTTTGATTAAGCAGCAGCTGTGTTTTATCTCCAAAATTATTTTGGCCCTAATGGAAGAGAAAAAAAATCAAAGTTTCTCCCTTACTTATTTCAGAGGCAAGTAGAAGTGAGTGAAGCAAATAGAATCCCTAAGCTCAGGTCCTGGTAAAGGTTCCAGGAGCAGAAGTCCCCTCTCCTTTCAGTCCTTGTGTCCAAGGTCACTGTGCTCAGCATTCTAAGCATCCTGCTGTAAAATAAGGCCACCCCATGATGTCTTCTGCCTATGCCTCCATAAACTCTTCACTCTGTATCTGAGAGGCCTGGTCCTCCTTGTCTTCATAATCAGTGCCCTGAAGAATCTTCAGTAGTTTGAGCTCAGTGTTCCAACTTCTCTAGATGTACTGGCTGAAAGGTCCTTTGGGGTATCCTCTTGGGCTTCCTGCACAACTTCCATCTGAGTACCGATGTCCTCGTTAGTGGGTTCTTCCTGGGATAGTTCAGGATCTAAAAGAAGATCCAGCCATTAATTTAACGTGTAGCCTTTTCCCAACTACGACAAATGGAGGACAGAAAAGGAAGGGCTGGAGTGTCTTTAAAACCCTTCTAAGGGATGAGGACTGTGTCGTCCAGGCAGGTGAGCCATCCTGGTCCACACAGGTTCAGCTCTCCCTGTCCTCAGGTACTTCCTAAGGCTTGTCTACCCTAGCAACTTACTCTGTTCACTGGGGAAGGAATCCAGGGAGTTCTCAGCATAGTCCACCTGTGGTCTCTCTGTGGAATCCTGGAATTCATTAGAGTAAGTGTAAGGAAACTTGAAACTTTAGAAAACAAAAGATGCTTTTCCTGGAGAAATTAACATCCAATGACAGGAGAAAATCCCACCTACTGAGACTGAAGAGAAGTCTGTACCACATCCTTGGCCCTCCAGGCTGACCAGATAAAGCTAGAATCCACTTTTCCCCATTCCCAGCTGTCAGCTAAGGGTAGATTGCCTCCAAAGGTGGTTGCCAACAATCCTTCCCATTCCTGTATGCACATACTATTCCTCCCATTAAGAGATGGAATCAATTTCCTCTCCTCTAGAATCTGGGCTGGACTTGTCATTTTTGACCAAAAAAAAAAAGGTGATGGACGTGATACTGTTACGGTTCCAGGCCCATCCCTTAAGAATGCTTGCATGAGATTACTGTGCTGTCAAGCCCAAACTAGCCACATGGAGAGGCCTCATAGAAGAAATAACTAATGCAATTCGACCAACAGCCCCAGGCCAGCCTCCAGATGAATGTGGTTGCATGAGTGACATCAGGCAAGATTTGACAAACTGTCCAGTCAACCCACAGAATGATGAGAAATAACAAACCACTATGGCTTCAGCTTTGGGGTAGTTTGTTATGTAGTACTGGATAACAGTGGGGTCCTAGCAGAATGTCCCTCATACACTCTCACCTGTTTCAAAGTGGGTTCATTTATCTTCATCGGCTGCTGCTGCTTTTTGTCACTCTCACAACCTGGTAGAGTTCTGTGACCTAGTGACCACAAAGTCAACTCAATTTTCTTCTTATTGGTTTGTCATATCCCATTGTTAGGGCTTCTTGTTGACCCCTAGTCTACAAGTGACTCCCCATCCAGGACAAGACAGGACCTCAGAGGCATGTTAAGGGGAGATAGGCCTTCTGAGTTCTATTTGTGACTCTGTTCACCTAGGACTATACCCACATCTATTACAGATTTAGAGGTTAAGGTAAAGTGTATGTTAAAAGATCTAGGATTCCTCCAAGAAAACTAAGGGGCAGGAACCTGAACAGCGTAGCAGCAAAAGAAGCCCTAACTTTACCTTTTCTGTCTTCGAATACTCCTCTGACCTTCTTGCTCTATTCCTAATGTACCCAATATTGGCTTCTGAAAATGAAGCCCCTCCCCACAAAAAAAGCTCTAGTTTGAGGGTTCGTTTGCTTCAGCGTATGCCCAGTTAGTCCCGAAATGAATTCATTCTTTCTTTCTCATTTTTCTAAATGAACATCTTCCAAGCAGCCACCAGAGCTATTATGCTAAAAGGCAAAGCAAGTTAAGGAACTCCCTCGCTCAACACTTGGATTGACTCCCTACCAATACTGGTTCCCACCTTAGCTGCACATTGGAAGCACTGGGGAGTTTTAAAAAACACTGAGGCCTGGGTCCCAACACCAGAAATTCTGATTTAATAGGTCTAGGTGCAGCCCAGGAATTAGGGTTGTCAAAGCTCCTCGGTTGACTTCAATATGCAATCAAGATGGAACACCACTGACGTGGAAGGAATAAAGGTCAAAAATCTTAGCCTATACAAGCCCCTACTACCTCTCTCCCTTAAATACCCAACCCCAAAGCCATAATGGACAACTCAGTGTTCCCAGAGCACTATGTTGCTCCAAGATGCCTTTGTACAGGCTACTTCCACTTTCAGGAATTCTCTTCCATATCAGGAAAATTCTTACGCATATTCAAGATACAATGCAAAAATCACCACCTCTTCCATACGGCTTGTCTCAACTCAGTGAGGACAGGCCACTGTTAAGAACATGATTCAAAGAGGCACCCCAATCACCCAAGCAAAACCACTCCTATTGGGGGCATCAGGAAGAGAACCTAAATGCACATAGTAGAATTGGGGGAGTTTTGATCACCTGATGGGGTAATAACCTTGGACAAGACACCTCTCACCCTGGTTCCATCTACCTCCCATGTAAAGGTCGGAAGTCTTCTTAGATCTTTGAGTTAGAGGACACCACTCCTATCAGAGAGTTCAGTGGGACAGGAAATAAACTAAGAGAGCAGCATTCTTCCCAGGCAACACCTCACCTGAACCCTCCCAGTGCCCCAGGATTAGAGAGTGAATTCTGATGATTAAACAGTTATTTTCACATTACAGTCAGCAGTGTCCAGTCTGAGTAGGGCAGAAGAGTCTTCTAAAGTTTAGGAGGATTCCTTCTCCCGCCTTCCTTCCCATTCTGCACACAAGCCGAGAAATATCAGAGGGACTGGGGTAAATATATCCTTCAGCTCAGACATGATAAGGGTTCCAAAAAGGTGAGACACCCATTCTTGTCTCCAGCATGAACACTAGAGGAAAAGGATCACCTGTCAAGAAATAGCTACCTGCCTCCTACATGGGGCTAGACAGTATGTTGATTTCAGCCTAAGGCTGCACAGATTAACTTGTGTCAGAAGTGGAGAGCCCTGGACTCTGCTTCCTTAGAACTCTCTTGGGGCTCTAGTGAAGGACCCCAGCTCCCCACTGCGTCTCTAGCCAACAGGCCTTCAGGGGTCTTCGCTTCAGTAACTGGGCTTTCTTATCTTCCTCAATCCACTCTGCCTTTTCTACAGTAGAAACTGAGGGAAAATGGCTCTGACTCGTGCTCGTGGTCCTCTCTCAAATCCCACGTGAAGCAGACATCTGGCCCAGCTGGCCTGCTTAATAAATATTTGATAGAAGAATGATACATGGAAGATCAGCCAAAACAAAGCACTCCAAGGAGAATTCTAAGTGCTTGACAAGCCAGGTCCTCAAATGACAAACATATTCAGTTTTTCCTGCCCTCAGATACATCCTGGGATTCTGCCACTCCCAACCCATATTCTCCTTACTACAGCACAGATCATAAGCCACGGCACCAACAAGTTTATGCGAAGGGCTCTGTGTCCCTGGATCACTCTCGGGTTTCTTTTTAGCCTCCTGAAACACACATGAAGAGGAACTAAATTAGGACTTTTGGAAATTAAGGTAAGTTTTTTTAAGAAGTCTTGAAAAGGAAGTTAACATCTACAACCAGACAGGAACTTTGTATCTATAACCAGAGAGAGAGCAGGGAGAATTCCACCTCTCACACATCCCTTCCCGTTCCAGGCTGCACCCACTTGTCCCCATCCCAGCAAGTCCTAAGGGTCCTCTCACTGCCGCTCTACCTGTTTCTTAATAGGTGTCTTCACCTTCTTCTGTTGCTGCTTCTGCTGCCGCTGCCGCTGCTGCTGCGGTGGCTTCTTATGACCTGGTGACCAGACAGCCAGCTCAATCCTCTTCTCCCTGACAGCTCCCACCCTCCGCTGGGCTACTTGCTGTGCCCTGCTCCACCATGGTGAAACTTTCCCCCTGGTCAGAACCAAGCCAGGCAGCTAGAGGGTACAGGATGGCTGCTTCTTAAGACTGCAGTTCCTTGAGTTCTACATGTGACCCTGTATGACTGTGGCCACAAATATAACTGAACTGGCACCAAAATCAAGTATGAGAAACGTAGCTGAGGGGGAATGGTACTTGGAGACCTGGCAGCAGCAGAAAACCTACCTTCTGTCTTCAGGTTAGAATGTAATTTCCTAAAATGTTCGGGATATTTCAACGCTGGTCTCTGGAGAAAAAGAAGAGAAGCTCTACTAGGGGTCTTTTCCTTTCCCAAAACGCAGCCCCCCAGTGAAGTTATCCATCTAGCCAACAAGCACCTTTTGAGAACTCAGTGTGTGCGCTACTGTACCAGGGGCTCTAGAGAGGGGAACGTTGTGGGAAACAAAACGCAGAAGAAATAGAGAATGTTCTTCTCTTCAGACCCCTCCCCATACATTTGCTTTCACCTACATATAGACCAGCCCCTCTGTGGGGTTGGGTCCAGAGTGGAAAGATAGAAGAGAAAGAAAAATTAAAAAGTCAACCGTTACAGCCTGGAAGAGAGATGAGTTTGGACTTGCAGGCAGACATCTTGCTCTGAGGCTCCCCAGCTTACTTGCAGGGTGAGGCGGTGTACAGTTAAAAACATCTTAGCAGAAATGGCACTGGCGGGTCGGCTCTTTTCCAATGGAGGTTTCTTTTTCATCATGGCCAATTGTGTCTTCATCTCTGGACTAAGGTTGGTTTTCCCTTCATTTGACAAAAGACTGAAGGGAACAAAGACAGCCAGACAGTCAGCAACAGCTCTTTTCAGATAGTGTGGCTAAGGAGAAAAAGATGAGAAGGGCTCTAAATTTGAAGAAATGTCCACTTTGGGTCTAAAAATGTTCATTCACTAAGAGCTTTCGGATGCAACTACGATCATTACAGCTATATAGATTAAGTGGTTACTATATGTCAGGCTCATGCGCTCTATACCACTGAATCCTTACATCACCCTGCAAATGAGGAAAATGAAGCCTGAAGAGGCTATATAAATCACCAAAATTCATAAAGCCAGTATATGTTTCAATATAAAATGCAAAGTTTGTCTCACGCCAAATCATATATCCATTCTGCCTCCTACTTACCAAAACTCCTCTATGGAAAGAAGAGTGTAATTGGGGCTGCCTCCTAGCGGAGGTTTAAATGAGAGAATATGTATAATGTGCTCACTTAGCATTGGGCCTGGCAGATGGTAAGGACTTGATAAATGGTGGTGATTACTGTCACCACTGCGTATTGGTAAGTCTAAGAACTCAGTAAACGAGCAGTGTGACGGTTTTCTCCCCTCCCGACTCAGAAAGAGCACGCTGCCTAGACCCTCCTCAGCGTCAACGAAAAGCAGGCTTACACAATACTTACTTCTTCAGTAGTTCCTGAGGTAACATGTCAAATTGGTTCCAGAAAGGAATGAATTGTGAACTTAGTTGCTCATACATGTGTACTGGGGAGGAGGGAGGCACAGTTACCCCTGGAGGTCTCAACTGTGCTTCTGTGTTCTGCTTTCTAGAGAGAACCCAAGGTGGCTTGTCTTTCTGGAAGAGAAACCATGGGAAGAACTACCTGAAGCACTCTCTTCAATGCACTTCTTCCCACCCACCTTTCAACCTCAACACAACCCAGATAGGTGAAGCGCCTTGTTTCCAGCCTACCCCAGCAGCAGCACCCTCCTTAGACTGCACTACGAGGGACACCACATTCTCCCCTCTTCGGCTCCCCAACCCTATTGTTGAATTCAGACCACATGGAGATTAGCTGTTTTGTTAGGGTTTTTTCCCCAAAAGGTTATTAATTTATTCACCGAACAAACTGAAAAAATATTTATTGGCCAACAATGTGTCAGGCATAGGGCTAGGGCTGGGATTCAGCAACGGACAAAATGGACCAAGACACCATTCTCATGGACGTAGCAACTTACCAGTATGTAACTCATCCAAGGCTATCTTCACCCAATAAATGCTAGAATTCAAATTAGAAGCCCAGGTCTATTCTGACTCCTAGTCCATTGAAACTCTATTTCAGTAATACTGGGAATTAGTTTTTAATTGACCAAAAAGTCCCTCTGAATACCCAACAGTTCCTCCTAACATATCAAGGTGTTCTTCACTTTTCTACAGGGAAGAAATAGGGAAAGAGTCTCAGAATAGAAAATGACTCAGGAATTATTTCTTAACAAGGGTTTCCTTTTGCAGATTTTGTTCATTTAAAGAGAGAACAGGGAGGCGGGAAGGTATCTAAAAGGAAAACAAGAATCAATTCTACAGAGTAATATCATAAAGCTTTGGCCACAACATCAAACTTACCACTGTAGATGTCTTTCTTTTATTCTTCCCATCCTGGCTGGGAACCATACACTTCTCAGCTGGACTTGAAATAAGAATAACCACAACTTATTCCCAGACATCTTAAACAACAGCATCAAGGATATTTGTGAGTGATGACCGTAAGATTTCTATCCTCTATTCAGTACTCAAAGATGGAAGGTTGGGAGCCCAGTGGTACCTGTTGCTCAGAGGCTACTAAAAACAAGATCCCCATCCTCACTTCTAAATTAGGTTCCCCACCATTCTCTCATACAATCTACTTATTTACTTTCACAGTATTAATCGAAATTAGTAATTATATACTTAGGTGTGGCGATGTTTGTAATGTCTGAATTCTCCCCACCACCACCACTATAAGACTCCAGAAAGACAGGGACCAGGTCTATTTGGTTCTCACTGAATTCTCACTGCCTAGCATGCGAAGATGCTTAAGTATTCTTGCTCTGTCATCTTCCTCCCCTTCTTTGCCTGGAACATGGATATAATGGCTAGAGCCCTAGCAGTCTCTGAGACCTTAAAAGCCCCCATGAAGCACCTTTGAAGACGGAAGCCATGGCTAAGGATAATGACCCAGAAAGCTAGAAGGAACTCTGGTTTCTGACTACCTACCTCATGGACCTGACATACTAGCCTTGGCCCACCTACACCTGGGCTTCTTTTGCATGAAAGGAAATTAACTCTTATGTTTTTGTTTTCTACACTACATATTTATATATGATACGTACATACACACATATATATACACATATATATGTACATATATATATACATACTATACATACAAAAATGCATATATAAAGAAGTATTCACAGGATCATTAAAAAAGAAAAGAAAATGAAAATTTTTAAATCTCATCACCTCTGAACAGTCACTTAACAAAATCTGAAAGCCTCAGCAGTCACGAAAAAAAAAAAAACCACCACGTTTTTGTAAAGGCTGTCAATATTAGCAAGCCTGCGGGCCTTTGCTTTTGTCATACTTTGTTTTGTACACAAGTTCCATATGCTATTCATTTTGTCACTGTACTAAGCCTCGGGATTGAAACCAAAGAGTCATGTACTTCACTGAAAACTGTTTTACAAGTTGCTGATGGATAATAAGAAAAACTAATAGTCAGAAAGCATTTGTTTCGTAATCAAACTTCACAAATACATTGGCCCTATCTCGTATGCTATTTACTGCTACATAGAATTTGATGTAGAGAAGTCCCCAGGCACAAATCTCAAAGTGTATCAAAATAGAATTCCAGTGTAGCAAGAGGCAGATGCAAGAGACTATGACTTTCTCTGCTTGGCCTCCTGCAACTTGCAGTGATGTGGCTATAAAAACATCACAAAAAAGAGGCCTGCAGAGGACAGTAGGGATTTTTAGAACATAAGAGTTGAGAACCTCTAAGTTCTAGATATGATACTCACCTCACATGCTTCTCTGGTTCTTCAGGGATCCAGATTACAATCATATTTCCAACACCTTGAGGGCAAGGAAGTTGTGTTTCATTCAAATTCAGCACAGGAAGCTAACAGGAAGATAAAATGCCTATGTATGGCTTAAAGGTACCAGCTCCTGATGGTATTTAGTATGAGACTAAGGACTGAAGTATCATGGTTCACAAGATGATGAAAAGACACTTCCCATCCCAAGAAACCAGCTATTAGTACAGGTACTGTAAGAGTGAGCATTTTTAAGTGCATAGTCTCCCTGCTCCCTGTGACATTAGGGTGGCATTTAGCAACTCTCAACCCCATCCCATATGAGGGAACATTGAGACTTACCTAAGGGAACACTACTCTTTCTGCCCACTCCACTCCAAAGACTTAGATCCTCTGGAGATAACGCAATACAATTTGGGAGCAGGGAAGGGAAGTGATAGAGATGAAAGCAAGTTTTCTACTTTTAGAGCTTGTCTACAATTATAAGTGTCTACATAAAAGTTAAAGTCTTAACTCTTTTCACAATTAGGATACTAAAACACTGATGCTCAAGGACACTTACAAATCATCTAGTCCATAACCCTATAGGAAAAGGAGGGTGGTTAAAAATAAGGTTATCCCCAAGAAAAGAAACTGATTGGCTCAGGGGAACAGGGTATATTTCTTTGCACTGTAAACCTTTTTATGCCTTTTTAATTTAGAACCACGTGTATGTATTATCTACTCAAATAATTAATTTAAAACTAATTTAATCTAGCCCTCTTGTTCTGAAGTGGTCAGAGAGAAAAGTGCTTTGCATTCAACCATTCAAACCCATATACCCTCTCTTAGTCCCTGACCTTCTCCACCATAATGTTGAAAAGTGAAATTTCTCATGAAAAAAATAAAAGGCATCGATAGTAGGACTGCAAAGAATAGCAGATCTCTCTTACTGTGGATAAGTAGAAGGGTTTTTCTTCCTAAACTCTAATTTAGCTCTGCCCATAACTAGGTAACTGCTTTAGCAAATCACTTCCTATCTGGGCCTCAGTTTCCTCAACTGTAAAATATATGAGATAGACCATAGTAATGTTATTCAAACTATTATTGCAATGTATTCATGGGTCATAAAATCAAATTGTGTGAACTGTAGCCTACATTGTTTAAAAGTGAAATAGAATAAAATAGAACACAACAGAAAATATCAGAGTACATCACCCACAGTTAAGGTAAGGATGTTCCATGACACTTTCATTCTAAAATGTATTTCTTACTGTAGGTAATAGCTAAAAACATTTGAAAGACATCAGAGTAGATGACTTCAAGGTTCAATTCAGGCCTGACATTCCAGTATTCTAATTCCCCTGTATTATGAGATAACAATGTGTATTTAGTAGCTGAACACATTCTATGTAGGATAGGAACAGAAAATTCCCACCTATGCCAAATGTCAGAAATCAAAACCACTGCATCTGAGATTTCTGGAAACAGTATAGCATGTAAAGCCTTTAGCACTGAGCCTAGCATATAGTTAGGGCCCAATGTTAGATAATTATCATTATCATCATCACCACCACCACCACGACCACCATGATCATCATCATCATTCAGATTACAGTCATCCCAAGGAAGAATGCTAAATAAAGACAAATATTTTATTCCCACTAATAAAGAGAAAATGCTGAGGAAGTACCTTTCTCAACCTGTGACCTATTTTTGGAGGTCTGATGAAATCTCTGTCAGGTGAATCCTTCTGAGGCCTAAAAAAAATGAGTTTCCAAACATGAAACAGAGACACAAAGGACTTCTTGGGATGACAAAGTCAGTGCCATAAAGAAAAGCCTTCTACTTATCTGAGAAAACCTTGGGCTTAATACTTACCAAATGAATGCAGGGGCTCACCATCTCCTTAAGTTTTGTTTGTTTTTCCTGGAACAGCTCCCAAATAGACATTGCACATTGCAAACACTTTACAACTATTTGTTGCATCAAACTGAATTCATTGCCAATGCTTCTCTCTCTATATATACAGTTACATCCAAAGTTTAAGTACCTTTGATGCAGATGTTCAAAAACATGTTAAATAAACAAAATGTGGTATATACACAGAAAGGACTATTTCTCAGCCTTAAAAAGGAGTGAAGTTCTGGTACATGCTACTATGTAGATGAACCTTGAAGACATTATGCTAGGAGAAAAAAGTCACACACAAAAGGACAAATATTGTATGATTCCACTTATATGAGGTAACAAGAATAGAATAGGCAAATTCATAGACAGAAAATATAATAGAGATTATCAGAAGCTGGAGGGAGAAGGGAATGAAGAGGTATTGTTTAATAAGTATAGAGTTCCTGTTTGAGATGATGAAAAAGTTCTAGAACGGTTAATGGTGATGGGTGCACAACACTGTGAATGTACTGAATGCCACTAAATTGTACAATTAAAAATGGTTAAAATGGTAAATTTTATTATGTATAGTTACCATAATAAAAAAAGAATATCATCCATCCACTTACATTTTCATATTGCTTGCTATTTTTTTAAAAAACAAGTCAAATGTATAAATGAATGAATATTGCAAAGAAGTGTAAGATAAAGGCCCAACTCCTACATAATGTAGGCCCCGCTTTTGACTCCAGCTCCCCAGCCTCATCTCCGACCATCTCCCATCCCTGGTCTACATTCCAAACACAATGAATTATTTTCCTGATACCTAAAGAATTTCCTTTTGCTTCCCAGATTTACATGTGCTATTTCTGACGTCTAGAATTCTTCTTGTCCACATCCCACCTGCAACCCCTACTTCACTAAACTGCTCTAATTTCAGGTCTAGGCACAAATGACACCTATATAGAAGACACTGTCCTCCCTGGGTTACGAACCCTTCCTGTGTGCCTCCATACACCTAGGTGGCACTCCTCTCACCACACTCATCACAATGAATGGTTCTTTGCTAAAAGCCCCCTGAGGGTAAAAACCATATCTTGTTTACCATTGATTGTACCCTCAGCGCCCAGCAAAGTGGCCCCCACTACAATATATCTGTGAATTCAATGAGTGACTAAACAAATGATACCATGGTCTTTACCTTCATAGGCCCTAATGGGGAGAAGTCGCTGTTTTCCCAGGGCTCAAGTCCTAGACAACCTGAAAGTAGTCCTACTCTTTCATATACTATCTTTAGCCTAAGAGAGGTCATCAGAGGCTCCTCAAATAGAACAGGAGACAAGAAACCCTACAAGACCATTAGTGCTTTGATGCCAGATAACAGGGTCTTCAAATTTTAAAAGTCTGAATTTTCTACAGATACCTTTCCCTTAGCTTCACGTATCAGCAAGCACTAACTGGGCACCTAAGCTTTGTAGGAGATTCAAAAGAAAAAGCCATTGCTTCCACCTTCAGGAGCTTACAAATAGTTTCATACCTAAAACTAAAAGATACGAAAGACAGTACGTGCAGAGTTTTCTGATGACCTATAGAAGTTGATAAGATATTCCCTGATATGGGCTGAACTGTGTCCACCAAAATTCAGTTGATGTCCTAAACCCAATATCTTAGATTTTGACTGTATTTGAACATCGGTTCTTTAAAGAGGTAACTAAGGTAAAATGAGGTCATATAGATGGGCCCTCATCCAACATGGTTGATGTGCTTATAAGGGATTAGAACATAGACACAAACAGAGGGAAGACAAGGTTAAGACTTCGGAAGAAGATGACACCTACAAGCCAAGGCCAGAGGCCTCAGAAGAAAACAGATCTGCCAACACCTTAATCTTGGACTTCTAACCTCCAGAATTTTGAGAAAATAAATTTCTGTTGTTTAAGCTACCAAGTCTGTGGTACTTTGTTACAGTAACCCTAGCAAACTAAGACCCCCCCCCCATTTTAACCAACTCCTAGAACACAATAAAAATGTTTTCTTTTAATTTCCCACAGTGTATTCACCACTTTTAACTGAACTGGTGTTTTATTTTCAATCTAGCTTTCCCAAAGTCTACTACATACAGAAAGGAAGTCAACCTAGAATTTTGAGATAGCAGGCTCTTAAAAGAAGATTCCATGATAATTTACCTGCCTTGAAATTTGGAGTCAAACTTTGAACCCTGATACAATAAAGAGCGAGGCTTAGTGAAGGTAAATCCTGATAAATGACGAGGAGCATGTCTCTTGGCCCGGAAGTAGGAATCTGAGATGTTTACAGTGGTGAGCACTGGGAGTTTCTCTGAGAAAGCAGACCAAAGAAAACATGTAACATGTCAAAAGGGAGCCAAACAGAACAGTTCAAAGGTCTTATAAGGAAGGAGACAGGGACTGGCTAATTCACCATTAGCATCCAGAGAAGTTTTGCAAGGTGAGCCCAGGATTCGAGGGTGGCCCCTCTCAATCCGTCGGATAGTTGCCCAACACTGTGGATGCTGACAAACAGCTAAGTCACAGGTGGTTTCATCCCACTGGCTGTCATCTGGCAAGTCCATGGTTACAAATGGTTTAGGACAAAAAAACTTTGCAGCTTTCTAGCCCTCTGCAGAAAAAATAACCACATAATTATGGAGTATTACACACTAGCCATGCAGTCTAGATCTTAATTTGGACCCAAAGCATAAAACCAGGTCTGTTCTATTCAAGTGGAATTTTCCCACCAGCACCTAAGTTTCTAACAGAAGCAGTTTCTAAATTGCTGTTGCTTGTCTCATAATAGGGAAATATTTCTCTATACTCATTATCAAAAGCAGGAAAACAAAAGGGTCACTTGAGACGTTTCAAGGAAAAAAAAGAATTAGTACTCAGTGGGAGTGAGGACAATTTGTATGTACATAATATGAAAATATACAACTTAAAAAGCCACTGTAAAGCTATGGTAATGTTTTTAACTGGTAAAGATCTTTCGATGAACAATTTAATGAACTAAAAAAATATTTTAATAGGGTTTTTTTCGAACGCAAATGTGATGTTGTATTATTCTTACAAACAGCTGCTTGGCGCCCTTCGTCAGCTAACCAGCCCGAACTGATCCCCGAGATCTAGCATGTTCATCTCTAAGCTGCCAGCACTGACGTTGTGCTGGCAACTTTTGCACTCAAAAATTCTACTAACTGTTATTCTTAACTATTATTACCAAGGGGGGGGAATGATTAAGGATGGGACATCAGCTCCGGTAAGCGCTGAAAGATTCTCCGCTTCGTTCTGGAAAAGGGAAGTGGGAGAATCTGGCCTCGAAGGGCTGCAGTTAACCGGAATCAAATCAGGCGCCGCACCACTGGAGTCCGAAGCCCACTGGAAACCTTGCTCCTCCTGGGGCTGGGAGGTCTGTAGGTCCCTCCCCCAGGCCCCGCCTCTCATCCAAAGGAGCCCCGCCCCACCAGCTCAGTCTTCGCCTCCGTCTCCCAAGCAGCCGCCAGGCTGCGCCGTCGCCAGGCAGCGGCGCACAGCACTATGGGGAAGGGACGGAAGCCCCAGTGAGCCCTGCTTAATTTCGTGAGAAAGATCCAGACGCGATGGTGGCTTGAAGCAGACAGACGATTTGGGAAGGGACGCCGGATGTCAGTGGGGCCGGACAGACGTCTCGGCGGCCCGAAATCACATCGGCATGGAACGTACGGATTCACCGGCAACTTGAGGTGGAGGCGGAGCTGGTGGAAGTGGGAGGCTGTAGCGCGCGGGGCAGTATGGGACACAATGTGGGCAACGTGGGGCGGGACGGAAGCCTCGTTGGGTCAGACCGTGGCGACGCGGGAAGTCCGGACGCGGTAGCTGCTTGAAGAAGAGGCCTGGGGAGGAGGGCCGGCCCCGGCGGCGACAATGGCGGAGAGGCCCGAGGACCTCAATCTACCCAATGCCGTCATCACAAGGATCATCAAAGAGGCGGTGAGCATCGGGACTGACAGATGGGCCAGGGGCGGACAAACGGGCAGTGGGGGAAGCTGGTCCTGGGCCGGCAGCTTTTCTCACCCCCGCTCTTCTCACAGCTCCCGGACGGTGTTAACATCTCCAAGGAGGCCCGGAGCGCCATCTCCCGCGCCGCCAGTGTCTTCGTGCTGTACGCCACATCCTGGTGAGGCGGGCAGAGCTAGCTAGAGCTTAGGTGGGACTGTGGCATAAGGGAGATGCAAAGAGACCCCCGGGTCGGAGTTTGTTGGCTTTTAGTCCACAACCCGGCCCCCCACCCCCGTAATGTGACCTACTTCAGTGGCGGGAGGCTCACAGCTCTCATCCAGTTTTTGGAAGTTCTGAAGCAAGTAAAAGCACCAGAATAACTTTGTTTTAATCTTTTTGTACAGGAAAGGGGAGAGTTACCATGTCACATAAATCCATGCATCTAAGACATGGGCTTTCCCATTCCATCTCTGGATGTTCTTTTTCCAGCCATTCTCTAGGCGGCAAGACAGGGTCTGATGGCCCTTAATATTTTTTCTTGTTTCAGTGCCAACAACTTTGCGATGAAAGGGAAACGCAAGACACTGAATGCCAGTGATGTACTCTCAGCCATGGAGGAGATGGAGTTCCAGCGGTTCATTACCCCGTTAAAAGAAGCTCTGGAAGGTAATGACCTATTTATTTTCTCAGTCAAGTAGATGTTCATCCTGTGTTACCTGTTCACCTGGTCCTAAGTCTTTTCACCTTGGGTCCCTTTAAGTCCACTAAGCAAGTATTAGATGTGACTCAGAACCAATTCAGTTGGCACCACCTCAGGTCTGTTTTATAATACTGGGCAGGTTATTTTTCCCTCTTTGCCTCAGCTTTTCCAGTTATTGAGTCAAATTAGTGGTGGCAATCCATTTGGTTCAACCCTGCCTGCCTCCTTCCTCCTTAACAGCATATAGGAGGGAACAGAAAGGCAAGAAGGAAGCCTCAGAGCAAAAGAAAGACAAAGACAAAAAAACAGATTCAGAAGAGCAAGACAAGAGTAGGGATGAGGACAATGACGAAGATGAGGAAAGACTGGAAGAAGAAGAACAGAATGAAGAAGAGGAAGTAGACAACTGAATAGGGTGAGGAGACTGTGGCACCTTGAAAGTACTACTCTGAAATGTGGTATATGTTCATATGAAGCTTTTTCCTACTGGACAGAGCGGCCTGAGGCTGAAGAGCCTGAGAAGATCGAAATGAAAACTGGCTAGCATTATCAAAACCAGCGCTTCCCAGACTCAGAGCATCTGAGTAGCAGAATCCTGTTATGCTTAATCAGTCTAAAGGTTATGACTTTTTAGCAAGAGGGATTCTGAATGGATAATTTAATCAATTGGTTTGATCTCTTGTTTACTTATATATATGATTAGGCAGTTTTTGATTCCCAGTTCCCTCCCACTTGCTATGTTCCAGATCACGAGGCAGTCAAAAGCTCAGGAAAGATTGAGGTTTAGATCATGGTCAGCCTGTTTGTACAGTATTTGGCAATACTAGCTTATTACAAGTGGTCAGAATGGCTTAGCTTTAGGAAACTACTAAAAAGCTGTGGTCTCTTCACTTGACAATTGAATATTGGTTTTACAGACCCACTTGGCTTGGGGCCCTTCTGTATTACCTACAGGCATTTGACCTGTGGAGTGGCTGCACTCTGGGCACATATGCTTTTAAATCGGCAGTATAGAGTGGAATTAGTCAAGAAGTATGCCAGTGTCTTACTCTTAGAAGATGGTTTAGTTTTATATGCACTTCACTGTCTGCTACTGTATAGCTTTAGGATTTATCGTCACCTGGAAGGCATAAAATTCCAGGCTTTGTCATCTTGTAGTCCATCTCCTAGACTTGTGACTATGTCTTTTCATTCTTCCAATTCATGACAAGTTCCAAACTTTATTTCTTCTGGCACAGCTTTCTCCTGTGCTTCTCATTTTTGTCTCTCTTCTGCCTCTCTCTCCCCATTCCCACTTTCTCCCTTCTTTTCTCACTTCTGCCAGTCCAGAAACTTTGTTAACCTACTTAATATCCCAAAGTTCAGGTTCCTCTGATTTTTAAATTCCAATCTCATGTCTTTTAAAAATGATTTTGTAAAACTCACTGAACCTTAAGGGAAATCCAATGGCACTCAGGAATCTAATCCCTCCCCCCCCCCACACACACACCCCAACTGTCTTTTTTAACTGCTTCTAAAGTATCTCTGTTGTCCTTTCTTAGTTTTTTCTTTCCATTTAGTGCTCCAAGCACATATTTGTCTCTAAGGCGGTTGACAGGTAGTAAAGTGTAGTTTGACATTTAATTTGTTTAATGAATACAGTGAAGATTGTTGAAATGAGTGAAGAATGTTGAGAAAATTATAACGCTTTGTACAAATAAAGAGCATTCTTGTTCAAAGCAATGACTACTGTTTCATCCTGCTTGTTTGTAGTGTGCTTTTGGGAAAGACCCACTGATCATGCCCTTTACAACGCTTGTTTGGATTATGAACTGGGCCAGACCTTTGTAAATATGGGATCCTGCATCACCTTGGATGACCAGCAGATGCTGCTCTTTCACAGGCAAGGGCGCTGCTCTTCGGTAACAGCAAGAGCTTTCCATGGCTCTGCTCAGCTCCTTGTACATATAGATGCTTAGCAACTCTAGACATTTACTGAGTTCCTCCTGTCTGCCTGGTGGTCTTCCAAATGCTTTCAAGTATTAACTCGTAAACCCTATGAAGGCGTACTGCTCTTATCCCCATGATCTCACTGTAACACTATATTACCTCTCTAATATACATAGATTTCTCAAATCATAAATTTACAAATAACATTTCGCAAAGATAGAACTCCAACAATCATTAGACCCAGTGGCTTTTTCTTTCTCCACAGCAGAAATATCATTTATTTCCCATGAACACCACTCGGCTAAGTCCTCTAGTCCTATCTGGACTCATGTGGCTTCCTTTGAGCTCAGTTTCCTGCCTCATCTCAGCTTCCCCTAGCTTCCCCTGTGTTCTGCTTGCCAAGTGGATCTTCCTGGAACATTGCTTTGTTACAGCCCCTTACCGTTTCCTATTAAATCAAATCTATACTCAAACCTGTTATTCAAAGCCTGCTTAAAGAGGACTCACCTTGCCATCTATTCTAATCTGCTTCTACTCCAACATAAGGCTCTAATCAAAAATGAATCCCCCAAAAAACTCTCACATGGCTTTAGTTCTTAACCAAACTTGGACTACCCAAGAAAAGTTATGTTTCCTAAGAGTGAAAAGTCAGAATTTAAAAACTGGAAAGAATTTTTGAGGTCATCCATCAGTTTTCTCACTTCTGTCATCCCTGTAGTGGTATCTGGATTTCGAAGATTCCTCAGTAGGCTAAGGTAATGTTTCTCATTGTTTTTAATCACAGCTCTTCATGCCTGGAGATTCTGACCTGGATTTGGAGGGAGAGAGGGTTACCATCCTTACCCATGCAAAATTACTTGTGTGGCCTAATCTATTTTCACTGCAGAGAAGCAACTTGCTCAAGATCTTATCACTAATTTATGCAAGCTAGGATCCTGTTACAGTGGCCAACAGCCTTTTTATTTTTTTTTATTTTTAATTTTTGTTTTGGAACAATTTTATATTTACAGAAAAGTTGCGTAGTGCAGTATTTCCATATAACCATCACCCAACTTTTCCTCATGTTAACATCTTACATCACTGGTACATTTCTCAAAACAGGAAAAACAAATATCAATAAAATTGGCCAAACTATTGTATTTCACCAGTTTTTCTACTAACATCCTTTTTCTGTTCCAAGATCCACCCCAGAATGCTATGGGGCATTTGGTGAATCAATTATTCTTTTTTAATTGAGATCAGTTTCACAGAACATAAAATTAACCATTTTAAAATGAGCAAGTCAGTAGCATTTAGCACGTTCATAATGACATACAGAGTGAAATGGATCAGAGTGAAAAATTATCATGTTCATCATTCCAAAATTCCATACTCGTCAAAGCAGTTATTCCCCATGTTTCCCTCCACAGTGTCTGGCAACTACTAATCTTTGTTTCTTTTTATGCTCTTCACAGCATTTAGCAAAATCCCATGTATCTATGTGGGAGGCACAATAGTTTAATGGGTTTTTATGTTTTTGTTTACTTTTTTAAAAATTGCATACTGAAAGGTACAGGTAAGTATAGAGCTTGATGAATTTTCATAAACTTCAGCACATTCATATAGTTCGCCCTCACATCAATAAATATAACCAGCACCCTAAAAGCCCCTTTGGTCTCCTTTCTTGTCACTATCTCCCCAGTGGTAATTGCTGTCCTGACTTCCAACAGCACAGATTAATTTTGCTTGTTTGTATTTCATGTAAACAAAATAATAAAATACATACTCTTGTGTCTGAATCCTTTTGCTCAACATTGTTTCGAGACATATTCATATTATTGCATTCACAATATTTTTATGGATCAGAGTGAAAAATTAAGGTAAAATTAGTGGGAGTTGGGGGTAGGAACAGGTATTTCAATCGAGAATGAGAGACAGGATTACACCAAACAGCAACATTTAAAATTTTTTGACTCTGGGATTTTAGATAGTCCTAATTATTTTCAGTTATCAATAAACTCAGACATGGAACAAGTGTCATGAAAGAAATGTTGGGCCCGGGATCTAAAAGGAATGGGGGGATGAGCAGTAATCCCTAGAGTTGAAGGAGCATGATCAATTAGCAGGCACTGCAGAGGAAGCCCAGTGTGACATGGGGCAAATTATTTATCCCTAATAATTACTTTCCCAATCTGTAAAATGAGGATATTGTCATCAAAATGAGGTAAGTGAGTGTGAAATATATGGTACTGTCCCTGACTCCAGTGCACACATACACAACACATTACTTCCTGTCAACTGGGCATAAATGAATCAGGAGGCTTTGCTAAAATTAAAAGCAAAGTTTTATTCAAAGGTCTTAGGGTTTGCAAACTGGAAACCGGAAACACAACTAGGCAATACCCAAAGTATTCAGAAGAAGAAACGTTATATAATAAGTACATTTTTGAGAAGAATCAGTCCCACATTCTTAGCCTCTGGCTTGATCCAAGATGATAATTTTCTGGGTATCCAGTGGTCCGATTAATGGGATATTCTTTCCTGAGTTGTTCAGATGGTTCTCTGTGGAGTTAATGTACGTCCAGGCATTGATGCACACTAAAAAGTTTAAGTTCCCAGGCTAATCAAAGCAAGAATAGAATCGTTTCCTCTTGCCTCAGCCTACTTGATTTTAACAATTTAGCAGCTTGATCACAGTGACTTCATTTTATTTCTTCACTCTTCCTCATTCCTTCCCACCACCTCTCTTATTTAAACACAGATCAGAACTCCAGTAGCTGGAAACTAAACAGTGTCATATTTCCATAGCATTAAGTCTCTCTACCTTTTTAACTTGGAATATAAAGAGGTATAAAACCGGTTTCGGTTACAGATTTTGAAAAGCAAATCTGAGAATAAGTGTAGTACAAATTCACTGGCATCCTCTACAGTTTAAAGTCAACTTTTCAATAATCTCTTATTCACCTTTATAAAAGCATTCCATCGCTAGGGCATTTATCCGGAACCATACTTACCAGTTCACCCAAGACCCAAAAGCCTCAGTAGGTTCCCCTGCGCCTGCACGTACTCTGCCTCAACCCTCTGGTCAGATCTCCCATTGTAACCATCATAGGTCTGATGCCCAAAGTAACCCTGTCATTCACATCACATCTCCCAAAACATGACACAGAGTAGACCCTGAGCAATTACCCTGAACTAAATTCTCTGAAAACTTGGAAGGCAGCCTGCTGCTGAACTCAACTTTAAAATGCTCAGTCTGCAAAAAAATGGACTTAGCTATTGTGTTAGGCATTACGGTGTTGTTTTAATGTCTTTGACGTCCAATTATTCTTTCAACAAATAATTAACCAACCACCAAGTATGAGCTAGGCTGGGGAGAGGACTGCAAGACAGGTTCACTCGTAGGATCCCCTGCGCCTCTCTTGTGCCCCTCACGTGGGCTCCTTCGGGCTTTCCCCACCCATGCGCGGGCACCAGCGTGGGGAGGGGCAGGCTCTCCAGGCTCTCCAGCCCTTCGGCACACTCGATTGGCCAGGCCTCGCGTCTGACGTGCGTGTGCGAGGCCGCGGCTGGAAGGACCAGCCCGCCGGCAAAGTGCCCCAGGGGGCGTGGCCTGCACGTTGGTGAGGCGGAGGAGGGGCCTGTTTCCGGGAGAGCCGCCCCGCCCCCACGTGGGCCCGGGGAGTGCGCGACACCGGCGGCGGGACCGTCTCTTCGGAGCCCTTAGGGAGGCAGGTGAGCGGGGTCCGGACTCAGGGAGATGGCGGACTTGGAGGTGGGGGCTGTAACACCAAGAATCCAGCTTCCCCAGACCTAAATTGTGCTGAAGCGCTGGCAGTGCAGCGGGGTATCCATCCTGTGGGGCCGGTGTTTGATCTCTTAGAGGTAGATTGCCCTGCTGCAGCCGGGGTCGGGGTCTCCACGTGGCCGTAGCCCTTGGGGGCCTCGGTCCGGGTTCCGCGTTTACTCTCTGAGGTCCACTCCCTTGGAGACTGCTGGTGCGGTCTCTATATAAATGCGGAGCGCGCGGTGCCATCGCTGATGTAGGAGGGAAGTGGTAATAATAACAGTCGCTTTGTGCTATGCTTGTACGTACGTTACAGGCATTGGCCTATTCAGTCTTTACAGCCCATTGAAGGCGGTTTGAGTCCTCATTTACCAGATGAGAAACTGAAGTCACACAGCTGGAAAGTAACAGAACTAAGATTTGAACCCATGTGTACAAACTCCAAAACCCACACACTTTACCGTTTTGCTGCCAGCTGCAGCCTCGTCCAAAGTCACCAGTCTATTTACTTCTCTCCCCCGACCTCTTCACCCAGAGCTCTCCACAGCCCAACTCTGCTGTGAGTTTTGAAATCTGTACTTAAAGTATCAAGGGGTGATAGTGGGCATTGAGAACTGGGCTGCTGGAATCCAGAATTCTAGTCCTAGATCTGCCACTGACCCCCTGTGTGATTTTGGGCCTGTGTCTGTTCTTCTCTGAGCTCAGTTTCACCATCATTTCTATGATGTAATCAACAAGCTTTAAAGATCCTCTTAGCCAAGAAGTTTTAGGAGTCTGTGGACCTGCACATTCTCTTCATAGCTCCAAATATCTAAGCTCAGAGGAGATTGAGTTCTTCAAAGACCTAGGCCAAGGCCTGGGTCTCACTCTTCTTTTTAATTCCTGTATGTAACACTGGGCAGGTCCAGAGTAGAGATTCAGGAAATGAGGGCTAAATAAACAAGTTGGTTCCTTTTCAGTACTGCCTGACAGCTGCTGTTCTGGGCCCCTCTGGGGCTTTGGATTTCTCAGCCCTGGCCACCTTCTACCTAGCTGGCCCTCCTGACTGCCTCCTCCCCAACTAATGGCAGAGCTTGCCAGAGCTGGCAACAGCTCCCACCCCTCTATGCCAAGACCACAGCCTCTGGTATTCTCAACCAAGAATAACATGGAAGGTTCTGGCACTGCAGCTCTTTCTCAGCCCCTCTAGTGGCAGCTCTCGGTGGCCAACAGGTTACTCTCAGGTTGGGGAAGTTGCCTTCTAAGGAAGGAGATTACCTTCAATCAGTATGAAAAGCTACTTATCCCTCAATGTCCCCTCTTCCATAAAGCTGTCTTTGACTTCCAGAGACACAGGTTCCTCTCATAGCACCTGGTCCACCCCTCTACTATAGCATCTGTGTGCTGATGATTTCTCCTCTCCCCACATAAGCTGCTGGAAGGCAGAGGACCCCCCCCCCCACACACACACACACACTATCCTTGGATATTTTGGAAGACCCTGGGGCCTACACAGGTATGGTGAAAGTTCACCCTTCTGGGTGTGGTGCAGAAGGTACAGCTATGATGGCACTTCAGGAGCACGCCAAGAGACCTAGTTTTAGCTTAGTTCTAAAATAAAAGTAGCTACATGTTTACTGTGCAGCTAGGCACATACCTTTTCCCTAACTAATCTTCCCTGCAGCTTTGCTAGTTTGATAGTATCACTCCCATTTTATAGATTACAAAATGAAGACTTTCAAAGGCCAGTAACCTTACCCAACGGCATGCACAGAGCACAGACCTGGGGCTATTTGACCTTGAAACATGGTTCCTTCTGCACCATTGTATACTGCCTTCCAGTTAAGCTAACCTGTTCTAACGTGGGCAACCGTAGGTGCTGTGACGCCTGGTGACTTCCTCTTGACCTCAGTGTGGCAGAATAGGAGATTTAAGCTGTGACTTGCTTTGGGAGAAGTGCCCTCCCAAGTGTGTGAAAATCTCCCAATCTTTGAAGGACTTTTTGGAAAGCCAAACCTCCACCTAGCTTTGGCTCTGCAAACAGAGATACAACTCTGTTGGTCGGGTGTTTTTCTACTTCAAAGATATTAAGCACCTGTTGTACTAGAATGGCTGTGTGTGGTATGGGTCACAGGGCACTGGGCTAGAAGCCAGAAGACCCCATGGTCAAGCCCAGTTTTGTACCTGATTTGCTGTGTGATATCAGACAAGTCCTGTCGCCTCTCTGCACCCAATTTTCCACATCAGAATGTAAGATGTAAACAGGATTGTTGATTTTCAACTTCTTAACTTTTTCATTACTGACACTCATTTCTCAAATCAAATCTATGAACCCCAAAATTAAAAAAAAAAAAAGTTTAAAGTGGAACTGCCTAGTGAGGCCTCCCCATCACCACTCTCACCCTCCTCCTTTGTCCCCCACTCCTAGCCCCCAGTCTCCCTGGGGTGAAATTCAGACGGCAAAGCTCCTAGGCAGCCCTGCCCTGTTGCTTCTGATAAACAGAAGGTATTTTGCTCCCTCCCTCAGCCTTCTAAAGGAGATGCAGAGCTATGGACGGTGGAATGCAGCTTTGGATTCCAGAAGCCAGAGGCCTACTACAAATGTTGTTCTCTGAAAATTGAATCAGAGATGTGTAGACCCAGCTTCAAAATCTGATTTGACTTCAGAATGACATTGAGCAAGTCACTACCCTAACCTCTCTGAGCCTCCATTTCCTTTTTGCTAAAAGTTAGAATAATTCTCTGCAAGTAAATGAAATAATGTATACAGCATATATAAAGTACCTAGTCCAGTGCCCAGCACATGACATACCTGGTATGTTTTCTCTTGTTGCCTCCATCTCTCTAGCCTCCAAGGCAAAGATAGTAGAGGAAGAGAGACGCCTACTGAATCAAGTCTTTACCAGTACTATAGAGTATAGTAGACAAAGCCCTGCACTCATTATCTAAAACAAATTCAAATTTTAGCTCAATTACTAACTAGCTGTGTAGTCTTGGGCAAGTGACTTAACCTCTCTGATTTAGGCCAATCCTTGGCAGACCTGAGAGTAAAATCTTACACAAAATGAGCACTCAGAACTTTGTAAGTGTTGAACGATTGCTCATTTGGTGGTTGGGGTATCTTTGGGAAGGCTCGGCTTACTCCTGTGTCATGATGTGGCTGGCTCAAGGGCGGGGTGTAGGGTGGGTTCCTGTGTGGGTGCAGATAACCCCAGCCCTGCCAGGGAAGAGGATCCGATAAAATGGGCCCCAGAGCTGATTGGGAGGGCGCTAAAGGTGCCTGGAAGACAGCCATCATCAGTGTACTAAAGGCGCCCCCACCCCCTCCTGCCCCCAGGCCCAGGGAGTGTGCGAACCTCTCTGGACCCTGAGGTTCCATTTACACAGGAGAGATTGGTGGCTCTTTTTTTTTTTTTTTCACCTACTCAGCTAATGCGTGTCCCCCTAGGCACCATGTTTGAAGGTAGAGTGGAGGTATAGTGACCACTGAACTGTAAAGGTGTCTTAAAACTGAAAAACGAAGCAGGCAAGTCCATTGAATAACAGAATTTATTACAGGGTAATTTACATACAAGAAGATTAGATTGAAGTAAAAGAGAGGACCCAGCAGCAGCCTGCACAGATTATTCTCAGCTGCTAGGTAGTTATTACAGTAAATATTATATAGTATAACTGAACTACTAATGATTGACAAGACAAGGGGACAAAGAATGCAGTACAAGACAGGAATGCAGTATAAGACAGGTGGTCTTATAATGGATGATTGTTTAGAATTGATGCCAACACTAGTTTGATATTTATCTCAGTTGCTATGCCATTCTGGCCGTTTACTGACAGGAGTCTTTAAGATTAATTTTGTAAGCTTACAGGACACAACTAATCATTAACTGAGACTTTGGTACTGGCTGAGACTAGTTAAGGTCAGAGTTCTCAGCATGGAAAAACAAAAGCAGGCATACAAAGATGGAGTCGGTTTTGTTCACATCAACATCTATACACACCTCTAAAAGAAAGTGTCTGAAATGGAGCTCTTCACCCCCTCCAAGTCTGCTCTCCCCTTGCCCCTTTCCTGCCTTGTCCCTGTCTCCATCACCCTCCAGGTCAAACAAACTTGAGCATCCACCCAAGAGACTGCCTCTTGGCAGCCTTAGGATGGCCCTTCCTTCTCCGCCCCTCTGACCCCACAGCCTCTATGCTTCTCTCTGCCAATCTGCTGTACTCAGGCTGTGAGAATTTTCTTCCAAAAGCTCTGACCACCCCACACCCCCTACTCAGAAATTTCCCTGTCCTCAGCCTGGCCCCCTCTCATCCTCTCCCCTCCACACTTGGCTTGATTACCTGCTCAGATCCTGAGAAGAGTCCACGACCATCCCCCCTTCCCACCTCTACTCCCTTCTTCCTTTGCTGAGGAAATGTTCTCCCCCTTTTCACTGCCTAGCTGAACCCACTCAGCCTGCAAAACCAAGTTCGAGTCCTCATCTTTCAACAAGCTCCTTCTGACCTCCAGACTCACATTGGAACACACGACTCCTTTTTGGTAGGCTCCGCCTTTCCTAGGTGCACTCAGTCAGCCCTCCCTCCCAGGACTGTAGTGCCAACTTGATGGAGTAATATGTGCCAATGTCCTGCGTGGCCTGGCACACAGTAGGTGCTCAAGAAACAAATGATAATGCCCCAGCTTCCTTCTGTCTTATATCCCTGACTTATTTGGCATTTAGGGAATACCGTCTGGTATTTCCTGTAATTAAATATTTATTATGTGGCAGAGTGCATGGGGGAAGCAAAAATGAACTCACTAGGGAACCTGCCCTGCAAAAAGCTCCGTCTACTGGACCGAGATAAGGTGGGTCCACAAAGAACTGTCATATAAGAGAGAGATATGATCTGGGCAAGAAGAGAAGCTTTAGTGGGAGAGGGAAGTAGGGGGTGCCTTGTGGAGAACCCGATAGGATTTGGGGTGGGGAGGTTGCAGAGAGAGCACAGCCTTCTAGATAAAGGAACATGGAGTGCAGACCCAGACGCTGGCCAAACGTGGCTTGTGTTTGGGGAGCAGCAGGAGGCTCTAGGGATGGAAAAGACTGTTATCAGAGGCTACTCCTCAGGGCGTCTGTCTGTCTGTCTGCCAGGTATGCTGGTATTTAATCCTCTCAGTGTATGTCTTGCTTGACAAGAAGTCCATGTTCCAAGGGGTTAACAGTGCTTTTCTCTAGAGGTAGAATTACAGGAGATTTTTCTCCTTCGGCTTATCTAAAATTTCTGCCAAGCATATGGACGTTTTTCATGGAATAAACAAAGTTTAAATGTTGGCTAGATCATTGTTCCTCATTCTCCTTTCCAGTCCATCACAGATTGATTCTTTGATAAAATAAAATAAACATTAATTACTAGAAAATGTTATTTCAAATGAAAAAGAGAGATCATATCAAGGCCAAACCTAAATTTTATATTACCAGGTTCAAATTGCCATGAAAGTTTCTTAAGGCCTGCTTTCAGCTCTCCACTTACAGACTGGCAGGGATTGGTGACCCACACTCAAAGGGGCACTCGGGCAGAGCACAGGGGAGGCAGGAATCTCGAAGAGCCTGGAGGTAGATGACCACCTCCTGGGGACAAGGATCACGTCTCACGTGTCTCTCATTGCCCCCACAGAGCTGAGCGCACAGCAGATACTTCAGGAGCCCTCAGTGCCAACCAGCTGGCCGCCCTGCACCCCTACTGCCCACCATGCAGCCCCAGTCAGTCCTGCACAGCGGCTACTTCCACCCACTGCTTCGGTCCTGGCAGGCAGCTGCCACCACCCTCCATGCCTCCAACCTCATCTACCCTATCTTTGTCACGTGAGTCCCCAGAATGAGCCAGATCTCTGATGCGGGGGTGGGTTGATGGGTGTGTATGTGACTGAAGCAGGCGACTGTGTTGTTTTGGGAGGTAAAATGATCTATTGGCTTAGAGCTCAAGGTATTAGAAGTGGCCTACTAGTTTAAGGACAGCCATCTTAGGAACAAAACAAACCTGAAAAGAACACGATCTTCTCATTAAGAGAATAAGAATAACCCTTACCTGCCATCCATCCTGAGCTTTTACAATAGGACGAAAGCTGAGAAGGTGTTCTGTGGATTATAAACTGTCATGTGCATGTAGGGATGGCAGTCATAACTATTAATAATAGCAGTGGCTGACATTTATCGAGCGCTTATTGTGTACTAGGTGCTATGCTAAGCACCTCCATCTATTATCTCATTCAGTCCTGACAGCCTCTATATTAAAAAGCTATGGACATTATCCCCTAGAATGCCATCTCCACAAGGGCAGGGATTTTTGTCTCTGTTGTTCACTGTTGTATCACCAGAGCCTAACACAGTACCTGGCATATAATAAGCGCTCAATAAATATTTGTTGACTGAATGAATGGATTCACCCGGGATATAGAGATAAAGGGCCTAAGACTCAAAGAGATGGTGTGACTTAGCCAAGGTCACTCAGTCTGTAAGTGGCTATGATAACAAGTGAAGACCTTGTGGCTTCAGAGTCCAATTTATTAACCACTTTACTGCTTTCTATGATTACTCAGTATAGTTGCTCTTATCGTTCATTGTTTTGTTTGTTGTTTCCTATTATTTCAGACACTGGGCTTGGCTAGGACTGGACCCCCATCCTCTTCCCACCATCTCTCCTTACATATTCCTTTCCAGTTCCCCAACCATCCCCACCCCACCCCCCAAGTCACTCTCACACCATGGGCCCTTCCCACCACTACCAATCCATAGCTCACCCCCGCTCTTGCAGGGATGTTCCTGATGATGTACAGCCTATCGCCAGCCTCCCGGAGTGGCCAGGTAGGAGACACGGTGGGAAAAGCAGGGGGATAATGAAGGGAGAGGTGTTACAGGTGGAGGTGCCAGGAAGCAGAAGCAGACCCAGAAGGTAGAAGATCCAGAGAGTCTGACTTCAGCTCATTAGAGAGAAGGGTTTTTTTCAGGGTCAAAGTCGTTCCACAACAGAAGAGGCAGCCTCATCAAGTAAGAGATGTCATAGCAGTCTTGTAGAGGAGATCTGAACTTCAAATGGGAATTCAATAAGAACGTTGGAGGGGCCTTCCACAGCTGAATTCCATAGCTCCTCTGCTTGGGGCCTCAGTTTCCCCATCTATTTGGTGGGCGCATTCCTGCCCCTCCCTATACTATGGTGCTTGAGTCCTCCTGGTGCCATGTCCAGCTTGGCTCTTCACAGAGACACAGTATGGCAGAATGGGGTGGGCCCTTGCCTGGGATCCACTTCACTTCAGCCCCTCCACCCCACCTGCAGGTATGGTGTGAACCGGCTAGAAGAGATGCTGAGGCCCCTGGTGGAAGAGGGCCTGCGCTGTGTCCTGGTATTTGGAGTCCCCAGCAGCATTCCCAAGGTGAAGAATCGGAGGATGAGTTAGAGGGGAGTGGAAGGGGAGGTTGGGTGAGGGCGAGCTGAGGTTCCACAGTGACCACACCTTCATTCCAGTCTTGTCTGCTGGCCCTACACAAGTGAATGGACACACCTGTGTTATGCCAGCACCCATGTAGGGTCAGGAAACCAAGTAGGGGACAAGTCCCCTTTGCAGAATGGGGGCAGTCCTCACCGTGCCTCCTCATCCAGAATCTGAGGTGGTTAAAGGAGAGGGCTAGAGCTGCGCTCTGTGAGGGCCGTCCGTGCCTCCCGAAGGCTTCATGTGCGGACACACTGCTTTGTCCTTCCCCCGCCACTAGGATGAGCGGGGCTCTGCAGCCGATGCCGAGGACTCCCCAGCTATCAGGGCAATCTGTCTGTTGCGCAAGACCTTCCCCAGCCTCCTGGTGGCCTGTGATGTCTGCCTGTGCCCCTACACCTCCCATGGTCACTGCGGTGAGTTCCCTCCTGCCACCTGCACTCCCCCTGCCCAGTTCTCCCCATGGCGGGACAGGCCGGGGCCTAAAATGCTCCCTAAAACCCAGCTGTCTGACCTGCAGGGCTTCTGAGTGAAAATGGGGCTTTCCGGGCCGAGGAGAGCCGGCAGCGGCTGGCGGAGGTGGCACTGGCCTATGCCAAGGCAGGTGAGTGAGGCTCCAGCAGGGATGAGCACCTCTGGGTCAGGGAGGTGGCAGAGTGGACAGGAGGGCCCAAGAGTTCTGAAGGCCACCCTTTGCCCCTTAGGATGTCAGGTGGTAGCCCCGTCGGACATGATGGATGGACGTGTGGAAGCCATCAAGGAGGCTCTGATGGCACATGGACTTGGCAATAGGGTAGGGGCAGGGAGTGCGCGGAGGGGAGTTGGGGAGGTGAGAGAGCCTGAGCCTGGACCAGCCCTACCCCCATATCTGCCAATAATCAAGGAACCGACGTCAGCACTGTGAAAAGGCCTTTGGGATCTCTCTCAACCTCTGTACCTCAGATGGAGAAATCAAGGCGCAGAGCTCCAAAGGGGCTGGACCACTGGCACTCTAGCTCCCAGCCTGGGTCCTTTTCCTGCCACATCCCCTGGGGCATCTGGAAAGGGCTGACTGAGCCTCGACCTTCATTGTCTCCCCATAGGTATCAGTGATGAGCTACAGTGCCAAATTTGCTTCTTGTTTCTATGGACCTTTCCGGTGAGTGGGAACTGGCGGGGGGTCTTCTGTTGAATCCTTGACCCGTTAACCCAAAGCTGGAGCCCACCTTGATGTCTCTGCTTCCAGGGATGCGGCTCAATCAAGCCCAGCCTTTGGAGACCGCCGCTGCTACCAGCTGCCACCCGGAGCACGAGGCTTGGCCCTCCGAGCAGTGGTAAGTGACCACAGCTTGAGCCCCCCCCAGCTTGTCTCCCTCTCACCTCACCTCCCAGGTACTGCTCACATCATACCTTATCCCTTAGGACCGGGATGTGCGGGAAGGAGCTGACATGCTCATGGTGAAGCCAGGGATGCCCTACCTGGACATCGTGCGGGAGGTAAAGGACAAGGTAAGCACAGTAGAGACAAAGGGGGAATCAGGGAGTTGAGAGGGTGTGTCCATAGACTCTGGGACCTTAGATTAAGGGACTGCAGAATCTCAGAGTTGGAAGCAATCTGCCCCTAAATAGGAATCCTCCCCTCCCTGCCCCTGCCCAGGAACCATCAGTGGGCAGGAGCCTTTAACAGCTCTGCTCTAACAGTTCAAGAATGGGCCAGGCTGCCAGCATCAGTTACTCAAAGTATGGGGCTCAAGATTGGGCGGAGAGGAAGGGACACTCCCAGAGGCACGCCCATCCCCCACTTTTGCCTACTATTGCTTCTCTGCAGCACCCTGAGCTTCCTCTCGCTGTGTACCATGTTTCTGGAGAGTTTGCTATGCTGTGGCACGGAGCCCAGGCTGGGGCATTCGATCTCAAGGCTGCTGTCCTGGAGGCCATGACCGCCTTCCGCAGGGCAGGTAAGCTGGCCGAGGTGGGGTTTTTGACCTGTGCCGCTTGGACTGATAGGTACTTCGTTCAGAGAGGGAATTGAAGTCATGAGACAGCCCGGGGTCTTCGGCCTGGAAATACCAGTGATCTAAACAGACACAGGCTGAGGAAGAGACGTGGAACTAGAGCAGAACATGGAACACTGAAGAAAGCAGAGCCCCCGTTTTCGCTTCTGAGACCTTGGCCTAGCCACTTCTCCGAACCTCAGTACCTGTAATTGGAATAAGATACCTGGTCCGTGGTCGTTGTGTGGATGAAATGAGAGATTTATGTAATTGGCATATGCTTGTCACTCCATAATTGGGAGCTGGTTTTGCTGGTGGAAAGGGAACTTACAGCTTACCTGTTTCCCCAGCTGAAGCCCACAAAGAGAAAATGATTTGCCCACAGTTCATACAGGGTTAGCACCAACAAGAGTTGGGCTCAGTCTTATGTCGCCCACCGACTCCCTTTTCATAGTAGCCTTCTTCCCTCGCTGGCCCTCAGCTCCCAGGAACTGTGCCCAGAGCTGATGTCCTGCCCCTCCCCTGCCTCTCTCTCCACACAGGTGCCGACATCATTATCACCTACTACACACCTCAGCTATTGCAGTGGCTGAAGGAATGACAGAGAGAGTGTGCAATAACCGAGAACTAGAACTTTAAAAAGGTCCAGGGACCTTGGAGAAGTGAAAACCAAAGTAAATCCTGCTTTTCGAACTTTGCCATCTTTCCCTCTTCGTGCTCAAATGCTGGCAGGTGCCCAGCACTGCTGGGTGTTTTCTGCCAGCATGCCATATCTTACCACTCACAGCCACATCTTCATGGGCTCCCCCAGCATCCCCATGTTCCCCTGGGTCAGCTCTGAGGCTACCTCTGTCACTCCAGCTCCTTCCTCTGGTGTGGCTTCAACTTGAACGTTCCCAGGAGTGTTGGCGCAGGCTCAGTGGAGCCTGGGAGAGGGGCTTGGAACATTAGGGGAAGAGGAAGCTGTTGTATCGAGGACCCTCAGAAGCTCTGGAAAGCCCGAGTCCTCTGGCAGCATTGCTGGGTGCTGAGACTGAGGCCTAGAATGACATCCCTGGGTTTAGAGTTGAGATCTGCTGTGATTCCACTGAAAGATGATTCCCGCACAGGCCAGGGGTGGTCAGGCTGCCTGGGATTTCCTGTTCTGCCCTGAGCCATAAACCCGGAAGATAATTACTCATTAACGAGCAGAAACGTTGCCCGAGGATCAAAATTCAGAAGCAAAAAGAATTCCTGACTGTTGGCGATGTCGCCATCACAAAGGCTTTTTATTAAAGAGATATTTTTTGAGAACATGTGCTCCGTGCCCAGGCACGGTGCTGTGTACTTAACTGAGCATCTAGCAGGACAGACCTCAGCTTGTCTCTCTGCATGGAAGCTGTACAAGGAAAATGGGAGACAGACGACAACAAGAAAACAGACAAAGCAGTTAAAAATTGTATGAAGTGCTTTGCAGGAAAGAAAGGGTATGAGACAGGATAACAGATGAGGAGGCCTCTCTTGAGAGGGCGGTTTAAAAGCCCTCCCTGAGGTTGACAAGGAAAGAGCCTTCAGAGAGCAGAAAGAAGCTCACCAGAAGCTGCAAGCGTGACGCGGAGTGTGCAAAGATCCTGCAGTGAGAGGAGCTTGGCAGTGCCGGGTAAAGAGGAAGGTGGGCGACAGGACTGGAGGCTGGAAAGGTAGATCCTGCACCTTTTAGGAAGCTTAGATTGTATTTTGCATCTGCTACAAAGCCATCTGAAGGATCTTAACCAGTTATGTATGGTCCAGTTTCCCATATCCTGCTGCTGTAGGGAAAATGGAAAGGTTAGAGAGAGCCTGGTTGGGAGGTGGCTGCAGATCCCAGAGAGCAGTGGTGGTGGCCCAGACCATGGTGGTAGCAGTAGGGGTAAGAGGAAGCAAATGTATTCAGGATACATTTTGGAGACAGAAGTAGATCTTGCTGATGCTTTAAATCAGGGCGGGGGCGGGGGGAGGTGGTCAAAGATGAGGCAGTAAGAAAAGATAAGGATGCCTTCCCTGGTTTCTGACTTGAGCAACTAGATGAATGGTTTCCATTTTCTTCTGAGTCTGACAGGACATAATGTTTCCCTCTAGCTTATGTTAAGGCCCAGCAGGGGAGGGGCCTGTTTGCAAGTCTACCTGCCCATCTGCAAAGTGACAGGGAATCCCAACTCCAGGCCCAACACAAGTTCAATTTGTACCATGAAGCAGTACAACCCATTTTAAAATTTAGAATTATAAATTCCTGGCAGCTCCTGCAGTCAGACCAGCCTCCTCTGACTCCTGGTAGTCCTCCCTGGAGCTGTGACCTACTTAACTGAAGACCTACCTCTCAGCCAATAGAAAGTAGCCAGACAAAATCAGGGCTTGAAGAGTCACAAAGCTTCTAAGGAGCTTGAGTGGATTTACCACCTAGGGGTAAATCCCCTGAAGCACTCATTGGAGGTGAGCCATTGATGGGCCTTGGGACTTAGCTCAGACCAGAACCTGTGACTATCATAGCTTCTTGGCTTCCTGTCCTGGCCCCTTGTCTCTGAGCTCATTTCTGGTTAAAATGACTAGTGTGAAAGAGAAGGTTCTTCAAGGGCATCGCAGATTCATCATTGCCAAGCAAGTACAAGTGCTGACCCTGTTCTAGATGCAGAGAGACATAGGAAGCAAACAACTCTCTGTATCCAGACCCCCTACCAAGGGGTAATGTTAAGTGGAATGAGTATCCCTGGGAACCAGGTGGCACACATGTCACTAGTGACATGACAGGTGCTATGAAGGTTTCCAGGACCTGACCTAATTTGAAGGATCAGAAAATGCTTCCCTGAGGGACTGACAACCTAGATCTGAAAGATGAGCCACCAAGTGAAGACATGTCTGGGGAAGAGCATTCCTGGCAGAGGGAATCCTGGAGCTGAAGCTCAGGGAAGGGCCCAGGAAGAAGTGGCCTGAACTGAGTGAAGAGACCAGGGCCAAACCATGCAGGGGCTCAACAGCCATGCCAGCCTTTTCAAACTTTATTCCAAGAGGAAGGAAAGCCAGTTGAAGCCATTTAAGCTGGGGGATGACTCACTCTCATTTGCATTTTATAAAAGCATTTTGACAGCACTGTAGCAAATGAGAAATTTCGTGACCTAGACTGCAGTAGTAACAGGATAGAGAAGGAATGGATTTAGGAAGTAGATTAGATACGATGGACAAACTTGGCTTGAGCTCCTGGGTAGCTGATGGGCCATATACTGAGACAGAGAAGAATGGAAGAGGGTTAGGGTGGAGGGGGAATCCTACGATCTATGGGATTTGTATGTCCCACCCAAGGCCACTCAAAAGTTTGTTGCAGTGCTGGGTCTAGTACTCTGGTTACCAAAAACAGCAGAGCTGAGATTTCAACCCATAGTCAAATTCCAAGGCCTCTAACCTTAACCATTATACCATACCATCTCCCAATGAACAGCAACATTATAGATCTAACATGATGTTTTTATTAACTCCAGTAGTGGGCCAGACTGAGGAATTAAGTTGCCTTCAGGCATCGTGGTTTATGTGAATGGCGTCCTCGAGAGTCAGGACTTTTCTCCTGGGGTGCCAGCCTAGTGTCCCCTTCAGCAACTCCACGCTTTATCTACAGAGGCAATAATGACCAGGCAGGTAGCTGGAGGGATTTGGGTGGTCCTGGGGCAATCTGGCTCCTGCATAGTTGTCTCCTGCTGTGTTCCCTGCTCTTGCTAGTAGTAATTTTATCCCTGGGCAGAGAACTCAGCCTTCACCACAAGCACGGCATATTATTCTCAGGCTTCCAGGCATCACAGCCAATTAGTGAGCACTAAGGGACCTTTCTTCAGAAGATGTTTTCCCATTTCTCAGATGTGCCAGCTTGGACTTGAGCTTGTCTGTTTCTGGTAGGACCTTTCTGAAAGTCATACCAAGTAGTCAACACATTCCATCATCCTCACTTTTTGCTTTACTAAGATCCTTAAAACTACAAGCTCAGTGGGCATATATGGTTGAGGGTGCCAAAAAGCAACAGGCATTTTAACCAGCCAGTTTCCCAGCTAGAAGAGAAATCCTGACCTGCTCCATACCCCATGTGGACTCTGCCAGTTCCACATGTTAGGGTCTATGATTTGCAGCACCTCATAGTCTATATTGTTCTGGGTACTCTTGGTCGAAAGTGACAAACTAAACAGTAAAAAAGGAAATGATTGGTTTTCATAACTGGATTGTAATAAGGTCAGGTGTGGCTAGATCTAGGATCAAAGGCTCCCATGGAGACCTCTGTCCCTACCTAGCTTTATTCAGTTTAGCTTTATTCTAAAATGGCTTTTGCCATTTACCAGCAACATGATCCTTAGCTGGTCTTTTAGACACACAATCCCAGATAAAGATCCTTTCTGTCCCATCATTCCCATAGCAAATCTCTGGAGGTCTGATTGGCCCTGCTCAGAACACATGGCTGGCCTCTTCACTCAGTCATTGTAAACAATGGCATAGGAGACGTAGCACTATGATTGACATAGTCTCTGTCATTACACAGAATACTGGTGAGGTCTCAGAGCTTTTGTACCAGTGGTCCCCTTTGCCTGGAAATGCTTTACTCCAAAGTCTGTATGGCTGTCTCCTTTTTATTGTTAAGAACTTGGCTTAAGTGTCCCTTCCTCAAAGTAACCTCTCCTGACACCCAATTTAAAATCATTCCCCAGTCTCTCTGTATTAGTCAGGTTTCAAGTTCAGTAGATATAACAAAAGTCTAAATAATGATAGCTCAAGATGGAATTTTCTGAGCAGTCCAGAGCTATGTAAACTACATGGTGTGGGAAGTCTTGGCTCCTGACTTGTTCTATCATTAAATGAGCACATCTTGTGATCAAAAATGGCAGGTCCGGTTTCCACTATCAGGTCCTCTTCTCAGCCAGTGGGAAAAAGAAAAGGGCAAGTGGAGGGCATGACCCTTCTTCACAAAGGCATAACCCAAAAGCTACACACATTACTTCTGTGCACCTGCCCTTGTCTGAACTTAGTCATATGGCCACACCTAGTTGTGTAAGCAAGTCTGGAAAATAGTCTAATGGACATCCATGTGCTCAGCTAAAACTTGGGGTTTCAAGTACTAAGGAAGATGAATCACATGAATTTTCTTATAATCACAAACAGTGGACAGAATAGCAAAGTAAAGAGGTCATTGGAGATGGAAGACAGACCCGGAGAGGGGACTTGTCCAAATTCACACAAGCCAAGGGCAGACCAGTGCTAGGATTCAGGTCTAAGTCCAAGCCCAGTGCTCAAAACAGAAGGGATTGCAAAGAAGTAGGACTGAGGGATTGATTTTAGAGGGGTTTTAGCTTTTTATGTGTTCAAATTCATTTTTATATTCATGTATTATATATAAAAAAGGATATTTCCATGTTTTTTGTGTGCAAATAAATGAAAATGGCCAATACATATATGAAAAAGTGTTACCTTCATTTGTCAACAGAGAAATTCAAGTTAAAACCACAATGAGATACATAGTACCATACATCCATCAGAATACCTAATGTTTTTAAAAGGTAGAAATGCCAATTGTTGAGAATATGGAGCAACTGGAACTCCCAGATATTACTAGTACAACCACTTCTGAAAACTGGCCCCATCTACTAAATGTGTACCTTTTGGCCTAGTGATTTCACATCTAGGAATTTACCTAACGGAAATGTGTACATATGTTCACTAAAATTACATATTTGAGAATGTTCATAGCAACATTTTCTAATATTTGTAGTAACCAAAAACGAGATAACCCAAATGCCTATATCAACAGTAAAATGTGCTATATTCATATAATGGAATGTTACAGGTATGACAATGACCTACAACTAACTACACATAGCAAGCATGAATGAATCTTAAAAAGAAAATTTTGAGCAAAAGAAGGTAAAAGTGCATGTTGTATTCCATTTTTATACAGTTCAAAAACAAGTCAATAATGCAATTAGGAATCAGGCTAGTGGTTACCCTTTTGGGGGTAAGCAACCGGGATATGACAGGGGCTCCAGGGTTCTGGAAATGTTCTTTTTCTTGGTCTCGGTACTGGTTGCATAGGTATGTTCGACTTATAAAAACTCAAGGACATTTATACTTCTTTGCACCTTTCTCTCTGTGTGACATATTAAAATTAATTTTTAAATAAGTAGATGAAAATTTAAAAGAGACAGACATATGTCTGGTGTGCCCAGCCTGGGTTTACTTAATGCTTTCAATGTGAGAATCTCAAGGGAAAAGCACTCATATAAGAAACTTGTTATCTCAAAGAGAAATAATTTAGGCCAACATCCAGTATAGTGACATGTCAGGTGTCTCCAGAAGCAATCACCAGGCCAGGACACAGAAGAGAGCAATGAAACCCGCTGAGGAGTTCTGTCACCTGATTAGAGAAGACACTACACCCATTAAGTGTACCCATTTTGAATTGGCAAAACAGAAAGAAGCTTTTTTCAGAATAGCAGGGACCTGTCATTAGCTTTCTGTGACACACAAGGCTCCTTTTTCTCTGCTAAAAAAGTTAATAGAAAGGCAGAACCTAGAGGGCAGTTAAAGCAGGGCCATAACTCCAGGGGGTGCTTCCACATGGATTGTAATGGAAATAAGCCCCTTGTGCAATGGGTGCCCTGGGTTGAAATACTTACATAATCAGACGGAAACCCTAATGGCTCCCTACACTCAATTATGTCAACAGAAAAGAATCATCTTCTATTTCTCAAAGAGTTTTTCCAGGAGCTCTTGTTTGATCCTGAAGTAAACATGCTCTATTAATACAAGGAGAAACTGAGGGTTCCATGGGCAAAGCTAACAATCTTGGAAATTTAATTTTTAAGTGAAACTGGACTTCAATACAAAGTTCTTTTGTCCAATCCCCCCAGTCTGCATACTGTGAGACAGAGGCTCAGAGAGGAAACGGACTTAATGGAGGGCTCACAGAGGGTCAGACGGCAGAGCTGGGGGTAGAACCTAAGGGGCTGGGTTTTAGGTGACTGGAAAGTGGGCAATCTCAGACATCGTTGGGTTCTGTGAGATGCAGATGGATCTCTGGCCTCCCAAATCACACTTCCCACTCTCGCTTCTAGAAATCCTGCTTGTGACACATAACGATTTTTACTGGTAAGTCTCGGGCATCAGGCTCTCCCTTGAGGCCCAAGGTCTGTGACGCTGCACTTTGTACTCCCTCCCAGGCCTGAGTCCAGTGAAGGCAAGGCAGTTCTAACTGAAGTGAACAGACCAGCCCTGGAATACAGAAGGAAGTTTCGTTAAAAAACAAAAAAAAAAAAGAAAAGAAAAAGGCGGAGCGGGGGGCGGGATTATATACATGTTTATGTGCTCCAGAAAAATGTCTGATCACATAATAACCAAAACTGCCACTGCAATAACCCTTGGGTTGTGAGCAGGAAGGCCTCCTTTTTCCTCCCCACCCTCAAGGCCACCGCCCTTGCTCAGGAAGCAGGTTAGGCCCCCAGCACCTTTGCACTTGCTCCGTGTCCCTTAATCTTCACCTGGCTGCGGTTCAGACCTTTGCTCCTCCCTTAACCACCTCACCCAAAGAGGCCCCCTGTCACTGTTCATGAAACCATTATTTTATTGCCTCCATAGCACTCATCACCATCTGAAATCTTGTTAATTTCCTTGATTTGTGTCTGCTCCTCCAATGTTCCATGAAGGCAGAAAGTCTTTTTTGTTTCCCACTGTATCCTCAGGAAGCACAGCGTCAGACAGAGCAGAAGACAGATGCTCAGTGAATACTTAATGAATTCGGTTGGGCTTTTGGTTTTTACTTGTACACTTTGTGTTTTTAAATACTTTTGAGATGAGCATGAATACTTTTTGACTTTTATCAAACAAACAAACAAAAAACCCAGCTAAGTTTTACTGCGGAGGACTCTAGCCTCAGCAAATTGTCTTGGGTTAGACAAGTTTCCAACTGAAAGCACTTCCCTCCTGGTACTGATTGAAGACTCTCACCAGAGAGGGGCATTGTCTTGCCCAAGTCCACACAGCACTCAGTTAGCCAGGCGGGACCCAAATGCCCCTCTTCCCACGTCAGCCCGGGCCCCTCCCAGGAGTGTCCGGACCCAAGGGAGGAGAAGAGGCTTGCAAGGGAAAAGGAGGAGCGGAGAGAGGGCAGAAAGGAGGTTAAGGCGGGAGACGGAGAGGACCAGGGTACGCAGGGAGACGGAAAGGTGCAAGGTGACCGTGAGAAGCGAGGTGCGGGGCGGAAGGGCGCGGGATAGGGAACTGAGAGGGTGTCTCACGAAAGGCGGAGAGCGGACCACGGAGCGCGGTGAGAACTGGTGACAGAGGGCGCCGGAGACGGGTAGGGGTTGGGAGGAGCGAGGTCAAGCTGCCGAGGCAGCGGAAGGAGGGTGCAGAGGGCCGCAGAGAGGAGTGGCTAGGGGGCGGAGCCCGCGGGAGGGGAGCCGAGCCGAGGAGGGAGCGGTGAGGGGCCTAGCGAGGGGCGGATCTTGGCTCCGTGGGACCGTGGGACATCAGCTTTCGTCTCTTGAGCTGGCGAGCGGCTGCAGATTCCTTCTTGATCGGCTTCCCTGCGAGGCAGGTGGGTCCTAGGCCCCGGGTTGGGTCGAGCGGTCAAAACGCGCTGGAGCTGAGAGGGGGTACCCAGGATTGCGGCCGCAGCTGCGACCAGTGACCCTAAGACTCTCTCGCCCCAGGTCACGCTGTAGAGGTTTCTCTCTAATGGCAGGCTTACCTGGACTTCGCCGCCACCAAGCCCTGAAGGTAGGCAAGAAGGGTGAGCCGTTCAGGCCTATAGCCTAGAGTCCCCAGCTCCGGCTTCCAGAAATGGAAAATACGTTGGGTCAGGAGCCAGACCCTTTTGTCCTAGACTTAGCTGTACCAGTGGCTCCCTGCGTGACTTTGGGCGAGTTCTGCCCCTCACTGGGCCTCCATCTCTCCACCTACAAACTGAGAGGGTCTTTGGGTGCGTCCCTCTAAGTTCTAGACAGATTTAAATTCATTTTCTTGACCAACTTCTCCTAAGACACGTCCCCAGATTCACCAGCCACTTCCCTCCCTCTGCAAGCACGAGGCTGCACTCTGAACTCTGGCCCCTAGGGTTTTTACTGGAAGCCTGAATCAACTCTGGGGTAAAAAGCTGCATCAGCCTCTGGAAAGCAGGCTGAGGAATTTGATTTCTGTGCATCGAGTCACTAATCCTTTCACTGGTTGGTTGTCCACCCAGGCAGATGTTATTACCTCCAGGAAAGATGAAGCTGGAGCTCAAAGGCTTAGGGACAGGTAGGGTCAGGCTGCTCTGTCTTGCCCTTTGTCCTGTGCTGTACAGGTTTACCAAAATCAGATTTTTTAAAAAATCAAATATGTCTAAGCGGTGGAAGGAGTGCTGGCCCGAGTTTAGAAGTTTGGGTTCTAGTCCTGGCTGTGCTGCTGACCCACTATGACCATAGGCGAGATTCTGTCTTTGCCATCGCTAACAATGGGAATAGCAATTGTGATTGTTTCCTTACTTGACCTACAAAGCCCTGCCTGAGCTGGTCCCTGTCTACCCAAAGCCCCAGACTCCTCACCCTGCCTCAGGGCCTTTACACTTGCTGCTTCCAATGCCAGGAACACTTAACCATCTCCTTTTCCCTTATAGCCATTCTTCAGGTCCCCACGGAAACGTCTTGCCTAGGAAGTTCCCCAGGGAAGACTAGATCCACTCCCTGGATTTATAACCTCATGGTTCATGCCGTCTTCATTACCCGCGTTTGTGTAGTTCTTTGTCTAATATCTGTATCCCTGATTATTTAATGCCTGCAAATGCCATGAGGGCTGGAAACCTGTACTGTCCCCAGCATCTAGCACAGAAATTTGTTGCGAAATGAACAGATGATCTCATTTAGTCCAACAGCCTTGTGAGAGTGGGTGATTGTGCCCCTCTTATACATGAGGAGACAGGGCTTCAAAGAGTGACCCTCCTAGGGTTGCCAGGGCCAGAATTTGAACCCAGTCTGTATGACTCTAAAGCCTGAACTTCCACTTCACCTGCCATCTCATTCCAGGATCTTCTGCTGTGAAGACATTACCCAAGTCCCAGCAAATTTGACCCACGGGTCCTGGAAAGAGAAGAGGGGTGCTCTTCTCCAGGTTGGTTTCCTCTTGGCCCTTGGGACCTTAGGTGGAGCTGGGGTAGACTTGGCCCCCTCCTACAGACCCATGGCGCACCGGCTACAGATGCGACTGCTGACGTGGGACGTGAAGGACACGCTGATCAGAGTCCGCCGCCCCATTGGAGAGGAATATGCCTCCAAGGCCCAGGCCCACGGGCTGGAGGTGGAGGCTGCGGCCCTGGGACAAGCCTTCAGACAGGTGTACAGGGCTCAGAGCCACAGCTTCCCCAACTATGGCCTGAGCCGCGGCCTCACCTCCCGCCAGTGGTGGCTGGATGTGGTCCTACAGACTTTCCACCTGGCAGGTGTCCGGGATGCCCAGGCTGTGGCCTCTATCGCTGACCAGCTGTACAAGGACTTCAGCAGTCCCTCCACCTGGCAGGTGTTGGAGGGGGCTGAGGCCACCCTGAAGGGGTGCCGAAAGCGAGGGTTAAGACTGGCAGTGGTCTCCAACTTTGACCGGCGACTAGAGGACATCCTGGTGGGTCTTGGCCTACGAGAACACTTCGACTTTGTGCTGATCTCCGAGGCTACTGGCTGGCCCAAGCCAGACCCCCGCATTTTCCATGAGGCCTTACGGCTTGCTCATGTGGAACCGGCAGTGGCAGCCATATTGGGGACATTACCAATGTGATTACAGGGGGGCACGGGCTGTAGGCATGCACAGCTTCCTGGTAATTGGCCCAGGGCCTTTGGACTCTGAAGTCAAGGATTCTGTACCCCAAGAACATATACTCCCCTCACTGCCCCATCTCCTGCCTGCCCTTGACCGCCTGGAGGGCTCACCCCCGGGACTGTGAGTCTGGTGAGGGAAGTGGCCGGACCCAGCAAACAGTAGAGACAGGGAGCCCTTTCCTTTCCTTCCCGAGACCCGGCCTTTGCCCCTCTCCCTGCAGCCTTTATACAACACATTCTGACTATAAAGCGGTGAGTGTGGGCTTTCAGACCAGCTGCTGGTCTCCGAGATGGTTCATTCATCACGCCTGTGTCCCGTTTCTACCACGAGTCCCCCTCACCTCCAATAAGATTCACTAAGGACACAATTAGCTTCAAAACCAGGTACTTTCAAACTTTGTTTTAGCAAAGTTTAGCCCTTTTGTTATGCGAGATCGTTTGTGGAACTTCAATATGCGAAACAGGAAAAAAAAAAGAGAAACTGGTAGGGCTGAAGCAGAGGTCCTGAAGCTTCTACAACTATTCACCACCACCCTCCTCACCCCGAAAGCCTGAGGTCAGAGGACCATAGTTTGAAAATCAGGGCGATAAGCTGTACTGTAGCAATGTGTCCTGTAGACACCATAGACTCCACAGATTTTAGACAAGGAACACCATAATTACAATCATGAGAAGAAACCACCGATTTATGCCTGCCGTGTGTTAGGTACTCGGCTAGTCCTTGATTTGCATATATAACCCTCGAAGCTATCTAGTGGATATGGTAATGTGTATGTCAGACAGATTCAGAGGGTAAGTAGCCTGCCTGAGGTCGCAGCTAGACACAAGGGAGCCGGGATTCCAACGTAGGCATGTCTGACTCTAAAGCCCACAGGCTTGACCAGTAGTTTGCAAGTAGAAAGGGATCCACGTCACATGAGACAGAGTGCAGTGGAGATCCTGGGAGAGAAGGTGAGGTGTCCTAAAGGGTGTCAGTCTTGAAGGACACCCCCAGTCATAAGTGAGACAGGAAAACACAGAATGGGGACCGGAGCCCCAGGTGGCAGTATTGGGAAGGTGGGGAAAAAATCACTGGAGATTGAAGAAGTAGGTTGGGTTGTTTAAATTCCATGTCTCTTCCTGCCTCTCCCCTTTACACACACACACGTCTCTCTCTTTGGCATTTACATCCAGTGCCAGGCGCAGGAGCTACCACAGGTGAAAAGCACACAGACACATACTCAGTGCGTGTTCTGGCGCCAACAGCCAGAGAGGGCTCTGGAATGGACCTTGACCTGGGGCTGGTGTTCAGATGGGCAGAAGGATAAGAAGGGCCTCCCTGCAGGAGGCCTGTGAACTGTGGGGAGGCCTGCGGGCTGCTGCGGGGAGTTGGGCTGGTGGTTTGGGGATCATGGCATAGCGGCCTTTGGATGCTATGTGGAAGAATTTGGCTTTGGCCCAGGCAAAAGTGAGGAAGGTCTTCTCAGACACCTTCCTAGTGTCAGGCGGTGAGGACAGGGGTGTGAGCTGAGGTCTCAGAGCTGCAAAGGCTTCAGCAGTCGTTGCAAACAAAAAAGTTACCGGTAGGTTTGTGAACTGGATTTATCTTCCCATTGTTCCAAGTAAGTGACTGAGCAAACTTAAGAGTGGGGAGGGCTCTGGCCCCCATCTTTGAGCCCAAGAGCCTGAAGTTGTAGGTAAGATTGCCTTTGAACTGTGTTCCCTGAAGAAACAAAATGTGAGGACCACTATTCTAATGTGACCTCCTTGGAGAACAGGAAAACACTGGCCTGGGGCCCCAGTGGACAGGGCAAGAACTATCTCCAGGCTCTCTGCTGTGTATGCAGGTGAGGAAGAAATCGATTTCCCAGCAAACGTACCTCTAGATCTGAGCTGCCACTTGGGGGATTTACCCAATTACCAACAAAGAACATGGAAGAAATTTTTCACTCTTTTAAAACCTTTAATAAGGTACACATTCCCTAAGGCTGGCCCTCTACTCCCTTAGCTCTTTCTGGCCTGAGGCCCTCAGGTCTCTACATTATGTCAGAAGGGGCCATCAGGTGGGGTACTCATCAGCTGCAGGCGGTGGGGGAGGCAGGGGAGGGGCGGGAGTTCACCCCAGTCACCATGGTGGAATCCTCTCTATTTTCTGAGAGGCCAGGCAGGCCTGAGGGAAGAGGACACAGCTCCCCAGGCCAGAGTCCTCTGACTAGGAACACCTGGGAGGAGTTCTAAATCCCTTCCAGGCTGTCCTTGTGTGCTAGAAAAATATTATTTTCTCTATGTGCCATGTCATGAAAAGGACTGAGAAGCACTGAATTGAGGGGATGAAAGGGTTTCCAACACAGGCTGTTCTACCAGAGAACCACTTCTATGCGCTCGAAGCTAGGGCAGGTGCCTGAAGAGTCAACAGGCCCCCAGAAGAGTCAACCATGCACCATCCGCCCACCTACCCACTCACTAAACATTTACTGCACACTCACCAGGCACCATGCTGGATGCCAGAGATAAAGTGGTGAACAAGACACCCTCGGAGGGTGGATTTGGGAGACTAAGGCCAGGGAGTAGCAAGCTCCCCACAGATACCCAGCACTTAACGGTTGTACCAGATCTGAAACGGATCCCTACCCTCCTTAAGCTGCCCAGTGGCATAGGCAACATTTGGGAAAAGGACGCTGGGTAGAAATGTGGTCTAAAAGGGTAGTAGGGAGGTAGATCTGGGCCAAAGGTCAGTGGACGATGGAAATGGTCTGGTCAGCCACAGCGAAGACCGGGAAGAGGGGCCCAGGGAAGGACGCGTGGTGGGTGTGGAGCACCATGCCCGAGGCTGGCTCATAGAACAGCAGCTCCTGGGCCTGCAAGTCCAGCAGCACGCCCAGCTGGGCTGGGCAACGCAGCAGCCCCAGGGGCTCGTGCTGGCCGTTGTGTGAGAAACAAAACTCCTGGTCGTAGCGGGAGAAGACCCAGGAGAAGATGTTGTGTCCCAGACGAGAGTCACTGCCAGAACCCTTGCGGGGCAGCTGGCCTAAGGCCACGCCCACCTTATAGGCACAACTGTTCTGCACATTCACCATCCAGACGTGCATCCCAGCCAGGAAGGAGGTGGTGGCCAGGGCATTGGGCCAGTGGTCAAAGCGCTCTGGGCCATCTGCACAAGCCTTGGACTTCTTAGCATTGAAGGTCAGGGTCCTTCGGTCATCTGACAATTGCAGGAAGGGACTGACAGTCTTCTCGTCAATACGCACATCCTCCGTGCCTGCCAGAAAGAATTCTCAGAGTTGCCCAAGATCCACCCTCAGCCCTACACTGGTCCTGCCAGTTAGCAAAGGGCTTCTTTACCATTTACTTGCAGTGTGACCTCAGACACGCCATTTACTCTCTTTGAGCCTCAGTTTCCTCATCTGTAAAATGGGGATCAAAGTAGGTCTTACCACAGGGTGGACATGAGGATCAAATGAGATGATATATGGAAAGTGCATAGCAATAATATGTGCTCAATAAATTGTGGCCATGACAACAGTAGTTATTGTTATCTAAGACGCTCATTGGAAACTCTGATAGAAATAAGGCCCAGAGAAGAAAAGCAAGTTGCCCAAGGTCACAACAAGCTGATGGCAGGGGTAAAATTAAGACTCAGCATTTTGTTCCTACATCTAGCATCTAGCAGTAATCATACTGCATTCCAGCTGTGCAAATTTGTGGCTTCCAGATCAGACTTGTCCTAGGGACATGGCCCCTGGAAGCTAAGAAGCATCAGATATGCAGTTTCCAACAACTAAATGGAACTGCTGGTTAATCAGGCACTGATACCAGATTCTAGAGAAGACAAGCTCTAGCTTGTACTAACATTTTAAGGATAACAGGGGCTGGGGAAAGGGCAGATTAAAATTGAGGGGAAAAAATCAATCTATTAATTAACTAACTTTTCTGTGAATTTTGCAAAAACCAAAACTATGGAAGCTTCCATACAGCTTGGGGGAAGCCTGCTTTGAGAACCCCCACATTAAGTGGGAATTCATGTAGGCGGGAGACCACGTGATGTTCACCTCTGTGGCCCTAGCACGCAGCACAAGGCCAGGCCCACAGTCAGCCTGAGTCACTGTTTATTAAGAGAGGTGAATCCAGGTAGCTTAATTCTTATTCCAGATAAGAATTGGCCATCTATTTTATCTTCTTAAACAGAAACTAGTTTTCCAAGAAATAATATTGAACTGTCCCAGCAGGCCAGGACATAAGGAGGTCATTATTTATAGGAACAAAATTTATCTTAGACCCAGCCACAGAGTGGATTGGTCTGGAAACAAGAAGGACCTGGCCCAGGTGCTGCAGGCCTGTCCAGAACCTTGGCTCCACTGATAAGCATGCATCCAGCATCACTGGTTGTTTAAGCTACCATCCCACATACACTGACCCCCAGTGTTGACCCCATTGCAAATCACAGACAGACAGACAGACAGAAGCCCCAGCTGCTTCAACTGGTGCTGGGCTCTAGCAGCTGCTAACCTGAGAGGGACCCAAAACTGCCGTCGCCCAGAGTTGGGTCAGTAGTGGGCTCCGGGCACACTTCTCATTAAAATTTAACCTTTTTGACTCTTGTGGATCCAAAATGCCCTCTGCTTCCTCGGTCCTTACACAGGGAAAAAAAAAAAAAAAAGATTAAATAAGGTTCCGGAAGTGTATCAGGATCAATACACAGTGACAGGAGACAGAAGGAAAATCCCTTTCCCAAAATTGCTCCCAGGACTCACACAGGAGCCCTCTAAAGGGGTCGGGAGCCAAAAGGGAAGGTGGACATTCCTCCCACCTTATCCCACCCCACGGAGCCTCAATTCCAGTAAGGCAGACAATTTATAGGCAGGTAAATATCTGGTGCATTAGGACATGGAGTTGGTGTGCTCTGTCGGGGAGACAGCCCACCAGTGTCTCTAGTAAGTGAGCAGCAGAGCTGGGACTAGGACCTGGGCATCTTGGACCTCTGCGACAGTCTTTCTACGTCACCATGCTGCCCAGAGAAAATCTCGCCCCTCCCAAAACCTACTGCGGCAGCTATGTCACCCTTGGTGTGATCGGAAGGCACAGCCAGTTTCTCTGATCTTAAAATGCCAACGCCCCTGCGAGATCCCATTGGAAGGGACTATCAGTTATCTCCCCAACTATCAATTATTCATAGCACTTTGCTCCCAATAATCACCTCTCCTCAGCTCACAGTGGACCCTGGGATTTGGCTGCAGAGAGAATCTGGGAACAAGGAGAATTGCCATTTACTAAGCAGCCAGCTCTGGGCTTGCTGCTTTCTGTGCGGAATCTCACAGCATCTTTGCTATAATCTGGGAGATAGGTGTTAGCCATTTGACAGGAGAGAACAGAGATTTCTAGAAGGCACTCAGCTAAAAAGGGGAGCTGGATTCAAGTCCTGCCTCCATAAAAAAGAGAACAAAGCTAGGCTAGAGTCCATACTCCATTCAACATAATTCTTCCCTTGACCTGAAGTGAAATCTCAAAGGGCTGTAGAGCAAAGTGAGGTTTCAACACAGAGTTTTGCAGACCTCTGAACTGGGATCTGGCTAAGAACTTCCAACCACCTCTGATTGGAAAGACGGCCTTGAGATCAGGCAGCAGTTCTGAGAGCACGCACTCTCTTCCCCAAATCTCGTGGCTCTGCCCATTAATAAGGGAGCAGGGAGAAAGGTAGGGCATGTCTCCTCATGGGTGCCAGCTCTTTGCGAGACTATTTTTTACTCTACTGGCTTGAGAGGAACAAGGTGAGCAGAGCCCTAAAAATCGAAAGTGGGCTCTAGTAACAAAGGCTCTTTGTGGACAACAGCGGGTCTGCTGCCACCTTCTCAAAGCACTGAGGCTGGGTCTGGAGGAGCCCCAGCTCTCAGGTGGGGAGGAAGGAGGAGCTAATGTCAGCGGGGCTGTCATCCCAGGGCAAATATGAGGCCGACTGTAGACACTTGAATCTAGAGAACCAGCTGATCCAGGTACTTCATGGTACAGAAGAGAAAACTCATGACTCCAAAGGAGTGGGAGCGAACTGGGGTTCAAACGCAGCAGGGCACTGGCTGGAATCAGAATGCCTGGTCTGTGCAGCAGATCCTCATGCCATATCAGGCCAGAGCTGAGCCCAGACAGGGACATGGAAACAAAACTGGAGCCAACAAAGGCATTTCTCAGGCAGGTGAGTTCCCGGCTAGAAGGCGCTTAACAATGCTTTTGAACACGGTACTTTGAGAGCACATACCCTCAACCGAAAGGCACGAAGAACTACAAACAAATCTTGACCTCTACTAATAGGTTTGTCAATAGTAGTATGAGTTTAGCAATTCTCAAACAACTTTGTGTGTACTGTAAAACTAAACAAATGAATAACTATATCGCTGTTTTCGAGAGCTGGGTTTTCACTGTGAAAGAATAAAGATATAACAGAGAAAGAGGGAAGGGAAAGGAAAAATGCTGTGGTGTTCCACTGAAATTAGAAGTTGTGAGACAAACTCACGAATAAAAGGATCACACACAAACATCCCAGCTCTGTCTGCTGTCTACTGAAAAGGCCTGGAAGCAATGACACATAGTTGCAATGCACAACTAATGCCCAGATCTCCGTTTTTATATATTATTCCCCACTAAAAAGAATCAAGATCCCCTGGAGAAATAGCTGAATCCAGGTCTGAGGCAGGAAAAGAACAAATTGAGCCTGGGACATATTGTTGTTCCAGAAAGCAAGAAAATGCTCAAAGAATGATGGGGGCTTGTCAAAGGATACCAGATACAGCTTGAAGGGACCCCTACTGACCAAATCTAGGACAGTTTGAAGATCAAAATGAATAATAGTATAAGAGATTATAATGCACTGAGTAAACTAAGAACCCATGAGTTTATATTTATCCTAAATAAGTGAATGAACAAAACAAGCAAATAAATAAATGAATAATTCAGGAAGGAATTTAGCATTAATCAATGCTAAAACTATTAGATGAAAGTTTGAAGGTAAATAGACTATTTACACACAAAAAAAATCTCCTCAAATTGCTTAGTCTTTACAAAAGGGAAGATATAATTTTATAATTAAGAAGAAACCTGGTAGGCACCACTTTATTTTAGTTATCAAAATTAGTATCCCTGATAATGGGACAAAGTGACATCATGTGCCCCTGATTTAATAGACTGAGGACACATCACTTATGATATATTCTTGCCAAAAGTGTATAACCATGAACCTAATCAGATGAACTCAAATTGAGGAATATTCTATAAAATGATAGTCCTAGACTCATTAGAAATGTAAAAAAAAAAAAAAAAAAAAAAAAAAAAACAGAAAAACAGAAAAAAAAAAGAAGAAAAAGACTAAGAAACAATTCTACCAGAATAAAAGACTAGATAGATCTGGGAAAAAAGAAAAAAAAAAAAGAAAAAGAAAAAAAACACCAAACACTGTTAAGAACTTTTTGGACATAACTGTCAACACTTGAATATGGGTGGTATATTGGATCATAGTATTATATCAACGTTAAACGACTGGACTTGGTAATTATACTGTGGTTATATAGGAGAATGTCTTTATTCTTAGGACACAAATGCTGAAATATTTAGGGATAAAAGGTGATGCTGTCTGCAACTGACTCTCACATAGGTCAAAAAAAATAAGTTTTTATTATACACACTTGATAAATAGATCATTAAAAAAGGAGTGGGAAAGAGCAAATCTGGCAAAATGTTAACAATTAGTATTTCTAGGTGAAGCTCATATATACTATTTTTTCAACTTTCCCATAAGTTTGAAATATTTCAAAACAACAACAACAAAAAATGAAGATCAAAGTTGTTTTCAAAAGTCACATCAGCCTGATACTGAAGACAGACTGTGTTAGAGGAAGATGGTGAAGATAAAGGAGAAAGAGAAGACTAACGGAACTGTGGAAAGGTTCTAGGATGCGAAAAGTAGGAACAAGCCAAACACATTAAAAGGAGACAGTAAAATGAATGTGGGCGCATCTACACCGTGGAATACTTTGCAGACTTTCCAAGAAGTGAGGTAAGTCTACATGTGCTGACATGGAAAGATTCCAAGAAAGCCTGATAAGGTAAAGTAACGAACAGAAAGTATAAAATGATCCCATCAGTGTTTAAAAAACATTTTTTTTTTAAATTTTAAAGAGGCGGGGGGGAGGGGGGCAGGGAACCCAACCTGCATATTCTCCTATGACTATATATAGGAAAGTCCAAAATACACCTATCTGTTAAAACTGATCACCTCTAGGGACTGGGATTGGAAAGGGGTAATTCCTTTTAAATTTTAATAGTTTTACATTGGTGGAATATTTTTTACTTCTCTCATACACATGTATTGCTATTGAGAATTAAATACAAAAACAGATAAGAAGAATGGGCGGTGCTTTCTAAGTACAGATCTGAAATCTTGCATGGAAGATTACACATTTAATTCTTTGCCTGGCAAATTACATCTTCATGGCTACTTTCTTAGGTTCTTGGCTCTCAGCCTTTTGGGATCCAGGTAGGACCTGGTGAAATTCTTTTATTATTGAATAATTAAAAATGCAAATTTCGAATGGTAATGAAGATTTGTTTCAAAGATTCTTTCATCAAAGAAAGGGGAGTGAGGTAGAGAAGACAGAATCGTGACAGGTGTCAGGTGTGAGTCCCAGTCCTAGCTCTGAAGCTTAGGCAAGTCCCTTCCCCTCTTTAAGCCTTGGCATTCTCATCTGTAGATGGGGGTGTAAAACCCTCCAACAGGGTGACTGTACAGTTTTTAATAGGATAATGTTAGAAAGCCCCTGGCAGGCCCCTGAATAATAAGTGTTTATTTCACTGCCTTTCTACACGGGTCTAAAGCAGTTCTCCAAGCAAGGGGCAGGAAGACCCCTGTTCATCGAGCCTGGCTCCAGAGAAGTCATCAGCTGCATGCCCTCGGCTTTCTCCCAGGAGCAGTGGGGCCTGAATGCAATGAAGTAGGTAGAGGCCTAAGAGCCATGGTTTCTGTGACTGCCCAAGCGAATTACTGAGCCATACTCACCTCTCAAAAATCTCTTGCTCCTTCTGCTGTGAGAAAAGAAAACAGAGTTAGGCTTGGCACCAGAATCCTAGCAGGCAGTCAAGACACAAATAAATGCAACTGGTGCGGAGGGCTCCACGTGAACAGAGACCCCAAAATAAAAAAGTTTACTCCTTAAGACATAACACAAAACTTGTACGGTTCTTCACGTACCTCCCCCATCCTGCACACTAATAATGAATCACTGTCCCTTTTCCCCATGGTGTCCTGAGTTTCCCTCAACTACACTTCAGGACAATCACATATTTACCCAACATTTCACCCCACCCCAAGACTGTCAGCAAGCAACTAGACGGCTGGGACTCTTTTTGAATCTTCTATTGTGACTGTCCCAGTGTTCGGGACAGAATGTGCTCTGTACGTGGAAGCTGTGTGACTGAATGCACAATCTAGGACAGTCACGGAAACTGTCCTACTTGAATTGCAGTGGGTCAGTTCAGTTGTTCTACATTCTCATTTCTCTGCTTGGCATATTTATTCAGACATCACGCTATCCCTTAAAACTGCAGGTTATCTGCAAATCTACATAAAATACTTTGAAAGGATGTGCAACAAAATATTAATCACGGTAATTTCCAGGTGGTAGGATTAAAGGTGAGCTCTGTATCTTCCTATGGCACCCTTGTCAGCTCTCCCAAGTGCAGAGTTCTCTCTGTGTGCTTCAAAACTCTCACCACCACCCCACTTCCTTTAACAGAGCTGCAACTCTTATCTTTCAGGCATCAGCTTTTAAGTCACTTCATTCAGGAAGCCTTCCCTGACCACCACCCACTCCCTCAAGTCTGGCTTGCGGGGTCCCCAGCTCCCAGGAATGTTATATACCACAGCACATATCCCTCCATACACTATCAATTTATGTATTTGTCTCCTCCATAAGGCTGTAAGTCACGGACAGCTGTATCCTGTAACTCCATTCCACAGCACAATGCTTAGCATATAGTAAGTACTCAGTAAATATTTGCTCACTATTAAAAGAATAATTATTGGGTACAGAAAAAAAATCTGCATAATTTTATTTCCCTGCCTCATCCCCTGCTCCAGATTATTATTATCTATCCACCTCCTTTCAGTAAACATTCTAAATGTTTTCAGATTTCTTTGGAGAGACTGGCCAACTGGTCATGCCCTTGCCCTTGCCTGACTTACAATCAGCTGGAGGTCATCCACGTGGGTGAGCACGTCCACCAAGCTGGTGCGGATGGCATCAAGCTTCTGGAGTGCCTCGGCCCAGTGCGCTCTCTGCGTCAGGATACTCTGGTGGGCCCGCTCCTCTTCGCCATGCACGCGCTCCAGCAACCGCTGCTCCTCGGTCTCACACAGACCCCTCACCAGACCCAGCCGCTGGATGACCAGTTCCCGCGTGGCGCTGGCGGTGCTCTAACAAGGGATCAGACAAGGAGTCGGGTCCTGGCAAAGCCCCACGCAAGGTCAGGAGGCTTTGGGCTCAGCCGGAAGGAGAGCTGAGGTCTGCCATGGGTCCTGTAACAGGAGTAATGGTGCCTAAGCCATCCCAGCCCTAAGAGTTCATGAATATGGTTAAAGAAATGTGAGATCCAGACATCCAGGCCATACCTCGTGGAAGCAGGATCACAGAATCGAAGAGCTGGGCAGGGCCTAGAGATCCACTGGAAACACCAGCTTATTTCACAGATGTGAATACCAATGCCAAGGGACCAAAGTCAGAGATCACAGAATTGCAGAGCAGGAGGACCTACAAAGTCATCCCCATCAACAGGATCTGTACTAACAGCGGCCCAGTTGATATTTTTGACCAAGTCTGAGGGAAAAAACCTCATTATTTCCTAATCTGTCCAACCCAACTGCTTCCACGGCAGAATTTTTTTTCTGCAACACAGGAGGCCTGAAATCAGTTCTCAGCCAGTGAAGTTAATGTGTGTCCCCTAGCACAGTGTTTGGCACACAGCAGGCACTCACATATCTACTGAATAACTGTCGGGAAAATTTTTTCTGACTTAGTCAAAAATCTCTTGGTAGCACTCACATGCCAAGTTAGTGACAGAGCTGGGACTAGAACCCAGTTCCCTTGACGCTCAGTCCAACACTATTTCCTTACACCAATGCCATCAGGTAACCAACCCTCCCCGAAGGCGTCTGTTGTATGAAGCACCTACACTGTTGCCAGACAAGTGAGAACAGTCTCCTTCACCCAGAAAATCAGGGATGGCCAGCAGCTTCCCTGTGCCTTGCCCTTGAAGACCCGCTTTGCATGATGCAGGAGAAATTATCCCTGATGAACAGGAGAAACCGTGACCCACAATTTCCCCAATGGGGAAGAGAGAGTGCTAAGTAGATGGCCAAGTGAACCCAGGAGTTCAGACCCCAACTTCAGTGCTCTCTTGAGGCAATATGACATAGTGGTTAGAAAATAAGGCTTTAGAGACAATGTCAAGGTTTTACTCGTGCCGCTTCACTTACTGTGGAACTTTAAGCATGTTACTTATCTTCCCTATGCCTCAGTTTTCTAATCTGTCAACTGAGGACAATAATAGTACCTACCTCATAAGGCTACTATGAGGATTAAATGAGTTAATATGTATATAGTAAACAGAACAGAGCCAGCACATGAGTATTCAATAACATCAGCTATGGCTCTCCTCTCTGTACTTCCTTAATGCCTTACCCAGGTGGTGGGTCTCTGCAGCCATGTTTGTACTGTGTGATCAGGATCAAGAACTGACCTTGATCCAAGAGGCATCAGATACTCCGTGACTAGAAGATGTCAGTTTTAGCACACTTCTTGATTCATTCCCAGAAATAAATAGCAAAGAAAAAAAAAAGTTCCCTTTCCAAAGATATGACAGAATAAACTGAAAATCCTTCAAGAACAAAAACATAGAAATACTAGAAAAAGAGCCCAAAACTTGAAAGTGAAGCTGCTCTCGCGGCTAAGTAAAGGAAATCCCCTGGGGTTCAAAAGTAGAAAGGAAACTGAAAACCAGTATAATCAAGAACTGAGTTCATTAGCTATTAGAGAAATGCAAATCAAAACCACAATGACATACTATCTCACACCTGTTAGAATGGCTATTACCAACAATACAAGTAATAACAAGTGTTGGAGAGGTTGTGGGGAAAAAAGAACCCTCACACACTGCTGGTGGGAATGTAAATAGGTACAGCCACTATGTAAAACAGTATGGAGTTTCCTCAGAAAAATTAAGAAGAGAATTCCCATATGACCCAGCAATCCGTCTTCTGGGTACTTACCTGAAAAACTTGAAAACATTTATTTGTAAAAATTTTTGTACCCCTATGTTCACAGTGGCCAAGACATGGAAATAACCAAAGTGTCCTTCAATAGATGATTGGATAAAGATGTGGTACGTATATATATATTATTACTCAGCCATAGGAAAAGATGAAATATTACCATTTGCAACAACATGGATGGATCCTGAGAATATCAAACTAAGTGAAATAAGTCAGAAAGAAAAATCAAGAACCATATGATTTCACTCAAATGTGGGATATAAAACTGAATGCAACAAACAAACAAGACAAGTAAAAACTGATAGACACAGACAACAGTTTAGTTACCAGAGGGAAAGTGGAGAGTGAGTGAGGTAGATACGAGTAAAGGGAATCAAATAATATGTTAACAGAAGGAGATTGACTTTGAGTGGTAAACATACAATGCAATATACAGATGATGTATTATTGAATTATACACTTGAAACCTATATAATTTTATTAACCAATGGCACCCCAACAAATTTAAATAAAAAAAAAAAGAGCTGAGGATTCCATTGTACAGGATAGAGCCTATGACTTACTTTAAAATTGTATACTCATCTAAACCATCATACAGAAAAGAGAGCAATAAAGACATCTCTAATCAAAAATGGAATATTTCCTATATATAGAAAGGATTTATTAAAAGATGTACTTTAACCAAAATATTGGACAACAATATGTAAGACCAGAAGGGTTGCTGGATTAAAACATTTTTATGGTACTTGTATTATTCTAGTTGATTGATTTTAGACATTGTTAAGTATTTGTGTTAAAATTTTTAAGGATACCAAAAAAAGGCCTTAAATAGAATAAATATCTTTCAGACTAGGGAGTGGGGTTGATTAACCCAAAACAAGGCAGGAAATAAAGAAAAAAAGCATAGAAAAAGTAAACTATATAGAAAACATAATTGAATGACAGTTATAAATCCAAGTATATTAGCAATCACAATAGTGATACATTGATTTAACACCCTAGTTAAAAAAAAACAGCAATTATCAGATTGAATTTTTTAAAAAGAAAGCAAAATCCAGTTATAAGACACAACCAAAACATAAGATCATATAGAAGTTGAAAGTAAAAGGAAAGAAAATGATACACTAGGAAAATATTGTTGATATAGTAATAAATAAAAGATGAAATAGACTTTAAGGCAAAAAGAATTCCTGGGCAAAAAAAGGCCACTATAAAGTGATAAATGAAATGGTTTACCAAGACTAGGTAACAAACCTAAATTACACAAATAGCATAAAAATATTAAAAGAATAACTGACAGAATTATTCTTTAAGGAAAGAATTATTAAGGAAAAACAGACAAGTCCACAGCATGATATGAAAATGTAAATGCCCTTTGACGGTAATCAATAAATCTGACAGATAAAATATTAGTAAGTATAGAGAAGATTTGAGCCAATTAATAAGCTTAATTAATAGACATATATAGAACCCTACACATTTTCTCAAGTGTATGTGAAACACTCACCCAAATTGAATGTATTTTATGGCATGGGCAAGCCTCAACAAATTTCGAACAATTCACATCATACAGACTACAATGCAGTTAAGTTAGAAATCAGTAAAACATAATAATAATAATAATCCTAATGATAAGATTTTTAAAAGTAAACACACACATACAGAGTAATTTCTCTGCAATTCACTGTATGTGAATGTCCAATTATCTCAAAGTCATCTATGGATATTTAACTGTCCACACTCTTATATTTGGATATTTAAAAGCCTATTTCTGATAACTCATAGTAAAAGAGCAAAACATAACGAAAATTTAGAAATATGTGTAACTGAATGAAAATGAGAAAAGACATCAAATTTATAGGATGTACCTATATCAACACCTAGAAGGAAATATATGGTTTAAATGCTCACCTTGAGAAATAAGAAGCAAGGACTAAAGTAACAGACTGGTTCAACTCAGGAAGATGAACCACAACAGAGTATGTAAACACAAAAACTAAATGAAAAATTTATAAAGAGGAAATAATTTTTTAAAGGCAAAAAAGAGAGGATTAAAATACCAAAAGCTGATTCTTTGACAAGACTAAAATGATAGACAAATCTGTGACAACTTTGATCAAGATTAAGAACAACATTATGCCATTAAATTTAAAAACAGACAAAATAGATCATTTTTCCAGAAAGGATTTACTAAAACCAAAAAAAAAAAGAAAGAAAGAAAAGAAAGAAAGAACAGGAATAATCCTATAGTTGTGCAAAATGAATCAGTAGTTAAAAATCTACCAAAAGAAATACCATCAAGTCCAGATAGTGTTACAGAGGAAGTCACCAAACAAGTGATAAATTGATTTAACATCCTAGTTAAAAAAATAGCACAGATAATTCCTATCTTATACAAACTCCACCAGTGAAAATAGAGTTCTGTTTCTCAGTTCATTGAATAAGGCTTACATAACCTCGATACCAAAATCCGATAAGGACTATAAAATGAAATTCATAGGCTAATCTTACTCCTGAGCATATATGCAAAAATCCTTTTTTAAAATGCTAAATGAAGATATCAATCTAAACCCAGAAATTTTGTGTAACAATAATATAAGGGGAAGGAGGTGGGGTGGTGTAGCTATAAAAGTGTAGCCCAAGGGATCTTTGTGATGAAACTGTTCTGTATATTGATTATGGTGGAAGTCACATGAATCTATACATGTGATAAAATTGCATAGAATACACACACACACACACACACACACACAAATGAATGCATGTAAAACTGGTGAAATCTGAATAATGTGTCCTATCAATGTCAGTTTCCTGGTTATGATATTAGGCCATAGTCCGGCAAGATGTTACCATTATATGTGAATCTGCAATTCACTGTATGTGAACCTACAATTATCTCAAAATTAAAAGTTAAAAAAATACATTTTGATCAAGTCGGGTCAGTTTCCCCCAGAAATTCAAGGATGGCTTAGCATTAGAAACTCTACTAATACATTACCATATTCATAGATTGACAGAGGACAAATGGCATCATTAAGAAACTACAGGAAATGTAATATATAATGGAAAATAGGAGCAATCGGAAAAGAACTTCCACGAGCTCTGCCATCACCTACCTATCTACCTGCACCTGTGCTCTGACTCTCTGTGGATAAACTGTCCATGCTTTTCCACTTACTTGCTAGATCCTACCCTCTTTGCTGTACCAAATTTCCCCCTTTCTCTTACATCATTAATTTCCCCCTTTCTACTGGACAATTCCCATCAGCATACACACATAGAGTAATTTCTCCCATCTACTAAACAAAACAAAACAAACAAACAAACAAAGCTCCCCTCAATCCTACAGCCCCTCTACTACTATCCTATTTCTTAGCTCCCTTCTACAGCAAAGCTCCTCAGGAGTTGTCTGTGTCAACCACCCCAAATTGCTCTTCTATTTTCTCTGAAACCCACTCCAATCCACCACTCTACACAGCTCCTCTTGTCAGGATCTCCAATGTTGTGTGTGTTACTAAAGCCAATGGTCCATTCTCAGGTACTATGGGGAAAGGAAGGAGGGAATGTGCAGAAGAAAAGTCATAGCTCCTGTCCCTGAAAGGCATACTTGGGGACATAGCCATGGCAATGAGTCGACTGAATAAAGGATCAGCAGTGGAGTGTAGCAGAAGGAGCACTGGCCTTGGAGTCACAAGATTCAGGTCATAGAAGTGACTCTGGCAGGAAACTGTGGGACCTTGCACAAGTCAATTAACCTTTCTGGGTTTCCACATCTGTAAACAGGGATGTTACTGCCACCTACTGCATAAGACTGTCATAAAGAATACTTAATGTACAAGTCCCTAGGTTATTTCTAATTCTCGGGCTGAGCACAAAATAATTACATAATAGAAGAATGCTGCCCTTCTTGATCCCTTACCCCCCACAAAGTCATCTTCTAGCAGTCTTTGTACCCAGTGTTTTACTATGCCCAGAGTAAAACCAAGGCTCAGAGAGAGAGGAAATCATCCCTCCTGGGCATCCAGCTTTGCTAGCAGCACAGTGAGTCTGAGTCTGTGAGGTTGAGAAGAAACCCTAGACTGGTTCAAGCCCCTAAGGCTGGGGTCTTATCCTAGGAGGGGGTCCAAAGTAGAGAAGAATGGGAAAGAATTACATACCACTACTCCCTGGTTCTTCCCTGGCAGGACCTCGGTCACATACTTGGTGATGCTGGCACTCTGTAACTGCAGTCTCTCACACTGGTCCACAATCTTGTTCTGCAACACAAATGACACCCATGGTGTCTTGATCCATTCACTCTATTCCATTGAGTTTTTCCTTTTACCCCATCTCAGCCATCCACACCCACTGTCATATGCCAGACCTCATCATTATTGAAAACTATACCACCTCCAAAATCTTCATTTCAATGATCCCACACCCTGTCTACCACTTCCCCTCCTTCTGGACCACTAACTCTAGAATTTCCATTCCAACAATTCTTCCGTTCAGTTGGAGCTACCAATACGTTAGTCTTAACCACTTTTCACCACCCATCATCCTCTTTTGTGGCCTCGTTTCCATCTTTCTCCTGAAATCCAGTGGCCTATCATTATAATCACTTTCCTGCAAGTACTCTCAGTCCTTCTTCATACCCACTTCTCTGACCCACCATACCTGCACCTGAGCAGACGAGCATGGCTTCTCAAGCTTCTCTTCCTCAAGTATTCTCCCCATTAAATGACAGCATTAACCATTAATATCATTACTCAGAAAAAAAAAAAAAACAGCAGTTACCCTCCAACCCCGTATCTGATCCATCAGTGAGTCCCATCTCCAAAATCTCTTCCTCTCCTCTGGGCACTTCTGCTCACCTCCACTCCTGCTGTTCCACCATTATTTACCAGATCACCATTATCTCTCACAATGACCACTGTGAGAGCCTCCTAACTGAGCTTCCATTCTTGAACCCCACCGTTAGACACTGCCACCTTTGTAAGAAAATCAGATCAGGTCACTCACTGTCCCTGCTCAAAACTTTCCAATGACTTTCCAAAACACCCACAGTGAGATGACATCAAGCTTTTTACCTTAGCCAACAAGGCCCTACCCGATGCGACTCTGTACCTCTGCTTTTACCACTCTCCACACTGGCCTTCTTTCTGTCCCATAAACACACCAAATTTGTCTGACTTCAGTGCCCTTGCACCTGCTGTTTCTTCCCCCTCCCAGCAGTCTTCTCCCATATACCTGTCTCGCTCCTCCAGCCCATTCACATGTCACTTATTCAGAAACGTTCCCTGACCACCCCACAGCTCATTCCCTTAACTCTGCCTATGTTTCTCCCTGGCATCATCACTCTCTGACTATATATTATGTGTTTGTTTACCCTTTTTTTTACCCTTTTCCCTCCACCACTGGAACATAGGCACCATGACTTTGATTTACTCTCCTTGTTTCACTACCTAGAAGAGAGTTACTATACATAGAAGGCCCTGAATAAATATTTGTTGAATAAATGAAACCCACTTCCTTGACACAAGAAGTTCAGCAGTTTACAGCTGCCAAAGCTGTAAGTATCGCCCATGAAAGCAGGGGAGAGTTTTAGAAATGAAGAAGCTGAGGCCCACAAGCACTGACTTGCCCGAGGAGATATGGCCAGGCCCCTGCTTTTCCACTCCATTTCTCCTTATAACAACCAGAGCCTTTCCAAGCAGCAGCCCCTCCACTATCTCTCCTAAGAGCACTGCCCTAGTTCCATCTGCCAGAAGGCAACTCAGCTACCTCTTCCAGGAAGCCCTTGTAAATCCTTACCTCCTCCCTCCCCTGCCCGCCTCAATCAGGAATTAGACTGACACTTCACCAGTCCAAAATACAAAGTTATAGAATTGAGCTGATTGGGAGGAAGCTGAGTTCTTTCCACACAGGACTGAAGGGACTGAGCCTAGCTTCTGAAACACGACAGGGGCAGAAATCCAGAAGGTAAGTGAGAAGTTGTTTGAATGGCTGCTGTTTTTGTCCAGTTCAGAAACAATCTTGCCCTGGGGTGAAATTTCTTTGCTGGCTGGAGGGATAGGGAAAGGAGCACAGACAAAGTCACGATCTAATCAAAATTGGAGGGAGAAAGGACAAGACGCACCTCCCCCCAGGCAAAGCACTGGATATGCCTAGGGCCTCAGGAGGGTCCAGGGAAGGCTCCCCAGGCCCGAGTGCATTCCAACACAAGCACCAGGCCTGCCACTCTGCCCCAGGCTTCACCCCTTCCACCATTCGAATTCAGCCCTGACAGGCAACGTTTTTTTTTTTTTTTTTTAAGGTTTTCATTAAATTCTCACTCCCATTAGCTTCACTTCCTCCCTCCAACCACTGAAGCAAAGTGGTAGTGGTTTCCTCTGGCCTAGTCAATGACTGCCCTGGTCCAGCCTCTGAACAGTGGGAACCTTGAGGGAGTCACTGCTCTGTTCTGGGCCTCCATTTTCTCATCTATAAAATGTGGATAGGACTGCCACTTCAAAGGCTTGGTCTGGATGAAAGAAAGGATGATATTCAAGTGCTTCGGAACTTGTGAAGTTTCTATGCATTATGCAAGTTCATTAAACCACATTACCCAAGTTTCTTTTCATTCACTACTGTGGATAATGGTGACAGGTAAGACCAACCAGGAGCTTACAGGTGTCACTGAATACCTGAATCCCTCCTGGTCCCAGCACCCTGTCAGATGTATTTGTTACAGTCTAGACTATGTAGGCAAGTCCCCAGCTAGAGTCCTCAGCCTCACAGCTGGGCAAACTCCAGGGAGAAGTTGGGAAAATCAACTTTTAATCATATTGCAAGGAAATCCCCAGGGGCCACAGGTATGTGGGGGGAAGAAAGAAGCCCCAAGGTGACTTCGACTCTCCAGTCTCAGCAGCTCAGGGCAGGGGTGTTGACAGAAAGGTGACCAGCCTGGATCCAAGTGGAGGGTGGAGACGGGGAGAACCCTAGGGTTCCAGGAGGAACCTCTTGATATCCTCCTTCGCTCCCCCATTTACTCGGGTAACACCAGCTTGAAGTATATACAGTCAAGGCCAATCCTGAAAAGGAAAAGAAATTGCTTCACCAGGAAACCCGAAGGGTGCCTGAGGAGAGGGGTTTTGAACGAATGGGCTGAGGAGTGAGGAGGGGCTGGATTTTTCACCAGAGGTCAGCTGCCCCCCCCCCACCCCGTGGAAGTTGGGGCAACTGGAACAGCAGAGCCTTTTATTGCCCAAGGCCAGGCCCAGCTCCCAACCTGTTCAACAGAGCAACGGAGAAACGGCAGCTGGATCCACCACTATGTGATCTCACAATCTTATTTATATCGCATAACTCTATTAAATGCGTGCAATTTGTTGCCACCAAACTACAGATGAGGACACTGAGATTCAGGGAGTTGCGAGACTCACGAGGAGGACAGACAGGCGGGATCCAAATGCAGGTCTGCCTGACCCCGGCCGCCACACCCTTAACCGCCTCGTTCTACCGTCAGTGCCACTGCGGAGGCAGGGCTCCTGGCCCCGCCGCCGGGTCAGCCTGGCCCCAGGCTCCCGGGTCCCCGGCCGGGTGTCGCCCAGCACGCCTGCCTCCGGCGCGCCCTCCTTCCGGAACCCCCGCCTTGTGGCGCCCACGCCCGCTCACCCGCAGCTCTTCTGCGCGCTCCTGCGCCGGGCGGATGCGGTGTCCCTGGCAGCGGCCGCCCAGCTCCGCGCAGGCGGCGCACACCGGCCGTCGCTCGGAGCAGCAGAACCACCTCAGAGCCTGGCCGTGCTCGGGACAGAGCGGCTCCGACTCGGACCCCGACCCAGGTCCTGGTCTCGGACCCAGACCCTGCCCCACGCTCTCCGCTGACATGGCCGAGCGCCCGCCGGCGCCGCGCGCTCCACCTGTCGCAGGTGGCTGCGGGGCGGGGCCTCCATGACCCCGCCCCGGGGCCCCGACGGGCGTCCCCGCGCGCGGTGACCGCGCTTCCTCCCCACGGCTCACCGGCCCGTGGGTGGGCGCCGCGGATCCACGTTCGGATACTGGCCCGGATCCCGCCCGCTTCGGCAGTTATTTTTATTTCATTTATTTATTTATTTTTGCTGAAATGAATAGCGTTATACCAACATAAAACCAGATATTAATGTAACGTTGAAAACTTAGTTGAGCACTTGTAAGTACCAGACTTTTGCTAAGCGCTTTGTAAGAGTTCTATCAGGTAATACAACTGCTTTCTTTGAGAGGCAGCTTTAGACAAGGCTAGCTTAAAGGTAGGTTCTGTTATCAAACAATCTGGGCTCAAGTCCCGTATGGCTGGCTGCCCATTGGCTGAATACTCTCCAGGGCCTCAGCTGTAAAATGAGGATAAGGAGGGTACCTACCTCACAGATTTGTGCTGAGGATTAAATGAGTTAAAACACTTAAAACAGTATCTGCAGCGCGGACAGGCTGCAACTAAGTGTCTGCTGATAGTACAAGGGAAGAACTATGATTCCCATTTTTATAGAGTTTAAGTAACTTGCCAGGGGTCACATTAATAATTGATAGCAGTGAGATTGGAAACCAGGCAGTTTGACATATGGTTAATACGATTGATAATTGTAATTGCATATTAATGCCTAATGAGGAACATCTGTGTTAGCCTGATTTCCCCCAAAGTATTTACATTCAAATTTTAATTTGAAAAAATTTTGAACTAGAACCGAAAAAAAATTAATGCATGTTCATTGAAGAAATTAGACTATGCAAATAAGTACCACAATGAAAAACCCATCCCCAGGGGGAAAAAACCCAACAGCACTGCCAATATATATGTGACCTGTCTTGAGGCTTTTTTTCTTAGGATCTGGTAAATCAGTCTAAGCCCAAATTGAACCCTCTGCTGAGCTCCAGCCCAGTCTTTCTGGGCACACAAGAAGAGCACTGCTTCTCAACCCCCAAATTATATTTTAGGAGGTCTTGGCAGAGGGCCGAGGAGAGAACTCAGCCAAAGAAAGAAGGAGCCAGGCCTTTGACTTCAGAGGGTATCCTGAGTTCAGAACTGGACACTTGTGAGAGCAAAATCAGAAAGAGAAACATCACTACATCCTGCAACTTGTTGGAGCTCAAGCACCTCTACCCTGAGGTGCCTCTGAGCGGCTGCTACACAAAAGAAAGAGAAACTTTCCCTTCTCTCAATCCCTACAGCTTCAGGCCCTGAGGGTAAGAACAGCTAACAGCCCAGAGCTATGTCACTTAACAACTAAGGGATCTTAGTCAGATTATTTGGCCCTGCCGTGTCTCAGCTTCCTCATCTCTAAAACGGGGTGTAGTAACATCTATCTCTGAGGGCTGCTTCAAGAATTAAACTAGATCTTGTCTGCAAAGATCTGTTAGCTTGGGTGTATGGCATACACTTAGGGACTAATAAATATTTTATTATACATGTAAGGATCAGTAAGTATACTTGTAGCAGTTTTTTAGAACGTAAATTGTGTGACGTTCTTTGGTGGGGGCCGGAATGCAGCGTTACTGGTATCAAAAGAAGTTTCTAGTGCAATCCCAATAGGAGGATGAAGACTGCATAACGGCATTTTCCCTCTTCTAGGGGTGGGGAAGGAAATGAGCCACCGTAATTAGAGATTGTGGTTAGAAATTTTTGTTCTAAGGACTGGGGGTAGGGAGGGCTATTAACTCTTATGGTAAAAACAAAGAAAACAAAGAGGTGATTTTGTGTGATGCGAAAAGAGACTGTGGCGGGCAGGGGGAAGAAGAAAGGGTTAAGGTCCGTGGGGAAAGTGGGGCTTCTCTTCATCAAGTGTGACCCTAGAGCAGTCAGTGGCCCTAGCCACACAGAGGGACTAGGAAGTGCAAGGAGCTGAGGTGGGAGTGGATTTGCTTTCATAAAATTGGGATCATCTGTTCCACCATCCAGAGGCCCTTCCTTTAATGTGCAGGAGGCCCGACCCATGTCCCCACATGAGGCCTCAGGACACTCATAAACCCCCATATGGTGGCTCTGAAGCTTTATCAGGCTTCAGAATCACCCTGGTGGGCATGTAGACTTTCTAGTAAGATTCTCATTCATCAATCCTGGGATGAAGCCAGGAACACACATTTGTAGCAGTTACACTGACACCAGGATACAAATGAGCCCTCTGACTACCAAAAACACTGCCTTAAGGCAGTGGCCACCCTTTAATAGGTGGTGAAATCAATTTAAGGGCTGGAGACCAGCATCTTAGAAAAAAAGAAGAAGAAAAGAAAAAAGGGAAAAAAGAGAAAACATTGGTCATACCAAGAGTCTTTTGTTTCAGTTAAATATAGTACATATACATTTATGAACACTGGGGATCAAATGTATTTCTTACTGAGGGTCATGGTCAGAAAAGTTTGAAAGGTGCTGCTCTAAGGCGACCTCAGGAGCATGGGTGGGAGTAGGGAAGGCTGTACTTGAACTTTAAAGCTTGCCTAAGGAGGACCCCCTGAGCTGGGGACAGAAAAGAATGGACACCTTTGTTACATTTTAGTCATTCAACAGATTTATCGAGCACCTACCTATGTGTCAGCCTTATTTAAAACACTGAGCCTACCACTATAAAGAACAAAGTCTACTCTCCTAGACAAATAAAACAAATGAAAGTGTAATATGACATCGGTAAGTGATAAGAGCTGTGAAAAAGACTCAGACATTGGAGAGAAGAGAGCTGGATGGAGGTGCTGATCTAGAGAGGATGATCTAGGAGTGGCACTGGGACTGTGCCCTGGATAAAGACAGCAAGCATGCCTGGAATAACTGGGAAAGGAGCTCTGCAGACAGAGGGACCAGCAAGGGCAAAATTTCTTTTTATGCCATAAACTCTGCTCCCCACTCCCCTCACCAAAGAATCACGCAGAATTTATATTCTGAAAAGGTGCTACAGGTATATTTACACACCCTCACATATTCATTAGCCCCTGACTGTATGGCATAGAGGGGAAAGTATTTTTCTAAAATTGGGATTATCTTTACATTCTGCTCTGTAACCTGCCTTTTCACTCGCTCATTTATGACATTTGGCTTTGGATTTTTTTTTCTTCACCTTTTTGATAATGAGCACTTGGGAAATTCTATCAGAAAGGACTGTTTTTCCCCAGCCTTTACTGTGCCTCCGGCCTGCTCTTCAACCGGGAACCCAGCCCTTGTCTGCTTGCCAGGTGGGGCTCTTGGTTAATCTCTGGCCCCGCCTCACCCCGTGCCTCCTTCCTCCTCAGACCCTGATCCAACCACCGTCTCTGGTGTTGGGGCTGGAAATCATCTGACTGGGGTTTGCGTGGTTTCCAGGAGTGGCAAGAAAACTGTCAATTCTGCGGCTTCTTTTGTGACGTTTTCACAGCACAACCAGCTTCAACTGTCACCTTTAAGAACTTGGCCGCCTGCCAGGGCAGACAGACTCAGACCACATGGGTTCCATGTGATGAAGTCCAGGCCCCAAGAAGAGAGAGTCCTTTCTGCCCTGGCCAGACCAGACTAGACTCAATGAGACAAGGTCTCATTTCCAGAGGATTCTTAGGATCGGCACACTTCAGAGGAGGGACAATGTCAAACTGGGCAAGTCCAGGAGAAAATAACCAGTTCAGGCAGTAAAGAGCCAAGAACTAGGATTATATTTCTATAAGGCAGAATTGGAAGCACTGGTAGTGTTAGGTCGACAGGATGAAAGGCGAAGGGGAACAAGAGGGGACATGAAATGGTTGCTTACACTCGGAGCTTTCTATCCTGAATCCTAATTGGTTGGCCATGACTATCTTCCCCTTTTATTCTTTATTCAGAAATACTCATTGAAGATCTACTGTGTGATAGACCTGTGCTGTCCAATACTATATCCACTAGCCACATGTGCCTACTTGAATTTAAAGTTAAAATTAAAGACAATTTAAAATGCAGTTCTTAAGTTGCACTAGATAAATTTCAGATGCTCAATAGCCACATGTGGCTCAGGGCTGGCATACTGGACAGTGCAGATATAGAACACTTTCCTCATGGTAAATGTTTTATCACAGTTCTGTGATGGACCCTGTGTTAGAGACCAGCAATAAATACAGGTGTAAATAAGACTTAGTCACTGCTCACATGGAGCTCACAGGCGAGTGAGAGATAAGCAAATGAAAAATTATGTTATATAGGGAAAAGTGTGCAGGCTTTGGAAGCACAAAGGAAGGATAGCTAACTCAGTTTGAAGGAGGAGAGGAGTGATGAGGAAAGACATGAGGGTAGAGAGGGAACTGGCCTCTAAGCTAAGGATAGTTATCCAGACAAAGATAGGTGAGGGGATGTAAGGAGATACTCTGAACAGAGATACACCATGTACAAGGATTCAAAGAGGACAGCGAAATGAGCCAGGGAGCTGCAAGTAATTTAGACCATTGAAGTGTGGGTAGCAGAGGCAGAAGATGAGGCAAAGATATATAGCCAACCTTATAGACCCAATGAAGGAATTTGACTTCACCTTGGATATCAGTTATTTGCTGTGTATAACAAGCCACCCAGAGCTTAGTGGCATAAAATAACAACTGTTTATTTGCTCACAGTTCTGTGCATTGACAAATTGGGCTGGGCTCAGATGGGCTGTCCTGACGGTTACGCATGTGGTTGCAGTTATCTAATGACTCAACTAGAGCAATGGTCTAAAATGGTCTCTCTCGCATATCTGACATATGGTACTAGTTATTGGATGGGCCATGTCTTAAATAGTCTAGCCTGGGCTTCTTCTTATGGTGGCTGTGTTCCAAGAAAATGAAAGCAGCAACTATAAGGCTTTTGAGGCTTAAACTCAGAAATAGCACAATGTGACTTCACCACATTCTATGATCAAAACAGGTTACAAGGCCAGCCCTGATGGGAGAAGCTACAAAGAATATGTGATAATTTTTAATCTATCACACCTTAACTGAGGTAATTGGTAAAGAGATTTTTATTTTTAGGATATTTAGGAGGTAAAATTGAGAAGTCTTGGGGATTGTTCTGGAATAAGGAAGATAGGGTGAAGTTACAAATGACTCTTAGATCCTTGCGTGGGTGATTGGTGAATGGTAGTGCCCCGCATTCAGAAAGAAAAGAGGAAGAACAGGTTTGGGGGGAAGATAATGTTTCCAGTGAGTCATGTCAAGGATGAGGTGTATTTTACATAGCCAGATGGAAATGGGAAGGAAGCAGGTGGATATACAGGTCTGAGAAAAGTCTAGGTAGATAGACTAGTTTCGAAGTCTCAGGTGCCTTAAGCCTAAAGCATCTTCCAGGGGGCTATATCCCCAGAGCTGAAGCATCTTGAGGTTATGGACCTGGTAAGTCAATTGTGGCTGTACTTAGCCTAGTCTGATGCCCCAAGGCAAAGCAATCAGTCTCTCCTGCTTGAAGGTTGTTGTGGGAAAGAGGGATTAAGCTTGTATAGAGAGCCCTCGGCTCTGACTAAGATCGGTGTTGCAAGTGGCATGGAGGTAGATCCCAGCTCCTGACAGGAGGAAGTCTAACAAGCCACTGACTGGGAAAGTAATGAGTACATCATTACTAAGGGAGTGTCAACAGGGGCCAGAAGAAACCTCTTTAGGGATGCTGTGGAGGGGACTCCTCCTCTGGGTTGGAAGAGAGACCCAGTCATCAGCCTTGATATTCAATAGAGGTAAATGTCCCTCACCACCCTTCCCCTCATTCCCACAGGCACCTAACTTTTAGAAACTTCACCGAAGGCAGTTCTGCTGGGAAGTCAGCAGGGCAGGAGACACTAGAGTGCAAAAGAAATGTGGGCTAGGATCCCTGTATTCACTCATTCATTCATTCATTCACTCAACAAACATTCCACAAGCCTCTACTGTACACCAAGCCCTGTGCTATGCTCTAGAATACAGAGACCAATGGACTCTAGTCTGGAAGCAATGAGACTGCAGCTTGGTCATGTAGCAGCTATTAGTTTCCAGAACTGTCTTCCCACTGGATCTCAAGAAGGATTGAGGGATCCCTTTGCCATGGTGGTGGTCTGCAGAAGTTTGATGAAAGAAACAGTGAAAAGAATGAAGGAATGGGGTCTCTCGGGAAGTGTTCAAAGGAGGTTTCTCTGCCTGGGTGGAATCAGAGAACACTCCAAAGAAATAAAGCGAATAACAATTTAAAGGGTGACCTTTGTTAAGTTTTTTCTCCGTGAATATTATGGTACCCGATTTACTTTTTTTATATAGATTCTCTGGCAGCGTGGTCTTGGGCACATCTGTCCCTTCTCTGGAACCTTATCAACGCATTATTGCAGTAAGAAAGCAGGGCGGGGCGCTCTCGGCTCAGCCGCTGGGAAACGTCAGGAAAGCGGAACCACGAGTCGGCAGCAGGTGAGGACGCCCGGAGGCTTTTCGCCCGGACTCCCACCCTAGCGACAAGCGCCTCGTTGCTAGGGGTGGAGGTACCTGAGGCTGTGCAGCGTGGAGGCTGCGGTAGACCTTTGGCTCCGCGCCCTCGCCGGCCTCAGCTCCGGGCTGAGTAGCTTGCCGATGGGTATGGAGCCCGACGGGGGAGGAGGGACTCAGCGGGAGGGCGACAAAGTGGGAGTCCTCAGGCTCTCCATCCGCAGACGCCTACCTGGCCGAGGCGAGGAGAGAGTTCCGAGGGCTGGTCTTGGGTTGGGTGACGCTAGATTCCCATCCTAAATACATATCAAAAATAAGTTTTGGCTGTCCGCATGGACTGGGTGAAGGACATTAGTAATCTGAAGAGCCAGAAAGGAAAAACCGCACACAGGTTGTCCTCAAAGCTTGGGGCAATCTTGAGATTCTGGCCTAGTACAGACTCCTTGTGTGACTCTGGGAAAGACCCTATTATTTTCTGGGCCTCCATTCCCCCTATCTGTACTATTAGAGGTTTGAATTAGACCATCTCCAATGTGCTTCTACCATGATTTTGTATTTGAGTTTTGGTTTACATGCCTCAGTCTCCCAGAGTGTACGTTAAATGTGTGTAGAGGGAGATACGGGGAGAGGGAGGGTAATGTGAAATCAACATTTACATAAATAGTGGACCAACAGGCCAGGAAATAAGGTCTGGTTCTCCACTTCTGTCCATGTGTGATCTTCAGCAAGACACAACCCTCTGAGTCCCGGTTTCTTCGTGGAAAATAATAGTTGGGTGTATGCTGGAGTGTATCAAAGCATGTGGCACTGGAGAGCTAAAAGAGAATTTTCTGAGTTATGTTTGGGGTGACCATTGTGTATCTCAAGGTTTCTGGAAAGCAAATTGAGGCAGAAAAGGATCCCAGGATTCAGATTTAGGCCTGGTTCCATGAAGAACCAAAACAAACTTCCAGAGCCATAATTGAGTTTATGGTTTTCCCAAGTTCTCACCATCCTTTCCAGGCCTGAAATTGGATAGGGAAGGGTAAGTGCTCCCTGAAGGATTTGCTTTTGTGGCGTTTTAAAGGACTTATAAATTGTTGGGTCCATAAAAAGCTTCTTGATAAGCAAACTCTTCACTTTAATATGCTATTCATTCATTCATTCATTCATTCATTCATTCATTTATTCAACAGATATTTGCTTTGCATCCATTCTCCCAGGTTATGCTTAAAGCACATATACAAAAATGAACAAGACACTATCCCTCCTGTCAAGTATAGTGCTGTTCACAATATAAATAGTCGAACATAACTGAATAGTATTTTCATTTCTAAGATTAGTCAACTCATAATAAAATTACAACATAGATTTTATCTAACTACCTATTCTTTGTTCTCGATATTTTAAATTGCCTTGGTAATATATGATATAATAAATTCTTAGCCTTAGTGTGATCAATCACTCTGGTAAGGGGACAAAATTGGTTTCAGTTTAATATTCTCTAGACTCACAAATCCATTTGTATATGTTCTCTGTTTGTATGTGTTATGTATGTTTAATATATGTGTATTAAGAACAATAGTAAAGGTGGAATTGCTACTTTTAATACTGCAATCACTGTTAATCTAGTAATCATGTTAGTAACCATCATTTACCTTCAACAGTTTTCCAAGCTGAACTGAGAGCTTTCTATGCACTACCTTTTGTAGAGATGCAGTATAGTATGCTGGTCAAGAGCAAGGCCTCTGGAGTCAGACTGTCTAGATTCAGGTTTCAGCTCTTCCACTTATTTGCAATATATTTGTAAACTTGGGCAATTTATTTAGCATCTCTGTGTCTCAATTTCTCATCTGTAAAATGAGGATAGGAACTATTTCAAAGGCTTGTGGAATAGATTAAATGAGTTAAATATAAATCACTTAAAATAGTCCTTGGCACATCTTAAGTGCTATTTTTAATCTTCACAGAAGGCCAGTTATAGAGTTATCCTCCCATTTTGCACATAGGAAACTGAGACTTAGATTCAACAACTTATCTAAGGTCATAGTAGAACCGTAATTCAGACCTACCCCTAACAGCAATGCCAATGCACTTAGTCGAATGTTATTCTGATTTTTCTGTGCTGCTCTTAATTCTTAGAATAAGCTAAACTGTCAATCGATAATTAAAATTTATTTGAATTCTTAAGATAGAGTTGTTAAAGCGCAATAAAACCAGTTTCTTCTTTGTAGATGTTTGTAATGGAAAATCTGGACTAGAAGTCAAGAGGTCTACTTAGATATAATTTTCAGTAATATTTCTGTTCTCATTCTTCAGATCTTTAAATAAAGGGTTTTATATGTGATTTGAAAAAGCTCTTTCATCTCAAATTCTGTGATTCATACTTATTAAAATATTATTTTAAAAGGAGAAATTGCCTTTCTCACGAAAACAGTAAGCTCTGAAGTAAGCAGTCACCTCTGAAGATTTTTGATGAACAGAAATACTGAGTCAAATAAAAATATTTGATGATGCATTAGAATATATTCTATTTTGCATATTTAAATATTATGGTATACTTCCCCTATTATTGAAATGTGAGACTTGTAAAATTTTGGAATTTTCTAAGATAGCTCTCTTTGTGAGGGAAAATACTTAATCTCTTTAATAAAAAGGTCTTTATTTACCTTATAAATCTCCTTTCTGTGCAAACATATGCTTAGACAGAGAAGAGATTAATTTAAGCATCTTTTCACTAATTACAGAGATTAAGAAGTGGCCACCTGAACTATTTTCCAAAGGATAAACATTGCAAGGCATTGAATACAGCAGTTCACCAAGAAGATCCTATTGGTTTGGGGGTAAGTCATTCTAAAAGTTATCTTTTCCTTAGAATGTCCCATGAACTCTTCAGTTCAGGTGGAGTGTATGGCTCTCTGAAGATACCAGTTAAGAATCTAATCAGTTTTCATCAGAGCCAATCCATTTATAGCATCTGCAGTTTCCAGTGACCTAGATCTATGGATGGCATCTGTCCTTAGTTTGATGACAATGTTGAAAAATGGGTTAGACTGGCAGATAGGACGCCCTGCAACCTCTTTATATTTACAAACAGTACAACTTCCCAAACTTTTTGCAAACTATCCTGTCAGCCCATCTGTTGCTTATTACAGAGAATCCTAGAATGTCTGAACTGGAAGGGACCTTAGATTCACTACTTCACAACAAATGTTTTTACACTGTGCAAGCCACTTGAGGTACAAAGATGGATAAGACAGTCCTCTTAGAGAGAACATAGTCTACTAAAAATCATTTAATCTGATTTCACATTTTATCAATGGGGAGACTGAGGTATAGAGTGAGGAATGGAGGAACTCAAGGACACATAGTGACATGAGGCGGAGCCGGGGCTAGAGCCCAGGGCTCTTCATGTCACACAGTGTTCTTTCTGCTGCATTGTTTCTGTACTGGTTTCCTCTTCTTGTCAGGAAGTCAATTCTGGCAGCTTCTCAAAATGTAGGTTGAAATTCTTCTGGAACACTATTTGTTAATAGTAATGAAATGATTGAGAATACTTGGTGAGTTTTAGCTGCTGTTCTCCCTGTAGACTGTTCTTCCTAGAACTAGGCTGGTCATGCCCTTAAGAAACTCATCTCCTAGTATTTCTTTAAGCAAAACCCCAGAAGAGATGGGACTGGGTACTCCCACCTCCCCACTAACTTCCCTCCACCCTCTGGTATCTCAGGCAGAGAAAACAGAGTGACTGAGAATAGCCCCTAGTCACATGCCTTTAGTCCAAGCATGTATCCATGCTGGCCACATCTTCTGGTTTCTCTTTTTTCTCCATCTGTTTAAGCAGTATAGACCTGCACAAATTAATTGTTTGGGAAGTATTTCCTGAATGAGTGTATGGATGAGCATCTCTCTTTCTATTTTACTCTAGCCTTGACAGTTGTTGGGGACAATACAAGTAAATCTAGAAAACATTTAATAATTCTTTCTATTTTAATATACCATATAATTCACGATTGACATTATTTAAGTTCTAGGTTAGTGGTTCTCAAATTTTTTGGCCTCAAGACTCCCTTTAACTCTTAAAAATTATTGGAGACCTCAAAGAGCTTTCATATTAGTTTAATTATGTTTTTGTTTATCTGATAATGTTTTATTGTAGGGTACATTCCCAGGACCATGAGAGTGAAGCAGAGAAAGGAGGAAAAGCATACAATTAGTTTTTTTCAAAAAAAAAGGATATGTTTTTATATGACCATTGTTGGGGAAGAACAAACTTTCCTCTATCCTCAAGGTTCTTTGGGCTGGTCTAATAATCAAATTGACATGAGGCTGATTAGCAAGAGAAAATAACCAAATTTAATACATACGTATGTATGGGAAACCTGCATGTATGACAGAGTCAGAGACCCACATGCATGAGACATTCAGAGATAGAAAGGGGGATTGAGGTACATCCTGAGCTAGGGACCAGGTAACACACCGTGGAGCGTCTAAGGGTCATCGTGGGATGATAAGAAGAGCAGATATTTATTTAATAAAAGTTTTCCCTGACATATAGGTGAGTCAAAAAGATTATCACGTACAATCTCTTATTATGTAAGGCCCCTGATCCAAGTTCTTCTTGGTAGTTAAATTGGGATGGAAGGCAGAAGTTTCTCTTGAGTCTGAAGCTAAAATGGCCTTTAGCTTAAAATAATGTACATATCACAGAAACACATCTTGGGGTGACCCATTCTGAACCCCCACATTATACTACCACCGTCATGCCTAACAAAATTAACAATTTGTATTCTTTTTACGGAACAGGGAACACAACTTCCAGCAGCCACGAGGGATGCTACTACTCAGGTGCCAACTGAAACAAGCTCTTCCAGAGAAGGTTTTGTGTGGGTTCTGTGCTGTGATGGGGAAACTGCAAAGCAAACTCAAGCACAGCACTTACAAATACAGGTACAGCAATCCTACCTTGGGATCCCAAGTTTCATCTCACTCTGTTAAAATTCTCCACTTAAGAAAGAGAAGGCCCAGAGCAAGTATTGATGACCTTTCCTAAACAGTTTGGTCTAGTTTTTTGAGGGGATGAGGGATAAGAAACAGTCGGCTCAGTAGCTAGTGTCTGCAGCCACACAGGGAGGGACCCTACATCTTAGGAATCATCTCTAGAATGAGTAAAGACCCCTAGCTTCTTGGCATCAGGATTCCTTTTTATCAGATTCAGTCATTCTGAGAATTTACAGGGTTAATAATACCACTCTGGCAATGCCAGTGAATCTCTCTTCTCACTCCTTTTCCATCTTTCTCCTCGGCCTGGTCTGAATCGTTGCCTTCACTCACTCACACATACTCTTCTTCTCCTTGCTCCACTGTGCACTCCCATACCGCTGGGAGGCTCATTTTTTTTATCCTCTCTTTAGCAGGCCAGATGGAATTATAGAAGAGAGAATTCAAACCAAAGCTTTTCAAGAATATAGCCCAGCTCATGTGGATACTGTCTCTGTTGTTGCTGCTCTGAACTCAGACCTTTGTGTCTCCGGAGGAAAAGATAAGGTGAGGTTTGCAGTGTATCCCAGGAACCAACTTTTGGCAGAGGAGGGAAGATGTTTGGGAAGGAAGCACTGGTTTTGCATTTCTGGCAGCAGTGTTGAGTAGTATAAGTTTCAGCTTTCGAGTTAGACTGGGTTTAAATCCCTGCTCTACCACTTCCTATTACTTTGAGCAAGTCTTTTAATTTTCTTGCACTTCAATCTCTTATCTATTAAATGGGGATAATAATGCTAGCCTCACAGGACATGAGGATTAAATGATAAGATCCTTAGCGTTATTCCAGGCCATCTATGTGCTTTTTATCAATGACAAGTATTATTATTTCAGCCAGTCTATTTTTACACTTACACAAAGACACAGGAGTTATTCATCAGCAAAAGGAGCTTTCTAGTCTCTTCTTTAATGCTGCTCTTTTGCCAGAATCTCTGCCTTAGTATGCATAGTCCTTCTTCCCACTGTCACTTTGAATCTGGTTGCTTTCTCTCTCGTATTTGGATCTATCAGCACTGACAGCTAGGATATTGGTAGCAAAAATATTGATTCTCTTGTAGTAGATAATGCCTCTCATTTTAATGGCCTTTTGGAATCTTTAAATTCCATTTTCACACTATTTCACTGATTCTCAGATGCATGTCTTCACATTTTAACACTTCTGAAATCAGTATGCATCTAAAAATTGATAATAAAGCATAGTATCATAATTTAATTGGCAGCATTTTATCTTAAAATCTATATCATCTTAGAGATATGAAATTTTATTTATATGATCCTCACCTGTGAGGGGTAAATGAGCAAGGATGAGTTTCTCCATTTTGCAGATTAAGAAACAGATTTAAGTATATCAAGTGCTAATATGCTTCTAACCTCTAGCAACAAACTACAGAGACTGGGCCAGAGAATGCTTTTGAAATCCTGCTTACAACAAAATATTGAAGTATATACCTGGAAAAAAGACAGAAAAAATTTAAACAATGATTCTTTCTGGCAGATGGGATATGGATGAGGTTTTTTGAAATAATAAAAAAAAAAAAGGTGCAATCTGTTTTACAATAATGTGAATATACCTAATACTGCTGAACTGTACACCTAAAAGTGATTAAGATGACAAATTAAAAAAGAAAACTGAAATAAAATTATGGTATAGTTAGGGGAAAAAATCTAATCCCATGTAGGGTTCTCTCTCCTTCAGTATCTATAACCAGAGCCTCAACCTGAATTAATTAATTCCTCTTGGGGAGAGTTATCCCAAACCCATCAATAAGTCTCAGAGGAGCTGGGGAGTAAGCTCAGGAGCTGGGGAGAGACAGAGGAACGATCAGTAGGAAGCAAAGAAACTCAGAGTAGGGTGATAATGAAGAGGGGCACAATAGAGCCCTAGTGCTTGATGCAAGTCTTTTGGCAGAAAGGAAGAAATTTGATAGAGAATGAAGTAAAGACTTACTGTTTCAATTAAACAAAAATTCAGGTAAACTAAAATGTACTAATGACTCTTTACAGGCAGTTGTGGTCTATAATTGGAAAACTGGAAATGTGGTGAATAGGTTCAGAGGACATGACCGTGAAATCACCAAGGTAATTGTCAAATGATTATCATCACGGAGGGAATTTGGAAAAGAATAAAGGAATATCTAATAGGTTTAGATAGTAAGAGCAATTGAATATTCAGTCGTAAGGGGAAAATACAAGGGCTTTATTTGATGCTGTGAAGTCCTACTCCAGAAAAAGCAGAGGAAACCATTCTCTTGGCTACTGGTACAGGTGTATTAGACACATTTTGTTGTTGTTGTTGATAACCCCTTAATAGCTCAGGGGGTTAATAGAGAGTGACTCTCCCTGATCAGTCCTAACTCAACAGGGACATGTATTGAAGGCTTACTGTGTGTTTACTATAATTAGAAAAATGATAGGATCGCCATGCTTAGGAATCTTTTAGTCTAGTTGGGGAAATTTTTTAAAAGCCAACAATAAATAAAAATTAATTTGTTAAATAGCTTTACAGAGTAGAGTTTCCAGCAAATGATAGAGAGTGCCAATTTGTATAACGTCCCTCTCTGAAGTCCATCTAAATGAACCAAAAATTTGCTACGAACTCCATCATATTGGAACTCAGCATCAGCCAGAATCCCATAACACAGAATAGGATATTTACCTGTTGGATACAGTGCATTTTGAACCATACTGAGAACATCAGGCTCTAACGCACTTATCTTCAGGTCCTTTCCCCATTTTAAAGTCCAGTCAAAGGAGCACACCACAGCTTTTTTTTTTTTCTTAAGCAGATAGCCTGTATTCCCAAATCGAACCAGTTCTTTAGCGCCTCTCGGGACAGGACGGTCATGATGTGGGACTTGCATGGTCCCTCACAACCAAGGCAGCAGTTTTCCGGCCATGCCATGGTGGTCACTGGATTGGCTGTGAATCCAGGTAAAGTGGAGCTCTTCCCATTGCCATTGTACTTTCTGAGAAGGCCTGTTCCAAGCCCATCTCATGGACCATCATCTTGCCATTGTTTCCAAAGACTCATCACAGCTGTGCACTGGGTCTCGTGATAATACCCTGCTTCTATGGGACGTGGGAACTGGACAGTGTGTGGAGAGAGCATCCGTCTCCAGGAACCTGGTATGACCTCAAACTTGCCTCGAGCAGGGCAGGAGAAGGGAGCATAGGTGAGGGAAAGAGCCTGGGCAAGAGATTGTGGGACCCACAGCCAGGCATTAAAAGCTTGGGTCCTTGTTACTACTCACCCCTAACTCTCTGTCAGACCCTGGCCTCTCAGGGTTATCAAATTAAACAATCTCTTAAGGTCTTCTGCCCCAGAGAACAAGTCCATTAGTTTTTATTGAGATTTTAAATGGTGTCCTTACTTAATCTTTCAAAACATAGTGATTTTATTTCTTCTGTGGGCCAGACACTGTGCTAGGAGCAGGGTTAGTGACTAAGGACACAGTCCCTGTCCTCCAGGAGCTCATAGCTTATGCTCTGTGTTCTGTGTATATAACATTATGCAGAGAAATAAGTATTACCTTTTGCTTTCATTATATTTTCCTGTGTTTTCTGGTAGCATACTGGTATATAAACTCCATAGCTTTTGGGATCGGTCATACCTGGGTTCAAATCATGGATCCATCACCTTCTCACTGTGTTATCTTGAGAAAGTTAGAGTCTCAGTGTCCCCATTTATAAAATGAGGAGAACTGTATCACCTGACATGGTAGATGTTCCTTTAGTGGTCATTAAATATCAGTCATAGTTATCTTTTCCAATTTCGAAGACAATTGTCAGTGGCAAAATGAGCTTGCACATGTCCTCCATGTTTGTGGAGGTTCCTGGAAGAAAAGGAAGTCCTGCTACATTGAGTTGTTTTGCAAACTGATTCATGCCTGTCCAGCAGGGGGCTGCAGAGGTAAAGAGAAAGAAGCTTCCTGAACCCACTGTGGTCTTAGACTAGGGTTTCAGTGGTCCAGCTTTAGAACAGGGGCTGCTCCCCTTCGCTGCTACCAGCCAGCAGTTCTTTACCGCCCATTTGGAATTCAGGCACTCTAAGAGAGCCTGCGTGCGTTTGAGTACCCACAACTGCCCAGCTGCCAACGATGGTGCCAATAACCAGGGAGATGCAAGTAGAACATGACTAGTTGGCGCTTGCAAAACATAAAAATGATTTTAGTCAAATTTTCTAGTTCAGCGGTCTTGAGAAGTGGTTCAGAGATGCTATTTAGCACAGTTTACAGAAATTCCAGGAAGGCAGTGACTTGGTATGGAGACCGTTTTGAGAATTTTGCTTCTTCCAGGTCACTCACCTATGCTGGGTCCCCAGAGAGCCATATATACTACAGACTTCTGAAGATAAAACCATCAGGTGGGCTCACTGAGAAGCAGTGAAGGTGTTTCTGGTTAAGGTTTGTGGCTCCCATGCCTACATGACTGATTCCCCCTCTGCTTCCCTACACTGCTGTGCCCGTCCCAGGGCTTTCTGCTCCTCTGCCCCTTGCTGGTGCTGGGGCCTTTCTGATCTGGCCCCACAGATCCTCTGGGTAGAAGTTGAAAGCCAGGAAGTTGGGCCAGGAAGAGCCCCTGTTCTGATTGGTTTTGAAGCAGCTGATTCTGCCCGCTCATGCTGCTCAAACGTTAACCTCAGGATCAGTTACTGGCTTGTCCACCCCTTCAAGCTGCCTGGCTCTACTTGCTACCCTTGCTCGGTTACTGATGTTTTCAAGTGCCCAGCCCTCTGGTGAAGCCCTCCCTGGAAAACCAGGGTCAGAATCACCATCACAGGGGTCAAATAAAGTAAATCGTTCTTAAAGTAGAAAGCATGACTAGAAACTTTGGATCTCAGAAGAGATTCTACTTAGAAAATGGTAGGAATGAGACAGGGTAAAATAAAACACTCCCCACTGGACTCCATGGCCCAGGTTGGCCAACGCCTGTAAATCATTTGTATCTGATTTTGGAATGATGACTGCTCCTCTGTGTCATAATAAGTACCTTAAAAAAAAAATTTAAACCACGGGTACAGAAATATCCTCTTGTCCATTGAAAGCAGTATCCCAAAGGACCAAATTAACAAATTAACTTGAATAATTTAGATACTTGGTCTAAATTCCTATTAACTAGATCTCAAAATAGAAAGAACTCAGATGTCATTTGGTTATTTCCTGCCAGCTTTGGAGTCGCTGAGATTGATCTGGTTCATGCTGCTGTTTTTAGGTAAATCATGACATTCTATTCTGACTGGCCAAAGCAGCAAAGAGCCAAGTCTATTTTTGTTCACAGGCGATTATAGGTGTATTTCAGAGACATTTATTACAAACGCATTTCCTGCTATAATTTCTTTCAGATTATGGGACAGTCGGGGGCTGCAGGTGGCTCATATATTTCCCATAAAGCAACACATTCAAACCTACTGCGAAGTCAGTGAGGATGGTAACAAGTGTATCTCCTGCAGCAGTGGCTTTGGAGGGGAAGGCTGCGAAGCCACGGTGAGAGATCGTGTGGGGTCCAGGTGTCTGGCTGCCGATGAGCAAATAACTTATTAACTTACTCTGGCTTCATGCCTGTTCTGGGCTATCTATACAGGCAGGTTTACTTATGGCCCAGGTCTATTCCAAGTGCATGCTTGGAATAGTGATCCTTTGCATTCCAGATGCTCCTTTGCATTCCAGATGCTTCTTTCAAGAATTATCTATTAGCATAGGGCTCTCTGAACTGGTCGTAGGAAGGAGAAATGTAATGACAGTCAAGATAGGAAGGTGCTGTCACAGAACCAGCCTGCTAATGTCCTTCCTCCCAGAAGAGCTTAGAAAGAGGAAGGGCTATTTGAAAAACCAAGTGTTTTCTGTTATACATGTGGTCATGACTGAGGTTCAAGCTCTTTAGGAAGGTTGGAGCTCCAGTGTTGGTTGAGGGTCCACCCCACCCCTTACCCATATACCTTTCCTTACAGTTAATTTTGGAATAGATTGCCTAGGCACTTCCAAGTTACCTTGGATTCCTAAGGAATAGCAGTGAAAAGGGTTATCTAGTATCCAAATAGAAAATTACAGCTCCCATTGTATCAAAAGTTTATTATGTGCTAGACAGTGGGCTCTGAGCACATTGCATACATTATCTCATTTAATCCTTAAAACAAATGGATGAGTTAAGTTCTATTATGATTCCCATTTTATAGATGAGGAAATAGAGGCAGGGAGTTGAAATCTCTTGTACGTCTCTAGTAAGTGGTAGGTCAAAGTGTTAAATCCCAGGCTGTTGATGTTGCATCTCTTCTCCAAACTAAGCATTTCCAGTTCCTACAGCTGTTCCTTAGATGACGTAGTGTCCAGTGATTTTGTTATTTTTTGGATGCAACTCAGATTGCTCTCCTCCCTAAATATTATTCTCCAGGTGTGGTCTGATCTGTATCAGAAAGAGTGGAACTGGCATCTCCCTTGTAGACTCTAGTCTTTATTTCCAAGGTTCAGTGACTAGGCATTAAATCAGAAGGTCTGTGCCTGTAACTACTTACAGGAAGATGCTCCTAACTCTGGTGTCCCCATAGGATCCACAGATAGCAAAAGGCAGCTCTCGAGCCTTACTCCCCTAACCATGATGTTAATGAGGAAGACAACAACTCTTCTGGCACATTCTTAACCAGGGCTGTCTGAGTCATAGTTAATGCCTAAAATAATCATTAGATGGGTGAATGGCAGAGTGTGTGGATGGGATGGCTGAAGATAAGGAGTGGCTACATGAGTAGGCAAGTAGAGAGAATAGGTGGGTCATGAGAGGGTGGGAAGATGGATATCAATGAATGAAATGTGGGAAGCTGGAGAAATGTGTATGTATGAGCTAGCCTATGTCATTACTTTGCAGTTGTGGGACCTAAGGCAGACACGGAACAGAATATGTGAGTATAAGGGGCATTTCCAGACTGTTGCATCCTTGTGTCTTTCTACCAAGAGCACTGGCCTTGATGCCTATAATTGCTACCTCATCACATGACTGCAAAGTGAAGGTTTGGAACCAAGATACTGGAGGTAAGGAGCCTGCTGTTAGTCCTTCTCAAAGATACCTGAAATCCTAAAGCCTTCCTTAAAACTTTCTTTCCATTGCTCAGCAAAGCCATCCATGTCCTGTCCCTGTCCAGTCCCCTAGCAGTTAAGAGATGACACAAAGATACCAGAATCTCTGCTCAACGTCTGGGTGAAAACCATCACCAAATCACCCCTGGTACCATGTTGTACGGACTCATTTCTGAGAGCTCAAATATATTTAGCTCTGATATTCTTTCTACCTGAAGTTCCTCATCAGGTTTTAACCTGTGATGCTCAAAATGCCTGGAGAAGAAAACAGTAATTGCCATTTTAAATTTTATTTTTTTAAGGACCAAAATGAGAGCCTCACTTTTGGTGGGGTGAGGTGGAGTAAGGATAGTTTCAGAAAGACCCTGCCCTGTTCTGACTCTGCTGCTAAGGTTTGAGATTGCAGTAAGGTCGTGACACTTAAAAGCAACAGAGAAAAAGATGTTTTAGGGAACACAACTCCCCGGAGTTGTCAAAGCAGTGCTGTGCTGGATCCAGCTCCTTCTGGGGAAGATAGGGTAGCTCCCTCAGAAAAAGATGTGGGATCAGGTCATGTGGCACACATGCCAGGTTTCCATAGTAAGGCCAGCTCTGCTGCACCCTTACCTGGAGTGGCCTTCTCCAGCCAGGTGTGACACTGGTGGGAGGTAGGGGGAGCAGCTTTTTAGGTTCAATGATCATAAGCCCAAGACCAGGGAGAACAAGGTCTGAAGCACTGCCCTGCCCGCTAGATGTGTGCCTGCGGTTCTGAGAAGGCTTGAGATGCAGATGAAAAGAGATGGGTCAGCTGGAAGCCACCAGACTGCCCTTCAGTATCCCCTATTATCCTTTGTCTTGAAGGGAACAAGACATAGGGAAGCCAGCAGCTGAAGATCAGTATTCCTGTCTGTTCTCCTGTGTCCTGGCCTTGCTTTGTTCTAGGAGCAAGTAATTGAGGGCAAGTTTTTAGCATGTCCTTGCTGAGGAGGCCCAAGTGTCTGAACACACTTCTCAGTGGTACATATCTATTCTGTTAGGTCCATGCATCATTCTTTACAGTTGAAGTCTTAGGGTTCACCCAAGTTCTCACTTCACTGCTGTGCATGTTCCTGAGAAGCATGCAGTGTCTCTCTTGTCTGGGTTAGATACATATAGCTCATGCTTTAATTATGTGGGTTCCTCATAAAAAGTTTGAATATCTGTACCCTTGGCCTAAGTTGTTGGTTCCCCCTTCCTCCCCCAGCTTGCTTATTCACCTTGTCTCTGGATGGATCAGGACCTTTGACTTCTCTGGCCATTGGTGACACCATCTCCTTATTGTGTGCAAGTTTCAGCAGAGGAATTCACTTACTCAGAGTGGACCACAGCCAAGGGCTGCAACTGCGGGAAGTGGCAGCATTCTGAGGCCAAGGGACATTTGCTGGACGATATCAAACTGTGGCCCTCCCTATCTCAGTGTGGCTTTGTGTCTTTCCATATTATCTTGGGGGGAGTATGATGTGGGGTTAACGTTCTTTGCTTAGTTTCACTTAGAAGGTATGTCAGTGTTAGAAGTCAGTTTAAGTCCAGTGGTTCAAAATCAAGTGCAGAGTTTAGAAACATGGTCTAAACATAAGGTTCTCAATCTATGTCAACTCCAAATGCGATTTTTAGTGAGCTTTTCAGACTGCTCTTCCAAAAAAAGAAAAAGTCTGGCTCAAAATGATGACCTGTAGGTATAAGGATGATAGGCCTCTGCCTGTGAGAGCCAGAACACAGGGTCTGAGTCTATCGAACTGACCTTTTGATGTCTTCACAAAAGAAAAAAAAAAATGCAAGGAAGAGAGAAACTCTGTTTTGGTTGCACCAGAATGATCTAGATGGGAAAGAATAGTGCAGCTCCCTGGAAGACATAGGTTGCAGATATGAGCCTCAGTAAGCTCCAGTCACCGCCTCTCAGCAACGTGAAGCATCAAAGTTAGAGCAAGAAAGCGAAATCTTTGGCTTCTACTCATAGCAGCAGAGAGGGAGGTGGCAAGTCCCTGCCAGTTCTCAGTATCTTCCTGACCCAGTGCAGAGGTTGCGTGAAAATAAGGCCTGAGGAGGCTCGAAGAGGCTGATAACCACAGGGCCCTGTCCAGAATTACAGGAGCTATCAAACTGGCTCTACGGGTAAGTAAATGGAGAGGTTGCGAGGTTAACGCTTAAAAAATTCATATGTACATTTTAATATTTTTATTTAGTTTTATATAAACTCTTTCAAGGACTGGCCAGAGTGAGGCAAAGGGAATGTCTGCTGTCACAACAGAACATCTAGAAAAATGTGGAGACACGGACTCAACTGGGCCGGCCATTGAGCCCTCATCAAGTGAGGAGGGGCAGGGTGCTCCTGTGCAGCCCCCAGATCAGTCCCCACATCAGTCCCCACCTGCTGCTCACAGGGAAAATAGAGTTCCTCCTGCCTTCATGCCCACATGGTAGACACCTAAGGCTGGGGGATTCCCTTTCTGTTGAGTCCCAGCCAAGGAAAGAGTTTGCATTTGTCTTCTCTGGCTCCTGCCTCTCCCTGAGACCAGCGCTGACAGCCATCTTCCTGTCTCCCTCTTGCTCCTCTTTGGAGCCAGCTCTCCCATGCCGCTTCCACTGACGGCGGAGGAGAACCTTAAGCTACTGCAAAGCGTCGGGCCTGAGTTTGAATCTCCACCTTTCCATTTAGCTGGGTGATCTTGGGCGAGTTATAAAATCTCGGTTCCTCTCTTATTACGTGGGGCTCATAATCTTATGTTCCTCACAGGGCTAATCTAAGTACTGAACAGAATTGTATTAAATGCCAAGCAAAGTAGTAGGTGCCTGTAAATGGTAGCCATTGTTATACTGCCGTCTCTGTCCAAACGAAACACTCTCTTTTCCACAAAAGCATTCACCATTCCTTCATCCATTCTCCTTAGATGGTATTTTCTAAGCCGTTAGTCATTGTTCAGCCTCCCTTTGATTCCTTAAGTTATGGATCTTTGCACTTTGGAGAGACAAAGGGGTAGTGGGAGTGGAAGTTTCTCCATTGAGTACCTACAGATGTCTGAATACATTTATTCTCCTTTAATTCTCATTATTTCCATGTCACAGATGAGGAAGCTGAGGCCCAGGGACATCCAGGCCTGTGCCCAAGGTTATACACATTGGTAGGAAGGGAAAGAACAGATCTGGACCTGGGGCTGCCTGACTCCAAGCTGGAATACTCTTCTCCTGTTTTCTTTGCCTTTTCATGATGTCACAGAGTTCATTTTAGAAATGTATAGACCACAAATGACATTGCTCTTGTATTTCCTAGACCAGTTATTAACTTTTGGCTCGAAGGAGATCCTCCTGGCCAGGCTGCCCAGGATCAGTAGACAGGTGTCTCAGGGAAAGTCCTAGAGTATCATGAACTATTAGAGCTACAGCTGACCCTTTCTTCTAGAAGGAAGATGGTCAGTAAGTCAGAAAATTCAAGGGAGTGAGTTGGGAGGGGATCACAGGGAAGGGGAACAGGCTGCTGTGAGGGGGCACATACCTGTCATAAAATGATGATGAATTAGCCTCTGATGAATTAGCAGCGTTCTATTACCAATAAAATTGTTTTCCTAAACTCTACATATGTGCTTGGTGTGTAAATTTCCTTATTTGTGCATTTTAAGTGGAAAATAGATTAATAAATGCAAATGTTTTCATAAAATTTTTTAAATGTCGTATGCCCTAAACAGGTGCTCTCAACTCCTAAAATACAGGATGCATTCATTTGTTCATTTGAACACTTTGTTTCAGAGGCTGCCACTCAAAAATCACCTCAAGAAATTTTCTAAACAGTTGACTATTTTCTAGGAAAGTGTATAAAGTCCTTGGAATCTGGCCAATATATATCTAAAATTTAAGTAAATTTGTATATTCACCTATATAGTTAAAGAAATGAATGATCATTATTAACAGCCTTCATTTTGATAGGAATTTTAAGTATAAAAACTCAGGTTACTTGGCGTTTTTAATCTTTTAATACTGAGAAAAGGGAATTTAGCTATTTCTGAGTAGGCTTTGGAAACATAATTATTGAGAACAACTTTATCATGAAAAATGCAGCAGACTGCTAACTATTTCTCAAATTGGCATTTCTCCTTGTCACAGGCTGCCCAGCTGAGTCTGCCCAGCTAGGCATAGCCATGAGAATAAGTTCTCGTCTGTGGGTGGTAAGTGGAAGTAATGTGTGTAACTTCCACTTTATTAGCTTGAAAGAAACATTTTTTCCCTGGGTTAGCCCTCTGCATCCTTTCCCCACTAGCTGGAAAGCAGACTGCCAGTAACAGCTTCAACGATTCAGGACAGAATGATGAAACAGCAAGAGAGAAGGAACCTGGGGCCCCAAATAACTTCAAGGAGCTGAGCTGCTCCAATGCCTGGCCAGCTGGACCGTGACCCAGAAGAAAATGAACTTAATTTTTTAAATACATATACACAATTTTAACTTTTAATTCAAGTATGCAATCACAAACCATTTCAGATATCTTAAATGTATAGCTTGTTGAATTTGCATAAATTGAACACACTAGTAACCAGAACCTAGATGAAGAAGCAGAATAATACATCCAGGGACTGAGATGGCCTCCTTCACACTCCGTCAGGCCTGTCTGCTAAGGAATTTGTAACTGCATAAATTGGTTTGTCTGCTGTTCCACTTCACATAAATGGAATCATACCATATTGTAGTAGATGGAAAATATAGCCACAAATTTCTCCCATCATCTCTTTGATCCTTTACAATGTGACTTATAATCAATAGGTGGGATCTATTTCCCCACCCCTTGAATCAGCACTGATTTTTTGACTTGGCTTAACAGACAGAATACAGGGGGATGAATGCTATGCAACTTCAGAGGCCGAACCTTCAGAAGTCTTGCCGTTTCATTTTCACCACTTGGAAAGCTGCTCTGAGATCTCCATGTTGGGGAAGTGACGTAGGCCACATGGAGAAGAAATGAGCACCACCAGATGAGTGAATGAGGTCACTTTGGACCTCCAGCCCCACCAAATCTGCAGCTGAATGAAGCCATGGATAAAGTCAGAAAACAAGCTGTGCACAGCTCTCTCGCACAATCGTGAAACATAATAAGCCATTGTTTTAAGACACTAAGTTTGGGGTAGTTTGTTATGCGGCTGTAGATATAAGTGGAACAAGCATGTGCTCTTATCTTGGTGAGGCTTCTTTTGCTCACCGTGTTTGTGAGATTGATTCATACCGCTGCATGCAAAGGAATATCGTTCCCTTCTCATTGCTGTACAGGATTCTGAGACAGTATAATTTACCCATTTAACTCCTGACAGGTCTAGCTTCCAGTTTGGGGCATTTACAAACAATGCTGCTAAGAACACTCTAATTATATGTCATTTGGTGAACATATCCTTGCATTTGTGTTCATTATAGTGGATCTGTGCTATCGTGTGACTTGCACGATCAGCTTTGGTAGATACCACCTCTTTTCCAAAAAGGTTATCCCAGTTCACCTCCCCACCTACTGTGCAGGGGTGTTAGCAGAGTTCAGTTGTTCCTTGCCAACATTCTGTGCTCTTAAACTTTGCAACCCTCAGTTTTAAAGATGAGTGTGTAGAAGTTGAAGAGTGCAGCAGGGAAGTATTAGCTTAATGAGCCAACGTGAGACAGAAGCAGGACCGACTGGTTTTGACAACTACCTTTCCTCTAACACTTCTAGTTAAGAGGCCAGAATTGAACATTAAAACCTTATAAGTACATCATGCTCTTTATTTTATATAATTTCACAACCAAAATTTCATCTGAATCTTCCAGTAAAATAGCATGGAAAATAGGCAGCGTGCAGAACATTACTCTGTTCTGCATAGAAGGCAAGGGACTTGTCAAAGGTCACACAGTTTTTGGCAGAGCCCAGATAGGAGCCCAGGTCTTTGAACATGCAGATGGTTCTTCCCATCAAAGCCCTCTATCTTCGGCATTGTCCTGGTGATGGTGGGCCCAAAAACTGAGGGGAGGGGGCAGGTCAGAGGTATTTGTATCTATGGAATAAATGATATAGGTTAAACACCACAGATAGAAGGAATGTCCAATTTGTTCCCAGATGTTATCTCCCCAGGTCTGGAACACAGCATCCTGTTTATCCAAGGTCTTGCACGTGACACATTGAAAAGCTCTGATTGGAGGTGATAGGGATTGATGCCAGCTAGCACGGCACATTGACAAGCTGGACTCCGTCAGCCCATCCAGAAACAGCCTTTTGGAAACTAGCCAGCTTCACATGACTGATAACCATGCAGAAAATGAGACTGCACAGAATATTGTCCTTAATTCACCCAAAGTGAAAAACATAGGTAATAAAATAGCACCACGCAGCCTTGTCCCATTTTGGTAAAAATGTATCTGCACATATGTCTATATATTCATAGATAAACGTCTGGAAAAAATAGAACAAAAATGTTAACCTTGTTATTCTTGGGTATTAACTTTAAGATCAATTTATTTTTTTACTTTATGCCTTTCTGTATCTTTTTTGCAATAAGGGGAAATCAGTTTTATTTTCAAAACTTACTTACTTTTGAAATAGATAATGCATTCACATAGTCACAAGAACACAAAAGGTTATATACTAGTCTCCCTCTTCATCCGTATCTGTTTCCTAACTGGCTCCCTCCTGAGGTAGCAAGTGTTACCAGCACCTAGTGTATGCTTTCAGAGACGTTTTATGCATGTACAAGAAAATACTCACATTTATTTCCTTTACCACTTTTACGATCAAAAAGCAATACTACTTCTATTTTTTAATTTAAAAAAATGTTCAGTTACAGTTCACCTTCAATATTGTATTAGTTTCGTGAGTACAACATAGAAGACTACTTCTGAAAAAAAGGTTGTAGAAGACTATTTTATAATTTATCAAGATATGTGGGGGGAAAGGCTACAAAACAGGGCTACAAAACATACTACATCAACTGATATATTTTTAAACAATTTATGAAAAATGGTGTTTCAAGTCTAAAATATTATATTTATAAATAAAAGACTAAAAGGCTATCACCTAAATGTATTGGCAGTTATCTCTGCATATAGGACTTCGGGTGAGTTTATGCTCTCCTTATAGATGGCAGTGTGCCTGGGGGCTTAGAATGTGGACTCTGACACCAGCTTCAGGTTCAAATCTCAGTCTGCCACCTCGTAGCTCTGTGACCTTGGGCAAGTGAGTTAATGTCTGTTTTAGTGTCCTCACCCGTAAAGTGGAGATGCTTGCATCTACCCATAGAGTCGAGCTGTCACCAGGGATGTTATAATGTTTAGGTAGCGCCCTTAGAATAGTGCCTAGCATTGCTCCTAAGTGTCAGTAATTATGATATCCATTTGAGTTTCCTAATTTTTTATTGGACATGTATTTATAAGTTAAATAATAAACTCCCACAAGAGAAGGGAAACTATGTGGACATAGAGAGGAGCAGAGATGAGAGTGGCCCAGGAGCCTCTTCTCCTGGCATCTGGAGACTGCTTTTGAGAACTTCAGAGAAACTCCCTGGACCTTCCTGCACAAATAATCTTTGGTCAACATTTTGCCACTATTTTCCTGGCAGAGCTCGTGTAGAAAGTTTTCAGCATAAGTGTGAGGACTCCCAGTTGTGCCTGGACCAACTCATACCAAGGAACTTCTGAGGGTCGGTTAATGCCACCCTGACTTGGCTGAAAGTCCAGGGGGTTGAAAGACAAGACGCGTCATTCACAGCCAAACTGCCCAGTTTCAGTTTTCTGTTTCTAAACATATCAGGCAGCATGTGCAGGAAGCATTTTGTCCTTTGGCCTTTAGCTAGACCCTGCCCTCTGCAGACACAGCATGGGGATCAAGAAAGGAGAAGGCTGCCCATGAGTTCACATACTGTGCTTGGAAAGAAGGCAGGGGAGAGAAAGCATGGGACCGGAAGGTGGATGCCCTGGGTTCCAGCCTCGCTTCTGACATTGCACGTCTATGTTAGCTGGGATGAATTCTTAATTCCACCAAAATCCAATTGTTCCTCATAGAACCTCTTGAGTTAATGTGTGAATAACCATGCCAGATGTGACCTGCTTGATGGGATGAAGTATGGGAACTACTTTATATTTGAAAGAAGATCTAGATCTTGTAGTTCTTGGTAAGTTTGAGGTAGACAAGGGCTGGAAAATAGTACCATATCAGTGTTTCTAACTTTAATCAATTGACATTCTACAAACAAAATAATAAAATAGCTGCTAACCCTTATCCACAATTCTAAAATTCCACACTCTGCAGACAAAGATCTTTCATTGAATTTGGTGCCAAAATCGACCTGACCTTATCGTGGGTTTTTTTTGGGGGGGGGGTGGGTGAGGGGGTGTTAATATTCATAATAAATTACAGAACATTCATTTGATGGCAGGGTGCTGGGAGAAAATACGAAAAATTCCAAAACCCATCTGGCCCCAAGGGTTTTGCACAAGGAATTGTGGCCTTGGAAATAAAACAAATTCAGATGTCACATAAAGAAGATTCCGGGGGTGTCCACTCCCAGGGTGGGATTCACCCGGTCCTGTCTTTGATTTCTTCTTCCGGGTGGCAAGTCCTTGGGAAGTCTTCATGAATTTGAAGACAAATGTAATCAGCGTGAGTCAAGGAATTTACATTGGTCTATTTCTCCTAAATCAGTCCTCCTCACATTTTAATGTTTTTCTGAATCTGCTAGGTATCTTGTAAACATGCAAATTCTGACTCTGTCTCTGAACAGGCTTGAGGTTTTGTAATCCTAATATTCTCCAGGTGACGCCTGTGCTGCTGGGAATGTCCTGAATTCCGGAAAGGCCTAAAACAGGGTTCTGAGTAATGACAAATTGGTGCCCCACAGGGAGAGTTGTCCCTTGCCCTTCCTTGGAGGGGATGCTGGCTAAACACTGATCATCACCTGACCAAACCCTGACTCCTCATGGCCTTTTCTCTATCCTCCACTGCTTTTTACTGCCTCTTCTGCCCCAGAGGCTTCAACCACCTGCCCTTCCACTCCAGGCCTTGGCTAGGTTCCACCAAGTCTCATGACTCTTCACTCACCCAGTTCCAAGGTACTGCTTGGATGAGGTGCTTTTCCGGCTGGCTGATCTCCTGGCTCCCTACTTCCCCACAAACATGAACTAAATTAATTCAACTCTCAAATTCCTGAGATGACTCACTATCTCTCCTGGGTATATCTCCAGAAAATTTTTCCATTGTTTGCAAGGTACTCCCTAGCCCCGACCACCCAGAGACGTGATAATAATGCATTTGTTTGCTCACTAGGCAATTAGTGACCCGGAAAGGGCCATGGTTTATTTTTATATCAATGATTGTGGTGCCTTAAACTGATTCCTTATATACCCTCTCTGCTTTTCTTTTTAAATTCTAGATTTCCTGGTTGCAGAAAACTCAGATTTACTTACATTCTATGTGAATTTTCCTATTATAAAAGTAATACATATTTATTAATGGAAATTTAGAAAATACAGATAAGAAGAAAATGAGAACACCAGTAAGCCCATCACCCACAGATAATCATTGTAATGTTTGCCTCATGGCCTTTCAGTCTTTATATATTAATCTTGTTTTACAACATTTGGCTCATACTACATAAACCATCTTTTAAACTGCATCCTCCCCAATTTACAGTATATCGTGACCATTTTCACAAGTTAATAAAAATTCTTCTGCACATAAATTTTAAATGATTATGTAGTTTGCCACTTAATTGATATGCAGTAGTTGGACTTTTACATTTTTTCGTCATTTATGGTTAAAATAAAACTGTGATGAACATCATCCTCACTTAACAAAAGATATAGGCATATTCCAATTCTGACTCTAATTCCAGTGTGTGTATTTTCAACACCACCAAGCAATTCTCCAACACCAACAAGGTATACTACAGTTCAACTCAATACTGACACTACCTACCTGAAGATAGCATTGGATCCCACAGGTTAATGGTTCAGTCCCACAAGAATGTCTCCTATCTACAACCTATCCAGACACCAAATGCAAGTCTAGGTTTTCACCTGTGCTTCTAATCAACTGGCTATATATCAGAGGTTCCCACCATGCCCTCGATTAATTTGATAGAGCAGCTCACAGAACTCAGAGAAACATTTACTTACGTTTACCAGCTCATTGTAAAGAATATTATAAAGGATACAGATGAACAGCCAGATGGGAGAGATGCACAGGGCAGGTTTATGGGAAGGGATGCAAAGTCTGTATGTCCTCTCCAAGCACTCCATTCTCCTAGCACTTCTACCTGTTCAGCAATCCAGAAGCTCTCTGAACCCCATCCTTCTGAATTTTTATGAAGGCCTCATTACATAAGCATGCTAGTTATTTTGTTTAGTTTGGGGGAGGCAGCAAAGTTATACTCAGAGATTTATTCTATCTTTGCCAGCAATTTATTTAGCACTAATTCCCTGTGGGAATTATTATTTCACAAGTGAATAGCATACAGGATAATATCCCTTCAGCTGAAAAAGAAATAACATATTGCAGGGGGGGGGGGAAGATTAATCACATTATTGTTCCAGGCAAGGGGAGGTGAAGGAATAAAATAGGTGTACCTTTTTATACAAAGTAGGAGAGTCAGTGACCAACCAAAGAGCTGATTTCCAGCTGTAGCGCAAAAAGTATCCTGTTGCTAAGGAACAAAGAAGCTGGTGTTGGTAGTGAACTGATCTCTTTCGTGGGCCTCTGCCAAGATGAGAGGGAGTGAGTGCCCCAAGGGTCTCTGAAGAATTTTTAGGTTAGCTAAGAGTCAAAGAGTTGCCTCGCCCAAACCAAAATGCTCAAATAGTCCTCACAAATGCTCAGTATTTATAGTCTAAACACCCCCTTGCCATAGTTTCTTCTCCACACATACTCATTGATAAGCCCCAGCAGGGTCTGTCAGCTGATGGGCTGCTGACTGCTTATCACCAGCAGTTGTAGGATGATGACGTGTTTGCATGACTTATTTCATTCTTGTAACAAGTAGTTTTTTTCTTTGCCATAAATAGGTGGATTAAAACAACTTAAGTCATGAACTAGTGGACCTGAAATCATATTAAACCTATACATAACACTAACAAGTAGAGTCTGGATTCTAAGTGAGGACTTGCCTCTGACCCGGAAGTCTGACTCAATTGAGAACACAGGCTCTTCATGCTATGCTTAAATACCTCTCCCTGACTGTTTTCTGTTGGATTATTTGCCTTTTAATTAATATTTTGCAAGAGCCCTTAGTAGTTTGGTTGGAGAGGCTCAGAGTTGAGAAGTGTCTATCTGGGCTGAGAGATACCTCACCTCAGAGATACATCACCTTCGTGTCAAGGCAGTCAGCACGAAGAAGGCAAGCACAATCAGAGGTGATGGCGGGTGACCAACCCAATAGAAAAGAGAGGCCTGCAAGATTGGTGGACTTCGACCTTCTTTGAGAAAAAGCAAGAGTGACTCGTTGGAAGATGAAGAAACCAAAGCTTCTAGGCTATCCTCTGTGAACACAGACAGTGGAAAGTTATCAGAAGGAAAAAGAAAATCTGAAACAGAGAAGCTAGCCAGGAGCTGCCCGAAGACTCATGCAAATGAGCCCCACCCACAACTGCCTGGAAACCATGCCAGAAGTCAGAGCACTTGCTGCAGAGCCTCACTCTGGAAAGGAGGAGGAGGAGGAAAAGGAGGAGGAAGGAGGCTCTGAGGGAGCAGGTAAGGAGCCACAGGGGGTCATGGAGGGCTGGGTCACAGTGCCCTAGAGTCCTAAGAGGCAGCTCAGTTCAGCTGAATGCTTTCTTTCTGGGCTCATCTTTCAAGTTCAGCCAGTCTTCAGCTGTGAAGCCTTGGGCAAGTCACTTCACTGTTCTGAGCTCTGGCTTCCCCCATCTAACTAGGTATCTGAGCACATGCTGTGCCTTGCTGAGAGCGTTACAGACATTATTCCTTCCTCACAGCGACCATGTAAAGTGGGATTATTAGCCTATTTTACAGAAGAAAATGAAGCTCAGAGAGGTTAAGCCGTTAGTCAAAGACCTCACAGCAAATGTCTGGTTCCAAAGTCTGCACACTTTCTACTCCCTATCCTGCCTCTTACACAGGGTGCTTTTAAAGAATCAAATGGCCTTGTGCAAATGAAAAAAAAAATTGTAAGACACATTTATACCATCTACATGTGAGTCACCACACTTAGATCCTAGCAAAGATTGGGGCTCTTTGTAAACTGTGAAGTGCTATAAAAATGCTCTCTCTCTTGAGGTTGAAAACATTGGGGTGATGCTATAGACGATATCTGGCAAACTGACTTAGTCATAGAGAGAGACCCGTGCCTTAGGGGTCATGTTTAGGACTTGCAGCTGAGATGTCCTGGCTTGAGGGTGAGTGGTAGGTGGCAGATAAGGGCCACAATGCTGATGCCACTGTGATCTTCCTTCCTCTTTACAGTTTGGCCATGGAACTTCAGAAAATGTAGGTTGGCTTTTGGGGTGGGGGAGAAGGGAAGAGCCTTAAGAGTAATAATACATGCTTATTGCAGTAAAGTTAGAATTTTCAGATAAAAACAAACATAAACATCTATAATCTTACCCCCGAGATAACCATTGTTGACATTTTGATGTTTGTCATTCCATGCTTTTTTTCCATTGCACACATATGTTGGAAAATTGGATTATATTCTAATATGGTTTTATTACTAGTTCTTTTCACATAATGGCATATCATGAACAAATTTCCGTATTAATAGATGTTTTGTCACATCATTTTAAAGGCTGCAGAATGTCTCTTCATATAGATGGAGCAGAATTCATTTAATCAATGTCTCACTGTTAGGTAATTAGGTAGTTTCAATTCTTCAAGTTCAAGCTCTGATGGCTCTGTAACCTGATGGGTATTTCTGTAACCAAATTTTTGTATAGGTCCTTGATTATTTCCATGGGATAGATTCCTAGTGGGGTAACTGATGATTCAAGGCTATGTACATTTTAAGGCTTTTGATCAGTACTAAAGGTCTGCTTCTGACACTCCGGAATTCAGGGGCTCCTCAAAGCTCAGTGCAGAAAAGTTTATAGGACTTTGACCCTTCCTATCTTTCAAATCCATTTGTAGTGATAAGGCTAACCACCTCATATATGGTCTTTACCAGGTGCCAGGCTCTTATCTAAGAGCTCTACCCTCTGATTTACTACTTTTAGCTTCCTTTACAGAAGGAAAAAATGAGGCACAGAAAGGAAAGGTTAAGCAATTCAACCAGAATTATGGCCCTAATAAGCAGTGGATTTGGGGTCATGGGCCTTGACAAGGTGGTGCCAGAATCTATGCTGTCCTCTTTTCTTGGGAAGTGCTTTGATTCCATCTCCAAAGATATCCTCTCTTATCTCTTTATCTTCCCTGCCATCTCCCGACCTGTGTCAAGCACCATTATCCTAGCCTGCAGCACCGCTGGAGTCCCTAACTGGTCTTCTGCTTCCACACTGTTCCCTGCTCTGCAGTGGAATGGCTTTTAAAATGAAGATAGGCTCAGGTCACTTTCCCCTCAGCACCCCACACCCCCAGAGTAAAACTCAGCTGCATCCCAGCCTCCAGGGCCCACCTCCTTTCTCTCTGGATTAACCCTGAGCCCTTTCCCACCCACCTCTGCCGGTTACAGCTCAGTCACCCTGGATTCATTTCACTTCCTCCATTTGGCAGACCTTTTATCACATTAGGACTTTGGTACACGCTGTTCCCTTGACCTGGAATGTTCTTCTTCCGCTCTGCACTGTTGGAGTCTTCTCAAACTTCAGTCTCGGCTTTCATGCCACCTCTTCAAAAAAATCCCTGGTGGTCTCATCTGAAGCAGCCAATGCTCTAAGCCCCATTTTCCTTTTTTGTCCGTTATACTGTTCATTAAAATTATATATGTATTTATTGCCCATTCCTCACCAAATGTCCCTTCCCGCACTAGACTTTAAAGACTTTGATGAAGTCAAAGACCATGTCTATTTTGTTCATCCTTATTGACCCAATGCCTCACACAGCACCTGGCATATGGTGAGCACTAGATAATTCAACTATAGAAAGGATGGATTGTCCACAGAAGAAGGTGTTCATTAGAAAGAATGCTCAGTAACTATCCCGGTTTTGGTCAGAGCTGTTCCATCCTCCTTCTGTGGATTTTCATTTCCTTTTCCCTGTATAAAGCAGTTAACAGTCTAGAAGAAAACCAGGGAGTCATGAGTGAGAGAGTATAAGCAGGTTTTGCTTCAGGTAACATCAACTCAGTCAGGGTAGATGAGGTCATCCCAGGGACACAAGGAAGACTCACTGCCCCCAAATTCCCCTTGTACAGTTCCTGGATTCCTACAAGAGATTTATGGCCATGAAGAATTCCTTGAGAATACACAAACACTATCTAGTTAATAACACACATCCAGCAGGTAACTGAATGGACTCGTGTTCTGCCTTTATGACTGTACATGGTAGTAGACTGGATGTCTCAGTGTCACTAGTAACTAGCTTGGGTGAGAGTCACTTCTTGCCTTCTATCTGCAAAGTATGTGGTTAGGTCAGAGAAGTGGTTTTTAAACTTATTATTTTCTTCCTCAGCACTTCAACTCTTCTCTTATTCATATAATCAATATGAGAAAAGCCAAGTGTTTTGGTTGAAATGGGGAAGCAGGGCTGGAGCCCTCCTTTCTGACTCCCCTTTAAAGCAAAGTCCCCAAGGGTGGTGGGATGGCCAACCCTTGGACTCTAAGATCACTGTGCTCAGTGCTGCCAGGATGGCCGTCTGTGTTCTGGTTACAGCTTCTTGGGCACATGAAATGACCAGAAGGGGACCAGAGAGAACTTGCTGAATCTGATATCTGAGGTTTTAGGCTGTGTAGTACATGAATTTCACAGCAATCAGCATGCAGCGCAGGCAGCCCCTTTATGCAAGAAGGTTTCAGCCATTTTAGAAGAGAAGGCGGGCCCAGGAGAGAAGAGGCCCAGAAGGCTTACTTATTCTCTCCACAATCTAGAAAAAAGAAATTTCCTCCCCTACCCTTCTAGCCAGCAATCCCAGGTCTTGAAGGGACTGTCAACCCACATACTTGGCTTCCAGGGTTGGTTGGTTGTCAAGCTCTGGGGAAACTCCCCACCCCACCATCAGCTGGGCAACTCTCTAGCCTTTGCTGCATGCAGGTGTGCCCAAGAGGCTGCAGCCTGGGCCACCTGGCAGCTCCAGGTGCTCTGTGTGCGCTGCCATGGAGATGGGCCCCAGGGTTGATAGTGAGAAAGCAGTCTTCCAAAGCTCCTCAGACTTGGAAGAGAGACTGAAGCCTCAGGCCCTTCAGGGTAGTCTGCTGACCACATTAGTGCCAACGAGGCCCAGGTAGGTGCCCGGGGGTTTCCTGGGACAAAAGGAGGGAGGAGGATCCAGGGGAGGCCAGGTAACTGAATGGGAGGACGGTCTGAAAGAGCTGATCTGTGGACCAGAGCAAGGGCGCCTCTCCAAGCTCCCAGGTCAAGGGGACAGGCCTTGGCCCCCTTACCAGGGGCCCCCTTGCCAGGCCAGTGAGTGCCCGCTCAGACTGGGCAAATGTGCTCTAGGGGTTGGCCCTGTAGACCAATGGGAGGAGGAAAACAGGGCCTGGCGTTTGTTCCCAGAGGGACAGACCAGGGAATTCACAAAGCCCATCTCTGCTCTAGTTGGAGATACACGGCAGCAGGGGTGGAAACAGTCAACCTGTAGCACAAACCACTGACTGGCTCCCCTCCCCCTCCCTGGAGTTTGAGAAGCCAAGGGCAGTTGTATGGTGTTTTCATCTATTTCCAAAGCTAGAATGCAGTCTTCTCTAGTGGCAGCTCATTAATAGTGGGGTGGCTCAGGCCTTCACTGATAGAGGGGATACTGCTGGAATACAACTTAATTCTATGGCTTAGCAACTGGGTAATCTGGAACAAACTGTTTCATCTTTTTGAATCTAAGATTTTTCATCTGTGAAAGGTGGGTGCTAACACCTTTTAACAACTCACAGAACACAGCTTAGGACCAAACACAGGGACAGCATTTAATGGGTGTTTCTTTACTTCTTTTCCTTCTCTGCCAGGACATCTCTTGCCAGGCCTCCTAGCGTCTGGGATGAGGATGGCCGAGCAGCAGAGCCGGGAGCCTGAGTGCCCTGTCTGCTGGAACCCCTTCAACAACATGTTCCACACCCCAAAAGTGCTGGATTGCTGCCACTCCTTCTGCGTGGAGTGCCTGGCCCACCTCAGCCTGGTGACTCCAGCCCGGCGCCGGTTGCTGTGTCCACTCTGTCGCCAGCCCACTGTGCTGGCCTCTGGGCAGCCTGTCACTGACTTGCCCACGGATACTGCTATGCTCACCCTGCTCCGCCTGGAGCCCCACCACATCATCCTGGAAGGCCATCAGCTCTGTCTCAAAGACCAGCCCAAGAGCCGCTACTTCCTGCGGCAGCCCCGGGTCTACACGCTAGACCTAGGCCCAGAGCCTGGGAGCCAGACTGAGGCCCGCCAGGCCATGCCCCCTACCACCACACCCATTCCCATCCCCAGCCACTACTCTCTGAGGGAGTGTTTCCAAAACCCTCAGTTCCGGATCTTTGCCTACCTGATGGCTGTCATCCTCAGTGTCACTCTGTTGCTTATCTTCTCCGTCTTTTGGACCAAGGAGTTCTTTGGGGGTATGGGGTGAACATCTGTTCAGGATGAGGAACCAAGCCGTTCTTGGTTGCTGCTGGGTATGAGGGCTGCAGAACCTTGTATTGTTCTTTTACAATCCACGGATCAGTTAGACCACGTGTTTGCTTCTGGGAGTCCTATTTGGAGAACCTCTGAAAGCTCAAGGTCTGGGAAAAGAGGTGAAGACACCTTCGGGTGTGAACCACGGGGTCATGGAAGGCTGAAGACCTGATTAGAGTGCTACACAGCAAATTGTGCCAAAGGACTGGTTGTCTCCAGGAACCTGACTGGCCCAAACATCCAGCTGAATTTCTCACTGGAGTTGCTTTGAACTTGGTTCATTTTTTCTTTTTATTATGTTGCTAAAAAATTGGAAAGCAAGCTTCAATCTGTGGACAAATATGTCTTCCCTCGCAGTTTTCTCTTTGGATGTCTTGACCAGTCCCAGCAAAAATGGTCTGCATTCATCCACTCACTCGACCACTACTTGGCTGGTGCTGTGTCAGAACTAGGGGAAGGGTAGGATTATCCAAGGGGTGACAGCAGGGAGGGTGTGCTCTTTCTGGTATAAGACAACCTCTTGTTGGTATGTTTTATGGAGTATTAAGTCTGAAAGTTCAAAGGCGAGAGGGTCAGTGGATAAAAGGAAATCTGGGATGTGAAAGGAAACGTCATTTCTCCTGGTGGGTGCGGAGGCCTTGATAAGTTGTGCGAAGTAGAGATGACTCCCTGCTACCAAGCACTGAAATTTTGGCCTCAAGAGGTAAGGCATAAACCCTGGATAGAGTAAAAGCCCTAGCTCCCACCCAAGGCTGTGCAGGCAGGGGGCCCTGGTTTTCTTTTTCATGACGAAACCTAGGGATAAAAATATTTCAGTAAAATTTGGATGCTCGGGCTGCTGCTTGACTACCTCTGCAGAGTCTAAAACCCTGATTTCTGCTTCTGCAGTTTTAATATTGCCTAGTGGCCCAGGGCTCTAGGACAATCTCAAAGTAGTTAAAACACCATTGCAATTATGAAGAGATGACAGTTTGAGTTTTTGGGGTTTTGATTTGTAGAATAAGCTTTCAGAGACCGAAAATTGGTTTAATTTGCTTTAAGTAACATTCTTAGTGGAACTAGCTTCTATAAATTCTTAGGGATCTTAATGTACAAGATATTCCAAAATAGCCAACATGTATTTTATGTTTAGTAAAACCAAGCGGTCATAAGATGTGAAGAAAAAGGTCTCCATTGCAAAATTGGAAAGTTGCCAACGTTATCCCATCAGGGAACTCACCGACCTTTCCATTTGCGCCATTGAAGATAATTACTCTAAAGATGGGACTCAAGCTCTCCCCACTGACTTCATTTCTTTACACATCCTTGCTCCTTGACCTTATGGTAAGTTAGGCAATGAGTTCACCATGTTCTCGGAGCCATGAGGAACAGGGAGAAGGGCTGGAGGAAGCTCAGGGAGAAACACTTCCTGGTGCACTAGGGCCTACTGCTGAGTAAACTCATCCCTATTCACAACTGAATCTGAGCCTCCACAAATTTAGCAATCTTGTTTAAGATTGCCCAGCTAGTAAGTGGTGGAATCTTTAAAAAAATAGAAATTATACTCTTTAAGTGGCTGATATGCGAGCCAAATAAAACGTTTGAATGGTTTTTTATTTTTTTGAACAGGGCAACATTTTAGTATCTTCTATTCTTACATTCAGTAGTTCTAACCTTGGAGCAGTTCCTTCCTCCTAGGGGGCACCTAGAAATATGTGGGAGCATCTTTGGTACTCCAATGAAGGGGGTGAGTTGTTTCTGGCTTGTAGTACTCCAGAGGTCAGCCATGCTGCAATGCTAAAAACAGTTCCACAAAACAAAATATCACCTAACCCAAAATGCAAATTATTTCCTGTTGAATACTATAGGCTCCCCATAAGTTCATGAGGTCGAACTGGTGAAATTAACTCCTTTAGGGATGAAGTCAGAGTAAGAGATCCAGGGACTTATCAAAAGGGCAATATAAACAGAAGAGTGGTTAAAAACCTCAGGCATTATACAGGAATCAGGCCATGCTGGCTGGACTGGTCTTTTTGTCTGGCCAGTGTTGCCAACATACTCAATAAAACCCTATGAAATCTCTTCATAAGGTCATACACAGACAGCCAGGATCCACTGCTTACTAACTGGGTAACCTTGAGCAAATTATTTAACTTGAGCTTCAGTTTTGTCTGTAACACGGAATAATTAACTCCTCAGATTTTAAGGACTAAATGAGATATCGGAAGGTCCATGGCACACTGTCTAGACAGAGAGTAAGTATCCTGTTAAGTGGAGGTTATACATTATCATAAAACGCCGCACTTGATTTATGCTCAACTGCTTTCTTACAATGACATTTCCAGTACAAAAAATTTCTACATTTGTTTTGCCAAAGTTAAATAAAATGTTTTCACCTAGTTGCTACCTCTAAATCTCTTGGAAGCCCCTCCCCCTGCCCCCAAAAGACAAGATTAATAAAATTTAAACTTCGGAAACTAAAAACCTTAAACGTTTATACACTATATCCAAACTGCATGCTAATACACTAATATTCATTATTAGTTTACACATACTACAAAGGTAGTAATGAAAATAATTTCTTTTCATGGCCAATTATAGAAGAAATAGAGCCCACTAATATTTAAATAACAGTGACGTGCCCAACAGAGGGTAAGACCGAGAATTCATAAGCTTAATAGGTACTAAGATATACAATTTGGTTATAACTGAAATCAGATTAAACAGAATATTTCACTATACATCACACAATTGAATATAGATACGCCACTCTCAGCCTCTCTGGAACACCAAGTCAAAAGTGTTTTAAAAAGACATCATATGCCCCTCTTGAATTTCCTATACACAATCCTTTCTTCCAAATTCCTTATTTTTGTATGAATTTACTGTGTACTTTCGGAGTTCAGTGGTTGTATATTCGGGGTGGAAAGAGGTGACAGTAACTACTGAATGGCCAATGAGTAAAAATATTATAGAGTCCAGATACAGTTCACTGGTAGTCTGGCCCATAATGCAATAGCCCTCTATTTCTTAAAAAATTAACCAAATGCTTATTAAGTAGAATTGGAGCAAGCCATATTTGAGATTATGTCTCAAATCCCCCAAAAAGGAGAGACCTCCATGGATCAAAGGCTGGGATTAACTATGCAAAATAATTCTTTGAAGGAGTTTTTATAATAGAATTTTACTTTGTAACGAGTAATAATAAAAAGTTTACATTTAGGAATACTCTTTAGAGATTTTTTCCCAGACTTATCTTGACATGAGGGGTACATCCTTTAAATAACTAACACAAAAGAGGTTGCACAATAAAGACATCATATTTGCTTTCTAAAAATTTCCTTGACTCGACACAATGGCCTACCTTTGGGCTAACACGAAGGAGACGCCAATTACAAAGCTAAATGGAAGACATCTTCTGACATGGGAATTGTTCAATCTGAACATTCCAAATGAACCCAAGAGAAAGAGGTTAAAAATCTTCTCTACTGCATAGCCCTGAGCATAGCTGTGGGTCTACCTCTTCACCTCCATTCTCAAGGTGAAGTCTCTCTGGCAGGCACTGTTTACCCAGTGTGTGGGGAGACATGCCCCGTTTACTTGAGGGCTTGACCACAGTCCAGCCACCTTGCTCTCCAGGTCCCATGTAGTCCTGAAGTACGTACCATGTAATGAAAAGGGAGTTTCAAGAATTAAAAATGGAGTCAGTCACAATCCTGAGTGCTGTGAGGAAGGCAACAGGGCATTTAAAAGAAAGATTAATAAAAATGTCTACACAGTTCTTTGCAGAGTGTGAATATGAAATTAAAATGGCGACCACGAGAGAGGTCTCCAGCACCCAGGGACTGGGCCACCTGCCTAGAATGGAGACTGATAAGGAAATTCAATCTACTGAGAGTCCACACATGGCCATTGGCAAAACACATAACACAACTCATCAATCCTTTTTTTAAAAAATGGCTCTTAAGAGAGAGCCTGAGATTAGAGTCCTTTTTCATGGTCCTGCCTATTCAGCCATCCATAGCTTGAAGGTCCTGTCATATGAACAAGTGGCTATAAGCTGCCCATCGGAAGAAATGTCTAGGCCCATAACTTTGCCTTCATGGCCAGCCAGAGTCTTCAGTGGGGACCAGCCTGGGTGGGTCCAGATCTTGGCTGTGTTATCATAGGCACCAGTAAGCAAGAAATTCCCATGGATCGCTACAAGAGAAAAGAAGGGAAAATTGCTTGGGGAATTCAAGTATTCAAGAGCATAAGAAAATAAAAGCACAAAAAACAATACTCTTTTGGGAAAAAAAAAAAGGTATTTCCATTTTCAGAAGAACTCAACACTCTGATCTATTTTCCTACTAGGCCTCCAGGAAAAAGGGGCAACTACAGGCAGACTTAGGGAAACAAATAACTTTACGAGAGTCTTTTGGCTCTTTCCCCAACAGACAGCCTGTTCAGAACATTAAGGATTCAGTGCTTAGAATGTCCATGGAGAAAAAGGTGAAGCACTCAAGAAGTCTTCTTTACTTTCTAGTGACAAAAAAAGCGCACTGTGCCATAGTTGTCTGAAAGTATAGCAGAGGTGGGAAACTACAATGTGCTCCTTCAACAGAGTCCCAATTCTGTCCCGTTCCACTTCCAAGTTCAGCTAAAGCCTGGCCTGCATTCCATGTAAGTACAATCTGCCTGTCTCATAATTAGGCCTAAAACAGAAGGAAAGCTTACGCTCGAACTTGACCCCAGTCACTAAGTTCTGATGGGCAGGGATGGTATAGACACAACGCCGCTGTCGAAGGTCCCACACTTTGCAGGTGTTGTCACCACTGCCAGTTGCAATGTGGTAGCTGTGGATCAGGCACAGTAATGAAGTTAGAAACAAAGAGTACTTCCTGACCAAGAATCCTCTCCACCCCTCATTCAGTAAGCTTTGTTTACCCATTGGGGGAGAAATTAATTCCATAGATTTCCTTCAGGTGCCCTTCTAGGAACATGATACAACGTCCTGTACGCAGGTCCCAAACTCGACCAAATGCATCCAGACCCCTGATAAAACAATTTACAAATGAACATTCTGAATCCAGTTCTCTTTGTAAGCAGGCACACACGAGGTGAGACTAGTAAGCTGCCGCTGGCTATGTGGAAGAAGCCTTACCCAGTGCCAGCCAAAGAGCCATCTTGATGGAAGGCAATGTCATACACACCCATGCTGTGTCCTTCCTGATGCAGGATCTCCTCTTGAGCCTCCAAGTCCCATAAGCGCCATGAGCGATCATAACTAAAAAATTAAACTAGTAATTAACTGGAAGATATTTATTCATTTTACAATATGCAAGGTACTATAAATAGTCATGGCTTCAGTAACGCTTCTGAAACTATTCATATAACCACATTAACTAGAAATTCTTTTCTGGCACAAACGATGTCTCAATAACTAGGCATATATGTCTTGGGTGCTACCTGGGAAACCACGACTTCCTATAAAACTGATTCAATGTCTATTTTAAGAGCAGAATTCCCCAAGAATGGCCCACTAAAGATTCTGTTGCCTTCTTTCTCCCCCAATTCCACTGTTATGTCCTTTCAGTCATGGAGCATTTATATATTTACTAAGCCTGAAATTGGGTGCTGGGAATACAAAAGTCAATCATAGACACACAGATCAACGGAACCAAGTAAAAAAAGACACACATATATTATGGTCCAATTATTTTCAATGAGAATGCCAAAGCAATTTCAACAGGAAAAGGAAAGTCTCTTCAATAAATGGTGGCAGAATTGTCTATGTGCACAGAAACAAAGACCAAAAAAGGACAGACATTAAAAAACTGAGTAAAACCCCTGAACACTGCACAAAGGATGTACAAATGTTCAATAAGCGTGTGACAAAGTACTCAACACCAATAGTCATGAGGGTAACAAAAATGAAAACTGAGATTTCAGGACACACTTGCTAGACTGGGAAGAATGCTAAGACTGACAACACAAAATGGTGGCGAGGATGTGAAACCACTAGAATTCTGGGACTGTAAAATGGTACAACCACTTGTACGGGTTTTAAAAGTTAAATATATATCTACCTTATGACTTAGCATTTCTGGGTATTTATTCCAGAGAAAAGAAAAAAAAACACATCCACAAGCAGCTCTATATAAGAGTATTTGTGGCAGCTTTAATCTGACTAGCCAAAACCTGGAAAGAGCCCAACCGCCCATCGATAAGGAGATGGATAAATTGTGGCTCAGCAGTACAACCGACTACTCCTCAGCAATAAAAAGGAACTAGTGATACCCGCCAACAACACGAATCTTTAAAATGTCTGCCAAGTGAAAGAAGCCAGACACAAATGAGTTCATACAGTAGGAACAGACAGAATTTATGGTGATAGATACCAGCTCAGTGGTTGCTTTGGAAGGGGGAACTGACTGGGAAGGGGCAGGAGGGAACTTTGTGGGGTGATGCAAGGATTCTATCGACAAGGATATGGGTCACATGAGCATATGCATTGTCAAGGCTGACTGAATTATACACTTAAAATAAATCCACTCCACTGCATGTAAACGGTATTTTAATTAAAAAGTTCTTAGCAGATTCTGGGCTCACAGAACTTGTAGAACCAGAAAGGGAGACCAATTTGCAAGCAGATAGGTTGACTTTAAAATTTCAGATTAATTACAATTTAAAAGCAAATACACTTAGCCCTAACTATATCATACATTCTCTTCTGATTCTGATTCACTGCCAAACAAGAAAATCCTATTTGAAGATCTCTGTTCTAAAAATTTATTTGGCAGTTAGCCATAAAGGGTTAACAAGATGCCATAATCCCATGTGGATAGAACAATAACAGGAAGGCTTACCAGGTGGTACCCAAGAAACGTCCTGATGGATGCCACATTACCCGGGCCACACGCACTGTGTGCCCTTCAATATCTGCCACTGGTTCATCACTGAAAAGGAATCAAACATATGTAAGTAAACTATTTTATACTCATGAAAATATTTTCTGAACTTATTAACTGTTATGCACAGATGCACCTATGATCTGAAGAGCCAAACTGTAGCATTTGTAATTTGTTAAAATTTTAGGGCTAACAAAAATTTAAGTCACTTGCCAAGGATTTAAGATTTGGGTCTACTTCATATGCCCATAAGGCAACTGCCCATAGTATTTTAACAAACACTCTTTCTACTTCAATTCACATGTTAATAAATTCCTAATGCTATACCACTCATAATAAGAGAAAAATAAAAGATAAGCAAGTCTTTCTGACCAAAGGAGTGCTGAGATTCTAGAAAGAGAACATACTTTGACAGAGAGGTGGGGCAACAGAAATCAATCAGTTTGGGTGCAAGTGGATCGATTAAAATTTTCTCAAACTTTAGCTTGCTGAAGGAACCAGTAGGAAAAAGGATCTCCTAAATAGACAAGCTTAGTTTCCTTTCGGTGGTCATTAAATTCTACCACTCAGCAACAGAAAGATCTGAAACATCAGTGAAGGAAAATAAATATGAACTCTAAAGAGGGCAATTAAAAAGGGAACTTTGTCAATGTGCATACATAGAACTAACCAAAGCCCTAGGGGAAGAAATATTGCTAAGTATTACCAAAGCCAATTAAAACTTGCTGTGCTCATAGGTAAGATCCTGTCTGGTAAAGAGCAGAGACACTAATTAGCTTTTTACAAAACCCTCGAATAAAAGCCTCATATACTTTCCCAAAGGAAAACTAAGCAACTGGATCAGATGTCTTTTAGCCAACAACGGGCTTCTAAAAATTTCTTGGAAAACAATGATAATAGACACATAAAGAAAAACTCTTGTAACTGGAGAAAACAGTCTAGGTAAAGGTAATGCTGCTGTGAGGAGACTACCTTGGCACTACTGCCAGACCGAACCTCGCTTTTCTCTCCCCTGCAAACACGTTGCCAAGAATATTTTATTTAGTCTGTCTTCCAAAGAGTGTACTTCTCCAATGTCGATCTATTGCAAGGAGGTAAAATGGATCTTTCCGGAATAAATGGAACCAAGAAACAGTGGCCACTATGTCAGATGCAAACATTAAGATCTGAATTTAACAAACAAGAAAAAAATCTGTTACTACTCCTTTGGTAAGAAAAGGTTTAAGAAAGGAATCCTCCATTTTATTTTCATACCAAGTTACCTTGACTCTTAGAGCATCTCTGGGGTTAAATGCCATATTTTCAGGTGCCAACAGCCAACCAATCAACTATTTAGTGATTGCAGTAGAGAGAACAACAGTATTCACCTGTCAAGGCTCCAAAGCTTCACAGACCCATCAGCAGCACAAGAAGCCAGATTAACATCTTTTTGGTCCAAGGAGACAGTGGATTTTGGATGAAACACAATTGCTCCTACATTTGTGTTATGGCCTGAAAGAGTGTTTAAGAAATGAAAGTTAAAGGGTTCCCACCCCCTTATAACTTATGTGCAAATACATGATATAGGTATATATTAGGGAACATGTGGACAGATAGAGAATTAAAGTATTCAACTATTTATTTATATTTTTTATTTATTTTATCTTCAGGCAAGGCAACCCTCGGTTAACCTCAGATTGTAAGAACCTTGTCAGCTTACGATCCTTTATTTTTTTTTATTTTTTACGCCTATAGCATCTGGTCTTCCTAGGTGGTCTCCCATCCAAGTACTAACCAGGCCCGACCCTGCTTAGCTTCCGAGCTCAGACGGGATCAGGTTTGTTCAGGGTAACATGGACATAGACAGTATTCAACTATTTTAAAAAATTAATTATTTTAATTTAACTATTATTTAAATCACATTAAAAAGAGCAAAACACACAAAAAACTTTGTTTTTTGGTTCAGAGATTGGACATTAGAGAAAAGTGATGTGCGTATGAAGTCATTACCTTCTAGCCTTGTGGTCAGAGAAAACCGAGTCAAGTCAAATAAGAATGAATCCTCTGTGTACTGAGACTTAGTATTAAGCAGAGTTTTAGAGTTTTACTGCTTGACAGAGGTCACACTGGGAAAAAGACGCAGATTTAAACAAGATTCTAACTCACCTCGAAGAGTGTGAAGGAGGTTGCAATCAGGAACAGACCACAGCTTGCAAAGTCCACTCCTATCAAACACAAAGGAAAGCATCTCAGCCAGGGTTGGTCTGGGAAGGAAAAGGTACCTTGGTAACATTACTAAAGGACAATTTCTTCTCACCCCAACAAACTTTACAGTGACAGACAGGAAAAGAGAAATAAAAGGTTTATCATTTGAAGCATTAGAGAAAAAAGCTACATCCAGGTCTCATGCAACCAGGGGGTTCCACCGGATTGTACTTAATACAGCACAAGTTGCTATTCTCTTGGATCATCAACTTGTGAGGGAAGGTAGGACAAATTAAATTATCTAATAATATTAATATTATTACTACCTCCTTAAATATGAATAGCATTTTGCTGCTTACAAAGCACTTACATTTTTTAAAAAGACTTATTTCAGAATGTCTCCAACAATTACTTTTATATCTATTGTCTCAAATGATCCTTATAAACAGATCTGTGGGGTACATAAAACAGTATGATAATTTCTGCTTTATAATGAAGGTAACTGAGGCTTGGAAAGGCGGAAAGATTTGTATAGGTCCTTGGCTTTCTCTGAATCAGTCCAAATTCTAAGTAGTTTCTATGCATATAATGTAAGGAAGTTCTCCTACGAGATGGCCTGTCCCACAAAAATAACTAAATAGAACAAAAGTTACCACATCCTAAGAGTTTCCTGCAAATGTGGTATAAGTACACAATAAAGATAAGAACAATAATTCATGTTTACTGAGCCCTTACCACATACGAGGCGTTATCAAGGCAAAATGTTTTACAAAAATCTCACCCTACTTTACAGAAAAGGAAATTGAAGCTTATAGAGATTAAGTATCTTGCCTAGGTCACATAACTGAAAAAGAAAAGGTATACTGGGCTGTAGATACTAGTTAAGCCTGTAAGTTCACATGACCTATTCCAAAATATTAGTGTCAAAAACATGATGGACTGCTACGTGTCATAGATCTCTGGGGTTCCTTGTAAACAATCAGAACTGTTCACAAAGATTTTACTGTGTAATAGAATGGGTAGAGCAGTAGCATCTCTAGTTTGGTGCGATCATGAGAACCAGATGAAGAGGATATAGAAATAGACATTTAAGACAGATGCCGATTTTCCCCTCTCCCCCCGAACCTGTTCCCCATTTAGGGGGGAAAAAAAAGTCACAGTGAAATATAACTTACCAACAAGCTGTAGCCAGCATTTTGGAATTGGGACTAAAGTGACAGTAGGAGATAGGCCGATCGTCTCCAATCTGACTGCAGAAATTATTCAAAGACTTAAAAAAAAAAAAAAAAGAGACAAACATAGATCAAAGGCTAATCCACGGGTTTATTGGTTTTTCTGTTATATAAAAAAGATACTTTATAGTTTTAATACCACCCAAGATTCTTATACACTTTGTGTGTATGTGTGTGTGTGTTAGGAGACACTTCTATTGATAAATGAATGGAGTCAAGGAGTATCTGGAACCCCAGCATGCTGTCTTCTACAGTCTTAGTATCTCCTGTGTCTGATAAATATAAACAGTAAACACATGGAGAGATCTAAAGTACAATGTTGACACACTAAAAGAATTAAAGAGGAGAACCACAGACCTCTGCTGAGTACAAAGTATAGTAGGTTCCTGCCACCTAAACCAATGGCTCCTCCCAAATGGTGACAGTGTAAGCAGGGAGGAATAATTATAGCTGCCTCCACCCCCTAGAGGTGGGCTGAAGTAGAAAATCCAATAAATATTTAAAAATCTTTAAGATATTGGACAACTGCTGAGCGCATCTTACCCGGAGAGATTTGTGGAGCTCTTGCATCTGGGAAGTCCTAGTTGTCTCAGGAATCTCTTTGTGGAGACGGCCTCTTCCAAGCGTTTCATTGCCCTGTGACACCCAAACATTACCATCATGAGTAAATGGGTTGTACACGAAGGGTTCATAGAAGTATCTTACCACTATATTTCATTTAACAACCACAGTCATGATAAAGCACATCCTCAGTCCTTGAGAAGAAACAAGAAAAAATATTCTTCTTTCTCCTTCTAGGGGTTCTCCTTACCTGGGCAGTGAATAATTAGCAATCCATAGTCTAGCAACCTTCAGGCTATTTGGTCCTTCATGGTACCAAGTTTGCTGATACTGAAAGTTAAATTAAGAGCAGAAATATCAAGTCTGAAGCATTCCTGCCTCATAGTTAACAATTCTCTATTTTAACTGTCTGGAAAAAAGGTGAATTAGTTCAGTAACAGGATGAAATAAACTATATGTGCTTTCTATTGTTTTTGTTGTTGTTGTTGTTAGGTCTTTTTAGATAGTTTCTGGTTCTTTGTTAAAGTTACAAATGCTATGGTTCATTGCTGAATGGGAAATTCACTAATCTCCACTTATACCTACACAGGAACCAAAAACCACTAACAACAACTACTCCTAAACACTACATTCTTCAACCTCCACCCCTTACACACACAAACCATTGAAAGGTGAAAATGAGAACTATATGCCCTCATTTCCTTCATGTTTATATAGCGAAGGCAGAGATATATTTTACCTCTTCTTTGGATTTCTTAGATTTCTCATCATCTTTCTTGGTCTTTTTTAAGGCATCAGTACCAACCACTGAGAGGATATTTCTTAACCTGTAACATAAAAGAGAGAAATTTAAACAGAGTTGTGATGAGATTTTGAAAAGTACATCTTAGAAGGGAGATAAGCTTCCCCTATTCTCTCACCTTTCAAATTCCAAGAAACCGTCTTTAAGAGTCATGATGTCATGCCTAAACTGCCAGTTATTTCTTTCCCTCAATCTTCTTCATATGAAGATTCCCTAAATTAACTGTAATTAGCATATTCAATTTAAAATTAACTAGCCAAAAAGCTGCTACCACTTGGTCTGTGAAGACAGCCAACCTTCACTTAATGTCACATGTGCTGGATACTGACTCAGGTGCTCAATATACAACAATAACTAAAAAACAGTTTTTGATTTCAAATAGCATAGTCCCAGAGCATTTGACTGCAAACAGCATAGTCTGGGGAAGCGGGGTGGGTGGGAATGGGGACATAAAGTAATAGGGAACTACGGTACATTATACTAAGTATTATGACAGTAGTGAATATAGGGTGCTGAGGGGAAACATTAAAGGAGTATCCAACCTAAGTTTGGAGGGAGAATCAGGATCAGTTACCTAACCCAAGCTATCATTTCGTCAGGTCAATAGGTCAAGAATGGGAGAGGACTGCTGAGGCAGAAGGTTTAACAAGTGTAAAGGTCTAGGGGTAAGAAAAGCGTGTTGAGCTTGGAATCACAAATAGTTCAGCATAGCTGGAGTACAAAAAAAGTGGTATTTTTTTCCTTGTAATTGAAACAGGCCTGGCATTGTTGTTTCTATCGAATGGACATGAGATACTGTTAAAGGTTTTAAAGTGATTAAACACAGACTGTGCAAACCAAGGGAAAAAAAAATGATGAGGTAAGTTGGATAGTAGATAGATAAGAGGAGGGCCTTATAACTGCATACGACTAACCTGCCACTAAGAACTTTGCAAATTTAAAAGTAGACGAGAATTACATGAGAACAGTGCCCCTTTTCAATAATATCAAAAAAATCACATATTAACAAGGAATGCATTTGTTATCAAAATTTTCTAAGTTCAACTACAACTGTTTACCCAACTCAAAATTCCACACTGGAGAGAAAAGGGGAAGGAGCTTATTAGCATTCTCTTCATAGTGTATAAAGAAAAATTAGTAGTGAAGTAAAAATTGGCTCAAGACTCAGATTATGGGTTAAACTATATAGACACAACTTAAGATATTCTGTTAACAATATCTGAGACATTCTATTAAAGTTTTTGCTACAAATACCATTGGAGCTAGAATCCTGTAATTTAAAAAGAGAAGAGTAGATATTCAGAAAGGATACCTTTCTCTTCTTTCAGCAGGACCCTCTCCAAAAAGTGTGATGGGCTCCCCCAAGGCTCTAAGGCAAGCTTTGACCTCTGAGTCGTCTGTGGAAACATTGATTTGCCGGGCTCGCTTCCTTCTCTCAAACTCGGCTAATACTTCAGCTTGTCGTTCACTGATGTGCTCTTCGATTTCAAACACTTCTCCTATAAAGAGAACAGGCAACGTAAGCATAATCACCAGATAGTCTTCAAATAGGAAAAAAGAAGTAACTTCTTACAACTGGAATCTGTGTGTGACATTAGTGAAAGTTAACTTTCTAATCTATTACATATGTAGTTTACTTTTTCTCAATTTATTAACTTATGCACACACAGAAAACTAAATGACACAGCTTTAAAAGGCAGCAAATTAGTTCAAGTCATCTTGCTTCATTGGGCAACCTTACACCTATATACACCTATATAAACACACAGCTGAGATGAGATGAGAAAGTAAAGAGTACGGCGCATCTTTAGCAAATGAGCTAACCAGGTCTTCTATCCAGGAGATAAAACAGAAATATTATTTTAACGACTGCCAATGCTATTGTCTACAACAGTCCCAGTATGAAGACACTTAAAAATGAAACTAGTAAAGTGGAAATAATTACCATGAAAATGATATATCTTCATTATAAGGCTTTTTGGATAATCTAGCAGCTACTTAAAAAACCTACACTAAATACAAGCATTTGGATGAAAGAAGTAAGTATAGTGGTGATGCAGTTATGTTTTAAAAAGCATAAAAGGTTTAAAAAGTCACGAACATGCATGTGTATAGAAAAAAATGTGTGAGAGGAACAATGAGAAACTTGACAGAAGTCCTTTTTGCAAAGAAGTCTTTTCATTTTATACCCTTCTGTACTGTTTGAATTTTTAATTACAAACATGTACAACTTTATTTTTAAAATATAGTAGACCGCTAGCTACTGACACAAAAGCATGAAAAATACACATTACAAAATAATTCACATATCATGGCTTCATTATGGGGAAAAAATTATTTTTATAGGTTTATTAAATTTTCAAAAAGATATACACCCAATTAATAAAGATTAATTTATCTACTTCGCACATTTCTACAATGATTTTTTTTCAAAAGAAAAATAACTAGTATCTTCCTAACAAAAATACATTGCATTTTGGGAGAAAAAATAATTGTAAACTAAAAACAGGAGAATATTAAAAACCACAGTAATTCTAAACCAATGCCAGAACTGTGCTAGATTTCCAAAAGACAAATGGAATCAATCTGAATCCAAATACAGTGAACCTTTGAATGACGTAGTGGAGGGAGTGTCAATCCCGTGCAGTTTAAAATCCACATAGAACTTTTGACTTCTCCCAAAACTTACTAACAGCTTACTGCTGACTAGAAGTCTTACCGATAAGTCAATTAAGACATATTTTGTACATGTATTATATACTGTATTCTTAAAGGAGGCTGGATAAAGAAAATGTTGAGAAAATCATAAGGAAAATACATTTACAGTTATTTATTGAAAAAAATCTGTGTATAAATGGACCCACACAATTCAAACCCATATTGTTCGATGGTCTGTTATAAACACTAAATAAATTCCTGGTAAAATCACAAACAATTCATGGGAGGAAAACTGTTTGAAAGGTTTTAAGCAAAAAGACTCTCTGGATGATGCTAAAAAGGGCAGGCAAAGTATGGCCATATGTAGATGTAAGTTTAAAAACAAACATTGTGGCGCTATAAAATTAGTGATATTTAAGTTTAGGAAGGTAATCATTGCAGAAAATTTGAGTGCCAAAGATAAAGATGGACTCACAATTTGCATCTTACCAGAGGTTATGTTAATATTTCCTGCTTCGATTCCTGCTTTAAGTCCTTCTTTCCCCAAAATCCCAGACTCTCCTTTGGCCAGACGCTCCCTCTCCTTCTCTTCAAACTTCCATAATAAATGTGTGGTTTCTTCACAACAGGTGCGACTAAGTCATCAGGTGCCTTGGGTTTTGGTTGCCTGCTAAATCAAAGACCTGATTAACCTAAGGCTTAATCTTTGCGATTTACTAGGCTTCCCCCAAAAGACCAAGGTCATTTTGGGCTTCAATTCTATTTCCTCCCCAAAGGAAAGGACAAGGATGGCACCAATTAAGATGCCTCTTCACTGATGGGGGTTGGGATGGGGGTGTTGTCGCTCAACAAGAGGTTGACAAGTTGGTAAAACTACTGAATTTCTCTAGATGATTCTTCTATCAAACGTCTGCTTTGATTTATTCGGTTAATTTATTCGGTTGGAAGTGCAATTTCTTCTTGGGTTTTACGAAACAACCAGGGTTACTGCTCATCACAGAAGAAATATAAAGGATAACTGAAATTACCAATGCCAACGGGTAACAGGTTACATAGTTACCAGTCTATACATTTCCAACGTTTTAAGACGAGAGGCACTGCACAGGAAGGACATGCCTTTCGTTTTAAATTGTAATTGTAATTAAGAGGCCTCATTATAATTAAGAGACCTGAAATAAATATAAATCTTGACCAGGACACTACTCCCTTTCAGAGCTCCCTTTTTGGACCAGTTTGAAAAGGTATTTACAGTTCGTGGCTGTACGCGAGATGCAAACAAGCTTAAAGCTCATGAAAGCTCTTAATAAGGAAAATGCTCCAAGCGAAAGACAAGATCGAATCTCACGGCCTTCCTCCTCAGTCCCGCCACCGCCTTAGCCCGTCCTCTAACGGCTCCATTCCGCAGGAGCCTCCCTAACCCCCTCCGCGCTCCCTAGGGTGAGCTCAGATCTGTACCGTGGAAGTGGCTCGTGAGGCAGCCATGCTGGGATCCGGAGCCGCGAAGCTCCAGCAAAGCCGAGCTCTAAGTTTCAGACAATTCACCGCGCGCCGAGCAAAGCGGAACTGCGTCACCGACCGGAAAGTGGTCCGAGCGTGACGCAACGCTCAGAAAGGCGTGGAGCAGGATGGGAATTGTAGTAGGAACGATTGTGGGCGCGTCGAGAGGTGTGACCCGTACAACCTCGAGAAACGCACGCGAAGGTCCAGGTCCGCGAGGAGACAGTCTCGGAGCAGTCTGGGAAGTGTAGTTCAGTTGGCTTATATTCATAGCGGGCATCGTGCTTCCGGGAAGGGGCCGAGCAGGATTGAAAAGAGGTAGGTGGGTCGATTCGCTCACTCTAGGCTAAACTGAGCGAATCGAGGGCTTCTGGGGCGTGCAGGCCTTTCCGGCCCTACAAGCGGTTTACGTTGTCTTGGAGCCGGGGACCATGTTGCCATGGAAGCCGTTGCTCTAGACCTACGAGTGCTGCTCTGGAGGTGTGGTGGGAGAGCTGTTCTCTGCTGCTGGGAGGTGCTGTCTTTGGGGCTCTCTCTGAGCTTGGTGAATTTAAGGTGGATTTGGGCAGCAACAAGAAATTAAGCTTACAGAGCCCTCTAGCGCAAAGTAAAGACTGAAGGAGCCACGGCCTGATTTCATTTTTGAGCCCGTCTTTGTATCAAATTCTGAATGAGATTATGGATGCGAGGCGTCAGGTACACGCAGACAACTCTGCCATGACCTTGTTGTCCCCTGGGTGCTGGGCGATCGGAGATAAACAAGACAAGGTTTTTGCCCTCATGGTGGGGGGTGGAGATGCTGAAAATATTGGTGTTTCCCGCTCCTTTCTGCAAGAACAGTTACAATAATAATGGCTGTTGTTTATTGAGCGTTTACTAAATGCCAAATTATATTCCGGGAATTTACTCTGCATTACGTCATTCAGTGCAAACAAAAAACACAGTATAAATGCGGAAACTAAGAACTAGTGAAAGATGATGCTAATTGTTCAAGGTAAGCAGTGGATGGTATTAGAACTTCTTTCTCCTTCTAGTCTCCAGAGCAAGCACTTTTTACCATTACCCTGTACTGCTTCCTGGTTGCTAGCTTTTCTATTTGCACAAAAGTTAAGATAGTGCAAAGCAGTGTTTTTCTTTTAAGCATCACTCCCCCCGAACATACCATTTATCTACACAAATCAAAATAGTATCTTATTTAGTACAAAGCAATTTGAAATGTGATGTGGTTGTATGTTGGTTTGATATCACCTGCATCTATCCAAAGATTCATGGGAGAGAGAAGGAAACATTTCCTTTGTATATGTCGCAGTCCTACCTACATCCTAGATACATATAATAATAATATAATAATAATAATAGATAAAGGAGATTTCACTCATTCCCATTTATTAACCAAACTGATGGTGTGTTAACTAAACTGAACAACTTTGACTTCATCTGTAAAACAGGGGTAATTTTGCCAGTCTAACAGGGTTTCTGTGTTATAATGTAAAGAATGGGAATGCAAAAGGATAGCACAGTGCTCAAGGAAAGCTCATTTCACTTTATTTGGATCTCTGGTTTATTCATCGAAGCATTTACTGCTGGGTTATTATATTTATACTCTACTGGATGCTATGGAGAATATAAAGATGATGACATCTACAGATTTTAAACTTGGGGAATTTTATTTTTTCCTCTAAAAAATGTTTTTCTTAGCATAAGCATTACCTGGGTTTTCAGACTGGTGTGTTTTCTTGAGCCACTTTTCGTCTTCTCTCTGTGTGGAATACCCGTACTTCCCTTTCTCTGCCTGCCCTTCACAAGTTAACTAAGACATTATCTGCTCCAGGAAGTCTTTCATGTCCGTGTCCACCCCATGCTCAGCCCAGAGTGGATTGGGCCTGTGTGATGCCATTACATTATCCTCATCGGAGTTCTTAGTACACTATATGAAATTTTCTGTCTCCACAGATTGTGACTGTATCTTTTAACTCTGCAGCTGGAGCACAAGAAGTGTTTGTTTAATGAATGACCTATCCATTTGGGACCCTTTTAGACCGTGAGTATAATCCTGTGAATTGGTGAGTTAGAGGGAGTTTTCACAAGATTTAGTAAACTGATTTTAGCATTCAGGAGTGATCACAAATAGCTCATAATTCTCATGTAGACTTGATCAAATTTAATGGCTTATATATTTGCCCACTAACACTACTGAATTAAGATGTGATATTTTAATGTTATTCTCTTAGCTAGAATATGTCTTTGTGACTGTAGCATGAGATTAAAGTGATCGTTGCTTAGAATTTTCTTTCATATGCAGCGTGTTATTTTTAAGTTTTTGAAGAAAGTTTTTTTGGAATTACAGAGTTGTGGGTCTCCATCATGTAATAAAAATGCAATACTCAGACACCTAAAGACTTAGAAGTCTATGCGTGATTCCAGATGAGTCTTCTGCATTGCCATTCATTTTAGTGTGCATGCTTACAAACCGATCTTATATTTGTAGCTGAGATTTATCCCCTTCAGTGTTTCCTCTTCTCTGCCATTTTTAATAGTTAATAGTTCACTGGGTCTGGTCCTTAGTGTTGACTTCAGTATGCTGCGACGAAAACCAACCCGCCTGGAGCTGAAGCTTGATGACATTGAGGAGTTTGAGAACATTCGAAAAGACCTGGAGGTAAGAGTACAACTTTCATAGCCTTAGGAATGTTTAAAACAATAACTCTAACTTTTGAACTCCAGACTCTTATACCAACAGCTTATTTGAAATCTCTAGATGCTTTATAGGCATCTCCAATTTAACACATTAGTTTCCTGTGGCTTCTGTAACAGATTACCACAAACTTGGTGGTTTAAGACTATAGAAATTTATTCTTTCACATATCTATAGGCCAGAAATCTGAAATCAGTATCACTGGACCAAAATCAGGATGTTGATAGGACCACACTCCTTCCAGAGGCTCTAGGGGAGAATCTGTTCCTTGACTCTTCCAGCTGGCTGCTGGCATTGCTTGACTTGTGGTCGCATCTCTCGCATCTCTGCCTCCATGATCAACTGCTTTCTCCTCCTATGTCTGTGAGATCTCCCTCTGCCCTTTCTTATAAGGATACATGTGATTGCATTTAGGGCCCAATCAGATAATCCAGGATACTCCCCCATCTCAAGTTCCTTAATTTAATCACATCTACAAACAACCTTTTTCCCATATAAGACAACGTTTACAGATTCCTGGGGTAGCTTTGGGGGACATTGTTCAGCCTACTCCACTTAACATTTTAAAACAAAAAACTCTTGATTTCTTCCTCAAGCCAGTTTCACCTCAGTGTTCCCCATGTCATTACCTATGCAGGTGCCCAAGTCAGAAACCTAGGAGTCACTACTGAGTGCTTCCCTTCTCCCACCCTTTGTATACAACCCTTTGATTCTACTTCCAGAACCTCTCCATACCTTTTTATCTCCATAGTTATAACCCTAGTCCACATAACCATCATATCTGCCTGTACAATTTCAGTAGCATCCTCAGTGGTCTTTCTATTTCCATTTCTGTTTCTTTAATCCATTCTCCATCAGATACCTAGAATGATCTTTAACAATTTTAAGATCATGTCATTCCTCTGCTTAAAATTCTTTAACGGTTCGTTGCACTGAGAATAAAATCTCAATTCCTTGTCATGGCCTACAAGACTTTGTATGTCCTGGCCCCTTTCAGTTTTCACTTCCTGTCACTTGCTGCCTTGCCCTCTGTACCCCAGACACGCTGGCCTTCTTACATTTCCTTGAACATGTAAAACTATTACTCATGGCCTTTGCATGTATTATTTTCCTTTGCCTGGAGTGCATTCTCTTTCTTTATGTCTCAGTTTAAATGTCACTTCCTCAATCTGAGAGGCCTCTTCTGACCCTGCCCATGTTAGGTGTGTCATTCTTATCCATGCTGTCTCTATCTCGTTAGGGTCTCTCAAAGCACTTTATTCTTTGATTCTGTAGCATTTATTATAATTTACAATTTTTTTTGTTTGTTTATTGTAAAACCATTTACATTAAAAACTTGATTATAGGTCCATCTATAATCTGTTGCATGTGGTACATAGTTGGAGCTCCGTATGTATTTTTAGGTGTAGCCTTACCCTACATTAATAAAATTCTTCAGTGGCCTTCAGAATAAAGTTGAAATTCCTTAGGGTGGCATACACGGCCCTTTGTGACCTGGTCCTTGCTCATCTACTTTATCTTCCACTGCTGAGTTATCTTAACTTTAATCTTTAGTGCCTGTGCACACTCTGTCCCCTTTACCTGAAATGCCCTTTGCCTTTCTTTGCCAGGCTAACTTCTATTCATCTTTTGACTTAGCTCCTTCCAGAAGTCTACTTTGACTACCTGCCCTTGGCTGGGTTAGATTCAGCCTCTTCCCTCTGTGCTGACCTCTCTTATAGGTGTTATTACTCTTTGTTGTAATTTTCTGTTTTTCTGCTCCTCCTCCTCCATATGCTCCTTAAAGGCAGGAATTAGTATATTCTTCTTTGCATCCATTCCCTGCAATACCAGGCCCAACAGGAGTGCTCAGTAGAAGTCTATTCTCATTTGCCATTTTAGTAGATATTTTTTACTGTATGGTAGAGGACATTACAACTTTTACACATTGTGAACATGATGGCTTTACAGTGTATTGTATATGCTTCTTATTAAGAAAGATAACTTGGATTTCTTTTCCCTCTTCCTCACTCCAGGAGACTTTAGTGTTCTCTAAGCTTTATGATATTTTTGCTTTTTAAAAGGTCATATTAATAGTCTCAACAAGGGTGAATGTTAATGTGGTTAAAGTTCAATTGTAATGAGTGTCAAAAGTGCTAGCATATGGAACTTTTACTCTGCAGTCAGCTCACTATTGAGTTAGTCTCTCTACTAAAGGCAGTTATCCAGTGGGTTTGACTTGTTTCAGAGCAGCTTAGGAGGGAAGGATAATTTTCCCCCTGAACTAAAACGAAACCAATAGAAAACTGGTATTCCATTTGTTATTGAAATTGGTTTGTACATTTTGCTGACTGGATTCTGAAACAGTCAGCAGTTTCTCACAGCAGGAAGCCTTTTATTTTATTTTTTTATATCTTTTTTTTTAATTAACAAAATTGATTAACAATCCAGCATTTCAATTTTAAATATTTTTTTAATTAACAAAATTGATTAACATAATCCAATACTTTTCAGGGAAGCCTTGAATAATTTCATTCCATTTGTATATTCTCAGTTTCTCATGATAACATCCTTTTGCCTTTTAGAGCTTATGGTCACAAAGTTATTTGGGGAGAACTTTTTAATTTTACTTATTGGTAGTATAGACTGACTAAAGAGTAACTCAGGAAAGTCATTTTATGTATATAGTAATATAGTATTACTATTTATATAGTAATATAAAGTCTATATTATATATATATGTAATAATACCTTATTTGATTCATTATGATACTTTGACATTGGCATTTAAATGCTCACAGTTTAGCAGTAAATGGTGCAGTGTGGCGGAAATTCTAGTGATTAGAGTAGTCGAGCTATTCTTCTAGTAAGGTACTCTAGATAAAACATGTTCACTCTCAAAGAAAGTTCTCCTCTGATATCTTTACAGTTAGACAGTGGTAGTTATGGGATCTCTTTTTTGAAAATCGATCAAACCGAGACAGACTTTGTGAATTCCGTAGCCACTTGTGACTTAAAAGCCAAACCTTTTATCTGAAAATAAAATAAAACCCCAGACTTAATAAGATAGCACAAAACCTTCTATTTCTGTGTTATATTTAATCTCATGGTATCCATGAAGTAAAGCTGTTAATTTCTGGTGGTTATTGTTTTATCATTAACTTTATTTTTCCATCTGTTCTCTTCAATAATATATTTACTGAACCACTCTTCTCTCCTCCTTTTCTGCCAGTTCTTTATCTAACTTCAGCTTTCTGCTCTGAACTTCCACTCCTTACCCAATTCCTCACTTCTTCTTTGTGTCTCTTTGGTAGTGTGGGCTTTCCTCTGTCATAGCTCTGATCACCCTATGTTGTAATTGTCTTTGTACCTGTTTCTCTGGTAGACCATGACACCCTGAATGGTAGGGGTTCTATCTTTTATCATTATACAATGTTTCCTCCTTTTCTGAGTAGGATATGTTCCAAGATGCCTACTGGATGCCTGAAACCAGGGATAGTACTGAACCCTATATATACAGTGTTTTCTCCTATACATATATACCTATGATAGTTTAACTTACAGAAAGAGATTTGCAATAGTAATAAAATAGAGCAGTTATAACAATGTATTGTAATAAAAGTTATATGAATATGGTCTCATAAAATAATCTTACTGTACTGTATGATAGGAGATGATACAGTGCCTACATGATAAGATGAAGTGAGGTGAATGACATAGGCATTGTGACAGTGTTAGGCTTTATAAAGGTGACTGAACACAATCACTGCGATATTGCAACAGTTACTCTGAAAATTGAGACGGCTAACTAAGTGACTAATGTATGGGCAGTGTCTACATCACAGGGACACTGTACAAAGAGATGAGTTACGTTCTAAGTGGTATGGAACAAGATTTCATCACACTGCTCAGAACAGTGTGCAATTTAAAACTGACGAATTATTTATTTCTGGAATTTTTCATTTAATATTTTTGGATCTTGGTTGACTGCGGGTAACTGAAACCTCAGAAAGCAAAACCATAGATAAAGGGGGACTGATGTATCCCCCTGTATCCCTAACCACCCAAACCTAGGATTTCAGTTTATCGTTTTATAGAAGCTAATCCTGTCCTTTACTCTATGCCAAGTACATGGTAGGTGCCAAATAAATATTTGCTAATGGAAAGAATGTTGCCTTAATCCTAAAACTTTCCTACTTTCAGACCCGTAAGAAACAAAAGGAAGATGTGGATGTTGTAGGAGGCAGTGATGGTGAAGGTGCCATTGGGCTCAGCAGTGACCCCAAGAGCCGGGAACAGATGATTAACGATCGAATTGGTTATAAACCCCAAGCCAAGCCCAACAATCGTTCATCTCAATTTGGAAGTTTTGAATTTTAGAGGTGGATTATCTTGTGCGCCAGAGCCCTAGAATGGAGTGAAGTGATGGCAGAAGTACAAACAAGATGTAGGGAATTGAGTGCTGTCAGCAAGCAGGATGCTTTACCTCTTGCAGAGAGAAATACTTCTGCATGAGATTACTGATGCTTAACTTTCACTCTAAGCTGAAATCCAAACTCTGGTTTGTCTCTGGAAAATTTGACTCTAAAAAACTTGTCTGATTTTTGTTTTTAAAAATAAATATATTTTTGGAAAAGTGTGAGATATCCTTGATGAAATACAATATCACTGTTAACCCCAGACTTTAAAAGGTAATTGCTGCATGAGGTAACATCATTCTTTTCATCTTTATTAAAAGATCCTAAGCATAGTACCCTTTCAGTTGGTCCTTGTCACAAACTTTCATTTGACAAATTTTATTGTGCCTACTATGTGCCAGGTACCATTCTAGGCACTTAGTAACATCAGTGAACAAAACAAAGATCCCAGGAAAAATACACAAAATTTAGTGGTTTTGTGTAAACTTGATCAAGTTGTGGGTTTCCAGAATCCGTTTACAGGAGGGCTTTGTGACTGTTTGGGTATCATTTGGGGAGGACAGACAGTAGAGGGAAACATAATAGGAATGCTCCTAAACAGTGTTATCATCATTCCAACTTACCTTCCTTTCCCAACTTACCTAAAAATTTTTCCCACTAGGAGCCAATCTGAGAGGCAGCTCAGAGGGTAGTTTAGAATCATGTCCTATTGTTTACACTATTAATCCAACTACAGGGAACCACCAACTGGTAGAACCTTGGAATCATCTGTTCTAAAGAGAAATCTTGGCAGGATTTTACCCAGCCTTTCTAGGGTAGTTTAAGAACATGGGAAAGATCTATGGTCATGCTTAGAGCTATAGAGCTATACTTAAAATCACATCGGGATCTTGGGAAATATGCCTTCCCATAACTTCCTCTTACACCCCAAATCCTGTAGCTCTTTTGTCAACTGTTTCCTGCTATAATATTTTGCACTTATCCCTTAACAGAAAATGCTCATGGTGCAACCAGGCTGACCTACTCTCAGCCATCAGCCCCAGAAGCCCAGAGATAGCTGGTCTCAGTCCTTGGCTACTTCAAAGGTCTCCATTCTGAAAGTGTCCCCGGGGTCCCCCAAACCCCTTAGCAGCAATGAGGCTTAGAGGAAGATTCTTCCTTCCCAAATTAATCAAGGACACAACAAATTGAGTTCTTATGCAGTTTTCCTTGTATCAGGACTCACACATCCTGAGCACAGGATCAGGAACAGAACAGGAACTGAGCACTCCATGCCCTTGGGCCTCATGTGAAGCCTAGTGAGCAGCTGGTGAGGTGGAGAGTTTAACCAAAGCAGCAGACCTCATGAAGCCTTTTCCAACCCCTCCCATGGGTAGATTTCTGCTTTTCTTCTGCTAAGTAAATTTCCTATTCCACTTATTTTATCAGAGAGCAAGTGGTTAAGATCATGGACTCTGGGAACCAGGTTGGTCATGGATTTATCACTGTTGGTTGAAGCTGAGTGGTAATGGCCAAGACTCTATGTGGACAATGAGACCACTTATTCTGGTATCACTCTGGGTAGAAAGACATGAGCAGAATCACAAAATCAAAATATTTATTTTGTTCTTTTCTACATGACACTGTTAAAACATTCCTACTACAGTAATACTGCTCTCCAGGAGCTTACAATCTAAAACAGTCAATGTTAATTATAGACCCAGTGATTAAGGCATTATGTCAAATGTAGACCTTGTATCTTCAGATGAATTTTTTTTAAAGAAGCAGCTGGAGAGGATAGGATCAAAATCAAATGATATGAAGAGGTACCCCCTGCCTTCTCCCCTTCCAACTCCTTATAGGGAACCCTTTGTAGCCAGGACTCAAGACCAGTGCCTCATAGCCTGGAAGGGAATTCCAGACTACTCTACCATAGAAGTAGTGAAGAAATGTGAACATCTAATTCCCTGGTAGACAGAGAAGATTCCCTGTTTGTGGGTAATGGGGGTGCTGAGTGTTCCTCCAGCACAGACTGGAGAGAGCACCTAAGATTTTATAACTGCAGATGGTACTAAGTAGCCTTTACCTAACCTTATAGAAAGTCCATTAGGACAACTGCTCCTTGAAATGTGCTTAAGGTCTCTACCAACTGTTACAACTTCTGGTTGGTATCTATATCCACTGCATAGTAATGTCTACTGCATCATGAGGGCTGGGGAGATTTAATAAACTGGACATATGGGATAAAAGACATTATCTTTTAGATATGAAAGACATAAAGGGAAAAAAGAGCAGGATAAGTGGCCAAAGAAATGGGGATACAGGCTTCTAATAGCTTTGAACAGGGAAGGAGGAAGAGATTTGGATCCAGAATGAACGAAGAAGTCAGGCACTAAATTCCGACTGAACAGGGGTACAGAAATGAAAGTCAACAAGATCATTATATCATCACAAATCTAAGAGCACAAGAGAAAAGAATTAAACTTTAATTTTCCTTTTTCACAAGCTTCTTCCTTTGGCAAATTACTCTAAGAATTGCTGAAATTCAGGTTTTATAGGAGACTATCCTGAATACCTGAAAACCTATCCAAAACCATTATTTCTCTTTGGGAGTTTCAAATTCATAGCACTTTGTCTTAACTGGCCTTGATTTTTTTACATTGGTGATAAGGTATTGTTCTTTAAAAAATTATTTTATATAGCAGCTCATGCCAAGATTTCTAGAGAGCACCAGGGTTACTACTAAACATTATTTTCTCATGGTTTTATTATTCCTTGGCTTCTGAGACAATAACAAGCTATTTATACCTTAATGTTGGACTCTGTCAGTACCTGTTATTTACTCTGCTCATACTAAGTATCAGCACTATAAGGAGTGGTGGAATGGGAGCAAAGCACAAAACTCTAAATGTTGGTTCTTAGATTTTAACCTTGATCTGGCAAGCTCATAACCCTCTCTTGGTTCAAAGCCATGAAAGTACACATTTCTCACTCTGCAATATTTAACTGCACCCACAGAGAAAGTACAAATTTCAAAACCACAACAGAGGCCAACAGAATAGCTGTATTTTGTCTCTTCTGCCTTGAGGCACGATTGGAGTCTAGCACCAAGGAGGGTAGGATTTAACAGACTAGCACAGAAGAGTCACTTTACAGAGGTAGTTTGGACTGGGAACAAAACTTCAGTGTAGACTAACAACTGGACAGATAAAAACACAATGTGATTCTTTATTGAGAAAAAGTTTTGGCCACTTATGAGCTCATTAAGCCCCGCAAAGTAAGAAGAGTAGCAGTCTCGACCCTCCTTGGCACCAGGGACCAGTGCTCCTATGAGAATCTAATGTCTGATGATCTAAGGTGGAGCTGAGGCGGTGACACCAGCACTGGGAGTGACTGCAAATACAGATGAAGCTTTGCTCGCTCACCTGCTGCTCATCTCCTGCTGTGTGGCCTGGTTCCTAACAGGCCATGGACTGGTACTGGTCTGTGGCTAGGAGATTGGGGACCCCTGATGTAGAGGATGACGTTCTGCCTGGTGTGAGCACAGATGTCAGGGGCTGAGGAAAATCTGTCCATCAGCAGATGACACCCTAAGCCTCTCCAAAGACAGGGCTAGACTTTTGCTTTCTGGCCTATGACTGGCTGATTTATACTGCAGATCAAAGGTCTTTTCAACGTTCAAGCTAATTCCTTACAGATCTCTAAAAATAAGGACACATGCTAATAAGTTACTTTGGCTACAGCCCTTTGTGCATGTGCACTTGGGCACACACACACAGTTGGAGCTGAATAAATTTCTGTGGAATGATTAAGTATTGACCAGCAGTATTTATTACATGAGTTAAACCCAGACATACCACCTACCAATCAGCAATTCAAATTCCCATGCTCACTCCACTAGGAGATATTCCCTTAGTTTAAAGCAGAGATTCTCAAAGTGTACTGCCCTGACAATCACCTGGGAACTTGTTAGAAATGCCAATTTTTGGCTCTGGGTTGAGGCCCAGCAACTAGTGTTTTTAACAAGCCCTCAAGGTGATTCTGATGCATGCTAAAGTTTGAAAACCACAGTTTAGTGGCAGACATGTGAAAACAATAATGGGAGGTAATGATTCAAGCTCTTTTGCGTCATTGAGCTGTGACAAACCAAGGCACCAAGTCAAAGTAAAATGTCAACGGTTTTATTTCAAAATATCTATTTCTATTTTCTCAAATTGATTGTCATCATTTTTGATTGACAAATTCATTCTAATCAAAATGTTAAGTGGGAACACAACTGATGAGTCAGCCACCCAAGAATGCACACTTCTGCAAGCTCCAGGCCTGTATTTAGTCTCAGACCACCCCTCTGCCCACTGTAAAGGTTTCAGTGCAACACACCACACCTAGGGAAAGGCACAATGTCTTTCCCACTCACCGAGTCCAAAGACTGGAACTTATTTTTTAATGTTAAGTTTGGGTTCTGTGTTTAGTTGGGCAAGCATTTCCCTCCGCTGCCATATATCCTGGCTGAAGTTAATACTTTTCCATCCCCGACCCAGAAAAAACCCATCGAATTCACAGATTGTTAAAAAAATAAAAACAGAAGACTAAAAAAGGAAGCAAGTGATCGAGTCATTAAATTGAAAGCCACCTGGAATAGACCAGAATGTATGACTTGGGTCTAAGATAATGATGGAGAGGGAACATCTCATGGGTGGCTTCACTTTAAGAGATATAGGAATCTCAGCTCAGGAAAAAGAAGAGTCAGGAGGTTTCTACTTTAGCTCCAAGACTGTAAGCTAAACCTCTGCTGAGCAGGTGTGTTGTGTGTTGTGTGTGTGTGTGTGTGTGTGTGTGTGTGGTGTTGTGTGTGTGGTGTAGAAGGGAAGATATGAAGAGAAATCATGTCTTCCAGTTTTGAACTGCTTCCCACTGCAATCAATAAGGCAACACCATGGAGTTTGACATTAATGACAATGCTCTGTGATGTCCACAACAACTGCCTTTTTCCAGCTGAAGAGAAAGTATCCCATGCCAGCCCCTGCTGCTACAGCAATGCAGAGGTACCCATTGTAGGTCATGAAGATGAGCATGAGGAAGTAGCTGATGACCACCTGGATGATATGCAGCACTGTCTGCAGGAGGTGAGGAAAGCTCAGCATCTGCTGCCTGGGGAGTAAATAGGGAAACAATGATCAAAGACTTCAGGAAAGTTCTGCAGCTCTGGGGAAAAGGGGAACAGTTGTCATGAGCTCGGCTTGAACTAGACTCCCTCATAGTCACCCTGACAACTCATGGTACTTGTGTGTATGTTGTTGTTTTATTGGTCCCTGGAAATGAAACATGATAATGCTGTCAGGTTTATAAGCAATGGCTAGTTACTGTTATGTCAGTGGGAGGAACCCTCTTGGGAGTTGGGGAAAGGAAGGACTAATCCTCTGACTTACTTCCACCTTGGATCCTGAAAGGGAAGCCTAAACCCTCTCATACCTATTTGCCTGAACATTTTCAGGCCTTCTACCTTTGCAAAGTTCACATTCTTAAAAAATGCAAATAGAATTGAGCTTTGGGTGGTATAGTAGAAAGTACTTAATTAGGAATCAGAAACCTGGCTATTTATTCCCCCTGTCACTTACTCGTTCTGTCACCTTAGGTAAGCCACAACCAGTTTGGGGCCTCAATAAGTCCATCGGTACAATGGGAACAAGTAATATTGTTACTTGAAAGCAGGTATTGGTCTATAGGATTTCAATTTAGTTTTAAGACCTACATTTTTATTAAAACTGCATTTCAAAAGCATTTGTCAATCTCTAGGAAAAAGCGATAGTCATCCCAATACTTACTGAAATGGAATGTAGAAATTTCTAGTCTTATACTCTAAACAAACTGAGAAAAGCTGGGTAGGTCCAACTTTTTATATAAAGGAATCAACTGGATTCTGCCATTCTTCTATATCCTGACCTGAATTTCCTTGCTTAACTTATTATTATTTTGGTAAACATTTCACAATATGGATTCCTTACCTTCTTCCAAAGTGACCAATACTTACAATTAAGAACATTCATTTTTGCAAAAGAGTTCCTAGCATTCCTCCTTTGGCCTGCTCATAACCCACAATCCTAAGCCTCCACAGTTTTGATCAAGGTTATATAGAATCACTAACTCGAGAAGGAGGCTGTTGTAAGTAAAATAGCTGCTTTGCTGCTTAGCTAACCTAGATCCCCAGAACTTCCATCTAGTCTGCTCAATCTTCTTACCCAACGGTTTTGTGTGTCTCCATAAGAATGGTTCCATTTGGTCCTGGGACAGGCATGGAATTGTAGCGAATGCTGACTTGTGACTTGCGCAGCAGGCTCTCTCGGGCTATCTTGAGTCCTTCATAGAACATTGCTAGTAAAAACACTCCCACAAAAGCTCCAGCCATTTCTAAGCAGGGAAGGAAAAGAGGGTGGTGCTGTCAAACGTGTGCAAAAATATTAGCTGGTATGCTGTCTGAGCTAGAAACGTAACACAGAAAAGGTGCTCTTCTTAATTTCTGAGTACAGTATACAAAAGGGGAATAAAACAACTTATTTTTTAAATGCTGACTATTTCTTGAACAGTATTTCAATTTTAAGTCTTTCACATTGGAAAGCATTGGTAATGCTATGAAGGTATTCAAACTTCTGATTGAACATATTACCTGAAATAAAAGCTCCCTTTCTTCCCAGAACAAATTAATTTTGTGGCTCCGAAGATTTAACTGCATCTTAAGCAGTCCAATTGACTATTGGGCTTGTGCAATTTGAACTTAAAGCACAACTCAACATTATAGACACAAAACAGTGGGTGATGTAGTTACCCAAAAATCTAGGGCTGACACTGTAATGGGCCGGAATCAGAAATGATGCACAATTTGGTATAGCAGAAAAGCAGTGGACCAGGTAGGTCTAGAAGGTATGGGTTCCTGTCCTTGCTCTGACATACTAATTCTATGTGATTTAGGGCTAATCATTTTACTATTTGAAGCTTAATTTATCTGTAAAATGGCACATCATATAGATCAATAGTTTTTAACACAGGGTTATTTTAACTTGACTATAGTCTTATGTCCATGACCAATAACTTATCAAGCAAGAACCACTCTGGGAAAAGATGACAGGAAATGGATTACAAAAGACTCCTATCTGTTATGTAAATTATTCTTCAGGAATTCTGAAATAAGCATTGTGTATGCTTACCTTCTATGTCGGAAATAGGAAGCAAGATGGTTATGTATCATAACTAGAATGATTTAGTAATTATGACAGTTGCTGGGTTTCCAGATTATTATCTCTCAAACACTACTTGATGGCTTACTCACCTCCAGCTGTGTTGATCACCAAGCCAGAAAACAATAGTTCCACATTCTTAAAGCCAAAGTGGAAGGTCATGTGCTATTAGAAAACAAAAACAAGTCAATTAGAGATGACTGAAGATTCTAAATGAGAATTTCAGGTAAAGAAGCTTAAAACACTTAACAGTAGCATATCTGGGTGATAAGAGACATTCACTGAAGTAGGAGGCTTTCTCATTTTAGCATTACTACCACAGTACTCTCCTTTGCCCCCCACCCCCCTGCCATCAACTTTTGTCTTTTTCTCTTTTTCATACAAAGCATAAAGACCAGAACTTAATTCAGAAAAGGATCAATTTTGAAAGAAAGGAATACAGAAGAATGGACCCTAGAAATCTTGGTTTTGTGTGGCTCTGTAATTAACCTGCCACATGATCTTGGGCAAATCACTTGACTTGTCTGAGTCACTTTAGCTTTTACATATTGATAAACTGACCTTGAAATAACAACCTTCCAGTCCTAAAATTCAATTATTTCTATTACCCAAGTGTGCGGGAAAGGGACTGGACTGCTTCTCCCATGTACTCACCATCATCATCATGTGGCCAGCTCCCCCGCCATGGGAGTGGGAGGCTGAGGTGGTTGGGTGATGATGAGGTGCCATGGTACTGTTGTGGTCCATATGGTTCATCCCCATATGGTGGGAATGGTCCATTTTTCCAGGAAAAGTTGTGAGTCAGCAGAAGTGTCTAAGAAAAAGGATTATATACAATAAGGATATGAAATCTTAAGCATATAAAAATCTTGATGACGAATGCTTTCCTAGCATCTTTCCTCAGAATATTTTTCATAATCTACAGATAAAGAGAGAAGTAACCACACTCACAGGGATCATCTTTGGAAATTGTGGCAGAAAGGATTTGCACCTAGAGTTTCAGAAAGCTAACTCTTATTCTACAGAACCATTCCTTAAATAAATAGGTTCAATATATGTTCAAATTTAAATACGAGATAAGAAGAAAAGTAGCTTCTTCGGGCTGTAGGAAGCAGACAATTTTTGTAATAATGGACAAATTGATGTCATTAATGAAATTTAACTGCTCTTAGGCTTTCTAATCATTTCTAATAAATGTCAGTATTAAAAAGCAAGCACTTCAGTTAATTCACCTAGTTGGATGGCCTGTGTGTAATCAGGATATTAAGAATACATTTTCACATATAGGACAACCAGCCTTCAGTTGATTTAAATTTGAAGAAAAGGTCTCCTGCTGCCCAAGGCAAGCAGTGTGCTCAGAATTTAGATACAATTTCAATCCTAGCAGGGCAATAAGCTAAGAACACTGAAAACAAGATATAAATTGACTTTTCTATATTAAATTAGGTCTAGACAATGGCAAAGTCAGCCTTGTATCTTTACTACCATGTATCATAGCTTTCCTGCAAAAGTCTATCTGGGACATAAACCAAGAAGCAAAACTGCTGTAGGTGGGGGTGGGGAGTGGGAAGTTGGACGTTGAGGAGAGCGCTAAGAAGGGTGTTGATGGAGTCTCTTTAAGTGTCCCTCAATTCCCGTCTGTGGAGGAAAGAGTGTGTTAGAAAATCCAAGTAGGTAGTCATGTTCATGAGCTCGACTGTGCCTCTCATTATCCATTCAATCAATAAATATTTACAAAACTCCTACTATGTGCCAACCTCTGAGCTAAGCACTAGTCATTTAATAGTGAATAAGAAAAACAAGGTATCTGATATGGAGAAAAACAATTAAGTAAACAGAATCAATTTCCTGTGAAGAAAATAAACAGCAATATGCATTAGTAAGAGACAGAGAAAAGGCATACTTTCAAGAGGAAATTAGATTCAGGGAGTCATGTATGTCTAACTCAAAAGCACAAATATTCAACTTTGAACTTAAATTAACTTTCATGTCACACACTATATTAATTTAGAATTATAGAGCATGACAATCTGGATTAACACCATTGCCATAAAGGGATTAGATTGGAGGTACAAATAGATATATAACAAGATCTTTGTCCATAAAGTTTTTATATTAGAAGTTAAAAAATAAAATATACACAAAAATATCAATAGAGAGCACAAAAAATTTCAATTACAGGACAAATGGTTAAGTGGGTGCAGTTTTCAGATAGAATTATGGTAGGATGGAGAGACCAGTGGTATCTGAGTGATATAAATTATTATTTTGAACTAAGCAAATGAAGTGAAATAAGAATGAAAAGACTTTTGCTAGCCAGGAAGACTAATAACCTATCCCTATGTAAAGAGATTGAAGAAGTCACAAATTTTATTCTTTTCTAATAGGAGTCTTGAAAGTGATTGGAGCATAAGAAAACCACAAAAGATAATTTCACTCCATATTATCAACATAAATCCTTGCCAACGATTTGGTGAATATTTGTGAAGTGCCTTCTGGTGTAAGAAACAGAGTGATACAGAGATGAACCAGAGTCTTTCCTGAAGGAACTTTAAGGCTAAAAAGCTAGACAGGGAAACCTTACAGTCATAATTTTTATTTTGGGGCATAATATGACATATAAAGTACAGTTTAAAAAGCAAGAACACAGAATCACAGACTATTTAAGACTCGTGCCCTTGACTTCCTTGATGAACTTTTATATATTCTTCTCATCAACATTTTTTGAAGACCCACAGGTTCCTAACTGTTCAGGTGCCTCATTACCAATTAGAGTAAAACCTGCTCCATTAAGATATGTAATTAAATCTCTCTGGACACATCAGTGACTCAGTAATTCATACGTTCAAATCTCAAGAACATCTTTCAAAGTATGCACCTGTTATGAAGTGTCGTCTTTGTAGGATATGTTTCACATTCAAATATACTAGGAAGTAGAGGAGGAAAAGAATTTATTTCCTTTCTTCATCAGTGGACAATGGCTTTCTTATAATGGAATCTGATACAATGGTTTATGAATCGGAAGGTATAACTCTAGTGGAAATTAATATATGAACCCATACTGTAAGCATAAACTCAAGTCAATCCTGGCAAGTCTTTATGCTCACTGAAAGTTTTGTTCTAGAAAAAAATCCCATGGGAACATATCAAACACAAACGATATCAAAAAAAAGAAAAACTTAGAAATTTATCATTAAAGTATAATAAATAAAATCGATTACATTCTTATTGTTTAGCTACTTGACTTTTCAGTGACGTGCCATACGTTTTTGGATAACTCATCTTCTAAAGCAACCAAATACACCTAACCCATTCTCCCTAGAAGAGAAATTCTACTTACAAGAGGTAAATTGGCAGTGGGTTAGTGTTAGTCTGTTTCCTTCAATAGCTCTAATCTGAGAGATCCAAGCTCAGCTTCTTCTAGAATAAAAATGGGTACTGATGTAAGAATAAACCAAGGAGCAGCAATATAACAATGAATTTGTTGTCTTAATTTGTAATCTGAAGAAAACGGTTTAATCTTGAGCGGTGCTGTTTGCCTTTGGTTTATTCGAGTTTCTTTCGACTCCACAGACAACTTCAATTACTTGATCCTTCAGAATTGTTTTCTCTTAGTTCCACCCTGCTGTCTCCTTCTAAGAACTGAGTTCAAGGTTCACAAAGTAGCTGTACTATATACTTTTATGGAACCAAGTATTTTTTTTTAATTTTATATTAGTTTTAGGTATACAGTATATTGGTTAGACATTTATATAATTTATGAAGTGATCCCCTGATTACTCTATTATCCATCTGATTCTACACATAGCCATTTCTAAACTATTGACTATATTCCCTATGCTGTACTCGACATCACTGTGACTATTTTGTAACTACTAATTTGTACTTCTTCACCCCTTCACCTATTTCCCCCAGACTCCCAACCCCTCACCTCCTGGCAATCACCAGATTGTCCTCTGTATCTTGGAATCAAGTGTTTTGATTTGTAACATAATTATAATGAATGGAACTTGTAGAAGAGTTAGTAATGATGAATGGAACCTTGGCTAAGTTTCCTTACTGATTCATTGGATTTTTAGGACAATCTATATGCATATGTTAATTCCTGGCTAACACTCCTGCTCTTATTTAAAACCACTACTGTTCACTTTTCTTCTTATCTTTATTATTCTACTTCATAAAATCTACAAATTATTTATAAAGAAGAATACTAACAAAAAAATCTTAATATACAACTCAAGGATAGAGCTGAAAAAAACAACAACAAAAAATGTTAGGATTCCTAACTTTCAATCTATGAAAAAATCCACCTACAATATTTTATTTACCAAGTTGAGTTTATAACTAGGTGGAAAGATTAGGAATACTGTATTTCTACCTACACTTTTGCCCATTCAGGCAAACTAGTTTTCTCTGATAGAATCCAAGAGGGACTCATACTGGATAAGCACCTTTACATTGCATAATATAGTAACAAGCTCAACTAGATAGCTAGAAACCATCTTTAGAAGAATTTGAAAGGTGCTCTGATTTTATGACCTGGAAAAATTATTACTCTCTGGAGCTGGTTTCTGGCTTGTAGAACTGGGAGAGCTGCTGGGAGGCTGAACTGAGATAACAGACATAAAGCATCTACCAAAGTGCATGATGAATGGTAGCTATTATCATTATGTGGAATATGAGGCAATAAAAGACTATAGATAGGGAAAATCCAATGAATGAACTTTGTGGGCAAAGTAGCTTCTCTTCTACGACATGTTCTAGCCAAGACCTCTTTCAAGCCATTTTGCCTATCCTGTCTCCTGAGACCACAAAGTGGCTATCAACACTCATGTGGATAGTTCATTAATAGTTTTTTCTTCTACCATAGAAAACTTCTTGGATCTTTAAGGAAATATGAGAGAAATTATCTAGAAACTGACCATGGTGGGGGGGGGGGAACCAAGCATGAGTTTCTATAAAATAGTTAAGTTTAATTTTTAGGAAGGCTTTAGGCTATTTTTCTAGGGAGCATTTATATCTTATTTTCAGTTAGGTACTTCGAGTTGGCTATATGTCAACTTGTTTCTATTGCCTTGAATACTATTAGACATCAAAAATGAAATTCAACATTGAATGTCATATAGCTTTGCATTTCTATGCATTTAACAAGTATAAGTATTTATAAAACCAGGTTTCAAAATTGCCTTGTATTCAAGGGTCTAATACTTTCTCAGTCTTCTTCTGAGCAGACTGAGATCATCAAAAGAGAAGTTTCCTCTATTCCTGCCCGCCCCACACAACACACACACATTGTAAAGCTTAACTAGAGGGCAAGATTCTTTGCAAAATCTAGCATCTCCAGCAAAATAAACATGAATTTATGGACATAAATTAAGAAATTAGTGAGAAGGCTAAATTCTGATGCCTATTCTGAGTCTTAGCACTGACATTACTTCTAATAGGTTTAGTTTGAACTTCAATTCTCGTTTACTTTCCTGGTATTGCACAATGATTAATAAGAAATAATAATCCATAGGGCTATGGAGATTAGACTCCACAGAAAGATTACACAGAAGTGATCTACATCTGCTCACTCGAGCCACATCATGTCCTCTTCCAGCTCCAGAGACAGATATAATCTGGAGCCTCGCGGACAATTCTTTTGGAGACTGACTTCTATGATAAAGAAGATAAGGGAGAAAGTTTTTATTCTTAAATAGATTAGGGTCATGTTCCTTTTTAGATTTGTAAAAACACTCAACAAAGAGAAATCTATCTAGTTGGGCTTCTGCTTTCTGCAGTCATTATTTATGATTGGTGACATAAACTTTAACCAAGCACGACATGGCAATTCAAGGTCAAAGATAGTAAACTACCCAAAACAGGGATTCATGTTTATGGACTATGTTCACATGATCAAGCAACCAGTTTAGTTGGACTAATCCTGCCTTCTGATGACCTGTACATACACAGTAGATTTTTTGAGAAGTGACTCAGGTTTTGTTCCAAGTGTCCCTATAGGTACACTTTATAATTCTTTATGAATTCCACACTTAGGTTGTCCTTTTGGTGAGGGAGGAGGTAAAAGAGATATAGGAATGACGAGGAGACCCTGATATAATGCAATAATAATTAGGGCTTAGGGGTCTCTCTGAAACTTGGCATTCCAGGCCAATATATTGGAGTTGTTTAGAAAAAACACAGTAGCTCCCAGTAAATGGGAATGGGAAATACAATTTGATGAATGTATTGGGGAAGATGCTTCTCCTTGAAGGTTATGATGTTGTTCCATTCATCCCCGAGGCCTGGCCTCACATTCCTATTCCAAATTGACTGGTAGAAATGTGACTGGTAGAAACTGTATGACTATAACCACACAATCCTTCAGATATTTTAGTTGTCTTTCCTTGGCTTATATCATTCTTGAGGTGCATGATCATAAGGATCCTTAACTTTACCAATTCATTCACAAAGGATATTAGGCTTGAGTAAATCATAGGTTTATACAGGCTCTGACCCAGAACTGGCAAAAACTTAGGATTCCCAAAGTTTCTGCCATATCAAAGTACTAAACACAGTAAGTAAAATGATACAGCGGAGGCAGAAAGAAAATAGGTTAGGTCAATAAGAAAAAAAGAAATGTAAAAGACCTTAAAATTATACACACACACACACACACACACACACGTGCGTGTGCGTGCTCGGGGGGGGGGCGCCGAGATTTCTTCTTGTCTTTGTTAATAAAATAACTCCAATGGATCGTCTACAGCAAATTCTCACTTGCTTTTCCTTCACGGCAATGGTTGGGCTAAGATGAGAAAGATATAGATAGAACTAGCAAGAAATTAATTTAGTGATTATTTGCAAATTTCAATATTATTTTCTCTTTCTTCACCATATACCAAAGTGGGCTTTACTACTTCAGATAATCTGCACAGGATTCCCTAAAAGCACTTTTCATGGGAAGAAACCAAACTATGCATAGTGTACATACTCTAATAGCAGAGTCATACATCAGACTAATGAGCTGCATCAAAAGTAACCAACTGCCAGAGACATAAAAGGGAAAATTACTTCAAACAATTACACTTAAAACTTAGCCTTCATTTATGAGTGGCCAGTGATCTAGGCAAACAAGAAATGCTACATGGACTGACATGTTTTTAGAAGAATAAAAGAGCACCTATGAATTAGTGGGAGTAGCTCTTTTACTCAGAAATTCTTGGCTAAGAATATCTATTTTAGTAAAAGGGATGATAACTCAGGAACTGCTCTGAGAATATCATTCTAACTATCTATGGAAAAGACAGAAAGCAAACCTGTGATTTGATTCCAATCAACAGTGTTTCAAGATACGGGTTCAAGGTCACCCCCTTCTATCATAAATTTCATCTTTCCACAGCTCCACTCCACCTTACTAAGCTGCTCAGGCTGAGCAAAGATGAGAAACCTGTTGGGGCAAGACAGATCCTGGAGGAACTGATTACAAGGAGAATTATACAGTGATGGAGGGCTATCATTTTCAAGAGGAAGCATGCTAAAGACAAACTTAATTTTTTAAATGACCATTGTCCAACTTCTAGATCACCTATAACTTCTGGGCAAACATGAATAGACCATGTTATTACTATACAAGCAACAAAATGTAGAGGACAGAGAACTACTTAAACGTGAAAGAGATGCAGGTGATTAATACTACATCAGGCAAGCCATTTTATATGTTAGAGCTTCATTTTCCTTAACTGTATAAACACTAAATTATAGTTCTGTATCCTACATTCCAGAATACAGAATGCTTCTCTATTCTTATCCTTACTATTGAACTGTAATTTCTATGAGGACCTTGTCTTATTTATCTATGAATCTCCTGCATTTTCTAATATGCTGCTTATAGTACTAGATTACAATAACTGTTTGCTGAAATAAGTTACTTTTCTCTGCATTTCTCCTTTGGCAAATTAGATATAAATCGGACATATTAATTCCTTAATCCATTAATGACACACTGGACAAAACTTAGTCTGAAATGCTATATAATATTTGATAGCTATGTTTACAAATTATTCAATAGCTCCATATTAAGTAGCAAAATATAGGTGATATAGAAGCAACACAGATACAATGAACTTTTTAAGAACTGGAAAGTATTACAAATTCATCTAATTTTATGTATGTACTTCACAGAAGCCTACAGTATAAACCGCAAACCTCTGTAAGTCTAACATTCTTATATTCTGGCATAATTTGCCTTTATAAAAACTTTTATAAAATATTTGTTTTGTGACAAATGTGAGGAGACTGTAAAAAAACTCACACCTGTTTCTGAAAGTGGAAGAAGAGAATACACTGTCTGCTACTGACCTTTAAGTAGTCTGAAATGAAATCCAGATCCTTTATATAAATTAAATTCTAGGGCACTCAGCCTTGAAGAGGCCACAGAAAAGGACGGTCGAGAAAACAGAGCAAACTGTAAGATAAGATTAACTTAAAAATGTTTTCACTCTGTATATTCACCAAATGAATGATTGCATGGAACCTGAACAAATGACGTGTGAAACAATGGCATTTCCTTCCTATAAATCGAACTCTATTATCTTATTCTATCCCCACAGAATCTCTTCTTGGTTAAGAAGAATTAAGGCACAGGGAGCTTAAGAAACCTGTTCAATGTCATACTAGAAGAAAGCTGTGGAGGGACTTTGGCTAGAACCTAGGTATCTTCTTTCCTGGCCTAGGGCTTACTCTCTATTAAACCTTCCTTACTATTAACCCAATGTCACAATTTTGTAACCGTAAATGTCACAATGTTGGTCACTTTTCCTAATCTGGAGTAAATTAGAAGATTCACCCAGCCTGTCTCTGGTTTTCATCAGCAGCAGCTCTATTACAAACATGGGTTTTCCTAACAGTACCCCTTACCCTCTGTTCATACTATATGACACATCAATGACAAATTAATCTACCTAAGGCATGGCTCTACTTATCTGCTCAAAAAATTCCACTGCCTACTAACCTCTCCATTGGCTATTAACCACCTTGTTCTGAGAGCACAGATCTCTAAAATATTGGCCCCAACCTACCTTTCTACCTACATGTACTTTGTGTTTCAGCCAAACAAGTCCAATTGCCAACATTTCCTAGGACATACCCACACTTCTGTCTGGTATCTTTGCTCACATTTTTTCTTCAGTCTGGAACACCTATCCTTACAATTTCTAATGCAACAAATCCTCCTCATCTTCCAAGGTCTAGTTCTAAGAACTGCGAACATTCACAGCACATTCTGCCTTTCCTAATAACTCCAACTGGGACTGGGGCTGGTTTTTTTTTTTTTTTTATGACCTTTTCAATCTGTGCCTATTTCTGTCATCACACTGATAGAATAATAGTATTAAAAAAGGTTGGACAAACAGTTGAATGAGGGGATTTCTCCAAAATTCCTTTTCATCTTCATCAACTGCAGACATTTAATGAGCTCTCCTTGGATACTTCTTCTTGATTCAGCTAAGGAGAGACGTTTGGCTCCAACAATTAGGCCTGAAAAGAGAAGGATGAGCCATTTCTTCATCTATATGCAGACCACCTGAAATGGAGACCTGAGTGTCCTGTCTCTTCATTTGTGGGTCACTGAAATCTCACTAAGAATTGGAAGGGCCTTAGAAGTCATTGCATGGAGCTCCTCAGTAATACACAATTTCTATAACAACTATTCAAACACCCCTAGGGTTTTCTCAGGTTGTGTTGCTCCCTTTCAGGAAAATAAGGAAACACTCTTTACAGCCAAGCCAAATACAGGAATCTAAATAATGTGGTGATTATGCTGATAATAGAACCAGTACTCCTAGCTTAATTAGTGTTTGCACTCCAGATAACACTTACATGTATTTCTCAAGCTGTAATTTGCATTTTAGGCTGTACTCTCAGAAACTAATTCCTGTCTGCAAAGAGAAACCTAATCATCTTCACATCTAACTTTGATACTCATACACTTATTTTATGCTCACTATCTGCCATTTATGTCTATCTGTTACAGACTAACTTCTAACCTTATCTCAATCTAATCCCCTTTACATTCAAATATTCCACTGAAACTAATTTCACTTTTCCTTAATAATTTAGCACTTTGGCACTTGTATGCCTCTTTGGCTTGTGTAATTCCTGTAATTCCTTCCCCTCTTCCTCCATTTTCTGTATATGTGCAAATCCTATTATTTATTCAACAATTTATTGTGCACTTAAAATTTGTAAGAATTAAAACATGACCCTTGCTCTTTCGAGTTTACAGTTCAGCTCATTCTTTCTTTTCTTTTTACAGTGAAGAATTTTTATAGTTAGAATTAGCCAGCGGGACTCAGTTTAGATGATCCCAATTTTGTTGGCAATACCCAAAGTGTCATAGTTAGGAGCCAGCCAACCATATGCCTTCTTCTCTCCATCAAGCCTGATCAGGGTGTTCACTTTGGCTATGTCAATGTCATAGAGCTTCTTCATAGCCTGTGTGATCTGGTTCATCTACAATGAACAAAAGTGAATTGTTGTCTTCTAGCTTCTTGATGGCTGACTCAGCAGCAAGGGGGAATTTGATGATGGCACTGTGGTCAAGCTTGTTTCTCTGGGGGGCACTCTTCTGAGGATATTTGGGTTGCTTCCGGAGCTGCAGTGTCTTGGGCTATCGGAAGGTAGGTGACATGCACATCGTTTTGTGGCTGTAGACACCTTTTAACACTACTTACTTGGCCTTCAAAGTGTTTGCTTTGGCTTCGGCTTTGGGAAGGGCAGGGACTTCCTTCTTTGCTTTTGGCGCCATCTTTGTGAAAAGGCTAACTCATTCTTTAAGGCTAGTTACCTTTACAATGAAGTTTTCCTTGATTCTTAACCAAAGAAATCTCTTTATTTCCCTAGTAATCTTCTCCTATGGCAATTTTGACTCACAGTTCTTAAAATACAAGATAAAACGTGCCATAATGTATATCGCAAGTTCCTTGAGGGCAAGTAACTAATTTCTACCTTGTTATTGAATCTGAAAGAACGATCAACAAATATTCATTCATTCAAAAAGTTATTTAATTCTTAAAAATCCATGAAGGCTTCATTATCCGCTTATAAGGAGTCAGGTGCAAAAAAATAAGATTCTTGTCTTTGTGGAAATTAAAGGTCATCTTAAGGAGACTAAATTTTATTCCAAAGGCAACTGGAAGCTATTTACAGGTAATAAGTAGGGAAGTGATATGATCAGCTTATATTTTAATAGAGTACTTTAGCTGCTGTGTAGCATAACTGGCATTTGTTCTTCTCTAATATTTCCTGCTCAAGTTCTGTGAGGCATTCATAGAAGGGGAAAAAAATTTCTTACAGAGCCATGAGCTATAATCCTCTAATTTGCCAGAATCCAGAAAGACACCTGTTAAAACTTTAGAAAGATTAGGAGAATCTTCTACCTTCTGGGTTATAAAATGGTTTGAAGGATAACACTTAAGAATATTCTACAAGAACTATCCCAGATTCTAAGAGCTTCTAAAGTCACATGCCACCCTTTGTAAGTAAAAGTTAACCTTACAGAATATTATTTCAAGCATGGGTTTGGAGCCAGGGGGTATTAAGTCCTGGCTTTGTTAATTTCTAGCTGAGTATCCTGGTGATATTCCCTATAAAAGTTTCATGAGCCTTTAGATTGGCAGTAGGGACTATGTATAGAGGCTGCTAAAGGGGCTGTGCCCAGATTTCAATGGCACTTGGGTAAATGACTCAGATTTGATAGCTGCTCAATAAATTTTTTTTAAAATGATGAAAGTAGACAAAGTTCCCTGTGGGACATGGACGGCAGACTGTAAGACATACTGCAAATACTTAATAGATTTTCATGGGATTATACAATCTGTACTATATATGAAAACCTTCAACAATGATATCAACAAACCCCACTTTTCATTCTTATCCCCTCAAAACATTAGCAATAAATCCAGAATTTATGTGACTCAATTTTTTAATGCCCTGTTTTAGGTACAGTGGAAAACACACTAGACTGAATCCAAGATCTGGATTTTGGTCCATCCAACTCCATCACTTTGTATTCTTTTGGGTAAAATGCCTATGTCAGAGTTTCTCAATCTTAGCATTATTATCATTTGGGGCTGAATAATTCTTTGTTGTATGAGCTAGCCTGTGCATTGTAAAATGTTTAACAGTACCCCTAGCCTTTACTCACTAAATGCCAGTAGCACCATCCCAGTTGTGAACACCAAAAATATCTCCAGACACTGCCAAATTCCCCTGGGGGACAAAATCACCCTAGCTGAGAATCACGTTTGATCTCTGAGTTTCAGTTTCATCCAAAACTCAGGGAAACATGGAGATAATATCTGTTTTGCTCTCCGTCAGGGTTGTTATATGGTTCAAATAATATAATAGAAAGAACTAATGAAAGAAAAAAAAGACCACATGAGATATACGAGAGCATTATTAATATTCTGTGTTACTATGATTATGCTCTGTGAGTGCTCAATCTCAAGGCTGAAGAATAATATTCACATCTTGTTTACAGATGTATTGTAAAGCTTAGGTTAGGGTACTGCAGTCTTGTATACCCTTTAGGTAGGTATTCAATAAATATCTGTTGACTGAGTGATTCTAAGTGTGGGTTCAATAGTAACTTCATTTACTTTTGTGGCCTCTTCTCAGGTTTTTCTGCTAAGCTACAACAATGTAGTAAGTTTCCAAACCTACTGTACTGGAAGGACAAGCCTAGATTAAACAAGAATGACCAGTCATTTTGCAGACAGAAAATCGAAGTACAGAAAGTTAACTGACTAGCTAAAGACACATGGCAGCCTAGTGGCAAGCTGTAGTTAGAACCCAGATTCTGACCTCAAGTCCAGTGCTCTTTCTATTACTTGTATCACAGTACTTTCATTCAACCATCTTGCAACCCTGTTTCAACACAAAGTTAGCGATTTTGCTTTCTGGGAGCAACTCAAAAAAACTGAGATAAGGAAACAGAGTTGTAATTTTGAGAGGAGTTTAGAAAGAAACGTAGACCTATTTCTATTTGGGAAGCATAAGGGGATATTCCCTACATTTGGGGTAAACCAATGTCAAGTTATTCAAGCACCCTGTCAAGTCTATGAAGTCCTTGCCCTTTAAGTTGTGCAAGAGGCGCTAACTCTACTTGTTACCTACCTCCAGAGTAGCTGTGTCTTGCAGTCCTTTATACCACATTAAGGCATCCAATTTATGCTAAAACTGTTACCGGCAGTATTCTTGGCTGCTCCACCTCTATGTGGCTCTAAGTAAGGTGAGAATGGACTTCCATATAACCTAGCTCCAGGTCATATTTTGGCATTTTGTTAAAATTCACAAAAGCCCCAACTGCCATTCTGCTACATATTTTTAGAGTTAGAAAAAGAAATTTTAAAGAATAACCCATAAAAATGTCACGATTTATTCTAATCCTTTAAAATACGAGATCACCTCTCATTATTATGTCTCTGTGTGAACTTTCAAATGCTGATTATTGTCACAGAGAGTCATCACTCCCAACTACTGATTTAACAGTCTTCTGGATAATTCTCAAGCAACATATGGATTGGAGCCCACCTTAACCTTTATCATTATTACAGTTTGAAAGAACATAAAACTAGAAATCAGGAGATTCTGATTCCAGCCTGGTTCTTCCAACGTATTAGGTAATTATCTTCATGGTCACAGTTTCCTTAGCGAAGAGACAGAATAACTCATCTTCAGGCCTATTTCAATTAGAAAAGTTTAGATATTTAATATATTGTTTCAATGACAAACAAATGCATACTTGTCTTCTATAAATAAAATGACATGCTTTAGACATTCTAACATTTCAGTAGCTTTAACATTTGCTTATCAAGCACATTTCAGAGCATAGTGATCATATCACTTTCTGACAATTTCCAAATTACCAACCTTAAAGTCATTATCTCTACTGAGAGATACCTTTCCATAGCAGAAATAGTAAGAGCAAGAGCCTTCCTGGTTCTTGGAGTCAGACTGCTGTCATAAGGCTATGCCATCTTTGGAACTCAGAACAAGTTGCTATAACTTTGAGGGGATAATACATATACATAAGACTAAGATATGAAATCTGTATTTGGAAATATGAAATGTCAAAATACATATAAAAGTGACTGGTACATTGATAAAATACATTATCAATAATAAATATTAATTAATTTCCTCCCAACTCAAGGGTTTCTCAAAGTGTGCTCTAAGGACCACCTGAATCAGAATCATCTGAGATGTTTGGCTAAAAATGAAAAATATAGACCCCACTCCAGACTACTGAATCTTCTCTTAGGAAATGAGGCTTCAGTATCTAGACATTTATCAAACTATACAGGCAATTCTTCTGCACTTTAAAATTTGAGAATCTCAGTTCTGAATTAAAAATATGTACAATATAGATATATAGTACAAAGAATTTAAGAACTGGATTTTAACAAGTTAGAGCTTTAAAAAAAGAAAAGAAAAGAAGTAAAGATTCAACCAGGATCTAAAACAAAGCATTTATTTTGATATTCCAAAAGGCCACAGAGCTAATCTCACTTAAAATTTATACATACTACCACCTAATAATCAAAGAGTCTTCTTGACTAACACTGAATTACCAATGGCTCATTTCTGGGATTTGAGAAAGGTTTTTTCACCCACTGTGTGAATAAAATATTTGAGTTCCAGATGAAAGGGAAATTATATATTTTCTGTATTTTTATTTTTCTGGATTAGTTGTGAAATAGGAATTAAACCACCAGAAACACAAACCTCAAATGCATTGTTTCATATGAAGAAATTGTTGGATGTTAGTTCCCAACAAGATTAATGAAATTTAAGATTTGCTCCAAGCTTAGCACTCTAGAGTCTGTCTCTAACCACCAACTCCTGCCTTTTTGAGATTGAGAATTCCGTTGGAAACCCTGAATAGGTCACTAAAAACAAACAAACAAACAAACAAACAAAAAACCAAGAGGAGGCTGTGGGCAGAAAAGATAATTCTTCCTTTTTTATGGTAACTCTCCAAGTACACAGGGAGCTATACTCATTCTCTAACTGGTAAAACTATACCTTTTGGTTGTGGGCCCTAAGCAAATTACTTAACATCTCTCTGGCTCTGCTCTAAAATCAGGATAATAAACACAGCCTAACCCATAGAATGGTTTTAAGGAGTTCAGTCAGTAGCTAAGAGAGCAAGTTAGTTCCCCTAAAATGGGGATGACAATAGCATGTACCTCATGACAGTGTGCACCTAAACACTTAGCACACTGCCTAAGCACCATTAAGCTTTGATAAATATTCATTATTATTACTTTTAATCTACTGTTTTTTCTAAACTTGGCATAGGTACAATTCTCCGAGATTTTTTTATTTTTCCTTCACCCATTACTCCATAGCTAACCTTTCTTTCTAACCTCTGCTGTTCTCCATTTTAGGAGTTTTCAAGGTGTGCTAGCTAGTGAATCCTACCCACTTAACTTCACAGGCAGGGACATCCTTCACCTATATTATGTCAGGTGGTCAGCAATTGCTTCAATTTGATTCCAATTTGCATCCACTTTCTTTGAAACGTCTCAAAGCTTCAGGCTCCTTACTTCCTCTTTTCTAATCATACAAGACTTTTTTTTTTTAATGGGGGGAGGATGTTTCACAATCACCAAGCAATTCTCCAGCATCAGCTGGCTGTCCAACAATTCAATGAGATTCTTTATACTATCTACCCAGAGATATCATCAGATTCCACAGGTTGAGGGCTCAGTCCCACGAGACTGCCCTTCACTTTAGATGCCAGTAATAACCCCAGATTGTTACCCATGCTTCTGACCAACTAGCTATGTATATCAGAGGTTCTCACTACCTCTCTCCTTGGGTTCTGTTAATTTGCTAGAGCATGTCACAGACTCAGGAAACCCATTTACTCATCAGAGTACCCATATACTACAAAGGATATTAAAGGCTACAGATCAACAGATTAAGAGATACATAGGATGAGGCCCTGAACAAAAGAGCTTCTGTCCTTCTAGAGCCTGGGACCCAGCACAGTGGCCTAAGGAAGCATTCAAGTTCCCCAAGAAGCAAGCTCTCTGAACCCCATTGTTTTGGGTTTTTAGGGAGGCTTCATTATGTAGGCATGATTGATTAAATCATTGGCCATTGGAGACTGAACCCAATCTCCAGCCTCTCGCCCTCCCCAGATGTCGGGGTGGCACTGAACATTCCAACCCTCTAATCACTAATTAGGATTCACTGGCAACCAGCCCCAATCCTTAGAAGACCCTGGGGCTTTATTGCCCTTTTCACTTAGGAAATCCCAGGAGTTTTAGGAGCTCTGTGCCAGAAATGGGATGAAAACGAAATATATTTTATTATAAATCATAATATCACATTCTTATTTTTATATTTCTATAGTTATTTCATTAGGATTTTGTATATGTGCTGCCGAAGCAAGCACATTTCATTAGGATTTTGGAAAGGAAAAGAGATGTGCTCAAAATGCCACACTGAAATAAATGGAAATATGATACATTATATTGTTTTTGCCCATCTTATCTTATCTACATTTTAGTTTCTTAAGAGTAGGTAAGGAGTAGTAGTTCTGCCCCTTAATTCTGAGCCATACAATGGCACCATGCACTTTGTGATGTTTCTGAAAAAATAATAAAGGAAACTCTTTTCACAGTCAGTTTCTAGAAAGTTCATGGGCCTTTTACAAGCTGTCTAAATGTAGAAAGAAGCCTAGTGACGCATCTAGTTTGAGCTACTCAGCAGTAATTTACCCTGGGAATCTGGCGCTAAAGAAAGCTTATATTTGGAAAGTTAGGACTTACCTGGGTGAACTGCATATTAAGCCCTATAATCTTGTCATCCATAACTATAAGGAGTAATAGCCCACGAATGGGCCTGGTTTTCTCCTATCCCACAGAGTTTATTAGAGCTATCTCACAGAGAGTCCATGAGAGCTTAAAGCATGGCCCATAGTCAAGTTTCTTTATTCTAAAATCAAGAGTCAACACTAATCAAACTGTCTCTTCTAAATGTACAACATTCATTTATAAGCCAGAGTTTGTATTTATCTAATAGTCACTATGATCTTTATAACTTTATACACAAAATGAGACTTGTGGGAATAAAAAGATAACATGTTTATTTTTAAGTGCATATTCCTAGGTTATTCCTACTGAGTATGCCTAACTCCATAGCTACCACTAGCGTGTAGCTAAATAAAAAAGGTTCCAAAGTTTTAACTGTAGCACAAAGAATGGCAATGGGAACCAACAGAATATGTGTGAATATTTACTTAAACATACACAGACACATACTCCTCTTCAAGACAATCTACTTGGCCCTCTGCCCCTTCCTGAATCACATTAGGTGTGCATAGGGGTGGGCTGGAAGGTGTGCCATGCTGCACAGGGAAAAGGAAGGATAACTTGAGAGAGTAGCCAAGTAGAGGCTACAGTACTCTGACATCTACCCAAACTCAATTCAACAAGTATTAAGTACTCTATATCCTGAAGGCTATAGGAAATTTGGAAATGAAGAGGATGGAGGCTTTGGTTGAAACCAGTTATTTAGAATAAATTTCACAAATGGCTTAATGCACCTAGGGAGAGAATGATGGAGGTGTGAAAAGGAGGGAAGGAAGGTTAGCAGGTATGGTAAAAAAAAGAAAGCATGAAGGATGATATTAATTTTTATTTGCTTATGGCCCCTAGCACCTCAGAAAAACACAGGTGATTGTTATGGCATCACCCATTTCACAAAATTATCACACATCCTACAATCATCAAAAAACCGGGGAAGCCAATAAAAAATACACAGACAGATATTAGTTAGGCTCTCTGTTTATCTTTCCATTTTAATTTCTTAGGATAACCATCTAATCTTCAGAATCCTCTATGTGGTAAGTACTGGTAAAAGTAGATGGGAAATAGTTCTTTTTTGTCCTAAGTTTATAACATTCACCTTTCAAATTAGCTCTTGAGTAATATCACAACAAACGGAACTAGACAAATCTATAGGATCACAATAGAGGTGACTTTTGGTGAGGTTGCCTATACTTGGTATTTAAGATGTAGTCTCTGAATAAGAAGAGATAAAAATTAAGATGTTTTCAAGAAAATACCTTCTCATCTTTTTCACTGTTCATTTATAATTAAAATCTCATAGAATATCAGAACTAAAAGAGTCTTTATCAGTAATGATGCAGACTTTGAGCTAGCAATTCCACTAAATATCTGTCCTACAGATATACTGACACATATGTGAAATGTCAAAGTTTCGTCATAGGGCTGTAAAAGCAAAGTATAGAAAATACAACTAAATGTTCACTGATAGAGCACTGATGAAATAAATGATCACATCCATAAAATGGAATACTTTGCCACCATAAACTAGAATAAGGAAGCTGTTTTTATATACTAATATAGAATGATCTCCGAAGTATGATTTAAAAAGCAAGTGCGCTGTATGCTATCATTTGTAAACAAATTTTAAAGGGGAAAAAGTATATACATATTTTGTAAACACTTTTACTACTTCTAGGAGGAGGGGTACAAGAAAGTGGTGACATTGTGATCCATAGGAGGGGAACTAACTGGTCAGATGCCAGTTAGGAGTAGAAGGAACATTTTCCACTAAATATCATGTGTACTGTTTGAATTCCAAACCACATGAATATATTTCCTATTTCAAAAAAATTAAAATTTTAAGTCCAACTCCTTTATTTTATAGATGGGGAAACTGAGGCCCATGTTATTGAATAACGATGCTAATATACTCATTAGTCAACTGAACCCATAACATTTGCTTTTCATATAAGGCTTCAGTAACAGTAGGCTAACCACTTTCCCCAACTCTCCCATTTCTCCAGATGGTTTGCTGGGAAGCAGCTAAGCAGAAGGGGTTTCTGAGCTTTACAAATCCTGTTTTAGTGGCAAATAACATAGAAGTTCCTGTTTCCCTCGCCCACTCTCACCTTTCTGTACCACTCTCACCTTTCTGTACAAATAAGATCAAGTGTACAACTACAATTTTCACAAAGGCTTTAGAAAGGCTTTTATTTGCCTGGTCTGAATAGGACAACTCAAATTTGATATGTCAAACAAACAAACTTAAAAGGTCTTTTAGTTATGCAATGATAGAAGGGCCTAAGTCCAATGGGGAGTGGATCTCCCAGCTACTATAGTCCATTTCTCTGATACCTTTTGTTGTTGGCTAAGCCACATGCTGGAATAAAGCAATCACAAGATGCACCCTTTCACTCTCCTCTTACTGGATCCTTTTGTAGTCTTGACACATTTCCAATGTGTTAACCATGAGTGCTTTAGTATGACTTATGTAATAAGTTTTTAGACTGTTTTATAGATGCTGTGATAAGAGTGTAGAAAGCACTGGATTAGGCATCAGAGGCTCTGAGCTATAGACACAAGTTTCCATTATCAGCCTTGTACCATTAAGCAAATCACCTAAACCCAGAAAGTACTAGTTTCTTTATTGAAAAATGGGTATAAAAATACCTCCCTTGACAATCTCACAGGTTCCCAAGGCTCAAATAAAATGTCCAAATACTTTCATTCTAAGGTATGGTAAGTATGAAATATTATCAGTAACAGCTTACTCATTAGATGACAAAATTAACCTCTTAAAGGAGATGTCCAAATCACAAGCAGAGACCACTTTCATGTCACGTAAAGTATATGGCCTCTTATAGTTTGATTTAAAGAATACATATACATACATACATACAGTTGACCCTTGAACAATGTGGGGGTTAGGTGCACTGACCCCTGTGTAATCGAAAATCTGTAACTTTTGACTCCCCAAAAACTTAACTACAGTTGTTCCTCAATATTGGTTCCCGAACTTCCACAGATATCAAAATCCATGGATGCTCAAGTCCCTTGTATAAAATGGCATAGAACAATGCATACAGTCAGCCCTCTGCATCCACGAAAACGCTGTATTCGAGCTGCAGTTGGTTGAATATGCAGATGCAAAACCCAGGAATACGGAGAACTAACTGTATATTTATTGAAAAAAATACACCTTTAAGTGGACCTTCACAGTTCAAACCCATATTGTTCAAGGGTCAACTCTATCGGCAAAGCATTGCTTGAACTGTCTTCTCGTTATAATCAAAGGCAGGCAAAAGTACTCTTCACTTAAACTTTTCTTCAGTTGCAGTAGATTGGATTTCAATTGTCTCTAGATCACGATGTTGTCGGTTTGCTTGTGAAGAATATGGAGAATTAATTTGGTGTGAGGCAGAAACTAGAAGCCATTGTAACTGTTCCTTTTTCACTCTTCCCTCTTTTTAATTAATAAAGGATGATTTAATGAAAATGCACAGAGACTCTAAATGAAAACGAGAAAAGTTAATCAATATCTCTGACAGAAGCTGAATGCTGTGGTGGAAAAGTACTAGGCCAGGAATCAGAAGATCTGGGTTCTAGATTTGGCTCTTGGGGCTTATCATCTGTGTGACCCAAGAAACTCAGTCTCTTCATTCATCCATTCATTCATTCATTCAAATTTATTTTGCATCTATTGAGTGACAGTACCATGATGAATCCCTAACTTAGAGAAGCCTAGTCTGTAGGGAAGGGATAAATACAAATACAATAATTGAAATAATTAAGATACAATATGAGATGTACAAAGATATAGACTGTGCACAGGGTTGTGTGGGAGCTGATAAAAAGCCATCAGAAAAGGTAGGAGAGAGGAATGGGGGCCTGTAGGTGCATAGTTAGCAGCATTCCTCTGCCTTCCACTTCATAAATTGAATGACTACATTCTCTAAATTGCTTTAAAATTATTTAAACACTCAGTATAGTTCTATAATAACTCTATTACATATTTAGGGAAAGACTCAACTTGGCTAAAAAAGGTCCTCTAATATTTCACTGGTTGCTAGAGTTTTGCTCTTTATCAGTTCCCTCCAAATCATTCCTCATATTTACTTTTGCAATGCAGGTTTCCATCTCATTTCGCTGTACTGCATATCTTCAGCCTACAAAAGCACGTTGTATACAAAAGCCTAGGGCCTTTGTATAAAGGAAAAGAGGTAGGGTGGACCCGCCTCAACCCTTTCCTTCTCTGCAGGGCTTTGCATTCCTAAGGATGGGCCCCTCCTCTGCTTGGGGATGTTACCTAAATTATGAAATATTACTCAAAGCAATAGAACTTCAAAAGCATTTCCTTCCCAGTCCCTACCATAAGATTTCTTTTGGCCTAAGCTGCTCATTTTAATGTAGTAAGTATCAGATTCTTGGTGACTTCTCATCTCTGTCATAACATATAAAACCTGATTTCTTAAATGGGTTCATATATGATAAAATCTGCATCGTGGGAGTGGAGGTATCACAACCTGCCTTCCACCTCTCTCCCTTCCTTCTAATTATGCCCAGCTTGCCAATTTTATATGGCAGAGATATCTGGGTGCCCCGTGGTCACTAATTTATCTGACATTTTCCACTAGCTGAAATCATCTTGTCACTATAAACTTTGATTTTCCAGTGATAATTACATCATCTTTTTCTCTTTTATAGCACTTCTGGTGAGGATGTCATAAAGGAATCAATAGCACACCCAAATTAGAACAAGGAGAAGAACTTAATGATCGTAGACTCTCAAGAGTATGGTATAAATTACCACCTTTAGAACAGTCATTTAATTTTATTCACATTGAGTCTATGTGCTAATACTTTCCTCAATTCAAAATTGAGATTATAATCCAAAAAAACTGGATTGAGGTTTTTAATAGATTAATACCAGTGCCCCAAGTAATGTTTACCATTGCTTTTATTTCATTCAATCCTCATACAACTCCACATTCTAAGGAGTATTAGAAAAATGAAATGGCTACTCATAAAGTGAGGCTAGGAAAACTTACTTTTTATTTCATACACTCCTAAACCATTTGAATTTTTTTTACATCACTATGTCATTTGGAATACAAAATTCCATTTCCTACTAGGCTAAGTATAAACTTGTCACCTTTCCCTTCCAGTATTTGACAAATATGGCCTTGGTCTCTTTTTCCATTGTAATCCACTACTTCCCAATGAATACTGTTGTCTTATACTCTTAGCAAACTATCCCACTAAAATCTCTTAACCAACCTAACAGATAACACACTAGGCTAGGCTATTCTCCAATGTCATAGAAGCAATACTTCTCTCCCTCTCAGTGAAGTTATGTGCTAATAAAGGGTGTTAGTTGTGTCTGTTCACAAACCAACTTATGCCAGTTGTGTTTATTATCATAAATGTGTAATTAATAAGGTATTATGTAAAGCAATTTAGTATAAATGAGAAGAGTGAGACAACAGCAGCGCTAATATTGTGTACTTACTAACTGCACGTACTATAGGCACTGTTCTAAGTGCTATGAATTAACTCATATAATCTTCACAAGAATTCTAGGAACCAGATACTATTATTGTTCCTATTTTATAAAGGAGGAAGCTGAGCAACTTGCCTTAGTCCCATAGAACTAATACGTGGCAAAATAATTGGCTCCAGAGCTTAAGAATTTAACTACTATGTTACAAACTTTCTAGTAGTTGTTCCTTTGAAAACCAAGTCAAAAGCTCTGGAGAGACTAGATAAAGGTGATACACATAACTACTCAACTTTTCTTTGTATGTGAAAGTAGACACAGATAATATATAAACAAATAAGCGTGGCTGTGTTCCAATAAAACTTTATTTACAGAAACAGACAGTAGGTTAGGACATGACTTGGCCCTCACACTGTAGTTTTCAGGTGCCTGAGACTCACACTCTAAGAAAAGACTGTGTTAAAAGAATGGCAAAAAGATGTTTATATTTTAGGTTAAAAAAAATGAAATGTTTAAGGTCTGCATGTAATTAATATCTGTATGAATCCCTACTTTAACTTACTTTTCATTAAACAATGACTGACCCTAATTGTATTAGATAAGAAGGCAACTTATATCTTGTAGGAAATTTGTGCCTTCTTTCCTGCCTTTGTGTTTTTGCCAAAGCCACCCCTTCAATCTGGGAAGGCTTACTTGCTCACTTCCACTTAGAATCCCACTCGTTTCCAAAGCCCATATCTAACTCTACTCCCTCCTCCAAACTGGATATGATCACTTATTTCCTTGAAATCTTACAATAATTAATTTCTACATATGGGACTTGCTTTGATAGATCTTCTGTTATGGCTATTTGTATAATTCGATTATCCCTACTACACAACTATTAATATTAAATAATTTGAAGACAAGCACAACTAATTCATCTTCCTATCCTAGGCAACACCCTGTACAGTACCTTACACATAGCAGATTTTCAGATAATAGTTCTTGAATTGTGTTCTACCATTCTTCTGTTTTCCATGACTAAACACTATACTGCATTCATCAGTACAGATAGGTATGGGTGTACCTGTATATTAAAATTGTCATTTCTACAGCAAAATTGCTGATTTTGAAAGGAATTGTTAAAACTCCTGCTTCCTGATTAATTTTCAGGGGGTCAGTACATTTTATAAACACATCTAAAAGCTGTATAATTAAGCAAAACAAACAAAAACGCTTAATTCAACCTGAGATTAGGGTTGTGCCTTACTTAACTGTGTGTCCCTAGCAGTACTTAATAGATAGATGTCTGGATCTAATCCACTCCTTTTACAAAGTGTTTAGGGGACCTGGCTCAAGCTCAGAGTAAGTTGAAGGGCTTGGGACAGGAATTCAGGTTTCCTGATTTCTAGTCTCATAGTCTAATTCAGGAAGACAGTGGCTTTTTAAGTGCACTCAATCCTGCAGTTCAAAGGCTGAGGAAGCCTCACCACTATCTTCTGCTTTCTTATACTGTCAATCAGAACCAACAACTGTGTTCCCACAATATGATCTGGGCAGGCATATATATTTGTGGTGTTCCAACCACCAAATCCAGATTTTAGGATTTCTGCCCATCCAAAAAGGTTACTTATACACCCTAAATAAAAACACCCCTACTCAAGAATGCAGATTAACACTCAAATGATCTTTCACTATTTTTTAAAAGCACTATTCAGATGTTTCAGAGACCAGTCCTGGGGAGAAGGGTTAAAAAGAGCTATATAACTTATGTAGTTCATTCTTTTTATTTCCTGAAACGTAGCCAAATTCATATTCTAAACAGCTAACGCAAAGGGTTCCTGTTCTAGCGCTTAGATTCCAGTTGCATCATTGCTTTACACTGTCAACCTTCACTGCTTTAACCATCTTAATCTGTAAAATAAACACGGAAGCATACAATAGCCCTATCCTTCATTTTGACAGAGGAATTCTTTACCAACAAAAATTAAAGTTATATATAATATTTCTAGCTATATTATTTCCCTCTTTCCCCTCTCTCAGAGTTTTATACAATAGTCAAATCATCTTCAATTAATAAAAGAGACTAAGCAACCCAGACAGTTCATGCTAGTATAGCATTTTTATCTTTTTGGAAGCTACCTATAAAAGGCAAGAGCCATTACTGGGCTCTCTAGGTCACATGGGAAAAAAATCCCAAGGGAGTAAATTAAGGAATAAGAAAACAGGGATTAATTCCATTACTCAATCTAACAAAAATAATAAGAACCCATTATGGGAAAGAAGGCATTGTACTCTGTGACACAGGAGACATCAAGATGAATAAAACGGTCCCTGTCCTTGAGGAGCTTACAATTTAGAAGCACACAAACTACAAGTACACAAACTACAATAAAAAGCATAAGTGAAGTGCCTGAGGTTCTCTGGGAGGAGGTACCCATCACTCGACTTCAATTTTATGTTAACAGATTAAAACATTCAGGAAAGGGATACCTGTTGTACTAACCTGATTGAAAGAAGCCCAGAGTGAAAAAACTCCAGTGAGATCTACGGAAATGGATGCTACAGTGGGACATTATCTGCTTATCCACACCTTGGCTAAGCCAAGAGTACCTGAAGATTGTCCCAAGAAGTATAACAGGTTAACCAAAGACATATCAGAAACAGAAGGTGGAACCGGGAGGCAAAGAAGTTGGCAACTGATATTGACTTAGGTGTATGGCAGGAAGACTAAGCAAAACCAAGGCCAAGGTTGGGGCTGGAGATTTTCAGCTTCTAAAGTTTCCTCCTTTCCCTCACCCACCCCCAGAATATCCCAGCTCTCTTGCACCTAACCTGCATTGCTGGACTCCAGAGAGGGGACTTCTCTCAAGCTGTATGCCAGTAGCCATAATCACTCCGTATGCGCACACAGTGCTACCGGATTCACGTTCACCCATCAGCTCACTAAATCCTGAATCAAGAGACCAGGGTTCCAGGCCCAGTCTGCCCTTTACTGTGTGACCTCGGCCTAGTCATTCAAGTGTTTGGTTCCTTCTTTCCCTATTTGTAAATTCTGGGATTATGAGGAGAATGGGATTGTATTCAATGACCTCCTAGGTCTAAAAGCTTCTTGACCAACCGGCACACCGAAGCACTGGACAAATAGACCGTTGAATGAATAGACATAGGCCACAGGGGTCTAGCGGCTGGGGCGTCGAGCCCGTTTTACAGACGGGGATACTGAGGTACCGAACATCCTGTCTCAAGGTCACTCCAGCTATGTCACTGTAGGGGCCGTGCCGAAAGCTCGGGTCTCCAGGTTGCAATCCCTGGCCCTTCCTCCTTTTGCCGAGCTGAGAAGAGTGGCGAGGAGGGTACTTGTCCCGGAGGGAAAAAGACTGTGCTCGCGCCAGGGTTGAGAGAGGGAGGAAGGAGACCTTACCTTCCCAGATCGAGACCCGCAACCGGTGTCTCCCTTTCAGAAGCTTAACCCGTCACCTCCTCAAGACACTTCGAAAGCCCCCTCCACTTCTGCCCGGCTCGACGTGTCCACGATCGCCACCGAGGCCGCCGATTCCCGCCCCTGCCCCGCCCCCGCCACGCCCCCTGCCTCGTTAGCCAATCCCTGCGCAGGACTTCGGACCTCCCGTGGGTTTCACCGCCTGCAGGCTAGAGAAGCCTTACGTCACGCGGCGCGCGTGCCCCGAGGCCCTTCACTTGCCTTTGCCCCACCTCCTCCAGAGGGTAGTGCTCAGAAACCGTGCGAGAGTTCGTCCTGCCGGAAAGCAGCAAGCTGTCGCGGCATTTCACGACGTTGGCGGCTAAAGGCCTTGGAAACGCTCCGACTTCCTCCCGGCAGCGGGGCGAAAGCCAGCGGGATGTTCGGTGCGGGCGATGAAGACGACGCAGACTTCCTCTCGCCTAGTGGCGGGTGAGTGACTGAGAAGCGTGGGACAGAGGGCGTGGCTGAGGAAGCCGCACTAACTGTTGGAGGGGTTGCTCTCTTATCAGACCTCTTCCCAACTTCCGGGTCCACACCTTTTGCCGCATTCCAGTACTCTACAGCTCAGAATACAGGCAGAGCTCTAAACTGTGCTGTGTCAACTTGCATTCTGGACCTGGCATCTCCCTTGGCACGCAGTATGACTCAGGGATTCGCTTTTTGCTTAATGGGTCACGGTTTCTCCTGCGAATGCAGATGGTTGCTGATGAGACTCCGTGCCTTTTCAGAGTTTTTATGGGGCTTTCTCTTCTCCGTGGACAAGGGGGTGACACTGAAGAATTGGCCTTGGTGTGTAAGCTCCAGCTCAAATACTACTTTTTTGGTGCTTTCTGTACTCCCACAGCCCTAGGCAGAAGGAATTGCTTTCTCTTCCTTATTCCATAGAGGCGTGTTTTACTTCTATCTTTGCACACGGAACCTACTAGATTATGAACCCTGAGAGGACAGGGACCTCTTATATCTGCCTAGTTGGCAAAGACGAGCTTATTTCTGCTCATCTCTGCCTAGCGCTCAGAAACTACCTGGCACTTGGTGAGTGCTCAGAAAGTGCCTGTGGAATGAATAAAGCTGTGAAATTGCACGCTAAATCTTAAAACCAATCGAAGAGACTGCAGTCGCTATCTCCTACTCACCCCAGTCGTAGATACATACTACCTTGGGGGTACAAGTCTTCAATTAATCAGTTTTGCCATTTCCCTTGTGTCAATAGACAGCATGACTCCCCTCAAACTTGTGAGCCGCCAAGTTCTGATCCTTGCAGAGCCTTTCTTTGAACATCTGTTAACTAAGGAATGTATTGAAGGATGATGAATGCACCAACATATATCCCTCGGTCTGCTAAATCTTGAGGTTATAAAGATGATTAAGTTGCTGTACTTGCTCTCAAGTTGCTTTCAGTCCTGTGGAGATTTCAATACATGAATGGCCATAAAATGACACTGGCTCTCTTTTGCTCTTAACTAGGATCTTTTGAGTTAGTGTGACAAGCTATGTATTACCTATTCTTAAGTCCTCTTTTCACACTCACCACCCTGTTCTACCCCTATACCCACTTAAGATGGCCTCTTTCCACTTATTTCCACGTTGGGTTTTTTCAGTTGCTCAGTTATTTTAGAGATAAGCTGTGCTTTGATTCCTTTTGCCCTATTCCACCCAAAACATTCACTTAAATTTCCACACAATCCAGCCTGCTGCTGTTGACTGTGTGGTAAGCCTTTGAATTAATGTTTCTTCATACAAACTTGTTTTGTATATGGCTGTGCCTTGTGAAAATTTGCAAGATATACTTTAAATTCACATTCTTCACTAGGTGAAAGTATTTGGGGAAGTCTACAAATGAATGTTAGGGCTCCCAACTTTCATGCAACAAGCAATCCAGTACTGACTGAAAATCACAGGGTAAATAATGACAGTCATGTGCTCTTTTCCAGATTCCTGGCCTGAGATAAGTTCTTGGTGGCTCAGCTATGCTGCTTCCTGAGCAGGCTCATCAAGGACCTGAAATGCTTTAGTTCTAGTCATGTGACTGTGCTCTTAAACGTAGACAACAGCCAATTGAATGATGAAAGTTGTACAGATAACTTATTTTTTTGTTCACAGTAGTAACCAGAAAAACCAAATCAAATTTAAGCTCGAGAATATAGAAAGTTTCACTATTACTCTCTGATTCAGCTCTTCCGTCTTTGGTTTCTCTAAGGAAGTAGAACATGTGACAGTAAGCACTGCAGCTGTTTTCACTCCTCTTTTATAACTGCAATTTACTGTAAATATACTTATTAATTTTTAGGTATCTTGACAAATATATGACTGACTTGATTCCATTTAAGATATTCAAACCAAATAGAAAAGAGAGTATTAGTGCCTACAATGGCTATCTAGATGATTGATAACCCGTGTTCCAAGTTTCCAGGCCTCTTAAAGTCCATGGTTAACCTAGAAGTAGTAATCAGGTTTGATTTGTGTGTGTGTGTGTGTGTGTGTGTGTGTGTGTGTGTTAGCCCTTTCCTCACCATTGTGACTTTGAAATGAAATATGTGAATGCCTACTAAGTATACGTACTTGGCTTCAGCTACTACATATAGAGATAAGGCACAGTTTCTGCACCTAAGCAACTTCCAGTTTAGTAGTAGAATAAAAATCAATCCAGTGTTAATCACAAAGCATTTTTAAGGGGCCAGTTATATATATACTTGTGTTTTAGATAATGTAAAAGGTATATGAAAGCAAATCTGATTAGCATAGTAATGATAAATCACCAGTATAGTGGTAGAAAATGATCATCTAGAACTGATCATCATCAGTTTTAAATTCCATAAAAGACACATTAAAGCCTAGGTTATAATGTTGGTTCTGCCCCTAGTTAGGAGTGTGACTTGGGACCAGTCACTTCTATCATTGGAAATCCATACTATTAAACAATAGAGTTTGTCCTAGGTGATCTTTGAGGCCTTTCTCAGATCCGTATTTTTGCCAATATCAGTTTATAGTTGCAGAGAAGGAGGAGATGGAGGAGATAGGATATGTGCACATGAATATAAAACATATATAGTGTATTTACTCAGTGCCAGGCACTGTATTAAGTAATATATATAGTTCTCCCTACTCCTCTATGAGGTAGTTTTTACCATTATACTCATTTTACAAATGGGAAATTAAAGCTCAGAGAGGTAAGTTGCCCAAGGTCACACAGCTAAAAAGTAAAAGAGCCTAGATTTTAAATCAGGCAAGCAGATAACCACCAGTCTGCCCATGTGCCATTATTATTATTTTAGAAGTAAATGATTGTTGCCACAATTCAGAAAAGAAGTACTTTAACAAAAAAGGAACCCCTGTTAAAATATATTGATATAGCACAAATGCATCTGTTACTATTTATGATGAGAAAAGAAAAGGAGTTTAAAACTAAGGCTAGATGAAGACTTTGGCAACTAAGTTCATTGGCTAACATTTATTTTTAAGATGTAATTAATGCTGTAATAACTTTTCCCATGAATTATAAACATAGAGACTCAAGTCCAGAGTTAGCAAACCCATACTTGCTAACATAGTTGTGAAGAACACTTTATAAGTGGAAAATATAATAATTTATAAGTTTATATATAGAGTTCATTTTAAAAGAATAATAGAAAATAGAATTAACCTGAAAGATAATTGAGTTGACCTGGCATTTGGATTGATATTACGGTCATTAATTGGCTGGCCTTTAGAGCATCTGTGGAAATATTGTTTACCTATGATACTTTTTCCCCTTGGGGAAAAAATGCAAATTAAAACAGCAAATCCAATACCCATAGTTTACCTAAGGTAACAAGACAGTGCATAAGCTATTATTATATCTTAACTAGTATCTAAACTTTGTAAATTTTTTACTATGTTAAAGGTACTGCCCAACTCTCTCAGAATCTTATTCTTTCAGAAATTCTGTCCAGATTGCTCTGGCTAAAAGGAGAAATCTTGGTCTCTTCTAAATTTTATTAGCATCCATTGATGTCTTATTTACACTAGCACTGCTCTCTATACTTGCAATCACATTTAAACCTCTTAGTCCTTTTAAGTCAGCATTGTTGGCCCCATTTACAGAGAACTGAAATGAAGCTAATAGTACACTACCTTGAGAAAACAAGGTAACAGTTTCAAATCATTTTAAATTTATTTTACAAAATGCTAGTCTATAGTATACATTAAAATTATTGGGGGAAAAGCCAAAAAAAGTTTGGGGAATTTTTAATATTCACTTCATCTAAACTAAGGATGTCTTTGGAGAAGATGAGCTCAGAGCTAGACTAGACTTGGAATTCATTTATTGAGTCAGCCTATTACATGCTAGACCCTAGGGAAATATAGTCAAGTGGTGATTATAATAAATAATCAGTTATCATGTTATATGATGAGTGATCGAATAACTTTTATTAATCTGTGGAGCATAACTCCATATAACAGCTGCCGGTTCTAGATCTCATGTTACAGCTTTCAATTATATATTATGTAATATCTAATTCCTTTGTTAAAAGTATATAAGCTCCTTGAAAATAGAACCCAGTTTTGCTCACCAGTGTATACCTAGTGCTTAGCACAGTGTCTGACACCCATTTCTTGAATAAATGAAGTATAGAGTTCTATAGGAACCTCCTGGAAGGTCATCTAACCTAGACTTTGAGATTAGGGGCATCTTCCAGGGGAGAAGAGGAACTGTGTGTCCAAAGGCTGGAGATTAAAAAGATCTTGCCTTATTTAAGAAACGAAAAGTTCTTCAGTGTGACTGTAACACACAGAGATGAGAAAAGGCCAAATAGGAAGCTGGAGAAATATGGAGAGTCTAGGTCTTAGAAGGGTCTTGTAAAGTTGTCTTGTGGGGTTTGGATTTTTATCTTGGTAATATTGAGGTGTTCTTGACAGTTTTAAGGAGAAAAAAGACTTGGACAAATTTGGATTTTAGAAAGATTACTGTAGATGCAGTGGGGAGAATGGGTAAGAAGCAGATAAGACCAAGGCAAAGAGATGATCAGAAGGTTGTAATAATTCAAGGCAGGCAGATGTGATGGTGGCCTGAATTAGCAGTGAAGATGGGGAGAAGTGAATGGGTTTGAGAAATGTTTAGCAAATGAAATCAAATGGACTTGGGCATTGATTATGAACACCGGGGGGGGGGGGGAAGTCAAGGGCGATGCCCAAATTTCAGTTTCATTATGGATGTTTGCAGAAATGAGCTAACACAGTAGACCTGAGACCATTATCTTTAGAAAGTTCTGTTTACAAGGTTGGCACTTGGCTGGCATCTGGGAACTTCATTGGTAAACAGTTCCCTGCACTGATATAAAGCTTTCCGTAAATGAGTGGCTCACTCGTCTAAACTATACAAACAATATGGTTTATGACCCTTACCCTCTTTTTGGAAGTCTAGAATTTTGGTACATGCTGGAGGGTTTCTATTTACCAGTGCCCAATAAAAAACGGACACTGAGTCTCTTAATGAGCCTCCCTGGTAGGCCATACTTCACACGTTACAACTCATTGCTGGAGAAGCTCGCTCCTGGTTTCCTCTGGACTTTGCCCCAATGTACCTTTTCCTGTTGCTCGTGTTGCTGTATATCTTTTCGTTGTAATAGACCTTAGCCATGACCACAACTCTATGCTGAGTCTGTGAGTCCTAGAGAATTGCTGAACCTGGAGGCAGTCTGGAGACCACAACACAAAATGTCATTCACCAGGAGAGAGAGAGCACAGAGTAGGAACAGATTTTGCTGGGGCAGTGGGTATTGGAAGATAAGAGTTCTGGTTTGGATATATTGCATCTGTGTTGCCTGTGAGGTATCTGTGTTGTCTGGCACTCAAGAGCAAATTCTGGGTTGGGGATACAGATTTGAGCATCATCAGCATTAGGATAGCACTTGATAGAAAAGTACATAAATTAGATTGACAAGGGAGGGAGTGTATAAAATCCTGAGAGCATGGACATTTAAAAGTTGGGTGAAGGAAGAAGAGTCCAGGAAGTTAAATGAGGACCCAGAAAGATGGGAAGACAACAAGAAATGGATCCCACTAACATTTACTGATGTCTTATTTGGGCCAGTCCTTTTTCCCACTCCCATAGGTATCCTCACAGAAGTCAAGGGAAGTTTGAAGAACAGTTTAGTTGGCAGTGTAAAAAGATGGCACAAAATCCAAATAAGATAAAAACTGATAAACTGTTTAGTAACAAAGAGGTTGTAGGTGACTTTAGCAAGAGCAGTTTTAGTGGAATGGTTAGGGCATAAGATTCATTGTAAGGGATGATTAAAGAATGGATCTTCCTGGTAGGTGAAATGATAGATGGGACCATGTTTGCTGAAGTGTAATACAGTTTTCTTTTGACTTAATAAACTAGTAAAAAGTAGGAAAGTATAACTAGCTACAGGTAAGAATTTACAGTTTGAGAAGACTATGGAGAGCATCTGGACCAACCACCTCAGTTAATACATGCAGAAACCAAGGTCCAGGCAGAAGAAATGGCCAAAGTCCTATGGATGGGTAAGGTCAGCTGATGCTGTTCAGATCAGAAATACAATCTTGATTTCAAAGACACTTAGCTGCCACTTCCAGTATTGAATGGTTGGAGGTGAGCAGTATTTATAACGAGTCCAGGTTTGAGGTATGTCAAATGAAATGTTATTTTCGTTTTCTATTAACAGTGCCAGATTGGCCTCACTTTTTGGACTGGATCAGGCAGCTACTGACCATGGAAATGAATTCTTCCAGTACACAGCCCCAAAGCAGCCTAAGAAAGGCCAGGGAACAGCAGCAACAGGTAAGTTAAGAGGTTAGGATTGGCCCCTACCAAGTTAGTTGAGAGGATAAAATAGCCTTCTCAAAATGACATGCCAGGTTGTCCCTCCTTGATCAGTCTGGCCAAGCTCACCACCAGTGGTGCTTGCCTCTCTAAGCTCTGGAATATCGATTCCAGGTGGGTAGATAGTATGCCCTTTGTTGGAAACTGATGGAGGAAGGTCTGCCCTATGTGGACACCACTCTCAAAAACTGCCCAGGGCACTCTAGGTACTATCCAGTGTTTTAGTGAGAAGGAAGAGCTGCTTTTCATGTCTTTCACCTGGATGGGTTAGATATATGGTGACAGTGAATTTTTCCCGATTAGACAGTGATGCTCAGTGCTGTATCCCCTATGTCTTTCATCATGATGAACACAAGAAAATTGAATGAACATTTGTTGAATGAAAGGAGAAAACGGACAACTATTTCTAAAAAGCCTGCTATGTGTATGGTTTCAGGTGCTTTACTTAGATTTTTTTATTTTAATTCTCACAACAATTCTGCAAAATAAGTGAGACTACCACCATTTTAGAGGCTCAGAGAGATTTAGGGACCTGATCAAGGTCATACAGCAGTAAATGACAGAGTTGAAATTTGACCCCTGACCTGATTCACTCCAAAGATTTTCTTCCCTCCCCTACATTTTGCTGTCTTTGTGTAAGAACCTGAAGAGGAGTGAGGGACTAATAGAAACAGCCCTAAGCTACCAGCCCTGAACAGGTGGTGAGAGACATTAAATATTTGTTGAATGAAGATGAAAGTATTGAGTGCCTCTTACATGCTAGGCAGAAGTGCTGGCACTCAGGATGTTGTTAGGTTATTTAGAGTTGAATAGTTGCAACAGATACCATATGGCCCATAAAGGCTTAAATATTTCCTGTTTGGTCCTTTACAGAAAATGCTTGCTCATCCCTGCTCTAAATCTTACTTGTCAATTCTGGCAGCTTTGCTGTGGATTGCTGGTCCTGTTCTCCAAGCCATACATAACTTGGCCAGATTTCTAGGAGGTTATGCCTTTACATTTCCCCTGGCACGTCTCTTTATCAGCAGTGTGCTTCGGAGTACATTTAAAGTGATTGAGTTAATGGGTATGGGTAAAAGTAAACAACCTGAGTCCCCATCCAATGAAGTAACTTGATTTTTTTAAATCAGAAAATAACAACTATGAGTTAATTATACTTTCAAAGAGGAATTGTAAAGGCATTTCAGCTTAATTACCTATACAATCTTATGTAGGTATTTACAAATAAAAAATAAAGTAGCAATATAGGAGAACTTTCTGTTCAAGGAATATTTATATAAGCAGTCTTTGTGGGGAAAGATAGTGCAGCATAGTTCTTGAATCTCTTTAGATTTCAATATAAAAACAGACAGCAACTAGATAAAAAGGGCAACCTATGGATAACATTTACAACAAAACCAATCAAAGAGGTATCCTCATAAATCCCAGATATAAGCAGGTATGGACAAACCACTAACAGCCACAAGCCTTGCATGATGTCAACATTTGCATGGGAGAAACTGCAAAATGTCTTGCCCACTCTAGTGGTGGTTGACCATGGGAACTAATAAAGAACTGGAGCACGCTTGCTCTTATGAACTTGTGAAACTTACTGTGGCGACCTTCCAGGACAGGTCCCCACACTGAGAAGAACCTGCTAGGTCTGGAATTGAGGATAGAGATATTAGTAGTGAAGGAGAGAAGATCCAGATAAGAATAGGAATAGAAATAGTGTCAAGAAGTATCAGGAGGAAGCACCCTATTTTTGAACTCTATAGGAAAAGACCAGAAGAGGGAGCTCTATGAAGTTAGGAAAGTCACCCTGAACCTCCTACAAAGTTCAGAAAAGCAAATTTCACACAAAAATGAGTAATAAAGTATCAGAGTCAAACGCCATACAAAGTCATAAGAACAAAGAGAGCAAGGAACAGAGTAATATCCCTACAGACAGTGAGAGCTCTCTTTTGTGAGAATGTTTCTTAGAGAATAGATCAAAACTACAACCACTTATTAACATTAAGACCATAACATAAGACATGATGAGAACATAAATGCAAATTAAAAAATTTCAGAAGTAAATCACAGAACTCGGGCAAGAATTAGAGATGTAAGGAAAAATACTTCCGAAGTGAACACTAAAAGGAACACAAGAATGAATGAACGCAACAGCTTATGCCTCAGGAGAAATAGAAGGTTAATATAAATTTTTTAAACGAAAAATTAAAAAATTAAGATTTCAAAAGAAAGTGACAAATATTGAAGATAACTAAGAAGATCCAACATATGAATGTACACATACTTGTGTGTGTGTGTGTGTGTGTGTGTGTGTATTCCTGAAGGAGAAAAAGAAGGGAAAAAACACACTGAAAACAAAGAACTTTGCTCAAAAAAAAAAAAAATTTGGAACTACATACTAGTAAAAAAAAATGTCCTTGTGAGTAGGTAATTCAAGAATCTGTACAATACTGATTTCAGAGAGGAAGAACTGCTAAGCCAATGAGAAGATCTGACTCACTTATCTTTCTAGCAAGTCCATTAACAACCTTTCATTTGCAGAGCATTAGATAGGGAGATAAGAGTGTGCTGGGAGAAGTTAAACTAACCTGAAGGAGGATGCTGGGCTAACCTTCCTGCTTATCGAGGGAAAAAAGGTTTATTGTAGTATATTACATACAACTGGAAAGTGCTGATTGAATTAAAAACTAGTTGTAGGTTTTTACTAAATAACAAGGAAAACGTGAACACCAGACTAGAAAAATAAGCAAACCACGTAAATGGACAATTCATGAGAATAAAACAAATGGCCAGTATAAATCTATAGAAAATGTTAAATTTGTGCTTCCCTATAATCAATAAATGCAAATGAAAGCAACAGTGAGATGGCATGTCCCTTTTCCTACTGCCCCCCTCAAATTGGTAAAGATTTAAAAAGCTAATTCCCTCTTATTAGCAGGGATGCAAAGCTGACAGTCTCATGCTGGGACTGTGGGACTATAAACTGGTATGGCATTTCTCAAGGGCATTTTGTTAGGATGTAACTAAACCTTACAATTTTTTATACTCCTTCACTCCACAGTTCCATCTTTAGAAGCTTATTCTAAAAAAATAATTAGAAGTACACACAAAAATATATATTTTAAGGATGTTCACCACAGTATTATTTATAATAGAGAAAAATTGGAGACAGCACAAAGAAATATCAAACAATAGGAAATGTGATACATTTTGGTAGACTCATGATATGGTATTTTATGTAATCACTAAAAAACATTTTTAGGACTATTCTGTCTTTGTTTTGGAGACTGTATTGAAGAATATAAGAAAATGCCCATACTAAATGAAAAAAGAAGAATGTCAAATCATGCCATTAATTTTGTTTAAAAAAAGATTAAAAAGCTGCAAAGTTTGTGTGTAGAAAAAGGACTAGGAATAAATATATCAAATTATCAACATGTGTTTTTGAATGGTGAGATTGTAGGTCATTTTTATTTTTTTAATGTGTTTCTGTGTTTATTAAGTTTTCTACAATATATATGTATGTACTCTACAATCAGAAAAAAATGGGTCAATACTGTTTACAAATAAAACTAACCAAGTAAATTTTAAAAGATCTTACTGGCTTTATTCAATACTTTATGAATCATGCAGCACCCAATCTAGCAGATAGAAAGGGCTCTGAGGAGCAGGAAAAAAGAAGTTATATTAGGCAACAAAGCGGGTTGGTTATTTCAGGGCCACCTTCCTTTAGGGGATAGCAGGAATTTGTCAGGGAAATTACCTAACTAGTGCTAATCAGGCAATTCCTGATTGACTGGTTTAAGATTCCATTTCTGGGAGAGCGAAAACTGTAATTAGGTCTCCATTTGATAATGTGGACCTTAGCATAAGCAATTTATTTTGGGCCTATTGTCTTGTTTTTATCAATACAAAATAAAAAAAAAATTTTTTAATTAAACAGATGCTTTTGAAAATAAATTCTTGGTTGTTATTAATAATGTTCTCACTATTATTCTGTTAACACATTCATGAGGTGAGTGTAAATATGCAATTTACTCTAAATATACTATTTTAAGACATTAATGTTACTCCATACCACTGCATAAGTAATGGGTGTTATTTAAGTATAAATTTTCTACTCTATAAGTAAGGAAAGTGAAATAACTTTACTTTTACTTATAGATATCAAAATATTGAAGGGAGAAAAGAAAGTAGATGGAATATGACCTTGCTTTCTAGCTAAGGCTTGTTTGGAATGGGGTCGGAGTCCTGGGTTCTAGTCCCAGGCTTGCTACTATCGTTGTGTAAGGCACTTCCCCAGATGAAGTGGTAGGGCTTTTTCATGGATGAGATGAGGATAATGGTCATGAAAGCATTGTAACACTAAGGCATAAAGAAGAATTTTGAAGCTCTTGAATATTAAAAATCAGTTTCAAGCAAGAAATAAATGACAACTGTGTTTTCATCTTTAGGAAATCAGGCAGCACCAAGAACAGCACCCACCACAACAGGCACTTCCACAGTATTGGTTGCAACAGCAGTCCATGCATATCAATAGTAAGTAGCTGAGAAGGAATGCTTTCTGAAGTTGGGGAGTGTCTTTTTTCAGTAAGCCTCTGTTCATTGCAAAATAGCTATTAAGCCTTTCCGTAGAGAAGTATCAGTAATGTTTTTAAACTTTTCATGGGGAGAATTCTGCTCATAGAACTTTGAAGAGCCACTGTGTTGTTTTCTCTCTCTCAAAAAGTGCTTGTACATTCAACAGTTGCCTTTCCAAGTACTCAAAGAAAGCTAATCCACTGAGATAGGAATAGTAGATATTTAAAAAGTAAAGAAGCTGTATAAGAGCTTTAAATTATAAACTGCTCACCTCCATTTCTTTCTCGAGGCCAAATGCCTAGAATCCCCACTTCTATATGGAAGAAAAGAAAGCTGGTTCTTAGTTTAAAGAAAGTATTAATACCTTTTTTTCCCTTTGCTTCTGTAGCACAAACGGTCAATATGTAAAGCAGGGCAAATTTGGTGCTGCAGTCCTGGGGAATCACGCAACCAAAGAGGTGAGATTGCCCCGTCTTCATGTACAGTCAAGCGTCCAAAGCATACCGACGAGCTGGTTTTTATCTGGGCTTGTCCCGTGTCTCTCATGTATCAGAGGATTAGAATGATTGTTTGTATTGAATGTGAATTTTTAATATTAGGTATACAGTAACATTTATATTCACATTTTGCTTACTGTTGTTATGCATTAAAACAAATCCAACCACTCAAAATCTTTAAGTTTGACTTTTGTGATATGGACCCAGCTTACGAATTTGGGGAGTTTCAGAGTAAAGTGTTTACCAGGGACATACACCCCTCTGTTAGGTGATGAACAACATTTAGTGTACTACTTAGAGCAATATGTCTTTATGCCTGCGTTAAGGACCAGTGTTTATCCTTTGAAAAATTGATGAGATAGACAGCTGATCACATGGTAAAATGTTGGTTTGGGTCAAAAAGAAGATATGGCTAGAAGCCCTGAGACTGATTTCCTTGTGTGGGTTGCTCCAGAAGGTTTTGAATATTGTTGAAATTATAAAATTTCAGAGGTCCTGAGAGCATGGAGTCCATGTTTCTCAGAGAGTCTTAGACATAGAGAGATAAGATGACCCGTTCAGAATAACTAATATAATAGACAACACTCATTTGTATTAAAAACACACAAACAAAAAACTTAATTATGGAAATTTGGAAACATAAAAATGGTAGGACTATAATAATGAACTCCTTAGATACCCATTACTAGGCTCTAACAGTTATTAATCTTATTTTACCTTAACCCTAGCCTGTCTTCCTTCCCCTGCTCAGATTATTTTGAAAAAATCTCCAGCATACAATTTTAGCTGTCAGTATTTTCATATATATCTCTGAAAGATAAGAATTTTTTAAAACATAACCATTATTGCCATTATTACACCAAAAAAAAAAAAAACAACTCCCACAGTAATTCTTTGATGTCATGCACTGCCAGTATAGTATTCATAGTTTCCCAATTGTTTCTTCTCTTTTTTTTTAGTTGGTTTTAATCAGGATCTAATAAGGTTCGTATATTGCAGTTGGCTACTGTGTCCTTTAAATCTTTTATTTTACTATCTCGAGGTAGAGAAAGTCTGATTGTGTCTGATTTTGTTATGTTAGCAGCTATCGACGATTATTATCTAGACCTGTCATTGTGGGTTGCCATTTGGATCATAAAAATCTGGCACTGGGACTTACCACTCTTCACAACCAGATAGGATGTAGCAGGTTGTGGCTGTTAACATTCGTACTGTTAACAATTATAAAAAAGGAGGTAAATAGCAAATATTACATTTTAAAATTTATTGGAGGAAATGAATTTTCCTGTGGAAATTATGAGGTCTAGATGAACTAAAATTTCAGAGAGGGAGAAATCAGTGAACTGAGTATTTCCTTCCCTTGTGACTTTTCCTTCACAACTAAGACTAGACTAAGCATCAGGTGTGGCCCAAGCAAGAGACATTGAAAAAATTGGGGGAGCTCCAAACTCAAGATTGTTTTTATCCCCTGGGACATTACTGAGTTCTGGGATGGTGTGGAAGTCCAAGGGCTGTGCCAGAACAGCAGAGGGAAACTTCTGCAGTCTTGTGGTACATAGGAGATAAAGTCCTACTAATAGAGTGAGGACCTGTAACAAGCAACAAACATCAACCTTTCTCTCAACACATGTGCTAACTTTTGAACTTCATAGGCTGAAGAACTAAGCTGAGAATCTGGGGTTGAATTTTAATCATTTGTTATCTGGTTTTATGTGTATGTTTTTGTGTGTATAAACATATATGAAACAGAAAATTTGCCATTTTCACCATTTTAAACTGTATAATTCAGTGGCATTAATTACACTCATAATATTGAACAACCATCATCACTATCCATTTCCACTTTTTCATCACCCCAAATAGAAATCTGTAACCATTAAGCAGCTTCTCATCCCTTTCTCCTTTATCCTCTGGTAACCTGTAACCCACTTCCTGTGTCTGTGAATGCCTGCCTGTTCTAGATATTTCCCATAAGTAGAATCATAAATTATTTGTCTTTTTTGTGTCTAGCTTATTTCACTTAGCAAAATGTTTTCAAGATTCATCCATGTTGTATCAGAATCATCCATTTTGTAGCATGTATCAGAACTTCATTCTTTTTTTTATGGCTAAATAATATTTCATTGTGTATATAGAATATATTTTGTGTATCCATTCATCAGTTTATGGTCACTTGGTCATTTCTACCTTTTGGCTATTATGAATAATGGTGCAGTGAACATTGATGTACAAGTATTTGTTTGAATTCCTGTTTTCAGCTTTTTGGGGTATATACTAGGAGTGAAATTGCTGTATCACAGGGTAATTATATTTTTAACTTTTTAAAGAACTGCCAGACTGTTTCCACAGAGACTCTACTGTTTTATATTTCCACAGCAATATATGAGGGTTCCAGTTTCTCCACTACCTTGCCAACACTTCATTATTTTTTTACTTTTTTAATAGCCATTTTAGTAGGTGTGAAGTGGTACCTTATTTGGGTTCAATTCGCATGATGAGCATCTTTTCATGTTACCTGTTGGCCATTTGTATATCTCTTAGTCACCCCTCATACAAATGAAAACACCAACAAAATAAAGACATTGCTAATTACTGTTAGAGAGTAAGATCAAAATGAAGAGATTAAAATGCATAGTGAGAAGATATTTTAAATCTAAGCTTTAAGGGATGAAATGGGTTTTGAGTTGTATGCCTGTATGAAGCACAACCCTTGACACCTTTCTGCTATTATTTTTGTATTGGTTTTTAACTTCTGATCTCTCTCTTTTTTCTGCCCATCTTTGCTTGAGTACAGTATAGGATTCTTCTTTATATCAGTCAACAACAGCCAGTTACTGTTGCCAGAATTCATCTTAACTTCGAGCTAATGGTAAGACGATCTACATTAAAATCATTTATTCCTTTGTGATAGGTTTATAGAAGAGATTGGTCTGTGCATACCTGGCGGTAATTAGATAGACTGTTTCAGCCCTGGATGCCAGAGTGGGTGTCTTAACAGATGCTTTTAGAAAGTATCTTGGCTGCCTTCTGGGAATATAGACTCAAAGATGATAGGTGGAGGGTGGCAGGGAGGAAGAAAGTTCCTTGGTACCTTTCTTTGGGTCCACCTGAGTCGAGATTTATCTGCTGTGCTGTCTGTGGTTGAGTTAGTCCAACATTTCTCTGTTCCCCAGGTTCGGCCCAATAACTATAGCACCTTTTATGATGACCAGAGACAAAACTGGTCCATCATGTTTGAGTCAGAAAAGGCTGCTGTGGAGTTCAATAAACAGGTAATACCATTTTGTGCTTCCTGTGAAAAGCCAAACACTAGTTAGATTGCCCTTAATTTTGAGAAAATAGATAGAAAACCTATAACCTGCTACATTTTATTAGTGGCAAGCATAAAAAACCCACTAAATTTGTCACGAGCTTATCGTATTTCAGGTAAATAATAGGAATACTTAATGAAATTGTTTGAAAATGAGACTAAAAAATGGCTAAATGGAAACAGTTCTACTTCATAAATTATCTTAAGGAATGAAAAAAACTCTTTTAAAAAGTGTTTTAAAGGAATTTAAACAAGTTACTACATGATCATTGTAGAAAATTTTGAAAAGCATTTTTTTAAAAAATCAGTCATAATCTTACTACCCAAAGAAATCACTATTAACTTGTTTCTTTTTTTCCTACCTGTAATATATGTAAGTAGATAGACTCCTTTAAGAGTTCTATAATCTTTGCTTGTTTTATTTAACAGTATACAATGCATCTTTCCCCACCTCAGGAAAAATTATTTAAAAACATTTTTGAAAGCTGCGTAATATGAATGTTTTTTTATTTAGTCATTTTCTTGCTTTTAGGCACTTAGGTTGTTTTCTGTCTCTGAAATAAATGATACTACAGTGAGTGTTTTTGTATATAAGTCTGTCTTTTTTCCCCTTCTCTGCCTGCCTCCATCCCTTGATTATTTCCTTAAGCTAGATTTCTAGAAGTAAAAGATTGGATCAGAGGGTTCAAATATTTTCAGGTTCTGTATACACTTTGGCACACTACTTTTTAGAGAGCTTGTACTACACATTCCTATCAGTTCTCTATACCTTTAGTAACATTTACAATTTTTTTTTCTTTTAGTCACGTTTGCTTGGTAAAATGATACCTTATTGTTTTAGCATTTATTTGATTACAATAATGAAACTTTTAAAGAAGACGAGTAGCAAGTTTCTAATGTATACTATATTAAAACATTGACTAAAATGCTGTGCCACAAAAACTAACTATAGAATAATATAAAGATCTCTCTGACTTCTTTGTCTGAGATCTGTGCTGAGATAAAATGGCTAAATCTGTGGGTGGTAGAGATATGAATTCTGGGAATGCAACATGTTTTTTGTAAAGGGCCTTTTTTTTCCTGGTTTATTGTCTTTAAAAATGCTTTTTGAAAATTTTTAGAAGCTCCTTTTCTTTCATAGGTTCTCAAACACTGAAGCAGTAAATCAGCATGGTAATGATAACTAACGTTTATTATGTACTTATTATTATTTGCCAGGCACTGCGCCAATTACTCTACTTGTATTAGCTCAATCTTCATAACTACCCTAGGAGATATGCAAAGCTTTTATCTCCATTTTACAAAAAATCTCTATGAAATAAGGTTTACAGCGGATATTTGGCCGAGGTCACAAGTTAGTAAGTGGCAGCTAATAAACCCAGGTCTGTACCCAGACAATCTGACTTCAAAGCAATACTCTTAGACACTTTTGATTCCTGGCAAGATTACTGACTTTGAAATGGTTTATTTCTAAACATAATCTGTTTTGTTAGTGGACACCACTGTTTGGAAAAGAGCATTAGCAATAATGGAATGAGTACTTACTGAGTTTAAACTAAGTTTATGCAGCTTTGGTTTTGTCTGGCAGGTGTGCATTGCCAAGTGCAACAGCACCTCTTCCCTGGATGCGGTGCTTTCACAGGACCTCATTGTAGCAGAGGGCCCTGCTGTAGAAGTTGGAGATTCTTTGGAAGTGGCCTATACCAGCTGGCTCTTTCAGAATCATGCGCTGGGCCAGGTAAGAAAGTATGCCCTGAAAGTTCTTTTATAATTTAAATAGCATGAGGTCTATTAAAATGTAAGGTGGTATTACTATAAATTGCTCCCGTTGGCAAATAGAAATACTTTAGGAGCCCTGCTTTAGTCACTATGACTGCTTTGGGGACATAGTCATGAAATGCTAGTGTATTAAATCCGCTCAGTGCCATAATGTCTCTTCTACTTAGAAAAAATAGAAACCAGTTTCCCAAGAATTATTTTTGGTAATTGTTCACTTGTATGTATTGTCCTTCTATACCACTTTTAAACTAGAATATATTCTTATGAGATTAGTTTTGAAAACTTTTTAGATCTTCCTCACAGTTATTTCTTTTCTTCTTATAGTAGATATTGTAAATAGGTTGGGTTTGTTGTGTTTTAATATTATTAAGCCTTCAAAAGCAGTGTGGTATGATGAAAAAACTTGAGACTGAGTCAAAAAAGTGGATTCAAGCCCCAGTTTTACCCTAACTTCACCTTGTTGAGTCATTTAAGCCCATAAATGTTTTTCTCCCATTGGTGGATGGAGGTTAGTGGTCAGTGGCAGGATTGGTGTCAGCATTAAATAAGATAATTTATTTGAAAAAAGTTTTTTTTAATTTTTTAAATTTTTTAATGTTATTTAGTTTTGAAAATTTTTTATAGATGAAAAATTCTTTTAAATATGTGGTGATAGAAGTTAATGTTTTTTCTTGACCTATAAAATCAACGCCTCAGAGATACTTAGTGTGATAATAACACCCTTTAGAGCCATGATGTGATCTCATCTTTTACATCTCTTAAGAGCTATTTTTCCTAGTATATTTGATATTTCCTATTCCAGAAATACTATGTTGGTATGTAGTAAGTTGCTTATCATAATTATTATTTTTTTAATTGGCCAACCTCAGTTATCATTTACTTTGACCAAATTGTAGGTTTTTGACTCCACTGCTAACAAAGATAAGCTGCTTCGCCTGAAATTAGGATCTGGAAAAGTCATCAAGGTAAAGGCTTAACTGTGTTCTTACTGGCTTTATCAGTTGCAATGAGCTTAATTTACGTTAAATTTTGTGAACTTTCTAACCTGGGTATTCTTCTGAGAGTCTGGAAAGGCATGGTTAAAAAGTAAAAGGGGGAAAATGTGTTATGTTATCTGCATTTGGGAGATTTTTACTTATGAGACAATATACTATAGTCCCCCATCCTTGCTTTTCATGATTTCAGTTACCTGCAGTTAACTGTAGTCTGAAAATATTAAATGGAAAATTTCAGAAATAAACAATTCATAAGTTTTAAGTTGCTTGTCACTTTGAGAAATTTCTCTCCATCCTGCCCTGGATGCGAATTATATTTACCCAGCATATCTACACTGTAAACACTACCTGCCTGGTAGTCACTTAGTGGCCATCTCAGTTACCAGATCTGCTGTCACAGATCATAGTGCTTGTGTTCAAGTAAACTTTATTTTACTTAATAATGAATGGCCCCAGAGCCATTCCATTTACATAACTTCTATTATAGTACATTGCTACAGTTGTTTCATTTTATTATTATTGTTGGTAATGTATTACTGTGTCTAATTTGTAAATTAAACTTTATCATGGGTATGTATGTATAGGAAAAAACATAGTATATATAGGGTTCAGTACTATTCGTGGTTCAGGCATCCGCTGGGGTCTTAGAACATATCTCCCACGGATAAGGGTCAGGGGAACCACTATATTAAAGATGGGTACATTTCTCTATTTTTTACTCTTTCATCCTGTAACTCTGAGGAAATTTTTAAATCCTCCTTATAGCCTAATAGGGAAAGATACGAAACTGTTTCTTCTAGAAGTGTGTAGATCATAGCAGTAAAGGCATGACCCTTGAAACTAGACAGATTTGGGCTTTACAACTTACTGTCTGATATTGGGCTAGTTATTTAGCCTCCCTAAGTCTCCGTTTTCTCAGCTGTAAAATGGTTATAATACTACTAACCTAATGAGGTTATTTTGGGGATTAAACAACCTATTACAACTAAGGCACTTACCAGAGTACTTGGAAAACTGTGTTTAATAAATAATAGCTTTTATTTCTCTTTTAATGCCATTCTTCAGTTCCACCCATTTTTTCTCATCATCTAAGTGTATTTCATCCATCTCTAGATGTGCTGGCTTTTACAAGTGAATTTAGAAGCAGTATTCTAGATATTCTTATAACTAATGTGCTCTGTCCAGAGGTTTAAACCTGAAAGTGTAGATGAATATAACCTGATGATCCTGTACTTCATTTTTTTTTTTTTAGATGAGGCAACCCTTGGTTGACCTCACAGATTGCAAGGACCTTGTCAGCTTACAATCCCTTTTGTTCTTGTTTTGTTTTTAATGCCTACAGCACCTGGTCTTCCCAGGTGGTCTCCCATCCAAGAATTAACCAGGCCCTGCTTAGCTTCCAGGATCAGATGGGATCGGGCTTGTTCAGGGTGGCATGGCCGTAGACTCATTTTTTCTTATAAGGAGGATAGTGTCTGATGAGCTTTTCCCCTTCTCTGATTCCTAAAGGGCTGGGAAGATGGAATGCTGGGCATGAAAAAAGGAGGGAAGCGGTTGCTTATCATCCCTCCAGCCTGTGCTACTGGCTCTGAAGGGGTGATAGGGTGGACTCAATCAGCAGACTCAATCCTGGTGTTTGAGGTGGAGATAAGGCGGGTGAGTGAAATTGTGCTGTGATGTGTTGATGAGTCCTCTTTGCTAGTTAAGTAAAATGAATAAGTATGTTTGAAATCCAGGTTCTGAAGACTTTTTTTTTTTTTTTAATAGAAATGGTATAGTTGGAAAGAGCAAGAGCTTTGGAATCTAACAACCAAGGGTTATATCCTTCCTGGCTCTGTATTCATAGTCTGGGAGAGGTTGTGACTGAGCAAATCACTTCTCTACACTAATCTTTCTATTTAGTCCTTAAATAGTGATTCCTACACTCTACAGTGAGCATACCTTTTGACTTAATACTTCCATGGCTACACAGTGAGCATACTTTTTGACTTAATACTTTCATGGCTTAATACTTCCATGTCAGTATGTTTACATAAGTATCTAAAGATAGCTATATATTAATAGATATATAGTTTCCTCCTTCTGCCACATCATAATAGTAAAAACTTGGAAACAACAAGTGTCCATTATTAAAGAGACTGGTTAAGTTATGGTTTTTTCACAGATGGACTTTTATGTAGCTCTTAAAAGAATACCCCAAATCTCTTGCTAAGTGAAAAAGGAAATTGCAAAACAGTATGGATAGTATGGTCTTTGTGTGTATGTATGTTTGTGTGTATACACGCACGTAAATGTATACCCAAATGTACATATATTTACATAGTCATACACAGGTACATATGTGTGTGTGTGTGTGTGTGTATGCCCATATAGTCATAGAAAATTTCTGGAAGCATTAAAAGGAGTTATTCAAAGTGATTTTCTCTGGAGAATGGAAATGGAATTCAGAGACTTACTTTTTTACATTTTACCCTTTTGTACAATTTAAAATTTTTATCATGAATATGTATAATTTCTATAATAAAATTTATAACAAATTGTGGTTAATTAAATGTTGCTTCCCTCCTCCCAAGAAAAAAAAAGACCCTATTTGCTTTACACTGTGATTGTTAAGTCCAGATATGATCTGATCATATCTGTGACCATAAAACACAACACAAATAATAAACATTATGGTCACCTTTATTATGGCTATTATTCTTGCAACTACAGAGGAAGGATATGCTTTTCATCTCAGTGACTCTTTCCTAACTGGACACCCTTATCTCTGCTACATCATTTCAGCCCTCTTTCGCTGACATGCTTCCAGCTGCTTTTTCACAGCTGTTATATTTTCTCAATTTTCCTTTGAGTCTGAAGAAATCATGTCTGGAGATAGATAGCAAACCACTTCATATCTATCAAGATAGGCATTTTTGTAAACGTAAGAAAAAAATATTTTTTACCAATAATCAAACAGTTACAAATTGATTGTGTCTTAATTTGACAATGCTGATACAAAATGATTATGCCCAGTGTGGCAAGAGTGTTGAGAAAGATTTATACACTACTTGTAGAGTATGAAGTAATTTACCCTTGCTGGTGTGAAATTAAATGGTATAATCAGAAGTCATAAAAATTAGCATACCTTTTATCCAACAATTTAATTTAACCCCTGGGAAGTTATTTTTTATTTTTTTTTTTTTTAAAGATATATACATTTATCTATCTATCTATCTATCAATCATCTATCTATCATCTATCTCCTACAGCACCTGGTGTTCCTAGTTGGTCTTCCATCCAAGTACTAACCAAGCCTGACCTTGCTTAGCTTCTGAGATCAGACGAGACCGGGCACATTCAGGGTGGCATGGCCATAGACTCCTGGGAAGTTGTACTTTGGAAATATTTAAAATACATGCAAAGATATAGATATAAAGCTATTCGTAGAAGTATCATTTGTGATAGGAAAAATCAGAAATAAACAATGTTCAACATCTAGGAATTGGTGAAATATATTTTGTAATAGCATAGATATTTATATCTTTGTTCCCAAAATCTTTTGGAGTTTTTTTTGTGTTTTTGTTTTGTTTTGTTTTTGGTAGATAAGACAGTTAAGGGCATGATCCTTGAAGTTAGACATACTCTTTAATAGTTAAAAGTGATGTTATAGGTCAATAATTTAGCAACATGGAAATATGTTAATATATCAGTGAGTGAGCAAAGCAGATTATAGAACAGGATGGCCCCATTTTTGTAAGAAATACCTTCCTACATACACAGATAATATAAATGTGAAATATTACATCCAAAATTCTTACAATGTTACTGTTTAGTAGTTGCAGGTGATTTTTTTTTTCCTGCTTATCTACATTTTCTGATTTGCCTACAGTGAATAGGTAGTGACTTGTATAATGAAGATTAGTAAAATACAAGGAGGTGGAGGGGAAGAGTGCCTTTTTGGTGGCCTGTTCTACTTGTGGGTTCTTTCCCTAGGTGAAGTTTGCCAGAGATTCCGGCTCTGATGGGCACAGTGTGAATTCCCGGGATTCTGTGGCCCCTTCTCCTATACCTGGTGCTGACAACCTCCCTGCTGATCCTATTGTGTCACCACCCACATCCGTGCCTTTCAAATCAGGGTAAGATACTGAGGTTATATCAAGCTCTTCTATTATCCTTAAAAATTGTTCTTAAAGGGCTTCAGTAATAGGGATATAGTTGAAAACTTTTTAAATAACTGGAAGGAAATGGGGAAAATATTTGCATTGGATTTTTCTGACAAAGGATTAATATTCATAGTCTATAAAAGCACTAACTCAGATATTTAAAAATACCAGCAAAACTCTGGGAGAAAGTTGGACAAAAGGCATAATCACAAAATATTTTCCCAAGGAAAAATATGTAAATAGTAAACATTTGGATGGAAAATTATTCATCTTCACTGCCTTTCAGAGATTATGCAACTAAAAAGTTAAAATTCTGTTTTACAGCTGATAAATTGGCAAATATTTTCAAAAACAACTTGTTTATCCAGTATAATCTGGACTTGTGATAAGGGATTTTGTTTTCATCTCAAGATATGCTCTACTTGCTTTCAGGGAGCCAGCTCTTCGTACCAAATCTAACTCCCTTGGTGAACAGCTTACAATAAATACAGTAAGTTTATGACTCTATCTCCCTCCCCCCAAATTTGATGTAAAGGTTCAGGTGCCTAGGGTATGGTAGGGTAGAGAAGAAAAATGTTGAGAACTATAGATTTATGTAGAAATCAATGGTTACTTTATTCATTTCTTCCTACTTGGGAGTCAGTATAAATTCTCCTGGGCTTCTACATAGACTGACCTGGGTTCAGATCTTTATTATAATCATGTGGACTCGAGGAGGTTATCCAACTTTTCTGATCCTCAGCTTCTTCATTATTAAAAAGGAAATAATTCTCCCAGGCCCCTTATTAGGGTTCTTATAAGGACTAGAGATATGTTTATAAAACACTAAGCTCAGAGCCGACTTATATAAATATGTCTTCTACAATGTCTCAAGAGATTTTTATGAGTTATAAATGAAGTGATGGCTGTGGAGTTTTTAGTAGTATGTCTGGCATATTGTAAAAGCTCCATTAATATTGGCTCTTATTATAATTACTGCTAACATTACATATCTTCATATTTTCATTCTCTCAGAGGAATTCTGCACTAATACATCAGCTAGTTGATTTTGAGAAGGTCACTGGGCCTCTGTGTTTCCTCAACTGTAAGATGAGAAGACCAGCGTACTGTTGTTGTAGAATTTGGATTTGAATGTCTTTAGGAGGATGTATTCTTTAGTTTGCTTCTTCCCTGTCAGCTCCCTGAAGGCTCTCTGTTTTCTACACGTGGATGAGATAAAAGCTAAAGTATTTCATGTTCTAAAGTCCTATGACCTTCACCTATCACATTGGGAAACAGGATAATTGTGCGGAGTGAAATTGATAAGTAATTACTCTCCAACCCTAGTTAACTTGTTTATATTCAGCTTAAAGCAGGAATTTTAAGCAGATAATTGATATGTGTAAAAAGTGATCTTATAAACCCAGAAGGTTAAGCCAGAGAATCAGAAGAAAATTAAAAACAATTATAATCTCAGATCTTTGAACAGCCACAAAAAATTATCCAGTACTGATTCCATTGTACTCTGTAGACACAGCTACTTTTGTCACCTATTTCTAAGCTTCAGTAACTTCTGGTAGACTGCTGGTCTCCAGCCTTTTTTTTTTTTTTCCTTATTTTTATAGTTTTTTTTTTTTTCTAATTGAGGCAGAATTCACACAACATAAAATTTACCATCTTTTGTTTTTACATTTAAGGGTTTTTTTTTGTTTTGAGTAGGTAATTACATTCATAAGGTATAGTTATCAAAACAATATAACAATATAACAAGATATACATTGAGAAGACTCACTCCCACCCCCGTCCCTATCTATCCCAGTCCATCTCACCCATCTCAGGTAACTGCTGTTATTAGTTTTTTATACTTTCAGTGTTTCTCTATGCAGATGCAAGCAAATAGGAATGTATATTTTATTTCTCCCCTTCTTTCACAAAAAGTAGCATACAATATATATTCTCTACCTTGCTTTTTGCATATTACAATATATAGAACAACATTTTTCCACATTAATGTATAGAAAGTTTTCTTACTCCGATTCTGTCTCTAGATCACAATATTCCATTGTGCAGATATGGTTATATAACTAGTCCTCTTTCGATGGATCCAACTTTTTTTGGTTATGTGTCTCCATCAATTAAGAAATAATTAAGAAAATTTATGGAATTTACAAAATTTATATACATAATTAAGAGAAATGAGCACACATTCTCAGTCTACGTCTGCTTATAAATTATGTACATAAAGTACTGTCAACCCCTATAAATTGGCTTAATGTCTTGTTACTGTAGCTTAAACTGATTTAAAAATGCAGGTTATGATCATTTCTTTCTGTACCCAGTAGATCATCTTGTGCACCCTCAGAGGTATTTACTCTCCACTCTGAAAAATGTGCTTTGGACTACTTAATTGATACAGAGGCTTGTAGCATAGGAGCTAGTGTGTAGTCTGTGTGACTACCCTGGTGTGTAGTGGGTAATCAATGCAGAGTTAAATGTACCTGAGTTTAGAACAGAGAGCTCCTGTTTCCTGCTCTACCCGGATCTCTTCTGATATCTATGTACTGAATTGCTCCCAGGCTTTTGAGAGGGTACTATCATCTAAAACGCCTCCCTCCCTCAATCTGCACTTTAGTTTTTCATCTGTAAGATGAGAATAATTATGGCTGGTGGGAAATTTGATTGAAATGAAGTAATCCATATGAAACCACTTTGCCAATTACAAACATTGGGAATTATTTTTACTGCTATTTTATATGACCCATTTATGCTTCTAGGCAAGAAAACTTTCTCATTTTCTAGAAGAAGTGGTTTCAAATAGATATGGCAGAGAGACTTACTGGATGTGACACAAAAGCCAAAGACAGAGCTGACTGAAGGTAACACCTTGATTACAGTGATTTTTATGACTTTCTCCTCTTTTTAGAATCCTGATACAGTCAAGGCCAAGTTGATCTCTCGGATGGCTAAAATGGGCCAGCCCATGTTGCCCATCTTTGCGCCACAGCTGGATTCCAACGATTCAGAAATTGAGGTATGTTTCCCTGGCTGTATTAGAAAGAATAGTGTAGACGTTGCTATCTTCTGTTCCTTTGGTTGAAATTATTGCCTTTTTTTTTTTTTTTTTTTTTTTTTTTTTGCCCAGAATCATTATTTAGAGATCTTAAATTTAAACTGATATAGTCGGGTATTGGCATACACGTTTCTCCTATGATTAGCACTTCATTGGAGAACTGGAAGCAATTTCATACATCTACAATGAGAACTGGGCAGATTTACGTAGGTAATTTAGTCTACTAAAAACTCTATTGTCAGTAAAAATCACTCTTTAGGCAGCATGACACCCAACCCATAAAAGATGCTGAATTCATATTTGTTGATTAAATGTTTAGGACCTATGGTAAATGTTAATCTTCCCACTTATGTTACCCACAACTAAAAATCACCCTATCATGTCTTTTGGCATTGTATGTGGTATGATTTTTTTGAAGTTTAAGAATTTTATTGCAATCAAATCCGTTTTTTCCGTGTTTTTTGCTTTCACTTTATGCTTAGAAAGCTTTCCCTCTTTCAGATATAAACATCATATGTGATTTTTTTGTTGTTGTTGTTTTTTTTACAACAGAAAAGAAAAACTTTATTAGATGGGAAAGTACAGTTCCAGACAGGGAAGCAGGCCCGAGCGAGAGAAGCGTGGCTCAAAAGGCCCACATGTGTTTTTAAGAAATATTTATTATTTTATATTTAGATCTAAAATTTTAAGTCATCTGGAATTTGACATATGATGTGAAATAATTTAATTCTAACTTAATTCTTTTTTTGTTGATTAGTTCCTTATTGAATAAATCCATCCTTTCTCAATTGAATTAAAATGCTTAATAGAGATTTGTATTCTTAACGTAAAACAAAGCAAAGGTCATACTCCTAAGAAAAGTTTTCCAAAATAAGCTTTATTTTTTACAATTTTGTTTTATTTCTTTTTGGAAAGGCTCTAGGTAGATTTAATGTTTAAAGGAGGATGGGGTCTGTGACCAGTTGTTACAGGATTGATTTTTCTCTGGTCTCTGGAAATGAAATTTGGATAAGATAATATTCTTATTAAACGTTTTAAGTGCTATTTTTTTGTAGAATAAATTATAAAGAAATAAGAAATATATTTAACAAAAAGAGCATTCTTTATATATTGCTTTGTAATGATTTTTGAATTGGAACATTTAAATTACTATCAATAATGTAATGTAAATAAGGCAAAGCATTTTTTTTTCTTTAAAGGCAACCCAATGCTCTATTGTATTGATTTATTATATTTTTTATTTATTATATTTTTTCACTCTGTTTTTAGACATTTAGGTTAATTTAGAGCTGTAGTGATATAAAACTGGGATGCTTTTCTAGAAATGCATAATTTCTGAGAATATATCAGAGACAAGAGGAAGTAAAAGAACATTAAAGAGATTTCAGCCCTTGAACTATAGCATAGCAGATCGCAGTCATTGTATTTACACCTCAGGTTTTTCTCTTCCTATAAATAAGGAAGATGTTTGTAAGAAAACTTTGTTTAGAGTTACAGTAGGGACCAACATTGCCTCGATTTTTATGAAAAGAAAATATGGGGAGAAAACACTCTAAAACTATATTATCACAAAACATCATGGTAACAAGGTACAGTGAATCCTACTCTATTTGATTTTCACTGAGTACCTTGAAGTCTATGGAAATTATTTGGAATAAATGAAGAGGCTGGATTATTCTCAGGGTTTTCTTGCAGGAGACCCCTCTTCTGTGGGAACAGACTAGATCAGTCTGCTGGTTTGGTAAATGATACATTCTGGAGAGCATGCACTTTAGCTGCTTCCGAGAGTAAAACATCGACAACTTAGATGTTTGAGAAAATTATATTTAATTATTTGATATGATTTACAGGGAGAAGGAATCTTACTTTATTACATAATAGAGTACTTTCTCCCCACAATCCCACACCCTAAACTTTTGACTTCCTGCTTGCCTTTCCTTCCTCTTTGCCTAGAAACCCTGTGTTGTAAGCAAGTTTAGGGTGGATAGTCAGCCTTAGTCTTTAAGGACCCATACGTAGTAACCAAAATGTTTATGCCTATTTCAGGAAGTGAGTGCTCTGCGAGGAGGAGCTGGGCAACCCATGGTGACTCCATCCATCCAGCCCTCTCTTCAGCCAGCCCAGCCAGTGCTACCACAGACGGCTTCACAAGGTAAGGAAGCTCTCTTAGGTTCTGTGGCCTTGAATTGCATCAGCACCAAAGTTATCATCACTGTACCTTAAGTGATTAGGCTGCACATTTTAGTACAAAGAACAGGACTAGAGTGTAAAACTTTTCAGTTTATTCCTGGTTAGGGTATTTTTGCTGTGTCCTCTGGTGTTTTACATTGTCAGTTTTGGAAATCTTCATCCAGCTAATGAGATATCTCCCTCCGTGTAATTCTGCATTTCCTGATAGCTGATAGAATGTTGGTCTGAGTCATAGGCACCCAAGAATAACCACTTTCCTATCATTGACCCATTGCTGAGACTTTAGTAGAGTTGGCTTTAGAAGAAAATGGTGAGGAGAGCGGTCAAGTCTGAAACCTGACCATATGTAAGGTGCTAGTCCACACTTGTACCAAGAAACAAGGGAAAATAACGCTGAAAATTTCTTGCTTTATCTTAGCACCTCAGCCATCTGTTTCTGGGCTCCAAGCACCCTCTTCTGCCTTAAAGCAAATTGCATCTCTTTTTCCTCACTCAACTGAATCTGGAAATACCCACTCCTTTCAGGTAACAATGTTTTAAATCCATATTAGTTGTAAGCTATAATTTATTATGGTTCTAGTCAGTCTCTTTTCTTCTTCCTGCACAATTCATACAGTAGCAGCCTCAATCAGAGATTGTAATTTTTCCTCTTCCTGAACACTACTTTTTTATCTCTAAACCAGTCAGAGGATTACCTTGCTTATGGGTTGTTGTAAAGGTTAAAATGCAAGAACAAGCAAAGCACCTGTTACAAGGTCTGGCACATAATCCAGGCCCAATCCATGTTTGTCTCCTTTCCTTTTCACACACATCTGGTTGAGGAGTATATATTTACATCTTCTATGTTCTTTTCTATCAAATAGCTGATAGGCTAAGATTCTGTACTAAAAGATTGAAAGTGAAGGCTGCATAGAAAAATAGCTGTTTGTGCCTTGTATCCAGCTGTCTAGTTGTCCTCTAAAAGTGATCCCTTAAAGTATATTTTTCCAGTTTTTACAGAAGGCAGCGGAAGCAGGCTGTCAGCCTTTGCTAACCATTTGCCAGGATAGTAGACTCTTTTTTTTTGTCCTAGTACATTTGATGGATAAGACATACTCCCAATAATAGCAGGGCCTCACTTCCTTTGGTGATTCTTAATGGAGAGGTGGGAGTAATGATGGGTGGACTCTTGTCTCATTAGGACAGAGTATATCAGAATTGAAAAAAGTTCTACTTGCTCTCTTTCTACTCCCTAATGGAGAATTACTATCCTGTAGACTAATGTGTGTGTGTGTGTGTGTGTGTGTGTGTGTGGTGTGTGTGTAATGAATGGGTACCTGTCCCTGGAAATGAGCTGAATTTCCTAAATTCAAGGGAGAATAACTGGCATAATTAAAATGATAGCATGATAACTGCTGTTTATAGAGCATTTACTATCTGTCAGATGCTTAACTTATCAGCTGTTTGGAATTTTACCTGTATATCACTTCATTTAGTCCACAACAACCTTAAGAAGCGGTATTATTTTCATTTTACAGTTGAGGCAACTGAGGCTCAGAGGAAAATGAGAGCTCTTGGTTGCACAGATAAGCATTTGAATCTGGTGGGCGTGAGGCATCCTTTGGAAACTGGTGGATTTGGTTTGGCTTCTCAGGGAACACCTCTCCTTTTACCTCAATGGAACCTAAGCAACGTTTTCTTAGTTTTAACATTTCTTAGACAATTGATAGGCCCAATGGCTGGGGAAGAATTCCTACTTAATTAAATCATATCACCAGAGGATTGGAGAGTAACCAGAGGATTGGAGGATTGGAGACACCCTTTCCTCACTTTCTGGGTAGGACTTTAGTGACCAGGTACCACTGGGTTACATAGCTAACCCTTCTGCTGCAATTCTTGCCCAATTCCAAATCCTGGTCTCATCCATCTCGAGCTTCAATAGGTATAAGTTTCCTCCCAGCTTATTCACTTTATTCCATCAAAGACAAATTAAGCTAAAAAGAGAGACATGACTCTTTTATAAACCACCTGTAACTTGGCATTTTCTCAGCCCTATACAGGTGTGCCCGGCTATGCTTACCCCCAGGCATCAAGCATCACCTCCCAGCTGCAGCCTGTTCAGCCCTTGTACCCAGCACTGCTCTCTCATTCTCCCCATTTTCAAGGTAAGAGGTGATCCCCTAAGTTTCTCATCTTCTGCTCTTGCTGTGCTCTCCTTCCACGCATCCCCTTTTCATGATTAGTCCATTTTTTTTCTTTTTTAAACAGCTTTGTTGAAGTATCATTTACACACCATTCAATTCACTCATTTTAACTGTATAATTCAGTGTTTTTTTAAGTAAGTTTATAGAGTTGTGCAGCTGTCACAATTCAATTTTAAACATTTCCATAATCTCCCAAAAAAACCCTCATTATATTTTTTGGGTTTTGTTTCTTGCATTTTTTTCCCTCCATCCCATTTTAATTCCTCTGTCAAAGTGGTTTATATAGTTTATAGAAACTAGTAAAACATTGGAGGAAATTGGGAGAAAGCTTGATGACTGTGGATATTCAGTATCTCAAATGAAAGCTACTTTGTTAAAATTTTTAAATTATGAAAATAATATACTTTTATTAAAAAGTCAAACAGCACAAAAGAATGTAAAGTAAAAAGTACTGTGTCTCCATTGTTAAAACCCCCTGACCATAGGAAACTGTTATTAATAGTTGCCTGGGTAACTTTAACCTTATACGTATGTATAAGTATGATTATTCATATAAAAAACAAAACAAAATGTAAGTAGCTTGAATGGTGTCCTACCTTTTTCTGCAGCTTGCCTTTTGCATAGTAATCACCTTTGGTATTAGGACAGTGGTAGGAAGAAACAAATATATCCTCCAACAAAATTCATGGTCCTGAAGTAAGGGTTTCCTCGATGCAACCTTTGTTGGGAATCCCTGCCCCTTCTCCATCTAGGAAACCATCAGATCTGTGTAGCCTTCCCTGGTTCTGCCATCCTTCCCTCCTCCTCCCACAGACATAATTATGTATATGTATCACCAAAGAGTTAATCTTGCTTTTCTCTGCTCCTTCTGTACCTTGTACAATGGCCCATTTTATGCACTTAAAACACTCTGTTGTAATAATCTGTTTACATGTGAGTCCCTCCCCACCAGTCTGTGAGCTTGCCAAGGGTAGGAACCATGTTTTATTCATTGCTGTATCCCTGGTACCTGGGACGGTGTCTGGCATGCAGTTAGATGAATGAATCTGAGCTGCTAGCTGCTATGGCAGACCCAAGTGGGCATAATAATGCCCTTGGATTAGACTGTATCCCTCAATGCACTTTGCAGGGGCCTAGCTTAGTTATTGTTAGCTTTGAAGCCCTTCTGCCTCTGTCTGCTCTACATCTTCTCCTGACAGTGTGAATCGTCTACAGCATCCACTTGTATTTGGAAATGTTAATTTCTTTTTTTCTTCTGCTGAAAGAGCTGTTGGCTTTTCCTCATAGAGTATCATCTGCCCCAGTTTCATAAGTTTCCTTTTGGCTTATTTCTGTTTAGGATCAGGTGACATGGCTTCATTTCTCCTGACTGAAGCCCGACAACATAACACTGAAATTCGAATGGCAGTCAGCAAAGTGGCTGATAAAATGGATCATCTCATGGCTAAGGTGACCAAGTCGGTGGGAGTTATATTGAAAGTGAGGTATAAGCAGGGGATACAAACGGAGAACAACTAAGGCTGTAGGTAAACTATTCCTTGGTTTTCTGTATTCATTCATAACAGTAATTATTTCCCTAGAAGGATAGTTATTATCTTGGGATCCAGTTAGTAGAAGAAAACTCTAGTTTACATTAGAGATTATCTCAGAAATCCATTAAGCCCCTCAAAAAAGTGGCCCTATCTTGGGTACATTATATTTCTTCATTTAAAAATTTCTCACAAAGTCTTTCTGACACCACTTTTGTAGGTTGAAGAGTTACAGAAGGATAGGGCTGGCAAGCCCCTGCTCATTCCTAGAATGTCAGTTTCAATGGAAACAAGCACAACCATGAACGACATCCAGAGAATTATTCAGGTGAGAGCGACTGGGAACAGAACACTCACCCAGCCTGGAGGTCTTGCTCCTGGTGTCTCCCAAGATGTACTACCCTTTAAAACCTCCACTCTGGAAGTCAGAGCTTGTGCTAAATGCTACACCAAGTTGGGAAAATCTGGAAAATCCATATGGCTTAATTTGGTCCAAGTGACCTATCACCATATAGTCAGGAGGAAACATTTCTTTTTTGACCATGTTTCAGAATTTCACTTTATTTTATGGCCATTTATATGTTCATTCTATTGGTCATAGTGATTTGTATCCATCAGGTATAATTTGATTTGTTGTTTTTAGTGTTATTTCTATCTGGACATAAATTCTAGTTTTTTATCTCAAAATATATAACAGTGTCACTGTCAGTTCAAGTTGATTCTCTTTTATCTAGCTCTTTTCCCTTAAAAGCTTGTTATACATCATATATTTTGAATTTAGGAAAATGAAAGATTGAAGCAAGAGATCCTTGAAAAGAGCAGTCGGATAGAAGAACAGAATGACAAGATTAGCGAACTAATTGAACGAAATCAGAGGTAATGACAGGTACGGGGCAGTGGCTTGGTTGGACAAAAGGATTTAATTTGTAAAAGCCCAAGTTAAATAAACATGTTTGTTTAGGGCAGTTTATCTGTATTTCTGCTCTTTCTGTTTCCTGCCTGTCTTGTGAATTATTGCTTGTTTTCTGGAAGACATTTCAGTAGAAAGAGTTCAGTAGGCTGTGATATAAAGCAGCTGTGTTTCGAATCCTGGTTCTGCTCCCCATTTGTTACCTGGCTTTGGGCATTTTAGCTATTCCTACCAGCCCTAGTTTCCTTATCTATCAAAGTGGTAGTAATACTTAGAAAACTGATATCAACTCTGCTCTCTTTTGTGTAGGCTGACTGTTTAATCAACCAGAACGTCACTGATTTCCATATTAAATCCAAGCATTTTGTAATTTTCTAGATCCTCTGAAGATTTAGGTGAGGTGGAGGTGGGTCAAGGGTACATGTCACAGCATATAGCATTTTATTTTTAAAAAATCATTCTCCTGTATTCCTCTTCTTCAGTGTCTCATTTCACGTGGAGTAGCTTTTTTTTCTTATCTCCTTGCAGCTTCCTTATTCCAGTCTTTTTCCCTCTCATTCTTCCCCACCATACACCCTTCCCCTTCAAATTCCTCTCCTCTTCATTATGCACATTCAAAGCAATTCATGTTGGGTCCCAGGTTCCTGCCTCCAAATTTGATGGCTGCAGATCTAAGGGAAACAAAGTGCTTTCAGATTGTTTTCCATGAAAGTATAGAGCAATGTTTTGAGGACTGAACATGCATTGGATTGCACATTTGGTGTTCGATAAATGTTTTCTTTTTTCCTTTTTATTTCATAGGTACATTGAGCAGAGTAATCTGATGATGGAGAAGAGGAATGACTCACTTCAAACAGCCACAGAAAACACATGGGCAAAAGTATTGCATGCTGAGCAAGAGAAGGTAAAGTAACTGGGGAGAGAAAAGCCCAAGTTAGGATATGTAGAGCTAGGGAGTGTTCAGAATATTTTCATCCTTGGGAAGAAAACAAAATCTTCCAATAGATTTTAATATATCCATCATTGAGATTTCTGTTTTATAATTTGCCTTGTAATAATTTGAGTCAGAAACAATTACTGATCTTAGCAATTTAAGGTAAAAATGGCACTGCTTATTAGAAACTAAATTTATTCTGTTGACAAAATCAATAGAAAATTCCTATTATGCCATGTAACAAATGTTTTTAGTGCAATATAAGATTGTTCAGTTTGCTCCTCCATCTGTGTCCGCCAGAGCGTTTTGAAGCATTGCCCTTTAACCTCAGTCAGTTCAGAATTAGGAATTTCAACCTGTTCCTGGAGTAGCTGTATGGAAGACTCTAGTGGGTCTTGGCTTGGGATTGACTGATTCTCAAGCGCTTCCTCCTTTCCTTGCTCCAGTGGCACTCTACCTGGAATGGATTCCTTCTTGTTTGGGCTCCCACTTCTAAGCTGGGAGCTCTTAACTCTTTCTTCTGCTATTTTCTCAGAGGTTTGAGAAATAGTTTATATTTTGTATTTGAATTTTTCTTAAAAACTTGAAAAATTGGATAGAATGCACTTTATAACCTGTGGAGTTTACTCACTTTCTCCAATTCTGATAACAATGAGGATTCCTTATGTCTCATGCTATTATTATTATTTTTTTTTTTGCTGTTTTTCCTTTCTTTACTTTCATTTTGTCGCTTTCCTCCCCTCCCCCTCCCCTTCTCTCCCCTCCCTTCCCTTCCCCTCCCTTTTTCTTTCTTTCTTTTTTTTTTCTATTCTCTTTTCTTTTTTTCCCCTTCTTTTCTTTCTTTCTTTTTCTCTATTTAACCCTTAGGCCTCACAGGGCATTCAGATGTATTGTTTGGTCTCACAATTCAGGTCTAAAATGATTACTGTAACTTGTTCTAGATCAGTGGTTCCCAGACTAGTCTGGCTGCTTCTGAATAACTCGAGAAGCTTGATTAAAGATACATATTCTTAAGCCTCACCTTGAGATTCTAATTAAGCATATTTAGCTGAGGTCCGAATCTGAACTTTTAAAAAGATCCCCTTGATTCTGATACACAGGCAGGTAGGAACACTACTCTTGTTAGTAATTTATTTTGCCACAGCCTCTGGAGGTGGCAGCTGGACACCTTTGTTTTTGATAAGTTTACTGTGTGTTTTTCATGTTGAATATCAGAGTGAGTGAGTGAGTGAGTGAGTGAGAGTGTGTGTGTTCCAATAAAATTTAATTTACAAAAAGTAGGCAGCACATCAGTTTGGCCTACAGATCATAGTTTGACAACCCCTGAATCTACCCAGATGTTTCATATTGGTAAACTCCAAAAGTGTCTGGCATGGTGCATTGATCCTGATAGCATCTGTCAAATACCTACTAGGTTGTAGGCACTGTGCTTTTACACAGATCTGTTTGAGGGCATCTGCTGGGCTGACTATCACTGTTCTTGATGAGTCAGGTACCAAATACCACATGCTTCACTTGGTCACCTTTATTTCAGTGAAACTTTTCAAGGCTTGACCCTTTTCTTTTTTTCTTGTGATCCACTTTTTTTCATAACAGTCTTCCCTGTGATATCTTTCCTCTTAAAGGGAGGTAATCACGGTTCTTTCATTTCTGGAGGCAGTTTTTTGCCTTCGGATGCAACTCAGGAAGTTATGGTTAAATATTCAATGAATATTTGGTAAATGAAATAAATTATTTTTTTCTGTGACAGTATTACCATTACCACATAAAGCCGTGGAATAATGGTTAACACTGGAAGAGCTGTTAGAGGCCATTTAGTTTAACCTTTACAAGAGCAAACTGAGGCCTGGCGAAAGTAAAGACTTGCCTAGGGTCCTATTTCCAGATACCTATGTTCTTTTTTCCTTTGCCAAATTGCCATCTTTTTTTAGTACTATTTTCCTCCTTCTAACTTGAATGTTTTTTTCATCTGTTTTTCTGAATTCTTGGTTCTTCCTGTCATTGCTTTCTTTTCCCAGCTCTCCATGTCAACAGCAGAATTTGATCCAGGGTGGGAACCAGGGAGCCATTCCATGCACCATGTAGGTTTTTGATGTTTTCCTTTCTTGCTTGATATTGTAAACCCTTACTTAAAAAGAAAATTATAATACACACACACATGCACATATATGCACATACATACATGTATTCATGCATACTTTTTTCTTGTAACAAAAGTTGCATCTGTTCATTCTAGAAAATTTTAAAAATACGGATAAGCAAGCATAAAATATAACTCACGCATTATTTTCCCACTCAGAAAAGGTAACCATTATTAATGTATTATTCATCCCTTCATTGTTTTCTCTATGCATGTATGTGTATGTTTGGGTGAGAATATTACCTTTCATGCTTCTAATAGGCCTTTCTGTATAAGTTCATGAGTTAAAAAGAGCTTTGAGTGACCTTTCACTCTGCTTATCCTTTGGTTAGAGAGCAACCATCTATCCCACTGCTTTCCCTCCAGGGGTCTTAGCTGCTGCAGGGCTTGTGTGAGTCGTCCTCACTCTAATATTAGTGAACTCTCAAGCCACAGATAAATGCAGAGCTCTCTGAGCATTGTTTAAATAAATTTAACATTGCAGTGGACACAGTGAACACCGTAAGAAAGTAGACAACTATAAATATGCATGTAAAGTATAGTAGTTTAAGAGGAATAATGGTTGTAGCAATATAATAGTACAGAGGAGAAGGTCCAATCCTATAAATATATTGCTATCCAAAAATCAAGGCTAGTCACCAGCCGAGCAACCACTCACTGTGTTTTCTGTCATCCGATTTCTCCTAATTTTTATAGGAGCACATCAGTTGAGGTGAAATTAATGTATTTGTCATTTGTTCACCATTCCTTTTTGTTGACATTATTTTAATCATTTTTGTCATCACCCTTAATACACAGAATATCATTAGAGGGTTTTCCCGGGTAGTCATTTTGGTTCCATTAGATGTTACTCAAGAATGTTTTGCTCCTGTTTGGCTAGTACAGAGCATCACTTAAAATACATGGAACAATCAAAAAAATTGAAGTGTCCCTTCCTTTATTTATTAGGTCTTTTCTTCCAAAAGCTCCCAAAGCAGTAACTCTCATGAGACTGATCTTTACATTATAGTACTACTAGTATACAGTATTACTGTGGAAAAATTAGACTCGGAAGTTGATTGCCATTGAAGACATTCAGTTTAAATTTTTAAATACCTTTTTTTATTAAAAAATATGTTTATTATAGAAAAGTTAGAAAATGGCAGAAATATAATTTTTCATGTATCAGATCAGTAACATTTAACGATAGTCTATCACTATATCCCGTGCCACTAAGTATTCTTTTATAACACCATTCTTAATAGTTGCATGCAAGATAGATATACCATAATTTGCTTAATCAAGCCCATTTTTAGCATTTTATTTTTTCCATTCTTTTGCAACTATAGACAATGCTGCATTATACATCCATGTAGCAAAATTTTGTAATCTTGTGTAGTGTTTCCTAGGGACAAATTTCTGCAAGGGAATTCCTGAGTCAGAGACCTTGCACTTTCTGAAGGCTTGGTTTTAGTTTAATGCAAGCTGAAAGTAGACTTTGCTCCCTTTCTACCAGTTCAGTCAGCATAGAATATGTGAGGTTGGGTCATCACTTTAAAGTGATGTCATACTTTGTTACTGTTCAGGCCAAGGTGACAGAAGAGTTAGCAGCAGCCACTGCACAAGTCTCTCATCTGCAACTGAAGATGACAGCTCACCAAAAGAAAGAAACAGAACTGCAGATGCAGCTGACAGAAAGCTTAAAGGAGACGGACCTCCTCAGGGCCAAACTCACCAAACTGCAGGCAGAGATCTCAGGTATGTCCTTGGTGGAGCAGGCTGAGACTTTTATACTTAAGGATATAACTATTTCCTTCTTCCCAATGCTCATGAAGTTTGTGAAGGACTCACCCAAAAATTAAGGTGGATCAGTATAAACCTACATTATTGCTTGACGTAAAAGGCAACAGAAGAACTGACTCTTCATTTAGTTGATCAGTGGCCACAGTTCCACTTTGGGCAGGTGTTGCCTTCAATATCTTCAGTCGGCCTGGAAAAGTTAATGTGTTCCTCTAACTCATGACAGTGGAATTGTATGAAAGAAGTGCTTCCTGTACTAGTTGTCTCTTTCCTAGAGGATAGATTGCAACTCTTTAGCCAGCACTCAAGGCCCCTCCTGCTTGGCTTATTTTCCATTATGTTGTTCAGTTCATCCTGGCTCTGGACATACCAGCCTGCCTGCTGCTACTCTTCAGCATGTCCTGTATACTTGTCTTTCTTTTTATCTCTGCTGTTCTCTGGACTTGGTGTGCCCACAATCATATATATTTGCCTCCATTTCTTTCTAAAATCTGCATCTTTCAGGAGTTTTCTTAGTTTTTTTCTAGAAGATTTAGTCTCCTTTAAAATCTTTGTCTCTGACATTATTATGGCCATTATCACATGTTGTCTTTGATCAGCACTGTTTATGTCTGCTTTCCCCTCTAGAATGCAGGCCCTTGGAGGATAAGGATGTTGTCTTGCTCATCTTTGTAAAGTTCTTTCCTCCAAATTGGTGTTAACTGAGTGCCCGGTACAAAGGTGGTACTCAAGACATGGTGACTTGAGTAGAAGATTTGGGGAGACCAGCATGTCGATTCATCTACACCAGTGTATAGAAACAAATGTGGAAGGCACAGATGGGACCAGTGAGTGGGGTGCAGCTGGAGCAGCAGCAGAGTCAGGAAAAAGCAAAGTTTACTTGCCTGATTGAGAGCTAAAAAACACTGATGTCAGTTAGTAAAGTGATGCCTTGAAGATAAATCCCTTTTATTTTAGAGCAGGGGTCCCCAAGCCCTGAGCCATGGACTGGTACTAGTCTGTGCCCTGTTAGGAACTGGGCTCCACAGCAGGAGGTGAGTGGTGGGCAAGTGAGCAAAGTTTCATCTGTACTTGCAGCTGCTCTCTAGCACTAGCATCACTGCCTCAGCTCCACCTCAGATCGTAAGGCATTAGATTCTCATTGGAGCACTGATCCCTGAGGCCAAAAAGGTTGGGGACCACTGTTTAGAGCATAATTTGGGCAATCATGAGAGACAATCTTAGATTTGAATGTCCTACAGATACCTTCTTTTATGCTTTTGTGCCATTAGGGTCTCAAGAGTTTTCCAAACAAAATTTTGATGCATTACATTTTAATAAAGATTTCAAATAATTTTATTTGAGAAGGGTTTTTTTTTTTTTGAAAGCAAACTCTTGGTACAATGTCCCAGCTACTAAGAAACTTGAGACTACCTTACCCAGGCAGTGAGAAAGGGCTGGACCAATACCAAGGATCTGTCCAGTGTGTTGAGATGGTGACTGAAATGGCATTGTGGGAGTGATGTATTTTGAGGTTGTCTCTGACTGCTTGGAACTTTTCCATTTTGTATGTGTGGAAAGTGACATATACATAGAGATAAATACGGGTTGGTGAGGGAGTCTGTTTCTGGCTTGATTAACCTGCTGGTGCTGCTGAAAGAAGTGAGGGGAAGATGCTTGTGTGGTAGGATTGGTAGATCACAGAATGCAGCTTCGAAGAAGCTTCTGGGATGCCAAATAGTTTGCTACAGTTCTGCTTCTGCAGCCAAGTCTCTCTGCTGTTACATCCCAGAGCTCCAAGAAACCTCTGAGCAAGCACAGTCCAAATTCAAAAGTGAAAAACAAAGCCGGAGGCAACTGGAACTCAAGGCGACAGCCCTGGAGGAAGAACTGACTGATCTTCGAGCAGAGAAGGAATCTCTGGAAAGGGTAAATTCTACAACTAAAGTTTCTCTGTTGAACCCAAGTGGCCAGGAACCACTATTTAATAAACATTTTAATTTTTCTTTTAAAGATTAACAATTAGGATGTGCTCATTGTAACAAAATACAAATAAGACAGAAAAGTATATTCTTCCCCTTTCTGATCTCATGCATTAGAAGTAACAGCTAGAAGTGATGTATGGTTATTCTTCCACTGTGTTTTCTGTGTATATAAAACATACAGACACACTCACTTATCCATACATTTAGCTACACTGATACCACTTTTTTTTTTTTTTTTTTACCAATAATGGGATCATGTTTAATGCTTTTTTAAAGTATTGTGGACATTGCACTAATAAAAATGAGAACTTTCTCATTTTTTTAACTACTGCATGATAGTCTGCTATGAGACTGTACCATAATTTAACTATTCACCTATATCGATGGATATTTCTATTTTCATTTTTTCACTATTTCTAGCATTGCCACTTTGGACATTCTTGTACTATACAACTAGTTTTGCAGAATCGTTTGTGCATTCCCATAAAATGCATTGTTTGAATTAGAATTGCTGGATAAGAGGAAATGCTACACATCTCAATTTTTAAAATAAATATTGCTGGATTATCCAAAAGAAGAGTGTGCTAGCTTACACTTCCAGCACTGTTGAGCAAGCCCATTTCTTCATACTTTTTCCAACTCTCCATATATCAGTTTTTCTAATCTTTATAAGTCTGATAGGTGAGATATGCTGGTTTATTTTAATATGTATTTTTTGTTAGTAAAGCTTTCATACATTTAACACTTATTTGTATTTCTTCTGTAAATTGTCTTTTTAATGTCTTTTTTCTCTCTTTCCTATTGTAATATTAGTTTGATTTGTAAATACTATTAAGGATATTAATCCTTTGCCAGTCATAGGTGTCACAAATACCTTTCAAGTTTGTTATTTTAAAACTTTATTTATAGTATCTTGTGTTGTATTAAAATTTTCATATCAGCATTATATAGGCTCCATTGAACAAAGTGGAACATTTCTATTTTCTGGGATAGTTAAAATATAACAGTAACAAATTCTGAGGTTTTAGTAAAACTCTCTAGTGAAGCCCTTTTAGCCTAGTGCCTTTTTAGGGGCTAAATCTTGGCTACATCTTTAGTTTCTTCAATGAATTTATCGGTTTTTTTTTTTTTTAACCAAATTCATTCTGTTTTTTTGGCTATTTTCAGTTTTTCATTATTATAGATACCACTACATTGACCATACTTGTAACACACAGTCTTTATGAACATTATTTATTGCTTCCTTAAGACAAATTAGAATTTGTGGAATTTCTGGGTATGCATATTGTGTCAGTATTTTCACAGGACCGACAAATTGCCATCTAAAGAGAGTATACCAATTTATTTTCCTACCAGAAGTGTTGAAAGTGTCCACTTCCCTGTACACTTATCACTATTCAATGATATTCCCCATCTCTTAATAGAATGGTAGATAAAGCCCTTCTTGGTTTCTTTCTTGTCACAATTTTTCTCACCCAGTAACCAAGAATGTTAAATATATAGGAAAAATTAAAATAAAAAATGCATTGTTTCCAGAAATGAAGTAAGGACCCAGTGAGGCCATTGACCATCACGACTACCCTCTCTGCTATCCTCTGTTAAACAGCAAGAGCTGATGATGATTCTCTTGTTCCTAAGAACCTCTCAGAAAGAAAAAAGAAGTCCGCTCAAGAGCGATGTCAGGCTGAGGAGGAGATAGATGGAATTCGCAAGTCATACCAGGAGGAATTGGACAAACTACAACAGCTTTTGAAGAAAGCTCGTGTGTCCACAGACCAAGTAGCTACAGAGCAGGTAATGGGAAACTGGGCACTTTCAAAATAAAAGCAAGGCATGAAGGACTTAGAAAAGCTTCTAGTTTCTTTTTTATCCTTTATGATGAACTTTCTCATTGTTGGTGCCCTCACTTTGGAGAAAGATGGAAGAACACAATCCTAATGTATGCTGAAGAGCCAGGAATCAGATGTTAATCTTTCCATTTTTAAACTTTCATGAAAATTTAACTATATAAGTAAAACATGAAAAATAAAAAGTCTTTATAAAAAAGTTCCAAACACAGTTAAGTCCACAGTTAAGTCCTCAACCACCAGACACCATCTTTGAGACACATTATCACCCTTGAAAAGAAGGGATTTATTTAGGTAATCAGACAGGGAAACCAGGGACAATGGCAGGACATAGCTGGATATGTAGTTCATTTGACAGGGACCTTTCTCCTTGTAAGTTCATAAATTCATAATTATATGTCCATTTAGAGTGAATTGGTACCCTCGATTTGATCACCTCTGGGAATTTTGACAAAGAGTTTCTGAACCTATAAAGTTTAGGGCTTGGACTCTGAAAAGTATGATTACATAATGGCCCTGCCCTTTAGGAACCTATCTAGACAGTCACACCTTTATTTGATTGGAGTACCTTTTAGAGTCCTGACAAACAATGATATCTTCCTACCTACCTTAAAAAAAAATTACTTTCAAAGTAATCAAGATCTTTCAAACAGTGTTTCCCTAAGAAGCTGGGCTATTGGTATATTCGTTTTGCCTTATAAAAGATGGGCTCCCCTACATGCAACTGGACTGCCCAGGATATGGTGATTACTTTTTCTTGGCAGCTGTCTCTAGTACAGGCTGAGCTACAGACCCAGTGGGAAGCAAAATGTGAACATCTGTTGGCCTCCGCCAAGGATGAACACCTACAACAATATCAGGAGGTGTGTGCTCAGAGAGATGCCAACCAGCAGAAACTGCTCCAGCTTCAGGAAAAGGTAGGCATTTTCCCTGAGCCAAACAGCTTAGGTAGCCCAGTTAAATGAGGCAAGCAGGTTGTTTGAGTCTTATAGGTTCTTTTGAACCTAAAAGATGTTAATAGCTTGAAAGCAAAACTACACTTGTTCAACTCTCCACAGTAATCTTTCACGTCCTTCTTTGGGATGACAACTGAGTGACTTAGTAAAAGAAAAAGCAGCAGTAGTGTTCTGGAACATGCTTTCCATTACCATTTGATCCTTCATTTATTAAGCGAGTATTTATTGAGTGCAAAACACTGTGTTAGGGAGAGAGCTTACAAAGAACTCTGCTCTCAAGAATCTCACAGTCAAGAAAGGGAGACCGAGAGAAACAAAGATGAACATTAAGTGCTGTGAGGCCCAGAAGAGGAAGTGTCTAGGGGAGCAGAGCCTAGGACAAGTAGCTTTGGTTAGGTGAAGAGGCAACAGAACATCCTGGGAAAAGGCACTGAGATAGGCTAGAGCATGGGCATGGAGGATTATCTGGCATAAAAAACAAAGAGAGATGGCCTAGGGTCATGGTATGAAAAAAAGTCCCCATATCTGGAGGTCAATTTCTTTCCTTAAAATACCCAGTTGAAAATCTTTGATTCAAAGATGGTGAAGGCAATCTTATGGGTGAATAGGTTGCTTTAGTGTCCAGTGTTCATATGTCTGTGTGACTAGAGTTCTACCCACTTTTTTCATTATATTCTTAACCTGATTAGGAACAAGGCAACAACCTTGTTGGGAAAGAGGAGGCGAAGTTGTGAGTTGAGATCGAGTGATAGGGAAATAGATATCCTGAGTCAGCCAGCCAGCCAGGGGTGGGGTGGAGGGTGTGGACACCAGCAGACCTGCGCAAGGTTAACCCCTGATGCTTAGGACGGTTCCCCTGCTGGGTTTCCTGACTTCCACCTGGTAGGTAGTTCAGGTTCTCAGGCCCACAGCCATAGTGCGTTTGTTTTGCAGTGTTTAGCTCTCCAGGCCCAAGTTACAGCCCTGACAGAGCAAAATGAACAGCACGTCAAGGACCTGGACAAAAACAAGTCCCAGATGTCTGGGGTTGAAGCTACTGCTACTGACCCGTCAGAGAAGGTAAGCTGGTAATTTGAAGAAGCAAACCATGTTATATCACGCATTCAGGAAGAATATGGTCAATTTTTGCTAGCTTTTTTCCTAACTTTAAGGGCAGGTTCCACCTGCCTTTCTGAAGTAAAAAGAAACCCTTTGGAACTTGTCGCTTTGGGGGCAAACCCAAAGGGCCCTATCCTGAGGTTTTGGGAGATACGGGCAGTGCCTATAATCGCAGGAGAAGAGTCGGGGTGGAGGAGCATGCCCAGCATCTACTAGCCACCAATCCTAGTAGCCCAGAGTAGCTCTAGTGGTGGCCACAGAGGGAGGGAGGCAACAACAAACAGTCTTTAAGCAGTCTCGGTGCACATGCTACAGTTTACCTGTCCTCGATAGCCCTTCCATCAAGTGCAGCTCATTATTTTACATTGTCCTCTCCACGTCCGAGTTCATGACCAGCTGTGTCCCTCTGTACAATTTTAAGGGGGCTTCATTTTAGCCTTCCAAACCCATCTCTAGAATTGACATGCATTCCTTAATCATTGATTTTAGAAGCATACCTTTTGATACTGTTTTTCTCTCCTCAAATCTTCACACAGGTCAAGAAGATCATGAACCAGGTGTTTCAGTCCTTGCGAGGGGAGTTTGAGCTGGAGGAATCTTACGATGGCAGGACCATTCTGGGGACCATCATGAATACCATCAAGGTATAGTCAGCTGTTGATTGTTTCATTGAAATCGGTATCTTGTTCCTTAAGTACCTTCGAAGGAATCATGAATAAAAAATTATTTAATACTGTTCACAGTAATTCAGATGCCTGGAATGACTCTTATTTGGACAGAGATGGGCAGCCTCCCATGAGAGGAAGAAGCAAAGTCATTTGACCTAGATGACCAGTTGTGTTACTAAGAACCAAAGAACTAGGGGTGCCTGCTGATTTCCTCTCAATGATCATCCCCTCCTCCTTGGCTTTTGAACAGATGGTGACTCTTCAGCTGTTAAACCAACATGAGGGAGAAGAGGAAGAGAGCAGCAGTGAAGAAGAGGAAGAGGAAGAAGAGCAATCTCGGAGACCTTCCCAGGAGCAGTCAGTCTTGGCCAGTCCAGAACGTCTCAAGCACCCCTGAGTAGGGAGAGGCAGGAGTCCCCCATCGTGCCATTGGAGCAGGGAGTCAAGGAAGCTGACCCATTGCCTCCTCAGACCCTCCCGCCCTTCAGGATGACATACAGAGAAGGGTTGGGGAGCTCGCAGAAGCAGAGACACTCTCAGAAATAAAAGATGATTCCTTCCCACCTAAAGTGGCTTGCATCCCCTCCGAAAGAGCTCTGGAGCCCCCGACTTAATTCCCCCTAAGCCTCCGGGCCCTATAACGGTGGACTCTGAGTGTGAGGAGACACTTGCTGCCAGCCCATTAGAAAATGTCTGTGTTGAGGAGCAAGAAAGTGCCATTAGACTGTCCCTGACTTCAGATTCTAAAGTGGGGGACCCACTGGCCTTCGGGCCCAAAAGTCCAGAAGGAGAGCCTCAATCTCCAGAGCTCAAGAATGATGGAAACGTCACTAGCTCCACTGGTCCCTCCAAGGAGCTGTCGAGCACAGAGGCAGGTTCTACAGCTACAGGAGCAGCGCTTGGACCCAAGCACTGTTCTCAGCATTCCAGGTAAGTCCCTTGAGCACAGTGTCAGGGCCAAGGTGGTCGAATATAGGGGTTGTCTCTTTTTCCCAGGGCTGGCAACTCATCCATCAGAGACTGACTGACTAATTCACTTATTCACTCATTCATTCATGTCTTTATTCAGTGATGCCAGTATGTAAAAGGCTCTGTGGTAGGTGTAATAGGCAAGGCATATTTGGTTCTTGAGTTAAGAAGCTTACAGTCTAGTGGGGACTCTAAAAGTATAAAAGTATATTAAGTACTAAAAAAAACTACAGTATATGATAGAGAATAAAGGGGAAGTTATTCTACTTTCGATAGATAGTTAGGGAAGGATTCTGAGAATGTAACATTTAAACTGAGACCTGAAGAATGGAAAGGGGACTTCCATGCCAGGAGTGAGAAGAAGATATTGCAGAAGGCAGCACATGGAAAGGACTGTGATTGGAGGGGACATAACACAATTAAAGAACTAAAAGAAGGCATGGTAATTAGGAGGAGAGGGGTATTAAGCTGATGCTGGAAAACTATATAGGGGCGAAGTCACGTGAGATTTCATGTCACTGTTAGAAGTTTGAACTTCAAGTACAGTGAGAAGCTATTAAAGGGATTTAAGCAGAAGAGTGATTTATTAATTTAAAAAATCTCTGACTGTAGGTTATGGAGGGAGCCAAAGTGCTAGGAGGGTCACGTGGAGATGGGAGGGATTCCTGGGTGGTTAAAGCTGTTGGATTCTTACCCCAGACTTGTGGACATTGTGGCCTGGAGTAGGAACAACATTTTCTGCGACTTGATTTTTCTTTCAGTCTCTCTGGGGATGAAGAAGATGAACTGTTTAAAGGGGCAACTCTGAAAATTCCAAAGCCCAAAGCGCAGTCTGAGGAGGAGGATGAAGATGAGGTGGTAAGGAGATCCCAGGCACACTCCACTACCTGGGGGCCCTTCCCCGCTGGCTCCGAGAAGAGAAATGGAGTCTGTTGGTGGCCCACTCCCTGGGCTCTTTGTGCAGGGCCCTGTGGGAGCAGGCTTGGGGCTGGCAGGGGGCAGCTCTGTAAGCGTAGTAGGGATGGTCAGATACCACTTTATTCTTAAAAGGGACCATAACCTCTCTTTATGCAGGAATGATTGTAATTTTAGTGGAGAAAGCTGGACCAGTTCTCCACTATAATGCTGAAGCCTCAGGTTTCCTCAAATTGGCTAGGATATTATTTATATTTTTTTAGAATTGGAAAGGATTTGGGAGATTGTCTTATCTGGCATCATATTCAGAGACAAACTGAGGCTCAGGAGGATGATTTACTAAAGTCACAGGTGAGTTAATGACAGAGCTAGGACTAAACCCTCAAACTCGTACTAGGACCACCTGTTTCTGCGCACTTTCTGCTTCCTCAGCCTGCTTTCCAGCGTGCTTCCTTGTTATGTCCTCGTAACACCCCTGCACTGGAATTGGGTTAAGTACTGATGGCATAGCCTTGTTTTACAACACTCCAGAGTAAAGGCCAGGAAGGTGAGTTGCTGATAGAGCTTGAATCAGAGCCCCGATTCTTGCATTTGCTGTCTCCAGTGTGCTAAAGTAAAGCATTCTTGGCCATCACTAGGACATTTTGACTGCTGTGATGAGAATTTCACTAGAGTGAAATGCTGGTGGAGAACATAGATCAGCTTCAGGCTCAGTCTATCCAGGGTCAGAAATATGAGGTGAATGAGGGTAAGTTCTCTCCCTTAACGTATCAACCAGAGTAGGTTTTGTCTTTTGCCCAAACTTTGATAAAATTGCTGTGACAGAGCTGGGTCCTGCGCCCATGTACAAGAACCCTTCCTTCTTCCCTGCATTTCTTTGGAGAAATGCAGTCCAGTGACTGCCCTAAATATAGTTGGAATTTTCTTATTCCAACTATATAATAAGCAGCATATTATTAGTATTAGTACTAATACCATCAAGTTAACTTCTAATACTTGGGTACTCTGAAAACTAGTTCACAGACATTCTCATTTAAACCTCTATAACCCAAATGAGATAAGCACTTTTATTCCATTTTATAGAAAAGAGGACTGAGGCTTAGGAAGAGTAAGTAACATGTCCAAGGTTACATAGCTTGTCCAAACTTATACAACTGATAAATATAGAGCCAGAGCTTTAGTTGGAACAAAAGATCAGTGTGCCACATTAAAATCCTGTACTGTCAGAATTTAGAGATCACTTGACTGATGCCCAGAAAGAGGTACAGGTCTGTTTGTCGGTGGTAGGGATGGGATTAGCCCAGAGACATCTGACTACATCACGCTTTTTTCCCTTTGGCTGCCCCGGGGAAGTCAGATCCTGAGCCAGAGTAGCTCCACAGAGCAGAAGGTATTCAGTGTGTGCCTGTCTCTAGCGTCAGTCCCTACTATCCCCATGGGACATATTCCCTGCCAATCCAGAAGAAAAAGGCCAGGAGTTCAAGTCGTGAAAAGCAGAGAGAGTCTCTTCCATGGCCCATTAATCCCTCTTCACCCGCTACCTAGTTGGAAGGAGTGAGGGAGGAGCCAGTAAGACCAGGGATATGGGATGTTGTTGCCCTGTGTTCTTGGGATTCTCCACTTGGTAATGTGGCCAAACATCTAAATTTGACTCTCTCACAGGATGAGGCCATGTTCAGAGCCAGCCAGGCCACCTTAGGCCACAATGTTTCTTCAAATGTGATTGTATTCTTCCCTTCCACCCTTCATCCTCCTGCATCCTCTTTCTGTAGAGCTGCTCTGTCTACTTCTGTTTTTTTTCTCTACTCCCATCTCTCTCCTTCAACCATTCTTTTCCCACAAAATATGTAAGTTACCGCATGAGAAGAAACCTGTCAAATCAATACATGTGTTTCACAATAAATGACAAAACTAGCTAACCAAAGATGGTCTTCTTGTCTCTGTGTTAAAGATTGCCGCCTTTCTCTGCTTGCTTGTTTCTGCTTTATGTGGAAATCTAGGTTTGCTGGCCTCAGAGTTATTCTTTTCAGTAAAACCCTAACCAGCCACTTCCTTTCCAACCTGGAGTTGGAGCCGATGTTAGCTCACTTCACCTTACACAGGTGGGAAGTCCATTTGGTACAGGAACAAGTGAGGACTGACTACTGTTTCCTGTTTTGTCAGAGCTGAAGGGACGCCCACCCCCAGCACCGCTTTTTGGAGATGATGATGATGATGACATTGACTGGCTGGGATGAAGACCCAGGAAACTGATGCAAAGGTTTCTCTACTGAACCTTCCCTAAGCATGATTTTGCACAGTCGACCCTGGGTCTAGGTGAGCCACAGGAGAGGTGGAGGTGAGCATTCTGAGGACAGTAGTTCATATATCTGAGTTAGCCAACTTCTGAGCCCCGCCACCTGGCCAGGTGAGGAGGACTGTGGGCCTGTCTTTCAAAACATAGGGGATGTCAACATCTGACCACATTTCTGCCTCAGAGTCTTCACTTGGAGGAAGGGCTGGTAGGTTCCCCTTCAGCCAATCACCTATTGAGAATCCTGCCCTCTTCTAAGCCTTTTTATTCTCTTCCCTAGCTCTCAGATGGTTGTGGGGAACCCTCCTTTATCGTCTCCCGATGCTCAACTGTGGCCCAGCAATAGAACCTATCACCTGGGGTGAGGGTCTAGTGGAACCTACGGTGGATTATATCTAAACCCCAGTTAACAGCCTTGCCTGTAGTCCTGTTATACATGTTTTCTCTGCCTTAAATCTTTGAAACTAAAATAAATGTCTCTAATGAACCCTGACTTGAGGTCTCGGGGAGAAATTAAACTTGGTTCTAAGGGCTGTCTAGCTCCTCTCTGGGGATCTAAAGGTAGGGGTGGTAACATCTGAGCCTGTTAACATGCATAAAATGTGACATATTCCCCTTGGTACCTAACCCTGGAACTTTAGGCTTTCAAAGAAAGTCACCATTCTTGCTGTCCCAGCTTATCCCAGCTGCATTAAAGCTTAGGGCATCATGGTTATCTGAGGACCGGTATTCTTGTTCAGTTACTCTGCAGGCTTGGTTCTACACCCCAGAAAGCCATGACGAGATGAGACGGTCCCTACAATACATTGTCATTCATCATGGTACCTAAAAGATTCTTCACTTTGAGAGCAAGTTCCATTCCCTCTGAACTCAGGGCCAGGACTAATGAAGAAAACAGTAGTGAGAAAATATTTTGTGGTCATCTTCTAGGGTCTTCCAAAGACCATGCAAACAGTCTTCAGAAAGAAGAATAATTTTAATAAAAAATGTTCCAGGTTTGAAATGTTTATAAGATGGGAACCTGAATTCCTCTTTATTTGGCCTGACATCATCCTTTGTGATGACAGGTTGAGCCTGTCTCCCATATGTGGGGTCGAGAGGCAATAAGAACTACCATTTACTAAACTTTGTTAGTTTAACAAATAGGCAGTCTTGTTGAGCATTTTACACAGACTGTCATCTCCAGCACCATTGCAGAAGACAGTTACCCCCATTTAGAAAGGCAGCCAGGCTCCCTGGCTCTGCCACCCATTAGTGACTTTAACTTTTGTGCCTCAGCTTCTTCATCTCCAAGACAAGGACAGAAATAGTTTCTACCTTGTGAAGATTGAGCTACAACTATACAATGCTTAGAATACTGCCTGGCAAATAATAAGCACTACATAGGTGTTTAATTTTAAAAATTTAACTAGAGAAAATACCAGCCTTTGTGATTTGGCTCTGAGGAATGTTGAAATGCCTACTGAATCTTACCATGTACTCAGTCTGTCTAAGGCATGGTTTCTTTTTCTTTTTCTTTTTCAAGCCCTCTATCATAAAAGCCTTGAATGTATTACACATGTAGAGACTGTATCAAACTAAAGAGGTTGCAGCATACCCCTGGAGATCTCAGTGATACCCGAGGGGAGGGAGCCTTAGCTGGTCAGGACATATAAATGGATGCCTGAGGCTCCCTCAGCAACTTGGACATTTGAAATCTTACACCTGTTGTGACATTAAGCAGCTTTCCAATTCCCTGCATATGTGGGGAGAGTGTACTGGTCAACCCGAAGGCATCACATACTATACTTAGAGTTACTTCTTATTGTAAATTAAAACATGGTTTTGACATATTTTTGCTTCTACCCTCAGAGAGAGAAGTTGCTAATAATTGTGCCAACACAGGTATTTATAGTCTGTGTGAGTTATTTTTCTCATGGCACCCGATCATATTTGTTACATGAACAAAAGAATGTCTCTTGACGAGGCTGGTACTGGGGGTGTCTGCCTGTGAGCACAGTGTTTCAGGGCTGGGTTTCCCTGACCACAGAGTTGTCATCTTCATAGCAGATGGACAGACTCAGTCTGTAGACAGCCGGCTCAGCAGCCAGCACTGCCGGCTCCATTTGCCCTGCTTAGCTCCTGCAGTTCTTAGAAAGGTTACAGTTGTTTGAAGGGCTTGCTGTGTGAATAAGGGTAAACAGAAGAATGGTCACACACTGTTTAATAATATATATTTATTAAAATATTTCTTTTTTAATTCCCAAAGCTTAAGACCATCTTTCATCTAGCCCGTGAGGTACTTAAGCTCAGAGATTATAATACACAGCAGTAGTTTGTTTTTTTGTTTTTTGTTTTTTGTTTTTTCTCCCTGGGTCTTTTGTTTCTTTTTCTGTAAAGTGAAGAGGTTCATATATCTGGAGAGTCTTGTCTAACTCTACAAATCTAATGCTTTGGTTTGACTGTTTATTGCATCTTCAATCACTATCCCCCATGGCGTACTCAGTATTTTAAGTGAATGAATTCTGTTTGCGATAGGTGAACAGTAATAAATAGAAGACATTAAGTGTTGAATAACACTCATTGCAATTCTCTGTTCTGCATAAAAGGATAGGGATGAAAGGAGGCAGTAAGGCCACGAAGAGCTCTCAGACACCTACAGCCATTAGACTGTCTTCCTCGTGCAGGCTGATAGGAGTTCACTCCTTCAGAGGAGCCTGGATAACAGTCCTGCTTCTCTGCATTTAATCTACTGTCACTTCCTCTCTCCTCAAAAAGGGAAACAGGTCTCAGTAGATGGCTGCCATCCATCATGAATAAAATGAAATAATTTCATTAAAAATTTTATATTAATGTGCAAAATTGCCAACCAGGAGTTCTGTGGGAAAGAATGAAAAAAATCTTAGTTTGTCAACATGATGCATGGAAGAGACAATCTTCATGTGTTCCAAAAGCAGAAAATGAGAAAAAGGAGCCAGTGTGGTGTCTCTGTCCCCCAAGGACAGAAGAGGTCAGGCAGTCCAGTGGAAGATGCTCCTCTAGATAAGCAAAAATCAGGAGAGCAAAAGGTATGTAGAGTCTGTGCCCTTCACCCAGAACCCATCTCCCTGTCTTGAAGATCTTTAGAAATGAAGTTTTGAGTCGCACAGTTAAGTCGTCATAGGCTCAGCAATCCTACCCTCAGACTCTGTTCTCTCCATTCTACCACTGGTCACAGCAGTCTTCTGAAACATAAAACTGGGCCTGGGTGGGCTGTCTGAGGAGAAGTAGCTGCCATGGCCTCTGAACTCCAGGAAGCAAGTGTTAGCTTCAGCTGAAAGTTTCCAGGAGCTGGTAGTGAGGTGAAGAATAGCCATCAGAAGAAAAAGGAGTTGCGGGGCTGGATGTACAATGTCTGGAAGAAGGAACCCCAGCTTCCTCTAGCCCTCAGTGCCTGTACAGCCCACATGAGCTAAACAAGGCTGAGAAGTGGGTAGGCTAGGTAGTAGCCCACAGCCGAGCCCAGGACCACACCGAGGAAAATCCAAGTGTTGTAGGACATTACAGCCAACATCATGAAGTAGCCAATGACCACCTGAACGACATGGATTAGAGACTGGCCAAAGTGATACGAAAACCACCTAGATAAAGAGAGGCAAGTTAATGTTGGTAACAAGCTGAAAGCTAGGAGTTGGTGTCAGGAAGAACAACAGCTGAGTTTCAGAACCAGCTTATTTATAATCTGTTTGCTTAACCCAGGAGATTTCTTTTTTTAAAAGACATGAGACCACTGATAGGGAAAAGGGACTTGTACAAGGAGCTTAGAATAATAATCACTTCACCACATTGAGCTCTGAGCTTCCTGGCATCCTAGGCAAAATGAGAACATAAGATAGTAAGCTGTGTCTGATAAAGAATAATATAAAATCATTAGGCTAATTTTTTTTCCCTTGAAGCTACTGTGGGAGGCAGTATTACAATGGGAAGAACGTGGACTTGGGTGACAGATCAGTTTCTATTTCTGCTACTTACTCTGTCTTAGTGCAAATGTCTTAACCTCTCTGAACTTAAATTTCTTCATCAGTAAAAGGAATAAACATGCTTCCCTTGCAGGGTAGTTGTGAATATTTGAGACACACATGTGAGGAGCAGACAGGCTTGTTATACACAGAGTTGGAAAGAGGGCAACTGGGACCCCAAATGGTCGCTTTACCAGAATGCGAAGGGAAAAAAGAGAAGAGGCTGCTCTCCAACCTAGTTGGATACATTGCGACAGCAATTCTTTCCATTTGTGTAGGGACAGCTGCAGATCCCATCCTGGGTTGGGAGCTTTAGTGACCTGCTGAGATTTAGGGGAGGGTTGGGTAGACACCTCTGTTGCTAGACTGAGGCCTGCAGCAGAGTTGTAAAGATCTCAGCTTCCCAAGTGGCTGTTCATAAGGCCAAGTTCTGGCCTGGGCATCAGGAGACCTGAGCTCAAGTTCACCTCGCTACTTACTAACTGTAAGCACTTTAGCAAGTCCTGATCCTTCCATGGGCTTCAGTTAACCTGTGAAGTGGGGTTAATGCCCTCTCAGCCTAGCCTACCTCTCAGGGTAAATGTGAGAACTCTGCCTATTCCCCACACCCTGTGCCTGTTACCTGAGACGGGTGCTGCTGACTGGGAGTGACTCTGAACTTGAAGAATCTTGGTCTGTCTCCTCAATGAGCTGCTGGCTGGTGAAGGTGGGCATCCTCACCAGAGCCTGGTGGAGGAGCTTGGCTTTGCCAAACTTGAGGCTTTCATACAACACAGCCAGAAGAAGGACCACCAACACCGAAAGGGCCATGCCTGTCAAAGGAAGCTGTGTTGCAGAGACCTGACCAGGCAAGCAATGCCCCCTTCAAGCAGCTTCCCTTGGGACGTGGCACAGGTGGCAAAACAACAATATCCACCCATTCCCTCTTGATCCATTCCATCTACCTCTCACATCTTCACTATCTCCCCACCCAGCCTTTCCTGGCAGGGTTGGCCGACTGGAGTGTGGCTTTGAGATCAGGAAGAGTAACTGCCTGGAAAAGCCAGAAGCTAAATACTATGGTCCCCAGCAGCAGGTGGCACAAATCTCTGGTGTGACTTCTTAAGGAAAGAGCATGTATAGCAAGGTCCTGTTAATGTGCATGTACACAAAAAAGTCTGAAAGGAAGGAGATATAGCAAACGAGTCATAATTAAGCAAATTCAGATACAGGAGGTATTTATTTTCTTCTTGCCGAATTTTCCAAAGTTTCTACTGTGTATGACTTTTATAATAATGAAAAAAAAGTTATTTTTCAGAAAACATTAAGCGCTTACTCGAGCTGCTGTGCAAAATTAATGGCCAACTGCCACTTTTGTTTTACAAGTACAGGGAAACTAAATGGTGCAGTTATATAGTATTTTATTGGGCTCCCAGAAAGAAATCATCTATAAAAGAAGTGGGTTTTTAAAATATAAAACCACAGGCAACTGTGTGCATATGGTGCAAATCAAACAGTTCAAAAAGGTATATAGTAGAAAGTAAGTCTTCTTCCCAGCCCAGTCTCTCAAACCCCAGTTCCCCTCCCCAGAGCAGCCTCCATGAGCAATTCCCTGTATATCTTCTAGGGATACTCAATGTATATATAAGCCTTTATTTGTCTGAGTAACAGCATCCTATCTGTGCATACTCTTCTGCATCTCAGGTTGTCATCCAACTGTACCTCATACATGAGTTTCCCTTAGTTCACACATCTACCTTATTTCTCTGGCTTCACAGTATGTGTAGATTTTATTTTCCAAATAGGACCACCTTCACTATATCCCATCCCATATGCTTTTACAATGTCAACATTCTTACCATCAAGTGGTGAGGTCCATGTTCCCTCCCCTTTAACCTGAAAAAGCTTTTGTGACTGCCTCAGCCAATAAAGGTGGAAGTGATGCTCTGTGACTTCCAAGGCTAGGTCTTAAAAATCCCATAAACTTCCCACTTGTCCTCTTGGGATACTTAATCACTCTTGGAACCCAGCCACCCCTCCACAGGAAGCCCAGGCCACAGGAGACACCATATGTAGGTGTTCAGCAAAAACTCCCCGCTGAGGTCCTAGCTAATAACTAGCATCAATCATGTAGACATGAGAGTGAGGGATTCTTCAAGATGACTCCAGTTCCAGCCACTGACTATACCTGCCTGTGAGACTTCTGAGTGAAGACTGCTTAGCTGAGCCCAGTCAGCTCAGAACCTTGAGAAAGAATTATAAAATGACAGCTGTTGTTTTAAGCCACTAGGTTAACTCCATAATAGATTACCAGAATGGTAACCCAATATAGGGATGACCATAATTTATTTGATCAGCACCTGTAGTGATGGGCATTTCCAGTATATTTTTGAGATGCAGTTATTTAAGTTGAAACATGAGTCCATCATGAATTAGTGCCCAACTCTGCTTTTTCAAGTCAAAGGAATACCTTTCTCTTTAAAATTGGTGTCTTACTTCAAGTTCAAGGCTACAGCAGCTGCTCTGGGCTTCTGAGCTAATGCTGGACAGTGAACTCTGGATGAAGGAGGTGATAGGAGGCAACAGGTGGCCTTGATCTAGTTCCAGCTCTGACACTCCTTACTTTCTGTGTTACCCTGGACAAATCTCTTCCCTTCTGTGGGCTTCAGTTACTAACCCCGTAATAGAGGGAAAAGCTGCATCCCTAGCCTCTCTCTGGGCCTTTGCGAGGATCAGTAAGATATTGGAGTCCTTTGCAATTCGAAGGGCAGTGGTTGCAAATGGAATTATAAATGCAGAGTTCCTGTTCAGTGTTTATGCAAGAGGGGTCAGGCTCACTTAAATGTCCACAGAATGTACCAATAAAGAGAACCCAGGTTCCCCACTGCCTGGAGCTACAAGGCTTCCAGATTCTTACCTGCAGGACTGTGGACACTCCAGAAATCAAACAGCAGCACCACCTTATCTGAGAAGATGAAATGCATCTAAAAGAGAAGGAAATCTGTGTTACAGGGGGCTAGGACCATTAAGCCCATCACACAGGAAGGAAAAATGGGTAAACTACACTCAGAAAAGTTAAGTAATTTGCTTGAAGTTTGCAAAGCTATTAAGTAGACAGAGCTGGGATTCAAATCTGGGCCTAGCTGGTTGCCAACCTGGTTGCATTCTAGTACATTAAGCTGCCTATGCTATGAGATGGGAACTAGACGGCAATTACAAATGGCCACAACAGGCTTAATGACCATGTTTGGCAAGATTAAAACCAGATGGATCAATCAGTTAGTTCACCCTTTCAGGGAAGGGAAGTTCCCCTCAAGTCACCAGGTGAGACCTGGCCAGCAGAAGCAGCTCTGCAAACACTGTCAGAGCTGACCCAGTTAAGGAGATCCTTGCTGAGTTGGGATAAGCTAGTGGAAGCCTTTGCCTTCTAAGACAATGGCCAATCATTAGACTCTTCAAACGTCAGAGCTAGAATTATCCTGTTTTTTTTTTTTTTGAGATAATATAATTGACATGTAACATTATATTGGTTTCAGGTATACTTAACGATGTATGCATATGTAATGAAATAATCACCCAATAAGTCTAATTAACATCCACCACTGGTGATAGTTACACTTTTTCTTGTGATGAGAACTTTTAAGATCTATTTTATTCATTTTCTCAGAGTTTTTGGTCCCCTGGTTTTCAACATTTCTTTCAGCGAACACTGGCAAATAAAATCTTCCCTATAACTGCTATATAAAACACAGGACTCTGGATGTAGCAGGGAAAGAGGTCCCAGCTCTACTAAAACTCAGTGTGAAAAACACTGACCTGGTCCAACTCTGGCTCCTCTCTACACCTATCTTATATCCAGGTGAAAATGAGTCCCAAGAGGGGAAGGGATTTGTTCAAGGCCTCATAAGAAGAAAATGGAAACCTAGGCCTTTTAAAAATCAGGTTGAAGAATTTAAAAACTAGCTTTTTATTCCCCTAATGTGAAAGTGGTACTTGTTCAATGTAAAAAGCTGAAATAGTAGCAAAAATAACTATCATTTTGAGTCCTACTATGCAGAGATATCCATCCCTCATTAAGATTTCAGAGAGTATTTGTTGACACGACAGAATGTTCACAAAAGATATGCAAAACAAACAGGTCCAAATAATTCTGTGGAACTCCATTTACTCTGGAGTTACACTCATTCAGCTTCAGGGGGAATCCCAGGCACCAGCTCTGCAGTGGGGATGGGAGGAGATCCAGCACTGTTGTCCTTTCTCTGAGTTTATTTGATCAGGTGGTCGGCATGACTGGAATATCCCAAGTAATCAGAGAGGAGGCTGGGTTCCTTCTATCCTTGGGCCTAGGCCAGCTATCTCGGGTACCCCAAAGTGCTTTTGCTGTAGATGTGACTGAACACTCACAAAACAGTAAAATTAATTCAACAACAAACATTTACTACTGTTGTGCTAGGGGTGTAGATGCCAGAGATACAGAGATGAGTGTGACAAGTCCTTGGCCCTCATGTAGCTAGAGGTCTATTAGGGGAGAGGGAAGTGAACAGATCATTACAACAGGATGTATGTAGTCAGCACAGAAGGCACAGGGGAGGCTTCCGGGGTGGTGCTGGGGATAAAGCCCTCTGAGACACCTAACCCAGACAGAGAGATGGCTCAGACATCTAAAACAGGAGGAGCAGGAGATAGCCAGGGGAAGGTGGACAATCCAGTATGTTCCAAGTTGGAAGTGTCCACCCAGAGGGTCTGGTTCTCTCGCTGGGAAGTGAGGAACCCCAGAGGGACAAAGCCTCACCTACTCTGGTCTTTCACTGGAGAGATTCACATAAACACACTGACTTGGGGCTGCAGTGTTCAAAGAAAGGGCCCTGTGGTTTTAGATATGCAAAGGGGCAGGGCTCTAATTTAGGATGAATTTCAGCCGCCAGCAGCTAAGTTTAACTTTTATTCTGTGTGGTATTCAGGGCCCCACCCGGGGTAGGGAGGGGTTGTGGTGAAGAAGTGAGACAGCTTGATATCTGTTTTCCTCTTTATTTTCACATTTGGGGTTACTTACACATTGAGAAAAGCTCTCTCGTTTATAAACCAAAGAGTTTAGGAGGAGCTGAACGTCCGTGTTCTGCCAGAGCCTGCCTAACTTTTCACGAGCCCTTCCCATCTATTTCCCCTTTTAGAAGGCCGTCAGGAGGTAGGGAGGGCGTTTGACTAAATGACCTGTATTGCCTTGCTGCATCTTAAGTCTACGATATTCTTCATGGGATGAAGGAAGTTATGATTTCTTCAAAGACCAGGGTCCTGCAAGGTGTCATTCTCTCCAGCCCGGATGAACCCGTCCGAGAAAAACAGTGTATCTGAAACGCTATTTCTAACCCAAGTGTGGGGAGGATGGAAAGCAGATGGGTCTGGTCTTTGCTCTCAAAAGAATCAGACCACGAATTTCCCAAGACAGGGAACCCGCCCGGGGTGTGTGCGCGCCCCGTGTGTGAGCGCCCATGCACCAGGGCGTCCCTCTTTGTTGGAAGCCTTCCCGGAATCTCCCCGAGCCACTATGCCCAGGGCAGGGAAACTCCCGGATCCGCCTGTCTTCACCCACGGAGCTCCCAATCTCAGCTGCGCCACCGCAGGCGCCCAATACCTGCTTGTTGAGCCGGACTGACACTCAGCAAAAGGAACAGATAAAAAGAAAACCCAGAGCCACCGCCAGCTCTATCTCTCGTGTCCCCTCAACCCTGTTCCCGCTGTTGACGATGCCAACACACCCCCTCACCAGTCCTCCGCCAGGGGCAGGGGTCACCTCGGGGTGCCGGGGACTGCTGCTCGAGGGGCCCCGCCCTGGCCGCCAAACCGGCGTCCGCTTCGCTCGGCGGCGCCCGGACTCACCTCCATGGTGAGTGCTCTGAGTGGGCGCCGGGGCCAAGTCCGCTCACTCGGATCTCCAGACTCCGAGTCCGTCCCGCCGCCGCCGCGATCGCCACTCGGGCCGCGCAGTCACGTGGTCAGGCGAGACAGGCGCGCGGGCGCCTGGGAGTTGTGGTCCCCACGGCGCGTCCACTCCGAGCGGCCTGGGGCTCATCCACTGGTCCGCAGGCACCCCCGAACCCCAGGTCCTCAGCCGAGCCGCGCCACGGGACCAGAGTGAAAAACATAGCGAGGCTACCCTGCATTCCGTTTAGACCCTTGCTATTTTGCATTTATTTGCCTTTCAGTTATCATAAAATGTTTATTGCTCTTTGTAATAAATCATGTGAAGCTTAATCCATGTTAAATTGAAGATGGAAAGTCCATAATGTGAAGATAATAGCAAAAATTAAGAGTAAATTTAAAAAATTATGCCACAGGCTTTTAATGTAGCTATTTTTAAAAATCTGTCCCAATCTGATTAGCAAAAAGCAAAACACGGTTATTTTAATTTGTATTTCTTTAATTACTAAGGTGGCAAATTTTGTTCTTACTGGTTTTCCTATTTTTGTATATTGTCTGTCTGTTTCACCCAATACAGTTTTTTTGGGGGGGGGGAGGGAAGTTTTCTGCAGGATGAGGAACTTGTAATAGTATTTAACTTTAAATATGTTTAGTAATCCTTTCCTGGTCATCCTATGAGGAAAGGGGCTTCTAAGAGAAACCTTACCAGAAATAGTACTGGTGGACCTTAAGCCTGGAGTGTGACTTCAGTTCAAATCCTGAGCCAGCAACTGGCTTTTCATTTCTGAGCCTCAGTTTTCTAGTTAGTAAAACTAAAATAACAGAATATATATCATAGGGATGTAGTAAGGCTTCAATGAAGACTGTGTTAAATTCTCAGCACAGAAACTGGCAGCGGGAGATTGCTCAATAAGTGGTAGCCATTGTCATCGTTAGTGGCAAACATTTTCAGTCTACCAGAGGACAAGAAATGCAACTGCAAGATGTCAAGCCACTTGCTCAAGGTTACACAGCTTCTACGAGTCTCAATCTGAAAAAGAGTGGGAATGAGAAGAAAGTCAGGGACTGGGGAAGTTCCAGGGGAAGACGATGGGGCCTGGGCACCATCGTCTGAAGAGGTCTGGAAGGGAGGCCTGCTCCTGCAGGGGATATGCTAGGCCAATGGGAAGAAGGATCATAGGTTTCTTGAAACATCTGGGCCCCAAGAGCTTGGGACAGGTTTGGTCCTGGGAAGTGGGAGTAAGAAGACTCCACCTTCATACAAGCCGGATCCCATATACCATCCCCCAAACCCTTACTCCCCATGCATCTTGGGTCAAAAGACTTACAACACAGCTTTATTCATTTGATTGTTTTTGTTGGCTTTGTCACAATCTGATGACCTTCACACTTAGTTCTAACTTCCTTGTGTGTTAATGGTTTTAACACTCGGCCCTAAAATTCTAAAGCTCCCCTGTTCTTTCTGAGCCACCAGAGATGCCCCTCCACCAGCTCTGAAGCAGAGAACTGGGGGCCAAATACAGTATCCCGGCTCATAAGATCACAGCACAATTAGCCAAACCTTGGTCCATGGCGAGACATTCTTTTTGGATTTTGTATTTTAACAGCCTGTGGACTCTCCTTTTCCCCCAAGAACAACAGGGAGTTGGCCCGTGTCATTTCGGCACACCTAGAGCCCCCAGACAGAATCCACAATCAGGAAAGAAGATGTCGCCTCGAGTTTCACAGAGATCAGCAAAGGACCTTTTACCTTGGGCACTCAGCTCATTTGTGGTCAGCTGGTAGAGGGAAAAACCCAAATAGTTATTTCTCCTTTTGAGGCTCAATAGAGGAACTTGGGGTTTCATGAAAAGATCACATGCACAAAACGTTATTCCCGCAGAACACTTGACCTTGATGTGCAGATAAGGGCACTGCTCTCCCTTTCTGGGCCACAGTGAAGGGTGTAATCGTGACCTCTAACTGCCCCTTCACATACCGATGATCTGCAATTATAAGTGAACTTGAGGTCGGAGTCAAACACTTTATGGCTAGCAGGGCTACATCTTTTCCATATAGCTCCATTCGGCTGGCCTCCTATGTTCTCCCAAAAACCTCAATTATTTTCTATTAATGCTATGAGTAGCATCATGTATCTGCTGCTGTGTGTGGCACAGGGAGAATGTGCACATTCCAGGTTGGTCAGTGTGGAGACAAGGGTGTGTGTGTGTGTGTGTGTGTGTGTGTGTGTGTGTAGTGGACTTTGTGCTAGTAAGGCTGGAGAAAGCAGGAGCTAGGTCACGAACAACCCAAAGGCCTTGTTCCAAGTTAGGAATTTATTTCGGGACAAAGAAGAGCCACCAAGGGGTTTTTAATGTACATTTTTCTTCCTGCATTTCCCCCTTCTCTTCCCCAAAGTTACTCTCGTATCGAAGCCTCCCCTGACCACCCTGTTTAAAACTTCAGTCCCCTTCATATCCTTTGTCCCGCCCACTCTGCTTGTGTTTTTCCATAGTACTTATCATCTCGTAGCACACTATTTAATCTGGTTATTCATTATTTATTTCTCCCCACTCGAATGGAAGCTCAAGGAGAACAGGGATTTCTGTGTTTTTGTTCAGAAAGGTACGCCCAGTCCCCAGAATAGTTCCTGGAACAAAACAGACTATGAATAAACGTTTGTTGAATGAATGAATGAATCCGAGCAGACAGATGCTCTGTGCTTCATTGCTTCAGAGGAAGGAAGTGGTAGAAACAGAAGCAGCCTCTGAGATGTGATGGTTTTGTTTTTCACGAGAGTTGTAGCAGGTTTGGGGCCGTTTGTGGAGAAATGAGAAAATAATTTATGGAGAAGCACAAGGGAAAGCAGGGCTCCCCTCCTCTCCACAACCAAATACCTGAGTCTGGACCAGGGATGGAGAACTGGGGGGCCTGGAGCAAGCAGCCCAGGGCCAGCTTTTGGCAGACTTACGGAGAGAGGATGGTGCTGAGCGACGGGACAGGGGCGCTGTGCCCCAATATGGGGAAGAAGTAGCTGAGATGCCAAGAGGCCTTGCAGCCTAAGAAAAAGATAGCAAACCCAAGTGTGACCCGCCCCCTGAACTCACAGACCCGGAGGCAAGAGACCACCGATTGTACACATACACATACAATTCACTTAGAGGAAGTTACAAGAAAAGAGAAAAAAGAAGAAAAAGTGAGAGCTCCCTCAGGGAGCCCTGGTCTTGAGTTGTGAGGTTTTGAAAAAACTTAAATAGAAGCCAGGCAGGTGGGTGACAAGATCTCAGGAGGGTACCCTATCCTATGGCTCTCTCCTTTTTCACTTTCTGGGCTGTGAATACCTTTCCCTGATCACTTAGGAAGATTAGATCAGCCTGATTCCTCTTGTGTAAACATCGAGCTGGGCCCACCTTGACAATCCCCTTCCGCACCCCAGCTCCCATCATCACCACCACTTTCCCTCTGTTTGCAAACGTTCTCGCTGTCTTCCTGATTCCTGTAACAATCTAGGGGCCAGAACGGCAGGTGCAGGTGCGTCCACCCAGAGAGAGGGTTTACAGTGAGTCTGTGGCAGACCCAGGCCTCCCAACTTGACCTGGCCCAGCACTGTGGTCAGCAATGTGACCCAATCCAAAGGCCGTGAGCAGCCAACCATTACAGCCTCAGACTAGCATGTGCAGGATGCAAGATGAGCCCCCTAACTATGGTGGGAACAATTCCCCAGGGAGGCCCAGACATTTTATCCAAGTGTACCTGCGATACATTCCTGGGGTAACTCTAAACAGAGCCTGAGATCTCATACCTCACTTGCATGATGGTTTTAAAACCACAAATTCTTGGATATTTCTCCCATTGAGAGGCCAGGTTCTGTTCTCTCTGGGCCAGCCTTAGTGACTCGTACGAACAGAATACAGCAGATGTGATGGTTTATAGATTCTGAGGGTCATAAATTACTGTTTTGCAAGACAAAGAGAGTTCTAGAGATTGGTCACAACAAGGTAGACGTACCTAATACTTCTGAACTGTACGCTTAAAATGGTTCAGATGGTAAATTTTATGTCATGTGTATTATACCATTTTTTTTTGAAAAAAAAAAAAAAGAACAAGCACCATTCATACAATTTAATATTATTTGGAAGTAAAAAGGAATGAAGTACTGATACATGCTACAATATGTTTGAACCTTGAAAACACTATGCTATATAAAAGAAGCTGATGAGAAAAGGCCACATATCATAATTCATCCCTTTGTCCAACATCTCCATGCTGGATACGTTCCCTGCCCATTAGCCATGTAGTAAGTTATCAAATGACTTTGCAGTAGTCCAGTACTTGTGTTCAAGTCACCTTTATTTTACTTAATAATGGCCCCAAAGTGCAAGAGCAGAGATGCTGAAACCACACTCATTGGCTTTCAGGCACGCTCCTCTATCACCAAAGCTCCCCGTGCAGGATCTTCAAATCTCACATGATCTTCTCTCTTCTGTGCTGAGTCTCCATCTGCCTCTCTTGTGATAACATTTAAGGCCTAGCAAGATAATCCAGGAAACTCTCCGTCTTGAGACCTTTAACTCAATTACGTGTGCCAAAGTTTCCTTGACCATATAAATTGACATTCACAGGGTCCAGAAACTAGCACCTGGATATTTTTAATGGCCATTATCCAGCTTCTCACAAGGGGGCATCAACATTTACAACTTTCCTGCCTTTATTCAAACCAGAGCAAGCAACGGGACTGCGGACAGAAGAGGAGGAAAATCATAGTTTGTCTGGGCCTCGCGGGGAAGGGAAGTTCCGTGCAGCCAGGGTGGAGGAAGGCGACAGTTCTGAGCATTCTTAGGCATAAGCTCCCTGCCTGACTCAGGATTTGAGTTGTCCCGACAAGCTTCTCGCATACCTACCATGAGGTTGTTCACTGCAGCTGCCAGGCCCTGCACACCTGCCGCCTGCAGGAAGACTGAGGGGCCTTGAAGAGTTCGCACTGACGCTGCCCTGAGCGCTGAAGGCCAGCCTCTCAGACGGCCCCACATTCGCAGGGTAAAAGGCTCTGAAAAACAGAGTTGTCCATATCTCGTTCAGCTGATGACAGCAGATGCACAAATGCTTTTTTTAAAAAAAATTGTGGTAAAACACACATAAATAAAATCTGCTTATCTTAACCATTGGTGAGTGTGAAGTACTTTCACATTGTTGTGCAATCAATCGCCAGAACTTTTTCATCTTGCAAAACTGAAATTCTACTTGTTAAACGTCTTTCCATTTCCCCTCTTCTCCCAACTTCTGGTAACCACCGTTTTACTTTCTGTTTCTAGGAATTCAAGGACTCTAGAGACATCATATAAGTGGAATCATACAATATTTGTCTTTTTGTGACTGGCTTATTTCATAATGTTCTAAACGTTTATCCATGTTGTAACGTGTGTCAGAATTTCCTTCCCTTTTAAAGCTGAATAATATTCCATTGTATGTATATGCCACATTTTGTTTATCCATTCATCTGCTGATGGATACTTGGGCTGTTTCCACCTTCTGGTCTATTGTGAATAGCGATGCTTTGAACATGGTGTACAAACACAAATGTCTTTAAAAAGCGAGTGCTTACCAAGACTCTTGACCCTACACCACCAGTTCTTAAGGAAAGAAGGTGCGACTGACCCTCCCCCACCCCTTCCCTGTGTAGGGTTCATGTTGCTTGCAGTGTCCCTGAAAAATCTCAATCTGATCCTGACTGTATATTATTCCCTGATCTAGGGGAAGATTAGGTAAGCAGGATTCAGCTTGTATAAAAAAATTTTCTTCTACAGCAGGTTTTTCTCTTTTTGATAAGTAAGAAAGAAACAGATTTGTGTCCCTACTAACCTAAAACAAGCTAAATAGACACCTTGTTAATATCTGCTTGTTTATCTATTATGTATATTTTGGCTCATAATATATCATAAATCAAATAATCACTTGATAACGGGAGGAAGGACCTAACCGGAAAAAAAAAAAGTTCAGAAGTCTGAACTTTATCTCTTGAAATATGATAAAGTATTCATTTGAGCCAGACAAATTGCTGGCATTTGACCACTTTTAACTTTCAAAAAACGTCACATAGAGGTCAACCAATAGCTGAGCCAATTGTAGTTAAAACCCTTTTCCTCTGCCTGGGCCTGAGGGGGAAGGCAGCCAATAAGAAGAGAAAACTGCCTGGCTCTGACACCACCGCCTTGCGGAAGAAGGAAGCTAGTTCTGCTCTGGTGGTAAAAGGTGTTTTCCTGGTTGGGGTGTGTGTGGTTTGGGGACGGGGGGCACCGTAAGAGTCTGAGCTCAGGTCACAGTCCGAGGCAGCAGCGATGAGCGTTATATGCACCCAGCAGAATAATAGCTTCAAGACTCAGCCCCATCTTGGGTCCTCTCTAGATCTGGAAGATGAGACTCTAGTAGCTAAACAATAGCCCAGGAGGAATCCATTTATGTCCCATCTGTTATGAGCAGCCTCCATCCTGTAAGGTAGCATGCCCAGACCTTAACTCTGCCACTACTCATCAGGGTTTAGGGAGGTGCGGCTGGACAATCAGTGCCATTTCTCTCTTTTACTTTGAGGTTGATACTCCTCATGTATCTGCTCTTCTCTTTTAAGTGATTAGTACTAAGGAATACTTAATTGGGCTGAACAAAGGGTGTGTGTCAATTTGGCAGTAAGTAGTTGAAGGTAGCCCACAGATGTCACAACCTAACAGTGACTTGGGGGCAAATATGAAGAATCGGATGATAAGAAGTTGATACTTCATTTGTTCGCTCAGCAGAAGCCCTGCATTGTTTGGGTCCCAGATATGTAGGATAAAGAAACACATGGAGGTTTAGAGGTCAGAGAGATTTTCTGTTCTGAGAACCCAGAGGTCCAGGCATCTCTCCAAAACATGCTTGATTATCCATTTCTGAGAAATCACAAGTGATTAGCAGGGAGTGGTCAGCAAAGCATCGTGGATGAGGGGCCACCCATATGTGTATGAGGATGTGGATATGTGTCTGGCGAGTGTGCATACGTTTTAGAATATGTGTGAATGAGCGTGTGTGTAACTGTGTACATGTGTTCTAGTGAATTTATGATTCTGTACTTATGAGTCAGAGTGAGTGGCGAGTCTGAGTTTGTGTGAGCTGATGTGTGCGTTGAGAACGTAGATAAATGTCGGAATGACGTGTGTGTTTCTGTGTGTGTGTACATGTAGGTCTACATGAGCGTGACACTGTTAATGAAGGGAGAAGGAGGAATGGGTGAATACTCACTGTTGACTATGAGAAAGTCCCCAGAAGGCAAATCTGGGGCATGAATGCTTTAGAGTTAGAGGGTAGTCCACATCCCTTTGTCCCTAATTTGGCAAAACCCTTCCCAGCACTGCTTCCAGGGGAAGCGCATCACCACGTGCTTTTTTAGGTTTCTACTCTCAGACCAGCTCTCAAAGGTCTTCTTTCCTATCGAGGAGAGGTCCTCTGTAGACTGTCTCTGGAAGCCTCTGCCTAGTTTGCAGAGGTGGAGATAGGGTTGTCACCTTCCGGAAGGCGACCTAGAATTGTTTCTGTATAAAATGGCCTGAGCACAGGAACCAGACAAGAGCGCACCTGGCCTGTTTCTGCAGTCACTGAGAGAGATGTTTTCAGAAAACTCTATCAGAGCTCTGGGGAATTTGAAGGAGCAAGGGTATATGTTCTTTTTTTTTCTTTCAGAAAGATAAATAGTTATGGACATATCCCCCCACCCCCCAGGCCTCCATCCCTCCATACCCCAGGACTGATACTCGGAGGCCAGACTTCAGACTGTCCTACCACCCAAAATTTCTGACATAAATTAAGGATGGCAATAGTAATAATGATACCTAACAGTTATTGCACATTTACTAAGCACCCAATTCTACACTGACCACTTCACAGAGATTATCTTTTCTACACCACACAATAACTGATGCCAAGGATGCCTCATCTTTTTAGGAGGCCAAGTAGCTTGCTGAGGGTACACAACTTGTGAAGGGCAGACTCCAAGCAATATGATTCCACAGGTCCCCCTCTTAGGGGTAAATGAAACAGCCTTCCTTAGAGAGCATATCAAGGGGCTGAAGGTGTGAGGATGATATACCGGTTGAATGGAAGAAGCTGTTCCTTGCAACTGAATCCCTCCCCTTCTCAGCCAGCCAACCCCCATTTCAGAGCTCAGTTTCCCTGATTCGCAGTCAGGACATTGCACTTATGGATACTTTTTTGAACACTTTTTGTACTATTTTTTTCTCATTCTTACCTCAGCAGTTCTTGCCAGATGCCCTGTGGGCTCCTCCAGGATGGGCCGATGTCTTATTTCCGTATTTCTGATTCACTATCTTTAGACATTTTTAGGCATATGGTAAGTACTCGATCAAAGCTGGGTTGACAGACTAGCAAAAAGCTAAGGATCATTTCTGAAATTCCCTCCAAGTGACCACATAATATATATATATATATACACATATATATGTATATATATATTTATATATATATATATATAAGATACATTTTTTCCATCACCCCTTTCTAGTCTTTTTTCCATGACCTTTCTTGTCTTCTACAACAACAGTTGTTCTGATTTTTATCACTATTTTGTCTGTTCTAGAAAATCATCTAAATAGAATCATACAGTATATACTCTTTTGTGTCTAGGTCCTTTTGGTAAATCTAATGTCTCTGAGATTTAGTCATGTCTGTAGTTTATTCCTTTTATTGCCGAGTAGTATTCCACTGTGTGGATATGTTGTTTCCTATCGATACATATTTGGGTTATGTCCAGCTACAATGAACTCTTATGTACAAGTGATTCTGGGGACATATGTTTTCCTTTTTCTTGGGTGCATACCTAGAAGTGGAATTTCTGTGTCAGACTATTTTCTTTGACACCCAGAGGTCCTTGAAATTGTTAGAAAAAATTATTTTCAGAAATGTGACCACTTAAAATGGTACATAATTATCATGGGGTCTGGGGCTTTCCTGGAGCTCAGACGCTTTGGGTATGTCGAGGTGTTCCATCCCAGAACAACATGCACTGATTCGGAGCTCAGAGTAGACACAGAAAAAGGAAGAACAAAGAAAGAGGAAGACCTTCACACAGAACTGTATGAAGTATCTCTAAGTGTTTATGGTTTGAGCAAAACAATACAAAACTCTAAAATCACTTGGTCAGTACAGTCCGTTGGAGTAAAAACTTGGACAGGACTAAATAGGGACTCAAAGACCATAGTTTAGGTCTTAGCTCAGCCATGTCCTGGCTGTGTGACCTTATATAAAATTGCACAGCCATCTTTGCATCTCAGTTTCTAGCTTGTATATGGAGTTGTAAACCTTGAGAAATGAAGACAGATCTTCTCTGCTCCCTGCACAGGGATACTGTGAGGATGAGCTCAGATAAAATCTGCCTAAGTTTCACCTTGATCAACTGTAAAGGTGCCATGCAGTGTGAGACAGCATCACATGAAGAGAGGCAGGAACACATACAGAGCTTGTTTTGTGCTCTGATGACTGGCACTTAATGCCATGAGGACTCAGCTGCCCTTCCTTCAGGGGACTTCGGGCAAGGTCAGACACAAGTGACAATAACTCTTTGTGATCTGCCAGCTGTGTTTGGATGTCCTTCTTCATTGTGTTTATCTCTTCAAAGGGAGATTGTTAAGCTCTTCATTTCTTTATGCCTGAAGGAGCATCATTCTCCAATCACAGCCATCCCCACCCTACCCCATCCCACCCCACCCTACCCCAGCCTCCACACAGTGTGTCCTCGACTCTTTTGGCCCTCATGGATCTTTCTCATCCAACTCATTTCAGTCCGGTACTGCAGATAACAAAAGGGTGAATATTTTATGAAAAGTCTCTTTGGGGTGGTTCTAGCCAAAGATGTCATGGATAAATCTTAAATGAAATAAAAGGTGAGTGCAGGCAGTGGTATAGAATAGCTACTTATTAAGAGCTTACCTCTGAGTGCTCACAGTCACCTTGTCAGTTAGGGTACTATCATTATCCTCAGTTTATAGAAGAGGAAACTAGGTACAATATAAAGGGAAGAACACAGGACTTGGAGTCTTGGAACCCTCAGGTTCCACTACCATGGCAATGGGCTGGTCATGTGGTCTAGGGCCTCAGTTTCCCTATCAGTAAAATGACTGTGGAATTCTTTAATCTCTGATATATTTTCTGGCACTGACATCCTGTGAGTCCAGGTCTGACTCTGGGTGAATCACATATCCTCTCTGAAACTGTTTTCTCACCTGTAAAGTGGGGTGAATCATCACCACCTGGCTTGTCTTCCCCCACAGGGCTGTTTGACAGCATCCTGTGAAGAAGGAATTCTGCTGAGATGCTGAGTGCCTCTGTTGTCTCCTCAAGGACCCTGAGACCCTAGGGACTGGTGGGAACCTGTAATACAAGCAGGCAATCAGGCACCCCCTTATGGATTCCCCCATTCGCTTGGTCAGGAGTAGAGAGAAGAAACAACAAAGATTATGGGACATTTTGACCAGATAGGGCCTTGAGATCATTTTCTTAACTACTTGCCATTTGATAGAAGAGAGAGCAGATGCCAGCAAAGGTAGTGCTTTCTCTGAGGACACCCAGAAAACAAGGAGAGAGCTAGAACAGCAGCCCGGGCTCACTGATTCCAGATGGTTCACTCCGTAAGCATCAAAGTACTTAGTGTGCAGAAGGGAATCCTGCACCACTCCCTGTGCCCCGTCCTCTGCTTGGGTTTGATTCCTGTCTAGCCACATTTCAAGTTAAGTAATAGTCACGTGTGGCTCCTGGCTCCTGTCCTTGACAATGGCAGCTCCAGAGAGAAGTGATGCTGTTTTAATGGAGATTGGCCACTGGGTGGAGCTGGCGTTCATTTTGATCCGCTACTGAGAAAGGTTTCAGATACAGAAACAGAGTAACTTATTACCCCACCCTCGGAAAACCCCTTACAAGAGTTGCAGCTTTGCCCAGGCTACAGACTTCCCAGAAAGTGAGTGATCTCTCATGCCCCACAGGCCGCGGGGACAATGCCTGTTCAGCTGAGCCAGATGGTGGGTAGAGATGCCAGCTGGAGCTGAATGTTCAGTCCTGTCTAACGACCAGGTTATACAGGGAGAGACGCTATCTTAAGGTGCCCCAGGAAATACGTAGAATTTTGCAAAGAGATTTGGCTATCCAAGCTGATGTTATCAAAGTTTTATTAGGAAAAGGCAAAATATACACCTGTGACCCATTTCTTACGAAAAAAAAAGATTGAAAAGAAGCCTGAAGCTAAATCATCTGGTAGGACATTCTAGCTAACCATGAGTGCCCTGGCCACTCCTCCTTCCTCTCCCATCCGGGGACTACACAGAACACCTGGCACCCTCTGTAAAAAGAAAATAGCGTGTGGGTTCCTACAGCCTGCGCTGTGATCCTTCTCTGAGCTTCTTGAGTTTTCTGGGACTCCCTGATCTAGCTGGATTGTCCCCTCAGGGGCAACCTGTTTCCTGTTTCCTGCATGTGATCCTGCAGATGCACAGGGCAGTGGAACAGCAGGGGGGGCGTGAGGGGGGTCGCAGGGGCAGGGAGGGAGAGTGCTGGCCAGGGATCTTGCCAAGAACAGAAGTATTATTTGTTTGAACATACAAACTTATCTTTGCTTCCTGTAACAGCGAAATGCAGGCTTTCAAAGATCAGGTGTCACTGCTTGTTGCTTTCCTCCCAACAATGGTTCAGGCATTCCGGTACTATTTTGTGGATTTGCCGCTGGAACTATATGGTTTTGAATCTTGCTACAGTGCTTGGGCCTCTGCCACTTGTTGTGAAGGGTGAAAAAGCAATGTCGCGTCATGTGGGGTGTTTTCAAGGGCCAGGCTGGCATGGGGCAAACATCACTTCTAGTCATACAGGTGGCCAGGACTCATTCACATGGCCATATCTAACAAGAGTAAAGAGGCTGTGAAGGGGATTCCAGTTTTGTGACTAAGGAGAAGGGGAGAAGACTCTGGTGAATAAGAGCGCTACTGATTTTTATACTATGTGCATCAGTACTGTTTTTAGAACTAACCCCCAATTTTCTTGCCTGTGCACATTTTGTCCAATAAAACTCTGACTCAAAAATCTGGTTCCATGTATTAAACCCAAGACGTAGGCTTGATTAAAGAAGGCAAAGATGTCAGTCAATATGGTTCATGGCATTACTGGCTCTTTAAAAGGGATATTGATAATGATTTCAAGGGTATAGATTAAAGTCGAAAAATAACCAAGGTTATTATTGTTGTCTTAAAATAAGAAGGAAGGTAATTAATAGATTTGGTAACATTTAGATACAGGTTGGCACTGGTGCCATCACTCAGCCACAATGCCGAGGGTAGCAAGTATGTGTGGTGAGTCACTCAGCATGAAGAGAGGTTGGCAGGGGAATAGGCCCTTTCATGTGCTTTCAACACATTGTACTGTCCTTCAGTTTACATGTGATCAGTTATGTGGACATGCTGATTAAGTTCTCTAGTATCACAAATTCTTACAAAATGAATGACTGAAAAAAATTATTATAGTAATCTTTCAATAAGTATTTGGCACCCCATATTGATAGGGATTGTCACATCTTCCTACAAAGTGTATGTGTATGAGAGTGAAATTAATCCAGGTGTGTGGAAGGGCCCCGTCTCCCATCATCCCAGGGTTCTCAAAGTATGGTCGGTCACAGGACCAGCAGCATCAGCATCACTTGGGAACTTGTTAAAAATGCAAATATTGGTCGCCAGCCCAGACACGACTGGGTCAGAGCAGTGGGGGCAGAGCCATGCAATCTGTGTCTCAAAAGCACCCCCACCCAAGGGATTCTGATACGGGTTCAAGTTTGAGAAGCTCTGAAGGAGGATATTCAGGTGGAGGTTGGAGGGGGGGGGACTTCATTTACAGTAGGTAATAAGCATCTGAACACAAAGCTCTGCAGTGGGTCATTTTATTATCATTTTTAAAAATTTCAACATAAAATAATTTTCGTGTTTATGTTAGTATTGGGTTGGGGGGGGAAGCCAATTTTCTTGTTTGCATACATTGTATCCTAAGAATATCTTACTCAAGGTATGAATTAAAAAACTAAACCCATAGAGGGGGACTGAAATGTTCTCAATCATTCCTGTCATTGAGACATTATTGTCAATATAATTTTTCAAGACTTTAGTTTTTTAGAGCGGTTTAAGGTTCAGAGCAAAAATGAAGGGAAGGTACAGAGATTTCTTGTATACCTCTTCCCCCTCCCCTATGCATAATAGCCTCCCCTTTATCAACATCCTCCAGCAGAGTGGTCCATTTGTTGAAACTGGTGAACCTACATTAACATATCACGATCGCCCAAAGTCTATAATTTACATCATGGTTCACTCTTGGTTTTAGTTCTGTGGGTTAGGAACTTATTTTTTAATCATAATATTTTGTGAGGGTAGAGGATATATCCCTCTAATAATTTAAAAGACAAACATAATTTTAAAATGTTTTGTTGCAGATTCTTTTAGATTTTGTATTAACACATACTTAGTAATAAGCACAATATTTTATAACTGTAGTACATATGTATATAATAATGTAAATAAAAATGAATGTATTAGGGGTATGTGTTCAAGTTTTTCTGAAACTGGTATAACAAAGGTAAAGGGTTCTGAGGGTTTGAGCAGCATCTTGATATTCAGTACAGATACAGGCCACTCTAGGACTTCATTCAAGTTCAACCCTAGCCATGTGCAGAGGCTGACCTGGTCCACCAGAGGGAGGTGACTATGGCTCATGTAACCCACCCGGCCTCAGTCTCCTCCATCCTCCATGAAATGAAAATAATGGTCCCTCATCTTCCTGGGCTCACATCTGACTCTGCCACTTAGCAGCTGTGGCCCTTGAGCAAGTCCCTTCTCTACTCTTTGAGGCTCACACCTCCCAAGGCTTCTGAGCCATAAGAGGGAACACAAAGGGTGTGTGTGAGCCACCCATGAAGTGCCATGTGGGGGTCAGTGCCTAGCCTTCCACCCCTTCATCTGCATCCAACCGGCCCGTTTTCCAGACTGTCATGATATGTTTCACAGCACAGTTTTTCAGTGGTTGAAGGTGACACTGGTGTGGGGTTCCTGGCTGGACCTGGCTCTGCCTTTTCCTAGCACTGTGACCTTGGCAAGGAGCACAGCCCCTGTGTTCTCTAGTTTCCTCCTCTAATATGGGAATAATCATCAGAGTTCTCTCATTGGGTCAGATGTGAATTAATGACAATAGGAAGGCATCAAATTGTGCCTGGTGGAAATAACCAAGCCTTAGAGGTCAGGAGATGGTTACTCTCAGAGATACCCTCCCTTAGAGGGCAGGAGGGGAGAGGTGGTCCTAACAATTCGTGACACAGGAAACACTAAGGAGGCACCTAGGTCTTGGGGGAAAACCCATTTTTTGACACAGGTGGTAATTTCACACTATTCGCAGAGTTCAGTGTGTGAAAATCCATCACTCTATGCACTCGAGATATTGCACTTTCTGTCAGAGTATTATACTATCCTAAAGTTTTTTGTTGTTGATGTTATCGTTTTAATAGTGCCAGAAATTTGAGAAAGATCCTGAGACTACTTCAGACCTCCAAAGGTTGAGATGATATGGTGTCCAACCTGTATATGACAAGTAAAGTGGAACCATGTCATATCGGACTTGCAGGTGGAGTGAGAAGAAACTGCATTAGGCACCCACGTGTGAGGGTGTGCATCTCAGTGTGTGTGCACATATATATATATATATATATATATATATCTGAAAAACAGGAAGACCCAGAGAAAGGTGGAAGGACCTAGAGGCCAGGAGGCATGGTGGGTTCTGCTAGGCTGGCTGGTGACAGTGACCTTAGGTACATGTGCCCTTTTGTGTCCCCATTGAAATCAGTAACCCTTTATGACTGTCCCATAGCTCTGCGACATGGACTGCGAACTCTAGACAGAGCTGCACATTCTCTTTGCCCAGTTCCTAAGGCAGCAGCACGCTTCAGAGAAAGAAGGCATGTGGCTGGTTCCTCCTGTGCTTTACTGAGCTCTGAGGACTGGGTGCCATCTTTGGGTGTGAGTGTGGCTTGGGGACCATCTTCCTGCCTCTTTACTGAATTCAGGAGCATCAGCATATACCAACGTTTGGAAAAGAACACAGCACCATGAGGTAAGGAGATCCTAGGCCAAGGCCAAAAGACCATGGCACTTCTCGTCCCTTTTCCTCTTCCCTCTATTCTACACCAGCACGGGAACCAAGGGAGGTCAGTCGGGATTTCTCTGAAAAGACTGGCACATACTCCAGGGGACAGGTAGGGCCTGACAGGCACAAGTGAGGACAAGGGCTGTTATCCAGATAACACAGACCCAGAAGCTAAATTTTTGTTATTGTACCCCAAAGATCCTAAATACAGAAAGTAAGATAAGTCCACCAAGGAGTACTAAACACTTTATAGGTGACAGAGGGACTAAGCAGGAAAGGGTGTCCTAATGCTACCATCCATGATCAATATAATAATGAGATTCCTGTACTACAAAGAATCCTACAGATTCCCAGAATTCTTTAATGGTTTTACCATATGATAAAATTCACAGTAACGAGATTGGCAAACAAATTTTACATCATTTGGATTTACAATGTACACACACACTTTTGTCAACAGTTTGCTCTGGAGCATACCTTTGTGACTCTACTAATTGCTAATTATAAATTTAAGCTTCTCCCCAGCTCTAAGTGATTGCTCATATTCTTTCCTCCACACATTATACAATTATATATTTTGAGATATCTTCACAACCCCTACTTCCCTTCTCTGAGACCACCATGCACACTGACCAATACAGGCAGTCCATGTTTGTACTATACAATCCAACTTCAGGTTGAAAACAATTGATCTGACAGTGGTAAACACGAGGTTTCAGCTAATCCAAGAATATCAAAAAATTCTACTCCTAAGAACTTAGAATTGAAATTCAAAGACTTCTGTTAACTAGATATGGACACTGCACATGTAATTAAAAACTTAAGAGTTGGGACTACCATTTTAGGGTGGCCTTTTTCATCTATGTACATGGATCAGCTGAAAAAGTTTCAAAAGACTCAAAGATGGAAGCAGATGTAAGAGTCTATATGACTTCAGAAAGAAAGAGCTAAAAAGTGAACAGCCGTCTTGGTGGTAAAGGAACATTACATGGATAAAGTAAAACTGGGCTCAAACAGAAGAGAGTTATGGTATTGGAATACACAGCCAGGAAATACTATTACTTTCATGGAGAACTTTGAAAATTTCATTTCCCATGGAGTAGATCACTTTTTATTAGTATAGATATCTTGGTGATATAGATATAGTAAGTGATATAGATATAGTGAAGTTGCTAGCTGCTTTTTCATTTACAATTTTAAGTGATGCAAGCATTCTGAGAGAAATTATATAAGCCCTTTTATGCGGTAGTATCTTCCAATGCCCAAGGATGCTGGGGAGAATAGAGGCAAATTTCCTTCAGGGAAAAAAGGGATCAAAACTCAAACCTTTCCCCTTGTGGTGTAACATTATAATGGCCCCTTCTAATGATGGTTGCAGCTGGTCCCAACTGACACTGGCCAGCAGGAGACAATACAAAGCACTACAAGAGAAATGTACCATGAGGGAGGGGAGGAGAATCTGAACTAGTGAACTGGTGTAGTAGTGTAATAATAAGGGGAAAGTTGGGTGTGGCAGAGCGTGTGATTAAATCTATAAGCTTGTCCTGAACATGAGACAGTAACTAAAACATGAATTTTAAGCCAAAATGACTATAACTTCAGAAACTGAAGGATGGAGCTCACTGGACCCAGCAACTCGCTAAAGGGACTAGAACAGCCCTTCCTTGAAGAACCTGCAAGAACTGCGTTAGAACCTGGATCAAGAAGGGAGTCACGGTAGCAATGACAAAGATGTATTCAATAACTCTGGATTATTTTTCAGTTGTAACACCAAGTATCAGCAAGAAAAGTAAAGCCAGCCATAACTAGGGCTACTGATGAATGGATCAAAAACTCCATGAGGTATCTTCATTTGTCATTTGAAAGACTGGTCCCTCTAGTCTCGGGAAATTCATGGAGTCTTGAAAAATTCAGGCTCAGAGGAAACTTAAAAAGATATTGTGGACGTTGTGCTAATTTGGGGACTGTAGTGACATAAATAATAACTGGATGTTTTAATGCTTGGTGGCAACACCTAAGAGGAATTATTTTCAAAAGGGATTCAACAAATCTACCTAAGAATTGGAACAATTTCGAGATGCAGTAAAAGGAATCTGATTGGGGCGATGTCAGTGATTAAGGAGAAAAACAAAAACAGGAACTGAAGAGGGAGTCCTTAAGAGAGCAGAGAGCAAAGATTCACAGGAGCTCCATGGGAGACAGGCCTAAAACAGAGTCGAACCTGATCAAACTAGGGAAGGTAAAAGGACCCTCTAATTTAGAAAGAAAGATAAAGCTTTTGATTTCTGACACTCTGAGAATGAGCTGTCCTGTGAGCAAGTAAAATATGAGTGCAACTCAAAGGAATTGGAGATTTGTTTGAACAAGATAAATTGATCTTGGAAGTCACCAGTGTAGAATAAAAAGCTTGTATGTGCACGATGGATGATTCCTTTGGGAGAAATATGAGAGAAAAAAGAACAGATTGTAGAAGACAAAACCTTAGGGACATTTAAGTGAGAAGGAAGAGAACCTAGAGGAAAATGGTAAAGAAGCACTTAGATGATAAAATCAGATTCAGTGATCTAATTCGAGCTAGGGCAAGAATTTCAGGCGGACTAAAACCATTAGGTAACCACTGAAAGGTAAGCAGTGGTCATTTGAAAGTCAGAATTTTTTTATAGAGACTTGAATTCTGTGGCATTTGACACAGGTTAAGGGGGGAAAAAAGGAAATGTTGATGCATTGTAGAGCACAGGTTTAGGGCATTTCACAGTGAAAGGAGAAACATGTAAAGTAATTAGAGTCAGGAGCATCACACCGGGGATTTGTGACAGATCGAAGTATGTCTGAATGTATAAGAAAATGTCATATATGAGGGTCTCAGAGTTTGGATGAAATACTCAGAGAAATACTAAGGCTATTAGGCAAAGGGAGGATAATTCTTAAAAAGCTCTGCTTTAAATAAGGGAAACAGGAATGGAATTCAGAGTACAGCTCCGTTGAAAGCTGAGCAATGGAGAACATGGATGAGGAAGGATGGCTGTACGAAGGGTCACGTAGGCATCTGGGGGCTAGTACCGAAGAGTTAGGGTCCTGGTTTTCACCTTTTTCCTAACACAACGTGACTGGGTGGCAGCCTGAGGAAGTAGTACACCTCTCAGGCCCACTACGTGGACATGAATCTTCCCCGTGGAAGGATTATATATTCCTACCCTGCTGAATTCAGGAGTGGTCAGGTGATCTGCTCTAACCAAGGAACCACTAAAACGTAAGCAGAAAGAAATATCCACCACTTTGCCATCAGTGATTTTAAGAGTCATCGTGTGGTTCCACTCACTCTTCTTTCCTTCTGCCATGACACCTGAATTTGCCAAACAGGCACTGCTCTTTCCGTGTAGGTCCACAAGATGATGTGAAATAAGCCGCAGCCTGAGCGAGAAACAAATCTTTCTTTTTGTCAGTCACTAAGAATTTTGGGTCATTCTTAATGGAGCATAACTTAGCCCAAGCTGACTGATACAAGTGATAGAAGCAAACTCCCTTAAGTAACACTGGCTTTGTGGATATAGTAAACCTCATCTGAGAACTTCTCACACAGACAGGTTTGTAGAAGAAACAAATATTTGAACCTCCAAGGTTAAAGAAGCTTGTACTTTGAACTCCTCTTCCCTCAGGAGACTCTGATATTTCTCTATTGCTACTTCCTGGTTAAGAAAGAAGGTTCTGGGGTCTTTAAGAAGAATTTCAGAATAAAATTTCAAAGTTACCACCAAAAAACCAGAACTTACTTCCATTGGCCTCTGTTTGCTTGGGTCTTGCTATTTCATTCGGACCACCCTGTCTGGCCTTTTTCCCCTTCCCCAGCCATGGCTCTTCTCCTTTTTCCAACTTGGAGATCATGTCTGGTTTGGCAGCCGGGTATCCTGCTCATGAGAAATGGTAGACATGGAATGTTGGAACAACAAACATCCCAGAAATCAAGCCCCAATGTTTACGCTTCCGAGCCTTTAAAGGATAAAGAAGATATGGCTTCTGAAATTCCACAATGCAGAAGCCCAAGTACCCCATCTGAGCAGACCTTCTATTCTGGAGGGAGGGGCACAGGTATGCTGCCTAGTACCCAAAAGGCATTAAAACTCCTCGACTCAGAAATCAGTGTCAACTTGGAAGGGCTCCAGAGGGAAGTATCACAGTGGACATATTTTGAATTACAAAGAAACTGTCCTTACCCATTGAGGCAAGGTTGCCGTAGTTCTCCAGCATCACATCCTTGTACAGGTTCCTCTGAGCAGGATCTAGTTGCTCCCATTCTTTCTGGGTAACGGCCATAGTCACGTCTTTGAATGTTACTGATACCTGTAATAGCACAGTCCTGTTTAATCTAATGTTATCCACATTAGTGAGTGATTAGGACAAGATAATAATGACTTGTTCTTACCTTGACCACTCACTGTTGATCATGATGTTATATAGGACATCTATTCTTTACACAAGTTTGCATTTTTTTTGAGAAACAAAAACCATATGAAGAAATATGAAGAATTATGGACTGAATGTCTGTGTCCCCCCAAAATTGGTATGTTGAAACCCTACCCTTCAGTGTGATATTTTTAAGAGATAGGGCCTTTGAGAGGTAATTAGGATTAAATGAGGGTGAAATCTTCATGCATGGGATTAGTGCCCTTCTAAGAGTTACAAGAGAGCATGCTTCCTCTCTCTGCCTTTTCTGCCAAGTGAGGATATGAGGAGTCTGTAACCTGGAAGAGGGTTCTCACCAGTCCCAACCATGCTGTCACCCTGATCTTGAACTTCTAGCCTCCAGAACTATGAAAAATAAATTTCTGTTCTTTATAAGGTACTGAGTCTATGGTACTTTGCTGGTACTAAAACAGTTCCTATTGTAAATTTGTTTATTCAAGGAGATTTTTAAAAAATCAAACTATTATCAGAGAGAAAGACAATTACCACCCTCCCAAAAAAAGAAAAGAAAAAGAAAGAAAACGAAAAGAAGAAAACAAACAGAATCAGTTTTTTCTTTTCTGCTATAACAAAAGACTATGGAGTAGTGTTTATGGAGTTCTGAGGTGGGAACTTGAGACCCTTGATTTTTATAACCAGTCAAAAAATCACTTATATTTAGAAGCAAAAGTAAGGTATTTTAAGCATGTAAGGACTCAGAAAGTACATGGCCTATGTACTTTAGAAATGAAGAGAAGGAGAGAGGGAGAGAGAAACCTGGAAGGTGGGGGTGGGAGGAAGAGGAGGAGGAGAAGAAAATAAATAATTTTTAAAAGAAGGAAAATTGGATCAGAATAAAGATTTTGGAAAAACTTAATAATATGCTATGAATAATAAAACCAGTAAAATGTCTAGTTACACCCAAGTAACCTAATGATAGTCTTGAGCAATTGTTATAAAAGTAATCTTAAAATCAAGAGATATGATGTAAGAAAAATAAGCAGGAATATAACTGGTAGGGATTGGGCGCTTGGGAGAAATGAAAGCATGTTTAATTTCTCTTATTGGAGGAAATGACACAGCTATTGGACAATTTTAATACTATTAAGTGTTAGGTGGTGGGGAGGCCTGCCTGGAGACTTCCCAGCTTGACATGGAATCTGGACAAGGGCCCACCCTAAAGCCCTGGTGTCACCTCCCTAATCCGCCACCGCCCTAATCCAGATGCTCAACTGACATTCCCCATTCTATACCCTACCCCCACATAACCCCATAAAAACTACGCCCTCCCATCCCAGGGCGCGACTTCCCTGGCCCCTCTCCTCTCTGGACCAGAGACCCTCGCCCGGGAGCGCTCTCCCAATAAAAACTTGCTTTTAAAACTTCTCTCGGCCTGTCACGCGTTTACCTTACATTTGGTGCCGAAACCCGGGAGGAGATTGTGTCCCTCAGCCTCTGGGAGGCCTTGAGGGGCCTCTTCTCTCTTTTCTTCCGGGACCTTCGCTGCCCACCTCCTACTGTTGGATATGGATTCTGTGGAAATGGTCTTTAAAGTTTTCAATGCCTGGGAGTTGATGGCTGAAGCTCCCCGCGAGGCCCATCTCCACCAGGAGGTGGCACTCCAAACCCGGACTTCGGTAGCTGCCTTGAGGACGGCAGGCCCTGGGGCCGAGTCCTGGGGTCAACCCAAAATCAACCCCCTCTGCTTTAAATGAGGCCATGAAGGCCACGGGCCTGTCAGTGCCCTAACCCACAGGCTCCCACGAAGCCCTGCCCGGTCTGCAGGTAGATGGGCCACTGGAAATGATTGCCCGATGACCAGATCGTCATCGGCGCCTCCATGCAGGGATCATCCAGTCAGGCAACACCGTCACTGGAACTTCTCGGGTTAGCGGACGACTGATGAGGCCCAGACTCGGGGACCCCACTTACTCTCGCCAAGCCCAGGGTAACGCTCCAGGTAGCGGACAGCATGCTGACTCGTGCCTCCCATCCCTACAATGAACCCAGCTACCGGACCAGCTGTCTCCGGGGACCAGGTCCTTCTCAAGGAGCTACAGCCTCGGTCACGAGAACCTTGGTGGTCAGGTCCACACACCATCATACTGACCACATCGACAGCTGCCAAACTCCTGGGTCATCAGTGCTGGTACCACCTCACTCGCAGGAAGTGCGCTCCACCCTGTGATGCACGGAACACATCTGAGAACCCAGATCACAGTCAACCAGCTACTTTTACATCCATATGCTTGCATCCGCACTGAAGTCCCAACTTCAGAACCCCAAAATCTGCGCCCCTGGTCAGCAGGAAGTAGCCAGATTTGACTCGGCGCCTCTATACCAAAGAGGTTGGGATGTTAGGTTAGCGGGAGCCTGCCTGGAGACTTTCCAGCTTGACATCGGAATCCAGACAAGGGCCCACCCTAAAGCCCTGGTGCCACCACCCTAATCAGCCACCACCCTAATCCAGATGCTCAACTGACATTCCCCATTCTACCCCCACACAACCCTATAAAAACTACGTCCTCCCATCCCAGGGGATGACTTCTCTGGCCCCTCTCCTCTCTGGACCAGAGAACCTCGCCCGGGAGCGCTCTCCCAATAAAGACTTGCTTTTAAAACTTCTCTCGGCCTGTCACGCGTTTACCTTTCATTAAGTATATGTTCAAACGTGTTTGTTTAACATTTAAAGATAACTCCTTACCTTCACAGACTACCAATCAATTAGCTGCATGTGTCACCAATCTCTAATCTCACCTACCTCCAGTCTCTGACCCCTAATACTCCCATCATTGACTGTCACTGGTCTCCCAATCACTGAGCTGGGATAGCCTGCCCTACTCACTAAGCCTATAATCCCCAAATGACAGATCCTCCTCACTAACAGCAACAGATCTCTCCAATTACCTGCCTTTACAGACACTCCAATCACATATTTCCACAGGTCCCTTGACTATTAATATCCATGGAACACATCAATTGCTATTTCTGCTATGACCCCAAATCCTTGATCCTATCAACTCCCAGTCGCTGACACCAACTGAACTCTCAAACAGTGGCTTCTAGAGAATCCTAATCACTGCCAGCAAACCCCACTGCACCCTCAACCTCTTTAGCCATTCCCTTTATCTGCTTGCTTTAACTGAAATCTGTCTCCTGAGGTCCCACTCCCTTACAGCTCCCCAGTGGAGGTTGAGTTTTCTTTCTCTCCACGACCCACCCACGTATCTCAGGGCCAGATGAGAACAATGATAACTTGCATTTTTTTATTCACCCTTCCTAATCCTGATCTTGTTGAGAGCATCTCCAGACTTTAACCCATTAACCCTCTGGTACGATGATTCACTAGGACTCACAGGACAGCGTATAGTTGCACTCGTAGCTATTACTTTGTAAGCAAAAGAATACAGAGGAAAATCAGCTTTAAAAAAAAAAAAAGGTGCATGGGGTAAAGTGCAGAAGAGACCAGGCACAAGTATCCAAGAGTCCTCTCCCAGCAGAGTCACACTACATACTTCATTCCTCCAGAAATGAGCTGTGATAACATGCGAAGTTTCGTTTACCAGGGAAGTGTTTCCCGGAAGGAAATCAGGTGTTCAGCATAACCCACATCGCTCACATAGTTTAGGCACATTTTATTGCTGGGAATCATTCATCACTTCTGGGAATGATGGGAACCTCCTGAAATAAGTTCTCAGACGTCAGCCGAAGGTCAACTTTGCAAGCAAGCCTTTCAAAGAACTGCCATTTTAGGCCTCTTATGTCAACTTTCTTGCCCAGTCACCCTGCCTCAATCACTGAAAACTTTAGCACCAAATTCCCTTTCACCGCTCCTGCACCATGTCTACATTAGTGTAAAAGAGCCATTCCACACCTTGGCCTATCTTGAGTTCAACAACCTTTTCTTTTACCCAAACTCAGCACCTCCTCACCGCGCATCCATTCTTTAAATGGTGCCATCACTATGTGACCTCTAAAATCTCTACTTATAATATTCTACCAACATTTGCTATCGTATAGCTTACTTTCTCTAGTACTTCCACTCCAATAATTCTCCAGATGCTTTGAGCCCTCCGATCTATTGATCCTAACCTCTTTTTCTCAATCTTCCATGGTCACATAACCTTACTCTCCTTTTACCTTATTTAGATTCCCTGTTCTAATCAGAACACTCCACTGAAAACAGCTTTAACTTCTTTGCCCCTCTTCTCCACTGTACTTACCTAACTAGCCTCAACCTTGCTCACACCCAACACTACTCTTAATATCTGCCTGCTACTTTGCAGCTGAACATTCCAAGAGAAAAATCAAGCAACTGTGCTGACTTGACTGACTTTAAATTTATACCACACATCTCAAATGGGCATCCATTGCTGTGAGCTTCCTATTCCTCTTTCCAAAATGATTACTCCAAACATTCTCTTCCTTCTCTTGTAAATCTCCAATATCTACCTACTCTCCACTGATGAATTTGCCTTATATGTATCTCAGGGCCAGAAAATGAGAAGTAGAGGAGAAGAAGATGAGAAGAAAAATGTTCAGGCAGATAGTATTCTTTTATAGGGAGAGAAGACTAATCTTTGAAATATATGATGTTTTTTTCATTTATAAGAACAATGTGAAAAATAAAAAGAAACAGCAGATTGAGTGAACACATCACTCCTCAGTGAGAATCCAGGTTTGATGGATATGTTTCATCCAAATAATCAAACGGGAGCTGCAATAATTTCTCAATGCACTAGTTCATGGATCAGCATCATTGATTTAACAATTATTTGTTGAGCTTTTACTATGTGCAGACCAGGTTGTTGTGCTATGCTAGGAAAGGGGAAAGAGTGGAGGCAGGCGGGTACACTTTTAGTCACCCTGCTACAGTTTCCAATGGGACAGAATCAAACATTCCCTGTGTGCACCTCCCACTTAGGTGAATAAACGACTGTGTATCCCTCTGTCAGAAGTGGTTGTATCTATTCTTCTTCCCCTCTCAGTCTTTTCTTGAATAGATTCTCAGTGCATTTTTGCTGAGCAGGTAAGAACGATTCCCTAGGCCACCCAATCTCAGGACACTTTCTGCCTAGTCTCCCCGTCCCAGTACTGATTTAAAAAAAAACAAAAAAAAACAGAACACACAACTAAAAGTTTTTTTTGTTTGTTCCTTGTTTGTTTTTGTCCAACAAATCACAGGAGTATGTTTCCCATTTATTCTCAAACGATGCTTTTCCCAGTCTTCTATCATCAATTGTGCTAAGCAGAATTCCAGCATAGCCCCCGTTATCGCATTCCACTGGCGACCCTGGGTATCCTGTTCTACACATCATACCTCGTTGCCAGTCACAGATCAGTAATGAGACTTTGGACAAACTGTAGATAATGAGCACAGGCTTTGGAACTGAAGAATGCCTGACCTGAACCTTATGTTAACCTTTCTGTAATCTTCAGTGTGAGAGAACCTCTCAGAGCCTGTTCTCTCCGTTGCATCTGGGAGGACATTTATTAAAGAGAGGCAATGAAAGCCAGAAGAAAAGGCTGCACAATGACGGGTTTAAAAGAGAGAACGTAGCTTTGCTTATTGAGTTTACTGTTACATGTCACTGAGAGAGGTAGGGCACAGAAGGATTTTTGGTGTGCAATGAAAGCAGAAAAGTTGAAGAGTGAGCACAGCAAAATGAGAAAATGAGATCTAATGCTCAATACAACTGTAAAGAGACATCCTTTGCAAGCAAAAAGCATCAGCTCAGTTTTTGGCAGTGCGGGGTGGGTAGAGATTTGCACAGTGGCATGGTAGAAATATTCTACCTGTGGACTGCAGTGGTAGTGGCAGAGAGTTTACATGACTGTAAGCATTCTCTTAGCGTGTATGTGAGCTTACACCATGTGCCTTGTAGGTACATCAATGAATCTGTCAACTTGATACAGTGCAAAAGCATAGGGTAAAACAAGGATTATTGAAATGAAAATAAATAAATAAGAGATTTGAGAGGCTAACAAGTCACCCCCAAGAGTATCTGCTCATTCACAGAGACAAAGGTTTAAAATATTCAGGAAATTGATTGTGACTTACATAGAAGCTAATGGACTGAGAATCAAAGATGCTTCAACAACAGCACACCCCCCAAGTCACTCAGAGTGCTCATTAGAGGTAAATGCTTGATTCCAGGTGGGTTTCAATGCATTCATCTTGAAGAAATCCATTCTCAAGTAAAAGTAGAAAGGATACAGCTGGATATTTCCACAGCGACGTTCACAGCAGGTTATTCCTGGTGGCCAGGACATGGAAGCAACCAAAGCGTCCTATGACAGATGAGTGGATAAGAAAGCCGTGGTACTGTACACAATGGAATATTCCTCAGCCAGAAGAAGAGATGCAATACTGCTATTTCCAACATGGATGGACCTCAAGGTAAACATGCCAAGCGAAATAAGCCAGACAGAAAATGTTGAAAATCACAAGTCAATTATAAGTGAGATATAGACCTAAAGGCAACAAGCGAACAGGACAAAGAGAGACTCACGGACATGGACTGTAGATTGGTGGTTACCAGAGGGTAGGGGGTGGGGGAGGATGGGGAGAAAGACGTGGTAAAGGGGGTCAAATATGCGGTGACAGAAAGAAATCTAACTGTAGGAGATGAACACACAGTGTAAATACACACTCGCGCGCGCACACACACACACATGCCTTACTGTTAAAGTGTACAGCTGAAAGTTATTAGATTTTGTGAACCAATGTCATCAAAAAACTTAATTTTTAAAAAAGATACAGCGCTAGGAGGCAAGCTGTGATGAAAATAAATAAATGAATACACACACACACACACACACACACACACACACCCTTAGGTTTCCTTTACGGATTTTATTTTTCATATAAAGCATGAAAACATTCACTAGGGCAGACGCAAACGTCCCGACCAATGACAGTTCCGGTAATCTGAGCCCCTAAAAGAAGGGCTTCCTCTTTATGTTCCCCCTCCAGGCTGTCTGCTGGAAACCTGGACCTGTGGATCCCGAGCTGGGGTTCGCTAGGAGCTGACGTCTGGTCCTTGCCTAACCCTGTTTCCCGGACAGGTGGTTTCTGCCGGGCCGTGGAAGGGAAGCCAGTCGCCTGGGTGTGCAAGATGCTGCCACGGACGCTTGCACGGGCAGTTGGAAGCGCAGAGTCCGCATGGGCTCTGGGGCAGAAGGGACAGCGCGAGGGCGCTGACTGGCGCGCGTCCGCTAAGGCCACGAAGCACCTGGCATGCAGGGCTGCTGGCACGTGAGGCCGGGCCGCGCAGCCAGCAGGCTGTCGAGTGCGGAGAGCGCCCAGTGCAGGTTGGCCCCCGCGTGCGCCAGCTGCCAGCTGAGCCAGGCGCGTTGCGAGGCCGTGGGCTCCGTGGCGCCGCGGGCAGGCACCCGCAGGAAGGCGCCCCCCGGGGCCCGCAGGTCGTCCAAGGCCACGTCCAGCGCGTCCACTTGGTTGATGAGCCTGGACATGAGGGCCGTCAGGGACGCGGGGACTTCGCGGACTTCGGGCGACAGGTGTCGGCGGCGGCGCTTTGGGGAGGAGGGTCTGGCCTCGCGGCTGTCCTGGCTGCGTCTGCGACTGGTGGTCTTCACTGGCCCTCTGGGCGGGGTCGTCCTGTCCTTGACTTGCGGGGGAGGGTGGCCAACACCTGCTTGGGTTGGAGGGAAAAGGGAAGGTGTTCCGGTGAGTGTGTGCTGCCGCCAAATGTCCCCAGGGCCCCTTCCCAGTCGCGACTCCATCACCCCCTCCCCCCTCCCCCACTCCGCACCACGCCTGATTCAGGTGGCCCCTAATAGGATCTGGCAGGACCCACTGCCAAGTCCTGGACCTCATTCTCTCAGCCCTTCACGGCTTTCGGCTTTCGCAGCACCTCGCCAGGGGCAGTGTCTGTCCCCGACCTCCTGTGGATGCTGGCTTGCCATTCAGGACAGGCGTCCACGCACCGCACCCCTACAAAGGCACAGCCCAGAAACCCACCTCCTCTGTTCTGACGTCCTGCTCTGGTGGAGTCAGGCTTGTCCTTTCCTCTCCCTTGGGCTGGGGATGGCTGCCGGCTCCACCGCTCTTCTGGGTGTCCGTGTTCCTTACTGAGACTGCAAGTCGAGCCAGCGGGGCTTCTCCGCCGCGTGCGCCTGCAGCCCTTGGCCACCTGGCTCTGCCTGCTGATTGCTGTGGGTGAAGAAAAGGACAGCGGGGAGTGAGGGGCCCCTGACCTATCTCTGGGAGTGTGGGGGAGAGTGGATTAGAGGAGGTTCCAAGTCAGACCCAGGTCCTCAAGAGCCCCAGCCCCCAATGCTGCTTCCTCCCAAATGCCCACTACCCCAGCGCCTCCCGCAGCCAGGGATGTGCCTGGCGCACCTGTTCCAGGAAACACACCGTCAGGACAAGCCCCCCACACTGGCTCAGCTGGCAGCGACACAACCACCAGGCATCTGGCCCTGGATTTCCCTCGCCACCTTCAGAGGTGTGAAGGTCTAACCTTCTGGAACCTGCGGCTTAGCCCACCCCAGCCCCATCTCCGTGTCTTCCAAACCCTCCCAACATTACCTTAATCCAATCACAATGGAAAAAAAAAAAAGATCCTACCTCCTCTGCTGTTGGAGCCACCTGCAGTCTTCATGTTCTTTCTCTGTCTCTCACAGCGATGCCAGTCTGCTTTCTCTCGTAGGAGAGCTTTCCTCTGGAGCAAGTTCTGTCATATTCCCGGTGGGAGCGACCTCGGCTCCCTGAGTTCTCCTGGACACGGCCTCTGGCCCTCGTCGCGCCTCCCATTTTGTCTCCTACCTGAGCCTCCTACCCGAGCCAGGGGTCTGGAGGCCTGAGGAGTGAATCAGGGAATGAGCAGGGGGCCACAGGGCCTGGCCTTTTATTAGTGTCCCAGCATGCCCTGCTGGGTCATGCCCTTGCTGTGGGGGTGGGGACGGAGTTGAGACTACACCCAAGAGCGAGAAGTGGCATGATGGGACTAGGCACCTGGTGGGTATTCGGCCCACTCTCTTGGTACCTGCGACTCTTCGGCTGCTAATTTCCAGGCAGCTTTTCCTGCATGGCAGCAAGCAGAGCCAATCAGCGCTGTGCTAAGTGTGGATCTCAGCAAAAGTTCAATCTTTGTCCTTTGTTTCTAGCGCCCCTTTTCCCATTTGTGTCTACAGAACAAAAGTTTGTGATTAGGCTCCCAACTCATGGTTTTTGTTTCCAAACAAGCAGCAGCACCTATTCAGCCAGTGGGCCATAGTGGAGGAGGACCCCTGTTCTCCACTTGGGGCTTTCACAATCCAAACTGTGCGTGGGTTTGTTCCCTAAGACGGAGGGAGGGCCCTCGTAATGCAAGCTGCCTGCCTGAGTGTCACCCGTCATGTGCAGAGGGCTTTGTCCAGGGCACGGATGGATTCTCTCTACGCTGCATCTCTTCATCAGAAAGAAGGCACCATTTACACACACTCAGGATATTATTGCCCTTCCACCTCCTTGCACCAAAGGACCTAAGTGTCAATGAGACTCATTGCCATAATTATCTCCACCTCCCTCCCCAACTCTACCCCGCAAGCTTACTATCACTGGAGGATCTGGAGGCCAGATACTCGCTGTCTAGGGAACCAGCGAGAAGCCCTTTAGGGCTTTGTGTGCATATCGCCTGGGTCATTGCCTTCCACCTGGGCTCGGTTTGCCACTCAGGCCTGGTCGCCATCTCTCCACTCTCCACACACCCAGCCCTAAAAGCTGCCCCTTTTCTCTTAAGTTTAGATATGGCAGAGTCAGCCCCCCCCCCTTTTTTTCTCCCTTATGCTGGGGATAGTAGTCCCTTCAGCTTCTCTCTGTGGTCTATTTTTTGGCCGTTTTGCTGTCTGCAAAAGGTGCCATTGGGGCTTCTCCATCTTTCGTGGCTGGAGCCCTTGGCCCCCCGGCTATGCCTGGTGATCTCCGTGGGTTGTCAAGAGGAGAGTAGTGAGCGTTCTCGGTGCTCTCTCTGGAATGTGAGTTAATTATACCAGGCTCCATTGCTTTTCAGTATGATTCATGGCCCCTCCCCCAAGGGCCAGCATGCCTACAGGTACCCACTATTTTCCAGCGTAGCTCCGCATCGATTAGACATTGTCCCGTGTCTATTTACACTCTGAGATTCCGACCCAGGGGAGGCTCAGCTGGCGGAGCACTCTACCACAAGGATTCCGTTCTGGCCTTCACCTTGGCTTTTACTCACTGCAATGGCTGAGTGAAGGTCGAATCTTCTGGAGCCTCTTGTTACTCCCATCTCCACTCCAATCTCTTCTGGGAGCCCTTCTGGTTCTCACGGTTCCCTTCTTTCTCCATTTTTCATAGAGAAGATGATATTTCCACTTCTCTTCAAAGGACAGATTTCCCTGGGAGCCAATACCTTCATACTCCTTCTAAGAGGGCCCAAGGGCTCCCTGGGGCCCGGCAGTCACCCCTCCCCAGCATGTGTTTTCTCTTTTGTAACACAAGAGTACCTCTACTCACAGGTTTGAAGAAGTGAAGGATTAAAAGAACATATGTTCACAGCTAAGCACAATGATGGTCATATTAAAAAAAAGAAAGAAAGAGAGAAACTTTACCGGAGGGAATATAGTCAATAATATTGTAATAACTATATATAGTGTCAGGTGGGTACTAGACTAATCGGGCGGGATCACTTTGTAAAGTATGTATGCCCACCACACAGCACATCTGAAACTAATGTCAAATAAAATCGCATGTCAACAATAATTAGTTATTTAAAATAACTAGGTAACTTTAAAAACCAGCTTTACCGAGTCATTCTATTCCTAAGGGTAAGTAAGTTAATGAAGATCCCAGAAGGATTGGCGTGCAATGGAAGTAGAAGAAAACTCTGGTAAACAGAAGATTAGATCTGCGCCTCAATGTAACTCTCAAAATGAATTCCTTTGAAAGAAGAGTCTGGGGTCAGTTTTGGTGGGTGTGTGGGGGGTGTGTGTGTGCAGGTACCGAACGCCCAATGACACACTAGAAATCTCCTGCGTTTTGACTGGTGATGACGTGCGTGGGTACACGTGGGTAAGCATTTACAGGTGCCTTGCATCTATGTCAATTAAATGTATAAAGTTGATACAATTATGAATGTAGGAAAGAAGAATCACCGAAACAGGGAAATACATGGATAAACAGACAATTCAGGAGGTATCTGAACAATTGCAAGGAAATCATTGACTTAATCACGTGGTAAAGGTTTACAATACTAAAGAAATTTACCATGAATCAAAACGTGTGTTTATTTCCAACACTAAAATATCGAGTACATAGCTCTTTGATTTAAGGGCAAGTAGGCTTCCGTATTCGTTTGCTAGAACTGTGATGAGAAAGCACCACAAACAAAGCCTAAACAACAGACATTTATTTTCTCATAGTGCTAGAGGCTAGAGTTCCTGGGTCTATTTGTGGGCAAGGCTGACCTCTTTTGCAGCTTCTCCTCGGCTCTGGAGGGGCATCTTCTCCCCGTGTCTTCATACGCTCTTGGGTGTGCCTGTCCAAATGTCCTCTTCTTCAAAGGACACCAGCCATTTTAGAGTAGGATGCACCCTAATGACTTGATGACCTCTTTAAAGATCCCGTCTCCAAATACAGTCACATTCTGAAGTCACAGGGGGTGAGGACTTCAGCGTGTGAAGTTTGAGGAGACACAAGTCAGCCAGTCCATAACCGTTTCTAAGCGTTCACTTTGAAGAAAGCTAATCTCAAGTAAAACCCAAAGAACCACCCGTTCTCTGCCATGCAGGACAAGACAGAAACCAAAAACAAATGATACACATGTGTGTAATGTTGTAAATGGCATGCGTGTGAAATAGAGACGAAAGTCATCGCTTCAGGTATTTCTGCATAGCTCTGTAAGGAGTTTTCACCTAAATGAAGCATGAAAACATCCATGGCCGAAAAGGTCCAGATCAATTAAAGGCCCCAGTAATCTGAGCCCCAGAAGGACAGATGTGTTTCCCATTGTGCGTCCATCCCTTCGGATTGTCCCTGAAGAAAGGGACATTAGGGAGTGCCCTGGACTTGTCTCTGAGAGCTTGAGGTGAGGTTGATTAGATCAGGCTGAGCTTGAGGTTGATTAGATCAGGCTGAGCTTGAGGTGAGTTGATTAGATCAGGCTGCGAGACAGTTCCAGGGCACAGCGGCCCCACCCCCACGACCCGTCTTCCTCCCGCTGCCCCAGCCTCCAAGGGCAGTCCCCAGGGCCCAGCCTCTGTGGCAACTTGATACGCCTGAGATAGCTCGCGTGCTCCCACAAACATCCCCTCAAGTCCAGACCGAGAGGATGGCTCAGCTGGTAGAGCCATGGACACACGTATCTGGCCTTAATCTCGGCTTCTCTCCACCATTATCGGGGTCTAGGGATCTGATTTTCTGGAGCTTCCTGCTTTTCTCATCCCCGCTCCATCTCTCGTGTTTCCACACTGGACCGCTGTTCAAGGACTGTTTGCTTCCTTTCTTCACAAAGTAACGAAAGAGTCAAAAGAGAAACTACCTGATGACAATTTTTCCTGAGAGAGAAGAGTGCTATTGACATACACTCCAGTAATTTTGTCTATAAAAACTGAATGGATGTGTTTCCTTACTACCGACCTTCTTGAGAATTGGTATTATTCCTGGGAAATCAGTGGAAGAAGTAAAAGTAAAATCCCACACAAATCCTTGCAAATTAGGAAGCTAACAGAAGGTATTCTTCAGACCACAAGCATTGTTCCGGTATCTTCTGACCACTTGGAGTGTCCAACGTGGAAAAAACAGGAACGATAATCAAATGAATTGTAAAGAAAAGAAATTTAAGATTTAAAACCTGAAAACAAGATAAAATTTAAAAACCTGGAAACAACGCAAGTGTCCATCAACTGGTGAATGTCGTATATCCTAAAGAGCGGCATCCCCCAGCAAGAAGTAGCAGTGGGCCGCTGATGCATGCGACAGCATGGATGGCTCTAAAACAATTCGTTAAGCGGAAGAACCTAAACAGAAAAGACTGCGTGTTACATGATTGGACCTACGTGAAATTTCTGGAAAACTCAAAACTATTGAGACAGATTGGGTCGGTGTTTGCGTTGATCTGGGAATATGAGTGAGTCCTAACCGCATATAGGCACGAGGGACTTTTCGGCATGATGAAAGTGTTTTAAAACGGACTCAGGGTGATGCTTGCACAACCATATACATTTAGTAAAGTCATTGAATTGTACACTTTTACTAGGGATGATTTTATGTCATTAAATAGTACAACGTGTAACAACACATGAACAAGGAAATTGTCAGTGGTTCAACGCCAAAGGGTCGAATTTTATTCATAGAACTACAGGAAACAATTGAATCATGGAAGTAATACGACTAGATTTACATTCGCAGACCAAATGTCTATGTGTCCATTCTTGACCCGTGCTGCTTGAAAAACTAAGTACAACGTTACCGTGAGTTTCCTTAACACGGGTCTGTGGGGACTGGGTATGACGGTCACACAGAATTCCTTCAGTGTTTCCCTTGAAACATCTCTCTCCCTGCAAATTCGTAAGTCACCCGCTGAACGGCTTCCTCTCAAGTCCTCTTACCCACGGAACAGACTTAGGTCCCTCTGAAAACGCTGAGAGAATGTCCAGGAAAAACAGACCGTGGAAGGAAGAGTGACTGACTGAGGAGCAGGAGGAGTGTGGAGGGGACATGCCGAGCAGCCCAGCACGTGAACCACCCCGTGACCGCACCGCCTCCCAAATAGCCACGGGAATCAAGCCTGCAGCCCCGGTCAGGTGTCCGTTCTTCCTTTCTCATGGACTGTACCCAAACTGAACATTTGACACGCTCTTACCTTTCTTCCATTTCTTTCCTAAAAGCGGTTGCCTCGGCCCGCTCCCTTCTTTTCTACTGGGTATGGTGAATGCACTAATCTCCAACTTGGACTTCCTGGTGGCAAAGGGATAACAGGATCGTGACAGACAAGCCGAACCCAGCGCTCTCTGAGAACCTTGGCCCGTGATGATTGCCTCATGCACGTACGTCATGGACATAGCTGTGTGTCTGAGGACTGGGTGGTTGGACACGGGATGACTGACTTGGTCATACCTCTCTGGAAAAGTGTGAATGTGCAGAAAGCTAATAGCCAAATGCCACAGACCCCGAAGCGACAGAGAGATCCCCCTGCTGCTGAGATCACCCCTCTACCTGGGTCCGGACTCCCCACCTTGGAGAGCCCCCAACGGTCCTACTGCGGAAAAGGACCAGCTTCCTCTTGGGAAAGGTGACCATAGTCTCCTGTGAATTCAGGTGTCCCTCTGCCTACCTAGCCCGCTGAACTCCAGGTGCAGCCTGGCCTGGACGGCAGGGAGGGGCGGCGGAGGCAGGGTTCGAGTGACGGATGTGGGGTGCCATGAAGGCAGGGACGCGGGAGCGACGCACTTTGACCCCTCTCCCCTCCCTGCCCCGTCTCCCGCACACACCAGCACAAGCCTTCTTTTGAAGGCCACCTTCTGGAGCAGTGACAGCAAGATCTCTACTCTGAGGGCTGTGGCAGAGCAACCACGGATCAGACACTGTGTGGGGGAGCAGGGGACCCTGTCCTTGTCACCTTGGCACCCACAGACCCAGCGCCCACTCTGGCTTCCACCCTCTGCTGCACCCCCTACACCTCACTCGCCATTGCGCGTCCTCTGACATAGGGCCCTCTCTGCCCCCGATCCATTGTAACCACTGGACCCCACACTGTCGGAGGGCCACCTGTCACACACACCCCCACTTGCCTTTCCCTTCCACCCCCAGACCACAACCAGCTTCTGAAACCGACCCTCCTGCGCATCCCACTTCATCTTCAGGCCCTGTCCCCTCACTGCCCGCCACCTCCTGGGACCCAGCTTCTCACAGCAATGGGCCCATCTCAGGGGCTCCACGGGTTAGGAGGGAGGACGGCCATGGCTGGCCGCTCTGGCTGGGAAGGACGGCAAACAGGTCAAGAATGGATCACCAGTTCAAGAGAGACAGACCCCGGGAGACCCTCAGCAGGACAGGCTCCAAGAGGGGAGGCACGACGGGGGACCTGCCACCTCAGGAGCCAGAGCCCCTTGCCCGGTCCAGGGCATCAGCAGAGAACCCAGGGGACGGGGTGCCCCAGTGCCTGTCACGGGCTCCATTAAAAAGCACGTTCAAAACGCAAGGGCACCTCTGTTCCAGGGCCTTCCCCACTGCAAAGCAGGACAGGGCCCAGAGGCGGGCGGCACGGAGCGTGGCTGTGTCTGGCCCCGGGCCCACCGCAAACCAGAGGTGTCTCCAGGACAAGGCAGGTATGAAATCTGAAGAACAAGTGGGTCACCGGCCAGATTCTAAACACAAAGCGCGAGTGGTTTGTGGAGCTAATGCAGCGAGAAAAGTCCACGCAGGGGTGTCCTCACGGCACAGGTGTGGACCAAACGCACAGCGTGCCAGTGCTCACGCACGAGGCCGCCTCCTTCCCTCAACAGGGCAGGGCAGGAATTCCACATTCTGCCGACAGCGCAGGCTTGAGGTCAAAATACCCTGCACCCAGCCACCGGAAGGTCAAAGGCGGGGTCACCGATGCCAGGGACTCCGATGTTCCAGGGTCCACCTGTGTTTCAGGCGACCATCCCCCAGCCAGGGGGTCCCCTGCCTCCGGCACAAGAGTCTCCGAGCCCAGGACCAGGAATCCGCAGAGGCGCGTGGGGACGCGAGGCCCGGTTCGCCACAGGTTCCAGCCAAGGGTAAACTCACAGCGGGAGGAGCCCCTCATCTCAGGGTCTTCGTCCACTGAGAGAGGGAAGGACAAAAAGAGCCATGGTCCAAAACCAAGCCGCGTCAGGCTGTGCGCCGTCCCACAGACTGCGAAACATCAGAGCTGCCTCCGGGCGGCAGACGGAGGAGGTGCCCGGCCACCCAGCTTCACCCGACGAGTTTGAAGGATGCTTTCCATCACCGTCCTGAATTCATCCTCCACCCCAGGCACCCAGTGTCACGTCTCTAGGAGACACGTCTGCACGCAAGTGACACACTCTGTGGGCCCCCAGGCCGGCGGTCCTCTGAAGGGGAGCGGCCTCGCCCGTCCTCAGCAGGGATTCCTAGCAACACCTGTTTCTCTGGCGGCCACGTGCGGTGGACCGCCCGGGCTCGGTTTGCGGGTGGACATTCAGGGATCCAGGGACGAGGGGCTCAGGGCCTGGAAGGGTCCCCTTCGGTCTCCCTGGGGCCCGCATGCTGCTCACACGTCACCGCGGAGGGGGTCACAGGGCTCTTCCTCACCTGCCCATGCCTAGGCCTCTTCATGCACCTGCTCATAGGTCCCACTCCCTAAAATCGTCCTGCTTAACGCATTTCTAGAAGAACAATAGGAGATACTAGAAAACGTTCGGAAGCCTCCCTGCGTGAGAGGTAGAACTCCACCCAACGACATAGGTAAACCAGCCTCGTCCTGCTCCCGTGTCGTCTTTAACGTCACGCGGCGGTGTGAAGGGGGTGCGCGTAAGGACATTGCCAGTGGTGGGGACACGACTGGCCGTCCCCACCAGCTTTCGGGATTGCTCACGTGGCCTGCCTGTTGGCGTTCCCTCCCCCCGCCCCCAAACTCATATGTTGAAACCGAAGGCCTCAGGGGATGGCGTTGGGAGGTGGGGTCTTCAGGCGGAGCCGCCTCCAATGGGATCGGCGCCCTCGCAAAGCGGCCGCGGAGGCAACAGCGATCCTCCATGCTATGAGGTCAGGGTGGGGCGAACAGGTGGCCGTCAGACACACAGCCTGAGCCCACTGGCACCCTGATCTTGGAATTTCATCCTCCAGCACTGCGAGAGCTAAGTTCATGCTGTTTATAGGCCATCGGTCCGGGCTATTTTGTTATAGCAGCCTGAACAGACTAAGACATTGCGTACGGGACAAGCGGCCTCTTATTTCTCAACATTTGGAGCTAGGGGTTTGGGGCAGCTGGGCCCTGCACTCAGAGCGGCAGGAGAAACAGGATACGCCGGTGAGGCACAGCGGCCCGCTGTCCCCAAGAGCCCTCGCCCATCCCTGCTGGTGGCGGGTCCACCCGCAGCAGGTCCTCCTCCCCAGGCCTCGTCAGCTCACACGCAAGGGACCAGAAACACTGGCGCTGCGGGGAGCCGCGGGGAGCGGGCAGGGACGCAGCTGTCAAGCCGCCACCCACCTGGCCCACCGACATGCGTCTCTTACTCAGTGGCCTGTGTACGGTTCCAGAATATTCTTCCTCACCCAACCCCAGAGAGGGCTCAGACACCCACAGTGAAGCGGACCAGGTGGGGAGCGGCCAGGGCCAGCTGCGTGGCCCCGCACCCTCGGGTGAGGCTGGAAGAGGGGGAGGCGGGACGCTTTACTCCTCTCTTCCTCTCCCTGGCAACAGGGCAAGGAGAAGGCAGAGCAGAAACGGTCTGGTCAGCCAAACTGGGGTGGGGGGGACACGTGGCACTCGCGGCTTTGAACAAGGCCCCTCAGTGTCCCCGCCAGGAGTTCAGGCTCCTTTCCAGCTCCCGCAGTGGGGCCCTACTTCCAAGCCAGGGACACACTGCTAGACCTCTGCAGGGGGCGCACCTCCCGCCCGACCTCAGCCCAGAAGGGTGTCGCGAGCAGGAGCGATGTCGGCGCCTCGCGGACACGGTGCTGGCGCGCACGGAGCGGGAGGCGGGCTCCGCTGTGCTGGCGCTGGGCTGGCCGGCCCGCGTCCCGGAATCAGCCCAGCTCCCGCGTGGCTGTCCGCCTCGCCTGTGGTTCCCCTTTGAACCCCACAAGCAGGCCTCCCCGCTGAGTGCGCACCTCGAGGAAGCGAAGCCCCTGCCTGCCCTGCCGACTCTTCCCCCGGGCTGGCTCGGTGGCGTTCTTGCAGGGCGAAGGGGCAGGGCCAAGGGGCGAAGGGGCGAAGGGGCAAAGGGGCAGGCCGGCCAGCCGGCACCCGGGCGAATGTCCCCTTTGCGGCCACAGGGCATCGTGGCGAAATGAGGCAGAGAGTGAGGAGAAGGCTTGGGATGGCCAAGTCACCTGCTGGTGAATGACAGGGACACTGTGGAGGGCAGGCTTCCATCCAGGTGACGCGGGAGCGGGTCCTCTCTGGGAGCTTCGGGACCGTCCCGCAGGGGGCGTTTCGGGCTGGAATATCCCTCTTTGTAAGTGCCCTGCGTCTTCCTCACGCCGACCTTTATGACATCGTGCGGGAGGACCTTGTCCTCGGTGCGTGCAGTTGGCCTTTGGCTTGGTCAAGTCCTCTGTGGTTCTCTGGGTCGTCAGGGCTTCAGCTCGTGCTCACAGGTGACCCTACCATTCAAAACACGGGTCGCTTCCTCCTCGCTTACCTAGCGCCACCACTCAGTCCAGGGGCCAACGTGCCACGGTCCAAGCGAAGCTCTTCCACGTCATCATCTTCCGCTCCACGCCGTGAGGAGGCGGTGGCGGTGGCGGCATTCCTGAAAGTGCAGAGGCACGAGGTAGCGAGTTACCACAAAGAGACACTGGTGTCCCGAGTCTCCATGAAATGGGTTTACTAAACAACTTCTGGATGGCCGGTGTACCCTTTATTCCAAGTTGGGGGTAGTGTAGCTAGTCCCAAGTTTGCACTGTGATTAAACGTCTTGCTTAACCTTGTAGTTATGTAGTTATGATTACCTATTATCATTGCCATCATCCTAGCGCTAATTACATCCTTGCTTCTACATTCGTAAGTTACCCCTTCAAAGTGAAACATCCTTCTACCCATTTACGTAGGTAGACGGTGGCGGCTCATGAATTGCTATTTCGTTTAATATGCTTTAATTTGTTACCGTCATTTTATTTTGAAGCTTAAACTTGCCCGTTATCCTTCTGCCACACCTCCTCATGTTGTGAGCAGTCTCTTACTGCTGCATTAGACGCTCCCAGATTCACTGCGCACATTCCCTGGCACGGCCTTGTATGTGTCACTTCTCCAGGGAGACCTGGTTCCCGCTGATAGAAATGTTCGAAACCACGATCTGCACAAAAAGTGTCTGGAGCAATCTCAGCCAGGCCAAGTTCGCACTGGGCAAATGAGGGCTGGGAAAGGCAGCTTTTATTATTTCTGCTGCCCTCAGGGGTGCTCAGGAGCCCTGTTCCCTTCACGCAGCCTGACCTTCGGCAAACCAAGCTCGGCTTCTTGGCTTCTCACCACCGTGCAGGATGAGGCTGTTTCCCCGCACCTGCTTAGGCGCCAGTTGGTCCTGGCGCGAGTTTCGCGCCCTCTGCTGGCCGTTGATGAGCAGCAAACGAAGCTCTGGGCCTACGGTTTAGCGGTCGCTGCCCGCCCCCTTGTGGTCGTCGTACGGAGCTACATGAATTCTTGGGGCCCGGTCTCTGCTGATGGCCCCTGTGTGCTGGGTCCATCCTTGACTGTTCTCTTTCTTGAGACATGACTTTGAGCACGTTTATATTAAATACGCAGAGTAAAGAAATCCTAAAACAAAGTATACTAGTGGTTGCCTATTGCTAAGGAGAGGGAGCAATGGGAGGTGACTGCCTAATGGGTATGGGGTTTCTTTGTAAGTGATGGAAATGAACTGAAATTAGATAGCCATGATGATTGTACACTTGTAAATATATTCAGCTATTGAATTGTACACCTTAAAACGATATGTGTGCACTTTGTGAATTACATATCACTAAAACTATTAATATTTTTAAAGTTAATGAATAAAGACACTTCTTGTTCTTTCCATGCATCCTCCATTCTACTCATGGTATGGCATAGTGGGCTCTATTTGCATTTCGACTGCCAAAATCATGGCATGTAATAAGCTGGACACCAACTGAAAACCAAGAGACTGAAACATGAGTGTTTAGTCCACCGTATTTGCTTACTAATGTATTCACTTTTATTTATGCACTAAGTATGACTATACTCTCTTTTTCCTGCCAGAGATATCGCCTTTGATGATCTGATTAAGCCTTAGGAAAGAGGCGTCTGTAAGATATCTATGGGGTGAGAGAATACCTCACTTGTTTCCTTGGCATGGGTGCCATTCAGGTGACTATCAACATAATTTAATAATCACTGGACTAACAATAATACCAACATGTACCAGATATAGGTAGTTTGAGAGAAAGGTAATCGATGTAAACACATATTATATTTTTTCATGGCTACAAGAGAAGTTATAAATGATCATTTGTAATGTTTTTAAAAATACCAGCCATTTGATTACAAGCAATTTTCCTCAAAATTGGATTTATAATATTTAAAACATTAGGTTGAGAGTGTGGTTGTTACTGGAAGCCTCACTCTCCACTCTGCTTTAGCCTTCTCAATTATCCTGAAGGAGAACAGGCATGACTGGAGCCGAGCACACAGGGGACCGCCAGCAGAGACCCGGGTTCCGAGAATTCATGTGGTTTTGAAAGATGGCCATAAGGGGGCGCGCGGCAATAGCTAAACCGTAGGCCCTTCGTTCGCTGCTCATTAACGGCCAGCAGAGGGCGCCCGACTCGCGCCAGGACCAACTGGTGCTTCGGGGGTGCGGAAAACGCCCTCATCCTGTGTGAGAAGCCGAGCTTGGTTTGCTGCAGGTCCAGCCGCACAAAGAGGACACCACCCAGGTCTCACGACCCCGTAGGGGCTGCAGACATGGTGAGTGAAAAGCTTCTTTTCCCAGCCCTGACTTGCCCAGTGGGGACTTGGCCTTGCTGAGAGCTCCCCAGACAATTTGCTGAAATACTAAGCACAGAACCTCCCATTTTCCGGACTTTCCCCATCCTTTTATTGTTGTCTTTCCAATAGACCATTTTAGAGAGACATTTTGACAAAACTATCGATTTCTTGAGGCGTTTGAGGCTCAAAACCATTACATGCTGTTCTAATTTGTCATATTAGGGACTATTTCTGGAGAGAAATACCAACACAAATTCAAAGGAGGAGAAAACATATATCCACAATCGGGGCAAAATATACAAATATTGGGACCTTCCAGTACAATGAGTTTGGGACACAGGCTGCTGCGCCCAGTAAACCGTGTAACATGATCACTTTTTTAATGGAAATAATGGATTCTGCAACCTCATGTCCCACCTGCCACTGTTGTTCCTTATCACACAGCTGGCCACGGGCATTTCTATATCAATATCATCTTTTTTCCAATTGATAATTTCAGAAGCTAGATAATATTCAAATGTTTCTTTTGTCCATGGACCACATCTGTCATACAATCAAAAAGTAAACAGAAGTATACTGCTTCTTAATTCACATTGGTATTCCATATCTAACATGATTTCCTAGTAGCATGATCTATTTATTTTGAATTTTATTACATGAATAAGCCAAAGATCCCTTTCTATCATATACTATATAATTACCTTTACAGATTGTACTTCTTATATGTACAATACATTTTTAAAACATTACACCATTGAGGTCAAACAATTTTCTTGTAATCTTCTAAGAAGTAAATCATGTCTGGCACAAAACATGACATCTAAAAATACTCCTGGTTGTCCTGCTATTTTCGTTTCTTGGATTTTATCATTTTTCTGGAAAGCATCATTTTTAAAATTCCAGGTTGAATGTCTTAAAAATCTATTTTAGAAAAGCATGATGAAACATAGACCTATAATGGCTGGTGGCCTTTTAACCTTTAATAATGCAATCGAGCCAGCCAGTGTGAACTGTCTCCATGGCATGAGCTTCCATTCTGAAGATAAGCACTCAATAGGGAGACCTCACTGTCAAGTTCAAAGTTAAACCAGAGATATAACAGGTAAAATACTTATGCCTTATCCTGCTTCTAGGACCCACACAGATCAGCACATGAAGACCGAAGGACTCAACTAAGCTGAAGGCCAACTGCACGCACCGAGGACAAGGTCGGCGTGAGGAAGACCTGTGAGCACGAGCTGAAGCCCTGACGACCCAGAGAACCACAGAGGACTTGACCAAGCCAAAGGCCAACTGCACGCACCGAGGACAAGGTCCTCCCGCACGATGTCATAAAGGTCGGCGTGAGGAAGACGCAGGGCACTTACAAAGAGGGATATTCCAGCCCGAAACGCCCCTGCGGGACGGTCCCGAAGCTCCCAGAGAGGACCCGCTCCTGCGTCACCTGGATGGAAGCCTGCCCTCCACAGTGTCCCTGTCATTCACCAGCAGGTGACTTGGCCATCCCAAGCCTTCTCACTCTCTGCCTCATTTCGCCACGATGCCCTGTGGCCGCAAAGGGGACATTCGCCCGGGTGCCGGCTGGCCGGCCTGCCCCTTTGCCCCTTCGCCCCTTCGCCCCTTGGCCCTGCCCCTTCGCCCTGCAAGAACGCCACCGAGCCAGCCCGGGGGAAGAGTCGGCAGGGCAGGCAGGGGCTTCGCTTCCTCAAGGTGCGCACTCAGCGGGGAGGCCTGCTTGTGGGGTTCAAAGGGGAACCACAGGCGAGGCGGACAGCCACGCGGCAGCTGGGCTGATTCCGGGACGCGGGCCGGCCAGCCCAGCGCCAGCACAGCGGAGCCCGCCTCCCGCTCCGTGCGCGCCAGCACCGTGTCCGCGAGGCGCCGACATCGCTCCTGCTCGCGACACCCTTCTGGGCTGAGGTCTGGGCGGGAGGTGCGCCCCCTGCAGAGGTCTAGCAGTGTGTCCCTGGCTTGGAAGTAGGGCCCCACTGCGGGAGCTGGAAAGGAGCCTGAACTCCTGGCGGGGACACTGAGGGGCCTTGTTCAAAGCCGCGAGTGCCACGTGTCCCCCCCACCCCCAGTTTGGCTGACCAGACCGTTTCCGCTCTGCCTTCTCCTTGCCCTGTTGCCAGGGAGAGGAAGAGAGGAGTAAAGCGTCCCGCCTCCCCCTCTTCCAGCCTCACCCGAGGGTGCGGGGCCACGCAGCTGGCCCTGGCCGCTCCCCACCTGGTCCGCTTCACTGTGGGTGTCTGAGCCCTCTCTGGGGTTGGGTGAGGAAGAATATTCTGGAACCGTACACAGGCCACTGAGTAAGAGACGCATGTCGGTGGGCCAGGTGGGTGGCGGCCTGACAGCCTCGTCCCTGCCCGCTCCCCGCGGCTCCCCGCGGCGCCCGGTGTTTCTGGTCCCTTGCGTGTGAGCTGACGAGGCCTGGGGAGGAGGACCTTGCTGCGGGTGGACCCGCCACCAGCAGGGATGGGCGAGGGCTCTTGGGGACAGCGGGCCGCTGTGCCTCACCGGCGTATCCTGTTTCTCCTGCCGCTCTGAGTGCAGGGCCCAGCTGCCCCAAACCCCTAGCTCCAAATGTTGAGAAATAAGAGGCCGCTTGTCCCGTACGCAATGTCTTAGTCTGTTCAGGCTGCTATAACAAAATAGCCCGGACCGATGGCCTATAAACAGCATGAACTTAGCTCTCGCAGTGCTGGAGGATGAAATTCCAAGATCAGGGTGCCAGTGGGCTCAGGCTGTGTGTCTGACGGCCACCTGTTCGCCCCACCCTGACCTCATAGCATGGAGGATCGCTGTTGCCTCCGCGGCCGCTTTGCGAGGGCGCCGATCCCATTGGAGGCGGCTCCGCCTGAAGACCCCACCTGAAGACCCACCTCCCAACGCCATCCCCTGAGGCCTTCGGTTTCAACATATGAGTTTGGGGCGGGGGGGGGAACGCCAACAGGCAGGCCACGTGAGCAATCCCGAAAGCTGGTGGGGACGGCCAGTCGTGTCCCCACCACTGGCAATGTCCTTACGCGCACCCCCTTCACACCGCCGCGTGACGTTAAAGACGACACGGGAGCAGGACGAGGCTGGTTTACCTATGTCGTTGGGTGGAGTTCTACCTCTCACGCAGGGAGGCTTCCGAACGTTTTCTAGTATCTCCTACTGTTCTTCTAGAAATGCGTTAAGCAGGACGATTTTAGGGAGTGGGACCTATGAGCAGGTGCATGAAGAGGCCTAGGCATGGGCAGGTGAGGAAGAGCCCTGTGACCCCCTCCGCGTGACGTGTGAGCAGCATGCGGGCCCCAGGGAGACCGAAGGGGACCCTTCCAGGCCCTGAGCCCCTCGTCCCTGGATCCCTGAATGTCCACCCGCAAACCGAGCCCGGGCGGTCCACCGCACGTGGCCGCCAGAGAAACAGGTGTTGCTAGGAATCCCTGCTGAGGACGGGCGAGGCCGCTCCCCTTCAGAGGACCGCCGGCCTGGGGGCCCACAGAGTGTCACTTGCGTGCAGACGTGTCTCCTAGAGACGTGACACTGGGTGCCTGGGGTGGAGGATGAATTCAGGACGGTGATGGAAAGCATCCTTCAAACTCGTCGGGTGAAGCTGGGTGGCCGGGCACCTCCTCCGTCTGCCGCCCGGAGGCAGCTCTGATGTTTCACAGTCTGTGGGACGGCGCACAGCCTGACGCGGCTTGGTTTTGGACCATGGCTCTTTTTGTCCTTCCCTCTCTCAGTGGACGAAGACCCTGAGATGAGGGGCTCCTCCCGCTGTGAGTTTACCCTTGGCTGGAACCTGTGGCGAACCGGGCCTCGCGTCGCCACGCGCCTCTGCGGATTCCTGGTCCTGGGCTCGGAGACTCTTGTGCCGGAGGCAGGGGACCCCCTGGCTGGGGGATGGTCGCCTGAAACACAGGTGGACCCTGGAACATCGGAGTCCCTGGCATCGGTGACCCCGCCTTTGACCTTCCGGTGGCTGGGTGCAGGGTATTTTGACCTCAAGCCTGCGCTGTCGGCAGAATGTGGAATTCCTGCCCTGCCCTGTTGAGGGAAGGAGGCGGCCTCGTGCGTGAGCACTGGGACGCTGTGCGTTTGGTCCACACCTGTGCCGTGAGGACACCCCTGCGTGGACTTTTCTCGCTGCATTAGCTCCACAAACCACTCGCGCTTTGTGTTTAGAATCTGGCCGGTGACCCACTTGTTCTTCAGATTTCATACCTGCCTTGTCCTGGAGACACCTCTGGTTTGCGGTGGGCCCGGGGCCAGACACAGCCACGGCTCCGTGCCGCCCGCCTCTGGGCCCTGTCCTGCTTTGCAGTGGGGAAGGCCCTGGAACAGAGGTGCCCTTGCGTTTTGAACGTGCTTTTTAATGGAGCCCGTGGCAGGCACTGGGGCACCCCGTCCCCTGGGTTCTCTGCTGATGCCCTGGACCGGGCAAGGGGCTCTGGCTCCTGAGGTGGCAGGTCCCCCGTCGTGCCTCCCCTCTTGGAGCCTGTCCTGCTGAGGTCTCCCGGGGTCTGTCTCTCTTGAACTGGTGATCCATTCTTGACCTGTTTGCCGTCCTTCCCAGCCAGAGCGGCCAGCCATGGCCGTCCTCCCTCCTAACCCGTGGAGCCCCTGAGATGGGCCCATTGCTGTGAGAAGCTGGGTCCCAGGAGGTGGCGGGCAGTGACGGGACAGGGCCTGAAGATGAAGTGGGATGCGCAGGAGGGTCGGTTTCAGAAGCTGGTTGTGGTCTGGGGGTGGAAGGGAAAAGGCAAGTGGGGGTGTGGGTGACAGGTGGCCCTCCGACAGTGTGGGGTCCAGTGGTTACAATGGATCGGGGGCAGAGAGGGCCCTATGTCAGAGGACGCGCAATGGCGAGTGAGGTGTAGGGGGTGCAGCAGAGGGTGGAAGCCAGAGTGGGCGCTGGGTCTGTGGGTGCCAGGTGACAAGGACAGGGTCCCCTGCTCCCCCACATAGTGTCTGATCCGTGGTTGCTCTGCCACAGCCCTCAGAGTAGAGATCTTGCTGTCACTGCTCCAGAAGGTGGCCTTCAAAAGACTTGTGCTGGTGTGTGCGGGAGACGGGGCAGGGAGGGGAGAGGGGTCAAAGTGCGTCGCTCCTGCATCCCTGCCTTCATGGCACCCACATCCGTCACTCGAACCCTGCCTCTGCCGCCCCTCCCTGCCGGTCCAGGCCAGGCTGCACCTGGAGTTCAGCAGGCGAGGTAGGCAGAGGGACACCTGAATTCACAGGAGACTATGGTCACCTTTCCCAAGAGGAAGCTGGTCCTTTTCCGCAGTAGGACCGTTGGGGCAGCTCTCCAAGGTGGGGAGTCCGGACCCAGGTACAGGGGTGATCTCAGCAGCAGGGGGATCTCTCTGTCGCTTCGGGGTCTGTGGCATTTGGCTATCAGCTTTCTGCACATTCAACTTTTCCAGAGAGGTATGACCAAGTCAGTCATCCCGTGTCCAACCACCCAGTCCTCAGGCACACAGCTATGTCCATGACGTACGTGCATGAGGCAATCATCACGGGCCAAGGTTCTCAGAGAGCGCTGGGTTCGGCTTGTCTGTCACGATCCTGTTATCCCTTTGCCACCAGGAAGTCCAAGTTGGAGATTAGTGCATTCACCATACCCAGTAGAAAAGAAGGGAGCGGGCCGAGGCAACCGCTTTTAGGAAAGAAATGGAAGAAAGGTAAGAGCGTGTCAAATGTTCAGTTTGGGTACAGTCCATGAGAAAGGAAGAACGGACACCTGACCGGGGCTGCAGGCTTGATTCCCGTGGCTATTTGGGAGGCGGTCACGGGGTGGTTCACGTGCTGGGCTGCTCGGCATGTCCCCTCCACACTCCTCCTGCTCCTCAGTCAGTCACTCTTCCTTCCACGGCCTGTTTTTCCTGGACATTCTCTCAGCGTTTTCAGAGGGACCTAAGTCTGTTCCGTGGGTAAGAGGACTTGAGAGGAAGCCGTTCAGCGGGTGACTTACGAATTTGCAGGGAGAGAGATGTTTCAAGGGAAACACTGAAGGAATTCTGTGTGACCGTCATACCCAGTCCCCACAGACCCGTGTTAAGGAAACTCACGGTAACGTTGTACTTAGTTTTTCAAGCAGCACGGGTCAAGAATGGACACATAGACATTTGGTCTGCGAATGTAAATCTAGTCGTATTACTTCCATGATTCAATTGTTTCCTGTAGTTCTATGAATAAAATTCGACCCTTTGGCGTTGAACCACTGACAATTTCCTTGTTCATGTGTTGTTACACGTTGTACTATTTAATGACATAAAATCATCCCTAGTAAAAGTGTACAATTCAATGACTTTACTAAATGTATATGGTTGTGCAAGCATCACCCTGAGTCCGTTTTAAAACACTTTCATCATGCCGAAAAGTCCCTCGTGCCTATATGCGGTCAGGACTCACTCATATTCCCAGATCAACGCAAACACCGACCCAATCTGTCTCAATAGTTTTGAGTTTTCCAGAAATTTCACGTAGGTCCAATCATGTAATACGCAGTCTTTTCTGTTTAGGTTCTTCCGCTTAACGAATTGTTTTAGAGCCATCCATGCTGTCGCATGCATTCAGCGGCCCACTGCTACTTCTTGCTGGGGGATGCCGCGCTCTTTAGGATATACGACATTCACCAGTTGATGGACACTTGCGTTGTTTCCAGGTTTTTAAATTTTATCTTGTTTTCAGGTTTTAAATCTTAAATTTCTTTTCTTTACAATTCATTTGATTATCGTTCCTGTTTTTTCCACGTTGGGCACTCCAAGTGATCAGAAGATACCGGAACAATGCTTGTGTCTGAAAGAATACCTTCTTAGCTTCCTAATTTGCAAGGATTTGTGTGGGATTTTACTTTTACTTCTTCCACTGATTTCCCAGGAATAATACCAATTCTCAAGAAGGTCGGTAGTAAGGAAACACATCCATTCAGTTTTTATAGACAAAATTACTGGAGTGTATGTCAATAGCACTCTTCTCTCTCAGGAAAAATTGTCATCAGGTAGTTTCTCTTTTGACTCTTTCGTTACTTTGTGAAGAAAGGAAGCAAACAGTCCTTGAACAGCGGTCCAGTGTGGAAACACGAGAGACTGGAGCGGGGATGAGAAAAGCAGGAAGCTCCAGAAAATCAGATCCCTAGACCCCGATAATGGTGGAGAGAAGCCGAGATTAAGGCCAGATACGTGTGTCCATGGCTCTACCAGCTGAGCCATCCTCTCGGTCTGGACTTGAGGGGATGTTTGTGGGAGCGCGAGCTATCTTGGGCGTATCAAAGTTGCCACAGAGGCTGGGCCCTGGGGACTGCCCTTGGAGGCTGGGGGCAGCGGAAGACGGGTCGCGTGGGGGTGGGGCCGCTGGTGCCCTGGAACTGTCTCGCAGCCTGATCTAATCAACTTCACCTCAAGCTCAGCCTGATCTAATCAACCTCACCTCAAGCTCTCAGAGACAAGTCCAGGGCACTCCCTAATGTCCCTTTCTTCAGGGACAATCCGAAGGGATGGACGCACAATGGGAAACACATCTGTCCTTCTGGGGCTCAGATTACTGGGGCTTTAATTGATCTGGACCTTTTCGGCCATGGATGTTTTCATGCTTCATTTAGGTGAAAACTCCTTACAGAGCTATGCAGAAATACCTGAAGCGATGACTTTCGTCTCTATTTCACACGCATGCCATTTACAACATTACACACATGTGTATCATTTGTTTTTGGTTTCTGTCTTGTCCTGCATGGCAGAGAACGGCGGTGGTTCTTTGGGTTTTACTTGAGATTAGCTTTCTTCAAAGTGAACGCTTAGAAATGGTTATGGACTGGCTGACTTGCGTCTCCTCAAACTTCACACGCTGAAGTCCTCACCCCCTGTGACTTCAGAATGTGACTGTATTTGGAGACGGGATCTTTAAAGAGGTCATCAAGTCATTAGGGTGCATCCTACTCTAAAATGGCTGGTGTCCTTTGAAGAAGAGGACATTTGGACAGGCACACCCAAGAGCGTATGAAGACACGGGGAGAAGATGCCCCTCCAGAGCCGAGGAGAAGCTGCAAAAGAGGTCAGCCTTGCCCACAAATAGACCCAGGAACTCTAGCCTCTAGCACTATGAGAAAATAAATGTCTGTTGTTTAGGCTTTGTTTGTGGTGCTTTCTCATCACAGTTCTAGCAAACGAATACGGAAGCCTACTTGCCCTTAAATCAGAAGAGCTATGTACTCGATATTTTAGTGTTGGAAATAAACACACGTTTTGATTCATGGTAAATTTCTTTAGTATTGTAAACCTTTACCACGTGATTAAGTCAATGATTTCCTTGCAATTGTTCAGATACCTCCTGAATTGTCTGTTTATCCATGTATTTCCCTGTTTCGGTGATTCTTCTTTCCTACATTCATAATTGTATCAACTTTATACATTTAATTGACATAGATGCAAGGCACCTGTAAATGCTTACCCACGTGTACCCACGCACGTCATCACCAGTCAAAACGCAGGAGATTTCTAGTGTGTCATTGGGCATTTCGGTACCTGCACACACCACCCCACCAAAACACTGACCCCAGACTCTTCTTTCAAAGGAATTCATTTTGAGAGTTACATTGAGGCGCAGATCTAATCTTCTGTTTACCAGAGTTTTCTTCTACTTCCATTGCACGCCAATCCTTCTGGGATCTTCATTAACTTACTTACCCTTAGGAATAGAATGACTCGGTAAAGCTGGTTTTTAAAGTTACCTAGTTATTTTAAATAACTAATTATTGTTGACATGCGATTTTATTTGACATTAGTTTCAGATGTGCTGCGTGGTGGGCATACATACTTTACAAAGTGATCCCGCCTGATTAGTCTAGTACCCACCTGACACTATATATAGTTATTACAATATTATTGACTATATTCCCTCCGGTAAAGTTTCTCTCTTTCTTTCTTTTTTTTAATATGACCATCATTGTGCTTAGCTGTGAACATATGTTCTTTTAATCCTTCACTTCTTCAACCTGTGAGTAGAGGTACTCTTGTGTTACAAAAGAGAAAACACATGCTGGAGGGGTGACTGCCGGGCCCCAGGGAAGCCCTTGGGCCCTCTTAGAAGGGAGTATTGCTCCCAGGAAATCTGTCCTTTGAAGAGAAGTGGAAATATCATCTTCTCTATGAAAAATGGAGAAAGAAGGGAACGTGAGAACCAGAAGGGCTCCCAGAAGAGATTGGAGTGGAGATGGGAGTAACAAGAGGCTCCAGAAGATTCGACCTTCACTCAGCCATTGCAGTGAGTAAAAGCCAAGGTGAAGGCCAGAACGGAATCCTTGTGGTAGAGTGCTCCGCCAGCTGAGCCTCCCCTGGGTTGGGAATCTCAGAGTGTAAATAGACACGGGACAATGTCTAATCGATGCGGAGCTATGCTGGAAAATAGTGGGTACCTGTAGGCATGCTGGCCCTTGGGGGAGGGGCCATGAATCATACTGAAAAGCAATGGAGCCTGGTATAATTAACTCACATTCCAGAGAGAGCACCGAGAACGCTCACTACTCTCCTCTTGACAACCCACGGAGATCACCAGGCATAGCCGGGGGGCCAAGGGCTCCAGCCACGAAAGATGGAGAAGCCCCAATGGCACCTTTTGCAGACAGCAAAACGGCCAAAAAATAGACCACAGAGAGAAGCTGAAGGGACTACTATCCCCAGCATAAGGGAGAAAAAAAGGGGGGGGGGGCTGACTCGCCATATCTAAACTTAAGAGAAAAGGGGCAGCTTTTAGGGATGGGTGTGTGGAGAGATGGCGACCAGGCCTGAGTGGCAAACCGAGCCCCAGGTGGAAGGCAATGACCCAGGCGATATGCACACAAAGCCCTAAAGGGCTTCTCGCTGGTTCCCTAGACAGCGAGTATCTGGCCTCCAGATCCTCCAGTGATAGTAAGCTTGCGGGGTAGAGTTGGGGAGGGAGGTGGAGATAATTATGGCAATGAGTCTCATTGACACTTAGGTCCTTTGGTGCAAGGAGGTGGAAGGGCAATAATATCCTGAGTGTGTGTAAATGGTGCCTTCTTTCTGATGAAGAGATGCAGCGTAGAGAGAATCCATCCGTGCCCTGGACAAAGCCCTCTGCACATGACGGGTGACACTCAGGCAGGCAGCTTGCATTACGAGGGCCCTCCCTCCGTCTTAGGGAACAAACCCACGCACAGTTTGGATTGTGAAAGCCCCAAGTGGAGAACAGGGGTCCTCCTCCACTATGGCCCACTGGCTGAATAGGTGCTGCTGCTTGTTTTGGAAACAAAAACCATGAGTTGGGAGCCTAATCACAAACTTTTGTTCTGTAGACACAAATGGGAAAAGGGGCGCTAGAAACAAAGGACAAAGATTGAACTTTTGCTGAGATCCACACTTAGCACAGCGCTGATTGGCTCTGCTTGCTGCCATGCAGGAAAAGCTGCCTGGAAATTAGCAGCCGAAGAGTCGCAGGTACCAAGAGAGTGGGCCGAATACCCACCAGGTGCCTAGTCCCATCATGCCACTTCTCGCTCTTGGGTGTAGTCTCAACTCCGTCCCCACCCCCACAGCAAGGGCATGACCCAGCAGGGCATGCTGGGACACTAATAAAAGGCCAGGCCCTGTGGCCCCCTGCTCATTCCCTGATTCACTCCTCAGGCCTCCAGACCCCTGGCTCGGGTAGGAGGCTCAGGTAGGAGACAAAATGGGAGGCGCGACGAGGGCCAGAGGCCGTGTCCAGGAGAACTCAGGGAGCCGAGGTCGCTCCCACCGGGAATATGACAGAACTTGCTCCAGAGGAAAGCTCTCCTACGGAGAGAAAGCAGACTGGCATCGCTGTGAGAGACAGAGAAAGAACATGAAGGGACTGCAGGTGGCTCCAACAGCAGAGGAGGTAGGATCTTTTTTTTTTTCCATTGTGATTGGATTAAGGTAATGTTGGGAGGGTTTGGAAGACACGGAGATGGGGCTGGGGTGGGCAAGCCGCAGGTTCCAGAAGGTTAGACCTTCACACCTCTGAAGGTGGCGAGGGAAATCCAGGGCCAGATGCCTGGTGGTTGTGTCGCTGCCAGCTGAGCCAGTGTGGGGGGCTTGTCCTGACGGTGTGTTTCCTGGAACAGGTGCGCCAGGCACATCCCTGGCTGCGGGAGGCGCTGGGGTAGTGGGCATTTGGGAGGAAGCAGCATTGGGGGCTGGGGCTCTTGAGGACCTGGGTCTGACTTGGAACCTCCTCTAATCCACTCTCCCCCACACTCCCAGAGATAGGTCAGGGGCCCCTCACTCCCCGCTGTCCTTTTCTTCACCCACAGCAATCAGCAGGCAGAGCCAGGTGGCCAAGGGCTGCAGGCGCACGCGGCGGAGAAGCCCCGCTGGCTCGACTTGCAGTCTCAGTAAGGAACACGGACACCCAGAAGAGCGGTGGAGCCGGCAGCCATCCCCAGCCCAAGGGAGAGGAAAGGACAAGCCTGACTCCACCAGAGCAGGACGTCAGAACAGAGGAGGTGGGTTTCTGGGCTGTGCCTTTGTAGGGGTGCGGTGCGTGGACGCCTGTCCTGAATGGCAAGCCAGCATCCACAGGAGGTCGGGGACAGACACTGCCCCTGGCGAGGTGCTGCGAAAGCCGAAAGCCGTGAAGGGCTGAGAGAATGAGGTCCAGGACTTGGCAGTGGGTCCTGCCAGATCCTATTAGGGGCCACCTGAATCAGGCGTGGTGCGGAGTGGGGGAGGGGGGAGGGGGTGATGGAGTCGCGACTGGGAAGGGGCCCTGGGGACATTTGGCGGCAGCACACACTCACCGGAACACCTTCCCTTTTCCCTCCAACCCAAGCAGGTGTTGGCCACCCTCCCCCGCAAGTCAAGGACAGGACGACCCCGCCCAGAGGGCCAGTGAAGACCACCAGTCGCAGACGCAGCCAGGACAGCCGCGAGGCCAGACCCTCCTCCCAAAGCGCCGCCGCCGACACCTGTCGCCCGAAGTCCGCGAAGTCCCGCGTCCCTGACGGCCCTCATGTCCAGGCTCATCAACCAAGTGGACGCGCTGGACGTGGCCTTGGACGACCTGCGGGCCCCGGGGGGCGCCTTCCTGCGGGTGCCTGCCCGCGGCGCCACGGAGCCCACGGCCTCGCAGCGCGCCTGGCTCAGCTGGCAGCTGGCGCACGCGGGGGCCAACCTGCACTGGGCGCTCTCCGCACTCGACAGCCTGCTGGCTGCGCGGCCCGGCCTCACGTGCCAGCAGCCCTGCATGCCAGGTGCTTCGTGGCCTTAGCGGACGCGCGCCAGTCAGCGCCCTCGCGCTGTCCCTTCTGCCCCAGAGCCCATGCGGACTCTGCGCTTCCAACTGCCCGTGCAAGCGTCCGTGGCAGCATCTTGCACACCCAGGCGACTGGCTTCCCTTCCACGGCCCGGCAGAAAGCACCTGTCCGGGAAACAGGGTTAGGCAAGGACTAGACGTCAGCTCCTAGCGAACCCCAGCTCGGGATCCACAGGTCCAGGTTTCCAGCAGACAGCCTGGAGGGGGAACATAACAGAGGAAGCCCTTCTTTTAGGGGCTCAGATTACCGGAACTGTCATTGGTCGGACGTTTGCGTCTGCCCTTAGTGAATGTTTTCATGCTTTATATGAAAAATAAAATCCGTAAAGGAAACCTAAGGTGTGTTTGTGTGTGTATTCATTTATTTATTTTCATCACAGCCTGTGCCTCCTCCTAGGCAGCTGTATCTTTTTTAAAAAATTAATTAAGTTTTTTGATGACATTGGTTCACAAAATCTAATAACTTTCAGCTGTACACTTTAACAGTAAGGCGCGTGGCGTGTGTGTGCGCGCGTGCGCGTGTGTATTTACACTGTGTGTTCATCTCCTACAGTTAGATTTCTTTCTGTCACCGCATATTTGACCCCCTTTACCACGTCTTTCTCCCCCATCCTCCCCCACCCCCTACCCTCTGGTAACCACCAATCTACAGTCCATGTCCGTGAGTCTCTCTTTGTCCTGTTCGCTTGTTGCCTTTAGGTCTATATCTCACTTATAATTGACTTGTGATTTTCAACATTTTCTGTCTGGCTTATTTCGCTTGGCATGTTTACCTTGAGGTCCATCCATGTTGGAAATAGCAGTATTGCATCTCTTCTTCTGGCTGAGGAATATTCCATTGTGTACAGTACCACGGCTTTCTTATCCACTCATCTGTCATAGGACGCTTTGGTTGCTTCCATGTCCTGGCCACCAGGAATAACGCTGCTGTGAACGTCGCTGTGGAAATATCCAGCTGTATCCTTTCTACTTTTACTTGAGAATGGATTTCTTCAAGATGAATGCATTGAAACCCACCTGGAATCAAGCATTTACCTCTAATGAGCACTCTGAGTGACTTGGGGGGTGCTGTTGTTGAAGCATCTTTGATTCTCAGTCCATTAGCTTCTATGTAAGTCACAATCAATTTCCTGAATATTTTAAACCTTTGTCTCTGTGAATGAGCAGATACTCTTGGGGTGACTTGTTAGCCTCTCAAATCTCTTATTTATTTATTTTCATTTCAATAATCCTTGTTTTACCCTATGCTTTTGCACTGTATCAAGTTGACAGATTCATTGATGTACCTACAAGGCACATGGTGTAAGCTCACATACACGCAAAAATGCTTACAGTCATGTAAACTCTCTGCCACTACCACTGCAGTCCACAGGTAGAATATTTCTACCATGCCACTGTGCAAATCTCTACCCACCCCGCACTGCCAAAAACTGAGCTGATGCTTTTTGCTTGCAAAGGATGTCTCTTTACAGTTGTATTGAGCATTAGATCTCATTTTCTCATTTTGCTGTGCTCACTCTTCAACTTTTCTGCTTTCATTGCACACCAAAAATCCTTCTGTGCCCTACCTCTCTCAGTGACATGTAACAGTAAACTCAATAAGCAAAGCTACGTTCTCTCTTTTAAACCCGTCATTGTGCAGCCTTTTCTTCTGGCTTTCATTGCCTCTCTTTAATAAATGTCCTCCCAGATGCAACGGAGAGAACAGGCTCTGAGAGGTTCTCTCACACTGAAGATTACAGAAAGGTTAACATAAGGTTCAGGTCAGGCATTCTTCAGTTCCAAAGCCTGTGCTCATTATCTACAGTTTGCCTCAAAGTCTCATTACTGATCTGTGACTGGCAACGAGGTATGATGTGTAGAACAGGATACCCAGGGTCGCCAGTGGAATGCGATAACGGGGTCTATGTGGAATTCTGCTTAGCACAATTGATGATAGAAGACTGGGAAAAGCATCGTTTGAGAATAAATGGGAAACATACTCCTGTGATTTGTTGGACAAAAACAAACAACGAACAAACAAAAAAAACTTTTAGTTGTGTGTTTTTTTTTTTTTTTTAAATCAGTACTGGGACGGGGAGACTAGGCAGAAAGTGTCCTGAGATTGGGCGGCCTAGGGAATCGTTCTTACCTGCTCAGCAAAAATGCACTGAGAATCTATTCAAGAAAAGACTGAGAGGGGAAGAAGAATAGATACAACCACTTCTGACAGAGGGATACACAGCGTTTATTCACCTAAGTGGGAGGTGCACACAGGGAATGTTTGATTCTAGAGAACATGTTTTCACCAGCCTTCTGTCCCATTGGAAACTGTAGCAGGGTGACTAAAAGTGTACCTGCCTGTCTCCACTCTTTCCCCTTTCCTAGCATAGCACAACAACCTGGTCTGCACATAGTAAAAGCTCAACAAATAATTGTTAAATCAATGATGCTGATCCATGAACTAGTGCATTGAGAAATTATTGCAGCTCCCGTTTGATTATTTGGATGAAACATATCCATCAAACCTGGGTTCTGACTGAGGAGTGATGTGTTCACACAATCTGCTGCTTATTTTTTTTTCTCATTGTTCTTATAAATGAAAAACATATCATATATTTCAAAGATTAGTCTTCTCTCCCTATAAAAGAATGCTATCTGCCCAAACAGGCTTTTTGTCCTTTCTCTCTCAAATTTCTCTTTTTCTCCTAGCTGTCTGGAGTCTGCGCTAGGCATTGCGATTCCCGGTTTCCTGTCAGCTGGCTGAACTGAGTGATCCGGCAAAGCAACTCCAAAATCTTTGTTCGCGTAGTGAAAACCCGGGACGCCGGGGGCAGAGTGTCAGGCACAGTGACGCACTCTGCAGTGAGTCACTGAGCCAGGTTTTGCCGCTCGCCTCTGACGACTGAGGGCGCTCTGAAGAAGCCCCTGGACATCCGCCTCGGAGCCCGTGGGTCGCCGCGGGGTCTCCTCTGTACGGCAGGCTTTGGTCAAGATGGCGGCGCCCATGCATGATGCCCAAGGGCGCCGCCATCGCACCTGCAGGACCCTTCGTGGTCGCGCTCGAGTTGGCCGCCATGTCGGCCTCCGCTTGAGACCCGATTCTGACAAAGCCTGAGGCCGCGGACTGGCGGGGGCGTGCGAGGACCACCAAGGAGGCCGGGCGTCCACCAGAGATGGCTGTGTCGGAGACTGGGGGTAGCGCGGCGGTGAGCACGAGGGTGGGGCCTGGGCGGTCTGGTGGTCAGAGATGGTCTCTTTGGTGGACAGTAATTGGAACGTTCCTGTAGGCTGTAAAGATACGTGGTTTGGGAATCGAAGTCGATGCTGAAGGGCCTTTTGCGGGGTTAGCGTTCTGAGGCATCGGTGGAGTCGTAATGGGGGGGAGGGGTCTGTGCGGTCAGTGAGTGCTTCAGTTTTAAGGAATCAGTGTTTTGAGGGATCTGCCGTGACACTGATGGGGCGGGCGAGTTGGGTCCGTGACAGTCACGAAAGGTCAGTTTGGAAGGCTAAAGGGATCAGAAATGAGGCTTTGTGGTGTGTCAGAGATTGGGGAGGTCTGTGGGGGTCTGCGATTTGGGATGTCTATGGGAGTCAGGGATTATGGTGGCTGTGGTGGTTACAGACTGGCTTGTCTCTCTCTTTGTGCAGAGGTGCAGGGAGATCAGCTAGGAAAGTTTATTGCAGTAGTTCAAGAGATGATGATGGTTTGGAAAGGGTTGAAGCAGTGAAATGGAAAATCAGAATCGGAATACATCTGGAGATGAGCCAATAGGGCTTAGTGATGAATTGATATGAAACATGGAGGAAGAAAAGAATCAAGATTTACATTTAGACTTTTGGCCCGTGGATCTGGATAGTTGGTGGTTCTATCTTCTGAAAAAGGGTTATGTTGGAGAAGACCAGATCTGGTGGATATAAATGGGAGCCAGGGTAGATGACAGTGGTTCCGTTTTGCCATGTCAAGATGCCCATTACATGTCCAAGTAGAGATGTTGGGTAGCCGGTTAGATATATCAATTTAGAATTTAGGAGAGATCTGGGCTAGAGAATCCATATATGAAAGGCATCAGCATAAAGACGGTGTTAAAAGATGTAAGATTAGATGAGATAACCTAGGGGGAGAAGGCAGATAGGGAAGAAGAGAGTGCCAAGGACAGAGTTCCTAGTCACTGACATAGGGGGGAGAGAGAGAGTTAGAGTGAGAGAGAGAGAGAGAGAGAGAGAGAGAGAGACAGAGACAGAGACAGAGACAGGGAGAATATGAGAATATGAGGAGTAGCCATTGAGGTAGGAGGAAAACTGTGAATGTGGTGTTGAAGAAGCATAGAGAAGAAAGTTTTTTGGGACAATGGGAATAATCAGTTGTGTCACATGCTATTGTGAGACTACAGAGAATTTGACTTTAGCAAGATGTAGCCCAATGGGTATTTTGATTTATTATAGCTCTTTTAGTGGAGTAATGAGGGTAAAATCCTGTTGGGATGAGTTGAAAGAATGGGAGGCAATGACGTAGAGACAGCAAGTATAAACAACATTAGGAGTTTTGCTGGTAACGGGAACAGAGAAATTGACAATGGATGGGACATGAAATTTAAGAAGGTTTCTTCAGATTGGTGGTAATAAGGCAACTTCATATGTCAATGGGAATGATCCAGTAAAAAGGGGAAAATAGAAGTTACAAAAGAGAACAAGGTTAATTGCAGGGGTGAAGTCCTTGAGGAAGCGGTTGAGGATGGGATCCAGAGCATAAGTGCACAGAGTGGCCTTGGGTGAGAGAAGGGACAGTTCTTCCATTTTAACAGAAGGGAAGACAGATTATATGGGTTTGGAAAGAAGCTGGTGGAATTGGTGGTAAAAAAGGAAAGGTAATTCTCATCCATTTGCATTTATTTTCTCTTTGAAGTTTAAGGCAGATTCCTTAGCGGAAGGTAGGTAGATGTTGGAGGTTTCAAAGAGAAAGAAGAGAATGTTTGGAATAATCATTTTGGAAAGAGGAATAGGAAGCTCACAGTACGGGATGCCCATTTGAGATGTGTGGTATAAATTTAAAGTGAGCCAGTCAGCACAGTTGCTTGATTTGTCTCTTGAAATGTTCAACTGCAAAGTTGCAGGCAGATATTAAGAAGAGAGTTGGGTTTGAGCAAGGTTGAGGCTAGTTAGGTAAGTACAGTGGAGAAGAGGGGCAAAGAAGTTAAAGCTGTTTTCAGTGGAGTGTTTTGGTTAGAACAGGGAATCTAAATAAGATAGAAGTAGAATAAGGCTATGTGGCAATGGAAGATTGTTGAACAAAGGGGATTTGGTGCTAAAGTTTTCAATGATTGAGGCAGCATTCCTGGGCAGGAAAGTTGACATAAGAGGCCTAAAATGGCAGTTCTTTGAAAGGCTTGCTTGCAAAGTTGACCTTCGGCTGACATCTGAGAACTTAGATTTCAGGAGGTTCCCATCATTCCCAGAAGTGATGAGTGATTCCCAACAATAAAATGTGCCTAAACTACGTGATTGATGTGGGTTATGCTGAACACCTGATTTCCTTCCGGGAAACACTTCCCTGGTAAACAAAACTTCGCATGTTATCACAGCTCATTTCTGGAGGAATGAAGTATGTAGTGTGACTCTGCTGGGAGAGGACTCGTGGATACTTGTGCCTGGTCTCTTCTGCACTTTACCCCATGCACCTTTTTTTTTTTTTTTAAAGCTGATTTTCCTCTGTATTCTTTTGCTTACAAAGTAATAGCTACGAGTGCAACTATACGCTGTCCTGTGAGTCCTAGTGAATCATCGTACCAGAGGGTTAATGGGTTAAAGTCTGGAGATGCTCTCAACAAGATCAGGATTAGGAAGGGTGAATAAAAAAATGCAAGTTATCATTGTTCTCATCTGGCCCTGAGAGACGTGGGTCGTGGACAGAGAAAAAACTCAACCTCCACAGGGGAGTTTGTAAGGGAGTGGGACCTCAGGAGACAGATTTCAGTTAAAGCAAGCAGATAAAGGGAATGGCTAAAGAGGTTGAGGGTGCAGTGGGGTTTGCTGGCAGTGATTAGGATTCTCTAGAAGCCACTGTTTGAGAGTTCAGTTGGTGTCAGCGACTGGGAGTTGATAGGATCAAGGATTTGGGGTCATAGCAGAAATAGCAATTGATGTGTTCCATGGATATTAATAGTCAAGGGACCTGTGGAAATATGTGATTGGAGTGTCTGTAAAGGCAGGTAATTGGAGAGATCTGTTGACGAGGAAGCTATTTGGGATCCATCATTTGGGGATTATAGGCTTAGCGAGTAGGGCAGGCTATCCCAGCTCAGTGATTGGGAGACCAGTGACAGTCAATGATGGGAGTATTAGGGGTCAGAGACTGGAGGTAGGTGAGGTTAGAGATTGGTGACACATGCAGCTAATTGATTGGTAGTCTGTGGAGGTAAGGAGTTATCTTTAAATGTTAAACGAACATGTTTGAACATATACTTAATAGTATTAAAATTGTCCGATAGCTGTGTCATTCTCCTCTTACCTCCAATAAGAGAACTTTAACATGCTTTAATTTCTCCCATGGGCCCAATCTCTACCAGTTATATTCCTGCTTATTTTTCTTACATCATACCTCTTGATTTTAAGGTTACTTTTATATTAATTGCACAAGAACATTATTAAATTACTTGGATGTAACTAGACATCTACAGGTTTTATTATTCATAGCATATTATTAAGCCTTTCCAAAATCTTAATTCTGATCCAATTTTCCTTCTTTTAAAAATTATTTATGTTCTTCTTCTCCTCCTCTTCCCCCACCCCACCTTCCAGGTTTCTCTCTCCCTCTCTCCTTCTCTTCATTTCTAAAGTACATAGGCCATGTACTTTCTGAGTCCTTACATGCTTAAAATACCTTACTTTTGCTTCTAAATATAAGTGATTTTTTGACTGGTTATAAAAATCAAGAGTCTCAAGTTTCCCACCTCAGAACTCCATAAACACTACTCCATAGTCTTTTGTTATAGCAGAAAAGAAAAAACTGATTCTGTGTCTTTTCTTCTTTTCTTTTTCTTTTTTCCTTTTTCTTTTTCTTTTTTTGGGGGGGGGTAATTGTCTTTCTCTCTGATAATCGTTTGATTTTTTAAAAATCCCCTTGAATAAACAAATTTATAATAGGAACTGTTTTAGTACCAGCAAAGTACCATAGACTCAGTAACTTATGAACAACAGAAATTTATTTCTCATAGTTCTGGAAGCTAGAAGTTCAAGATCAGGGTGACAGCATGGTTGGGACTGGTGAGAACCCTCTTCCAGGTTACAGACTCGTCATATCCTCACTTGGTAGAAAAAGCAGGGAGAGGAAGCATGGTCTCTTGTGACTCTTAGAAGGGCACTAATCCTATTCATGAAGATTTCACCCTCATCTAGGCTGGGATTGCCTGCCCTACTCACTAAGCCTATAATCCCCAAATGACAGATCCCGAAAAGCTTCCTCATCACTAATTACCTCTCAAAGGCCTTATCTCTTAAAATATCACACTGAAGGGTAGGGTTTCAACATAACAATTTTGGGGGGCACAGACATTCAGTCCATAATTCTTCATATTTCTCATATGGTTTTTGTTTCTCAAAAAAAATGCAAACTTGTGTAAAGAATAGATGTCCTATATAACATCATGATCAACAGTGAGTGGTCAAGGTAAGAACAAGTCATTATTATCTTGTCCTAATCACTCACTAATGTGGATAACATTAGATTAAACAGGACTGTGCTATTACAGGTATCAGTAACATTCAAGACGTGACTATGGCCGTTACCCAGAAAGAATGGGAGCAACTAGATCCTGCTCAGAGGAACCTGTACAAGGATGTGATGCTGGAGAACTACGGCAACCTTGCCTCAATGGGTAAGGACAGTTTCTTTGTAATTCAAAATATGTCCACTGTGATACTTCCCTCTGGAGCCCTTCCAAGTTGACACTGATTTCTGAGTCGAGGAGTTTTAATGCCTTTTGGGTACTAGGCAGCATACCTGTGCCCCTCCCTCCAGAATAGAAGGTCTGCTCAGATGGGGTACTTGGGCTTCTGCATTGTGGAATTTCAGAAGCCATATCTTCTTTATCCTTTAAAGGCTCGGAAGCGTAAACATTGGGGCTTGATTTCTGGGATGTTTGTTGTTCCAACATTCCATGTCTACCATTTCTCATGAGCAGGATACCCGGCTGCCAAACCAGACATGATCTCCAAGTTGGAAAAAGGAGAAGAGCCATGGCTGGGGAAGGGGAAAAAGGCCAGACAGGGTGGTCCGAATGAAATAGCAAGACCCAAGCAAACAGAGGCCAATGGAAGTAAGTTCTGGTTTTTTGGTGGTAACTTTGAAATTTTATTCTGAAATTCTTCTTAAAGACCCCAGAACCTTCTTTCTTAACCAGGAAGTAGCAATAGAGAAATATCAGAGTCTCCTGAGGGAAGAGGAGTTCAAAGTACAAGCTTCTTTAACCTTGGAGGTTCAAATATTTGTTTCTTCTACAAACCTGTCTGTGTGAGAAGTTCTCAGATGAGGTTTACTATATCCACAAAGCCAGTGTTACTTAAGGGAGTTTGCTTCTATCACTTGTATCAGTCAGCTTGGGCTAAGTTATGCTCCATTAAGAATGACCCAAAATTCTTAGTGACTGACAAAAAGAAAGATTTGTTTCTCGCTCAGGCTGCGGCTTATTTCACATCATCTTGTGGACCTACACGGAAAGAGCAGTGCCTGTTTGGCAAATTCAGGTGTCATGGCAGAAGGAAAGAAGAGTGAGTGGAACCACACGATGACTCTTAAAATCACTGATGGCAAAGTGGTGGCTATTTCTTTCTGCTTACGTTTTAGTGGTTCCTTGGTTAGAGCAGATCACCTGACCACTCCTGAATTCAGCAGGGTAGGAATATATAATCCTTCCACAGGGAAGATTCATGTGGCCACGTAGTGGGCCTGAGAGGTGTACTACTTCCTCAGGCTGCCACCCAGTCACGTTGTGTTAGGGAAAAAGGTGAAAACCAGGACCCTAACTCTTCGGTACTAGCCCCCCAGATGCCTACGTGACCCTTCGTACAGCCATCCTTCCTCATCCATGTTCTCCATTGCTCAGCTTTCAACGGAGCTGTACTCTGAATTCCATTCCTGTTTCCCTTATTTAAAGCAGAGCTTTTTAAGAATTATCCTCCCTTTGCCTAATAGCCTTAGTATTTCTCTGAGTATTTCATCAAACTCTGAGACCCTCATATATGACATTTTCTTATACATTCAGACATACTTCGATCTGTCACAAATCCCCGGTGTGATGCTCCTGACTCTAATTACTTTACATGTTTCTCCTTTCACTGTGAAATGCCCTAAACCTGTGCTCTACAATGCATCAACATTTCCTTTTTTCCCCCCTTAACCTGTGTCAAATGCCACAGAATTCAAGTCTCTATAAAAAAATTCTGACTTTCAAATGACCACTGCTTACCTTTCAGTGGTTACCTAATGGTTTTAGTCCGCCTGAAATTCTTGCCCTAGCTCGAATTAGATCACTGAATCTGATTTTATCATCTAAGTGCTTCTTTACCATTTTCCTCTAGGTTCTCTTCCTTCTCACTTAAATGTCCCTAAGGTTTTGTCTTCTACAATCTGTTCTTTTTTTCTCATATTTCTCCCAAAGGAATCATCCATCGTGCACATACAAGCTTTTTATTCTACACTGGTGACTTCCAAGATCAATTTATCTTGTTCAAACAAATCTCCAATTCCTTTGAGTTGCACTCATATTTTACTTGCTCACAGGACAGCTCATTCTCAGAGTGTCAGAAATCAAAAGCTTTATCTTTCTTTCTAAATTAGAGGGTCCTTTTACCTTCCCTAGTTTGATCAGGTTCGACTCTGATTTTAGGCCTGTCTCCCATGGAGCTCCTGTGAATCTTTGCTCTCTGCTCTCTTAAGGACTCCCTCTTCAGTTCCTGTTTTTTGTTTTTCTCCTTAATCACTGACATCGCCCCAATCAGATTCCTTTTACTGCATCTCGAAATTGTTCCAATTCTTAGGTAGATTTGTTGAATCCCTTTTGAAAATAATTCCTCTTAGGTGTTGCCACCAAGCATTAAAACATCCAGTTATTATTTATGTCACTACAGTCCCCAAATTAGCACAACGTCCACAATATCTTTTTAAGTTTCCTCTGAGCCTGAATTTTTCAAGACTCCATGAATTTCCCGAGACTAGAGGGACCAGTCTTTCAAATGACAAATGAAGATACCTCATGGAGTTTTTGATCCATTCATCAGTAGCCCTAGTTATGGCTGGCTTTACTTTTCTTGCTGATACTTGGTGTTACAACTGAAAAATAATCCAGAGTTATTGAATACATCTTTGTCATTGCTACCGTGACTCCCTTCTTGATCCAGGTTCTAACGCAGTTCTTGCAGGTTCTTCAAGGAAGGGCTGTTCTAGTCCCTTTAGCGAGTTGCTGGGTCCAGTGAGCTCCATCCTTCAGTTTCTGAAGTTATAGTCATTTTGGCTTAAAATTCATGTTTTAGTTACTGTCTCGTGTTCAGGACAAGCTTATAGATTTAATCACACGCTCTGCCACACCCAACTTTCCCCTTATTATTACACTACTACACCAGTTCACTAGTTCAGATTCTCCTCCCCTCCCTCATGGTACATTTCTCTTGTAGTGCCTTATATTGTCTCCTGCTGGCCAGTGTCAGTTGGGACCAGCTGCAACCATCATTAGAAGGGGCCATTATAATGTTACACCACAAGGGGAAAGGTTTGAGTTTTGATCCCTTTTTTCCCTGAAGGAAATTTGCCTCTATTCTCCCCAGCATCCTTGGGCATTGGAAGATACTACCACATAAAAGGGCTTATATAATTTCTCTCAGAATGCTTGCATCACTTAAAATTTGTAAATGAAAAAGCAGCGAGCAACTTCACTATATCTATATCACTTACTATATCTATATCACCAAGATATCTATACTAATAAAAAGTGATCTACTCCATGGGAAATGAAATTTTCAAAGTTCTCCATGAAAGTAATAGTATTTCCTGGCTGTGTATTCCAATACCATAACTCTCTTCTGTTTGAGCCCAGTTTTTACTTTATCCATGTAATGTTCCTTTACCACCAAGACGGCTGTTCACTTTTTAGCTGTTTCTTTCTGAAGTCATGTAGACTCTTATATCTGCTTCCATCTTTGAGTCTTTTGAAACTTTTTCAGCTGATCCATGTACATAGATGAAAAAGGCCACCCTAAAATGGTAGTCCCAACTCTTAAGTTTTTAATTACATGTGCAGTGTCCATATCTAGTTAACAGAAGTCTTTGAATTTCAATTCTAAGTTCTTAGGAGAAGAATGTTTTTGATATTCTTGAATTAGCTGAAACCTCATGTTTACCACTGTCAAATCAATTGTTTTCAACCTGAAGTTGGATTGTATAGTACAAACATGGCTGCCTGTATTGGTCAGTGTGCATGGTGGTCTCAGAGAAGGGAAGTAGGGGTTGTGAAGATATCTCAAAATATATAATTTTTAATGTGTGGAGGAAAGAATATGAGCAATCACTTAGAGCTAGGGAGAAGCTTAACATTTATAATTAGCAATTAGTAGAGTTATTTGAACTAAGGTATGCTCCAGAGCAAACTGTTGACAAAAGTGTGTGTGTACATTGTAAATCCAAATGATGTAAAATTTGTTTGCCAATCTCGTTACTGTGAATTTTATCATATGGTAAAACCATTAAAGAATTCTGGGAATCTGTAGGATTCTTTGTGGTACAGGAATCTCATTATTATATTGATCATGGATGGTAGCAGTAGATTACCCTTTCCTGCTTAGTCTCTCTGTCACCTGTAAAGTGTTTAGTACTCCTTGGTGGACTTATCTTATTTTCTCTATTTCTGACCTTTGGGGTGCCATAACAAAAATTTACTTGAGCTAGCCTAAGTATGTAGAGGAATTTATTCTAAGATCTTGGGTATATCTCTTGTCACCTGAAGGCAGATACTTTAGCTAGGCCTTACCGGGGACTAGAACCAGGACTAGACAGCCATTAGTTATTGGGGTTATGCAAATGGTCTCTTTGAGGATATATGATCTTACGTCTCTACTTTTCTGAAGATGTATGCTTCATTCTTTATACAGATGTATTTTCTGTTTGTACAAGGGATATATGGCTATATGTTACTTGTCTTATATGATTTTTAAATTTGAGAATCCAGTGGAGACAAACTAGAGTTTAAAGTTTTAGGAAGAAGATTCTTACTGGACATCTTGGCTTGAACCAGATGTGTCAACAACTATGCCATGGAGAGTTGGATTAATATAGTACAGGCTCTAGGAGCGAAATACTATATGGATGGACTGGCAGTTATTAAAGCTGGGCAGCTTGGGCTAAGAGACCTCAAAAGAGTCAACCTTAATTACAATCTCTTTTAACTTCATCTATTCCCTATTTATTGCTCCTCGTATATATTTCATCTTTTATCTCAATTTGCAAGGTCATATTTATAAATAGTCAAAGCTTTTCCTAATCACTATTGTCTGTTTTCTTTTTTTCCTGTTTTTACTACAGCACTTTACCCCTCAAGTCTAAGAGATAGGGAAATTAGTGCCTGATATTTCATTCACTTTGGTATATTAGACTTGAGTAAACATTCAGCCCCACAACAGAGTATTTCTTTATAACTTATATTCTAAAATGTGAGAGTGCAAAGATTCACAAGAATGTTTCATTGAATTATTTTTTAGAAGAAGTCCTGCAAGATGATAACCAGCTAGATAATCATCAGGAATCTCAAAACCAAGTCCTTAGGGAAGTTGCAGTCAAGAAAAAATCTCTGACTAAGAAGAAAGGCCAAGAATGTGGTTCATTGAGTGGGAAACATCTGAGTACAACACAAGTTTCTTCCCCAAAAAAGCATCTTAAATTTAATTCACAGAGAAAGCGTTTAAAACAGAATTTAGACTTACCTGGTCGTATAAGAAACTATGCAAAAAAGAAACCTGATGTAGCTGAAGAACACAGGAAATCATTCAGCCATAGCTTATCTGATACAAAGACTCAAAACCAAATTCAAACTGGAAAGAAACAGAAATTATCTAACCATAGCTCATCTAATAGGCGTGACAAATCCCAAACTGGCAAGAAACATGAGAAACTAGTTTGTCATGGGCCATCTCATACTAAATGGGACAAAATTAAAACTGGAGGAAAACATGAGAAATCATCCTGCCATAGCTCATCTATTAAGTGTGGTACAAATCAAGCTAAAGTGAAACTGTATGAATGTAATCAATGTGGAAAGGTTCTTAGCCATAAACAAGGACTCATTGACCATCAGAGAATTCATACAGGTGAGAAACCATATGAATGTAATGAATGTGGGATAGCCTTTAGTCAAAAGTCACACCTTGTTGTACACCAGAGAACTCACACTGGAGAGAAACCATATGAATGTATTCAGTGTGGCAAAGCCCATGGTCATAAACATGCCCTTACTGACCATCTAAGAGTTCATACTGGAGAAAAGCCCTATGAATGTGCTGAATGTGGGAAAACCTTTAGACACAGCTCAAATCTTATTCAACATGTAAGATCTCATACGGGTGAGAAGCCCTATGAATGTAAGGAATGTGGTAAATCTTTTAGGTATAATTCATCTCTTACAGAACACGTGAGAACACATACAGGTGAAATACCATATGAATGTAATGAATGTGGAAGAGCCTTTAAATATAGCTCATCCCTTACTAAACACATGAGAATTCATACAGGTGAGAAACCCTTTGAATGCAATGAATGTGGGAAAGCTTTCAGCAAGAAATCACACCTCATTATACATCAAAGAACTCATACTAAGGAGAAACCCTATAAATGTAATGAATGTGGAAAAGCTTTTGGACATAGCTCATCTCTTACTTACCACATAAGAACCCATACAGGTGAAAGTCCCTTTGAATGTAATCAGTGTGGGAAGGCCTTCAAACAAATCGAAGGCCTTACTCAACATCAGAGAGTTCATACCGGGGAGAAACCTTATGAATGTAATGATTGTGGGAAAGCCTTTAGCCAAAAGTCACACCTCATTGTACATCAGAGAACTCATACTGGGGAGAAACCCTATGAATGTAATGAGTGTGGAAAAGCCTTCAATGCAAAGTCACAACTTGTCATACACCAGCGATCCCACACTGGAGAGAAACCTTATGAGTGTAATGAATGTGGGAAAGCCTTCAAACAAAATGTATCCCTTATTAAACATGTGAAAACTCATTCAGAAGAGAAATCTCATGAATGAAATAAATGAGGGTAATATTAACTGAACTGAAGGTTTTATTTAACCTTAAAAGTGTTCTGAATTTAAAGGATGTTAGAAAGCCTTTAACAAGAAGACACACCTCATTACATGTGAGAGAATTTGAAAATGAATCTTCACATAGAAGCAATAGATAGTTTAAACTTGATATTAAACCATTTATTTAAAAACATTGCTTTAAAAATAATTATTGTAAATGATTCCATGTGTTCAGACTGAAATATGAAGTTTTTCAAATTGTTAAGAACTTGAATAATCAGAACACTAGAGAAACAAATTACATATGCTGACAATTCCTGAGTGTTGTATACTTAAGCACCACATGTAAGAATTGAATTTGCCTGTTTATTGCCATGTATAAAAGTGCGGCCATTGGTATGAGCCTCATCTTTGATACACCTTGTTCTTTCTAAATATCTTTATTTACTTCTGTGTCAGAAAATTTTATTAAAAGGTTATTTGTGTTAAAAATATTAACACAAAATTAAGAAAAAACAAGAAAACAGCTGGGGATACACAAGTGCTAGTAGAAATGATGCTCAAGATACATTATTAAGTGAAACATTTTGCTGAACTGTGCATATAGTATGTTCCCACTTGTGTACAAAAGTGTGTGTGTTTGTATGTATGTATGTATGTATGTATGTATGTATGTATACCTATATTTGTATGCAAATAGCCTTGGTTTGAAAAAATATAGAAGAACTTTAATAGTGGTTGCTATTGGGCATAGGAGTACAGGAATGGAGTCTAGGATAGGAACAAGATCTCTTTATTATATACTGTTTGAACTTTTTAAATCAGGTATATGTCTTGCTTTCACAATTAAAATCCTTTTAATATGCATAAATAAACACTAATTAAAATTTCCACTGAGCCCACTCCATGATGTTGTTTGACAGAATAAAAGTTTCTGTGCCTATTCATGAATGATGATGACTCTGAGGATATGGTATTAAACTTGATATTGAATACATGGATACTTTTCCTATTAAACATGTTCTTTCATTAAAGTAATAAATTACAACTATAACTTGGTACTATATTTCTTCTATTTGCCATTTTTTAAAAAAAGACTGAAGATGAATTGTTACTGGTGAATGAGAGATTTTCCGAACAATCATTCTGGTTTTTCCCTCATATTCAAAGCACTTAAACATAAACACCTCAATCTGGGGTTTCAAATGTATTGCAACAGATGGCACAATTCTCTGTTCTTGCCTAAGGGCAGACATTGTTACTGAATCACTGCACCCTGAGTGAATCCAGACTTGGCCTCAGAATCATTCTTAAGTATGCATTCCAGAAGATACTATGAGTCAATATGGGTTTGCAGAGAAAAGTTATTTTCCACTGCATACCAGGTTTTATTTTTTTTTCTCATGAGCCATAGACAAAAAGTACAGCTGAACTGTTTTAAAATTTACTTGTACACTAAAAACAGTGATATAAGGACAAAAATGGTTTTGTAATATAACATAATACTTGGCATGTATGTCACCTTTTACATTTTTCACAGTACATTCACCGCATTACCTCATTTGTTTCTCAGAATAAACATATGAGTCAGTAAGCAAGACTTGTCTCATCATGGTCAATACTAAATATTTTACCTGGATACTAGTCTGGCATAATGGGCTCTCGACAAATATGTGATTAAATGTCATCTTTGCAAATATTCCCCATTCAAGTGCCTGCCTTCCTGACCTCCTCTTTTCAGAGAATTAAAAGGTATAAATATTGAGAATGGAATGTGTGTGTGTGTGTGTGTGTGTGTGTGCGCGCGCACACACACACACGCATGCACATATGTTGAAAGATCAACCCATGGATATTAGCCATTACCAATTAACTTATTTATTCTCAGGGGAAAAATGCAATGTGAAAGCCATTTCCATCAGTAATTTATTACCAAGTGGAAGTCTGGCACTATGCACAGGATGAATTATCACTGTGCAGAGCTGTAGAAAATCTTCACTTTTTAAAAGAATAAAACAGTTCCAGGTTATGGCTAGATTAAATTTACCATACCTCTTGGAGAACTCATAATAGTGCCACACACCAAACAGGAATCTAGGTATGCCTGAGGATGAAGAAGCATATATCTATAGAGTAAATTATTAATAGTTTTTAAAAGTTTATTCAGTATCGATCACCAAATATATGCTGGGCACTACTTGAAATCCTAGGAATGTAGCAGTCAAAAAAAAAAAAACAAGAAAAAAGCCTTGTCCTCATAGAGCTTAATTCTAGAGTGGAAGATAAGCAATAAACAAATAAATAATTAAAATATAGAGTATGGCAGATGGTGACACATGGTATGGCAAAAAACAAAGCAGGGAAGGGGAATGGAAGTGTAGAGGAATGTACAGTAGTGGTGGTGGTGAACTAAGCTCAAGTTCACTTAGATGGTAACACAAAAACTTCAAGAGTGAGGGAGCAAGTCATATAATATATGTGATCAAAGAGCATGCCTGGCATACATCTTTTAGAATCTGAGTGTGTAGGAAGAGAGAGAAAGATATTGAGCTCCTCCAACATAAAGAGGAAAAAATAAGAAAAATTTTTATTAAATCAAAATTTAAAAAATAAAATTTGCAAAATAATAAAATTAAAAAATAAAAAGAGGTAGAAAACAAGATCTTTTATGCACTGCTTTTGGTAGTCAAGGTTACACAATTACTAAAATGTAAGTCTGATAGTATACATCAAAGCTTTAAAATGTCTGGCAACCCTACTTCCAGGAATCTATTCTATTACACATAATCAGAGTGTACTATAATATTTATCATAGAACACAAAGAAGTTGGATATAACATAAATTCTTAATTGATTAAATAAAATATACTCTTATAAGATTGAATAATATGACATTAAAAGTCATACTTTCAGATTATATTTAAGGAGATGCAAATGCTGATCCTATATTATTCTTAGGAATGTATTAGACTGATGCACCTCTAGGCATTGATGGAGTGATCTAATAATGAAGAAAGTGAAGCTTGTCTGCTAAGTCTCCTTATAGCAGACTCTATTTCTCACATGTTATTGACCAAAAATGAGTGCCATGACTATCACTAGTTTCAAGAGAGTCTCAGAAATGTAGAATATTTAGCTATTTAATCTTTATAGTAAAGGAATGAAAAGTAAAAGGACAAGGACATTAGAAAAAGGGCATGGAGCAACCAATCTATAACATCTGAAATAATAATTAAATAAAAAATATCAGTTTACAAAATATGTACTTTAAGATATTAATTTTTTAAAAAATATGTATCAGTTAAAATTTTTTTATTTTTCAATTACAGATGACATTCAGTATTAGCTTTAGGTGTATATATGTAATGTTTATACACATAAATACATATGTTGGAAAATGTAAAATACCACCATCATTATGTGGATAGTGGTTCCTTCATGATTGTGAGTTTAAGAGTTAGTTTTATGTTTTTCTAAATAATTTTTATATATTCATGAATTAATTTTATCTTGTTAGATTCCTACTGAGCCTGACCTTCCCACAGATAAAATTATGAACTCTGGACAACACACACACACACACACACACACACACACACACAAAATGACCCAAAGAAAGTAGAGAGTGGACAAAAGCAGATTATGGAAAGGAATTGAAACCTGGAAAAAGTTATTGGTAGGAGTTTAGATCACATTTTTATGGCTTTAAGTCTGACAACATTCTGAAGTTGGCGTGGCAAAAGGGAATAATATGATAGAAAACATGCAGTCTTTTTGAGATGAAAAACCACAGGACTGAGTTCAGGGCAACTACAACCCCTGGAAAGTGAAGGGAGAATCCCAGAGAACTGAGACTCGAAGGCAAACCAAACTATGTGAATAAACTCTGCCCAAATCTCTGGCTCATGCATGTATGGCACAGACTCCTAATGCTTCAACTGAAGACCAAAAAAAGCTTTCATTTTTGCTGTTGCTCCAGAGACAGAGTTTGAAGTTTGAGTTCAACCATACTAATCACTTGATAAAACAAAAACATTAACACTCCTCAGAGAAATATAACAGAATCAAGAATCTCCACAACTTATCATTCATGATTTCCAGGATACAAGAAAAATTTACTTGACACTCAAAAAATTAGGAAAATATGACTGCATTTCAAGAAAACAAATCAGAATGAGCAGATGCAGATATTGATGTAATTATTATAATTATTCTTAATAAAATAGTTTATAATGAATGTAAAGTGTCTTTTTTACTCAGTAAAGAAATAGAAACTACAAAGAAAAATGAGAAGAAAAGATCTAGAACTGAGAGACAATGTCTGAAATTTTAAATTCACTAGGTAAGTTTACCAGCAGAATGCAAATGACATGGAGTTATCAAACTTGAAACAGATCAGTAGAAATTATCTAAACAATTGAGAAAAAAATGATCAAGAAGACAGTAACAGAACCTCAGTGACCTGTGGGACAACAACAAAATGTCTTGCTTAGGTGTAGTTGAAGTCCCAAAATGAGGAAAGATTTGGACACACAAAATATTCAAATATATAATGGCCAAAACTTCCCCTAAATTTGGTAAATGATATAAATTACTGATTTGAGAATCTCAGCAAACTCTAAGCATGATAATGTGTAGAAAACCATGATTAATCGCATCCTAGACAGGCTGCTAGAACCTAAAGATAAAAATAAAATCTTGAAAGCCAGGGGGAAAAAATGCCATATTAATGTGATTTAAAAAATTCAAATGATTGGTGACTTATCATCAAAAACTGTGGAGGCCAGAAAACAGTTGATCAGTATCCTTATATTGCTTTGGATGAACACAAAAACTTTCATCATCTAACTCTATATCCCACAAAAGTATCCTTCAAGAATGAAGGTGAAATAATGACATCTCACATAAAAGAATTAAGACAATTTATTCCCAGAAGACCATAAAATTCTTGAGGTTGAAGGAAAATGATATCAGATGGAAACTCAGTTTTCCAGGAAGCATTAACAACATCAGCAATGGTAAATACACGGGAAGATATAAAAGACTTTTTTAACCTCTTAATTTCTTAAAATACTTAGGATTTTTTAAAACAAAACTTATAACATTGTATTATGGGGATCATATAGTGCAACACACATAACAACTCTAGCATAAAGAAAAGGAGTGGACTTAGATTGTAGAAAGGTTTCTAAATTTTATGTGGTATGGTACAAATCAATTTCAAGTAGACTGAAAGTCAAAGGTGTATAGAGAAATCCCTAGGGAAACCACTAATGAGTAAACCAAAGAGATATGCCCAGAACACAACAGACCCATTTAAATGAACCTCTAAAAAGTATTTTTAAATTCTTAATAGAAGAGGGAGGTACTGAGGAACAAAATCAAAGGAGACAAAGAATACAAGTAATAAGATGGTGGACCTAAATCCAACCATAGCACTAATTAAATTAAAGCTTAATGGATTAAACACTCTGAGATTTAATGAGATTTAAGAAAATCTCATAATGGATTAAAAAGCAAGACCCAAGTGTATGCTCTGTATAAGACCCAGACTTTAAAAATACACAGATAAGGTAAAAGTAAATGGATTGAAAATTATATACCATACAAATAGTAAGTATACAAGGGCTGGAATGGCTAAATTAATAACAGATAAAACAGATTTCTTGATAAAAAGTATTAATAGAGATAAAGAGGGCCACTTTTAGACATATCTTGATTGTATTTATTGACGGAAAGCAATATTTAGATTATAAATTTACATTGAAGTATGTGGCATATCGCACATCTGTAGCACCTAAGATTCTACACATATTTTTTTTTTCTCATGTGCATAATGGCATTTCTATGGATTGCCTGGCTCATGCCTCCTCTCACTTTATAAGCCAGCTGAGAGTAGAATGGAATATTGAACAGAACATCACCCCTAAAATGATTAACCTGGAGTATTTGGTCAGTAAGAATTATTTTCATTGTTTAAAGAATGACAGGTATCATAAACTAATAGGACTAACATAAAAATTCACCAGAAAATATTCTTATCTTAATGTATATTGTGTGACTCAAGCAAGAGAGTATGCTTATCTGGCTTATAAAAGCATCTTTTTAAATTCTATCTATTTTACTCTATTTTGTGTATCTCTGTTCTTATCTCTAGGGTGACCATACATCTCAGATTGCCCAGGACATGTTTTATGCCTGTTGTCCACTTATAGTTATTAATATCGACTCTTTTACTATCAAAACTTTCCTGGTTGAATGACAAATTATAGTTTTCCCTCTTTACCAAAAGAAATTAATTGGCATTCAAAAGACATTCATTAAAGTGTAGTGTAGTGGTTAGGAGCATAAGCTCTGGCACAGACTTTGGGAATTTACATCTTGGCTGCACCACTGACAAGCTGTATGACCTTTGTGTTCCTCAGATACCTCCTCTGTAAAAAATAAAAAATAAAAAAATAATAGTTCTTTCTCCTTCAGTCAGGAGTTAGCAAACTTTTAATGTAGAGTGATAGTAAATATTGTAGACTTTGCAGGCCTTATAGTTTTGTCACAACTATTCAATCTGTCATTATAGCACTGAGAGCAACCAGACAATATGTAAATGAATGAGCATGGCCGTGTGCCAATAAAAGTTTATCAAAACAGACAGCAGGCCAAATTTACCCAAGGCTTAATTATATTATATCTGTAAAAGAACTATTAATTTAGGGCTTCAAGGCAAAGGAGACTCCCCTAATCTTTGGCAAGGAAGTTTTCCCCAAAACAGGAGTATGTAGGTATTCCCAACAGAAGGAACAAAGATGTGGAGGTGGAATCAGTCTGTGCTAAGGTATGTGAGAAGTGGTTTATACTTATTCTTTAGAGACTTCCCTTCTTTATCTTGTTTTCATGATAAACTCCTGCTCCTCTTCCAAGACTCAGTTTTAAAATCATGTCCTAAGCCTTCCTCAGAGGCCTTTGCCACAACCCCACCACTAGCACCCAGTCCCTGATAGAGTTAGCTACCTCTTACTATGCCCACTCAGCACCTATCATACCCAGTCAGATCACTGATTACACTGCATTATCACTATCAGACGCTGAGCTTTTCTCTTGCATTACTAAGCATGGCAATGATCAATGTGTATGACTGGAGGAATGAATGAGCTTTACATTATAGAGGAAGAATCAGTAGACATAAATATATATATAAAATATATATATAATATATTTATATATGTTTCCCTGCCTTTTTGTTATATATATAATATATATATATATATTTATATATTTATATATAAAACAAAAAGGCAGGGAAACTAAGCTGATGCTGACAGTCTTGTCCTGATTATCTGTCAGATCAAAGGGGAGAATGATAGAAACACTGGAAATTCCAGTCCAAGCAACAATGGCTGTAAGGGAGGAAGGCATATGCAGCGGTGCCCATAAAAAAGAATAGATGCCAGGAAATTCTGGAAAAACAACTAGAGAGAAGAGGAGTTGTAGTCCAGCTTTGAAGCATGAATAGTAATTTTCCTGGCATATTGTTGGGGAGGATATTCCAGAAGCATGAAGTCCACTGTATTTGGTTTTAAAAAGTCGATGAACCCTGAGAATTAATTCTCAAGTGTCTTTAGGCATTAGTTAGGGCTAGATACTCTGTAGTAATGTTAAAAGATAAATTGAGGCATATTAAAAGTATTGAGTTTATGTGAGCAAAATTGAATTGGGCAGCACCAAATGGGAAGTAGTTAGAAGTCCTCCACTGACAGAACTAGGGACTGCACTTTTATAGAGAATACCCAAAAGCAAAGCAAGGAAATTATTTGATTAGCTGTAGCTTAAACAGTTGCCTTATTTGGGAAACCTCACTGACTGTGATTGGTTGTCCTTAGGTTTTTATTCCTTAACCTTGAGGCATTTACAGGCTTAGGTTTTGATTTGCTTACAACTTGCTAAGGCACTGGAACCACCTTAGTCTAATGGCCTCTTGTTTAATTAATTTAACAATTATAGCACTAGATGGTATTTATTATTTAAAAAAATACTGTATGGATTCTAACGTGCTTTTCACTGACATTGATGTTTGTAAGGCCAGTTCTCCGGGAAAAGGCCCCAAGGATGTCAGGTCCCCGCCCCTAGCTCCCGCCTGCTAGCCACCTGAAGCCCATAGACCAATCCGCGGGTGCCAGGACTACACTCGTGGCGCCACACCGCTGCACCAATGAAAGAGCCCCACGCTATGCTTTTGCCTTTTTTGAATCTTCCCCTTCCTGAACGCGACCTGTAAAACCCTGCCCCTTTCCTCGGGACAAGAGAACCTGTCAGGGACCGCTTGCCTGTCAATAAACGATGCCTGTTAATCATGAGTCAGACTCTGTTGAGCGACCGCACCTTACAAAGCTGAACTTTTTTATGTCAGCAAATAGTGAAATACCCAAATATTTCACAACCTTCCTCTATTTTACAAATGAGAGGACTGAAGGAAAGTGGCTAGTCTAAGGCCACAGAGCAAGTTCAAGACCCTGTTGAGAGGAGACTCTAGGGGTCTGAATTATCCCTCGGAGTTTATCCCCAAACACTTCCCCTCTGCTACTATCTGTCTTTAGCAGCGGCACAGTCTTCCCATCCCAATTAGGGAAAGCATTCCTCCGAGAGGACATTTGAATTTCATTTTACAGAATCATTAGCTAGAGTTCACCAAATTAAAGGCATTCTGACTTAGCCCTCTCCCAGGGCTATCTCCTAGGGAGAATACTATTGCAACCTGACTTCTCCATCTCAAAACATAAATAACCTACCTCATTAAACATAAAGTAAGTGCTCAATAAACAATTACTATTAATATTAGTATACTTCAGACTGGGAAAGTGAGGCAATGGGATAGATAGATAAAATGACTTAAGCTCTCTGAGACTCATTCTCACCTGTTTGATAACAGGAGGGGCTTCTCCTGCTTTCCAACCCCACCTCCCCACCCCTCCCTCCACTGTGTGTCCATTTTCTACACATCTTAGCTGAATTGGTTTCCTGACTCCATCCTCAGATATCTGGAATTATTTTCCAGCTTATGTCGTTGCTCCTGCATTGTTCCCCTACACTTTTCCCATAGCTTCTGTATTCCACTTCTCAACTTTGCTCTTTAGAATTTTTGATGTACAGCACCAACACGTGTTCGAAATATGGCGCCACCCATTCCGCTCAGTGGGCACGGCCATAATAACCCTGGGTCCAGGCGGTCTAACAACTCGGAAAATACCGCGATACAGGCGAGTCTGGGGCTGCGCCAACTTCTGCCGTAACTTGGCGAGTCTGGCAGCCCTAGAGGTGGTGGGGGTGGGTTGAGAGGTGGTGGGGGCGGGTTGTAATGCTCACTGGGGGACCTGGAGAAGAGGCGGGAAGTTGAGGAGCCCGGTTTCAGAAAAGGGTGTTTCAGTCACTGGCTGCGGTATTAGGAGCAAGGGCGCCATGTACGATCAACTATTAAGTTTTGTAGCGGTCTGTAATTTCCGGTCCTGTTGTTTGCTCAAGATAGCGATTGCCGCCCTATGGAGGTCGGGATTTAGTGATGCTGCTGGTAGTGGACTCTCAGTCAGCCATATATTGAGGATTTGCGGGGCTAGTGATTGGCATGTATCTGAGAGTGATTTTGCGTCTCTCAGGGTTACGGGTTGGGGTCACATAGAAATTAGTGGTTTGGGGGCCTGAAGGTGGGGATCCATCATGAGGGTTTTTTTGGTCAGTGAGTAGGGGCTGTAATGGGCAACTGTTAGGAGCCTGTGTGATAGCTTGGGGACCAGGTGGCTCGTAATCAATAATTGGGGCTCCAGCCCTGAATTATAACAGTTTCAGACTTCACACTTATCATTGTGTGCTGGTGTGTGTGTGTGTGTGTGTGTGTGTGTGTGTGTGTGTGTGTGTGTGTGTGTGTGTGTAGGTTTATACCTATAATGATGTGAGGGTAGGGGGAAAGTTTACATCCTTGCCTCAGAGATCTACTTCGACTCTTGGATCTGACTGGTGAACAGACTTCAGATGATGTATATTCTCTACTACTATATTGTAGCTAGTACTTTACGCCTATGTCTCTCAAAAACCCTTCCTCAAAGCTCCTTTACCTTCTCCCTGTCCTTCAGTCTCTTCACTGTCTTTGGACAATTTCATTCACACTCATTATGTCAGCTTCAACCTTTAAACTCATGACAAGCTCCGGAGTCACAGTAGTCACCTGTCTCCTACACATCTTTGTGAGGTTTACTCACAGACACCTCAATCTTAACATGAGCAGATAGAGTTTATCATCTTCCTCCTCCATCTTTACCTACTTGTTCTACTATATTCTACATCACTATGGATGCCATCGCTTCATCCAGATGGCCATAGTAAAAATCCTGGAAACATCTAATTTTCTCCCTATATCCAATTAATCCTGGTAATTTTGCCTCCCTGACATCTCTCCAGTTTGTCCTCCCCATTCCCACTGTCATGTTCTTAGTTCAGGCTGCACTATCCCTTGCCTTAAAACTGTATCTGGAAAACCCTGAATCAGTGTTGACTTTCTGGGAAAGTCAGAGGAAGGGGTGGCTGATTCTATTGAGGCATCTGGAAAAGCTTCCTAGATAAAGAAGGTGGCATTTGAACTGAGCCTATATATTTGAACTGATCCTATAAGTCTAAGGTACTGAGAATGACTGTTACAGCTTTTTGAACCCTTGTTTGTTTTTACAAGAAAATGTTTCCAAGTCCATAAATACTTTCTACGATATTTTAAATGACTGTGCAGTATCTTATCCTTTTGATAATTGATTTAACCAATCCCTATTATTGAACATTTAGGTGGTTTCTATATTTTAGGTGACGAAGGAGAATTGTGATAAATAACCTTGCAGATATATCTTTGTGTATATCCATGCTTATTTTTAAAAAAATCTAATAATAAAAGTTATCCCCACAATAAGTCTAGTTATCATCCATCACCATACAAAGTTATTGCATATTATTGACTATATTTCTTCCTACATTCCCATGACCTATTTATTTTATAACTGGAAGTTTGTACCTCTTAATACCCTTCACCTGTTTCACCTGCCCCCTCTCCAACCCCTCCCCTCTCTGGTAACAATCAGTTTGTTTCCTGTTTCTATGAGTATGTTTCTGTTTTTATTTTGTTTTTTAGATTCCAATGTAAGTGAAAGCATATGGCATTTGTTTTTCTCTGTTTCACTTATTTCACTTAGCAGAATACTCTCTAGGTCCATCATGTCTCAAATGGCAAGATTTCATCCTTTTTAATAGCTGAATAATATTTCTTTGTACATATATACCATATCTTCTTTATCCATTCACCTATCGATAGACACTTAGGTTGTTTTCATATCTTGACTATTGTAAATAATGTTGCAGCGAACACAGGGGTGCCTATATCTCTTTGAAATAGTGTTTTAGTTACCCAGAAGTGGAATTGCTGGATTGTGTGGTAGTTCTATTAATTTTTTAAGGAACCTCCTTACTTTTTCATAGTGGCTGTACCATTTTACATTCCTACCAACAGTATGTTCCCTTTTCTCCACATTCTTACAGCACTTATTTTTTTTTTCTTTTTGATAACAGCCATCCTAACAGGTGTTAGGTGACATCTCATTGTGGTTTTGATTTGCATTTCCCTGGTGGGTAGTGATGTTGAGCACTTTTTCATGTGCTTGTTGGCAATCTGTATGTCTTCTTTGGAAAAACATTCAATCCCTCTGCCCATTTTTTAATTGTGTAGTTTGTTTTTTGATATTAAGTTGTATAAGTTCTTTATATATTTTGGATATTAACCCCTTATTGGATGTATTATTTGCAAATATCTTCTCCCATTCAGGAGGTTGCCTTTTTATTTTGTGGATGGTTTCCTTCATTGTGTAAAAGCTTTTTGGTTTGATGTAATTTCATTGGTTTATTTTTGTTTTTGTTGCCCTTGCTTGTGGAGACTGATCCAAAATAAATATTGCTAAGACTGATGTCAAAGCTCACTTGCTATGTTTTCTTTTGGTTTGTATATGGTTTCAGGTCTTACATTCAAGTCTTTAATCCATTTTGAGTATATTTTTGCATATAGTATAATCATTCTTTTGAATGTATCTGTCCAGTTTTCCTAACACTGTTTATTGTAGAGACTGTCTATATCCCATTGTATGTTATTGCCTCCTTTGTTATAGATTAATTGACCATATATGCATGGGCTTATTTCTGGACTCTCTATTCTATTCCATTGATCTATGAGTCTGTTTTCATGCTAGTGCCATACTGTTGTGATTACTATAGCTTTGCAATCAGGGAGTGCAATACCTCCAGCTTTGTTCTTTCTCAAGATTGCTTTGGCTCTGGAGTCTTTTGTGATGCCATACAAATTTTAGTTTTCTTTCCTTTAGTTCTTTGAAAAATGCCATTGGTATTTTGATAGGGATTGCATTGAATCTATAAATTGCTTTGGGTAGTACAGAAATTTTAACAATATTAATTCTTCCAATCCCTGAACTGGGTATATCTTTTCACATATTTGTGTCAGCTTTAATTTTTTTCATCAGTGTCTTATAGTTTTCAGAGTGCAGGTCTTTCACTCCTTGGTTAAGTTTATTGCTAGGTATTTTATTATTATTTTAATTCAATTGTAATTGGGATAGTTTTCTTAATTTCTCTTTCTAATAGCTCGTTATTAGTAAATAGAAATGCAACTAGTTTCTGTATATTACTTTTGTATTCTATGATTTTATTGAATTCATTTATTCTAAGAGTTTTTTTGGTGGAGTCTCTAGGATTTTCTATATATAGTATGTCATCTGCATATAGTGACAGTTTTGTTTCTTCCTTTTCAATTTGTATGCCTTTTATTTCTTTTACTTGCCTAATTGCTGTGGCTAAGACTTCCAATAATACTATGTGTAGAATAAAAGTGGTTAGAGTTTCAGTTTTTCACCATTGAATATGATTTTAGCTGTGGGGTTGTCATATGTGGCCTTTATTATGTTGACGTACATTTCTTCTAAACCTTTTTGTTAAGAGTTTTTTTTTTTATCACAAATAGATGCTGAAGGGTGAAGGTATTTAAACATATAATGGAATATAAACATTTACATCCTCAAAGAAAAACATATCCTGTCCTGATCTTTTCAGAACTGTAAGATAATAGATCGATGTTATCATAGTATAATCCTTTGTGGTCTCTCTGAAAAGCAACTTTGACAGGGGCTGTCTCCAAAGTAGTCTTTTATGTAATTGATCATAGGAATTTCTAGGTTTATGATTCTTGGAATCATAGGGCAGGCCCAGACTCTCAATGCTATCTTCTTTTTACCCCCTCCCTACTCATCCAGTCCAAGCTCTCTTCTTTACAGATATCTGCCCCTTCTGAAGAGGAACAGAAAATGACTAAGTCTCAGGTAAGGGAGCTGTTGATACCCCATTTTGTTTTTCACTCTATTGGAGTCAGTTTAAAAGAATCCAATTCTGAATTTTTCACTACAATAGGGTTTTAATCTTAGCTGATTATTGTTTCTACCCCCACCCCTGGTCATAAAGGACTAGAGTTCTTTTCTATAAAGGGAAGAGGAAGACTCTTTATATATATATATATTTTTAAAAAATGCAATAGGTTGAGAGCCTCAAAGTTTATATCAAGTGAGCATTCTTGGTGGATAATGGAGATCAAGTGAATTTGCTCATTCTGTTGGTTTATCCTTCAGCTAAATACTGGTAGCCAGCATCTTAGTGGTTGGGACTGTCATACAGTTTTAAATGTTTTTATTTGAAAGTATATGTTGTATAATTTTAATCTATAATCTTCTATTGGTTATACCCACGATGTAGCATATAGCTTCAGTATAGTAGTCTTCACAGTGGGGAGCACACATTTCTTAGATGTACAAGATGATCCACTGGAACACGGGATGAAAAGATGAGAACATCTACTTGTATTTAAATATATTTTTAAAAGGGTATATATTATTGCATGCATGCATTTTTTTTTTAACTGAAAAAATATCTCACCAAGAATTGCCTCATGAAGCTAAATAGGGTCGGGCCTGGTGAGTACTTGGAGACCCCCTAGGAAGCCCAGGTGCTGTAGGTGTAAAAAATAAAAAAATAAGAGATTGTAAGATGACAAGGTCCTTGAAATCTGTGAGATCAACCAAAGGTTACCTTGCCTAAAAAAAATAAATAAATAAGAGTTGCCTCATTAGAACAAAAGACACTCCTAAAACCCAGGAAATTCCAAAGATTATAGGAACTCTGTCAGGAACCAGAATCAAAGACTAAATAGTAGAACAAAAGATACTCCTAGCACATTTATTGCTTAGGAAATTACAAAAGTTTTAAGAACTCTGGCCAAGAGCTAGAGATGAAGACCAAAATATATATTTCTTATTATATTACAATATCGCAGTCTTGGATTTTAAAAGTTTGGGGACTACTGGGTTATATACTTAAAATTCTACACTCAGTTCCATGGGTTTTTTAACTACATACCACCAAGCAATTAATTCTTCAATACCAGCTGGCTGTTCTACAATTCAACTCAATTTTGACACTACATACCTGGAGATAGTGTCAGATTCCATAGCTTAAGAGCGCAGTCCTACAAGATTGCTCCCACCCCCCGCCACACACTTCAGATGCCAATTGCCAGTCCAGGTTGTTACCTGTGCTTCTGACTGACTGGCTGGAGGCCCCCCTTCTTTGGTTTGATTAATTTGCTAGAGGGCACCACAAGACTCAGGAATTCAGTTTACTTGCTAGATTATCAGTATATTACAAAGGATATTAAAAGAAAAAATTCAGTAGCTAGGTGAGAGATACATAGGGTGAGATCTGGAACAAAGGAGCTTCTGTATCCCTGGGATTTGGGGCCTGGCACATACACATGGTATAATTCTGGTTCAATCTGTAAGCTCTCCAAACTCCCTCCTCTTAGGTCTTTATGGAGGCTTCATTACATAAGCATGATCAAGTTATTGGCTGTTGGTGATTGATTCACCTATAGCCCCACTTATGTCCCTGAAAATCAGGGAGTGGGAATGAAAGTTCCAACCCTCTATTGAGGGTTAATTTTCCTGCCCCTGCTAACCCCCGTCAGGGGCTTTCTGAGAGCCACCTCATTAACATAACAAAAGACACCTTTGTTTTTTTTAATCAGAGGAAATTACGAGGGTGTTAGGAGCTCTCTGCCAGGAATCAGGAACTAGGACAAAGACCATATATATATATATATTATATAATATATAATATATATATATATATATATATATATATATATAACAGTACCATTAGTACCAGAGTATCTCCTCATTTCCAGAGATCATTTTCATGTACTCCATTTTTGCCACCAACTTCCATAGTCATATTCTAGATTTATAATCACCTATAGCTGTACAACCTCCAAGCAGTTCAGTCTGGCCGTTATTTCTGTTTCTAGCTCATTTATTTTAGTATCTTGATTCCAGTAATTTTTCAGTTCTGTGCAGAACTCTGATCCATCGACCCTCCTTTTTTTTCACTGTTCATTATTCCACTCTCCCCACTCTGGTTTTTTTTTTGTTCTGGGCAGCCATTGTCCCATTCAAGTCTAATTGCCTGCTTATTGACAGTGAATATTTAGTATAATAATAGATATCTCAAACTTAATTTGGACAACTAGAATTTGTGTGTGTGGTAAAATATATATAACATAAAATTTGCCATTTTTAAGCGTACATTTCAGTGGTGTTATTTTGCGGTTTGTGCATCCATCACCACTATGTATTTCCAAACTTTTTTATCGCCCCAAATACAATCTCTGTACCCATCAAGCAATAACTCCCCACTCTTTACTCCCACCCAATCTATGAATTTGCCTATTTAAATATTGCATATAAATGGAATCATACAATATTTTTCCTTTCATATCTAACTTATTTCACTTAGATATTTTCAAGGTCTGTCTGTGCTGTAGCATGTATCAGGACTTCATTCTTTTTTATGGCTAAATGATAGTCCATTATGTAGGTATATCACATTTTGTTTACCCGTTCCTCTGCTGATGGACACTTGGGTTGTCTCTACCTTTTGGTGAACATTGGCATACAAGTATATGAATACCTGTTTTCAAATTTTTGGGTATATACCTAGGAGTGGAATTGCTGGGCAGTATAGTAATTCTGTTTAACTTTTGGAGGAATTTACAAAGTGTTTTGCACAGCAGCTACACCATTTTAAATTCCTACCAGCAATGTGTGAGGGTTCCAATTTCAACACATCCTTGCTAACACTTGTATTTTCCATTGTGTTGATTATAACCATCCTAGTAGGTATAAAGTAGTATCTCATTGTGATTTTGATTTACATTTCTCTAATAATTAATGAGGTTGAGCATGTTTTCATGTGCTATTGTTCATTTGCATATCTTCTTTGGAGAAGAAGTATTTTTTAAGGACGCCATTTGTACTTTATTGTTGGACAAACAGAATTCTTAATTCCACCAATCTTCTCCACCCAAACCTGCTCTTGTGTTCTTAACTTTAGTAGCATGCCAGTTCCTTAAACCAAAAACCCAAGACTGTTAGTCAGTTTCTCTCCTCTCATACACTGTCCTTCAGATATATCTTGGTTGGATTTGATTAACATCAAATTTACAAATGGAATTCTGTTATTGAGGTAGAACCTAATAAGGGTTTGAAATGTAAGCAATAATGAGCTCAGTAGCACTTTGTTACTAACTTACCATAAATTATCCCATTCTCATTATTTCTAGTACACATTTAAAGAATTAAATTGATTAGATTAAATATTGCTTATATTTTCTTGATTTTTAATTTAAACTTTAAAGATAGTTTTTATATTTAATTTTCAAAAGTTTTTTAATGGAAAAATTAAAGATACATAAAAATTTAGAAAACAGTATAATAAACCCTTGTATGTTCCTCATCTAATTTCAATAATTATCAATATTTTACATATCTCACATCTTTTCTATCTCTCTTCCTTTATTTGTACTCTGGAGTATTTTAAAGCAAACCCAATACATGGAGCTTCACCAGTATGTACCTGCTTTGCAGATTTTTGTTGTTATCTTCATTTCTCTTTAGTGGTTTCCTTTCAGAATACACTTATTTAAGTTAAAACTATTAAAGTCAGTAATAGTTCAGGTGACATGCAGATATGGTAAAAATCATGAATGTGGTCTATGACTAAATGGTGTTTGAGAGTATTATTCTGAAGTACTCATGGTTCTTTGAATTTGCCATTCCTTTTCACATTCCCATGCCCTTTTTCTTACTCCTCCCTCCATTTGGAATGATCTTTCTCCTTCCACATCTTACCAGAGAATACACTATTCAGTTTTTACATTTCAAAAAAAACTTTTATCTTTTTATAATCTTATTTTTACATTTTCTGTTATCCATTTTACATAACTGTACATCTTCTATAAAGCCCAACTCAATGTCCCAAAATGGAATGCTCTTTCCTATTTTCATCATGACCCATTTAACACCTTATAGCATTTATGTATTTTTATTTGCCTCCATTTACTAGTCTCTAAATTTCCTGTGTTGCATTTTATTCATATTTGTATTCTGAGTACTAAATAGCACATAGTACATAGGTGTTTAATAAATGCTTATTGATGGAAAGAGAGAATGAATGGTTTTCAATGGTACCATTTTTATAATAGGATTTTTTCTTTTCCCCAAATTGGTCTTATAGTAACATCTTTAATTTATTATGATGAACTCTGTATGATGAAAACAGCAATCATTTCTCATACATTTTTTTTTTTATGTAACATCCAGTGCTTTTCACTGTAGATTGAATAAGAATGTCCTCTTACAGGAGTTTGTGTCATTCAAGGATGTGACTGTGGACTTTACTTGGGAGGAGTGGCAGCAGCTGGACTCTGCTCAAAGAAACCTGTACAGGGATGTGATGCTAGAGAACTATAGCAACCTTGTGTCAGTGGGTAAGGACATCTTCTCTCAGAAGGTACTGCTATTAGTTATCTATTGCCATATAACAGTTACTCCAAAATTAGTGGCTTAAAACAAACATTTCTTACTAACAATTTCTGTAGCTCAGGAATTTGCTATACTTTAGCTGGATGGTTCTGGCTTGTGGTCTCCCATGTGGTTGTAGTCAAATGTCGGCAGGGGCTGCGACCATCTGAAAGCCTGACTGGGAGTGTAGGACTCACTTTCAAGATGACTTATTCACGTGGATAATGAGAGGAACCTTCAGTTCCTTGCTGTCCAGTGGCAGGAGATCTCAGTTCCTCACCATGTGATGTGAGTTTGTTCTGCAGACATGGGAAAACTTCCCCCAGATAGAGTGGTTGAGAGAGAACAAGTAGGATGTGCCAGTGCCTTTTATGACCAAGTCTCCAAAATCACACTATCACTTTTACCTTATTGTGTTTATTAGAAGTGAGTTACTAAATCCAGCCCATGTTCAAGGGGAGGAGAATTAAGCTCTACCTCTTGAAGGGAAGAGTTTCAAAGAATTTATGGACATTTATTAACCCACCGTAGTACCCAAGTGACTGCCTTTCCTTTCTTGTTTACTGAAAGCTATTTGGTCTCTAAATGCTTGATGAGCTTTGTTTCGAGCTGTGTTCAAAAGAATATCAATTTTGAATACCAAATACTGTGTTTCTACCTCTTCAGTGAATTTGAAAGCAAAGAAAATGGGTCCTGCATCTTGCTCCTTCTTTGGAGACTAAAGACAATGGGCTGGGCCCAAGTTCTTAGTTTTTATATATTGAGATGTAATACATATAGTAAAGTGTTCACATCTTAAGTATACAGTTTAGTGCATTTTTCATATGTATACACTTATTTAACCACTGCCCAGATCAAGCTATAAAACATTTCTAGCACCCCAGCAGTCTCCCTTGAAACTCTTGCCATTTATCTCCTTTAGAGATAATAACTTGTGGCTTCTTTCATCATAAATTTTGTCTGTTCTTAAACTTCATGTAAATATAATAATACACTATGTAAGTTTTTGTTGTCTGATGTCTTTTATTTAATGCAATATCTGTGTTTTTGTATGTGACAGTAGTTTGATTCTCATCATTGCATTATATTCCATTTAATGACCGTACAGTAATTCATTAGTTTATCCATGCTACTGTTTATGGTCATTTGGGTCATTTGGGGTATTATGAATAAAGCTGTTATGAACATTCTTATAGATATCTTCTGGTGGAAATAAAGATTTCATTTCTACTGGGTATATACATAGGAGTGGAATTTCTGGGTCATAGGCATATGTATATTTAGCTTTAGTAGATGCTGTCAGTTTTCCAAAGAGGTTATAGCAATTTATATTCTGCTAGCAATGTATGAGAGTTCCATCAAGGTTTGATAATATCAGCCATTTTACTTTTAGCCATTACTGTATGTGATGTAGTGGGCTTGAGTTATAGGATGGTGGATTGTCCACTAATGCCCAAATCCTCTATCATTTACTGTAAACAGGGTATCCATCTCTGAAGTCAGATAAAATCTTGTTAAAGCAAGGAGAACCATGGATGGAGGAGGGAGAAATCTCAAATTGGGCCTATCCAGGTAAGTGAGAACCTGGCATTGGGATGGCAGGGAAATAAGATTTCATATTGATTAGTAAGATGTTGATATTTGAAACATTTTTTAGGAAATCATTTTTTAAGGCATAGATATTTAGAAATGGCTGAAGACAGTTGATTGCAGGGGTACCTAAATAACACTGTAAAATATCAACCACCTGCATTATGCTTTTTCTTTGCTTGAATTTAGAGAGAGAGGTAACCCTCTTGCTTGTACTCTGGATCTTATCTATGTCCCTGTCATTTAGGACATTTCTTAGCTTCCTTTTGGCTAACATACTCAGCACCCACTCCCCCCAAATAGTCTTATACTCCTTATGCATGCAGGCATTCTTCGATATACTCTTTCAAAGTTAGTTACTGAATAATATTCTTATTTTTTCTTAATGCCTTCTATTTTCCTCTCCCTTTTAGTGTGAAATGTCTTAGAATTACAATCTTTTTAAAAACCTTCAGGACTCTAATAATGGAAATATTTTTATTTGCTTATCTTTCTTTTCTGTGACCATTTTTAGTTGGTTATTGTTTTGGTTGTTTTTCTTTCCTTTCTTCAATGCTGTGTATTAAATTTTCATTTGAGTATATCCTCCCTACATTCATCTTGTAATTTAATCTTCTACCTTTTCTCCCTGAGTTTAATAAATTCATTTTCATCTCCCCCTTTTTTTCCATTTGATTTTTTAAAGTTCTGTTTTATTGTCATTTTCCATGTCCTCAAATGCTTGTTTGAGTGTATTTAATTCTGTTTGGAGTTCAGACAAAACTTTTTTCTACTTCATGGCTAGTTTTTTTTTTTTTTATTCTTGTTTTTGTTTCCAGGGGATGATATCCTCTGTTGATTTCTATACAAATTTATTTCCTGATTTTCTATAACCCTTCCCTATGAACTTGACTTTTTTTTCTGTTCACTTTTATCATATTGTGGTATACTTACAAGATTCTAACTTTATGGAGTTCTTTTCTGTTAATATAGCAAAGTCCTGGTACTTTAGCAGCATCTGGCCTCCCTTCCTACTCTCCTTGCTTTTTGTGATTGGGGAGAGTTTTAAGTTTTCTGGTTTTGTGGTCCTCTTTATTTCCAGGGCCCTAAATTTCCCCCTTTTTGTTTCTTTTCCCCATTACCACCACCTAATACCAGAAAATATGTCTTCTTTTTTTACTTTTTGTCTACCTCAGAAGTGTCTTGTTCTTTTCACTCAGAATTTTCTCCTTTTAAATAGAGCCTGCACCATACCATGCCTTTTTATGTCATCTGACCTTTTTAAATTGCATGTACTGTGAAATCTCTTTCTTGCAGTTGTGCTCTAATCTGCTTACAGTATATTTATATTTAGTGTGGTTCTAATTTTTCCTGCTAGTCACTTACTCTCAGTTCTTTTCACTAACATCTTTCCTCTGTCTTTCCTGAAATTATTTTTTGGTCAGCCTTTGTTCTTCACAGAGCCTCATGGTGGAGTTGGGGTGGGACAGTGTAGGGAATCATATGGGACCAGGATAGTAAGTTCATCAACTATTCTTTTCCCATTTCTCCCCTGCTTGCTTTTCTTATATCCAGGACTATTAAGCACTAGAAAATTCATACTAACAAGCAAGTTTGAAAAATCATGTTTCCACAAAAACTACTATGTTGGACATCTTAGTTCAGATATAACAGTAAAAGTGTTTTAAAGTGTACTAGAAAAACCTAAATTCCACATGATTGACTTGGTTCACTGTGAAGGACAGTTTTTTAAAAATCTGTAGGTAAATTGATTAATCAGAACAACAATGGGGCAATCATATGTAATCTTTCTGCAAATGACATAGGAATGGCATTCAAACCCAGTTTCTTAGTTGGAAGTCAATATGAATATTTACAGCTATCTTACTTTTCCACAGTAAATGACACTATTTTACTCACATCTTAAAACACAAAGTGTAAATGGATAAATTGTAACTGCAAAAGCAATATGAATTGTTATTTAACAAGAGTGTAAAAAGTTATATTACATATAATTCTTCCATCACTCTTTCTTGATGTGTATAGGATAAAGAGAGATAAAGCCAGGGTACTTTGAAAGATCCAAAAGTCAGTAATAGACTTCAAAAATATTGTTTGATGTAAAGTTTGCAGAGATAAGAAAGACACTAAATAACACAATACTGAAAGTGGGCAGCAAAGTGGCTGTAGACAGTGTTGGCATACTCAACTCATGACAAAAATAGCCTACACAAGGAATTCCTGTTTATACTCCTGTTAGTTTTTAGCTCAGTATAGTATTTACACAAACACTATTATACATAGCTTAGAATCTTTGTATCCTTGTGATCAGAATTGAATTTTCTTTAAAGCTTCCTTTATTGGATGTTTCCACTACACAGATGTTCTACTTAGCATTTGATATGTACTTCATTTAATCACTGGTGTTATCACCATCTTATAGATGAGGCAAGTAGAACCAAGAGATGTTCTCTGACCCAGCTGATGCCACATGGCTAGTAAGTAGAGGGTTGGGATTCAGAACAACCTCTTAGCATCCACACTTCTCTCCCGGTGGAGATGTGGATAGCTCGGTCCCATGTCATTTCATCTCCAGATAGAATTGAATTGAATTTGATTGAACATCATATGGTATTTTATGTCCTGTCCCTACATTATGCTGAATAAATTCACACGAAAAACTCATTTTAAAGAGGTTATTAGATTCCAATTTCTTACATATAGATGCTGTTGGATATACTGTGGGTTTTTACATTGGTTCAGGTATATCTGTTTTGCTGCCCTGTGAATTTTGTTGTGACCATCCTATACAATAGAGATTATACTAATATTTTTTTTTGTTTGAAAAAAGAAGTCTTTATTTTGTTGATCTGTCATCTTATCACAACTTTTTAATTTATTGTTATTTATTTATTTATTTTACAAATTCTTCCATTACCCAAGCTATTATAACAGAGCCCTATGGTTATAATATCTTCTCCCTTTAACTTCCTCTTTCCCTATGTAAAAGAACTTCCTGCTTTGTTTTGCTGCTCTTCTGTGCAACATGGCTCACCAAGTCTGCATATACCAATTGCAATTCTTTTTTTTTTTTTCCAGAATAAATCTTTTTTGCTAATGGAATACCTAGTCAACTGTTTTGGTCAACTCTGCTTTCTACATAAGATCAGAAACAAAACAAAAATATCTGCTCTCATTTTTATTTTAAGGTTGTAATAGAAGTCCTGGCCAGTGTAGTAAGAGACAGAAAAAAATGAAAAGCATAGAAACTGGAAAGAAGTAAAAGTTTCTTTATATTCAACATGATTTTATACATATAAAATCCTAAAGAATCGACAAATATTAACTAAAACATAAAAATGAATTTTACAAGTTTCCAGAATAAAAGACCAATAATACAAAAAAGATTGTTTCTGTATATTGACAACCAAACATTGAAAAGTAAAATTTCAGAATCCATTTACAATAATAAACTATAAAATACTTAGGAATAAATCAATCAAAGATGAGCACTGAAAACTGCAAAATATTGCTAAGAGAAATTTTAAAACAAAATAATGGAGAGATTGATTATTTTCATGGATTGTAAAACCCAATAATGTTATAATGTCATTTATTCCCACATTGATTTACTCACTTCTGAGTAGAAGCCCAACAGGCTTTTTTTTTTTTTTGAAGAAATTAATCAGCCATTTCTATACTTATATGGAAGTGCAAAGGCTTAGAAGAGCCAAAATCATTTGGAAAATGAACAAAGTTGGAGGACTTACACTATAGATTTCAACTGAGTATAAATATTGGTTTCAGTGTAATTGTAGAGACAGTGTGATATTGGCCTAAACATAGACCAATATCAATGACATAGAAAGAAGAATATCCAGAAAAACACCCATGCATAACATGGTCGGTCGGTCGTCGATCGATCTATCTATCTATCTATCTATCTATCTATCTATAGATTTTCATTATTTATTTTTTAATTGAATAAATGATTTACATTTTTTCATTTTTTTTCTTTTTTTCCTTCCTCCATCTACCTCCCCTATTCCCTCACCTCCTCCCCTGCCACCTCTGGTTACCACTGTTTCTGTGTCCTGTTCATTTGTTGTTTTAGGTTTATATCCCATATATAAATGATATCATATGGTTTTCACCTTTTTCTATCTGGCTTATTTCACTTAGCATGATTGTCTCGAGATCATGTTGTTGCAGATGGCAGTATTTAATCTCTTCTTATGGCTAAATAATATTCCATTGTATATATGCACCACAGCTTCTATAAGCAATCATCTATCGTGTGACACTTCGGTTGCTTCCATGTCCTGGCCACTGTGAATAATGCTACTATAAACATTGGTGTGAAAATATCTTTTCTGATATGAGTTTTCAAGTCTTTGGGGTAAATACCATTAGAGGGATTCAATTGTAGATTAATATTAACCATATTCCAGGCTTTACTTGAATTTCACTATCCTTTTTCTGTTCTAGAATCCAAACCAGAATATCACATAGCACTTGGTCATTATGTCTCTTTAATCTCCTCTGGTTTGTGACAGTATTGAGAGCTTAGCTAAATTACTTTGTAATATTGCTGCTTGGCATCCATTTTATGTGGCACAGTGGCCTGCAGGAACCTTGATCCGACACTAGTCCCTTCCTTGAGTGCATGCCCAAGATAACAGCCCTCAGAGAGGCACAAGTAAGTGTAAGATCCTGCTCCAGACTCCCCGAGTGCTGGTTGTGATAAACAGTCTTTTCTGCCTCCCTGCTCTTCTTCCTTGTAGCTCCTTAGAATAGACCTCTGGTGCTTACCAAAACCACTTTTTTTGGTTTGAATTGACCAGCCTTAGCCCAAGAACCCAAAGCGCTCCACTCTCATTTCGTAATAGAGGCATATCCTTCAGGTCTTGTTGCTCACAGCCTGTACTCTTCCTTGACTTCCCCATGTGGCCCCTTGAATGCCATGTACCTCATTCTTGGCATGTGAGTGATAAACTTCTCTATATCACTTTCCTCTGCCATTTTTGTTGCACTTTGGTTCGCCATCCCACATCCTGGGACTCTACTTAACAAATGTTAATTTAATAAAAGTCACATAATAGACAGCTTCAGGTATTGTAAAATATCCCTCCAAAACAAAAATTTTTAAAGCCCTTCTAAGAAGTGTGTAGTGGTATCTCATTGTGATTTTATTTCCATTTCCCTAATAGGTAATGATGCTTAGGATCTTTAAATAATGTGCTTATCAGCAGATTATTTATTTACTTTGGTGAAATTTCCAAATCTTGTGCTCATTAAAAAATCATATTATTAATTTTTTATTATTATGGACTGGTAACAGTTCCTTATGTGTTCTGGATATAAGTTCTCTATCAGATATATTTTGCAAATGTTTTCTCCCAGTCTGGGGTTTGTATTTTTATTTTCTAAACAGTCTCTTTAGAGGAGAGAAGTTTTTAATTTTGATAGGTACAACTATCAATTTATCCTTTTATGGGCTTATGCTTTTTGTATTCTTTCAAAGAAATCTTTGCCAAAATTAAAGTCACAAAGATCTTTTTCTGTGTTTTCTTTTAGATACTTTGTAGTTTTAGCTCTTACATTTATATTTAAGAGCCCTATTCAAATTAATTTTAATATACTTGTGAATTAAAGTTGAGGTATATATTTTTTATGTATGAATATGCAATTATTCCACACCATTTGTCAGGAAGATTATCTTTCCCTATTGAAGCTTGACACCTCTGTCAGAAATCAAATATATGTATTTGATTTTTTAATTTTTTTCCACTAATATTTACATCTATGCTTACATTGTCTTTTTCTGTAGTTTTCTATCAAGTTTTGAAATCAACTATTATTTTTTCAGAATTACTGTATCTATTTTAGATCTTTTGCATTTCCACATCATTTTAGAATCAGTTTGTCAATTTCCAAAGAAACCTGAAGGGATTTGATTGAGATTTTATTGGACCTATAAATCAATTTGGAGAAAATTAACAACTTAGTGATTTGAATTTTTCTTTGCACAAGCCTTGTATATCTATTTATCTAGATCTTCTTTAATTTCTCTCAGCATTGTTTTATGGTGTTCAATGTACAGGTCTTATGAATATTTTGTTAAATTTTCTTCAAGAATTTTATATATTTAGGATACATTGTCAATGGTATTTTATTTTCATTTCAATTTAAAAATTTCATTGTTAATATATAAAATACAATTATTTACTTTATTTGTTTTGTAAACTTGCTAAATTCATTTACTGGATTTGTTCATTTTGTTTCATTTTTGTAGATTCCTTAGAATCTTGTATATGTAAATTTTTTTTATGTACAGATGAAAGCAATTTTATTTACTCCTTTCTAATTAGCTTGCCTCTAAAATTTTTTTCTTCTCTATCACCTATTACACTGGATAGTACCCATAACACCATGTTAAATGGAAGTGAAAAGAGTTGACCTCATTGCTTTTTTTCTCAGTCTTAGGAAGAAAGCATTTATTTTTTTTTTACCATAAAAAATAATGTTAGCAGTAAGTTTTTTGTAGATGCCTCTTACTGATTTGAAAAAAAAACTCTTTTATTCTTAGCTTCTGAGAGTTTTTTTTAAAAAAATCATGAATAAGTATTAAATCTGTCAAATGCTTTATTTTGCATCAACAGAGATGAGCATTTGATTTTTCCTTTTTTTTTCTGTTAATATGGTCAGTTTTATTTCCTCATTTTTAAATGTTAATTCAATCTTACCTTCTTGAGGCAAACACTACTTATTAATGGTATGTAATCACTTTTATATATTGCTTTACTAGTCTCTCCTTTCAAATTCTCTGGTTTGAATATCCTAAACTCCTTAGCCTTCCTGATGTCTGATTTCTTTCCCCTCAACTCAGTGAACTCTTGGGCTCTTTTTGAGATAGTCCTCCCTGAGGATTTATCCTGAAGATATCCTCCAGGCTGCAAACTGGGCAATCACAGAGCTCACCTCATTTTTTTCTCTTAAGGGTCATAGTTCTGAGCTATCTGTTAATCAGTGTCTGAAATCCAATGTTTTCTATGTTTTGCCCAGTTTTCTAGTTATTTAAGATAAGAGGGTAAGTGTAGTCTCTTTTAGTCCATCATGGATGGTTGTGGAATTCTTACCTCCCCCTACCCTCACCCCCAATAGGTTTTTTAAAAAATGGAGTTGTCACATTTATTTTCAACATCATCTGAAAATGAAAACGCAAAAAAAAAAAAAAGTCCAAAATTTCTTGGCAAAGAACATTTACAGAGGAATTTTCCTACCTGATAAGCTTATTTGGAAAGCTATAATAAAGTATTATGGTATTAGCACAGGAATAGCTCAGTAGTACAAACTGGAGAGTCCAAAAATTATATATATATATATTTATTTCAAATCCAAATCCATAAAAGTGAGCAATAGATTTGAATAAATAAAATACTGTATTTAGAGTTAGAAAAAACAAGACAGACTTGAGGGAAATATTTACAGTGAATACAGAAAATATATTAATATTCATAAATGGCAAAAGTTTTCAGAAATGTAGTAACCTATTGCAAAAAAATTTTTAATGATAAAACAAGAACTTGACCAAATAAACATGAATGACACCTCACTTTACTAGTAATCAAATAAACACAAATAAGATGAAAACATCAAACACGCAAAAATAATTTTCAAAATGACATAAGTCAGGTCTCAGGAAAACAGGACCTATGCTACAGAGTTCAACAGAGGAACTTTAATACAGAGAAGTTTTTGTGAAGGTGTAAGAATACCTAAAATGTGCAAGAAGGGGACAATGAGACATCAAAGATTAGCAACAATAGGTCCTTTCTTACTACCAGAGACTGAATGTGTGCTCTCAAAATTCATATGTTGAAACCTAATCCTCAATGTGATGGTATTTGGAGATGAGCCTTTTGGAAGTGATTCGGTATTAAGGCCAGAGTCCTCTTAAATAGGATTAATATCCTGGTAAAAGAGACCTTGGAGAGTTCCCTTTCCCCTTCTACCCAGTGAGGATTTGGGATAAGAGGGCAGTCTATAAACAAGAAAGTGGGCCCTTACTAGACAAATAAATCTGCTGGCACCTTGGTCTTGGACATCCCAACCTCCATAATGTTATCTATTAGCTACCTAATCTATGGTATGTGTTCTGTTATAAGAGCCCAAATGGACTAAAATACATGCACTGCTGGTGAGAGGATAAATCAATACAAATGTTAGAAAGATAGTTTGACAATATCTAAAAATGCATTAATTCTCTGTGATTTTATCCTACCAAATAAGGGTATGGATAAAGATCTAGCTATAATCATATTTATTTAATATTTGTTTATAATAGCAAAAACTGGAAACTGCTAATACTCAAATACTTTATTTAGAATTGGTTTGATAGAAAACTATGCTACCATTAAAATACTAAGAAAATTATTTAAAGATGTGAGGGAACATTTACAAAACAATTAAGGTTTTCAATACATTGCATGCTCTCCTTTTAATTTTAAACTATATATATATATATATATATATATATATATATATAGTACATACTCAAGCATATGTAGTTATACAATTTGTATTATTTGTGCATAGAAGTAGTCTATATATTAAAATATAGGTGTTAGAATAGGCTTTTATTTGGTTTTAATTTCGTTCTTATTGCTTTCTTCCTACAATCTATATATATTCTTTATATAGATAAAAGTTAGGTATGTACATTCCCTTTAAATTCTTTCATTGGACTTTATTCTCAAGAATAGATGTGGAGGAGGGCACAAATTTATCTACAAGGATTCATCAAAGCACTATTTTTGGTAGCATTGAAGTGAACATAACCTTAATTCTGTCCCCGGTTTAGGGGTTGCAGAGTCCTTGCTGTGCATCCCAGCCTAAAGTGTTAGGGTTTGGGATATCATGTATGGATTGGCGAGTGGAGAGTATAAAGACAAAACTTGGGTCTTTGGGGTCTTTGGCTGTGATGGGATCAGTAGGAGAGAGGCAGCTACTCTAGACCTAGGCATGAAATTGCCAAAAAACTGATCTAGGAAATTAGTGGCCCTAGAATTTAGGTCTCCTGATACCCAGTTCTTTTTCTTCCGGCATGCGCCTCCTCTAGAGATAGCTTTTGTTTGTTTTGGGTTTTTTTTGGAGATTTTGGAAGCCTCTTCTGTAAAGAATTGTAGAATTGGTTGCCAACTTTCCATGGGCTACAAAGAGCATTTGATCTTTGTTCTCTGACATGGCATTTGTGAATGCACTTTGAAAAATGTAAAATGCTTTAGATGTGTTATTTATGATTTTTATTAATAAAGAAGGGGGTGGGGGTGTTGGTGTACTCGATGTCACCCATCATGGGAGGGAACGAGCTATGGAGTTAACCCTGTGTCTGGATTGCCAGATTGCCCCTGTGTGCCTGAACACTGCAGTGACTGAAGAGAAAGGGTCAGAACTCCAGATAAGCAATGTCAGTGGCCTTTCCCTTTGCATGCTGCAGAGAAGGAATCTATTCCTAGACTCATTCAGACCTTAGTTTTAGGAGAGATATCAGAGAGGGTTCCCAGAAAGACAATCCTGATTTCTCAAAGCCCTTTTCTTTTACAGCACTGCTTTTCCAGGTCTCTACTTGGTTAGGTAAGATAGCATTAAGAAGGAAAATTAGACTCTTGACACCTGACTACATTGTCTTTGATGAGCAAAACTTTTCAAGACCTTACACTGGATTTAATTTATAAAGTTACCACCGGAAGTTTGCAAGTCTCTTAAGTTGCTCATAATTTTTATGTACGTTACATGTATACAACTATGCAGTAATAATATATGTATAAATGTACCCAAAGATGTTCTAAGCCAATTGTCTCCGATTATTTATTGAATTTCCATCCTTCCCCAAATATTTGAATGCATCCTTTATCATATATTAAATCCCTATAAAAGGAAGGACCTATTTTTAGACTTTTTATTCTGTTTTATTATTCTTTCTGTCTATCCTTGCTTGTATCAGTACTACCCTCTTTTAATTAACATAGCTGTGTAATATGTATTGATATCTAGTATGGACAAATCCCTCATTTTCACCTATTTTCTTTTTCAAAAACATACATTATAGAGATTAAATGGGGGGGGGAGGTATATTAGTCTCTTAGGGCTGCTATAACAAAGTGCCACAAACTAGGTGACTTAAAACAACAGCAATTTATTGTCACACAGTTCTAGAAACTGAAATCCAGGGGTCAGCAAAGCCATGCTGCTTCTGAAACCTGTAGGGGAATCTTTCCCAGCTTTTGGCGGTTTGACGACAGTCTTTGGTATTCCTTGGTTTACAGCTGTATAACTTTAAACTCTCCATCATTGTCATGTTGTGTTTACCCTGTGTGTCTCTGTGTCATCATATGACCATCTTATAAGGACAGAAGTCATTGGATTAGGATCTCACCCTACTCTCGTATTACTTCCTCTTAACTAATTATGCAGATTATATGCAGCAAATAATAATCTATTTCCAAATAAGGTCATATTCTGAGTACTTGGGACAGGAAGGATTTCAACATATTTTTTGGCATTCAACTTAGAAGGGGAGAACTGACTTCTTTAAAATATTGAGTCTTTTCATCCAAAAATGTAGGTTTTCAGTTGATTCTCTTCAATTGTTGAAAAGTCAGAGTGGTGATATTTTCAAGTTACTATGCCTGTTTCATAGACTACATTTAAGATTGTTCCCTTTGTCTCTGATTTTCATAAGTTTGACCATCCATCCTGGCTATGCATTTCTTTGTATTTAGTTCTCTTATGATTTGGGGCTTTCTTAATCTATATGTCATCAGTTGGGAAAATTCCAGTCTAATTTCTTTAAATATGCATCATTACTATTCTCTGTTTTGAGACTCCACTTATATGTATGATTAGACCTTTCAAGTAGGTCATAGAAATTTCTTACATTCTAATGCTTTTTTAAAGGAAATAATCTTATATGAAAAAAAATATGAAAAGAACTATATATAAACTGTGTCATCAAGAGATAAAATATAAAACAAGCTTAAATGGTGTGCAGAAGAAAAACATAAGTTGTAGAAAAATAGTTGAGGTAAGTAGGAGATTAACTGAAATATTTGAGATATCTTTTTTTATTTTATTGGTAAACTTTTTATTTTCTTAGAAGAGTTCTCAATTTACAGAGAAATTGCAGAGGTGATACACAATGTTCCCATATATTCCACAGCCAGTTTTCCCTATTGTTATATTGTGATTTATGATAAAATTATGTGTGTGTGTGTGTGTGTGTGTGTGTGTGTGTGTGTGTGTGTATTTGGCCTTTTTCCTGGTTTCTGAAACAGAGTTATATATATCTTTGGCCTTTGTCCTGGTTTCTGATACAGAGATCCTAAAACCCTTGGATTTTCTTAAATGATGACAGCAATAAAAGTGTCTCTTTTAACCTTTTTATGTTAATGAGATGATGATTGGACTTTGCCTAAGGTTAGGGGCTGATTGCCAGGAGAACCAACCCTTTGATTGGAAGGTTGGAACTTCAGTCCCATTCACCTGGCCTCCAGGGAATGGAGAGGGGCAAGAAGGTGAACTTAGTCATAGTGGCCAATGATTGAATCAGTCATGCTGCGTAATGAAGCTTCCATAAAAACCTAAAAGGATGGGGTTTGGAGAACTTCTGGGATAGTGAACATGTGAAGATTTAGGAAGAGTGGAAGGCTCACAGAGGGCATGGAAGCTCCATGCTGTTTCCCCATATCTTGCCCTATGCATCTCTTCCATCTGGCTATTCCTGAGTTATATCCTCTTATAAAAAACTAGTAATCTGGTAAGTAAAATGTTTCTCTGAGTTTTGTGAGCCATTCTATCAAATTATTCAAACCTGAGGAGGGGGTTGTGAGAACCTCTGATTTATAGCCAGTCAGTCAGAAGTACAGGTGGTAACCTTGGCTTACTTCTGGCTTCTGAAGCAGAGATGGGGAAATCTGTGGGTCTGAACCTATAACCTGTGGAAACTGATGCTCTCTCATGGTAAATAGTATCAGAACTAAGTTAAATTGTAGGACATCCAGCTGCTTGGTGGTATGGGAACCTCCACCTCTGCCCTACTCTCCTCCCTCCACACCCATATTGAAATTGGTCTCAGAACCTTTGCCTGTTAACATCTTACAGTAGTTTGGTACATTTGTCATAAATACTGAACCAAGGTAGATACTTACTATTAACTAAAGTCTGTATTTTATTCAAGTTAACTTGATTTTTACCTAATGTCTTTTTTTTTCTGGACAAGATTATATCAAAATACTATGTTACATTTAGTCATCATGTCTCCTTAGGCTCTTCTTAGCTGTGATATTTTCTAATCTTTTTAAAAAGTATCATTCTTTTTTTTTAACCTCTATGCTTCAATTTGGGTATTTTTATTGCTCTGTCTTTCTGTTAGCCTAATCTGTTATTATACCCATTCAACTGAGTTCTTAATTGCAGATATTCTCTTCTAAATACTTTTTTGATTCTTTTTGTTTGTTTCCAAATTACTATTGTAATTATCCATCCTTATATTTTGTCTGTCCTTGTATTTCCTTTTCTCTTGATTATTGGTCTATGATACTCATTAGAAACCAGTGTATCTTTATGAATCTCATTTTGTAAAAATTTTCTATAATCAATGTCCATATATATTTTTTTCTTCCTTTTTACGTTTTAGATTTACTCCTCTACTAAATTCTTACTGGTATTTTCCCAACTCAGGCCCTTATTTATATTATACTTTCTTGCTGATTTTTATAACCTTATTCTCTCATTATCCATTTTAAGTGAAATTAACAAGCCTCTTAGTCTAAAATATCACTTATTTATCATGTTGCTAGTATGACAGAAAACTTCAATTTTCTACTGCCTACTATGTGACATTGAATGTCTCTTTAATTGTCAGAGTTTTTATTATCCAATCTCATTTCACTTTTTGTTTCTATTTTTTTACCTCTGCTTTCCAAAGACATACATTTGAATTAATGTTATTGACTTTTTGTCTTGTCATGTATTTTTCACCATCTTTACCTTTCATTATAGCATGCATTTTATCTGAGTGTTACTGTTGCTTTTTTCCATGCCTATCAATGTTAATCCTTTCCTTCTTTAAACTTACATATTAGTCAGGACCTAAACTGTATAATCTTTCATTTTATATTATCACTGGTTTATTTTTATTATATTTTGTTCTGTAATTGGTGATCAAGTTTTGTTTTCCTTCATTATATTCCAGAGGAAAGACATACTGTCTTCTACTTAATTCCAGATAGTATTCCAAAATCAGAGTATCAACTCCAGAGCAGAAAGCTTTTGAAAAACAAATAGTGTTATGGCATGATGTTAGAAAATTTTCAAGTGATGGTTTCTAAAACTTCATATTAGAAGAACTGGAATTTGATAACCAATTTGAGAAACACCAGTAAAACAAAATTACAAGGAAACTCAATTCAAGAGGAAGATCGTGAATATAATAATTGTGGGGGAAAGTTAATCTGAACTGAGACCTTTTTAAACAACTGAGAGTTTCTAGATGATAAAGACCTAATAATTGTAATACAAATGGTAGGAGCTTAAAGCATAAGTCTGTGTCAACTGATTTTTTAAAAAGGCAATTTATAAATGAAAAATGACTTATCTTTTTTTATAATTTATTAGAAAGGAGGCATTTATACCTAAAAACTTACTTATTCTAGAAACTATTTAAATGTAAAGCCATAGTTCAGTAGTGATGGAATCTAAGAAAATTTGTGTGAGAGAGAAACGTGAATGTATACTTTGTGGGAAAGCATTTAACCAGAACACTAATCTTATTCAACATCAAAGAATACATACTTGAGAGAAACCTTATGAATGTAATGAATGTGGAAAAACTTTTAGGGCAGTAACCTTATTCAACATCAAAGAGTCCATACTCAAGAGAAACCTTATAAGTGTAATGAATGTGAAAAGACCTTTAGTCATAGGTCTTCTCTTAGGACTCATGAGAAAATTCATAGTGGAGAAAAACCCTATCTTTGTAATGAATGTGGGAAGGCTTTCAGCCATATATTCAGCCTTACTCAACATCACAGAATTCATACTGGAAAGAAACCATATGCATGTATTGAATGTGGGAAAACCTTCAACTGTAGCACATATTCATTGAAAATTGGGGAATTCATTCTGGGGAGAAATCCTACCAGTGTAAGGAGTGTCAGAAAGTTTTTTGCCACAGCGCATCACTAATTCAACATCAGAGAACTCACACAGGAGAAAAACCCTATGAGTGTAATGAATGTGGAAAGGCCTTCGACAGAAATGCACATCTTACTCAAAACCAGAGAACTCATACTGGAGAGAACCCTTAAGTTTGAAAGGAATGTGGAAAAACTTTCAGCGAAGTACACTCCTTACTGAACATCTAAAAATTCATTCTGGTGAGAAACCCTATGGATGTAACGAAAGTCAAAAACTATTTTGCTATAGAACATCATTAATTTGACATCAGAGAACTCATACAGGAGAGAAACCCTACCAGTGTAATGAATGTGGGAAATCCTTCAGTTTAAGATCAGCCCTTATGAAACATAAGCGAACACATACCAGGGAGAAACCTTATCAATGTAATCAGTGTGATGATGTTTTTTGTCATAGTATGCCTTTAATCCAACATCAGAGAATTCATTTCAGAAGTGAAATACTATCAGAGTAATGAATGCGGGGAACCCTGTAGCCAAAGGTCATCACTTTAACCGGAGCACTCACAGTGTCAAGAAACCTTAGGATTTGTTATGCAAGAAAAAATTTAGGCAGAATACTCATTCACTCAATATTATAATATTTGTGCTGAGAAGGAAGACCGTTCTTAATCTGAAAACACTGTGATCTGAAAAATGTGTTAAAAATTGAGAGAAAAACTTACAGTGGAACTATTCATCCCCCAAACAGGTATTTTTTTACAAGTATTTAAAAAAAAATTATTTGCAGAGATAATTTATTACAAATGTATATATTTATTTTTGTGGCTAAATAAAATTTCATGCATGGATGTGATACATTTTATTATCCATTCATCAGTTGATGGGCATTTTCATTTTTCCACTTTTTGGTTATTGTGAATAATGCTGCTATAAACATTCATGCTGCTATAAATAGTTGTATGACATGTTTTCAGTTCTTAGGTATATTCCCAGAAGTGAAAATATTGAGTCAATATGTTAACTCTGTGTTTAACTTTTTCAAGGCATGCCAGACTGTTTTATAAAGCAGCTGCATCATTTTATAAGCCCACTAGTAAGATATGAGGGTTCTTATTTTCCCACATCCTCATCAGTACTTGTTTTCCCATGAGACATGTATACATACACAAATAGTCATAAATATGTATAAACATATGTGTCTATTTTCTTTGGAGAAATGTCTATTCAGATACTTTGCCAATTTTAAGTTATGTTATTGGAATTTTTGTTGTTGAGTTGTAATAGTTCTTTATATATTCTGAATATTAGATCTATATATAATTTACAAATATTTCCTCCCAGTCTATGGGTTGTTTTTTCACTTTTTGATGATGTTCTTTGAAGCACAAAACATTTTTAATTTTAATTAACCAGTTTGTTTTTCTTTGTTCTTTGGTGTAACCCAAGTTCATGAAGATTTACATATTTTTCTTCTATGAGTTTTATAATTTTAGCTCTTACTTTTAGGTCAATGATCCATTTTGAGTTAACTTTTTGGTATGTGGTAGAGGTAGGGATCCATTGTCATTCTTTTGCATGTGGATATTCAGTTTTTCTAGCACCATTGTAGAAAAGACTGTTCTTTCTCACATTGGCATCCTTGTCACTTAATGGAATTTTAAAATGAAATTTAGCACACTAAAAATAAGTATATTGGAATAACTAAAAGAATGTTAAAAATTAGAAACAACAAATGGAGCTTGCCCTCCAAGTAATTCAAATGGTAGTCTTAGGAAATAAAATAGTGCACCACAAATGAAACAACCAGAGCTATAGAATTGAAAACATAGAAATATGTAACATGAGAACTTAGTATACAGTAACAATATCATCCCAAAACAGAGAATGGGCTAGTCAGTGATACTGGGATAATTGGCTATTTATTTGGAAAAATAATTACCTCATGACATACACAAAATTAAATTCCAAAAGGGAGTAAGCAAATTCCATTGGGTGGTAGTTTTCCAGGAAATAGCTGGGCACACAACTCGGGTTTTCTTCTGATCCTTCTATAACCACTATTGGATAAACAGAATTTAAGAAGACTTTTGAAAAATTTTATTATAACCACTGATAGAATTGTAATGGCATGTCTCACTTCAAATTATTACAAAGAAAAAAAATGGGAAAAGCAAACATTAAGGGGGAAAGAAATTGAAAAGGAATAAACCTAAGGCAAAATAACAAGATCATAACCATTTTAACCTTGTAAAAAAATTATGACTTTTAGATTTACTAACATTTATTGGTAGCTAAATGAAATAGTATAAGGAACTAAGGTCCTAAGATTATCTAACTTATCCATGGTCACCCAATTTTTAAGGGCAGAACCAGGATTACAGAACAATATACATCTCAAAGGAAATTATGCACAAAGTTTCATAATACAAAAGTAGAGAAAGATAAACTTATAGGGCTTATGATGACAAAGCTTGTATGAATTTTGTAATGACACTATACACAGGGTCCTATGCCTTATTGTAGAGTCTACAAGTAGGCAGGCACAAGAAGCTGAAGGCATGTATATTCATTTCCTAGTGCCACTGTAACAAGTTACTACAGACTGGGTGGCTTCAAACAACAGAAATGTACTGTCTCACAATTCTGGAGGCCAAGAAGTCTGACATCAAGGTGTTGGCAGGGCCACATTCCCTTTGGAGGCCCTCAGGGACAATCCTTTCTTGTCTCTTTCAACTTCTGCTGCATTACTCTAATCTCTGCCCCTGTCTTCATATAGCCTTATGTGTCTGACTTCTCTTCTGTCTCTCATAAGGACACTTGTCTTTGGATTTAGGGCCTACTTGGGTGGTCTGCAGTGATCTCATCTTAAGTCCCTTACTTATAATTGCAAAGATTCTTTTTTCCAACATTCACAGGTTCCAGGAGTTTGGACATGGACATACTTTGGGCAGGGAGGAGTACAATTCAACCAACAACAGTACATGAAAACAAGGACAAATCTGAATCATAATTGAGGCAGAATGCAAACAGATGAAGCCATTCTGAGTGTTAGGGTAAGAGGTGAGAGAACTCTTGAGGTCAAAAATCCTGGCTCTGTCTGTAGGTTTGAGCATGTAATGTAAAGTTAGGCTAGGACAATGATCCTCGAACAGGAATTCCTGGAAGTAGATGGAAACACAAGTAGATATGGTTTGAATATAATAAATTTCCATATGTCCCTTCCTAAAACTTATTGCCTGAAAATGAACCTGTATTCATAATAGCTTTTCTCCAGATTTATGTAGAGAATGGTATACTCCTCACCAATCTCAAACTTTACTTCTACATTACCAAACGAATGGAAACCCCTCTCTGGTAATTAATGAAAACACCATAAAGCCCTCTGGCTTCCTCTGTCAGGGTGAAATATGTGACTCAAACTAGTGTATTTTGGGCAATGTGAGGATTTTTAAAATGAAATTATGATAGAAGGAGTAGTGGGAATGATTAAAGTTCTTAAGAACTTCACTTTTATTTCCCCAACTGTTGCCAAAGAATGTATTGCTCTTGAAGGAAGAGTCCCCAGAGAGAAAATGAACATCCATAGACATGTTAATGCTGAAAAATGGCCTTCTTCAGATAATTAAACAAACAATTATTTTTACCTGTTCTTAATCTTCACCCTTGCGTGTGTTTTTAGCTGGAAAGAAGAGTGTTTTTGAGTCATAGCAGTAAATTGTAACACTACCCTTGGCCATCCACTTTATAGGAGGTGAGAGGTGGTGTGAGGCTCAACAAGGATCCCTGAACAGCGGCAGGTGGTTTGGCTGGTTGGTCAGAGGCCTGAAAGGACTAAGATTGGTGTGTGGTGGAAAAGGAAGTGTAGGCAAGAGACATGTGAGATTGTGCAAAGACTGCAAATCTGTGTGTCTCGGAAAGAATCCTCTGTAAAGAGGCACTCAACAACCAGCTGTGTACAAGATGACTCAACTAGGAAATGTCAGGCAGGCTCTGTGTTTCTCTACCACAGTGCTTGTGCTTTGGGCTCATGACTTGAGAAACCATGATTGCAGGGATGGACGTGTCACACGGTGCTGCATGAAGGGCCCAAAGCAGGTCTCCTCGATAAGGCTGATCTAACTAACGTTGCTGTTGAATGCCTGAAACCTCAGAACAGAGACTAGCTCTAAGCCTCTGTGTGGCAAAGGGATCGCTGGCCGCTTGCTGGAAGATGAATTTATAATGAGCACTTTCCACCCCAGAAGAGGCAGTGATTTGTTCTCCCTGTGATTGACAACTAACTTGGATGTGGGTTTACATTCATCATCTGCAGTGACTCTAGCTGCATTAGTAATTGAGAGGTTACTGAAGGCCTTATTTATGGGTGTGAGATTCTACAATCATTGCTTCAGACCATTGTACCGATTTTATGGTGCAGGATGTGTGACAATAGGTGTACAATTGTGAAATCCACTGGTTATACCATATGCCATATCACTTAGAAAATGCCATTTTAATCGAATTTTGGAAAGGCCTCTTTAAGACTCAGCTAAGGCACCAGCTTAGGAATGACACCCTTCAGGGCTAGGGTGCTGTTCAAGTTTTGGTACATGCATGTAAGCTATGCCCCCCAAATTGTTCTCCATCTTTGAGTTAGCAAAACTCGGTTCTTTCCCTCTTGAGTAGGGGAAAACCTAGTTTTCCACCTCCTGTGTCTTTTTACTCTCACGCTACTACCACACTCACACAGAACACTTCATTTCTGGTCACCAGATATGTAAGGCTTCCCCAGCCCCTCAGGTTCTACTATTCAGTGTTTACCAGTTGATTAAAGGATACGAAAAAAGGATGTAGATGAGTATACAGATAAAGAGATACCCTTGGGAGGGTCCCAAGCACAGGAGCTTCTGTCCCTGTGGAGTCAGGGTGTGTCACCCTCCCACAGTAGATGTGTTCACCATCCCAGAAACTCTCCAAACCCATATTATTAGGATTTTATGAAGGCTTCCTCATGTAGGCATGATGCATTATTAACACCATTTTTAGGCCCTTTCTCCTCGCTAGAAAGTGGATGTGGGGCTGAATATTCTAATCTAATCATGGCTTGATCTTTCTGGTGGCCAGGCCCCATGCAGGAGCCATCCAGAAGCCCACCCAGCATCACCTCATTAGAACAAAAGATGCTCCTAGTGCTCTTATCACTTAGGAATTTACAAGGGTTTCAGGAGCTCTGTGCCAGGAACCAGGGGCAGAGACCAATGTACATTTTCTTTTATCTCACTATCCCTAATAGCTATTCTACATGGTTTCAGAAACCAAGGGCAATGTAGAGTTAGCTCCTCTCACCATCACCCCCAGAATCCCACTTGTCCTCCTTTTCCCACGAACTTAGGCTGTGTTGGTTGAGATGTCCTGTTTCCTGGGACAGGAGGGCCACGGAACATGAGGCTATGACTACGACCTGGTCTTTAGTCCCTCATGTCAATAGATGAGCAGCCACAGGAGATACTGGTGGGTAAACTCTGTGGCCCCAGCCAATCAGATGGTTTCTATTTGTCTTTTCCTTGTTCTTTGTCCTATAAAAGCTTCTTGCCTTCTGCCCCATTTTGCAGTAGGTATGGCAAAATGAGACTGTCTCTGAGACTGTCTGCCTGATGAAATGTTGAGTTTCTGTTATCGCCTAAATTGTCTTCTTTAATTATTTTCTTTAATGGGAGAAGAAGAGCCAGGTTAGGAGGGTTCAGGGGTTGCTTCCAGGGGCTTTCACAATCTTACTCTTTTTCCAAAATGAAAACGTCCATGTTGGAAAGATTCCTATTGGTGGAAAACCACTGCCCTGTGAGACTGGAGCTTTAAGGGAACTCTCCCAGCTGTGCCCAGGCACAACCCCTTCACACCTACAAGCGGCCACGTGCCCACCCAACACCAGAGGCTCTGGCACTACAGTGTCCCCTTCCTGAAAAGAGAATGTACTAGGGCTAGTGCTCTGACATCCAGGGCAGGGTGGGGTGGGGGGCGGGGTGAGGGCACAAGGGGCCCAAAGAAGGGAAAGCGGTGGAGGCCGTGTTGGCAGCACCTGTCTCCTCTAATCATTTTGAGTTTACTTTGATCTTATACAAGACCTACAAAGTGTAATGTCTGGTCATTGATTTTAGGCTTTTCTTATTTCATAAAAAGTTTTTACAACCAAATATTTTTTTCTAAACACTGCATTAGCTACATTCCACAAATTTTGATAAATCTTCATTGTCTTTTAACTGACCTGAATATTTTCTAATTTTCTCGTAATTTCTTGTTTGAGCCAGGCTCTAGCTGCCCATCCCTGGCTGTGGTGGCACTTGTGCTGGCCCTGGGTGCCTTCCTCTCAGCCCATTAGGGAGTCAAACCAATGTCGCCTTCTTGCAATCCCACCACTATGTGCTTGGCCTTAGAGGCAACTGACTCTCCTTGCAAATGGACACACACACACACACACACACACACACACACGCACGCACACACCCTGCCACCACCAATCTCTAAAGCTGAGTGCAGGGCCTGGTCCCTCTGCATTGGCATCTCGCACTCCTGCTCTGATGGGGTCATGTTTGCTTTTTCCTCTCCCCTTGGTTGGGCGTAGTCTCCATTTTCTTCACAGTGCCTGCAGAAGTTTCTTTTTCTTTTTCTTTCTCTCTCTCTCTCTCTCTCGTTTTTTAACAGTAAGGCATATATATATACTTTACACTATGTGTTCACCTCCCATAGTTAGAATCCTTTCTGTCACCGCATATTTGATCCCCTTTACCCACTTAATCCTCCCCTACCCCTCTATATTTGACCCCCTTTACCCTGTCTACCTCCCCCCTCCTCCCCTACTCCCTTCCGCCTGGTAACCACTCCTGGTAACCACTAGTCCATTGTCCATGTCCATGAGTCTGTTAGTTTGTCCCGCTCATTTGTTGCTTTCAGGTTTTATCCCACATATAAGTGATGTCCTGTGATTTTCAACTTTTTCTGTCTGACTTATTTCGCTTAGCATGATGATCTCGAGGTCCATCCATGTTGTTGCAAATGGCAGTATTTCATCTCTTCTTATGGCTGAGTAATATTCATTGTATATATGTACCACAACTTCTTTAGTCAATCATCTATCGTAGGACACTTCGGTTGCTTCCATGTCTTGGCCACTGTGAATAATGCTGCAATGAACATCAGGGTGAAATATCTTTTCGGATATGGGTTTTCATGTCTTTGGGGTAAATATCCAGTAGAGGTATTGCTGGATCATATGGTAAATCAATTCTTAGTTTTATTTGAGGAACCTCCATACTGTTATCCATAGTGGCTGTACCAATTGCCTGCAGAAGTTTCTTGACTAGCCTATTTGGTCTGCTGCCAGGACTTGAGTGCCCTATGGGAAGAGATGGACTGAAAAAGCAGGTAGGTAGCAGATCTTGCTGTGGGAGTCTAAGTAATTAGACCCAGCACCCAGTGGCACCAAGACAACAGCCTCTTTCCCACGTGCTTTGTCTCTGCCTAGCGGCTGTAAGCCTCAACTGCAACTTTCCAGGGCCTTGCATTTCTGCAACTGTCGATGGGTGACTAGAGGAGTTTCGCCTCTCATTTCAGCGTGGAACCCAGGGCCAGGGAGATCTCTGGCAGTAGATGAGGAAGTCAGAATTTAGACTCTGTACTATGTCAATTAGAGAAGGAGAAAATAAGAAATTAATTAAATTCCCAACTCAAAAAGCCAATAAAAATTAGTTTAAAAAAGAAGAAAATAATAAAGATGAAAGAAGATATCACGGATGTATGGAAAGGCAGTAGAACAAATCTTCATTTTTTGGAAAAACTGAAAAAATATTTAGATGACCACTAGTTAACCTAATCAAAGTGGAAAAGGGAGGGAGAAGAAAGCACAAATACACCAAAGAAAAATAGTGAGGGAACTGGACTTCAGAAGCAGGGCTGGCTCTATACAGTTTGTGGGACCCAGCACAAAATGAAAATGTGGGTATCCTTGTTCAAAATTACAGGGGAAAAAGTGCATTGAAAGGAATGAAAAGATCAGTCCCCTCCCCTTCTTCTGTGGTCTTAGTGTTTCTTTCCTTTTTATTTAATGCAATTCTAATTAAAAGAAAATTTAAATTATTAGCATAAACCTTACTTTTCATCTTTGTATTGTGCAATGCCAGCTTTAAGCACAATACAACAGCATTTAACCTATATGTAGAATCACCAAAATTAAACAAGTTGTGTTTTGTAATTCACAGATACACATGTATTTCATTCTAGCAGAAAAGTAGAAATGTGGCATAAAATAAAACTACTTTTTTTTCCTTCTTGATATGAGCATATTCTGCCAACATTCTACCAACATTCCTGATGAGTAAGGACTGAGAGGAAAAGGAACTATGCATTGCCCTATCATTTCCTTTCCTTCTTCATAATACATTTCAGCATAAGTAAATGCAAGGAAGTAACTCTAGTAAAAAAGGACATGACATGATTCCTTGAGCATTTGTGCTTCTTACAACGTTATTTCCTTCTTTCTGAGTTGGAAGCAAGTTTCTGGTTCAAACAGAAAGCACGGCCTGTTGGGGCTGTCAACACCCACACTTACTCAGTTATAGATATAACACATTTATTTTTCTGAGTCTCACTAAATTCCTACACGTTGTAGGTCCATTGAGATTCTGTGTTCATGAGACATTGTGAATGTTATATACAAATAGATGGCAAGGAATAGCAGACATAGATATTGTATGCACAGCCTCTGCTCATGTACATGCCTTATTGTCCCATCAGATTTTGCTTACAAAACCTAAGCATAAAAATAAAATCATTAAGAATGTCAAGCGACAGCAAAGCATTCAACCAAGCACAGGCCCTTTGGAGCACTGGGCTCTGTGTGACTGCATGAGGTGTACTCAAACTAGCCTTGCTCAGAAGCACTTGCACAGCCCTATGAATTAATTTTTCTGTCCATTTATAGATCGATCCCTGCTGCTTAGGAATCAGGCTCCACAGGCCTGGGTGCTCCATGCCTGCATGGTGAGCAGATCATAGAGCATTTGATAACCTAGTGCAAGGTCGCCCCAGAGGAGAGTCAGCTACCAGCCTGATGCTCATGTCCTTCATGTAGCAGGTGCACTGGAGGTAGTCCTAGATGGGCTGTAGGCTCTGGGGATTCCCACCTGTGAATGTCCACTGGTGTCAATACCCTGCAGTGCATCTGGTTTACAGAGTAGCTGACTCTCCCCTGGTGGTTTTGTTTGTCCATTCTGGTTAGTCGGTGGTGTTGGGGCAGAGGTGGAGCAGACAGATGGGCATCGAGGGCAAGGGACATAATGCGACAATTCCACCCAGGAAGGTGGGCACCAGGAAGATGAAGCTCGGGAAAGCCGGTCCATGCAGCAGCTAAAACAGGAACATGAGGGGAAACCCAAGTGCCTCTGGTGGCTGTGATAATTCCCACATGTAGGAAAGAAAAGACTGGATGCCTGGAGATTATTCAGTTTGAATCATCTGGGGGAGAGTATATTACAGCTCATTATTTCTGATATATAGTTTTCTGAGGTCTTTGGTTATTTTCCTCTTTTGAGAGAAGTTGGTAAAATGTTCAATTGAGCAAATGCTAAAAGATTTGTAAAAATATAACCAATGACTATCCAATGCCCTAAAGTGATTGATTTTGTCACTGGTGTGACAAAATCACTAGGCTACTTACATATTTCCAGAATCATAATGGGAGTGGATCTTGTTCTAGTCCCTCACTGCCCTTGATTTGTTATTAGGAAAAAAAAGAATTAAAAAAAGTTTTAAACATTTTGCAATGAAACAGTCAAAGCAGGATATTTTGACATGTCACATAGCCGGTGTTTTACCATTCCTTTATTCAATAGTGTGAGGCACTATTCTGTCTATTAAGAACTCAGCAGAGAACAAGCAGACACAATTTTCCAGTGCTTGGGGAGTTTATTTTATTCTATTCAGGGAAACAATGAACAATCCAATTTAAAAATTGGCTTAAGACTTTGGGGAAAACGAGCCTTGCAAAGATGTAGGAGAAACATGGTTTTGGAAGAGGGACCAGCAGTCAGAAAGATTGTGAGATGGAAACAAGCTCGACCTGTTCAGGGAACATCAGAAAGGTACGCATCAGAAGGGGCAGGCTGGGACCTGAGGCTGGGCTTGGAGAGTCAACATCACCAGCAGTTAGGATGGTTTTCTGCGTCATGGGAGGCCGACAGCGGTTTTGAGCTGTGGAGTGAAGTGATCTCATTTTCGTTTTTATAAATTTGCTCTGGAAGCTGTATAGAAAATAAGTTGCACTTGTGAATGGAAATCAACAAAATGAAGATCAGAGCTAATAGCCATTTCTACATTTCTCAGATTTACCAAATAACAGACTTTCCCATTTTAAAGGGGACCAGGATATGTACCAGGTTTGTATGCTGTTTAAATTCTTTAGCTAAAAGTTGAAAATTATATTTTTATGTGTACGTGTGACAAAAATAAGCAATCATTTAGTACCCCTGACTACAGAAACCTTTTCACAATGCACAGAGGGAGGAAGGAAGCCAAAAGAGGTTGCTCCATCCGGTCTGCCTGGCGAGGGGCAGCAGTGTGGCTGGGAGGTGCAGCTTGGGCCTCTTGCTGGCCACCAGGGGGCGACATCGAACCTTGCTGAGCTTCTGGCCTCTGGTTCTCTCAGCCAGATGGTCTCTGGACCATCATCAGTCTTCCTCATTGCCAGTTACAGAGATCTTGGAGAGGCTGATGTCCTGTTGCCCATAGGAACTTGTCTTTCCAAGGTCATCTGTTATCTTCTGGATACTAAAATGTCGTTTTGGGGGGTGTGGGGGGTTCATTTTACATGACTTTTAACCATGTTTGACCCGACCCCCTCTCTCCTTTATATTTCTACATACTAAATTAAACTTTATTGGCTAAGTTACACCCTCTAAAACATGACTGGATGGACTACACCACATACAGTTAAGCTGAACATGACAGTCACGTTCAGGAATGCCATAACAAGGAAAGTCACACAAAATGGTATTTCTCATTGTATCTATTTTATAACAAATGAACTGTATGATACTAGATTTGTAAATAATGTGTTTAAAGAAACTCATAGATTTTTAAAGCATATATTTTAAAAAATCTGTTCCATACATGCTATACAAAAACTATTTCAATTTCCTTTGCATTCAATATAATATATAAATGCCAACATCAAAACTGGTCATATCAGAAAACTGACTCTCAAACTCCTAACAGAATACAAGTTCTGAATTAATGTGCGTTAAGTAAATTAAGTAGGGCAAAACCCAAGAAATACTAGTTACTGCCAAATTCGCATAGGCACAATTATTAGTCCGGTTTTAAGCATCTCTTTAGGCATTAAAAAAAGTTTTTCATATTAATGGCTAAAATGTTTCAAAATTCTGTTATTTAAAATTACATCAGATTTTAAATGTCAAAAAAAGAAAGTCATTAACGTCAGCAGTTAGCATCATTACCATTCAGTTAAACTACATGAAATTGCCAATATTCGACTGTTTTTTGACCTATGAAATGGAAATTTTATATAGTTTAATGTAATACATGTGTTCTTGGCAATTTTCCTTAAAAATAGGCATTTGAACTGATGTGAAAATTTGAGCTGTTCAACTGTGTTATCATAATTCTTATGAATACATCACAACAAGCAACTTTCTAAGGGTATAGCTCGGCACTGAACTTTCTCGTAGTTCTTCCAGAGGAAAATAAAATGTCTCTTCTTCTGCCACTTTGTGGCAACTTTATTTTCCTGTTTTGCTAGTTTTCAATAAAAGAATATCAGTGACCTTATGAAGACTTACCTTTTCCAGAAGAAAAAGTATTTTGGTTCCTTGGCTCAAAAGACTTGCTTCTTTTTAGTATGTCAGGCAAAAGGGTGAGTTGATAGGAAAGCAAGATTTGTTTTTTAGGGTGTATATATTTGGTGGCTGCTGCATGCTAAGTCTGGGAAGAAACAAAACAGAATGATGAGACCCAGTTTTTCCTTTGAAGCTCATTGTCCACTTGGAGGAGAGATCAAGGCTGTCGTCCAATGAAAGACCATGAGCACAAGAATGAAGAGGAGAGAGGCTTTTTGGAAGGGGATCACTCAGAATGCGCTAGCAGGCCTCAAGCTTTGTCCTGGAGCTCCAGGGCTACCTGTGTCATAGGTTTGGCTTTTTCTCCCAATGGTGGGGCCTTGTCTTCAGTTTCCCTGCTATTCTTTGCACCAGGCCTAGGCCGTCAGCAAAAACTAACTGGTTCCCAATAAGGGTGATCAGGAGCCATCTCTTTCCCCAGAAAATAGTGGCTAACAGCAGCATAAAGCAAGAACTATTCTTCAGACAAGAATGTGTCAACAAAATGAGGCTGCGTTTCAGACAAGAGCACCTAGGGAATTGCTAAAATGCTAGGAAACAAAATATACTTTTAGTTAAGTGAAACAGGCCTTTGTACTGTAGCTGTGTGTCTTTCATCCTTTGAAAAAAAAAAACACCAAAAGAAGCATCAATATGTTATCAGAAGGTGAAATTTGCAAAGCCCTAAAGATCATTTAATGTTTCCCAATATAGGTGCTATTGATGTGTTGAATGAAACAATTGTACCTTGTGGGAGGCTGACCTCTGCACTGCAGAAGGGTTATCATCCTTGGATCCTGGACACCAAATGTCAGCAGGACTCTAGTTAGTGTAAAAACCAAAAATGACATGCATCCCTCCTTCATTTTCAAAACCTCCCCCAGGAGTAGTGCTGCCTTTGGTTAAGAACCACTGAACCTTCTCATTTTTGTCAAAGATCAAACTGAGCCCAGAGAAGGGAAGGAACCTACCTAAGCCACACACAAGACGTAGAAAACAATCAGAGAAGACTGACTGAAAACTTACTACACAGAGCTCAGTTATCCTGCTGGAACCTGGCTGGGTCACAGGGCGGAGTGGAGAGAGAACACCAGAAATACAAAACATGGTCTTTATCCTCAAAATAAGAGAGGAAGTACTATTTTGGGGAAACTTACTGCATTCTATTACTTTCTAAACCTTTTCGTGTTATCTTTGCAACAATTTTGGGAGGAAATTGAGGCTCACAGAAGTTATGCGTAGAGTCAGAATTCAAACACAAGTTTGTCTGACCCCAAAGCCAGTTTTCTTTTTACTGTTACCTACCAATGTATGTGCAATCATAGAAACTAGTGTTTTTAAAATTTTTCCAAAATTGAAAAAAGGTAAAAAGATGACCATGTGTGCTTTCAATGTCATATAAGAACCCTATTGAAAAAGTCCTTTTAGGGTCATCTGGTTCTCCCGGCAAATGTGACTATGTTTAACTTAGTATTCACCATTGTTTAGGGGCCAGACTCTGAAGTTCAAGGTCAGTTAATAAAAACTGAAAAGATGCAAATTAGTTTTGTCTAGTAAATAAGTAAGTGATTTCTGTCTAATCAAGAAGATAACCACAAAGGTGTGGATTTATTGCCCTTTTGGGTCTAACTCAGCAATTTTATTCCAGTGATTTTTTCTTTCATTGACTATATGTAAATATATATACCTATCTGCTTCTCATATCTTTCTTTGGATCAGCTGTCATTCTTCTGTGTCTTTCAGTATAAATTAATTAAATCTTTGACACATGCTCCTCATAGAGTTGTATGTGAGTTCTGTTGTTGTTTTTTTTTAACTCTTTGAGAATTACATTTTGACATTAGCATGAACCAATAAGTAGTTGACTGCCGTGATGTGAGAACAGAGCTCTAAGTGCTCTGGGGATGGACAAAGGGAGAGAAGGGTAAATTCTGGGAGCATCAAAGAAAGGGAATTCTTAAGCAGGGCCTCAGAGGAAGGGTACATTTCAACAGGAAGAAAAGGGAGGGCTTTCCAGGAGGGACTGCAGCATGAACAAAAGAAAGGAATTAGGGGTTTTTGTAGAGAGTATGATTAAAGAAAGGGCACCTAGTTTGATCTTTTTCCTATTGTCCTGCTCCTGAACTTAGAGGATGTGGAATGTGAAGATTAAAAAGAAATGAAATGTTGCAGAAATGTTGCAAAATCAGACCAGCGAGAAACCAAGCACCACTCAGAGAGTTGGAGAAATCAGGTTTATTATGCCAGCGGTCCCAGAAGAGCTAGCTCTCTGAAGATCTGGGCCCTGAGCTTCAGGGCAACTTTGCTTTTATAGGGCTTAGTTGGCATGGGCTGATTGGTTAATTTGTCCTCAGGCAGCTATAGAGCGTGGGAGTTGCTATGGGTTGCAGGCAGTTACAAAGAGTTATAAAGCATGGGAGTCACTCTGGGTTTCAGGCAGTTACATTTGTTATTTAGACAGAACAAGCAAAAGGGAGAATGAGTCTTTAGTTAAACTTCGAGGTCACCTGCCCCACAGCCTACCTATATGGCAAGCATATCTGCAGAAGTAGAACAAAGAGCCGATTATAAGGTTAGCCTTTCGAGTGAAAATTCCTCTTCAAGACTACAGCAAAAGCTCAGTAAGGGCAGGGATTGCAACCATTTTGATCAACTCAGTGCTTGGACGGACATAGTAAGCCAGCGATGACTTGTTGAATAATTAAGTGCATCAAAGTGAAAAAAGATGGTTAGCTTCCATTGATTGACTGCTTACTAAGCACCAGGCACTGTGCCAAGCTCTTTACATAAGTAATTGCATCAAATCCTCACACTGATCGTACAAATCAGATTTTCTTATTTCCTGTGTTAGGTCCAGTCTATGACAAAATGTAGCGTGGGTAATTTTTATCTTTGGGGCTCAGGCCATGACTGAGCAGGACTGTGCCACAAGGTCTTTCCTATCCATCTCTGCCTGACACAGGAGTCTTCTCCATGCTCCAGAGTTCTCACAGGGCTGACAGAGACTTTTTCAGGTCTGCCTCATGGTCTGGCCACTCTCCTTTCCTAACCTTTTTTCCTTCTTTTTCCTCCCAAAGTGTTACTTCTCAATAAATCTTTTATGGACCAAAACCTGTCTCAGCTTCTGCTTTCCAGAAGACCCAGCTAACACAGATGAAATATTGTTAGCTTCAAGCAACAGTATTTTAGGACTGGACTTGAGCCAGTATCAGCAGGATATGTAATCATCTTGGATGCTGGAGACCAAGCCACACTGGCACAGGAATCAGACAAGCTTTTATTTTTTGCTATTATTCTTGGCACTGACTACACCTTGGTATTGTATAACATGGCTTGAATGTTCCCATTGGCTTTCTCAATGAGCTGTTTGTCCAGGGAATCAAGAATGTGGTTGAAGACAAAGTCATGAAGTTTGTTTCCAGTCAGCCAGTTAGTTTTGATCAAGTTGCCTTGTTATATATGGACTGTTTCTGATCACACATGGACGGACTTCATAAGCCCCTTACCCACACACTGAGTCATGACTTAGGTCAGTCATATCTCAACCACCTGACAGGCTGCCACCCTTCCCACAGGCCACTGATGAAATGCCGTATGTTTGGTATTGGGTGAGGAACTCAATGTGGTTGGGTGACCAGGTACTTAACTTGAATCCATGAATGGAAATAAATAGTTTTCGCTTTTTGTTTTGGAAGAAACTCCTAATTCCTTATAGAAGGGTGATAATCCCTAAATCATCCATCCATCCATTCACCCATCAAATATTTATTCACCAAAAGAGAGTTGTTACTTGCCCTTCACTTGATTAAACTCTTGCAGCTAGACCCCTAGTGCCGCACTTTTGAAAAGTCTACATGCAGCTCCTTTAGTGGTAACTACCAGGCAGTAGCTCAGTAATAACTCTGAGGTTCTGAAGCATTACATTTTTGTGTTTCATTTGCCCTTCATGTCTTAAACGTCAAGCCTTGACTTGTGTAATGGAGTCCATAGTGTGGGGCTCTCGGATCAGACAATCTTGGGTTCAAATATAGGTTCTCCCACTTACTAGCTGTGTAATCTTGGTATGTTTACCTAACCTCTCTGAGTCTTTGCTCATGTCTCTATAGAGCAGAGTAGTAGTACCTATCATATAGTGTTATTATGAGGATTATATGAAATAATGTTTATAAAACACTTATCTAACACTGAGTTGTTACTCTGTTTCTGACCTCTGAATGTTATTTTTATATATCTGGCCACTGGACAGGTGATATTTGTACTGTTGCAAAATACATCCCCATTATACCTATTTGCTTTGGTAAGTAGATTCTGGCACAATCTCATGCTTGAAGAAAGGTGACTTTAAATAAGGTCTTTTTATTTTTTTTTTTTTGATTGCTAGATTGTTTCTAAGTTTGTTAAAGTCTGAGGGCCTTAATTACAAAATTAGCTGATAAACTTGACTGTAACATAGCAGTTTGGAGTCACATACTATGTTTGAAATGTGGGAGTATGATTTAATATTAGCTCTTAAAAGATTGGTAGATATTTAGGGCCAGGCAGCTCATCCCTGGGATGACTGGCTACTCGTAAGAGCAATCAGAAATACTTAGTTGGTTGCATAAAAGAGAAGGTCCAAAGGCTAGCTCTCCAGGGCAGTGACAGAAGACAGGATGTACACTTGCTCCATCTGCTACTGTTGCTACTGAGAATAGCTGATCAGAAGTGCTGTTTGTGCCTTGGTAGAAAGGAAGGAGTCAGTTTTCATGGGGCCCGTAGGTTGGAAGAAACACTCAACTCTCATTCCTTCCTCTACAAAAACTTTACTTCCCAGAAACCACTCCCCTGGCTGCCACCCCTTTCCCTCTCATTGGGCCAGGAGAGGACCCACAGTCCACTAAAGCTTGTGTTCTTTATATAAAGTGCCACTAATCTGGAGAGAAAAACCTCTTCTGGCTCCATCAGTCTTTAATTGAATCAAATCATACTTTATTTTTTTTCCTCCTTTTATTCTTTTACTTTATTACTATTGGATTCTTTGCTTTTCTGTATAATTTTAAAAACTTCATACCTTATGATTAGACTTCTTTCAAACCATTCTCACAATGGCCAGGAGTTTCTTGCGGGCACAGCCCCTATCTTGTTTGTCTCGTTAGCCCTCAAAATGCCTGGTATAGGCCTAGTGTAGAGTAGGCATTTGGTAATGGTAGTTGAATTAAGTTGAATCATTATTCTTCAAAAACCCTGTAATAGCATCATCTCTTTAAACAACTCACTACACTACAGACAAAATTTCTCTATATTCAAATGTTGTACCTTGTGGATCTGGTATTATACAATAAATGTATTCCCTATTAATGGGTGGCCAAGTGAACTTTTGTAAATTAAATTCTTACTCCGTGTACCTACACTATCATCTAGGATATGCTAATATCAGTGGTTACTTTGTTTTTGTTTTTTTTTTGTTTTTTGGTCATCTTTCCCTATTTCTAACTCTTCCCATCCTCCCCAATATAAAAGTTGATAACTCACTTACCTGATATTTATTATCTACAAGTTGTGAGAGCATTTTTAGATCATTAATTCATAGTTTCTAACAAATATTTAAATGCAGTACAGGACTATTGTGTAATTCTATTGTAGGAATCCTATTGAAAAGCAAAGTATCACTCCTGATTGATTTAATATTAGCTCAGCTTTGGTTTTGCCTAGATTTTCTTTCACCAAGCCCCTAGCTGGGTTGCTCATACTTTTTGGATATTTTTGCTGCCTTGACTTTCCTGTCTCAGTGTTGACAGGCTGTCTTGGCAATGCTTACGCTGACCACTGAAAACTTGGCAGGTTTGAAATGGAAGTGAACAATCAGAGTGAGAAACAGTCAACTCAGATCTTAAGAGATAAGAACATGCATAACATAGGCTTCTGACTGAAGACGTCACTCCTATGCGCTCTCTCTACTCCTGTGACCCAATAACATAAATTAGGAGGTGACTTCCCCAAAGTAATATTCCTATTTACAAAACAATTTTTGGTAAAGTTCTTTCTACTAACAAGAATCCCTAATGCCTGTAATATAGGATTGGTGTACAATCATTTCAAAGGCAATATTATGTATCAGGTGCTATGGTAGGTACAAAAGTGAATAGGAAACACATCTCCACCAGAAGCAGAAAAATTATGTAATGGCACTCTGAAATGGGTGCAAAGTTAGCAGTGGTGGTGGCATGAATTTGAGATGGTGTGTGCAGCTGTGGTAGCTGACTCTCTGCTCAGCATCACATCCCAGGAAGAAAGGGGTTCATGTGGCAAAACTGATTACTCATAGGATGCCATCTATTCTTGGAGAAAAATCAAATAGAAAGAATAAATTGCACAGCCTTTGCCACCAATTATCAAGCTCAGTTCCTCTATCTCATGTTTAGCACAACCTACAGCCAGCCCATGATGGCTAAAGTTGTGTAGACCTCAAAATACTTGTGACTGGATATCAGTTGAGCATGACCTAGGAATGATTGCACAGGAGGCTGGAATGAGTTTATAATGTAGGCCACACACAGAATGCCACAGCGACTAGGTTCACTGCCTTGTGCCCAGTTCCTCTCTCTGTTTTGTGGGGCCATTAGTACAAGGGTGAAATAAACCATAGCTTTTAACCAGCCAAAACTGGGGACACGGGAGCCAAATTCACAACATTCTTCTCACTGGGAATCCTCTTTCTACATGCTCTGCACATCTCCACACCTGCCCTAACCTTCAAGACCTCCCCCAAGTCCTTCCCTGGGGAAAGTTCTGCGAACCCACCAGCCCAACATGGGCCATACATGAGTCCTAAGGTTCTACCCTCCTCATCCCATTGAATCCTTGTAGCAGTCTATGGGCAGCTAAAATCATCCCATATAAAGGACCATAAGTCTGCGAGAAGTGAAATTCGTCCTTGTGGCTTCAAAATGGCAAAGACAGGCATGAAGGTAAGGTCTACTTGACTCCAAAGCCTGAGATCTTAAAGTATTTCACCTGATGTCACCTCCCCAGCATCACACCCTCTGACCCACAGTGGTCTGGACTTGGTCCCACTCGGTTGGTTTGCTTCTTATCCTTGGTGAATCAAGCTTTTATTGGGTGTACAGAGAGCATTTCCCTACCTTCTCTGAAAGTTGCTTGAAGGAAGGAATGACATCTACTTCCTATGTCTTTTGTATGTCTTTGGTGTATAGCTAAGTACACATAATGACTAAAAATTTGTTCATTTATAGTGGGTCAAGAAAAAGCAGTAGTAGTTCAATTTAGAGAATAAAGAAAAAGAATTAAAATGTGCTCCATACCAGACACCCTACTTTCAAGACATTATTCACCCCTATTTTAATCAACTCTACTTGAATGTTTTGTGATTAGTTCTATCTTTGATAGAGACTGTTTCTTTGTTTTTGAGAGTAGTTATCACGGAGTCAGTAATCTAATTGCCTGCACCGTGTAAAGGGTGGAACTTAGGTGCCCTATGTATTCCATTTCCCGGTTTGACTCTATTCCTGCCACACATAATTGGCTTTCTGATTCCAAATCTAATGCACAATTAAATCTTATTCCACAAGGCAGCCTTTTATGGCATCCACTATTTTTCTTCAGTACATGTTTTGAGAAATTTAAGGTCATGGTGTAGATCTAAAAGAGATGAGTTTGACGAGTTCCAAAAGAGCAGAAAAATCTTGGCCCCACCCTAGTGAATACAGACCATCTCATGGAGTGGGAGGAGGAAAGGTGGCACCCCATGGACAACAAACTAGACCCAGATGAATATAAAACAGAGGAGCTGGGTAGTGGAGCCACTGTCAGACAGACTTCTCCAGTGACTATACCTGAGTCACTACCATTCCCTGCCATGATGAGGCTGCTGCTGCTGCTGCTGTGTCTAGGGCTGACTCTTGTCTGTGCCCATGAAGAAGAAAGCAATGATGTTGTGAGAAGCAACTTCGATGTTTCAAAGGTAATGTCGGTGGAATATAGTGATTTTGGACTCTGGGGGTTGGTTTGGAGGCTTCTCAATCAAGGTGTTTTTACTGGAGGGCAGGAGTTTTTTTGGTATAGTAGACAAAGGGGAGGGGGTGGTTTCTGACCTTGAATTAAAAGCAACTGTACCATATGAAAAGATGGAAACCCTTGGGGACCTCCAGTCTCACTAGAGGGACAGTGAAGAGCCTTACATGTGGTGTCAATTGACCTGAGTTTCAATTCCATCTTCACTTCACCATTAGGAGTCCTGGCCTATGGGCCAGAGTTCAAGGAGACAAGTGTTCATGTGCTGTTCTCTCTCTGTTTTCCTTACCCAGTCATTTTACTGATTTATTGCAGTTATCGGGGGAGTGGTATACCATTCTCCTGGCCTCAAACGTCAAAGAAGGGATCGAAGAAAATGGTGTCATGAGGGGTTTTATGGACTATATCCAAGCCTGGGACAACTCTTCTCTGTCATTTAAATTTCATATAAAGTAAGTGTAGTCTTTTTTACTTGGAAAAGGAAAAACAGAAGGCTGGGTATGGTCTTGTCCTCTAAACATACACAGATAATACAAACACACATACACAACACAAACACACATACATGTGCACATGTGCACATATATTCTGGGCCTGTACCCAAATCAGAGCCCCTCACTGGCACTGATCAAGAACTTGATGAAACTTTTTTAGATTCAGAGGTAAGAATTGCTGACAGGAATAAATTTAAATGGGATTAGAAGAGAAGAGGGGGAGAGGGTGTTCAGAATCATAAGTAGTATGACAATAGCACAGGTTAAGAGCATAGGATTGGGGATCAACAGCCTATTTATCTCTAGAATCTATTTCTTACTAGTTGTGTGACCAAGAAAATTAATCTTTTCCCACCCCAATTATCCTTTGAGTAAAAGAGGATGAAAATAATTTTTTTCTCTCTCTCTCTCCTTTTTTTTTGTGACGAGCAAGTGATACAATGTCTGTAAAGCACTTATCTAGATCAGGGATCTACAACCCCAAGGCCTCAGACTGGTATTGTTCTGTGGCCTGTTAGGAACTGGGCCACACAGCAGGTGAGCAGCGATCAAGCTAGTGAAGCTTCATCTGTATTTGTAGCCACTTCCCAGCGCTAGCATCACCGCCTCAGCTCCACCTCAAATCATCAGGTATTCGATTCTCATAGGAGCACCAGTCTCTGGTGCCAAACAGGTTGGGGACTACTAATCTAGGCAAGTCGTTGTAGTAAGAGTAAGAGTAAGAGTAAGAGTAATAGTAAGAGTAACAGTAAGAGTAAGAGTAGTGGTAGTATTATAGTGATATCGGTAATTGATTCATTCTTAAAGTATCAAATAAAGTGAAATGTAAATAAAATATTTTTTAAATCTGTCCCCAAAATGTTCAATAGTAAACTGGAATCAAGTTACAGGAAGAGGGAGGGAGACAGCCCCATCAGTATCTTTTGATCATCAGTTCATTCTGTTTTATAGGATAAATGGAGAGTGTATTCCATTTTCTTTGTTTTGTGAGAAAGCATCAGTGAATGGTGAATACAATGTAATGTGTAAGTATACAAAAAAATCTTTCTCAATTCTACTTTCAGCGGCAAGGAATTTGCTAATCCCTAATATCTTTAGGATCAATTCCAGATCAATGTTTATTTAGGTAATATAAATGAGGCCATCTAATAGTCAATATCCTCAGTTTGGGAGAAAATTGTGTGTAAAAGCCAATGCCTGGCATATAACACTATGAGAAAAAATGGTAATTTTGTCATAGGTACCTCCTACACAAAATAAAAATGGCGAAAAAAAGAGTAAAATTTCAGGACAGCTGCTCTTTCTCTGTCTAGTCACTGATGATGTCTGGTGGCCATTGTCACAGCACACTACTTAGATAGAGTATTGAGTATATGATGCCAGTGGAGCTTAAAGACACATAGTTGGCAGAGATGGCTGAGGGAGGTAGGTTAATCTTAGCAAGGGTGATAGAGTGTAAGCTGCCCCTGTGGCTGAATTATTCTACTACTGGTGTTCAATTACCAGTGGTAGAAATTCTGCCAGTAGTCAGTTCCAACCTTAGATGTTACCACATGAAGCCCAGGTCGCTGCAAATGGAAGGTCTTAGCTATCACTCTATTCATCTAGGATATACACTTGAATTTGTTCTGTGAATGAAACTAGGTAAATCATTTTGTTTGCTTCCCATAGATTAAACAAGTTCAGAACTGTGTTCTATCTTCTCCACAGATGCTGGATCCAATACATTTAGCATAATTGAAGCAGTCTATGATGACTATTTTATTATGCATCTCATTAATTTCAACTCTGAGAAAACATTTGAAATGATGGGACTCTACGGTAGAGTATTTTCATGCAGACATTCACCTAGAGGCTGGGGAAGAAAGGGAAAAAGAAAGGCTGAGACAAAGTGATCCTCCCAGTTTTATCCTGATTTATGTCTCCTCCCCTGAAGGGAGATTATCACCGTGGGCAACCCCTCAGGCTCAGTGATGGGATGATGATGAAACCTCTCATCTACTAGATGTCAAATTCGAGACAGTCATACCCATCCCCAAGACTTCTGCCTAAGCACCCATCAGCAATATCCATTTCCCCACCTCTCTGGAGACCCCACCCCACCACCAGGAACCTCAGTGACCAGTGCATAAGACACAGCAGTTATTGTCACTCTTCCCACAGCCCGAAAACCAGATGGGAGTCCAGAACTCAAGAAAAACTTCAAGAAAATTTGCAGAAAATATGGAATTTCTGAGGAAAATGTACTTGACCTGACCAAAGTTGGTAAGTTTAGCTGTCTCTGGATTTTTTTTCTAAATTTTCATGTTATCGATGCGAGAAATCCAAGATAAGGTAATGCCTCCAATCAGTCCCCTTTGTCCCAACATCAAAAATCATGTGATTTTTGTCAGGGAAATCAGTGGGGATTGGTGTTTGAATGTGCTCTGCTCTGCTTCTGCAGATCGCTGTCTCCAGGTCCGAGAAAACCAAGTAGCCCAGGACTCCAGGTTGGTGACATGTGATGGAGAGCGGCTGGCCCAGGGATCACTACCTTTCAATAAGTTAGGGGTTTATGTGCAATTTTTTTAATATTATAAATAATCTGGTAAGGAAGCCTGTGGCAGGAGCTTGAAATTTAGAGTCAGACTTCCTGGGTTCAGGACCTACGCCTTCCATCAGCTTCAGAGTAAATGACCAAAGCAATTAAAAGGAAAAGAATGATGTCTATCTTACAGAGTTACTGTGTGAATATAATCCTGGTGAAAAGGGCTCAGTAATTGTTAAATTGTTAATGTATCAGAAATTATTAAGACTTCACATTAGAAATGGAAAAGAGTAATGTGTTTGAGTATGAAGCTCAAATACATTTCTACTTGTGGTCCATCTTCCAAGCCAAGAGTCATATTACCCTCTCATTTTTGTTAAAAATGTGTCCTTTTTTGATCTCTGAGAATCCTTAACTTCTGATCTGGGCATAAAGCTGTCAACCTTCCAATTGTCTTCCAACTTAGAAAATAGACTCAGTTTCCTCACCTGTTGTCTATTTCAGATTTATTGTGGGTTTTTATTCATAAAATGTATGGAAAGGTCTTTGCAACTATGGCTTGCATAAAGTTATCATTTAATGAAAGGTAGCTACAGCTTTTGTCAGTCTTTCTCGATTTATCAAAATTCTTCAGAACTTCTCATGCTGAGGATAGCAGAAACAAGCTTAAAATCCTGCATTGTTTACTCTCCCCTTTTCATAGTCTCTCAGTTGAGGGAAGGCTAAGATGGGATCAGTAAAAAAAAAAAAAAAAAAAAAAAAGTCATGGACTCAACACCTCCTTTTCTGGCAAGTAACATAAGTTGGAATGCAGGTTGATATCAATTTCTCCACCATTTTTCTCTGTAATAGAAATTCTCTTTGTCCCCAATTAAATCCAGGAAGTGCTTAATGGATTTCTGTGTTCTCTTTCTCATCTGCTTATTTAGTGCTGAGTGAATGCTTCCTCACCTGGCTCCAGGATCCTCCCTTCCATTGTCTCTCCATCACCCTGTGACAAGTTCTGTGACCTGATTGCCATCATTATTGCATGTGAAGGCATTATCTTTACATCTTTGAGATCTTCCCTAATTTTCTAGAAAGACTCATCCATTCACCCAGAATCAAAGATTTTCTCCAAATTTCCAACTCTGTGCCCTACCCAGGAGAGCTCTACATGGTCAATAAACGATTACCCTTGCACTCATGTAGTTGTCCTTGTTTATGTGAGAAATGTGGGGCTGACAGCAAGTGAATGAAGGGACTTTCTTGGCCCCTTACTGTTGTCATTCTCTAGATTTTCAGAATCTTCTCTGAGTTTCAGGATTCTAGCCCACTGCATTAATTCTCTGTTCTGTAAGTGCTGCTTGTCCTTTGATCTGCCTATTGCTTAGTGGCCTAATAGGACAATCTATAAGACTTGCCCAATCATTTGTACCTTCCTAAAATTCTCTTTTTCAAGAAGATATTGAGAGACAGATGCTGTTGAGGCTGATACCAGCTCACCATGTTTCAGGACATGCCTCTCCATGCCAGCTTCTCTATATCATCCAACCTCTGAGATGGATAGTGTCCTTTCATGCTCTTGGAAAACATCCTTCAACCACTGTTGTAACTACTCTGAACATAGTAAGCAAGATGCTATAAAATGTGAGCAATACTTATCTTTACCAAACTGTACTTGTTTCAGTCAGGAGGCATCAAAGTGACTAATGTTATTAACATCTTATTCAAGGCAGGCTTCAGAGAAAGGAAAATTCAAGTTCTTTCTTCACTTATAATTATTTTCCAACACAAGATGATAAACAAAGTGCCGAAGTTGCACACAGGTGTTGGGGAACAGCAAGATGTGGGTGGGGGTTGTCATGCAAGAAGAATGATTCAGTCATAATGAACATAAGATTAATGACAGAAGGCTTTGTAGGCATCTGATGCTCCCCATATCTTACTCTGCCTCCATATCAGAAGAATAAGTTAGGTTCAGGTTTATTGCCCCCGACTTAAGCACTTGGTCTGGTTTGCTGATATATGGCAAAAGGCTATATAGAAAGTCAACCAGTCATGCTGGGATCTGTCATTTTGAATGCTGGCACTTAAGGGACAAAGCAGCTGATATCCAGAAGGGTCTAGCAGATCCTTGGGAATGTTTAGAATGTTCACAACAAGCACTATCAGAGCAAGGAAGGCTATGTTCATGATGGGAGATGACTGGAAATTATAGCCAAGTGGGAGGCACAAAATAACTTTCAGCTGTTTCCAGATCAAGAAGGCAGGTTGAGCTCACACTGAAACTTATCCCTCCAGTCAAAACACTGCACAAATGATGCATGAAATGTTAAGAATACTCAGAAACAAGGAATGAAGATGTCTGTAGATCAGAAACAAAGCAGAGCAGTCCTTTTCAAGAGAAGAGAAAATGATGGAGAAGAAAAGAGAAGAGCAGGAAAGAAAAGAGATTGAAATGATTTGGGTAAACAGGCTATAACAGCTCTGTCCTTGGTTTCCAAGAACACATCTGGGTCACCCACACAGGTTTGGGGGCAAGTGTCACAGAAGCAAAGAGGGGATGCAGACTGAAGATACATGCCTCTGAGAAGCAGGGGTGTCAGAATGAATTTGTGGTCAACTCCTCTCCCTCACCTAGAGTCATAGAATTAAACTGACTGCCTGTGGCCTGCAAAGGAGGCATAACCACCCATTTGAGAAAGAAAAAAAAGCAGTCCCTGATCTCCTGGACCTGGACTGACTCCCATAATTAGGCTTCAGTGTTATCACAAGTTGGCCTGACCTCACAGCTAGGCCCAGTTGTTTTGTTGAACATAAACAATCTCATAAAACATCAATACTGGATAAGGTTAATCATGGTTTCCCATGGTGAATGATCTCACTAGCTACAATAAGAAACCCAACCTGTTCAACTACAGGTATGTTTTTGGTGATCTTTGGTTGACGAGTATTGACATTCTTAGCATTAGAACCCAGATCCACTCCATGCATGTGCCCGGTGGAATTCTGGGAAGCACCAAGCTAAATCACAGATGTAGGGCCTGGTTTAGTGCTTTGAATCCTATAGAAGCAAGGACATAGGACACCTCCAAGGATTTTGGCCTGAGCAGTAGGGAGAATAGAATTGCTCTTTACTCCAGTCAACTGAGGGACCGGCTTAGTGGGAGGATGCATATCTCCATCTGGATATCTCTTTAATTGCTCTAGCTAGGCTGCCAAAAAAAAACAAAAACAAAAACAAAAAAACAAAACAACAACAACAACAAAAAACCAAAAGTACAACTGTAATCCAGTGTGGTTTAATGACGATAGAATTAATTTTACTCTCCTATGAATAATCTGATGTGAGTGTTCCAAGGTGGCTAGCAAGTCTGTTCCAGGTACTCATTCAGGAACCCAGTACTTTCTATTTTTTTCTTCATCAACCCTAGGACATTGTCCTCATCTGTGTGGCTAAAGCTGAGTTGCTGAAGTATAGAAAATGAGAACATGATGGAAGTATCATCTTATGCCCACTGTGTTCTGTGGCCTCTGGCTCTTGTGGGTTTTTTCTTGTCCATTACCCCTCATGGCCATACCTACTTTCTGCTTGTGCAGGCTAGGAGAGATTATTTTGAAGACTAAGAGTCATATGTTTTTCTATAGGCCAGAAATAAATTTCTTTTGGCAATGCAAACTCCTCAAAAATTTATCAGGCTGCTGACACATTTGCTTCTTGACTTCTGTGTGTGTAGGTAAAGAGACAACAAAAATCTGATCTAGACATAGAGTTAAGTCTGGAAACTCTGGTATTTCTAGACTTGCCTTTATTCCCTGCCTACTCCATCTGCTTTTTTTTTCTTTCTCTCAATAACATGGGTCCTTAATTCCTTCTTTGGCAACAGGCTGACTTCTTTTCATGGCAGCAGAATTATCTGCCACTAAGACCGGAGTTCCACTTCACAGCTACCACTTACAACTGCTTTACTTTTCAGTAAGGAAGCAGTGACCCTTACCCAACTTAGAGTGAGGCTTCAGGTAGACAGGGTAGAGCTGCCTTCCTCCTGTTCCCAAGGAACAGGGCCATCCTTGGCAAACTTGTATTACCTCTCTCTCTGTTTGACTAGAAATGTACTAGATCTACATTAGTGTTGTTAAATCTCAAAAATCAATTGTTGAATGGTATGTGCAATATGATACCATTTATATGAATTATAAATAACACACAGAACAATGCAATATATTCTTAATGGTGTCTATATGTATAATTATGGTTCTCATAATGTGCATACTAATCACCTGGGATCTTCTTAAACTGCAGGCTCTTATTTAGCACATCTGGGGTGGGCCTGAGATTCTGTCTCTAAGAAGATCCCAGACGTGCCAATGCTGTGCCCCTTGGAGAGGGGCGATGCAGATAAATGAAAGTTTTTTTATCTTCTTCAATTCATCAATGTCTTGGATTATTTTGTTCCACCTGGGTGTCAGAACCTCTCAGTTATACTTCCAGACTCCCATAAAGGTATTCTCACCTGTGAGTGGTTATTAAAATAGGTGTTTCTGTGGGGAAATGTGGGCTGGTGCTTACTATTCCATCATCTTCCTGATGTCACTCAAATGAGTTATCATTTCACCTAAAAACTCACAGAGGGAAAAAAATTAGTTTTCAAGCCTACACATTAATATTCTAGAATATCTAATAAAATCAGGGATCAAGTGAAAGTTACTTTGGAATCAGTCATCAACAGTTGCTATGCTACTACTTTTAGGTACACTTCGCTCAGGGACTGGGGGTCAGGTTCACAGCCAAGTCCCACTGATTATTTTCCACAATAACATTTAAATGCTAACTTGTTTTTTGTTCATTCCTTATTACTCTACTGTCACCTCACTGCCCATCAACACATTCTTAGGGTCTGAAAACAAATTCTAACTGGTTAAAGGAAGGGAACTAAATCTTTAGGTCCTGAATGACTTGGACCTGATTGGAGCACATGTAGAGAAATGTCAAATAAACTTACGGAGTAAATGCGAAATCAGGACACCCCCTGAGGTTATTTGTGTCCAGAGTAACAAGGAAGACTGCACGTCTCTCTTACTGGCTCTGAGGACTTTGCCATTTGAGTCGTTGGTCCCAAGACAGACTTCACTTGAAAGTGTTTGCTCCTGGAAACAGGCTGTTATTCTTAAAAGGTTGCATTTCTGAAATATTATTCTGTTGCCTACAAAAATTTTACGATGGCTCTGTTTGCCTCTTAGCACAATGGACAATTACTGGCTGCCCTCTTGGTATAGGGACACAGAGAACTGCAGTGCTAGCTTGTTTACAGGAGCCTGGCCAGGAAAGAGGACCTGATCAGCAGCATAGACAGCGATTAGCACCTGCCAGGATAACACATATGCCTTCGGTTTCTGTGTTTTTTTTTTTTTTTTTGTAAAATCTGAATTGTTATGTACACAATATTCCTCAAATATCCTACGAGCACTCACATCTCTGGACCTTGTCCTTCCTGTTCCCTTTGTGTGAAATACTGGCCCTCGGATCTACATTACCCATACTCACATGAGGTTCTGGTCCTCAGGTGTCACTTTACGCAGAGGACTCCTTAAAACCACAAGTATATAGTAGTATTATTTCGCCGCGTTTCTTGAGTGACCTCTCATGGTTCTTTGTTTACTGCCTGTACCCATTTCCGACAAGGTAAGTGCAATGATGTCAAGGAGCTGATTCTCTTCCCTGCAATATCCCACATCCAAAGGAGTGCTGAGCCTGAGGCAGGCACTGCATGTCTGTAACTTCATCAGAGGATGTCCCTGCTTTGCACAGGAAAGCCTTGTGACTTGCTTCCATCACTGACAAGAGAGCAGAGAACAGTTCCATGCGTCCTCTGCTCCTGGATTTGTAAAAGTTCCCCAGATGATTCAAAAGTGCAGTCAAAGTTGAAAAAGTTTCATACAAGGATGGAATGAGTTGGATTGGCCACATATCTCTGCAGGAGAATCCTGAGAACTGGAGCAGCGAGGGTGGGGAGTGAGGTTGGGGAGAGTGTTGCTAGTGTTTGGGCGAATGCAGGTATAGCCCCATACAATGCTCTGCAGAGAGGGAAGGGTGTAGTCAAGACTTGCCCCAGTGTTCAGAGAGCTCCAGAGAGTGGATTAGTTCCCCTCACAGACAGCCAGTCGAAAGGCCCTTGACCAGGCTTGTCTCCCCTGCTGGAGCTCTGGCATCTCTGGATGGCCATTGTCAAGAATCTGGAACACAGCTAACCAAAAGTCTGTGGAAAACCTTTCGCGTCCTTGTGATCACCGCGCATGTCGCAGATGCCGCCGCCCCAGAGCTCTGCTGAGAAAGAGCCTGGAGTCCTCAGGCCTAGTCAGGCAATGACTATAGAGCCTCCCTAGTGGCCACTGGCCACTTTGGAAAGCTTCTTCCAGAAGGCCTGGGGCTCAGGCTAGCTTTCCCAGGTTCACAGCAGGACAGAGAAGCCAGGTTGGCACAGAGAAGAGAGGTAAAGGTAGGTCAAGGAAGTTTCAAAAAACTGGGAGGTCCAAGGATACAACTGGCCTCTTTAAGAGGGCGGGAGGCTGTACAGATGCTCTTAGAACATGGGCATTGGGAAACCCAAGGCCACTTTGGTCTCTGGAGACCTGCAGGAGTTTCTGAGTTTAGGATTAGGGCTTGCATGGCCCTGTGTTGGCAGAACATGCAGCCAGTGTGTGCTCTGTTAGAGGAAGCCGCCCTCAAATGTGTCGGGGAATGACAAGCGCTTGCTCATTAGAGCTCAGGGTCCATGTAAGGGTGTCTTAATCTGAACCTTAGAAGCAGGGTATGCTGGGGAGGCCGCATCGAGCTGGAAGTCAGTGGCTTATTTCAGAGTCTTCACTTACACTTGTCCCACTCAGCTCCTTAGTACTTGAGGAGTCAACTTTCCCAGAAGTGCCCCGGTCTCATCCCAGCCTCCTCGTAGAGGCCTGTGTGTTTGTGAAGGGCAGGGAAGTAATTAGTTTTTTCCTGAAAATGAGCCTTAACATTTGAAATGAAAAATCATGTTCATGAAAATTAGAGGTTCTGAGTGAACATACTAACTGAAAAGTTATTTCCTATTTTTCATAATAGCTTTTTGAGGTATAATTGACAATCAGTGCACATATGAAAGTATAAAATTTAATGAGTTGTTACAGGGATATTCCCAGGAAACTATCGCCACAGTCAGGGTAGTGTTCAGCCATGATCCTCGACAGCTCTCCCTGTGCCTCTGGAATCCTCTCTCTCACAGTGTCACCAAAACCCTAGGCCACATCCGATCTGCTTCTTATCTGTAGAGTGTTCATTTTGAACTCAGTCTCAGTGTGTTCTGTGTTTTCTTGTTGTTCTGGCTATTTTCATTCAGCATAATTCTTTTGAGATCCATTCATGTTATGTTTACCAATACTCTGTTCTTTTTGACAGTTCCTTACCTTCTGCTGCGCGGATATACCACTGAATGTTTACTCCTTTTGTTGATGGACATTCTGCCTGGTCCTAGTTCTCATCTATTACAAAAAAGTTTCTGTGATCATTTGTGAAGTACTCCTGAATGGACACGTTTACCTTTCTCTCAGTTGCACGTAGTAGAGGAATGGCTCAGTCATATCTGTCAATGTAGGAGACATTCAAACATGGAGAGAATTTTTTCTAGAGTGTCCTTGAGCAAAACTGACATCATATGCCAGAGAAGAGATCTCAAATGTCCTGGAAAATAACAGTTTTGTAGCCTCACTATGCATTTGAAATAAAGAAGGGAAGTAAGGAAGATTACATGGAAGTGGAACTGCCCCAAACCTTACATTGAGCAATACAAATATCCATGAAGATTTAGGTAGAAAAAACACAAAGACAGTGAAAAAATTCTGTGGAAAATGTCTTCATTTCTGGTTTTCTCTTTTAGCACACCAAAAAAGTGCTTAGAACCAGACAGTTACAATCTGGCATTCTGCATGAGTGCAGAGTTAGAAGTGTTGTTTGGATGGGATAGAGATGGAGTGTACAGCAGTGTAGCTGACTCTTCAGCATCATAACCAGGAAGAATGGGGTTCATCTTGCAAACTTGATCGTTCATAGACTACCATGTATTCTTTGAGAGGATCAAACAGAGAAGATAAAGTATACAGCCTTTGTCACTATTTATCAAGCTCAGTTCGACACGACACTTACATCCAGTCTATGATGGCTGAAGTAATATAGATCTAGAAATACTTGTGAGTGAATATTGGTTGAGCATAACCTAGGAATGATCAGGCAAGGGGCTGCAATGAGTTTATAATGCAGGCCACACATAGAATGCCAGAATGCCTAGGTTCTCTGCCTCATGCACTGTTCCTCTCCTGATACTAGACTCTATTTCTTGGGGTGCAGAACAAGACCATAAGACAAGGTGAAATAAGACATAGCTTTTAACGAGCCCAAACTGGGGACACAGGGGCCTAATTCACGACATTGTTCTCTCACCAGGAAGCCTCTTCCCACATGCTCTGCACATCTCTAGACACGCCCTAACATTCAAGACCTCCCCCTGTCGCACCTTACCCAGGCATAATTCTGTGAACCCACCATCACATCATGGGCCAGACATTAACTGAGATTTGTCCACACCTCATTCATGTATCCTTACAGCAGTCTGTAGGCAGGCCCAATAATAGAGAGGACCATAAGGCTACAACAAATAAAATCTTTTCTTGTGGCTTCAAAGTAGCAGAGTAAAGGATGTCGGAAAGCCTGTGATCATAAACATCTTACCTGATGCCTCCTCCCCAGCATCACGCCCTGTGACCCACAGTGGTCTGGACTTGGTCCCACTCGGTTAGGGTGCACCACATGCTTGGTGAATCAAGCTTTTATTGGGTGTAGAGAGAGCATTTCTCTACCTTCTCTGAAAGGTTTTTGAAGGAAGGAAGAACATCTTCTATGTGTCCATGTCTTTTGTGTGTCTTTGGTGTATTGTGAGGTACTTAAAATGACTAAAGATTTGTGCATTCATCGAGGAACAATAAAAGGCAGTAGTGGTCAAATTCAGAGAATAAGTCCAAGAAACTAAAGTGTGCTCCATACCAGACACCATACTCTGAAAACATTAATTTACTGTCCATACCTTCATCTACTTGAAGGCTTTGTGATAGGTGATTACATCTTTGGTAGAGACAGTTTCTATGTTCTAAGGGTAGTTATCACAGAGTCAGTCACCTAATGGCCCATGCCGTGTAAGGGGTGAAATGTAGGTTCCATACGTGTTCTACTTCCCTGTTCGACTCCATTTCTGCCACACATAATTGGCTTTCTGATTGAAAGGCAGCCGGCCCTTTATGGCATCCACTATTTTTCTTGAGTACGTGTTTTGAAGACTTTAAGGTCACTAATTAGATCTGATGGAGTTGAGACTGACAAGTACCAAAAGGGCAGGAACAATGTTGGCCTGACACCAGTGAATACAGACCATCTCATGGAGTGGGAGGAAGAGAATTAGTGCATAGCAAACAAATCAAAAAAAAAAGAAAGAAAGAAAAAAAGGACCCAGAATGAATACATGTATATAAAGACAGAGGAACTGGGGAATGAAGTCTACATCAGGGAAGGTCTTACTTCAGTGACTTAGCTGAATCACTCCAGTCCCCTGCCATGATGAAGCTGCTGTTCCTGTGTCTGGGGCTGACTCTAGTCTGTGCCCATGTGGAAGGAAACCATCATGTCATGACAAGCAACATTGACATGTCAAAGGTAAACTTGTAGAGCATAGTGACTTTAAATTTTGAGGGGTAGTTTGGAGGATTTTCAGGCAAGGTGATTTTACCGAAGGCAGGAGTTATTTTGGTATGGTAGACAAAGGGGCTGGTTCCAGAGTTTGTACTAAGAGCAATTGTACCATATGAAAAGGTGGAAACCCACAGGTACCTCCATTCTTCCTGAAGGAACGGTGGAAAGACTTTCCATGTGTTGTCACTTGACTAGAGCTTCAATTCCCTGTTCGCACCAGTTTTAGGTGTCCTGGCCCATAGACCAGAGTTGAAGGAGTCAAGTGTTTGTGTGCTGTTCTCATTCTGTTTTCCTTACCCAATGATTTTACTGTCTCCTTGCAGCTTTCAGGGGAGTTTTATACCATTCTCTTGGCTGCAAACGTCAAAGAAGTGATCCAAGAAAGAGGTGACATGAGGGTTTTTTTGAACTACGTTGAAGTCTTCCACAACTCTTCTCTGGAATTAAAATGTCATGTAAAGTAAGTTTGTTTTTTTGGTCTTTTTGGGGAATAAAAAAAAAGCAGTGAGTTTGGTCCTGGCCTTTAGGTACACATTCACACACACACACACACACACACACACACACACACACACACACAGAGTCACAAAGACACGTACGTGTGTGCTCATCATTGTGGCCTTGTATCCAAAATTGTGGCTCCTCATTTGCTTTGATTATGAACCTTTTCTAAATCCAGAGGTAAAATTGCTGACAGGATTAAATATAAATGGGAGCAGAGGAGATAAGGAGGAGAGGGGTATCTGATTCATTCACACTCTGCAATGTATCTTCATTAAAAACTTAAGCTTGAGGTACCAAAGCCTATTGATCTCTAGACACTATCTCTTATTAGTTGTGTTACTGTGAAAATTCATCTCTTTCCACTGCGATTCTTCCTTGAATCAAAGAGGATAATAAGATTTTCCCATCATTTTGTATATGAAGTCCAAGTGAGGCAATGTCTATAGAGCACTCATCTGAGAGGCTAGCCCATCTGAACACTCAGCTAATTATCTACACAGTACCTGTAGTAATAGTAATAGTAGGAAGTCACAGTAGAATAATAGTAATATCGGTAGTTGACTCATTCTTAATGAGTCAAATGATGTGAAATAATGGAAATAAAGCTATTTCAAATCTGTACCAAAAATGTTTTGATAGCCAAGTGAAATCAAGATTCCTAGAGACCAAAGGATCCAGTTGCATCAATTTTTCTCGGGCATCTGTTCCTTCTGTTTTACAGGATAAATGGAGAGTGTGTTCCAGTTACTTTGATCGCTGATAAAACATCAGAGAATGCTGTATATAGTATAACCTGTAAGTCTACACAATATCTTTCTCAATTCTACTTCTAACGGCAAGGGATTTGTTAACCCTAATATCTTTAGGATCAATTCTTGATCAATCCTTATTTAGGGTCATCTAATAGCCAGTACACTCAATTTGTGAGAACTGCATGTGTGTAACAGCCAATGCCTGACACAAAATGACACTAGATTAAGATGGCAATTGGGTAATGTACCTCCCGCAACTCAAGTAAAGTGGCAAGAAAAAAAAAGAGAAAATTTTCAGGACAGCAGCTCATTCTCTGCCTACTGTGATGCTTTCTGGTGGCCATTGCCACAGCACAGTGCTGGGTATAAATACCAGTGGAGCTTAAATACAAGACGCATAGTAGGCAGAGATGAAGAAAGGTCGGTGAGTCTCATGGACAGTGATAGAGTGTAAGTTATCACTGTAGCTGAAGTCATCTACCATTAGTGTTCATTTCCCGTGGTAGAAATCCTTGCAGTAGTCAAGTCTACTCTTTGAAGTCCCCATATGTAGCCCACGGTGCAAGTATAACTTGCTTTCTATGGACAAAGAAGTTTGAGTTGTATTCTTTCTCTTTTGCAGACCCTGCAGTGGATAGGATTCACATAGTTGAAGCGGTCTATGATGACTATATGATTATTCATATGTTCAATTCTGACTCCAACAATACATACTTTGAACTCGGACTCTATGGTAGAGTATTTTCATGCTGGCACTCACGTAGAGGGTAGAGAGAGGAGAAAAGGAGGGCTGGAGACAAAGTGATCCTCTCCTTCTGTGGAGAGAGATCCTCACCATGGGCAACCCCTCAGGCTAGGTGACGGGATAATGATGAAAAGTCTCATCAACAAAACATCAATTTCCACACAGATCATACCCATCCCCAAGACTTTGCCTAAGCACTGATCAGTGCCATCCATTTCCCCACCCCTCTGAAGACCCCACCTCACCACCAGGAAACTCAGTGACCGATGCACAAGACAGAACAGTTACTGTCCCTTTTCCCACAGCCCGAACACCAGAGGAGAGTCCAGAAGTCAAAGAAGAATTTACGAGAGTTGTCCAAAAATATGGAGTTCCAAAGGGTAACATACTTGACCTAACCAAAACAGGTAGGTTTTGCTATCTCTCGTCTTATCTTCCAACATTTTCATGTTACTAAAAGGAAAAATCCCAGGGAACGGAACGCCTCCATACAGGCTCCTTTTTGCTCACCCGAAAACTCATTTGCGTTCTGTCTGGGAAATCAGCGGGGATTGGTGTATAAATGTGCTTTGATCTGCCTCTGCAGATCGCTGTCTCCAGGCCCGAGGGAACCAAGAAGCCCAGGACTCCAGGTTAGTGATGTCTGATGGAGAGGGACTGGCCCAGGGATCACTGCCTTCGGGTACATTAGGGGTTGATGTTCAAGGACAACAGTAATCTTTTGTGAAGGAAGCATGAGGGTACAGCTTGAATGCATAGTTGGACCTCCTGGATTCAGGACCCACTTCTTCCAGGAGCTTCCGAGCAAATGACCTAAGCACTGAAAGGGAAGAATGATATTCACTTCACAGAGGTACCGTGTAAATGGCATCCTGGTGAAAAGGGCTCATTCATTATACATGCTACTAATCACTAAGACCTCGCATTTGAAATAGGGAAAGAGTAAGAAGAGTGTGATGCTCCAATACGTTTCTGTTGGTGGCTGTCTTGCAAGACCTAGAGGCCGTCTCACCCTTTATCCTTTGGCGAAAGTGTCTTCCTCCAATGTCTGCACTTTCTCAACTTCTGATCTGGGAATAGAGCTGTCTGACCTTTTGGTATCATCTTCCCACTTGGAAAAGAGTCTCAGGCTCCTCATCTGTTGTCTACATCAGACTTATTGTGGAGTTTCATTCTGAAAATGTGCGGGAAGGTCTTAGCAACTATGCCTTGTGTAAAGTCAGCATTTAATGCAAGGTAGCCATAGAGGGCTTTTGCCAGTCTTCGTCCATGGAGGAATAATTCTTCAGGACTTCTCATGCCGAAGATGGCAGAATGAAGCCTCAGACCCTTCATCGATCCCTCTCTATTTTGCATAGACTCAGGTGAGGGCAGGTGAAGGTGGGAACAGCAAAAGAAAAAAACAATCATTGACTCAATGCCCTCTTGCCCCCTGTTCTGGCAAGGAACAGGTTAGAATGCACGATGATATCGATCTCTGCACAATTTTGCTATGTCATAGAAATTCCTGTGTCCTCAACGACATCCAGGAAGTGCTTTATGAGCTCCTGTGTTCTCTTTCTCGTCTGCTAATTTAGTGCTAAGTGAATACTTCCTCACCTGGGCTCCAGGATCTACCCTTCCATCCTCTCCCCACATCATCTTGTGACAAGTTCTGTAACCTGATGGCTATCACGATCGCAGTGCAGGCATGTTCTCTGCATCGTCAGGATCCTCCATAACTGTCTGCAAATACTCATGGCTCACCAAGATTTGAAAGTGTTCTGCAAATTTCGACACTCTGTGTCCTACCAGGAGACCTCTACCCTGAATAAGAACTTCCTCTACCAGCTCAATAAATGATTACCCTCGCAGTCATGTGGTTGTCTTTGTGTATATGAGAGACATGGGGCCGAGAGCTAGTGAATGGGGGGAGTCCTCGGACCTGGGTGTAGCATGGTTCTCTAGCTTCTGAGGAACTTCCCCGAGTATTGGGATTCTCCGTCCCGTGAAGTAAATCTCTGTCCCAGCGAGTGCTGCTTTCCCTTTGATTCGCCTGTTTCTTAGTGACTGATAAGACAAACTATAAGAATCTTCTGCTGGATCAGTCTAGGTCCGTCCCTCTCAGAGCTTCGCAGAAAGCAGCTAGAAGTCATGGATATGAAACCAATATTCCAACACCTGACTCCTCCTACTTCTCCTGGCTGCACAGCCTGCATCAGCACATGGTCTCTCTTCCAAGGCCCAGCAGGCATCCATCTGACCAAAAGCTTTTGCAGCATGTGAGGAGACTCATCACCTTTCCATGCTCTCACAGGCGACCCCTTGGTGCTGAACCCCAGCCTTCCTCCAGTCAGTTGGCCACATATTTTAGGTTCAATCGATCACCTCAGCTAGTAAGTCTCTACCATACCCCATAATTTCACCTGACCTATGTAGGGTTGGCTAATGAAAATCATGATAAAGCCAGACATTGCTCTTGTTCCTGGAGCTCTAGGTTTGTTCCAGGGCTTCTGAAGTGTAGATCAATCCACGTCTTTAATGATCATACCTGGGGATGTTTACCTCTGATTTCCCTAAAGATCGTACGAATATTACCACATTCCAGTTTAGGGAGAAAAGCCATTCATATTCTGTATAGCCGCCCCGTTAATGCACAAGTATCTTGCCAGTCTAATGTGTTTTGAATGTTCTCATTGACATTGACACATCTGGACTTTAACACACCTCCTCATTGTTTCCTGGACGTGTACTACAATTTGGAGTCTTAACACCACAAAGAGTAATGGCTTTTCATGGGGCGAACAGTAGCCCTGGGGCTGTGACGTCCCCAGGAAAGAAATGGGCACATGCTTAAAATAGGAGAACTGAATGCCTGTGTGGCCACGTCATTTGTTCCTGATGGTACCAACTCAGTGTCACTAACAGATTGATTCCATAACAGATTTCAGTATGAGAAAACATAAATGGAAAGTTTCTTGATCAAGTAAAAGGGAATTACAAGATCTCGATCATCTCCTTATTATCGCTAGGTGAAATACCAATAACCCAATGAAGAAAGCAGTTGTTGGATGATATGTGCAGTGTGCCACCTTTAGCATTAACTTAAAAAAACACCCGAACAATGCAATGTATTATTCTTGGTTCCTATATGGTTGATGCAGTGCTGCTCATGATGTGTGCTGAATCTCCTGGGATCTTGATAACCTGCAAGTTTTGACTCAGCACATCGGGGGTGGGACCTGAGATTCTGCTTCTGACAAGATCCCAGAGATGCCAGTGCTGTGCCCCTTTGAGAGAGGCGTGACGCAGGAGAGTGAAATTCTCCTTACCTTCCTCAATGCATCAAGGCCTTGGGTCATTTCACTCCACCAGGGTGGAACCTGCCAATTGTGCTTCCTGACTCCTACACAAGTGTTCTCATCCACGAATGGCTGGTAACAGTGAGGGATGACACTCTCTCTTCTACCATCGTGCCGATGTCAAACCAGATCAGGTATCATTTCACCTGAAAGACACAGAGAGAGAGAGAGAGACACTGAGTTGTAACGTTCTGGAATATGTCAAAAAATCAGCAGTCAAATGAAAGTTAACGTGGAATCAACCATCACGGGGAGCCGTGTGACTGCAGCTGGGCACACTTGGCTCGAGGACTGGGGGCCAGGGTACAGCCAGTCTCACTGGGGATTTTTGCCCATGACATTTATGCTAAGTTTTCCATTAGTCCCTTATCAGCCTACTACCACCACACTGTCCACGAACAGAAACTTAGGATCCGATCACAAATCGAGTTGGTCAAAGGAAGGGCAATAAATCTGTCACAAAGAGCGCTGCAGCGTGATATTCCTCATGCCGGCAAGTGTGAATTAGGATTGTCAGCAGATCCTGCCTGTCACACTTCCTTCCAAGAGTTAACAAGCTGACAAGAAATGTCTGCTTATGTATCAGAAGTACAGTGAGGAAGCTCCATTCTTGGCATTCCCTTGGACAGGACATTTGCGTAATAGTTTCCTGGTTGTGCTGGAACAATCACCACAAGCTTACTGGCTTAACAGCTCGAGTTATTACACTATCACTTTGGAGGTCGGGAAGCTCACCCGGGGCTCACTGGGCCAAAAGCAAGTGAGCTTGGTGTCTCTCAATTTATTCAGATCGTCTACTACGTTCCTCCTTAGATTTTTGAAATTCTCTCTTTCATGGTCTTCTTGTGTATTCTTGGTTGTTAAATCCTGTGTACTTTTCACGGGATTCGCTATTGTTTTTGTTTTTTCCGTCTTTTTTGAACTATAATGGACTATTAGTTGCTTCTGTTTACGTGGTCCAATTCAATGAGTTCTTTTCACTCTTTGGCATACAATTATATACCAGTTTCACTTGTATTGCATAACGACCAGATATTCACCTAACTCGCAAAGCGATCAACCCAGCAAATCTCTACCCCTTGTTCCCTTATCTATTTATTACCACATTATTAACCATCTTTTCCATGCTGCACCCTACCTCTCCATGTCTGTTGTGCAACTAAAGATTGTACCTCTTAATCCTTTTGCCTTTTCTTTGGTACCCAAACCCACTTCTTTTGTGGTATCCCTTTAAATCCTCTCTGTACGTATGGGTTTATTTCCAGTTGTGTTGTTGTTATTGTCGATGATTTCGTTCTTTAAGTCCACACGTACATGAAATCATGTGACATTTGTCTCTCTTTTTCAACCCATTTCATTCAGCACAATGCCCTCTATGTCCGCCAGTGCAATATCTTTCCATGCCCTTTCTTTTAGTCTGTGTGTGTCTTTTAATGTGAAGTGAGTCTCTTGTAGGCAGCATACGTAGGGGTCTTGTTTTCTCATCCATTTAGCCCCTCTATCTTTTGGTTTGAGCATTTAATTCTCTTCCTTCTGAGGTGCTCATTGATCAGAATGTAGTTTACCATTCGTTATTCCTGTTCTTGATACATGTTCATTGTTCTTAAAGAAGTCCCTCCCATATTTACTGTAATGCTTGCTTGGTGATGATAAATTCCTTTTGCTTATTTTTGTCTCGGAAGCTCTTTACCTGTCCTTCAACTCTAAATGATAGCTTTGCTGGGTAAAGTATTCTTGGTAGGAGATCCTGGGTTTTCATCATGTCGAATATTTTGTGGCAAGCCCTTCACTCCTGCGCAGTTTCTTGTGAGAAATCAGCTACCAGTCTTATGGGTGCTCCCTTGTGGGTAACCAAGTGCTTTTCTCTTGCTGCTTTTAAGATTCTCTCTTTGTATTTCACCTTTGGCATTTTAATTATGAGGTGTCTTGATGTGGGCCTCTCTGGGTCCCTGGTTGTGGGGATTCTCTGAGCTTCCTGGGGTTTTATGTCTCGTTCCTTCACCAGGTTTGGGAAGTATTGCACCTTTCTTTCTTCAAATAGCTCTGAACCGTCTTGTTTTCATTCAGGCACCCCTATGACATGAATCATTTTACCTTTCATAGTGTCGCATAGGCTCCTTAAATTCCTATTTGAGTCTTGGCTTCTTTTTTCTTGCCTTTCTGATCAAGTGTTCTTGGCTTCCCCAGTCTCTCTGTAGGCCATTTGATCCTCTTCTTTATTCACTTTCTTTATTCCTATTAATATACTTGTCATGTCAGACAATGTGTTCTTCATTTCTAACCGGTTCCCTTTCATAATGTCCATTTTCATGTTTGTTTTTTTATCTCTTTGTTGAAGTTCTCACTAAATTCACCCACACGTCCATAAGTTCATTGAACATCTTAATAACCAGAGTTTTGAACTTTGCATCATTTAGATTGCTTGACTCCATTATTTCCGAATATCTGCAGTGTTCTCTCATAGAGTTTGTGCCTCTTTGTCTTGCCATTCTCGGTGCCTTTCTGTGTCTGTTTTTATGAATTAAGCGAAGCTCCAACGTCTCCTGATCTCATGAGTGTGCATTTGTGAAGTAGGTGTCCAGTGGCAAAGTCCTGAGAGGGATTCAGCTGCAGGCCAAATTTAGCCCAAGCCTGTGCTCCTCCGGGGCCACTTGGGAAGATTCGGCAAGCAAGCCACAGATGCTGTGCTTAGCATTGTCTCAAAAGGCCACATCACAACCGAGGCCAGGGGCGAACAGTGTGAGTCTCGGTGCTACTCAGGAAGGAGCACCCGATTTGCCCAAGATACTCCTGGATGTTGCCTAGGTGGGGCTCGAGAAGGGAGAGGCAAAGTTTCAGGAGATCTTCTGGGCTGTGCGACCTCTGTTATTCAGTTTGATGACATCTCCACTATGGCTGCACTGAGACTGCGCACAGTTCTGTGCAGAGCGAGTCTCGCCTCGGCCTTCCCTCCCACAACTCAGTGTCCCCCTGTAAGTCTCTGCACAGCCGAACCTGCACGGGTGCTCAGAGTGAGCAGGCCCATCACCATGAAAGTCTGCTCAGGGACATGGCCCCTTGAAGAGGAGTCTGCAGTTGCTGCCGCAGCTTCTGTCCCACTCAGCTGCTGGGGACTGGGCGGAGTCACGTCCTCACCCCGTCCTACCTTCCGTCGTTGCATGGTGATTTCTTAGATTTCTCCCAGTTGCATGGATTGTTCATCTGGACCCCAGGCGATTTTTCCTTGGTGTTTGCCCCCCATTTCTGTCACAACTGTCGTTTAGGCTCAGGAGGAATGAACAGAGCCTTTACCATCTACGTCATGTTCTTTCCACCTGTTTTGTTTTTTCATCCATAGTGATTATCGTGAGTGTCTGCTGGTGTGGAGAAACGTTATTGGCTTTTGTAAGTTGAGCGCTCTAGCTACCTCGATGAAATTTTTTATCACTTATCGTGACCTTACTTGTAATACTTACTGGAATCTGTAAGTTTTAAAGTATATGATCATATTATCTGCAAATAACATTGTTGGGGATCTCTTCCAGGACTTGTTCTCCCCTCTCCCTCTCTTTTTTCTTTGTCTCCCCTCCTTGTAAATTCAGCCAGAACCTCCAGGAATTCTTTAAATCTATTTTCTATCAGAGGTTGGCCAAGTATGGCTTATTATCTCTAAATCCAGCCAAGTCCATATTTTTCCATATGCCCTGAGCTAAGAACATTTGCAACCAACGTGATCTTAGGAAATCTCATTTTCAGCGCCAGTTGAGGAAACTTCCAGAAATTGTACTTCCCATAAGAATTTCATTCGCACTCACTAGTAGACCATGTTTCCAAATAGAAACATTAACACTATATTCTACCTTGAATTTCATGAAAAAACGTAAATGTTTTTTCTCTATTAGATTAGCACCTATGCAGTATCTTAGATTTTGCCTCTTGGCCTACAAGACCATAAATATTTCCTACATGGCCCTTTAGAGGAAAACGTTACCGGTCCCCTTTTTAATACCACGACCTTTCCCCTGAGTGCCCTTTACTATAGTAATTGGTGCTGCACTGTCCTCCAAAGAAACAAGTTTGCGACATGGGACCCAGGGAGTGCATGCAATAAAAAGGTCACTGGATCACGTGATTGTGGGATCAAGGAGATATTTTTAACTTGTGCTGTTGCTGCTCCCTTTAGGTCATGAATGACTTGAACCTGATTAAAGCACATGTAGAGAAATGTCAAGTAAATTCCAGAGTAAATGCGACATCAGGACCCCCTGAGGTTATTTGTGTTTCCAGAGCAACAAGGGCAAGTGCAGGTCTCTCTTCCTGGCTCTGAGGACTTTGCCATTTGAGCCGCTCGTCCCAGGACAGACTTCATTTGAAACTGCTTGCTCCTGGAAGCAGGCCCATCAGCGTACCAGCTGTTATATTTTAACAGCTAGCATTTCTGAAACGTTGTTCTGCCTACAAATTTTACGAAGGTTCTGCTTGCTTTTTAGCACAATTGACAGTTACTGGCTGCCCCCTTGGTATAGGGACACAGAAAACTGGAGTGCCAGCTTGTTCAGAAGAGCCTCCTGGGAAAGAAGACCTAGTCAGCAGCACAGACAGCGATTAGCACCTGCCAGGATTCCACATGTGTCTTAGGCTTCCCGTTTCTGTTAAATCTCAATTGTTATGCCACAATTTTCCTCAAATACCCACGGACACTTGCATCTCTGGATCCTTGTCCTTCCTGCTCCCTTTGTGTGAAATACTCGCCCTCAGATCTGCAATACCCACACCCACGTGAGGTTCTGGTCCTCATGTGTCACTTTACGCAGAGGACTCCTTAAAACCACAAGTATAAAGTAGTATTATTTCGCCGCGTTTCTTGAGTGACCTCTCATGGTTCTTTGTTTACTGCCTGTACCCATTTCCTACAAGGTAAGTGCAATGATGTCAAGGAGCTGATTCTCTTCCCTGCAATATCCCCCACCCGAAACAGTGCCGAGCTTGTCGCAGGTCCCACATGTCGGTAGCTTCATCAGAGGGTGTCCCTGACCTGCACAGGAAAGCCTTGAGACTTGCTTCCATCACCGACAGAGCGGAGAGCAGCTCCATGTGTCCTCTGCTCCAGGATTTGTCAAAGTTCCCAGATGATTCAAAGTGCAGTCAAATCAAAAACTTTCATGTAAGGATGGAATGAGTTGGTTTAGTTAGCACATACCTCTACAGTAGAAACCTGAGAACTGGAGCCAGGAAGGTGGGGAGCGGGGTTGGGGAGGGAGGTGCTGGGGATTGGGGGAATGGCCACTGCCCACACAGTGCTCTGTAGAGGGGGAAGGAGTGGTCGCAGACTCGTCCCATTGTTCAGAGAGCTCCAGAGAGTGATCAGGTGCCCTCAGAGGCGGCCAGTTCGAAAGGACCAGGCTCAGGCTTGTCTCCCCTGCAGGAGGTCTGGCACTTCAGGGTGGCCATTGCCAAGAATCTGGACGCAGTAACTGAAAGGCCATGGGAATGCTCTCGCCGCCTGATCACCGCGCACGTCACAGCCACAGTTCACCAGAGCTCTGCTCAGAAAGAGCCTGGAGTCCTCAGGCCTAGTGAGGTAATCTATAGAGCCTCCCGAGTGGCCACTGACCACTTTGGGAGGCTTCTTCCGGAAGGCCTGGGGCTCAGGCTGGCTTCCCTATGTTCACTGTAGGCCAGAGAAGCCAGGTTGGCATGGGAAAGAGTGCTGAAGGAGGCCAAGGTGTTTCAGGAAACTGGGAGGTCCAAGGATACAGCTGGCCTCTCTCAGGGGTGGGAGACTGTACAGATGCTCTTAGAAGCTGGGCATTGGGAAACCCCAAGGAATCTCTGGTCTCTGGAGACCTGCAGCAGTTTCTGAGTTAGGATTAGGGCTGCATGGGCCTGTGTTGGCAGAACCCGCAGCCAGTGCGGGGTTTGTTAGAGGAAGCCCCCCACGAATGTGTCGGGGAACCACGAGCCCTTACTTATCAGAGCTCGGAGTCCATGTAGGTGTGTCTGAACCTGAACCTCAGAAGCAGGGTCTGCTGGGGAGGCTGCATTGGGCTGGAAGTGAGCGGCTTATTTCAGAGTTTTTCACTTACACCCGTCTCACTCAGCGCCTTAGTACCTGACGAGGCCAGCTTTACCAAAAGAGCCCCGGGTCTCATCTCAGCCTCCTCGCAGAGGCCCATGTGTCACTGAAGGGCGGGGAAGTCATTAGTTCTGTCCTGCAAATGAGCCTTAACATCTGAAATGAAAAATCATGTTCATACAAATCAGAGGTTTCGAGTGAACATGCTAACTGAAAAGTTATTTCCTATTTTCATAATAGCTTTTTGCGGTACAATTGATGATCAGTGCACATCTGAAAGGATAAAACTTAATGAGTTTTTAGTTCCCAGGAAACTATCACCACAGTCAGGGTAGTGGTTAGACGTGATCTTCAACGGCTCTCCCTGTGCCTCTGGAATCCCCCTTCCCACAGTGCCACCCAAGCCCTCGGCCACATCTGATCCACCTCCTGTCTGTAGAGTGTGCGTTTTGGAGAGATTACATGAACTCAGTCTTCTGTATGTTCAGTGTTTTGTCGTTGTCCTGGCTATTTTCACTCAGCATAATTCTTTTGAGATCCATTCATGTTGTGTTTACCAATATTCTGTTCCTTTTTACAGTTCCTTACCTTCTGTTTACTCCTTTCTGTTGATGGAAATTTTGCCTGGTCCTAGTTCTTGTCCATTACAAATAAAAGTTTCTGTGATCATTCTTGGAAAACTACCATATGGACACGTTTACCTTTCTCTCAGTTGCACGTGGTAGAGGAATGACTCCGTCATATCTGTCAGCACGGGAAACATCCAAACCTGGAGAGAATTTTTTCCAGAGTTTCTTTGAGCAAAATGACATCATATGCCAGGGAAGAGATCTCAAATGTCCTGAGAAACAGCCTCTCTTATGCATTTGGAATAAGGAAGGGAAGTAGAAGATTACATAGAGGTGGAACTGCCCCAAATATTACATTGAGCGACTCATGTATCCATGAAGTTTTAGGTATTGAAAACACAAAGATAGTGAAGACATTCTGTGGAAAATGTCTTCATTTCTGGTCTCCTCTTTTTGCATACCAAAGGAGTGCTCAGAACTAGAAAGTTATAATCTGACATCTGCATGAGTGCACAGTTAGGAGTTCTGGTGGGATGGGATAGAGGTGGAGTGTACAGCAGTATAGCTGACTCTCCAGCATCATAACCAGGAAGAATGGGGTTCATCTTGCAAACTTGATTGCTCATAGACTGCCGTGTATTCTTCGAGAGAATCAAACAGAGAAGATAAAGTAGACAGACTTTGCCACTATTTATGAAGCCCAGTTCCTCAGTCTCAGGGGCAGGACAACCTACAGCCAGCCCAAGATGGCTAAAGTAATCTAGACCTAGATATCCTTGTGACTGAATATCAGTTGAGCATGACCTAGGAATGATCCCACAAGGGGCTGGAATGAGTTTATAATGCAGACCACACAATGCCTAGGTTCACTGCCTTGTGTACAGTTCCTCTCTGGAAACCAGGCTCTTTGTTTTGTGGGGTACAGAACAAGACCGTTAGTACAAGTTGAAATAAGACGTAGCTTTTAACCAGCCCGAACTGGGGACACAGGGGCCTAATTCACGACATTCTTCTCACCAGGAATCCTCTTCCCACATGCTCTGCACATCTCTAAACAGGCCCTAACAATCAAGACCTCCCCCATGTTTCACCTTCCTTAGGCATAATTCTGTGAACCAACAATCTAAGCATGGACCAGACGTTCACTGAGGTTTGTCCACAACTCTTCCCATGATTCCCTACAGTCTATAGGCAGGTCCAATAATCCCATAGAGAGGACCAAAAGGCTACAAGAAATGAAATCTGCCCTGGTGGCTTCAAAATGGCCTAGAGAAGCATGAAGGAAAAGTCTACTTGACTTGAAAACCTGAGATCTTAAGTGCTCTTACCTGATGCCACCCACTTCTCCAGCATCACGCTCCGTGACCCACAATGGTCTGGACTTGGTCCCACTCGGTTAGGGTGCTCCACATGCTTGGTGAATCAAGCTTTCACTGGGTGTACAGAGAGCATTTCCCTACCTTCTCTGAAAGGTGTTCGAAGGAAGGAATGACATCTTCCGCTTCTCCATGTCTTTTGTGTGTCTTTGGTGTATAGCTAGGTACACATAATGACTACAGGTTTGCTCATTCATCGAGGAACAAGAAAAGACAGCAGTGTTCAAATTCAGAGAATAACTCCAAGAAAGTAAAGTGTACTCCATACCAGACACCACACTTTTGGGACGTTAGTTTATTGACCGTACCTTCGTCAACTTAAATGCTTTGCGATAGGTGCTAACATCTTTGGTAGAGTCCGTTTCTTTTGTTCTAAGGGTAGTTATCATGGAGTCAGTCACCTAACTGTCCACGCCGTGTAAGGGGTGTCACGTAGGTGCCCTATGTATTCTACTTCCCAGTACGACTCCATTTCTGCCACCACACATTTGGCTTTCTGGTTGATAGGCAGGCGGTCCTTTATGGCATCCACTATTTTTCTTGAGCACGTGTTTAGAGGTATTTAAGGTCACTAATTAGATCGGATGGAGTTGAGATTGACAAGTATTAAAGGGCAGAAACAATGTTGGCCTGACACCAGTGAATACAGACCATCTCCTGGAGTGGGGGAAGAAACATAGTGCTTAGCAGTCAAAACAACTGGACCTGAAATGAATATAAAGACGGAGGAGCTGGGAGTGGAGCCAGTCACTCCTGTCTGCTGCCATGATGAAGCTGCTGTTTGCTGTTTCTGGGGCTCACACTCGTGTGTGTGCAACCGAAAGTTGTGACAAAGAACTTCGATTTGTCAAAGGTAGAGTCAGTGGATAATAGTGACTTTGGACTTTCGGGGGGAGGTTTTGAGGCTTCTCGGGCAAGGTGGTTTCACTGGAAGCAGAAGTTCTTTTGGTATAGTAGACAAAGGGGGTGGTTCCAGACTTTGGGCTAAGGACAGTTGTACAATGTGAAGAGGGAAACCCACAGGGACCTCCATTCTCCGTGAAGGAACAGTGGAAAGAGTTTTCCATGTGTTGTCACTCGCCCTGAGTTTCAGTTCCATGTTCACATCACCTGTAGGTGTCCTGGCCACGGACCAGAGTTGAAGGAGTCAAGTGTTCGTGTGCTGTTCTCATTCTGCTTCCTTACCCAATCACTTTACTGTCATTTGTAGTGTGTGGGGGATTATGCATTCTCTTGGCTCAAACATGAAAGAAGTGATTCAAGAAAATGGTGCCTATAGGCCTTTTTTGGAGTACGTCGAAGCCTTCAAAAAAACCTTCTGAGCATTCAAATTTCATGTAAAAGTAAGTTTGGGTTTTTCTGGGGGAAGAGGTTTGAGGATGGAAAAACAGAAGTATAAGTTTGGTCCTGGCCTCTAGATACACACACACACACACACACACACACACACACACACACACACAAAGACACATACACGTGTGCTCATTCATTGTGGCCTTGTATCCAAAATTATGCTCCTCATTTGCACTGATTATTAACCTTTTCTAAATCCAGAGGTAAATTTGCTGACAGGATTAAATATAAATGGGAGCAGAGGAGATAAAAAGGAAGGGGTATCTGATTCATTCGCACTCTGCAATGTATCTTGGTTAAAAACTTAGCTTGTGATACCAAAAGCCATTGATCTCTAAACACTATCTCTCAGTTGTGTGAGTATGAAAATTCATCTCTTTCCCCCGTTCTTCCTTGGGTCAAAGAGGATGATAAGATTTTCCCATCATTTTGTATATGAAGTCCAAGGAGGCAATGTCTATAGAGCACTCATCTGAGAGGCTAGCCCATCTGAACACTCAGCTAATTATCTACACAGTACCAGTAGTAATAGTTAATCAAGTAGAAGTCACAGTAGAATAAATAATTAAATCGGTAGTATGTCTCATTCTTAATGAGTCAAATGATGTAAATAATGGAAATAAAGCTATTTCAAATCTGTACCAAAAAATGTTTTGATAGCCAAGTGAAATCAAGATTCCTAGAGACCAAAGGATCCAGTTGCATCAATTCTCTCGGGCATCTGTTCCGTCTGTTTTACAGGATAAATGGAGAGTGTGTTCCAGTTACTTTGATCGCTGATAAAACATCAGAGGATGCTGTATATAGTATAACCTGTAAGTCTACACAATATCTTTCTCAATTCTACTTCTAACGGCAAGGGATTTGTTAACCCTAATATCTTTAGGATCAATTCTTGATCAATCCTTATTTAGGGTCATCTAATAGCCAGTACACTCAATTTGTGAGAACTGCATGTGTGTAACAGCCAATGCCTGACACAAAATGACACTAGATTAAGATGGCAATTGGGTAATGTACCTCCCGCAACTCAAGTAAAGTGGCAAGAAAAAAAAAGAGAAAATTTTCAGGACAGCAGCTCATTCTCTGCCTACTGTGATGCTTTCTGGCGCCGTCCACAGCACATTGCGCAGTATAAATGCCATGGAGCTTAAATACAAGATGCATAGTGGCAGAAATGGCTGAGAAGGTCGGTGAGTCTCATGACAATGATAGAGTGTAAGTTATCACTGTGGCTGAAATCATCTACGACTAGAATTCAATTCCCATGGTAGAAATCCTTGCAGTAGTCAAGTCTACTGTTTGAAGTCCCCACATGTGGTCCACGTGCAGAGTATAACTTACTTTCCATGGACAAAGAAGTTCTGAGCTGTATTTTTCTCTTCCACAGACCCGGGAGTGGATAGGCTTCGTATAGTTGAAGCGGTCTATGATGACTATATGATTATTAAATTCTTCAATTCCACCTCCAAGAAGTCATTCTTTAATATCGCACTCTTTGGTAGAGTACTTTTATACTGGCACTCACCTGGAGGGTGGTGGGAGAGGAGGAAAAAGGAGGGCTGGAGACAAAGTGATCCTCTCAGTCTTATCCTGGGTGGTCTCTCCTTCTGTGGAGAGAGATCCTCACCATGAGCAACCCCTCAGGCTAGGTGATGGGATGATGATGAAAATCTCATCCACAAAGCATCAATTTCCACACAGATCACACCCATCCCCAAGACTTTTGCCTAAGCACCGATCAGTGCCATCCATTTCCCCACCCCTCTGAAGACCCCACCCACCACCAGGAACCTCAGTGACTGATGCACAAGACACAACAGTTACTATCCCTTTTCCCACAGCCCGAACACTGGAGGAGAGTCCAGAAGTCAAAGAAGAATTTACGAGAGTTGTCCAAAAATATGGAGCTCCAAAGGGTAACATACTTGACCTAACCAAAACAGGTAGGTTTTGCTATCTCTCGTCTTATCTTCCAACATTTTCATGTTACTAAAAGGAAAAACCCCAGGGAACGGAACGCCTCCATTCAGGCTCCTTTTTGCTCACCCGAAAACTCATTTGCGTTCTGTCTGGGAAATCAGCGGGGATTGGTGTATAAATGTGCTTTGATCTGCCTCTGCAGATCGCTGTCTCCAGGCCCGAGGGAACCAAGAAGCCCAGGACTCCAGGTTAGTGATGTCTGATGGAGAGGGACTGGCCCAGGGATCACTGCCTTCGGGTACATTAGGGGTTGATGTTCAAGGACAACAGTAATCTTTTGTGAAGGAAGCATGAGGGTACAGCTTGAATGCATAGTTGGACCTCCTGGATTCAGGACCCACTTCTTCCAGGAGCTTCCGAGCAAATGACCTAAGCACTGAAAGGGAAGAATGATATTCACTTCACAGAGGTACCGTGTAAATGGCATCCTGGTGAAAAGGGCTCATTCATTATACATGCTACTAATCACTAAGACCTCGCATTTGAAATAGGGAAAGAGTAAGAAGAGTGTGATGCTCCAATACGTTTCTGTTGGTGGTCTGTCTTGCAAGACCTAGAGGCCGTCTCACCCTTTATCCTTTGGCGAAAGTGTCTTCCTCCAATGTCTGCACTTTCTCAACTTCTGATCTGGGAATAGAGCTGTCTGACCTTTGGTATCATCCCACTTGGAAAAGAGTCTCAGGCTCCTCATCTGTTGTCTACATCAGACTTATTGTGGAGTTTCATTCGAAAATGTGTGGGAAGGTCTTAGCAACTATGCCTTGTAAAGTCAGCATTTAATGCAAGTAGCCTAGAGGGCTTTTGCCAGTCTTCGTCCATAGAGGAAAATTCTTCAGGACTTCTCATGAAGATGGCAGAATGAAGCCTCAGACCCTTCATCGATTCCTCTCTATTTTATAGACTCAGTGAGGGTAGGTAAGGTGGGAACAGCAAAAAAAAAACAGTCATTGACTCAATGCCCTCTTGCCCCCTGTCCTGGCAAGGAACGTAGGTTAGAATGCACATTGATATCGATCTCTGCACAATTTTGCTATGTCATAAAATTCCTGTGTCCTCAAGACATCCAGGAAGTGCTTTATGAGCTCCTGTGTTCTCTTTCTCGTCTGCATTTAGTGCTAAGTGAATACTTCCTCACCTGGGCTCCAGATCTACCCTTCCATCTCTCCCCACATCATCTTGTGACAAGTTCTGTAACCTGATGGCTATCACGATCGCAGTGAAGGCATGTTCTCTGCATCGTCAGGATCTTCCATAACTGTCTGCAAATACTCATGGCTCACCAAGATTTGAAAGTGTTCTGCAAATTTCGACACTCTGTGTCCTACCAGGAGACCTCTACCCTGAATAAGAACTTCCTCTACCTGCTCAATAAATGATTACCTTGCAGTCATGTGGTTGTCTTTGTGTATATGAGAGACATGGGGCCGAGAGCAAGTGAATGGGGGAGTCCTCGGACCTGGGTGTAGCATGTTCTCTAGCTTCTGAGGAACTTCCCCGAGTATTGGGATTCTCCGTCCCGTGAAGTAAATCTCTGTCCCAGCGAGTGCTGCTTTCCCTTTGATTCGCCTGTTTCTTAGTGACCTGATAAGACAATTTATAAGAATCTTCTGCTGGATCAGTCTAGGTCCTCCCTCTCAGAGCTTCGCAGAAAGCAGCTAGAAGTCATGGATATGAAACCAATATTCCAACACCTGACTCTTCCTACTTCTCCTGGCTGCACAGCCTGCATCAGCACATGGTCTCTCTTCCAAGGCCCAGCAGGCATCCATCTGACCAAAAGCTTTTGCAGCATGTGAGGAGACTCATCACCTTTCCATGCTCTCACAGGCGACCCCTTGGTGCTGAACCCCAGCCTTCCTCCAGTCAGTTGGCCACATATTTTAGGTTCAATCGATCACCTCAGCTAGTAAGTCTCTACCATACCCCATAATTTCACCACCTATGTAGGTTGGCTAATGAAAATCATGATAAAGCCAGACATTGCTCTTGTTCCTGGAGCTCTAGGTTTGTTCCAGGGCTTCTGAAGTGTAGATCAATCCACGTCTTTAATGATCATACCTGGGGATGTTTACCTCTGATTTCCCTAAAGATCGTACGAATATTACCACATTCCAGTTTAGGGAGAAAAGCCATTCATATTCTGTATAGCCGCCCCGTTAATGCACAAGTATCTTGCCAGTCTAATGTGTTTTGAATGTTCTCATTGACATTGACACATCTGGACTTTAACACACCTCCTCATTGTTTCCTGGACGTGTACTACAATTTGGAGTCTTAACACCACAAAGATAATGGCTTTTCATGGGGCGAACAGTAGCCCTGGGGCTGTGACGCCCCAGGAAAGAAACGGGCACATGCTTAAAATAGGAGAACTGAAGGCCTGTGTGGCCACGTCATTTGTTCCTGATGGTACCAACTCAGTGTCACTAACACAGATTGATTCCATAACAGATTTCAGTATGAGAAAACATAAATGGAAAGTTTCTTGATCAAGTAAAAGGGAATTACAAGATCTCGATCATCTCCTTATTATCGCTAGGTGAAATACCAATAACCCAATGAAGAAAGCAGTTGTTGGATGATATGTGCAGTGTGCCACCTTTAGCATTAACTTAAAAAAACACACCGAACAATGCAATGTATTATTCTTGGTTCCTATATGTGTGTTGATGCAGTGCTGCTCATGATGTGTGCTGAATCTCCTGCGATCTTGATAACCTGCAAGTTTTGACTCAGCACATCGGGGGTGGGACCTGAGATTCTGCTTCTGACAAGATCCCAGAGATGCCAGTGCTGTGCCCCTTTGAGAGAGGCGTGACGCAGGAGAGTGAAATTCTCCTTACCTTCCTCAATGCATCAAGGCCTTGGGTCATTTCACCCACCAGGGTACTGGAACCTGCCAATTGTGCTTCCTGACTCCTACACAAGTGTTCTCATCCACGAATGGCTGGTAACAGTGAGGGATGACACTCTCTCTTCTACCATCGTGCCGATGTCAAACCAGATCAGGTATCATTTCACCTGAAAGACACAGAGAGAGAGAGAGAGAGACTAGTTGTAATGTTCTGGAATATGTCAAAAAATCAGCAGTCAAATGAAAGTTAACGTGGAATCAACCATCACGGGGAGCCGTGTGACTGCAGCTGGGCACACTTGGCTCGAGGACTGGGGGCCAGGGTACAGCCAGTCTCACTGGGGATTTTTGCCCATGACATTTATGCTAAGTTTTCCATTAGTCCCTTATCAGCCTACTACCACCACACTGTCCACGAACAGAAACTTAGGATCCGATCACAAATCGAGTTGGTCAAAGGAAGGGCAATAAATCTGTCACAAAGAGCGCTGCAGCGTGATATTCCTCATGCCGGCAAGTGTGAATTAGGATTGTCAGCAGATCCTGCCTGTCACACTTCCTTCCAAGAGTTAACAAGCTGACAAGAAATGTCTGCTTATGTATCAGAAGTACAGTGAGGAAGCTCCATTCTTGGCATTCCTTGGACAGGACATTTGCATAATAGTTTCCTGGTTGTGCTGGAACAATCACCACAAGCTTACTGGCTTAACAGCTCGAGTTATTACACTATCACTTTGGAGGTCGGGAAGCTCACCCGGGGCTCACTGGGCCAAAAGCAAGTGAGCTTGGTGTCTCTCAATTTATTCAGATCGTCTACTACGTTCCTCCTTAGATTTTTGAAATTCTCTCTTTCATGGTCTTCTTGTGTATTCTTGGTTGTTAAATCCTGTGTACTTTTCACGGGATTCGCTATTGTTTTTTGTTTTTCCGTCTTTTTTGAACTATAATGGACTATTAGTTGCTTCTGTTTACGTGGTCCAATTCAATGAGTTCTTTTCACTCTTTGGCATACAATTATATACCAGTTTCACTTGTATTGCATAACGACCAGATATTCACCTAACTCGCAAAGCGATCAACCCAGCAAATCTCTACCCCTTGTTCCCTTATCTATTTATTACCACATTATTAACCATCTTTTCCATGCTGCACCCTACCTCTCCATGTCTGTTGTGCAACTAAAGATTGTACCTCTTAATCCTTTTGCCTTTTCTTTGGTACCCAAACCCACTTCTTTTGTGTATCCCTTTAAATCCTCTCTGTACGTATGGGTTTATTTCCAGTTGTGTTGTTGTTATTGTCGATGATTTCGTTCTTTAAGTCCACACGTACATGAAATCATGTGACATTTGTCTCTCTTTTTCAACCCATTTCATTCAGCACAATGCCCTCTATGTCCGCCAGTGCAATATCTTTCCATGCCCTTTCTTTTAGTCTGTGTGTGTCTTTTAATGTGAAGTGAGTCTCTTGTAGGCAGCATACGTAGGGGTCTTGTTTTCTCATCCATTTAGCCCCTCTATCTTTTGGTTTGAGCATTTAATTCTCTTCCTTCTGAGGTGCTCATTGATCAGAATGTAGTTTACCATTCGTTATTCCTGTTCTTGATACATGTTCATTGTTCTTAAAGAAGTCCCTCCCATATTTACTGTAATGCTTGCTTGGTGATGATAAATTCCTTTTGCTTATTTTTGTCTCGGAAGCTCTTTACCTGTCCTTCAACTCTAAATGATAGCTTTGCTGGGTAAAGTATTCTTGGTAGGAGATCCTGGGTTTTCATCATGTCGAATATTTTGTGGCAAGCCCTTCACTCCTGCGCAGTTTCTTGTGAGAAATCAGCTACCAGTCTTATGGGTGCTCCCTTGTGGGTAACCAAGTGCTTTTCTCTTGCTGCTTTTAAGATTCTCTCTTTGTATTTCACCTTTGGCATTTTAATTATGAGGTGTCTTGATGTGGGCCTCTCTGGGTCCCTGGTTGTGGGGATTCTCTGAGCTTCCTGGGGTTTTATGTCTCGTTCCTTCACCAGGTTTGGGAAGTATTGCACCTTTCTTTCTTCAAATAGCTCTGAACCGTCTTGTTTTCATTCAGGCACCCCTATGACATGAATCATTTTACCTTTCATAGTGTCGCATAGGCTCCTTAAATTCCTATTTGAGTCTTGGCTTCTTTTTTCTTGCCTTTCTGATCAAGTGTTCTTGGCTTCCCCAGTCTCTCTGTAGGCCATTTTGATTCTCTTCTTTATTCACTTTCTTTATTCCTATTAATATACTTGTCATGTCAGACAATGTGTTCTTCATTTCTAACCGGTTCCCTTTCATAATGTCCATTTTCATGTTTGTTTTTTTATCTCTTTGTTGAAGTTCTCACTAAATTCACCCACACGTCCATAAGTTCATTGAACATCTTAATAACCAGAGTTTTGAACTTTGCATCATTTAGATTGCTTGACTCCATTATTTCCGAATATCTGCAGTGTTCTCTCATAGAGTTTGTGCCTCTTTGTCTTGCCATTCTCGGTGCCTTTCTGTGTCTGTTTTTATGAATTAAGCGAAGCTCCAACGTCTCCTGATCTCATGAGTGTGCATTTGTGAAGTAGGTGTCCAGTGGCAAAGTCCTGAGAGGGATTCAGCTGCAGGCCAAATTTAGCCCAAGCCTGTGCTCCTCCGGGGCCACTTGGGAAGATTCGGCAAGCAAGCCACAGATGCTGTGCTTAGCATTGTCTCAAAAGGCCACATCACAACCGAGGCCAGGGGCGAACAGTGTGAGTCTCGGTGCTACTCAGGAAGGAGCACCCGATTTGCCCAAGATACTCCTGGATGTTGCCTAGGTGGGGCTCGAGAAGGGAGAGGCAAAGTTTCAGGAGATCTTCTGGGCTGTGCGACCTCTGTTATTCAGTTTGATGACATCTCCACTATGGCTGCACTGAGACTGCGCACAGTTCTGTGCAGAGCGAGTCTCGCCTCGGCCTTCCCTCCCACAACTCAGTGTCCCCCTGTAAGTCTCTGCACAGCCGAACCTGCACGGGTGCTCAGAGTGAGCAGGCCCATCACCATGAAAGTCTGCTCAGGGACATGGCCCCTTGAAGAGGAGTCTGCAGTTGCTGCCGCAGCTTCTGTCCCACTCAGCTGCTGGGGACTGGGCGGAGTCACGTCCTCACCCCGTCCTACCTTCCGTCGTTGCATGGTGATTTCTTAGATTTCTCCCAGTTGCATGGATTGTTCATCTGGACCCCAGGCGATTTTTCCTTGGTGTTTGCCCCCCATTTCTGTCACAACTGTCGTTTAGGCTCAGGAGGAATGAACAGAGCCTTTACCATCTACGTCATGTTCTTTCCACCTGTTTTGTTTTTTCATCCATAGTGATTATCGTGAGTGTCTGCTGGTGTGGAGAAACGTTATTGGCTTTTGTAAGTTGAGCGCTCTAGCTACCTCGATGAAATTTTTTATCACTTATCGTGACCTTACTTGTAATACTTACTGGAATCTGTAAGTTTTAAAGTATATGATCATATTATCTGCAAATAACATTGTTGGGGATCTCTTCCAGGACTTGTTCTCCCTCTCCCTCTCTTTTTTCTTTGTCTCCCCTCCTTGTAAATTCAGCCAGAACCTCCAGGAATTCTTTAAATCTATTTTCTATCAGAGGTTGGCCAAGTATGGCTTATTATCTCTAAATCCAGCCAAGTCCATATTTTTCCATATGCCCTGAGCTAAGAACATTTGCAACCAACGTGATCTTAGGAAATCTCATTTTCAGCGCCAGTTGAGGAAACTTCCAGAAATTGTACTTCCCATAAGAATTTCATTCGCACTCACTAGTAGACCATGTTTCCAAATAGAAACATTAACACTATATTCTACCTTGAATTTCATGAAAAAACGTAAATGTTTTTTCTCTATTAGATTAGCACCTATGCAGTATCTTAGATTTTGCCTCTTGGCCTACAAGACCATAAATATTTCCTACATGGCCCTTTAGAGGAAAACGTTACCGGTCCCCTTTTTAATACCACGACCTTTCCCCTGAGTGCCCTTTACTATAGTAATTGGTGCTGCACTGTCCTCCAAAGAAACAAGTTTGCGACATGGGACCCAGGGAGTGCATGCAATAAAAAGGTCACTGGATCACGTGATTGTGGGATCAAGGAGATATTTTTAACTTGTGCTGTTGCTGCTCCCTTTAGGTCATGAATGACTTGAACCTGATTAAAGCACATGTAGAGAAATGTCAAGTAAATTCCAGAGTAAATGCGACATCAGGACACCCCTGAGGTTATTTGTGTTTCCAGAGCAACAAGGGCGAGTGCAGGTCTCTCTTCCTGGCTCTGAGGACTTTGCCATTTGAGCCGCTCGTCCCAGGACAGACTTCATTTGAAACTGCTTGCTCCTGGAAGCAGGCCCATCAGCGTACCAGCTGTTATATTTTAATAGCTAGCATTTCTGAAACGTTGTTCTGCTGCCTATACAAATTTTACGAAGGTTCTGCTTGCTTTTTAGCACAATTGACAGTTACTGGCTGCCCCCTTGGTATAGGGACACAGAAAACTGGAGTGCCAGCTTGTTCAGAAGAGCCTGGCCGGGAAAGAAGACCTAGTCAGCAGCACAGACAGCGATTAGCACCTGCCAGGATTCCACATGTGTCTTAGGCTTCCCGTGTTTCTGTTAAATCTCAATTGTTATGCCACAATTTTCCTCAAATACCCCACGGACACTTGCATCTCTGGATCCTTGTCCTTCCTGCTCCCTTTGTGTGAAATACTCGCCCTCAGATCTGCAATACCCACACCCACGTGAGGTTCTGGTCCTCATGTGTCACTTTACGCAGAGGACTCCTTAAAACCACAAGTATAAAGTAGTATTATTTCGCCGCGTTTCTTGAGTGACCTCTCATGGTTCTTTGTTTACTGCCTGTACCCATTTCCTACAAGGTAAGTGCAATGATGTCAAGGAGCTGATTCTCTTCCCTGCAATATCCCCCACCCGAAACAGTGCTGAGCTTGTCGCAGGTCCCACATGTCGGTAGCTTCATCAGAGGGTGTCCCTGACCTGCACAGGAAAGCCTTGAGACTTGCTTCCATCACCGACAGCAGAGCGGAGAGCAGCTCCATGTGTCCTCTGCTCCAGGATTTGTCAAAGTTTCCCAGATGATTCAAAAGTTCAGTCAAACTTCAAAATGTTTCATGTAAGGATGGAATGAGTTTGAATTGCCACGTATCTCTGTCGGAGAATCCTAAGAACTGGAGTAATTAGTTTGGGGATTGAGGGTTGGGAAGAGTGTTCCTGAAGGATGGGTGAATGCAGGCACTGCCCTATACAATGCTCTGAAGAGAGGGAAGGGGGTGGTCAAGAATGCCGCAGTGTTCAGAGAGCTCCAGAGAGTGGATTTGGTGCCCTCACCCGCGGCCAGTGGAAAGGCCCAGGCTCAGGCATGTCTCCCCTGCAGGAATCTGGAAAGCAGCTAACCCAAAGTCCCTGGGAATGCTCTCTCTCCCCTGGTGGTCACCGGGCGCATCGCAGCTGCTGTCCACCAGAGTTCTGCTCTGAAAAAACCTGGAGTCCTCAGGCCCAGTGAGGCAATGTCTATAGAACCTCCCTAGTGACCAGTGGGTATTTTGGGAGGCTTCTTCCAAAAGGCCTGGGGCTCTTGCTGGCTTCCTCAGGTTCACAGAATGCCTGAGAAGCTAGGGTGGTATGAACAAGTGAGGTAAAATAGTCCACGGAGATTTCGGGAAACCGAGAGGTCCGAGGATACAGCTGGCCTCTCTAAGGGGTGTGGAGCCTGTCCAGATGCTCTTAGAACCTAGGTATTGGGAAACCCCAAGGAATCTCTGGTCTCTTGAGACTGGCAGAAGTTTCTGAGTTTAGGATTAGGGCCTGCTTGGGCCTATGTTGACAGAACCCACAGCCTGTATGGGCTTTGTAGAGGAAGCCACCCTCAAACCACAAGCCCTTGCTCATTAGAGCTCAGGGCCTATATAGGTGTGTCTGAATCTGAACCTCAAAAGTAAGGTTTGCTGGGGAGGCTGCACTGAGCTAGAAGTGAGGGGCTTATTTCAGAGACTTCACTGACAACCATCCCTCTCAGCGTCTTAGAATGTAAAGTGGCAGCTTTCCCAGAAGTGCCCCAGTCTCATCCCAGCCTCCTTGCAGAAGCCTGTGTGTCATGGAAGGGCAGAGAAGTAATCAGTTCTGTCCTTCAAATGAACCTTAACATCTAAAATGAAAAATCATATTCATAAAGATAGGAGGTTCCGAGTGAACATGCTAACTGGAAATTTGTTTCCTATTTTTAACGATAGCTTTTTGAGGTATAATTGATAATCAGTGCACATCTGAAAGTCTAAAATTAAAATGAGTTATTACAGGGAGGTTCCCAGGAACCTATCGCCGCAGTCAAGGTAGTGTTTAGCCATGATCCTCAAAAGCTTTCTCTCTGCCTCAGGAATCCCCCCACTCACAGTGCCACCCAAGCCCTAGGCCACATCTAATTCACTTCCTGTCTATAGAGTATGCATTCTGGAGGGAATTATATGAACTCACTCTTCAGTATGTTCTGTGTTTTGTTGTTCTGGCTATTTTCACTTAGCATAATTCTTTTGAGATCGATTCATGTTCTGTTTAACAATACTCTGTTCCTTTTTATAGTTCCTTACTTTCTGTTGCGCAGATATACCACTGACTATTTACTCCTTTCTGTTGATGGATATTTTGCCTGGTCCTACTTCTCATCTATTACAAATAAAGTTTCTGTGATCATTTGTGGAGTACTCCCATATGGACATGTTTTCTTTCTCTTGGTTGCAGGTGTTAGTAGAGTGGCTTGGTCACTTCTGTCAATGTAGGAAATATCCAAACCTGGAGAGCATTTTTTCCAGAGTTTTCTTGAGCAAAACTGACATCATATGCCAGGGAAGAAATTTCAAACGTCTTGGAAAATAACCATTTCACAGTCTCTCTTATGTATTTAAAATAAAGAAGGGAATTAAGGAATAGTACTTAGAGGTAGAACTGCCCCAAACCTTACATCAAGCAACAAAAAGTCAGTGAAAACATTCTGTGGAAAATGTCTAATTTCTGGTTTTCTGTTTTTGTACACTACAGGAGTGCTTAGAACCAGAAAGTTACAATCTGACACTCTGTATTTGTGCAGAGTTAGGAGTGCTTGTCGGATGGGATAAAGATGGAGTGTAAAGTAGTGTAGCTGACTCTACAGTATCATAGACTGGAAGAATGGGGTTTATCTTGCAAACTTTATTGCTCATAGACTGCCATGTATTCTTCAAGAATATCAAACAGAAAAGATAAAGCACTCAACCTTTGACACTTCATCAAGCCCAGTTCCTCTGTCTCTGAAGTGGGACAACCTACATCCAGCCCATGATGACTAAGTTGATATAGACCTAGAAATACTGTGACTGAATATCAGTCAAGCATGACCTAGGAATGATCACATAAGGGGCTGGGACATATTTATAATGCAGGCCACACATAGAATGCCTCAAAGCCTAGGTTCACAGCTTTGTGCACCAGACTCTTTGTTTCTTGGGGTGTAGAACAAAACCATTAGTACAAGATAAAATAAGATGTAGCTTTTAACCAGCCCAAACTGGGGACATAGGGACCTAATCCATGACATTATTCTCACCAGGAAACCTCTTCCCACAGTTGCTGCACATCTCCACACTCACCCTAACATTCAAGACCTTTCCCATGTCCCACTATCCAGGCATTATTCTGTGAACCAACCATCCCAACATGGACCAGATGTTAACTGAGGTTTGTACACACCTCTTCCCATGAATCCCTACAGCAGTCTAGATGTAGGTCCCATAAACTCATATGAAGGATCATAAGGCTGAAAGAAATGAAATCTGTCCTGGTGCCTTCAAAATGAGAGAGTCAGGCAGGAAGGTAAAGTCCAACTGGCTCCAAAGCCTGAGATCATAAGTGTTCTTACCTGATGCCGCCTCTTCAGTATCACGCCATGTGACCCATAGTGGTCTAAACGTGGTTCCACTTGGTTAGGGTGTTCCACATGCTTGGAATCAAGTTTTCACTGGGTGTATAGTGAGAATTTCCCTACCTTATCCGAAAGGTGTTTGAAGAAAGGAATGACATCTTCTACTTCTCCATGTCCCCTGTTTGTGTTTGGTGTATAGCGAGGTATGCATAATGACTAAAGATTTGTTCATTCATCAAAGAACAAGAAAAGGCAGGAGTAGTCAAATTCAGGATATAAATCCAAGAAAGTAAAATGTGCTCCATACCAGACACCATAATTTTGGGACATTAACTTACTGACCGTCCCTTCACCTACTTGAATGCTTTGTGATAGGTGCTAAAATCTTCAGTAGAGATAGTTTCTTTGTTCTAAGGGTAGTTATCACAGAGTCAACATCTAATTGCTCACTCCATGTAAGGGATTAAATGTAGGTGCCCTACGTATTCTACTTCCCAGTTTGACTCCATTTTTGCCACACATAATTGGCTTTCTGATCAAAAGGCAGGCGGCCCTTTATGGCATCCACTATTTTTTTGAGTACATGTTTTGAGGACTTTAATGTCACTAATTAGATCTGATGGAGTTCAGATTGACAAGTATCAAAAGGGCAGGAACAATCTTGGCCTGACACCAGTGAATACAGACGATCTCATGAAGTTGGAGGAAGAAACGTAGTGCATAGCAAAGAAACCAAAAAAAAAAAAAATTGGCACAGAATGAATATAAAGACAGCGAACTGGGGAATAAAGCCTACAGAGGAACTTTGGAAGGAAAATCTTACTTCAGTGACTATAGCTGAGGCACTCCAGTCCCCTGCCATGATGAAACTGCTGTTGCTCTGTTTGGGGCTAATCTAGTCTGTGCCTATGAGGAAGGAAACCATGATGCTGTGACAAGCAATATTGATATGTCAGAGGTAGAGTTGTGGAACATAGTGACTTCAAACTTTGAGGTGTGTTTTGAAGGATTCTCAGACAAGGTGGTTTTACTGAAGGCAGAAGTTATTTTGGTATAGTAGACAAAAGGGGTGTTTCCAGACTTTGGACTAAGAGAAATTGTATCATGTGAAAAAATGGAAAACCACAGGGACCTCCATTCTCCCAGAAGGAATAGTGGAAAGAATTTCTATGTGTTGTCACTCAATCTGAGTTTCAAATCCATATTCACATCATCTGTAGGTGTCCTGGCCCACAGACCAGAGTTGAAGGAGGTAAGTGTTTATGTGGTGTTACTTCTACTTTTCTGATGCAATCATTTATTGATTTATTGCAGATATCAATAAGTGAGTGGAATTCCATTCCCTTGGCCTTAGATGATGAGAAAAGTATAGAAGAAAATGGTAACTTTTGGTATTCATTGGAATACATCAAACTCTTGGAAAACTCCTCTCTGTCATTTATATTTCTTGTAAAGTATGCCTTTTATGGGAAAAAAATAACAGAAGTCAGGGTACGGTCTTAGACCTACACACATAAACACACACATTCATGTGCACTTGTGCACAATTATGGTGGGTCTGTATCCAAAATAAGAGTAATTCATCTCGCACTGATCCAGAACTTGTTGATCTTGAGTCTTCTCCAGATTCAGAGGTAGAGTTGCTGACCAGAATAAATTAAAATTGGAGTAGAGGAGGCAAAGGGATGAGAGTTTTCAGAATCATAAGTAATGTTGGCAATACAGCATAAATTAAGAGCATAGGATTGAGGGTACACAGACTATCTATCTTCAATATATCTCTCACGAACTGTGCAACCAAGAAAATTCAACTTTTTCTACCCTAATTTTTCCCAGGATAAACGAGGATGATAAAAATTCTCTGTCATGATGGTCAAGAGGGCTGGTGAGGCAATGTCTTTAAAGCACATGTGAGCACTCAGCTAATTATCTAGACAGGAAGCGGTTATAACAGTGATTGTGGAAACAGTGGTAGAATACTAGTGATATCAGTAGCTGAATCATTCTTAAAGTGTCAAATTAACTGAAATAAGGAAATAAAGTTTCCTTCAAATTTCTACCAAAAATGTTCAGCATTGAAGTGGAATCTGACACTCAAGTGACAGATAGAGTGTGAGGAACTAGACTCATCAACATCTCTTGGGCATCCACTTTTTGTTTTACAGAGCAAATGGAGAGTGCACTGAACATTCTCTGATTTTGACAAAACAGAAAAGGATAGTGAATATAGTACTATCTGTAAGTATACTTTAAAAAAGTCTCCCAATCACAAGTAATTTATTAAACCCTAATATCTTTACAATCTTGGTCAATTTCTGATCAACGTTTATTTAGGTAATATAAATGGAGCCATCTAATAGCCAATACACTCAATTTGCGAATTCTTTGTGTGTAAAAGCCAATGCCTGACACGTAATACGATCAGATAACTATGGCAATTTGGTCATATGTACACCTGCAACAAAAGAAAATTTGCTTATAAAAGAAAGATAAAAAAGAAATAAGATAAATTTGAGGATAGCTGCTCATTCTCTGCCTACATTCCGATGATGTCTGGCAGGCCATTCCCACAGTACATTGCTCAAATGGATTGTTGGATATATATAATGCCGTGAAGCTAAAAGACAGGACAGGGACATATAGTTGATAGAGATGGCTAAGAAAGGTAGGTAAGTTTCAAGGAGAATGATCCAGGGTAAGCTGCTGATGAGCTATATTTTTCTACACATAGTAATCAATGTACCAATCATTGTCATTTCTCTCTTTGGAAGTCACCCGATAAAGCCTACAGATATTTAAATTGATGGTGTTAAATATCATACTTTATCTCTGCCAGGACATGCACTTGATTTTATTTCATAAGAGAGAATAGGTAAAGAGTTTCATTTGCTTCCTATGGACCAAAGAAGTTCTGAGCTGTATTCTGTCTCCCCACAGATCATGGAATCATTACATTTCACATAGCTGAAGCAGTTTATAGTGACTAGTTATCCTTTATAATGTGATTAACAGTAATGAAAAAGAAACCTAAGTGATTGAACTCTATGGTAGTGTATTTCAAAGCTGACCCTCACATAGAGGGTGGGGAGGCAGGGGGAGGAAGGGAAGAAGGCTGAGACAAAGTGATCTTCATTTTTATCATGATTTATCTCTCCCCTGGAGAGAGATGTTCACCATGGGTGACCCTTCAGGCTCTGTGATGGGATGATGATGAAATCTTTCATTAACAAAATGTCAAATTCGAGAGCATCATAACCATCCCCAAGACTTCTGCCTGAGCACCCATCACTGCCATCCATTACTCCCCCAAATGAAGATCCCACCCTACTACCAGGAACACCAGTGTCTGATGCAGAAGATACAATAGTTACCATCACTCTTCCTATAGCTCCAAAACCAGATGTATGTCCAGAACTCAAGAAACACTTTGAGAAATTTTGCAGAAAATATGGAATTCCAAAAACAAACAAACAAACAAAAAAAAACACCTTGACCTTACCAAAGCAGGTTTGTTTACCCATCTCTGGATTTCTCTTTCTAAATGTTCATGGTGTTAATGTGAGAAATCTATGGTAAGATAATGCCTCCAATCAGTCTCTTTGGTCCCAGCAGCAAAAAACATGTGATTTCTGTCTGGGATATCAGCAGGAGTAGGTGTTTGAATGTGCTCTGCTCTGCCTCTGCAGATCACTGTCTCCAGGCCTGAAGCAGCCAAGTGGCCCAGGACTCCAGGTTGGTGATGTCTGATGGAGGCGGGGTGGCCCAGGGATTGCTGCCTTCTAATACATTAGGTGTTTATATCTATTTTTTTTTCATGTTACAAATAAGTTGGTAAAAGTTTTGTGGGGGCATTTCAAAACGTACATTTTGATGTTCTGCTTTGAGGACTCATTCCTTTTATGATATTTAGAGCAAATGAACTAAGTAATTAAAAGGAAAAAATATGTCTAATTAACTAAGTAATTAAAAGGAAAAAAAGATGTCTACCTTACAGTTACTATAAGGATGTAATCCTAGTGAAAAGGTTCAGTAATTATTAATGTGCCAAAAATAACTAAGACTTAATATTTGAAATGGGAAAAGAGTAAATGTGTGTATGAAACTCAAATACATTTCTGTATGTGGTTAACATGCCAAACCCAGAAGGCCATCTCACCCTTCAATGTTTGATGAAAATGTCTGTCTTTGATCTTTGCACATTCTTAACTTCCAATCTGGGATTAGAGCTCTCTGACCTTTCGGTGTCTTCCAACTTTAAAAAATAGTCTCAGTTTTCTCATCTGTTTTCTACCTCACATTTGTTGTGGGGCTTCATTCAAACAATGTGTGGGAAGGTTCTAGCAACTGTGGATTGCATAAGGTAAGTATTTAATTAAAGTAACTATAGCTTTGGTCAGTTTTCCTCGATCTATCAAAAATTCTTCAAACTTCTCATGCTGAGGATGGCAGAAAGAAGCCTACTGCTGTTCAACGATTCCCTTTCTTTTGCATAACCCAGTTGAGGGAATTTTCAGGTGGGATCAGCAAAAGAACAAGACAGTCATTGACTCAATGCCCTTTCCCCCCTTTTCTGGCACAAAACACAGGTTAGACTGCATTTTATCAATCTCTTTGGCATTTTCTACGGAATAGAAATTCTCCTTGTCCTCAGTGCAATCCAGGAAGTGTTTCATGAGCTTCTGTGTTCTTTTTCTCTTCTGCTTATTTAGTGCTGGGCTCCAGGAACATTTGTCCCATCGTCTCCCCATCAAATTATGACAAGTTCTGTGACTTGATTGTTTTCATGATTGCAATGAAGGAATTATCTGTACATCTTCTCTAATTGTCTAGAAAGACTCAACATGGAATCAAAGATTTTCTCCAAATGTCAGACTCTCTGTGCCTAACCCAGGAGAACTCTACCATGAATAAGGGCTTCCTCTACCAAGTCAATAAATGATTACCCTTGCAGTCACGTGGTTGTCCTTGTGTATGTGAGAGATGTGCGACTGATGGGAAAAGAATGAGGGGACTTCCATGGCCCTGTACTTGTTGTCCTCCTCTAGTTTCTCAGAAACTTCCTTGAGTTTCAGGATTCTCCCTGCCATGCAGTAATTCTCTGTTATTGTAAGTGCTCCTTGCCCATTGATTGGCCCATTCTCAGTGACGGGATAAGACAAACTATAAGAATTGTCTAGCTGGCCCTCGTCTGAGTCCATCCCTCTCATAAGGTTTGCTGAAAGCAGCAAGAAGTCATGGACACGTTACCAGTATTCTGACCCTGAATCTTTCTATTTCTATCCTAGCTGTACAACCTGTGGTGGCACATGGTCTCTTTTACAAGGCCCAGCATGCATCCATCTGACTCAGTGATTTCCCAGTACGTGAGGAAACTTTCCAGTTTTCAGGCTCTGATAGCTAAATGCTTATGCCCATCTCCAGACTACCTCCAGGGATATGGCCACATATTTTAGGTTCTCTCGATCACCTTGGCTAGTGAGTCCCTACCATACCAAAATTGTCTTAACTAGCCCTGCCTTATGAAAATCATGATAAAGCCAGACATTGCTCTTGTTCATGGAGATCTGAGTTCGTTAAAGGGCCTCTCAGGTGGGCATTGATTCTTGTCTTTTAATGATCAAATCTGGGGATATTTACCTCTGATTCCCTAAGGACAGTAGGAAATATAATCTTATTCCACGTTGGAGCAAATCACATATTCCACATTACCCCCTCCCCATTAGTGCAAAAGTAACCTGTTAGTTAATTTGCTTTAAATGTGCTCATTGACATAGACAGATCTGGACTTTAAAAACACTTATTTTTTGCTGGACATGAGCCATTGAGTCTTTAAGCCTAAAGAGTAATTGCTTTTCATTGGGAAGAATCGTGAGCCCATAGCTGTGATGTCTCCAGGAATGAGATAGATGCATTTGTAAAATGAAAGAGCTTCTCGATTGTCTAGCATGTCCATGTGTACCTGATTGTACTAAATCAATGTCACTAACATATTGATTTCATAACAGATTAATTATCAGCAAACATAAAGTTTCTTGACTGAGTTAAGGGAATTTACCAGATATATGTTATCTAGTTCTTATGGTTCAATCTTAAATACCAATTGGTGACTGAAGAAAGTAGATGTTGAATGATATGTGCAGCATGACACCATTCATATTAATTTTACATGACACACTGAAAATGTAGTATATTATTCACGGTTCCTGTATGTCTGTCGCTGCAGGGCTTCTCATGATGTGTGTTGAATCTCCTGGGGATCTTGATGACCTGCTGGTTCTGACTGAGCACATCTGAGATTCTGCTTCTGACAAGATCCCAGGGATGCTAGTGCTGTGCCCTTTTGAGAGAGGGGTGACACGGGAGAGTGGGATTTTTTACCTTCTTCAACGCATTAATGTTGGATTCTTTTTCTCTACCCAGGTGCTGGAAACTCTCAGTTGTATTTCTCATCTCTCATAAAGTTATTCTTATCTATGAGTAGTTGTAAAGGTAGGTGTTTCTGTGGGGAAATGAGAGATGGCACTCTTTCTTCTACTATCATGCTGACATCAAACCAGATCAGTTGTCATTTCGCCAAAGGGGACAATAGAGAGAAAAACATTGAGTTTTAGTTTTCTGAAATGACTAAATATATCAGGATCAAGTGAAAGTTAAGATGGAATCAACCATCTTGAGGAGCTGTATTACAGCTGCTTGGTACACTTTGCTCAGGGACTTGAGACCACAACAAGGCTCATTGGGGTTCATGGAAGGCCAAATGAGAATTTCTCCCCATGACATTGAATTTCTGTGATTTTCTTTATTATTTCCTTATCAACCTAGTATCACCTTACAGTCCACAAACAGAGTCTTAGGGTCTGATCACAAATTGAGATCGTAAAAGGAATGGAAATAAATCTGTTGTAAAGAGCACTGAGGCATGATATTGCTCATGGTGGCAAGTGTGAATTATAACTCATCAGTAGATCCTGTGTATCACACTTCTTTCCAAGATTTAATGCTATATCTGAGAGAAATCTGCTTGTGTATCAGAGGTAGAGTGAGAAAGCTCCATTCTTGGCATTCACTTGGACAGGACATATAAGTTCTATATTACTTTCCTGTTTACGCTGAAACAATCACCACAAACTTATTGGCCTAACTGTATGCGTTTTTTTTTTTCTACTAGTTTTGAAGTTTGGAAGTCTGACCCAGAGCTCATTGCGCCAAAAGCAAGTAAGCTTGGTGTCTGTCAGTTTATCAAATTATCTCCTGTATCTTTACTTAGAATTTTAAAATTCTCTCCAGAGTAGTTTTCTTATGATTTGGGGTTTTAAATACCTGTATGTTTATCACAGGACTTCTTTTTTTCCTTCAAACCAGTAGTGATCATCATGGGTTTGTGCTGGTATAGAAAATATTATTGATTTTTATAAGTTTGTCTCTCTCACTAACTCAATAAAAATTTTTTTATCAGTTATAGTAACATTACTTGCACTACTTTGCAGATTCTATTGTTTTCATTGGTATATGGTCATGCTGTCTACAAATAATAATGTCAATATATCTCTTCCATCACAGATACTTCCCTCTATTTTTTTCTTCTTTTTTTGGTCTCCTTTTTTATAAGTTCAGAAAGAATCTCATGTTGGGGGCTGCTCGGCTAAAATGGCTGCCTGACCAAAATGGTCACTCAGCAAATACTTAAAGGCTTCTCTCTAAGGCCCGCGTAAGCCTCCCGGATATCTCGGTTTTGCTTCCCGACAAAGGACTTTCAGCGGGACTTTCTGTCCGGCCCCTTTTAGTTACGCAATATCGCCTGACTGCCCCTGGCCAATCAGCCCCGCCAACGCAACATCACCTGATCACGCCCTATATAAGCCCGCAGCAAGCCTTAATAAACGAGGCTTGATCAGAACACTGTCTTGCCTCCACTCCTTTCTCTCGCCCATGTTCCTTTTTCAGGTGAAATCCTCCTCGGGTCCCATTAAATAACTGCGCCCCTGGCCGGGGCAATCTCAGGAATTCTTTAATTGTTGAAACCCAGTTTTCTATTAGAGGTTGGCAAACTGTGGTTCATTATGCATAAATCCAACAAACTACATATTTTCCAATTCACCCTGAGTGAGGAACATTTGCAATCAATGTGGTATTAGGAAAACTAATTTATAACCTGGTTAAATAACAAATCAAAAATTATAATTTCTATAAAAATTCAATATTTTCAAGTAGAAAATGTTAAACTTGTATATGGAATTTCATCAAAACATGTAAATATTTTTTCTATTAGTTTAGAACCTATGTAGTGTCTTTAATTTACCTCTTGCCCTCCAACACCTTAAATATTTCCTCTCTGGACCTTTATAGAAAAACAATAGTGGCCCCCATTTCTATACCATGACCTTTTCTCTGATTGCAGTTTACTATAGTAGTTGGTGCTGCACTATCCCCAAACTTAAATGGTTATCATATGGAAACCCTCGGAGTGCCTTCAGTAAAAAAGGCACTGGATCATGTGATTGTGGGATTAAGGAGATATTTTTAACTTGTCCAGTTGCTGCTCCCCTTTATGTCGTGAATGACTTGAACCCATTGGAGCACATGTAGAGAAATGTCAAATAAACTTAGAGTGTAAATGCAAAACCAGAACACCCTGAGTTATTTGGGTTTCTAGAGCAAGAACAAAAGACTGCATGTCTTTATTCCTGGCTCTAAGGACTTTGCCATTTGAGGTGCCTATTACGGGACAGACTTCACTTGAAAGTGCTTGCTACCGGAAGCAGGCCCAACAAGGTAGCAGCTGTTATTCTTAAAAGATAACATTTCTGAAACCTTGTTCTGTTGCCTACAAAAATTTTACGATGTCTCTGCTTGCTTCTTAGCGCAACAGACAATTGCTGGCTGCCCCCTTGATATAGGGACACAGAAAACTGGAGTGTCAGCTTGTTCACAAGAGCCTGGCTGGGAAAGAGAACATGTTCAGCAATGCAGACAGTGATTAGCAGCTGCCAGGATTCCTACCATAGGTTTCTCGTGTTTCTGTTAAAAGTGAAGTGTTATGCACACAGTTTTCCTCAAACACCCCATGAACATTCACATCTCTGGACACTTGTCCTTCCTGCTCCCTTTGTGTGAAATACTTGCCCTCAGATCTGCATTATCCACCCTGACATGAGGTTCAGGTCCCTATGAGTCACTTTACTAGAGGACTCCTTACAGCCGCAAATATTAAGTCCTTGTCTTTGGCCACCTTTCTTCACTGGCTTCTCATATTTCTTTGCTTACTCCCTGTACCCATTTCCTACAAGGTAGGTGTAATGACGTCAAGGAGCTAATTCTCTTCCTGGTACTACTCCCTCACCCGAAACAGTGCTGAGCCAGGGAAAGCCCTGTGTTCTGTCACTTCATCAGAGGATGTTACTGCCCTGCACAGGAAAGCCTTGAGACTTGCTTCCATCACTGACAAAAGAGCAGAGGGAAGTTCCATGTGTCCTCTGCTCCGGGATTTGTAAAAGTTCCCCAGATGATTCAAAAGTGCAAAGTTGAAAAACTTTCATGTAAGGATGGAATGAGTTGGATTTGCCATGTATCTCTGCAGGAAAATCCTCAGAACTGGAGTCACAAGAAGGGAGTGCAGGGACTACCCCAAAGAACCGCTGTAGAGGTGGTATAGGGTGTGTCAAAGACTTTCCAGTTCTCAAAGGAGCTCCAGAGCGTGGCTTAGTTCCCCTCAAAGGTGGCCAGTCGAAAGACCCAGGCCTGGGCTTGTCTTCTCTGCAACAGGTCTGGCACCTTGGGGTATCCTGTGCCAATAATCTGGAGTGCAGCTAACCAAAATTCATGAGTTCCTGTCACCCTGCAATGGCTGTCACACAATCGTAGCCATATCTGTCCCAGAGCACAGCTCAGAAAGAGCAGGGAGTCCTGAGGCCTAGACACTTGGGCAGCAGAAAGCAAAAGGCCACTTTCAGAGGTTTCTTCCAGAAGTTGGGCTCAGGCTGGTTTCCCCAGGTACACTGCAGGCCAGAGAAGCTAGTTTGGCATGGATAGTAGAGCTAAAGGAAGGTTGTGGGAAAGCGGGAGGTCCGAAGATACAGTTGGCCTCTCTAAGGGGGAGGCCTGTACAGATGCTTTTAATACCTGCGCATTGGGAACCCAAGGAAACTCTCGTCTCTGAGACCTGTAGGAGTTTCTGAGCTTCGGATTAGGGTATGCATGGGTCTGTGTTGTTAGAAACGCGCAGCCAGTGCAGGCTTTGTTAGAGGAAGCCACCCAAATGTGGGCTCATCAGAACTCAGGGCCCATCTAGAGTGTCTGAACCTAACCTCAAAAGCCTAGTCTGCTGGGGAGGCTGTATTGGGCTGGAAGTGAGTGGCTTATTTCAGAGCCTTCACTTACACCCATCTCACTCAGTGCCTTAGTACGTGAGAGACAGCTTTCCCAGAAGAGCCCTGTCTCATCCCAGCCTCCTCGCAGAGGCCCATGTGTCAGTGAAGGGTGGGAAGTCATTGTTTCTGTCCTGAAAATGAGCCTTAACATTGAAATGAAAAATCATTCCATGAAAATCAGAGTTCCGAGTGAACATGCTAACTGGAAAATTATCTCCTATTTTTAATTATAGGTTTTTGAGGTATAATTGATAATCGGTGCACATCTGAAAGTATAAAATTTAATGAGTTGTTACAGGGATGTTCCCAGGAAACTATCACTGCAGTCAGGGTAGTATTTAGCCATCATCCTCAACAGCTCTCCTTGTGTTTCTGGAACCCGCACTGATATAGTGACACCCAAGCCCTAGGCCACATCTGATCCTCTTGCTGTCTGTAGAGTGTGCATTTTGGAGAGATTTATATGAACTCAGTCATCAGTATGTTCTGTGTTTTCTTGTTGTTGTGGCTATTTTCACTCAGCATAATTCTTTTGAGATTCATTCATGGTATGTTTAGCAATACTCTGTTCCTTTTTATAGTTTCTTACCTCCTGTTGCATGGATATAACATCGACTGTTTACTCCTTTCTGTTTATGGACATTTTGCCTGGTCCTAGTTCTTGTCCATTACAAGTAAAGTTTCTGTGATCATTCTTGGAGTACTCCTGAATGGACATGTTTACCTTTCTCTCAGTTGCACATGGTAGAGGAATGACTCCGTCATATCTGTCAACGCGGGAAACATCCAAACCTGGAGAGAATTTTTTCCAGAGTTTCTTTGAGCAAAACTGACATCATATGCCAGGGAGGAGATCTCAAATGTCCTGAGAAATAACAGTTTCACAGCTCTCTTATGCATTTGAAATAAAGAAGGGAAGTAGAAGATTACATGGAGGTGGAACTGCCCCAAATATTACATTGAGCGACTCATGTATCCATGAAGTTTTAGGTATTGAAAACACAAAGACAGTGAAGACATTCTGTGGAAAATGTCTTCATTTCTGGTCTCCTCTTTTTGCACACCAAAGAAGTGCTCAGAACCAAAAAGTTACATTCTGGAGTTCTACATGGGTGCAGAGTCAGGAGTTCTGGTGGGATGGGATAGAGATGGAGTGTACCGCAGTCATTGACTCTCCTTACAGTTGCATAACTATGAAAAAATGGGTTCATCTTGCAAACTTGATTGCTCATATGCTGCCATGTTTTTTAGAGAGACTCAAATAGAGAGCAAAATGTACATAGCCTTTGCCACTATTTGTCACTGTCAAGCTCAGTTCCTCTATCTCAGGGCCAGGATGACCCATTTCAATCCATGATGACTAAAATTATACAGACCTCAAAATACTTGTGACTGGATACTGGTTGACTATGAACTAGGAATGATCATAGAAGAGGCTGGAATGACTTTACAATGCAGACCACACATAGATGCCACAATTCCTAGGTTCCTGTTTTGTGTCCAGTTCCTTTCATGACACTGGGCTTTCTTGTTTTGTGGAGAACAGAATGGAATCATTAGTACAAGGGTGAAATAAGCTATAGCTTTTAAACAGCCAAAACTGGGAGCACAACAGCCTAGCTGGCAATATTGTTCTCACAGGGAATCCTCCTCCCAAATGCTCTGCATGTCGGCAAACCTTCCCTAACATTCAAGACCTCCCCCAAGTCTCATCTTCTCCAGGGTTAATGCTAGGAACCCACCAGACCGACATGAGCCATATATGAGTCTGAGGGTTCTATGTACCTCATCACATCGAATCCCTACAGCAGTCTGTGGGAAGGTATATTTATCCCATATAAAGGACAATAAGGCTGCAAAAAATGAAATCTGTCCTTGAGGCTTCAAAATGACAGAGATAGGCATGAAGGTAAAGTCTACTTGACTCCAAAGCCTGAGATCTTAAGCACTCTTACCTGATGCCACCTCCCCAGCATCACGCCCTGTGATCCACAGTGTTCTGGACTTGGTCCCACTCAGTTATGGTGCTTCACATGCTTGGTGAAACAATCTTTCATTGGGTGTACAAAGAGCATTTCCCTACCTTCTTTGAAAGGTGTTTGAAGGAAGGAATGACATCTTCTATGTGTCCACCTTTTGTGTGTCTTTGGTGTATAGTGAGGTACACAAAATGATTAAAGATTTGTTCATTCATTGAGGGAGAAGTGATTGAATTCAGAGAATAAGCCCAACAAAGTAAAATGTGCTCCATACCAGACACCATACTTTCGGGACATTAATTTCTTGACCGTACCTTCATCTACTTGAATGCTTTGTGATAGGTGCTAACATCTTCGGTGGTAGAAACAGTTTCTTTGTTCTAAGGATAGTTATCACAGATTCAGTCACCTAATTTCCCATGCCGTGTAAGGGGTTAAACGTTGCTGCCCTACGTATTATTCTTCCCAGTCGGACTCTATTTCTGCCACACATAATTGGATTTCTGATTCTATGGCAGGTGACCTTTATGACATCCACTATTTTTCTTGAGTACATGTTTTGAGGACTTCAAGGTCACTTATTAAATCTGAGGGAGCTGAGATTGACAAGTATCAAAAGAGCAGGAACAATTTTATCCTGAAACCAGTGAAAACCATCTCATGGAGTGGGGGAAGGAAATGTACCACCCCTCTGACAAAAAAAACAAACAAAAAACTGGACCCAGAATCAATATAAAGACGGAGGAACTAGGGAGTGGAGCCACTATCAGAGAAAGTCTTACTCCAGTGTCTATAGCTGAGTCACTCCCGTCTGCTGCCATGATGAAGCTGCTGTTTCTGTGTCTGGGACTATCTCTAGTTTGTGCCCGTGAGGGGAAACCATGATGTGGTGACCAGTAACGTTGATATTGCAAAGGTAGAGTTGTGGAACACAGTGTCTTTGAACTTTGGGGGGTAATTTGCAGGATTCTGGAGCAAGGTGGCCACACAGGAGGGCAGGGGTTTTTCAACATTTAGACAAAGGAGGTGGTTTCAGACCTTGGATTAAGAGCAGTTGTACCATGTGAAAAATGACAACCATTGGGAACCTCCTTTCTTCCTGGAGGAGCAATGGAAAGAACTTACCTGTAGTTTTAATTGGCTCAAGTTCTGATTCCATCTTCGCATCACCATTATGAGTTCTGACCCACAGATTGAATTCCAGGAGACAAGTATTCATGTGGTATTCTTTCTACTTTTCTTACCCAATCATTTATTGATTTATTGCAGATAACAGGCAAGTGGTATTCCATTCTCTTTGCCTCAGAAGAGAAGGAACATAGAGAAGACTTGAGGATTTCATTAGCATACCTCAAACTCTTGGAAAACTCTTCTGTGTCATTTACATTTTTTGTAAAGTAAGTGTGCCTTTTATTGGAAAAAATAACAGAAATCAGAGTATAGTATTGATTATATAGACAACACATACACACAGACACACACACATAGACATGCATGCACATGCAGAAACTCACACATAGACATGCACGCACATGCACGTGTGCACATACATTGTGCGTCTGTATCCAAAATCAGATTCACTCATCTAGCACTAATCTAAAACTTGATTATCCTGAGGTTTTTCCAAATTCAATAAGAGTTACTGATAGGAGTAAATTAAAATGGGAGTAGAGGAGGCAATGGGGTGAGAATTTTCAGAATCATAAGTAGTGTGGAAATACAGCATAACTTAAAAGCATAGGATTGAGGATCCACAGCTTATCTACCTCTTGAATATATGTCTTATTAACTGTGTGACTGAGAAAATTTATCAGTTTCTACCCTAATTTTCTCCTGGGTAAATGAGGATGATAATAATTCTCTGTCGTGATGGTTGGGAGGACCAGTGAGGCGATGTTTATAAAGTCCTTACCAGAGAGGTAAGCACATGTGAACACTCAGCTAATTATCTAGATAAGTAGTGGTTGTAATAGTGATTGTGGGAAATAGTGGTAGAGTAATAGTGATATCAGTAGCTGAATCATTCTTAAAGTTTCAAATTAAGTGGAATAAGGAAATAAAAGTTCTTTCAAGTGTCTACCAAAAATGTTCAGCAGTGAAGTGGAATCTGACACTCAAGTGACAGGTAGAGTGTGAGGAACCAGACTCATCAATTTCTCTTGAGCATCAGCTTATTCTGTTTTACAGAGTAAATGGAGAGTGTACTGAACATTCCTTGATTTGTGATAAAACAGAAAAGGATGGTGATTATACTGCTCCCTGTAAGTATACATTTGAAAAAGTATTTCAGACTTCTACTCCCAACCACCAGTAATTTATTAAACCCTAATATCTTTACGATCTTGGTCAATTTCTGATCGATGTTTATTTAGGTAATATAAATGGTGTCATCGGATAGCCAATACACTCAATTCAGGAATTCCTTATGTGTAAAAGCCCATGCCTGGCACATAACACCATCAGATAAAGATGGCAGTTTGGTCATATGTACCACCTGCAACAAAAGAAAATTTGTCAAAAAAAAAAAACACGTTAAATTGAGGATAGCTGCTCATTCTCTGCCTACATTCTTATGATGTCTGGTGGCCATTCCTACAGCACATTGCTCAAATGGATTGCTGAATATATAATGCCAGTGAAGCTAAGAGACATGACAGAGATACATAGTTGATAGATATGGCTAAGGAAGGCAGGTAAGTTTCAGGGAGAATGATGCAGGGTAAGTTGATGCTGGCCTAAATTTTTCTATACCTGGTAATCAATGTACCACTAGTTGTCATTTCTCTCTTTGGAAGTCACCCAATGAAGCCTACAGATATGCAAATGGAATGTCTTAAATATCATTTTTTATCTCTTACAGGAGATGCACTAGATTATATTTCATGAGAGAGAAGAGGTAAAGAGTTTCATGTGCTTCCCATGGACCAAAGAAGTTCTGAGATGTGTTCTGTCTCCTCCACAGATCATGGAGTCAATACATTTAACGTACCTGAAGCCATTTATAATGACTATATTATTCTTAACAATGTGAATATTAACAATGGAAAAGAAACCCATGTGACCGAACTCTGTGGTAGGATATTTCAACACTGACTCTTCCTAGATGGTGGGGAGGTGTGGGGATGAGGGGAATGAAGGCTGAGACAAAGTTACCCTCCCAGGCTTATCCCGATTTGTCTCTCCTCTGGAGAGAAATGTTCACCATGGGTGATGCTTCAGGCTTGGTGATGGTATGATGATGAAATCTCTCATTATCAAGATGTAAAATTCAAGATGTCAGATACCCATTCTCAAGACTTCTGCCTGAGCACCCATCACTGCCTTTCATTTCCCGGCCCAACTGAAGACCCAACCCTACTGCCAGAAACCCCAGTGTCTGATGCACAAGATTCAACAGTTACTGTCACTTCACCTACAGCCCGAAGACCATATGTACATCCAGAAGTCAAGAAACACTTTGAGAAATATTGCACAAAACATGGAATTCCCAAGGAAAACATACTCGACCTGACCAAAACTGGTAAGTTAGCTATCTCTGGATATCTCTTTCTAAATGTTCATATTGTTAATGTGAGAAATTCAAGATAAGGTAATGCCTCCAATCAGTCTCCTTTGTCCCAAAAATCATGTGATTTTTGTCTGGGAAATCAGTGGAGGTTGGTGTTTGAATGTGCTCTGTTCTGTCTCTGCAGATCGCTGTCTCCAGGCCCGAAGGAACCAAGTGTCCCAGGACTCCAGGTTGGTGATGTCTGATGGAGAGGGGATAGCCCAGAGATCACTGTCCTCTAATAGATTAGGTGTTTATATCAATTTTTTAAAAGTTATAAATAATTTGGTAAAAAGTTTGTGGGGGCATTTTGAAACATAGAGCTTGACTTTCTGGTTTCATGACCCATTCCTTCCTTGATCTTTGGAGCAAATGAATGAAGTAAATTAAAAGGAAAAGAATGATGTCTACATTACAGTTACTGTGCAGATGGGATCCTAGAGAAAAGGGCTCAGTAATTGTTAATGTGCCAAAAATTATTAAGACTTAATATTTGAAATGGGAAAAGAGTAAATGTGTGTATGAAATTCAAATACATTTCTGTTTGTGGTGAATCTGCCAAGCCCAGAAGGCCATCTCATCCTCCACTTTTTGGTAAAAACGTCTGTCTTTGATCTCTGCACATTCTTAACTTCCAATGTGGGATTAGAAGTCTCTGACCTTTCGGTGTCTTCCAACTTAAAAGACAGACTCAGTTTTCTCATCTGTTTTCTACCTCACATTTGTCATGGGGCTTCACTCAAACTATGTGTGGGAAGGTTCTATCAACTGTGGATTGCATAAGGTAAGTATTTAATAAAAGGTAGCTATGGCTTTGGCCAGTTATCCTCAATTTATCAAAAATTCTTCAAAACTTCTCATGCTGAGGATGGCAGAGAAAGCCTACGACCCTTCACCAATTCCTCTCTCTTTTGCATAACCCAGTTGAAGGAAGGTTCAGGTGGGATCAGCAAAAGAACAATACAGTCATTGACTCACTGCCATTCTTTCCTTTGTTATGACATAGTATGTAGGTTAGAATGCACATTATCACTCTCTTTGGCATTTTTCTACGGAATAGAAATTCTCCTTGTCCTCAGTGCAATCCAGGAAGTGTTTCATGAGCTTCTGTGTTCTCTTTCTCTTCTGCTTATTTAGTACTGAGTGAAAACTTCCTCACCTGGGCTCAGGAATGTTTGTCCCATCGTCTCCCCATCAAATTGTGACAAGTTCTGTGACTTCATTGCTATCATGATTGCAATGAAGGCCTTAGCTCTGCATCTTCTCTAATTGTCTAGAAAGACTCAACATGGAATCAAAGATTTTCTCCAAATGTCAGACTCTCTGTGCCTAACCCAGGAGAACTCTACCATGAATAAGAGCTTCCTCTACCAAGTCAATAAATGATTACCCTTGCAGTCACATGGTTGTCCTTGTGTATGTGAGAGATGTGCGACTGACAGCAAAAGAATGAGGGGACTTCCATGGCCCTGTACTTGTTGTCCTCTTCTTGTTTCTCAGAAACTTCCTTGAGTTTCAGGATTCTCCCTGCTATGCAGTAATTCTCTGTTATTGTAAGTGCTCCTTGCCCATTGATTGGCCATTTCTCAGTGATGGGATAAGACAAACTATAAGAATTGTCTGGCTGGCCCTCATCTGAGTCCATCCCTCTCATAAGGTTTGCTGAAAGCAGCAAGAAGTCATGGATACATTACCAGTATTCTGACCCTGAATCTTACTACTCTTATCCTAGCTGTACAACCTGTATCAGTACATGGTCTCTTTTACGAGGCCCAGCAGGCATCCATCTGACCCAGTATTTTTCTAGCAAATGAGGAGACTTACTAGTTTTCCAGAAATGAAAACTAAATCCTTGATGCCCATCCCCAGAAATGGCCACATATTTAGGTTCTCTTGATCACCTCAGCTAGTGAATTTCTACCATTCCCAAATTGTCTTAACTAGTCTTGGCTAATGAAAATCATGATAAAGCCAGACATTGCTCTTCTTCATGGAGATCTGAGTTCATTAAAGGGCCTCTGAGTGTGGATTGATTTATGTCTCTTAATGATCAAATCTGAGGATGTTTACCTCTGATTTCCCTAAAAACAGTAAAAATATAATCTCATTCCAGGTTGGGGCAAATGACCCTTCATATTACATATACCCTCTCCGCCCCCCCCCCCATTAGTGCAAAGGTATCCCTCTTCTCTAATTTGCTTTAAATGTGCTCATTGACATAGACAGATCTGGACTTTAAAAACACTTAGTTTTTGCTGTACATGAGCCATTAATTCTTTAAGCCCAAAAACTAATGCTTTTCATTGCAAAGAACCATGACCCCATGGCTCTGATGTCTCCAGGAATGAGATAGGTGCATTTTCAAAATTAGAAAGCTTCTCGATTGTCTAGCCATGTCCATGTGTACCTGATTGTACTAAACCAATGTCACTAACATATTGATTTCATAACAGATTTAATTATCAGCAAACAAAATGTAAAGTTTCTTGACTGAGTTAAAGGGAATATACTAGATATATGTTATCCAGTTCTTATGGTTTAATCTTACAAACCAATTGCTTACTGAAGAAAGTATATGTTGGATGATAAGAGCAGTGTGACAAATTTCATATTAATTTTACATGACACACTGAAAAATGTAGTATATCATTCATGGTTCCTATATGTCTCTTGATGCAGTGCTTCTCATGATGAGTGTTTGAATCACCTGGGGATCTTGATGACCTGCAGGCTCTGATTGAGCACATTGGGGATGGGACCTAACATTCTTCTTCTGATTAGATCCCAGAGATGCCAGTGCTGTTTCCTTTTCAAAAAGAGTTGATGCCGGAGAGTAAAGTTCTTCTTTTTTTCTTCAATGCATCAATGTTTTGGATTCTTTTTCTCTACATGGGTGCTGGAACCTCTCAGTTGCACTTCTGATCTTTCATAAAGTTATTCTCATCCATGAGTAGTTCGTAAAAGTAGATGTTTCTATGAAGAATTGAGGGATGGCACTTTTTCTTCCACCATCGTACTAACATCAAACCAGATCAGTTATCATTTCACCAAAGAAGACATATATAGAGAAAAATATTTAGTTTTAATTTTCTGGAATGTCTAAAAATATCAGGGATCAAATGAAAGTTAAAGTGGAATCACCCATTGCTGTAGCTGTGTTACAGCTGCTTGGTACACTTTGCTTAGGGTCTTGGGCCACAGCAAGGCACCTTGAGAATTTGTCCCCATGACATTTAATTTCTGAGCTGTTCTTCATTAGTTCCTTATCATCCTACTATCACCTTACTATCCACGAACAGAGTCTCAGGGTTTGATCACAAATTGAGTTGGTCAAAGAAATGGAAATTAATCTGTTGCAAGGAGCACTGCAGCATGATATTCCTCATGGTGGAAAGCGTGAAATAGGATTCATCAGTAGATCCTGAGTGTCACACTTCCTTTCAATATTTAACGCTATATCCAAGAAATTTCTGCTTGTGTATCAGAAGCTCCATTCTTGGCATTCACTTGGACAGAACAAATGGGTTCTGTATTAGTTTTCTGTTTGTGCTGGCTTAACAACATGATTTTTTTCTACTGCAGTTGGAAGTTGGAATTCTGACATGGGGTTTACTGGGCCAAAAGCAAGTAAGTTCCGAGTCTGTCAATTTATTCTGATCATCTTCTATGTGTTTTCCTAGAGATTTAAATTCTCTTCTTGGTAGTGTTCTTCTGTATTCTTGCTTAATTCCTATACACTATTCATAGGCTTCGCTTTTTTTTATCATTAGTGATTATCATGAATGTCTGCCAGCATAGGGAAATGTTATTAATCTTTTAAGTTGATCTCTTTAGCTACTTTGTTGAAAATTTTTACTTTGTAAAATGACGTTAGTTCTAATACTTTGGGGATTCTGTTGGTTTCATAGGCATATGGTTATACTATCTACAAATCATTATGTCAACGTATCTCTTCCAATACTGGTGCTTCTCTTCTTTTTCGCCTCTCCTTATAATTTTAGCCAGAACTTCCGGGAATCTTTTAAACACTGAAACTCAATTTTAACAGAGATTGGCAAATTGGCCCATACTGTAAATCTAGCCAAGTGCATATTTTTGTATTTGCCTTGAGCTAAGAATATTTGTAATCAGTGCAATATTAAGAACACTAATTTTCAACAAAACTCTAAAAATTTTATTCTCCAAAGAATTAGAGTACTTTATATTTGAAACTAATAAAATGGTGAAAAAAAGTATTCCATTCCACTTACTAATAGATAGTGTTCCTAAAAGAAGTTTCCTAATTCAATGTTCTATTTTGCATCTCATCACAAAATCTGGTAATGTGTTTTCTCTATTTTATTAGAACCTATGTAGTATCTTTGATTTTACATCTTAGCCCACAAGACCTTAAATATGTCCTCTCTGGCCCTTTAGAGGAAAAAGTTACCAGCCCCTTTTCTATACCATGACCTTCTCCTGACTGCCATTTGCTATAGTAATTGGTGCTTCAATGTCCCTCAAATATAGAAGTTTGTCTAATTGAACACTTCAAAGTGTCTTCAGTAAAATGACATTATATTATCTGATTGTGGGTTTAAAGAAACATTTTACATTGTCCTTTAACTTTCTCTCTTTTGATCTCATGAATGACTTGAAACTGAATGAAGAAATGTAGAGAAGTGCAAAATAAACTTCCAAAATAAATGTCAGACCAGGACACCTTGAGGTTATTTGGGGTTTCCAGAGAACAGTGAAGACTCCACATTTCTCTTCCAGGCTTAGAGAACTGTGCTGTTTGAATCTCTTGTCTCAGGAAGGATTTTAGTTGAAAGCGTCTGCTCCTGGAAGCAAGCCCATCAAGATGCCACCTGTTATTCTTTAAAGATAGCATTTCTGAAACATTGTTCTGTTGCATAAAAAAAATTTACATGGCACTGCTTGCTTCTAAGAACAATGAACAAGTTCTGGCTGCCCCCTTGGTATAGGGACACAGAGAACTGGCATGCCAGCTTGTTCACAAGAGCCTGACCAGGAAAGAGGACCTGGTCAGCAGCATGGACAGTGATTACCCAGCTGACAGGATAATGCTTATTTGTACTCTTTGCTCAGGGACTGAGGGCCAAGCTCAAGGCAAGTCTCATTGCAAATTTTCACCCATGACATTTAATTTCTGACTTGTTCTTCATTCATTCCTTATCACGCTACTATCACCACACCATCCACAGACAGAGTCTTAGGGTCTGATTATGAATTGAGATGGTCAAAATATGGAAACTAAATCTGTTGCAAAGAGCACTGGAGCATAATATCCCTCATGACGGCAAGTGAGAATTAGGATTCTTCAGTAGATATTGTGTGACACACTTCTTTCCAAGAGTGAACGAGATATCCAAGAAAAGTCTGCTTGTGTATCAGAAATAGAGTGAGGAAGCTCCATTCTTGGTATTCACTTGGACAGGATTCTGTGTTACTTTCCTATTTATGCTGAAACAATCACCACAAACTTACTGGCTTAACTGCACAGTTTATTCTATTAGTTTTGAAGTTTGGAAGTCTCCGCCAAAGGCAAATGAGCTTGGTATCTGTCAATTTATCAGATCATCTCCTATATCTTTACTTAGAGTTTTAAAATTCTCTCCTGAGTAGGTTTCTTTTCTATTTGGGGTTTTAAATTTCTGTATATTTATCACAGGAATTTACATTTTTAAAACCAAATGTGATATTCACGAGTTTGTGCTGGTATAGAAAATGTTATTGATTTTTGTAAGTTTATGTCTCTCACTAACTCAATAAAATTTTTTATCAGTTATAGTAATATTACTTGCACTACTTTGTGGTTTCTGTTGTTTTATTGGTATATGGTCATACTATCTACAAATAATAATGTCAACATGTCTCTTCCAACACTGATACTTCCCTCTATTTTTTTCTTCTTTTTCTTTTTTGTCTCTTTTACTATAAATTCAGGCAGAACCTCAGAAATTCTATAATCATTGAAACCCAGTTTTCTATCAGAGGTTGAAAAACTGTGGTTCATTATGCATAAATCCAACAAACTACGTATTTTCCTATTCGCCCTGAGCTAAGAACATTGGCAATCAATGTGGTATTAGGAAAACTAATTTATAACCTGGTTAAATAATAAACCAAAAATTACAATTCCTGTCAAAATTGAATATATTCAAACAGAAAATGTTAAACTCAATATTGTATATGAAATTTTATGAAAACATGTAAATATTTCTTTTCTATTAGTTTAGGACCTATGTAGTATCTTTAATTTTACCTCTTGCCCTCCAACACCTTAAATATTTCCTCTCTTGCCCTTTAGAGAAAAAGGTACCAGCCCACTTTTCTATACCATGACCTTTTCTCTGATTGCAGTTTACTGTAGTAGTTGGTGCTGCACTATCCCCAAATTTAAAAGTTTGTCACATGGAAACCCTCGGAGTGCCTTCAGTAAAAAAGGCACTGGATCATGTGATTGTGGGATTAAGGAGATATATTTTAACTTGTTTTGTTGCTGCTCCCCTTTAGGTCATGAAAGACTTGATCCTCATTGGAACACATGTAGAGAAATGTCAAATAAACTTAGAGTGTAAATGCAAAACCAGGATACCCTGAGGTTATTTGCATTTCCAGAGCAGCAAGGATGCATGCATATCTTTCTTCCTGGCTCTGAGGACTTTGCCATTTGAGTCGCTGGTCCTAAGACAGACTTCAGTTGAAAGATTCCAGGAAGCAGGCACAACAAGGTACCAGCTGTTATTCTTAAAAAATAACATTTCTGAAACCTTGTTCTGTTGCCTACAAAAATTTTACGAGGCCTCTGCTTGCTTCTTAGCACAACAAACAATTACTGGCTGCCCGCTTGGTATAGGGACACAGAGCAGTGGAGTTGTGGTTATCACAAGAAACTGGTCAGCAGCGCAGACAGCAATTAGCACCTGCCAGGATATTCCTCATCTGCCTTAGGTTTCCCACGTTTCTGTTAAAAGTGAATTGCTATGCACACAGTTTTTCTCATACACCCCATGAGCACTCACATCTCTGGACCCTTGTCCTTCTGGTTCCCTTTGTGTCAAATACTTGTCCCTCAGATACTGCATAGCTTACCCTACATGATTTCCTGGTTCCTATATGTCACTTTACACAAAAGACTACACAAGGATAAAGTAGAATTCCCTCCCCACCTTTTTGAGTGGTCTCTCATATTTTTTGATTACTGCCTGTACCCATCTCCTACAAGGTAAGTACAATGACGTCAAGGAGCTAATCCTCTTCACGGCAATATCCCACGCCTAAAAGAGTGCTGAGCTGGAGTCAGGCCCTGTGTGTCTGTCACTTCATCAGAGGATATCCCTGCCCGGCACAGGAAAGCCTTGAGACTTGCTTCCAGCACTGACAAGAGAGCAGAGGGAAGTTCCACGTGTCCACCGCTCCAGGATTTGTAGAAGTTTCCCAGATGATTCAAAAGTGCAGTCAAAGTTGAAACTTTCATGTAAGGATGGAATGAGTTGTATTTGCCACATATCTCTGCAGGAAAATCCTCAGAACTAGAGTCACAGGCAGAGGGTGTGGGGGACTGCCCCAAATGACACTCTGCTGAGGGGTACAGTGTATGTCAAAAATTCACCCCCGTATTCAGAGGAGCTCAGGAGAGTGGCTTAGTTCCCCTCAAAGGTGGCCAGTTGAAAGGCCCAGGCTCAGGAATATCTTCTCTGCAAATGTCTGGCACTTTGGGGTGTCCAGTGCCAAGAATATGGAACAAAGCTATCTGAAAGTTTGTGGGAAACCTGTCACCCTGTAGTGGCCATCATGCATATCACAGCCACAGCTCTCCCAGAGCACTGCTCAGAAAGAGTTAGGAGTCCTCAGGCCTAGGTTAACTTGGGCACCAGGAGGACATGGGCTACTTTGGGAGACTTCTTCCAGAAAGCCTGGGGCTCAGGCAGGTTTCCTCTGGTACACTACAGGCCAGAGAAGCCTGCATGGCATGGAGAATGGAGGACAAGGCAGCCCAAGGAAGTTGCAGGAAACCCGGTGGTCGGAGGATACAGTTGGCCTCTCAGGGGAGGTCTGTACAAATGCTTTTAGAACTTGGGCATTGGTAAACCTCAGGAAACTCTGGTCTCTGGAGACCAGCAGGAGTTTCTGAATTTAGGATTAGGGCTTGCACGGGCCTATGTTGGCAGAATCCTCAAAGCCAGCGCATGCTTTGTCAGAAGAAGCCGTCCTCAAATGTGAGCTCAGCAGAGTTCAGGGCCCATACAGGTGTGTCTGAACCTGAACCTCAATAGCAGGGTCTGCTAGAGAGGCTGCATCAGGCTGGAAGTGAGTGGCTTATTTCAGAGCTTTTACTAACACCTGTCCCACTCAGCGCCTTATTACCTGAGGAGATAGCTTTCCTAGCAGAGCCCCAGGTCTCACCCCACCCTCCTCACAGTGGCCAATGTGCCAGTGAAGGGCAGAGAAGTCATTAGTTATGTCCTGCAAATAAGCCTTAACAACTGAAATGAAAAATCATGTTATGAAAATCAGAGGTTCTGAGTGAACATGCTAAGAGAAAGTTATTTCTTATTTTTAATAATAGGTTTGATGTATAATTGACAATTGTGCTCATGTTAATGTATAAAATTTAATGAGTTGTTACAGGGATGTTCCCAAAAATATATCGCCCCAGTCAGGGTAGTGTTTAGCCATGATCCTCAACTGCTCTCCCCGTGCATCCTGAATGCCCCCGCCCACAGTGCCACCCAAGCCCTAGGCCAAATCTGATCCACTTCCTGTCTGTAGAGTGTGCATTTTGAAGAGATTTATATGAACTCAGTCATCAGTATGTTCTGTGTTTTCTTGTTGTTGTGGCTATTTTCACTCAGCATAATTCTTTTGAGATTCATTCATGGTATTTTTAGCAATATTCTGTTCCTTTTTACAGTTCCTTACCTTCTATTGCATGGAAATACCACTGACTGATTACTCCTTTCTGTTGGTGGATATTTTGCCTGGTCTTAGTTCTTGTATATTACAAATAAAGTTTCTGTTATCATTCATGGAGTACTTTGTATGGACACGTTTACCTTTCTTTCGGTTGCACGTGGTAGAGGAATGGCTCAGTCATATCTGTCAACATAGGAAACATCCAAACCTGGAGAGAATTTTTCCAGAGTTTCCTTGAGCAAAATCGGCATTATATGCCAGGGAGGAGATCTCAAATGTCCCGAGTAATAACAGTTTCACAGCCTCTCTTTTGCATTTGAAATAAAGAAGAAAACTAAGGAAGAAACATGGAGGTGGAACTGCCCCAAACCTTTCCTTGAGCAACACAATTATTCATAAAGATTTAGGTATTAAAAACACAAAGACAGTGAAAACATTCTGGGGAAAATATCTAATTTCTTTTCTCATTTTTCACACCATAGGAGTGCTCAAACCAGAAAGTTATAATCCGACATTCTGCATGGGTGCAGAGTTAGGAGTGCTGGTGGGATGGGATAGAGGTGGAGTGTACAGCAGTATAGCTGACTCTCCAGCATTATAACCAAGAAGAATGGGGTTCATCTTGCAAATTTGATTGCTCATAGACTGCCATGTATTCTTCAAGAGAATCAAACAGAGCAGATAAAGTACACAGCCTTTGCCACTATTTATCAAGCTCAGTTCCTCTCTCTCAGGGGCACAACAGCTACAGCCAGCCAAAGATGGCTAAAGTAATCTAGACCTAGGTATCCTTGTGACTGAATATCTGTTGAGCATGACCTAGGAATGATCCCACAAGGGGCTGGAATGAGTTTATAACACAGGCTACACATAAATATCAGAATGCCTAGGTTCACTGCATTGTGCGCTGTTCCTCTCCTGACACTGGTTTCTGTTTCTTGGGTTGCAGAACAAGACCACTCGTACAAGTTAAAATAAGATGTAGCTTTTAACCAGCCCAAACTGGGGACACAGGGACTAATTCACAACAATTTTCTCACTAGGAATCCTCTTACCACATGCTCTGCACAGCTCCACACCAGCATTAACATTCAAGACCACCCCCATGTTCCACATCTCCCAGGCATAATTCTCTGAACTGACCATCCTAACATGGGCCAGACATTAATCTGGGATTTTTATCCCAACAGCAGTCTATAGGCAGATCCAATGATCCCATATAGAGGACCATAAGGCTACAAGAAATAAAATCTGTCCTTTTGGCTTCAAATTGGCTGACACAGGCATAAAGGTAATGTCTACTTGAGTCGAAAGCCTGAGATCTTAAGAGCTCTTTTCTGATATCACCTCCCTAGCATCACGCCCTGTGACCCACAGTGGTATAGATTTGGTCCCAATTGGTTAGTGTACTCCATATGCTTGGTGAATTAAGTTTTTATTGCGTGTACAGAGACCATTTCCCTACCTTCTATGAAAGTTGCTTGAAGGAAGGAATGATATCTCTTAAGTGTCCATGTCTTTTGTGTGTCTATGGTGTATAGCTAGGTACACATAATGAGTAAAGATTTGTTCATTCATCAAGAAACAAGAACAGGCAGCAGTGGTCAAAATCAGAGAATAAGTCCAAGAAAGTAAAGTGTGCTCCATACCAGAAACCAAACTTTCAGGATGTTAATTTATTGTCCGTACCTTCAGCTACTTGAATGCTTTGTGATAGGTGCTAAAATCTTTGGTAGAGAAAGCTTTTTTGTTTTAAGGGTAGTTATCACAGAGTCGGTCACCTAATTGCCCACGCCATGTAAGGGGTGAAATGTAGGTGCCCTATATATTCTACTTCCCAGTTTGACTCCATTTCTACCACACATAATTGGCTTTCTGATTGAAAGGCGGACAGTTCTTTATGGCATCCACCATTTTTCTTGACTACATATTTAGAGTTCTTTACAGTCACTAATTAGATCTGATGGAGTTGAGATTGAAAAGAATTACAAGGGCAGGAACAACCTTGGCCTGACACCAGTAAATACAGACCATCTCCTGGAGTAGGAGGAAGAAATGTAGTGTCTAGCAGATAAAACAACTGGACCCAGAATGAATATAAAAATGGAGGAACTGGGGAGTGGAGCTAGTCACTCCCATCTGCTGCCATGATGAAGCTGCTGTTGCTGTGTCTGGGGCTCACTCTGGTCTGTGCGCATCCTAAAGTACACTGTGAAGTTGTGACAAAGAACTTCGATGTTCCAAAGGTAGAGTCGGTGGATAATAGTGACTTTGGACTTTGGGGAGTAGTTTGGAGGATTCTCAGGCAAGTTGGTTTCAATGGAAGGCAGGAGTTCTTTTGGTATAGTAGACAAAGGGGGTGTTTCCAGACTTTGGACTAAGAGCAATACTACAATGTGAACAGATGGAAACCCACAGGGACTTCAATTTTCACTGAAGGAACATTGAAAAGAGTTTTCTGCGTGTTGACACTCAAATTGAGTTTCAATTCCCTGTTCGCATCAGCTTCCAGTGAGTGTCCTGGCCCACGGACCAGAGTTGAAGGAGTCCAGTGTTCATGTGGTGTTCTCACTCTATTTTCCTTACTCAATTATTCTACTGTCTCATTAAAGTTGTCAGGGGTATGGTATACCATTCTCTTGACCTCAAACTTCAAAGAAGGGATCAAAGAAAATGGTGTCATGAGGGTATTGTGGACTCCATCGAAGTATTAGACAACTCTTCTCTGGCATTAAAATTTAATATAAGTAAGTTTGGTCTTTTCTGTGGGGAAGGGGTTTGAGGAAGAAAAAACAGAAACATGAGTTTGATTCTGGCCTCTAGATACACACACGTACACACACACACACACACACACTCACAAAGACACATACACATGTGCTCATTCACTGTGGCCTTGTATCCAAAATTATGCCTCCTCATTTGCACCGATTATGAACCTTTTCTAAATTCAGAGGTAAATTTACTGACAGGATTAAATATAAATGGGAGCAGAGGAGATATGGCAGAGAGGGGTATCTGAGTCATTTGCACTCGGGCAATATAGCTTGGTTAAAAACAGGCTTGTGGTACCAAAGTCTATTGATCTCTAGATGCTATTTTATACTAGTTGTGTGAGTACGAATTTTCATCTTTTTCCACCCCAATTCTTCCTTGAGTTAAAGAGGATGATACTATTTTTCTTTCATGTTTTATGTGAAGTCCGAGAGAGGCAATGTTTATAGAGAACTCATCTGAGAGGCTAGCACATCTGAACACTCAGCTAATTATCTACACAAGTAGTTGTAGTAATAGTAGGAAGTCATAGTAGAGTAATAGTAATATAAGTAGTTGACTCATTCTTAATGTGTCAAATGATGTGAAATAATGGAAATAAAGCTATTTCAAATTTGTACGAAAAATGTTTCGTAGCCAAGTGAAATCAAGATTCCTAAAGACCGAAGGATCCAGTTCCATCAATTTCTTTCAGGGACCTGTTCCTTCTGTTTTACAGGATAAACGGAAAAAAGTGTGTTACAGTTTCTTTGCCTGCTAACAAAACATCAGAGAATGGTGTATATAATATAAGGTATAAGCATATAAAAAATCTTTCTCAATTCTACTTCCAACGGCAAGAGATTTGCTAAATCCTAATATCTTTAGGATCAATTCCTGATCAATGCTTATTTAGGTAATATAAACAGAGCCATCTAATAGCTAGTACACTCAATTTGTTTGTGAGAACTGTGTGTGTGTAACAGCCAATGCCAGACATAAATGACTCCAGATCAAGATGGCAATTGGGTAATGCATCTTCTGCAATTAAAGTATAGGGACCAAAAAAAGAAAATTTTCAGGACAGCAGCCCATTCTCTGCCCACTGCAATGCTTTCTGGTGGTTGTTGCCACAGTACATTGCTGGGTATAAATGCCAGTGAAGCTTAAACACAAGACGCATAGTTGGCAGAGATGGCTGAGGGAGGTCGATCAGTCTCAAGGACAGTGAGAGAGGGTAAGTTGTCACTGTGGGTGAAATCATCTACCATTAGTGTTCATTTCCCATGGTAGAAAAACTTGCAGTAGTTAAGTCTACTATTTGAAGTCCCTACATGTACCCCACGGTGCAAGTATTACTTGCTTTCCATGGATGAAAGAATTCTGAGCTGTATTCTATCTCTTTCACAGACCCTGAATTGGATAAGTTTCGCATAATTGAAGCTGCCTATGATGACTATCTTGTTGTTCATCTCATCAATTATGACTCTGAGAAAACATTCTTTGTTGCCAGACTCTTTGGTAGAGTATTTTCATGCTGGCACTCATGTAGAGGATGGGAAGAGAGGAGAAAAAAGGAGGGCTGGAGACAAAGTGATCTTCTCAGTCTTATTCTGGGTGGTCTCCCCTCCTCTGGAGAGAGATGCTCACCATGCGCAACACCTCAAGCTCGTTGATGGGATAATGATGAAATGTCTCATTGGCAAAATGTCACATTCAACATAGATCACACCCATCCCCTAGACTTCTGCCTAAGCACCCATCAGTGCCATCCATTTCCCCATCCCTGTGGAGACCCCACTCCACTGCCGGGAACCTCATTGACTGATGCACAACACAACAGTTACTGTCCCTTTTCCCACAGCCCGAACACCAGATGCAAGTCCAGAAATCAAAAAAAAAAGTTTAAGAGAATCACTCAAAAATCCAGAATTCCAAAGGAAAACATACTCGACCTAACGATAGTTTTGCTATCTCTCATCTTATCCTCCAAAATTTTTATATTACTAACAGGAAAAAGTCAAGAGAATGGAACATCTCCATTCACTCTTAATTTTACTCACCTAAAAATTCATTTGCATTCTGTCTGAGAAATCAGCATGGGTTGATGTTTGAATGTGCTCTGCTCTGCCTCTGCAGATTGCTGTGACCAGGCCCGAGAGAACCAAGTGGCCCAGGACTCCAGGTTAGTGATGTCTGATGGTGAGAGGCTGGCCCAGGGATCATTGCTTTCCAGTACAATAGGGGTTTATGTCCAAGAAGTACAATTATCTTTTAAAAGGAAGCAAGTGGATAGCACTTGAAATGATAGTTGGGCCTTTTGGATTCAAGGCCTCACTTCTTCCAGGAGCTTCAAAGCAAATGACCTAAGCAATAAAAGGGAAGAATGTTTACCTCACAGTGGTACCATGTAAACGGCATCCTGGTGAAAGGGCTCAGCCCTTATACAAGCTACAAATCATTAAGACTTCACATTTGAAACAGGGAAAGAGTAAGAAGAGGGTGTGAGTGTGACATTCCAATACATTTCTGTTGGTGGTCTGTCTTGCAAGCCCTGGAAGGATATCACCCTTTATCCTTTGGTGAAAATCTCGGTCTCTGATGTCTGCACATCTTCAACTTCTGCTCTGGGAATAGAGCTATCTGACCCTTTGGTATTTTCCCACTTGGAAAAGAGTCTCAGGCTCCTCATCTGTTGTCTACACCAGACTTATTGTGGAGTTTCATTCCGAAAATGTGTGGGAAGGTCTTAGCAACTATGCCTTGTGTAAAGTCAGCATTTAATGCAAGGTAGCCGTAGAGGGCTTTTGCTAGTCTTCGTCCATGGAGGAATAATTCTTCAGGACTTCTCATGCTGAAGATGGCAGAATGAAGCCTCAGACCCTTCATTGATTCTCTCTATTTTGTATAGACTCAGGTGAGGGCAGGTGAAGGTGGGAACAGCAAAAGAAAAAAACAGTCATTTACTCAATGCCCTCTTGCCCCCTGTTCTGGAAGGAACGTAGGTTAGAATGCACATTGATATAGACACTGCAAAATATTGCTATGTCATAGAAATTCCTGTGTCCTCAAATCCTTCCAGGAAGTGCTTTATGAGCTTCTGTGTTCTCGTTCTCATATGCATATTTAGTGCTAAGTGAATACTTCCTCACCTGGGCTCCAGGATCTACCCTTCCATCCTCTCCCCACATCATCTTGTGACAAGTTCTGAAACCTGATGTCTATTACGATCACAGTGAAACCATGTTCTCTGCATTGTCAGGATCTTCCTTAACTGTCTGAAAATACTCATGGCTCACAAAGATTTGAAAGTGTTCTGCAAATTTCTGACTCTCTCTATCCTACCAGGAGACCTCTACCCTGAGTAAGAGCTTCCTCTACCTGCTCAATAAATTATTACCTTGCACTCACGTGGTTGTCTTTGTGTATGTGAGAGATGTGGGGCTGAGAGCAATGAATGGGAGGACTACCTTAGAACTGGGTGTAGCATCGTTCTCTAGCTTCTCAGGAACTTCCCTGAGTATTGGAATTCTCTGTCCCGCGAAGTAAATCTCTGTCCCAGTGAGTGCTGCTTTCTCTTTGATTCGCCTGTTTCTTAGTGACCTGATATAAGACAATTTATAAGAATCTTCTGCTGGATCAGTCTAGGTCCCTCCCTCTCAGAGCTTCGCAGAAAGCAGCTAGAAGTCATGGATATGAAACCAATATTCCAACACCTGACTCTCCTACTTCTCCTGGCTGCATAGCCTCTGTCAGCACATGGTCTCTCTTCCAAGGCCCAGCAGGCATCCATCTGACCAAAAGCTTTTGCAGCATGTGAGGAGACTCATCAGCGTTTCCAGCTCTCACAGGCGACCCTTGGTGCTGAACCCCAGCCTTCCTCCAGTCAGTTGGCCACATATTTTAGGTTCAATCGATCACCTCAGTAGTAAGTCTCTACCATACCCCATAATTTCACCTATGTAGCGTTGGCTAATGAAAATCATGATAAAGCCAGACATTGCTCTTGTTCCTGGAGCTCTAGGTTTGTTCCAGGGCTTCTGAAGTGTAGATCAATCCACGTCTTTAATGATCATACCTGGGGATGTTTACCTCTGATTTCCCTAAAGATCGTACAATATACCACATTCCAGTTTAGGGAGAAGAGCCATTCATATTCTGTATAGCGCGCGTTAATGCACAAGTATCTTGCCAGTCTAATGTGTTTTGAATGTTCTCATTGACATTGACACATCTGGACTTTAACACACCTTCTTATTGTTTCCTGGACGTGTACTACAATTTGAGTCTTAACGCCAAACAGTAATGGCTTTCTTATGGGCAAAGTAACCGGGGCTGATGTCTCCAGGAAAGAAACAGGCACGTGTTAAAATAGGAGAACTGAATTCCTGTGTGGCCACGTTTATTTGTTCCTGATGGTACTAACTCAGTGTCTAACAGATTGATTCCATAACAGTTTCATATGAGAAAACATAAATGGAAAGTTTCTTGATCAAGTAAAAGGGAATTAGATCTCGATCATCTCTTTATCCTTAGATGAAATACCAATAACCCAATGAAGAAAGCAGTTGTTGGATGATATGTGCAGTGTGCCACCTTAGCATTAACTTAAAAAAAAAAAACACCAACAATGCAACGTATTATTCTTGGTTCCTATATGTGTGTTGATGCAGTGCTTCTCATGATGTGTGCTTAATCTCCTGCGATCTTGATAACCTGCAAGTTTTGACTCAGCACATCGGGGGTGGGACCTGAGATTCTGCTTCTGACAAGATCCCAGAGATGCCAGTGCTGTGCCCCTTTGAGAGAGGCGTGACGCAGGAGAGTGAAATTCTCCTTACCTTCCTCAATGCATCAAGGCCTTGGGTCATTTCACTCCCCTGGGTACTGGAACCTGCCAATTGTGCTTCCTGACTCCTACACAAGTGTTCTCATCCATGAATGGCTGGTAACAGTGAGGGATGACACTCTCTCTTCTACCATCGTGCCGATGTCAAACCAGATCAGGTATCATTTCACCTGAAAGACACAGAGAGAGAGAGAGAGAGAGAGACAGAGAGAGACACTGAGTTGTAACTCTGGAATATGTCAAAAAATCAGCAGTCAAATGAAAGTTAACGTGGAATCAACCATCACGGGGAGCCGTGTGACTGCAGCTGGGCACACTTGGCTCGAGGACTGGGGGCCAGGGTACAGCCAGTCTCACTGGGGATTTTTGCCCATGACATTTATGCTAAGTTTTCCATTAGTCCCTTATCAGCCTACTACCACCACACTGTCCACGAACAGAAACTTAGGATCCGATCACAAATCGAGTTGGTCAAAGGAAGGGAATAAATCTGTCAAAAGAGCACTGCGGCATGATATTCCTCATGCTGGCAAGTGTGAATTAGGATTGTCAGCAGATCCTGCCTGTCACACTTCCTTCCAAGAGTTAACAAGCTGACAAGAAATGTCTGCTTGTATCAGAAGTACAGTGAGGAAGCTCCATTCTTGGCATTCACTTGGACAGGACATTTGCATAATAGTTTCCTGGTTGTGCTGGAACAATCACCACAAGCTTACTGGCTTAACAGCTCGAGTTATTACACTATCACTTTGGAGGTCGGAAGCTCACCCGGGGCTCACTGGGCCAAAAGCAAGTGAGCTTGGTGTCTCTCAATTTATTCAGATCGTCTACTACGTTCCTCCTTAGATTTTAAATTCTCTCTTTCATGGTCTTCTTTGTATTCTTGGTTGTTAAATCCTGTGTACTTTTCACGGGATTCGCTATTGTTTTTGTTTTTGTCCTTCTATTTGAACTATAATGGACTATTAGTTGCTTCTGTTTACGTGGTCAATTCAATGAGTTCTTTTCACTCTTTGGCATACAATTATATACCAGTTTCAGTTGTATTGCATAACGACCAGATATCACCTAACTCGCAAAGCGATCACCCAGCAAATCTCTACCCCTTGTTCCCTTATATATATTACCACATTATTAACCATCTTTTCCATGCTGCACCCTACCTCTCCATGTCTATTGTGCAACTAAAGATTGTACCTCTTAATCCTTTTGCCTTTTCTTTGGTACCCAACCCACTTCTTTTTGGTATCCCTTTAAATCCTCTCTGTACGTATGGGTTTATTTCCAGTTTTTGTTGTTTATTGCGATGATTTCGTTCTTTAAGTCCACACGTACATGAAATCATGTGACATTTGTCTCTCTTTTTCAACCCATTTCATTCAGCACAATGCCCTCTATGTCCGCCAGTGCAATATCTTTCCATGCCCTTTCTTTTAGTCTGTGTGTGTCTTTTAATGTGAAGTGAGTCTCTTGTAGGCAGCATACGTAGGGGTCTTGTTTTCTCATCCATTTAGCCCCTCTATCTTTTGGTTTGAGCATTTAATTCTCTTCCTTCTGAGGTGCTCATTGATCAGAATGTAGTTTACCATTCGTTATTCCTGTTCTTGATACATGTTCATTGTTCTTAAAGAAGTCCCTCCCATATTTACTGTAATGCTTGCTTGGTGATGATAAATTCCTTTTGCTTATTTTTGTCTCGGAAGCTCTTTACCTGTCCTTCAACTCTAAATGATAGCTTTGCTGGGTAAAGTATTCTTGGTAGGAGATCCTGGGTTTTCATCATGTCGAATATTTTGTGGCAAGCCCTTCACTCCTGCGCAGTTTCTTGTGAGAAATCAGCTACCAGTCTTATGGGTGCTCCCTTGTGGGTAACCAAGTGCTTTTCTCTTGCTGCTTTTAAGATTCTCTCTTTGTATTTCACCTTTGGCATTTTAATTATGAGGTGTCTTGATGTGGGCCTCTCTGGGTCCCTGGTTGTGGGGATTCTCTGAGCTTCCTGGGGTTTTATGTCTCGTTCCTTCACCAGGTTTGGGAAGTATTGCACCTTTCTTTCTTCAAATAGCTCTGAACCGTCTTGTTTTCATTCAGGCACCCCTATGACATGAATCATTTTACCTTTCATAGTGTCCATAGGCTCCTTAAATTCCTATTTGAGTCTTGGCTTCTTTTTTCTTGCCTTTCTGATCAAGTGTTCTTGGCTTCCCCAGTCTCTCTGTAGGTCATTTGATCCTCTTCTTTATTCACTTTGTTTATTCCAATTAATATACTTGTCATGTCAGACAATGTGTACTTCATTTCTAACCGGTTCCCATTTATAATGTCCATTTTCACGTTTGTTTTTTTATAACTCTTTGTTGAAGTTCTCACTAAATTCACCCACACTTCCCATAAGTTCATTGAACATCTTAATAACCAGAGTTTTGAACTTTGCGGCATTTAGATTGCTTGACTTCACTATATCTGTATCTCTGCCCTGTTCTCTCCTAGAGTTTCTGCTTCTTTCTCTTCCCATTCTGGCTGCCTTTCTGTGTCTGCTTTTTATGTATTAAGCGAAGCTCCAATGTCACCTGATCTCATGAGTGTGCATTTCATACAGAAAATATTAATCTCAATATTGCATATGGAATTTCATCCAAACATGTAAATATTTTTTTCTATTAGTTTAGGACCTATGCAGTATCTTTGATTCTACCTCTTGTCCTCCAAGACTATAAATATTTCCTCTCTAGCCCTTTAGAGAAAAAGCTTACCTAACTCCTGTTCTATACCATGGCCTTTCTCTGATTGTGTGTATATAGTAATTGGTGCTGCATTTTTCCAAATTTAAAAGTTTGTCACATGGAAACTCGGAGTGCCTTCAGCAAAAAAGCACTGGATCATGTGATTGTGGCATTAAGGAGATATTTTTAACTTGTATGTTGCTGCTCCCCTTTAGATCGTGAATGACTTGAACCTCACTGGAACACATATACAGAAATGTCAAATACACTTCAAGTGTAAATGGGAAACCAGGACACCCTGAGGTTATTTGGGTTTCCAGAGTGACAAGGAAGACTGCATATCTCACTACCTGGCTCTGAGGACTTGGGCACCAGGAGACCGTGGGCCACTTTGATAGGCTTCTTCCAGAAGGCCTGGGATAGGCTCACTTTCCCAGGTACACTAGAGGCCAGAGAAGCCTGGTTGGCATGGAGAATGGAGGACATGGCAGCCCGAGGAAGTTGCGGAAAAATGGGTGGTCTGAGGATACAGTTGGCCTCTCAGGGGAGGCGTGTATGGATCCTTTTAGAACTTGGACGTTGGAAAACCCCAGGAAACTTTGGTGTCGAAGAACTGCAGGAGTTTCTGAATTGAGAATTGGAGCTTGCATGGGCTTGTGTTGGCAGACCCGCAGCAGTGCAGGCTTTGTTAGAGAAGCCACCCTCAAATGTGAGCTCATCAGAGTTCAGGGCTAATGTAGGTGTGTCTGAACCTGAACCTCAGGAAAAAATGTTTGCTGGGGAGGCTGCATTGGGCTGGAAGTGAGAGGCTTATTTCAGACCAATTCTAACACCCATATCAATTGGTGCCTTAGTACCTGAGGAGTTAACATTCCCAGAAAAGCCCCGGGACTCATCCCAGACTCCTAGCAAAGGCCCGTGTGTCAGTCATTATTTCTGACCTGCAAATGAGCCTTAACATCTGAAATGAAAAATCATGTTCATGAAGATCAGAGGTTCCAAGTGAGCATGCTAACAAGAAAGTTATTTTTTATTTTTCATAATAGCTTTTTACGGTATAATTGACGATGTTGCACATCTTAAATTATAAAATTTAATGAGTTGTTACATAACATTTAAACATGTGCCCGTTTAGTTCCTGGGGACATCACAGCCCCAGGGTGACTGTTCACCCCAATGAAAAGCCATTACTCTTTACGGCGTTAAGACTCCAAATTAGTACACGTCCAGGAAACAATAAGGAGTTTTCAGAGTCCAGATGTGTCATTGTCAATGAGAACATTCGAAGCAATTAGACTGGCAAGATAATTGTGCATTAATGGGGCGGCTATATGGAATATGAATGGTGTTTCACCCCGACCTGGAATGTGGTGTTATTCATACGCCCTTTAGAGAACTCAGAGGTAAACATCCCCAGGCATGGTCATTAAAGACATGCATTGATCTACAGTTCAGAGGCCCTTGAACAACCTAGAGCTCCAGGACAAGAGCAATGTGTGCCTTTTCATGATTTTCCTGAGCCGAAGTACTTAGGTGAAAACATGGGGTACGGTAGAGACTTACTAGCTGTGGTGATCAAGAGAACCTAAAATATGTGGCCAACTGACTGGAGGAAGGCTAGGGTAGGCACCAAGGGGTCGCCTGTGAGAGCCTGGAAAGCTGATGATTCTCCTCACTTGGGCAAGTTTAGGTCAGATGGATGCCCACTGGACCGTAGAAGAGAGACCATGTGGTGTGCACGCTGTGCAGCCAGGAGAAGTAGAAAGAGACAGGTGTTGGAATATTGCTTTCATTCCATGACTCCTAGCTGCTTTCTGCAAGGCTCTGTGAGGGATGACCTAGACAGCACCAGCAGGAAATTCTTCTACTTTGTCTCATCAGGTCACTAAGTAATAGACAAATCAAAGAGAAATCAGCACTCGCTGGGACAGAGATTTACTGCACTGGAGAGAATCCCAAAACTCGGGGAAGTTCCTGAGAAGCTAGAAGACGATGCTACACCCAGGTCTGAGGAAGTACCCTCATTCACTTGCTCCCGGCCCCACATCTCTCAGATACACAAAGACAGCCACATGACTGCAAGGGTAATCATTTATTGAGCAGGTAGGGGAAGCTCTCATTCAGGATAGAGTTCCTGTAGGACACAGAGTGTCGAAATTTGCAGAACTCTTTCAAATCTTGGTGAGCCATGAGTATTTGCAGACAGTTATGGAAGATCCTGATGATGCAGAAAACATGCCTTCACTGCAACCGTGATAGCCATCAGGTTACAGAACTTGTCACAAGATGATGTGGGGAGACGATGGAAGGGTAGATCTTGAAGCCCAGGTGAGGAAGTATTCACTTAGCACTAAATATGCAGACGAGAAAGAGAACACAGGAGCTCATAAAGCACTTCCTGGATGTCCTTGAGGACACAGGAATTTGTATGACATAGCAAATTGTGCAGAGATCGATATCAATGTGCATTCTAACCTACGTTCCTTGCCAGGACAGGGGGCAAGAGGGCATTGAGTCAATGACTGTTTTGTTTTTTGCTGTTCCCACCTTAACCTACCCTCAACTGAGCTTAAGTAAGAGAGAGGAATCGATGAAGGGTCGAGGCCTCGTTCTGCCATCCTCAGCATGAGAAGTCCTGAAGAATTTTCCCTCTATGGACGAAGACTGGCAAAAGCCCTATAGGGCTATCTTTTATTACACGCTGACTTTACGCAAGCCATAGTTGCTAAGACCTTCCCACACATTTTCTGAATGAAACTCCACAAGAAATCTGATGGGGACAACAGATGAGGAGCCTGAGACTCTTTTCCAAGTGGGATGATACCGAAAGGTCAGACAGCTCTAGTCCCAGATCAGAAGTTGAGGATGTGCAGACTTCGGAGGAAGACACTTTCGCCAAAGGATAAAGGCTGCAATGGCCTTTGGGGCTTGCAAGACGAACCACCAACAGAAACGCATTGGAGCTTCACACTAACACCCTCTTCTGACTCTTTCCCTATTGCAGACGTGAAGTCTTAATGATTTGTAGCATGTATAATGACTGAGCCCTTTTCACCAGGATGCCATTTACACAGTACCTCTGTGAGGTAAACATTCTTTCCTTTTAGTGCTTAGGTCATTTGCTCAGAAGCTCCTGGAAGAAGTGGGTCCTGAATCCAGGAGTTCCAACTATGATTTCAAGCGGTACCCATGAGCTTCCTTCACAAAAGATTATCATAGCCCTTGGACATGAACCCCGAATGGACCGGAAGACAGTGATCCGTGGGCCAGCCCTTCTCCATCAGACATCACTAACCTGGAGTCCTGGGCGACTTGGTTGCCGTGGAACTGGAGGCAGCGATCTGCAGAGGCAGAGTAGAGCACATTCTAACACCAACGCCCACTGCTTTCCCAAACAGAATGCAAATGAGTTTTCAGGTAAGCAAAAGGAGACTGAGTGGAGGCTTTCCATTCTCGTGGAGTTTTCCTTTTAGTAACAGGAAAATTTTGGAAGAGAAGATGAAAGATAGCAAAACCTACCTGTTTTGGTTAGGTCAACTACGTTATTCTTTGGTATTCCGAATTTTTGGCCAATTCTCTTAAACTCTTCTTGAATTCTGGACTCTTATCTGGTGTTCTGGCTGTGGAAAAGGGACAGTAACTGTTATGTCTTGTGCCTCGGTCACTGAGGTTCCTGGCGGTGAGGTGGAGTCTCCAGAGGGGTGGGGAAACAGATGGTATTGACGGTGCTTTACAGATGTCTTGGGAATGAGTGTGATCTGTGTCCAATTTGACATTTTGTGGATGAGACATTTCATCATCATCCCCTCACTGTGCCTGAGGGGTTGCCTACGGTGAGCAACTCTCTCTCTAGAGTAGGAGAGACCACCTAGGATATGGCTGAGAGGATCACTTTGTCTCCACCCCTCCTTTAATCTCCTCTATACCCACCCACTACATGAGTGCCAGCATGAAAATACTCTACCATAGAGTCCAACAACATAGAATGTATCGTCAGGGTTGGAATTGAAGAAATGGACAATCATATAGTCATCATAGACCACTTCAATGATGCGAAGCTTATCCAATCCGGGTCTGTGGAAGAGAGAATACAGCTCAGAACTCCTCCGTCCATTGAATGCAAGTTATACTCCATACCGTGGGTTACATGAAGGGACTTCAAACGTAGACTTGACTACTGTGAGGATTTCTACCAGGGAATTGAACACTAATGGTAGATGATTTTTGCCACAATGCCAACTTACCCTCTATCACTGTCCATGAGACTCGCTGACCTCCCTCGGCCATCTCTGCCAACTATGCGTCTTGTATTTAAGCTCCACTGGCATTTATGCCCAGCACTGTGCTGTGATGGCGGCGCCAGAAAGCATCACAGTGGACAGAGAATGAACTGCTCTACTGAAAATTTATTGACTGATGATTTTTACCACTTTGCCTTCATTGTGGGAGGTGCATTACCCAATTGCCATCTTGATCTGGTGTCATTATGTGTCAGTCATTGGCTGTTACACGCATGCAGTTCTCACAAATTGAGTGTAATGGCTATTAGAGCCCTATTTATATGACCTATAACAAGCATTGATCAAGAATTGACCCTAAAGATAATAGGGGTTAGCAAATCCCTTGCCCTTGGAAGTAGAACTGAGAAAGATTTTTTGTATACTTACAGTTTATATTATATACACCATCCTCTGATGTTTTATCAGCGAGCAAAGAAACTGGAACACACTCTCCATTTATCCTGTAAAACAGAAGGAACAGACGCCCGAGAGAAATTGATGCACCTGGATCCTTCGGTCTCTAGGAAACGTGATTTCACTTGGCTATCGATCCATTTTCGGTAGAAATTTGAAATAGCTCTCTTTCCATTATTTTACGTCATTTGACACATTAATAATGAGTCCACAACCGATATTACTATTATTCTACTATGACTTCCTACTATCACTATTATTATAGCAACTTGTGTAGATAATTAGGTGAGAGTTCAGATGTGCTAGCCTCTCAGAGGAGTGCTCTATAGACCTTGCCTCACTTGGACTTCATATACAAAATGATGGGAAAATCTTTCATCCTCTTTGACCCAAGGAAGAATTGGGGTGGAAAGACATGAATGTTCTTAGTCACACAACTGAGAGAGAGTGTCTACGGTATCACAAGCCTAAGTTTTTGACCAAGATACATTGCAGAGTGCAAATGACTCAGATACCCCTCTCCTTTTTATCTCCTCTGCTCCCATTTATATTTAATCCTGTCAGCAGTTTACCTCTGGATTTAGAAAAGGTCCAATCAGTGCAAATGAGGAGCCATAATTTTGGATACAAGGCCACAATGAATGAGCACACCTGTACGTGTCTTTGTTGTGTGTGTGTGTGTGTGTGTGTGTGTGTGTGTGTGTTGTGTGTAGAGGAAGAACAAAACTCATGCTTCTGTTTTTCTTCCTTGAACCCTTTCCCAGGAATGACCAAACTTACTTTACATGCACTTGTAATACCAGAGAAGAGTTGTCCAAGACTTCCACATAGTCCACAAAAGCCCTCATGACACCTTTGTCTTGGATCACTTCTTTGAAGTTTGAGGCCAGGAGAATGGTATACCACTCCCCTGATAACTACAGTGAGACAGCAAAATGATTGGGTAAGGAAAACAAAATGAGAACAGCACACCAACACTTGACTCCTTCAAATCTGGTCCATGGGCCAGGATACCTAAAGCTGATGCGAACCAGGGGATTGAAACTCAGGTTGAGTGAAAATACACGAAACCTCTTTCCACTGTTCCTTTCAGGGAGAATGGAGGTTCCTGTGGGTCTCCCTCTTTTCACATTCTAAAATTGCTCTTAGTCCAATGTCTGGAACCACCCACTTTGTCTTCTATACCAAACGAACTCCTGCCTTCCAGTGAAACCACCTTGCCCAGAAGCCTCGAAACCTCCCCCCGAAAGTCCAAAGTCACTAGTATTTACTGACTCTACCTTCGGAACATCAAAGTTCTTTGTCACAACTTTCGGATGCGCACACACGAGTGTGAGCCCCAGACCCAGCAACAGCAGCTTCATCATGGCAGCAGACGGGAGTGACTGGCTCCACTCCTGAACTCCTCCGTCTTTATATTCATTCCGGGTCCAGTTGTTTTGTCTGCTAGGCACTACGTTTCTTCCTCCTACTCCAGGAGATGGTCTGTATTCACTGGTGTCAGGCCAAGATTGTTCCTGCCCTTTTGATTCTTTCAGTCTCAACTCCATCAGATCTAATATGTGACCTTAAAAACATCTAAACACATACTCAAGAAAAATAGTGGCTGCCATAAAGAGCCACCTGCCTTTCCATCAAAAAGCCAATTATGTTTGGCAGAAATGGATCCAAATGGGAAGTAGAATACATAGGGCACCTACGTTTCACCACTTACACGGCGTGGGCAATTAAATGTGTGACTCTGTGATAAGCTACTTAAAACAAAGAAAATTTCTCTACCAAAGTTTTTAGCACCTATCACAAAGCATTCAAGTAGATGAAGGTATGGACAATAAATTAACATCCCTGAAATATGGTGTCTCTTATGCAGCACATTTCACTTTTTGACTTATTCTCTGATTTTGACCACTGCTGCCTGTTCTTGTTCCTCGATGAATGAACAAATCTTTAGTCATTATGTGTACCTAGCTATACACCAAACGCACCAAAAGATGGACACGTAGGAGATGTCATTCCTTCCTTCAAGCAACTTTCAAAGAAGGTAGGGAAATGGTCTCTGTACACACAATAAAAGCTTGATTCACCAAGCATGTGGAGCACCCTAACCAAGGGGACCAAGTCCAGACCACTGTGGTCACAGGGCGTGTTGCTGGGAGGTAGCATCAGGTAAGAGCACTTAAGATCTCAGTCTTTCGAGATTTTATTGGATCTGCCTGTAGACTGCTGTAGGGACATCAACCCCAGTTTAATGTCTGGCCCATGTTAGGATACTCGGTTCACAGAATTATGCCTGGGGAAGGTGGGACATGGAGGGTGGTCTTGAATGTTAGTGTAGGTGTGGAGCTGTGCAGAGCACGTGGTCAGAGGATTCCTGGTGAGAAAAATGTCGAGAATTAGGCTCCTGTGTCCTCAGTTTTGGCTGGTTAAAAGCTACGTCTTATTTCACCTTGTACTAATGGTCTTGTTCTGCACCCCACAAAACAGAGAGTCTGGTGTCAGGAGAGGTACTAGGCCAGGCAGTGAACCTAGGCTTTGTGGCAACTATGTGTGGCCTACATTAAAAACTCATTCCAGCCCCTAGGTCATACTCAATCGATATTCAGTCAGAAATATTTCTAGGTCTATATTACATTAGCCATCTTTGGCCAGTTGTATTTCATTGCCGCTGAGACAGAGGAACTCAGCTGATAAATAGTGGTAAATGCTGTGTACCTTATCTGCTCTGTTTGATTCTCTCGAGGAATACGTGGCAGTCTATGAGCAATCGAGTTTGCAAGATGAACCCCATTCTTCTTGGTTATGATGCTGGAGAGTCAGTTATACTGCTGTACACTCCATCTCTATCCCATCCCAACAGAACTTCTAACTCTGCACCCGTGCAGAGTGCCGGGTTGCAACTTTCTGGTTCTGAGCACTCCTATGGTGTGCAAGATGAGAAAACCAAAATGAACATTTTCCACAGAATGTTTTCCATGTCTTTGTGTTTTGAATACCTAAAATTTTATGGATAATTGTGTTGCTGATGTAAGGTTTGGGGCAGTTCCACGTCCATATTTCTTCCTTAGTTTTTTCTTTATTTCAAATGCATAAGAGAGGCTTCAAAAGTGTCATTTTCCAGGACATAGGAGATCTCCTTCCTGGCAGACCATCTCCTGTCCCACTCAGCCCTGGGCACTGGGCAGACTCATGTCCTCACCCTGTCCTACCTTCTGTCATTGCATGGTGATTTCTTAGATTTTCTCCCAGTTGCATGGATTGTTCATCTGGACCCCAGGCGATTTTAACTTGGTGTTTGCCCCCGATTTCCGTCACAACTGTGGTTTAGGCTCCAGAGGGATGAACAGAGCCTTTACCATCTATTTCATGTTCTTTCCATCTGTTTTGTTTTTTCATCCATAGTGATTTCGTGAGTTCCTGCTGGTATGAAGAAATGTTATTGACTTTTGGATGTTCAGCTCCCTAGCTACCTCGATGAAATTTTTTATCAGTTATCATGACATTACTTGTAATACTTTCTGAAATGTGTAAGTTTTAAACTATATGATCATATTATCTGCAAATAACATTTTTGGTAACCTCTTCCAGGAATTATACTTCTCCCTCCCTCCCTCTCTCTCTCTCTCTCTCTCTCTCTCTCTCTCTCTCTCTCTCTCTCTTTCTCTCTCTCTCTCTCCTTCTCTTTGTCTCCCTCTTTGTAAATCAGCAAGCACCTCCAGGAATTCATTAAATCTATTTTCTATCAGATGTTGGCAAAGTATGGCTATTATCTCTAAATTCAGCCAAGTGCGTATTTTCCATATTCCTGAGCAACATTTGCAACCAGTGTGGTCTTAGGGAACTCATTTTCGTCACCAGTTAAGAAAAATTCCAAGACTTGTATTTCCCATAAGAATACCATTCGCACTCACTAGTAGACCTTGTTTCCAAAAGAAACATTAAACTCTGTATTCTATCTTGAATTTCATGAAAAAATGTAATTTTTTTCTCTCTATTAGATTAGGACCTATGTAGCATCTCACTTTTACCTCTTGTCCTAAAAGACCTAAATATTTCCTACATGGCCCTTTAGAGGAAAACGTTACTGGCCCCGTTTTTATACCATGACCTTTCCCCTGAGTGCCCTTTACTATAGTAATTGGTGCTGCACTGTCCTCCAAAAGAAACAAGTTTGTGACATGGAGACCAGGGAGTGCCTGCAGTAAAAGGTCACTGGATCACTGTTTGTGGCATCAAGGAGATATTTTTAACCTGTGCTGTTGCTGCTCCCCTTTAGGTCATGAATGACTTGATCTGATTAAAGCACATGTAGAGAAATGTCAAATAAACTTCCAGAGTAAATGCGACATCAGGACTCCCCTGAGGGTATTTGTATTTCAGAGCAACAAGGAGGACTACAATCTCTCTTCCTGGCTAGAGGACTTTGCCATTTGAGTCACTGGTCCCAGACAGACTTCATTTGAAAGTGTTTGCTCCTGGAAGCAGGCCCATCAATACCAGCTATTAGGCTTAAAAGCTAGCATTTCTGAAACCTTGTTCTGTTGCCTATAAATTTTACGAAGGTTCTGCTTGCTTTTTAGCACAATGACAGTTACTGGCTGCCCCTTGGTATAGGACACAGAAAACTGGAGTGCCAGCTTGTTCAGAAGAGCCTGGCCGGGAAAGAAGACCTAGTAGCAGCACAGACAGTGATAAGCACCGTCAGGATTCCACATGTGTCTTAGGCTTCTGTGTTTTTGTTAAATCTCAATTGTTATGCCACAATTTTCCTCAAATACCCACGAACACTTCATCTCTGGATCCTTGTCCTTCCTGCTCCCTTTGTGTGAAATACTCGCCCTCAGATCTGCAATACCCACACCCACGTGAGGTTCTGGTCCTCATGTGTCACTTTACGCAGAGGACTCCTTAAACCACAAGTATAAAGTAGTATTATTTCGCCGTGTTTCTTGAGTGACCTCTCATGGTTCTTTGTTTACTGCCTGTACCCATTTCCTACAAGGTAAGTGCAATGATGTCAAGGAGCTGATTCTCTTCTCTGCATATCCCCACCCAAAATAGTGCCGAGCTTGTTGCAGGTCCCTCATGTCAGTGGCTTCATCAGAGGGTGTCCCTGTCCGACACAGGAAAGCCTTGAGACTTGCTTCCATCACCGACAGCAGAGCAGAGAGCAGTTCCACATATCCTCTGCTCCAGGATTTGTCAAAGTTCCCCAGATGATTCAAGAATTCAGTCAAAGTTGAAAAACTTTCACAAAAGGATGGAATGAGTTGGATTAGCCACGTATCTCTGCAGGAGAATCCTGAGAACTGGGGAGACAAGGGTGAGGAGTGAGGGTTGGGGAGAGTGTTGCTGGGGGTTGGGTGAATGCAGGCACTGCCCCATACAATGCTCTGCAGAGAGGGAAGCAGGTGGTCGAGACTCGCCCAGTGTTCAGAGAGCTCCAGAGAGTGGATTAGGTCCCCTCACAGGCAGCCACTCGAAATTCCCAGGCTCAGGCTTATCTCTCCCTGCAGAAGGTTTGTAACCTCTGCGAGGCCATTGCCAGGAATCTGGAAAGCAGCTAACCCAAAGTCCATGGGAAAGCTCTTGCTGCCTGGTGGTCACCGCGCACATTGCAGCCACTGCCTCCCCAGAGCTCTGCTCTGAAAGAGCCTGGAGTCTTCAGGCAATGTCTATAGAGCCTCCCTAGTGATCGGTGGCCACTTGGGGAGGCTTCTTCCAGAAGACCTGGGCTCAAGCTGGCTTCTCTACGTTCACAGCATGCCAGAGAAGTCAGGTTGGCACGGAGAAGAGAGGTAAATGTAAGCCAAGGAGGTTTCGGGAAACCGGGAGGTCCGAGAATACAGCTGGCCTCTTTAAGGGGTGCGGGGCCTATACAGTGCGCTGGTAAGCTGGGCATTGGGAAACCCCAAGGAATCCCTGGTCTCTGGAGACCTGCAGGAGTTTCTGAGGTTAGCATTAGGACCTGCATGGGCCTGTGCTGGCAGAACGCACACCCAGTACGGGCTTTGCTAGAGGAAGCAGCCCTCACATGTGTCAGGGAACCACAAGCCCTTGCTCATTGGAGCTCAGGCCCACATAGGTGTGTTTGAACCTGAAACTCAGAAGCAAGATCTACTGGGGAGGCTGCATCGGACTGGAAGTGAGTGGCTTATTACAGAGACTTCACTAACACTCGTGCCATTCAGCACTCTAGAACCTACGGAGGTAGCTTTCCCAGAAGTGCCCCGGTCTCATCCCAGCCTCCTCGCAGAGGCCTGTGTGGCAGTGAAGGGCACGGAGGTAATTAGTTCTGTCCTGCAAATGAACCTTACCATCTGAAATGAAAAATCATGTTCATTAGAGGTCCCGAGTGAACATGCTAGCTGGAAAGTTATTTCCTATTTTTCATAATAGGTTTTTCAGGTATAATTGACAATGAGTGTCCATCTGAAAGTATAAAATTAAGTGAGTTATTACAGGGAGGTTCCCAGGAACCTATCGCCACAGTCAGTGTAGTGCTTAGCCATGACCCTTGCCAGCTCTCCCTGTGCCTCAGGATCCCCCACTCACAGTGCCACCTGAGCCCTAGGCCACATCTGATCTCCTTCCTGTCTGTAGATGTGCATTTTGGAGAGATTTATATGAACTCAGTCATCAGTATGTTTTGTATTTTGTTGTCGTTCTGGCTATGTTCACTCAGCATACATCTTTTGAGATCCATTCATGTTGTGTGTACCTATCCTCCGTTCCATTTTACCGTTACTTACCCAATTTGCAGATATACCACCGAATTTTACTCCTTTTACTCCTTTCTGTTGATGGACATTTTACCTGGTCCTAGTTCTCATCTATTACAAATAAAGTTTCAGTGATCATTTGTGGAGTACTCCCATATGGACATATTTCTCTCAGTTGCACGTTTAGAGGAACGGCTCTGTCGTATCTATCGACATAGGAAATATCAAACATGGAGAGCGTTTTTCCGGAGTTTCCTTTAGCAAAACCAACATCATATGCCAGGGAGGAAATCTCAAATGTCCTGAAAATAACACTTTCACAGCCTCTTATGCATTTGAAATAAAGGAGAGAACTAAGGAATAGTACATACAGCTGGAACTGCCCCAAGTCTTACATCAAGCAACACAAATATCCATAAAATTTTTGGTATTAAAACACAAAGAAAGTGAAAACATCCTGTGGATATGTCTAATTTCTGGTTTTCTGTTTTGAAACTACAGGAGTTCTTAGAACCAGAAAGTTACAATCTGGCACTCTGCATGGGTGCAGAGTTAGGAGTGCTGGTGGGATGGGATAGAGATGGACTGTACAGCAGTGTAGCTCTACAGTATCATAGCCCAGAAGAATGGGGTTCATCTTGCAAACTTCACTGCTCATAGACTGCCATGTATTCTTCAAGAATATTAAACAGAGACGATAGAGTACACAACCTTTGCCGCTATTTATCAAGCTCAGTTCCTCTGTCTCTGGAGCAGGACAACCTACATGCAACTCATGATGGCTAGAAATACTGTGATCAAATATTGGTAAAGCATGACCTAGGAATGATCACATAAGGGGCTGTTATGTATTTATAATGCAGGCCACACATAGAATGCCTCAAAGTCTAGGTTCACAGCCTTGTGCATAGTTCCTCTCTTGACACCAAACTCCTGTTTCTTGGGGTGCAAAACAAGACCATAGCATGTGGTGAAATAACACATAGCTTTTAACCAGCCCAACTTGGGACATAGGGGCCTAATTCATGACACTCTTCACCAGGAATCCTCTTCCCAAATCTCTGCACATCTCCACACTCACCCTAACATTCAAGACCTTTCCCATGTTCACCATCCCCAGGCATTATTCTGTGAACCGACCAATCCAACACGGGCCAGATGTTGACTGAAATTGGTACACACCTCTTCCCATGAATCCCTACACCAGTCTAGGGGTAGGACCCATAATCTCATATAAAGAACCATAAGGCTGCAGGAAATAAAACCTGTCCTCATGTCTTCAAAATGGGAGAGTCGGGCATGAAGGTGAGGTGGACTTGACTCCAAAGCCTGAGATCTTAAGGGCTCTTACCTGATGCCACCTCCCAAGCATCATGTCCTGTGATCTACCATGGTCTGGATTTGGTCCCACTCATTAGGATGCTCCATGCTCCACATGCTTGCTGAATCAAGCTTTCCTGGGTATACAGAGAGCATTTCCCTACATTCTGTGAAAGGTGTTTGACAGAAGGGATGACATGCCTCTTGTGTCTCTTTGGTGTATAGCGAGGTACGCATAATGACTAAAGATTTGTTCATTCATCGAGGGAGACGAAAAGGCAGCAGTGGTTGAATTCAGAGAATGAGTCCAAGAAAGCAAAATGTGCTCTCTGCCAGACACCATACTATCAGGACATTAATTTACTGACCATACCTTCATCTACTTGAAAGCTTTGTGATATGTGCTAACAGTTTTGATAGAGACAGTATCTTTGTTCTGCTGGTAGTTATCACAGTCAGTCACCTAATTGTCCACCCATGTAAGGGGTGAAACATAGGTGCCCTACATATTCCACTTCCCAGTTCGACTCCATTTCTGCCACACATAATTGGCTTTCTGATTGAAAGGCAGTAGGTTCTATATGGCATCCACTATTTTTCTTGAGTACATGTTTTGAAAACTTTAAGGTCACTAATTAGATCTGATGGAGTTCAGATTAACAAGTATCAAAAGGGCAGGAACAATCTTGGCCTGACACCAGGGAATACAGACAATGTCATGAAGTGGGAGGAAGAAATGTAGTGCATAGCAAAGAAACAAAAAAAAAAATAATTGGCCCAGAATGAATATAAAGACAGAGGAACTTGGAAATGAAGCCTATAAGAGGAACTGTGGGAGGATAGTCTTACTTCAGTGACTATAGCTGACACTCCGGCCCCTGCCATGATGAAGCTGCTGTTGCTCTGTCTGGGGCTGACTCTAGTCCATGCTATGAGGAAGGAAACCATAATGCTGTGCAAAGCAACATTGATATGTTAAAGGTAGACTTGTGGAATATAGTCACTTTGAACTTTGAGGGGTTGTTTGGAGGATTCTCAGGCAAGGTGGTTTTATTGAAGGCGGGCGTTATTTTTGGTATGGAAGACAAAAAGAGTGGATCCAGATTTTGGACTAAGAGCAATTTACCATGTGCAAAAAAGGAAACCCACAGGGACCTCCATTCTCCCAGAAGGAATAGTGGAAAGAGTTTTCCATGTGTTGTCACTCGACCTGCGTTTCAATTCCATGTTCACATCATCCGTAGGTGTCCTGGCCCACACACCAGAATTGAATGAGGAAAGTGTTTATGTGGTGTTACTTCTACTTTTCCAACCCAATCATTTATTGATTTACTGCAGATATCAGGAGAGTGGTATTCCATTCTCGAGGCCTCAGATGATAAGGAAACTATAGAAAAAATGGTACCTTCCGGTTTCAGTGGAGTATATCAAACTCTTGGACAATTCATCTCTGTCATATACATTTTTTTAAAGTAAGTGTGCCTTTTACGGGGAAAAAATAACAGTAGCCTTAGTATGGTCTTAGACACACACACACACACACACACACACACACACACACACACACATTCATGTGCACTTGTGTATAATTATTGTGGGTCTGTATCCAAATTCAGAGTCACTCACCTAATATTGATTCAGGATGATGATCCGGAGGCTTTTCTGGTTTCAAACGTAAGAGTCGCTGACAGGAATAAATTAAAATGGGAGTAGAGGATTCAAAAGGGTGAGAGTTTTCAGAATCATAACTAATGTGGCAAAAAAGCACATATTAAAAGCATAGGATTGGGAAACTACAGCTTATCTATCTCTTGAATATATCTCTTACCAACTGTGTGATGAAGAACATTCATCTCTTTCTATCTTAATTATCCTCTGGATAAATGAGGATGATAATAATTCTGTCTTGATGGTTGGGAGAGCCAGTGAGGCAATGTCTGTAAAGCCCTTATCTGAGGGTAGGCACATGTGAGCACTCAGCTAATTATCTAGACAAGTAGTGGTTGTACTAGTGATTGTGGGAAATAGTGGTAGAGTAATGGTGATATCAGTAGCTGAATCATTCTTAAAGTGTCAAATTCACTGAAATGAGTATATAAAAGTTCTTTCAAATTTGAACCAAAAATGTTCAATGAAGTGGAATCTGACACCCAAGTGACAGGTAGACTGTGAGGAATCAGACTCATCAATATCTCTTCGGCATCCACTTATTCTGTTTTACAGAGCAAATGGAGAGTGCATTGAACGTTCTCTGATTTGCGACAAAACAGAAAAGGAGGGTGAATATGTTACTTTCTGTAAGTATACATTTAAAAAGTCTTTCAGACTCCTACTCCCAACCACAAGTGATTTATTAAACCCTCATATCTTTAGGATCTTGGTCAATTCCTGATCAACTTTTATGTAGGTAATATAAGAGGGGCCAGCTAATAGCCAATAACTCAATTCGGGAATTCTTTGTGTGTAAAAGCCAATGCCTGGCACATACTCCCGTCAGATAAAGATGGCAATTTTATCATATGTACCACCCGCAACAAAAGAAAATTTTCAAAAAAAAAAAAAAAGAAAGAAAAGAAATTAATTAATTAAATTTGAGGATAGCTGTTCCTTCTCTGCCTACATTCCGATGATGTCTGGTGGCCATTGCCACAGCACATTTCTCAAATGGATTGCTGGATATATAATGCCAGTGAAGCTGAAAGACATGATAGAGACACATGGTTGATAGAGATGGCTAAGGAATGTAGGTAAGTTTCAGGGAGAATGATACAGGGTAAGTTGCTGTTCAGCTGAATCTTTCTACACCTAGTAATCAATGTACCACTCGCTGTCATTTCTCATTTTTGAAGTCACCTGAGAAGCCTATGGATATGCAAATGGAAGGTCTTAAATATCATTCTTTATCTCTTTCAGGACATGCACTTAATTTCATTTTGTGAGAGAGAATATGTAAAGAGCTTCATTGCTTCCCATGGACCAAAGTAGTTCTGAGCTGTGTTTTATCTCCTCCACAGATCATGGAGTCATTACATTTCACATAGCGGAAGCAGTTTATAGTGACTATGTAATTATTTATAATGTGATTAACAGCAATGAAAAAGAAATCCAAGTGATCGAACTCTATGGTAGTGTATTTCAAGCTAACCCTCACCTAGAGGGTGGGGAGGCAGGGCAAGGAGGGGAATGAAAGCAGAGACAAAGTAATCTCTCAGCCTTATTGTGATTGGTCTCTGCTCTGGGAGAAATGTTCACCATGATTGACCCTTCAGGCTCAGTGATGGGATGATGATGAAATGTCTCTCATTATCAAGATGTCAAATTCGAGACAATCATACCCATTCCCAAGACTTCTGCCTAAGCACCCATCACTGCCTTTCATTTCCCCACCATCTGAAGACCCCACCCTACTGTCAGGAACCCTAGTGTCCAAAGTAAAGGACACAACAGTTACTGACACTCTTCCTATAGCTCGACAACCAGATGTACGTCCAGCACTCAAGAAACACTTTGAGAAATTTTGCAGTAAACATGGAATTCCCAAGGAAAACATAGTTGACATGACTAAAACTGGTAAGTTTAATTATCTCTGGATAACTCTTTCTAAATATTCATAATGTTGATGTTAGAAATCCAAGACAAGGTGGTGCTTCTAATCAGCCTTTGTCCTAATGTCAAAAATCATATGGTTTCTGTCTGGGAAATCAGCGGGGTTGCTGTTTGAATGTGCTCTGCTCTGCCTCTGCAGATCGCTGTCTCCAGGCCCGAAGGACTTAGGCTCACTCCCGGTTGGTGATGATGGTGGAAAGGGGGGTGGCCCAGGGATTGCTGCCATCTAATACATTAGGTGGTTATATCTATTTTTAATGTTATATATAATTTGATAAAAAGTTTGTGGTGGCATTTTGAAACATAGAGTTTGACCTTTTGGTTTCAGAACCCACCCTTTCCATGATCTTTAGAGCAAATGAACTAAGTACCTAAAGGAAAAGAATGATGTCTACCTTACAGTTACTGTATGGATGTACACATAGTGAAAAGGGCTCAGTAATTGTTAATGTGCCAAAAACAACTAAGACTTAATATTTGAAATGGGAAAAGAGTAAATGTGTGTATGAAACTCAAATACTTTCTGTTTCTGGTTAATCTGCCAAGCCCAGAAAGCCATCTCACACTCCAATTTCTGGTAAAATTCTGTGTCTTTGATCTCTGCACATCCTTAACTTCTAATCTGAGTAAGAGCTGTGTGACCTTTTGATGTCTTTCAACTTAAAAGATAGACTCAGTTTTCTCATGTGTTTTCTACCTCATATTGGTCGTGGAGCTTTATTCAAACAATGTGTGGGAATATTCTAGCAACTGTGGCTTGCTTAAGGTAACTATTTAATTAAGGGTAGCTGTGGCTTTGGCTAGTTTTCCTCAATTTATCAAAAATTCTTCCAACTTCTCATACTGAAAATAGCAGAAGCCTACAACCCTTAACCGATTCCTCTCTTTTTAGCATATACTCAGTTGAGGGAATTTTCAGGTGGGATCAGCAAAAGAACAAAACATAAGTCATTGAATTATACACTCGTTCCCCCTATTCTGGCACGAAATGTAGGTTGGAATGCATGTTTCATTCTCTTTGCCATTTTTCTATGAAATAGAAATTCTCCTTGTCCTCAATGCCATCCAGGAAGTGTTTTATGAGCTTCTGTGTTCTCTTTCTCATCTGCTTATTCAGTGCAGAGTGAAAACCTCCTCACCTCAGTTCCTGGATCTTCCATACCATCATCTCTTCATCAACTCGTGACAAGTTCTGTGACTTGATTACTATCACGATCGCAATGAAGGCCTTAGCTCTGCATCTTCTCTAATTGTCAGGAAAGTCTCAACCACTAACTGAGAATCAAAGATTTTCTCCAAATTTCAGACTCTCTGTGCCTAACCCAGGAGAACTCTACCATGAATAAGAACTTCCTCTACCAAGTCAATAAATGATTACCCTTGCAGTCATGTGGTTGTCCTTGTGTATGTGAGATGTGTGCGACTGAGAGCAAAAGAGTGAGGGGACTTCCATGGCCCTGTACTTGTTGTCCTCCTCTAGTTTCTCAGAAACTTCCTTGAGTTTCAGGATTCTCCCTGCCATGCAGTTTTTCTCTGTTATTGTAAGTGCTCCTTGCCCATTGATTAGCCTATTTCTCAGTGACGGGATAAGACAAACTATAAGAATTTTCTAGCTGGCCCTCGTCTGAGTCCATCCCTCCCGTAAGCTTTTTGAAAGCAGCAAGAAGTCATGGACACATTACCAGTGTTCTGACCCTGAACCTTTCTATTTCTATCCTAGCTGTACAACCTGTGGCGGCACATGGTCTCTTTTACAAGGCCCAGCAGGCATCCATCTGACCCAGTGATTTCCCAGCACGTGAGGAGACTTTCCAGTGTTCAGGCTCTGATAGCTAAATGCTTGATGCCCATCTCCAGACTACCTCCAGGGATATGGCCACATATTTTGGGTTCTCTTGATCACCTTGGCTAGTGAGTCCCTACCATGCCAAAACTGTCTTTACTAGCCCTGGCTAATGATAAAGCCAGACATTGCTCTTGTTTTGGAGATCCGAGTTCATTATAAAGGGCCTCTGGTGTGGGCATCGATTCATGTCTTTTAATGATCAAATCTGGGGATGTTTACCTATGATTTCCCTAAGGACAGTAGGAATATAATCTCATTCCACTTTGGAGCAAATCACCGTTCATATTCTACATAGCCCCCGTCCCCTATTAGTGCAAAAGTAACCTGTCAGTTTAATTTGCTTTAAATGTGCTCATTGACATAGACAGATCTGGACTTTAAAAACACTTATTTTTTGCTGGACATGAGCCATTGAGTCTTTAAGCCTAAGAAGCAATTGCTTTTCATTGGGAAGAACCGTGACCCATGGCTGTGATGTCTCCAGGAATGAGATAGGTGCATTTGTAAAATGAGAGAGCTTCTCGATTGTCTAGCCATGTCCATGTGTACCTGATTGTACTAAATCAATGTCACTAACATATTGATTTCATAACAGGTTAATTATCAGTGACATTAAATGTAATCTTTCTTGACTGAGTTAAGGGAATTTACTCAATATGTTATCTAGTTATTATGGTTCAGTCTTAAATACCAATTGGTGACTAATGAAAGTAGATGTTGGAAATGTGCAGTGTGACACCATTCATATTAATTTTACATGACACACCAAAAAGTGTAGTGTATTTTTCACTGTTCCTATATGTCTGTTGCTGCATTGCTATTCATGATGTTTTTTGAATTTTCTGAGGATCATGATTACCTGCAGCTCTGACAGAGCACATTGGGCATGGAACCTGAGATTCTGCTTCTGACAAGATCCCAGAGATGCCAGTGCTGTGCCCCTTTGAGAAAGGGATGACACGGGAGAGTGGAATTCTTCTTACCTTCTTCAACGCATCAATGTCTTGGATTCTTTTTCTTTACCTGGGTGCTGGAACCATTCAATTTTACTTTTGATCTCCCAAACAGTTATTCTCATACATGAATAGTTGTAATAGTAGGTGTTTCTGTGGGGAAATGAGAGATGGTACTTCTTCTACTCTATCGTGCTGACATCGAACTAGATCAGTTATCATTTCACCAAAAAGGACACAGAGAGAAAAATATTGAGTTTTAGTTTTCTGGAATGTCTAAAAATATCAGGGATCAAATGAAAGTTAAGGTGGAATCAACCATCACATAGAGTTGTGTTATAGCTGCTTGGTACAGTTTGCTCAGTGACTTGTGCCACATCAAGGCTCATTGGGATTTATGGAAGGTCCTTTGGGATTTCTCCCCATGACATTTAATTTCTGAGCTGTTCTTCATTAGTTCCTTATCATCCTACTATCACCTTACTGTCCACAAACAGAATCTTAGTGTCTGATCACGAATTGATTCGGTCAAAAAAATGAAAATACAAATGTTGCAAAGAGCACTGCTCATGATACTCCTCATGGTGGCAAGTGTGAATTAGGATTCATCAGTAGATCCTGTGTGTCACACTTCCATCCCAGATTTAATGCTCTATCTGAGAAAAGTTTGTTTGTGTATCAAAAACAGAGCGAAGAAGCTTCATTCTTGGCATCCATTTGGACAGGACGGATGGGTTCTGTATTACTTTTCTGTTTACACTGAAACAATCACCACCAACTACTGGCTTAACTGCACAGTTTATTCTACTAGTTTTAAAGTTTGGAACTCTGACCCAGTGCTCATTGCGCCAAAGGCAAGTGAGTTTGGTATCTGTCATTTATCATATCATCTCCTGTGTCTTTACTCAGTGTTTCAAAATTCTCTCCTGGGTAGTTTTCTTTTGTATTTGGGTTTTAAATTCCTGTATATTTATCACAGGACTTCTTTATTGTTTTTAAACCTACAGTGATTATCATGAGTTTGTGCTGGTATAAAAAAATGTTATTGATTTTTGTAAGTTTATCTCTCTCACTAACTCAATGAAATTTTTTTATCTGTTATAGTAATATTACTTGCAATGCTTTCTAGATTCTGTTGTTATCGGTATATTGTCATACTATCTACAAATCATAATGTCAACATATCTCTTCCAACACTGATACTTCCCTTTATTTTTTTCTTTTTTTTGTCTCCTCTCCTATAAGTTCAGACAGAACCTCAGGAATTCTTTAATCACTGAAACCCAGTTTTCTATCAGAGGTTGGCAAACTCTGGTTCATTATGCATAAATCCAACAAACTACATGTTTTCCTATTCGCCCTGAGCTGAAAACATTTGCAATCAATGTGGTATTAGGAAAACCAATTTATAACCCTGTTAAATAATAAATCAAAAATTATAATTTCTATAAAAACTGATAATTTTCATACAGAAAATGTTAAACTCAATATTGTATATGGAATTTCATCAAAACATATAAATATTTTTTCTATTAGTTTAGGACATATGTAGTATCTTTAATTTTCCTTCTTGGCTTCCAAGACCTTATATATTTTCTCCCTGGCCCTTCATAGAAAATGATTACCGGCCCCCTTTTCTATACCATGACCTTTCCTCTGATTGCAGTTTACTATAGTAATTGGTGCAGCACTGTCCCCAAATTTGAAATTTTGTCGCATGGAAACCCTTGGAGTGCATTCAATAAAAAGGGCATTGCATCGTGTGATTGTGGGATTAAGCAGATATTTTTAACTTGTCCTGTTGAGTCTCCCCTTTAGGTTGTGAATGACTTGAACCTCACCTGATTACATATAAAGAAATATCAAGTAAACTTCCAGTGTAAATGGGAAAACAATACACCTTGAGGTTACTTGGGTTTCCAGAGAAACAGGAAGACTGCAGTTCTCTCTTCCTGGCTCTGATGACTTTGCCATTTGAGTCGCTGGTCCCAAGACAGACTTCAGTTGAAAGTGTTTGCTCCCGGAAGCTAGTTCATCAAGGTACCAGCTGTTATTCCAAAAAATAGCATTTCTGAAACCTTGTTCTGTTGCTTACAAAAATTTTACAGTGGCTCTGCTTGCTTCTTAGCACAACAGACAATTACTGTCTACCCCCTTGGTATAGGGACACAGAGAACTGGAGTGCCAGTTCGATCACAAGAAACTGGCCCAGAAAGAGGACCTGGTCAGTAGTGCAGACAGTGATTAGAAGCTGCCAGGATTCCTCATTCTTCTTAGGTTTTCCGTGTTCCTGTTAAAAGTGAATTCTCATGCACACAGTTTTTCTCTAACACCCCACGAGCACTTGCATCTCTGGACCCCTGTCCTTTGGGCTCCCTTTGTGTGAAACACTTGTCCCACAGATACTGCATGGCTTACCTTACATGATGATCTGGTCCCTACGTGTCACCTAACACAAAAGACTCCACAAGGATAAAGTGGTATTCTTTCCCCACCTTTTTCAGTGGCCTCTCATATTTCTTTGTTTACTGCCTGTACCCATTTCCTACAAGGTAAGTGCAATGAGGTCAAGGAGCTAATTCTCTTCCAAGCAATATCCCTCACCCAAAAGAGTGCTGAGCCTGGGCAGGCCCTGCGTGTCTGTCACTTCATCAGAGGATGTCACTGCCCTGTACAGGAAAGCCTTGAGACTTGCTTCCATCACTGACAAGAGAGCAGAGGGAAGTTCCATGTGTCCTCTGCTCCAGAATTTGTAAATATTCCCCTGATGATTCAAAAGTGCAGTCAAAGTTGAAAAACTTTCATGTAAAAATGGAATGAGTTGGATTAGCCATGTATCTCTGTAGGAGAATCTTTAGAACTGGAGTCACAGGCAGGGTGTGCAGGCACTGCCCCAAACGACACTCTGCAGAGGGGGTACAGGGTCTGTCGAAGACTCACCCCAGTATTCAGAGGAGCTCTAGAGAGTGGCCACCATCAAATGTGTAGGGGAAACATAAGCCCTTGCTCATTAGAGCTCCCGGCCCATCTAGGTGCATCTGAAACTAAACCTCAGAAGCAGGGTCTGCTGGGAGAGGCTGCATCGGGCTGGAATTGAGTGGCTTATTGCACAGCTTTCAGTTACACATGTCCATCTCAGCACCTTAGTACCTGAGGAGGCGGCTTTCCCAGAAGCCCCAGGTCTCATCCCAGCCTCCTCGCAGAGGCCTGTGTGTCAGTTGAGGGCAGCGAGGTCATTAGTTCTGTCCTGCAAATGAACCTTAATATTTGAAATGAAAAATCATGTTCATGAAGATTATAGGTTCTGAGTGAACATACTAACTGGAAAGTTATTTCCTATTTTTCATAATAGCTTTTTGAGGTACAATTGATGAGCAGTGTCCATCTAAAAGTATAAAATTAAATGAGTTATTACAGGGAGGTTCCCAGGAAACTATCAACTCTGTCAGGGTAGTGTTTATCCACAATCCTTGATAGCTCTCCCCGTACCTCTGGAATCCCCCCTCCCAAGTGCCACCCAAACCCTAGGCCATATCTGATCCTCTTGCTGTCTCTAAAGTGTTGCATTTTTGAGAGATTTAATGAACTCTGTTATCAGTATATCTGTGTTTTGCTGTTGTTCTGGCTATTTTTATCACCATATTTCTTTTGAGATCCATTCATGTTGTGTTTACCCATACTCTGTTCCTTTTTACATTTCCTTACCTTCTGTTGTGCGGATATACCACTGACTGTTTACTCCTTTCTGTTAATGGACATTTTACCTAATCCTAGTTCTCATCTATTACAAGTAAAGTTTTCTTGATCTATTGTAGAGTACTCTCGAATGGACACATTTGCCTTTCTCTCAGTTGCACGTGGTAGGGAAATGGCTCAGCCATATCTGTCAATGTAGGAAACATCCAAACCTGGAGAGAAGTTTCCAGAGTTTCCTTGAGCATAACTGACATCATATACCAGGGAGGAGATCTCAAATGTCTTGAAAAATAATAGTTTCACAGCCACTCTTATGCATTGGAAATAAAGAAAGAAACTAAGGAAGATTACATGGAGATGGAACTGCCCCAAATCTTACATCGAGAGCCACAAATATCCATGAAGATTTAGGTATTATGAAACACAAAGACAGTGAAAACATTCTGTGGAAAATGTCTTCATTTCTGGTTTTCTCTTTGTGCACACCAAAGGACTGCTCAGAACCAGAAAGTTACAATCTGGCGTTGTGTATGAGTGAAGAGTTAGGAGTATTAGTGGGATGGGATAGAGATGGAGTGTACAGCAGTGTAGCTGATTTTCCAGCATCATAACCAGGAAGAATGGGGCTCCTCTTGCAAACTCGTTTGCTCATAGACTGCCATGTATTCTTCAAGAGAATCCAACAGAGAAGACAAAGTATACAGCCTTAGCCACTAGTTATCAAGTTCAGTTCCTCTTTCTCAGGGGCACAACACCTATATCCAGCCCATGATGGCTGAAGTAATATGTATCTAGAAATACCTGTGGCTGAGTGTCAGGCGAGCATGACCTAGGAATGATCACTCAAGGGGCTGCAAAGAGTTTATAATGCAGGCCACACATAGATGCCACAATACCTAGGTTCACTGCCTTGTGCACTGTTCCTCTCCTGACACCAGACTCTCTGTTTCTTGGGGTGCAGATCAAGATTATCAGTACAAAGTGAAATAAGATATAGCTTTTAACCAGCCCAGACTGGGCACACAGGGGCCTAATTCACGACATTCTTCTCACCAGGAATCCTCTTACCACATACTCTGCACTGTTCCACACCTGCCCGCCCTAACATTCAAGACTCACCCCATGTCCCACATTCCCCAGGCATAATTATGTGAACCGACCATCCTAACACAGGCCAGATGTACACACCTCTTTCCAAGAATCCTTAAAGCAATCCATAGGCAGTTCCAATAATCCCATAGAGAGGACCATAAGGCTACAAGAAATAAAATCTATCCTTGTGGCTTCAAAATGGCAGAGAGATGCATGAAGGAAAGGTTTACTTGACTCGAAAGCATGAGATCTTATGCTCTCTTAGCTATTGCCAGCTCCCCAGCATCACGCCCTGTGACCTACAGTGGTCTGGATTGGTCCAACATGGTTAGGGTGCTCCACATGCTTGGTGAATCAAGCTTTTATTGGTTGTACAGAGAGCATTTCCATACCTTCTCTGAAAGGTGTTTGAAGGAAAGGACATCTTCTATGTGTCCATGTCTTTAATGTGTCTTTGGCGTATACCTAGGTACACATAATGACTAAAGATTTTTTCATTCAACAAGGAACAAAAAAATACAGCAGTGGTCAAATTCAGAGAATAAGTCCAAGAAAGTAAATGCACTCCGTATCAGAAACCATGCTTTTGGGACATTAATTTATTGACCATATCTTCATCTACTTGAATGCTTTGTGATAGGTGCTAACGTCTTCGGTAGAGACAGTTTCTTTAGTTTAAGGGTAGTTATCGTGAAGTCAGTCACCTAATTGCCCAATCGTGTAAGGGGTGAAACGTAGGTGCCCTACGTATTCTACTTCTCAGTTCAACTCCATTTCTACCGCACATAATTGGCTTTCTGATTGAAATGCAGGCAGCCCTTTATGGCATCCATGTTTTTTCTTAAGTACATGCTTAGAGGTCTTTACGGTCACTAATTAGATCAGATGGAGTTGAAATTGGCTAGTATCAAAAGGGCAAGAACAATCTTGGCCTGACACCAGTGAATACAGACTATCTCCTGGAATGGGAGGAAGAAATAAAAAAAAAAAAAACCACCTGTACCCGAAATGAATATAAAGACAGACAAGCTGGCAAGTGGAGCCAGTCACTCCTGTCTGCTGCCACGATGAAGCTGCTGTTGCTGTGTCTGGGGCTCACTCTCGTCTATACGCATCCAAAAGTTGTGACAAAGAGCTTTGATGTTCCAAGGGTAGAGTCGGTGGATAATAGTGACTTTGGATTTTCGGGGGTAATTTGTGGAAATCTCAGGCAATGTGGATTCACTGGAAGGCAGGAGTTTTTTTGGTATAGTAGACAAAGGGGATGGTTCCAGGCTTTGGACTAAGAGCAATTGTACCATGTGAAAAAAAAAACACACAGGGACCTCCATTACCCAGAAGGAATAGTGGAGAGTTTTCCATGTGTTGTCACTCCACCTGAGTTTAAATGCCATGTTCACATCATCTGTAGGTGTCCTGGCCCATGGCCCACAGTTGAAGAAGTCAAGTGTATATGTGGTGTACTTCTACTTTTCTGACCCAATCATTTATTGATTTATTGCAGATATCAGGTGAGTGGTATTCCATTCTCATCGCCTCAGATGATAAGAAAAGTATAGAAGAAAATGGTACCATGTGGTGTTCGGTGGAATACATCAAACTCTTGGACAACTCTTCTTTGTCATTTACATTTTTTGCAAAGTAAGTGTGCACTTTATGGGAAAAAAATAATAGTAGCCATAATACGGTCTTGGACCTACACACACACACACACACACACACACACACACACACATACACACACAAGCACAAACGCACATTCATGTGCACTTGTACACAATTATTGTCAGTCTGTATCCAAAATCAGTCACTCATCTAGCACTGATCAGGACTTGATGATTCTGAGGCTTTTCCGGATTCATAGGTAAGAGTTGTTGACAGGAATAAATCGAAATGGGAGTAGAAGAGGCAATAGGGTGAGAGTTTTTAGAATCATAAGTAATGTGGTCATACAGCAGAAATTAAGAGCATAGGATTGAGGGTCCACAGCCTATCTATCTCTTGAATATATCTCTTACTAACTGTGTGACCAAGAACATTTGTCACTTTATATGCTAATTTTCCCCTAGATAAATAAGGATGATAATAATTTTCTATCATGATGGTTGGGAGACCCAGTAAGGAAATGTCTGTAAAGCCCTATCTGAGAGGTAGGCACTTGTGAGTACTCAGCTAATTATCTAGACAAGCAGGAGTTGTAATAGTGATTGTGGGAAATAGTGGTAGAGCAATAATGAAATCAGCAGCTGAAACATTCTTAAAATGTCAAATTAACTGAAATAAGTAAATAAAAGTTCTTTCAAATTTCTACTAAAAGTGTTCAGCAGTGAATGGGAATCTGACACTCAAGTGAAAGGTAGTGTGTGAGGAAACAGACTGATCAATATATCTTGGCATTAACTTATTCTGTTTTATAGACCAAATGGAGAGTGCACAGAACTTACTCTGCTTTTTGACAAAACAGAAAAGGATGGTGAATATAGTACTCTCTGTAAGTATACATTAAAAAAGTCTTTGAGACTTCTACTTCCAATCTCAAGTAATTTATTAATATCTTTAGGATCTGGATCAATTCCTGATCAATGTTTATTTATGTAATATAAGTGAGGCCATCTAATAGCCAATAACTCAATTCAGGAATTCTTTATGTGTAAAAGCCAATCCCTTGCACATAATTACATCAGATAAACATGGCAATTTTGTCATATGTACCATTGCAACAAAAGAAAATTTACCAAAAAAAAAATAAGTTAAATTTGAGAATAGCTGCTCATTCTCTGCCTACATTCCGATGATGTCTGGTGGCCATATCCACAGCACATTGCTCAAATGGATTGCTGGATATATAATGCCAGTGAAGCTGAAAGACAGGACAGAGACACATAGTTGATAGAGATGGCTAAGGAAGATAGGTAAATTTCAGGGAGAATGATACAGGGTAAGTTACTGCTTGGTTGAATTTTTCTACACCTATAAATCAATGTACCACTAGTTGTCATTTCTCTCTTTCGAAGTCACCAATTTAAGCCTATGGATATGCAAATGGAAGGTGTTAAATACCATTCTTTTTCTCTTTCAGGAGATGCAGTTGATTATATTGCGTGAGAGAGAATAGGTAAAGAGTTTCATTTGCTCCCCATGGACCAAAGAAGTTCTGAGCTGTGTTCTGTCTCTTCCACAGATCATGGAGTCACTACATTTCACATAGCTGAAGCAGTTTATAGTGACTATGTCATTTTTTATTATGTGAATAAAAACAATGAAAAAGAAATCCACGTAATCGAACTCTATGGTAAGGTATTTCAATGCTGACCCTCACCCAGGGGATGGGGATTCCAGGGGAGAAGGGGAAAGAAGGCTTAGAAAAAATGATCCTGATTGGTCTCTCTTCTGGGAGAAATGATCATGATGGGTGACGATTCAGGCTTGGTGAGGGGATGATGATGAAATCTCTCATTATCAAGATGTCAAATTCGAGACAATCATACCCATTCCCAAGACTTCTGTCTAAGCACCCATCACTGCCTTTCATTTCCCCACCATCTGAAGACCCCATGCTACTGTCAGGAACCCCAGTGCCCGATGCACAAGATGCAACAGTTACTGACATTTTTTCCTATAGCTCGAAAACCAGATGTACATCCAGCACTCAAGAAACACTTTGAGAAATCTTGCAGAAAACATAGAATTCCCAAGGAAAACATAGTTGACATGACTAAAACTGGTGAGTTTAATTATCTCTGGAATACTCTTTCTAAATTTTCATGATGTTTATGTTAGAAATCCAAGACAAGGTAATGCCTCTAATCAGCCTTTGTCCTAACGTCAAAAATCATATGGTTTTTGTCTGGGAAATCAGCGGGGGTTGCTGTTTGAATGTGCTCTGCTCTGCCTCTGCAGATCGCTGTCTACAGGCCTGAAGCACTTAGTGGCCCAGGACTCCAGGTTGGTGATGTTAGTAGAAAGGGGGTGGCTCAGGGATTGCTGCCTTCTAATACATTAGGGTTTATATCAATTTTTTTTAATGTTATATATAATTTGTTAATAAGTTTGTGGTGGCATTTTGAAACATAGAGCTTGACCTTTTGGTTTCAGAACACACACTTTCCATGATCTTTAGAGCAAATGAACTAAGTACCTAAAAGGAAAAGAATGACGTCTACCTTACAGTTACTGTATGGATGTAAACATAGTGAAAAGGGCTCAGTAATTGTTAATGTGCCAAAAACAACTACAACTTAATATTTGAAATGGGAAAAGAGTAAATGTGTGTATGAAACTCAAATACGTTTCTGTTTCTGGTTAATCTGCTAAGCCCAGAAGGCCATCTCACTCTCCAATTTCAGATAAAAATATCTGTCTTTTCTCTGCACATCCATAACTTCTGATCTGAGATTAGAGCTTTCTGACCTTTCAGTGTCTTCCAACATAAAAAATAGACACAGTTTTCTCATCTGTTTTCTACCTCACATTTACCATGAAGCTTCATTTAAATGATATGTCTGAAGATTCTAGCAACTGTGGCTTGCAAAAGGTAAGTATTTAATAAAAAGCAGCTACGGACTTTGGCCATTTTCCTCTATTTATAAAATTCTTCAACTTCTCATGCTGAGGATGGCAGAAAGAAGCCTACTGCTGTTCAATGATTCCCCTTTCTTTTGCATAACCCAGTTGAGGGAATTTTCAGGTGGGATCAGCAAAAGAACAAAACAGTCATTGACTCAATATGCTCCTTACCCCTACTGGCACGAAACGTAGGTTAGAATGCATGTTATCATTCTCTTGGCATTTTAGTATGGAATAGAAATTCTCTTTGTCTTCAGTGCAATCCACGAAGTACACAAGGAGCTTCTGTGTTCTCTTTCTCATGTGCTTATTTAGTGCTGAGTGAAAACCACCTCACCTGGGCCCCTGTATCTTCCATTCCATCATCTCCTCATCAACTCGTGACAAGTTCTGTGACCGATTACTATCATGATCACAATGAAGGCCTTAGCTCTGCACCTTCTCTAACTGTCAGGAAAGACTCAACCACTAACCAAGAATCAAAGATTTTCTCCAAATTCAGACTCTCTGTGCCTAACCCAGGAGAACTCTACCATGAATAAGAGCTTCCTCTACCAACTCAATAAATGATTACCCTTGCAGTCATGTGGTTGTCCTTGTGTATGTGAGATGTGTGCGACTGAGAGCAAAAGAGTGAGGGGACTTCCATGGCCCTGTACTTGTTGTGCTCCTCTAGTTTCTCAGAAACTTCCTTGAGTTTCAGGATTCTCCCTGCCACGCAGTTTTTCTCTGTTATTGTAAGTGCTCCTTGCCCATTGATTGGCCTATTTCTCAGTGACGGGATAAGACAAACTATAAGAATCGTCTAGCTGGCCCTCGTCTGAGTCCATCCCTCCCGTAAGCTTTTTGAAAGCAGCAAGAAGTCATGGACACATTACCAGTGTTCTGACCCTGAACCTTTCTATTTCTATCCTAGCTGTACAACCTGTGGCGGCACATGGTCTCTATTACAAGGCCCAGCAGGCATCCATCTGACCCAGTGATTTCCCAGCACGTGAGGAGACTTTCCAGTGTTCAGGCTCTGATAGCTAAATGCTTGATGCCCATCTCCAACTACCTCCAGGGATATGGCCACATATTTTGGGTTCTCTTGATCACCTTGGCTAGTGAGTCCCTACCATGCCAAAACTGTCTTTACTAGCCCTGGCTAATGATAAAGCCAGACATTGCTCTTGTTTTGGAGATCCGAGTTCATTATAAAGGGCCTCTGGTGTGGGCATCGATTCATGTCTTTTAATGATCAAATCTGGGGATGTTTACCTCTGATTTCCCTAAGGACAGTAGGAATATAATCTCATTCCACGTTGGAGCAAATCACCCTTCATATTCCACATTGCCACCTCCCCACCCCACCACCTGAGTGCAAAAGTATCCTCGAGTCTAATTTGCTTTAAATGTGCTCATTGATATAGACAGATCTGGACTTTAAAAACACTTATTTTTTGCTGGACATGAGCCATCGAGACTTTAAGCCTAAGAAGCAATTGCTTTACATTGGGAAGAACCGTGGACCCATGGCTGTGATGTCTCCAGGAATGAGATAGGTGCATTTGTAAAATGAGAGAGCTCCTTGATTGTCTAGCCATGTCCATGTGTACCTGATTGTACTAAATCAATGTCACTAACATATTGATTTCATAACAGATTAATTATCGGCAAACATAAATGTAAAGTTTCTTGACTGAGTTAAGGGAATTTACATGATATATGTTATCTACTTCTTATGGTTCAATCCTAAATACCAATTGGTGACTTAAGAAAGTAGGTGTTGAATGATATGTGCAGTGTGACACCATTCATATTAATTTAACACGACACACCAAAAAATGTAGTATATTATTCGTGGTTCCTATATGTCTATTGCAGCAGTGCATTTCATGATGTTATTTGAACCACCTGGGGGGATCTTTTTGACCTGCAGCTCTGAATGAGCACATCAGGGGTCACATCTGAGATTTTGCTTCTGACAAGATCCCAGAGATGCCTGTGTTGTGCCCCATTGAGAAAGGGATGACACGGGAGAGTGGAATTCTTCTTACCTTCTTCAACGCATCAATGTCTTGGATTCTTTTTCTTTACCTGGGTGCTGGAATCATTCAGTTTTACTTCTGATCTCTCATAAAGTTATTATCATCCAAAAGTAGTTGTAAAAGTAGGTGTATCTGTTGGGAAATGAGGAATGGCACTCCTTCTTCCACTATCGTGCTGACATCAAACCAGATCGGTTATCATTTCACCAAAAATGATATATAGAGAGAAAAATATTGAGTTTTAGTTTTCTGGAATGTCTAAAAATATCAGGGATCAAATGAAAGTTAAAGTGGTATTAACGATCATGGAGAGCTGTGTTTCAGATGTTTGGTACACTTTGCTCAGAAACTTGAGGCCACAACAAGGTTCATTGGGGTTCATAGAAGGCCCATTGGGATTTCTCCCAGACATTAAATTTTTGAGCTGTTCTTCATTACTTCCATATCATACTACTATCACCTTACTATCCACGAGCAGTCTCAGGGTCTGATCACAAATTGAGTTGATCAAAGGGATGGAAATTTATCAGTTGCAAAGAGCACTGCAGCATGATATTCCTCATGGTTGGCAAGTGTGAATTAGGATGCATCAGTAGATCCTGCGTGTCACTCTTCCATCTCAGATTTAATGCTCTATCTGAGAAAAGTCTGTTTGTGTATCAGAAATAGAGTGAGGAAGCTCCATTCTTGGCATTCACTTGAACAGGACAGATGGGTTCTGTATGAGTTTCCTGTTTGCGCTGAAATAATCAGCACAAACTTACTGACTGAACTGCACAGTTTATTCTACTAGTTTTGAATTTTGGAACTCTGATCTGTAGCTCATCGCACCAAAAGGCAAGTGAGCTTGGTGTCTGTCAATTTATTCAGATCATCTTTACGTTCTTCTTTAGAGTTTAAATTCTCTCTTTCCTGATCTTCTTGTGTATTCTTGGTTGTTAAATCCTGTGTACTATTCACGAGATTCACTTTTGATTTTGATTTTGTTTTTTCTTTTTTCGTCTTCATTGAAATATAATAGACTATTAGTTGCTTCTGTTTACATGGTATAATTCAATGAGTTCTTTTCACTCTTTGGAATAAAATTATATACCAGTTTCAGTTGTATTGCATAATGACCAGATATCGACGTAACTCGCAAAGTTATCACCCCAGCAAATCTCTACCCGTCTGCTCTCTTATATATTTATTACCACAATTTTAACCATCTTTTCCATGCTGCACAGTACCTCTCCATGTCTATTGTGCAACTAAAGATTGTACCTCTTAATCCTTTGGCCTTTTCTTTGGTACGCCAACCCCCTTCTTTTCTGGTATCCCTTTAAATCCTCTCTGTATGTACGGGTTGATTTCCAGTTTTGCTGTTGTTATTGTTGAAGATTTTGTTCTTTAGAGTCCACATGTACATGAAATCATCTGACATCTGTCTTTCTCTTTCGACCCATTTCATTCAGCGTAATACCCTCTATGTCCATCAATGCAATATCTTCCCACCCTCTTTCTTTCAGTCTGTGTGTGTCTTTTAATGTGAAGTAAGTCTCTTGTTTTCTTATCCATTCGGCCACTCTATCTTTTGGTTGGAGCATTTAACTCTTTTCTATTTGAGATACTCTTTGATAGGAATGTAGTTTTACCATTCGTTATTCCTGTTCTTGATACATAGTTTTCTTCTAAAAGAAGTCCCTCCCGTATTTACTGTAATGCTTGCTTGGGGATGAGAAATTCCTTTAGGTCATTTTTGTCTCAGAAGCTCTTTACCTGTCCTTCAGCTCTAAATGATAGCTCTGCTGGATAAAGTATTCGTGGTAGTAGATCCTGGGTTTTCATCACATTGATATTTTGTGCCAAGCCCTTCAGTCCTGCACAGTTTCTTTAGGAAATCAGCTCAAAGTCCTATGGGTGCTCCCTTGTGGGTAACTAAGTGCTTTTCTCTTGCTGCCTCTAAGATTCTCTCTTTGTATTTCACCTTTGGCATTTGAATCATGACATGTGTTGATCGGGGCCTCTTTGGGTTCCTGGTTTGGGGATTCTCTGAGCTTCCTGGGGTTTTATGTCTCTTTCTGTCACTGGGTTAGGGAAGTATAGTACTTTTCTTTCTTCAAATAGCTACGAACATCTTCTTTTCCTTCAGGTACCCCTATGACATGAATATTTTTACCCTTAATAGTGTCCCATAGGCTCCTTAAATCTCTATTAGAGTCTTGGCTTCTTTTTTCGAGCCATTCTGATGGAGTGTCCTTGGTTTCCTCATCCTCTCTGTAGGTCATTTGATCCTCTTCTTTATTCACTTTGTTTATTCCATGTCAGATAATGTGTACTTCAATTCTAACTGGCTCCCTTTTATAATTTCCATTTCCATTTTTGTTTTTTATCTCTTTGGTGAAGTTCTCACTGAAATCATCTACACGTCCCTATCGTTCATTGACCATCTTAAGAACCAATGTTTTGAACTTTGCATCATTTAGATTGCTTGACATCATTATGTCTGCATCTCTGCCCTGTTCTCTCCTAGAGTTTCTGCTTCTTTCTCTTCCCATTCTGGCTGCCTTTCTCTGTCTGTTTTTATGTATTAAGCAACGCTCCAAAGTCTCCCGATCTTATGAGTGTGGATTTGTGAAGTAGGTGTCCAGTGGCAAAGTCCTGAGAGGCTTTCAGCTGCAGGCCAAATTGAGCCCAAGCCTGTGCTCCTCCGGGGCCACTTGGGAAAATTCAGCTAGCAAGCCACACATGCTCTGCTTAGCACTGTCTCAAAAGGCCACATCAGAACTGAGGCCAGCTGCCAGCAGTGTGAGACTAGGCGCTACTCAGCAAGGAGCACCTGATTCGCCAAAGATACACCTGGATGTGGCCTGGGTGGGGCCCGAGATGGCAGCGGCAGAGTCAGGCGACCTTCTGGACGGAGCAACCTCTGTTATTCAGTTGATGACATCTCCGCTATGGCTGTGCTGAGACTGCTCACTGATAGGGGTGAGGGCTCGAAAGAGAACAATGAATACCGCAGGCTGTTCTGTGCGGGGCGAGTCTTGCCTCGGCCTTCACTCCCACAACGCAGTTTCCCTCTGTAAGTCCCTGCACAGCCCAGGACACCGGTGATCAGAGTGAGCAGGTCCATCACCATGAAAATCTGCTCGGGGACACAGTCCCTTGAAGAGGAGTCTGCAGTTGCTGTCGCAGCTTCTGTCCCACTCAGCTGCTGGGACTGGGCAGACTCGAGTCCTCACCCTGTCCTACTTTCTGTTCTTGCAGGGCGATTTCTTCTTACTTTTCCTCCAGTTGTACGACTTGTTCATCTAGATCTGAGGCGATTTTGCCTTGTTGTTTACTCCTCGTTTCTGTCACAGCTTTGATTTAGGCTCCAGAGTGATGAACAGAGCCTCTACCATCTATGTCCTTTTCTCTGCACCTATTTTGTTTTTTTAACCAAAATGATATTTGTGAGATTCTGCTGGTATGGAGAAATGTTATTGACTTTTGTACGTTGATCTCTCTAGCTACCTCTATAACATTTTTTCACTTATCATGACATTACTTGTAATACTTTCAGAATCTCTATTTTTAAAATATATGATCATATTATCTGCAAATAACATTGTTGGGGATCTCTCCCAGGACTTATACTTCCCTCTCTCTCTTTTTCCTTTGTCTGCCCTCCTTGTAAATTCAGCGAGACCTCCAGGAATTATTTAAACTCTATTTTCTATCAGAGGTTGGCCAAATATTGCTTATCATCTCTAAATTCAGCCAAGTCCATATTTTTCCATATGTACTGAGCTAAGAACCATAGCAACCAATGTGATCTTTGGAAAACTCATTCTCAGCGCCAGTTAAGGAATGTTCTAAAAACTGTATTTCCCATAAGGATTCCATTTGCACTCACCAGTAGACCATGTTTCCACATAGAATCATTAAACTCTATATTCTATCTTGAATTTCATGAAAAAATGTAAATTTTTTATTCCATTAAATTAGGACCTATGTAGTATCTCAGATATTACCTCTTGGCCTGCAAGACCATAAATATATCCTGCATGGCCCTTTAGAGGAAAACGATACCGGCCCCCTTTTATATACCACGACCTTTCCCCTGAGTGCCCTTTACTATAGTAATTGGTGCTGCACTGTCCTCCAAAGAAACAAGTTTGCGACATGGAGACCCAGGGAGTGCCTTCAGTAAAAGGTCACTGAATCACGTGTTTGTGGGATCAAGGAGATATTTTTAACTTGTGCTGTCGCTGCTCCCCTTTAGGTCATGAATGACTTGAGCCTGATTAAAGCCCATGTAGAGAAATGTCAAATAAACTTCCAGAGTAAATGCGACATCAGGACTCCCCTGAGGATGTTTGTGTTTCCAGAGCTACAAGGAAGACTACACATCTCTCTTCCTAGCTCAGAGGACTTTTCCATTTGAGTCACTTGTCCCAGGACAGATTTCATTTGAAGTGTTTGCTCCTGGATGCATGCCCATCAAGATACCAGCTGTTATTCTTAAATGTTAGCATTTCTGAAACCTTGTTCTGTTGTCTACATAAATTTTATGATGACTCTGCTTGCTTCTGAGCACTGTGGACAATTACTGACTGCCCCCTTGTTATAGGGCCACAGAGAACTAAAGTGGCAGTTTGTTCCTAAGAAGCTGACCCTGATAGAGGACCTGTTCAGCAGCACAGACAGCTATTAGCAGCTGCCAGGATTCTTCACTCCCCATAGGTTCCCCCAGTTTCTGTTAAAAGTGAAATGTCATGCACACAGTTTTCCTCAAACACCCCACGAACCCTCGCATCTCTGGACCCTTGTCCTTCTGGCTCCCTTTGTGTGAAGTACTTGTTCCTCAAATACTGCATGGCTTCCCCTACATATTGTTCTGGTCCCTATGTGACACTTTACAGAAAAGACTCTACAAGAATAAAGTGGCATTCTTTCCCCCCCTTTTTGAGTGGCCTCTCATATTTCTTTTTTTACTGCCTGTACCCATTTCCTACAAGGTAAGTACAATATCCCTCACCCAAAAGAGTGCTGAGCCTGAGCAGGCCGTGCATGTCTATCACTTCATCAGAGGATGTCCCTGCCCTGCACAGGAAAGCCTTGAGATTTGCGTCCATCACTGTCCAGAGAGCAGAGGGCAGTTCCACGTGTCCTCTGCTCCAGGATTTGTAAAAGTTCCCCAGATAATTCAAAAGTGCAGTCAAAGTTGAAAATCTTTCATGTAAGGATGGAATGAGTTGGAATTGCCACGTATCCCTGCGGGAGAATCCTCAGAACCGGAGTCAGGGGTGGGGTGGGAGAGGAGGGCCTGCTCTAAACAAACTCTGCCGAGGTGGTACATGGTGTAACTAAGACTCAGCCCCGTACTCAGAGGGGCTCCAGAGAATGGCTTAGTTCCCCTCACAGGCAGCCAGTCAAAAGGCCCAGGCTCAGCCATACCTCCTGTGCAGGAGTTCTGACACCCTGTGGTGGCCAGTGCCATGAATCTGGAACAAAGCCATCTGAAAGTCTATGGAAAACTTCTCACCCCGCAGAGGCCATCACACATATCGCAGCCTCAGCTGCCCCGGAGCCAGCTCAGAAAGAGTTGGGAGTCCTCAGGCCTAGGTTAACTTGGGCACCAGGAGGACACGGGCTATTTCCACAAAGCCTGAAGTTCAGGCTGGATTCCCCAGGTACAATACAAGTGAGAGAAGCCTGGTTGGTGCAGAGAATGGAAGGCAAGACAGCCCAAGCAAGTTGCGGAAAACTGAGTGGTCTGAGGATACATTTGGCCTCTCAGGGGAGGTCTGTACAGATACTTTCAGAACTTGAGCATTAGAAAACCCCAGGAAACTCTGGTCTCTGGAGACCTGCAGGAGTTTCTGAATTTAGAATTAGGGCCCGCATTGGCGTATGTCGGCAAAACCAGCAAAGCCAGTGGGGGAGCTTTGTTAGAAGATGTCACCCTTAAATGTGAGCTCAGCAGAGTTCAGGGCCCATGTAGGTGTGTCTGAAGCTGAATATCAGAAGCAGGGTCTGCCATGGAGGCTGCATCGGGCTGGAAGTGAGAGGCTTATTTCAGAGCCTTCACTAACACCCGTCCCACCCAGAGCCATAGTACCGAAGGAGGCAGCTTTCCCAAAGAGCCCCTGGTCTCATCCTAGCCTCCTTGCAGAGGCCCGTGTGCATGTGAAGGGCGGTGAAGTCATTCGTTCAGTCCTGCAAATGAGCCTTAACATCAAAAATGAAAAACCATGTTCATGAAAATCAGAGGTTCCGAGTGAACATGCTAAATGGAAAATTATTTCCTATTTTTCATAATAGCTTTTTGCGGTATAATTGACGATGGTGCACATCTTAAATTATAAAATTTAATGAGTTCCTACAAGGACGTTTCCAGGAAACTACCACCCCAGTCAGGGTAGTGTTTAGCCAAATCCTCAACAGCGCTCCCTGTGCCTCTGGAATACCCCCTCCCACAGTGCCACCCAAACCCTAGGCCACATCTGATCCTCTTCCTGTCTGTAGAGGGCACATTTTGGAGAGATTTGTATGAACTCAGTCATCAGTATGCTCTGTGTTGTGTTGTTGTTCTGTCTATTTTCACTCAGCATAATTCTTTTGAGATCCATTCATGTTGTGTTTACCAATACTCTGTTCCTTTTTATAGTTCCTTACCTTCTGTTTACTCCTTTCTGTTGATGGACACTTTGCCTTGTCCTCATTCTTGTCTATTACAAATAAAGTTTCTGTTTGTTCTCGGAGTACTCCCATATGGACATGTTTACCTTTCTCTGGGTTTCACATGTAGAGGAACGGCTCAGACGTAACTGGCAATGTTGGAAACATCCAAACCTGGAGAGAATTTTTCCAGAGTTTCCTTGAGCAAAACCAATATCATATGCCGGAGGAGATCTCCTATATCCGGAAAATGACATTTTTGAAGCCTCTCTTATGCATTTGAAATAAAGAAGAAAACTAAGGAAGAAATATGGACGTGGAACTGCCCCAAACCTTACATCGAGCAACACAATTATCCATAAAATTTTAGGTATTCAAAACACAAAGACATGGAAAACATTCTGTGGAAAATGTTCATTTTGGTTTTCTCATCTTGCACACCATAGGAGTGCTCAGAACCAGAAAGTTGCAACCCGGCACTCTGCACGGGTGCAGAGTTAGAAGTTCTGTTGGGATGGGATAGAGATGGAGTGTACAGCAGTATAACTGACTCTCCAGCATCATAACCAAGAAGAATGGGGTTCATCTTGCAAACTTGATTGCTCATAGACTGCCACGTATTCCTCGAGAGAATCAAACAGAGCAGATAAGGTACACAGCATTTACCACTATTTATCAGCTGAGTTCCTCTGTCTCAGCGGCAACGAAATACAACGGCCGAAGATGGCTAATGTAATATAGACCTAGAAATATTTCTGACTGAATATCGATTGGGTATGACCTAGGGGCTGGAATGAGTTTTTAATGTAGGCCACACATAGTTGCCACAAAGCCTAGGTTCACTGCCTAGTGCCTAGTACCTCTCCTGACACCAGACTCTCTGTTTTGTGGGGAGCAGAACAAGACCATTAGTACAAGGTGAAATAAGACGTAGCTTTTAACCAGCCAAAACTGAGGACACAGGAGCCTAATTCTCGACATTTTTCTCACCAGGAATCCTCTGACCACGTGCTCTGCACAGCTCCACACCTACACTAACATTCAAGACCACCCTCCATGTCCCACCTTCCCCAGGCATAATTCTGTGAACCGAGTATCCTAACATGGGCCAGACATTAAACTGGGGTGATGTCCCTACAGCAGTCTACAGGCAGATCCAATAAAATCTCGAAAGACTGAGATCTTAAAGCTCTTACCTGATGCCACCTCCCGCAACACGCCCTGTGACCACAGTGGTCTGGACTTGGTCCCCCTTGGTTCGGTGCTCCACATGCTTGGTGAATCAAGCTTTTATTGTGTGTACAGAGACCATTTCCCTACCTTCTTTGAAAGTTGCTTGAAGGAAGGAATGACACTCCTACGTGTCCATCTTTTGTGTGCGTTTGGTGTATAGGTAGGTACACATAATGACTAAAGATTTGTTCATTCATGAGGAACAAGAACAGGCAGCAGTGGTCAAAATCAGAGAATAAGTCCAAGAAAGTGAAATGTGCTGCATACGAGACACCATATTTCTGGGATGTTAATTTATTGTCCATACCTTCACTACTTGAATGCTTTGTGATAGGTGCTAAAAACTTTGGTAGAGAAAGTTTCTTTGTTTTAAGATAGTTTCACAGAGTCACACTTAATTGCCCACGCCGTGTAAGGGGTGAAACGTAGGTGCCCTATGTATTCTACTTCCCATTTGGATCCATTTCTGCCACACATAATTGCTTTTGATGGAAAGGCAGGTGGCTCTTTATGGCAGCCACTATTTTCTTGAGTATGTGTTTAGATGTTTTTAAGGTCACTTATTAGATCTGATGGAGTTGAGACTGACAAGAATCAAAAGAGCAGGAACAATCTTGGCCTGACACCAGTGAATACAGACCATCTCCTGGAGTAGGAGGAAGAAACGTAGTGCCTAGCAGACAAAACAACTGGACCCGGAATGAATATAAAGACGGAGGAGTTGGGGAGTGGAGCCAGTCACTCCCGTCTGCTGCCATGATGAAGCTGCTGTTGCTGGGTCTGGGGCTCACACTCGTGTGTGCGCATCCGAAAGTTGTGACAAAGAACTTTGATGTTCCGAAGGTAGAGTCAGTAAATATAGTGACTTTGGATTTTCGGGGGAGGTTTCGAGGCTTCTCGGCAAGGTGGTTTCACTGGAAGGCAGGAGTTCATTTGGTATAGAAGACAAAGGGGGTGGTTCCAGACTTTGGACTAAGAGCAATTTTACAATGTGAAAAGAGGGAGACCCACAGGAACCTCCATTCTCCCTGAAAGGACAGTGGAAAGAGGTTTCCGTGTATTTCACTCAACCTGAGTTTCAATCCCCTGGTTCATCAGCTTTAGGTCCTGGCCCAGACAGATTTGAAGGAGTCAAGTGTTGGTGTGCTGTTCTCATTTGTTTTCCTTACCCAATCATTTTGCTGTCTCACTGTAGTTATCAGGGGAGTGGTATACCATTCTCCTGGCTCAAACTTCAAAGAAGTGATCCAAGACAAAGTTCATGAGGGCTTTTGTGGACTATGGAAGTCTTGGACAACTCTTCTCTGGTATTACACATCATGTAAAGTAAGTTTGGTCATTCTGGGAAAGGGGTTCAAGGAAAGAAAAACAATGCATGAGTTTTGTTCTGGCCTCTCACACATACACACACACACACACACACACACACACACACACAGAGTCACAAAGACACGTACAGGTGTGCTCATTCATTGTGGCCTTGTATCCAAAATATGGCTCCTCATTTGCACTGATTGGACCTTTTCTAAATCCAGAGGTAAAACTGCTGACAGGATTAAATATAAATGGGAGCAGAGGAGATAAAAAGGAGAGGGGTATCTGGGTCATTCACTCTGCAATGTATCTTGTAAAAAGAGGCTTGTGATACTGTAGACACTCTCTCTCAGTTGTGGACTAAGAACATTCATGTCTTTCCACCCCAATTCTTCCTTGGGTCAAAGAGGATGAAAGATTTTCCCATCATTTTGTATATGAAGTCCGAGTGAGGCAAGGTCTATAGAGCACTCTCTGAGAGGCTAGCATCTGAACTCACCTAATTATCTACACAAGTTGCTATAATAATAGTAATAGTAGGAAGTCATAGTAGAATAATAGTAATATCGGTTGTGGACTCATTATTGATGTGTCAAATGACGTAAAATAATGGAAAGAGAGCTATTTCAAATTTCTACCGAAAATGGATCGATAGCCAAGTGAAATCACGTTTCCTAGAGACCGAAGGATCCAGGTGCATCAATTTCTCTCGGGCGTCTGTTCCTTCTGTTTTACAGGATAAATGGAGAGTGTGTTCCAGTTTCTTTGCTCGCTGATAAAACATCAGAGGATGGTGTATATAATATAAACTGTAAGTATACAAAAAATCTTTCTCAGTTCTACTTCCAAGGGCAAGGGATTTGCTAACCCCTACTATCTTTAGGGTCAATTCTTGATCAATGCTTGTTTAGGTCATATAAATAGGGCCATCTAATAGCCAGTACACTCAATTTGTGAGAACTGCGTGTAACAGCCAATGCCTGACATATAATGACACCAGATCAAGATGGCAATTGGGTAATGCACCTCCCACAACGAAGGTTAAGTGGTAAAAATCAACAGTCAATAAATTTTCAGTAGAGCAGCTCATTCTCTGTCCACTGTGATGCTTTCTGGCGCCATCGTCACAGCACAGTGCTGGGCATAAATGCCAGTGGAGCTTAAATACAAGACGCATAGTTGGCAGAGATGGCCGAGGGAGGTCAGCGAGTCTCATGGACCGTGATAGGGGTAAGTCGGCATTGTGGCAAAAATCATCTACCATTAGTGTTCAATTCCCGTGGTAGAAATCCTCGCAGTAGTCAAGTCTACCGTTTGAAGTCCCTTCATGTAACCCACGGTATGGAGTATAACTTGCATTCGATGGACGAGGAGTTCTGAGCTGTATTCTCTCTTCCACAGACCCGGAGTGGATAGCTTCGCATCATTGAAGCGGTCTATGATGACTATATGATTGTCCATTTCTTCAATTCCAACCCTGACGATACATTCTATGTTGTTGGACTCTATGGTAGAGTATTTTCATGCTGGCACTCACGTAGTGGGTGGGAGAGGAGATTAAAGGAGGGGTGGAGACAAAGTGATCCTCTCAGCCATATCCTAGGTGGTCTCTCCTACTCTAGAGAGAGAGATGCTCACCTAGGCAACCCCTCAGGCACGGTGAGGGGATGATGATGAAATGTCTCATCCACAAAATGTCAAATTGACACAGATCACCCATTCCCAAGACTTCTGCCTAAGCACCCGTCAATACCATCCATTTCCCACCCCTCGGAGACTCCACCTCACCGCCAGGAACCTCAGTGACCGAGGCACAAGACATAACAGTTACTGTCCCTTTTTCCACAGCCAGAACTCCAGATAAGAGTCCAGAATTCAAGAAAGAGTTTAAGAGAATTGGCCAAAAATTCGGAATACCAAAGAATAACGTAGTTGACCTAACCAAAACAGGTAGGTTTTGCTATCTTTCATCTTCTCTTCCAAAATTTTCCTGTTACTAAAAGGAAAACTCCACGAGAATGGAAAGCCTCCACTCAGTCTCCTTTTGCTTACCTGAAAACTCATTTGCATTTGTTTGGGAAAGCAGTGGGCGTTGGTGTTAGAATGTGCTCTACTCTGCCTCTGCAGATCGCTGCCTCCAGTTCCACGGCAATCAAGTCGCCCAGGACTCCAGGTTAGTGATGTCTGATGGAGAAGGGCTGGCCCACGGATCACTGTCTTCCGGTCCATTCGGGGTTCATGTCCAAGGGCTATGATAATCTTTTGTGAAGGAAGCTCATGGGTACCGCTTGAAATCATAGTTGGAACTCCTGGATTCAGGACCCACTTCTTCCAGGAGCTTCTGAGCAAATGACCTAAGCACTAAAAGGAAAGAATGTTTACCTCACAGAGGTACTGTGTAATGGCATCCTGGTGAAAAGGGCTCAGTCATTATACATGCTACAAATCATTAAGACTTCACGTCTGCAATAGGGAAAGAGTCAGAAGAGGGTGTTAGTGTGAAGCTCCAATGCGTTTCTGTTGGTGGTTCGTCTTGCAAGCCCCAAAGGCCATTGCAGCCTTTATCCTTTGGCGAAAGTGTCTTCCTCCGAAGTCTGCACATCCTCAACTTCTGATCTGGGACTAGAGCTGTCTGACCTTTCGGTATCATCCCACTTGGAAAAGTCTCAGGCTCCTCATCTGTTGTCCCCATCAGATTTCTTGTGGAGTTTCATTCAGAAAATGTGTGGGAAGGTCTTAGCAACTATGGCTTGCGTAAAGTCAGCGTGTAATAAAAGATAGCCCTATAGGGCTTTTGCCAGTCTTCGTCCATAGAGGGAAAATTCTTCAGGACTTCTCATGCTGAGGATGGCAGAACGAGGCCTCCGACCCTTCATCGATTCCTCTCTCTTACCTTAAGCTCAGTTGAGGGTAGGTTAAGGTGGGAACAGCCAAAAAACAAAACAGTCATTGACTCAATGCCCTCTTGCCCCCTGTCCTGGCAAGGAACGTAGGTTAGAATGCACATTGATATCGATCTCTGCACAATTTGCTATGTCATACAAATTCCTGTGTCCTCAAGGACATCCAGGAAGTGCTTTATGAGCTCCTGTGTTCTCTTTCTCGTCTGCATATTTAGTGCTAAGTGAATACTTCCTCACCTGGGCTTCAAGATCTACCCTTCCATCGTCTCCCCACATCATCTTGTGACAAGTTCTGTAACCTGATGGCTATCACGATGCAGTGAAGGCATTTCTGCATCGTCAGGATCTTCCGTAACTGTCTGAAAATACTCATGGCTAACCCGAATTTGAAAGTGTTCTGCAAATTTCTGACTCTCTGTATCTACCAGGAGACCTCTACCCTGAATAAGAGCTTCCCATACCTGCTCAATAAATGATTACCCTTGCAGTCATGTGGTTGTCTTTGTGTATGTGAGAAAATATGGGGCCAAGAGCAAGTGAATGAGGGTACTTCTTCAGACCTGGGTGTAGCATCGTCTTCTAGCTTTTCAGGAATTTCCATGACTTTTGGGATTCTCCCTCTCGTGCAGTAAATCTCTGTACCAGTGAGTGCTGCTTTCTATTTGATTTGTCTATTTCTTAGTGACCTGATGAGACAAAGTAGAAGAATTTCCTGCTGGTGCTGTCTAGCTCATCCCTCTCAGAGCTTTGTAGAAAGCAGCTAGGAGTCATGGATATGAAACCAATATTCCAACACCTGACCTCTTCCTACTTCTCCTGGCCTGCACAGATGCACTACCACATG